>CM076261.1:59934434-62882768 GCA_038380795.1 Pyrocephalus nanus | reverse complement strand
GAGCCTTCTAATCTAATTTAAGTAGTTTCAGTGCTGGTGGAAGCAACATCTTGATACAATGGAGGAGTTAAGAGGAATATGTTAAGGGGAAAAAACTATAAAGAACAGTTAAAAATTTGAAGTGTTAGCATTTTTATTTCAGATATAGAGGTGTAGTCAAATCCAGATTTATAGAAGTGAGAAATCACTAATTTCAATTCATTGTTTTGGCTCCCTCTTACTGCTTCTAGGGGAGGTTACTTCATTACATTTTGAGGGAGCAGTTAGCAGAACAAACTTTTATCTAATGTTGTCTGTGGCAGATTATTATTTTAGACAAGCTAAGACTCTACTTTAGTAGGAAGTAGCTGGACCTGTATTAAACTACTATTCTAAACACCTGTATTTGCTCTTGTGTAGGTCCACATCCCAAAAGCCTTTTCCGTACCAGTGATTCAGATTCACAGATGCAGAGTCATTCAGCAGTGTGTGATACCTCAGTGTGCTCTTGGATATGGTTTCTGGCATAACCAACCCATAGCAGTTATCTGCCACTGAAATAAATTGTTGTGCCCTTACATGTGCTCTCATCTGGGGCCCTTTGTGCAAGTCGTGGTCCTCGCATGACCCCTTTGTGAACTTCATCAGGGAGGTGAAGTCTCAGACCACTACTACCATTACAATAAACAAATGGTTCCCTGGAGGGATGCCTTGTGAGATCAGGTGAAGCTCCAGGCCCAGGATCAAGAATCATAGAATCATTTAGCTTGAAAAAGACCTTTAGGAACTTTGTTTTCAACTGTTAACCCAGCACTGCCAAGCCCACCACTAAACCATGTCCCCAAGTGCCACGTCTACATGTCTTTTCAGTACCTTCACTGCTGGTGACTACACCACTTCCCTAGGCAGCCTGTTCCAATATTTTTCAACCCTTTCTGTGAAGAAATTTTTCTGAATATCCAATCTAAACCTCCCCTGGTGCAAATTGAGGTAATTTCCTCTTGTCCTATCACTTTTTACTTGCGAGAAGAGACCAGCTCCTTCACCAGCTTTATTGCCCTTCTCTGGACATGCTCCACCACCTCAATGTCTTTCTTGTCCCGAGGGGTCCAAAACTGAATGCAGTGTCCGAGGTGCGGCCTCACCAGTGCCGAGTCCGGGGGGACAATCACTGCCCTGGTTGTGCTGGTTACTCTATTTCTGATACAGGACAGGATGCCATTGGCCTTCTTGGCCACCTGGGCACACTGAGGATCTAGCTGTGGGATTGCTGTCCATGAGGCAAACTTCTGAGTTCTTTGTCACTTTATTAATAGAAATAGTAGCATAGCACTCTGTTTGTACAGAGGAACTAATGTAGCCCTTTTGAAAGATCTACTTTCAGGGTGTCCCTTGGTAGAGGTATACTGTACATCCTCTCTGCTGACTTCTTTAAGACTGAAATGAAATCATCTGCATGCAGGCACCTGTAAAATTCCTAGTCTATTTTTTTTAAAATACCAGCCCTAGTAGTTCCTAGCCTTTAGCATCTGTAAAGTCCATTTGTGAAGTCCATTTTCAAAGGAGCAAAATATGAAGCATGAGGATAAATTAACACCCTTAATCTCTTTTGTGAAAGTGCTAAGAATTAGAAGTTTTCTTACTTGAGGATGTTCATGAACTAATTAAACTAGTGAAGACAGTGTAATGTGTTCTCAAAAAAGTGAGAACTGTGAAGTATAAATACTGAATTTCATATTTTTAGACTTTTTAAAATTTTTATTTCAGCAAAATTTTATAAGTTTCTGGTATCTCACCTACTGATGTCCATATAAAATTGATCACTATAACTGTATTTACAGATAGATTTGCTAAATTTTTAAAACAGAGCAAAAACTTACTCTGTGTATCTGCCTAAGCAGCCCAAAGTTGATTGTCTGGTTTTGGGGCTTAATTTTCACCCTTAGTGACAAAACAATATATTAAAAATAACAGCACAAATCTAGTTATAAAGCATATATACAGATCATTAGATAGTTCTTGAGAAAGTATTTCAGTTTTGTGATTTTTAAGATTTGTTTTGGTTTCAATAGGAATGAAAAATTAGGAAGGCGATGAGAAGACATACATTTCTGAACATAAAGTCATAGAACAGTTTGGGTTGGAAGGGACCTTTAAAGGTCATACAATAGGGAATTAAATCTTGGATCTAGGAATTCATCTGATGCCTTCAATGCTGTCCCACAGTTAGCCTTTGGTATATGCAAGGGTTAAATGCTTTTCTGAGGTAGTGCATTTGGTATTGCTGGCTTAAATTAATCCAGACCTCTGTGGTGCATCATTTTACTATGAAATTAAGTGTGAAATCTGTACTCCTTGCTCTGACTGTATATTTCATCTGGAGTGACTTCAGGTAAAAGAATTTTGAAAGTTGTTCTGGGTACTGTGGGGTTTCCTCTCCTTAACCACATGGAGTTATGGCAGGTTCCCTCTGCACCTTCTGATTGATTTTTCTGGCAATGTGGGAGAGGGAGCCTTGACCACAAAGGCAGGACCATGTAGACTCTCCTGCAATAACTTCAGTTGAGTGTATTATATCCCCAGTTCCACCTAAAGCAAGAGAAATGAAAAACATCAACAGTGGCTTGGATACAAGAACGTGGAGGGATACAACAAAATTAAGAGCAGATTCACATCCTGTATTTCTTTTGTTGTCTTACCGTAATTTTAGTAGAATTAATAAAGTTTGCCCTATTTTCACTGCCTTCTTTTCTTTCCTACTGGTGTTATCAGGACAAGCTAGCCTTATTTAAGTACTTTTCATCATAAAGGAATCTGTCATGTGCTGTATTGGTTTTTGCAATAGCTATCGACTCCTATCTCTCTTTCTCGGTGTGCAAAGATAAAGATTATCCTGGGAATACCGAAGTTCCAATAGACATCTAACTGACATAGCTTTAGGGTTTGGGTTTTCCTACAATCTGAGGATGGTTTTGTGTGCTGGTTGCTGAGGGAGAGGACGAGTGCTTCTGAGAGGAGTGCCAGTCTGCATTACTCCTGTCCCATTCTCACATCTCGTCTAACCATACTCTATACTGTTCTATGTCTCATGACTATCTATTCCATTTCCTTTTTGGGAAAAGGCAACTTCAGTGTAATGATGTGAGTTAAGGATGGAATTTACGCCTTAGCAAGATGTCAAAACGATAACATTCCCTTCAAGTACTAACTCAAGTAAGGTGCTAATGTAACACTAATTGTGCATATGTTGCAGTTGGCATGGACACCTTTTCTGGCTGCGTTCAGTGTGGGTCTGCAGGACTGTGATGACACCGAAGTTGCCTCTCTTTGTTTAGAGGGTATACGATGTGCAATCCGGATTGCTTGCATTTTCAACATTCAGGTAAAAAAAAAAAAAAAAAAAAAAAAAAAAAAAAAAAAAAACCACCAAGATTTATGTACCAGCAAAATATTAGTGGGGTTCTAAGGGTCCTTGTTGCCGAAGTTGTTGCAACCTAGAGGCTGCCTCCTTTTGCCATTACTGCTTCATCTGATATTTGACTGGAGTGTAAATAAAGTTACCTTTCTTTTTCCTGGTGTTTTATCTTAAGTTCTTCCATTCCTATGTACTGAATTTTTGTTTCCATACCGGTTGACTACTTTTAAGTCAAAGTACTTTCTTTGTAGCTTTCTTTTTAGTTACAAGCTGTTTAGCTTTGTTGTGGTGCTTCCTAAAATGAGTCTTTCTATCGTGTTTCACAAGTAAAATAGTATCTCTGTGAACTCTATTTGAGGTATTCTTCTCAGCTCCAGCGAGATTACTCTAATACAAGACTTTTGTAATTGGATGCTATTTTAACAGTTATGGCACTGGAAATGTCATTCCTGATGTGATGCATGAATGTATCTTGCATTAAGCACCATGCCAAGAATTCCAGACTCTCTGGCTCCAGAGGGTAATTCTGATTGAATTTGGGCTTTTTTTGGCTTTATTTTTTTCCATTTAAAAATCTTTGGTAGTGAAGGTACAATTATGTTATTGTAGATAATTAGTAAATAAATGGAATATTGGTCTACAAGAAGTCCATCATGGGGGTAAGCTGAAGAGAGGGACAAGCAAAATTCATGTTTGACATTGCGTTATTTCATGTGTACACTGAAAACGTATGTAAATAAAAAAAAACCCAACCAACAATCCTGTAAGATTAAGTAAAAAATGTTGTTAAATAAAAACTATGATATGATAGTGAATGCTTTCCTTCCTTCTCCCCTTGCACTTGTATTTGGCAAATTAGATAACTTTTTATCACCAATGGGAAAAGTCACGTTGGGACGTCTTACACAGCTGCTTAAAAAAGCCCATTTGAGATCATGGAAGGTTTCTTCTGTCTTTCCACTTAATTTCTGTATTACCACCACATGAACGCCTCCAAACTGAACAGACTTAAAAATTTGATAAAACAAAGCCTTCCCTGGAGCCTGCAGCTGGTCAGTCAAATTTATATTCCTGGGTTTTTTGTTTCTAAGCTGCAAAAGTGAAACTGGTTACAAGTCTCAGTTTCAGCAGCTGCAGAGTTTAGCTCCCACTCCTTCTGTTGTCTACCTTGTGTGGGGAGGGCAAGGACATGATTGCTGCACTCGAAGATCCCCATGCTCCAGTCATACACTTCAGTTGGCTTGGGACAAACTTGCATGAACTGGAGGTGTTCCAAAACCAGGTTTTTAAATTTCAGACAATGAGAAGTGTTGCTTTTGAATTTTTTATATAAATTATATTCCTTCATTGTTTCCTATGGGAATTCTGCTTTGTTGATATCATTAAAAACAGTACTGGCTTGATGATTTCAGTATGTAACAGGACTGTTCCATTGCACAAGGCAGTGATTAAATGGCATCTTGTCTGACTTCAGAGGCCAAATAGTTCTAATGGTTTGAAGGAGAATGGCAAATCTGTACTTAAGCTTGATTTAAGGATCTTTTTTGTTGGAATCAAGTTTTTCCTCCAAATTTTGCCTGCTGGCAACGTTTCTATTTCATTGAATAAACATACAGAACTTAAGATTGGTGTCTAATAAGAGTTTAACATTAGTTTACACATTTTGAGAGATATCAATGCTTTTAGTTTTAAGGAAGTTTTCAAAGCGCACAATTTAGTTTAAGCTATGCATGTTCACCTCTAAAACCTCAATTATAGATTCTGGTTTTAATTATTTATGCTGCTTCATCTTATACTGTTACAGAGTCTGACTTTTGTCTTTGAGCATATGAGCCAAGATATCCGTCAAAAGGATGCACCTAATCTGCTTATATCATCTGGTTTTAATTTTGGGGTGATGGACACATTGTTTAGTTGTTTTTCTCCTACTTTGATGGCTTAGAAAAAGGGACAGAGGAGGAATATATGTATGAATAGGTAGGACTGAAAACATTTTCCAGAAGATGCATAGTTTGTAGACTCTAAAGCATCATTGCTGCGTATGCTTCCTTTGAAACTTCCATTTTTCTGTGCTTAGGCATCATCATTTGCTGTGCCTTTGCCAGCGTACCCTGCAGTAGTAGTTGGGTTTGAACATGGCAGGCACACTGTATGGCTCTGTGATAATCCATCCCTTCCATCATTGCCTACTGTTGTGGTGTTCACGTTTTCTCTGTGAAATAAACCTTCTTCCTGGTTTGTTTTGTTTTGTTTTTTTTTAATATATTTTGTATTTGGTTGGTTTATATGCTGAATGATTTTTTAACTTGAAAACAGCCCTAAATATCCGAGCAATTAAGTATATTTCGTAATTGTCATTTGTTTATCTGGTGTACATTTCACTTATACGCAACAGGAGAGTAAAATGCACACGTGAGCTCAACTGTAATCCCCTTTTCACTGGTTTAGTTGGTTCATATGAGATCTGAAGAGTTTCCTTTGTTGTTTATAGAACAACATAAAAATTGGGTAACTACATGTGGAAGCTTTTTTCTTTTGTGAGATAGATTTCATCTGTCTAGATTATGGTCACTTGCTGTTTACCCACCCATGACAGTTGCCTCAGAAGATTCTGAGGTTCTCCGAACAATGTGGATTAAATCAAATATGTTTTGAGCAATTCTGTGGAATTGGCAAAACATGCCTTTTAGATACATTACGTAGACTCTGTTGACAAAAAATCCTACAACTTGAGTGAGTCTGCTAGGGCAGCATTTTCAGAGTAAGTCTGAGTATTGTACAAGAATATTAAAAGCTTCCCTAAGTAGCCACACTTAATTTGAAACAGCATCATATTTTCTGAAAAAGCACCCCAAAAAAAGACCAAACCAGAAACTTGACAACAACCTGTGTGTTCTGTGCTGTCAGACATTACACTTCATGAAGAGAAGGAGCCTGATTTTATCCCACAGCATATTGTAGAAGAACATAAGATATTTTCACTGTGCTTTGGAAATTCAGTTCTAGAAAGAGAAAGATAAATGATATGGTTGATGAAATCACACAGACTGTACTAAGATCAAGAAACAGAAAAAATACTTACGAGAATTTTGGTTTTTTCCCTCCCATTTGTAGCTTGAAAGAGATGCCTATGTTCAAGCATTAGCAAGATTTACATTACTTACAGTGAGTTCTGGTATTACTGAAATGAAGCAGAAGAATATTGACACCATTAAAACTCTCATCACGGTGGCTCATACAGATGGAAACTATTTAGGAAATTCCTGGCATGAGGTAAAAGTCATTTGTATCTAAATTGTAAGAAGGCATGTTTACTGATTTTTGAACACAGTGGTGTACTTGTTTGTGCATCAATACAGTGGTTTTTGCATAAGTACCAAGTATATATTTTTGTGCATACATTATGCAGCCAATTAAAATAGCAAAACATCTCTAAATTAATATTCATTTTAGACAGAAGAACAGAAATACTTTTCTGACCTTGAGTGTTTAGAATTTTTTTCTTTTGAAGATTTTTATTTATCTATTTTTTACTATTTAAAACTGCTTTTTGTTGATAAACAACTTTGTTATTCTCTGGAATAGATTCTGAAATGCATCAGTCAGCTTGAACTGGCACAGTTAATAGGAACTGGAGTAAAACCTCGCTACATCTCAGGGACAGTGCGTGGCAGGGAAGGTTCTTTTACTGGAACAAAAGATCAGGCACCCGATGAATTTGTGGGGCTGGGACTGGGTAAGTAATGCAGATATGAGGTATTTCATTTAACTGGCTTTGTTCACAGCTATTCAGGTTTGTCCTTTGTTTTCATTCTTGTTGACTGTGAGGTTCAGACAGAGGACCATAAAGTAATCCTCATAAAACTCATAGGCTTTTAATAGATGTGTTCCAATTTCTGGAATATTTGGTTTTCTCTGTTAAATATTATTGCCAGAGTGGGAGAGTGGGAAATGTAAGAAAATTATATATTATTCATTTCTATTAAAATACAGGTGACCAACTTAGAATGGATCACAGATGGTATGACCAGATTTAATAATATTGTAATATTGGTGCACCAAGTATTTTACCAAACAAGCAAGTTAGTATGTGTAGGTTAAGCATCTGTTATGAAGCTTTGTGAGAAATATGTAGAATTCAAACCAAGTGGGAGATTAATTTAGCTTAAATTCTGAGATGCCATTTCTTTGCTCTCTTGGTTACTTTGGTACTAAGTAAGTGCCTTTTTTAGGTTGACCTGAGCACCAAAATTTACTCCTTAAATGAGATGTTGTTTATTATCCCCGTAGAAATGTATAGCAGTCTTACTTTAAATTATCTTAAAAACAGTGGGTTTTTTCTTGTGGGGTTGTTGTTTGTTTGTTTTTTAAAAAGGGAACACAATTAAAGATACACAGGTGTAGCATATTAGGAAACTCAATATCAAAGTGTATATGTATAAATGTATTTGACTGTTGAAAAGTTTCAGTTTGTGTGATGCTCAGTATCTCCTGCCTTTCTGAACTTCACCCGCAGCCAAGCAAAAGCCTTGTCTTCCCTTGATTTTTTTTTTTTTTTTTGTGCGTCACTTTTTTGGTAGTAATGATTATTTTTCTGTTTTCCCTGATCGTAGCCCCTGGATTAGTCCTAATCATCCAGCTTTGTTTTCTCCTCAGACAGTTTTTCTTCTGCAGTCAGTCTTTTTCTTTCCCTTCTGCTTTCCTTTGGCCTGCCTCTGTGTACTCACCTTGCCAAGAGCTGATGAAGGGAAAACTTATGCCTGGAAATTAAAGAGTCTGCCAGCATCTCATATACTGAGCTTCTTCTGCCCTTCCAATATGCATCCTCCAGTTTAGTGTTCCCCGGTGACCTATCCGACTTCGCTGTTTCCAAGTGCTGGCAGTTTCTCTACACTGAAGTGATTGGCCTCTAAAGGTTTTAAGTCCTAATAGCTCAAGAATGTAAACTGTAGTCAGGTGTCTCTAAATCATACTTGCTTTCATTGGTGTAAATCCAGCTCATAAAGACTTTTTACTGCAGTCAACTGCATTTTTAAGGAAAATAGCTTATGCCCAAATGCATGAAGTGTTTCTCTCTGAATTGAATTTCTGGAATGCTTATTACAGTGCACATATGGAAATGTAACAATTTTTTCTTTTTTCTTTCTTTTTTCTTTTTTTTTTTTTTTTTTTATAATATTGCTTCAATCTTTTAGGAAAATGCCTAACTTATAGGAATTTGGTTTTCTTGCACTTCGGGTCTATTAAAACATTTTTTCAACTGTTTTAGTTCTTTCCACACCTTTCTGTAAATCGTGTTTTGCAGATAGTTTAATTTCCTATGATCACTCAAAAGTATCCTTTGGAACTATGGGTTTCAAGCAACCTTTCTATAAACCTAAATTCCTGTGAAGAACACATAGTGCATATGTCCATATGTACAGACGCATTTTACAGAAAAATTAAATTCAGAGTTTAATTAGAGTCAGTGAAGTTTCAGTCTGGTGACACAGAAGTTTTGTCTTTCAAGCCTGCTTGCAAACTCAAACATGGATAAACAGCAGCCTTCACTCCAAAAAGCAACAGAACCAACCCCAAAAGCTCCTTTGCTCATTTACTGCCTCAGCAAAGGATTCAGGTGTGGCTCTTCAGGCATCTGCGTCTTCATCTCTTGCATTATCTTCCTGCAGTGGCCCATTTTTGTTTTCCTCGGACATTCAAAGCATCACAAGCATGTGGGTTGGAAAAGTAAATGAATAAGCATCTATTCCTTCGCCTCTTTGGTAGGAATATTGTCTTACTTTTAGTTGTAATTGTGAAATTCAAGTTTCTTCTATTCCAGTTTCTGTTCATGAAGTTGAAAGTCAAAACCTGCAGCTGTGAGTAGGTCATAGCCAAAATGTACCTCTTAGGTAACCAGATATCCTCTTTGAACAAGGGGAATCTGAGGAATTGGTTTTTCATAAAGCAGAGTTATATAGGTGACTCTTTATGTTTCATTGAAAGGGATTCATAACTGTTAGAATAAAAGTCTGCTTAGGTTTTCCAGCACTGATGGTAAATACTGCAGTAACAAGGAATTCTCATGTGGAACTGGCTGACTTAGTTACTGTTATCTTGACTTCTTGGAGATAGCACTTCAAATTCACTTCACCAGCTGCCCATTTGCTATGTTTCTTAGCTGACTCATTACCAAGCCTCAAGCTAATTGATACTGGCAGCTTGTGTGCTTACAAGAGAAGCCTTGATCAAACCCAACAGTATTATAAGTTGCTGAAATACCAGTATGAGGTTACACGTGTATGTACGTATGTACCAAATGTTTGTTCCATAAATGCCCGAGAAAAATACTTCAGATGGGTCAGGTTATATAGATTTGTCTGACAATCATCTCCAGCCACCTCCAAGTGTGGGTGGAGCATAGTGAGACTCGAAAGCAGACTTTCGGGAGGCAGTCTGAAATAGGAGAACTTTTTGCCTCTGCAAAGCTCTGAGAACAGAACTGCTGGCTTTCTTTCAGTTTTCTATTCTCCCCTATCTTTCTGATAGGCTGCCTAAGGGGAAAAAACCTAAACACAGGGGATCTGGAATTACCCAGAATGGTTCAAGATTCCTCTTTTTGTGATGGCAGTTCGAAGGGAATTTATAGATCAACAGAAACTTTGGAATTTTGCTCATTGTTAGCAGTTTCTTAATATGAGATTTCCCAGATGTGGGTTACAGTTTCTAGCCTCCAAAATAAATAACTGCTATTTTTATTTACAGATTTTTCTCACTATTGTAATAATTTTGCTGTACTTAGCTTAAAGATGGAGTTTTGGTGGAAGCTCTTCTCTGTGAATAATCTAAAATAAAACCTATCAAGATGGATTTACTCGATGCTAGTAAATTGTGAAAAGTTCTTTGTGTGGTATTCTCTATCATTTGTTGTATATTTTCAGTAGCAAAATTACCTAAGGTTCATTGAAAGATGGTGGAAAAAAAGATGGTTCTTGTGTTTTTTAATTTTTTTTTTCACTTTTATCTGTTCATACAATTGCTCCAAACATGGATAATTTTCTCAGGCTAGTATAGTTTGTACATCGATAGAGAATCCAGTTAATTAGGACTTGGAGCAACATGCAGCTGTTCACTGAGATGCCCAGATCATGCAAGAGAAATCAATAATATGCTTCTCTTTTTTGTGAATTAAAAATATATTTAATTATACTGGTAGTGGCACAACTTTTCTTCCTTTTTCTTCCCAACTCTTTCTTTTTTATCACTTACCCGTTTTTTGATTTTTGTTCACTGTAGTTGGTGGAAACGTGGATTGGAAACAGATAGCAAGTATTCAGGAATCCATTGGTGAAACCAGCTCCCAAAGTGTTGTCGTTGCTGTAGACAGGTATTGTATTGAATTTATTGTTATGACCTCAAGCTTTTTAACCACTACCTGTATACTCAGTGCTAAAAATTGAACATTAGTAATTTATAAATTGATTTGAAAAAACTTAATAGTACCATATTAAAGTGCTTTTTGGTTTTGGAGGGGGGCTTTCCCTTTTTTTTTTATGGATCATAGATATTTCTGCAAGCAGGAGCACAGCAAAGATTAGGCAAGAAGTCTTTTTACTTAAAAAAAATTACTGCAGGAGAGTTGCAGAATGGAAACTGCTGTAGTGTCTGGTGAATCTTGATTTACTGTATATAGTAACAGATAGCAAATCTCATTTTACCATAGTACAGAGGGCATTATTGACAGACCCTTTCTCTCCTAAATGTAATTACTGACTCCCTGCTTTCCTCTAGCTTATGTAGATGTTGTCTGAAATGACCGAAATTATTATTCCAGTCTTCCTTTCTATGAATCACATTTATTTTAACTGGATTTGGCCGTGCATAATACATATCATGAACATTCCTTGTTTATATCATGAAGTACTGATCAGACTGGAGTGTTAATGGTCCTTGCTTGCTCAGCATATAAGAAGTCAGAACACATCATTTTCTTAATGGTTGTCAAAATTGATGAAGAGGTATCATTTTGAGGGCTTACAAACATTTTTGTGATTGAGTATAGGCCGTGAGATTGGTATCAGTTCATTGAAGGTTGCCTTGCAGTAAAAATCACAGCAAGTGAACTGGAAGCTTAATGTCAAACATGTAATAATAGCTCTTTAGGTTTGCAGTGTCTCTCCCCACTTCATAATGGGAAGTGTTTCAGATATCTACTTGTCATGGCAGATGGGAATTGTGCGCTCTGGAGAAGTTTGGCTTCTGTATTTGGGCAGGGATGATAAAAACTACTGACAGTGTTCATCAGTATTTCTCCACGATTACTGTTATTTAATAAATAAAAGTAATCCAAGGGTGTCTATATATTGAAAAAAAAAAAACAAACCCCACAACAAAAACCAAAACCAAACTTGAAAACATGTTTAATAGGTGCCTTTTTTTTTTTTTTTTAAGAAATTGTAACAATGTCTTTAACTGCATTTTGCAGAATATTTACGGGATCTACGAGGTTGGATGGAAATGCTATTGGTAGGTTTTATCTCTTCCCCCCCCCACCCGTGTAAACTAAACCTTGGAAAAGTATTGCATTAAAATCTGTGGTTGTTTAACAGTGGATTTTGTTCGCTGGCTTTGTGCTGTATCTATGGATGAGCTGCTGTCTGCTACCCACCCTCGGATGTTTAGTCTGCAGAAGATAGTGGAGATTTCTTACTACAACATGGGACGGATAAGGTTACAGTGGTCTAGGATCTGGGAAGTTATTGGCGATCATTTTAATAAGGTATCCCTGTTAATGATTCTACTGCATACTGCAGTTATTGATAAAAATTAATTTTATTTAGAGGTTTGTTGGAAAAGCACATGTTTTTCTGAATTATACTGGTTTTATTGTCCTTGTGTGTAAGTACCTTAAACCAACAAAAATTGTAAAGCTGAAAAGGCCTCTGAGAAGGTAGAGGTACACGACATAATAAATGTAAAAACACAAGTACACATTTTAATTTGTTGTGACCTGGGTCTAGAACTGGCTGCCATTAGTTTTGTGTTAGAAGTTTTGGGGATGTTTTATGAAGCTTGGGATAAGGTGATGTTTTCTGTTCAAGTGTAAATGGACTGCTTATCAGGTGAATGTTTGTTTGCATTTTTAATACAACTATTGAAGTCTTTGTAGACAGCTTGCTTATTTTTAGAAAGTTTTAAATTCCAGCTTAAGTAATGTAGAAAATACCTCGAACTGGTTAGGGATTATTGAATTCCATTAGCAGTGTGGTTTATGGAATTGACTGCTGTGTGTTTTTGTGAATTTTCCAGCACTGTTTAGTTCTCCGTTATCAACTGTATAGGCAGCTCATGCTGAATCCGTAAGAATTCTGGTGCAAGCTTACCATGCATTTCTATTCTACCTTCTCAGGTTGGCTGCAATCCCAATGAAGATGTAGCCATTTTTGCAGTAGACTCATTAAGGCAATTGTCAATGAAGTTCTTGGAAAAAGGAGAACTTGCTAATTTCCGATTCCAGAAGGACTTCCTAAGACCATTTGAACATATCATGAAGAGAAATAGGTAATAACATACACTTAACTGAATTGCCTGGGATTGCAAGCATCAACTTTTGCAATTAATGTTTCAAATTACTTTTGTAAAATCAATAGTTGGAAAATTATACTATTCTAATTGATTATGTAAAGTAGTTTAAAAACATATTATTTATTATCATTTAGGTCTCCTACTATTCGAGACATGGTTGTACGGTGTATTGCACAGATGGTGAATTCCCAGGCTGCTAACATTCGTTCTGGCTGGAAGAACATTTTTTCAGTATTTCATCTGGCAGCCTCAGATCAGGATGAAAGTATAGTGGAACTGGCATTCCAGACTACAGGGCACATTGTCAGTGAGTATGAACGATATTCAGACGTCAGGGAAGTGTGTGTCACTCCAGAGCCTGAAAAGCTTTGTTTGTCTGTTGACTCCACAGTCTGCATAGCAAAGCCTGCTTCATGCCTTAGAACCAATCTACACTTTTCAACCAGTCCCCTGGGAAAATACTCACGAAAGTCATTCAAGACGATGATAGTTATCTGTCTGTCTTTATGCCTTTTAAAAAAAAAAGTTTGTCTCGTTCTGTAATAAAACAAGTCAGACCTTGGATAATTTTACCTAGTGTGTAGATTTTCGTTTAAGTGAAGAATGTTATGTTTTTTCTCCCCCAGGAAAAAGAAGAAGTGTAGTCATTTTAGTATTATGTTGTTTGCCTGTCTTTTTCCATGTTTCTGAATTGTACTTGTACATGACTCTGTTTAAGAGGAAGTGCTGAGCTAGGTGGCACTATGATGATTTTAATTTTTTTTTCCTTCCCACTCTAATCTAGATCACAGGCTTTAAGGACCATAAGGGATCTCTTCATTCTGTCTCAACCTCTGCAAGTTTCTAAAATTTTTTCAGCTTTGATGAAGCATTTTTTTATCCTGAAAAGTAGCTATTTAAAAACGAGGCAACATGCTGCAGAGGGGGGAAGTCCATTAGTAGATGTAAATCCATGCTTCATGTAGCCCTCTTAAGCTCTGGTTACGCAAACCAGTGTTTAACAGTAAGCCTATTGCTCTGGTCTTGCTTAACTGTTAAATTTCCTTCCTTTAGTCTAGATGCTATCTTATTTTAAACACTTATTTACTGTCAAAATGGAATGCCCTTTAGGTGATTTCTATTGTTGTTGTTAGACCATTCTTCTGGTGTTTTTCTTTAGTTTTTCTTACTACTCAGGCATTTGACAGCACCAATTGATGAACTGGTCTCTCATGGCTTCTGTTACAGTCAGTTCATATTAGAATTAATAGATTTCAAAGCATGACACTTTTTTTTTTTTCTTCTGTTCACACTTTTCTCTCAGCAATCGTGTTTGAAAAACACTTCCCAGCAACCATAGATTCTTTCCAGGATGCAGTAAAGTGCTTGTCTGAATTTGCCTGCAATGCAGCATTTCCAGATACCAGTATGGAAGCGATCCGCCTCATCCGCCACTGTGCGAAATACGTATCTGACAGACCTCAGGTATATTCTGCATTAGCTAAATTTTAAATGTTTTAATCAATAGTGCATTTGTAAAGAAAAAATACATGCGCTGAACTTATTGGCTTCCCTTCAAGTTTCATGGATTAATAGAAATATACTTTATTCAGAAACAATGGGAGTATAAAATGCCACCAGCTTTGAAAGGATCAGCAATTTCTTTTTCTTCTTTCATTCCCCTTTACCCACCCCTATGCACCCGGTTCAGCTGATGACTGGCATTCCTGAGAGCAGCTGGAAATCAGCATATCTCAGGATCTCTCTGCTGAGAAATGTTGTGAAGAATGGGTAACGGCATAAGCAAAAATGTTTGATATCCTTAAAATATTATGATACATCCTCACTTTCAGTGCTATGAAAATGACAGCAAGAGACTCACACTGAACTATAAGCAAAACCTGATGATCAAATTGGATCTTATTTTTATAAGTTTAGTCTTCATAATATACTAAGGAGTACTTTGAAAAATACTTTGCCTTCTCAGTATTATTTTGATTGCCAGCTCACCTGAAGTATCAGGATATAATACTAGTACAGCAGAGATTGTTATTTGCAGTCCAGATTGTGTTTTATTTTGAAGAATCTAACTCCTATGACTTTCTATAACCCTGTGTTTTCTTCTAAAGGCATTCAAGGAATACACAAGTGATGATATGAATGTAGCTCCCGAAGACAGAGTGTGGGTGCGAGGGTGGTTCCCAATTCTCTTCGAATTGTCCTGTATCATCAATAGATGCAAATTAGATGTAAGAACCAGGTAACAATCAGTATTTGTAATTCAAATTTTAAAAGGCTTACTTTACACTTCTAAGATAAAAGCAACTCTTCTACTAAATGTAACCATCATAAAATGATTTACATATTTAAATTTGGATGACATCACTGTGGAAACACTATAAACACTTTTTAAATGGATGCTCGAATGCAGACATTTAGTCTGTGTTCTTTACATACAACATTCTTATTTTCTGTTATAATCAATAATGAAGTTAAGTAGTTGTGATTGTGTTGTGTGTCTTGCCCATCATATTTAATTTGGGGATTTTAAAACTAGGTTTATACCAGATTCATTCACGGGTTGAAGATTGCAGAAACAGTTGAAAAATAAAAGCTGTACTCTGATCTCCTGTGAAACTTGATTATTTTCCTTAAATATGGCTTCTCCCTTATAAAGTATATTCAGTTGCAGTTCAGATGCAAAATACAAAGAGGTTGTATACAAATAACTCTATGCACATCTACATGTGAGCTGTGCATATGGACTCCCTTTATAGCTGGTAAAGGTTAATACATGTTCCTTCCTGGAAATACTTGTTTGTTTGTTCTTGTTATCCCTGGAAATGAAGTTGTTTTCCTACTTCAGTTTTAAATTACCACAGTTCTCTGGCTGTTGCCTGTGACTATAAAGTGCTTTTTTTACAAGCTGATTTTCCACTTAATTTTTGTGTACTAGTGTACCAGATCCTGGTATAATGTTTTCAACAGTATTTGTGTTTGTTGTTATTGCTGCAGTTGGACATATTTGATCTCACACGTTGTCTTTCTGTAACTCTTAGTATAAAATGTTTTTCTCTCTTCATTTCAGGGGCTTAACAGTAATGTTTGAAATAATGAAGACATACGGCCATACTTATGAAAAACACTGGTGGCAAGATTTGTTTCGGATTGTCTTCAGGATATTTGACAACATGAAACTGCCAGAACAGCAGACTGAGGTGAAAAAAGTGGGAAAACGTAGTTTACATGAGAACTATATTTACAGCAGAAAAGCTGTAATATAGATTTATCAAGTGATGTAAGGCAAACCTCAAAACTCACGTGGTTGACCTGTATGATTTTAGTAGCCTTATTTTGTTTTAATGACATTCTGTTGGCAGGTATTGTCACTTCTCATTTTTTGTGTGTGTAGGAGGCCTAGTAGTTTACACTACGAACAGAGGAACAGCATGAAATGAAATATATGTAGCATTATAAGAACTGTAGCTCTTACACACGATGTCTGGAATTTGAGACACACAACATGCTCAATGAAGTGAGGCTTGTAATCAGCAGTGAAGTCACAATTAAAAGAAATAAGTTCTACTAGTTAAAAAATTTTTGGTACCTAAGGGGGAAAAAAAACCCAGAAGGAAAAAAAAAGCCATAACCAACCCAAAACCAAACAGAAAATCCCCCCAAACAGCACTGTGCTTTCACTGGACTCTTTTGACCAGCCAATCTAGGTTTTGACCTTGCAAACCAGAACGAGGTACTGTTCTGACAAAGAATTGAACAGAAATGGACCTAAAGATGTAAATTATGTGTAAATTATTAATACTAGAAGTTTGACCAGAATTTTTGATTGTTTGGAAAGCCTTGTCTAGCTGTTTATGGAAGGACATACCTCACTTTCCAAGTTTTTATTCTCTGGAAAATACTTAAAACACAGCTTTGATGTGGTGGTAAATCATTGAGCTAGTATTAGACACTGAGACAGTTGTTTGTCTGTTTCTGTAGTTTTTTAAAACACGCTACTTAGCAAAGCAAAAGTTGGGGCTCCAAGTTTTGAGGGTTTTGAGATACAGAAAGAAATTGCATGTCGCTAGTAAGCAATTCAAATTAAGTAAATACATGTATCCATCTCTATGTGTATCTTAAAGTGTCACCTTTAAAGTTGTAACTCTTCTTTTTTTTCCACTCCTAGAAAGCAGAATGGATGACAACTACTTGTAACCATGCACTTTATGCAATATGTGATGTATTCACACAGTATTTAGAAGTACTTAGTGATGTTCTTTTGGATGATATTTTTGCACAGCTGTACTGGTGTGTGCAGCAAGGTAGGACTGTACCAGATTATGTTAAAACAATGTTAACATTTTACTGTGTTGAATGTGAATAAACAAATACGCTGTTTGTCTTTTACAGACAATGAACAACTGGCACGATCTGGTACGAACTGTTTGGAGAATGTTGTCATCCTAAATGGTGAAAAGTTTACCCTAGAAATCTGGGACAAAACTTGCACTTGCATGCTGGATATTTTCAAAACTACAATCCCTCATGCGTAAGACAACTGTTAATATTTATATTTTCTAAAATAGTTCAACTAAATGACTTACTGATTTCAAACTATGATATCTCATACATGGGGCGAACAAAAAGCTGTTATGTGTGGACTAAAGAGAAACAGACTTTCTTGGAATGTAATGATAAGTTAGGTACTAGGTATACTTTTATACTATAAACGATAAATTGTTAAAACCTAAAATACTGTATAGGAGATGAGCTGAAAAACCAACCACCCTCAAAGTGTAACTTGATTCAATTTGACAACGTCGGATTTTTGGAGAAGTACTGTCTGATTTTTATTGATTATTATCTTTTTTGTAATATAATAATGCTGTTGATAGGCAGACTTTGCTGTTTGGAATTACATGTGAAGCTTTCTCCACTGTGGGGAGGCAGGGGTGACAAACAGAAGATTTTTGGTTGAGGAGGAAGGGTGAGCTGTTTAAAGATTTTCTTCACTCAAGAGACCTGCAACTGGAAGGTTTAAGTCTGGGAGAAGTAGTGTGGGAACTGTAACATTCTGTCTTTCCCTCAGGCTGTTCTTGCTGAAACAGATGAGGTTTCTATCAAGGAAGATAACTGCAGGTTGTGTAAAACTTCAAAGCTTTCTTTCCCACAGACTTGGGGGAAGGGAAATAAGAAGAAAAAGTAAAAACGGTACAAGAGCAGCCTAGTGGGCATCTGCACATGCATCAGGCCTTCGATATGTGAGGCAGGAGACCTGCTCCATGTGGGTATTTCCCACTGGGCTGTGAATTCTCACAGTTCCTTGTAGCATTTCTGGTTTTGAATTAAGGTTTCCTCAGTGTTTTAGCTCTGGCTTAGTTCTCTAGTTACCTGCATGCATATCAAGTCTTACATCCACAAAATACTAAAATGCTTCAAGTCTTACAGATCTCTAAGTGGTTGATGGTTAACTTCCACCATATGTCTCTGCGAATCCTAATCTTTTTATGAAAATGATCTTGCATAATTAGTAACTGTCTTTCCCTTCGTGTTGTAACTTCATGTGAAGCTTTGTGGAACAAGGCTTCACGGTTCAGAGGATTATGTTATACATGCACATCAGAGGGCAGAGTAACAAAAAATCATGTCCAGCATTATGCCAAAGTTGAGGGGTTTTTTCCCCTGTGCTACCAACACTGAGATGAAACACTGCTTGTTTTCAAATCTGATGTTATTATTTGTTCTGTGTCTGTCAGCTAGTTCATAGCATTTTCTTCTGGGACCTAGTTCAGGCTTGAAGTGACTGAAGCAAAAGGAACCACCTTTTATCAGTCTTTCCTTAATTTTAGGGTTGTGTATCAGATAGCACTCAAAGAGAGCTTCATTACTAGGAAAAAAATCCAAACCAGATTCATTCATTAACAGATAAAATCTGTCACTACCTCACCTACTTTTTTCATGTGAGTGGGTATGAATTAATTCCATCCGCAAATAATACTGAAATAAAGCTGAAACACTCGGGAGCTAGCAAGATATTTTTTCTGCATTTAGGTAACTGCAAAAAATAAAATTTGAAACAAAATCTCTGGATGTAAAAGTCCAGTTGAATTAGCCCTAAATTGCTATGTCCCATATTTGTAAAGATTTTGAAGTAAATACTCACTAGCAGAATATTTTCTTTGGTTTCAGCACACGATCAAACTTAGATTTCTGGGTTGTTCATATAGTTGAATATTAGAAACCTTTCTGCAGCAGCATTTTGGATATCAGTATTTAGACACGTTCAAAATATTCTTGTTGCCTTTAGTTATATCTGATTTGAAATATGTGCATTATTCCCTTTGATTATGGCACTTCTGCTTTTCAGATAGTTTTATTTTTCCTAGGAGAATATGCAACTCCTTCCATATATTTCCAGTCTTCCCATCTCCTTTTTTTCATCTTTCTATGCCTTCTTTTGAGAACTTCATTATATTATTCCTTCTTTAATTTCTTGGAGGTTCCCAGCTTTTGCAGGGTAAAGTAAATCTTACTTGTATTTTATATGAGACTAATCCCTTGAGTATATATAATTCATCTCCTTTTGCATCGTGAAAGTAGACCAATGATTGTTGGGTCACTAAAAACTGCTCAAAACAGTCTTTTCACTTCAACCACATTTGATTAAAACTGAAGCTTTTTAGATGGGTAAGAAAAAATTATAATAACAATATGCAGGTATTCATAATTTTAATGGAGACTTTGTACTCATCTTTTTTTACTTCTGTTTCTGAGTCCTAGGAGGATACTTCTTTTTTTTTTTCCTCTCTTTTTATGGGATTTAGTTCTTTTTCTGTGACTCCTAGTTTGGCTGATGTCCCATATTTGTATTTCTTAGTCCCTCTATTAGCCTTATTTTTGCAACAGAGCTTTTCCTTTTATTTTTGCAACGGAGCTTTTCCTGCCCTCCCAGCCTTAATTTTTTATTAAAAATTATTTTTTTTTTTGACAATGCAGTTTTAATACCCAGCTTTTTGTGCAGGCTGCCTCAGTACTTAGAGAAGAAGACAAATGATGCTTTTACCTTTGTTTTACCCATATGTGGAAGCAACACAATAGCTAATGTTGATTTGAAGAAGAGAAGTTGCACAGTGGTATATATGAAAACTTTCTGGGCAAGTGCTTTAATTGCTAATTGTCTTGAAATAGATGCTATGAATTTCTGGAGTGTAATGTATCTTCTGGCAGAGGTTCTTATTACTGGGATCAGATAGGCTTACATATGTTCTTTATTACCATTCATGTAAAATATCTTCCAAGTATTGTGTAGCTAACTTACTCAATTTAAGAGCTGCAGCGTTGGCTGTGGGAGTTCTTAGTTGCAGTATCAGCCTCTGCTGGTTCTTGGCAAGGTACTTTCTTGCAAAGAGAGATGATCATATTATTTCCTTGTTTTGAAAATGTGGTAGAATATTTACTCAGCTACCAATTTCAGCAGGGATCACTCACTAGAAAACCAGAAACTGTACTGCTGCCAAGCTTCTACAGAACCACTGAGGTGTTGATAGCTGAAGATACTAATAGAGAATGACACAGAATGGCTTTAGTTGGAAGGGGCTCTGGAGGTTGTCTGATCCAACCCCTGTGCTCAGGCATGGCCACCCAGAGCAGTTTTTCCAGGATCATATTCTGGCTTCTGAATATCTTCAAGAAGGGAAGCTCCACAGCCATTTTTGGCAACCCGTGCCAGTGCTTGGTCACCGTCACAGTGAAAAATTGTTCCCTGATATTCATAGGGAACCTTCTGAGTTTCAGTTTGTATCATTGCCTCTGGTCCTGGCACTTCAAATCACTGGAAAAAGCTTGGCTCTGTCCTCTTTGCTCTGTCCTTTCAGATATTTATATATGTTGATGAGATGCCCCTCTTCTCCAGCTTGGACAGTCCCAGGTGTCTCAGCCTTTCCTCATAGGAGGCATGCTCCAGTCCCTTCATCATCTTTGTGGCCTTTTTCCGGACCCTCTCCAGTAGGTCCATGTGTCTCATATTGGGAGCCCAGGACTGGACACAGTGCTGAGCAGAGGGGCAGGATCCCCATCCTCTCCTCATGTAGCCCAGGATACCATTTGCTTTCTTTGCAGCAAGGGCACACTGCTGCCTCATGTCCAACTTGATGTCCACCAGGAATCCCAAGGCCTTCTCTGTTAAGCTGCTTTCCAGCTGGGCAGCCCCCAGCGTGTCCTGGTGCGTGGGGTTGTTCCTTCCCTAGCTGAAGAACTTTGCATTTCATCCTTGTTGAACTGCACAAGGTTCCCATCAGCCCATTTCTCCAGCCTGTTCAGGTCCCTCTGGATGCATCATGACCCTCTGGTATATCAGCCACTCCTTCTACTTTTGTTTCTTCAGCAAACTTGCTAAGAGTCCACTCTTCCCCATCACCCAGATCATTCACTAAGATGTTGAACAGAATTGGACCCGGTGTTGCTCCCTGGGATGTACCACCAAACTCCAACTAGATTTTATGCCTCTCGTCACCATCTTCTAGGCTGCTAGGCTGTTCAGCCAGTTTTTGATCCACCTCACTGTTTGCTCATCCAACCTGTAGTTTGTTAGGTTATTTTGATAGTTTCTTTTATTTTTGTTTAAGTTCTGTTTCTAGATCTTGTTGATCAAAATTTTCTGAAACCTAATGAGAGCATATCTTGGCTTGCTAGTGCTGAGACAGCCATCCTGAATGCCCTCTCGTCCTTAAGAAATTCAGGAGTTAGAATTGGTTCCTTGCACAAATTATGATGGTCTGGCCTCTACTGGCTCATAATGGCTCATTATTCCAAGACCTCAGTTTGTGTCCTTGTAGCTTTCAAGAATCAATTCAGTTCTCTGTTTTACTTTATTTGTTGTCTCATTACATGCCTCAAGATTTTATATTTCCTTATCTCCAATTTGTCTTTCTAGTTATCTGATCTTTAGTTGTCTGGAGATCAGTGATACTTTAATTTAGGAACCTTAACACAGTGAGGAAAGGCTCTCCTTTAGGATGTGCAGACGCAAATGTCCATCATGCGTTGCCTCACACAGACTGAAACTAAATAGTTTGAGATCTTAATGATGACAAATAACTTTAATCTTACTTTGTAGCAATAGATTTGATAGAAGGAGAGATAATGGGACCACTTAAGTTATGTAATCCAGTTTCTTCCCTCAATTCTTGGTGAGCACAGACAGCCTCAATAAGTGACAATCAATGTAGAAATTTTTTAGTGCTTGAGGTGAAGATTTTCAAGACAGCAACGTCTATAGGAAATCAGCAGGGAAAGATCAGTGTTGTCAGTGATTTGATACCATATAACAGCAGTGAATCCTCAGTGAAAATATAAACAGTGCTGGAACATACCCCAAACAGAGGATGCAAAACATCTCCAAATATTCATGCAGATTTGTTCTGGGGTATATTGATTCCTTATTTTGAGATAAAGCTTTAAGCACTGTTGGAGAACAGAGCCCACTAATGGCACTAGAACACTTAAACTAAATCCAGTATTTCTGAGAAAAATTAATTCAGCTCTGTGTAATCCAGTTGTCCACCCAAAGTAGCTGGCAGAAACACTGAAGTTCAAAAACCACAATACTTATATTTTTCAATATGTGTACTTAGAACTGAAATGAATTTATTAATTTATGGATGTATCTATATCATACTTTTTTTATGTTTAGCTTCTATTAATTAAATTAATTGAAACAAAACCCCCACCATGTTGAAGTGGACTTTTTGGAGTGTTGGTTCTGATTTGTATTTCAAACTTAAAAAATTTGGTATTGGTTTTGTGTTTTAAAGGCTGCTGACTTGGAGACCTGTTGGAGGAGAGTTTGGCTCTGGCTCTCCCTCTGATGCAAAAGAAAAACTGGTAAGCTGCTGAAATAAATATTTTAAGATTGCAAGAGCTGGGTACAATTGTGATGAAGAATAAGTGAAAAATATACTTGGTTTAAAGACATTTTTCAATTTTGATTTACTTGAAAACTTTTTTTCCAGGTAGAGTTCTATTTAGTGCTTTAAAATAGCCAAGAATAAATTGATAAAGAAGTACATATTTGTTTGCAGTATATATAGCTTCAAGAAGTTGCCTTTAGGTAGTTACTTGTGTTTGTTTAAGTTAATGTTCTGTGTCTCATAGGTTTCTCTAATACTGTATTTAGGCTTTGAGTTGTTTCCTGTTTTGGGTCTTGTTTTTTTTTTTTCATTTTGATATATTGGCAAAATGAGAAAATGCTAAAGGAGGATAGAATGACAGATTGAGTACTTCTTTTTTTCCTTCAAATTTTCTCTGGTAATAAGAACTTAAACATCAGTGTTTAAAATAGGAGATCTGTATAACCATGAGATTGCTTAGCACTGATTGAATAAACTGGGGTCTAATTTGGATTTACCTATGAGTTGACAGCCCTGTAGCTACTTTATTAGTGATGAGAATTAGTTTGTCTTTTGAAATTCCCACAAGATTGCTGCATAAAGTTCTTCATAGATTAATGAAGCATTTGATAACAGTTGTTCAAGGATAATGGTCCCAAATCAGCTCTACCAAGAGAGACCGACTCCCTCCATTTATAGTTATGGAATGTTACTGTAATTTACTTGAAACAGAGTGTGAATGTTTGTGATGGCCATTTCTCATTATATGGGTATTGTACATTCATGCTGTATTATGTATGATTCATTTATAGTGGTTTGATGTGTAAAATCTTTGATCTAAACATTGGCTACGTTTTTGGTCCATTTATGTCAATAGTAGCATGCATATATGGCAGATATATTAAATGTCTTAGTCTTAAGTAAATTGAAGGATCTTTTCTCTTCGAAATATTTTTAATGTGAATATTTTCAAAAATTTTTTTTGTATTCAGTGTAAAAGAACACTTTGCAACTTCAAAATTAACAGAACTTATAAATAGTATGAAAGGAGAAATATTTTGGATCTTTTTGGTAGGATAGATTTTTGCAGGCTTTAGATATTTTAATCTCATTTTTCTTTAGTTCAAATATGATGGAGTGTTTTGCTATGTATAGACAAGATACTTATTAAAATATACATTTATGCTTAGTATAAGCATATAGTATATTTCAGAGATTAAATCCTTGGGTTTTACTGGTATAAGAAGTTGATACATTCTTGATAGGAAGTGTATGTGTAGTTTTAAAGTCTTGCTATCAGCACAGTCAAGGGTATTAATGTGGTCTTCAGTGGTACTTATGGAACAAGTGCCAATGGAAATGCTGGGTTATTGAGTGGGGCATTATTCTATACATATATATCTATCTCTATATATATATCTATATATATATCTATATATATATCACAGTTAGAAGGGACCCACAATGATCATCAAGTCTCACTCCTGGTCCTGCACAGGACCATCACCAAGAGTCACACCATGTGTCTGAGAGTATCATCCAAGTGCTTCTTCAGCTTTGTCAGGCTTGGTGCTTGGGCTTGTCGTTTAAGAGCTGTGCGTTCACATTTTCACCAGTTATAAAGGAAAACAGTTTCTTCCACAAGGTCTTGAGCGGTTTTTTCACTGCAGAACAGGGTAACCTTGCAGTAAACCTCATACACTTCACTTGGTAAAAGCCAAACTGTTGGCTTACACACTAAATTGTTGAGTGGAATACAAAAACCTATCTGCAGAATACATTAACTTTTTTGTGTAATTAAGTATTTGTTGCTTGTTAAATTTTCAAATCTTTCTTATTATGTCATCTTTTTCATTATATCAAGTATGACTAAAGTGAATAAAAGTGCAGTGTTGAAACAACAAATGTCTTAAGCTGTGAAGAGCAGAGCACTATTGATGATTGCTTGCTGCAATTTTTTGTAAGTTAATTTCTTTTTTTTGTCTTTGTTTTCAGGATACAGTCTCACAGAAGTCAGTAGATATTCATGATTCCATTCAGCCCAGACCTTCAGATGGACGCCCATATCAACCCAGCATGGGGGCCACAGTAGGTGAAGAAACAAGTAAAACCAGGCCAACACCAAGTACGTGCTTTGTAATGACTTGGCATTTTATCTCTCTTAAGAGTAGTATTTAGCAGATGTTTGATATCTGTAGTTGTAGCCTCAGCTATAACTTTAGAAACATAACGAGAAGAAAATCACTTTTTGTGTTTTTGTCTTCCTGTAGTGTTTCAGAAATCTGTTGAATTGCTTTGGGTCCACACTTTTGACCTGTGTTTTAAAAATCAAAGAGTTCAACTGCTAACTTGCCAGCTTTTTACCCAAAGCAAAATATTAAAAACAGTGTTCTCCTTACAATGCTACGTAAATGAGTACTAATTTTTTTTGTCTTAGGAGCAAAGATCTTTCAGTGCAAAATGCAACAGAAGCTGTAGCTGAAAATACAGCTGTAGAATGTAGCTGCAAAATCCTGTCTATGATTTGAAGAGAATATATGAAACCCTTAAGATACTTGTGCAAAGTTATGTGTTAGTGCTTAAATGCTCATGACTGTGGTGGTATTAGTGCTTCCCACAAGTGCAAACAAACCATGACACCAGTACTGTCCTGAGCCTCCTGCCTGTGACAGCCTCAGGTTCTTTCTATTGCACTGATACTAAGATCCAAGTGAATCGTTTTGGTGATTTTTAGGTAACAGTGAATATTTGTCCAGTACATCACAGATGACTTCAGGAAATAGTTTTTTAAGATGTGCTAATTGTTAGTATGATCAAAAGTCCTGATTTTAGTAATTCGAGACTGGTGGATTCCAGGTTTATTTTATGTATGTGCTTGAAGTTAAACTGTTCTTCAACTTACCCTCAAAATAGCTCAAAAAAAGAAAAAAGTATTGCAGTTCCCTAATTAACAAGTAGTTTTCTTTTTCTTTCAAGAATTTCCAGAACAGAAGTTATTTGCTGCTCTTTTGATCAAGTGCGTTGTACAGCTGGAACTCATTCAAACGATCGACAACATTGTGTTCTTCCCAGCAACTAGCAAAAAAGAGGATGCAGAGAATCTAGCAGCAGCACAGGTAAGTAGAACTGATAGGTATCTCTCTTCTTAACAGCTTTTGCTCTGGTGGATTAAGTTTCATAAACTCCTGTAACATCTGCTAGTTTACAGTTTTTAGATGCATTTGAGAACTTCCATCAGACTGTTGAGATCTTCTCCAACTTGCATTAAATTGCTTTTGCTGTGCCAGGGCAGCAGGAACAAAGCTGTGAATTTTTATTTGAAATCCTTGGGTTTTTTCCTTTTTTTTTTAATAGAGAGATGCTGTAGACTTTGACGTCCACGTGGATACACAAGATCAAGGGATGTATCGTTTTCTCACATCTCAGCAGCTTTTCAAACTTCTGGATTGTCTGCTGGAATCTCACAGATTTGCTAAGGCATTTAATTCAAACAATGAGCAGAGAACTGCTCTCTGGAAAGCAGGTGAGTCAGTCATCTTGGGGAAATACTTAGTGACGGAGAGCTGCTGTGCTGTGAAGGTCAAAACTCCTTAGATGCTGAATGTAAAAACTGATTATCAGGCTTTAGCTTTATGACCCTGCGATTCTTAAAGGGGAGGAGACCTCATCTGTGCAGGTGCAAATATCTTCCTGGTTTCCTAAAATTTAAGGTTTCACTGAGTTACAGCTGCCAATGTGAGTCACATGCTTGGAAGCTGCAGGCATAAACACAGGTTTCACAGCTAATTGGAAGCTTATGTAAAAATGGGTGCCAAACACAATTGTGGCATATATAAATAGGTTCATTTGTAGCAGCGCTCCATTGTACTTAATGTCATGAGAAATTAATTACCCAGAGTCATTCTTCCAACTGTCTGCGTGCAGAAAATGCTTAGAAGAAGTGGGGGACTGTTAGAGAGAACGTCAGTTGTACCAAAAATCTAAATGGATGCTTGGAATTTCTCTAGGTTTCAAAGGCAAATCAAAGCCCAATCTCCTGAAGCAGGAGACGAGCAGCCTGGCCTGTGGGTTGCGCATCCTGTTCCGTATGTACATGGATGAAAGCCGGACCAGTGCGTGGGAGGAAGTCCAGCAAAGACTACTAAAGTAAGGTCCATGTAGCTGGTCCGTGTAGGTCCATCCTGTTGATGTTTCTGATGTTAAAGGTGTTTTTTTATTTAAAAGAATACGCCTTCTCTGTGTGAGGTAAATCTCCTAGAGCTAATGTGTGCTGTGGTGGTCATAGCTAACACTAAGAGTTTTTATGTGCCGTGGAGGGTGCTGTGCCTCCAGCTACTGATGCTGTCTGTGCTTTTTGCTCTCATTACATGTATTGCAGGAGAGAACAAAGGTTTTGTCACCTTTTTTTGTATCAGTGTGGGTAGGTGGGGGCTTCTTACAGCTCCTCTTTAAAAAGGAAGCAACTGTCACCTAAACTTTTTTTTCTTTCAGTAACCTCAGGTATTTTAGGGAATTGACACTTCTCATCTGCAGAAATACACACTGGGATTGAGCAGCTTTGTGTTACACATAGAGAGAGGCTTTTGGCTTTTTAATTATTCATCACTGAATACTAAGATTCACCTGAATGTTTTTTGTTTACAGAGTTTTTCAAGCAAGTGTTGGAATAAGAGAGGGCTTAAAACTATGACAGTAACACTTAAGGCTAAGACTTTAAGGTTCACAGACCAGGAAGCAGAGCTGAAAACTACCTGGTTACATGAGCATGAGATATGTTCTTGAAGTCTATATAGCATTTGCCATGTGCAATTTTAATACCTTTCAGAGAACGCTTGACGCATTTTAAATACATGCACAAACAGCATAATAATGTTTTGTCAACTTATTTTTTGCTGAAGTATTAGGACTTTGGGTTTAAGTTGAACAAAATCACTGCCTTCTGTCACTAATCAGGCTTAAAGTGGCTTTCATAAAATGATGCTGTTCTACACCAGGGCTCTACTGCCATGTGTTGCAAAGCCAAAGCTCCTTCTCTACAGTAGAGCTTAGAATGAAATACGAGTTACTAATTTTTGTTTGTGTTCTCTCTAGTGTCTGCAGTGAGGCTCTGAGTTACTTCCTGACTCTTACATCAGAAAGTCATCGGGAAGCCTGGACTAATCTTTTACTCTTATTTTTGACTAAAGTCCTGAAGATAAGTGATGAAAGGGTAAGTAACTTTTTGGAATGGTGTTTCAGATAACATTTACAGGTAAGAAGTAGTTCTAGGCCAGTTCTTCTCACGCAGTTACAGACTTGACTTTAAAAGCTCCTGCTGCTCTGTAGACACTCCTTTGTTGAGGGAATGTAAATTCAAACTGCATTTGACAGATACTGACAGTAATAATTCAGCGTGAAGGTGCAGTGAGTGATAAAATAAAATGTGTCTGAGAGAAGTTGAAAGATGCTGGAATCCTTTAGAACCGCATTTTAAGTTGCTTTTACCCCTCTCCTGCTGAAAAATAGGATTAGTGATTGTATTTTATTCAAAGAATTAACTCCTGTTTTCTGCCTCCAGTGCGACATGTACATCACCTTCTCCAAAGCACTTCTGCAGTAAATAAATCCATATTTAGATCTCTCTCTGTTTCTAACAAAATTTGGCTGAAATGCTTAAGTGAAAGGGACCAACTACAATAAAAAACTGATAATAGAAAAATATTTCCTTGTGGGGAATAAGCATTAGTAAGGAGCTGTGTGTACCTAGAGAGCATCTGTCAGTACATCATAGCTGTCATAGCCTTATTCTAGCACTGCTAACTTGGGTTATAAAGATGTTTCTGCTTGTCACTTTGTGGGTTTCTCACCGTGAGTTGGGGAAGTATTTAGAATTCGTATCTTGCAATGTGCTTTCCGAGGGGTATTGATGTATAATAGAGTAATTTCTTCTGTTTGTTTTCTCTGCAGTTCAAAGCCCATGCATCGTTCTACTATCCTCTGTTGTGTGAAATCATGCAGTTTGACCTTATTCCTGAGCTTCGAGCCGTTTTACGGAGGTTTTTCCTGCGGATTGGTGTGGTTTTCCAAATATCCCAACCACCAGAACAAGAGTCTGGAATAAGCAAGCAGTAGCAGATAGTGACACTGTTTAAAAGTTTATATTCCTCAGCTAAATAAAAGGACCAGGTAGCTGAGCCATTCTGTCTGGATATCCATAAAAATGATTTCTTTGTATGGCAACATGTATCCAAGGGTTAACGGTACAGACGCTTACAACTGTAATTAAGGCTTGCAACACTCCAGTCCCTTTATTTCCTGATGGATTATCTCTACCGGTTTCTCTTCCCTGGCTCGTGCTGAGCACAAAGCCAGTTTTTAGCACAGTCCCCTTGTCAGCATGGGCTGCAGTATCCTTTACTGTCCTAGACAACAGTATAGCAACAGATGTTTATGGCGGGTGTGAAAGTAAAATGTACCCAAAGAAACATATATATGTAAAGGTTTGAGCTTCTGCGAGAAGTACAACTCAGGAGAGCTGTATTTTGAAGGATAAAATGTTTATAGTGAAAAGAAAATGGAGATTATTGTTCATGGTAAAAGATATTTAGCAACTATGTCTGATATTCTTATTCTAAGATTTTTGCACACTCAGGCTGTCTGAGACATTGGTAATCATCCTTCTGTGAAAATGTACAGAGATGCAGGTCTGTAATATAAACTCTTTAACACTATACAGTTCTTCCCGAATTGTTTTATTTCTGTAATATTGATTTGCTGAAAGCCCATAACTCTTACTCGTTTACCAAATGCACTAGAAGTTTGGGTTTGGTTTTTGGGTTTGTTTTTGTTTTGGGTTTTTTTGGGTTGTGATTTTTCTTCCTCTTTTTTTGTTGTTTTGTTTTGCTTTGTTTCATTGTAGCCCAGAAGTTAGTGTTGCCGACTTTTGTCAAGAACAGCGGTAGAAATATCACGACTGACATAACTACCTGTAATATACTTGTTTTAGGGCTTTTAAATATAACGAGCCATTGAAATGATGATCCTTCAAGGACTGGAACTTGAATCACTGCAAACAAGTCTAGGTTGTGTCTGCTGTCAGATGTTTTTTGTTTGATGTAGATTTCACTCTTATGTACAGAATTTAATGTTGAATATATTCAAGTAACAAATCTGGCATGGTTTGGGGATGGTTAAATTTATTGGAAATGTATTCATACTGTGAATTGTGCTCTGATGGTTAACAGACGAGATTGTCAAGCATTCTGTATTACAATGGATGTAGAAATTTTTTTCAGATGGACAAAATGTATATGGTACAGATATGTAAAGTTTTCTATGTAAAAAAAAAATTCTGTACAACTTTCTGTACAATATTTGGTTCTCATCTGGCATATTCTAATCAGGTTATAGGTCAATAAAGTTTTTGAACTCTTTCATCAGTGCAATCAAAACCAGTGTAATCCACAGCTACTTGTTTTAGTTTGCTTTGCCTCTCATGCCTCTGTTTCAAAGGGGCAAACCATGGCCTCCTGGAGGCAGAAAGGTGGGTGCCCTCACTGTTAGAGACAAATATGGGGGGGGGGAAAAGTGGTAAATTAGAAAAAAAAAAAAAAAGAAGGGCAGAGAGGAGGAGGAGAATAAAAGTGTTTGTGCATGAAGTGGTCAAATGAATCCCTCTAGTGCTGCACAGATAGAAACTCAAATCCTGGGCATTGCTTTCTGGGGATTAAAATATAAACACCAAACTGACAAGGGAGAAAGGGTGGTTGGGAGGCAAAGGCTGGGTGTTCTGCTGCCTACTGATTTGGAACTCATCAGCCAGCTCAGAGCTTTGTCAGCATCTCTGATTTGGTGAGTAAAAGTGGAATTGTTCTCTAGTATGTTACTGCAAAATGCCTGACAAGCACCGGAGAGCAGTCTGAAGACTGAGGAAGTGTGTGAGGGAGCCTCCCTTCTCTTGCAGAGGAATGAATCTCCAGTTGCCCCTCACTGCATGTTCCAAAAACGTAAGCAGTTTGATGAAAAAGCTCTGGAAAACCCAGGGATGGCAATTAACTGCCATGACCTGTGATTTGCTAAATTGCATTTACCAATGTCAGAAGGGGGAGATTTGAGGTTATTTTCATTAATTGTAATTGTATAGCTTTCCCTCTTGGGCTATACTTTTTCAGTTTGTTGTGCAGTGTTTAAATCTTAAACCACTGTGCAGGTACATTTATTTTGCAGGTAAGACTGTTATGATAAAAAGTTTAAAAAATTTAGGAAGGCAGAAGGGCCTTTGACAGCTGAGCTTTGGAGATGCAGAGAAAGCTGATGGACTAAGAGTATCCTGAGTAGCACCCCGGGTGCCCACGGGGGCTGTGAGGACGAGCGTAGTTCATGGTGCTAAAGGCTGTTGAGTAGTGAGGTTAAAGTAAGTTCACTGGTTTTAGGCCACAGGAGCAGTGAAGGAAACAACTTCTTATCGAGGGGCTGGGCTGTGTCCTGGCTTGAACTGGAGGAAAGGAATGCTGGCCTGTGGTGATCTGTGGCATTTACAAAACTTCCTGCAGTGAAATGAGGGTGGTTTCATAGGGTAACATTGACTTTATGCTTCTGTTGGGGATAAAACTTCAATTAAATTTAAGGGAATAAGGAATTATTAAACTATGTAGGCACCTAGATGAGGAAGAGGACAAGTTCTGTATGTAACATGGAGTTAGTACAGTTAATGTATCACAAAGTTCAAATTGTGAAGCAACTGGAAAGAGCTATCAAGCATCAAAACCAATGGCAAGGCTGCCAGGTGACCAAGAGAAGTATAAAATGCACAGGGTGGAATTCAGCATGAGAGGTGCTGGGGTGGGGGGTAAGTGTATTATAGAACATTTTCACCTCAGCTGCTTGAAATTCCTTTGTGCTTCCTGCCTCTGGGAAGTTCAGAATGCAGCAGCCGTGCGGCCCGTCCCGTGCTCCGGTGCAGATCTTGGATTACAGTAAAGCCCCTGCGTGAGTGGCCATTTCTGTCACACCCACACTGCTGAACATCGTGAGCCTTCTCACTGCTGAGCCAGAGATTCAGGGTAAGAATTAGCCAGATCTGACAAATCCTGTCTGGGAAAGCACAGGCTAAACCCATGAAGAAGCAAAGCACAACACAAGGTTGCAGGACGTCTCTCTCAGCAAGAGCTGCCTGCTGTCATCATGGAACTGCTGTGGCCTTTCAAGGAGGTTTACAAAAGCTTTAAAGTGGCATTTCAGTAAAAATAAAGATACTTTCACAAGTTTGCTGTTTTCATCAGTGGTTTCCTCCCCCCACACTGATTAAGCTGGGGCATCGGGGTGGGAATTTCCTAACCAAGAGGAAAGTTGCAGCCTTACCATTATTTCACCTTAGTGTTTCAGTTCGCTGAACTCCTAAAATCTTACTTCCATCTATGTGTCCTTGTTAAAGCTCTGTGCTTTTAGTCAACACATCTTCCATGTGTTTTCCTGTTTCTTTCAAGACAGCCTTAACATTCCAGTTTGCTCATAAGTTAATGTAAGAGGAACCAAAGGATAAATTAAGAAAATTGAAGTATGCTTTCACATTTTTTTGTAACAAAAATAATTTTAGTAACAAAATACTTTATTTTAACTCTTCTTTCAATCAGAAACATAAATATTTGCAACAATTTCTGTATTTTCAGCACGTAACAAGTTAGGGAACATACGACACATTGCTAATATTAATTTTCATTGAAATGTTCGCTGCTGTTCCATGCACATTGTATGAAAAGCAAAGGTCCTTTTCCAAGTTTCTCACGCTTTTGGTAAAAACCTAATGCCCCTCTGCTCTTGGATTACTCTAGCTCCAGAAAGGTTTGGAGTTTGACTATAAAGCTAAAAAATAACTTTGATTTCATACCAAATTCACACACGCCCCACACTGTATTTGTGTTTCAGCTCTGAGGCTGAAACCAAATTGTATAAAAAGTGCAAAAGCTGCCAAGCTATTCCTCCACTTCCCACGGCATGGAATAGAAAACATCCCTGTGCTACATCTCCATTACACTGCAGCGTCTGAATCTTTATTATTGCTATTTTAAATTACACACACACACAACTCCACACTATGTACACGGAAGAGAACTCTCCCTCCAGGAGACCCTGGAAAGTGCGGTAGTGCTGGACGGTGCCTCCGTGGCCACAAGGCACAGCTGGTTCCCACAGGCCGAGTCAGCCGTGCGCGGTGGAGAGGCCCTGCCAACCCAGCGGGAGCGTCTTCTCCGGCGACAGCTTGGCGGGGTTTGACTGCTCAGCTATCAGTCTCCGGAGCGTGTCGGAAGTTCCTGGTCGCAGCCAGGGCTCTGTCGCGACCGTGTCGACAGAACTGGGGCGTCTGCCCGCGTGGGTTGGAGGGCGCTTCAAAAGGTCATCCATGTCTCCTAAGGAAATGTCATCACCTGGGAAAGGAGGAGAGCAACACATGTGATAAAGGGGACAGAAGGTTATCACATCTTAGCACAACATTTGACAGGTTGTTTGTCTGCAAAGAACGCATAAGTAATGGTTGTAAATCACAGTTCTTTCTACTTGACACACATTTGTTGATGTTCTGGGGAACCGAGCCCCAACAGCTCCACACCCCCACCACCAGGTCAACAAGGATAAAGGCAAAGGCGGATGGACTCAGTAGATGGTTCTGGCTTTCCCAAAAGCTCCTGTTATAGGAAAAAGTCAAATCTGTCAGTGCATATCTGCCTAAAAATGCATTTAAAATTAAGGCCATTAAATTACAGTGGCATGGCCTAACATTCTTGTATAGACAGTCTCTTACTTGGGAGAGAACTCAGGAAGAATTACTTCATCGCTGATTAACAGTGTAAATGCAGGTGAGTCTGTCTCACAGTCCAGCACAGCTTATAACCTCAACACAATGTCACTCTGAAACTGGGTAAGTTGGGATCTTCTAGCTACAAAAACAAACCCCACCAAACAAAAAACTGAATTGCCTTGTCTTTGAATTTGGAGTCTGAACTCTACTTGTTTCCATTCTGTTAGCAATCACACCTAGTACCTTAAACAAATTGTTCCTAGTGTGGATTATCAAACAACATAAATTTTTACTACCTATGAAGGGATATAAATGTATAAATTTCTCTGTGCTGTTCATTTTTTGGCTTCATAACATTTATGTATATAAGCCATGAAATTACACAATCCCCAGATACACACCTAGAACAACTGAAAATTGCAATGTGTTCCCCTTTAAAGCTGAGTCATGTAAATGAAAAGGTTCTGGTTTGTTGGTGTGTGCTTAAAGTGGGCAGAAAAATATTTAAATACTCTAGTTTAGGGAAAAAAAAAAGCACAAAATTTTTGCAGAAACGTCCTAATTCAGGCAAAACTTAACAGAATTGTATATTCTTTAGTGATCAAATAATTCCTATTAGCAATTTGTATCATTTAATTAAGTATTTGGATGATTTTTCTGACTTTAAGGTTTTTATTTTAGAAAAAAATTATGACTTTTTAAAATTTGATTTTAAACTAAAATTTCTCTGTATCTTCTCATTAAAACTTGAAAGTTGATGGTTTAAGCATAGACATGAGAACTCAGGTTCTGCAGAAGGATCAGCCAGGTGTGAAGGGAAGGACAAAAACTGCATGACCCCACGTACAATGGGAGCAAAGGCTCAGTTTTTCTCTTCATGCCCAAGGTGGGATTTCAGATTCCAAAACAAAATGTCAATGACTTTCTGTTCCAAAAGAACTTGGCAGCAAATAGTTAGTTCTGTCACATCATAGAGACAACTGATCTGATCATCCTCCAAGCCTTCCTATTCTGATTAAAACAAAACTTGTCTGTAACATTAGAAGTGAGAGCAGACCTCCCCCTCTCTCTGTGCCTAAAGCTGGCAGAGCAAACCTCTTTGTCTCATAAATCCTGGGTCAGATGAACTCTCCTGTAGGTTGGAACCCTACACACGTAAGTTATGGTGGGATTAAAAACGGTACATGGCAGAAAAAGTAATACCTAAAGAAAATTAAATTTCTCTTTGCTGTTTGTGATAGTTTGGACTTTGGCTCCCTGCCAAATGCCCAAACTTCCAGTTAGTGGGCCCCCCTCCTCTTCCCTCTTTCTTCTTCCCTTAGGGTAAAGAAAGTAAAGAAAAAAACTATAAAAATTAAAGAACCCAAAGTCAAGCAGCTTATATAAATATATATATTTACGTAGATCACAGTTATATACAGTTAAGATGCTATATACACAGTAAAAGGGAATCAACCCCCCGAAGGGATAGGGAAAGGGGAGAAAGGGACAAGAGGGAACAAAAAGGGACACCGAATAGATATGCACAATCAAACCCGAGAACTAGTAAAATAACTAGTAAAACAAATCTCACCACGTCCCTTAAAACAGCAGGGTTGGCAGACACGGCCAGCACTCTCCAAACCTTCACGTGGCAGGACAGTGGATTCTGCAGGCCTCAGCCTTAGATAAGCGAGACCAGCGCAGGGACCCACTGTTCCCAAACCTCGCCGGAAGAAAAGAGAGCGAGACCTCTAATCTCCAACTCATTTATACTCCGGTTTACGTAAAAATCGTATGGAATACTGGGTACTTGGCCACTTCCTTGGTTACAAACTGGTCACCAGGAAGGCTTAGACTAAAACCATCACACTGTTTGAAGAGATGATATTTAGAAACAATAAATATAAGGTAACGTATTTGTTTAGAGAAGAGACAAATTGTGGACATCCAGGCTAGAAGGCTGCATTTCCCCAAGCTAAACTATTGCTGCCTTTAAAGACAAAGCCTTTAGATCTTCCAGATGTCAGAGACAGGAGCAACTGTTTTCACAGAGATAAGATCATAGTGCACAACACTGTATCAGAATCACTTGGTGCTGCTTTTAGAAAGCACCACAGATCAGCTACAGTGCAAAACTTCATCATGAATTTCAACACTTTGTAAACTCCACAAAAAGCTGTTCTTATTGGAACACATAAAAAGAATTTTCTTTGGAGCTGCCACTTGATAATTCAGTTTGTATCTGCAGGCTGGGCATAAGCAGAGCTCTTTACTTTGCATGGAATACTGATTTAGAAACTTAGTGGCATCCTCCTGCAAAACACTGACCACAGCACATCCCGCCCCTCAACGAGAACAAACTCCTTTGGCACCTCGAGTGAACATCAATGCTTGTCTTCTGCCAGCCTGCACTTACCAGGACCCAGCGCTGCTCCTGATCCTGCTGTACATCATTGCAGGCTCTGGCATTCCTTTACTTAAAGGCACAGAGAAATGCCTAAAGAGTCTCAAGCCATTTAGGCAATTTCTCTTACATATAGCATGGTCTCAGCCACATACCTAATGTGCCCAAATCTGTGAGAATCCTCTCTTCTGTATCTGAGCCTGTTCTTGTTTATGCAGTTAGGAACATGCACACCTTGCTTGCTCAGAAAGTATCTGCTGGCTGGCAGAGACTCCATCACTGAAAGGATTCACCAAGTCTACGTTGATGGGAATGGCTTTTTTTGGATGGGTGAAGACAGCAGAGGAGGCCTGGCTCCTTTTTTCTAATTTTCCAATTAAGAAAACAATGCTAGCGTGGCTTTAGGATTCCCACATCAGCCCCAGAGGGGGAAGGGAACTGCTGTGGACAGAGCCTCCTTACTGAGCCAACAGGATCAGCATTTAGAATTTATCTAAACCTGTAAATTGTCATCTCTGGTCTTTCAAAGAGAAGATAACCAGTTACATTCCCTTAGTTATTTATTTGACAGATTTGTGTTCTCCCAGCAGTGTCTCTGAGCACAGAGGATAAATAACAGTCCTAGCTGAAGGGAAAGCAAAAGGATTCCACGAGGGTTCTATCAAACTGTTATGGAAATAAAAACCACTTGATTTCCATCATTTTTTTCTGTAATGTCCCTGAGCATGAGGAGGGAACAGGAAGGCAGGCAGCAGTGCAGCCTGAACAACCACAGCTGGGCAAGAGCATCTCTAACTACCTTTCCAAGAGGCACAGATGATAAGGATAAATGATGGTCCCCATGTGTTACAAAGAACAAGTTACATACAGGCATACAAATATACACACACACATAAACAGATAAAAATTATATACTAAAGGCTGAAGCTCTAGACATGAAAAACAGAAGGCAAACAAAATTTAAAGTGCAGTTTAGAGGGTATGAAGTGAAATTATAAAAGAGGTGAGATAATTAGAGTAAGTGCAGAGAAGTAGAAGTTCACATAGCAAAAATATCTGAGTGGAGTAAAATTAGTAAAGCATTTATTTAGGTTATAGAAACAAATTCATATGAATGGGGATTTTTAGTGACTTAAAAATCACAGCGAGATGTTCAAAGCAAACAAAAAAAAGATGAAGTGCTTGTAAAAGTACCCATAGCAACAGAATCAAAAATACTGCCAGCATCTGTACTCTCATTAAGTTTATAAAAAGGATACTGATACTGTAATTGCCTATACAGCATAGCAACCACCTCCTAAAAAAAGGGAGATTTCAGACTCATATGAAAGAATCTGGGGCATAACCCACATGAGAAATTACAGGCCATTAATGGTTGCAATGACTGGTACTTCATACACAAAGGGGATTTAGATCAGGCAGTCAGCCTATGGAGAAGCTCCAAAACAACTCCAGTCTGATGTATTATATGACGACAAGAAGCACAGAATGAATTCCAGTGCTTGTTCAGTGAATGAGGTATCGATATCAACCTCAAATACTGAATGCTCATTTATATTAACTAACCACTAGAAAACAACATTAACTAGAAACTGAAGTACTTCATCATACACAATTTTCTGGCGTATCTTCATGCTGGTTGGACCACAGACATCTGATTCCCAGGAGTGCCAATAAACTCACACAGGCACCTCATCACCATTCATCACTCAGGCGTTTCATTTCTTTCCACTGATATTTCAGCAATGCAGCTGGATATCCCCACCCTACTGCCAGCAGTGACACATCGCAGTGGGACACACAGGACAAGGACAAGTGGCTGATCAGACAGAAATTAGAGCATCTTTTCCTACTACCCTGCTCTAAACTTACTCTAAAAGAGTTGTGTTTAAGTTTGCTGGGGAACCCCTTGCAGCAGTGACACAACTCTATAAATAATTCCTGTGTTTGATCCAGTTGCTCAGTTATACTACGTGCAGCCTGTTATTATTTGTTCCTTTAATTATTGTAATTAATTACTATTCACTACATCGTGTCTACTACACAGAGCATACCCAAGTAAGAAGATTTCTGCTGGAGCTCAGTCAGTCTGTGCAGTCGTTCCTCATTCTTGCCTTTCAACTGATCAACATCGAGGCTGAGATTTGAGTTCAAGCTAAGGCTGTCAGGCTGCAGCAGCGGTGTCTGGGCTGCTGGAATATCCTCCTGCAGAAAATCCAACAATATACAATTCCTTCAGGTAAACAGCATCCTTTTTGAAAGGGCAAATAGCTACATGTGTACTCTCTCTGGATCTGTAATACCACAGTCTGACATTAGATCTGTGGCCCACCTTTGTATTTAAGCCAATCCAGTTATGATACATACAGCATACTCCAAAGCTTTCTGCTTCATTCGTCTCCTCTCCCTTGCAGAAGATGGAAGTTGTGGTAATAAGTTAACTTCTTCTAAGGCAGGAAATGTTTCCCCATTAGCACCTGGAAAAACAGGTGAAATCATTTTCAAAGAAATCAAAATACCACACAGTGTTCAAATCTGCTTATGTTTTGAAATGAGCTGATACACTGTACTTGATTTCATCACAGGAATCAAGGAATGTATTCATTAGGACCTCTTGGACAAAGCCAGTGGTAAGTCAGATTCATACAAAAGAAAAAGGCCCTAGAATGGCAGAAAGGGATGAACTTCAAGCAAAGGCCAGAAATACACCCGGAACAGGGGATCCAGAGAAGCTGTGGCCTCCCCATCCTTGGAAGTGTCGAAGGCCAGGTTGGATGGGGCTCTGAGCAACTTGGCCTAGTGGAAGGTGTCCCTGCCTATGGCACAGAGGTTGGAACGAGATGACCTTTAAGGTCCCTTCCAACCCAGACCCTTCTGTGATTCTATGATATCTATCAAGATATCCCTTCTATAGAGGACAAGGCATTCCACATCCTGCAAATCTACCACCCACCTCTCTTCACCAAATCTTTTTTATACCTAGACCTTTAAAGAAAAATGAGCATTCAAACAAGTGTAATATCTCTGCTTGAAACAGAGAACACTAGGCAATTCAGAGCCATAAAAAGACACAATCATGTAATAAATTATGTATGTAAGTATGTTAAATAGAATATATAATAACAGTACACAAAATGATAATGTTACATAGAATATGATAATACATAATCTATGCATTAGTCACACAGCCTTGGTCATATCTCAGTGATTTCATGGAATAAACTGTTAGAATCTGTTCATACAAAAATAAATAATTTTTCTGATCCTACCTGTATCAAATTATAGTGGAGGGAGTTTAATCTATTCTTATAATACAAATGAACCCTAGGGTGATCTCTCTGCTTCACACTTGTTTTGTCTATTTCCCCTTCTTTTGCTGATTCTGGAAACTATTTCAAATACAAACTGTTTCAAAACAGGTACTTTTTTTTCCTTCAGGACCAGTAACCAATGCTTGGGGGCTGGTTTATGGCTTTGCTGCTGCTTGCTGCCAACAGTGGGCTCTGATTCCTAGTTCAGGCCCTCTAGCACCTTCAAAGACTGAGGCTTCCAGGAAAAGGAGCTCAACAAAACCAGTAAGAAATCTACTACACCAACTACTCTTTGTAACAACAAAGTCACCTTTTGGAAAGGTGCTTAGTCTAGTATGACACATTAAGTAAAAGAATTAAGAAGATAGAAGTGTGTAAATTCTAAAACAATTATATGTAAATTAAACAATTATTTTGGTTGAAAAATGAAATACATAGGTTTGAAAAATATTTTTTATTGATATGAAACAAGTTCAGAGAAACAAAGAGATATTAAAAAGTTCTTTTGTATTACCAGTTGTTTTTTCTCTAAAAACAAAATTTTATTCTCCTCTCCTCTTTTCCCCTCCCAGTTTCACCAAAGGTACTCATGCTCCTATCACAAATGTTTCAATTAAAAAAAACAAAGCGTAATTTTGAAATGGTATATGACTAACAATCCACACATCAGAATTCCAGCTACAAGACCAGTTGAACTTCACTATATTTAAAATAGTGCTATTACTCAAAATATAAAAAAATGGTTTAATCGTGTGAATTTATGACAACAGAAACAAAGTACAAGATAAAGCAGAATTTATTTGTACCATTAGTGTGTCATTCATGTAAGATACCACCTGTTCCTGTAAACATCTATCATTCAGACACTGCTGCACAGAGATGCTTTCAAATCACTGCATTAACACTAATGAATTCTAGGGTTTCCAGTGAGGCAAAAAAAGAGAAAAAGAAAATGATGAACCTCTTCGTTCCTAACCGCCTCAAATTTCTGAGCCCTGGGAGACAAATTCATTTGTAATGCTGACATAACAGATGTAAAAATTGAGTTGGATTTTAAACCCATGTAAAAAAAAAATAAAATTGACCAAAACAAAGGGTAGTGTTACACTCCTCTTAGGAAATGAAAATCATTGTCAAAATATATCCCAGGTATTTCACAAAAGACCCTGAGATAATGTGAGCAGCCCACAGATAATGGCAGTCAGGGATAGAAGTCACCAGATTCACATTCAGAATTTTAATTTATGAGGCCCAAATAATGCAAACGATAAAGTTTTAGTTAGTGCCTCAGTATCAAAAAACTGAGCTCAGTATGGGAAAACATGGTTTTTCACCACAGTCATAAATGACCTGGGAATAAAAGGGAAAAGAAAGGGGGGAATATATAATACCATAGGTTTAACTCCATCACCTCACTGAGCTGCAAGTACCAGTTGGATGGGGAGAAAAAGAAAAAGGGTGAGAGGACTATAAAAATCATGAACCTTGTGAAAATGGTAAATAAAACCAAGAGCACCTCATTACAGAGGTGGCAGATTCAGAGCAGATGAAAGGAGACAGTGTGGATGTTTATCCACACAATATTGCTAATGGTAAACAATTAGCAGGATTCAAAAATCCTCGTTCCCATTCATGAAAGACAACCTATTAAACCCAGCTTTGCAAGACTTATTTATGCAATCACACAGCACTTGGCTTGGGAAGCCTCTGAGCCACAAGTCACTGGGAGCTGGAAGAGCATGGCACATCTACCCTCTGTCCAGTTCTCCTCTCCATGAGCCTATCCTGGCTACTGTTAGAGACAGGATGTCTGGCCACATTCTGAACTGATGGGCTCTCCTGAAGCATCCTTTCACCATTTGGGCTGTACTCTTCCTAACCTGAAAAAGAAGGCACTGCAGACTGTAGAGAGTACCAAATGCATTGAACAAGGCTGAAACTTCATCCTGTGCCACTCCTAAGGCCAGGTTCTACACTCTACTCCAGGACTTGCATGTTAACAAAATAAGCTTGAATACATTTCAAATAAAAATTTCTGCTTTTAACCAAAGCCAGAGATAATAATCATCAGTTTATCATCTACTTTCATTAAAAAGCAGAACTCAACTGCATCTCCCCTACAGCAATGCATAAAAAGCTTGTAATATGATTTTCTACAGATGAATGAAAGAAATTTCACGATACTTTAATGCCTGCTAATGGAAAAATAATGTGTAGAGGCCTGAGTTGATTGAGGTTTTCTAGCCTTACTATTTGTAGTGAATGGAAATAAACCAGCATTTTTATATATATGCAGATGAAGGTTGAATACGGAGACGTAAGAGAATGAGGCAGTCCTTTATAAAAAAATCTTAAAACTGAAAATCATCTACTTCAGACAATGAAAAAGTGACAATATTTACAAGTATGATGTTTCAAGTGAAATGAAATAATATGTGACCAGCAGAAAAGTGATTAATTTAGAAAGAATCACTATTACACCCATATAATCATATTTAAAATTGAGTGTGGTTGTAAATCAAAAGAATAACCATGAAAACAATTGCCAAGACTTTTGTATTTCACTGTGGACAGCTTGCAGTTGTAAACTGTGTTTGCCAATAAAGTACTTTATTTGCCCCAGAACAACAAAAAAGCATTATATATTCTACCATTGTAATATATTTGCTAAACAAATATTAGCTTTTCCTTACCCAAAGCTGGGAAGATGTCAAAAAAAGCTCCTAGACAAGACTAGCAGCCCAGACAAGAGCAGAGAAAGATACTTTCTCATCAAAGGATGTAAAGTGGCATAAGGCAGCATCATTAATTTTAGGGGTGATCCACACAAATTTATTGAGGTACAATTTCATAAATATTTGCATTTTAATTTGGAGGTATAATTTTCTAATACTTTAAACCATACCTACAACCACTGTAACTTTTAAAGCAGTAATAATCATTTTAGAGACACAGCACTGGATTGAATACCATGTTTGTACACTCACAAAATGGTTAAGGAGAGGTATAAACTCACCGATAAAAGCGCTATCCGATTCCAACAGTGAATTCTTCAAGAATTCATCAGATTCATTCCTGAACTACAGAAGTGAAACAGAAGAAACACAAATTCAGAGGCCTCAATATATTTCTGGAGCCAAACCATAATTAATGTAAATTAATTGCCAATTTTACTTCTACAAAGTAAAGAGCAGCTCTACAGTGTTATATTCTACTATACTTTACTTTAGCTTTCTATAAACCCAACACATTTTTTAATAACTCATATTCCCTTTAAGCATGAACGTCTTTTTTTTACCTTTCTGTAGTAATGCTATTTGCTGAAATTGCCCACACATGGCAGCTGTTTTGGTGATTTGTGCAACACAGACACTTCCATCAAGAAATGGATCCTTCTCTCCCTATCTGAGTGTCAGAACAGTCAGTGCTAGAGGAGAGCTTTGCACTTTAGGTTTGTATGAAGTATTGATCAAATGAAGAATGATTCCTTATGTTTTGCTTATCGCACCACATACAAGCTTTGACATTAAAGCATTAAAATAACAAATTTCTCCATCGTAATAGCAAACACTAAGACCAATATTCCCAGTTCCCTCCATAGATGCAACCATTTGTTACAGAAATTCTACTGTGGAATAATTTATGTTGAAAACCACTCTAAAAATCAAAGCAGTAGAAACTATCAGAGGAAACAGAACAAGAGAAAACAAATCTTTTACTGCAAAGCATTGCTCTGAATGAGAATTTCAGGCAATAAATTACAACTATAAGTGCATTAAGATGATTATTTTTTTAAATAAAAAACTGTTTCATTTCTGCATTTAGTTACAGTATACCCTCAAGGTTAATGTCTCTGCTCTTGCACAGTCTCCTACTTTGCATGGTTTCACATTACCATGAAACACAATTGAACTCCGTTATTCTATAGTTTGGGTTAGTACAAAATTCCAATTTGATAGCACTTTATTTTGGTCTTTTCACCAAGTCAGAGAATAAACATTCCATCTGAGATAACAGACTTAATTCTTGACTGCCAAGTCCGTCCCATAAACCATCCAAATTTGGAGCAACTGCTTCTGGCTTGTCTTTTTCTACTAATTCTCCCCCCAAGCAGCAACTGAACATTGTATGAATATAAAATACACACCAATGAATATAAAAGGAAGGGAGTTAAAGAATCAGGTTATCTCTATACACAAACATAAGCAACTTGTATGTCAAGTTTTAAGAGGCTGTTACTCATTGTATGGACAAGCAAGTGAAGTAAGTAAGCTTGCTGCATTATTATTTAAGTGTAATTCTCCTCTCCAAATCAGTGAAAGACACAATATTTCTCACACTTGAAAAAAGCAATATAATACAAATCCTGTTTTATACTTACCAGTCCCATGGTTTGTGGGTAGCTGTCAGAAGGAGAATCATCTTGATCAACAAAAGCAACATAGACAAGAGACAAAATGACAGTGTTGACATGAAGTCAGTTAATAACAAAACATATTAAAAGTTCTATCAGTATACAATTACAAAAACTAAGACCAGTATGCATTACATCTTTAAATTTACACACATTGTAATGAACGAACAAATTTTCAAAACATTTGAATGCCACATTTATTCCAGTTTCCTTATGTAAATTTAAGTAGAATCAGAGAAATCAAACAGAAATCTGTAGTGTATTGTTTCTGAGAATGATGAGCATGTGCAAGCCCCTAGGGCTGGATTCATCAGTCACATTCATTTCACACTAGAACCACACTGTTCACCACTAATAAAAATCAACTGGTTTCCATCTTACTCAAAACTTTACTTGTTGTCCAGAAAAAAGAAACATAGCTATTTCTGTGGCTACTGAAAACCATTTTTATAAGATATAATCACATTTCACTAAATGCTAGAAGTTCTCTGTACTGCAACAGTCAGAACTACTTCTGAGGTATGTTTACAATAATATTGTAAACACTTGTTATAGAAAGGTCATGTCCAAGTACTGACTGAATAAGTAAAAAATCATCAATTTGTGGGAAAACAGCACAGTTTAAATCACCAAAGCAACACGAGGAGGCACAAAAGTTTGCTGCCTGAATACTTAGTTTCTCTCTCTTCTCTCTAATGTTTCACTTGTTGATGCCTTAAGATCTTTATTGTTTGAATTACTGCATCTTCAACAAAATCCAGCCACACAGCTAGAGAGAAATGGGGTTTTTGTCCAGTGTTCTGCACACTGCTGAATCCTAATGCAAATGGAATGCAGGACTCATAAAACCCAACAGGTTAAGTAACTACAGATGAAAAAGCATTTAGAAAGAAATCTATTTTCCAAAGTGTAGCAAATAACTCCAGGTTGATGGCCTTCTTACTATAATGAAGATTATCCTCCCTTTCCTAGCATGCATATTTTGGTTTTCCTGCCATCATCTTCACATACTAAATTTTATGTGTCACTTTTTTTTTTCTTACACGAAACACATTTGTGAATTAAAAAAAAAAAGAACAGAAGTTAATGGTATTCAGCATCCCAGTGGTTGCTAATGCTAAACTGCAGTACTTTAAACTCCATCTGAACTTCCCAGCTAGGACACAAAAGACCCCAAAAACGGAGAGAAATCTTTACATTTATAATTTTTTGTTTAAACCAGATACGAACCAAGTAGAAATCCAAACCAATTCTGTATCAAATTTCAAAAATTAGAGAGCCAAAAATGAATTATGTCTTCCACAATTAGGGATCATCCAAGCCATGTAATTCCTGTCACCAATTTGGTTTTAGCCATTATTTTTAGCAGTTTATCATGGGCTAGACTGCGAGTCATGGGTCTCATTTATATGCAGTGAAGCTAAATATTACACAGCTTGGTAGTTAAGATTCATGGATACTCAAAAATATTTATTTTATATTCCAGACATCTGCTTGCCAGGAATAAGCATGTTTGTACAGATAAACAGTTGTACTTATATCAACAGAACTCAAGACCAATGATCTTCTCCCCTGGGTGGGACAATCAAATTGCCTAGCAAGGAGGACGATGTGTCACAATCAACTCTGTTAATGAAATCAGTTCTCTTGGCTTCTGTCAGGGTGTTATAACCAGAGCAGGGACTGCAGAAAGCCCCAGGAGTGAATGAACACTCAGCACGCTGAGCACACCACGCCTGCAGCTTTCAAGGGTGGTTGAACTAGACAGAGATCACTGCAGAGGGAAGTATTTGTGTAAGGATAAAAACCTCAATTCTGGAGAGCACAGAGAATCATCCTGAAATTTAATGTATCATTAAATTATATCATTAGCTCATTGTAAAAGTGACCTAATGCATGTTGGGAATGCAAAGAAGCAAAACTGAAGTTACTTTTCCTTATTTAGTGTAAGTTTTCAAATAAAAAATTTAATAATGTTTTATTAATTTTTAATTTTTAATTTTAAAATTATTTTAATTTTTTTATTTTCATTTTTAATTGTTTATTTTTATTCTATTATTTTTTTAATAAGATAGTTTGGGGGCTTTTCATCTCTGTCTAGCAAACTTATTCAGTGTGTAGCTGAGCTTCTGTCTAGCATAACAAACCAGAGCACATTGGCTATCAGTCCGTTCCCAATATACTAGTCCAGTCATGCAGAGCCCAGCACTGCAGTGCAACAACATCAAAGCTGCTCCTCTGCCTTTCTCTCCTATCCCCTGAAATAACAGATGTCCAGAAATCTGCAAAAAGCTGTCTTATTTATAGGGATACATCTAGCATTTAAAACCGAGGACATTTAAAATCACTACTTTCTCAGGTTATAGTTCCACTAATAGTCCACATATTTCTCCTTTATGTAAAAAGAAAAAAAAAAAAACAAAACAACATCTCAGAGGGAAAATTGTATCAAAAGCATGTAAGGTAAAGAACACTTGCACAGTGTGGGAAAACAGGTACACCTTTGCCACTACAGCCCATAATGTCACATTTCACTCACAGTACAAAATTACATACTACTCTAATTTCTTCCTTAAATCAAAAAATAAAACCACTCATCTATTTTCAGTGAGGGGATGATGAACTTTCCTCTGAGGAAAATATATCGTAAATAGAGGAACACCTAGCAACTAGTTCTCTTGCTCAGTGACAGACTATAAAGTTAAATGATGTTGTAAAGTGATAGGAGAGAGGGAGAGAGAGAGAGAGAGAGAGAGAGAAGAAGGACTGGTAGAAAATCATTAAAAAAAAAAAAATCAGCTGCTTGTCTAGCAACTAATCCAAGTTGTCCAAGGAAAGGGCTCTTCAGGTTGTCGTCATGTAAGCCTGCTGTATCCATTTAGCATTAGCAGATGTCTAAAATGACTGCATGTCCTCGAAATTAATGAAAAAGGCAAATTTGCTTTCTAGATTATGGAGGTTCCTTTTCAGACAACATTAAATGAAAACTTTCTCTGACTGGACTATTAAAAAATATTCTAATGGCGGAAAACCTGAACCAAGCCCCAGAGAAATCTCAGCTGAAGCTAGAGAATTATTTTTCACCATTTCAATCAATCTCATAGAGAGGAAGACTGAAGACAACCCTATACACTCCATTTAGACATTAAATTATATTCACAACCATGTAATTAACACAGAAAGTGGTACAAATATGCTTATTTGCAGCTGTGATGTTCTATTATCCCTAAGCAATATTGGACACATTTGCTTGAACACCAGCACATTTGTTCAAGACAGAACAGGAATCACCTTTAATGCTCAATAGGATACTGAACACCCTGTAAGTTACACACCCTTCACACCCTGGTAACCAATTTTGTTGATCTTACTCACATATGGATCTAGTGACAGCTAACAGCAACAAGCCTCAGAGCACAACCAGGGACCAGAAGACACACTTCATTTTTTTAAAGCAGTATGGGAAGGTATCACTATTTTCCTTCCATATGTGTTTGTGTTTTCTTGTTTGTTTGTTTTTTGGTTTTTTTTAATGTCCAACTTTCACCTCATCTCTAAAGCTAAAAAAGTCTAAGGAGCAGTTGTATGGGTGACTGAGGCAAGGCGAGGACCGCAAGGGTGGCCACTGTGAGAAGATGCCATGGATGACTCTGTGCCAGGCTCAGCTGGTGCCGTAACAGACCTGCAGCTGAGCCCACCAGTCAAGCTTGTAGTGCCTTGAAAACATATTTAAGAAAGAGTAAAGCAAAGCACAGCAATTAGGAGTGAGGACAAACACATGAAAAGCAGACATAAAGGTCAGAGAAGAAGGAGGGGAAAGAGATTCTCCAGGTGCCAGAGCAGAGATTCCCCTGCAGCTCCTGAAGAGACCATGGTGAAACAGATGGAAAGGTGCAAGAAAACAGAAGTAGAAGAGAGAAACCACTATATACTGACCGTATTTCCCCCCTGCCTCAGCCTGACACCACTCACTGCATCATCAAAGGGACTGAACATAACCTGTGGTGGTACCAAGGAAGAAGGGGCACAGAGTGAAGGAGTGAAGCTGGGCATGGGGAAGGGGGCAGAAAAGGTGTGAGTTTGATGTTTGCCTTTTTGTTTCCCACAACTCAAAGTAAGTAATTAAATATTTAGGTTTAGAGTAATTAAGTTATTTTCCCCAAGTCAGGTCTATTTTGCCCACACCAGCAGCTGGTAATCAACCTTCCCACGTACAGCTTGGCCTGCAAGCTTTTTTCTTCCCGTTTCCCCTACTACCCCACCAAGGGGCAGGAGTGAGGGGGTGTAAGCAGGAGCACAGCTGGGTGGGAGTTCGGCTGCTAGCAAAGGCTAAGCCGCCACAGAAATAAAGTTACTCTCTCTTCAAAAATTTAGCTAGGGCACTCTGAATTACAGAGGCAAACACTTTTCTGAGAAATCTATAGCTTGCACTCAAAACTGAGTTCATTTGTATAGTTTGGAAAGGCTGGAGCAACTCTCATTATATTTTTAAATATTCAAAATAACTGGAGATATTGGTCTTTCATGACTGTTTGCAAAAGGTATCTAAATGAACCTTACATTTGGAATTAAGTGGAGCATGCAAAAAAGGAGCATTACATTTACATTTTGCTCCTTCTGCAATACGCAGCCAAAATATTTTACCATGCTAGGATATTAATATTTTACTATCTTAGGAACATCTCTATTAAGCAATACAAGCAACATTTTCCTTCTGGAGACTCAAAGTATTTAAGATATCTCACATGTGGTATATAAAGTAAAGCTTGTTTATGGATAAAGGTTGCTGAACCTTTGAAATACTAAAGCCAAGATTATGGAAATAAAAGAAATTTAATCCATTAAAAGGAGAGCAAAGTGAAGATATGCCAGATGCATTTTAATCAATTCACAGCTCAAAGCCATCGACTTTCTCAGGGAGAACTCAAGAATTGCTTCAAGGAACTTATCTGCTAACACTTTTATCACGGATCAGCTGAAGAGTTACCCTGCTCTGTATTTTTCTTTAAAAAACAGTAACAAAACCACTTCTCTCTTCCATTTTTCTGAAGTATGAGGCATGAGCTAAATTACTTCTCCCACAAACACTCCATTTCTTTATGCTTGCATTATGGTAGAATTTCAGCATTCTGGTGTTCTACTGTTTTGTACTGCAGTGCTGATAGTGAACTTGAAAGAAGCAAAACTAGACCTCGTGGGTTTTAATTCTTATCGAATTCAAAACACAATTTCAGTGATTTCTGTTGATCTCAGACCATTCATTCCTTACCTCCTGTTTCTCTCCTCATTCTCATCCTGTCAAGTTTCTTCTGCTGCTCCCTCAACAGTGCCCGCTGTTGAATCTCTAGAGTCTGGTCATCTTTTGGAGGATCAGGATACATGTGCCTCAAGCCAATACGTGTTTCAGAATCTATGGCAAAGAAAGGAAATTGACTTTTTTTTCCCTAAACCAACATTTCTGAAAAGCATTTTTGAAGAAGTAGCTACAGATACAAAGTCATCAAAAAAAAATCACATTAAAAATAATGGTGACCATTTCCAAGAGGATGAGCCACTTAGCAACGATTTCACAATTTTACTATATTAAAAATATATATTTTCTGGTAAAGGAGAAACAGAAAGTTATAGAGAATCATAATTTGTTGGTGGGTAAAAAAATCTAATTCGATCTACTCTCAGTAACACCATAATATCAAATGCACAGGAAGTTTAAGCAGCAAGGACCAGAAGACAGGTGAGTGCTCCGAGTGATAATGCAGCATTAGGGATGCTGTGAATTCCATGTAATTGTAGGAACAACCACACAGAAATACACATACAGAAGGCCATCCACTGAGTGTGCTGGATGAGCAGTAGCTGTGAAGAGCCTGATTTTTATTTTTGTCTTCCAATACAGGGTGGAACAGAAGATGGAGGAAAAGAACAGATGTTTCCCTACCCTTCTTCATCAGTAACAAGAAGGTCTACCTGCCTTTGTATTTAAGTTCATTAAATTCCCAGATATTCTGTATATTGACAGGATCTTGTGTCTTCTTTAATGAATGTCGCCTTACTGGAGCCTGCAGGCGAAGCCTGGCCTTCTCAAATATATCCTTTGGATTCTTGTCTCTCCTCCTCCTTGAAAAGTTTGTAAAACAAGCAGAGTGTGGTATTAATGAGTTGGATGGAAATATAATATTGATAAAATTTCGATCTTTTATCCTTAATAAATCTATCTAAACAGGAAAATAAATCTGAAAGTTGTTATAAAAAGGGATAACCTACTTAAAATTTTAAAAAAAATCCCTCATACTTTATGGAATAGGACTAAGACTGGTGATCAGGCGAGTTTTTTCCAACTAATGGGTGTGATTACTAATCCATTTTGGAAACAAAACAAATGTATTAAATAAAGAGGGTATGATTTTTCAATAATAAAGCAAGTACTTTCAGAGCAGTATGGCATTCAAAAACATACTCAACAGCAGTAGCTCTACAGGCACATTTGTGCATTTTACAGGCACAAATTATGCCCTAGGAAAAGAGGTAATGAGATAAAATTCTGCCTTACACACCCTCTTTCAGAGGCAGAGCATTGCAACCCCCAATCTTAAAATAAACTATTCTCACCATAAACTTGAGCAAGATTCTTGGAAAAAAACCATACACATTAGAAAAAAAAGATAATTTTATATAAAAGTTCTATCTTTATATCATCATTTCACTCATTTATACTGGCCAACTAATACTAGCTAATAATACACAGTAGCTCTAAGCTCCTGTGCAAAATCTAACTTTTAAAACTGAAGATGAAATTCTTACCGTGTAATTGGTACATCACCATCAGTAGCCACATTTAGCAACTGTTCCTGCAGTCGCCTTTCTTCACTACGAAGCTGTTTCCTCATCTCTGATAATTCATTTATCACATTCTTTCTTTCCTCTGGAATTTAACACAAATATTTTAAATAAAGAGTGTCACAGCCACTTTTCTGCCTACTTCATAAACATAAGGTAAAAAAAAAGGAGAAAACAGAGATAATGAAATGTTAATTAAAACAAAGACGGTACAAGTACAAGGATCACAGCATTTCATACACTAGAAATTAGGTCAGAGCTTGTATTTTGAGACAGCACAAGGACCAGATCCCTTGAATAGCAGAAAGCATCCAAACGTCACTAGAAATGTTTCACTGTATTTAAAAAAGGAAAAGCTATGAAATAGCAGCAAGAGGGCATTGCCAGTAAAAAGCCTTACTTTGAAATAAGCAAACCTACACAGTCCTCAGAGGTCCAGAGGCAGATGACAGGAATTGAGGTGGTATCTGCAAGCACACAACCTCATTTCTGTTTCCTGTCTCAAAAGTGGGATATATGTCTGTACAGCACAGACTGTCTTAAGTGGTCAAGAGTTCTAACTTCAATTTCAAAGTTTTTAGTATGTGCTTATGCTGACTTTTTAGATCTACTTTGGGTCTAAGCTGGTTTTTTGTGGTCAGGACAGCAGTCCTGCACAAGTTAAACCAGTTTAATAAATTCCTCATTTTCCAAATAACATGCTTAGTAATTTGATATTTTACTGACTTTTAGACTGTGGCCAGAACCTAGCAGGGAAGCAAGTTTTACCAGTTTAAATCCTCAAACATGAGACTTAATTCATATGTCTTTATTTCTCTCAAGGCAGACAGTCTGAGTCAATCAATTTCCAATGGCCATATTAAGAACCACTCTCCCATCTAGTGGAAAAGCCACAACAGGACAGTGTTGTGCTCTTACATTCCATATGTAGTGGTGTTACTGCTTCATTCCACATGTTGTTTCTTATATACTTGTAAAAAAAAAATCAGAAGGAAAATTACTGCTTTCCACCCATATATTGCCAAGATAACTAGCATATAAAAAGCAAAGGAGATCCTCCCAGCATAGATGAATTTTAAAACCACCTGTGAAAGCTAAGAGGAACAAGCAGAGTAGATTAGGCAGATTAACAAATATAAGCAGAATTTAAGAGTTACAACTGCAATTGTTGGTTTAATCAGCCAATGCAAAACTCTCTCATTTTGCAAAATTCTGGCCACAGTGGTAACAACTGCTCTGACAGAGATCCAGCACTTCCTATGAAGATTATTCCATTATCAGAGTTTTTACAAAAAAACATTTCCTGATGAAGACACATAATAAATGCTGAGAACAATTTTGTGGTAACAGAAAGTGAGTTTGCAATAAAGACAGATACCCACCTAATGAACGCAACTGATTTCTTCTAGCAGGGACAGGTGGAGAAGGAACTCTTGGCTGTGCGGGCTCCTAGTGATCATAATGAATATGAAATGTTAATATGTGAAAGGAAAAAAATATAGTCAATTCTATTTTCCTATTTTACATTCAATTTACATTAACAATTATAAGACATAACCTTACAGGTTGTTTAAGGGTTTTTTTAATCTGATATTTAAATGTATAATCCAAATTCCTATACTTGGATAGTATTTACAGCCACTATAAACTTATATATTACTGTAATGCACTATTCAGAGATCCAGACAAACCTATACCAAGTCCTGCTAAGACAGAACTAAACAGATCTTCCTCCAGAGCATTCTTCACTTTTAGGGAAAGCAATGGTTCTGATAAGGTTTAAAGGCTAAAATAAAATATTCTCTGAAACTGCACTATAAGGTATTTAGCTGAGTTCATATGGATAGTTTGTAAAAAAACACAAAAAACACTTTCTCAGTAAAAAGACAGAAGTTTAGACTGAGATTCAAGTATCATAACCTATTATTTAATCTACTCTTTATAGGAGAAATTTATTTAAAAAACAAAAAAATACTGTCCCAGGGATTAAGAAGGGAAAGAAATGAGAGGTCTCAGGACCACTCCTGTAACATTTTTTGATGCAGAGAAGAAAGCAAACCATAACAAGAGTTATAACCTTCTTGTACTTTCAAAAACATAAAGATGATACAAGAATATCTGTAGCTATGAATCAACATTAAACTTCATGCCTGAGCTAAGTTCTTCTCTGAGTGAACACGATGAGCTGCTAGATAATATGTAATCTTTCTTATCCTAGATCTTGAGATCATTAAACCCTTCTGGACAGTGTTAGTCCTCTCCAAAATGAGGTACTCATCCCTACAGAATATGCAAACGCAGAAAAAAAATTCAAACAACGTATGACCAAAAAATTTCTTCAATACTTGGAACCAAATTTAAATTTCAGAGTTATAACACTGATCAATGTAAAGTTATCTGTAAGTCTCCAGTTATCTGTGGCATTCCAGTAATAACTAGCAAGCATTAAAAACCTGGTAGGATTTCATACGCTGTATGATCTTAAATAAACCAGTACAAGTTTGCTACAATAATCATACTTGTGAATGGTAAGATACACAGCTCTCAGCAGAGGAAATCCTTTCTTCTTTTCTTACTGATTTGTTCTGAAGAGTGGGAATGATGGGAGAAGGTCGCTGTGAAAACTGCAAGGAGGAAAGTAAGGCTGAAACTATGTTCCTATAGCTTCTGAATAAAGTATTATTTTGGACAAGGAGAGTTTTGTTAGTATTTTTCATTTGACAGAAAAATGCTCTTAAATGCATAAAATTATTTCAAAAATTATTTCATGTGATTTTGTTTCCTACCTAGAGTAGTTTTAATCCTTTTTTTATTTTCTATGCCATAGGGACTTTTTTCATTCATGTTTAAGTTGCATATCTTTTTTTGCTCTAGACACTTCCATTATATCTGTCCACTTTAGAGAATTGACAGAAATTTTGTAGAAATTTTATAAGAGAAACAGTTTTATAATTTACTTTGATTTTGTCCATCAAAATTCGACGTGATTGACTTTTTACACCACTCAGGTCAAAAGAAAATAATTAGATTATCAAGAACACCATTGTTCAAGATGAACAGTCCTACCAGTCCTCTACACTGTATAACTAATTGTATTTGCACCTCTGCAAATGCAGATCACAGTGCTTCACTGAGGATATAAAAATCAACTACAGAGTGCAGCTTGCTCTTATTAACCTCGTTTTTACTATTTTTAATGCAAATTAAATCAGCAAGGTAAGTTTCCACTGCAGCATGTCTGATTTTTCAATCAGCTGTTCTGTTTGTGCACTAAGTATACTGCAGCTTGATAAAGTGAGAAGGGAGCAACACTGAAGGTGGAGGTCTAAGAAATCATGTGATTTCTTTAAAATCCAGTTATTTCTAAAAGTTAGAAAGAAGTATTTGTATCTTAGAAAGTCACTGAAGCATACCATCTTCTTTTCCTCTTCTATCTTTTCTTTCTCAAAATATTGTCTAAGTTGTTCCTTTTGCTTTTCTTCTTTTTCTTTTCTCTTTTTTTCTGCCTCTCTTTTCCATTCTTCATCCAATCGAATTATTTCTTCATTTTTCAATCTTCGCTGTAACATAAACATTATTAGTACATTAAAAAAAGACTCAAAATTACTAAAGTTTTGTTTTGGTTTTCTTTGGAAAGTTAAAGTTACACATCAAAGTATCTAGTACAAAAAGAAAAGCATATTTCATTAGGCCGACTTCAAACATTCAAATTAAAAAAAATATGTCATGCAAATATTAAACATCTGAAGTTCTGGCTTTGCTCACATCGATTAACAGAATTCCTAATAACTTCTATAAACACCAGTTTGTGACCCCAGGTCTTCCATGAGCTAAGGCTAAACTGTAGAAGTCATTTCCAAAAATTCAGATTCAAACAAAACATACTGTAAACATGCACCACACTATCACAAGCCCTCAGAGAAAATCATCATCCGGTCCTGTGTTTGTGATTTGGGATAATACCAGTAAGCTTCCTACTCTATACTAGGCCAGCTCTAGTATTCAGAAGACAAGGCTGATCCAGCTAACTTGCTCGTACTATGGAAGGAGAATTTAGAATATAAGCTAAGTGTTTTCTCTTAGGAAACTTGAAGTCCTACATCCTGAACCAATCTTTCATAATCCCACAGTGTACTGAAAGATTCCTCCATCTCTGATGGCCCTGTGTCCTTTTTCTACAATTATTTATGATATTCGAAATTATGAAAATTTATTCACTTTTTCAAACCTGATAGATAAAGCTTTTAGTTTTTAAAAGTTAGTTTTAATTTAATCCATAGGGATTGATTTAGATTTGAATTTACCTCAATGAAAAGCACTCATTAAATTTGCTTGCTGTTCTTCCAAAAGAAGCAGTATTCTTATCTCAAAGATATCTCTTTACCAATTCAAAAATAGCTTTACAGAATCTTCCTGTATAGCTACATTCAGAATACAAATAATTCCATGAAAGATAGATTTAAGATGTTAACAAAAAAACCCAAAAACTAGGCTGGTTTTTTTTTCAATTCACCAATTTGATGAAGCTTTTTATTGATCTTATCACCAAATTCCTTTAGAAAGAAGAGCACCGCTGTCACTTATAAAACCATGCAACTTTTCTTAGAAGCATTAACAGCACTTCAAGTTCATAGTGCACAATGAAGAGTGAGAACAATGTGCCAGTTAATGCTGAGAATCTTCCACTTCTCCTCTGGCTAACATAGACCCATTTACAAGCAAGGGCCAATTCACAGGACACTGTTCAGTTTACTTTCTCAGTCTAGATGACAAATATTGCAAAGGGTTAGTTTAGGATGTAAAAAGGTCAAAGTATCAAAATACTACACCTCCTCGTCTTTCTTCCTTTTCTCTTCTTGTTCCTCTTCATATTCTTTTTGAATTCTCATCCTCTCTTCTGCTATTCGTTTTTCCTCTTTTTCTTCTTCCATTCTAAGTTTTTCTCGTTCTGCTTCTTCCCTACGTCTCTTTTCTTCAATCTAGAAAATAAAACAAAGAAGTATTTAACTGTCAGTAGCCAGCAATAATCTGATAAACAACATTTACCATCATGACCTTTTGCAGTACCTACTTGCACAGTCAAAAGTTCTATGGCACAACTGAAAGAATACCAGGGCGTGTCTTACATTTCAGCTTCAGAACTCCTTTAAAATGACATTCTATTTTACTATTTCTTTTTTCTCACTTTTTACAGAACCACCTTCCAGTAAGAAAACTACTTATAAATGCTATTAATAAACCCAGAGTATTTCCTAACACTTACTCTACTCCAGATATGATGGAATAACACTTTTCTTCACTGATTAAATAATGGAAGATGGGAAACCAAACCAAAAAATATATGGCAATTCTTCTTCCTTTCCACAGTTATAGTATTTTTAGACCCGGTGCTGACTTACTAAAGCTAAAGGTCTGCCCTTTAGTCTTTTTGGCACCCCATACATGGAAAAAAAAAAAAACCTTGATCTTTTCAAGAGATCCACATCAAACTACTGTATGACTTTAGTACTCTTTTAAATTATCTGGGATTTCCTCAACATTGATATTTAATTCCTGTGGCATACAATTAAATGTGAAGTATTACAGATAGAAGACAGAAGCTGGTAGAAGAACAGTCAGGTTTTATATACACATCAATAAATAACTACACTGTGACTGTCTCACTGATCACCATTTCATTTTGATGAGTGTGCATTTGTATCATGTAAACTTCCAAGGGCAAACATCTTTGTTTCTTTAGGTACTTATGTGTGCAAATCTGTAGAGTATACACAGTTGGAGAACCCAATACTGTATTTGAAGAGCTGTACTTAGGAAAAGAAAAAAAAAGAAGACAGAACCTGCATTAAAGAAGCCAACTAATAAGAAATGCTTATAAAAGTGATGTTATTATATAAGCCAAAATCTGAGCGACTTGATAGAACATAGCTCTTACTACACCTCTTGTGTGTAGAATTGGGTATGATTGGGTAAGTAGGGTCTTCGGTTGGCACTGATGATTTACTCTGACTGCAAACCCTCTTTTTAAAATTCATTTAACCAGATGATATCTGGTGTGCACAATCACCTGTAGACGAAGAGAGTTCTTGTACGACTCCTGTTGCTTAAGATACTGCGGAGACGGTGGTTCACCAAACACATTACCTCGAGCAAAAGGAGAGGCCTGTGCAAATGTAACACCTAAGGGAGGGGAAAAATTACAGACAAAATCCAAAGCAAAATTAAGACAGCAAGTCAGAGTGAAGAAGGGAGTCTTTAAGACACTTGTTTCAAAAGGTATCTTATGACAGCCATAATTCAAGACTATAGCTGAGATTAAAAGATATTACATTGCCTGCCTACAGGTTTTACCTGCTTAAATGATAATATCAAAGGGAGTTGGTTTTTTTAGTAAATAACACCTACAAAAATCATAAATTTTGCTGTCTGATCTGCAGTTTAGTATCTAAAAATATTATCTGCAAGTTAATTAGAACAGCAGATACTTTACATCTCAAAACTTCACTGCTTGCAATTACTCTTGGAGCATATAGTTCTGTTCCTTAGGTTTATTTACTACATGAAAACAGAGCATCCTAATAGAACAAATTTTTAGGTAAAATAACAAAGGATGCTACACAAAGCAAAGCCCCAGACTGGCAAACAAAATTCTAAGCAGTCAGAAAACTGAATTCTGCCAGTATAAGGTGCCTTCTGTACTATGAAGCAGGAAGTGTCAGGTCTCCTTTAGCCCTGAGTTATGAACACGTCATAATCATACAGTCCCAAAAGCTGTAGACAGGAGGATTAATTCAGATGCAACACAGAGCAGGTTTTGCAGAACAGAATCCATACAGGAAACAGAGGAGAAAGATAGGAAGTAAAGGAAAAGAAGAGCAAGTTGTGTTAACTTTCCAGCTTATACAGCATGTTTTCCATTCATATCATGCCTGCTCTGAAGGACAGTGCCTCAAGATGTGCAAGAGCAACAGCTCCACTGAGCTCAGACAAACATTAGATTTCACTACATGGTGACGTACCGTCCAGGTCAGATGAAAGCAGAAATAAGACATACACGTATTCCCAAAGGAATGCACATTCTCACTACTACAGCCTAGCCTCAGGAGCATATGCTTGCATATCAAGGAGTATGCTTTGAGGTTAGTGTTATTCTTCCTTACACGGAAGCAGTGTTTCAATCTTTCCAAAATGTAACTAAATTTATAAGTAGCTCTTTCAGGATGGAGTTACTTCCCATTGACATGTTCCATGCAAAAAAGCAGAATAAATTTTTTATACCATTTAGAAGGCATGGATATAAGACAGACACAAGTTACTATAGAAATTATCAAGGAAGACACTTGCTGTGGACCAGCTACTATCTTTCAAGTTCCTCTTTTATTGGGTTGGTGTACAAAAGAACCCTTCAAATCTAATCAACCAAACCCACCAAAACATAAAGAAAGCCACTTTACTGCCTGGCTGATCAAATTCAAGGTGCAAGACTATAAGGTTCCAACCACTGATGTGCTCAACCATCTGATTCCAAAGTAAGTGGTCTAACCAGCAGGCTCTTGGCTGTTTTATATTATTACTTTATCGGCCTTGCCTGTTTCACTTATCATTAAATGGTTAAATATACAGTCTGTAAGAGATAAAGAGTGAGAGGTGGGACAGAAGGAAGAAAAGTCAGTAGTAAGGACACTGAGTAATTCTTTATACAGCAGTGCAACAGTTAGGACAGAAGAAAGAAAAGTAGCATCTAAGCTGATTTAAGAAGACCATCAGCAATCCTGGCATTTGCCCAAACTAGGGACAGATCTGGAGTATCACAGTGTTCTCATTTAGATGTCTCACAAAATGTAAGAAGATAAAGATGTGTAAGTTTTTAAATGTGAAAGTAAAATAAAATCCCTGTAACTTGAAGATAGTGCACAGGGCTGCAAACGGACCTCATTTACCTGTAACTTTTGAGAACTTGTTAATCTTGTTACTGTACCAATTTCACCCTAAATCTCTAACACCTTTCACCTAAAGACCTTCCATCTCCTTTTATTCCACATTCTCACCTACTAACCTACTACATAGCTGTATTTTACTGTGTCATTTCAGAATAAAAAAAGTATGTATGAAGATTTGATTAGATAACACTGAACCTGGAAAACTAATATACTGATCTTGACTCTTCAGCACTAAAACAGTTATTAGCTACCACTACTGACAAGACAGATAAGAAAATACATTTTAAGAGCACTCAGTGACAGCAGTGAAGAAGTTTGAGAAAGAAGCATGATACTGATTTCACACAAAGAGAGCACTAACACTATCACAGGGCTACTAAAAAGGGGTAAAGAACTAGAGAATTTTGATCACTAAGACTTATGGATAATTAGAGCTGTAATACAGTATAAACCTGCTATTTTATTTGTAGATGCTTCTGTGTTCTCAGGTCTTGAGGAGGCCAAACTTAGGTCAACAGCTACAAGAGCCCTTTTATCTTCATATAGTCTTGCCTCTGGATTAAGATATGCATCTTCATTTTGCTTGTGCATGATCTTCAAGTCCGCTAAAGGAAAGGGGAAATAACTGTTTATAGAATTTTATTCTCACAAAAAGCACATTAACCCTAGATTCTCAAGAATACAGGGGTTTTTGATCAAATGCCACTTTTCCTGGACACATCAGCTCTAGGAACAGAAGATTCAGGCAAAGACAAGAATATAGAGGCTAAAGGTGAAATACTAATAATTAGGTACTATTAATTAACTGATTAGAAGATTTATTTTGTTGCTTTTCTTTTGTCATGAATTATTATTCACAACAAACCTCCTGTCTTCCCAACCAAAAACGCTATCAAATGGAAAGATCAAGAGCTCAAAGACAAAAGTGACTGATAAGTCTATGTTGATAAGCACCTCTTCTTCTATCTCCCTAAAGCTGTAAAATACCTTTGAGTTTAGTATTGATATTTAAGTATTGAATCTCTATTTCATTACTATTAGGAGTGATAAATGCATTGAAGCATTGAAGTGTATTTTGGTTTTCATGTTTTCAGTAATAATCCAGATGCAAATTTCTATTTGTAAGCAAAGCAACGTTATCCAGCATTTGCACCAAAATTTACATGGTGCCTGATCAAAGATGTTAATTTCTACTGGTTTTGAAGTGTTACCATACTACCTAGAAGGCTCATTTCAAAACAAAAAAAGTACTGCACAGTTTTCAGATTACCTTTTGAAATAGTGTTTCTGCTAATTATGTAGTCATAATGATAATTACGTAGTCATTTAAGCACACGGATTCCAGAACTTCAAATTACATACCTCTCTGTAAAGCAGCCTTTGCACATATCAGTCTCAAAAGCTATTTACAGACATTTTTAAGAGGATAAAAAGACAAGTCACACTGCATAAAAAAGAGACATGGCAGAAAGCACATTATGTTGCACGACATTTGACTCATAGCTTATCCATAATGCTGCCAGCTGTGGTGGGAAAAGTACTTTACATATGTAATTCAGGAAAACAGGGTAAGAAGCTTCTTTCTCTTGGTTCCTCATTTACAGATAAAGTTCTCAGCAGAGCTCAGGCTAGTGTGAGACCTCTGCATTTCCACTCTCACCACTGTTAAAGCGTAGAGAAAGAAGCCAAACACTTAAATGCAGTGCCCAAAGTCAGGCACTATTAACACCTATATCTGCTCTGGGAATAAATGCGAGCTTGGATCCTTAGTGCAAGCTTTTAAACTTGTAATTTGGTTACAAAATCTTTAAAAAAGCATTTAAACTTCACCTGCTACCCTCAAACTACACTATTAATTTTGCTATATGTTGCTCAGGTGTCATATAACTGAAACTAACTACTTATCCAGTAAGCGTTCCATGATTTACTAGAGGGGTGGATGAACAACTTGCCTGGATCACAGCTATTTCCCAGCTCACTACTCTCATCTTGTATAAAAGAGCATTTGGAAAAAACTGAGCCTTAAAAAACATTACTGCTGACTGCTCTCTATATAGCCATTTACCAGCAGTGTTACTTGTGGAAACCTAAATATTCCGCTTAGCTTTGTATATTTATATAAAACATGCTTCCATTTTCCATGTCAAGTAGAGATTTCTAACCCTAGAAATTACTTTTAAAAAGAAAAACAGTTTAAAACCTGTCCCTGGGACATGTTTAAATAAAAGTCTTCACAAGAGACTTTAGCATATTCGTATTGCTGATGATGCTAAAAGCTTGATTTCCTCCTTCTCCCTTTACAACTGCATTGTATCTTCACTTCCAGCTGACATATCCTTTGTTGCCCATTTTGTTCAAATTATACTCTTTGAATGCTTCTACAGAAATCAAAATAATTACTGAAATATTCCTAGAAAGCACCTCCTTGAAACAAGTCTATTTGCCAATAAAGGGCTACCAGCGTTACAAAGCAAGGAATAACATAGCTGAACAAAACAGCTCTCCCTTAGGAGAGCAAGAAAACATCGATCTTGAACAGACAACGCATACTTTTGGCAAACATACCTATCAGATTTCCTTCTGCATCTCTGAGAGGAGCACCACCACCACCTCTTCCCCAAGGGTTGTAGTTCCTCATTTCTGCTTCTATCTTGGCGTCATAGCGCTCATTCTCCTCTCGCTCCTGCCTGCGTCGCTCCTCTCTCTCTCTTATCTAAAAACAAACCATAAAAATATCACATTAGGTATAATTTTAATAAAAAGTTAACGGTGTCAGTTGAATGTTCTCATTACTTATTTCCCTCATCTATATCGAGCAAATCCAAACATGTCACTGTCTATATCGCAGACAGGGCATTGAATACTGTTGTGAAAACGTGCACTGCCAGTTGTGCGTAATCAGAGAAACATATAGATACACATTGTAAGACTCCCAAGTTCCAGAAATGTTCACATCTGACACTTGCTCTTTATCCAACGTTCCGTATCCCTGGATCTTTGATACAGATGTTTATACTGCCTGAAAATCAAACAGGCAAAACTGTACAACACTACAACATTTGCTTCTCTCAACTTAGTATATTTGGTTTCATCAAAACCTAAATTAGAGATGACTCCTAACAATAACTGCCTTAACAGAATGATACACAATTCTATAACCATTCGTGACACAGTTTTCTACAGTAATACCATTTGATGTATGTATGTAACACACAAATGTTCATACAGATTGTTCTCCCTTTTCTTCAAAATCAGATTACATTTATGTAACTAAATCTCCTCATAAATGTAACATATACAAAGTGAACCACTGTTAAAAAGTTCCTCTTCTATTTAGAGCTTTTCAAACATTAACCACTATTTATGTAACTAAAACGTATTACTGCATTTTTCTTAAGTTTGTATGCGCATTAGATAAGCTTACTAATTAGATAAATATAATTAATATAAACCACTGTGAGGGTGATGAGGCACTGGAACAGAGAAGCTGCAGATGTTCCATCGCTGGAAGTGTTCACAGCCAGTTGGGATAGGGCTCTGAACAACCTGCTCTAATGGTAGGTGTGTCTCTGCAGGAAGGGGTGGTGGAACAAGATGAACTTGAAGGTCCCTTCCAAGCCTAACCATTTTGTAATTCTATGATTTCTCCTTATCAAGTAGTCACACAATTTCATAAGAGATATAATGAGTCAACAAAGACCCATCTAGCTCCTTCAATCATTTACAAATATGGTCAGTCAGTCTTCTCAACAGGAAAAAAAAGCAGAATATCTTCTGTTTGCTTCCAACATAAGCAGCATAATAACTCTGAAAAACTATCATGCAGTATTTATTAGACCTTTATGTCAAATTGTGCAGTCTCTCGTATGGCAAGACAAAATTTACTTAAGCCTATAGTAAGAAAATGCCTTTAGACAAGCGTATGTGCAGTATCAGACACTATTCCTAAATATTTATTTAATTCTTTAGTTGACTTTGCTTGGCAGCCTCTCTTTATCCCTATGCACAATCATAATTAGAACTATAATATTTTTATAGCCATTATTTACCCCCAGCAAAGAAATATATAAAGAATAAGATAAGAAAATGTTAAGTGCCACTGAACTGGGTTCTAGTAAAATTTCTTCCAAAATAATATGCCTCATTATGGCCAAATACATTTTATAAACTTCCACAAGGTACAGCAGCAAAAGGCCACTAAGATGAGAGGGGATTCGAAAAATTTGTCTAGTCTATCAAAAAGGAAAGCTAAAAAAAGGTAAGATATCACTGCAAACACACTGGAAATAAACATCAGGAAAGCTTTTGAATTAGTGTCCAAATGATTATGAAGAACGTCCTGAAATTAGACTGTTCCTAATAATTATAGCAATAATGCTTGAAAGCAATCTTTTAGTAGGAATATCACAGCAATACAATCCATTGCCTTTAAGATGCAGGTTCTTATGTTTATGAAAATAATCATATAAAGCTACATGCCTGGAGCTAATATGTTTGCTGTAAATCTCAACACTCTCTCTACCTCTGAAAATAAAAACTGAAGAGCTTACTGTCTGTTTGAAGAGCTAAAATGAACTAAAGCAGGGTCAGAAGAACGTGAGGAAGGAAGTGATGAAGGCAGGGAGAGTTAAGAAACTTTTAATGTGTAAGCTAAACAAAAATGTCTGAAAGAGTACTACAGTTACAACCATTGGATGTCAAAAAAAAAAAAAAGAATAAAGAGTCAGAAGCTTTATCACTCAGTACCTGCTGTTGTAACTCTTGTTGGTAAGATACTGTTGGCTCTTTGGAAGGCTGTGTTTTTTCTTCAGAAAGTACTCCTATGCTTCTTTGCCTGTCTCCTGTATTCTTCTGCCCAATATTACTTCTGAATTGAAAAACCACACATACAATAGGAAAACATCACAGGGTCCAGATGGGAGGAATGAAAAAAAAAAACCAACAAAACCAAATTAAAAATTCCTGCCTGAAATACTTAAAAGCTGTTGTTTTCCACAGCCTGGCAGATTGTAATCCCAAACATTTTATAAATCCATATGAAAGTAGGAGTTTGCTGAATTATTGTTTTATTGTTCAGATAGAAATCCTTCATTGAAGTTTGAAAAGTTGTGTTCAATACATTTTATTTCAAAGCCATGTCCATTCTCAGCAATATATTCCCAAAACAAAAAGATAAATGCAAACAAGGAATATGAATCTAAATAATACTTACACAGATTGCTCTACTGGGGCTTGACTTAAAGGAGGATCCAGATTAGGAGTGGGTTGCATTCCCATCATACCGGGACGATCTACACAGAAAAAATAAAAATACTACTTTAAATTTTGAATGCTTGGATATAAGCATTTGTCATTACTTAACAAATCAGAGTTCACTGCTCTAACTCTGTAAGTGTAGGATTACTAACAGGACTCTCAGCTTCTATAACAAATTTAGCTAATCCATAGTGCCCTCTAAAGCAAGAAATACAAAGCGAAGGTACAAATCTATTTCTTAAATTCAACTAAACCCCTTTAAATTTGACAAATTACTTCATTAACATATTCTAAAATGAAACAACAAAATTAAATAACTCACTTAATGGTAACACTTGTCCTCATGCCTTCCAAATGTATCACCTAATTGCAGTACACCTGTACTCTCACTGAAACAAGACCTGCAGCACCCTGCCACAAGGGGCTTGAAATTACTGTGCATATTACTGCTCGTGTTCAAGACAGTAAGAGATGCACCTCTCATAATTTCACTCTTCAAATATTAAGCACTAGCAATATTCCAGTTTGTGTAACCAAGCTTTAGGACAACTTAACTCTCATATGTGAATTTCAAGTATTAGTCTTTAATACTCTAAACTGTAAGCCCTTTTATCCTTGAAGTTATATTGATACAAGGGTAAAAAACAAACACAAGCAAACAACAAACACCAAATTAAAATACACAGGAAAAAAAAAAAAACAAAACCAAACAATGCCGACAAAGTCCCCAAACTTCTGTGAGTTAAACCTGTGGTCTGAAAATAAGATTACGAAGAAAAGGTTAAATGCATGAAACTTTTAAATAAGGAAACAAACAAATTAAGTCTTTCTCAAACCCTAAGCTATTACATAACAAAATAGGGAGAAATTTACACTGGAGACAGAAAACAAAAATCCAAACCCTTTTGCTCTTCAGTCTCTAGCTTTCCTGAAATTCCCCAGTGCATACAAATACCATTCAAATAAAACTAGTAAAAGAGTTATTTTTGTAAGGTTTTTTCCCCCCTTCGTTTTACCTTTTCTATGAAGGTAGCATAACAAATTTTAAAAAGTATTTCTGCTTTTTCCTTTAAAAAAGAAAAAAAAAAAAAAAAAAAAGAGAAAAACACACACCACACAATCCAGTCCCTACACACACACATCACAATTGTTTCTTTCATAAAATCATTTTTTAAGCCATCCAAGGATAGACAAAAAGAGGAGTCCTTAAAATACAAAAGTAGAATTCTTTGTACATTATTTTAAGATACCTAATTTATTAATAAATGTTTTAAAAATATTTAAAATTATATCTGAAATTGTAGCAACACCCAAACATGTAATGAATTATATTATTTATGTAAATTTAGAAAATAATATTTGAATTATCAAGATTATTATGAAAATTATAATGTAGAAGGAGTAATGGCTAAGTAGCTGAGACTAGAGCTTGTTCAAGTGATGAACAGGATTTCTGGAAGCCACAGTCCCTTTTGTAGTTGGAAAAAACTACTTCATTCAAAAAAAGAAAGTCCTTTTCATTCAATCTAAAAAATGGGATTAATTTGCTGTCATTAGTTCTACTTTATTTAACTAGATGAAAAGTATTCACCTGAATCACTCTAACAACCAATCCACCTAAAATCATCAACTTACAATATGCAAGAGCGGGATCCAGAGGATTCCTAGCCCCATAAAAGTAATATGCATCATCATAAGGTGTTCTATAGTTGTCTGTCAGAACTGGTGGTGGAGGCGGTGGCAACGGTGCAAGCCTTGAAGAAAAAAGGGACACAACTCTTTGGTTTGCTGTACAACTGAAAAGAGATCATCAAAAGAAGCGAGGTGAGGAAGCAGAGGAGAGGGAGGGAAAGAGAAGGGAGGGGGAATGCGAGTAGAAAGAGAATTCATTATGAAAAAATTCTAATTTAGTTCAGCTGAAGACCTCTCATTAGTGCTGTGCAGAAACAATAAGCCTCAGTAGGGAAATTACCTTCCCTTAGGGAATACTACATAAACCCACACTGTTCCAGAGATCTAAAGAACATAAAACAAGCATGCCTTCTTTTACTGGTTCAGTTAATGACACTTGCTGGTTACATCAGCAACAGTAAATAAAACAAGGCAAGGATTAGTCTCTGGTCAAAGGGTGAGTAGCTCAGCACAGCTTAAGCCATGTGCCTGCAGCTCCTTCTATCTCCCTGAGCAGTTTAGTCTCAATCGCAGCATTTAGTGGATGCTGTCCTTGCCTACACACATTCCTGAGCTTATTGCTAATTGAAAGGGGCCAAACTCATGCCATATACCAGCCTTCTGATGCCCAAGCATCCTTGCCCATGATTCAGTATTACAGATAGGGACATAACTTCTACAGCACAACCCTTATCCTGTGCAAACTTCCACTGAGAGAGAGCTGTCTTCACAGATAACCCAGCCTCCACAGATTTTTCAAAATAAACTGTGAAGAAATTGACATTTAAAGTTTATTCCAGTGCAAAGTAGTTAGTTTTCTGTTAATTGTCAAAATGTTATTTCTACCTCCACCAGTTTCTCGGAGAAGGATCAGTAGCATCACTGAGCTCTACCTCAGCAGTAAAAACATGCTTAAAAACAATCTTACTTAACGTGCAAAACAAATGTGATGGTGAAGCACCTGGGAGCTGCTATATCACCAAGAGTGCTGGCTAGCCCCCTGTGAAAGTCTTTATCACTCTGAAAGTCTTCAATCACTAGAGAGGCTGAAGGGGCAGGCACTGGAGTTTGGAAAGCCACCCTGGGCCTTTCAGGAGGTACTTTCTCTTCAGAAGCTCTTGCTGTGAAGCCAAACTGCTTCAGTCTATTTGGCTAAAGGAGAGAAAAAAAAAAAAAAGGTAAGAGAAAAAAAAAAAGAGTAAACAAAAAAACAAAACAAAATTGTTATCTTGTTATTACTAGGAAATATTCTGACCTTCCATTTAGGTTATTTTAAACACTTCACTGGGTCCCAACTAGCTGTTTAAATTTCTAGTAATTGCAGTTTTATCTCCCAGTGATTTACTGGGAATCTAATACTACAAGGAAATCTAGGAAGTTTATCACAGACTTACAAAAAATAATCTCTCTGGCAAGTTTCAGGAAGCATACAGTTCTAGCTAATATCCAGAAAAAAAGAACATTTCTGTCTGTAGTACAGGTTATCTACAGCTGCCAATTTTCTACATTGACAGAATTCCCACATTATATTAGGCAAAGTTTACAAAATCCCTCCCCCCATTCCAAGACTGAAATAGCTCATGATCAGTAAAAACTAAAATCAAAACACATACTGAGACTTTTTCCAATAAACATTTCCTTGCAATACCATTACTTCATTTTTTTAAGTTCCTTGGATTTTATTGATTTTTTTTCAGCCACAACAATTGTGAATTTTTGGGGTGGTTCTTTTTAAAAATAGAAGTAGCAAATGTTTATTGACAACTGGCAGCCTCAGAAGAAAGTCAAAGGCAACATGCAAATAATGGAAAGGCATGCAAGTCAGTTAGTTTCAGAAATCCCCTATCACACCCAGAAAGCCCTTACAGCAACTGCTATGCATAACTATTTTAATGTTTGCTTAAATAAGTTAACATAATAGAAGAATGGAAACAAATCATACAACGTATAAGTAAATAAGAGTTTGTTCTGAGTTTGCTGGTCCTAATATTGCAGTGCTTCAACTAACATGCATTCAGAGAAAGTAATACCAGAAACCAGCTAATGATTAAATATCTAACAGCAAATCATATACCCTACAACATGGAAGTATTTCAGCAAAATATTAAATCTTTACCTCCTCATCACTTAGCTGCAAGACAGTATATACAAAGCAGTTAGTACTCACCAATCATGGACTACAGTATTAAGATAAAAATTCTCAAAATCTACTAGATTTCCTTACAACATTTAACTTCAAATTTCTAGATGTGAATACAAAATTAGCTAACAGATAGAAACTACAGCAATTGAAAATTATAAAGCAGTCTACGGACTATTTTTTTAACTTGTCTTTTCAAATCCAGTGTCTTGAGCAAGAGAACATTTAAAACAGCCTTTCTCACTACCAGCTTTAATGTGAACTGTTCCCAAAGTGCCCCAGATTTCAGCTCTGTAGCTAATTTCAGATGTGACTGTGGTACTCAGTTCATCCTGGGGACTGTTTCATTTTAAACAAGCCATATATACAACAGTCTACATTTATAGATTCTTAATCAGGCATTGCTATTTAACCAACCTGTAATTAATCAAGAAATCCACATAATTAGAATCTCCCCCTGAGAGGCAATTTAAAGCTAACAGTGACTGATGCTTAATGAATGCAGCAATTCTACTTAATTGAAGGCTTTCAGCTAAATTAGTGGTTTTAAAACACTATGCATGCTCTGGACTTGCTCTAGATATAATTTTGTTCCTACAACAGGCACTTTTGAGATGCATATGGTATACTGAGTGCTGCAGCACAGCATGCCTCTGCATAGTCAGCTTTGATTAGACAACACTGTTTACACTGACCTTGCAGCCTGCTGAGCCAAAGGACCCGCAATCCTCTGCTCAGTTTTGTATCTTTTCCTGCCTGGCTCCCAGCTGTACACTCCATCCCTCTCCCTTTCACCATCTGAATCCCTGATCAGCCAGCTGACCTCTCTAAGCCAACTAAAGCAGCAAAAAGGATTCAGATTTTTGCCAGCTAACCAAGCTGAATCAGTTTGCAAAAGGGAACAGACACTTTCAGCAGGGAGGGCAGGAACAGGGCAGGCAGCCAGATCAGTGTTCTCCCTTCCCATTTAGAAGTAAGAATTTTGATTCTCTCTACTGAACCCTCTTGAAATGGCATAAGTTTCTTGCTGTGTTGTAGCATTCAAAAAAACCCAAACACTGCTGTTAATTTAAACCAGTTACCAGTTAAATTAATAACCAGTCTATTCTTATTGAAAAAGTTACCAACCCTTCAGCAGCAGATCTCCAAGATGCAATGGCTTCGGGCACATAGCAAACACACATGCAAATCATACAAGTTCTGTGACAAGCAGTCACTAATGCTATAGTGCTGACAACCAACTCCTTGATATATGCTAATCAAAATTCTTAATGTAATCATCACCTTACTAAGGAAACGGAGACAGTAGCAACTCTGCATTAAGTTTTACAAGGAACACGATACTAAACATCTTGCCTTTTATAAAATCCTATAAAAATACTTGTAATCCTGAACACTATATTGAATAATTTAAAAAACAATTAAAAATTTGAAATTAAAAATTCATACAGTGAAATCAACTCATCTGCAAAACAACTAGATTTTTTCTTAATTGAAAAAGAGGAAAAACTTTCTGCGGCATACTTTACATTCCCAAGGAAAGGTTACTACTGTGTGCATCTAAACAGGGTAGGAATGGACACCAAGTATTTTTTTCCATGATAACCACTGCCTGTACAAAATTTCCACTTTGTCACTTCACAAGAAAATGTTCAATAACTTCCACAAAAATATTTTCCTCTTAAGCTGAAAGCATGTGTAACAAGTTACAGCCTGTGCTGGTTTTGGCTGGGGTAGAGTTAACTTTCTTCACAGTGGCTGGTATGGGCTGTATTTTGGATTTGTGCTGAACACGGGGTTGATAATATAGCAATGTTTTTGTTATTGCTAAGCAGGGCTTACAGAGAGCCAAGGCCTTTTCTGCTTTTCATACTGACATGCTGCTGAGGAAACTGGGGGTGCATGGGAGGTTGGGACAGCTGCCCCCAGCTGACCAAAGGGACATTCCAGACCACATGACATCATACCCACTATATGAAGTGGGGGAAGAAGAAGGGAGGGATGTTCAGAGTGATGGTGTTTGTCTTCCCAAGTCACCATTACGTGTGATGGGGCCCTGCTCTCCTGGAGATGCCTGCCCACGGGAAGCAGAAGATTAATTCCTTGTGTTGCTTTGTTTGTGTGTGCAGTTTTGCTTTCCCTATTAAACTGTCTTTCTCTCAACCCACAGGTTTTCTAGTTTTTGTCCTTCCTATTTTCTCCCCAATCCTACTGGTGGAGGAGTGAGCAAGCAGCTGTGTGGGGCTTGGCTGCTGATTGAGGTTAAACCACAACTCAGCCTTATCATCCTTGGCTTCAATTTTGTTCTATGCTGATGCCTTATTAAAAAAAAAAAAAACAAACCAAACCAAAACAACCAGCATTTATCATTTTATAGAAGCCCTCTAGAGTTTTGTGACTAAGCAAGAAAAAAGGAAAAAACTGTATAGGTGAAAAAAAGAAAATCCAAGTTTCTTACCGTCTTTTCTGGGTCATGAGCTCCAGAAGCAGCAACTAAGAGCTCAAGTTCCTTCTCACTGTTTTGTTAGGGATTTTTTAAAAAAAATGATCACATCAGAAAGCAGTAACAACTATACTCATTCTTTCAAAGCACAGAGCTCACAATTCTGTAGCTAAAATAACTGAAAATATAGGATAACAGAAGATAATGATCCACTTGATTTTTTCTGGAGTCAGTGAACAAAACTGTGTGATATTTTAAACAAACAGAACTCTCAAGAAGTATCTGGCTATCATCTATTCCACCTAATAGAAATCTAACTACCATAAAAGGACAAACCACCACAAATGTTTACTACAACTTTTCAGGACATTTCTTAGAAATTTACCTTTATTCACATTCAGGAAGTTAATATTAAATACATTGAAATGAATGATTCAAAAGTGCAGCAAATACTATTTTGCAATTTCTGAGCTCAGGCTTGTTCAGCATGTACAATTTTTCATCATAGTGAAACTGTCAATACTAACTTATTTTAAATTCCTTATACCCTCACTAATATCACTGTGTGTTTTTATGTATCCATACTGTTATTCAGTAGGCAGCTGCCAATAGGTAAGGAAGAAAGTAATATTTCATTATTCTGCATAAGCCACACAGTCAAGTGCTTCAAAAACAAGAGGTTACCTTCCTAAATTAGAGGGCAAAAACAAAGATTAATACTCAACTTTGCCAAGCAGCTAGACACTCCTCTATCAGCAAAAAGATAACTTCAGTTAAAGCTTCTTTACCGTGAAGAAACTATAAATAATTTTTTAAAAATGAAAAAATATCTTGGTTTTCTTTGTGCCATTGAGAGCTGGTGAATTTGTTTATTAAAAACTAAAGCTCCCACAGCAATGAGTTTAACTGAATGCAATATTACCTAGCTACCTGGAATACCTCAGTTTAGAATTTTTCTCTTACCACACTGAACTAATAAAATGCCTCTAAATTCCAGCCACCATCTTTTAAAAATACAGTAACTTTCCATTACCGTCTCTTATTTCGCTGTTGCTCAGCCATCTGCTCCATTAGCTCTCGCCTGTATTTCTCCTTTCTCCTTTGGAGAAGTTCTCGGTCCTGACCACCTAATGGAAACGACCACACACTTGTGTAAATGCACAAAAAGTACTGAACCAAATCACTGAATTTCAGTCAATTTAAAACCTGAAACACAGCAGAGCATACAAACAGTGGATCTTTACTGATTAAAAAAACAGATAGTTTTAATATAAAGTTCGTTTGGAGTATGATGTTCCAAACTACTAAAATGTTCATTATTATTTTCCCAGTTTGCCTGGTTTTGTATAGTCAGGAAGTTACAAGTTTCAAACCTATGTGATAAAACAGCAACTAAAAAAAGTTAGGGTTTTTTTTTTTTCCCTCCAATGCACAACTAAGGAAGATACACTACAGCACTCCAAAATTATGATGCACTGCTCTGGATACAAAATGAAAGTTAAAAATGAAGAGAGTCAAGCCCACAGAGACGAAAGCAAATTCCTCCACTTTTAGGATGATTCCCACGACTACTAAGAATTAGCAAAGAATTGGGAGATGTGTGTATGCAAAGGGAAACAGTGATAACATCCCATATGGATTTTAAGGAACCCAAAAAACTTTCAACTTTTGGTAGTACCCTCAGAATAAGGGTGGAGGTCTGCTATTATTTTACAAACAGAACCATAAAAAACCATCATCACCACTTTCTGTACAGTACAGCTATCAGACAGAGAAACTCCTAACATACTCCATACCCAAAATTACTGTGGATCTCTAGTAAAGTAGACCTGAACAATAAAGAGAAGAAAGCTGGAAAGAAACAAAATAAAAGCCAAAACAACAACAAAATCTGATGTGTGACTGACTGATTTTTTTATTCACCTTTTGTGCTGAAACTATAAAGTGACCAAAATATGCAAACCTCAGGGTTTGTGATTTTGGGAGAATCTGAAATCACTTCTCATTTCCAAAAATTTTAAGTTTTAATTTTACTTAATCTTCATACAACATAGTTAACAATACTCTTCTAACCAGAACTGCCAGGAATGCAAATTCCCAACTCTGTGTACTCAAGTTATCACAAATGAGATGACTGGACAGACCAGAGACTGACTACCACAACACCACTATTTTAATGCTGCCTTTAAACAGTTAAAAAAAATTTTACCTGCCACCTATAGCACTGAAGATCAGGTAAGTTCAAATGAAAAAATTAACAGAAATTATTCTGACAACTGTTAATCAATTCTTTCATAATTCAGACCTAGCTTGCCTTCAAAAGCTCCCATCTAAAGAACTACTGCTGCAGTTCATTTACTCTTGCCTTATAATTTTCTGAATTCAGCTAGGAATGCTATGCCTTTAACAGTATTTCTCTCGAGTGCACTCCACACTAATGTTCCCTGCTAAATTTTATGGCTACATTTAAGCAGCAAGAGATGATCAGAATCACTTGTTCTTGCCCAAGGTTGTGAAAATTACCGTTTTCCATACTTTTGCAATTAAAATTCACTATAAAGTTGTGTCTTTAACAATACAGAGGTTAAGATTTCTCCTATGCTTCATTTTGTAAAAAAAAAAAAAAAAAAAATTTAATTACATATCTGGGCCTTAAACCGTTAATGATATCTAAGAAGAAACTTGGGCTCTTCAAAATTAATCAGAAAGCCCTGTTACTTTAAGGGGGAAAACATGTTTTTCTTTATTTTTTTCCATGTCAATAATAATTGTTTGGGGGGGGGAGCTCATTTTTCTAGTTTTTAATTATTCACAGAGAAAAATAATATGTGCAAGGAGAGTTTAGGAAAGTTTAAGCCAGTGTCATGAGTGAGGTTCTCATACATACCAAGAACAAGGCCTGTTCTATAGCGCATTTCAGCTGCAGACCTGGCCTCCTCATTAGCTGAAGAACGAATCGGTACCTGATTTCTGGCAGAGGCAAAAAAAGAAAACCGAATGATCAAACCCAAGAATTTCCTTCACAGCCTGTGTGAAACACGATAGATGCACTTACGTCACTGTGTGATACATTTACGACAAACAGCTTTCCTACAATCCAAAGAAATAGCAGGAGCAAAAGGAGAAACTGCCTGGCAAAAAGGTGTTTCTCGCAGTTCCCATCTGCCTGTGGTTTCTGCAGCCATCAGAAACACTGACTCAGTGGAAAACTTCAGCCATGCTGACAGACTGAATGGTGCCAGTAAAGAGTTCCTGTAAGGGCTTTACAAGTGTTCTGCTTCTGCCTCATACACTTAGATCACTTCAGGACTTGCAAAACCAAGACAAGAGGGAAAAAAAGGAATTTTGTAACTACTCTCAAAAAAGGATTCCCCATTATATGAATCAATAAAAGTCTTCAGTTGGAGAAATAGGTGATCTATTGATTCAAAAAGAAAACTTGACATGCAAGCTTCAATGGCTGTTCTCAAACGAAACACGTTTTTCTTGTTATACTAGCTGCAGGAAAAACTATCAGCCATTTCAGATAACATATCATGGATTTTAAATTAACATTTTTCTTTCACCATGAATTTTTAGTGCAATTATCAGAAAAAATGCACAATATACCACACCTAGTATCTCCAGTTCTTGAGATCTGCCACACACATGCTCTCTCCTTTAATTCGTCTTCATAATCCACAGGTATGTCTCTTACTATTCCATTCAGGGCCTTAAAGAAACTGGAAATATTCAGCTATGCTTGCCTAAAAACACCCAATCTGAAATGGAAGGTCCAGCAGTTTTGTGCAAATCTATTTTCAGCCTGACTGCACACTGGACAGCAGAACTAGTTCTGAAAATATCCCACAAAATTTCTGGAAATAATTCACTTTGCTAGCACGGTCAAGTCAGCTCTCTACTGAAGCGTGAATTCCCAAGCCTGCTTCCAAGCAACCTTTAACTGGTTAAGAGTTGTGACAGCTAAAGGGCTTTTGACACTCACACTGCATTAATTGTAACAGATCTTGCTGCTCTTAATCCCCAGGAGCTAACAAAGTCTACAACAGGTTTTGGTGCACAGCTACTGGGCAAGTCTACTGGCGAAACAACCAATTCAGACACAAAAGGCTTTTTTAATGACAACCTTCCCTTCACTGTGCACCTGATAGAATTTAAAAGGGAGAGGGGACTTTTGATCAAGATAAAAGGCAACACGGTGAATACAAAAATTCAGGAGCTAAAATTTGAGTTACCTACATATGTAGTGATATGATTGAAACTTCAAGTGACTTCAAAGATGCCAAATATTGTTTGAGCACAAGGCAGCAGGTCCTAAAATGATCTGGGGTAGTTGAATTTATAAGGTTTTCTTGTCTTGCAAAATAACAACTCTTTATTGCAGAGTTCAAGTTATCTCAACAAAACAAGACAAGAATGAAAATGAAATATTTCAATGAAAAATAATGTACCCAACAAATGCTAACGAAGTTGTATATTTCCCAGAGCTGGACAGAGCCATGGACTTCCTATTTAGCAAACAAAAAATCCAAAAAAACCCCAAGTAAACATTGAAAAAGCCCCATCTCTTAGGTAAAAAGAATCACAGCTCTTCTGTAATTTAAATAAAAGCCCATAATCAAAGGCCAAAGGAAGCAAGCAGATTATTAAACATTGAATTGGCATCATAACAACCCACAAAAACAAGATGAAAGAATAACATCCACCCTCTTGCATAACATGATTTCCTTTCATGATCAAGATCATCTTTTTGATGATGATCAATCATCAATCAGCCTTACAAGGCTGGAGAGGTAAGACAAATGCAGTCAGGAAAAAGAAAGCCTAGTCCATAGTGTAATGAAAGGATGCAGGGAGGAAGCAAGGAAACAAATCTTGGGATTCAAGAGGCAACCTTTTTTTGTTGAAAGCATCAAGTTTCGCAAGGCAGGCCCAGACATATCTGCCCAAATCAATCAAGAAGCTGTTGTCTGCTGTTCATGGAACAGAGCTGACTGCTGGTAATGGATTAAAGCATTCCACCCTTAACAGCTAAAATATTTTGCAATTCTTCTCACTTCTCTGTCACCATTCCTATTTGTTGAAATATGCCACGGTCCTTCTGCCTCCGTCAAAACAGAAACCTTTCTGAAAAGTCCTGTTATGAACATCTGGCTCTCCAAACTAATAAACCCCATTTAGGAACATAAGAACTTTAGCACAAAAAACAAAAATATGCCTTCTTATGAATTTAGTTGCTGTCATGAATTACGTGTGTTCTGGAAAAGTTGACTTTGCCTGAAATAAAAGAAAATGCTAACTCTTCAGAAGCTGAGCCGTCACTAAGAGATGTATTTCTCCTTGAAGAGAGGACTGAATGTAGTTCATAGGAGGTTAAGTGGAACTCCTTGCAAAGGAGAAAAAAGCACTAGATTAAAAAACATATTTAATAAAAAAATACTGAAAATTAATTTTTAATAACAATTCAGTAATAGAAAATACACCAACAAAACTCCAAGGGACTTTATGTACAAATTCAAGTTCAGGCCATTCAGGCGGTGTTTCAGCAACTGCTTTTAAGAAGATGCACTAAGTTTGCCAATAGTAAAGATAACACTATCTTCTATATCTTCTTTTAAATGAAAACTGGAACTAAAGCTGTTTCAGAGGCCTCTCCAAATAAGCAGTGAATTGCCTAGTGATATATTGGTCACAGATATTTATGTAAGCACCATCCACGTTTTCTGGAATAATTAAAAACTAGTATACTTCTATTCAACATGATGTCTACTGTTGGTTCAAACATAATGCTTGCTGATCTTTTATCTATATAATTCTTATAAATTCTTTGAGAAACAAAGTAAAGAGTTATCAAATGGTTATTTTTATATTTTAAATATTAGACTGTGCCCAACTGCATCAGATAGTGGCAAACAGCTACCTACTGAAAAGAGGACATTCATCCTTCTGAGTATGAATTAACAAAGAGGATTAAACTCGCTGTTAGTCTCAAAAATATTTTGGTTATCTTTGTTAGACATCAAGTGTAGCTTCTAATATTTTTCTTTCTGAAAAGCTATAAGACAAGCCGACTCTACCCTAAAAACCTTCTTTGCTCATTTCTACCAACATTACAGTACAGGATGGAACAAATTTTCTCGTCTGAATCTCATTCGGCAGAAAACAGGTGATCTTATTCCTCTTCTCTATTTAACCACTGTTTCCATTTGCTAGTCTTTTTCAGAAACACTATATAAATAAATACATGCTTTTAGAAGCACATCAGAACACAGTTTTAGACTTTAAAATAACCCATTTATTTAGTCTGCCTCTGGAAAAAGCTTCCACACATTTCATTTTCTCCACAGATTTAATTCCTTTACTTTTTTTTTTTTTTTTTATAAAGTCTATCAAAAGCTTTTGAGAAAAAAATATTTTAACTCTAGTGGCACTTGAAACTGGAAAAGAACCATGAGATCACTGAATTCAAAAAATTCTTTAAAGTAGATAAGCATTTTGGGGCCTTTCTTCCCCCACAGTTATTAATTTGCAGTACTATCCAGAAAATTATTCCTGTAAACAACAATTCAAAAGATCATTTAACAAGTCCACCAGCAACTAACAATGAAACATGCCTGCAATATTTAAAACGGTTGAAAGTAGTGCAGTTTGCCTTTGTTTTTCCTAGAAGGGTTAAATCTAGAAAGAAAAAAAAAAAACAAACAGTCTTTATTTTGCCTTACAAAGAGAGGACACTGGTGTTTTCTTCACTCGCAGTAACTGCATGAAAATAATTCTGGCAACAGGAAAAAAAAAAATCTACAACATTCATGTTCCCAAGATCTGGAAAGTGAACAAATGAATACCCTTAGAGCCCTTTTTACAAATTTGTTTACAATAAACTTTACTGACTTATTTCATTTGAATTTAGCTATATAAAACACATCTCTTTTAAGTTTGGTACTGTTTTGTACCACAACCCATCTGGTTTTGAAAGCAACCAGTTCTTGTAATGCAATAACCAAAGGTGGCCAGACTGCCAAACCTTGAATGATTGGGAAGGTTATACTTTTTTTTTCTTTTAAGTGAGTAAGATGGAAGAGAAAAATTAACAATTTATGTCAAAGTAACGAAACTCATGTATCAGTTAACACAGTAAAGACTATGTAATACTGAACGGTACATAATATCAGTTTTCCTCCTGAATTATTTATCTGAGACACCCTCTTTCATTTGGTTTGGGCTTTCTTAAATGTTTATTCAACCTGTGTAGTTATTAGAGAGATTAGTACCTATTAAAACCATCAGGATTTGATTCAACTACACAACTGTTTAAATGTCATTATCCAAGACACAGAGTAAAAAAGAAGATTTTTTAAAACACATGTTGGCATTTTATACACAGAGTGGCATGTACCAAAAACTGCAGCATAATTTTTGAATTCCAAAAATTCCAGTTTTGGAATCTGAACTGAAAATTGACTTGCTATAACTCTTACAGACTAAGAAAACAGAGGTGACATTGGGTTTCCAGTGCAGGGGTTTGCTCTCAAATACTAACATGTTTTCTGGGAAACCATTCTTCATAAAAATTAATTGTGGGCTGCTCCTTCTGAGGTAATTTCTCTAGTATCCTTGGATTGCTATAATATACACAATGCTCCTTAACCTATTATGTATACTCTTAGGTACTGGTCCAATTGTTCAGCACTTTTTCTATAAATTACTGCAAAGTTCCTTTTTGTAAGTAAGTACAAAAATCCTGCTTTCACATGGGAATCCTGTCTAATTTTCAATGACAGCAAACCATGGCTGTCAATGAACACGATGGAAATCAAGGAGAAAACAGAATTAAGAATACCTTTCAGCATGAAAAACCCGGGGAGTTCTTCTGTCATAGGTGCTTTCACATCTAAATCTAGGGTCCATTTCTTCACTTATCTCAGGATCATAGTCCACTCTGTAGTATCTTCTACCAAAATCACGATCTTCATCGAGCCTGTGATGCTTCCTAATAGGAATTACAGACTGGCTAGCAAATCCATTGGGAACATCCAAATCTGCATCAAGTCTTTTATTTAATAGTCGACTTCTTAATTCAGCCTCATCATCTAACCTGTGGTACCTGTCTTCCTCCAGCCATCTCTTATTATTTTGCAGCTCTTCATAATCTTCTGTAGAAGTAAAGGCATCCTTCTTGGGAGGTTCTGCACCTGTATTAAAGGGCTGTGCTTCCATACGTAGTTCCGGCTGGAGCCTGGTAACACCAACATGTTGTATATTCCTGTTCATCTCATTCTGTTTAATGGAAAAAAACCCAAACATTAAAAGATCTAAATATAAACCAATAACACTGAGTAAAACTTTAGTTTTGTATTGCTTCAAACAATCCCTAAACAAATACTGGAAGAAAGGTAAGAGGTGAGCAAGGAAAATACTTCAAGAAGTGCTTAAAAGCTAGTGTTTTATTTATTTTCCTTGAGATTAAAAAAGGTACTCTTCCTTGTATCTAATGTGTTTCAGAAGCATGGCTATCAATCCTGGACAGGTCTTTTACCAACTCTAATCTGACCTTCAGTTTCAGAGGTACAAATAATCAAAAAACCACTTGGAACTTTACACCTCACCAAGAGACTAGATATCTTTATTCTATCCAGACTCAGGCAAGTCTGTAATACTTCTTCCCTATCAGCACAACCTTTTAACCTGACCATTTCTTAATCTATTTCTTTGCTCTCCAGGAGAAGTCACAATGAGGAAGGATAGTTTAGTAAATAAAAAGCAAACCTATGACACACTGGACCAGAGTTCAATACACAGTTCTAACAAGCAACATGGGTTTGGATAAATCCTGTAGTATTCCTGTGCACTAATCTTTCATCTATGGAATAAAGATAACAGTAACTCATACTTTACAAAATGCAATGAAATATAAATTAGGGATGTAAACGACACCAAACTGGGAAGAAGGATCAACATACTAGAGGGTGTGACTGACACTCAGAAGGGTTTGGACAAACTGGAGAAATACACTGACGAAAACCTCATGAAGATCAGCAAATGCAAAGGCAAAACTCTGCACCCGAGACAGAACAATGCCACACACAGCACAGGCTGGGCACCAACTGCACAGAGAGCAGTTCTGCAGATAAAGACCGGGGTTAGTGGTGGGCAACAAGCTGCACATGAGTCAGCAGAGGACTCTCAGCAGTGACGACTGCTAACAACAACCTGGGCTGCAGTACTTGTTGCCAGCAGGTCAGGGTAAGTGATCCTTCTCTGCTCAGTATTTATTCAGTATCCAGGTTCTGGTGTAATGTGCTCGGTTTCTGCCCTCCCCCCTGCCCCCTGGATACTGATGAACTGGAGGAAGTGCTGAGGATGGCTACTGAGATGGCATTTGAGCTCTTAAAGGAGGAGCTGTCAAAGCTGGGTTTATTCAGCCTGGAAGAAGAAGGTTAAGGAGGGTTTGTATGGGGCAGGAGGAACTAGTAATTGTAGTCTCTCTCTAAAGGACAGTTACAGAGATGACAGAATAATGGTTTTCAAAGAACCAACAGTCATAAGTTGCAGCAAAGGATATTCCAGTGGGATACAAAGGAATAGAAGTTCAGATCAAGAAGTTCAAGCAATGGAAAAGGTTGCCCAGAGGAACTGTGCATTCTTCATCCTTTCAAAACTCAACCAGATAAGGCCTGACTAACCTGATTTAACTGTGAAGTTAACTCAGCTCTGAGCAGAGGATTGCACTACATGACTTCCAGAGGTTCCTTGCAACTGAAGTTTATCCTAGGATTATCTAAACTGTTGGATCAAACTTTTGAGGTCATATGTGTTATTTGACTCTCACTCCAAGTTAAACATCCCTCAGAGATGGCATAACCTCAAATCATCACCAGGCTTTTTTCTTGTTTGTTCTTTTATGACAGTAAAATTGTTTCTACACAAAAATAATAAAAACATAACTTAAAAGTGCAACTGGATGACAAACAAAGCAAAAAGAAAAACCCTTGGGTCCCTAAATAGATTTCATTAGACAAGTTAGATAAGGAAACATAAATGCCCAAACATGTAGAAAAAATTGAGACCCTTACAGACTCAGTTACACAAACACAACCAGCATTTTTGCCAGTTTCCTAGGGATCACTGTTGTGTAGCACTCCAACCCTTCAAGAAGTCAGATAAGAAATAGATATTGAATTTCAACATCTAAAGAATGCCTGAATACTGCCTTATACATGTCTTCACAGACTGAAATAGTTTTCTATATGACTACATGACACTCCAATACACTTGGAGGAAAAGATCTTTAAATAAGGTCTTTAAATAAGATCTTTACATAAGAAAGCAATCCTTCTAGAAACAAGAAACATTCTTCTGGACAGAAATTAAAAATACATGGCTATTTGCACTTGCCAATTGCTGAAAGAAAGACAATAAACTTTCAGATGTGTTGAGTATAAATACAAGGCACTTCATGGAACGACCCAGCTCTCACACTATTGTACACTTCAGAATGTCTGTATTAAAAAGAAGCGGAAGGCCTTTTTAAATCAAACCTACATTAGGGAGTTCCAAATTATTAAACTGAGGCAAAAATATTTCAAAATTGAAATTTACCCTTTCTAGAGAAGATTTTATTATTCAAAAGCAGATTTCTCAGATCAATATATTGCTTCCAGATTACTAAAGCAAAGGGTCTCACAACAATGTTAATCAGACCTAAAAATCCCCCTGGCTGTTGAACTGGTTTGGGATAAATTTCTTCATAGTAACTTGTATGAGGCTATGCTTTAGATTTGTGATGAAAATGATGTTGATAACAGAGGGTTAATTTAGTTCCTACTAAATAGCACTAATACAGTGCCCAAGGCTTTCTAGTTCTCATGGTGTCCCACCAGCAAGGAGGCTGTGGGTACAAGGGAAGCTGACCCCAACTGACCACAGGGATATTCCATGCTATAGGATGTCATGCTCAACATATAAAGATGGGGAAATGAGGAAGGCAGGGGGACATTCAGAGTGATGGCATTTGTCTTCCCAAGTCACTGTTATACATGATGGAGCCCTGCTTTCCTGGGGATGGCTGAACACCTGCCTGTCCATGATTTTGCTTTGCTTGTGCACGTCCAGCTTTTGCTTTACCTCTTAAATTGTCTTTAACTCGACCTACAAGTTTTCTCACTTTTACCCTTCCCCTTCCCTCCCTCATCCAATGAGGGTGAGTGTGTGTGTGTTCCTAGCTGCTTACTGCCATACAAATCAAAGGCCTCAGATCAGAATGTGATTTCAATTATGCATGTGCCTAGCTCACTTTCAGTAGTAAATTTTGTTAATTTTTGTTTTTTATTCACAAATGCACAGCATCATATTCTGGACAGTTGCCTGCACTTGCCTTGCTTTCTCATGAGCTCAACACAGACTAAGGAAAAGAACATCTGCAAATAAAAGCTACATAAGGTTCAATATTTTGTTCAAAGAGATAGCTTTTTTGGCCACCACTTTTAACACCAAAAACAACCCTGGGACTTGCTTTAGACACACAGAAGAATGAAAGTATCCATCTATGACACAGACATGACGGAAACAGGAATCAAGAACTGTACTGTATGAGTTGTAACCAGGACATTAATAAAGCTAGCCTCATTGAACAACACAATATGCTTGTTTTGTCTTACTTTGTATGTCTTAATCATTGGTAAGACTGTAAAACTGTATTACCTCTCTGGTTTTCTTCCCTAATTTCCTTAGCCTTTCATTCCATTCTTCTTTATCCCTGAGATATTGATTGTACTCCTTGTTTCTTTCAAGTCGTAATTTCTCCTAAAATAGGCATTGAAAAGGGCATCATAATTTTGCATTTGTAGCACTTTTAACTTCATAGAACTGCAAGTATTAAATGAATACATGCAAACTGTGTGGTTGCCCCCCCCCCAGTCTTTGTGATGTACAAATAAGGTTTGAACTGCTTTGAGGTTTTTGTTCATTCTCCAACATAGTACTTCCTTTAATCTGAAATATGTAAGCAGAAGTCAGCTCCTGTGGCATGAAGTCTAGTCCCCAGTGACATTACTGAAGATCAACCAGTTAGGCTTCTTCCTGCTAAGCCTATTCCAAAATTTTCCAAAGACTCACTCCTTTGACAATTAGAAACCACCTTCTAATTTCCAATCTGAATGTATTTACAGGTGATTTTTATACATATGACTTTTTGTGTGTGTTAAGATTAGTTGTGACTTGCCCTGCTCATCATTAAAATAGGACAACAAATACATGTATAGACAAGATGTGTCAGTTGTAGCTTAGGGTATAACATGAACTGTGAAATTCAAACAAGCAGTTAAACTTGACTTGAACTTGGCTGCAAAAAGAGTCAAAAGTGCAAAGAATGCAAGGAAAACCAGAGAAAAAAATGATCTATCCACATTGTCCTAGCTGCTTTTTCAAGGTGACAATATTTATAACCAGCTTGCTCAGGTCTAAAACTAAGCATGAACTGCACATCAATAGCCTAATAATACATAAAATACAAGTCTCTGGATAAAGAAAACTCTAACTTATATTATTCCTTTGTATTAGTACCTTGTGCTTAGAGCATAGGGCACCTCTTATAATACTACCTCATTCCAACCATCACATAAATGAAAAAAAGAGAATGATACTACAACCTTACAAATCATGCTCTTTTCCTCTGCAGCATTTTCCAATTAAAAAAGCAAAAGGTATTAAAAGAATCTGAACATTCCATATAAATTTACTTTTTCATGAAGGAATTTCATACAAAAAAAATTATATACCTCAATTACCATGGAAATACTTGTAATAGATTTGCAAATCATACTAATAGTTACCAAAATTGCTTCGTTTGATTTTCCTCTTTTTTTCCCAAAATTTGTGTCTATAGGTTTTATAACAGTGACAATACAAAACATGCAGACAGCCATGAAAGCTGCCTGAGAGGCATTTTCCAAAGCTGAGAAACAAGCCTTGTCTTTAACAGGTGGCAAAACACTAAGCAGAAAATTCAATATGCTGTGTGACTGCACGTTTGACCTAAGAAAGGAAACCAAAATGCAAATGTTAACCTCTCATCACTATCTGCCCAGAAGCCCACTGTTTAGCAGGGCACAGTGTGACATCTTCTGGCAGCTTCTAGGTTCTGCAACAGCAATAAATGGGTAAAAAGCATAAAAGGGATACAACACAACTGTACAGACAATCTCAACAGATGTTGAGCTGCTATGATATGAAACCATCAATGATCAGGCATGTTCCCAGTTCAAATACATCTTCAATTTCCACAGAATTAATCAAAGGTACTTCATTGGCCACTGTTTCAGCACAAATACTTGCAAGGGTTAACACAAAGTTTATGAGAACCTGAAGATAAAACAAATTCAGTACAAGAGCATGTGGCCACTGAGGAGGAGTCCTTTCCCCTTTCTGGGTATTTCAATCTTGCTGCCTTCTTTTTACATTCATGTAACTTGGAGTTTGAGGCTTTTTCACAAGAGCAATTTTCACTTATTTGAGTTCTCACCTGGCTCTTCATATGGCCAAACCATCACAAGAGAGGCAGAAAGTATAAGTAAGCACAGCAAAGGCAAGATCAACACCTCCCAAAACAGAAGCCTTGCATCAGGTTACAGTGACAGCTAGTCCCAGACACAGATTAACAGTGCACCCTCTAGCCAACCCAGGCTAAAAAAACAACAAAAATCAAATAAAACACCCAAGAGTGCAAACGTCTGGTCCTCCTCCAGCAACATAGTTTGTATTTCTGCCTTGCATCTCCACTGTGGTTTGACCAATCCTAATAACCAACCAGTGGCACTTGTGGAATCAGCAAAAATTTTTATAAATTACAGTCTTTCTGCTGACTCAATTTCCTGGATCAATTTACAAGCAAACATAAGAAAGGAACTGGAAATATAAGATCAACAACGTGAGGGCATGAGGAGAGACGACTCCTGTTAAGACTGATTTAGGCTTTCACAGATTCATACCATACATCAGAGGAATGGATCAGAGGTAAAGAAAATACACATATGCATGTTGCATTTTTATAATTGAACCTCCATGAACCTCCAAGAGCAGGGAGACTTTTATGGCTGGTATATTACTTCATAAACCTCCGGGAGATCAAAGGGGCTAAATGCAGAATGTGTACTCCAGTCACAAAACAAATTAGGATCTGTACTCTCAAAGAAAGATTTGAAATTGGGAAGATTCCTATATTAACAGGAGGCAATATGTGAAATACCAAAGCAGCTTTTATTTAGATTTCCAGATTCAACTGTTAAAAAAAAGCATGTGAGGATAAATGCGTAGGTTAAGCATAAGCAAAAGACACCAAAGCAAATTGTGCACAGCAGAAACCACACTTCTTTCAGTGCTGGTAGGAATTGGTAAAAATATCACTGTAGAAACACCTACAAGCAAATATTTTTAAAACAATCCCCAGGCTGCAGTAAGAAGAGCAATTAAGTAGAAAAGCATAGACAATTATAACAAAACCAGTGTTGTTTATCAGACCAATATTTATTGCTGAACAAAACCCAAGCACAGCCACTAGGGGTTCTGAATACACCACATGCCCTGAAGTTGTGGATCAGAAGTGGCAAACCTCAAACTACTATCAGTATGGAATTATACATCAAATTATGAAAAATTGAGTACGCATAACCAAGTATTAATTTTTTTTAAAAAACAAAAACAAACAAACAAACAAAAAACACAATAAAACATAAAGACTTGACTTTTCTGAAAATTATTCTAATGACCACCTCCAAAAAGGTTCAATTGTATAAAAAAACCCAAACCAAACAAACAACTAAACAAAAAAACTTGAATGGAAATATTTTTTCCACAACACTTTAAACATTCAGGTTCATTTTCAAGTTATACTCCACTTACTTAATTTCCTTCATATATTTACCTTGGCAGATCTTCGCTCATCAATAGGAAGAGATAATCCCTGAGTATATGGGTCTACTTCACCAGTAGTCAGATAATTTTTCTACATTAAAAAAAATTTAAAACCATTCAATATATTTAAAAATACCAACTCTTACTCAACTAAATAGTTTTTAGGATTTATATTGTTTGAAATTAATTTGAGCAATTTAGTGAAATAAAGACTGAAGACAACCTTAATGCTTTGAAAATGTAGAATGTTCTTGGAACACATGAATGAAGTCAAGAAATGCAGAAAGCAAATGTCTCTGTCAAGTTTTAAACTTGAGTTTGAAAGTTTTGGTCACTTCTTCCCTATTACACTATTTGAAATGTTACAGTTAGTCTCTGTATATTAAAAAAAAACCACCTATTTTTATTTAAAGAAACTCCACTCAGTTCTTCTCTAGCATAAGCACAAACATAAGAGGAATTTTCCAAGATGATACCTTACTTAAGATGAAAAACTGCTTTTTCTAAGTGCAGAAAACATATCTACCTCTTACTTTAACAGATGGAATCTATGCTAACAGTAGCATAGTCACATCTCTTTATCTCAACAGTGTCTTCTATACCAGCACTCCCCAAACTTTCCAGGATAATGACCCGTTACTAAATCTTGTAATTCCTTATGGACAATCAGTCACTTTCAGAACAGAAATTCCCATCAAAACCACTATATTGCTGCTCCATGTAGATCCCTGGGTGACAGCTTGGAGGCACTCAAGAGCTCTGACTGTTCCAGTACAAAATTGCATCATTATGACTTTTATTTTACAACTACACATTAGAAGATTTAAGAGGTTTGCAAACATTCAAGCATCAAGACAACTGGCTTAATATGGAAAACCAACTTATTCCTACTAGAAAAAGTAAATAAAATTTAATAATTATTTTCATGCATTCTGAAGGCATTATTCTGGAGATTATCTCTGATGTTAAAAACATATTTGCCAAAAATCAGAAGTTGATATGGAAATTGCATTTTTCTAGATAAGCAAGATTAAACAAGTTATTAATAAAAAAAATTATCACTGTGAGAGCTGCTAAAAGTTACATTATCTCTTTAGGTGGGCAAAAGAGATTAGAGATTGGAAAAGAAATCAAAGATTGTAATCCTATCTCTTGCTCCGGCCTTACAAACTTAATCCAGCTAACACGTACTACATTAAAACAAACAAACAAAACCTTGTAAACCTAAATTTGTAAAACTGGAGTTCAGTTGAGAATAAAACATTAGAAGTTAATGTAAAATTTACATTATTTGGGTACTTTGGTGATAATTATAAAATATTAATTTTTAACACAACATTATAACTTTGAAAATAATCTGGACTTTTAAGACTAAACCAGAAGCAATAATCATATAAGCATAATTTGGGTCAGAGGTTAAGAAGGCGGCTTTTTCTGCTGTTGCTATTGTTTTTCACAAATGCTATTTCTGTTATTCAAAGCTCCAGAAAAACCAGCAGGTTGTGTTTCTACCATGTTACCTCCCGGTGCTTTACTGAAGTTGCTTGATCTGAACAACCTTGATGGACTGTGTTAAATTTTAAAATGATGGTATAATGATATAAATAATTAAAAATCAATTTGCCAAGGCTTGCAAAAACAATACCAGAGGTTTTATTTTTTTCCTCTCAATACTTGTATTCTTGCATTCTGGCCACTAGGTGTTGAATAACGCTCTACTGCTTCCCTAAGCATGACTGATGATAGTGATAGGGAAGAAAAAAATCCCTAACTGGTTTCAGTGACACACTATAATATTTCAGAGGTTACTATTTAATTCCAGCTTTATAAAGTATGCATATCATGGGGAAAAAAAAAAAATATATCTGAACTCACAACCTCTATGTAACTGAAAAGCCTGGAAGCAAACGTCTACTAAAATAAAAACTATTGTACAGTCAGCATTAGACAGCAACAATAGCAACTGCAAAGGGAAAAGGAAATCAACAAATGTTTTAAAATATTACTAATGGAAAATAATAAATACAATTAATCATTTTGCACATAGCAAACAATGCTGTTAGTCACAACTAATAACTACAGCATGCACAAACACACAAAGCACCAAAAAAAAGTAATGATTTCTTAAATTCCAAGAGCGCAAAGCCTTCAAACAAAGCAAAGCAAAAATCAACTAATTGGAAAGAAAAAAAAATTATATTGCAGGCACCCTACCTTTCTTTTTGCCTGTGAAATACCCTAAAAGTCAGGGAGAAGATACTATTCAAAAAGAGTCTTTCAAAAATATATGACTTAACAAAAACTCTTTCCTTTCTTAAAGCAAATTCATTTTTTCATTTTAAGAACTAAAGACACTGATAAATAGCATTTTCATACAACAGAAATTATTTGGTTCCTTATTTTTTTCTGTCTCACAAAGGGGAGATACGGAATATTCCCAAGATGATGACATTTCATACATATAATTTCAATTTTAAATTGACTGTGACATTTAGTAAACCAGAACATCAAAGCAGAACATCAAGGTTTTGCCTTCCTAAAATTGAAAAGAAGCTGTCAAATGGAGTCACACTACTTATAGAAATATTCTTACCCCAATTACAGACCACAGAATACATAAGTACTTAAAGTAACAGATTATAAATTCTTAAGCAAAAAACTAAGGAAGAAGAAAAGACAAATAAATAAAGTATTTAGAATAAAGTGTACTAAGTAATATGTAGTCTCATGGCAATATATAACCCTTCCTAGAGGTAATATTTTGAAATTACTTTTATCCAAATCTTTGAAATGAGCCATTGCTCATAATGAATGCCCTCTTATAAAATTTTTTTTAGATATCATTAATTTTCGTTCAATTAAATGAGAGAATCATTTTAAGAGACTCACTAAAATGAAGCAACCAGTCAAGCAACTTTACCTGAGAAAGATATCGCCTATAATCTTCTCGGAGCTCTTCTTTGAGTTTATGTTTTTTTCGTTCATATTCCTCTCCAAGAGGTAAACTCATGCCATAGTCACCTGAAAGTTTAACACCATTAAATATCATCTTTACTATTTTGTATCAATGCAAAGCACACCCTGCAAAAGCTACATCTGTATTTTGACACTACCAATTAAAAAAAATTAATTATGCAACCAGTAATAACAAAACAGCCAGAAAAACAGTAGCATGTATGAGTAGATGGATGGAAAGCACAAAAAAAAAATAGATTGGATTTTAGTTTTTCTCTAGTCCTTGCGCTTTTTCTCCCCACTAGAAAAAAAAAAAAAAAAGAAAAAAAAGAAAAAAGCAACAAACTGAACTTATTTGAAGAGTTTACAAATAGTGTAATATAACCTAAAGTTCGTACATATTTTTTTTGTGAATATATGTTTCGGAAGAAATCTCCTTTGACATGTTAGTTCCTAAATTAACCTGATATTTTATGCTGTGATTATCACACAACAGAAAACATAATGCACAACTGAAAGCAAGAAGCTATTTGTTTAGTACAAAGCATTTGAAAAATATGTTGGCTTCCATATAACTGGAATCTGACCACACGATAATTATAATCATTCTTCTTTCCACCTCAGTGTTTTTAATTGTAGCAGACCCAAAACACATTAGTACTTTTCTGAGATTACTATCTGGTCTCATAACAGCTGCTAAATTAAAAAAATAACGCTATGCAAGCTGTTTGCCATTCCCAGAATACATCCTTAAGTACTTTGTAAGAAACACCCCCTGCCCCAGAAGGCCACCTCTGCAGCCACTTTCACCACTCTCCACAAAGAGCAAGTGAATTCCACAAACTCATCCAACAAGAGACAAAGATTACAACTGTTGGGTGGGGGGCTTTTTTGTTATTTCATATTGTTTCTCTAAAAGCATTTTTACATCTTGTGATCTACGTAAAATTAATAGCAAGGAGTAAGAGGGAAGAGAGGGATATTCAAGATTTACTCTCACATCAGTCCCAATTTATTACATGGATTTGTTTGGCCAGGCTTGAGATACATTCTGACATAGCTGAATTTTACATGAATTACTTTTGAATTATTTTTTAATTAGTTATAGAAAACCAAGAAAAAGACCAAAAGCAACTAACAGGTCAGATCAAAGATTCTTTCAGTAATTTCACAGATGCCAGTAAAATTCAGTACAAAACAAAACAAACAAACAAACAAACAACAACAACAACAACAAAAAGAAGTGACAATTAAGGAATCAAGTGCTTTGATTCAAATATGTGATGTATTCAAACAAAAAAGTGTTTAAAGTTAATTTTTGTTATAGAAGACCTTTTTTTGGCCACCAGAAAAGCACTGAGATAACAATCACTGGTAGTGATCTGGGGTATATTTGAAAACTACTCACTTCAAAGGCTTATTCTAGGAGAGCCTAGCAGAGCAAAACTACTGCAGTTAACATACACTCATCCTAATTTTGTGCACAACTTGTCTGAATTCTTCCATCAGAATAAGAGATATTCTTTCTTTTTCAGTGGCTTTCTGCTTTAGTTTTTCGTGTAATTGCTGTAGTTATCTGCCATTTCATATTCTGTTCATCACATATAAGGACACTGACAATTTTAAAAAAAAGGCTAATATTTTGAATGCATTTTTACATAAACATTTGCATGCATTTAATGATGAGAAATAACTGCCACTTTATTCAGTCTGAATCTCAACATTATTGCTAGAACTATAGAGTACACTTAGTAGCTACCAAGGAACAAGTCCCTGTCTGATTTAATCCACAGGCAATTACATTGCTTCAAAGCAGAGCCAGCCAATAATATCAACAACAATCCACTTCATCCTCCAAATTATTATTATAGAAAGTGCTGGTTTGGGCTAAGATAGAGTTAATTTTCTTCATAGTAGCTGGTGTGGTGCTGTGTTTTGGATCTGGGCTGAAAACTGTTGGTAAACACAGGGATGTTTTTGTTATTGCCAAACAGTCCTCACACAGCATCAAGGCTTTACCTGCTTCCCGTTCCACCCATCAGCAAGCAAGCCTGGGGTGCACAAACAGCTGGGAGAGGACACAGCTGGAAGAGCTGACTCCAGCTGACCATATGGATATTCCACACTATATGGTATCATGCTCAGCAATAACATTGCAGGGAGGTTGGTGGGGTCTGCTGCTCCAGTGTGGCAGGAGGGCCTGTCCCAGTACGGCCTAGAATCCAGTCAGAGAACGCAAGCCATGCAAGCTCTCTCTAGTGAGTTACTGACGGCACCGTGGTAATGCTCTTGGTGTTGAATTATGTTAAAACCAGCCTGGTTCACCAAATTCCAAACACACATCCTGCTTTTTGAAGTTGGATGTGACACCTGGTAGCTGGCCTGTAAATTTCTGACTAGCAGTCCATCACTTCACGCTATAGAAGTCCAGTCCCCTTTCATACAGTCAGGTTCTTCTAATATAACCCTTCTTGGGATGTGTGCATGGAGATTTCTCTCTTTCGCTGGGGAACCCTCCCAGGGTTACTCCTCGAGGCTGATGGAAAGGGATCTCCCCACAAGCAATGGTATGGATGAGTTACATCAGATCTCTTCTACTTAATAATTATTTCCATTTTTTGCTGGCTTTAATATAATTGCTTCAATAATTACTTCATTATAGTGCACTGACCATCAGTCAGCTGGTGGCGAACAAATGTTTTCATTTGTATCACTTGTTTTTCTTGGGTTTTATTTCTTTCTCTTTGTTATTTTCCTTTTCATCACATTTTTTTTTCATTATTAAACTGCTTTTATTTCAACCCATGAGTTTTTTCACTTTGATCTTTCAATTCTCTTTCCCAAGCCCAGAGTGGTTGTATGGTGTTCAGTTGCCAGCTGGGGTTAAACCATGACATGGCCATACCTACTTATTGGTTTTTATTTAAGACCACTGAATGCCCCTCACCTGTAATATTTTGTTGGGTTATTATACTTAGGTATTAACAGTTAAGTCAAATTTGCAATAGCAAACACAACATAATATGTTAGTATAGCTCTCACAGAATGAAAAATTATTTTAATATTAAGATAGCTTAACTGTTGGGTATTGGTCTGTCACTGTCAGGCAGTGGGATACTACCTATTGTGTTCTATTTTCTGTATCATATGTTTCCACTGTTAAGCAAAGAATTATCAACATCAGGAATAACATGCTGATCCTTACAAAACTGCCAAAAATGTGTGATAGATACTTATTCAAGTGCTGTCCTCTAACTAAGTTTATCTATTATGACTTCTGGCAGCAAGGGATATTAAGTTATCATTTCAAGTATTTTTTCTCTAAAGTTTTCCTCTAAAAGTCTGAAGAGCTTGTCTTTCCAATGGCTGGAAATTCTATTTATATAACAACCTTATAAAAACCATGGTTTTATTTATGCAGCTAAGATCAGTTCAGACCCACAGATTCATAAGCTCAGGTTCCACCTCCCACTGGAAGCTGCAGAATTACAGCAGAATTACAGCAGGCACAGCACGAAAATTAATGAGGTACAAACCCAAAGCATCTACACTGAAAGAAAAGAGTTACCTATCAACAAGAAATAGAACATAAAGCAGCTCTAAAGCTGCCAGAACAAACCTGAGCTATACAAGTGTAACTAAGGAAAAATAGTAGCACCTACAGAAAGGAGATAGACAAGTAAGGAAACGTGGCACATTACAGAAACATTAAACTGGAGAAAAGAACACTATCACACACATTTCCAATCAGAAACCACAAAGAACACAGAGAAAAGAAGAAAAAGGACAATATATAACTAAATACTTACTAATACTGATAGTCACAGCAAAACAAACCATTTCCCTTGGTTAGGATTTCAACCAACATAAGTGCTTGTTCTTTCTGTCATTTCTACAATGACTACATTGTAACACTGGACATTGTAACAAAATTACAGACCAATACAAACAGTTTTAAGTGCCTAAACAACTGAAAGATGCTTATCACCGAAAGGAAAAACTTAGTTTAACTGTATGCATTTTAGTCAAACTGGACTAGGGCTCTTAACCTAAGAGGTTGAAAGGAAAAATATTCTTTCCTCCCTGGCACAAAGTACAGGGAATGTATCCTTTTGAAGTAAAGTCCAGATGAAAGACAGACTTTCAAAGCTTTTTTCACTCAAATACAATAGGAAAATACACATCACCTATCAAGGACCGACAAGCAGATTTCTTTTTTTTTTAGTGGCATTACCTTTACAGGAAGAAAAAGAAAGACTTTTGGAAGACTGAAGAATTATTATGCACTTGAATTGAAATTATCATCTTATGATTAAAGATCCAAAGCAGTAATTCCCTTGCAAAAATTCCCAAAGGTAACTAAATGCTACTTAAATCTAAAAGACATATTAAAAACATATACTATACCTAAAGGATAGTTCTGTTGATTATTCGGAGGTATATTTTCTTTTGCCATGGAAATTAGGATTTTCCTAGTCTCAGAAAGCTTCTCTGATTCCTTATTCTGAAAACAAAACAAAATGCTTTACTGCATTATGAGGTAAAGGAAATATCACATATAAGAACATTAGTAACATAATTATTTGCACTGGAGAATAGTGAGATTGAAAGTAACGCTGGATTAACAAATTAAAATTAGTAATAGGAAAACTGTGATAAGAACAGATTTTGTTTAATTGTTACTTTCCTTTTATATTTGCTAGTTTCTGTAAGAGAAATGTTGAGGACATTTATACCTTCCATCCCAACACCTCAGCTCTGGAGTGAGCAGATGGCAGATCCCTGCTAGTCACCTTCCCTAAGGAGGGGGGGAAGGAGCAATAATAGCCATTTACAGGAGTTTTCTCACTTGTAAAATACAAATCTTACTGTGTATGCCTGGTAGCATATAGGTTTTTAAAAATCTACACACATACAAAGTATCTAAGTTAGAAATTAATTAGTCCTTAATATGTAATTTAACAAAAAATCCAGTTATAAGAGCACAGTAAAAGTAAGCTTAGCAACACAAGTACTAAAATTCAGGAAAGCTTATTAACAGTCTTACCCTCATTTCCATGTAAGGTGGATCATTTTCAAGTTCCGCCTTATCTTGTGCAAACTTGGCCTTGTGTTCTTCAATAGATTTGTCTAAGTCGTCCGCCATCATTTCTGCGGTTACAGAAAAGACACAGAACTTTAGACTTTGCCTTTACATTAGAACTTCAAAAATTTAAAGCTCAATTATAGCTGCTCAAGAAATTAGTTAAAAAATAATCAAGTTTGGCCCTCAGAACTACAACCCTTAAGATGTTTGCTGAGTCAATAAAACACCTGACTCAGGAAACCAATCCATGGAGGACACTACTTGATGTTTCACCAGAGAGAAAATTCAAAGATTCCAAATTATAAGATTGAAGATACTTCTCTAATCTTTTTTTCTAACATGATAAAGTGTTTTGGGGTTAGTTTTTTTTACCTGCAAGTCTACCAATGGCCCTTTGCTACACACTAGCACAAGCTGATTGTTGGTGAATAATTAAATCAAAATTAGAAAATACACAAAAGTAAACAGGATAAAGGAATCATTAGACAAAAGAGTATGAAAAGTGCAAATTACATGCATAGTCCAAAATAAGGACCAAATCATACAGTCAGCTCTGTGTTTAACTTACTATCAAGGGAAGTCTTAAAAATAATCCAGCTTACTAAAAACAAAACAAAGAAAAAACTCACAGTACATGCATAGTGTTTCTGGAATTGGAGTCAACAGTGTATCACTACCTCCTAAAATAGCAGAGGCAATAAGAATAGCTACAATTCTGCAATAATCTGCTAATCATCTGTAAGAAAACATGTACTAAAGAACAGCTGACTACCTCTCTTACATTAGTTGTGCACCTTGCCTATTTAACTGAAAGCCCTTCAGAGCAGAAAATTTAGCATCTTATTTGTGGAATTTATTGCACATTGCTGCACCTGGATAATCTTGCAATAAAAATTAGAGGCAATCAAATTCACGTCAATGAAAGTGCACAGAAGTTAATTTCAAATATTCTTTGTTACAACAGTCTTACCAGAACTAAAAATACTGCAAAGCTGTAACCATGGAAAAAAAGAAAGACAAAACCAAAACCAATGACTGCATACAAGCCTACTCATCCTGATCTCCACTCAATGTTTTCACCAACTCCACTGGAGGAGCAGTTTTGCAAAACCAAGACTATTGATTAAAAAACAAACAAACAAACCCCTCTAAGTTATATTCCATACTTAAAAGAAGCATGAAACTGAGAAGAAAATTATGATCCTCAAATCACTCTAATGCTACCCACACAACTTAAGCAACAGGATTGCTTATGCAGGTTCCTGAACAATCCCATCGCATGCAGTATCTAAACCAAGACTATCCAGCAGGTTTTTCGAGGCTAATTCGGTATCTTTCTAAAGCCTACAGATTGTATGAAGTAAACATTAGGCCAATGACAAAGGCATACTAGAAACAGTTTCAGAAAGAGGATCAAAGAACTTAAAAACAACAACAAAAAAACAAACCACCATCTCAAATATAGTAAGGTAGCACACAGGTGAACATAAAAATAATGTGTCCAGAATGACCGAGATAAATGCTTACTAGAAGTAAGATGAAAGCAAAAAATGCCCAGATTCTATCAGATAAAGTCAAGTAATTGCATGATAACTTAATTTAATGAATACATTTGCTTGATGTATTCCTCAGAATTTACTCCTTTAAACTTTTTCTCTTTTTTGATTCATAATATAAAATTACAATATCATTACAAAGGAGGCAGAACTAGGACAACCTATTTACAATTCCTAGTGGTAATACAGGACAATCAATTCCAAAAATAAATAGCCCTGTCTGATTTGTCCTAAATCTTTAATCTCATTAGTTTTGCACACTGATAAGGGATAAGTTTAAAAGAGGATAAGTTTCCAGGCACTGGTAAATTTTATTCAGCCTATTAGGTTACATAAGAATAATGAAAAAAGGTTGAAGCAACTTGTCATATAAAAAAAATGTAAAAGTTGGTCTCATCCCCCATCCAGTACTGCACAGTCATCAAGAGGAAAATTACTGCACGTAGGAGGCACTGTGAGAAGTCTTTTCAAAACCTCGCTAACTGTAACATCTCTATTTCTTACAGCTATTTACAATCACATTTATAAACTCTAGAACTGTTCCCAAACCCCTGCATGGGAATGGTACCAAACTTATTCCGAGAGACAGCATAAGGAAAGGAGTATTTGCAGTATATTTTGTATGTAGCACAAGGAACACCAAGAATATTCCAGCCTTCTGCACTCCTATCATGTTGCTCAAAAGAGCAATATAATAAATTAAAAACCAAAGACAAAACTGTTACTGTTGAACTACATAGGCAATTCAATTGGTGTGAAGAAAGCTGGCATTTCCAGGCCTTGGAGAATAATAAGATGACTAGTGCTACAGCACAGTTGATTCAGCATACCTTTAATACAGCTAAATAGCCTGGAAAAGTAGACAAATCCTTCTTAGAAATATCTAGATGTTTTGCGTCTTAACATCCTTCTGCTTGAGTAGATCTTCTTAAAAGATGCACAAGTGCAAACTTTATGAGATAGGCAAAACAAGTATATTGTACTAAAAAAGAAAGAAAAAATGTTATTATTCTAAGAAAAAGGATGACAATTTGAATGTGATGCATACACTGTGAAGTTCCAAAAATATACCAGCATGTAAGCAAGTGTCCCACTGAATATGAATCAACTTTATCATTACTGTGTCATGTGAAGAGATCATGACTAATCACAATAAAAAGATTGAAACAACATATTTCTATCTGAGAAGAGGGCTACCACAGCCCCCAGGTGTGCAGTGAATTATCTCAGGGGTGACAACACTAAACTCACAGTGAACTGTCAACTTCAAACTGGCTTCATACGACTGCACAAACACACCAGGGAAAAGCCTGACACTGTAACACCACTTAAAATCATAATAAAATATCTCATTTTCAGGTTAACAATGCGTTTGAATTCCTTTTGTGCATTTCTAGCCCTTTGTAACTGCCAGTAAAAGTAGCAGATTCAAAACCAAGCTTGGAGGCATCGCTCCATGAGCATGTGCATAGTGCAAAAGGGGAAGTCAGAATATGCTGTAAACACTTGAAAACCCAAGGATAAACCATATGCTCCCAAAATTATGAGGTGTAAACATCATATTTTTCATGCTTTTTGGAAAACACAATATTCTGTAAATACAATTTAAAAAAAAATGTTTAATAGCACAAATCTATCAGCTTTCCTTTAGCTCTTGCAACTTTAAATCTTGGATTATTTGCATTCCTAAAACTTGGCATTATTCGGAGTGCAATTTCATTAAACATACTGCTGCTATATATTCAACTACTGTATGAAAATGTTCCATAAAAATATTTTTCTGTATTATTTTGTTCAGGAACATTTTAGATTTTCATAACCTTTTTTCCTTTCCAACTGAAAGTTTTCACAAAAGCAACTCAATATCACAGTCAGCTAAACAGACTTCAACTTAAGCAAATACACCAAGCAATAAAAAGCATATATTCAAGAACAATAAGTCAGGTTTGAACATGACATTTTAATTGGATCTATGCCCAGAGTTAATAATGCATGTCTATGTATTCAAGGTATCCAAAACACCTATGTGCATATTCACCTTATGTAGTATATTTAGCTATGTATTGTGTAGCTACTTTATCACCTAGAGCAATGTTTATTGCATTCCTTTTTAATCTTTCCCTTTTCCTCCTATTTGGTCAGGAGAATGAGGCACAAAATTTAAAATCAGCATGTGCAAGCAGATTGCGTCTCTTCTGTGCTACACAATATTAAAATAACATCAGGAATGCTGGCAAAATGGCAATTCCCTTCCATAGGAACTGCAGCATGGCTGGCAAGGAGGGAAATGCTTTGAAAAACCTTTGAAAAACCAAATGCTTTGAAATATGCCACGTTTAGTAATTGTACCTGCACGTTATAAAGTCGCCAATTGTGTCATTAAGAAACATTTTTCAAAGTTTCACCCAAATTTCCGAAGGTCTCACAGCAGCCACTACTGGCTGCTTCTCTATCCCTGTGAATGGCACTTAGAATAAGCGCCTGCTGCCAGAGACGTGCTTCCTGTACCTTTCACTGCCGTTTCTTTCAAATTCTTGGCCGAAAAAGCACAGAAGAGTCCAGAGTCTGGACGCTCACAAATAATAACCTTTGATTGAAGCAGCATGACTTTTTTGCAACTAAGAAGGCAATTTACCCTCTAAACAACCAACCAACAAGTTTCATGAGTTACTTTCCCTCCACAGTAGGGCATATCTGTCTCCCCAGAGAGCAGAGCACGTATTCTGATCAAAAAAACCCACCAATTTCGCCAAACTTTCAGACCCAGGAGATCAGGTTTATTTCTCCAAGCGCGACAGCTCGGGAAAGCGCCTCTCCCCCGGCCTGCAGCGCCCGCCTCCCAGCCTCCCTCTCTCCCTCCTTGGCAGCATCTCTCGGGCACTCCCGGAGGCACCGACCCCCCGGGGCCGGGGCGGGGATGCGGCACCCGGGGCTCGGCCCCTTTTCCGGACCGCGGCGCCGTTGTCAGGCAACGGCCGCACAACAAGCGGCCCCACCGGAGGGACGAGCCGAGCTGAACTGAGCTGAACCGAACCGAGCCGAGCCGGGCCGGGCCGGGTCGAGGCCCGCCGCCCCCGCAGGGACCCCCAGACCCGGCACTGCACCCCGGGTGCGTCCCCTCCCCGTCCCGCCCCGGAGCCCGTCCCGCTGCCCGTCGAACCCCCCTTGGCCCCGCCGCCGCCCAGGCTCGGTGCGGCCGCTGCGAACCGCCCGGCGGGACCGCAGCGAAAGATCCCCGGAGCCGCCCCGACCCCTCCGCCCGCTCACCGGTGCCAGCGGCCGCGGCTCCGTCCGCGCCCCTCGGTTACCGCCGCCCCGGAACCCGGCGGGCGGCGCCGCGCAGCGCCCCCCCCTGCCCCGGAGGGCGGCGCGACCCGGGCGCCACCGCCTCCTCCCCCGGGTGGGAAAGGGAGCGCAGCGGGAGGCGGCGGGCGGGCTTCACAGCATCACGGAATGACCCGGGTGGGAAGGGACCACAGGGGGTCATCTGGTCCAACTTCCCTGCTCAAGCAGGGTCGTCCTGGAGCACATGGCACAGGATCGCGTCCAAGTGATTCTTGAATATCTCCAGTGAGGGAGAATCCACAACCTTTCGGGACAACTTGTTCCAGTGTGCAGTCACTCACACGGTAAAGAAGTTCTTTCTCATATTCGGGTGGAACCTTCAGTGCATCAGTTTCTGCCTGTCGCCTCTTGTCCTATGGCTGGCACCACAGAGAAGAGCCTGACTCCATCCTCTTGACACCGTCCCCTTAGATATTTATACACACTGATAAGGTTCACTCTCAGTCGTCTCTTCTCGAGGCTGAACACGCTCAGCTTCTTCAGCTGTTCTTTGTAAGAGAGATGCTCCAATCCCGTAATCACCTTTGTTGCCCTCCGCTGGACCCGCTCCAGGAGGTCCGTGTCCCTCTTGTCCTGAGGAGCCAGGAACAGGACACAGTAAGTTAAAAAGTAAAAACAAACAAACAAACAAACAAACAACAACAAAAAACCCACAATAATAATAATAGTAATAATAACAAAGGACCCTTGGCGGGCTGCTCCCCGCGAAGCAGCCGGTGCCGGGGTGGTTCCCGCGGTGCCGCATCCCGGAGCGCTCGGGGCTCCCACCCGGCTGCAGAGCCAGGCGCGGCCGCTGGGGGCGCAGCGCCGCCCGCCCTGGGCCTGCGCGGACCGTACCACCCGTACCGCACCACCCCCCCGTGCCGCGGTTGGTTCCGCCGGCGGCCCGGAGCGGCGGTGCGGGGCCGGGAGCGGGGCCTGGGCCGGGAGCGGGGCTTGGAGCGGGAGGATGGCGGGGAGCGGCGCCTCCGGGAGCGGGATGGCGCAGAAGACGTGGGAGCTGGCCAACAACATGCAGGAGGCGCAGAGCATCGACGAGATCTACAAGTACGACCGCAAGCAGCAGCAGGAGATCCTGGCGGCCAAGCCCTGGACCAAGGAGTGAGTGGGAGCGGGGCCGGCGGGGCGGGCGGGACGGGCCGCGAGGATCCCGATCTGACGGCTCTGCCTTCCCCCCGCGGCCTCTGTGCCGCCGCAGCCACCATTACTTCAAGTACTGCAAGATCTCGGCGCTGGCGCTGCTGAAGATGGTGATGCACGCCAGGTCCGGCGGCAACCTGGAGGTGATGGGGCTGATGCTGGGCAAGGTGGACGGGGAGACCATGATCATCATGGACAGCTTCGCCCTGCCCGTGGAGGGCACCGAGACCCGCGTCAACGCGCAGGCCGCCGCCTACGAGTACATGGCCGCGTACATCGAGAACGCCAAGCAGGTGAGGAGCGGGGGCACGGGGTGTTTCTGCCTCTCCACGGAGATCCTGTGGGTCTTGTGAGCTACAGGAACATATTCGGGGGCTCGCAGGCTTCCCGCTCATACCAGTGCCTCCCCGATTGTCCTGTTCCTCCTCAAACATGACAGTGGGAACTGTGTCAGCAGCAGGGAATGCAGGGCCCTGTAAACATTTTCACATAAGTATTTCCATGTCTTACAGTAGGTCATCAAAAGTTGGACTCGATGATCTTGTAGGTCTGTTCCAGCTTTATTGATTCTCTAATAAGTACTGTATTCTTTCGTTTGTAAATTATTTTCATGGCCGAGGAAGTGTTTTTGTGACTGAAGCTGGTGGCTTGTAGATGGTACAAGGGGGGACTGCGTTCCTAAAATAACTGATACGTGTTTCTAAAAACAATATGCAAAATTAAATATAAAATATGTGCGCATCAGACATACTTATATTTGTAGATCAGGAATGTGGCATTTATTCTTACCTTCTTCTGAAGTCTTACTGCATAGTCATGCTGCTCTTTTCCATAAAGAGAACACATTCAGGAAGAAATTGCCAATGAAGGAATAAGTAATTTTCAGTGCAACTTAATTATTCATTTGGAAATTTAGCTGAACAGACTCAAATGTCTGTTTCCCATCTTCACCACTGTGTCTCCAGAGATCCATTAAACCTGACTGTGCAGTAAAGTTCTCATGAGCAGGATAACAGAAATCTGACTCTGCTCTGTGGGTGGTGTAGAAACCAGCACAGCACATCAGAACACCTGCTGATGCACTTCTTCCAGTACAGGGCAATCCTATACCACAAATAAGAGCTGAAATAACTTTAACTCTCCAAGCTCAAATAATTTTGAGACCCATTTGACACTTCGATTTTTAGACCAGCTACAATTAGAAGCCCCTTACTTACTATGTGGATATACCAGAGGAGTATTTGGGTTATTGTGGAGTGTTTTATTTATCTTCACAGCCTTACATGCAGGTAGAGATATCGAAATAGATGTGCATTAGGCTGAATCATAACATCAGCTCATAAACATAATCCAGAAGTAGTAATGTTGCTTTTTAAATAATTCAGCCCTATCAATGAGAAACTTTAGAAATAATGTATTTAATCCAGTTTGTTTTATCTGGAAACTGTTAATGTCATGATGCTAATACTGTTGTTGCAGAAAGTAGGTAGCTGGGAGAGATGTCCTTGCCTAAAGATATATTCATACTATCTTTAGATAGAGATATATCCGTACTACCCTGCTCTTAGGTAGAAATACTGAGTTTCAAAACTGTATTTATAATAGCATAATAAGTATAATAGCATAAAATTAGGGGGTTTATATACAGTGAGTCCAGCTTGTGTTTAAAACAGTCCAGGTTTCTGTAGGAGTTCTTATATCATAGGAAATATTTTTTCCTCTTGTTTATGTTGTACAGTTTTGTCTATAGTTTCACAATTTTGAAATTGAACTCGTGTGCAAATATAATAACTCAGCCTTCCTGGTGCTCTGGCAGGGTTTACATGCATGTTCCTTATTTGATTTTGGCAAGCACTTGTTCCTGGAATAACTCATTTTAATATTAAGTTGCTAGTTGATATATTCCCCTGCATAAGTGCTTTATAGAGGCCAGCATTCCAGTTATTTGCTTCTCCATGGTAGGATCTGGTATAAATACAGTTAAAATGCATTGTTTGGCTTTGAGAAATGACACACATTCTTCAGTGCTTTGTTGGCCTCTCTTATGGGAGTTGCAAAGGAAATATAAACATTATTTAGCAGTAAAAAAATAAAATAAATGTTCCATTCAGTAAGCAAGTTTGTGTGTTCTCTCTCATCTCTAAATTTTTCTGATTGAACCTTCCTGACATATTCAGGACCTGGCAAAACCAAACAGGCACTGTGTCCACACACATCTTAACTCCCAGGAAAGAACCGGCATGTAAGGTTGGACCAAAATTATCCTACTCAGTGTGGAACAGCCAGTAAGCAATTCTTCAGAGAGGATTACAAAAATCAGGTTCAATGCGTGTTTATTCTGCTGGCTTTTTTTGGCTTTGTTCCTTTTCTTCCGGTATTCTTAGAGATTTCCAGGGGTATTATTTGGAAACTCCTGGTTTGAGTTTTTATCTGATAAAAATGTGTAAAAAATTCACCTTTAGCTTTTAGAGCTGGCTCTGGGCAATAATTTCTGTCATTTCTGGTGTTTGAAAAGACGCCTTTCAAGTTAATTTTTAAACCTACCACTGATCTAATAGTATATGCCTCTGAGACGTGTTACTGTACTAAACACTTCATTCTCTGCTGATCTTCTATGCATTATATGAGATTATATATACTTGTGTCATAACCTCCCTAAAAAGTTCCTCATGCCCTCTGAGGAGTCCCGGCTCACCACCTACCTCACTGTGTGGAACCTCTCCTGTAGTTCAGCTGACACTGAAGTTCAGCTCCTCACTCCTTGAAGGTCCTTGTTCCGTGGCAGCAGCTCTAGCCGAGAATGCCAGTACTGCACACTGCGCGGTTTTTGGGAATAGTTGAGCAGCATAAGAAATTCCTGTTTATCCTCCCGCGGCGTTGCAGTGTGCTGGAAGGGCCGCTGGAGGGCAGCCGGTACTTTGGGAACGGAGACGAATCCGGCCCTTTCTCTTCCTCGTTCCTAGGTCGGACGCCTGGAAAATGCCATCGGCTGGTATCACAGTCACCCTGGCTACGGCTGCTGGCTCTCGGGGATCGACGTCAGCACCCAGATGCTTAACCAGCAATTTCAAGAACCCTTCGTAGCAGTGGTTGTAAGTACTGGCTGATGAGTGATTAAACAGCGTGGCAAATCATGTCATAGGGGGAATAATTTTTAGATTTCCATCTGTTAGCGTTCTAGCAGTGTGTATTTTGCATAATGGAGGTGTTAGATCCACTTTTTAAATTGGTGCCACACCTTTTGCTTTGCTGGCCACATTCTGGCCAAACCAAGAGTTTTTGCCAAAACCATTTTCACGGCATTGTTCCAGCTGTGGTGGCTTTGTACAAATCCATACATTACTCTTAACTTAAAGTTCTGCTTGGCACTTTTGTAAAAGAATGTATTGAGCAATCCATAATTAACTTCCTGGGACAGAACAAAAAAAATCTGTTTCTTTTCTTCTCTTCCTTCTGCTGAAATACAGCAAAGCATGTTCATGAAGTTTTGCATCTAAAGTGCCTTTTAAATTAAGTCAGTGGCATAGTACAAGGTAGAAGACACTAGAAAATCTCTCTTTGAAGCAGAAACCTGAAAAAAATCCTTGAGATCTTCACGTTCTTCCAGGCTTCAGATATATTTGAAATCAAAAGTAAACTTTATTTTAGATACTATTTGTATAACCATTGCTACTGAAGGAAATAAAGGAAAAAATACTGAAACTAGTCATAAAGAAGGAATATAACTGATGGAAGAATTACATAACAAAAAGATAAATGACCCTTAAGAAGTATTTTCACCATGTGAGTTTTCCTGTATGACATAATTTCACAGATTCAGAACACTTTTCTGGGGACTGCCTTTTTCTTTTTTTCCTCTCCCTTTTTTAATTACTTTTGAAATTAAATAAGGCATTAGTATGTATGTTAGCAAGGAGATTTCTTCATTAGTTTCCTGCATTTTCCACCAAAGTGCAGCAAATAATATAATACTTTTTCTTACCTCTAGTGGTTATAAGATTAAAATGCAGATTTTTATTATGGTTTATTGACCGTTCAAAAGTGCAATTTCTTTTAAGTACTTTGTAAACAAGGAAAATTAGTTGGAAAAAAAGGCTCACAGCAGGCTATTGATATTCCCATCTGTTTAGAGAGTCTCATACCAACAAAAAAAACAGTATTTATGACAAAACTAATACAATTTGCATGAATTACATTTCTGAAATACCGCTACTATAAACTTAGTTTATGCCTGTAATAATTTATAAAATGCATATAATGAGTATTACCTGTATTTCTACAGATTGACCCAACAAGAACAATATCTGCAGGAAAAGTAAATCTTGGAGCATTTAGGACATATCCTAAGGTAAATACTTAAAATCATCTAGTGTGTGATCACTGAACTGTCTTTAGGTAAGTATAGATTGGTTCAAGAAAAGATTCAAAACTATCTACTTAGCTTTCAAATAAATATTATGAATCTTCACAAAATAATGTACAAAAAAGTCATTTAAACAATATGGAAGGGTTAGGCTTAAAACCAGAAAATCACATCCATATTGGAGATCTAGATTTCCAAATGCAGTTTCTTGTGTGTAATCCTGGCAGAGATATAACTGCGTTATTTAATTTCAATCTAAGAAAGTTCAGGTGTATCTTTTAAATACCCAGTAACTATTGACTCATCAAGAACTTCAGGCAGCCATCCAGTAAAACCATTAACAAAATGAATTGTTTATAAAAATTCAATCTTGTAATTAACAAAAATGTTTGTGAAAGGTCCCCAGTTGCATCCAAGCATTATTTTTGTGTTGACAAAAAAATGAGACATCTTCTTAGAACAGTTTGTGATTCAGCATATTCGATTCTGTGGGCAAAACCACTTCATAAATGCTTTCAGAATTTTGAGCAGGGAGAGGAACCTTACACCTGAAAACCAAATCATGTCTAGAAAGTGCACATTAGAAGCCTATTTTTAGGGAGTCCTCACAGTCGACTGCAGGCAGTTTTTGCGTAGTCAGTAGCTGTGAGTGGCATCCTCTTGGCTAAATAAGTAACTGAAATTTTGGGTATCCCTAAGGCATATCCAAGGCATGGATTTTTCTTCCCTCTTGTCACATCTCCAGTCTTCCCTCAAAGAGAGTTGAAATTACTTCAAAGAATAGGTAGAGAAATATTATCTTAGAAGAAGCTTGCCCGTTCTTTGGTCTAATTATAGCCTGCCGTATTCCTCACTTGAAAAAACTCAACTGCTTTGCTGGTTTGCTTTTGATAGACCTGTAAATTAATAACTGCTAGTAAAGCCAAATGTAAACCTGAGATCCAAGAAAATTCTGAATTTCAGATTACCGGGCAAATGTCATTTTCCCTAGGAATAATAAACTAGAATTGCATAAACTAAATGTTTTTTGTGAAATGCTTCCAAGAGTTGAAGCATTAAAAAAAGTCTCAGAATGACTATGTCCTCTTTGCCTTTTGTTGAATTTTCAGGGCTATAAACCTCCGGATGAGGGTCCCTCCGAATACCAGACTATTCCACTTAATAAGATAGAAGACTTTGGTGTACATTGTAAACAGTAAGTAACAGAAAAACTTATAACTTCATCATTTTTATGTTTAGGTTAGTGATTCAGTACAGAAAAGTAAATTCCTTGGAGTGTTTCAAGTTTTGAAGTTCAGCGTTGATTTAGCACTGTCGGTTTTGTGAAAAAGTGTTACTGGCATTTAGGAGGAGATGTTTTAAGAGAGAACCATTGGAAAGATGAAGATGAACTGGTTAAAAGCTTTAGCAGTTGATTTCTGGACACCTTTTAGTAGTGGTGCCTTGTTAGGACAGGGGAAAAGGCTCAGATGTGGAGTGATCAGGAGGGCGAGGGAGCCTGTAATCCATCTGCTCTTGTGAGTGTGTCAAGTGCAGCTCGTTGTCCTGCATCACTGGGCGTGATAAGATTGTTTCTGTCTCTGTTAGGATTGGAAAGTGGTGCAGCCTCAAGGATAAGATCAGTAACAGGAAGAATTACTGCATTTTCTGTCCTTTTTTACGTTCCATAAATTAATAAGGTAGTTTAGTTTTAATCATTCTTTTTTAAGCTGTTCTGTTCCCAGATGTATGTGCTCCACTTCGTACCTACCATTTATTTATTTGCTGGGGCATTTGTTTTGCCAGGTCAGTCCTCTGATCTGGCCTAACTTATGAGAGCACACGCGTTCTTGCTGGTTAAGCTTAGGTGAGGGGGACAGTAGAGACAGATGTTGGAGACACAGCCTTTGCAATCAGATAAGGAAGGATGGGACCAATTCCTTCAGCAACAGCTTAGTTTCAATTCTGCCTTCAGCATCTTTGTACAGAGAACTTGCACACCTCGTTGACGCTGCCCTGTAGGCTGTTGTATCGTGGGAGTTTTTCATGTTTCTGTTGCATGGGTATCTGATCTTCAGTGTTTTTATAGTTGAATGCAAAGTTTGACTCTGAAGTGATGAAGAAATTAAAACAATTGGAATTGGCCTTCCTATCCATTTTGAGGAAAAGTCCAGAACAGGAGCTACACAGAAATCTTCGTAGAACTATAATCTTCCTGTCATTTCAGAGTTCTTAATAGTCTGGCATTTGCCATAAGCCCATGTTTTTAAGCATGAAAGGAGAATATGTTTTATTCTTTCTATTTTAGAGGTGGTCAGTTTGGAAGATTACATTTGATAGGGTTTTCTTGAAGTTGGCAGTGCTTAGTAATTATCATTATAATATCCATCTCAGGAAGCTGGTTTCTTGTATGAGTCATTGCTTTCCATCCAAACCAAGGAAGTATTTTCCAGTCCTTCCTAGAATGAAACAGCAGTTAGGCAGAAGAGGGAATTAAAACTAGAAACTTGTAACATTATTAAATTACTGATAATGCAAAAGACTTGTGGTGGTGTCCTCTCAGTAGTATAAGTAATCTGAGTAAGAATTAAAAGTTTAGAGAACTTGAACGATGGTCATAGAACCATAGAGCATTTGTGTTGGAAAAGACCTTTAAGGCCATTGAATCTAGCACTGCCAAATTCACCGCTAAACCATGTCCTTAAGGGCCACATCTACACATCTTTTAAATACCTCCAGTGACTCAGCCACTTCCATGGGCAGCCTGTTCCAATATTTGACAACCCTTTCATGGGTTTGTCCCTTTAATACCCAATCCAGATCTCCCCTGGTGCAACTTGAGGCCATTTCCTCTTGCCCTGAGCTTGTTACTTGGGAGAAGAGGCCAACCTCCACCTGTCTACAGCCTCCTTTCAGGTAGTTGTAGAGAGAGATAAGGTCTCCCTGAGCCGCCTTTTCTCAAGGCTAACCAACCCCAGCTCCCTCAGCCAATTCTCCTGAGACTGTTAATGATCCTGTCTGGTTGAAATGCCAGTGACCACTAATCACTTCATGGCAGCAGTAGCAGTCTGGATAACCTTAATCCAACTTTTCTCCTTTAGCTGATGTTCAAAGCCCAATGCTAAATTGTTTCCATTTTATCTTTTTAGTAAGTACATTGTTCCTGAAATAATCTGGATTTCTAATTTTGAATCTGACACACATCTCTTTGAAGAACTGGCTTAGTATCTCATTTTTTGTTGCATATGTGCAGTAATGATATTTGTTATATTCCAGAAGTATTAAAGTGTGGTGAGTTGGTAGATTTTATAGCATTGTTATCTCTGATGGGACTTCTTACAGAAATGCTGAGCAAAATAACTTTACAGAGAAACCAAGAGATAACAGGATTATTAATAACCTGAGCAAGAATTTCCTGATCAAAATAAAGTTTCATATAGCTCTTAAATGTTGCTGTAGCTCACCTACACTGATGACTTAACATAGCTCAGCTTTCTATATACTTTATTATCTCTTGTGAATTTTGTAGCACCACTAAAGCCTGACTTTCAAAATAGGTGTGGTAGAACATAAGATTATTTGCCTGTTTGTAACATTTACTGCTACCAGGTATTCCTAAAGGAGTTAGAGGTGGCATATGCAAAACTGCAGTCAACTGCACATAAGTTTGATTAGAGTATTGAAGTATTCCAGGCATGGAACAGGACATCACTGCATTGCACAAGAAGTTGTTAGGAGAATAATTAAAAAACTCCAGCAATTTTGATAAATAGAACACAGCAGTATGTGTGGGGATTGTGTATTCCTGTATTAAAGCTATATATGAGTTACTTATGGAAAATCTTAAGAGTTAGAATTGGAACTGGGAGTAACTTTTTTAATTGTTCAGTGCTTTGAAATTTTGAAGATACTTGCCATTGATAAGGATTTTTTGAGTTGCGTGTATTTTGTGTGTGACAGTCAAAGGACATATTCAAATGGAAGCTTATTTTGGTTGCATGTTTGTTTTTGAAGGTATTATGCTTTAGAAGTCTCATACTTTAAATCGTCTTTGGATCGTAAATTGCTTGAGCTTTTGTGGAACAAGTACTGGGTGAACACTCTCAGTTCTTCTAGTTTACTTACTGTAAGTACCATAATATGTTGTCACGTGTATTTATTCACTCGAGAATGCTAAAAGCCAGACCCTCTACTTTAAAATGCTTAGCAGGACATTGATAGATACAGATCCCACATTAAGAATCTATCAGATTATACAAGGAAGTGAGTTTTTCCTAATCATAAATACTGAAACATTCCTCGTGTCTGCTCTGTTAAAGGAGGAAATAACTTACATTTAGAGTTCTCTCTCTACACTTAAATTTTGTCTTAAACACATTTTAACCTTGTATCTCTATACAGCACTGAATTTTATAGTCATCATTCATTCATTCATTCATTCATTCAATTTTATAGTATGCCTTAAAATAATGGTGTTTAATAAGTAAACACTTTTTTGAAAAAACAGTCAATGGGACTGTTAAAACAAGGTTGCAACCAAAATACTGCAGGTAGATCTTCAGTGTAACAGCATCAAAACCTTCCTTCCGTAGAACACAGTTTTATACCTTTTCTCTTGGACAGAGCCAACTGAGTTTTATTTACTCTTGCTTAACTTAGGGCATGGGCTGAAAGTAATAAAGAGTGTCCATTTCAGGCTTTAGGGACTGAGAATTTGTCTGAGGTTCAGCTTCTGTTCTCTCAACCACCACTCATGTCACTCATGTTCTGCATCACTTCACTTGCAGATATAGGTTAAAATATGCAGTACCACAGTCTTAAAAGCTCTTTTCAGATTTTGTTTATTTTGTATATAAAGGCTTGAATGTATAGCTTAGAATTCAATACGTTTATTGCCTTCTTTCTCCTAAGAATGCCGACTACACCACTGGCCAAGTCTTTGATTTGTCTGAAAAATTAGAACAGTCAGAAGCTCAGCTTGGAAGGGGCAGTTTCATGCTGGGTTTAGAGACTCATGACAAGAAATCAGAAGACAAACTTGCAAAAGCAACAAGAGACAGGTAAGATAATGCACACATTTGTCTTCTCTGTAAAAGGTGTTATTTTGTTTTAAACTTTTATCATGCCTATAATTGTAAAATGCCATTTAAATTGTAACCTGACAAGATTAGATATAAGAATTATTAGATTATAGATGTGAATGAGAAACTGCAAATGTCATTAGTTATTTTTGAAAGTTTAGGACTTTCAGTCTTTTTTCTGGAATAAATTCAAGTCTAGTTTATTGAACAAAAAAATCCCAATAAAATTCCATCAGAATATGACAAACAAAAAAAAAAAGATGTTTTCTGTCGAATGCAGAATTTTAACACTGATAGAAAACAGCACAATTTTGTGGTTAATCAGGTTTAAACTAACAGTAGATAAAAGTATTGCATAGAGCATGATTTTAAGAGCTAGTGCTAACAGTCCAGTAAGGTTAGTTTACACTTGTGTAAGACTTTTACTCTTAAAAAGTAGGAACTGCCTTTTTTTCATGTCTCTTAGTTAATATGTCCTTTTTCCACAAATGAGGAAGGGGGTTCTTGTTGTTTTGCTTTTAGGAACATATTCTGGCCTTTATATTTAGCTGTCTTGCCTGATAGCAAATACTTGGTCTTATCAGTTGATGAAGTTATTCTTATTGGGTGTACAGAATTATAGTCACCATTTTTCCAAGTAAAATCTTTAATAAAAAGTAGTAGTATTCAACAAGTCATACAGTTGGGTTGTTCAAGAACATTGTATTTGGCAAGTTTCAGACCTTAAAAACAATGAAATACTGCACTGTACATGCAAGTGCAATTTCAGATTCATCTGTGGAGAAGGCAGGACTCACCTGCAGGCATCTTAGGAGTGTTCTGAGTGAGAGATTTAGAATTATTCCATTTAGTAAGGAACAATTCTGTAGAATTCCTTGCTACAGACTGCAAAAAATTGAGCAAAAGCTGGGATGTTCTGCTTTTCAGATTTTGACCTTTTCTGGCCCTCTTCATCATTTTATCCTGATACATAAAACAGTATTCTGGTATTCTTTCCCCCCACACATCTCCATGTTAGTGTGTGTGTGTGGTAGTTCCAGCTTTACTGAGAGATGTGATTTTTGAGATACCAGATGAGTGATGACTTATTAGGTAGGTAAAAAAAAAAAGAAAGAGAAAAAAGGAGATCTTGTGTGAACAGAAATTGCTTTATTTATGTCTTGCTCAGTCTGACGCGGGTGGATACAGGGTTTGCCTTAATAAAGAGAGAGGAGTCAGCCTGTGTTGGACAAGCCTTTGTTCCCCAGTAAGCAGTGGGGGATATCTGCAAATATAGTATGGTCATTGCTAAACAGAATCAGAGTTGCTGTTGTGCTCTTGTCTTCTGTGCATTTGTTTCCTTGTTATGGGAAGTTAACAGCTTTTACAAGCTTTCTAACAAACATGATCTACTTTATAGAAGTTTAATACTCATTTAATTATTTCAGTTTGCAGAATACATTTACAATGAAGTCAAGGCTGTTGCTAATTCATAACAGCCAGGTTAAGTGACACCTCCCAGTTCCTGTAGTGAGACAGAATAAAAATGCTTAAAAGACATGAGAAAGATGGAGTTCCTGACAAATTTGCATCAATTTTGATCCCTCTTTGGTGTCTCATAATACTGATCGCATTTTATTTTCCCATTGCTCTTACCTGCTTACAGTTATTTTAAGAAATAACCTCTGATCATCCTATTTTATTATTTCTTGCAGATACTTTTCTGTTTTTGTTTAGTCTTCATCAGTAGTTAGTTTATAAATTGTAAAAGTGGGATTATTGTTGTCATGAATTCTGCTTTCCTGTGTAACAAAAGCTACTGTAGTTCCCAAAACAAATTGTAACACTCTTACAGATGCATGGTTTTCTTTAGTTAGTAATCTTTCTTAAGAGGAAATACAGTAAAAGGCTTGTACAGACACAGGACAGTTGATTCAGCGGTATCTAAATTACTTTAAAGAAAATAAGTTTGCATAGTTCGCTAAAGGATTATTGGATGTACTTGTTTTAGGAAAAACAGTGCTGTAAGGCAGTAGGGTAAAGGTGCTTAACTGGGATGTATGAGATCTGTTACTGTACCTACACATCTCTATGAGCTATTTTCTAAGGGTACATATGGATTAGCCAAATTGTGCTCCAAGTCAGCTTCCTTTCCCATAAGATTCCTTTTTCTAGCTAGTAGTAATTTGTCCCTGTTCTCCACTCCTTCAGGGCTGATTCATCCTTTGCATTTGTATATTCTGTTTTTATTTGTTAACTTGATACTACATCCCCCTAATCCAGACACTGGGGAAAAGTTGATCAGTAGGAATCCTCTCAGCTGTCTGGGGGTTTTGCACATGTTACATATTTTGACTGATAACTAATTGGTTCTATAAACTACTCCTTTAATGTTTCCTTCAAAGTTTCTCAGAGGAGCCTTGATTACCATGCACTTCTGTCCTGGGGTTGCGCAAAGGAGATAAGGTAGAGAACAGGGAGAGCCTTCAGGTATCAATAACAACAGCTGGTAGCTCCATTCCTCTAAAGATTTTTTTCATTTTATTTTTTGGTTCAGAGGACCGTAGAGCCCACTTGCTATTTTTAATGTAAGATGTCCTAAATTGCCAAAGAAGTTTTCTGTAATTGCTCCATGTGTGTGTATAGTCAGTTTGCTTTTTAAGTAACAAAAAGGTATTGGCAACAATGGCTAAATTGCTGTGTGTGACTTCTCCCTTCTCGACAGTTGTTAAGATTCATGGGGTTATGGGCACCCTGAACTTCCAAAACAGCTGAATATCTTCAAAGAAAATGACAGGTCTGTTCAGGTTTTGTCCAACATTGAATTTATGCTTGTTTTTCAGCTGCAAGACCACCATAGAAGCTATACATGGATTGATGTCTCAGGTTATTAAGGATAAACTTTTTAATCAAATTAATATAGCTTGAAGCGCATCACCAGCTGATATGCATCTCCAAAGCAGAAAATATCATAGTTTCTTTCGCTTGGACTTGTTCAATTTGGGAAATTAAGCTGGAGTGGAAAATTCTACGTTTAATTTTGTAGTACTTTAATATTTCCCACCTGTCTGACCAGTTTTAAAGAACAAAATGTTCTGAAATGTAGTGCAACTTTTTGTTCTTTATCATAAAACACAACCAGTTTGCAGATTTGTTCCAAGAGAAAAATAAATGTGACTTACTGGATTTTGGTCTTAGATATTTATCTCATCCAACTGCAATAAAAGAATTTTGAAACTGAGTGAGTATTTTGGGCCTTGATATTTTTGGCAAGCATTTATCTTCTCTTACTCTTTTTCTTATTGTTTTGTAGAATAGTTCCATCTACTCAGTTAGATTAGATAGGTAAGCTATGCAGGATAAGAAGTTTGTTTCTCAGATTTTAATATATGTGTTTAATTTTAAGAATTGAAATCCCATTTGTTTATCTTTTAACAAGTTATTAAATCTAATGGAGCTTTTTCTGATTTGGCTTTACTGGTCCAGCCAGAAATGGTTTCTTCTCGCAGTAATGAAACATTTTTGCATGATACAACGGTATTTTGCTTATAGCGTCGCACTCATGATGCACGTTTTATATTTTTAAGTAGTCAAGTATTTACCAGCTCTGCAGTGAAACTCACAACAAGATGAAGAAATAATATCTCTAAAATATGTATTAGGCTAATGTCAGGCCACAAATACTAAATGCATTAATCATGATTGCTGGCTTACAACATGGTGCTGCTGCAGGGCTGATCTTAGTTTGTTTTGGAGGCTTTCATACTGCATTTCAATAATATAAGATGTTTGGATTTCTTTTAAGTTTTTGTCCTTAATCCTGAGTTTCCGAGGGAGGGATTGGAATGTTTACTTTTGGGATAATTTATGGTTTATACCATATGCCATTATGCTTTATACCTTAAGTTACTGATATTTCTTTTCAGCCTTAACTCTGCCTTGATGTGGGTTTTGTTTATGTTTTGGTCTAGAAATGTTAATAGCTATTGCTCATTTGGGGCTTTTCATCCAAACGGATTCCAGTGTATTTGAAGCTAAGATGCAAGTTATACAATGAAAATTTGGAATTCATCAGGGAAATGCAGATACCCTGAAGCAGAAATTCATCAAAAGTTTTAAGGCAGCAGCAGCATCCAACTGTATAGGAAAAATATGTTTAATCCGAGCTAGTAAAGCTGAGATAATTGTCAGATGTGCAGTTTGATAGGAGAACAGTTTCATTCTTTTTTCAGCATGACAGTGGTGGGAAGGCAGGAAAAGAAAGCTGTGGGATTTGAATATTCAAAGCTATTAATTTTCTTGGAACCAAAATAACAGTGCACTTGTCTTTGATCAACCATTTTTAATGCTAGCATTTTATTCCAGATTCTGAGATCAAAATGCCATGCATCAAAGATGATTACTATAGAGGAGTCATCCATATCTACACACACACACACACACGAGTATCCTGAACGCTGGAGAATCATCAATGGATAGAGAGTATGCCTTAATTCTACCAAACAGTTTTGAGATTTCAAAAATGTTAGGAGTAAGAGAATCCTTTGAGAACAATACATGCTGTGTATCAACAAATACATCAATTTGTTCTTCCATATTTGCACCCACTTTTTATTTAAAAATTAGCGTATTCAAATGAGTACCACATATCAGGTGATTGACAGCTGAAGTAATACAGTACATACTAAAGCACATACAAAAAGGTTCTCTTTAATTAGATTTTTGACACAAGCATACATTCCAAAATGAGTGCCTTTCACATTTTAATGAATAAAAAATGTAATGAACGTAATTAGCAATATAAGTATTTAGCAATATATTAAAATTACAGAATGCTAAAATGTTGAATAGTGCTTGAACTTCTTTCTTATCCTGCTCTTCTGTTTTTCTTTTTTTTAAGTGTTCCTGTATGCTTGTGTTTCTCATGTATGCAAATTGCATTTTTAGACAATTTATACATACTGATATCAACAAAATCCCTGGAAATATGTGCATATTTGTGACAGTCAAATACCAAGGATTAAGCTGTAATTCCTGATAGCGTACCAGATTTCCTTACTGTATGCAAGCTTGGAGAAGAGCCATTTAGATTTATTCTGTGATTATTGGGACAAAGGTGCTGCATTATTCTATCAGACCTTCTCCTTTGAAGTTCCCTTCAAATGTTTGGTAAGAAATAGGATGACAGCTTCCATAAATTACTTTTCTTGCCTGAAGATTGAATGGTTGCATTTCTGGCAAGAGATGGGGTACACCTGTCTCGAAGGGGGAAAAGGATCTTTGCTCAGGAATTACCACATCTCATTGAGAGAGCTTTAAATGAGATTTAGAGGGGGAAGGGGATAAACCCAGGCTTGATAGAGAAAAGCCTCAGGTCACTGCAGTGCTGTTAGAGGGAGTGTGCACGAATGAGGTCCTTCAAGTCTGCCATCTCAGTGGAAGTACTGGATGGAGATGCACGTGGCAGCAAAGACACCAGGGTTATCGATGTGTTAGAAACCACAGAAGTGCCTGAGAGTGGTCACATAGGAGTAAGAGCTTCTCCCTAAAAATAAAGGCAGCAGGATCAGTAGCCCACTGAAGTACATGTACATCGATGCACACGGCATGGGCAACAAACAGGGGAGCTGGAAGTTACTGTGCAGCAGGAAAGCTGTGATAGAGCAGCCATCACGGAGACATAGTAGGTTGACTCACACAACTGGAGCGCTGCAGTTGATGGCAATAAACTCTTCAGAAGGGATAGGCAAGGAAGGAGAGGCAGTAGGGTAGCCCTGTATGGTAGGGAGTGTTAGGGTTGTCTAGAGCTGAATAAGGGTGATGATAGGGTCCCAGCTGACTGGAGGTTGGCCGATGATGCCCATTTACAAGAAGAGCCAGAAGGAGGATCCAGGGAACTAAAGGGCTGTCAGCCTGACCTTCATGCTGGGGAAGGTCACAGAGCAGATCATTTTGAGTGCCACCACACAGCATGTACAGGACAGCCAGGGGATCAGGCCCAGCCAGTAGGGATTTAGAAAAGGCAGGTCCTGCTTGACCAACCTGATCTCCTTCTGTGACAAGATGACCCACTTAGTGGATGTTGTCTACCTGGTATTTGGTAAAGCCTTCGATACCATTTCCCACAGCATTTCCCCTGGAGAAATGGGCTACTCATGGCTTAGACAAGGGCAATCTTCACTGGGTAAAAAACTGTCTGGACAGTCGGGCCCAGAGTGGTGGTGAATGGAGTGACATCCAGCTGGTGACTGAGCATGAGTGTTGTTCCCAGGGCTCAGTATTTGGGCCAGTCCTGGTTAATATCTTCATTGATGACCCAGATGAGGGGATCAAGTGTACACCCTCAGTCAGTTTGCAGCTGACACCAAGTCAGCTGGGAGCATGATTGGCTGGAGGGCAGGAAGGGATCTGGAGAGGCTGGATCCATGGGCCAAGGCTAATTGTATGAGGTTCAACAATGTGGAGTGCCGGGTCCTGCACTAGGGTCACAGCAGCCAACCCCAGGCAGCACTACAGGCTGCGGGCAGAGTGGCTGGAAAGCTGTCCAGCAGAAAAGGACCTGGAGGTGCTGGTCAACAGCTGGCTGAACATGAACCAGCAGAGTGCCCAGGTGGCCAAGAAGGGCAATGGCATCCTGGCCTGTATCAGCAATAGTGTGGCCAGCAGGACCAGAGCAGTGATCGACCCTCTGTCCTCAGCACTGCTGAGGCTGCTCCTCAAATCCTGTGTCCAGTTTTGGGCCCCTTCAGTACAAGCCATTGAGGTACTGGAGTGTGTCCAGAGAAGGGCAACGGAGCTGGTGAAGGGTCTGGAGCATGAGTATAGTGAGCAACTCAGGGTTGTTTAGCTTGGAGAGAAGGAGGCTCAGGAGGGCCTTATTGCTCTCCACAACTGCCTGAAAGGAGGTTTTAGCAAGGTGGGGCTCAGTCTCTTCTCCCATGTAACTAGAGAAAGGATAAGAGGAAATGGTCTCAAGTTGCACCAGGGGAGGTCTGGATTGGATATTAGGAAAAATTTCTTCACTGAAAAGGTCAAGCACTGGACCAGGCTGCACAGGGAAGTGATCGAGTCACTGTCCCTGGAGGTATTTAAAAGACGTGTAGACATGGCACTAGGGACATGGTTTAGTGGTGGACTTTACAGTGCAAGGGTTAACAGTTGAAATTAATGACCTTAAAGGTCTTTCCAACCTTAACAATTCTATTGTATTTAAGGTATTTATTGAAATCCCAATATAAAACATTTTGTATATCATACCATAAATTAGGTTAAGATAAAATTATAAAAACAAGTACTTCAAAAACTACAAAAGCAGACAAAATCTAAATACTACAGAGTTGAGCTAGTATTATTTTAGGGTGCAGGTCCCAAAGCGATGAAAATTATTAAAATATGGGGTGATAAAATATAAGATTAATTGCGTGCACATAGAACTTTTTTCTTGTGTCAAATCTTGAAGAACTGACATCAGAGAGTATCCAGTTAGTTGAAAGACTTTCCTGGAGTTAAAAACAATTATTCTAAACCTTTAAGGAATTAATGAAGGATCTTGTTCCTTGGGGTGTATTTTTATGAGATGTAGTTTTACTTTTCAGAGCCTCGGAATAATATCCACAAGGAAATATGTAATTTAGGAAAGTTAATATTGCCCCTCAGATGAAACTTCTAACATATGAAATATTTACTGTGACGTTTGGTTTGTTTTTAATTATGAAAAATTGCTTCATAGAGGGCTTTCTGAAAACTACAGTATTCTGGGAAGTAGCATGGTCCAGTGGATAGGTCACAGGACTGCATCTCAGGAGAATGGGGTTTTCTTCCTGGCTTTTCACAAACCAGGAGTGCATAAACTTTAGCAAGGCGTTTCTGCCAGAGTTAGTGTCTGTTTCCCTCTATGAAGTAAGAAGATTGATCATTAGCCTTTTAAAAATACAGATGAAAAAGGATATGTAAGTATTACCGGTTTTATTCACTAAAGGTCATCGCTACATCTCTAGTGTGTCAGATGTTACCACCTTAAATAACAATTCTTAATAATGATGTTAACAAAGAATGTTTACTCTGTTTTGCATAGTTTGTCTGTTTAGATCATCACAGACAGGAAATGGCTGAGCCCTTTGAGGGGATTATAAATATATTGTTTTCAGAACCCTTCATTTTCAATTGAAACATGTGTTCAACTCCTATGTAAATTTGTCCATCGTTTCCTGTGTGAATTTCTGTTTGCTTTAGCCCAAATTACCTTAGGGCTTATGTATAACTGCAGTGGCATTACTTTGTTATAAAAGGAAATTAATTTATGTGCCTGCATCTAATGGCAAGCAATCTTTAGTAATTACAACCATCTGAGCTTTCTTCTCCAGCTGAAGACAAGTTGCATTCAAATAATTTGAGGTTAGAATTGATCTTATATTTTAATCTGTTTCTAAGGGAAGCATTTTCAGATTGAGTTCTTCAAAGCTGAAGATTTAACTAGAGAAACATAAAGGTGTCAAAATGGCAGATATTGTTCCAATTTAAACAAGATATATGTATTCTATATGGTGATACAAACTCCAGACTAGCTCCTCATTATGCCAGGTTTTTATGGGGGTTCTTCCTTTTCCATTCTTTCTTATGACAACTAGGTAAAACCGTGAGAATGGCAAAAAAGGTTTAACACAAATATTTACATAAATCATCATTTGGGGACAAATAACTTGTAAATAACATTTTTAATGTTATTTTAATTTTTATTTAATGTTACCTATTTTTAATAGGTAAATAACCTATTTAAGAACAAAGTGAGTACTCAGATCTCTATACAGTGTTTGACAAAATAATGCTGAGATGCATGTACATCTTCTGTTTCTGAATAATAGCAGCATATAATAATTTTTACTTTCTATTCTTGGTTCATCTGTCAAACTTCATCCCAATATTTGGCAAGCTGTTATTTTCTCTATGGTGAAAACTATATTTTGAATTATTTCTTACCACTTATCTTTGGGATCTTGCATTTCCCAAATCAACACTGTCATCTCCGCTGGAGGTAAGATACAATGTTCATTTTAAAAAAATGATAAACACAATAAAGATAAAATGCTTGCCCTAACAAACAGGTAGTTTTCTAATAACTTCACTTTTACTTCCAGGCTTTTAACAGATTTTAACTCTGCAGATCTGGGATGTTACTTCATTGTTGACTGAGGTGCTCTAATCCCAATTGCTTAGTTGTTCTGATTGTGCAAGTGTATAACGCAGATGATTTAAAGAGGTCCATCCATTTCAGTGTGACGAAATGAACTGTAGTAGTGTGTTGTGTAACTAAGAATAGCTATCTAAAGCTTCAGCTTACCTTTATCAAGTTAAGAGTTTTGCTTGCCCCAGCCTGTGTATTGGCTGGATTGAGCAAAACAGGCTTGAGTAACTTAAGAACTCATAGGGTTTTTTATAGTAGTTTTAACCAGGGAACTTCCCCACGTGAACCCAGTGGTGTTCCTGTCAGTAGAACAGAGGAAATAAAGCAAGAACTGTTTCTTCTGCTGGCAATGATGGCTTAATAGGGTAAAGACTTTCATTTTATCTGAAGTGCTAGAAGGACCAAAGGAAACAAATACAGATCTTAATTTTAGACTGAACTCACTCTTTAGAAAGGCATTTCTTTAAAGGTAGTTGAACTTTCTGCTTTCTGCCATATGTTTGGTTGTTGTGAGTTTGGGGTTTTTTTAATTATAGCAATTTCAGGAAATTCATTTGTTTTAACTGACTCCTTGTAAATATTAAAGCCTTTTATTTCCCTCTGAAATTCCTTGATGAAGTTGTCTGGCTGTGAAGAGCATCATATTTTGCTCCAGGAAAAAAAGCTGTGTAGTCCTCTTGTCTGTGTTGCTGCAGAAAGTGAGCCAAAGAATAGAACTGTGGCCTCAGTCAGTGCTTTAAGTTTGCTTGAATGCAATACTTCTCCATTAAAGATTTCTTTTTCTTCTAACACAGTTTTTTAGCTTTCTAAAAGGAGACCTAAGGAAGTGACTCAACCTTGCAGAAGGAAAGAAAAATGACATGTAGGCTGTTCTCCTGTTCTGAACTTACAGAGAACTCAGTGTTGCTACTAAATAAATGTAGAACCATTGTACTGTGCATGGTGATCTGTGAGTGTTCTTGGATTCGTGAAAAAGATGTGGTCAATGACATCTTGCATGTAAGTAAAACAAAAAAGCAACCTACCCCCTTAAATGAAATTTAAATAATTTCAATTCAAAGGAGAATAAAATCCCATTCTTTCCTTTCCATGTATCTTAGGAGGTGGGAACAAAATGCTACGTATCCTTGTTGATATGAGATGGGAGTTTGAGATGGTGGATTCAGGTTTGCAGACACTGGTGTGCAAAAAAGTGAAGTGTGCATAGGAGAACAATAATACTGCTAGCTCTCCATTTTAATAGATACTTCAATCATTTTGTCACTTAATGGTCTGAATATGATGATTGCTATCATCTGTTGATCCAAAATGTGCTCAGTAAAAATTTAGAAGCTAAAGTGGTGAGCATCAATATTAAACTTCTTGCTTTATGGTAACCTTTTTTTTGTCTAAAAATAGTGCTAGCTAAAGAATAGAAGATGCAGCAGCGAAACACTTATGTCTTTATTTCATTTATTATAGTTTTAGTGCTGAATGGGCTTTACATACTCATAGGCATAAGTATTTGGACTTAAGTGAGTTTAGCATATTTATTGGTGACATGGACAATGGGATCGAATCTAGTGCACCCTCAGCAGGTTTGCTGATGACACAAAGCTGAGTGGTGCGGTCGGCATGCAGGACAGGAGGGATGCCATCCAGGGAGAACTTGACAGGTTTGAGAGGTGGGCCTGAGTGAACTTTATGAAGTCCAACAAAGCCAAGTGCAAGGTCCTGCACCTGGCTTGGAGCAATCCCAAGCACAAGTACAGGCCAGGCGAAGAACAGATGAGAAGCTTAACATGTCTTGGCAGTGTGCTCTCACAGACCACAAGGTCAGCCATGTCCTGGGCTGCATCAAAAGCAGCGTGACCAGCAGGTCGAGGGAGGTGATTCTGCCCCTCTACTCCACCCTCATGAGACCCCACCTGGAGTGCTATGTGCAGGTCTGGGGCCCCCAACACGACACAGACATGGAACTGTGGGAACAAACCCAGAGGAGGGCCACTAAGTTGATCACAGGACTGAAACACCTCTCCTATAAAGCCAAGTTGAGAGAGCTGGTGTTGTTCAGCCTAGAGAAGTGTTGTAGATTAGATTCTCTTGTTGGATTTCCCCATGCCACTATGGGTTTTTGGGGTGTGGGGTCCAGCTGCCCCTGGGGAACCAGCCACAGAGTGTGGGGGGGAGCAGACAGGGGGAAAGATGAGATCCTGGGAACAAGGGGTCCCACGATAACTGGGGGGAATAAGGGGAACCAGGAGTTCCAGTTTCTCTCTCTTTGTCCTGGGACTGCTGCTGGGAGGGAGCTGTCGGCAGCCACAGGAGGATCTGTTTCATGCTCCTGCTTTGAACACCCCGCGCCGCTCTTGGTCTCTGCCCATCGGAGCCGTGCTGTTTCTCCCTGGAGCCCCTTCTGCTGCCTGCCATCCCTTGCTGCATGGAGCCTGTGCCATCCCTTGCCCGCTGCCAGCTCCAGAGCAGCTGCCCACGCTGTGGCATCCAGAGTGGGTGAGCCCCACTGCCCACATGGAGTTTGCCTGCTGGTGGCTCCAGAGCAGCAGCCATTTCCACCGATCAAGGCTGCGGCATCCGCCTGTGCCACAGCGTCCGGAGTTCCCACGTATTTTTCCCTGCCTGCTGCCCTGCACTGTTTTCCTGCTGCCAGGACCATGTGACTGCACCAGGACTCTTCTTGTTGCCTCTGCAGTGTGAAGGCATAAGAGTGACTTCTGGGTGACATTTTCTCTCTGTTTGGTTCTTGTTTTGTTCTGGGTCTTTTCTGTTTTCCTCTTTTTTAATAAAAACTGTTACTCATGTCTATACTTTGCTTGAAAGACTCATAATTTTAAAATTTACTCCAAGTCTGGGAGAGAGGGGTTTCTATTCCACCAGAGGTCCCACCTCCGAGCATACATCATCTTTAAACCAAGACAAGAAGGCTCTGGGGAGACCTTATAGCAGCCTTCCAGTACCTAAAGGGGCTACAAGAAAGATGGAGAGGGACTATTTACAAGGGTATGTAGTGATAGGGCAAAGGGGAATGGCTTTAAGCTGAAGGAAGGTATGTTTAGATTAGCCATTAGGAAGAAATTCTTTACTATAAGGGTGGTGAGACACTGGAACAGGTTGCCCAGAGAAGTTGTAGAAGCCCCATCCCTGGAAGCGTTCAAGGCCAGGTTGGATGAGGCACTGAGCAACCTGGTCTAGTGAAAGGTGTCCCTGCTCATGGCAGGGGGCTTGGAACTAGATGATCCTTAAGGTTCCTTCAACCAAACCATTGTAGGATTCTACAATTCTATGATGATTTCTCAAAAAATCGGAGCCACCACCACAGCCCCAAGAGCACGACAAGGGCTACAGCCCAGCAGTGCCAGTGCAGGATGGCAGTGAAGAGCAGGTGTCTCTGGGCCATGTCATTCTGCTCCAGCTCCTGCAGCAGACGAGTCATCTCCTGGCTCAGCATCTCTGCACGCTGCTGCATGCGCTCGCACGTGGCCTCGTCCAGCTCATCACTGACCACCTGCACGCGCTGGATGAGGATGTGTCGCACCACAGAGAGGAATATTCGGGCAGCCATGGCCTACAGGAGGAGGGAGAGAAGCGGTCAAGTGGGCTGGGAAGGAGGGAGCTGGCAGTGGAGGAAGCAGGGATAGGAGCTGCATGGAGCTGGGTGCAGGTCGGAGAGAGGATGAAGCTCCTGGCAGATGGCTGGGCCCTCGATGCAGGATGAGAATCCACCCTGCAGGGGCCACATTTCTGTTCCATCCCTTGTCCAGCCCAGCCTCTCCCTGACTGCTCATGGCCAGGCCCTGATAACCACCCCAACTGTGACTCGTCCTCTGTGGTGTCACAGGTACCAGAGCCCACCACAGACACTCTCAGTCCCACCCCAGCTCAGCAGATCACAGCTGCCCTGGGCACCCACAGCCATAATACCTTCAGAGGACAGACGTACCCAGCAGGACATGTAATGTTGGGCAGAATACAGGGGTGGCTTCTGTGAGAAGTTCCCCATATGCCCAGTAGAGCCAATGCCAGCCAAGACAGAACTATCACTGGCCAAGGCTGAGCCCATCAGTGATGGTGGTGGCACCTCAGGATACCGTATTTAAGAAGCAGATGGGAAAGACTTGGGCAACACCAGCAGCTGGGAGGAAGAAGTGAGAATATGCAAGAGAAACAACTCTGCCAACCCCCAGGTCATGAAGAACAAGGAGGCGCTCCAGGCACTGGGGTAAAGATTCCCCTGCACTCCATGCTAAAGACTGTGGTGAGGCAGACTGTCCCCCTGTAGCCCATGGAGGTCCATGGGGAGCAGATACCCACCTGCAGCCCCTTGGATATGCCCAAAGGAGGCTGTGACCCTGTGGGAAGCCCATGCTGGAGCAGGCTCCTGGCAGAACCTGCAGATCTGTGCAGAGGGGAGTGCACACTGGAGCAGGTTTGCCAGCAGGACTTGTGACCTCACAGGGGCCTCACGCTGGAGTAATCTGTTCCTGAAGGACTGCACTCTGTGGAAGGGACCCATGCTGGAGCAGTTTGGGAATAACTGCAGCCCACGGGAAGGACCCACACTGGAGAATTTCATGGAGGACTGTCTCCTGTGGTAAGGACCTCACACTGGAGCAGGTAAGAGTGAAGAGTCCTCACCTAAGAAGGAACAATCAATGTGTGATGAACTGATCACAACTCCCATTCTCCTTTTTGTTCTGCCCTATCTTTTTGAGAATCTCATATTTGCTACCTTGGAAAACATAAAACCCAAAATGAAATTAATTGAAAAAGTTGTTTCAGACATATTTTACATATTAAAACAACTATACTGAAGTAACACTCTCAGACACATTCTGTGATTTTGGGGCCAGGATGTTTGACTCGATCCTTTCAGGTCCCTTCCAACTCAATATATTCTATGATTCTATAACTGTGTTGATTCCATTTTATACAGCTATCTAGCCACAAAAGAGGAAGACAAGAGATGCTTGGGAAAAAGACTGAATAAAACATTTGAAACATAACCCTGAAACAGTTTGTCAGAAATGGTTAGGTTTGAATTTAATGATGGACAATTAGAGGTGTACCTTCTAAAGATTTGTCTTACCCATTATATGACACTCCCCTATCCCAAATCCATATATGCAGAAATCATTTTATGCAAAATTCATGGTAGTGCTTATGCAAGGGAAGCTCTTAAGATGTTAGAAGTAAATTTCAGTTCAATGTTCCAATGTGGAACTGTAAGAAATACAACCATCAACAATTTTACAAAGGTATTTCCAAAAGCTTCTTTGAAGACAAGGACTTTTGTGCTCCACCAAATTACTGCCATCCTGGAGAGTACACAAATGATTGTTTAATATTCTGTGCCACCAAATGACAGAACCCTATTTCAAATCTTACTGAATAACTGCTCCCTCTGAAACTTCTCATAGCTTTTTTCTGCCTTTCAGTCAAATGACTGACAGCCCTAGACATCTAAAAAATCTACTGCCACTAGGGAGAATAAATGAAGTCCAAATTTAACTTTCAGAACATTAACATATGTTTCTACAGAAACATTTCCCAGAACAAGCAGCTCCCAGGTGTGCTCAGTTTGGATTCCACCACAGAAGTAAGGGCATCTTATGGTCTTTCAAATCATCAGAGAGATGGAGATGGGAAACTTAAGGTTGGAAAGGTGGCACTCTGTCTGCATTTCTAACAAAGGTCAAAGCAAGAACATGACTGCTCATAGCAACATTTTGTGTCATTTTTCCTATATGAGAAATAAAGTCCTAATATTGGTTTCATTGGAAGTAATCACCCTGAGCCTTCTCTTCTCTGGGCTGGATAGTCCCAGCTCTCTCAGGTACTCCTCAAAAGAGAGATGCTCCAGTTCCTTCATCATCTTAGTGGCCTTTAGCTGGTCTCTCTCCAGTATGTCCATGTCTCTCTCTCTTGCACTGAGGAGCGCAGAGCTGGTCACCAGCATTCCAAGGGTGGCCTCATCAGCACTGAATGAAAAAGGCAGGATCACCTTCTTCCACACCTGGCAATACTCCTCTAGTGGAGCCCAGGATACCATGTGCTTTCTTTGCTGCCACACTGGTGGCTCATGTTCAGTTTGGTGTCCACCAGGACCCCCATGCCCTTTTCTGCAGAGCTGCTTTCCAGCTGGTCACCCACAGCCTGTGCTGGTGCCTGGTGCTGTTCCTCCCCATGGCCTGAGCTTCACACTTAGCTTTGGTGAACTTTTTTGGGCTCCTCTTGGCCCATTTCTCTGGCCTCTTGAGGTCCCTCCAGATGGCAGCATGACCCATCGGTGTATCAGCCACTCCTTCCACTTTTGTGTCATCAGCAATTAGCTGGTTTTTAAGGCACTAAAAAGTGAAACATAATTGATTAAAAAAAAGAAAAATAAAAAACCTCCAACAACTAACAACAATTTGGAATAATGTTTCATCATAGGAAAAATTTATTAAACATTTGCTCACATGAGGTTTTTTGTAGCATTTTGCTGCTAAATACAGTATCCACTCAATTTCTTAAATTGTTAACCCTTCCCATTCAAGCATGAGGGAAATTATTTTGGTTTTGCCAGTAATTCATAGTCACAAAAGAAAGGCCTGGCATGCAGGAAGAATGGGCAACACCAGATGTAAAACATTCTAAACAAAATTTAAAAATACATAGCATTATTAAGACATGAATAAGACCATAAGCTCTTTGTAGCAAGGAAAGGGGAAAGTTGTTCATTAGAAGGTTTCAAAGTTTTCTTCTGGGAAATTCATTGAATCCTAGAAGCCTAGAATCCTCGAATGGTTTGGGTTGGAAGCAACCTTAAAGATCAACTAGTTCCAACCCGCCCTGCCATGGGCAGGCACACCTTCCACTAGAATTCCTTGCCTACAGACTGCTCAGGTGGCCTGACAGACCCCAGCCCAGTGAGGGGCTGCCCTCCCTGCAGGGCAAGCCTGTGCCCTCAGCCTGTGGCACAGCAATGCTCTTCTGCCTCAGGCACAGCCAGGCTCCTGACTGCAGGGCAAGAAGCAACAGGCAGTGCCCTGCTCAGGCCACCACTGTGGGCACACAAGGGCACACAGCCAGGGGAACAAGTTTGCAAGACAATACAAAACCAGGAGGAGCTGTTGACTCTGTAGAAGGCAGGGAGGCCCTGCAGAGAGACCTCAGCAAATTAGAGAGATGGGCAACAACCAACTCTATGAAGTTTAACAAGGGCAAGTGCTGGATTCTGCACCTGGGATGGGGCAACCCTGGATATACAGACAGACTGGGGAGTGAGAGCCTGCAGAGCAGCACCATGGAAAGGGCCTTGGGTGTCCTAGTCAAGAGCAAGAGGAATATGAGTCAGCGGTGCCCTGGCAGCCAGGAAGGCCAACTGTGTCCTGGGGGGCATCAGGCAAAGCATCACCAGCCGGTCAAGGGAGATTGTCCAGCTCTGATCCACACTGGTGCGGCCTCACCTCAAGGGCTGTTGTCCACAAAAATCTGATTCGTCACCTGGTATGCAACAAGCCAATAATTACACACTCAAGAGAGATACTGATTATTTATTTCAGAGTTGCCCAAGCCTGGATGCCCAGTGGAATTCCAGAAATCAAGCACACGAACTATCAAAACTTTTTACTCTTCATACATTTCAGCAAACAAAGGAATTAGTGTTCATTGGCTACAAGTTACAAAGTTCTATTATTAATTAGTTCTGTCATCTATTGGTTAACGATTTTCTCACTTCTCATGCTAATTAGTCTGCACGCCCAGTCTTTCCCTTCTTTTGGGTCTGTAGGTTTCTTGGGTCAGTGGTCTCTGAGTCGGTGGTTGTGGATCTCCTCCTGTTGGAATTATCTTTTACCCAGTTGGAACTGATTTCAGTGTAATTGCCGAGTTGGGTTTATTAGTTTCTTCCTTATCTTGGGAGTTTGACCAGGTGTCTTCATGGCTCATAAATTCTGCATTCTTTGCATCCACTATCATTGGGCATCCTTTTTCTCAAGCCTTGTTAACCTCCCCCTAGGTATGAGATCATTGAAGCATGTCAAGACCTAAACCAACAAGTAATCTGTTTTTCCAACACATTGACATCACTTAAAGCTTGCTTGTTAGCTGCCGTTTCACAGATTAAATCTCCCTTCTTGTTGATTAGGCTTGAGAGTACACCAATATCAAAGAATATTCTTTCTAAACAAAATTCTTATATTCCACATTTTGCATGAGTATTGTGTGCAGGCTTGGGCACCACAATTTAAAAAAGACACTAAGCTATTAGAGACGGTCCAAAGGAGGCCCATGAGGATGAAGGGCCTGGAGGGGAAGCTTTATGAGGAGCAGCTGAGGTCACTTGTTTAGCCTGGAGGAAACTGAAAGGAGACTTCCTAAGAGTCAACAGCTCCCTTACGAGGGGAAGCAGAAAGGCAAACACTGATCTCTTCTCTCTGGCAATGACAGGACCAGAGGGAATGGCATGAAATTGTGTCAGGGGAGTTTTAGGTCAATGAAAGTTCTTCATCCAGAGTGTGGTTGGGCACTGAAACAGGCTCCCCAGGGAAGTGGTCACAGCACCAAGCCTGACAGAGCTCAACAAGCGTTTGGACAATGCTTTCAGGCACATGGTGGGATCCTTGATGTGTCCTGCGCAGCACCAGGAGCCAGACTTTGATAATCTTTGCAGCGCCCTTCCAAACTGGGATATTCCGTAACCCCTCGGACGTGGCCGCCAGCAAAGCCCACCGGCGCAGCAAAAACCCCGCCCCCTGCTCCCTCCTGTCGGCGCTGATTGGGCAGGGAGGGCGCGCGCCGCGGCCGTTGGCAGGAGCGCCCCGCCCCCTGGGCCGTTGGCGTGCGGTTGCCGTGGCAACCAGGGGCCAGCGGCTCGAGCCCCTGCGCCCGCCGCCGCCCCGGGCCGGGAGCGTTTCCCGCTGGGACGGGCGGCTGGAGCGGATCCCGTCCCCGCCTGCCGCCAGGGCCGCCTTCCCGCCCGCCCGGCTGCCGGGCGACTGGTGGTGGGGACGGGACGGGGAGGGCGGTTTGCGTTCGCACGGCTGTAGGTAGGCAGGAGCTGGGGCACCGAGGGAGGGAAACCTGCCCGGCTTTCCTTTTTGTTACTACTTCTGGGTTTGGAAGGAGGTCTAAGAAAGGCATCTGAAGGTATTTTTATTTAAAGAGCAAGAAAGAAACACATTTTTCAGTTAAAAAAAAAAAAAAAATCAAGCAACTCCACAATCTCCTCTCAGCTTTCCTTGAGCCTCTTTTAAAATAAAAGTAAAAAGGGGATAAAGGGGAGCTACTGAGCTTCAGCTTTGTTTAGTAAGTAAGGAAGTTTCTTCTGCCTTCGCAGCTTCAATCTCGGCTTTTCCTGAGTTTCTCCTAGATGTAATAGTGGCAAGGAGGATTCTCCGTGCCTCGGCTTATGCGGCTGCATGAGGTTTAGCACTGGGATGCTTTTTGGAATTGGGATATTTTTTGCCATCTCTGATTCTTCTGATACACTAATGTAGGGGTGTTGTGTATTGCTAAAATATATAATGTGCATTGGATTATGTACTGACTAAAAAGGCAACGTTTTTCTTCTGAGTTGTTAACTTACATTTGTTAGCATATTTTTATCTCCAAGCTGTTTATGCATCTAGTTCAATATTAGTGTATTGCCTTTTCCCCTCTCCTGTATGCCCTGATTTATAAGCTCACTTGGAACCATGGTCAGAATATGAAAAAAAAAAAAAAAAAAAAGGTGTTGTTGTGAGAGCCTTTACAGTGGCTGTGTAGAACAAACGCACATGCAGTTGTGTGCATGACTTAAGTGCTGTGCAGATGTGTAAAGAATACTGCAGCATAATATCACCTCTTACAGCCTTAAAACCTGCTATAGAGAGTCTTGTATTTAATTAGGTTATGAGCTTGTAAATAATTAGGTTATGAGCTTCCATTAATTAGCTACTTACAAGTGAGAATTATTTCTGCTGCGGACCATTGTTGCTCATATTTCTTAAGTAAACTTAAGCAAACTGAAACAACCAATCAAATATAACAACGTATTTTAAATGCTATTTAATACACCACAAGTTTGAAAAATTGTGAGCAGAAGAAGGGGTGGGATTCCATAGCAGGAAAGTCTGTACATAAAATGTGTCACTGTAAGCAAAAAGGGAATGGGTGAAGAAGTATCAGATCTGAAGTATGCAGGTAAGCTTTGTTGAAGATCTGAGTACAAATAGTATAACATCTTCCTTTTTTGTTTTTAAGGCATTTGGTAAAACAACTTATAAAAGCACGTGGAATACACTCTTAGAAGAAGCAGTAGAGCAGCTTGACCTATGACAGAACTATGGTTCGATTAACACTGGACCTAATTGCTAAAAATGTTGGTCACAAGAGTCGCAATGAAGAGGACTTTAGACAGTATCTGCAAAAAATAACTCATCTGAATTTGTCAGATAAAAATATAGACACAATTGTAAGCTCTATTTTTCATTCCTTTTGACATGGCTACTCAAATGTTTTGTGGTCACTGTTATGCTGAGCTGGTTATATAGTTGGGGAGACAAAAAAGCCAAGCCAAGTTTCCATTTTGTAACAGATATAGTATGTTTTAACACTTCTATTGGGTTGCACTTAGGCTTTAATAATGCATCTGTTTGGGAACACGCTTCAGCATTCACAGCTCCTACTGTGTGGAGCACTGCTTACATGTAAAATGTTTAAATGGATTTTAAATGCGTGACATTTGAAATATGGAAATAAACTTTTAGCTGTAACTTTTAATATAAAACGTCAAAGTGACTGTAACTCCAACAATCCGCAGGGGTTCTTATTATCAACATGACACTTTTTTCTTTATGTGGCAAGTCTTACTGAAGTATTTTACTAACTTGAAACTGCAGAAATACGTATTATCAGTACACTATTTTTGCCATTAGTTAATTAAGATAGAAAATCCATGAAAGCAATTACACAAGAGAGATGAAGTATGAAAGTGAAGTATTTTTGAAGTATTTCACAGAACTATTATATAAATATGCAGTTCTTAAACAAAAAATAAATCGAAGCAATTTACTACTTTGATTATTTTGTACAGTTCCTATTTGTTGATGATTACCTTTATAAAAAAGTGAACTGTGGAATAGGAAAGATGTAAGGAACTAGTAATTTTGCAGATCAGATTTTCTGTTAAAGAAAGAAGTAATGATATTACATACTATTAAGTGCAACACTTATTTTTGTTAATTCCATTTTTTTTCTAGTCTTGGGAATTTCACAGAGTTGTTAACTCATAGCACAATGTTTTCAATCTATCTGTGATTTATTCCTTAGATTTCAGAGGAAGTCTGAGAAAGGAAAGGAAAATTCAGGAACAGGATATAACCTGAATGAGGTTAACAAATTTGGACTGGAGTAGTGGCTTTTTCAAATTAGTCAGGTTAAAAATCTGCCTTTTTTTTTTTTTTTTTTTTTAATTGCTCCCTAGGGCTTACTCATTTAAAAAATAATCCATGAACTTTTCATTTTCAAAGACTAAACCTACAAACTCAACCCAGTCCTCCTTCCTCTGAGTTTAATAATAGGAAATTTATATAGGTTTCAGTAAGTCCCAAGTTAATTCAAATCCCCTCAAGATACTGAGTACATTTTGAAACGGCTGAACCCTGAACAACTGCATTGTTGTGTCTGGTGGATTTCTGCTTTAAAAGTGTGATTCCAGTCGAGAAGAAATAGCCTGTTCTCTGTGAAGAGATCCCAGCAAGCAAATAGGTTTGTTCAGCCCACTCTTAGGAATGTGCATAGCCACAGTGAGTTACTAATTGGATCAATCCATTTGATGAGGACTGGCTCATCAGATGCCACAGTCAAGTTTTACAGAAACCTTCATTAGAAGGTGTGATCTTGTAGTTGTTTAATAGGAATAAATTCAAAGAAACTCGACATTTGAGTGCAAACTGAGGCTCAGAAGTATATCAAAATACATTGAAGTACAAGGGTTTTGTATAAATCCGTAGTCCTTTGCCAAGAACTGGTTTCTATTACACTACACGAACAACTGTGCTTTTCTGAAATCCACCTTATGAAGGCAGGGAAGGGAATGAAATCACACAGAGTGTGGTGTACCTGCTTGTGATGGCTGTGGTTCTCAGCTTCCGTATGGCAGAGTAGTAATGACAGATTTCAGTCTTAAATCTCATGATTGCTGATATTAACTCAGTTCTTCAAGGAAAAATAGTGTTTAAAAATGTTTGTAAAAGGTGAAAATTTTTAATTTGTAATTTTTTATTTCAGGGTGTCCTCTCTTTCTGCAAAAATCTGAGAGTTCTATATTTATATGATAACCAAATCAGCCAAATCCAGAACTTGGACTTTGCTTCAAATATAACACACCTTTACCTTCAGAACAATTGTATTTCAAGTATAGAAAATCTCTCATCACTGAAAAAACTTGAAAAACTGTAAGTTGAAAATAATGTATTTGTTTTACTAGTAAAAAGAATAGTTATTTCACTAAGAAAAAAATTATGTAGCTGTTAAGGTCCTTTCAGCTCTTGAATTCTGCTTTTCAAGTAAAATTAACTGCTTATTATTTTTTTACTGTGTTGTAAGTAGTGACATACCATCTTTACACATATTTGCATTTAAATGATTTTATTTTTTCCATCAATAATAATGCTAATAGCAATAGATAAAACTGATAAAACCCCCTTGGATCAGTGAACTGTTCTACATGCATGCTAGGTTCTTTCCTTTTCTAATATAATTTCCAAGTATTATTCAATAATACTTTCAGAATATTTTTCTTAATATATTGAAGCCTTGAAAGCTCTTACTTTCAAAGGATATTAAATCTACTTTGTGTTTAATTCTGCAGGTATTTGGGAGGCAATTACATCACTGTAGTAGAAGGTTTGGATAAAATAGGAGAAATAAGGGAGCTACATATTGAAAGTCAACATCTCCCTCTTGGTGAAAAGCTTCTGTTTGATCCAGTATCTCTTAGGTCCCTGGCAGTAAGTACATTTTGAGAATTTCAATGAGCCATTAATCAGTATATCAGTATTTAGAAGAACTGATTAGGACTTGATCACTCTGTGTTTTCCTTTTCTGACAATTGGTGGCATTCTTTCAAGTTCTAACAAGGAACTGCCACACCAATTCTTATAAAAGCTGATGGTCCAGCAGATTCTACTTCTTCATTTTTTTATTATGAAGGATGAAAATGAAGAGAGGAAGTAAGGAAGTATATAGGTGCCCTATACCAACAGAATGTGAATAAACTAAAAAAGGGGTAGAATTTATCGCTCTTATTTTTCTTAGACTTTTTAGTTTATAGTGAATTAGTTTGTTGGTATTTCTGATTTGATTGTTTACACTATTTGTTTACACTATTTTATTTACTGCCTTTTGTATTTCTCTCGAGAATGTAAGGGGGAAAAAAGGCACAAACAGCTTTTTTTTCTGACACTGGAACACGTTGCCCAGAGAAGTGGTGAATGCTCCATCACTGTAAATATTCAAGGCCAGGTTGGATGGGGCCCTGGCAACCTGATCTAGTGGAAGGTGGCCCTGCTCATGGCAAGGGGATTGTACTGGATCTTTAAGGTCCCTTTCAACCCAAACCATTCTATAATTCTGTAAAATGCAGTTAATTTCCATGTCTGTTTTGTACTTCAAAAATAGAGTTAATAGCACTTGCAGAACTCTGTAAACCATTTGAACATGTTTAAAGTAAAACAAGCATTCAGTATTTACTAAGAATTCCTGAAAGAACTGCAACATAATCTTACTTTGGTTTGACTTCAAAACCAAAATAAATTGCATTTTGCAGCAAGATAGAAAGCCAACATAAAACACCGTGTGAGGTATGTTGTAGTTGTATTTGCATGTTTCTGCTTCATATCCTTGTTCATCCTTTGCAATAATTTTCTGTAAAAATGTACAATTTGACTAACCCATTGCTTAAAAAAAATATTTCTTTTTCTGCTTTTCTTTCTTCAGAAATCTTTATCTATATTGAATATCAGCAATAACAACATTGATGAATTAGAGGAACTGGCAGTTTTGGAAAATCTTTCTTACCTTAAAGCAGTTGACAATCAACTTCAACATATGAAGGTATTAAAATAAATATTTGTTATATTAAATATGAGTGATAAGAAATTAGTCACATTCATCTTTATCACTAAATATAAGAGTAAAAATAAATTTTACTTCTGCAGTTACTGAACCTCTGACTTGTCAAGTGATGCAGTCTCTTCTCATTCAAAAATCTTATTGAGATTAAAAATGGAGAAGCATTTATATTGGATGTAAAAATTTACATTTTTATTAATTATTACTAAAATGAATTGGCTTAGATAGTAATCCAAATCACCAAGACAAAGCCTTGATTAAAATAAACTGTTTCAATACTATTTCTACATTCTATTTCATTAGAAAAGTTAACTTTCATTCATTAGTAATTAAATAATTAAATAAAATAATTGCTCTTATTACTTCTTAGAATACTTAATATATTTTTAACAGAATTTTAACAGAATTTGGCAGAATTTCTGTTTGTTAATGAAGAGATTGCAGTATTTGGTGTGTGTAACCTATCAATAATCTAGGTCAACATACTTTATTTGGACTTTTTTTTTATACTTTAATATTAAAAGTTGAATGGTGCGCATCTTTTTTACTAGAGAACTATTAATGCTTTGCATTTCAAACGGTGTTTCTGGCTGGCAGTTGTGATTGAATTCACATCAAAATACAATTTGTGTAAGCTTTTGCTGAGTAATTAAAACCACATTGTATCAAAATAACAGTAAGCTTTTTCAAATAGGCAGTCTCTCTGAAGCTTCCCTTTTGAAAGGGATTCCTTTTCTAAATAAAACACATTACAAAGATTTTTAATTGGCTCTTTCTTTGGTATAAATAAATATACTTCAGTTGTGATGATCTTGGAAGAAGATTGTTTTAGGCAAAGAACCAATTAATTTTAAGAATGAGGATGCCTGTTTGGAGACAGTGTTTTCAGTGTCTCAGAGGGAAAAACAATATGCTCTGAAATAGAATAAGGAGAGGACAAGAAAACTGTACTATTAAGTAACTGTGTATATATTATTTAGTCATTATTAAATTTCATTGTTTAAACATCAGGAAGACCAGAGTTAAATTTGCCCAAATCAACTAGACATGTAGATTTCTATGTTACATGGTCACAGCTTTTGAAAAATTACGTGGTTAGCATTTGAGTTTGGTGCTGCTGCTGTCAGTTACACTATTGAGCTCTAGTATATTTTGAAAATGACTGTCCTGTGTGTTTTCTAAACAATCTCCACCTTTTGAAATATATGGAACAAAGAGGGTGTTTCTATTTGTATCTTTGCAGACCTGTAAAACTAATGAACATATCAAATGTAATGCAGGTGGATATCCAGCTTTAATTAAAACAATTACCGTGTTTTAAGAGATCACATTTTAGTAGGCTCTACTTATCACTGACATAAATTCTTAAAGAAATAAAGACCAAACTGTTGAAAAAAAGCATTAAGCCATACAGTTTTTTAAAAAGTCAGTTTTAGCTCTGTGTAATGTAAGTCTTTAGTTCACAGTAGACATCTAGCAAGAGAACAATCTTTTACAGCCACTGTTCAGAAAAAATAGCTGAGGAAAGTTTTGAGTATGTTTCAATTTTTTTGCAACCCTGAATCTCATGATTCCATGGCTTACATTATTTTACAACTGTGAAAGCTGAAAGGATTTGAGGGGTGTATGGTTGTATGCACTTCATTGGTTTTGTGTACTGAACTTGTCACACACAGCAAAGGCTCTTTCTCCCCACATAGGCTGCCTCCATTCTCTTCCCTCTTGCCCTTCTGTTAGCAAAACTCAGATGTGTGCCTCTTCTTATGCCAAAAGCTCTATGCCCACGGTTTTCCCATTCCTGCTTTCCCATCACTGCCATCGAGAACATCCCTGGGAGTGTCTGGGATTGATCAGAGATCGTGGCAGTGCTGTGTGACAGGGAAGTGTCAGAGAGCTCCGTACCCAGCTGTGCTTCACCCAGTGGGAAGAGAAGCTGTAGAGGAGTCATCCACGTCTGAGTAGGGCTGGTCAACATCAGTGACCTGTGCAGCAGAAGTAGATGGCTGCAGGAATAACAAGAAGTCTTTATAAGAGAGGAAAATGTGAAAGGCATAAGAAATGCACAAAATGCAATCTTCTTATGTAGACTTTTCTCACATTTGTGTATTTAGTATAATTATTTTATATCTAAACATTTTTCTCACTTTTTTCACTTTATTATGAAAACCCCTATTCTCTTGCCTGTCAACTATGCCACCTTGATTTCAGCGTAGCTGAAAATTAGGACTAGTAAATTCAATTGCTTAAGCTTCTGGCTAATTCAGGGCTTTATTACCATAATTAACAGACATCAGGGCATATGACCTTGTTTCACATGACTGAAGTTTATATAACGCAGTCTGAACAGTAGACAGAAGTAAAACAAGTAATTTTTCTGAATTAATGCAAAGTAACTATGACTAGCAAAAAGCATGTCTTAGGTCAGTTATCAAGAATATGATTTATTTTAATAGAATTGGCATTTATTTTCTGTTGCTTGCTACTTGATTTATTTATCCTTTTCACTTTAGTCATGACCACCAGGTCTTCTAGAATGCAGTGTATTTGGGTTGGAATACTAAGGGAATTTTTAAAAAACACTATATCTATTAAAAAAAAACCCAACACAACTATTCCTGTTTACAAAAAGACAGAATATAATTAATTTAATAATTACAGTAGTTTTGAGAAGATTATGACTTTTATAAGTGTTTGGATAAAGAAAGTACATCTAGAAATACCTGTAAAAATCTGTGTTTCACAAGTCTTTAATTTATTCAACCTCTGCCCAGTATTGATTATGACAAGAGGATATCACAAAAGATGAATTCATTCACTTCAGAATTGAGTCGGGAACAAGAGAAAAATTATAGATTTTCTCAAATAGATTATGACAGGTAATCAAAATGGTGACAAATTGCTGTCTCTGGATGTATCAGGGGCAGTTGGACTAGACGTTTCCGATAAAAAATGGAGCATACTGGTCAAATACCAATTCTTAAATGGCCATCATTAATTGGTAAGAAATTGCCAGCACTATAGCTGCCTACTCAGGCACTTGCCCTTCCCCCTCTCCCTCCCTCCCCACTGGAATATAATTTGCTCGTCAGTATTTTGTAGCAGACCTCAAAGTGATAGCATGACATGATCATTTATCAAACGGAGCCTGCCCAGAAGAGTGTCTGGTCCCTTTAGTACAGCTTATTGAAAGGCTGGGAAGTGAAAGCACTTTATTAGAGACAGGAAGGCAATGAACAACTAGAGCGTATCGAAAGGGTAATCATATTTCAGCACAGGATTAGTGCACTCTTAGATAAACATACACTGGAGTAAGCATGTTCTGGGTCATTTATCAAGTAAGTAACAGCTAACAAAAATCTTCAGGACTCTGTGTACATTCATCAAAGTTAAACTGTACACATTTTGTTTCAGTAATAGATAACTTTGTGGTGCAAAACTATTACTTGAAAAAATTATTTCTATTGAAATCTAGAACACATTACAGATTTCAGTGATAATGTCTCTAGGCTCAGGTAAGAATAAATAAATACACTTGCTCAATTATTTTTCTTTTTTAATAAGTCTAGCCTAAAATATTTTTTCCCTAAACTGTGTTTGTGATTAAGTGTTAGCACTTAAACTGTGGGGGTTATCACGCTGCTACACTGATGCATGCTGATTAAGCTCTGCTGTGCAACATTATGAGAATTATTAACATTTCTTAATGTAGACTGATCCTCAGAGTTTCTTGCTTTGTTTTATCAATCTTGATCCTCACAGAACCAGGCTTTTGCTCTCCATGTTACTAAAATGACATTATAATCACTGAATAACAATAGATTATATCACCATCATCAATGACAGACCAAAAATTAAATGGTTTGGAGGTGTGAGTCTGTACTGCCACTTTCTCTTCTATGTGATTTTTCTAAACGTATGTTACGTAACCCATAGAATTTTCCTGGGAGGATTTTCTACCAAGAGAGAAGAGCCTGCAAAAGCAGAATTCTCCCTGCTTGCATTACCCAGGCAATTTTCTAGATTTGGAGGAACTAAGAGATGTCTACGTTGCTAGATACTTCATTATTGGCATCAAGCTACAAAATTCTACACACTATGCAGTTTAGAATCTGTCATAGCATGAATAGTAGATTTTTCTAAATTATTACAGCAGTAAAACAAAAGTTCTGTCTCCTTATATTTATACAGATTGTTTGGAATCCCTCCTTAAGCTTTTATACATATAAGGAAAGCCTATCAAGAATGACAGTTGTATGAAATTTTGGAAAGAAAGTATTTCAGAAAGTAGGGTATCTGAGTAGAAAGGACCAATCTGCTAAGCTTTGCATGCTTTTAGCTTGAATTTATTGTATTTAAAAGACTGAGTAGTTTCATCTAGGTCATACTGCCCTTGGGTAACCAGACAGAAACGCAGATGGAGAAAGGTATATTTCACAAATTTCACTGTTTAGGCCAATACTGTAACTGGCCACCCACAGTTATGGAAGGGGGGATTATTACTGTTTCTCCTGTAAAATACATACATATACAGAGAGAGGCAGTTTGCTGTAGCTTTTTTTTTTTTTCAGTCTGTTCTTTATCTCTATAAAGTATTTATTCTTCTACACACTGATACTCTAGGGGCTTTGTGAGACCATGGGGATGCATTAAGAGACATGACATATCATACAGATTTTTTGGTTGGTAATTCCTCGGTGTTAGGTGCTTATAAGAGGGATTGAAGGGGTCGTTTTCCATAGCTGCCATAACTGTATCCTTAAAAATGCAGCTTCTTCCTTTTCTTCTGTGCAATTATGATATATTCAGGGGATGTTATGCACCACTTTATTTGAAAATGTACTTTCTAATGTGCACATTAATACATATGAATAGTCTCTGTGCAGAATTTGGGCCTGACTAAACAAAATTACTATTAACGAACAACAACAACAATGAACAACTAATAATGAACAACATTACTATTGAATTTTACACTGGAGGGGGGAAAATAATCCCATGTTTTGTTGTTGTATCAATTGCAGGATTTGAAGGTTGTGTTAAACAAATGGACAAAGCTACGCAGAATGGATCTTACAGGAAACCCCATCTGCCAAAAACCAAAGTACAGGGACCAGATTATTGTACAGTCACAAACTTTAGGTAAAAAATTAAATCAATAGCCCACCCATAACCCCCACTCTTTTAGAAAACAACTGATACATTAATAGTTCTTGAATTGCACTGTGTGTGTAAACATGGTTACTGCTGTAGAAATTTATGTCAAGTGATAATTTTTAAATTTATGTACAAAGCTAAAACCACCTATGTAATCAACTTCACAAAACATGTTGTTTGGCTTTAGCTATCAGTGGTAGTAATTTTTTTTATAATGGATGATTGGTGAGATTGTAACAAGACAATAAGACTTTTTTTGTGTTCATATTCCATATGTTGTGAAACTGATTTTCAAAGACAATTTTAAACTACTCCCCTATCACTCTGTAGTAGTTGCTTAGGTGTTTTTGTTGTACGGTGCCAGTTGTACAGATCATACCTTACCGTGTTTGAATTTGTTTTATAACTTTTGTCCTTAAAAGCAATTTACATTTAATGTATTTGTAAATCTTAACCTTATATATCCTGTTTACATTACTATTATTTTGATATCATTTTAGCATAAAAGGAAGAAACTTATTCTTCTATATCTAAAAATCCATACTGTGGAAATAGGTTAAAAAATCTGCTAATTTTTTACTTTTTTTTGGATAAAGGTGGCAGTTGTCTTTAAAGTTGTAGTTATAGAAGTTGTTTTTTCTAAGAGTACAAAACATCATCTATTAAGAAAAAGAATGCCTTAGGACACTTCTAATGCAACCAAAATTTGTGAACATGTGAAATACTTCATTTGGTCTGACTCAAAAAATGCAGATACAACCAATGAAACACAGAGCATAAGCTTGATGGCACCTGAGTAAAGTTAACCTTAGAGAGCCAAATCTGTGTGTCTGTCTTCATGATCAGTAGGGCTCTGTTATTGCTAAGACATGTAGTTTCCCTCTCTATATCTTGTTTCAGAGCATAGCTTTTCTTCAGAAATTTCTATAAGGTGCTGCATGTTAACCAAATGTGAAATATGTATATATATATATATATATATCTTTCCCTTGAAAGTTTTAAAAATAATAGATGTTTCTCTCGTAACTATGACATCTTACTCACTCTTGCAGCTTGAATATGAATATCAATCTGTATTAGGTATTTTTTCTTTACCAAAATATTAAAAAGAGAAAAAAAGATTTGAAGGGAGCAAATATAGAATCAGTACACATTACATACACCTTTGTAGAGCCCTTTAGTTAACTTTGTATCACAGAAAATGTTCTTTTCTCTTTGACAGAATCCCTTGATGGGAAAGAAATTAAAGAAATGGAAAGACAGTTCTTAATGAACTGGCAAGCCTCCAAAACTGCCAGGAAAAAAAGCAATGAGAGAATGCCAGATAAACATACAGTCTATGTGCAATTTTGTAAGCAAACTAATCAATTACTTCATGCTTATTTATAATATTATAGAAATAATAACATAGCAGCTAGCAATAAATATACTAAGAATGAGACTTGTATCAGTGCTGAGTCCAAAATACAGGAGTAGAAATTGAACTTCTCCAATGTAAAATTTAATTTTAGAACTAATTCATGTGGTGGTTTTTTTCTTCCCATCCCAATCTCCCAGAATAATGGAAGGGAGGAGCTAGTACATTTTGAGTGTGTAAATACCCAAGATTGCTTTCCCTATTTAAAGAAAGTGTTGGGCATTCTAAAGCAAATATGCATGAAATACATCAGACTTTTTAAATCTATTTGTTAATACTTATTTGATCTGTGTAAATTGCCAGACTTTTTAAAGGCCTTCACAAGATACATGACTTGCAGAAGTACAAGTTTTATACTTGGAAAGAAAATAAATGTCTGGGAGGTAAAAAAGCCTTAAACCCTTTTGGGGGCTTAAAAGCAACATGTTCTTGAAGTGGGAAAACAAATTAGTAGATTAGTTTTGAAACTGAAGCAAATTAGTTTGAAACTGAAGCAAAACCTGAAATATAATGAGGTTTTTTTTACAATTGTGGGGTAGTAGTGGTTGTTACAGAGTAGACTGCATGTTAAAACATAAATTACTTAACAGCATGTTTTGCCATCTTGCAGAATTTAGAAACAGACATTAGACTTCAAATTACTCAAAATTGTTTGAATGGCCATAAGTATAAAATAAAATTGGCAGCAGTTACACTGTTGCTTTCAGAAGATAAATTAATATGTTATTTTTGAAGACACAAAGTGAAAACACTCTGCCTGTCAGCCCCAGCCCCAAAATAATGCTCGGTGTTTGGAAGTCATGTGTGAATGGCAATGGTTCTGAAATGGTTTTCTGAACAACTACTGATGTAAAGAGATGCTATGTAATTGAATTTACTCCCTTTCAAATAACTATACCTGAATGTGAATACCTGCTTTAATATTTACCTTCATCAGTGTTTGCAGCACCTTCCATAATTCCATACAAAGTTTTCCATTCTCAGTTATCAAAGTAATTTACCTTGAGGCTTATTACACTGTTTTCTATAACAAGATATGTCAAGATCAATCACACTGAATATTAAATAGGTACGGTTTGACCTAAGACATTGAATTAATCCTTTTTTTCTTCTGTTTTCTGCAGCTGACTCTGAAACACCTCATCCTACTCTTGCCTTCCACCGCAGTCACTCTGTGGAAGAAAAACCGAATTTTTTAGTTTTGTTTCAGAAACAAAAAATTGAAAGAAAACCTCTGCCAAGAATCCGAGAAAGACAAAGTCAGATGAAAGCTCAGGTGTGTTCTTCAGACATCTTCCTTTTACTTCTGTTATTGCTTGTAAAGCCTGTGCTGAATCAGTTGGAAAATGAGTACAGGAAGGTAGAATTTAATCTGAAATAATTTTTTTAACCATGTTATATTTATTGCCTTTATTTTTTTGAAAGACAGGATAATAGATTTCAGTTTCTGATTATAAATCCATAGACTAGCTGACAGTAGTAACTTCAGTGTTAGTAATTTCTGTTAGATGCATTTGATTGTACTCCTTTTCTACAAAGGTAAAATAATATCAAGTTAATTTTGATTAATACCAATGGAAGTTAATTCTTGGAAGTACAGTTAAGGTGTCAGCACCATTGGAGGAGGGTGATCCTGTGCAGAAGGAGAAACAATCACTTTTCATCATTACAGCTTAATTCTAACAGACATTTGTCAGTGTATTATATATTTGATTAGCATTTTCCTGTAGCATCAGCTCAAGAACATGGAGACCATCAAGAAAGAAAAACTGATGTGTGTGATAGTTTCATTTGGTATTTGGGATCTAATATCACTCCTTCCAGATTTTTAATGATATTTTTAACTTAACTGTTTTATTGTTTGCCAACTAAACTAACCAACCAAAAAAAAAAAAAATCATCATTTATGGAGGGCTGTAGATAAAATAAATAAATGCAACTGACACAAGTATTCTTTTGTAACTAAATTACTAAATGTAATGTTCTATTTTACATTCAAGTTAGACTTTATTAGCATATTTGACAATTTAACTGAGCAACATTTAATGCTATTTTATTCTTGACAACTTACCACTTTCCATCCCATCAGTTTTGTTCCTTCTGATTATTTGTTCTGATTAAAAATAGCTTCTTTTCCCTTACTAAGAAGGGAAGAAGAATTACAAATCACAAAGCTGCTCTCTTTCAAAGGATCATTTTTGTCCTTCACATGGCCTATTCTGACCTGAAAGGAAAATGAACTTGTCATAAATATGTGCCCATTCTTGAATTTTTTTCTTGCTGCAGAAAGCACAAAGCAGTGGAGCAGTTTAAAAACAAGAACTGCAGGAACAATGCACAAATTAGTACTGCTATAGTGAATAGTCCAGCCTTGTGAAATTTAGAGGGGCACAGACTAATACTCATGCCATACAAACATGTTTGTGGGAGTTTTTCAATTCTGTTATGAGTTTCTCCACATGCTTAGTGTTCTGTCAGCTTGCACATCATCTTTATTAGCATCCTGTCTTTTAGGCTAGACTGAGTAAAACTGTGCTTTTCATGTACCATTCCCCTTAGTTCTAAAAAATGATGGAACATGTCTGTACAGCATCTTTTCTTCAGTGTAAGACCTTCTGCTATCCCCTCTGAGACAAATCATTCTGATTCTGCTTTACAGTGCTAAAAAAAAAAAAAAGTTGTCCAGTTGTTGAGTTTCTTTGCTTGACGAAAGTTATCCCCATATTAAAAATCCCTTTTGACCCTAGAAAGGCAAAGATTGCATCTTCCATACTTGATTGGAAGAAAATGTCTATATTTGTATTAATTTCCATTTGCAAATTAAACAATTCAAGTGATTTTTTTTACACTGTTAGTCTGGAATATTTTAGTCTGATCCACAGAAAGGTTAGAAGAAATTACACTCAGATGACATGCATTTAGTATTTTCAAAAAACTTGTGATAATTTTGTCTTAGATGCTGAAGGTTTCCATGCCTTACAATTTCATGTATAATCACTGATCCTGAGATGTATTCTAATCTTATTACCAGAGAAATTCCATGGAAACCAAGGAGTCTTGGGAGTTAGTTAAAGGTTTGTGAATTCTTTAGAATGTTTTTGGGAGAAAAAAATACCCTCAAAATACAGAAATATTCATTGTCAGAGTACGTGCAGGTATGAAAAAATGACAAATCATGGTATTCCCTTGCCAGATTCAGTAATTAGGGATGTACATCAATGTGCCCACATGTAAAGGAAGGAAATTTTGTCAAACTGAACAAATACCTGTATTGTTTAATTGAAATTTGGTATCGCACCGAAGAAATCAGTGAATTTTAATCCTATCCTGTATGTTAATCAAATAAATTATTCGAACAGATGTTTCCTCTTTCCCTGTACATGCTAGGTGAGGTTTGACCTTGGCAATTGAAAAACAGGCATTAAATACCTTTTTAACCTACATCTTAGATCCACTGAGGATTCCATATAGCTTGAACAATGAAAAAAACCGGTTATTACTAGATTACTGAAATATGTCATTAATCTTTCTTTTTGATAATATATAAACAATAGCAATTTTGGATTTTAAGTTAGTTTTGAATGTTTACAGAAAATTATGGATTTTGGCAGGAAGTAATTAAAAGAAAACAAATCACTTAACTATTTTAAAGATACCTAATACCTTGCAATGGGATACACCAGTATTAATTTTCCCAGAGTAGAGAAGTTGTTGAAATTTTGATGTTGTAAACTTAATCTGTAACCAGCAGTTTCTGCCCACATTTCCTTACTCATGGAATTAAATATTGTGGTAAGTGTTTGTAGAACTCAGAATGTTGTGGTGGGAAAGTCACCTTTTGTCTCTCCAGCAAATGTTATGTTATTAGCGGTATGATAATATCTTTAAATTATATAGTCAGCATGTAATGAGGACACTGGATTGTGTCAACTAATCATAAGCCACTCTGCTGTCACCATACACATCCTGCATAGTTCAAGTTCTAGTGCAAATGAAAGGAACTTGCAGTGAGCAATGTTAGTTCTCCCTCTTCTTAGCTCTTCTTGTATCAACATTGTATTTAATTAGTTAAATATTTATACATGCATTGAGGTGATTTGTCTGGACTGTAATCCACACAGGATAATGTATATTTAATAACAGGTAGGAATGTACATGTTCTGGATGTATACTGGGCTCTTGTTTATATGAATCTAACTAGCATTATAGTAAATAGAATTATTAAGGCCTGTTATATGACAGGGTTTTGGGGAGGACTGACACTAAGATTTTCATGATGTATACTCAAAACATAAGATTTACAACTCTGTAGTTATTTCACATTACCGAATATAGTTTTCTCATTTGAGAGGGCAGTGGGGCAATAAGTTACCTTCAGGTAACCTAAATCTTGTCCTCTTACTGAATATCAATTGCAGCAAATCTGAAAATTCAAAAATAAAAAATATCCTCAGCCTTGGCTTCAGGAAAAGGAGAAATACAGAGTTAAGATACAAACCAGTGCAGTTTTAGCTCCACACCCTGGAGCTCCTTTTAGTTGCTGAATATCCCACAAGCACTCCAAATGTATTCAGAATTAGGTGCATTAAATATTTGGAGATACCAGCTGGAGTGCTTTGGCAGAGCCCAGACCATGTTTTGAATGGGCATGGAGTGCCTTTTCCAGCACCTACAGCCCATCTCACTGCCTTTTGCTGGTGATGGTGTTGAAGGAAAAATGTAAACCTCTCCTTAGTGAGGTCTAGAAAGTATCAATCAGCATTTACTGATGAAGGCTGGGGAAGAGAAATGTAAGGAATTTACTTGCCGTTGAATTATTCAGCCATGACATACGGTATGAAAGGAGTCCTGCAATGCTGAATAAAGTGTAAGGATAAAGAGATAAGTGAAGTTCTGAAATTCAATAGTGTTGCTGAAGCAGAGCCATTTGAATAAGGTCAAGTATTAGCAGTTTCTTGTTACTGTGACTCACGTAAGATCTCAGCAGGCAATTTAGCCAATTGGTCGGTTCCTTTTTTTTCTGGAGAATATGCACCTCTTGTAAAGGTGAGTATAAGTGCTTTTGCAGGACCATAATTAACATTACAGTAATGTGTACCTTCATGGTATTTTTGTATCCATATCTACAGCCCCGCTGAATGTGGTGCTGAATGAGTCTGCCCATGATCATTCACAGTCTTCAATTAGAAGGAAAAATATAACTCTGTTATCACAAACATGCAAGATGATATACAAATGGCATGGTAAACTTTCAGTAGTGGTAATTTAACAAAACAACGGAGAAAAAGTAGTTCTAATATATGCCAAATCTGTGGTACTTAACACTGCCACATCATTCAGCATCCTAAAGGCAGTGAAAAAAGGCACCCTTTCTGACCATGCCCATGCCTCCCCACTCCAGTTCTCAAAACTGAGAAGGAAAAATGATGTAAACACACAGAACACATGCACTGATAAGACCCCCTGTACCCTTGAAAAGAATAAATGCTTTTACATCTCCTGGTGAGCAGATTGCCAGATAAACCACACGTACTCATACATGTCTGGCTGACCATATATCGGATACACACATTCTTGACTGGCAATCTGGCAGGAACACCTTTGCTTGCAATAGACAACTCCTTCTTCCAGGAAATATGGGCTATTTCCTAGACATTTAGAAGACCAAATGGCACGTGTGACTTGTCAGCCAAGAGGTCAAAAAATTACCGGGGCACATCTGGGTATGCAGGCTCTCGTACACTTTCAGGAACATGGAAACCCTTCTGTTTTTTTCTGTTTGGAAACTTCTACATAAAATACATGAATATTTAGAATACTTTAGGTTAGAAAAGGTCCCTTAAGATCATCAAGTCTAAATGTAGGTCAGCCACATTTTAAACGGAGAGAGGACTACTCAGTGATTTTAGAGTGAGTTACATCTTGTGACTGGCTTCATCAAAATTGTATCAGGAATGAAATACTATTTTAAGATGTTAAATGAAAAGCAGACTCAAATCTTTGCATATCTATTTTTCAGGTGTTACTTGTTCACCCTAATAGTTAACTAGATAAATGAAGCAGTGTGAAGTTTTTTTTTACCCTCCTCAGATCTTTATATGTATAAGTCAGTACTTTTAGACTACTGTTGAGATAAATCCTCAAAACTTCATAATGTTTTTGGTCTGCTGCCTTAGCACTGCACATTTTTTACTGTGTAACTAATTTACAAAATAATAAAAATCACTTTTGTAAAACACACGTATGAAGCAAATAAAGTAAAGAAGTAATGCTAGGTTTTCAGGTTTTTAGAATACACACCTGCATGGGAGATTTAAAAAGTAATTTGAGGTTCAAATGAAGACTGCTGCTTGAATAGGGATATATAAATAACTTCTGTAATAATTTCAGTGTAACTCAGGTGAAGTCAGTTCCACTAACCTAATTTACTACAATGATATAAACACTGTTTCAATATTTGCCTTCCTGTATTCTGTCACACGTCACGTAGGCACATTCCCCTGTCTGAAACGCTGAACGCAGCTGCTTTAACAAACCTGAGGTGAGAACACAGTCATTGTGCTCTCATCTAGCAAGGTGAGCTGCTACATTTTGAAAGACAGCATTACAATCACTAATTCCTTAGTAGCAGCTATACCTCCTCAAATTCACTTCCACCACCTTGAGATGCATCCCATCCAGTTGCAAAGACTTGGATGTGTCAGATTTGCCTTGATGGTTCCTAAATCAATCATCATTTACTGTTGGTAGATTTCTCTCTACCAAAAACTGTTCCTAGAATCCAGGAGGTGTGAGACCAGGCCTTGCCAGTAAGGATTCTAATGCATTAGAGCTTCTATGGTACTGTTGGTGTGTTAGAATTACCAAAAGGAAAAAAATTAGGGTGTCAGTGCCTGAACACCTCCCCTTGGTACTGCTCTGCCCATAATCAGAATATATGGATAGATACATAAGCTTTGTGGTCACTGTGTATACCCACAGTGTTTGAGTTACTCATCTGAAGTTCAAATGTGAACTTTAGAACCGTAACCAATGAAAAAATCCTATTTGTCTTAAATATCACATTAAAAACAGTGCAAGGTGTAAGTTAATTTAATGTGGTATTATTTCTTTATATATGCAGGTATAAAGCAGTACACAGGACTGCCTGTGTATATAGCTTTTTATAAAGCTATAAAAGCCACATAATTCAAAAGTTTTGAGATAGGGGCAGAAAGGGAAAAAAACAGCCAGAAATGATTGACAACATCTTTCTGTTCTCTTAATTCTGAACAGAATTAATTTTGAGCAGAATTAAGTGCTGCATCAAAACAAGGTAAATCCAAGCCAGTTGTGAAATGAGCAGTGTAATAGTCTAATACTTTAACTGAGAGATTTGAAACAATAAGCTCTTCCTTTCTTGAAGAGTTAATGTATTAGACTGCCACAGTAATCACTAATTACATGTCCAGTAAAGTTGGGTATAATCAGTTACACTTAGTTTGTAGAAAAATGTTTTGGAATAAAAGACAGAGTCCTATCCATTTATATGAGAAATTACTTTGATTAATACTAAGATTTTGTTTCTTATGGAACTTGAAAATTATCAGTAAGTATTTGATACAAATTTATGTGGAAAAAAATGTTAACTATCACTATTTTTGTCAGTGGAAAAAGTCAGTCAGCTTTGTAATAAAGAAATGTACAATAGCCAAAATGGTCAGATTATGTCAATTCGGAATAACTTGGCCCCAGGTTTGACACTGGAAAAAAAACCAACAGAGGGTTTTCACTGCATCAGCCAATAACCTTGCAATAGATAAAGGCCGTTTTTGGGGTTTTTTTTATTCAGCAGCTTTTCGTAACTGCTTAGAAATTTCTTAGAAATGTTGAGTGGTCTCAGAAAGCATCACTGACAACAGGAGCAACAGGGGCTTTTGTGTGGTTCTGATATGAAGATCTCATCTGTCTTCTTTGATCTCTCTGATGTAGGTTGAGGAGGCCTTGAAAGTGAAGGCAGAAGGAAGTTGAATTCTAAAAGCAAGAAGTTATGAAGGATGCGAAGATTTGGCCATTACTGGATTTTTTTTCCCCCCAAAGTTTGCAAAGAAAGATATTGGTGTCTCTATGGATATGTTATCTGTGTCTTTTTAACCTCAAAACAAGACAAAATTAAGTATGTTTAACTTAACACTGCCTTCTAAGAACATTCAGAAAAATAAGGGGATTACTTATTTATGTAGAAGCAATACTTTGTATCAAAAACATATAAAAACATCAGCACATGCGAGGCTAAACTAATTGCTAGTTCTTAAACTTCCTCAAGAAATGAGCTGGGTTTAGCCAGTGTCGTACCTAGTAGCTACTTCTTTCCATATATGATACTCAGCAATTGCACAGAGGCATGTGCATAACAGAGTCATAGAATCATTAAGGTTGGAAAAGACCTCTAAGATCGAGTACAACCTTTAACCTAACACTGCTGTGTTCACCACTAGACCATGTCCCCAAGCACCACATCTACAGATGTCCTCAACACTTGCACAGATGGTGATTCCACCCCTTTCCTGGGCAGCCTATTCCAATGCTTTACCACCCTTTCAGTAAAGAAATTTTTCCTAACACCAAATCCAAACCTCCCCTGGTGCCACTTGAAGCTGTTTCCTCTTGTCCTATTGCTTGTTACTTGAGAGAAAAGATCAACCCCCACCTGTCTACAACCTCCTTTCAGATTGTTGTGGAGGGTGATAAGGTGCCCCCCAAGCCTCCTTTTCTCTGGACAAAACAACCCCAGCTCCCTCAGCCAATCCTCTTGAGACTTGTGCTCCAGACCCTTCACCAGCTCCATTGCCCTTCTCTGGACACACTCCAGCACCTCAGTGTTCTTGAAATGAGGGGCTCAGAACTGGATACAGGATTCGAGGAGCAGCCTCAGCAGTGCTGAGGACAGGGGATCGATCACTGCCCTGGTCCTGCTGGCCACACTATTGCTGATACAAGCCAGGATGCCATTGCCCTTCTTGGCCACCTGGGCACACTGCTGGCTCATGTTCAGCCAGCTGCTGACCAGCACTCCCAGGTCCTTTTCTGCTGGACTCTGCTTTCCAGCCTGTAGTGCTGCCTGGGGTTGGTTGTTGTGACCCAAGTGTGGGACCCGGTTCTTGGTCTTATTGAACCTTATACCATTGGTTTCTCCCTTCAAGCAGAAAGGAGCTATTAGCACATGATTTTTGAGAAGATCTGTAGTCCTAAAAAATAATTTCCATCATTTGGATTTTTTCAAGTTCTGGTGAAGAATGTGGAACGATTAGGAGAGAAGGCACAAAAAGATTAATGATGTCTGTGCTGGTTAATTTTTGGATTGGGAGTATTACACATTAATTTAACTTAAAAGTCTGTTTTAAGTAACTGAGACTTGAATTTGGCTTCTTTGCACTAGTTTGAGTAATTAAATGAATGCTCAAGACTTCTGATATAGGAAAATTCCAAACCTACAGATAAGGAAAGGAAAACCCAGTTTACAAATTGCCCCTGGAAAAGAAACCTTTCCTAATGCAGTTCATAAGCATTATGAATGTCAGCTCAGCATCTTACACTTGAAACCCTCCCTGAAATAAGAAAGGATTTTTTCCTGAATAAGAAAACGAAGATCTATCTTTTTGCATGCAATGTTGTGTGTATTTTGTTATTGGTTATAATTTGATAGAGTTGATTCAAATAAATTTAACTTTTGCATGCATTTTCCCCTTGAATAACAAGATCTTCATTATAAAGAACCAGATTTCCAAAGCTGAGCTAGTAAGTGAGTGGTACTGTAACCGTGAGGTGCCACATGCTTCTGTTAAACTGTTGTGGTTTAATCCCAGCCAACAACTAAGCCCCACACAGCCGCTCTCTCACTCCCACACTAGTAGAATCAGAGAGAGAACTGGAAAGGGTATAATCTAGGAAACTAGTTGGTTGAGATAAAGACAGTTAAATAGGGAAATCAAAAGATGCATGTGGAAGCAAAGCAAAACAAGGAATTCATTCACCACTTCCCATGGGCAGGCAGGTGTTCAGCAACCCTCAGTACAGCAGGGTCCCATCACATGCTATGGTTACCTGGGAAGACAAATGCCAAACATCTAAACATCCCCCCCTCACACTTCATATACTGAGCATGATGTCATATGGTATGGAATGTCCCTTTGGTCACCTGTCCCAACCTCCCATGCACCCCCAGTCTCCTCACCAGCCTGGCAGTACAAAAAGCAGAAAAGGCCTTGACTCTGGGTAAGCACTGCTCAGCAATAACAAAAACATCACAATGTTATCAACCCGTGTTCAGCAGAAATCCAAAACACAGCCCCACACCAGCCACTGTGAAGAAAGTGAACTCTACATCAGCCAAAACCAGCACATAAAGCTAATGAGCCATTTGCCTTCAGAATCAGAAAATTCAAAACATTAAATAAAGTTCTGATGTGTAGCTGTCCTGAAATTAGTACTAACCGAGAACGATACTTCTTGTTTTAGCTGTTGTCATCAATGATATTCAGTTCAAGAAAAGGTATACATCAAAAAAAAAAAAAAAAAAGTTCATTCTTGTTTAAGCAATTCCCAGAGAAGAATGTCAATACTTTTGGTGAGTATGATCAAAGTGGCAGCTGCTCAGTTGCTGACTCAATGCAGCACATTGGGAAGTTGCCTCCTGATCTCTATGGCATGGAGTTATCTTTCTGTCTCACACTTCCCTCTGCCTTACACACTTACTTACCCATTTAAAACTGTTCTGTTTAATGGATCGTTAGTATTTCTTAATGTGGGTTATGCTGTGTAAGCCATCTAAAAAGCATGGTTTATTTTCCATAGGTTCTGAGTATTTCTGGATTAAATATTTTACTTCCTTGTATTTTAAATAAAACCTTGAAGACCTGAATCAATTACTCCCAATACAAGATGGGCCTTGGGGTTTCACGCAGAGAATCCCACAGCCAAGCAACTCACACCCAGTTAAAGCAAACCCCTACCAGTCTTCCTCTGGTGAAACAGCAAAGTGGGTCTTGTTCTCACTCTGGATCTACTCTCCCTCTCACTTTTTATATTCCATAATAGATTGGCTATATCCCAGCTGCATACATTGTGTCATCAGGCCCATACTTTGGCCTGCCCTAAACCCCTGCATCTGAAGTCTGCAATTCCCCTTGAGTAAAATCATCCACACTGCCATTTGATGCATAAATATTCTCATTTCTCCAGCTCCAGCAAAGCCTGCTCAGCTCCCACTGCTCACTCACACCAGCTACAATACTGTGCTTCTCACATGGCTGCTACCAAAGGGAAAACCGGGAGCCAGACCTGCTAGGGTTCTCTTCACCCTGGTTTACCTTTCTCTTTTTTTTCAGTGAGACCAGCTGAGCTTACAGAGACCCTTCCAGATTGAACATCTACAAGGGAATAGTTTATAAGTTTTTTAGTTCTTTCTCTACAAGAAGAATAGTTTAGAACCATGCTATGGTTCTACAATAGACTATCAACACGGTATTTGAAATAAGAGGAAAAGGAATATAATTGGAAATGTTCAAAATACTTGTTTGGCTTTGGAATGCATTCCCATCATAAACACTGAGATTTCCCCAGGAGGCAGAAGTTCTGAATTTCAACATAGTTTTATTCTCCTGTGGCTGTGTCCTGCCTTTTATTTGCTGCTGGGCTAGAGCTGGAATCTGTGGGACCTGACCAGATACAGTCTGTGTGTGCCTTCATGCAGGAATGGGTTTACTTGGACAAATGACATTTCTGCTAGTCCATCAGGCACCAACAACCAGCAGGCAACTACACTTGAGAAACCCTTATACAGAAATGGGAATAAGATAAAATGAACAAATTGGAAAGAAATACCCTAAATGTTCATGCTGACTTGTAGCCATAAAACCAGAGAATAATTTGACATGAAGAGAGCAGAGTGTACCTGGAAAAATATCACTCTGTCTCTGGTAGAACTTCTTCTTACCTAAATCACACTGGAAATCTGACTCTTCTGTGACTCTGGCATTTCTCAGATTTGAAATGTACTTTTGAAGGTAAGGCAGGAAAGTAATTCTCAGTCATTTGGGAAAAAAAGAAGATGAAACAGCTGCAGCTGCTTGTTACAGTTTTAGACAAATAGTGTGTTGATAGAAGAAAATCACTGGATGTCTTTGTGGTTATAATGGAGAAGGAGTCGTCTGGTGGGAGAAAGTCTTTATAGACCAAAGAACAACTATTCCTACCTTTATTTGTCTTTGGGGTTTTGAAAATATATATCTAAAGCACCTCTTTTATGGTAACAGGGTTAGCAAACAGGGTGGAGTCTCCAAACCCTGATCCCAAATCTCACCACACCACCTCCCTAAGCACACTGCAGCAAGCTCGTTGTGGCACTGTTAAAAAGACTGGTAATGGAATTCCATCACCACTTTTCTTCCAACTCCTTCCATTGGATTTCCTGCACTGAGGCAGAACACAGCGTGTGTACAGTGGGAAAGCCAAAAAAATACATAATATTGTGTCATTAATTACATCAGAGCAGAGAAGAAGAGCACAGCACTCATGATCTGCTAATTTAGGGTGACTGGGAAGTCTAGGGCAGTTGGGACACCTGCTGTTCTCTGTCAGTGACACGGCTAAGTGTCCCATAGCCTAGCGAGAACACCTCTTTGGGGAGGCACCGGGGCAGGCAAACTGAGGACACCTCCCTGGGGGATGGGTCTGGAGTACCCCAGACTTGTGTGCTGGACCCAGTCAGTGCATGTTTGGTGCTTACAGAATGACAGAGGAGCCCTAGTGGAACTGGGGATTCAATGGAACTGGGGCTGGAAGGCAAGTGTCCCTGCTCCCCAGGGAGTCTGGGATCAGTTCTCCCACACCACAGTGAGGATGTTTAATTTTAAGGATGTGTTCACGAACTGCTTGCTTGAGCCCCAGAGGCTGTCTGAGCATAGAGGTGTCCGGCTACAGAAAGGATTCAGCAAATCTTACTTGGGCTGGAGGCAGCGTTGGAAACCTCAGGGCAAAAACGTGGCTCAGCACAGCTGCTTGGAGATGCCTCTACCGTCTTCCAGGAAACCCGTCTTCAGTCTTTTGGGCCAAAGAACGGTCTGTGGTGCAGGTGAAGTCCATCACCGTGGTCTTGTACACACCGACAGAGTAGCTTTTGAAAGAGCAGCCCCTGAGGCATGAATGGAACCCCCCACCGGGGCTGCCAGCCTCAGGCAAAGGCAAACGTTGACACACAGTTTCAGTTTTAGGTCCGTTTAATTTAGCATTTAGTACTTAAATTCAGAACCTTTAGAATAGCCCGACAGCACCCCACGCCATCCAGCCTTCTTCACCTGGCAGACGCGGCTCCGCGGGGCTGCGGGGACCAGGCGAGAACACCAAGGCCGGCGGGACCTGGGCGGGGCAGTGGGCGCCAGGCAGGGCAGAGGTCCCACCTGAGGGCAGCCCCGGCTCGTCCCCCTCAGCGCAGGGGTGGTGGAACTCTCGGGCTGGAGCGTTTTGCTGGCAGGGCCCGGCGGCGGCGGGGGGCGCTCCCCGGGCACCGTCGGGCCGCGGCCGGGGCAGAGGGCAGGTGTCCGGCTCCCCCTGCGCGGCCGCCCCCGCCGGGCCCTCACTGGGCTCGTCCCTTACCGGGATTTCCAGTTATCGCTGAAGTTTAAGTCCTTAATTTTCTTGGCTGCAAACCCGGTTAACGAATCGCTCAGACTTTGTTTTTCCACTGCTCCCGAGGCTTGATTTATTGTGTCTCTGTTATCGCACAATCGGGCTTCGTTCGAAATGTTATTCTGAGCTAATTCTATACCCCAGTATTTATTTTTACTGTCCTTTCTCATTAGCGTTACTGATTTTTATTCGCTCCCCGTTCCCTGTTAAATCCCCCTCTCTGCCCGTCTGGGCTCGCTTCATCCCGTTCGTGTTTCCATCCCACGTTGGACCCACGCGTGTGGGTCGGTCCCCCCCAGCGGTGCCCGGGCAGCCACGACCCGCTCCCTCCTCGCGTCTCAGCCCCTCACGGGGGAACCGTCTCGGCCCCGGGAACCTCAGCGAGCCGGAGAAGCGGCGGCGGAGCGGGGAGAAAGGACTTGCTTTTAACAGGGCATCGCCCGCGCTCCCAGCCCAGAGATTAAGTTTCTCTCCTCCAGCAAAATCGTTACTTTATCCTAAGAAAAACAGCGCGGACGGGGCGAGCGGCGGCGGGACCAGCACGGACCGAGGCCGGGCCGAGGGAGGGCGGGGAGCGAGGGGAGCGTAGGGCGCTGCCGCCCCCCGACAGCTCCGTGATTGATGACCCACCCGCCCGGGAAGGGGCGGTCGCTGCCGCCCGGGCTGGCGGGGGGAGCCCGGCGGCCAGGTGCGACCCAGCCCCGCTGCATCCACCGCCGCCACGGCTTATAAGCAGCGCCGCGGGGCCGGACGGGGCGCGACAGGACGGGACGGGACGGGACGGGAGGAAGCGGGCTGCACCGGACTGTCCCGCTCCGCAGCGGGCGGGAACGGTAAGTTCATCCCCGGGCCGGGCACCCGGGGTCCCGCCAGGTCGCGGGAAGCCGGGTTCACCCGGAGGGATGCGGGATGGGGATGCAGCAGGCGCCGCGTCCCGCACCCCCGGGCAGCCGGCGAGGATCACCGCGGGCTCCTCAGTGTGCGCCGGTGCTGCCCTCGCACATCGACAGGCAAGTTCCTATTTCCCTTCGCGGGAAAAAGGATTTTCCTTACCTGTTACCAGAGTTATGTAGAAGGCAAGGTCTTTTTAAAACAGATGCAAAATAATTCAGATTCACTATGTTTTTTCCCCCTAAGGAGCAACAGAAAAGTTTATCTGAGGTTTCCACCTGATTCTTTTCAGCCTGTGTGCTCTGCTCTGGCGTTTTCCACCTTTTCCTTGTCTGTGTGGGCAGGTTGCCTTCATTGCCGTTTCGTTCGCATGGAATGTAAGACTACAACAAGTGTTGTGCTGGTTTTTTTGGTAAAAGATTTTAAACCAATTATGTCTTTGTAATGTCATATAAAAACACAAATGCGTCTGCCCACATTAAAAATACTGCACTAGAAATGCTTTAGAAACAATATAAATACTTTACCTTACTTTCACAGCCCCACTTCTCTCTGCACATTGGGCAGCAAGTGGGTGTTTGCAAAAATTACCACGATTATTTGAAAAATCAACCCTCTTTCTTGTAAAATTCTGAAGGGAAGATGACTGTTACTCAGAAGCATTTTATTTGCTTTAGTTTTCAGCAGCACTTTTTGGATCATGATGTTCGGGTGACTCCTCGGTTTGCGGTGAGCGCAGCCCCCAGAGTGTGTGTCCTGATCACACCGGGGAGAAGAGGGATGCTGCCCAGTCCCAGTGTGCAACAGAAGAGATCCTGGTGCGGGAATCACCGTGGTTTGGCTACACATATCTGTGTACCTACAGCAGATCCCGTGTCTCTGTGTAGCAGATTTTCCCAGGCCATTTGCTGTTCGTACTTGATGGGAAGTCTGACGGTGGAGATATTTAATTCAGAGTGAAATCTCTCATTTCCACAGATGAAACTTTTTACTTTTTTTTTAATATAGGCCTAGGATTTCATCTGATGTAGATGTGAAGCTCCTAAAACAGAAACTCCTACTCCAAAGGGAACCCAAGGAGATGAGGCTTTTAGGTACGTGCATTACTATGGAGTCATTCCAGTTCTAAATCGGGCTATACACCAGCATGGTGAAATCAAAACTGAGTGTAAACCAGCCTTAATCGTGTATTTCATCAGAAGAGCAGGTATTTATACTAACCCGTCTGTCCATATCCTTGGGTATTCCGGACTTCTCCAGTAATTAAGGAAGACTTCCTTATATCAGTGGGAATTAGATGGCTGGGGAATTAGGTATGGCAAATGAAAAGTTCTGCTGACAAACATAAACTTCTGCCAGTTTTCATGATTGTCCTAATGATTGTCTTAAAGTCATCTCTGCAATGATGATTTTTTTTTTTAACTAAAATGCATCCAGATCTGACTGTGCCTAACACAATGAGAAAACACCAAGAAAAAAGCACACAGGATTTTTCTATTTTAAGCTAAAGGCAATAGGAAATTTAAGGACCATTTTCCAGCCCTTGCTCTAGACAAGCTCATGTGGCCTTAATGTGGGATTTATTTTATACTGATCATAAATACCACAAGAAAAAAGAATAGTGAGATTTTTTTTTCCCTTTGGTTTACAGCTCCAATACACACAGAATATTTCACAAATAATTTCAGTCCAACCTGTACTGATACTGAAGAGAACATGACATGATAAACTGTGAACCATTAATCACAATGGAACACCTGAAATAATAATAATAAGAATAAGAATATCTTACAAATGCCATAAAATTAGAGTATTGCAAAAAGGATTATTTAGAAGCCTTTCCTTGTCTTTGCTAGAAATCTTTGACTTCAGAGTGTGCTTGAAATGCTTTGCAAAATCAAAACCTAATTCTTGTAAATTTAGACCTTCAGTCATTTATGTGCATTAATTTTATTTAAATTTTTAATATTACATATTTTTTAAATGAAATTAAAATGTTTAATAACTTGTCCTTACCCTTGTCTAGCCAGGCTGTCACAGAAACAGACAGTCCTAACACGTGAAAGCTGAAATCTGGGACTGCCAGGAGGGCTGCTAAACTGAGGACAACAGGATCAGGTATTATTCCAGCTAAGAAGTTCTACACTTTGGGGAATATTGATCGAGGAACTGAATTAATTAAAATACTGTGAGTTGTATTACAGGCAGAGCTGGCTGACCAGCTTTTCTGAAAGCTGGGAAAAGACCTTGTGGATATTATTTTCAGCTTCACTCAAAATAAGTTTTTTGTCTTTGTTTTCAAAAGGTTCTCTTGCCGCCCAATGGCCATAATAGAGGTTAAAAGATTCTTTTGAAATTTGGAAACGTAGATGATAGAGAACAAGCACAGGAATTTTTTAAGTAACATTAGGGGTGGGAGGACAGGAGAAGTCTGGTCCCGATCCTTTAAAATTATGGATCAAATTTTGCCTTTCAAAAGCTGAGTCCGTGCTCTGTGTCTCCACTTACTGCTGCATCTGAAAATGATATTTTTCTTTCTGTGATCCATGATCAGTGCTGTGAAACACTGATCACCTGTGAGACCATTGATAAAATGATTAATAGAAATAAATAGAAATAGAAAATAGAAGCTAAATAGAAAATATATAAATAGTCTCACATCCCAAACCATACAAAGAATATGTTTTAAAAATTGCATTTAGCCTAATTTTTAGTAATTTGTAAACGGAAACCACTGTATTAGTGCTGCTGAGCGATGCCTGTTGGGTTTTCTCAGAAGCCATCTCTGGGCTATGAGTAACTCAAAAAATTTGTTTCGTGTAATACTTTTAAAAAAAAAAAAAATCCCAATCATTGAAGAGTTTAACTTCTGTTTCTCTACCTGTGTGAAATCAAATTTGTAAGCCGCCAGTGGAAAAGCAGCTCGCAGAGCTGCATCCCGGCTTTTCCTGGCCCAGGCAGCGCTTGCATTTCTGATCATCTTTGTTTTTAGAGAGTTTCGGCGCAGTGCAGCAGCTGCCCTTAGAGATGCTCTTGTTGCTTGCAGGACCCTTCCTGCCAGCGAAGTCACCGATGGACTGTGGACACTTAGCTGACAGCAGCGAGGAGATTTCCAGCCCTGGCGCAGAGCCCGATTCCCTGCTGCCTCCAGCTGCCGGCGGCAATTCCTGCCCTCCCTCGGCGGGCGGGCAGCGGGCTGGGGCACCCCCGGGCCGCCCCGCGGCCGCCAACGCCGCTCGGGAGCGCAGCCGGGTGCAGACCCTGCGCCACGCCTTCCTGGAGCTGCAGAGGACTCTGCCCTCGGTGCCGCCCGACACCAAGCTCTCCAAGCTGGACGTGCTCCTCCTGGCCACCACCTACATCGCTCACCTCACTCGCAGCCTGCAGGATGAGGAGGAGTCGCTGGGAGAGGGCTTGGGCACGCTCCGAGGGGATGGATACCTCCACCCCGTCAAGGTAGGAGAGCTGAGCAGCAGCTCCCAGCTTCTATCACTGAAGAAGTACATTTGCCTTAGATATGTAGATGGAACTAAAGATTTCAAACCCATGTATTGTTGATAGAGGTAATACATGAAAATCCTGCCTAGGCCAATCTTTGTGCTTAGGTGCTAGAGCCCTGATGGAAATATCTTGGAGCTTTGTCCCTGGATCCAGCTTCAGGACTTTGCACCACAATATCAAATGTAGTGTAGATCCAAACCTAGTGGGGCTTGGTCCCTTGGGACTGAAGGCAGAGGGCAGCACCAGAGAAGTACCGGCACCTCCTTGGTCCTCACATGGAAACCTTGGTGGTCTCCCACCAAACCCTCTGGATTCTGCTGGTAGGGTGTGTTTGTGGTGAGGTGATGCACTGTCCCACAGCAGTGACCCCAGCCACGGCTGAGCCTGCTCTTCTTCTCCTGCTGAGGCAGCCACAGTATGGAAGGTGGCATTAATTGCCAGCCATATGTTAATTCCTTCCATAAAAGTGCTTTTATGAAGCATTTATTTTGTCTAGTTGGTATATGCTGTTCATCAAAAAATTCACAGTGATACAGAAGGAATGAGAAAGGGGAACTGCTCTTGGAGAGGGCCTGGGGCTGGAAACTGTTTCCAAACTCATTGCTCACTGACTGGTGGGGCTTAAATACCACAGGATATTTTCCTTGGCTCTGGTCAGAGGGACTGACTTAAAACACTGAGATTTTTTCTTTTCTTTTTCTCTTTTTTTTTTTAAGAGTCTGAATTCAGAATTATTTAATTAAGTTAAATTTGTGAAGTAATCTCTAATTGCTATAAAGTGCCTAATTCACAGGGAGTTCCTTGTTCACAGCGTTGGTTGCTGTAAAAAGCACGATGTGAACGCAGGCTTCTGGGACCATTTAAATTATTGGCAGGCTCATTAAGAAAGCAAAACCTCTACATCAATTAGAAGATGGCTATAATTTAATTTAAAAAATACTATTATGTATTTCAAATTAAGTTCAAAATAGCTCCTGTTAGTTTCCTCAGTCAGAGTGAAAGGACACAGGTACATTTTATCAGCTGCCAGCTACTACTGGCAGAAAAATACTCTTAAATAGCTGTTAGAACAGTTAAATGATCCAGATGCACACTTCCCCAGCTACTGGAATAGAGCAATACTGGATTCACTTAAGCAAATATTTTTTTTTATAATTTTATTTATATATCATTTAAATGCATCTAGTTTTGAGATTCTATCAGCCTAACCAATATTTCTAATGTTCCTGGTGGTAAATAAATTTTTTTAGTTGGCACTGGATAAAAGTGTCACAAACAAATCCTAGTATGTGCTTCAAAAACCCCAAAGTGCAGGTTGTGAGACAGTCTGTATAGATAAAGACTTTAACTGCATTGAAATACCAAATACAGTAAATGCAAATAGTGACAAAAGCAAGATATTCAAGTACAGCTGTGTGTACACCAAATAAAAAATATAATTAATGACTAAACTCAGCTGTGTCACTGGTGACAAACCCATAACATCATACTCGAAACAAAATTATTAAATGAGATTGCACAGTCTTTCCAAGTCAGAATATGCTGCTGCTTTAGTCTTTAAATAAAAGAGTTGAGATGTAACTGCAGTTTTAAGTGTCTCTTACCCAGAGGTGGGGGGCTGTTTGCAGTAAATAATTTGCTGAGTTTAAGAAACTCAAGATATCAGAATAAATATTTAACACCAGGGTAACTGATGATTCTGAAAAGCAGTGAGTGGAAAGATTAATTATCTAATCTGAAATCATTGGAGCTGACAAGAACAAGAAGCTGCCAGTGTTGCCAAGGAGCAACTACATTAAATTCCATTTAACACACAGGTTTTAGCAGCCCCTGTGCTGTGGTCAGTGTTGTGCGAGTTGGCACAGATGGGTGTGCACACAGGGCTGCAATCCCTGCAGGTGCAGGTGTATTCCTGTAGCATCCCTGGTGCCTTAAAAAGGAACGCTTTGTTTTGCTCTGACAGAACATCTACAACACAAACTGTGCTAGGATGTCTGACCAGCATGGCCTGCTCCTGTCTCCTGGGTCCTGGCTGTGAGCTGTGCCTTGCCAAAGCAAATATCCAGGCTGACGCTTCCTTACCAAGCTCCTAACATTTTCCAGCAAATGTCAAAATGGGGACTGCCTGGTGATAGCAACAGCTTCCTATGTTCTCTGTGATTCCATCAACACTTAAAGCTTTGCTGAGAACTGCAGTCAGAGTGCAAAGCTTCCAGGTATCTCAGCCCTGTGCTTGTTTCCTCTCTTACAGAAGTGGCCCATGCGTTCCAGGTTGTACATTGGAGCCACGGGACAGTTTCTGACTCACTCAGCACAAGGAGACAGCGCAAACCATGGGGAAACATCAACAACATCACAAATCTAATCTCCCTTCTTGCTTTTAAAAAAAATGTTATTTATTACACCTTATATATATATTTAAGTTAAAAAATAATATCGACAAACTATAATTCCTGAAATACTATTTGTGGAGAAGAATGAATTGATTCTTAAATGTAATTAATACCTCATTAAGTTAATGTGATGCATTTGAATCAGAGGACGTTACTGGGATCTGAATGAGGGGATCGGGAGGCAGCGACTGCAGCCACTGACAAAAGCAGCAGCCCAAAGGCAGAGCTGCCAGCAGAGTAGGTATCCTTGTCCCCTCTGGGACAAGTGCTGAGGAAAACAGGAGAGAAGGAGCAATGTGGTACTGACCAAGTAGAGAACGATACAGTATTGAGTGACAGGCCAAGGGCAAGTCTAGAAATGGCAGCTGCAATCCCACATGTACTTTTCTCCACTGCCTAAAGCCGGTGGCAGAAATCCCCCTGACTGCAGCCATCAGGTCAGAGCTTTACCCTTTAGATAGTCCTACTATCTGTGTAGCTATTGCTGGAAATGCACGTTCACCTCATGTAAAAATGTGATGAAACCTGCGTTGCACACGGAGCGCTGTGTGTGACAGCTGTGTGTTGGGCACTGCTTGCACCCATCCATAGGATTGTGATGCATGTTACGGGGTTTAATGTGTGTTTGTTACCCTGGCACAGCCACGTCTGCTCACAGTACCAAGGCTCATTTATCATGGCTTTCAGTGGGTTCACATGTTGATGCAAACGAGCCCAAAGCCTTGGCTTGTTCATAGCACATTTGTTCACTTAAACATCTTCTATATATAGGCAAGAAAAGTTGAAACTATATGCACATATGTCATCTGATGTATCTGTTCTGTAAAACACTGTACTTCTCATATGGTTTGTTATTGCTGAAGTAAACGTTCTATTAAATACTATTCAATGAACGTTATATATTTTCTCAGTTCCAAAATCTGTATCCAGTTTCTCATTGTGCAGGAGCAATAGTTTTTAATAGTAATATTCCACATTTATAGATGCTGTCTTCTTTCTGAGGGCTTCACAGTTTAAATTTAAAAATGACATTTAGGAAAACAAAAATACTAGCCAGACCAGCTTTCATTAAAAAATATGGTAAAATCTGGAGCTCTTCAGCACCCCTGCAGCATTTGGAGATTTTAACAGGATCGTTCTTTTAAATAGTAAACAGAATTGAAATATTTTAAATACACTTAATATATATATTTATTTTAGGCATATTATTTACAATTGTAAGTGGTTTATTAGAAGATGATTATTACACAGCCAGAGCAACATGCAATAAACAAGGTAGGGCATTTTGTAAATAAAGTACAAAAGAGCAGTTTTGCATAGACAAGAATTGCTCATAGAGGAATGTCTGACTTTCAAGAACTGTATGTACTTTCCATAGCAGTAAAATGTGGGTTAGCACAACCTCTTGTTAGTGGGACAGCTGTTTGTTCTTGGGAGTTATTAACAGGGAGATGTGAAGGAGAGGCACAGGGGGTGATACTTATTTAAGATGAAGGCGTGACAGGACAGTGAGGGATTCTAGGAGGATTACACTCAGCACAAAATGAGGGTGAAAGACACAGATTGTGATTCAGAAGCACAGAGACTTCAGACCAGTTTTGTATGTCACTGAGATGTAAAGGAATGCATCAGGCTGGAGAAGAAGGGCAAGTGAAACCTCAGCCAGCATTTCATGTCCAACCTGAGCTGCTTTGTGCAGCAACCAACTGATAGTAAAAACAACATGTGGATGAATCATGCATAATAGAATGGTGTTGGGAAAACACAAAGAGGGATGATGCTTTTCATCAGATGCATGATTCATCTTACCTAGCCCAGAGGTGCTGGCTACTTCACAGGCTCTTAAATAATACACCTGGAAGGGACAGAATTCAAGAAAGGAAAAAAAAAAAAAAAAAAAGCTCCCTGGTTTTAAAGTTTTCTTACTTTAAATGTAATTGAAAGATCTGACTGCTTATCCATGAAGTAGAGGTTCAGGTGAGACATCAGGAAGAATTTCTTCACAGGAAGGTTGTTAAGCATTGGAACCGGTTGCCCAGGGAGGTGGTGGAGTCACCATTCCTGGAGGTGTTCAAGAAAAGACTGTATGTGTCACTAAGTGCCATGGTCCAGCTGACAAGGTGGTGATCGGTCAAAGGTTGGACTCAGCCTTTTCTGACCTGTGATTCTTTAAGCATGGAAAAAAGACAATAGTAAGGGTTCAAAAACATGGAAGGTTAAGAATGGATGGCACAGAGAATAGATCTTTACTCAGACCCTTATCACCAAGTTGCCAGATCTGTATCAGTTTCTGATTGTACATGATAATATTCTGAATTTATAGATGCTGTCTTCTTCCTGAAGACTTCACTTTCAATTTTAAAATGACACCTAGGAAAGAAAATTAAAACAAAAATACTAGCCAGAACAACTTTCACTAAAAACATATGGTAAAATCTGAAGCTCTCCACCACCCCTGCAGTATTCACAGTGGAGTATTTACAATGCTCAGAAGACAGCCAGAGGGTGGGAGCAGCAAACACTGTAGCTCCATTGTACCCACAACATTTGCAGAAATTGTGGCCACATCCCTATGACTTTACCAGCGTTTTACAGACTTATTAAAAGCTAGTAAGAATATGCAGAACTACAACAGCAATTTTTCACCTGACAAGTCCCTATATTTAGGAGTGGGGATCTTTTTTTTTTTTTTCACTGTGAAAGATTTTTCCAGATCAGAATTTTTATGCCTTTCCTTCCAGAACTAAGACACCAGGTGAGGCAGACCACTCCCTTCGGCCAGTGAGAGAGCTCTTGTCTACCAGCAATTTACACAGCAGGGATCACAACAGAGCCTCTGAGCCTGTTCTTTTAAAACGTGTTTGGTCCTAATATTACACTTCCTAGAACAGTTCACATCCTCGTATGCTGAAATACGAGTTTGGCATTTAGCACTGGAAATATGCATGGCCTTAGGAATAAAACTGTACCATGTTTACACATTGCTATCAAGAGGTGGCATTTCTCACGGAGTAGCCTCAAAGATCTCGGTCACTGTCAGCACAGCTGTTCCCTCCGAGGGACAGGGAAGGTGAACTTCCCACGGCCACACGCAACCACGCTGCCCGTGCAGAGCCGGCTGCGCAGGGACCTGTTTTTCCTGGTGCTCGGGGCCGTGACTCCAGCACCGTGCCCTGCGGTCCCACACTGATCTCACTCCACACGCATCGCCTCCCAACCCTCCCCCATTTCCCTGTGCGCGCGCAGCCGGAAAGCGCCGCGCGCCCGCCCCGCCCCCGGCGCGCGGAGGATTTGGGGGGATCCCGCCGCTGGAATCGCCCCTCGCACGCGGCCCGCGGATCCCGGGGGAGAGGAGTGGGGTCGAGTGGCCTCGGGGCGACCGCGTCTGCCTGCCCGGCTCTCGGCGCGGGTGGATGGATGCGGCGGGAGCCATCCCGCGTTTGCGGCGGCTGTGCCCGGCGGGAGCCGCCTTTCCCGGGGATCCCGTGATGGCGAAGGGCGCCCGGAGGCGGGGGCTGCCCGTGGGCGGCAGCTCCACGGCTTCGGAGCTGCCCCTCCGTGCCTCGGCCTCCGGCGTGGGAGCGGCAGCCTGGGTCGCCGAGTCTGGTGAACACAGAGTGAAAGAGGGTAAAAATGGGCACAGGTTGAAAGAGGGGAAATTTATGTTGGATACTGGAGGGAAATTCTTTACTGTGGGGTGGTGAGGCATTGGAACAGGCTGGTTGTGGATGCCCCAAGCCTGCCAGTGTTCAAAGCCGGGTTGGATAAGACCTTGTGCAATCTGATCTAGTGGGAGGTGTCCTGCCTGTGGGAGGTGTCCCTGTCCATGGCAGGGGGGTTGGGACTAGCGGATCTTCAAGGTCTATCCCAGTCCCTTAACATCCTATGATTCCGTGATCCCGTGCCGGCCCCCCGGCAGCCGCACGGTGCTGTTTCGCTGCACATTTGTGAGAGCTCCCCGAGCTCTGCCGTGCTCCCTGGAGCAGTTCCTCGGCTTGGCAGGCCAGGCACATGCTCGTCTGAACAGCAGGGCGATTCTGGGTCTTTTTAGAGGAGTTAAACATTTCAGTCTTTCAAAGGAAATAGAAGTGCCCCCAGCTGTTTAATGTGAGAAATCGCGTCCTGGCAGGCCAAGAGCAATGGCTGTAATCTCAAGAATTGCAGGGATGGTTTGCTGGTGCTTTTTTAAACAGTCAAAGCCATCACTTAAAAGAGGAGTGACTGTCATGCTGTTGTGAGCATGTCCGTGCCTGGGTGCTGAGGTGGCTCAGCTCATGCTGACACTCCAGCCACACAGGCTTCCCAGGAGTGTGGCAGGCATGGGAGACTGAGATGCACCTAATTAGTGCGGCCCACTCCCCTGGCAAAGCAAAGCGGTGGTGGTTACTTCGAGCTACCTCTTGGCTCATCAAGTCTTAAAAGAAATGACAGATTTGACATCTGAAGACACTTGGTTTTGCTAACAGATCATTTTCATCAGCAGATGCATGCCCTAATTCTAAAGATAAATTACCTTCTTTTTCCTTTAGGGAATTTGGCAAGTGTGGTATGGTGACCCTGACCGTGCCCTTTTTGGGTTGTAGGCACAGATCCAGAAGGGTTGGTTCTGGCAGGGACAGGACCTCAGGGGTCTCGGCAGCCTCTGGGGTGATGCTCTCCTGTCAGGACTGCAGTGCAAGCACTGACCTCAGCTCAGCTGGTGGGGAAACATCAGTGAGTTCCCCAGAGTATGGCACGTAAACTGAGGTTAAAGGCTGTAACCTGCTGAGGTGCTCCTCTCCCCAGCCATGGCTCTTCATTAGGAGCAGTGTACTTGTCCTGCAGTCAGTCATTCCTCACACTGCAGCTTGCTTTAGGAAAATGGTCATGCCTCTGCTTAACCTTGATCTCATCTGATGCTCTCTGTGGTTTTCTCCCCAGGTAATTATAAAGGGAGCATGAGGTTGGTATTTCTTTGTCTGGCTTACTGTCCCCAAGGAAGTGTTAATGCTTTCTCCTACTGGCTCAGCAGTAGAGTTCTCTGAATCAAACATCTGCTGCTTTTCATTGTTTTAGGCAGCAACTGAAGTTCAAGATGAGTTTGTTACTGGCTTTGGGAATCTTCAGTCTGGACTCTGCCATGCTGTTGCCTTGCAAACAGAAAGACATCACATGAATTCTGGAGCTACAGAAGTAAATATTTCTTACTGTACTTACTTAAAGATGTGGAGAGAAGCTTCTAGATCTAGAGTTCTGAAGCTGTTTAACGGCTTGCAAATTCTGTTACAGATGGAACAGAACTACATATGATTGCATGTAGTAAGGTTGAGGTTGAAAGTCTAACAAAAGGTATTATGACTGCTATAAAATCTCTGAAGACTTGCTCCCCAGAACAAAGCAGGTGCAATCCAATAATCCTGAAGAAATCAGAAAGGAGAGTTTTGTAATAATATCAGAGGAACTTGTTTTTAATTGGGGAGAGAAATATGAGTTCTGATTTGAGGAATTAACAGATGCTAGCTGGAAGTGAGAGACTGAAGTGAAGAACAGTGTTTTCATATCACCATCCCTGGCACTTACCCGTGTCAGACTTGGAATATATTTCAAAGGGAAAAGCGACTATGGTAGTGAACTTTACCTCTAGAAATATACTTGGCACCTGGGGCTTGAATGTAACAACAGGGAGGGACCTGGACTTTTGTGCCCAAAGAGAGCTTTTTTGCTCTTGCTCCTGGCTATACTGAATTTGTTCTGTGCTTAGCAGTTAAAACAAAAGGTCTGCTTCAGTTTATGGAAGCACAGCCCTTGAGACAAACATAATCAAAATTCCCTTGTATTTGATCCCTGGAAAAAGTGACACCAGTCCTAGCACGGGCAGGACCTTGCTGGCATGATGATGATGACCCTTTGCCGTTTACCCAACTGAATGTTGTGATGAGCAGTGCTGTATCTGATGTGCCAGCTAATTGTAGGATTTTTACAGTTTGATTTGCTCCCATCATTTCTGATGTTATGTATTCTTCTAAAGGTGACATCAGATGACCATCTCCACAGTCTTCCAGCCTTGTGTGTGCACTCAGAACCAACAGTAGAGTCCACCGCTAGTCTTCCCATTTTTGCTTAAGAGGTCATGGGAGAGACTGAGGAGAGGTAAGGATAAAGTGTTTGAGTTTTTTGCAGAATGTTTTTTTCAGAAGAATATGCATTCCTTAATATGGCTTCTCAAAACTCATGATTTAAAAAGGAATTCTATTTCATTCTATTATTTTGCTGGCATAATGATGAGAACCTTTGCCGTTTACCCATCTGAAAAGTTTTTGATGTGTATCTTTGAATCTGAAATGCCAGTGAAGGTAATAACTTTGTGTAAAATGGATTAAGGGTACAGAAAAGTAACTGTTTTTTAAATTATTATTGCTCCTAGCTTGAAAACAGCAGCCTGGAATGTGGAGTTCTAATGCCCTTGGAAATGCTTCCATGGTCCTTCCTGCTTCTCAGACATACCGCTTGATACAATAATATTGCAGGGAAATAGCTGTTCACTGAATACGTCTGAATAATCCTGGAATGAAGTTCAAGTGAGGGTGTCACTCTGGAAAGGGAACAGGCTGTAGAACTTGGTATGAATATTTCAGTGTGTCAAATAAATGGATTAAAAATGAAGGGTTAAACATGTAAAACTTGTTATCTTGGCTAAGGTGTTTACAATGTTAATAGTGGGTACGAATAAAATCTTGGATTTCTGTTTTCAGTGACTCCATTTTTTGTTGAGGGTATGGGAGCAGTAGCACTGTGATACCACTGGATGACATCCTGTGTAGGATTCACACAAGCCCTAAATATTCAGCTTATCCAGATTGACAGGACATCTGTACAATTTTACTGCTGCTTTTTTATTTAACATATATCTCTTGGATGTAAAACTTGCTGAGGATTATGTCTAGTGCTGTATCCTTACTAGGATGATGAAATACAGGAAAGCCCATAGTTGGGGAAGCATACTGTACCTCAGACACCTTCTACCACCCCATTCTTCACACCTGTTTTTGCAGTGAAGTAGGGGTGAACTCATTGAGCTACCTGCCCACCAGGTTGTCTTTCACTCTCCTGTAGCAATCTGCATAAAATGATGTGGAAACACTGGATTTTGGGGGGTTGTTTGGTTTTGGTTTTGGTTGCAGAAGCACACTGGCATCTTTGTCGAATACTGTGTTACTGTAATGTAAAAAAAGACACAAAACATGAAGCAGGATGGTGATACTTCTATACATTTCAAAATTTATTTATACAGCATGAGTAATGAAAGTTGGCTTCAACTAGGAAAAGTTTTAATGCACTTAAAACTACTTAACCCTCTGGGTGATAAATTAAAAAGAAGCAACAAGAAAAACTGCAGTTGAATTCATGTAGTTGAAAGGCAACATTAGATTCTGAAGTTGGGGGTTAAATTTTAGTTGTCCTACTAAAAACCCTGCTTAGTCCTCATTTAACAGAGAATGAACATTTGTAACCAGGAAGAGAGGTTCTGACTGTAGCTGTATTCTGGAGACATGGCCTCCCAGGCTGAGAACATCCATCCTTGCCTTCAAAGAACACTGTCAAAAAGCTAGGAATTCAAATCCCGTCAGATATGCTTTATTCCTTATAAAACTGAACTGTCTTAGACAACTGACAAGTTTTTAGTGTTTTTGTATTTCTAACTCAACAAAATAGTCTCTCAAAAAGCCAAAGCTTCAGGCTTTACTCCACAGAGAGGAGTTTTTACTCTTCATTAGTGGTGATGTGAATTCCTGGACCATATGCAGCAATAAACTTCAGGAGTTGATGGTGACACTGCATGAGGTAAATATCTCTCTCTTGCAGGGAGTTTTCATCACTGAGGTCAAATGGAAACACAGAATTTGGTGCTACACATAATGCAGATGTGCCTAAGTAAAGAAGAAATCAAGACTTAGGCTGAAAGATTTGATAAATGTTTGCCAGTACTTTAAGGGGAAAAAAATGTGACACAGATTACAGTCTTCTCTGCTACCATTTTTAAGTGTTAGATCATAATTCTTACCTTGTTTCTTAATTTCTGTGTGAACAAATGTGACTGTGATGCTTGATAAACAAAAAAATCCCAACTCTTGTTTTCAGCTTTCCCAAGGAGGGAAATCTGTCCTTAGTTTAACCTTGACCGGTGTTAAAGGAGCAATGCCTCAAATAAGCCAGACTTGGTGCTGCCCTGTGGCCTAATTGTGTAGAGCACTGAGGCTCAGCAGGGAAGCCAACTGACAGACTTTTCCAATACCAGTCTTCAGCAGTGGAATCTCTGGGTTTTGATTTGGAGTGACCTATTACTGCATTCGATACAAACTTTTTTCAAACTAACAAATGTGAATAGCCTAAAGACTGAGTTGCATTATTTACCGTGTTTTAGGGTAAGAGATGACTCAAGTAGCAAGATGGCAATCAAAGCATCTTCCTCAAGTACCGTCTGTCTTAAACTTAGCTTGGTATGAGCCTTAGACAGTGAAATCCTAAGAGATTAATATAAGCATGTCAGAAATAAAAAATAATGCAGAACTGAATGCAATGTGTATTGCCCTGTTTCAAGCGCTTTGTAAATCAAAAGTTAACACTGAAGTATTTTCATACTTCAGCTGTGCAGTTATACTTTCCACTGACAAAATACATATTATGCTATGAAAGCAGTAGAAGTTGGCGTATTATCTATTGTTTATACTTGTTTTGCTCCCATAATAAAGCTGTGGATATTTAAATCCCAGTTTTGTTTTGATAGATAGCTTTAATAATGATACTTGTTTCACAAATCATTGGTTTATTTTTTGCCTGGAAAAGTTCTTTGAACTTGGGTTTCTTTTGGCAGCATCACTATATAAGAGAAAGGGCATTCATTGATGATAAATAAAATTTTTTATGCTTGAACTTTTCAAAACATAACAGTCTTATCTAGATTTTTATTAAACAAGCCTTGACCAGATCAGTGCAATTTCTCTTTGAAACACAGGAGTGTTTCCCTTACTGTGAAAAGTAGGACTCACAGAAGTTTTAGTGCAGACGCTGATAATGTTGATCCATGAATGGAATCTCTTCTCACCCTGCGACTTGCAAGATAGTAGCCCTGAATGAGGTTCTCTGCTTCTGAACTCAGTTCAACATGAAGATTCTTAGCAAACAAAATAAACTAGAGGGAGGGTATACAGTGAAAATATTTAACTATATAAAGAAAAAAAAAAGAATTGATGTTTTTTCACACCTTTTAACATACCAGTGGCATAGTAATATAGGCTGGACAGTATTATAGAAACTATTGGTAGAAAACAGAGATTGTCACCATTTGACTGCTGAAAAACCTGGCCTCAAACACTGAGGGAATCATGTCTTAATTATATTAGAGATACTGATAGTTTATTTAGAATGGAATATTACTGATTATAAACTTTCCTAGTCAAAAAAATAGGCATAGAAGATCTGTTCTCATATGAATGTTAAGCTAGTATGCTTTCCAGAAATATGATCAAACTGAATTTATTACACTGACTTTTAAAGCACTGGAGTTGCTTCTATTGATGATCCTATTAGTGCTAGTGGGAATAGGGGAGGGGGAAAGGACAGAAAGCAAGTATCAAAAATAAGTAATCAGAGTGTGCAGAGAGAACCCTCTGATGCCAAAACCAATTTGATAGTCCCAAATGTAATGCATGTCTAAATTATTGTGTACAATATGTTACCTCCTCGTAATCCTGTGTTCTGAACTGCTGTGAGACTTTGTACAGCATGTCTTCAGGATTAATGGCTTTTTTTAAGATATGGTGTATTAGAGGAAAAGATAGTCGACAGGAAGGAAACTCATTGTATATCAAGAGCCCAAAAACATCTACAAGGTTAGCTGGAATCAAACTCACATCCTAAAGAGAAGACCCAGAAAACAAAAACAATTACTTTATTTTGGGCTTTTGACTTGTAGAAACATCAGAGTGTTTTCTATGTAAAATAGTCAATATCCATTATACTGCAAGATTATCCAATGGATTGTCTATAACACTTAGTAAAATTTTGTTTCACTGATTCCTACTATTGGGAAAGCTACCTCATTTTAGAAGGTACTTGATTTAAAGTCACTTAAGTTGTGACTTTTAGGGAAATATTAAGTTTAATTTTTTCATTATTTGAAAATAATGATAAATTTGAAATAATGATAAACACAAATAACAGCTGTAATGCAATTCATGTCATAACAAGGCTTATGCTTTACCATTTGTCCAATTAAAAAGTTCTCCTTTTGTATATGTTTCTTTGAGGAAGAATCCACATCCACAAAAGACCAAAAATTGGTCTGAAGTGAAATAGTAACTTGTTGGTCAGCTTCTTCTCCGTACTTCTTCCCAGGAATAAATACTGTTGTCGTCCTGCTCTCTAGCACTAGGATAAGACAAAACTCATCAGTTACATGATCAATTTAGCTGGACTTATAAATTCTAGTACCACACACATTATCTGAAACCAGTCACGATTATGATTTCACAGAATTTGCTGAGTTGGAATGGACCAAGACTTGGAACAGACCGACAGGAATCATCAAGTCATGGCCCTGCCCAGGACCATCCTCAAGAGTCACACCACGTGCCTGAGGATAGCATCCAAATGCTTTGTGAATTCTGTCAGGCTTGGTGTTGTGACCACTTCCCTGGGGAGCCTGTTCCAGTGCCCAACCACCCTCTGAGAGAAAAGCTTTTTTCTAATATCCAACCTAAACCTCCCCTGACACAACTCGGGCCATTCCCTTGGGTCCTGTCACTGATCACCACAGAAAGAGATCAGTGCCTGCTCCCCTTTTCCCCTCACAAGGAAGTTGAAGACTGCCCTGAGGTCTCCCCTCAGTCTCCTCCAGGCTGAACAGACCAGTCATCTCAGCCACTCCTCACACGGCTTCCCCTCAGGGCCCTTCACCATCTTCGTTGCCCTCGTTTCACTGAGTTGCCATGACTAATGGATCTCGGAAGTGCAGCAAATACAAGTTTACAGGACCTTGGCTTTTTTGTCCTTGTTTCTTACACAGACTCATTAAAAACAGCTTACAGATTTTTGAACATTTGAGAGCTGTGGATCAAACCCAGTTCTGAATTGGTGTGTTTGTTTTGTTCTCTCCCCTCATCTGTTTGGAGGTGGGAGATTACCAGACTGTAGAAGTTCAAGTTTATCCTTTTTATATGAAGATAAGTCTCCTATGTAACAGACGCCACCCTTGGCCAGCACAGCGCTGCAGGCTTGAATGCTGGCACTTCCAGTTCCATGTTTATCTTTGGACACAGAAGGAAAAATTTCACTGGAAGGTGGGTGTCGTATGCCACGAGGCAGAAGGCATAAGCTGTAATTCAGAAGCCTGGAGGATTAAATAATTCTGTCAGTTATAAGTTGTTAAATTATTGTTCACTTTTAAAAAAATACCGTACTTAATATGTATAAATACCATTATAAAGTATTAAGGCTCACTTAGAAACAACAACAGGAAAAAAAACCCTTAACATGAAACCAGTGTTAAAACTAAATGTTTAACTTCGAATGCAAAGGTAGAGCTCCAAGCCTTCTCTCCAACAGCTGCCAACAGGATGGTATTCTTACGGATTAAACGTGAGACAAACCATGGTTTGCAATATAAGTGATTTCTAGGAAATCAAAGAAGTCTCATAAAAACCCCATATTGTTAATTCCTCTTTCTCTTCTAGAGATATTTTTCCAGTGATTTAAAAGGTTAGAAGATTAGTAATCCTGGCCATCTGGGAAAAATGAAAAGGCTGGAACTTCTAAGCTCTGCCTTCTTGGCTTATACTCCCACCTCCCCAATTCTTTTGGAGAAAGAAGGTATAGAATATCTTTTTCATCCCCTGTACTATGTTTCTTGGCACAGAGATGTTTGCAAATTGTCTGGTTCCGCAATCAAAGGTTTCTAATGATTTTAAGATGTCAGAGTACTGTTAATACCTGGGAGAAAACAATGGAGTAAAATTGGTAAGTATTAGTGAACAGGGTATCACACCAATAGAAATAGGATGTAGGAAATGCCTACTTTGACAGGCTGCTGACAGTAAAATACTGTGCACATGCAAGACAATACAGATTACAATATTGAACAAGATTTGCAGTGTGCAGCTGTTTTAATATTAACCAGATGTTTTGATTCTTAAAACACTGAGCTCCTGCTTCTCGTATGAAATCTTACTCTAAACCTGGAGGAAAAAAAAAATCTTGCAGCCCCCATTTTTTAAATCTGAACTTATTTCTACAGCTAAATTTTTAAATGGTCTAAGTATTTTTTCCCACAACATAAAATATTATGAATTTTTAAAAGAAGTTCCAATTGAAAATAAAATTCGTGTCACTTTCAAAGATCCTTTTCAAAAATAAAAGCCCTATTTTGATCTTGGGAAGGAGAAAGCAGTTTTAAGGTAATGTAATTTTAAAGCTGAACATATTGTACTTTTCTGCAGTGTATATTACATTGTGTTAACAGTTTATAGTTGTACTAGGAGGTAAATACATAAAATGGGAAAATATAGAAAAATGTTTAGTTAAAGGCAACAATAACTGGATTTATGGTCACCATGTAAAGATGTGCATGACTTCTGATACCTTTTCAGTACAGTTATTATGAAAAAGAGAGATACAAATGTAAGTAACGATTCACACCCTGCTTATTAACTGAAAATGCTGATGGCTGGGAACCAGTGATGAAAAAGCTTCAAGTGACATGAGATTTGAAAAGTTTAGCCCTTTATTTTTTTCATCACCAGCTCCTGGGACAGTCTTCAGTTTTGATTATAGAAGAATGTTATGTTTGAGCTCTGCTGAACAGTGCTAGTGCTAAATTCTTACTGCTATCATTATGAGAGTGGTAAGAGGATGTATTATTAGTAAAGTTCTGATCTAGATGTATCACTTGAAAGAAATAAAAGTGTTTCAGAGAAAAAATTTTTATTTTTACTAAGTTGGAGCCTTGCATTTCTTTTTATATATATAGTCTCCAGCTTTTCATGTAAGACCGATCCTATGTTCTTTAAAAATACTAATTTTAAATTCTAATTTACGTGAAAAATAAGGAATCTCTTTACCTATCTATTACTAGGGTGTCACTTGTCACAATCAACAGATCCAGATAATCTGCATTTTCTTTTTCACATGTCTGTACCAGACTCAACAATATTGCAAGTTTAAGAGTATTGTAAGTGCCTGGTGGAACAACTTGAGAAGCAAAGATGTTGGCCAGGACAGCAGTAAACCTCCAGCATGAACTTGAAGTCAATGAGAGCAGATACTTAAAATTGTCACTGAGAAAAGAAGGACCTAATGGAAACAAAGTAGAGGTTAACAAACACTTAAGAGAAACCTATGCAGATATATTAGAACAAATCATTAGAAATTCTAGTCTTGATACAAAACTAATAGGTTTCTGTATTAAGCACAAATTCAGAATGCAAACATCTGACACTTAATTGTACTACTAAAAAGTAGTAAAAAGTAAAAAGGTTGCAGACACAATCTGCTGAAATTGATGGAATATGAAGGGAATAACAAACTCAAATATCAGGTTCATTTAATATGATTTCAAAGTACCTTCCAATGGATAGGAGAAGTTGGAAAAAGAAGTTGAAGAACTGCAGTGAATAATTTGGTAGTTTCCCAAGGCACGGAAAGTGGGCAAAAGCAGATATTATCAAATAACAGCGAGTACACATTTCAGGCTGCAAGAGGAAAGTCCCTGAGTGGTTTTGTAATCTGGACCTCTAGGGAATAAAAAACTATACCAATTCTCAAGATTTTGTTCTAGAAGGTTTTGCAACTTTTTTTCAGTCAGTTTTTAATGGAACTTTCTTACCATTTGGTTTACAGAGCTGTACACTATTTGCTTCTATACATGCAGTAGCTTGTAAGCCATTTTGTACACAAGCTGGAATTCCTATAATCCTGTAGTGATTTCCTATTGTCATTTTATTGGCCAGTTCATCTAGAAATAAATAAAAAAAGGAGGGGGGGGAGGCGGGCCTGCAGATTTGTTAGGGCATAAAAATAATTTTAAAGACACGGTCAGAAAATTCTTCAGTCTGAATGTTTGATTTTATGATTTAACATCAGCAGACAACAACGGCTGGATGCCAGATTGACCATAACAGACTAGAATAAAATAAAGTGTACGATTCTAATTAACTAGTGCAAAAGGTAAGAAAGGCACACTGGGTGAGGAAAAATAGTTTCCTGATAAAGAAAATAGACAATGACTTTAGTTCTGCATCGAAAAGGAATGGGATAGTTGTTTGCAAGTATGTGTTTCTACTTGTAAATTTCTGGCAACACCATTTTCAGTTATTGTTCCATAAAACATCACAGAAAAAACCCCAACACAATAAAGAGGAGATACAGATTACACAGATTCCAAAAAGACACACAAATAGCTTTGTGAATCTTAGTATTTCTGTGCATCTTTAAAAAAAAAATCCATTTATTTTTTTGGAAATGAGAACCAAAATCTCAGCCTGTGAGACACTGTCTAGCCTAAGTGATCACTGAAACCACTGGAAATTTAATGCATGCAGCTCACAGTATCCTACCCATAGATTGTTTTTCAGTAGTAGGTAGGTGACAGTAGAAGCCAGTAGTAGAAGGATGTTAAATATGCATGAAGTTAGTACAGAACAGCTCGACCAAAGGAAGTAGAAAGGAGGAACAAACAAGTGACAGAATGCAACACTGCTGAGCTGGCCGGGAGATTTTCTTTTTAAATGGAGGCACAAAAGTGAACATGAGAGTTTTGCTCTGTGCACTCTGCAATCACCTGGGCATACTGTTTTGTCACCTACTGAATTTTAATAAAATTAAGGGGGGGAATACATAAAGAACTGCAATGTAAATTATTACTTCCACCATTCTATCCGAGAAATGGAATGGCAAGTAAAATGCAAGGGATTATTGCAGTTTGATTCTAAAACATTTTTGACAAAACTCTAAAATTCAGCTTACCTCTCAAGAAAACTGTAAATGCCTGAATCCTAAAATGTGATTTATTGTTGGAGTATCCTTTCAAAGCATTCAGAACTTTAGCATCAATCATTTCAACTATTTGCTTATCTTTCAAAACAAAAGCAGAGAAAAAAGTTACTTCTCTTGAAAACAATTTTTTTTAAAATTACTTTTTTTTTTTTTTTTCCGGGGCTTTTTCCACTTAACTAGTCTGTTTACTTATTGTGTAACAGAAATAGGAAAGTACCAGATCTGAAAATAAGATTACATAAATCCTACCACCAAGTACTCTAAATTTCATGTCTTCCTGCAGTGGTGAGGAACACAAGCTACACACAAAATCAGTCCTAACTGTGGCAGACTCTGTAGCTCCAGGACAATGCACTCTGATGTACCTAAACCCTAAAAAAGAAGTAATAATTTACCAAACATTTAGAAGGCAGAGCTTTAATTTTAAACTTCTCATCAAGAAAAGAAGCGATTAACATACTGGACAGTGAAATTCCAAATTTATCATGTGTTTCTTCAGATGAGCCTCCACTAAAATGATGCATATAATTTGTTGTGGTTTAACCACGAGATGGCAGAATTTCCTACTGCACGTTCCCAAGCGGAACGGGTTGGCCAGGCTTCCTGAGGAGCGAGCCACTGCGGCTACTGCCTCGCGTGGGAACGGCATGGGATATGGAGGTACGTGCCCTCATAAAGATATCTGTACGATTTATTCTGCAGCCTCCAAACTTTGGGATTTATCATCTCTTTTATAACTGTATGGCCTGTGTTACAGGAGGAATCGAATGAAACAGCCTTAAAAATACTTAAGGCCTCACTCCACAATGGTACGAGCAGTTCAGCAATATTACTCCAAGAAGTAGTTCCACAGAAGTCAGCTACTCATTAAAGCAAACTTGTTCTGTGCTTGAAGCCTTTGCCAGCCACTTAAACATGTTGTTCTGTGGTATTTTTATGTAATCAGAAACACAGTTTCTAAGGGAAAAAGGTATTTTACTAGTTTAGCTCTTTTACTCTGAAATATTTTGGCAACATATCTTTTCCCATATAAACTATCTTCTGCATTAGGAAAAGGGATTGCTGGCATAGCTGTGCTCCGAATACATTTAATAATGCTGAGCAAGGTCCACTGTGCTTATTACAAAAATGTACGCATAATAAAACTATATAGGAAAATACCTTTTTTATGTTAGGCTTTTTATCTCTTGTTACCACATTTATAAAAAGCTTTTGAAACAGTACTGATTTTTATTTATTTTTTTACTACCTTCAGAGAATGGACAGGTTTCCTCAGTACAAAGAAATCTTGCTCCTTGTGTGTATTTTGTTACAGTTCCCATTGCAATCACTATCCCTTCAGACATATAAAACCTTTGAGATGTGTAATTAAAGGGATATGCAGAAAGACTCAGAACATAACTTGGTAAAGGTGGCAAATGTGTTGGCTTCAGCAATATACTGATCTATCAAGAGATACAAACGCATTAATACAATAAAAATATATTTTTATTTAAAACTGCTTTACTTGCCACAGAAAAACACACAACGTGGTATCAAATATTAAAAACATTTTCAGAAACACGTGAAGAGTAATTAGGTTTCATATTCATTAGCTCAAAATTCTTGCAATATGGCTGGGTGAAACTTCCAGCTATTTTTAATTAGAAATACTACTACAGCCAAAGGAAAATGAAAACTTAATACAGAAATATTTGTTAATACTTCACTATACTTAAAAGATGCAAGATCTAAATGGAGAATGCAGACTCACCTGGGCCTCTGTCTGCAATTGTTCAATTAATGATAATGTCTTAATAGCTATGAAGCATACCTATGACAGAAAAATAACTTCATTTTAGAAAGGAAGTTTTGTTAAAATATAGAAGCTATACTTTTGTCTACTCTTCTATAAATGTACACTTACTGACTGAAAAATCTGTGCAGCTTGTAGGGGATTATGGAGAATATAGTTTCCAAGAATTGCATCCAATTCAGCAATGTCAGAAGGATTTATTGAAATAATGAAACGATAAACAGCATAACTTTGTTTTGAATCTGCAGGAGCAAAAAGCATCTTAAAATAACAGAGACTTGTGTAACATTATGTATCAATTTAACACACTATGTATTAAGTGAGTAATACCATTACATCTTTTGCAATCCTGCACAAATTTCTGAAGACCACCGCTTCTGTCAAGGTAAACAAGGGCAACTTCCCTCATTTTCTGTATTTCAGGATCCATCTTCCAAGATCTTTGCACTCTTTCTCAAACTGTGGGTATAAACTGAAAAAATTATTAGAATTTCTACTACTACTACTACTACTATTGGTATATATTAGCAAATGCACACAAAATAGTCTTTTTTTTTTTTTAAACTATGCAATTCTTTAAGGATTTTATTGCTGAAGCATATTCAATTCCTAGAGTGAATTTCTGAAAAATGGTCTAATTTTTTTTTGTTTGCTTTTTTGTTTTTCTCCCTCAGGGAATTATTTCACTCTCCTAATTCCCTAAACCATGAAATTAAAGCTTGCATTTAATTTAACCTTCCCTGTTTATTTTATAGGTATAATCAGCCTATCAAAAGTAAGACTTAAAATATTATCTCCCTTATTTGATAAGTCTGTCATAGCTGTTAAAAGTGTGAAACTGGGAAACATCGTTTCTCTTCTTTAAAATCTTTCCTACTCTGCTGTTACCTCCTGTAGCACCCACTTAAGATGCTGATCTCACAAGCACTTATTTCCATCCATGTACACAGAAGATCAATTTTGATTCCCATAGACAAAACTTTTACAACTACAAAATTGTTTTGGAGGCTGACTATGATCTTCAGTGCTGTTTTCATTGTGTATTACCCACACATCTACTTTTTTTTTTTTTTTTTTTTTTAAGTGTAGAGTCCCATACCATGAAGCACTGTTTTGCAAAATACAGAAGAATTCCTAAGGCCAGAATATGGCATTTTTTATATATGCATCTGTTTTACTGTCTTACAGATTTTCTTCTGCCCTTTGTCCTCTCTGTAGATGACCAATATGAAATGCCATTCAAATCTTCAACAGTAAGGTTTAGCTACCTGGTAAAGGATAGGACACAGGATTACTGAGCTGATGAAGAATCAAAGCTCATAGCATGTGGAAGATCCCCTGTAGGAGTTCACAGAAGTGGCTTCAGGAAGACAAACAGATCAGCATCCAAGAGAGAAGTAAATGGTTTCCAGCACAATGTCAGTGTGGCAGCAATGTAAACCCTGTGGGGCTGGGATGTGTTTAGTGCCTGAAATAATAAATTATAAGCACAAATTGAAATAGAATTTGTAATACGGATTTTATTTTTTTTCATGGTTTCCTTCGGATTACTCCTGCACAAATCTTCAGCAAGAAGGGATTAAAGAAACACACAGATTCACTGTATTTTCCTGGCCCCTGTGTTCCCTGGCCTAGAAACACGGAACACCAAACACAACTAGCTATGGCCCAGCTCATTGTGCACTGAACAGTCATCGCCTAAGCTTCAAAAAATAAAGCCTGACTAGTCCCACTACCAGTGTTCACCAGCGTCCCCACAGCCAGCTAACCCCATTTGTGACTTGGCATAGACACCCATGATCTCCCATCTGGCTTCAGGCTCCTGCCATCAGCACCCTTTCCTCACAGACCTCACAGACTCCTCCACCAAAGTATTCTCCGGGCTTCCTATGCCCCCTCCTAAGCACTGCTGGAGCGGCAGCAATGGGCACCGGCGATGGGCACCGCGGGGCCGGGGCCGCCCTCACCACGGCGGGGTTCGGGCCCCGGCGCTGCTCCCTGCGAGGCGCCGCTGTGCCCGCGGGGAGGCGAACGGGGCCGTGTGCGAGGCGGCGGCGAGGGCTCCACAGCCGCAGGACCGGGCTCCTGGCGCCGCTCCCTCAGCCCCTCAGCCCCTCATCCAGCGGCAGCGAGCCCCGAGCCAGCGGCGGCGCGGGCGGGAAGGGCGCCACAGCTCGCAGGGCTCAGCGCCGCAGGGCCACGTCCCGAAGGGCAGCGCCTGTGCACACTCCCAGTCCTCGGGGAAGGCAAACCCAGCCCCATCCGATACCCACAGATGCCCGAGCCCATCGGGGCTGGCTGACTCTGCCCCAGGGGGAACATGGCTACTGTGCCCACCCACGGGCCCGGCAGGGCATTGGACAAGGGTCATGAACTGAGAGCGTACCAATTGCTAAAAGACAACGTATTTATAAAGCCATTTTCTTCCATCAATACATTTCGCGTATGCTTGCTTTTAGCATGCCAGCCACCCATAAACTTACCTCCTGAGAGAGCGCTTCTGAACTCTATTTCTGTTGTATTTCAGTTGACACTTTTACAACCACTGTGCATTTTCATCAGTCTGTCTTCCTGTGGTCCCTCTCACCTCTCCCCTCCTAGGCCAGAAGACTGGAGGGCACAATGACACCACCATTCCTCGGCCTCCACAGCACCTCCACCGCAGAAAGGCCTGCTCCTCCATGGGGTGCTTGGCTTCTCTCTGGAAGGGAAGGAACAGTCCCTTTTCGCTACAGACCTGCATTACTCACAAAAAGGCAAACTTTACCTTCCTTTACTACTTATATGCCCAAAAAGGAAGGGAGTACCAAAGGTGGTTTCCTGTGCAGGTTCAGTCTCCTCTCTAGGCTTTACCAAGTGCTTCAGATGTCACTTTTCAGCTCAGCCCTGGATGAAGGGGCTACAAACACTCCTAAGGTGGTTTTACTTTGAAAACCACCCTCATGTGCTGCAGAGATGTAGAACAAGAGCAGAAGTACTGTAAGGCTTTATTGCCTGATGTTGAAAACAGAGTCTGTTAACCTTTAGAAGACCTGATTCAAAGAACTTAAGTATTGCAAGTAATGCATTTAACATGTTCACACTTCACCAAAAAGGAAAAATCTGCTGAAGGAAAAAGCTTTATAAGCAATAGTAAAAAGCTTAATAAGCGATTATTAAGCTACTCTCCCAGAAATAACTTCAACTACCACTGCCATACTATTTTCTTAAAGGGAAAAAAAAAAAAAAAAGAAGGAAAGAACCCCCAAATTTGTGACCAAAAAAGAAAAAAACAAACCCTCTTACTCAATCAGGCAGCTAGGTATGGACATCTTGGAAATAAAAGACGAAAATTAAAGAGTGCTATCTCCCACAGCAACAATTTCTGAAGTATCCCCTCTCCTTCCCATTTCTCTACAATGGTGCCAGTACCTTGCCATAAAGGGAAGGTAGCTACAGTAGCCACAATAATTTCAGGAGCATACAGAGTAAAAATTCAGTATGAGAATGGATACTTCCTTTCCTATAATCAATTTCTGCTTTCCAGTCCAGAGACTGATGTTGAAAATATATGTTAAAAAAACCCAAACCAAACCCCGAAAAAACCCAAAACAAAAACAAATAACACCAAGGCTGTTGCTTCCAAATGACTAACTCCAAGAACACTATTCATGTAGTTGTTAGTTGTCCTGAACAGGCACATAGCTACTTCCAGTCCTTGCAGAAGAGAATTATGGAAAATGAGTGCCAAGTCACCACTCCTCTCCCACAACTGCGACAGTTCCTTCCGTCCTTCCACGCCAATGTCAATTTTTACTTCTTTAACCCAATCACTCCTTCCAAAACCTCACACAGCAACTGCTCAGCACCACTTAACCACTATGCAGGAGACTGTGCTATAGGAGATACTCCTTGAGATAAGCAAGGAAGCCTGTTTTAGTTTCCCCTTACCTAATGTTTCACTGTTGACACATCATTTATTTCAAAAGAATTATGATTCAATACACTCTTTTCCCCTACATTCTCAATTTTTATCTATCTTGATGTAATATAAAGAGTATTTATTTTAACTGCTTATTTTGTCAAAAGCAAGATGATTTAGGTACTGAAATTCATGTAACATTCATTCATTATCTGTATTATGATACACCAGTATCTTCTCTCAAATCAAGGCATTTAACTGAATGTATTTATGAACAAAAAAACCACAGAACATTTTTGAAATAACAGACAAAAATAAGTTGTTATTTACAAGTAATATATATAATAAACTACCATGATAGGCCTTTATACACTGTAACTGCAGTCAATTTTTGCATTGTTTAAAAAAATTTCCTTAAACAGAAATTGTTCAGAATTATCTGTTTGTCCATACATGTGTATGTTATGAGAAATACAACAGCTTTTCACATTTTTAAAATTATCAGTGTAATTTACATTTCCCCCCCCCCAATATCAAGTGAAGATTTAAAAATGGTGCAAACTGGAACAGAAAGACAAGTAGCTATGAATGCTGAAATACAATCAATTTGGAACACATTAGTGTTTTAAACTACAAATCCATGACAAAAATCCCTAATATTTGGCATGATCCACTCACCACCCACACCCAAAATGTCAAACCAAGATAGCCTTTTAAAGTAATGGTGATTATTGCATATTTTTATATCTTTGGAGAAGCAGAATTTTAACCAAAAATATTTTTAATGTAGTTGAAATAAAGACATATTTAGCTCAGGAAGGAAAGAAAAGTAGAACACGTAATAAGTAATGTTATCAAATCAATCCAGTTAATTTGTTCCATCCTTGCTTTGAGTTAATCCCCCATACCTCAGATAATCCAGTTGAGCCAATGGGTACTTCAGCAAGAGCAAGAATCCAGTTTTACATGACCAAGTTTTCATTCTGCAGAAGTCCTTTAAGAACCTTGGTCCTTAACTTATATTAACCCCTCATTTAAGTGCTGACAGGTAAATTAACACATTTCAAACTGTTAACAGGGAAAACATTTACCTTTTTTAAACCAGGATATACAAAAGACAATTTGCATAGTTACAATTCAAGCACAAAGTCACTGTAAATAAGTACAAAAGCATTTATAAATTTACTAAATTTGCTGCTGTTTGTGCCAGGCAAATTAGATAGGTATGAATGTAAACTTGAAGGGATTGAGGAGAACAGTCAGTGTTTTTGCTTAAAAAATATGTAGAGAACGCTTTTTAAAGGTTTTAAAAAATATTTTCTGCAGCAGGAACAAACAGTTCAAATCCCAAAGAAAGCCATCCAAAATGCCCAAATTCCTCCTATACAGCAGAGAAAATTTGTTCATAGGTTTCAAACCTACATACAAAACGAGGCACTAGTTACGCTAGTCTGGAATGTGTCTGTAACCCTAACATTTCAGTTCACCCCAAGACTTCCAAAACATTCTTCTCTTCTAACTTCCTAGGAAAACATATCTTCAGAAGGTGGTGCGTAAGAAAATCCAACAAATGCATCATCTGCCTCTAGGACACTGGCATTAATGATGCTGTAATCAGAAGAAACACAAACTGAGTACGGGACCATTTCTTCTGTGAACACTGAATCAAAATTCCCAATATCGTCTGGTCCAACCTAGAAAACAGAAAGATCTGTTAGTTGGCATATAAATACGGTGTTTTAAACGTGTCCTTGCCCTTTAGATTCCAAATTTAATTCTCAAAGCTGTCTAGTCTATGTCATTCTTTCCTATTTAAATATAGGAAATTTAAGGAAGCACACTGAAGCATCCCTGAATATAACTACTGAAGGGGTGCTTTTTTCTTTTAGGCTGGAGTTTGTGCTAAACCTGATAAACCTAGAAAATATGAAGAAATGTCTCTCTTAAATGATTGTTAAGGAGGTGCAAACACTAACAACCCTTCAAAAAAACCCCCAAACACAACAAATCCAACAAACCAGTCAACGCAAAAACAACCCCAAAACCCATAAAAAAAAAATCCCAAACCACATCGAATTCTTTTTCTCCCTTTTCCATCAATAATATTTTAAAGAGCTAAATTCTAGCAATGGTACTGTTAGGATAGATCAGCTTCCCAGTGAACACCTAAGAACTCAACACAGTAATATTCAGTCACAGAGAGAAGCAACAAGATAGCTAAGGCTTCTTCACTGGACACAGGCTCAACAAAAAGTGATCCTCTGATGTGACTGTAGGAAGGATTTTCTCCCCATTGTTGGTCCCACCTCGCCTTGAGTTTTTGGACAAGCAGTCACAGGTTGACCCAGTTTAAACTGATGGATGGATAGAGAATATTTGCAACTAAGATGTAAAAATTATTCAAAAAGCAGGAAACCAGTCTTTTGGGAAGTCTTTGATAAGTTATCTGTACTTTTTCTTTGGTCTTCAGACCCCACAAAAATTGTCAGGAATTTGACAGGAGCTAGCAGAAGAATATGGGATCCATCAAACTGAGTTTTAAGTAAAAGAAGACAGTAACATGGCTCAGAAGTGTGACTGCTCAAAAAGCCAGTCAGCACTCGGCGGGGGGATCCAGGGATCCCATTCTTCCCTATTCTGAAACAAACACTCTTTGCAAATAGGTGAGCCCTCAAAAGCAGAAATTTGGCGTGTATAAACTAAACCAGCACAAGGCACCTACCACATTAGGATTAAATGGTGGCGGAATCTTCTTCTGAAGAAGATCAGTCCAGCTGAGAGATTCAAAAAATGGATGCTTTTGAATTTCAAGCTGCAGTAAGGAATAAAGATTTTAGGTATTTTGAAAATCCATCCTATGCATCACAGTAACTACTGCTGCAGACTACATGCCCATAAGCAAGTCCTTTATCAGTTTGTTTACTTTGCAATAAAAGTTGGTGAAAACAGGAATTAAAATTTTTTAGCCTGCCTCTATAAACTGGTTTTCTTTTAAGATCATACTTTCTGCTTTTAAGCCATAAAATCAACAACACTGAAGTCTACCATAGAGCAAGGATGTTTTCTGTTGGTATCTGTTCCTGCCTTAAAGTTCTGTTAGTTTTTGTAGATCATACCACTGTCTGAGAAGCAGCTGCTTCAACAACTCTGCAATGTGTTTAGTAGTTATGAAGCAGCAAACAGCTATGCTAAATTGTTTCATCTTGCTCCACTCTGTAAAAAGTGAAATGATATGATCGAAATGGTCAGTTATAATATTAAGATTGCAAATAAAAGACTACAAAGATTTCACAGTTAATGGATGGAGTACATCTTTCTACATCATTCCTCATCACGCAGTTCTGAAGACGCCTATACTTTTTCACATCAACTTCTTCAAAACAAGGAAATAAAAAGGGGGAAAACAGAGACAGACATAGCAGTGCAATCTCTGTCTCCAGCTATTAATTCAGTGCTGTGCACGTGAATTTGGTGACGGCCCTTTAAATGACACAAGGTTTGATAAATCAGGACACCACTTACAAAATCTTCCCTTGCTCCAAGTCTGCTTTGCCGATCTTTCTCCAAAAGCTCTTCCAGGATAGACCAGGCTGTGAGACTGATTCCTGGGCGCAAAACCAGGGGTTTATGAAGAATATTATCGTACATCTCAGCAACATCACGGCAGTAAAAAGGAGGCTAAAAAATACAAGTTCTACATGAATTTGAAGTCACAAGCAAAATTGTGTTGTATGATCAGTAAATGATTCTATAAGACATACATAAGCTGTTAGCAGTGGGGAAATCTATTTCTTCTTACACACTGCTAACTTATAGTTCAGTCATCACCATTGCCACAACTTTACACTTGCTAACTTCCCACCCACCCACCTCCTCTCCTACTAACATGTTCTCACACTCAGAAATAGCCATGGATGCCATCCAACTTCAAAGCTCCCATTGAACTTGCCTGAAAAGAGCATGAGAGTGGGAAAACAAATCTCCTTCCCTATTTAAGGTCCTATGGGAGGAGATAAAACTCAAGAAAACTAAAAGAACAGATTGTTACCGGAGTAATTACATATGACTAAAAGCAGCATAGTAAGGTTTTTCATTCTAATGCTGCATCAAAAGCTAGGAAAAAAAATGAGAGACCCAAGTAAGAAAAATTCTTTAAATTTTATTCATTCAAGTACTTGACACAATTTTAAGTTAGGTTTTTTATTGGGTCTTATCACTGTTGATTCATTTACTCTCACACTAAAGTGATGATGACTGTCTTCATCAGAGCCGATATCTACAATTTTGCTTTTTGGTGAGCTGCTGGACACCAAGAGATAGCATAAAATCCAGAAGAGAAAAATATGTGTTATGTTAAGTAAAAGACAATCTGTTCATCCATTTAAATGGAGTATTTCAATATTATGCAAAAAGTTAGCATCTTTAACAACACTCGAGGGTTACTTCGACAAAAGGGGTAGAGAGGAGGAAAGCAACTCCCACCCTCCACATATCAGGTACATACCAGCCCATAAAGCATTTCATAAAGAACTGCGCCAAGGCACCACCAGTCTACTGTGTTGTCATAGGGCTGCTTTTTAATGACTTCTGGTGCAAGATACTAAAACAAAAAAAAAATATAAAGAAGTATTTCAGAGCATTAGGCCAGTACAAATAAAACCCAGGTTTTAGTCACATCACAGTAAACACCCTCAGGAAAAGCTGCTTCATCATAACAATTGCAAGACTGTGAAGTATTTATCTCCTTCAACAAATCTAGCAAATAACTTCATCATCATCATCTTGTCGTTTATCAAGTAGAACAACAGTTTTCCCAACTGAAACGATACTTCCCACACACTATTGTTTTCCCAAACTACTTTGACACTTCTATTATGGAACTTGTTTTACATTTCAGATAGGTTGCTGCATTGATGCAGAGGGAACATCTAAGGCAGGTGACTAGCCATGCCTACTCTGCCATCCTAGACCTGTATGCTCCCCCATCCAGTACATAAAAATGAAACGAGAAGATATTCATGCTGCCTCAAATCTATCATTAATGAGAAACTGTATGACCTATATTCAATTTCACTGTAAATCTTGATGAGGGCAGGAGTTGTGAGTTGCTGAGTTACAGATTTTTGTCAAATAAGTATCACTTGACTGATTTGTCATAAACATCCAATCCACCACACACTGAATGACAATGATAACTAGTTGCAATCTGCCTTGCACAAAATCTGCTCAGTTTCTCCTCAGGGCTTACTAACCCTACACCACAGGGACAGCCACTTCATAATAAAAGGCCATTACTTATGAGTATATAGTATAAAATTACTATTACTGAGCATCATCTGAGTCCTTATCTACACTACAGTTTCTAACCTCTCAAAACAAGAGGATGCTTATTTCTATTATTCTGAAATTATTTACAAATAGATGATAGCATTGTCCAAAAAGGCACAGATTGAAATTAGATCACAGTTTAATTATATCAGCATTTCTCAAACTTCCTATATCTGTGAGTAGTTTGTAACTCACTTGTCTATCGGTGACCTTGGAGAACCAAGAAAAGCAGCTGAAGTATTTTGAAATCAACTACTCAAGCTTTTTTTTTTTTAGTTCAAATGTTTCTGCTAAATACTACACCTCACTCATCCTTCACTGCTCACAAGGTTCTTTTGTGTAATTTAAAGTATGTTTATCAAATTACCAAAGTTATTAATGTTGGTATTTCACTGAATCCCTCATATGTGTTCAAGACTTACAGAGTCTAAGTTTTTCAGTGCAGTTTTCTCAGTAAAAAGACAACAGAGTTCAATAACTCAGTCAGCAAGTTCAAAGTTGCATGCATATGCAATAACTTGCTCAGGAGTCACTGATATTAATTCCCTGTAAACTTGTTAAAAATCAGTGGCAGGATATGGTAAGTAGATTCACACTGACAAATCTGTAGCAGCTATTACACAAGCTAACTGTCCTTTGTCTAGGCAGCATTTAGGAGACATGGGAGGAAACAATGTTTGGACAGGGCTGAAAAAACAGAGGAAGGAAGAGATGAGTTATGGCAATGTGAGCAGTACACAGTAGACACTTATTACTGCGTATTAATGAAAAGAACAAGGAATAGATCTGCAGGAAGCTTGTCTTTGGTTTGGTTTCGTGGAAGAGCTTGTTAAAAGAATGCAAATCTCCCAACAGTACAAACCACAATATTTAATCTTCCAGTTACACAAATGTTAATAATAGTCAACAGCCATTAATTGTGGGGCTACAAAAAGCCCCACAAAGGTTGTCAACATACTTCTGGGGTCCCACAGAAAGTTGCAGTGGTATCAGAAGTTGCAATCCCTTCTTTACAAAGTCCAAAGTCTGTCAACACAACGTGACCCTGTTTAAGAAAGAATGGTGTTTTAAAAAGAGAACGTACTCAACACGTGGATACACAGAAGTGTAAATTATGTGAGCAAACACAGAAAACCAAAAATAATCTTGTGTACTTACTAGTGAATCTAGGAGAATGTTTTCTGGTTTTAAATCCCTATTAAAAAAAAAAAAAAAAGTATTAATTCCAAACAGCAGTCACAAGAGCTTTGGAGGCAAGGAGTTTTATTTTTCAGCTGAAAGCTTCAAGTTTTGATGAAATTGTCAAGTTCAGGTTTCCCATAAGATGATTTCATGTAGTGTTTTTTATCTGGTAATTTGTCCTATTTTGAACTTCTGTAGGAGAAGGATACATTTCAGAAACGTACCTGTACACTATATTTATGGAGTGTAAGTAGCCCAGTGCACTGGCTATTTCAGCAGCATAAAATCTGGCTCGGTGCTCAGGAAAGGAACGTTCTCTTTGTAAGTGAAAGAACAGCTGTAAATATGCAAATAGTAAATAAGAATATTACACAGACAAAAAAAATCAGGTTCATAACAAGTAATTTTTACAGTAAGAAATAACTTATTTTGCTGTCCACTTTTTTTTAAAATATATATTAAATAAAATTGGTTTTGCTGCATTACTTGTCATTGCTTTACTCTCTTTCTCTCTTCTCTTTTTTAGCCCAGAAATGGATAAGTAACTCAAACACATTCTCCTAAAATCAAGACTAGTCAAAAGGAACTAGAATAAATCATTAGGCTGTGAATAGAAGTTGGCAAGACTAAACCATGCAAAAGGACCTCCTAACAGACTATGATCTGATGTCAAATAAATAATCTTTCAGTTCTGTTAATGCTTCTACTAAAGTTTTGTATAATTATTTATAAAATTGTATTCTGAAATAACCTAGATGTAGATCACTTTGGGAGATGATTCCACAAATTCTCTCAACTACAGAGAGTTGTCTGACTTCAAATCATTTGAGCAGATACAGAAGTCTAGCCAAAGATTAAATAATTAACCTAAAGATTAAACTATACTACAAATTCAAATTCTAGATATTTTAAGAAAACTGAAGTTTTCTGTTTTCTGTCTACAAAGTTTGGGAAAAACTAATAAGCCATCTTCTCTTTCCAAGCACTTCATTCAAATCTGAAAGCTGTTTTGAACTGTATTTTAGTTTGCCCAGAACAATACAAAACTAAATTCTGGCCAGGAATTAATTCAGAGTAGAGCAAATGAGGAGTTTGCCAATACAGTCTAAATAAGACGACAGTAAATTAGACAAGAGAAAGGCCCATCTTGTCCCAACTCTGACACAATGTAATAAATTCAGCCGTCAGTTTCCTTCCTTCCCCTTTTGAAATACAAGCATCTCAGCTAGTGCAGATGCAAAGAAAAGACAGTGTTACATGGTGAAAAATGTCAATATAAGATTAATTTCTAATAAAGGTAAATTTAAGTAACTGTGGAATACTTGTTTGTATCTGACAACCATGAATAAATTTGGATTAAAGTTGTCAATAAGAGGAACAGAGTCCATACAGCTACAGAAGTCTGCAGCAACAGCAGATAATAATAGGATTTTCAAAATTGGGGGAATGCTGATCACAGCCCATTGTAAAGGATTGTTTTGCACCTCCCACCTAGAATCAGCAGAGTAGACAGACTGAAATGCAAACAAAACCATCACATACCTCTCCTCCATTAACAAAATCCAGGACAAAGTAAAGCTTTTCAGTTGTTTGGAATGAGTAATGTAATCCAACCAAAAATGGATGTTTCACGTTTTTCAAAAGCACATTACGTTCAGCCATAATATGTTTTTGCTGTAAGAAGTAAAGGATCAATAAGTAAACAGGAATGATTTTGCAGTTAAGGGAAAAAAGAAGGGAGGTGGTTGGAGAAAGGGTATTTTTCTAAACCTCTTTCCTATTGAGAACAATTTTTTTCTGCAACACTTTGACAGCATAGTATTTCCCATCCAGTTTTCGTTTTGCAAGAAGAACCTGTGAAATTAAAAAAAAAGATGAAGAAACGGTATTGTTGCAGTTCACATTCTATTAGTAATAATTTCGTTATTTCAGCATAACTGGAAAGCGTTCATGCTATTTTTTCACCATACAGTTTCTTTGCTTCTAATATTGTCAATCAACAATATAACTGCAAATAGAGTGAGCTTACAGTTCAGTAAAAATCTGTCATGATAGTGGTATCATGAAAGACTGATTTATAAAATTTATTTTCCATGACCTGCTAAATCTCTATCAAGACCAATTCCAGCTTTTTTTTTGGCACAAATTTTAAAGATAATTCAATGAAAAACAACAACTTGAAAAATTGTCCAAAACCAGAGATTTCAAGACGGATTCTCTGGTGGCACCTTGTAAAAATATCAATATTTAAGTCACTTTTCAATGGGCTGTTGCTCATATTGCTCCACAGCATCAGGGGTTTCACAAAATAATCCATGACAACAAGAGGAAAAACATGATCCGTACTCCAGCTGCTGCATAAGCACAGGGGTGCCTCCCTTCCTCTCTGGGGGAAACAGAGGATCCCTATTGCTCTTGATGAGAAAAGGAAACACTCCCTTTTGTTACTCCCAACAAGTGACTGAGGCAGCCAACAGCCATACCAGGGGAAAAAATGGCAGGGCCATAAAGCAGCAGCCACTGGGCTCCAATACGACAGTTTATGTGCCACCCTAGACTGACACCACTTCTAAAACCTCTGGCCAGCTCTCCAGCCGACAGCCACTATACATGAGAAACCAGCCAGCTTTCCTTGTACCAGAGTAAGACACAGAAATAAAAGCTCACCTTGCCAAAGCTGCCTTTCCCGATAACTTTCAGGAAATCAAAGTCTGTTGGTTTAGCACTGAAAGATATTTAGGAAGGAGACAGGTCACCTGGGCAGAAATTACAAGCTGTACAGCAGTCTACTACAGCACTAGAGTTGCAATGTGAGGACAACAGCCTGCTAGCACCCTCCTTTTCCTCATTCCACCCAACACTCAGGCTGCTGCAGACCCGCCCTCGGAGACACCTCCTCTTCATTTTGAAATTTCATTTTCCTCCAGGGAAAGTGTTCAAATTGCATCCTTTGAGTTTATTTATAAGTTTAGCCTTAAGACGTAACAGAGAAGCAAGACTGTTCTCTTATTCTCCACAGTCTAGCTTCTTGCAATTCTTAAGTCTCCATTTCCCCATTAGTCTTCCTGCAGCTTATTTCTTATTTCTAGAGGTCCAAATGGATTCTCAAGCTTATGTGAGGGAAGGAAGGACCAAGTTTGATATCTATTCCCTCTTACTTATTCCATTCTTCCCTCTACCCATTCCCCCCTCATTTTAAATTTCAGTAAGAGGAGGGAGGTCCTAACAGCTGCCTCTTCTGTGTGTGTATATATGAATTCACTCAGTTTTTCCACTTCCCAGATCACCACTCCTTTCAGTTTTTCCCAGGATCCCCTTACTCCTTCCTGAATACAATTCTGTCAGCAAAACAATTATCCGTGTTTTCAAATTCCAAAACAACAGTTACATCACCATACACCTCTCCACTTATTGTCCCTGAAGGGAAGTACTCTTAAAATTAATTTCTTAGTGCAATCTATTAAGCACTTCCTCCTGCTAGCCCAGAACAAATCTGTGAGGAAAGGAAAACCAAAATAACAGTGATCTCCTAGATGAGGAAAGCAGATTCACACAGAACTGAGAACACAAACTCTACTGAAGACACCAAACAGAGAAGTTACCATTGAAGTAAGGGGGTTTGTAGCATCAACAAGGCGAGCTGGTCCTTTGCCATGCATTAAAACAAACTTGTTTTCAGAAGCTGTTCATATTCTTAAGCTGTGGGACTGTTCCCAAGGTCAGTTTAACTTTTCAGGTTTTAAAATTAATTTTAATCCAATTTAGTAAAAATAAAACATTTACAGTAAATTGAATTACATTTTAATTCAATTTAATTGAAACCTACTGAGGATTTCCAGATGGTCCCAAGTTGATATTCTGTGAGGTAGAGTTTAACTGTTGGGAGAGACAAAGAGGTTTATTTGTAATCCTTTTTTTTTTTTTTTAATTCTTTCTTATATTTCAACCAATACTAATTTCAAAATATTCTACTAATTTGCTCAATCCATACTTTTACACTTGTTACATTAGACATTTGGAGAGATTAAATATCCGCATTGGGAACTTCAAGTTGAAATATTTGGCCATCATCACCTTGCCATAAGTTATTTCTCCATACATCCCATTTAAGGATGAAGGTCATAAAATAATTGTGACCACAAAGGGCAAAATCAGAAATAAAAATTTAAGAGTGTTTCAACAAACAACTTGTTCCCCATTCAGAACTTATTGTTTTCTGCGAATTCTGTGAATACTTTTTCTGCCTTTTATTCCAAATTTTCCATGATCTTACTAATAAAATAATTTTAAACCCACACTGTTTGTATTATAATTAATGAAAGACACAGTGCCTTTAAAAATACAAAAGTGAAGTTTGTTCCGCCCCAAGAAAAACACTACCAACTGTTTCTATCCTGACATTAAAGGTTAAATAACTCAATTCCTGGAATGCCATGAATCCTACCAGTACACACCCAGGCAGAATTTGTTAAGTTACAGGGAGCAGAGGAAGCTGCTGTCATTTAGGTAATTTTCTCCATTTTGTTTTTGATTTAAAAAAGCAGTATTTGTACCCTCATTGTGGTTCTGGACTTTATCGAAGAAGGATAAACTGCACTCAAACACAAGTTACCTGGGGCCAGGCTGGCAGGCAGCACAAAACCAGAACTCCTACAGAAGCAGAGAATGGCCTGACAGCAGAAGTGAATGCTTCTACTCACTAATAAGAGCCAATAGTACTGGACGGTTTTAAAAATGCTACTGTATAGAAGAGGTTTTTTTAAAGCTTGCTTTTGTTCCTTGTTGTTTGGCTTCATCATTTACAGTAACTATGAGAAGGTGAATTTTCTACCAGAAAGTATGGGGTCCAGGCCACTATGCATTAGCTCTCTTCCTATTTTTGAATTTGTTCTGGCATGGCACATAAGTAATTTTCCACTGAAAGTTAAGATCATTTCACATTACTTAAAGTACCTTTCAAAGGAGAAGGAAAATGGTATTTTTTAACAGTGTCTTTGGAAATCAAACTTTTAGAACACACTGAATCACACACAAACCAAAACAACTCTTACATCTTTAACAGGGGCTGAATAAGAAGAGAAGTACTAAGATCACATCTGTTGACCAAGTAGTAAGCCATTGAGGAAACAAGCTTAAATATGGCACTTCTGCCTTCCTAGAAACACTGCATTTTTTCAAATAGCACTGTTTCTGGAGGCTGTAAACTAATTTTCAGAGAATCCATCCCCAGCCATATAGTGGCTTTTGTGACAAAAGAACCTTCAGACCTCACACAGTGTTACATGTGAACTGAAATCAAATCCATCCTTGCTCCTGAGTGACTTTTAGAAAGACTGCATTTTTTCCCCGGAGAGAATTTTATTTCTCCCCTTCTGTAAAAAAGAAGAACGCACAAGCAAACAAAAAGACAATTAAACATTCAATCTCCCCTGCTCCTTGCCAGATGGTTTTAGCAAGAGTCTTTGAAGAGACTGAAAAAACTATGACAGCTAAGCTGCAACTAAAGTTGTGTTTCTTTAACCCATACAGTAAGTGGGGGAGAAGCAGCAAGACAAAGCCAGCAATCACTTTTACTCCTCTGCAATTCACATCTGATAGAAAAACAGCTTACAGTCTACAGTGGAACTGAATCGTTTAGAAAAGCAGGGAAGGCATTTATTGCAAAACCTACCAGTAATTTTCAGAAAATAATATACCTAAGATTGCTTGTAAGTAGTTAAAATTTAGAAGACTTTTCCATTTTATTACCTTCCGACTGCTCCTTTCATCTTCATCTTCAGATGGATCTGACTGGTGTTTCGGGTTATCCATTTGAAGAAATGCTCTGACATCTGGACTAGAAACACAGTTAACTTCATTAGGACACCAATAATCTACATGACTTTCAGCCATAACCACAGAGCACAGGGTTAAACAGCAGTGTACAGAGAAGTCACTAATCACAAAGGTTTATATTTATATAGAAATTTATATTTATATTTGTATTTTATATTTAAGGATGGTACAAGCAAGGCTTTTATAGCAACATAATTCAACTGCTGAGTGTGCTACATACAGGACATAGAATTTTTTACTTGCAAAAACCTGACATGTAAAGTATGTGTATGTGAAGACTTCATAATGAAACACTCAGCAGAACTGCATTAAAAGGAAATTATCAGAAGAAAGCATGAGTTTTAACTGGCTAGCAACTACCAGGAAACCACCTTTCTTTCAAAAAACATAAGAGTTTAAAATTCTGTTGAGTTTTCTAAAATTAATTAAATACCAAGTCTAATACAATACAGAATGAAATACATCATCTGTATCCTCCCCAAAAAAGACATATGTCCCAAGAGATACATGGCAGTAACGTTCCTGTCCCCTTCCAATTTAAAGCAAAAGATGGTGATCTTGCATTCAGAATTCATTCTGGCTGGGCACTGACAGTGCCAAGAAAGGCACCCAGTGACAAGACAGTGTTAAGGAATCCTTCCCATCAGCTGCAGGACACAAACGCTTCAGGAACCTACAGGCTTCCCACAGCACCAGTTTCTAGCTCTGTCTTAGTGGGGCTGGGGGATGAGGACTGAGAGAAAGGTGGGAGAGTAAAAGAATTCCAAGAACCCACTCCTAGGAAGCAAGGCTTACTCAACAGTTCAAAAGTATGCCATGTCTTTCTTAACCATATAATACAACTGAGGCAAAATTAATTCCTGAACAAATGCGTATCATGTATAGCCTAAATACCACTTGAAGAGATGACTTGAATCTTTGAAGTTCCTTCAGTTCACTAAAAGGAAATCTTCTTATCAAGCAAGGAATCTTACCTAAATTTCAGAGATAAAACTCTTTGGGAAGGACTTGGGGCAGTCACTGACAGGAAACTCCACATGAGCCGTTCAGTACAAAAAAAGCACTCACTACAGAGCTGCTCTTTTATTTTGTCCCTAGTATAAACAAAATAGGGTGCATTTTCATAAGAAACAGATACATTTGCTTTGCTGTTTTCAATCCATTTCACTCTCCACACTTCTGTACAGTGAGGATCAGAAGTAAGAGATGAGCTGTTTCTGACACCTCTCTAGCTCCTGTATTTCATATCAGCATTATGGAACCTGCCTCATGTCCTGTGCTATCTCAGGCTCCCATTCTCCACTGCTTACATTTTGTATTCCTATGCCCTATTTTAAACCTGTTTCATTTATCTTCAGCCTTTCATGTTGAAAGTACAGCAACAAGACTGTTCACACAATTTCCCACCATTATTTCAATTTAATTCTTCCCATCTTATATGAACTCCAAATTCTGATCTATTTCAGAGTCCTGAGGTCCAAGAAGACAAAAATCACTGTGGTTTGGATATTGTAGCAATATTGGGTCAAGATTAAACAATTTAAGTTTCAGAATCTTTGGATATCATAATATCAAGAACAAAGAGGTATGGTTCATGCTTTTCACTAGACAGAACAACAGAACCAGACCTTAATTACCTTTCAGCATTAATCTGGACAACTGGCTGATTAAATAGAGCATGCTGTAATACATCTCAAACAGTTTCTATAGTAACTTTGTCCATGACTGAAATCACAGCAGGAAAAAATAAATTAAAAAAAGTATCAATTCACATGAAAAGGCTGCTTTACAGTTGCAGGGTCCTCCACAGTCTCCACAATCCATGGCAGCCAGAGATGTAACTGTGCAATGTTACATTGTTCATACTGGCAATTCTAAAAGCACCACAAAGGACCAGTGATTAAAAACAAGAAGTTAAATGTATCAATTTCTTAGCCAGAATAGCAGCACATTATGCAGAATGCTATATAGATTGATAGGACTTCTATGCTACATTAGTTCCCATGTATTAACTCAAGGTGTTTTAAAATACACCGAAACTATTCCTAAAATTACCTCACCTATGCAATTAAAAGGATCGAGAAAACCATTAAAAAGGGAGGTTCAATATACATTGTACATATATTACCATCAAAAGTTGGTTGTTTTGTCTAGATTTTTATGATTGACTACATTTATTTTATGGATTATCTCTGAAATACACAAAGGGGTGTCAAGCTCTGCTTAAATACAATTTTTTTCTGTAATACTTCTCCTGCATTAATCTTCCTGCAAAAACAATATGCTACCACCCAAGAATTGTGGACACATGGAAATATGCACAAGCCCAAAAAGTAACACGAATTTGAAGCAAAATGGTAAAATTATTAGCTACTGACAGAAACTTAACATTTAAGGCACACTTTATTTAAATAATGGTGCCAAGCTCATCCCTCTTCTCCACACACTTCATTATTTGATTTTCCTTTAGGGAACAAGTGCAGACCCCCAGCCTCTCACTTATAGAACTGGTAACTCATTTCCCCCTCGGTTGCAGGGTATTGTCATCCTTGATTTCTTCCAAGCGTTATGCAAATGTTCTCATTCTCATTAAGAAGCTACTTTGCACTACTTAAAAATAACTACATTACATCTTTAATGCATCTTCTATTCTGCAGTTGGATTCAAACAGGTTTTATTTGGAGATGTTCTGATAGACAATTAAATGCGTTAATGTTTCAATGAAGACCTACATTTGAGGGGGCGAGCAGCCCACTTTCAGTAGTTGTGCAGTGATTTAGGGAGCCTCTAAGTGCTCACAGGGAACAAACTCCCAGCTCCCATTAAGGACAGCGATCAGTAAGGATGACATATTATCAGATCTCTATCCCTTCTGCCATCTTTTCTTGGAACATCTGCATTCTATCTATGAGAGTGTTGTCCATCACATACAGTTAGCTGAGGAAATGCAGCTTGAAGCTAATTTGATTCCCAGTCTGGACTAAGCCAATAATCTCACCCTGTATTTCAAAGGACAGTGACTGCAGGAAAATCCTTGCCAACAGTCACGGGATGTCCACCTCTAACATACACAGGGGTCTCTAATCATTCTAATACATTTTAGGTTTTTCTTGGGTTTTTTTACTGAGCAAAAAGGTTTGGCTTTGATACAATGTTCAAGAAACACACCTGATCCAAGAACAAAGTCCACTCACAATAAATGAGAACACAGTGCTGTTTCAGAGATTAATGTAAATACAGCCATCTTGGACATACTGAATCTGACATTTGTGCTTTTCAATTCATATATTCGAGTGCCTTCCCATCCAGAAATACGGACATAATCTTGAACCATCCTTAAGCTTTTAGTGAAACAGTTTTTCTATACAGGACTTAAAATATATGACATTCTGGTTTTAATGCTTAAAAGATGCAGTGGAAGGTGGGCTTCCTAACAGTTCTGTGAGAATGCATAATCCACTACATATTCCTTGTACAACACTAACTTTAAGTTATTTTATTTTACCCAATTTCAAATTTAATTCACACATTAAAATAAAACTGTTCAAGAAAACAAGATTGTGGACTATCTGTGAAGACAGTCACCACATGTTCCTTGAAAAGTTCCTAGCAAATTTTACAAAAAAATCCCCAAACCACCAAGATCAAATATTTGGTATTTCTTCACTAACAACATTCATCAGTGCACCAAAAAGGTGACAGATTATACGGTTTTATGATTTGTTGCAATGGAGCACTGCATAAAATAAACCCAAAGCTAACTCCAGAAAAACAAAGTACCTCACAGTAAGAGAGAAACAACACAAATTACTATAACATTAAACACTTTCACACTAAATTGTCAATTAGAGGCTTGCTTTTCCTCCCACATCACCATTTCTTTAAGGGTTGGGAGTACAGCACAAGACGAATTGAGGTCTCTATTTTGTTTTTATTGTAGAACTAAGCTTAATAAGCTTATTACTGAACATGCTTTCAACAGTGCCACACAAATGGACCTATGTCTTAATACTGGTTTAAGTCAGTTTTAATGGATCAGACAAGCTAAGAGCAATTGTAAAGAACACAGATTCAGATACAGATGCATTTGACCACAAAACAATTTCAAAACCGTCACAAACATTTAAGAAGGCAGGTGGATTTGAGGTTTGAAGTCTTTTTTTTTAAGCACAGCATTCTGTGCTGTGCACAGAAAAAGGTACCATTTTACCTCTGGAGAACAACTACAGTATTGCTTTGAGACAAAAATACTTGATACTTGGACATACTGACAAGCAAATAGGGAGGAGATTGTGCTAAATAAACCACTATTCCTTCTTGATATAACAAATCAGATTAGCTTTCAATAATTTGTTATATTAAAGTGCTTTCTATAACTTCCCAAAGAACAGTACTATGAACACAAACCTCATAGTATTTGTTCTGATGGAAAAGTATCCTACCATAAAGACTTTGTTACTAATTTTTTTCCACTTACGATATGGAAGTATACATAAAATGCCCTTTTTTTCAGGGAAAAAAAAAAAAAAAGGAAGGAAGCACATATTTCAGGTTAACAGAATGTTAAATAGTTCATTTTTTGTGAAGAAAGAAAATCTGACTGCACACTGCAAACTGCAGCAATATTCTGTAACTTATTTTCTTCCTGTGGGAAATGGGCAATTTCACAGGCTGTACAGTTTGGCTTATTAAACAAAGCATATGCATAAAAAAACATTTAATTAACACTAAAGCCAAGCATAGAGATTTACCATTTTACTTGTTCAAGCAACATGGAAAGCTGCATGGATTTAGCTTAAACTGATTATATATTTCAACTGAAAGAAGGCAGTTTGTCCCCAGTCAGTTCACACACAAAGCGCTGTCCTCCAGATTTAACTGGAGCCAACTCTCTCCTGCCATAATCCCACATCCACCACTGTCCCACCGACGGTGGGGAACACACCTGCGGTTCTTCTGCCAGAACAATTCAGGTGCAAAGCTTATTCATTTGTTTTAGGCAGGTCATCTTGGTCATCCATCTCAGCGAGCTAATTAAGCTACTTGGTTAACGTGCTTAACACAGGTTCCAGAGCTCACACGCGAACTGCTCTAACAAAAAGGATGCAGGCAGGGACTTACTGCCAGCAAGGCAGTACCAAGTGACAGCAGAGCTCTCAAACAGCACAGCCATCGGCAAAACAAACACTGCCCTACAGCAACAGAGTTTAGAGTGGAGTCTGCACCCCTTGAATTAAGATCAGTTAATTGCCTTCAAGTTGATTTGTAGATCAGTTTTCAGAAAAAAACCAACATTTTTACACTGTTCAGTCTGTCGATTTTTCCTGAACAAATGGCCATATTAAAGTTTATTTTTTATACTGAAGAGCTCTGAACAGGTAAAATACGTTTTCTGGTTAAATACTTAATTTGCAATTTTGTATTTAACATGTCTTTTCAACAGTCCTTAAAAAACAGAAAGGAAACTACTTACTGGTTGCATAGCTCTGGCTGTCTAACTAAATTTTGAATGAATTCATTCAGTCCTGCTCTTCTCTGCTTAATAAAATCTGAAAAAAACAGATTTATTAAAATCAGTCAGCTTGTGAGAAAGACTTATTTTCTTATTTAGATTTTTTAGGACTTAAACAGCAGTTATAAAAGAAACTGGTTCCATGACTGGTTCAGAATGGGTTGGTTCTACGTATTAAAATTGCAAGCTTAAACCATTCAGCTGAGGTGAGAGAACAAATTTCAGTTTCTCCGTAACACTTCTTGAAAATGTAGAAAGCCAGGTGGATTAGAAGTGCATTAAAGTGCTTCAAGAACAGTGTGTAACCACAGTGGGCTCCCCTGTGCCGCCTTCCTTGCACGGGTGAGCCCTTCCAGACCTGATTCCACAAAACCAAAAAAACGAGCGATCCACAGGCAAAACCTGACATCAGTTGCACAAGTCAAGTTTTTACATGAGCGGTCCCACTAAGCAGCATGTTTCCATAATATATGTGTGGCAGTGGGAAAGCTGCACAATTCATCCTGCCAGCAGGCACTCAGATATAGCCATCAAAGATAATTAAATATCTTCTTTTAAGTTTTGGACATCATCTCTAACGTTAAAAAAAGCCCAACAAATCCCCAGAATCCCCACCTTCATCTAAAGCTTAAGACACGTAACTGTTTTGTAGCAATATGGAAAGATACACAAAGGATTTGGAATAGAAAGTTCTATCACAAAATAAAGTATAAAATAGAATAATCTTGCCTTTCATTACTCACGTCAACAATAATTTGTAGGGAAAAAGAATATTTAACTTGTGTATTAACTTTTAAAGCATTCCAATGACTGCCGGATACAGATTACTGACAGTTATTAAAATTTTAAATTAACTTTTAATCAAAAGATGTGTTTCAAATATTATGGAAAAATGTTCATAGTGTTTCAGGGATATAATCCTAAATCCTTGCTAGGGTATTTAATAATCCCAAATTACTGACAACAAACAGGAAGGTAAATTTGCATATAGATGCTATGTGAGTCACCAACATCAGCAGTTTCAGTGTGGCAGGTGCACACTGTCATCAGTCACTCTAAGCCTACAGAGCCATCCATGCTGGTGAAGATAAAACACCCGTAAATTTTCAATTTCTGTATTCTGACTGGTTTCAGTGATTCTCCTCTGTCCCATTCTTTTAAGTTAAAACAAGATTAATTTTGAAATAACCTAAGTGTCAATAAAAACAGAGCCCTTAAGCAACAATGTACGCTAAACCAGTATTTTTGGTAGATTTTGGGAGAAGGGATACAAAGGTTTCACTCTGCTGTGTTCCAGTGCAACAGCACAATGCTGCATACCCATGGATGGATTACAGAAGTAAAATAGCTTTTCAGTATTTGTAAAATATGTGACTTGTTTCAGAAGCCAGCAGAAACATTACATCAAAGCTTCAATAAATCAGTGTTAAGATAAAGAATAATTTACATGAGCATCATGGCTCCAACTCCACCCTACCTCCCAGCAAGACACATCTTGAGAACTGTTTAGTTTCTCATGCTTCAAGGATTTCAGCATAGCTCACAGAAATTTAAAACAAGTCTGAGGACTTTGTTTTACATATATAATTTTAATAAAGTTTTAGTTGAGGGTTTTTTTCCTCATTAAAACTCCAGTTTCCTAAATTTGACTCCAAGAAATCCACCTGCACATTTGGCTGTACAGCAAACCGGACTCCATGACATTATCTGGTCTTCAGCAGATGAGTAGACACAACACACTCAGAACTTTTAGCAATCATTTACATCTTAATCAGAAGAGAACATCAGAGCTTGGATACTTGTATTTGATTATTTTAATAAACATTAAAGAGGAATTTGACATCAGGATCCAGACGATTAACTGTAACTGCCAAAAATTAGATTTGTTTGTAAGAACCTTAAAAAACCCAAAACTATACATCCTAAGAGTTCAACAGCTTTGGACCCATTTGTTCCTCAGTAAAGGAGAAAACGAAAGGATTGAAAGAGGTGCAGGAGGAGGTGAAACTACACACACAGTCTGATCACATCAGCAAGCCAGAGGAGGGTTCCAATGACCTTCAGGAGAACCCTTAAGTAAAAACAGACTGAATGAAGGATATAGATACACAGAGCAACGGCCTGGCCTTCCCATTTGCCTTTTTGTTTATTCATCTGTGGTGCCACCTAGGTTAATTCAATGCACTTAGAAGTAACTTTTCCATTAGTATTTTGCTGTGTACAGAGCAAACTAAATTGGGACTTATCACTGGTAATTGGATCACAACATGTTCACATCAGACAGGCTTCCTGTTTTTGTTCCTTTTACAGAGGAGATTAGTTTTCATCTAAACTGTACAAAGCAGCACATTTAGATACAGAGAGTTCAAAAGTCCTTGAAGATAAATCCTTTGATTATTCCATTTTTCAGAGGTGGTGGTGGGGGAAGTTGCACAAAGGAAATTTAACGCTAACTAGGCATATGCTTAGAAGAGTCAGGGGTTTGGCTTTAGCACTTAGAGGAGAGAGATTACACCTGACAGTTCATAATCTCTCACAATCCTGAATATGGGAGGGTTGGGAGGAGCTGGAGCCTTCAGTGCAAGAGAGGCACTGGGCCACTAAGCAATACTTTGTTAACTATCACACGGTAGAATACCTACCTACGCTAGTTCCTGCTCGACTGAAGCATGACTAAACTTTGGTTTAGTCACTGTTTTGAGGACTGGTGTAAAACTCATCTAATATAGCTGCTTGTAGGCTGGAATGGATCAATTTTCATATAAAGAAACTGACAAAATGAATAACAAGATGATAACTTACCAGGATCAAAATTATCTCCAAATATTCTTTTAGCTGGAATCTTCAAATTCATGGTGGGAAATTGCTTCTTTAGCTGAAAACAAAACACATACAAGTGGTTTGTGCTTAGACATCGAAGTACCTAGAAATAATTGCACTTTGTTTGTTTTCTGATGAACAGTTTGAACACCTGATTATCAGTAATTCTGCTCCGCTATGTCAACTCCTCTATTTGTATACTTGGGGGGAAAAAACAAATCCAGAACAATCTGTACTCAGTTTGTTTGCACCAGACATGCCTTTTTAAATTCAAAGGCAATCTCATCTTCGTCTTCAGCACTACTTCAGCACTAGCACTAAAATGATTTTCCACTAGCCCCAGGTTAAAAAACATAGACTAGAATTTCAGTGTTGCTTTTATTGTCCTCTCTTCCTGCATAAATTCTTGAACTTTTTTGGGTTTTTTTTTGTTCTTGCTTGCTTGCATAGGGCTGTAGGCATGAAGTTTTGAGTGGGCTGGGGATACAGGCCTCTGGGTTTTGTCCAAGTGGCATTCTTAAAACTTTAGAAACCATAGCTGGTCTGCCCTTAAGTCAAAACTTCAAACAGATGAACAGCCTGTTTTGCAATCCTGCATTTGATAATTTGATTAAATTCTACACTTGATAAACTGACCAGAAGATAGCATAAACCAACATTGAATTATATACTATAAAACCCCAAACCTGACATAAGTTAAGCCTTGATTACATGTACTTCAAGTGCTGCAGAAGCAATCTTACTCTCATTGCCTTTAAGAGAGCAGTTTTCTAACAGAGTAGCTGGCAATTCATCTCTCCATAGCAACAACAGTATCTCTTCCCGTTAGTAGCACAAGTTTTTCTATATTATATGAATTACACTGAATAGAAACTGATCTAAATGCCCTCCTGGTTATGCTTTCCCAGGACCTCATTCTCTGCCCACGTTGAGAGACCAGTGCTGAACAAACTTCAGCAGAGCAATGCTAATCTGAATGGCAAAGGAATGTGGCAAAGGAACAGGACCACCAACACTCCCTCTGCAGGTACCAAAAAGGGGATAATTACTTTCCTTCCAAGCCTACATCCTTGAAAGATTCAGGCAAAATGTGGGATGGTGTATCCAGGGGCTCAGACATTGTAAAACAGCCCCAAGCTCACAGCCTGCATTTGGAGACCACTGCCCCATGCAACTCCATGTACAGTGAGGCAGAAGGGAGAAAAGCCTGAGTACTTCTCATAGAGGCGATGGAAAGGAAATGGAGGCACAGATAAGCAGCTGGTAATATTTTCTTATGGGGATCACAGGGAATTATTTCCTCTTTTGTTAAAGCAAAAATTGTGGGATGAAGAAGTGGAGGCAAGTATGGACATAGGACACAGACTGCATATCTGAGCAGTTATTTGCCCTTCTTGCCCACTCTCTAAAAGGAGCGAAATCCTCTTCTAGCAATGAACCCAAGAAATCCATACTTGGTTGCTGAAGAGGCCTATTTTATGTGGAGCACTGACCACATTTTTTTGTGAAAGAACATAATACCTTATATGAAACCGCGGGTATGAATTGCCATGCTTGACTTCAAAGAAAATTTATATTAAGAAACAAGGACTCGTTCGTGGCTTTCAGTACTTCAAAGTAAAACGCTTATTTTAGGAGAAACATATCAATCTAGATGTTTCATGGGATTTTTATCATGAACAAATGCATATTTCAGATGTTTTGACAACCACTAAATTGGAAGTTTCTCATTATGCTATGATCCCAAGCAACATGAGAAAAAGTGACAAATAAGTGGATTTTGAGTTTGAAATTCAAAACAACCAAAGCTTAAAAACCCCATTGCATCATTATCTTTAATCAGGGGTCCTATGGTTATTGACTCAAACTCCTCAGGAGGGGATTAAGTCAAACCATAACACTGCAAACAGGTGTTACTCTGCTATTCTGGCATGATTTCATAGCCTGCCTGTTGCTTACCGTATTGTAGAGTTTATCAAACTCCGCATACCGTCTTAAGACAAACCACTCATTTCTGCCAACAGAGACCAGCACTTTGTAAACCTGTAGTAGCAAACATAAAGTTAATGCCCACAAAATCCAGTAAAACCTCCAAGGTTTAATCCTGTGGTGGAAATAAGTTGTTACAAGTAGTGTGTAAATGTGCTTGTTGAGCTATGTATTTCTTACAGCTAAGTCACACAGATATCAGCAGAATGGATTAAAAGAACAATTAAAAGAATGTGGTACTTTACAGGAATTTTTTTAAACATCAGGTAAGCAAAAACTAACATCAAAGTTGATTTAATGGAGTTTTGTAAATTAGTTCATATCCAACAAGAACACCTGGCCATCAGATAGCAGTCTATGAAAATGTACTAAGATATTTGATAACAACTTGATAATCCACAATAAGACTAATATTAAAGAAGTAAAACAATATGGAAGATTGCCTTCATCAAAACATGGAGTACATATGGAAGGCAATTAGATAGATAACAAAGATAACTGTTCTTTCCAACACCTTGAATATAGTAGGATCCTGGCAGATGACAATTGTTCAGGGAAGAAAAAAAATGGTGCTGTGGCCGAAATAAAGCACAGATAGCTTAATATACAGCACTGTGATGAAGGGAAGTATAGTTGGAACCTGCTACACGGTTCTGGCCATTCAAATCTCATGTCAGAAGACTTCGGTAACTAGACAGCTTGTCAATGCCTGGATTCATAAATGTGGTTGACTGCTGGGTGTCCAGCAGGCTTCTCTCATCTCCTAGGCAATTAGTTGTCCTTCCTTTTCTACCTTCTTGTAGTTCTAGAAAGAGCCCAGCTATTCCTCCAGTAGAAAGGATTGGCACAGAAAGGAAACGAGCGCAGAAGGCTGCTAATTCCCAGTGTAGGAAACTGGACCAATGCCTCAGTCTCCCTTTTGCCCTGCAACAGCTTCTCACCTCTCTCCTTTAACCCTCACAGTGGAAGTGGCAGCTACCACCACCAGCTCTTCAGCCTGAGATGTGCATTCATGCTATGTTAACTGCTCAAAGAAGCTGTTCTCAGTCCAAGTCCCTGGGGAACACAGGAGGCTGGACGGAAGCACACAGCAGAATGCTGATGAGACCCTTCTAAGGAAAATTCTTCCTAAGACAAAGCCTTCTCCTACAATGCTGAACAAGAGTTAATGTAAAACCTACCTACACACTTCTAGAGCCTCCCTCCACGGCAAACCCTGAAAGCTTCAGCTGTGAAGACTTAAGCACTGTCCTCTTGAACTGAGTACCTTATACAGCAATCAAGCCCTGCAAGTGATGTTCAAGAACACACCTTCGCTCCCCGTGACTGCACAGCAGATCAGTGCCAACACAATTAAGCAGCAGGCCGTGGATTTCTTAAATTATCCAGGCAGAATGCACAGATTGCAAAGCGCACGGGCAAGCACAAGTTAGGGTACGAGATGATATCCACCTCCATGGCAACCGCAACATTAAAACAGTTTTGTTCTCAGAGTAGCAGTAGAACAACAACACCATCAACATTTTTCACACAAGGGAGCACAAAAAAACTCCATAGGAGGTCATCCAGTTCACACCACCAACAAAGCTCTTGCACACCCGACAAAGGGAAAGCTGCAAGTTATTTGAAGCACTGAGGGATAAGAGCACATATGATATCCACAAAGAATCTGGTAAAACCTAAAAACACAGCATGTCTTTGGGCTGTATTACTACTCTCAGCTACACCTATGTAATGATTAAAGAGATGTGCAATGTCTGCTTCTAGAAAGGTGGTGGGAGAAATCTAGCCTTACTTAGATAATAACCTTTTCAAATATAATTATTCCTAATCTAAATTTAGTCCTAGAAAACTCCTAAAACATAGATAAGATGCATTCACAACTTGTAATATATGGATAAATAACAACAGAAAGCTCTAAGAAAAGAAAAAGGAAGAAGTAGAATTCCTGAAAACATCACCATAAACTATCCTCCAGACACAGACAGGACAGCAGCCAGGTATTTCTGGATGTGACAGATTTCTCCACAAAAAAAATCACTGAAATTAAAAGGCTTCAACTCTGTCATGGCAGGTCATGCTCCTGGATTAAAGATTAAATTTTGACTAAACAGAGATATGAAAAAGTAGGCTGTTTTCCCATTTCAAGAGAACACTGAGAAAGTAAGGAAGCTATTTATTAAGTGTCAACAAGTAAAAAAAAAAAAAAAAAAAAAAAATTGCAATTTCCACAGGGCTGGAGATTAATCATATACATTACGGGTCTGAGATGAAGTTTCCAGATTTATTTAGTCAAACAGAAACCTTGAAAGAGATTTTTTAATAAGCCTGTATATGATGAGGGTGTGAAGGGAGATGAGAATAATGAAAATCTGATGTCTTAATTAGGCCTCAGACATCAAATAGCATAGGGATAAAAGTGAGAAATCCAAAACAAAGCTATTTGTCAAAACAGGCAAGAGAATGACCCACTATACAGCAAGGACAGAACAACAATTAATATAGCGTAGATATGGTCCAAAACAAGCAAATATTTTGCTCCTCTTATAAAGAAAGTGAATGTTGAATCTTCAAAAAAAAGCAGGACAGTGAACTAGTGTGGATATGCATAGAGGCTGGTTACCATGAATGAAGTGGAAGAAAAAAAAGTTCCCCTACCAGAACACTTGAAAATTCAAACCTTTGTCAAGAAAAAAAAAAATTGGGGGTATGCATATCAAAAGTATGCAGCATTTAACAAAATCAAATCAAATATTCAATAAAAGGTCATGGAAACGCTCAGGATAAATGAAGACTTCTCTTCCAAAGACAAAACTAAAAAGCTTGATTTAATCATCAGAATGAGGACTGCAAAGATATATGATTTTTTAAAAAAAAAAAATGCTTTATCAGAGCAAGTGTGAGAACAAAAAGAAGAGCTAGCAAAAACTAAGTTGCACATACTTGTCTTGTTTCCATGCCAGTATTGAGTGAGACACTGAAAGGTTTGAGCTGGAATTCATAGCTTCTATTCAGAGCAGTAAGATTATTCTAGAACAGTCTCAGAAGCAGTAGTGATACATACTGTAGGCAACAGTAAGATGAAGATTATAGTCACCTGAAGTGTGTCCTAGCCATTAGCACTTTAACCTTTCCTTTCACCCCAAGGTTCTTAATGCTCTTTGTGGAAATGGCACTGGTATGGCCATCAAAAAGAGCCAGTTATACCTCCCACAAACTTACTGAGAACTGTTTCTCCCCACACCTCTCTCTCTTGCCCTGACAAAGTACTGATGGGATCCAGGCATCACAACACAGCTACAAAAGAGCAGACACAGTAAAAGCACTGACACATGCTGGAATTCACAGTTCCTACCATGAAGTTTAGTATGACCCTCACTTCTGTTATCAAATCCTAAAATACATGTGATAGTGCTCGAAAGCTTGGTTGTGAAAAGCAGTTCTTGTCAAGCTGCTAATTGCTCCCTGATGCAGAAAGCAGAAGACAGCAAGATGAAGTGTAGCTCTGCACAGTGTAAGCTGAGTTGGATTTCTGCTCCCCTCTTCCCCTACCCCCCAGTTTCTGAAGTTTCCTACTCTTGCTCGTGCAGCCAAACAAAGTGCCTTTACTTTGCTCAGGTTGTTTTGCAGATCTTTGGGTAAACTGACTGGCAATCACAACATTAGTTACATATCACAATATACCACACTGGCCTTTTCTAACAGCAGAACTGCCAGCACTAAGGCAACCAAACAAACTTGTTTTGCTCAAATTTAGACTTTCATGAAGGTTTCCCTGCTCACTTGAGTTTCACATGAACACAGCAGTTTAAAGTATTAGTAAAGTTCTCTTTTCTTTGCTCCCTTTACCAGCACAATCCTTCTCCAAATTACATCTTGATATATTTGAAGAATCAAATGTCTTTATCCTTCTCTGAGGAAGGGAGGTGAAGAGGAAAGGCAGATACATAACTCACAGTAAACCTCAGTTTTGTTGTATTCTTCAGACAGCAACTCAGTCTAAGGGTGTTTGCATTCCACATCTGAAGAGTGACTAATTCACTCAGTGGAGAAAAAAAAAATAAAAAAAAAAAAGCTTAGAGGAAGTTGCACAAGAGGAATGAAATAGCTGAGCTTTTTTAAAGAAAGTATCATGATGTTGTCATTTAGGGTTATATGTAAGCAAAACAAAAATCCATACCACACCACTTTAGTTTTCAGTATGCAATGCAAAGAGTTTCTCACACAATGGAAAGACTTCACAACCAGAAAGTCAAACTCAGAGGCAAAGAAAGGAAGAGGGAATGGAATGACAAGGAGTGGAAATGGGAACAGGATAGGAAAAAACTCATAGTCATTAGAATCAGAAAACAGGAAGGAAGACAGGAAAAAAGGTTCTGAAAAAATTTGATGGTTTATACTTTTTATATTTTACACAAAAAATTACAATAGTATAGTAGGATATTTATGAAAAATTATATTGTTCTGGAAAAAACAAATCCACACTTTACTCCTTTACAAGGTACACACTGTCATAAAAAAATCATGCAGAATGCCAAAAGCGGTACCAAAATGTTTTCCCTGCATTTGGACACTTAGGTATTTTGTATGAGAAATGCTGTTATTTGGGAGTAAAAACACCAGAAACCTGTAAAGCAAAGTTCTTTTTGCAGAAAGCAACACAGGTAAGCACTGTAAAATATTCACAAATTCTCACTCTGGACTATGGCCAGTACTCATAAGAGCAAGGAAACATTTCCACAAACCTACTGAAAATAATATCAAGTCAGTAGTGGGGAAAAAAGAAAGCAGCACTTCTAGGCACCAATAGCCCTACGGATTTGCCCACAGTGCTTATACTCTTACATACTTACAGTAAATCTTTTCTTCTTCTCCCTGTGCTCATCAGAGCTGGGAATGCTAACGCTTGGGCAGCTTTCCTTGAGATCCATTCTGTGTTTCTTCTGACAAATTCGTTACAGGTCCCTGCTTTGGGTGTTGCAATCAGAAGGTATCTTCAATGGTACTGATCCAAGACACGCAGCTTTCCTTGAGAAAACGTGACTTCCATCGTGCAATCTTAAAGTGAACATAAAAGGCAAATTAAGTGCAGGAATGCTTAACTTGCACTGCTAAAAACCTGTGTGACAAGAACTTTCCCTGGCAGGAAAAGCACTTTAATATGCACATATAAAACCGCAATCATTACAATTTTGTAAACTTTCATGCTTGTGGTCCTTTGTTGTTTCACTGAAATCACTCACATTCTTCAAGGACACAAGTGCATCTGAAAAATCACTGAGTTGTGCAGACATACTGGAAACAGATTTGGGCCCACTACAGACAATACGTTGAAGGAACAAAGATAGGGAATGGAGAAAGAATTGAAGATGACAACCTGGTATCAGACACCTGAGAAATGCCACCAACTCATACGTTCAGGACAGCTTACTTCAAAACCAAAAGGTTTTCAACTGCATCAGTGTGTATCAGAGGGCACCTCAGATTTGTCAGAACACGCTGAGGGCATTTGAATATCACATCAGAGATTAAAGACAACAAGAGAAAAACTAATTTTTCATGTGAATTTTAGAGAGGAACACAGGTAGCATCATGTGCCTGTCTGAATATTTACCTTCTCTGCCCTTCTTTCCCCATACTTGACATACTTTGTGTTTAGCAGAACACAGGGTGTAAGGTCACTCATCCCCTTCAGTGGAACACTTCCTTGAAGAATGTGAGAAGGGCACAACACAAGAGGCTGAGAATAAAGCCATCAAAAAGGCAAAAGAGCTTAGTACTAACTGGATGCCTCTTCACTCACCGAGGGACAGCACTCTCCACACCTGCCTTGAGCACAGGGAAATTGTTCACTGGACCCCACTGCAAACAACGGGAATTTCAGCAGTCCCCAAGAGCAGTTGAAACTAATGCTACATAGCTACAACCCTGACGCCTGAAGTGCTTTACTGAATGCAGAACAATACGTCTGATAACTTACAAACACGAGAAAATTGTTTTAGAAAGAGGGGACCTCAGTTCTCTTCAAAATAGCCAGAAGAAAAAAGGAGCGCCCAGATCAACACTAACTCCCTATTTTCTTAAAACACGGAAGTATAAAAGTGAACTCTATATTTCATATCATAAATTTCCAGAAAGCACAAACGAATCCACTGTAATTCTGCCATTAGAGAGACACCCATATTTATGTTGGCACAAAGGCCAAAGCCCCTGGAATCCAGTGCAAAGATTTGTTCCTGATACCCAACCACTCTCAGTCAGTCAAATGACTATTTTTCTTGCTCTCAAAAGCCAGGTCACCACACTTCATGTTGTTATTCCTCCTGTAGCCATTTAAAATTGAGTAATTTTCAAAGATTGATCTGGCGACTCTTAACAAAAAAGGAATGTTTAAACCCACTGTAATCACAACTAAGTGAGAGATCATCCATACTGCAACACATTCAGAAAATTATTTTTAGTTGTGCATTTACCTTAATTTGATTGTTCACTACTTCATCAAGTAGCTAATTATAGAGTGGAGGAGGGTTAAGCTTCTCCCCCACCTTTATTTGACTACAATACACAGCTCATCCAAGCCAGTTACACAGACCTGGAGCTTCAAATTGATTTCTCTTTGCTTTTGGCAAGCCACTGTTAAAAGCTTTATTATAACAAGGCACAGTTCCCATTTTCCACAATTTTACACTGGCATGAGATTAAGAGTGTTCTTCACCCATTGCCACACACTAAAATTGAGATACAAAGGTTAACTGAGCTCTTCTCCATCCACTAAAATTGTCAATAGGCACCACTTTCAGTAAGTATTTTGCTAAGCTTACACTTTATGAAGCACTTGTGTCAATCTTTAGCCACTTCGGGTCCAGCATCAGGAAGTGAGCACAAGTCCCTACGTTTATCTGTCTTCCTGCTCATCACAGAAAAACAAGTAAAGCTTTAAAATGGATTAAGTGTTCCCTGATTAACATCATTCACTGTCTTTCTCCTCTTGCAAACCGACATTTGTTACGAAGGTTCCTGGCACACCTGCACTCACAATATAGTCTGTATTTCTCTTATCCCTTCCATTTTTTACTTAGTGTCAGAGTTTTAAATGCCAATACAAGAGCAGTATGGATTAAAAGTTGTAGTCTTGGAAGACTGAGCTCTGGTTTAGATCTAAAGTTGAAATATCTCTGAAAAACAAAAGGAGGAAGTGTCAACCAGATTAATTCAGGAAGAGTTTATTCATCTTACTGCAGAGAAGAAGAATAAATCATCCAAGAAGCTGAAACTGTAATGCTCGTATTTCTTTCTTTAAGCTGCCTGGAAGATCACTGGCTGTGATTATTTTCTTTCCCTGAGGCATCTCCTCTGATCTATGCCGGGGTCACCAACACTAAGCTGAACTGACAAACTTGGAAGAAATGCATTTTCAGTTTGTCACTAAGCTCCAGCGGATCAGAGCTTGCTTTCAATTTCTATTTGCCTTGAGCAAATCAGCTCTTGAGAGCTTCTTATATGTGAACTGTAAGTCTGACTACAGAAATACAGATAGACTTGCCTTAATCTTCACCATGCTGTAGTTAGGAACACAGCTGTAGTTTTAGTAGCAGGTAAAACCACGAATGCTGTGGTAACTACATGAAGTAATAATGGAGAGAAAACAGTAGAAACATATTTTTATCTACAGCTTCAAAAGTGGAAGCTGCAGTGTCCTGGAGGATGCCAGATACCGGTGAATTTAACAGACACTCCCAGCTGAGAAGTCTCTACCTCTGGTTATAGCTCTTCTTGTAACTAAGAACAAGGAGCCCCTGCCCTCAACATTGATAACAGGCAGAAAGGAAAAGGAATTTTAGAAAAGCACGTAGGAAAATAAATCCCCTCAAATCATACCTGGGCATGAGTGAAAAGAGCATGTAGATTATGCAAGACAGGTTAACGCTGAGACCACTATTGTCTAGAAACAGCTAAAACTTTTGAGCTGCTACAGTATCTAGGCCTGGAACAGGGAAAGGGACAAAGTTAGAGGAGAACAGAAAGAAGCCACCGGTCCTCTTTGCACAGTTTCAAGCTTATTAACAGCTACACTGTCCACTCTCTCAATGGAGGCTGTCAAAACGCAAGCAGTATTTTCACCGTTTCCTGCAGGAAGCCAAAACAACATCAAATTTCAGGCTGACCTCTGCCTCTGGTGAAGCAAGAGCATGGCAATAACAGAACCCTGATACCAAAAGAACATATACAAATCTACTACCCCCACAAATGAATGCCTTACAATAAAACTTTTTCTGCAGCCTCATAATACCTGCATGCAACATGGAAATATTATGTACTTCAGTGTTGTGTGGCAACCTCTTTTTACTCCTTTCTAAATAATTTTGGCTCAAACTGAATTTGGAAAGGGTTTTGAAGTTTAATCAGACTATTTTATTCTGTACTGAAACATTTTCTTTTCTTTTTTTTTTTTTTTTTTTTCAATGGTAATGGCCTGAAGATTATACAATTGCATAACCAAAGACCCTTGTTACGGGTGGTTATGCTTCAAACTCTGCCCAGAACATTCAAAATTAGATTAGGAAGCTGTGCAATCACCTGCTGCCTCTCTGCTTGCAGACAAAATGCCTAAAAGCCTCCAAGGCCAGTGCAAATCAGCTATCATACTCTGAGTTACACAAGGGAAGCAGAGACGAGAATAGTTAAAAAACCCAAAAGACCGTCTCCCTGCAAGCACACTTGGAGGAATTAGCAGGATCCATAATCACCCATTGCATCAGAACAGGCATTTCCCTACACACTAATCATTTGCCCAGAAAGACTTACTCTGGCAGCGACTCACCAGAAAAACCAACTGCTGAAAACCCCACCTGATTCCAGTTACAGAAGGAACCTGCATATAAAGAAACAGAAATCAGATACAGGAGACAGTCTTATTATTCACTATAAACACTACCCGACCCTATTTCCTCTAACTTTAGAGAAAGTATCAACTTTGGCACACTTTTCATCACTTCCTCAGTCTTCTCCACAAATATCCTCATAATAGCTCAACATATCACTGGACCTTACACAATCTTGGAGAAAACCCAGAAAGTCAAGTTTTTCTCAACCCGTGTATGAAGAAATAGTGTCCCACTCTTGTTACCAGACAGGCAGCTGACACTAAAGAAACGGGACACAAAGTATTCAGAATACAATGCAACAGAAATACAGGATGAGGAGATCCAGGGACTGCACACAAAGTCAGGCACTTCAGAAAAAGCCAAAAGCAAAACATAGGTTGCTAATCTGTAAAGAAAGAGGGATGGCCAGAAGCAGTTGAATAACTAGGCTCCAGAGAAAAGAGGTTTTGTTCAAAAAGGTCATCTTTTTAAATATCACATACATTTGATTTTTAATGCAGGCACACTAAACACTAATGTAGACATCTGGAAATATTTCACCTGAAATAAAAAAAGAGCCCACTAACCAGAATACTCTAGTCAATCCTTGGCTTATCTCCACATTCCCTTCTAACTACCATTTCAGAGGAGAATTGAGAATTCAGCCATTGGTATAAAGAAAAAAGCCTGCTCCCTGTTTACACATCCACCCACTACCTAACAGCTTTAAAAATCTCTAGTAGCACCACTATGGAAAGCAAACCACTATTCTGCAGCAACATGGACAAAGTCCAATTCAACTGAATCCTTCTACTTAGAGAAAAAGACAGCAGGTAAAATGAAAACTCAACCAAGGGAAAGAAATAAGTAACTACTCTCTTTTTGTCTCTATCAAATTTACTTTGAAGAAGTCAGGCAAGCGTTACCTTCCCATGATTCTGCTGCACACAAGGACAACCCTTCTGCCCCACCTCCCAAGAGAAGCTCCAGTAAAGTACTCTGACATATAACAAGATTTGTGCCTTGGACTAGACCTATTTGCATTTATGTTTATTACATGACAGAACACAGGTTCTCTGCTGCGGTAAGAAAACCCAGAACAATAAAGTGGCTCTTAAGAACAAATACGAGATAGCTGTCTTTTAATCCTGAACACAGGTCCATAATAGTTTCAACTTCAGCCTGTGTCCGTAGTATCTGGAAGGGTCTCCATGTGCCTCAGATAGTACGACTTAAACAACAGGGCACATAAAAAAATCCAGTCTGCATTACACTTGCTACCTGCACATTTCTTGGCGTGCTTCCTCAGCCTGCCTACACACCAGGCCCAATTAAAGTTTAAATGTAGATGCCTAAGGATAGCACAGCCCAAGGGTTGTAGCAACAGCACTCTGAGCTGCTTTCAAGAGGTCTTACGGACAGCTGACAGCGGCCACCTGCAACACAGTCAGTTCTACATAAGAGGGCAGTCAGACTTCAGTAAACACAAAGCAAATAATCCCAGCCTCATTTTACCCCTCTTGATGAAAATTAAACGAGAGTACACGTTTCAATTCCAGATATATTGGACGTGTTTTTACATGACCTTCAACAACAGTCACCAACTGCTCTCCCTCTGTTTCACAACATAAACACAGGAGAATTCCAATCTATTTAAGACTGGCGTTATTGCTGATGCACTGAACATGGAGAGAGTTACTGGATTTTATGCTCCATACTTGGCAAAACGGTAAAATGCATACAACAGAATATACTGGATAATAACATAATGAAATATGAAAATCCAAGCTAGAGTTTGCAATCTGGAAAGCACACTTTTGAAGTCTGTGCTTTACAGAATTCATGGCTGCCTAGAACCATAAAGCTGTTGGATAATGCAAAGGTAACAATTGAAATACTGGAATATAAAAGGCAAGTCAGAGAAAGAGTCTTTAGCAATATAAGAACTGCATGTCCAGTTCACCACCAGATGATTCATCATGTTAACATCAGTGGAACTACTACTCATATTTTACATCCATTCTTCGAGGACAGTTTAAAGATTCCTGCAGGTAAGAGCATACATTGACTTCTCACATATTTCTGTGCTGCACAGAGAATGAGAAGGTTCAATTCCATAAGGATTCAGAGATCAGTTGTTTATGCACATATAACAATCTGGTGCAACAATGTCAGATGTGGTGAGGCTGTAATTTACATCACAGGTGGGAATTCAGGCTAGAAAGCAATTTAAACACATTATGTTATTATTATTATTATTATGTTACATTATCATGTAACCACTAGTGCCTGCGTCTTCAGGTTTAAGACTGTCGAGGTTGTTAAAACAACCAGTACTTTTCACTGACATGGGCAAGTCAATCATGCTGCATTTGTGATCTAAAAGATGATCTCAAAGTATCTTTTAAGAAACAGGTCAGTTTTACAACTTTAAGCTATTAGAAATACCATGCACGGAGACTACCTTAACAACACTGAACTTTCCAAAAGGCTTTCCAAAAGCTAGTAACAATTTTTCCTGAAATCTAAAGTGTCTTCAGGAGAACACTCCTCCATGTGCAGCTTCTGTTTTTACCATTAGCTTCTATTACAGTCATTGAAGAGATTGATGTGCAGGTGAAGACTAAAACAGAAAAAAATAAAAATCAGAACTATATTTAGACACTGAAACTGAAACAACACTACTATTAAAAGACTCCAAAATAGAGTAACAGCAGCCTTAAAAATACAGATTCATTATGTGTGTGTTTATAAAAACACTTAAATTGTCTGAAAGGAGTTATAAAAAATCACCAAAACTTAGCTACAAGAATAGCGCAGCAAGGGATATTCACAGAAATCTTCAGTGCCAAACAACAAGGAAGAACCACTAAGGGCATTCAGGTGACACTGCTCTGTTGTGATAAAAGGCAATACCAGCAAGACAACGTATTCTAAGTTGACAGTGGAGTAAGAAAGGCACATTCCATCCTGCAAAACTACTGCACGTCCAGAAGCAGCACAGTTACCCCTTTATGAGCTGCAAGAGGAGGAAAACTCACAGAAGCGCTGAGAGGGAAAAAAAAAAAAAAAAAAAAAAAAAGACAGGCTGTCAAAACAGCTTTAGCCGTAATACTTACTTTACAACTGCCTTTTAATTAACCTCCACAAAATTAAATTCCTCAAGAGTACCCAAATCCCAACAAGACACTGCTGACTAAAAACCTTCAGTTTCCCAGGACCAGACCCCAGTGCTGGTGGGGTTTTGCTCCCGAAAAACCAGCACGTCCTGGCTGCGAATCACTCGGGGAAGGACGAACAAGACAGCGAGAAGGCCGCCCCGGGCCGTTCCCCTAGCCGGGTACCACAGACCCGCACCTACCTCTTCACCACCACCACCTCCTCCTTCTCCTCCTCCTCCTCACCGGCTCCGCTGCTTCGGACCCCGGGAACGAAACCAAGCCGCTCTCACCTTCACCCCAACAACTATTTCTCGGCTCCCCGACTTCTAGGAAGTTCAAACGCTTCTCACATTCCCGGTCCAGCGCCCGCCGGCGCTGCCCCGCGCGGCCATCCCCCGTCCCCGGAGCCCCGCAGGATAACGCGCACGGGGGCGAGGGGAAGGGAAAGGCGGCTCCGCCCGGGCGCGGAGGCTGCGGCCGCCCTCTGTCTTTCTTTCTTTCTCTTTCTTTCTTTCTCTCCCTCCCTCCTTCCTTCCCTGCCTGCCTGACTCCCTCCTTCTTTCCCTGCTTCCCTCCCTCCCTCTCGCCCCGGCTCCCGCCCCTCCCGCGCCCCTCCGCCCCCGCGGCGCCAGGCTGCCCGCCCGCCCGCGCAACCCTCCGCGGAGCCTAGACCCCGGCTTGCCCCGGGCTGTAGGACGGGGGTGGGAGGCGAGGTCCTCTCCCCCCTCCAGCCTTTTTATATTTTAAGAGAACCAAACCAAACCAAAACCTTTAAAAATAATATATTTTTTCTTTTCTTTTTTTTTTTTTTTTCCTTTTTTTTTTTTTTTAAGGGCAAGTTTCCACTTTCCCCAGTCCCTAGGTTTCAGTTCCCCCTCCTCCCCACCAGGCCCTGGGGGATGCTCCTGCTTCTGCTGGGCGGCTCCCCACAGAAGCTCTGGAAAATCAGCAGCACTCCGGTAAAAATAACCTAAAAACATCGCTGCACACACAAGGGGTATCAGTCTAACTCTTCAACGTGTTCAGGGGTGCCCAAGATGCACCGACAAGGCCGTCATTAAACCAACCAGCCGCTGTAATGACCGCTCTCCTGCTTCTGTGTGTGCAGCAGGAATGATACAGAAAAAATGAGATAGCTATGTGTAATACCTAGCACTATTTAGGGAACTATTTCTGCACCCTCTGAAATTTGGGGATAAGTTTCAATGCCCCAGTTAAAATTCAACTAGACCTCTTAAAATAAAGTATAACTTGGTAAGTTTTTCCTGAGCAAATGGAGGCCATAAAACAATTATAAAAATAAAAATTCCAGAAAAAAAAATAATCCTTCAATGGCAGTATCACTCACGCTTTACTCTGGTAACTAGATGTAGAAGTGTGGGACAGACAGGAGTTAACATGGTTTAACAGAACGGACCACCACACCCATTAGGTTAAAACCTCATGTTTACTGAGGATCTGCTATGCTTTCAAACATTCAGACAAGGCTTCAGAGGCAGGGAATATCTAATACAAATGGTAACACTCAGGATGAGTTAAAAGCCTGTGCCATTTGAGCTTCCTCCCTATAAATACCTGAAATGTTTCTCGGGATTTCAACTGCCATGAGCAAGTATGAAAACACCGCAGCCCATTTCACTATCTTAACTGATGTAACACCTGGGTGCCCCCAGAACCCCACAGGTTTTCATCAGAAATTGTTCTATTGATTATGGAGAAGCCTCACGTTCTACAAGCCTGTCTTCACAAGACTTGTATTTGGGCCTGACAGGGCACGACGATGCTCATTTTAAAAATCGCAGGTATTGGCAAGTATCTGGCAAGGAGTGATTCCAGAGATCTTGCTTCTGAGCACTCCTGCTGCAGAAGTTTTCCTGCATAATACTACACTCATGTGTCAGGCACTGACAGTCATCCAAGCACTCTCCAAAAACAAATCAGAGAAGCAGTCTGGCAGTTTTTAAAATACGTCAGTGTTTGGATTAGCGTGTTGTAACTGTGTATGCGCAAGCTACAAGTCAACTGGATCACAGGCTTCCATTTCAGTAGAGTCTAAACAGGAAGAAATGAGGAATTTTCTCATCCTAACCTCCTCTTTCCTGATTTTGGAGCTTTGTATTTTTACCTGTATTTTTTGGTAGGCACTGCTAAACCTGAGGCTCTGCATTGTAGCAAGAGCCTTCTCTTGCTTGTTCAGATCTGGCAAGGTATTTGCCTTACATTCATAAAGAGGTTTGAAAGAAGCTTTGTTAGCACTTCTTGTGGTGAACCCCAGAGCAGAACGCTTCTGAACTTCAGTCAGAATAACTCATTGGCAAATAATTTAATCAGGTAATCTGTACTCAAGAGCTATTTTATGTTGCAGTTGTTTAGCAGTGTTCAGCTTCTGTCTGCTTGATAGTTTTCGGTTAATCATTCACTTGTCAGTAGATCAGTTGAATGGAGCTTCTGGACTGATTTACAGTGAGTAGAAAGACCTCAACACAGGAAAGCTGAGAAGATGACCCTGGCCTAGAGATAATTTAACTTTGTCTACCTGGCCACACTGTCTAAGCCCTAAACCTCAGACTAAAGAGTGGCTATTTTTCTTCCTCACAGTTAAAATCTCCTTGAAGACTGAGCGGTCGAGCGGTTCATTTTATGCAGTTCCTCTCACTATTCCAGAGTAAGTAACTAGTGATCAGGAATGTGGTCCTTACATGGTAATTTGCCTGAATAAAATTTGCAGCATCTTCATCTATCTAGTGTGTCATACTATGCAAAATACTGCTAAGGTCCTAAAATTTAAATAAATCCTAATTTACAGATTTACTTGATGAGCTTTTAAAGGCTAATATTCTAATGTCAAGGTGGATAACTGGTGGTTAACTGCATAGCACAAGAGAAATGCATGGAACTCAACTTGCCTTTTAGTGAAGTTAAAGGTCAGCATTCACTCTGACATTTTTGTCCCCAGGAACTCTCTTGCATTCCCCAATTACATTTCCTGGGCAAGTAATACACCCAGAGAATCTCATTTCCACTGTTTTGCAGTACTTTGCTTCTAAAGAATGTTACAAATCCACGTACTGTGCTGTCATCCCAAGTATTTTAAGTCTTTGCTGAGGAATATCAGTGACTGGGTGATGGGTATGGAAAAGATGAAAAAAGGGAAGAGAAATTAAGGTCCCATCTCAATCTACTGCAAATACAAGAGGTCATAGAAATACACAGTACCTTTAACATATTTCTCCAAGCCCAGTATGAGCAAGTAGCAACTATCTGAACTATTCAGTTCTATTTTTACTGAAAATGTCCTTAAATTAGTATGAAAACCTTGTCCCTGACCAAAGAGCAAAAGTCTAGTTTTATAACATCAAGAGAACTATGTATACAAAAATAGAGGATAAAAAAAGCAGGAATGCAGATAACCTGTTCAAATGTAGCCAGTACCTTTACTAGTGAACACTGTTCCATATGTATATACTGGGAAATTTTAGTATACATTCAATTATTCACACAAAAAGCACAGCCCAGGCCACTTGACAAGCATAGTCCAATAGTTGAAGTTACTGCTAAAACACAGTGAGTCACTGGGTAACAAAATCAGCCAACAGAGTAACACTATCAGCTTCAAACACCAACACCACAGCTTTCTGTTCAGTTCCTGAATCTTTAAAGGAGTATCTTAGGCTATCACTGTTAACACCAGGCTTTTTGTCCTACTCCTCATGCTAAAGGACAACACAACCTCCTTGCCCCAGAACAGTCCGTTAATAGTCATCATATTTGGACACTAAGATGAGATGATGTTTGGAATTTGTAAACTCTTCTGTGGCAGTATCCCGTCAATTGGCAACTCTGGTTAAACCAAATGCGTCTGTTCAAAACCCTCCAAAAGACATTAACGTGACGCAGTAATACATGCAAAGTGATCTTTTAAATAATTATTGTTAGCCTTTAGCCTATCAAGCCCTGAACTTAGACTGCACTCGGGAAACAACTGATGGCCACCGTAGTTAACTCCGCATGTGCCAATTGATTTAATCAAGGAACCCAATTCCCAGCAGGGTGTATCCACCTACACAGCAATGAGCAGTCTGAGGATATCACTCCTTGGAAAGCCTCGGGCTGCAATGGATGGGCCCCACAACGATGCAGGTAGAGCAACTCTGGGCAAATATTGTCTAACACCTGGGATTCTGGCTGCCACAAAGACCCCATAAAATGTATGAAGACAGATATGCATCTGGCCTCTCACTTTCCAGCCTCCTGTTTGGAGCCTAAGTAATCCATATTCATACCTCACTGTCTGCCTAGGAACAGGAACAGGCTCGGGAATGGGCCAGTTTGGGACCAGGCATTCAGCACTGCAACGTGTGATACCCAAAAGTTGTGTCCCTAGGCAAATGGGCTACCATGGACAAAATCAAATAAGAGAAGACAGACAGTGGGAAAGTGATCTAGCTGAAAGCCTGAGAGTTAAAACTGTGGAAGAAATGTCAGATGAACAAGATTTAAAGCTCACAGTGCATGTGCAAGCAACTATCACCAGGTAACTGTTCTTTACCAAAGCTGGTTTTGTAACACTTAATGCATGTATGCATATTAGCAGCTTTCATTTAACTCAATTTCATAGTTGTGTGCCTGGGCTCATTAGAGAAGTCTGAGTAATGGCTCAGTTTTACATGAGCTGTGCAGGGGAAATGTTTTTATTCCCTACTTTCTTTTTGTACCCTATATCAACTACAGAATGATTTCAGATTACAGTCTTTCAGTTTGAAGGAATGAAATGAATAATTAAAAGACTGATTCATTGCAAACATATACTTCAACCCCTTCTCCCAAACAAACTAACCAACCCACTTGAAACTACCACAAGCCACCTAAACAAGTACGATTGCAAGATTTAGTAACATATGCTCCTGATGAAATGTAAGACCTTGACACGTGAAAGGAAGATTCATTCATAGTGACATTTATAGTGAACTGCCAGTTTCCAGCACTCCAAACACAAAGAAAGTGATCCACATATTACAGGAAGAATGTCCCGGAGAACAGAAGCTAATGAAGATCAAAACCAGGATCTGCAACAACGCTACATGAACTCTCACTTAGCACAGCAAACACCACAAACCAAAATGATGGAAAACTATAGAAAAATATTAATAAACTGCATCATTTCACAAACGTCACAGAGTATGTATAACATGAATCAGAAAAATGACAGCAGCACCACATCAAAGAAATTCTTCACAGAAGCTAAGAAAGAAATGGGTCTAAATCAATTGAAGCACATACTGAAGAGGAACACTAGCACGATGAAATTTCAAAGTAAAAAAGTAGTACCAGGCAGTGAAAAAATACCATATCTGCAATAACAATACATTCATCTCTATTTTCCTCATTTCATCCTCTTCAATTTCTTTGTTTCCCTCATGTGCACGCTAAAATGTATTATTGTTGCCACACACGGAGTGCTTTTTTCAGGTAGGGCACGCTCAACAATGTATTTTTGTTATAAAGCAAACCACTTAAGATTAGTTTCTAAAAATTACATGGCATGCAAGGCATTTAAAGTGAATGGTGAATTCAGTGCACATGAACTGTCTGACCCAAACCCTGTTGTTTACATCCTGTTCACTTATCGCTGCAATAGCTGGCAGGGTTCCAACAGGAGACGTCATCCCACCAGAGCTGTGTCCATAGGAGAAGCACCACTCACGGGGGGCATGTGGCCCAGATCTCTCTTTGCCCTGCACTTACCCTCACTCACTGCAAGTGTGCTGGAGCAGGTACCAAGCAAAACTTTCACAAACTAGTTCAGCTGCCAGAAACAGAACAACAGTATAAATGCAAACTCACGATAGCCTGGTTTACCTTATTATCAGTTGTCTTGGAGATTTACAGAGTGGATACTGCCTCAAGACACCTCCACTTGTTTACATGGAAGCACAAAGATTTACATGGGTTCCAAGAATACAAGGAAAAGAAGTACATTGGACCTGACTTACCACCAAGTCCTCCAAGGGTGGATACCCACATAATAAAAAAACAAAGATAACCAGCTGCTTTATTGGCATATAGCAACAGAAGTGCTTGACATGTCAAATACATGGCTTATTGGTATATGCTTAAGTGTTCTGGGACTAGTTTCAGCAGACTGGCATAAAACATTAATAAACTGTCAAACTCTGTGAACCTGAGGTTAGACACTACAGCTCATAAAGTATAAATTGATAAAAAAACTCCCAACTGATAGTACTGTACAACCTGCATTTTGCTCTTAATAAAGATTTTTTTTTTAATTCTGTTTATAAATACAGTTCTATAAAATATTCTATAAAATACTCAAGTCTCTGAGTTTCCAGATCTGAGCAGTTTGTGCAGGACGGTATACCAAAGCTAAGCTAAGTATAAAAGACAAAAAGCTCTCTAAGTGGTAATTCTGTATGGATGTTTCTTATTTCAGCCTCCTGAATCCCAGCTACAGCACGTTCTACCAGAATTGCAAATACAGGCTGGGGTGAACAAACATGCTTTGGTAAACAAGTTCTCTGGCACACAATGTTATGTAGGTGGGGTTTACCCAGAATGTCAAGAGTTCTTCCTCAAATTGTAGAGATGAGCATGAACACAAGGACCATGTTTGCGTTTTCAAGCTATTTACTGGTATTCTATTCAATGAAACCGAACAAGGGCTTTGATTTGGGGTGTGCATGCCCCTTCACAAAAGGCTCACAACCTTTTTCCAAAACATAAGCATTTTAAAGGCAGCCTAACATCTACAGAATAGACCAGATTTAGTTTTGCTATTCTATTAATACTTTCAAAAACTGTTTGCAGCAAAAGACGTGCATTCCACTAAAGTATTGTTATGCACCAACTCAGAGTAGAAAGAAAAGGTAACAACAATTAAAAAAACAACTACCAAAGCAAGGAACTGTATTTTATAATCCAAAAAAGACATGGATTTAAGTAAAATGTTCAAAAAGTTTATTATTTGCTATCCTTACTTTGTTGACTTGTTTATCTAGTAATTTCCTCACATTTGCCAGATGTCCAACCTATTCCTGACCCACAAAGGAGATTTATTTTCATCTACCAACTAGAGTCTGTTTTTTTGTTCTCCAGGAACAATTACTCTAATTTTCAGTCCTGGGAGCTTGAAGGGTGCATGCAGGTCTGAACCATTAAGTGAGTTTCAGTAGTAGATTTACATAAAGGTACCTCAGCCATAGATTTACATAAAGGTACATCCAACCCTCTTATACCAGGTAAAACCAATATAAGAAGCAGAAGCAGGGACAGAGCACAAATTATACACTTCTGGACTCCACTAAACTAATTTCTTCCCTAATTTGCTTTTCTTTTTATAACATGGAAATCTCTCATAAGCCAGTTAATGGAATATTGTAAATACAAGTATGAAGCATAAGCAACAATTAAATAAATCCATCTAATCTCGATATTAGCTGAGGAGCAATGTTCTGTTATGCAGTTATAAAAAGCAACAAGGCAGTATTTAATCTTTCAGGCCAGCAATTTTTTGATATTAGCTGGTGTTGAGTGTGAGGACCACATGGAACAAGGAAAGATATTGTAGGTTACAGCATGGAACATGAACACTACATGGGAGAAGTTATCACAAAATTGTATCTATTGACATTTAGCTTTGATGTACATACAGTCATTTTAAAAAGGACAATAAGAACCAGATTATTTAAAAGACAGTATTTTCTAGGAGTCATTGTTCAAATTACTCAAACGTTTCTTACGAAAATGTTCCTTCACACAATCCAAACTCCTCTTGGATCTATCAAGAGTAAATCTTATTCCATCTACAGTTTTCTCCAACAACGTGGTACAAATTAAACTATTTTTTGCAGATGACAGCACAGTTTTAAGCTTGCATGAGAACACAAAGGAGCAAAATGTCAACATTTGTTAATTACATGGCAATCTTTGTGTCAGCCTGGTTCATTAAATGTTTTTATAAACCTCTGAATTAAACAAAAAAAAAAAATTTGTTCTAGAAGGAAGGTAAAGATTTTGTAAAGCCTTGAGAACTCAAGATGATGCACATCTCCTGAACTAAAGCTCTTGATAAACATGTTGTTACTGCATTGATAGTAAAATATGGGATCTGTGCAGAATCTGTGCAACCTTCAAGAAGCTACCAACAATCAACCATCTTTTGGATGCAATTGCGGTGGTGATGAGGATATCCTAACTGAAATATGCACCATGCTAATGGATGCTAAAAGGAGCAGTGTTGGAGGAGGGTACTAATATCTCTCACTCTTAGATTAACTGATGAAAATTTAACTTCAGTCTGAATCAGATACCATGCAAGCACTCAAAAATCTCTCCATGCCACAGTAGCTCTGTTTCCCCTCCGGTTTGGGATGAGTCACTTGCAGTTTTCTACACCAAATTGCTTCCGATTCAAATGTACCTTTCATTTATACAAAAAGTGTTGCGGTAAAAGCCCTTCAAAATACCCACTTCAGAAATAATGTTTCATTGTTCACCTTTACGTAACTGTGGTTCTCCCAGGCCTACGCTGCTCCTTTTTTTCCCCTTTGTTTGTCACCAGTTTATGCCCACCCACACACAGCTGTTGGCAGGCCAGAGCCTTGGGGACGCCTGCACTGCTGCTGCGGCCACCTCCCCTGGGGTGGCAGGCAAATGTCCAGCCAAGGGGCCCTCTCCACATACCTCTAAAAAATAAAATTGGAGTAAGCATGGGTATTTTCATCCTTCACCCATCTACCTCCACTTGACTGATTCAAAACAGCATCCAAACTCAGAAAACGTAAGTAGTTTATTTCTCGCTCTTACAGGAATAATCCATAAGTACTGCCTAATGAGGAAGTACTGAGGATTCTCTTGAAGTCAGAGCAAGCAAGAGGACTGTACTGCTGACTCCTATCTCCAGCACTGCAATGAGCATAATTGCTCAATAAAGTTTTTCATATATGTTTTATTGCATTCATTGTGAACTGACCTGGTTTTGGCTGGGATAAAGTTCATTTTCTTCCTAGTAGCTGGTACAGTGCTGTGTTCTGGATTCCTTATGAGAATAATCTTGATAACACAGTGCTGTTTTAGTTGTTGCTAAGCAGTGTTTACCCTAAGTCAAGGGCTTTTCAAGTTCTCATGCTCTGCCGGAGAGCAGGTGAACAAGGAGCTGGGAGGAAGCACAGCCAGGACAGCTGACCCAAACTGGCCAGAGGGATATTCCATACCACAGAACATCATGCTCAGCATATAAACTGGGGGTGTTGGCCAGAAGGGGCTGATTGCTGCTCAGGGATGGGCTGGGCATCAGTTAGTGGATGGTCAGCAATTGCACTGTCCACCACTTCTTTCTCTTGTGTTTTATTCCCGTGTTTCTGTTTTCTACTTTTTCATTATTATTGTTGGTGTTGCTATTATTATATTTTAGTTCATTTCGATTCTTAAACTGTTCTTATCTCAACCTTTGGGTTTTACCTTTCTCTGATTCTGCACAGTTAAACTAGTACCACATTTTCAAATCTGATTTACAGAAAGGATGTCTCAAGTCACACAAGTCAGATCATCTTAGTAATTCATGGGATGAAAGAGTGACAATGGAGTTTCTATCAAATAACAAAAGGACCAGTGGTTGAGGGAGACAAAAAGAGAGCAAAAAAGAGAACAAATAAAACATCAACATAATACCAAAGAAAAAGACGTTTTGGACTTTTCACATAAATGCGAATTTGAAAGCATTATTATGCCTACCATGGTGAACAGGTACAGAGTCAAACTACACCTGTGCCATTGCTGGATTTGTGGGAGTATGAAAGCAGGGATCTAGTGAGATTAGTTATTTAATTTACAAGGGATTATATGAGCTTTTGGTTTGTTGCATGTCCAGGAAAGTTGAGAGCAGAGACTATGACTTCCTGTAGTGTCTGGAGGAAGAGGTAGGAAAACATGCAGAACTTACACTCCTTTATGACTAAAAAAAAATAATTTTTATTTTGAGATTTTCTTTTGTAAGAAAAAAACCACCCAACCAAACACCCCAAGCACATATGGGGGTAGGGAGGGGACAAATTTACTATGATAGTAAGTAAATTGGATACTAACAAAAAGTTATTTCAGAGAATAACTGTCAGTATCTACTGAACACATAAATTGAGGAATTTGTCTTACATTTTAACTAGATCCCTTTCTTTTCAAAGCATGGCACCACATACTGCAGCTTTAATTCAGAGGAAGTGCTGCACTGACTGGCTTCCTGCACCAGGGTGGGAGCACACTTTCAGACTTTTTTACTCACCATGGCTTTGAAGAAAGTCAGTGGTAAGCCTTTAGCATCATTGGAGTCACCAAGGGTGAATGTGCAAAGGTTCAGTTCTCTCTCAGGAGTGGAACACAGTGCAGCATTCCCCTTTCAAAACAGCAAGGGGAGGCATTTACAGTTAATTGCCAAGGTCACTCATCACACTAATGAAGGGGTTCATCGTTCTGATGAAGGGGTTCTGTTAAAATGTTTTACTTTCATTGCTGTAATGAGTAGTGGAAATAAATCCATGGTTGGAAGAGTTTGGATCCAGCATCTGACCTTTGTACAGCATCAACAACTCATAAAACAAAATCTGGACCATTCACGGATAGGCTGAGGTTACAGACCAGAAATGTAGACCAAATGATCTTTACGGTCCCTTCCAACCCAAACCATTAAGTTGATATTTTCCATCTATGGTAGGTCCGCTGGCACTGTGCACAGTGACAGACAACACGCACAATGACAGTCGGCAGAGGCAGAAGCGCTGCAAGAAAGAACAAGCCATTTACACTGACAGGGCAAATCAGTTTAAATAACGACAAAGCCATTAAAAGCCATCTAGCAGCACCAGGGTTAGTAGTTTGATATCATAAATCCACGTATCAAACAGCTAGTGACTTGGAAACAAAACAGAACAGCCTGAAGTGGGAATCTAACAACATGTGGTATCATGATAGCCACATGGTATAAGGAGCAAAGGCCTGTGAATTTAAGCTTTATTGTTGTTTAGATTCAAAATTCTTTTATTTCAAAATCAGTGTTTTTTTTAAATTAAAAATGAAGAATATACAGAAGGCAGCAGATCCTTTAGATTTCTTTCTAACCAAATGAGAGCAACCAGTTAGGAAGAAAAGTTAAATAAGCCAAATTAAATGGGAGGTGAGGTAGCCCAACAGTGTAGCAAAGAGAAACACGAACACAGTCAGGTAGAGAAGAGACCTCACAAGAGACAATTCTATGAGGAGAGACAAGAAAGCAGTGTAAATCCTCCACAAAACAATATAATAGGATAATCTGTGCTTGTACCCTGTAAAAATTAAGAGCAGAAGTAGCACAAGATTTATTTGTCAAGACAGACACCGAATGTGAAAACATGGTCAAATTGCTAGCAATAAGAAGTACATAGTTATAAGAATAAGCATGGTAAAGTTACAATTTTACTGAGAAAAAAAAAAAAAAGGGCTAGCAACAACAAAAAAAAAATCCTTATTATCAATATGTTTATAGCTGAAGAGCGAGAACACCTTACTGCCCCGGACAACACAGAGAAAAGCTGATGAGAGATGACATCCAGAAGGCTATCATGCTTAGGACATCAGTCTTCACTAAAAGGGTCAAATGCAAGCAGTGATTTGCATAAATTATAGCAATGACAGGTAAGATTTCAAGGGAAAGGGAGAGAGAATGTGAAAAGAAATGTGTCCGTGTGTGCACAATGGAAAAAAACCAAACAAACCAAAGCACCAAAAAAAAAAAAAAAAAAAAACAAAAAACCAAAAACAGGTAAGGATGTTAAAGACCCAGTGAATCAGTTTAACTTCAAATTAGACAATCCAGAACAGATCAATTAGCAGCACCTGGAAGATAAGTAGCAGCCAAAAGAGATTTGTTAGATCACATTGCTAACTTCCTCTGACAGCCTCCCAGATAGGTAGGAGAGAAACCACAAATGTCACATCTTCCCTTTAGAAAGGCTTTGAAACCACCTCGAGATATTTTAACAACGAGGCTACAGATGCAGAAATAATAAATATTAGTTCTGGATGTGAGAAACAAAGGTTAAATATATCATTGTCAGGATGGAGTAGCGACCTGGAAGGATGGAGTGAAATGTAGCAGGTTATGTACAAGATACTGCCTACAGGCAGGAAACACCTAATATAAAAAGACAGGATAGGAAACAACAAGGCCTCAGACTACAGCAGGTCACAAGAGACAAATGTCATGCTGTTCTAAGAAAGACAAACATCACTACAAGTTATAAAATAAAAGTGTTGGGAGTGGAAAGACTGTCCGTAATCTGCTGAATTAAAAAAAATCCTCTGTTTGTGTCTGAATGCATTAGAAGATGTGGGCCTACCTGAGAGGGTCTAAGGAAGAGAAATGAAAATGCCAACTAATCTAGAAAATGTGACTTAGGGGAAGTGGGATGGACAAGCTGGTTGTTAGTAGGGGAGGGGAGTGGAGGGTAATCCACTTAAGCTGTTACATTGGAAGACTGCTTCAAAGAGAAGGGAATTGTCTCTATGGATATGACAAGTCCTAATGAGTTTAAAATTAGCACAAGAAAGGTTCAGGTTAAACAGTGGAGGAGGGGAGATAATATTAAAAAAATATTTGAAGGGTAGTAAAGCACTGGAAGAGACTTCACTAGCAAAGAGCTTTAAATACAGATTAAGCAAATACTTCTTCATAAAAGACTGATTACATCTTTAGGGCAGAGACAGTTACACGAACTCTTGAGACTGAGACCTTATGGCTGGGAGCAATATTCGAGGAAAGCGATGGTGGCAAACCAGAAGTAAGAGGAAGGAAAAGCGGTTTGAAAGCACGGAGAGGAGAAGCACTGAGGGAAGTCAAGTGCCAGGCAGGAAACTGAAAAACAGAAAGATAAAAAATGAGACTGCTACTTGCAGGGAGAGTAATTTCAGAGGTGTGTCATGTTTTCAAGAGCAACGACTAACGAGGCTGCACCTGAAGTCAAGAGAAAAGGCAGGCTCCAGGTGCCTGGATCTGCCCTTGCTGTAGTTTTTGTTCCAACATCTACCTTAGCAAGAAAAGCATATCCACAGAGAGGAAAACAGTTGCTGCTGAAGATGCAGCATTCACACGACCCATGCTGGCATGGCAGGATTTGTATGTTCTGCTTCAGCCTCTCTCAGCCTGGCCCTGTGGGCAGGACACCCCCTCATGGTCAGTGGATGTTTAAAGCACTCCTGAAGAACATCTTCCAGTCTTACTTCACCTGAAAGGAATCCAGCTCATGTTCCCCAAGATCACCCAGTGAGGGATATACTCCAAAAGCATCTCCTGAACTGAACTAATACAGTAACAGAGACTCATCCTAAGCCAAACCAGAGGAATCCAAGGACCAACAGTGGCATCCATATGGCAGAGAGCAAGGCAGGAGGTGTCAGCTGTAGCAGACCAGAACAACGCCGCTTTCCTCAACTGTTAGACTGATCTAAAATGCTATGCAGCAACAAGCATGACTGGAGTGACAGCGTGAAGTGTCTAGGCACCAGGCACTGACTGGTTCGACACAACATATTGACCATTTTAAATGACATCTGATGTGACATATGGACATCTTTGGCAGATCTGTAAATAAACTGTAACAAACCATCACAATGTTTTAATATTTCAACTGCATTTGCTTTAAAATAATAATGCTAACAATCCATCTTATTTTTCTTTTCTTTAAATAGGACCTATGTTTGGGGACTTTCTGACTCATAAATTAAAACAGCACAACCAAAAAAAAAAGGGCCAAGCACTTAAGCCATCAATCTTTTCCAGCTGCCGAGTAATAGAGCAGTAACCAAGACAGAGAATGTTCCAGCTTCTCCTTGGCAGTTCCTAATATCAACATATTTTCATTTCATCAACTTTCTTTTCCTAAAAAAGTGTTAAATTGTGCACATGTCTGTGTGTGTGCCTGTTTAGATTCTGAGCTGCAAGGCCATCCTCTGTTCCTTATGCTCTATAGCTTCTGAAATATTCAGCCCTTTCAGATTCCTTGTCAAGGGCGGTTTTCTTTCTTACTCTGTGCACATCACGCATCCAACATGGTTCCCTGAATAATCATCTGGGATTTGACTGGGTGGTTGATGATAAAATTTCTTTCAGGTCACTTCAAGTGATGCTCCTATGTAAAGCACTAAAGTGATTTTTGCACACATTGACAAGTTTGCAGTTTAATTTCTCAGTAAAACCCTGTGTTATGAGAGTCCTCCTTCCACCTCTAGTTCAATTCTTTATAAATAAACACACATTATAGGGTAAAAAACCCACAAACAACCTCAACTGATACCAACACATACAAATAAAATGTTTGCACAGAAATTTGAGATACCTTCTAATACATGAGAGAAGCTACAGAATTTTGCTTTTATACCCAGATAATTAAACAACGGGAAGAATGGCTGAGGACACCAAACATAAGAATATCTTAACTGAGGATTCGAGCCAGCTCGTGTTGCAGAGCTATGTTTGCGAGACAGGCATTATTTACACATTCTGGTGAAGTACTCCACAAGTTTAGCATTTTAAGGCGTTTTATGAATTTCTAATGTCAATTCACACAAAATGTGCTTAAACACCCAGATGCCATGACCAAAACCAAATGAAATAAATTTGAAGTTCATCTGAACTGGTGAGGTTAAGTCAAACTTCTAGTTTAAATTTACATTGCCTTGGATGTGTAAATTAACATTCAAGCAGCAAAATTTACTTTTAATTGGCTTGGACCATACATGAACTCTTTCCTTTTTAGTCTGCCTTCTGATTTTAATTGGGTGGAAAACTGCTGTAAATATTTTCTTCTTTCTCACCCCTTCTTCCCAAGGTTTTTTATGAACAAGTGAAGTATTGTTTAGCTGCTGTGCTCTAGACCCCACACACCCCAAAGCAAAACAGAGAAAAAGCACACGTTCAGATTGCTACAGAGCAGGGTTTTATACATTTTTTGATTGCACATCAACGAACAATTTGTCTACCTCCAAACAAATTGATCAGTCCAGCTTCTAGTGTCCTTTTAGCTTTGCTTCTCATCATCTGTGTAAGGAGAGAAAAGTAGGCTTGGAAACTCTGGCAAATGAACCTAAACAGATTTGCTCAGCGGTCTCCGAGTCTCTGGTCAACAGCTCTGCGCTGTTCAAAGCCCAAGTACAAGTGCATCACTGTTCTCTCATTTAAATGTAGAATAATTCTAGGATTCATGGCAATGCCAGCTTAAACTTAGCTCTAAAGAAACCCTTTGTTTTCAAATAAATCAGTGCCTGGTTTTAGATAATTCTATAAAGAATCCTATTAATCCACTACATGAAGTATTAGTTAACATAAAAAGAGAACCAAAGAGGCAGCCAACCTCTAAAAAATTCTGAAGAAAACTGAAATTAAACCAATCTATCTGGCATATGCCTTTAGAGTTACATGTAATGTGTGTGGACACATACACAAGACTTCAATCCGCATTGGAAATAGCACAGTTCATTCTTGATACAAACACTTTACACTAAGACAGTTGAAAACTTTGGAGCACACTGGCCACACTCTCTCACTATAGCAATGTAATTTCTCAGGTTTTCTGCCACAGCTGCAAGTATGACATTATTTTCAAGGGACACAACCAAAGGACAGTTTTGTTGGTCCCCTGACAGAGAAATCCCATATGTTTTTAATCAGGGCTCTGAAAACAGAAGGATGGCAGGAAAGAGTTGTTAGTCTCAACAATTCCAAAGACACCAGATATTCCCTTAGCAAGGACTGATTTGGGAGGTGAAATTTAGATGCTTTAATATTAAAATGCTGCTTAACCATTTCTGTGCTAGTCTGAAAAATAGAGGACCCCTTTTAAAGATCCACTGATAAGTGAGTTATTTACAAGAAATTTACTGTGAGTACTAGGAACATAAATTAATACCATTATGTTAATTGTTTAAATTAAATGCTTAAATGAAAAAAACAGAGGGCCTAGTATTTGAAAAAAAAATAATCAGGAGGAAAATTGGATTCTAGGCTGTCAGCATCTATATGACTCCAGATAACCCCCTTCTGTTTCACTTCTTACCTCTCATAAAACACTGCTATATACTCTTTAATACTACATGTTCTTTTTACTTACCTTTTATGAAAACATAGCTCTTTTCTTTTATTTTCCTTTCCCACCCCGCTCATATATTCCAAATGCACCACTACTATGGCAACAAAGTAGCAGAAGTCTTCTAGTTCTTTGGTGCACTTGTCCTCAAGGCCTTTGAAAGTCTGGGTATTTTTTGCCAGGAAGCTTTTATTTCTGAACTGTCCTAAGTTTTCTCTGCTTTGTAGTTTTTGGTAGCATTCCAAACAAGAGTAGATTTAGTAGACTTAGTGCATCTTGCTTTTGCAAACTATGGTTAAGTCCCATCATTTTTTTTCTTTAACTCCCTCCTGTTCCTCTTCTGTGTTCTTCCCAGCATTAAAGCAAAACACATACCACAAAAAGTGGAAATTCCACTGAGTTTGAGTAAAAGCATTCATTATCTGAATGCTCAGTTCTTACTTATTTACTAAACTTAGTATGAAACATATTTTAGGGCTTGATAGCGACCCCATTTCATAAATACTTAACACTAAGATGCCAAACAAAAAAAACCTCTAAACCTAAATTATCCCAATATAAATACACAGTCATCCAGAGTCCTGCAGGCAGAGTACAGTTCCATCTAAATATATCCAACATTCCTGCTCTTAAGCAGAAACTACACAGGGCATGGAAGAGGCCAGAAGACAGACAGTCATGGGCTGCAGCACGTGGTCTAGGAGGTGAGTTGGAGGCAACTGGACCTACTCAGCCTTGAGAAGAGGAGACTTGAGGGGCACGTAACAGCAGCCTCCCAATGTCTTCAAGAACGGTACAAAGGCAGACATAGACTCTCTACATTGCATTGCGTGAGAAAGGAAAAATCCCACAAGGACAACTAACCACTAAGGCAGGTTGCCCAGCAGGGCTGTGGAGCCTCTGTCTTTGGGAGGTTTTCAAAACCCAGCTCTGCAAAGCCCTGAGCAGCCCTGTCTGAACTCAGGGTTAACCCTCTTTCAAGCAGGAGATCACACTTGTCACCTCACAAGGTTTCTTCTAACTGGAATAACAGCGTGGTGTTTAGCCCTAAGCAGCACTTACCCCTTCAGCTTATATTCCTAGCTGAATCCAGAAATTTCACTGCAATGCAATGTTATATGCAACATCACAGGACAACAATCCTCACAAGTCCCCAAACACACACATTTTCTCATTAAAATATCAATTTGAGACAGATTAATGATGCAAAGCTCTGAAACAGCTATAAAGACAGTTTCTGAAAAATAGAACTGTGTTTCCAACTGGTGCCTTGTTTTAAAAGCAAAGAGAAAAGTTACAAATTCTCAAAAATTGGCACACAGTTTGCACATATTTAGATATCAGATTTTGAACCCTACATTATATTGACAAATACAAGTACTTGGGAATTCTTTCGGTTCCATAGATGTTCACTAAGCACTGAAGTATGAGTTATAACTCAGTGGGGCACCCCAAACGTATTCTGATGCGTCTGCTACAGTAGCAATATTGGGTCCAGAATCTGAGGCAAAGCTTTCCTTGGTCTGATGTCTGTTCCAAAATATTTTGTAATTAACAATACAGTGAAGATCTTTTAAATGGTTCTGTTTCCTTGGTTATTTCGCAACAGTAAACAAGAGACAGAGGAGTAACATTGCAGGAAAACTGATTGCAAGAGCTCGAAGAGACAGTAGCAGCAAAGCAGCGTGTTGGTGCCTCTTAAGCTGATGGAAACATGTCCGTCCTGCTTCTCAGCAGAGGCAAAGGTTCAGAAGCTGGTACCCCTTTGGTTTACTCCAAGAGAAACATAACGGTCTGTAAAGTTATGCAACTCCTTCACTGGCAGCATTTTGCAATAGTATCTGGCAAGGCACTTAGCACTAGCAGCTTGCCAGTTGCCCTCACAGTTTCAAGACTTGCCAAGAAATAAGATGTGACATCTCTTTGAATAAAGGAGCTTTGAAATAAATTTAGACACCAATCTTGCTTATACACACTCCCCCTTCAACCAGGTGCTTTCCTGCCCTAAAACAAAGAAAGACTGTAGTTGCAAAGCGAAGCATTTCAAATATGAGGAAATAATAAGTTCCCTTTCCTCATCAGATGATGCTTGCAGGGTGTCTGAGAAACGCTAGTGAAAAGATCACATGAAGAGACAACCTTACTTTTCCTTTGCTAAAGGTTAGGGAAGAAGACTCTCAGCACAGAATTGGGTGAGGGAATTGAGTTACAGGCCAGGTCACAAACACCCAAATCTGTGGTATGGATTACTTACAACAACACCTAAAAACCTGCATAATACAGAACTGGCAGGCTGACACCAATTGCCATACAGATACACCATGCAAGAGAGGCAGCCCAGGATGGAAATTCCTGCGCTGGAAATGGGGCTTTCTGGCAGGAAACACTGGACAGTTTCCCCACTTCAGCTTGAGGGCTTAAATTCTAAACTGGGACTACAAATGGTTGTCACCACTCACTGCAGATCTCTAAGCTCAGTCTTCTCCTAGGCTCAGTTTTCTCCTAGAGCAATTAGCCAAGTCTTGATCCTCTCTTGAAACATAGAGGATGTCATGAAAATATTCACCTCTGATAACAGTCTCATCATCAGCAACCAATCACTAGATGCCAGCCCTCCTCCCAGTGGAGCACACAAACTGCTGTGACAGAGTCAGGTTCTGGTGCTCCCTCATGTGCTCCCTCAGGCAACTGGCTGCATCTTCTGCACGAGGCCCCAGGTTGAACACAAGGAAAGAAACGTGCCCTCCCACTTCCTTCAGCCTATTCAACAGCTACAGAGGTGGGAGAAGCTGTGGGTTTGAACCCCTTGGGCACTCGGATCAGGAGCCCAGATGTCAACTACCAGAACACAGTCTACTCCTCAAACAAGTCTTACCACCAGGAGCTCTCAGGGAAAGGTGAGCACTGGCTCCTCTTCTGGCAATGTTTTAAAAAGGAAGCCTAAACAACTGCATTTCAAGACACAGCCAATCCCATCAGGGTGTGTGTTTACAATTGCTTGCCAGGTGCCCTAGTTTCTTCATCTCCTAAGGGCTTTGATGCTCAACTGCAGCAGCTCTAAATAAGGCGCTTAATAACTTTCTGCTTAAAGGGAGATCCAATACATTTAAGCCACTTTCATAGTCAGGCAGGCACAATGTTAGGTGGTTTGGAAAACTTGGGGGAAGTAGGAACCTGATTAACACATTTTAAAAATGTTCTTACAGTATGCTGAAGCCTTTCAGTTCTACTTTGGAAAGTGTAAGTGTTCGCTCTGCAGGATATTCCAACATATGGATACTACTTAAACTAGAACAAAATGAATACTTCAGTATAAACACTCATAGAGCTGGATTCAAATAAAAACAACATATTGCTTTACTACAGCTCAGTCTATACAAATACATACATTACTTATGCTACTTTCTAGTTCCTTGGCCTACAGAAAAAAAAACAAAAACAAAAAGAAAACAAAAACATAGCAGAATAAGTCTTCACTGACTTAAGGATGTCAAAAAATAAAGTCACAAAACCAACCAATAGTGACTTTCCTTTTGGGAAGCGCACACTCCTTTGAAATAACATTTTTCTAAATGACAAATTAGACAGTTGAAACAAAAAATGAATTTGCAACTGCAAATATGTGTAATCTGAGCTCTATTTCCATGCAGAAATGCAGGGCATTTGTGTATAAAATGGCTTGTAGCCATGGGACAAAAAAGCCCTAGTAACTTAAAAGCAAATTATAAAACTGAAACCATCTGGAAAATGATCTGGGTTACAGGCAGGATAACCCAGGAGAAAACTGATGTGTGGATGTGGCTGAAGGATCACAGCTTATTAGAAGCTTATCCTATATGGATGGGATGGAAAATAAGATTTGACATACCCTCTTAGAGAGTGATGATTAACATGAACCTGCAATTAGCATGTGTGGCATTATAGATTGACAGATGATTTTCATCACAAACCCTAGATCCCAGGAGAGACAAGAGATGCTTTGCATCTATTTTTATTTGGTAATACCTAGGACATTTTATTTCATATACTTTACTTTTGGCCCTCAGCATATCCTACTGAAATATCTTATTGCTGGGTAAGGTCAGCTTTGGAGGCTTACAGCTATTCCAGCTAGCTAGGCTGAAGCAATTCTGCATATTAAAAACCAGCAATCACTATTTTAAACACATGCCATTACAGTCAAATTATCCACCTACTAGTGGGTTGACTTTAAACAAGTAAAAAAATGAAGAGAGTAGTAATTTTAAAGTGCCCACATCTTAAAACTTGAACTACGAGCTCCCTGCAATACATTCTTTTATAAGCAGAGTGGGCTAGGAACCACCCAACTAGTCTCCCCGTAGGTCCTTTGAAGACTTCTGTTCAATGAGACTTGAACATCTAGCTTTGTCAGGCTTCTTTAAAAACATACCTGTCCTTAGAGAATGCGAATGCAGACAGCAGTAGTAAAAAGCAACAACGGCTATGAGTTGTTGATTATCAGAATGAAGATCCACTCAGAACAGCATAACCAATGAACTGCAAGTCTTGCAGTACTCTGGATGCAGCCCATGAATACACCAGTCCGCATAACTCTCCTTTCCCTCAGGAAATATTTAATCCTCTTTTCAGATTACAATAGGTACTGAATTTATTAAATTAGCATGAAAAGAAATTAAATGCAAGGGCTGCCAACATCTATTTTGAGTGTCCAGTATAAACGTCAATGCTATTTCAATGCATGTAACGAAGGGGCTGTAGTACTTACCAGACAGAAATACAGAGATCACTAAATGTTTTTTGACGCCAACTAATGCATATTCCTGTTCTTCTAACACTCTCAAAAATTAAGGGAAAGAGCCTGGCAGAATTCAGATCAAGAAAGAGCTTTGCAGGACCGTGTTAAGTGTCAGGAAGGGGAAGTCAAGGAGCTCTGACCCACACTCAGTGAAAGCACTGAGCCAAAGACATCCTGCAAATACAAAGTCACACAGGTGAATTTTTATGGGATACTCTTTCAAGCTCGACCAGTTCTCCTGTTAATGCAAATCCTCAAAGTCTGCGTCAGAATTTTACCTTCACGGAAAAGATCTGTGCAGCAACTACCAATACTTCGCAAGTCCTTCTGCACAAGAGGAGAAAACATTTTAATTCTGTTCCTGCCTCCAACCTTCTCTCATACTGAAGGTGTTTAAAGGGCTAAAGAGGCAATTCCAGCCCTTGTCTGTCTGGCACACAGACCACTAGAGAGAGCGACCTCAGACACGAACTGCATCCACTGCTTTTCCTCTGTGAGGCGCAAAGCAAAGCGAGCCAAGATCTCTTCATCCTGCCGGGGCACGGGACAAGGGCTCCCTGGGCAAGGGCTTTTTCACCTGCTCTAAATGTAAATGCCAAGCTATCCTTCAGCTCTTAAAAGTGTGCAGCATTACTGTCTTCATGGAATTAAGTAGTGGAAGTGAAATGGAGTTTGGTGGTGCCTGTGGTTGCAACTCAGAAATCAAACCCTCCCACACACAGCCAGCTATGCAAAATAAAGCATAATAAGTAAAACTACACATACATGCAGTAACCCATAAAAACATTCGGGCAAGAGTACTAGCAGGAACCAAGTGACCCTGCTGTAGAAGGGTGGGAATAAAAGAAAAAACCAAAACAAAACAGGAGAGGAGAATGTGAAACGCTGAATGACTTTGCAACTTCCTTGCAAACACAATATCTAAAATTATGGTCGCTGGGAGGAAAAAAAAAAGCAGAAGTTTCTCCGTGTTTGTTTACTCGTCTGTGAGCACTTTGCCCCGTGTCCGTAAGTGGATCCCTGCCGCTGGAGCCGCACGCCCACGCGGGGAGCAGCGCTTTCCTGCGGGAACACTTTCAGTTCCCCCGTCTCCCCCAGCAGGAGCCCCCCCGCGAGGGCCACACCGAGAACACTCCACGGGAACGCCAGAGGTGCGGGCAAAGCACGAGGGCGTTTTTGGGCTGCAACAAAAGGGAAACAAAACGTCCCTGTGCCCCGTATCCCCGCGGCCGCCGAACCTCCGCGGCTCCGGGCGGCCTCTCTTTCCCATGCCCGTCGGAGGGGGCACGGACCCCTGGACGGCCGGACCCCGCGTACCTGCCTCCCTCCGACCCCCCGTCCCTCCGCTGGCCGGGGCGGGCCGGGGGTGTCCGTCTGTCCGTCCGTCCGCCCGCCCGTCCGTTCGCCCGAGTTGCCGCTTCCTCCTCCCCGCCGCGTCAGCCGCACTCCTCCCGCCGCGGCCGCGGGATGACGCGCTCCTCCCGCCGCGGGGCTGCCCCCTCCCCGGGCAGCCGCTCCCCCCCGGCGCAGGCGGGGCCGCTGCCGCTGTCGCTGTCACTGTCACTTGTCGGTGCCGCTGGCGGTGTCGCTGTCGCAGCCGCTTCGCCGCCCCCGCCGCCGGCCCGGCCCGACCAGCGCCCCCCGGGCGGCGCCCGGCGCGGGGTCAGGCGGGGACTCGCAGCCGGCCCCGCTCCCGCCCGGGGCCCCGCGGCTGCAGCTCCCAGAGGGACCGCAGAGTCTGCGGCTGCCGGCCAACGCGGGGACGTGGGATACAGGGGCGGATTAGCGCGATCCTCCCGCTAAACCTACGGATAATCCAGGGCGACGCGGTCCTCCCCACATATCCAGCGCCCAGCGGGCGCGCTGGCCGCGCCTCGGGAACGCGTTCCGAGGGCTGGCGATGCTGTGAGGCCGCGGGCAGGGATTGTGCCTCATCGGGAAGTACACGGAGCCTGCTCAGGACCGGGCCGCTCCGTCCCCTGCAGAGGTGCCACTGCCCGGCACGGAAAGCGAGGATGGATTTTCGATGCTAATATTTTATCCATCTGGGCAGCAAAAGTACATTAATAGGGCTGGATGGAGGAAAGAAACATCGGAGACATCATCTAGGATGCAGAAGTATCCTCCCCCCTCTGTCTTCCAGGCATTATTTTGTCTTTATTCTTCAATAATCACTTTCAAGTATTCATTTCTCACAGCAGGATGTGGTAAAAATAGAGTTATCAGTTTGTCTGAAGCAACATTTGCTGTCTCTTTTTTGGCTGCTTCTTCCGTACTTCCTGACACACTTTCTTCTCCTCATAATACCCGAGGATGCAGCACACCAAACCCCATTCCACCCTTAATTTGTGCAATTCTGCCTCAAAACACTTCTGTCTATCAGATTCATGGTTCTGAGTATGGCCAACTGAAGTTCCCATATGGCACCCCTTAGAAGATGGCACCAGCCTGGAGGCCTCACAAAACAAGGAGAATTTCAGGAAGGCCCCAGAGACGGGATGTGAGACAAGAGAGGTTGTTCCAAGCACAGTCAGGGCACGGGTGAAATTTGCTGAGCGGCAGTGAGAGAAAGGGAAGAGACTACTGAAGAAAGCAACAGCTCTTACATCCTGAGATGCTGGAAATAAAACAGAGACTTTAATGTGGGTAAAAGTGAATACTAGACAAAGAGCTTGGTCTGGTCTAGTTAACCTGATGTCATAGTATATCTTAAAAGAAAGATAACTACATTACAGTGTCCCTTCAATACAGTTTGGATAGTACCTTCCTTCCCAGCTTTTAAGGACTGTCAAACAAAGGAGTGAAATGAAAAACTGCAGCTAAAAGCAGCATCTTTGAGGAAAGATAGGAATAAACAGCTCTTGCCAAGGTGGTATGTTTTCATGCAAGCTTCCACTTTCACTCTCTTAATTTAAAGATTTTGCTGGCACATTTTTACTGGGAATGCTGATTTAACCCATAGTTATGCCCAGTCATTTGACTGCACCTAAAATTCACTTCTGGTCTTCGTCTTTTCTTTAGTCTACCACCACTCACTGGAACTGTACACTTGAATGGCTACAACCACTGCTATTGTGTCAATCATTTCTTTCTGACTGGCAGCTTCTCTAGAACTGTGCTAATGGTCAAAAATATGAACTTAGAGAATTGCCAGATTATTTAGATAACTTAAAATAGAAAGTTGAAGTACATTTAAACATCATGGAAACTACTGACCTGTCAGCCTCACCTCTGTGCCTGGGAAGACCATGGAACAGGTCTGCCTATGGAACAGAAGCTATGCTACGGCACAGGGAGCAGAGGGAGGGGATTTGAGACAGCCAGCATAGCTTCACCAAGGACAAGTCCTGCCTGAGCAACCCAGTGGCCTTCTATGATAGAGTGACTACAGCAGCAGACAAGAGAAGGGCTACAGATGTCATTTATCTGAACTTTGTAGAGCCTTTGACACGGTCCTCCACAACATCCTTCTCTCTAAATTGGAGAGATATGAGTTTCATGGGTGGCGTGATCATTGGACGAGAAATTGTTTGGATGATTATATCCAGAGGGTAGTGGTCAATGGCTCAACATCTAAGTGGAGATCAGTGACAAGCTGTCCCCCTCAGAGGTCCATATTGGGACTGGCACTGTTTAATGTCTTCATCAGTGACACAGACAAAGGCATTGAAGGCACCTTCAGCAAGTTTGCAGATGACACCAAGCTGAGTGGTGCAGTTGGACAGGCCTGAGGGATGGAATGCCATCCAGAGGGATCTGGACAAACTCGAGAAATGGGCCCATGGGAACCTCAATGAGGTTCAACAAGACCAAGTGCAAGGCACTATGCCTGGGTTGGGGCAACCCCCAGTATCAATACAAGTTGGGGGATGAATGGATGGGGAGCAGACCTGTGCTGGTGGATGAAAAGCTGGGTATGACACACAAGTACGTGCTCAAAGTCCAGAAGGCCAACCATATCCTGGGCTGCACCACAAGCAGTGTGTCCAGCAGGTCGAGGGAGTTGATTCTGTCCCTCTGCTCTGTTCTGGTGAGATCCCACCTGGAATACTATGTCCAGCCCTGCAGTCCTCAACACAATAAAGATGTGGACCTCTTGGAGTGAGTTTAGTGGAGGGCCATCTCTCCTATGAAGACAGGTGAGGAAGTTGGAGTTGTTTGGTCTGGAGAAGAGAAGGCTCTGGGGAGACCTTATAACAGCCTTCCAGTAGCTAAATGGGGCTACAAGAATCTTGTCCTTGCTCAATGCAGGGGCTTGGGCTAGTTCACCTTTAACAATCTGTTTCAACCCAGACTACTCTATGATTCTGTGATTCTATGATCATCATAACCTTCTGTTCCTCCTAAACCTGTATATATTTAACAGGAATTAATCTTTCATCTTTTCACCTATTTCTGCATTGGATTAAATTAGTAGAGCAAGACTGAATAATAGATGTAATCATTCTGTCCTTTCCTTTCTCTTCCAAATAACCTGAATGATGAAAAAGTCTCAGAAGGTCTTTTTCCTGTATCAGGACAAAATTAAAAACAGAACAAAAAAATTCTTCTTCCCCGTCCCTAAAAAAGAAAGATCTGTTCAACCCCAAAGTAGCCTATAATCTGATGTTTTATCACAACATACTTTTACTTCTTAAACACTGGATAAAGTGCCTACTGTCACTGGGATTTCTACTACTAAAGTTCTATCCTGGTATTCATGTATTGTTTATTTCTTATCTGAAACTGAAATTTGTGAAAAGCATCCATTTAAAGTGAAATCCATTTCAGTTAGCTAGTAATAATACACAACTCTTTTGAGAGTTTTCCTGCCACTTAAAAGAACACAGAGCTGGTAGGAAGGAACACAAAAGGTCAGCTATAAATAGCAGCATTTTATCAGTTGAGGGGTCTGAACCACTGGAAGTCTCTTCTCGTCCTTTTTTTAAATTGTGTATGTGTGTAAAAACACTAAAAATCTTTCTTTGACCTGATACAATCCATTTTTTTCCTGCTTCACATGCACTTTGGCACAAACTAGGCAGATTGAGAAAGTCATGGTCATCTTGGAAATGCTGGGTTGCCATGCTGACAGCCTGGTGAAAAGCTTCCAAGTTTAGACCACAATGTGCAGATGCAGCCCTGGCCTCTCCATGACATTGCCATAGTGGTGGAGTCCCTGGATAAGTGTAAATTCACACTCTTTTCAAGTTCATTTGTCTGCACCAGAGACCCTTCTGTTATTGCCCTACTGTACAGCCAGAGCAGAAGACCTAAATACCAAAGAGAATCTGAACTGCCTTCCCTTCAATGCAAGCAAACTTCACGTATTAAAAGCCTATTAAAGCCTCTTAAAATAAAATAAGGAACAAAGGAAAAAAATACTTGCCAATATCCTGGCAAGTGTTCTGCCTTCTTTTTCATGGTAATTTCCCTGTAAGAATTGCATGTTTTCCTCTTGCTCTGATATTCTGCTGGAAGGACATAAGTACACACTCAAGGTCCCTAATGCTATGTCATCCATACTAGGCAGCTCTAAATGTAGAAAATCTTTAAAGGGTCAGTCTCAGGCCTGCTGCTGAGCAAACAAAGCTAATAGATGTGCTCATTTGTTCCCTTATGTTTGCTCCATCGTTTGGTTTCTGTTCTTTGGCATTTCCTTACAGACAGGTTGATTTATTTAACTACACACAGTCCAGTGTCTGAACAGTTCACCTAGAAGCATCAGCAACACAGAAAGAGAAAATGGGGGAAAAAAACCCCAGATGATGATGACATACTGCTTTTAAAGCATAACAAAATTCCTGTCAGTATCAGCAGTCTGGTGCACAGACTGAGGTCAGAGTAAACCCTTTGTGCAGTAACTCAGTAGTTGTGGGGATGATGCATTCTCCACCTTATTATGAGAGATCAAACAAAGGGCAGAAACATCTTTTGCGAGGCCACCATGACTTCTGCCCTTTCCCTACACCTTCTTTCATTCTCTTTGTTGCTTCACCTATTTGCATGTCTCTGCCTTCCTTCCCTTTTCACTTTTTTATCCATAGCAACTCTGCCTTCTTGCATCCTACTTCTGCCTCCTCCCATATAAAGAAGCCCCACAAAAGCGTGGGCTGAACTTCAGAGGGGAAAATTGCAAAGACAAATGGTCATTAGCTGATGTAGACTCGCAGCAAGCTTTCTAGGACTATAGGCTATGAGCCAAAGTAGGGATGAAAGAAATAGACTGAGGACAAGTGGAACAAAGGAAGTTAAGAAAGTTTTAAAGCAGAGAGCAGAAAGTTATATAAGATGATCTTTCACCTAGGGTTGTCTGTTCAGCAGACCTGACAGTACACGTTCAGGCTAGTTAGATCCCCCACAACCGCATGCTAACAAGGAAATAGATTAATGATTACGTAGCATGAGAAAGGCTTGTTGTGACATGGCATTCATCTGACACTGAATCCACATTCATGAGGAGGTTTCTATCTTCAGGCACACAAATTCCCAGTTTTTTAGAGCAAAGTCCTGAAGGAATTATAAAGTTCCTCCTCAGGGGACTAGGAGCCTGGAGAAGAAGAGACTGAGGGGAGGCCTCATCACAGTCTACAACATCCTTGTGAAGGAAAGGGTGGGAGGGGGAGGCACTGATCTCTTCTATGTGGTGACCAGTAACAGGATCTGAGGGAATGGCCTCAAGTAGCATTGGGGAGGATTTAGGTTGGATATTAGAAAAGGTTCTTCACCTAGAGGGTGGTTGGGCACTGGAACAGGCTCTCCAGGAAAGTGGTCAAAGCACCAGCCTGACAGAGTTCAAGAAGCATTTAGATGACACTCTTAGGCACATGGTGTGACTCTTGGGGATGATCCTGTGCAGAGCCAGGAGCTGGAATCAGTGATCCTTATGGGTCCCTTCCAACTCAGCATATTCTGTGACGGTGTGATAGTTCTAATTAGCACAGAGATTTACCAGGTACGGGTATTGAATTTACTTTACTCCAGTAAGGTAGTATAACAAATTTTATTGAACATTTGAAATATGGACTACAGCAATTAAGGTGAAAGTTCAAAACAAATCTTAAATGGAAAGAAACTTAAATACTTTGTTGAACACCCTGAACCTAGTTGCAAAATCACATCTGAGGATCCCTATCTAACTCTTATTATGCCTCCAAGGAAAAATTATCTCCAAAGCACTGCCATTAGGCTTTCACATCAACACCCAAATCACAACAGGTAGAGGTATGGAGGTAACCCTTCTCATAGCCACCATTTTTAGTTGGTTATATTTCCAATGTTGTTGGAGTTTTGTACTTTAGTTTGTACTTATCAGTGCCATGAGTATATCTAGATTTTTGAAGAATTGGAGTCTGTTGTGGACAGATATTCAGGTGAGGTGCTCCAGTCCAGAGTGTAAACAGAGACTTTTCTAAGTCTTAGTTGTGATTAAATAATACTCATTAATTGTTTGATCTTGAGACAAATGTAATATTGATGAATTGAATTGGAGGAAGATATTGCCAAATTTCTGATATTTCAGGGCATGTAAGCACTGTTGCTTAGGCCCTAACTAGGAGCAGCTTTCAGGTGAGTAAGTACAGTTCTGTTCCTGAAATGGTGAGAGGTAAGCAATAATCATGGATTCCTCTGCCTAGGCAGCTAGTAATCACACGTCATTTTCTTCCCTTCTTCCAAAAAGGAAATTTGTTATTCCTTGATCATATCCTCTTACTCAACTACTGTGGCATATTGTGCTATTTAACATTTTAAGTGTTTTCCCTGTGAAGTTCAAAGTTAATTAGACCAAAAGGTTCACTGCCCTTCAGCTTTTGTTGTTGGATACACTATGAGGTTCATTCATTCACACCACAAGCCTGTTAAATTTTTGCATTGAAAGCAGATCCCATTTCTGCATTCAGGATCCCTGCTGCTATGAGCTATTTGCCATATGAAACCCCAGTCACAATGGCTGCAGCATCTAACAGTCAACCTCTGCAAGCACAATCATCTAAAGTAATGGAAGACAGTATATTCTTTAAATCTGTAGTGAACTTCTTTAAAAAATTATTTTTAATTTTTAGGCTATTTTTAGATTTTTAAAGCTATTTATTTAAAATATATTCAATAACAAGCAATATATTAAATAAAAATATATTAAATTCTCAAGCATCCAGCCAAGAATTTGAAGCTATTTCTCTAGAAAAAGATATAGGAAAAAGGGCATTATGACATGTGTTATAAGGGTGCTCCATAACTGTTGTCTCAAGATGCCTCCAAATGGAAATCCAAAGAATGGACCAAAGAAAACATGAGAGGACAAATAGTCATCTTACTCAAAGCAAGATGTAATAATTAAACAAATGGTAAGTTACAGACCCTAAGTGAAACCCTAAGTCTACTTTTACTTCTTTTCATTGTTTTGTAAAAGGGAATTGGGATTAAATCTTAGTGGTATAGGAAAAAGAAACGCACCATGTGATATAGCAATGACAGTTTCCAAGAAGCTGAAATTGAATTAACTTACCAAAGTTCCAGTGTAAGAAAATATCCCATTTAGAAAACAGATTTATGTAATGAAGTAGGTTTTTTTGTTCTCCCTTTTCATTTTCATCCCAGCTGTGGTTGCCCTTTTGGGGAACAAGAAAGTCCCTGCCTCAGATGTTTCCCATGAGTTATCAGGAAGTAGCAACAATGAGGCAACAGCTTGCACAGACATAAAATCTCAAAACCTACCAAAAATTCATAGAGGTGTTCTTATTTGTTTTAATATAGGAGTTAGGGTATAAAATCTTTAAAAGAAAAGAATAAGCCTTTTGAATAAGCAAGAGTAGAAGGCTGTAAGGAAGCTGTTAGCCATTTCTAAGTGAAGTGGAGGGGTTACAAAAGTTTATGTACGTGAAATCTTTCATATATGTGTCAGTTGGAAGTGTTTTGACTTAATGTTCACACATCAGTAGCACAGGCACTCTTTTCAGCCCTGCTAATACTGTAAGTTATTTAACTTATAAGGTAAATAAAATTTCTGTTTTCCTTCAGTTTTGTTCTGCATTCTCATCTTTACTGTCTTCTGTTCTATGAACTTTCCCACACTGTAATGCAATACAGATACAACTAGATTAGGGAAATGGATGAAATTCTTCTGTAGGACAAAAGGGAAAGACATGAAGTTACTTTTTTTTTTTTTTTTTTTTCAAATGAACTCACAGAAATAAGTGGAGTGAAATACAATGGCTGTGCAATGAAAGGATGGCTGAATTGGGCAAGTGAAGAAGAGATACCTGTGTTACTAAACCCTGGGGTTTCAATGTGCTGCAACTCTATTCTGAAAACATCCACTCTGTAATCAGCTCTTGCAGAGCTCCAGCAGGAAGGATAGAGTTAATGTCCCAGATGTGCTGACCAACTGGTACAAGGATCTGCTGCCCGTAAAGCATGTTTCAAACACCAGTAGCTATCTGCTTCTGAAGTAACTTCTTTGCTGGTGGCAGCTGCTCGAAGTTTATGAGAAATCCTTTTGCACACATTATATGTGATGGCTGCTCACAAAAAGTCTGTTTGGGAAGTGTCTGGAGTCCTAGGGAGTGACCAAGGCACAATATTTAAAGTAGGGATTAGATGAAACTCAGCTTTGCTAACCCACATACAGGAAGGTAAGCTCTCAGTCTCTTTTTCTCAAACTCTTATTTTAGGGTTTTTTTCTAGTCTTCAGCATAGTCAGCATGTTTTGTTTGTTTTTGTCAGGAGCGTTCTGCCAGATTTCACCGTTCATCCTGAGCACTGGGCTGGCTGCTCCTGGTGTAAACAAGAGCTGAACAAAACTTAACCATCAGCAGAGTGGATTTATCAATCATGGACACAAATAGGTAGGAAAGGTTTGTGAGTAGAGCAGACTATTTATCATGAAGCAGTATTATCTCTAACATATTTTTCTCATATTCTGTAATTCTGTATCATCATTCTTTACTGAGATCTTGATTCTTATTTCCAGCCTGTGTGTGATACCTGCCTCAGTTACCTGGCTCTTGCAGGAGGACATCCATTCTTTTTCTCAGCCTTTTTTTTTTCTAGACCATGAGTATTTTTTTTGTTCATTTAGCTTGGACTTTTACCTGTTGATTCTCATGTTTCTTGCAATGAGGTACTAAGACACACTATGCTTGCTGCAAGTTGCCATGTTGATCCTTTTGTCTACCTGTGACACTCACTCTCTGAATCCTCTAAAAGGCTTTGCTTTTTCATAACAATATGACATGGCTGACTCACAAGCAGTTTGTGATTCACTGTTGCTCTGATCCTTTCTGAAGAATGCATCTAATATATTTACTCTTTTATCTTATGATTTTAAGTGAGAATAAAATATTATATATGCTGATTTCTAATACTATTTATTTCACTAGATTGTCAAGATAATTTTAAAATTTCTCCCTCAAAGTGCTTGCAACTCTTTCCAGCTTAGTGTTTCCCACAAGTTTAATAAGTATAATCTTGCATGTAATTAATGAACAGACTGAGGACAGATGCTTGCATAACCTCATTTTGATATGCTTTTACAGTTTGGTAGTGACCAGCTGCTCTGCATATGTTGTGGTTACATAAGTTTGCTATAATCATGGCTTTTCTATCTAGCACAGCAGTATCAGATCAGTGCATTTTCTGCCAGCTTGATTGTAAGGTGCAATGTGAGAGGATACCAAAAGTCATGAATGCCAAGATCAGGCAGCTCTCACTTCTCACGTTTGTGGCCTGCCCTCACTGAGAGAAAATAGGTGACCATATTGGGCTGGTATTGTCAACCACTCCTCACTGTAACGGACTGCTTGCAGAATGTCCTCTTTTGTTTGTGGGATGGTTTGGTTTTGTTTTTTTGTTGGGTTGGGTTTTTTTGTAGTTTTGGGCTCAATGTAATTGTTTAACTGAGTTGATTTTTCTATACTTTACTATTCCTTGGATCGGGATGGTGTGGGCACATGTAACCTCTGATTTTTTTCAGAATGATTTTTGATTTTTACTTTCTTCACATGCGATTATCTAGCAATGCGGAGAGTTTCAAAGATGTTTTATTGAAGTTAATTGTTCTTCTTTTGCTCTCTTGTGATTTCTTGTGCAACTTGTTTGATATTTTTGTTTACTCAGCTAGATTTGCTCAGATTCAAATCTAGAAAGCCTTCCCTATAGGATGCCTTATATTTTCTATACTGACAGAATCTCTCCTAAACCTTCTATCTGTTAATGAGCTTTCTCTCACTGAACCCATTTACCAGCAGATGTCTCTTAATCTGAGTAGTGAACTTGATGGTAATGAAGGTCCTTAGTATGATTTTGTTTGAAAACCTCCCCTCAAAATTATATCCCCTGAATCTTCCTTATCCAGTACTCCATACTAAAGTCATACCATCTTTCCTCCGCCTTCTCTTCACCCCCACTTTGTTGCAGTTATTTGAGTTCCGGACAATGAATTCCGGACCTCAGAACTGGCACTCGTGTTCTCAATGTGCAAATCACGGTTTCCCACCATTCTCCAGTTCACAATGTTCCTTGATATCAGCATCTGTCATATGAACTCCCCTACCACACTTGCTATGCTACTGAAGTCTCGAGGTGTAATCAAAGCTCGTCCTGCTTATTTGCTCAGTGTGGTAAAATCATGTAGGATGTTCAGCAGCTGGACCCTCCGTTTTTCTTTATTTGATTAGTCAGACTAAAAGGCAATAGAGTGATGGAGTAGTTGTGCCCTACAGCACTGATGTATCATCCGTGTTCCCGGGGTGAGTGGGAAGACTCCCTTCCTTGGCTTCTGCTGACACCTACTGCCAGAGCTGAGTGCGGCAGAACAACGCAGGAGGAGGCTTTGGCACTCTGTCCCAGGATTCGTGGTGTGTAGTTTTGGATTCGGACTACCAGTACTGTATATACAGAGATAAGCACCATCCATGGCTTTATGCAAATAAGAGTAAAATACACCAGAAGTGGAAAAGTCTCCAGGAGCAACTTGTTGGAGGGTTTGTTTGGTTGGTTGTTTCTTAGCTTTCTTTCTTCTTTTTTCCTTTTTTTTTTTTTCCTATTTTTCTTGTAAAATTAGTGAAGGACAAGAGTTAATTGAAAGTCACTTAATGAATTTTTCATGATAGAAGCTAATGAGTTTATAATGGGTAAATACCTCTCAAAGGAAAAAAAAAAAAAAAGTTGTGTTGTTTTGTTTTGTTTTGTTTTGTTTTTTTAATGGATGATACATCTTCATTGTTACCGTGAATGGTTTTTGCATCAGATGCAAGAAAAAGCTTCTCTTCAAATAAATTCCTGCCCAGCAGTAGGGACCTGTTGCTTTGTTTTTGCAACTAATCACAAAAAATCTTTGCTTTTTCTCTAATTTCAATACCTAGAAATCACATCCATGACAATGAAGTATGGTAGAAGATCCCACTTGCTGGAAGGTTGTTAGTGAACTGCAATGAATTCATGAACACAAGAGCTGTAGTTTAGGCATTTAAAGGTGTACAAAGGACCAAGAACCTTCTGAGCTATTGGAAAACTAGAAACTATTGGAACATTTGGCTACTGGTGGTAATGGTGTTTGTGCATTTTGGAAGGTCTGGCATTATGCTCAGCTTAGTAGCCAAAGGACAGGACAACAAACCAGTTTGAAGGGTTCATCTAGTTTCTATTTGAACTGTAATAACATCTAGGTTAAAACCCTCAGGAGAAAACCTAAGGATAGAGTGACTACATTTGTTTTTCCTTTTTTTTTTTTTTTCAGCCTGTTGATCCACTCGCACCATTTTGAATTTGTGTATCAGGTTCTCTGCTATGTCTTCACGTTTGAAAAATACAGGCTCTGAACCTGTGAAATACTTCCAAATTTTAAGCATAATCGCAAGCCAGGCATCACTGCTATGTGCTCTCTGTAAGAAGTATTTGTTGTCTTTGTCCCCCATCTATATCCTTGACTTGGGAATTCTTCTGTACTGGAAATGGCAGTTCATTCTTCCCTACTAAATGGGACGTTTGCAGAGAGAATTTCACTTGGGACCAGGCAGTTAATCGAGATGCTTAAATATGTGTGGTTGTCATATAGATTTAAGTAAACCTTTAACAGCTGATGAGATCAGTGACTGTATACGCTGTGAACATACAAATCAATAGGGCAGAGAGTGTGTTAGTTGCCCAACCTATTTTATTTTGAGGCATTTATCATTTCGTGTAATGGGATTGTACCATTCCTTCAGATTGTATTTGACAGAGCACTATGGAAAGCAGATAAATATTCACAGTAATTGCTATTGAGGCATCCATATAATCAGGTTACACATCTAAGCTAATAACACTTACGTTCTCCTTTTTTTTAACGGTCTACTGCCCTAAAGATCGATTTTCTATTGACAGTTCCTGGACAATGACAGTCCTGATTAATCCATTTTGTTTGCCAGTTCTGCTGACATCAATTCACAAAGGGATATTCACAGTAAAAAAAATGTGGGGCCTTAACTTTGCAGAGGAGTTTGCATGTGAAATCAATTTCAAATGCTTTCAAGACAGGGCTTCAGAACCAGATTTTGAGCCAAGAAATAAAAGGAAAGCATAGGCAAAAAACTCAAATCCGTGTAGCTCCTCTTGGATGTCTCGTTTGTCCCTGCATGAGAGTCAGCTGTCAAGCTGCTCTTACTGGACAAGGCTATACCTGAGCAAACATTTGCAGCAGCAAAGCCTTTGAGCAGGCTATTTGGATAATGGCAATTAGTATTGGAACCTCTGCCCAGTATTTCCCTTTTCATGTTGTTTTCCTAACGAGCTTGTGTTTTGCTAACACACATACCACATTCTGAGCAGCCCAAATTTGGTCTTGGGTGTAGGAATGACATCAGTGTTAACAGAGAGCATCTATTAGTGGTGTGAAATGCTGAACCTGTTGCAATGGCAGCAGTTCAAGCTCTGCGAAAGCACTGAAGAAAAACAGTTGTTCATTTTGGACATCACTGGGAGGCAGTAGAAGAGGTATGTGGAAGTTATTCATCTGGATGTATCCAGGACAAGAGTTACCAGTCCAGGTCCTATGGATAAGTCAGGAGCTGTTTTCTAACCACCATCGACTAACTATTAATTAACCCAAAGGTTTATGAAGGCTGAAGTTGCTCAGTGGTCATTCCTGTCCTGCCAGAACACTGCTGGGCTGCACGCTGCCTCTGAGGACAAGGACATGAGGAGGCCCATGACCAATACCCCCTTGTCATGCCACAGTTAGTGTGGTGGTTAGTGCTTGGGCTTTTAAAAATGCCTGCTCAAGTGACAGGCAAAAAAAATACATGCAGTTCAGCAGCAGTTTGGAAGTGAGTGCCGAATTGGTTTAACAGGAGCGATAAATACAAGAGTCCCCACTGCACAGGACTCAAAGCTGTGCCGTGCGGTGGAGCACATGCTGTTGTTGACTCCTTGTAGATAGCTGGTACTACTAATAGTACTTATGATATCATAAGTACCATCCAGTTGCAGTTCTACACATGCTTTTTAGACACTAGGGGGTCATATCTAAATAGAAATGGGTTGCATTCATTGTGGAGTGTGATGATATTGCTGTCTTCTCCTGTACCTCACACTTGTGTTTTCTCTTTCCCTTCTCTCAGATGTAAATGCAGAGAGCTTTTAGGGCCAGGTCAGACTAAACTAGCTACTCTTGCAGCCTAGGCAGGATAAGCTCTGCCAGTATTTCAACGAAGATAACACCAGATTTTAGCTATCTTTTCTGTAGAGCATGCTGAGGTGTAGCTGAAAGCTGAAAATAACTTTCACTTCTTGACAAAACAGGACATCTTCCAGTTTATTGCAATCTGGTCTTTGGCATGGTGCACAAGCCTCTTGTTTCTGTTTAGCTGGAAACGTCTCATTGCTCTTCCAAAGAAATAAGTTCCTCTGAGAAATAATTGCTTTGACCTGGGAATGACCCATTTCCTGAGGGTGAATGACAAAGAAGAGGGAATAGCATTGGGTGAAGATCAAACTGAAATTTTTACGTCTTGCATCCTGAGCCTGAAATGAATGCCTGGTATTTTGACTGGCAGTGCTTGGTTCTAATCAACAAAGTGGCACAGGTTCAGATACATCCTGTTACTGACAATTAATCACTCTTCTGACCCATTATAAATAGTTTTAACTTTGTAATGAGTGTGATCTTCAAGTATGTGGTGAAAGTGAAAGTAATCCTACTTTCTTGACTGTGAAGTTGTTTGCCTGTGAAAATAGTGTGGTTCTTGCTGTGTTCTCTGGTAGAACTCATTACTACACTTCTGCAGGGTACCTACTAATAAGGCAGACCCTGGATTTCCTAAATTTTCCTTTAAGGCTGTTTAAAGATTTAGTTACTTGCATGATCTGTATTCAGTGATATAACACGGAACTTCCTTATCCCATTTGCCAGATACAGTGTATAAAGCTTGTAAATAAAGATGCATTTAATTTGCATAAATTATTAGCTTGCCAGAGAATTGTGATTTTTATCAAAGATTCTGTAATGAAAGTTTTGTTGTGGAAATTGCTTGGGCAGTCAATCATGATGATAAGTCTGCATATAGCTGGAAAACTTGCAAATGTCATTCATTGAAGACATCCATGTTAATTAGGGTCAAGTCACCATAAAAGATAGATTCTTGTATTGAATATAATTTATCAGTGAAATTAATGTAGGGAATTGGAAGGAGAAATACTTTTGACTTTACAGTCAGAGTGCTTTCACAGAAACATCTGGCTAGCGAAGTAAACAAAATATCAAAAGTTCCATCAGCTTTGACAGTAAAAGTGAATTATTTCACCAGGGTGCTCCCTATTGTTTACTACAAAGTACTGTTAAACAACAACGGAAGTGTTTATTTCCCACATGAGAAGAAATGAATTGCTCCAGAGGCCACGATGTTACAGAAAACTTCTTTGACATTTCTTCAGAACACAGGCCGGGTCAGCACAGGATTGTCACTGGCCGATGCCCTGAATGGTGCCCATTCTCAGTGGCTGCCACACAGTTTCACAGAGGACAGAGCCTTCCCTATTTGCATTTTTACTGCGTCCCCACTACTTATGAAGGGAAGGCTACGGAATGAATGGGCACAGACTGCTGATTTATCCCCAAGTACAAGGCGCATTGGCAGGATTATGGAGCTGGTGATGCTGCTACCTTACTGTCATACACATAAAGAAGAATTAGTAGCAGCCAAGAATGAACATCTGTCTCATAATTTTCACCTTGTCCTCTTCAAATCTGCCACATATTTTGAAAGATCAGATAAAAGATTGTGCTGTGGAATGCATACATTTACACACACACACACACACACACACACACACACACATTTTCTATGCCTGACAAATTACTGAAACTGAAAGGGAATGAGCATGCACAGCTCAGCTGCTGTCACTGGAAGGTGGCAGTGCTCAATCTGTCACGGGGCCAGGCCTGGAGCCATTTTTTTCCTTAAGCCTGTGACAGAGCACAGAAACAGAATCTTTCTCTATGTATTAATCATCTGAATCTTTTTAATTTAAATGTCATATGCATAAATTATTTGCTTAGGTTAATGAAAATGTAACATGCCCTTTGCATTGGAAAATACAAGCACAATACATTCTGTATGATTTTTATTCTAATCTTTGATCATTTGGCTGACTCTAGAATAGGTAAGGCCTTGGGATATAAATGTCAGGCATTTGTTTGGTGGAACTAGGATGATGGAGGAGGCAGGAAGTGGTCATTTCTTTTGCCCTTGTATCCGTAGGGCTGGGTCACTCTGGTACTTGGCAATATCCCGTGAGGTCCCACTGTGTCCTCCAAAAGTTCAGCTTCAGTTTTCCTTTATTAAAGGATAAATCTCTATCTGGAATAGCTTTCAGAGAACTTAAATCCCCTGTTTGCTGACAATAATCCTCCTTCAGCTCTCCGCATGAATACACTGCCAGCCCGCTGTAATTAGGTTGGAAGTTGTGAACATTATCCCATTTCATTTCTGCAAAAGTTTAATTTCAGACGGCCACTGGAGATAATGTAAGAGCCAGCTCCGTTCCCTCATTATCTCATTACGTAGCACCAGCTGGAGGGATCACTCGTGTTAACAACTTGCTCTGGCGTCTCCTTGTGCCTTGTTTTGTCGCTATCAGCAGCCGGCAGCTGGGGAACACCTCCGCTGAGATATCTCACCTCCCGGAGAAGCAGCCCGGCGTAGCTTCTCGGGAATCGAAACCCCGACGGGGTTGTGTTGAGCTCCAGAAAGCCCGTGGAGCTCGAAGGGCAGGCACAGCCCGGGCCTGGCTGTGGGGCACAGCTTGGGGTCAGAGCTCGTGTGCCCACGCCCGCAGGGGATCCTGCCTGGCGGGACATGCGGGGCTGTCAGAAAACCTGCATGCCCAGGAAGGCGTCGGGGTCACCCCCAGGCACCCAGAGCCCTCTGTGCAGCACTGCTGAGGGGCAGGCTGGGGCCGGCCTCCTGCCCTGACTCTTTGTGGCAGCCTCTGGCCGGCGGCAACCTGTTGGGACTGAGCCGCCCCTGCCCCCGGAGCCTGCCCAGGGGCACGGGTGACACGGGAGGGACCCTCGTCCCCGTGCTCATGCAGGGGGGCGAGGAGACACAGGAGAGATGTACACGTGGGGTGTCACCTCGGCCTCAACACGCGATGGGGACAGAGTGGGACTGTACACTCGGAGTGTCCCCCCAGACTCAGCCCCGCCCCTGCAGGCGGGGGGGCGAGGGGACAGGAGGGATGTTACCCGTGGGGTGTCACCTCCGATCCGACACCCGGGGGGGACACAGGAGGGATGCACAAACAGGGTGTCCCCCCAGATCCGCGCCCTCCCCCCCGCCTGCCGCAGGAAGCGCAACAAGCGCCGCCGAACGCCCCGCGCGTCCCTCCCGGCCCACCCCCCGCCGACTACACTTCCCAGCATTCCCGCGAGGGCTTGGCCCTCCCGCCTCCCTGCGCCGCACGGCCTCGCGGTCCCGGTAGTTCCCGCGCGGGCCCCCTCCCTTCCCCACGCCAGGCGGCCGCTGCCGGCAGTACTACTTCTCCCGGCCGCCCCCGCGGCGCCGCGCGTGCGCCACCGGCGTGGAAGTGCGCGAGGCCGCGGCGCTGCGGGCACTGAGGCGGCCGAGGGGCGGTGAGAGCAGCGGCACTTCCGCGTCGGGCGGGGGGCGCTCCGTGCTCGGGCGGCACCGGCACTGAGAGGCGGCGGGGAGGGGCGGCGGTCCTTGTCCGGAGCGCAGGGGATGCACCTGTGAGGGCGGCGGAGCAGCGGGTGCGGGTGAAGCCCGGGCAGAGCGGAGCGATGTCCCAGCCCCAGCAGCCGCCGCCACCGCCGCCGCCGTCCCCTCAGCAGCAGCCGCAGCCGCCGCCTCCGGCCGCCTCCAAGAAGCGGGACCGGCGCATCTTCTCGGGCACCTGCCCCGACCCCAAATGCCAGGCGCGGCTGTTCTTCCCGGCCCACGGGCCGCAGGGCAGCGGCAGCATCGAGTGCACGGACTGCGGGCGGCGCCACGAGCAGCGGCAGCTGCTGGCCGTGGAGGAGGTGACGGACCCCGACCTGGTGCTGCACAACCTGCTGCGGAACGCGCTGCTGGGCGTCAGCGGCGCCGGCCCGCCCCGCAGGAACACCGAGCTCGTCAAAGTCATGGGCCTCTCCAACTACCACTGCAAGCTCCTGGCCCCCATCCTGGCCCGCTACGGGATGGACAAGCAGACTGGCAAAGCCAAACTCCTCACGGAGATGAACCAGGGAGACATCTTTGACTGCTCCCTCCTGGGCGACCGCGCCTTCCTCATCGAGCCGGAGCACGTCGAAACCATCGGTTATGGGAAGGACCGCTCCGGCAGCCTCATCTACCTGCACGACACCCTGGAAGACATCAAGAAAGCCAACAACAGTCAAGAGTGCCTCATCCCTGTCCACGTGGATGGCGATGGCCACTGCCTTGTCCACGCAGTCTCGCGGGCGCTGGTTGGCAGGGAACTGTTCTGGCATGCTCTGCGAGAGAATCTAAAGAAGCATTTTGAGGAGAATCTGAGTCACTACAAGGCACTTTTCCATGACTTTATCGATGCGGCAGAGTGGGAGGACATTATCAATGAATGTGACCCTTTGTTTGTTCCTCCAGAAGGTGTGCCAATGGGCCTTAGGAATATTCACATCTTTGGTCTGGCCAACGTGCTTCATCGGCCTATAATCCTATTAGACTCCTTGAGTGGAATGCGAAGCTCTGGAGATTATTCGGCGACGTTCCTCCCTGGTCTGATACCCCTGGAAAAATGCATGGGAAAAGATGGCATGCTGAACAAGCCGATCTGCATTGCATGGAGTAGCTCAGGACGTAACCATTATATTCCTCTCGTTGGAATAAAAGGTGCTGCTTTACCTAAGCTGCCTAGGAAGCTCCTTCCTAAAGCCTGGGGAGTTCCTCAAGACCTCATCAAAAAGTACATCATGTTAGAGGAGGACGGTGGTTGTATCATTGGAGGAGACAGAAGTTTACAGGACAAGTACCTGATGAGGCTTGTTGCTGCGATGGAGGAGGTTTTCATGAGTAAACACGGTATCCACCCCAGTCTTGTAGCTGATGTGCATCAGTATTTCTACAGAAGGACTGGAGTAATAGGGGTCCAGCCTGAAGAGGTCACTGCAGCTGCCAAAAAAGCAGTGATGGACAACCGCCTTCACAGGTGCCTCATCTGCGGGGCCCTTTCGGAGCATCACGTTCCCCCTGAGTGGCTGGCTCCCGGGGGGAAGCTGTATAACCTGGCTAAAAGCACCCATGGCCAGCTAAGGCCCGACAAAAATTACAGTTTTCCCCTGAACAGTTTGGTGTGTTCTTACAACCCCACGAAGGATGTGCTGGTACCAGACTATGGCCTGAGCAATTTGACTGTTTGTAACTGGTGTCATGGTAACTTAATGCGCCGCGTCAGAGAGGATGGGTCTGTTTCATATATCGATGGAGACAGAACTAATACTAGATCTACAGGTGGCAAATGTGGCTGTGGATTCAAGCACTACTGGGAAGGTAAAGAATATGACAATCTGCCTGAAGCTTTTCCTATTACTCTAGAGTGGGGTGGAAGAGTAGTGAGAGAGACGGTCTACTGGTTCCAGTACGAAAGTGACACGTCTCTGAACAGCAATGTGTATGATGTCGCCATGAAACTTGTTACCAAGCACTTCCCTGGTGAATTTGGTAGTGAGATTCTTGTTCAGAAAGTTGTCAACACAATATTGCATCAAACTGCCAAAAAGAACCCCGATGACTATACCCCTGTAAATATCGATGGTGCTCACGCCCAAAGAGCTGATGATGTACAGCAAGGACAGGAGTTAGAGTCGCAACTTCCAACCAAAATTATTTTGACTGGACAGAAGACAAAAACTTTGCACAAGGAGGAGCTGAATATGAGCAAAGCTGAAAGAACTATTCAGCAGAACATTGCGGACCAAGCTTCCGTAATGCAGAAACGGAAAAGTGAGAAATTGAAACAAGAGCATAAAGGGCAACCCAGGACTGCTTCTCCCGGGGCTGTTCGTGAGGGGCCATCGTCTGCACCTGCTACACCAACCAAAACCCCGTATTCCCCAACATCTGCAAAAGAAAAGAAAATTCGAATAACCACCAATGATGGGAGGCAGTCGATGCTTACCCTGAAGTGCACCACCACCTTCTTGGAGCTGCAGGAAGGCATAGCGAGAGAATTTAATATTCCTCCCTATTTGCAATGTATTCGCTACGGCTTTCCTCCGAAGGAGCTTCTGCCTCCCAAAGAAGGCATGGAAAACGAGCCTGTTCCTTTGCAGCATGGTGACAGGATTGCCATAGAAATCCTGAAGGGTAAGGAGGAAGGCAAGCAGGCTGCCTCAGCACACTCAGCCCATGCTGTGAAGCATGAAGACATTGCTGTGACCAGTAAAATCTCATCAAAGGATCTGCAAGAGCAAGTGGATAAGGAGATGTATTCGCTCTGTCTTCTGGCAACACTTATGGGTAAGGCTGACTTCATGTTGTACTTTGAAATTATGTTTTTAAGTAGAAGATAACATTTTTTCAAGCTGTAGTTACATACATACATTTTTTTTTTTCTATTCTGTACTGATGGAGAGGATTAGCTCCTTTATTAGAAGTGCATTTAACATGCTGTCAGTGGCTTCTAAAAGTGCATATATGAGGTATATGAGATAGTTCCTTCTTTGCTATAAAGTCCTCTTTTAAAAATTGCTGGTTAGAATTGGTTGCATTGCCTGTGCTGTCCTGGCTCTCTGCTGGTTTTTCCTGTCTCTCATTAGGCACACATCTGAAGTGTATGTGTGAGAGCTACATGCTCTCTTTTTTCCTACATCACCTTCAGGTTTCAGGAGATAAATTCATAGCAGAGGTGAGAAGGGGATACTGAGTGTCTGCTCATTGGAAGTCTGAGGACCACATTTTCACCTTAGTAGTAGGATGAAATCCTGGCATTTATCTCCATAGAGAGTTGTATTGGTTTAAGCAAATCAACATGACATTGTCCCTTTCTAATCTGCTAATTTTAAATGAAGATTTGGTCTTCTTAGAGAGCTGGGAAAACTATTATTTCAGAATGTAAGAAGACGAGAAACTGAAATAATCTAAACATGGATCTGAATCCCAAAGGTGGAGATAGGATTCAAAAGGTATACTTATAAATTATCAGTCATGTAAATCTCCTAATAATTCAAGATGAAAGGACTTTTCTCAGGTGCCTGTGGTTTTTATTTTGCTTTTTGAACTCAGGAGACCTGGACCTTTGTTTGTGTACTTTCTTCATCATGTTTTACAGTTCTTGCTGCTTCCTGGCAGGAAGTGGAATAGTAATTATCATACATTCAGCTCTATGAACCATGTTTACAGGTTGGGTTCTTTTTGTGGGAGTCTTCCCTCTTGCTGGAGGGATTTGGTGTGGCTAAAGCATGTGATGTTTCAGAAGCGAAACAATTACGTAATCACTGAGTGGTGTGTCAGAAGTTCATCAAGCAGAACTTTGATTCTTTTCCAAGTGTGATGGTGTACTCCTGTGTCTCTTGCAAGATAAGGTGCTGAATCACTACTCACCTCATCACACTGACATTTACACCCCCGTTCCAAAGTGCAGGAAAAGGTTAGGTTTAAAAGTTGTCTTAATTTTGAGATAAAGCTTAAAACAGTGCTTTCCTGTCTGAAGGAAATGTTGCTGAAAGTATAGTTATTTGCTGTAGCTTAAAAAAAAGTCAGTGTGCTTTAAAAGTATCTTGGTAACTTCAGCATGAAGGTGTATCGTTATTTTGCAGATATTTATCCATAGACTGTGAGCTGATCTTGTATGCAAGAATCAGTTTCTGTCTTTGCCTCTCACTGCTGTTAGATTCTGCTTTTAGAGCACAGGTTAGAATAGAATTTACCTCATTCTCTGACTGCATCCATTTTGCATTACTAATAGAAGTAAAAGTGGCAGCAAGGGATAAACCAGTTATAAAACCTTATGCAGCTACTGAATAAGATGCTATTATTGTATCATCACTTTTCTCCCTGGGTTTTCATTCTCCTTTAAAAATATTTGTAGAAAAAAATGAAGTTACTTGCCTGTTTACACTTGTGATTTTTCAATGGGTTAACAAACTCTGAAAAACTTCCTAAGTCCTTGCACTTTGTGAAAAGTTTTGGGGTGCTATATTCAGCCTTTCTGGGACAAGAAGCCTTAGTGTTTCCCAATTACATTTCTGTACTGCTAAAAACTGTGCTGCAAAGTTCTGAAAGTCAGCTTTGTAACTTTGCTCTGCTAAAAGCATTTTTGTAAAACAGTCGTATTAGAATGTGTAGGGGGGAGATGCTGTTGAAAGAGCTTGCTGGGCCAGATACAGTTTTCTCTTCCCCAGTTGTCTTTAATGAAAGTGAGTCTTCAAACATCCATAACTATTCATTCTGGATGCTTGAAAGCTTTTCTTTCACATGGAGTCTCCTATGGGCTGAAATACTTCTTTTGTATTTCAGTTACTAAGATTTTTCTTTTCTCGTCTCAGCTAGTTAACTTATTAGAATTTTAGATCGTGTTCTTTAATTTTTCTGTATATAATTTTAAAATAAGCCCTGGGAAATTAGATACTGTGATTCTCGACTATTTAACATATTATGCATGATTTTTTGTAAATCTTCCTCTTTTTTTATCTCAAGATACAGAACTCTATAGGGAAAAGACTAAAGGAATTGTAATTTCACATTAACATATTTAAAGTGTTATATTTAAAACAGATTTAATTACGTCCATGCAGAGGCACTGTGGATATGTGTAAGCCAAGTATGATGAACCTGTTTTGAGTGTTTTTTTTTTCATTGATTAATTCAACAGTGCACAAAAATCAAAGTTACTAATTGATACCAGGATTTTCTTGGAATTAAACAGCTTGTTTTTAAAACCTGTGTTTATCAGCTGAGTTTTTTTATTTGTTTTGCACTTCTATGTGTTCTCTCTTCTGTATGAAGTGACAATCTTGGGCTTGCAGCAGGTGCAGGCTAACCTACACCAGCAGAAGAGGCATATTTGTGGGTAGGATAGTTTTGATTTGTTGTCATACCTTAATGTTCTGGATTTGAGATCTGGTCTGGGGAAGTGTGTACTGGAGTAGGAACAGCGCAGAGAACATAATCTCTGTGATAAATGTAGTGTCTTGAGGGAGTTTTTAATCTAACTAAATGATCATCCAAATTAACTTGTGACCTGTAAACATTTCACTGCCATGGCAAATAAAACCAAAACAAATGGTAAAACCAACAATGTTGAGTCACACATACGGGTTCCTCTGATCTGGGGAAGTCCAGTTGCAATTACGGGGTTTTTTTGTCTTCCAGTGGGAGATCTCTGTCAAAACAGCCTGGTTAGTTTGTATTTCTTTCAGCAGCTGATGCTTTTGTTTTGTGAGCCTTGCTGTCCACGCTTTCCTGCATGTAGTCCTTGTTGGTGTTGCATAAAAGGCTAACTAAACAGTGTTACTTCCCTTGTGCAAAGCTTTAAAAATCATGCCCGCAGCAAATAGGGAATCTTTGCTTGGAAAATGTCACTAATGTCAAAAACTGGGCTGCTTCTTTGTGGAAGGAAAGGGAGCCCTTCAAGTAAAAGAGTAAAGGAGTCCTTAGTGTGGAGTCAGCCACTGTTTGGCTGCTGTCTGTGGCCTCTTCAGGCTTGGGTGGGCTGACAGCTGTATTCTGTTACCTGTCAGTGTAGTGGTTATTTTGATTCCTGTGGGCAGTGTTTAAACCATCAGGGAGACTTGGAAGAGCCACAGCAGGGATGCTTTGGAGCTGTTGTGTATGGTGCATTTCAAATTGCAAATGAGAATAAAGATGCAGGTAGCAGTGACACTTCCTTCAGCAGACCATGGAAAATAAGAAAGAAAAGTAGTTAGTTTACTCCCTGGATGTTCTTGCTAGGAAGTGAAGGCCAAATTTGTGAGCTTGATGTGCAAATGAATGCAGTGAGCCCAAGCATATATGGTTTGAGGGAATGTATTCAAAATTAATTGGATTGTTTAGGCCTCCTGTCTTTAAAAATGTCTAAAGACAGAACATGATGAATGTGCACTGTACCTTTGTTAGAGAATAGGGACCTGAATAATGCCTGAAGAGGAGAGGTGAGTGACAGAATCATGGTGGGGGAACAGATGAGAAGGGAAGCGTATGGAGTCCCATGCCTCCCGTGCCTGTCAGGGAGTGGAAGCAAAAGCTGGAGAATGGCTTGAACCGTTTCAAAGCATGATGTAGCATATAATGCCACTGTCACAAAGGTGAAAAATATTTTCTCACCTGAGGCAGGTGGGACAGGAATATAGCCACAGTTACCATGTGGGATATGCAGTAAAGAAATAAAAGGAGCAAGTCAGAAATAAAAGGAGCAAGTTCAGTATGTGGAAGCTATTAAAAATAGCTTTTTACTTTTATTTTGCTTGTAACAGCGAGCAAAGAAATATTGCTGGCTAATATTTTGCAGGCTGACACATTCCAGCTATTTCTGTTCTAAAGTTAGTACATCCAGTTAACTATAGTTGAAGATTCTCCAGTCTTAATAGAAATTTGAGAGATGTGATTATTGAGATTTCATTGCATTAAGAAGGGGGCAAGTTCTATTTAAAATACTTCAGTGTGTTCCCTAAATGTTTGATGTAAAGTGGGAAAAGGAATTTTTTTCTGAAAATGTATATGCACGGTAGTTGCTTCTGCATCAGGAGAATGGAATTTATCAGTACTTTCCATTTGCACTACTTTGACAGCTGCATCACATATCACTTCTCTGAAGCAGGTAAGTGGTTAGCAAAATGAGGAAATGGGTGTAGGCAAAAATGCAGATCTGAACTGATTGAGCAGGTTCTCTTAGGTCACTGATACTCTTGTCACTATAACCCGGTTTTTCTGTTCCTTATATTCCTTTCCTTACATACTCTAGGTTGCTTTTTCTTTTTTCCTTTTTTCTCTCAGCATTATTTAAAGTTGTCACATTTCAATGCCATTTTTGTCATCTTTGAAAAATGCCAGTTACACAGGGCTGCTGGGGCCTCATTGTTGATATTTTGTTTCTAACTCTTAAGAAAAGCAAGGTACAGAAACAGCTTCTATGCAGCTGTTTGTCTCAGCTGCAGTATAAACTCTGCTCTGTGGCAGCTGTGAAATTGATTTTTGAGAAGGTGTAGAGGTATAGAATTAAGGTTTTAATGAGCAAGGGTATGATGCTTGAATTTTGGAAGTATGTTAGTAATTTCCTAGTTTAATGTAGAAAGGATGGGTAGGAAGAGAATGAAGACTGGTGTTTATGGCCTGGCAAAGAACCAGGAGCTGCAAATTTGGATCAAATTAAATTTAGGAACCTTTGTACTAGAACATGTAGGATATTTGACTGCAGACAGTGGTATGTTTTTCTGAAAGTTTCTCAAGGTCTTGAGCTCCTGTGCTGTGAATTTGCAGTAAAAATTCAAATTCTTAATTGCATAGAAGAGAGTGAGGACTCATCTTTTGATTCAAGGAGTTCCATTTTCAGCCATTGTTTATAATATTAGAATACGGCTATTTAATTCTAAAGGTTGTGTTTGATTTTTACAGGAGAAGATGTTTGGTCTTACGCAAAGGGGCTTCCTCAGTTGTTTCAGCAGGGTGGAGTATTCTACAGCATAATGAAGAAAACAACAGGTATTTTGGGGGTTTTGTTTATCCCTTCCTTCCTCTGCTTTCAAATCCTGCAAACTGTAAATTGGTATTGAGTCACTTGTAAGCATAAATGTATTTTTATTTTATTTTATTACTTTATTACATTTTAATTCTTATAATATTGTGGCTCTTTATGTTCCCTCAGAGCCTTAGCCTACTTCTTTGAACTTAAACCTCTTATTTTCTGAATCTTTTGCTTACTGAATTGTACAAACAATTTTTTTTTGGTGACAAAATGACCAAAATAAGTTAACAGTTTTTTTAAAAACTTCTTTTCCCCTATAAAGATCAAACAAAGAGGAAAACATAGGACCTGTTGCTGTTAAACTTTAAAACACTGACTAGGAGTTTATCTTTCTAGTGTGCTTCTTAGTACACATTTTGTATGGGGTCCTGCAAGTTTTAAATTTAAATGGTTGGTTAAATTTGTCTTTTGTATTCCTAAGGTGGTTGTTCAAAAGCAAAGCTGTCCATCCCCTTCTTGCACTGATGAATATCACATTTGGGTTCTGTGCAGAATAACCAAGCAAGTAGTTTGAGTATATTTGATTTCTAAATTTACAAATACTACCTACAAAGAATAGCATATGTTTCTTTAGAGAAGAAAGTACCAATGAATTATTTATCTCCTTTAAAGTTTATTTTCTTGTTGAAATCTTTACATTCATAGTTTAGGTCTTGTGATTTCATCTATTGGAATGATTCCTTTACTTCTTTCTTACTGTCTGATTTGTTCTTTGGTGGTTTTTTACCATGCAATTTCTGTTCTTTTTGCAGTAATTAAAATACATGGTATATTCAATGCCCACCACCTCTCATTCAATTATTAGCCTGGGTAATAAAATTAGTGTGCAAATGTCTTATGGCAGATCTTTTCCCTTTTAGTATTATTTCTTTTACTGTGCTTGTAAGGACTGGTGTAATGTTTATGGCAAGTGAATTATAGCTTATACATTGCCTGCTGGAAAGGGCATTTTTGACCAATTGATGACTAGCCAGAGTTGAGAACTTGAAATGAATCCATGGGCTTTTATAACCCAGCTGGTCATTAACTTACAGAAAATGCCTGACTTACAAGTAATTTTTGCCAACTGACAAGGTAAGCAATAAGGCTGTGGGGGATGACAGTTTGTATTTGACCATTATTGCATTTCTACATATGCAGGTGTTTTACACTACCTTGGTAGGTAGAATTTCTATTTCAGCATTAACACACTAGTACAACAATTCCAATGTGCAATGAGCTGACTAAAGAAGCCCCTTACCTATTTTTAATATTTTAGTTAATGTAATAGTGCAGCTATTGTCCTGGACCTTTGGAACAAAGCTTTCTATCAAGTGTAGGTACTGTTAATCAGTTGAAGTTTGATTTAATAGATATTGTTTAAGATCTTACTTTGAGATTTCAGAATTGCAGTTTCAGAGGCAGTTTTGGTCTATCACAGGAATTGTTACAGCTCCCTCTTTGGCAAATAAACTGGTAAATTATGTGCTTAAAATATGTTCTTCGGGCTGAGTTAGACAGGTAGGTGTTTGAGGGTAAATTTTGTTCTGTGTTTTGGCTGTTTTGTTATTGGCTTCCATGAATATATAAAGAAGGAGCTACATGTCTGACACTCTTTGAAATAAAATCCTATTTGTAGATTCTCTGCAGCTGCACAAGTGGAATCAGAAGCTGTGGAAGATGAGTGAGATTGGTCATTTGGTTCATCAGTATGAAAATAGTTTAATGACATTTTAAATTATTGAATGACATTTTTCATTGATGCCCATAATACTCATTTTGAGTGCATTGTATTTGATAACACAGAACTAGAATTTAGTTGATGTGTTTCTTCCCTTCTGAATAATTTCTGGTGGTTTTCTTCAAGAATTTTATGAATGTGAGGAAAAATCTCAATAATTTAACTACTCCTGGCACCTTTTAAACAGTGTTGTTTTCATTGTAGCTCTCATTGCATAGCTGATGAAACTAAAGTGAGGAGAGTGGCTGCAGCCAAGTTTTCATCTGCAGATAGCTTTTAACTCACAGGAAGCTGTCATCACTGAATTTGCTTTACCTTATTTTTATATTTATATTTACCTTATTGCTTTACCACAGCCTGTATGGGACAGAGTTAAAAGAGTTATTTTGTGTTTTATGATGATAAACTATTAAAAATGAATGTTGTCCTTTTTTGACACATAGAATCTTCAGAACTTAAAATTATCTAGTGAACTTTCAGTTTTTACAGATTGGTCAAATTGTAAGTGGGACAATGAAACAAACAGCAGATCAAAAATATTATGCCTTATGTTTGTTTTGTAAATGTTAATAGTTATAATCTCCAGGACTACTAAACATAGCTTGAAACACTTTTGTTTATCTAGCAACATTTCCTCTCTGAGAAGAAGACAAAACACCGAATTTGAAATTCCTCAGGCTTAGCAACTGTTTCACACCCTGAAATCCTACTACAGTTCTGACTAGTATGGAAGTGGTCTTAAATAGAACTTCTACAGATAGTGTTTTGAAATGTGCTCCTTGGCAGTTTTCTGGTTTTGATGTTTGTTTGGTTGGTTTTGTCTTGTTTTGGGTGGGAATGTGGGATGGTGGTAGTGATGGTGCTTGGCTTGGTTTGTGTTACTGCAGGCATATTCTATTTCTTTAACTTCTGTTGTGTTAGAACTGCAAGTTGCAGTGAGGTGGTTATTTTATCTAGTAATACTGCAGCATTGTCTCTTCATTAGAGTCATCATAGGAGGCAGCAGCAGCATCTTAGCAACATACTGTGGTTGCTATTGTGTGGCATAAAAGCCCAATTTTTTTCTCTCATGATAGTAACTATCAGTGTGGGGTTTTTTACATACTTGGTGCAGTAGATTTAAATACAATAATTACTGGGTGTTCAGAGCATACCTCAAAATATGTTGGCACTTTGAATAACTTTTTCTGTCTCTATAGGTTTGGCTGATGGCAAGCACTGCACTTTTCCACATCTGCCTGGTAAAAACTTTGTGTACAATGCAGCAGAAGACAGATTAGAGCTGTGTGTGGATGCTGCTGGGCACTTTCCAATCGGTCCTGACGTTGAAGAGCTGGTTAAAGAGGCTTTAAGTCAAGTGCGAGCTGAAGCTACTTCAAGAAGCAGAGAAGCGAGTCCTTCACACGGAATGCTGAAGCTGGGTAGTGGTGGAGTAGTGAAAAAGAAATCTGAACAACTGCATAATGTAACTGCATTTCAAGGAAAGGGCCATTCCCTAGGAACTGCATCTAGTAGTCAACAACACGATCAAAGAGCCAGGGAAACACCACTTTTAAGAAAGCATAGCACAGAAACGGACTTCAGTCCTTCTGCTAAAATTGAGCCTTCTGTATTCACAGCTGCTTCTGGTAACAGTGAGCTTATCCGAATTGCTCCGGGAGTTGTGACAATGAGAGACAGCAGGCAGCTTGACCCCACTCTGATTGAGGCACAGAGAAAAAAGTTGCAGGAAATGGTCTCTTCTATTCAGGCTTCAATGGATAGACATTTGCGGGATCAGAATACCGAGCAGTCAGCATCAGTTGATGTATCTCAAAGGAAAGTAGAGGCAGTGAGTTCAACTGCTAAAACTGGGAGCTTTCAGGCTGGCTTACCCGAATCATTTTCTGCACCAGGTGGTACTGAACACTTGAATACCGAATCAACTGATGGTAACATGGTGAATTCTGTGGGAACAACATTCCCTGCAAGGTCTAAAGCACAAAAGGGAAATTCTGTTGAGGAGCTTGAGGAGATGGATAGTCAAGATGCAGGAATCACTAATGCAACTGAGCCAATGGATCACTCTTGATAGGTTAAAATCTAATAAGGGTAGAAGAAATTACTGTTCAAATGTAATGTTTATTGGCTGGGCCACGCAAAGTGATTAGTTATTAAATCTTGTATGTATGTCAAAAATTATATCATCTTATTCAGTGCATGATAAGCGTGTGATTGGCAATAGCTTTCAATATTACCATACTGCTGCCCAGGCTGGCTCTGTTACCTGTAAATTAGTTATTAGGAAATGCACTGAGATGAATATCTGCTGTACATGTGGGTTCTTGAAAATTCTTTGTAATTTTTAATTCCTTAAATGTCTTAAAATTTAAGCCCATGCAAGGTTCTTACCTTGCTAGTTTAAGGTTGCTGAAAAGGCTAGAACAGGCAAAACTAGAAATGTGACAAAATTAATTCTGTCCCAGGTACTTAATTCCAGTGAAAAATACACTATAAACATGAATTATACATAAATTTAAAAAAGCAGCTGAAACTAAACTTCTGCTAAATGTGATAATGTAGCATATACAGTACTTTTAATTACATTGTGCTGGCACTTTCTCCAATTTAATAACTTTTTCATTCATACAGCTGTTTACGCCTCTCAGAAATCTTGGAATGTGTGTAACTTTAGTAAACTCTAATTTCTCCATATTGTCAGTTTAAGAAAGTTAGTAAAAAGGCTACTTAGCATATGATGAAGTGAATGTGGTGTGGTTATGCATGGCTGTCTGAGCCAACACAACCATTTTGGTGCTTTCTTAGTAAGTGATAGCACGTCTTTATTTCTTCCCAAATACCAAGGTAGTCAGGTGTTCAACTTTTAAGACAATTACAGGAGAGAAGTTGGCAATTTCAATAAACAACAAACGTTCATTGGCAAATCCGTTTCTTCTAAAAGACTTGGATTACTAGCATTGGTTAGAAATGTCAAAAATTCAATAACAGCTGTCCTCTTAAGAGCAAATTAAGAATTTATTGGAAGGAAATTACTCTAACATACATTATCCTAAAATGTTTGGGGATAATTGAGCTTTTAGGAGCTCAGTGTTTACTCTGTGGGAACAAGGAATACATGCTGTTTCAGCATCCATAAAGACTACCCACCTCTCTCAGCCTCACTTCAGTTTGTGATGCAGAATTCCCTGCATCAGTGATAATATAACTGGTATCCACTTAAGTAGTGTGTTCATCAGACCTGTAGTGCTAGTTTTTAAGAAGCAGCCATTGTGCTTGCTCCCTAAGGATGGAATGTGTTTCTGATACTGCACTTTGCTTCCTATCTTCATAGTCATATTTAAATGCACTATTGTTGCTTCCTCTCATGGTGAAATAACATTGAATGGATGAAAGATGTTAAATACAGCTTCAAATGAATTAAGAGCATTTAAATACTGAAGTCTGTGTTCGTGCACATGTGGGTTTTTATCAGTTCACTAATGTGGTTTGTGTTGTATATGTTTGTACTCAGAAAAGTCTCCTCACTTTTTACATTTCTAGTCACTTAAACAGTTCTAAGCATTAGTATGATAAAATGTCCCATGAGGGAGGATTTATTTTTGTATGGAAAAATGAAATGAAGCAAGTCACTGAAATAATAGCCCTTCTCTTTTGTCAAGGTAAATTAAAATACCTCTGTTGGTTAACTTTTTATGTAGATGGAACAAATACTTTATTATTTAGTACACTACTTAGAAGTAAAAATTAAGGAACACCTTTTCACAAATATGAAAATCGTTAAGATCTCAAATTGCTACCCAGTAAGCTAGCAGTTTGGAAGCTTGGAATGTGTGAGTAGTTGGCTCACCAGAACTGACCTTGCTGATGCACTGATTAACTGGCAGGGCTTATTCAGTGAGAAACAGGATGCACATGCAGCAGCTGGAAGCCTGCCATGACTTCTGAAAACATTTAGCCTCCCATGAATCAGTCTAGCTGGCTGAATGCTACATCTATATAGAAAATGTTGAGCAGAGGCTTGTGCTTTGTCACTGTGTGAGGCTTTGAAAGGTATAGCAGTGCATGTTCCTGGGAAAGAGTTTAAATCAGGAGAGGTTGAGGGGGAGGAATCTCCTGGATCTCTTGCAGTTTAGACCAGGTAACCATCACTTTGACAGTTTTAACCTTTTCTTTAGAAAAAAAGTCTTCCTTGGCTGAAAAAAATATAGGCACTGTGTATGAGAGAATTTTAAGTTTGAAAGAAATTGAAATATTTATTGCACATCACCCTTAGTTCAATGAAAAATGCTCACTTCTTTCATGCCATTCTGGTAAGACTGCAGAAGTTTGTGTGCCTTTTACTGTGTAAAGAGGAAGGCTTGGTTTAGTTTTGACACACTTCCCATATCAGCAGTAATTTGACATTTTCCTTCTTAACTAAATAGAAATAGAAACAGATAATAGCTCTGTTTGACTCACCCTTAGTGTGAGTCTTGGGCCCACTGGAGTCATGTAGTTCAGAACCCTCCAGTTCCTAAAAAAGGTGTTCTCAAAGGAATGGTAAATGGTCTCAAAGGAATGGTAAAATGGTGTCAGTCACAAGATCCACTGGTCTGAGTTCCTCTGGTGTAAAGCAGGATTGTGCATGTTTCTTTGCAGTGTTCTTATTTCATGTGACTTTCCCAAGCATTTAGTATCAGTGGTTTTGAGAAAGGTGGCTTTTGATACTCTAAAGTGAACCTAAACCTCATCTACGTGCCGGTGAGATGTGTGACTGTACAGGAGAAGTGAAATAAAGAACACCAAAGTGCAAGTTGGAACAGATGTTTCATTTGGTTGTTACCAGTGGGTGCAAATGTAAGTTGAGACAAATCTGTGTGCCTGTCTTAGGAGCACCCGTGTACTTGTGCTTGTCAGATTTCCCTGTTAGTCAGGAAAATGGTGATGGGGTACAAGGGCAGGGAAGACATTGGCTCATTGTGGATGTGAAGATGTGTCAATAAGACTTCTCAAATGTCAAGAAGGGTGCCCTTTTCTTAAAAAATAAAAGCAACCAACCCAAATTCCTGCTACTGAATTGCCTGTGGAAAGAGGCCGTGGTTCTAAATTCTTTTTGAGTATGCACCTGGATTACCTTCTTGTCTAAAGACCAACCATCTTCTACACTGCATCTCGTGTCAAAGAGGACACATTATTAGAAAATCCTAAACTTTACTATGGCTTAGTATGTATAACCTCAAGGAAAGATGGTCACTGAAAATCCAGGCCTCTTATGAAAATAAAAAGGGAAATAAATGTACTAGATTGCTGATGAGCATATGGGAAACCTCAGGAGAACAGATCAGTTTTCCAGGAAAATATAAGACTTTTACTACTTCAAATGGCTGGCTGCTTAGTAAGGTTGAATTTTTGATAGTGCAGTTTCTCTAATTTTTTTTTTTTTCCCCAAATGAAATCAAAGAAATATATTTGGGATGTCTTCCCTGTTGTAGTCACAAAACGGCAGTGGGCATTTTAGGCTTTGTGAGTCCCATATAGCTTACTAGTCTTGCTGGCTCCAAAATGTGAGCTAGATGTTGCCTCCGACAGAACACTCAGCAGAGGCACAGAGGCACAGTGCCCCCACAGGGCTGTGTGCTGACAGCAGGCATGCTTTCAAGACCAAAATACATAATTTACAATCTTTGATAAAGTAGAGTCTGTTGTCACTGTCACAGGGTTAGTGGAGTTGCTTGCTACTTTTTTGGTGCTCTGAAAATGCCAGGTAATAAAATTTACTGTATGCTTACAATTGGGACAGTGATGCTCGGTCTGAATTGTATAGAAAATGAATGATTTAAGAAGATGCCACTGTTATCTCTACATTTGTTTTGCTCCGTTTTCAAAAATCAGAATCTACATGCTTTTGTAAAATAATAATATGAATACAAAGTTGATCCTTTTGTTAACCACAACAGTGAGTGGTTTCTTTGTTTTGCTTGTGGATATCAGTTTAGCTTCATGAAGAACTTGCTTAAGATCTTTAGAATGCAGGATTCCCTCTGAGCCCTTATGCCTGTGGTTGAGCAATAAAAGATTGAAACAAGAGTGGTATTTTCAGAAATATTTTACGTTCAATGAGGATTATTGCCAAGAAATGAAAGAGTGCACTTTTAGGAGGGAATGCTATTTAAAATGTATAAATAGGAATTAAAATAGTGTATATATTTAGAAAAAAAACTTTTTAAAAAGTGCTTTACATGTTGAATTAAAAATAAATTAGCATAGAAGCTATACCATCTTCACAGTACTGGCTGTTATCCAGCAAGGTTTGGTTTGTTTTATTTGTGATTGCTGTACTAATTATATTTGATTTTTTTATCTGTAATGTAACAATAGTGTATTATAACAGTATATAGTGTACTATACTACACTTCACTGTACAGTATTTGGAATTTTCTTTGATTGCTATATTAAAACTATAAGTTAAAACATCTGTTTTTGTTTTATAAGGTGCAACTTTTATCTAGTCTTTCACACATTAGCTTGTTTAATTAACACTGACTTGGCTACAAAATGAGTGAGCTGAAAATATATTCTACGTTCTGCATATAAATTGCATTATACTTGCATACATGAATACTCGTGCAGAAGTTGAAAAACTGGTACAACTCTTATAAAAGTAAAATCTGATGTCATCCATTTTCCTTTAGTAATGCTTCTGTTTAAAAGGAACTTCTTGGAAAGAAAGTTCTTTAAAAGAACTCTTTGAAGAGAAGGAAAGTCAAAGAAAAGTGTTTCTTTGACCTTGTACCTGTTCTGAATATTTCGTTAAACAAATTGGACCTTTGAATTTGAGAGATTGCTAAACAATATATGTTTCATGTATTTGCGAACGAGATCCAAGATCTAATTTTTTTTTCCAGAGTTATCACCAAGAGGATGTAGAAAAATGCTGATCAAGTCATATGTGACATGTAAGATACCTTGCAATCTGTATTTGAAATGTTGGTCAAAATGTATTCATAGCAAAATTTTACTGCTTGCGTATAATATTCAAGTATGAATGGTATAATTTGGAAGAACTAGGCTTTTGAAAATTTGGCAATACTCAAAGATGAACATATTGACAACTATTTAAATTATTTCTGTGCTTTTCCCACCAGCTACATGTGGTACTTTGTTTCAAAAATCGGCTTTAATCAAAACTTTTGAGCCTAAAAAGAAGCCATAAAACCCATCTGCAAATCGCTGTGTTACTTCTTCCTGTATTTACTGAAAGGCTTTAATTCCAAGTGTGCTAGCATTAATGCATTCTTTAAAATGATGGGTGTAAATACACCGGCTTAATTTTGATTGCATGTTGTATCATGAAGAATTGAAAATTATCCTTTGGAAGATTTATATTTCAAAAGCTTAAATGCTTAATGCTAAGCTAGAAATTTGCTCATCTTCATTAATGCAGTGATTATCATGTGAGCCAAAACCAGCACTGAACGTATGAAGCTACAAAGTTGTGTGCTTTCAAAGTGTTTTCATTTTACTTCTACTATTAATTGTATAGGCTTAATATCTGTCTAAATTTTTATTTTAGATTAGAGTTGTTGGGGCTGGGTTGTTGGTTGTTGTTTCTTCATTGTTTATTTTCTTTTTTTTTTTTTTTTATATATGCCCATAGTAAATCTGTTGTAGTATCCCTGCAAAACCCCAGTTTCCTTTCAGAACAAGGCTTCTCAAAATACAGTCTTATTCCTGGGATCAGGGTGAGAGTGAACCTTGGCTACTCATCAGCATGTGTAGTGAGTTGTGGAAGGTACTTTTGGTATTACAAAGAGTCAATTCAAACACCTGTATTGACTGCAAAAGTGAAGCGAAACGATGTCGCTTTGCTTGATGTGGAGGCTTTGATACACATTGGCTTCTGCTGATTTGTGACGTTTTAAGAGTATTATTCAAAAATTGATGAAAGAAGTAGGTGTTTGGATCCATAGTAGGCTTGATGGCCAAGCTGACTTTACAGAAACCCAGTTGCCTCAACATGTTTGAAATGGGTTTATTTGGATTTGAATTACTTAAATTGATGTACACTGGGTGATTCTGAACATTTATTAATACCATCAAAGACATTAGGCTTCAGTGTACGCATGACCTCTGTTGCAGTAACTTGCAGGCACTTTAAGAGGCTTCAGAAAGGACTATTATTCTCAGAGGTCTCTTCTGATGTTGGCTTTCCTGTTTGCTTTTCATCTGTCACTTGGACTTCTGAATAATTTTTATCATGAATGTTTTTATAAGCTTTTTGCCCTCTGTACTTCTGCTTTTAGAGTCAGAGGCAACAAATATCCAATTTCACAAAAATTAGGCTGATGGAAATAAAAACCTTGTTACAAGCACGGAAGCCTTGTATGGCACGGAAGGAAATGAAGGGAGATTCCTAGCAGAGGACTTGTCAGCATATTCAGGAAAGGGAAGAAGATACATAAGGATTCATCCATGTTTCCAAAAAATTCACCTAGTAGTTCTATAGGGCAACCATGTTTTGTATTGTTTTACCTCTACTCCATGGAGTGTTCCATCTCCATGGTGGAACTTCAGAAGCTGCAGTGTCTCACTGTAAATCTGGGGATTCCCTGAGATCCACCTCTCCTTTCTATTAGGAGCAGAAGGTGCCAATATACACTTTCCAATCCAGTGGGTGAGATGTTACCAGTCATTGCCCCATGATGGTGTAGGTTTTGTGACAGCAAGAAAAGAGCTGGAAAAGGCAAGGGCCTAGCTTAAAAGCACAGGGAATGAAATTACTCCTAATTATTTGTGTGCTCAAATCTGCTCAAGTGTTGCTCAGTACATACCTAAATCCTACATCTGAACATTGCGCATACAAGAATACTTTTTCTCCCTTTTTTCTAAAATAAGGTACTTCTTGGCTTCCTGAGACAGATGCTGGAAATAGCAATTATTTTTGCAGAGAGCAGGAGGGATGCAGGAAATAAAGGTCAAGAGTACCTGCTTCTTTCTGCTTTCAGAATAAGAGAAGTCAAAGCATGGTGAAGAAATTAGAAGAAACTAGATGCCAGTATTTATGTCTTTGTTCCCTCTGTTTCTCGTAACTTTAAGTACTTCTTTACCCTGCCACATAGACCAACATTTTTATTTGTTTTCTTTCGTGCATTTGAAGTCAGCTGAGATAGCCCATACCCTTCTTAGTTTGGAAACTGAACTCTCTCAGTGGTCTCTATTAAACCTGCAGCCAAAAATTTCCTAGATACCTATTGTCCATTCAGAAAGTCATCTTTTTTTATTTAATGTTTTGTATCTTTCCAATCCTAACCCTGAGGTTCTGCACTGGAAACTCATAAACTTGAGCCCTTTAACAGACTCGGTAAATACTTTTGCAGTAACTAAGAACCTTTCTTGAACATTTGTTTCTGACTGCAGAAGTGGAGCCAGGATGGAGTGTGCAGTCTTTTTCATCTGTAAGCACCCTCTGCTCTTTCTTCTCCCCTCCTGCTAGAATTCTGCAGGGCACGAGAGCAACAGTGCCTTGGGAAAAGAGATAAACTACAGTTGTGGAAGCAGCAGAGGCAAGCACGTTTTGGACTGCTAGGTGTAATACTGGCAGATTTGCCTCTTTGCCTCTTGTTTTTGTAATCAGGAGTCTGTTAGTCTTTCCACTGGTTTGGAAAGCTGGGGATCAGAACACTATTCTTTTTATGAAGTAGTTTTGATTTTTGGGGTAGAAAGTCAAGCCAGTGCTTTTCATCTCTTATAAGGATACTATTAAATTTAGGCTGCTTGCCTGAATCTCATTTAGGCTGCTGCTGGGACACTGTTACTGCTGCCTGATCATTTGGTTGGCTCAGTCTGGCTCCGACTGCTTTAGTCCCTTTCATTAGGACTAATTGTTTACTCCTGGGGTGGACAAAATCTAAGGATTAAGTTGACTTCTCTTGCATTTGTAGTGATGACCTACTAGAATGTAATTCCAAAACAGCGTGGGACAATATGTATTTGTAATACCTGATTAACAGGTGACTTCCAAATGTTCTCTTTGGTCTCCAAAGTTGTAAGTATATTTGTGAAAGTGGTCAATTTTTTAAAAAAATATTTACATACCTGATAAAAACTAATACAATTATTCCTCCATGATTTCCAAAATAAATGAGTGGCATTTGAGAAATTAGTAAAGCTTGTCAATTGAGATTAATATTATAAATTATCTTGAAGTGTAATGTCTGAGTGTAAGTTTAGGAATGTTTTCTCCCCCTTTCACTGATTCAAGGCTGTTCCACTTTTAGCCCCTAAAAAGTAATGTTTGCCTTGATAGTGCCTCATATAAATTAATGTCCATGCCATGGAAACCATAGGTGATGTGGTTGCCAAATGAAATTTGTCCCTTCAAAGGAATACTGTCAATCAGTGCAGCTGCTGCTGTACTTGCTAGCAGATGAGGTGAGGTTTAGGACTTGGTTTCGAAGTGGCAGCATCCATCTGAACTGTGCACTGATACCACTGCTTTGCATTCTGAGCAAGAGGATCCTGGTGTCAGTCTCTGGTACTATCGCTGGAGCTTCTTAATTGATCTTCTGAGCCTGGGAACTGTGGTTGTTGTTTTCAGTTCAAGACTTCATGCCAAGGCCAGCTCAGAATTCGTTAAGTAGTTGTACAGCCTCCTTGATAAGGTGAATGGGCTGCTTTGGAAACATGCAAGATGTTTTGTGTGCAGAATTGTCACGGAGGCTAATGCACAAGCATAAATTCTGAGCCCATCCAGATACACGTGATTATTTTAGTATTTTTGTGATTTAGCCTTACATTTCCACCCTCCCTACACTAGCATGAATAATGTTGATACACTAAAGCAAAATCCATGAAATCACAAAGTGCATGCAATTTGTCGGTGTCAGAACACAGGCTAATTGAGTTAGGCAGAGGTAACAGCACTTTTTTCTCTCTCTGAAAGGCTGTATAAGTAGGTTGAGTTGAAGTGCACGGAACTTGCTAGCTCTTCTGGGTGAAGTTGTTGTTCCCATAAGACTTAACATCTTAGGAAAATGTTGTGAGAAGCATTTAGAAAGAAAATCAGATAGTTTTCAGCAGCCATTAATTGCCCTTCAGAAACTTTGGTAACAAAGAGTTGAGAAAAGAAAAGAAAAAATCTCTAAGTATGACTCTGAAGGCACACAGCAAGTTGAAATTGCTCTGAACTGCAGCTTCCCTGAACTGACTGTGACATGACTCAAGTATGAATGACAAGCTGAGATCTTTGGTAGTGAGACATGGACCAGATGCAGGTAATAAGGTGCTGTCATATGGAGAGCTATTTTAATTTAAAAGAGTATCTGGTGAGTACCCTTGTGCTCTTCATCAGGAATTTCTCCGAACATGGGGAGGAAGCTCAACCCCCACAGGGATGATGCAAGCCACAACACCTTGGGTGCTGAATGAGTAGTGCTGTGACAGTGAATTCTGACCAAGTCAAGCAGCTGAGCTGAAGACTTGGTGGATGCATGTGGTTTGATTGACATATTTGGTGTTTCAGCCAGTGCTGAGCTCTGAAGATTATAGTCACTAGGGGAACTGGTGATGAAGACTACTAAAAGGAAAGTATTGAGTATAAAATCTGTGAGCTCATCTACACTGAGCTTTTTCTTTATTTTAGCAATCATTAAGTGTTTCTTTTACTTTATAGATCCTAATTCTATAAATTGGTTGGGAAACTGATTGCTGAGGAAATAAGCCACTTGTTTTCCACAATTCAAAAATCTGATTCCTGAGCTTAAGGAATTCTTTCTAGGAATTTTTCTAGATTCTTCTCTCATAGCAAGAATTCAGTTGCATGCCTTGTTGATTGATTGTGCTGCGAATCATCTTTACAAAGATGGGTTTCTCTTGTTACAAGGTTTCTGAACAACCTACGGGGAGATCATTAGGACAGGCTGATTATTCTTAACTTCATGTCACTGGTGTTAAGCTCTGTGCCTCCTGTGAAATACCCATATGTTGTTTTATTGTCCAGATAAATGTTGAATAGGCTGCCTGAATTCACAACTACATTCGGATGCATAGCAGCAAAGAATTGCAATCCTCTGCACATGACTTCAGAGTTTTTCCATTATTTCAGCTTTTTGACAATAGGCAATGAGGTCATGACTGATATTGTTTTATTCATTAAGGGATTTATCAGGAAATAAATGGAACTGTCAACAAATTGGAGCAGTAAAAAATGAGCCCAGTAATACACATATGGAATTAACATATGGCCTAATAGCGTTGTACCTTTATATTACTGCAACTGGGTGACATTTTCTGAAGCATCAGCATTGCACAGAAAGGGACCTCTTTTTCAGCAAGATCAGAGTCTGCTGTTGGTTGGAGTCATAATAAATGCCTAATACAAATTTTTCCACTGCAAATCAGCAGGAAACTAAGCAAGAAGGAATAAATAACAGGACAAGTGACAGGATCATCACTGCGTCTTCCAGGGAAGTTTATCTATCAAATAATCTGGGGAAGAGTGAGTGTTCTGTCTTTGGAAATGGGTTGCCCACTGCTGCTAGCACTTGTGCAACACTACAAAAGCCAAGCAGGATCTGAATGCCAACAGCTGATTCTAACGATGTTTGGTTTTGATTTGTCAGGAGACACAGCTAAACAGTCCTAAGGTAGTGGGGAAGTGGCAAAGTGCCACTGTAAGTATGCCCACTGTGACTCAAGGTCCATGAGCTAGGAGAGACACTTACCTCATCCTGACATTCTGAATCTGCAGCAATGTCTTTGCACCTCGTCAAATTCTTCAGGTCTAGACTGGAACTGAGCTCTCCTTTGTCACAACGGAAGGACAGCCAAAGATAGAAAACACAATGGGACTCGGATGTTGCCAGCTGGTGAGTGTCCTACCAGAAGTCTATCAAGGTTGAGCCTGGTAGCTTGTGGGCCTTGACAGTCCTGATGGAATGGGGGGGGATAGTCCCTGAAAATGGTAGCATTTGAGGGAGATGTTCCCTATTGTGCTACAGAGACAGTCAGTCAGTCTGCACCTTCTTTCTTAGGGATGCTCTTAAATGAACAGTTGGAAGAAATAACTTACTGTGAGATCTCTGAAGAGAGAAGTAGGCCTCTGGCTTGGTTTTGTGAAGTTACTAGAAGCTGAGAAGAAATAGAGAGAGGGGAATGCATATCTATATATATATATAAATATTATTTTATTTTTATGATGTAGGAGCACAAGAAACTCCAAACACTAGAGCTTGTCACACAGGACAGTAACAGGATTAAAAAAGAAAAAAAAAAAGTGAAGTGCATAGTTACTGATGTATTACAAGGAGATTGTTTACTGGATGTCATAACAAACTGCATCTTTAGGTTATTCTTCTTAACAACGGAACTATCAGTACTTATTAATTTAGCAGTTTGTCTCAGCTAATGCTTTGAGGATCTATTTCCTGCAAATTAAGAACACATGTGTTTCTGTGGGAATATACAAGAAAGTATCCATTTAGATGATATTTTCATTTTGAGCTCCTTTCACTTTGAATTAAATATAAATCAGTGCTAAAAGATGCCATTTCATATCGCATGAGCCTGACAACACAAATCCTGTCTCAGGGTGGTTTTTATTACTTTTTGATTATGGCTTTTGTAGTTCAAAGACTCCTGTCAGAGCTTTGATGTGGGGAAAACTGCTGCGTTGTCATTTCTGGATGCTAAAAGCGCATCACAGCAAAGACAGGTTGATGCTGAATACCTATTAGCAAGTAGCAGGCAAAGACTGCAAATAAAAAACCCAACTATTTTTTTTTTTCCTCCATGAAAGATGCAACGATGGGAGTTCGCCCTTGTAACAGCAGGTTTGTGACGCGGGTGAAGTTGGATTTTTCGGTGGGTGTTTCCCCTTCCGTGCCGTGAGCCTGCAGTTCCCGTGTGTCCGCACAGAGGGCGCTGCGAGCCCAGCGTTCCCGCTCGGAGACACCTGCGTATGGGATCATCCCTACGGCTATGGGGACATACAGGGAACATCCATAATGCTGCGGGGATGTACGGACTCCACAAAGGGCTTCGTTTATACAGATAACTTCTGTGGATTCCATCCTAGTGGACAACAAGCTGTCCATGAGCCAGCAGTGTGCCCTGGCGGCCAGGAGGGCCAATGCTATCCCGGGCTGCGTTAGGAAGAGCACTTACAGCAGGTCGAGGGAGGTGATCCTGCCCGTCTGTTCAGTCCTCATGAGGCCTCACGTGGCGTGCTGTGCCCAGGTCAGTGCTTATCAGGAAAAGAGAGGATATGGAGCTCCTGCAGCAGCTCTAGCGGAGGGCAACAAAGATGATTAAGGGACTGGAGAATCTCTCTTTAAATACAACTTAAAGTGTAACTGGAGCATCTCATGCAGTGACAGGTCGAGGGGGAATGGCTTCAAACTGAAAGAGAATAGATTTAGAATAGTTATTAGGAAAAAAATGCTTTACTGGCACAGGTTGCCTAGAGAAATTGTGGATGTCCTACCCCTGAAAGTGTTCAAGGCCATATTGGATAGAGCTTTGAGCAATCTTGTCTAGTGAAAAGTGTCCCTGCCCAGGGCAGGGGTGTTGGAATGAGATGGTCTTTGAGGTCCCTTCCAACCAAAACCATTCTATGATTCCATGGTTCCAGATACAGACTTTTGTATATAGGAATACCTAGAAAACACAAAGGTTCTGTTGGAATGTAGCTTGTACTTTATGCTGGTGATAAGTGTCAGGAGGTTGCTGCCACTGTGATGGTGGTGGTGGTGAGCAAATTTCCGTAAGTAAACCACTGAAAAAATGTATTTTTAACAAGAAGCTATATGCTGCTTTGCTGATTTTTTTTTTTTGTCCATTAAAGTAAAAATCGTGTTGCATTTAATAGAGTGAAAAGCTTGTGTTTGGGCCCTATAATGGATGTGAGCACCCAGAGCTAAGTGAACGCTGTGGGTGAGCAGCTTTAAACACTGCCCCTACCCTTCTGGGTTTCTTTGGCTGTACAGCTGCCGACACGTCTTCACATCAGGTGCTCCCATCCTGTTCCACAGCGTCCAAGTGTCTGTCAGAGCAGCCACGTGAGGATGGGGTGCCACATCTACCTGAAAGGAGGTTGTAGCAATGTGAGGGTTGGTCTCTTCTCCCAAGCAATGAGTGACAGGACTAGAGGACAGTCTTAAGCTGTGCCAGGCGAGGTCTAGGTTGGACAGGAGAAAGCTTTTTTTTCACAGAAAGAGTGATTAGACACTGGACTGGGAGGTGGTCGAGTCACCGTCCATGGAGGTGTTTAAGGAAAAACTGGACATGGTCTAGTTGACAGAGTGGTATTTGGTCGTAGGCTGGACTACATGATCTCAGAGGCCTTTTCCAACCTAATTGATTCCGTGATTCACTTGGGGGTGACTTTTTCTCAGTAGACCAGTGCAGCGGCTGGAGCAGGAGCCCCGTAACACAGCGATGGCTGGGTGGGATGAAACCCGCGTTTCTCGCTCCTCAGGCACGCATGTAACCACAGGGCATGGAATTTTCGGCGAGGGGGGAAGTGGGAAGCGCTGCCTTCGCAGCGCCAGACACACCGCCCCCGGCGGGGCAGCGTGAGCGGCTGAGAGCGCCGCACCCTGCGCTGACCGGCCCGCCGGCAGCGGCGCGGAGGGCGCGGGAGCGGCCGGGTCTCACTCCCCAGGGTGTTTTTACGCTCCGGCTCTTCCTGGGGAGGGGATCCTGGCTCGATTCCCAAGAAGGGGATCCCGACGCGCATCAGCGGTGGTGGCGGGAAGAAGGTTTTGTATGCTGGAATCACAGCTTTATACCAGCTCCCTTCGATAGCTCAGCTGGTAGAGCGGAGGACTGTAGTGGCGCAGCCCGCGGGAATCCTTAGGTCGCTGGTTCGATTCCGGCTCGAAGGAGGCGCTCGGTTTTGCCGCGCGGGGCGGCCCCGCCGTTACCTTTTCCTCCCTCCGCCGTCGGGAGGCGCCGCCGTTGCGGCGGGCGCGGGGGCGGCTCGCGGGCGCTCGCGGCGGAGCGTTACGGGGCTCCCGCGCCGGCAGGACCCGCTCCCCCCCCCGGTCCCGTCACACCGCCCGCCCGCCCGCGCGAGGCCCCGCCCCCCCCGCCCGGAGCGCGGGGGCCGCGTGCGGGCGGCGGCGGCCAATGGGGCGTCAGTCCGCCTGCGCAGATTCAAACGGCGGCTCGCGGGGGGGAGGCTGCGCGCGAGATTCGGGCGGCACCGGCCGAGCGCGCCGCGAGCGCCGGCGGCTGAGCCCGAGCGGCGGCGGCGGGGCCGGGGTGCGGCGGGGCCGGACGAGCGCAGCGCAGGGCAGGGCGGCGCTGAACAGAGGGGCAAAGCAGAGCAGCGCAGCCCGGGAAGGGCGGGCGCGCACCGCCGAAGTCCGCGGCAGTTCTGACAGCAGCGGGGAGGGAGGCACCGGCCGGGACGAGTAAGGGGCCGCTGCGCGCCCCGTCCTTGCGGGCAGTGGCCAGGCCGAGCCATGCCTGACGCCCCCGGGCCGGGCCGGGGCTGAGGGCGGCCGCCGGGGTGCTGCGGGCAGCAGCGGGCCCTGGGAGGATCCCTGCCCGCCTCGAGCCTTCCTGACCCACCAGTGCCCTGCTACGTGCCCTGCCCTGTCCTGAGAGAGGGAGCCCGGGCGGGGCTCGGAGGCTCCGCGCTGCGCCCCGCGGCCGTGGCGGCCCCCCCTATGGTGCGCCCCGAGGATGGCGGAGAGACGGCGCAGGTGAGTGCGGACCGGGGCTCCCTGTGCTGTGCCCCCCACCCCTCCCGGGCAGCGCTGCCTCTCCCGCCGCCCCGCGCCCCTATGCCCCCCCGCGCCCCGGGATCCCGGCCAGGTGCCGCCCCGCCCCTCACCGCCGCTCCGGCCTCCTGCCACCGCCCCGGCTGTCACTGCCCACCTCCCTCCCCCGACCGGCACCGCACAGGTATCTGTTCCCTCGGGCTGGCGGGCACCATCTCTCGGGTACAAATCCCGCCTTTCCCCTGGCAGCTGCTCTCACCTCTGCGCTTTCCCTCGGGACGTCTGTCGTAGCTTACCTGGACAACTGAGCCTGTCAGTAACAACTACGTTGTCTCCTCAGTGGCTTTCCCTGCTGGTTACTTTCCTTCTGATGGAGTAGTACTTCTTCCTTTTCACCTCTCGAGTGGCTTTGGCACTGCCTTGATGTAAGGTTTGGGCCTGTTGATTCTTCCAGTATCTTAAATGCACCTACTTTCTCTGATTTGGCATATCCTTTGATTGAGGATGTCACAATCTATCCTGAAATATTCCTGAGAGATAATGTTTTCCTCAAGAACTCCATCAGCAGCCCCAGATGGGTTTCATACATCTTTTGTCATATTGGTATGAAAATGGATTTGTCTTTGCTTTGTATTCAGAAGGTGGGCCTTGATGAACTGTTTTGCCACTATGGTTATTCTTGTCCTAAATAGAAAATCAGTTTTTGAAAAGTGATAAAGAAATACAAGAGAAGGACTAGGACTGAAAAAGGAAAGGATACTCATACCCAAGGCATCAGGGTTTTACCATGAATGCATACTTTTCCTGTAATTGAGAGTGGTTTCAAAGTTACAGATGTTAAAACTGCCTCTGTGTTTTCCTCTCTGACATGGAAGAAGTTTGTAAGATAATATTTTTCTGCAAAACTGCAACTAAAACAAGAAAGCAATGCTTTGGCGTTCTAGTTGTGTAAACCACAAAGGGGCTTTGCTTGCAGAGGGTAACTACTGGAGCTGTCTGCGCCTGGCTGACTGCAAGAATCAGCTCAGAGACAGAATGTTTCTTGTTACTCCTAATGTGTATTTTGTAGCTTAAGAGACTTTTACCTGTGATCTTGCAAGCAGTAGTTTCATTTTTTGTCAAGCTTTAGCTTGTATTGTCTCACATGGCTAAAGAGTGCTTTGATTTCGTGGCTGAAAATACAGTGGGTTGTGGATAGCAGAGGAAGGTTTGGTTAGAGGTCAGTAGCCCTAAGGCAATACTGTGTCAGTGTGTGTTGATATCTCCAAATAAGTGTGATGATTATATTTCCACTAAAAATTAAATTATTGAAACTATGAGTTTGCATAAAGGTGATTTCAAGATTGTTAATCTAGGTGTGGAGTAAGAAGAGAGGTGTAATTATTTTGCGCCAAATGGAATTCAGTTTAATTTAATGTTATATTAAATTAATTTTAAACCGTTCTTGGTTGTTGCATTTACAAGCTTGATTTTTTCCTTTAATGATTCCCAACTCAGAATTGCAAGGATGGCTTGCACAGAGCTCACAAAATACTTGCTTTATTGTTCCAAATGTTTTATTTGATGAAACTTGGTGGCTGTGTTCCACTTTGGTGCAGGGATGTAGCGCAGTTTCGTAACTGCAGAAGAATTGTCAGTGAGCTATAATAACCCCACGTGTTTGAAAAATCTTTGTTTAATTAAAAACTTAAATTAATAGTCCCGACCATTCATGCGTATTTAATTTATAATCTGTTGGAGAACTATTCTTAGCAAGTCTCAGACTAGGTGGTTATTTGTGTGGAATCAAGGTGCAAGAGAGGTTAGTGCCTGCTTGGTTGGCCCTTACACCTGCAAAGTGCATGGAGGCATCCAGGGCTGTGCCAGTTTGGCTGTGGGACACGTGTGCTGCTGGAGAATTTTAGGCACAGGGCTCTGAACCACTGCTGCTGCCAGGGGGTAATCCACGGTATCTGGTACTGGCGCTCTCATCAGCATCACCGCCCTGTACAGGGAGCCCCTTCTTTTTTTAAATCCCCGTGACTTTTCACGTAACTGAAAACTGTTCATGAACTAATTTGCTGTGCAGTAGATGAGAAGGTTGTGTTGAAAAAGGCCTTAAACACAAGGCCAAATTTTAGTTATAAGTGAACTGTATGGCTTGCTTGGTATGAAATCAGTTTATAATACCAAAATATGCTTCTCATAATACCCCTGAAGTTTGAAGTTTGAAGATATACCCCTGAAGTTTGTTGATTACCTGTGGACACAAGACAAAAAAAGGAGGTGTGAGAGGGAAGAAAAAACTTTGTTACTTCTGAGTTTAAGTTCTCTTTTTGTAAATCCTAAGCCACTTAATGCAAAGCTCTTATAGTCATTTTGTAGCCTAGTTTTTTTGAAAGTACCATGAAGAACTTGCAGTTGACTTTTTGACAATTTTACTGCCTTGTATTTCACCAACTGCACAGAGTTTTAATACGTTTGTGTTACTGTTTCCGCTGCATCATGAACCAAAGTAGGGCAAATGCAGGTGATGGTGTAGGATGTAGAAGTGATATTAAATACACCGGGTCTGCAAGAGTGGGCACTTATTATCCTGTGGCAGTGCTTTTGAATGAGATATGTTCTCTGTGGTTTGCAGGAACATACTTCATGGGAAATGACAAATAATGCATACGTGGTTAATCAGCATGCTGTGCTGATCTGGAAAATAATGTAGAGATCTCCTATCTAATCTGTTCTTGGAACACCAGCACAGGTTAATTCCATTACTGGGAAAGTTTGGGGTTTTTTTTTTACTTTTGCTTGAAAAATTGACATAATTGTCAAGGTTGAACAGATCTAGTAAATTTAATTTTGAACATCAGTTTGTGATATTTATATCATACTTTGTACTGATATTAGAATGGAGAAAAATACACATTTCAGTATGAAACTGCTTTTAATTTAAGCCATATATTGGGATGAGAATCCCTCCTTTGGGCCTTTGCTATAATTCATGTAGGGGAGCTGCAGCTCTTTTTGTTAGACCTGGGTTTCCACATGTGTTTGAATTTATACTGACTAACACGAGTCACTGACACAGAAGTTTAAGCGATGTTTACATGAAACACTTCTCTGTGCCGCCTGTTTGGAAGACTTTGTTTATCCAGGCTGTGGAGTTCCGCATTTCTCCAGTAGATGGAGAGTGATCTACGTGGAGTCGAAGAGGTACCTGGTTGTCTGCCCCTCTGGCTCTGCACTTTGAGGCTCAGCACTGATGCCGTAGTTATTTCTTGCTGGAATGTATCTGTCTGCAAAGATTTGTATCTAATGCCTGTAACACCGAGGCAACGCTTTTAGTGAAGTCGGGAGCCCACTTAAGTTAACACTTATTCGACACTCTTGTGTTTGTTGTTTCAGCTATGAAGGTGGATCATGAATGTGTTTTGCAGACTAGCAAGCCACTCCATTTTATAAGCTCATTTGTGTAAAATAAAGATTCACAAATGTGTTACAAAGCCATGAATCTTAAAAAGTAGTTTTTATTTAATATTTAAGTCTTGATTGAAATGAGTTATCTGTCCATACCCCCCTCTGTGGCCTTGAAATTAAAATTAATTCTGTTCCTTTGACACAGTGAACCGCTGGGGGGTAGGTCTTACGATCATGCAAATCCCATACATCATTTTATAACAATAGGTACAGACTGGAAAAAAGCTACAAGTAATTAGGGGGGAAAAATTATTCAGAGGTATTTTAAACTCTGTTTTGATCTTCTTTACTCTTCTATTGTACTTTGCAGTGAGGAAGATGATGACTTTCAGTATATGGATCATGACTATGAAGTACCACAGCAAAAAGGTTTGAAGAAGATATGTAGCAAGGTGAAATGGACACGTGAAGAGGTAATACTTTTTTTTTTGGCTTTAGTTTGATTCCTACATGATCTTATTAGCTCATGAAATATGCTGTTATTTAGTATTATATTTGGACAGCATGTAACATTTATTGGCTGAGGTTATGTCTTTAACAGGATGAAAGGCTAAAGAAGCTTGTGGAACAAAATGGTACAGATGATTGGGCTTTCATTGCTAGTCATCTACAAGTAAGTTGAACCTCTTTTTCAGTTAAGTTCTCTCGATGTTTATCTGGTTATATGTCTAGTTTGGAAATGGGGTGAAATATAAATCAGAAGCATATAACAATAAAAACTGTGTTAGGAGATGCTTCTAGAATAGACTTGAGATCTAGCTCAGACCTTGGAAAACCTTATTGGCTTAGGCTCTAACAACAGTCTGAAATGATCAAAAATACTTGATGCCTTCAGTTCCCACTTGCTATTTGTTTTTATTATGGAATATATTCCTGTTTCTTACTGATTACATTACTTCTGGTAATCTACAGTTCATGGGTTGCGTCTGAAGCAGTTAGGAGAGTGGATTGCATCTGAAAGATTGCTTGAAAGGAGTGGGATCCATTTCTTAAACACTGTAGGAAAGAAGGGGTGATTTTTTTTTTAAATTATTTTTTGTGTGTGTTTGTTGGGTTATGTTTTGCTGGCTTTTGGTTTTTTATAGTGATGACTGCTTCCCCAACATACTTAAATCTTCCCACCTGATGATGTCTTCAGTTACTAGGAATGGAACCTTAGCCGGTGTTGTGGAAGTTTCCTACTGACACTTAAAATTTCTGGTTCTGTTCAAATGGTCAGGTGGAATGAGTGAAAGAGCTACTGCTTCAAACATTTATGTTTCTTCAGCTAAATGAGAGGCACTGGTATAAAGTACCTACAGCTAGAATTGATGATGTTTGTTTCTCTTCTGAATAAATGTTATGAAATCCTACTGTGAAAAACATGGCTAGGATCTAAGGCTGAAATCACTGCCTGGAAATAGTATTGAATATTCAAATATTAGAAATCCCCTCACACCTTTGAAGTTCTTATAATATTGTGTGGGATGATACGGTTCTATGAAATTCCTGTGTGCTAAACATAGACTTGAATTCTAAATGCAGAACAACTGTAAGTTTTTATCATTCTCATATTTGTGAAACTGTGATGCTTCTGATTTTTTTTTTTTTTTCAGGTGGCAAAGTGTAGATATCAGGGAATAAAGTCAAAGCTTCTAAATTTAAGGAGTGCATAAGCAAATCAGTATTCCTTATATGTGCATTATCCCCTTTTAAAAATCAGTCAAGTGAGTGAATGGCAGAGGAGAACGTGATAATATCAAAAAGCTTGTGTATTAAACTGAAAATACAATGTTTGGTGATACTGATCTGCAGGTGTAGTATGGAGGTGCTTTTTAATAAAAAGTTCTCCAGATGTAAACAAATGCTTCTGGAGACAAGAAAGCTCTTGTTCGGCAGGTTGCCCACTGCAGAACTGTTGGAAGGAACTTTTCAAGATCATCTGGTTCACAGCTCCTGCTCAAGCAAGGTCAGGTGGAGCAGGCTGCCCAGGACAGTGTCCTTTTGGGTTTTGAATATCTCCACGGATGGAGACTCCACAAGCTCTTTAGGTGACCTATTGCAGTGTTCAAAAGCCAAATAACAGAGGCTGGCATAATTAGCACTTATTCAGTTACTGATAGTCCTTTGCAAGGAAAACCAAGTGCATCTTAAGTTATTAGCATGTAGAGGCCTGAAAGCTTCTGTGTTTTCAAAGCCTTATTTTGTTATTTGGACTGGGCACAAGTAAACCTTTCCTCTCCTCTGCGCCCAAAAAGTGAAGATGGCTTCAAGATGACTCTCAAGAGAGGGAACACAGCTTGTAATTGCCTTCAATTTTTTGCAGCTAAGGGAGACTGAAATGATTTTATTGTTTCATTCCATCACTTGTTTTGCTCTTTTCCCAAAAATATATTAGGGTTCAGAAATGTCTGGAAGGTAAAAACACTAAAAGGCCACAATTTAATTTTTTTCCCCCTCAAAATGGAAACAGCTGTTCTATATTGAGTCTGTCTTTTACAGCTTGTCTTCACTAGAAAATGTTTTTTAATAAACTAATGGGCTTATAATCATACAGTTACTACTTGTGATTAACTTGGAAGGTATTGTGATCAATGTAATTTCAGATATTAGTGTTTTGGGTGTTTTTTCTGGTCTGCCAGACTGCTGCTTGGTTAACTTCACTTTAGCATGGTAACACCTTTACTTTTAGACAAGCCTAGCAAAACCTTGCAATTGGTACTTGCTGTCCAACAGGTTGCACTGAAGCGAGTAAATGATCATGTCCCACTGTTAAAAAAGCAATGCTAGTGTGTTCTGCTGGGGCAGGCTCTTACCTGCGTATTTCTAAGGATTGGACCAAGCTTTCCCTACAGACAGTTTGTAGGAAGCTAAGTGAAAACTTACTTCTCTTTCATAACTGGGAACAATATTTCAAAAGATCCTTAGTGAAGCTACAGAAAAGCACCATCTGTCCTGACCGGCAAAAGCAGTGTTGTTTAATTAGTATGTGTTAACTAAACTTGATATAAATCTGTTTTCCTTAATACTGTGGTAAAGAACTGAGAATATGTTCATCGGAGACTTGGAAAAAGGTTTATTCTTTTATCTGAAAGAAAAAGTATTTCCTTAAAAAATTTCTCTCCTTATTTAAGTTGTAGATAATGTCAAAAGTATATCAACCTCAAAGTTCAGAGAAAGTGTGGAGTAATGAGGACAAAAATAATTCTAAATTTTTCTCTCAAGAAGAGTAAGTTCTGAATTTGATTATCAAGTAAGTACTTTGAATAGAGCTTCATGCAAGGCTTTTTTTTTTTTCTGGAAATAAGTTTTTATAAGCAAATGGAAGAGGAAAGAGTAAGGGAGAATTTAACAATTATACTTAGAACAAATGTCTAAATAAACATTTTAATTTGAAATAAGCTAATAATTCTGGCTAGAAAGTATTTACATATTTACGTATTCTAGAGTTTAACAGCTACACTGATCTTCTAAAACTTTCAGAATCGTTCAGATTTTCAGTGCCAGCATCGATGGCAGAAGGTACTAAACCCAGAACTGATTAAAGGTCCCTGGACTAAAGAAGAAGATCAGAGGGTAATGAAAACTAATTGAAACTCTGCTCTTTTACTGTAATAAAATTGCCATATGACTGCTAAGAATCTTCACTTTTCCTTAAGGTCTGTTCCCACAGAGTTGATGTCTGGTGGGTCTTGAGCCATGGATATTTACATTGCACTGGGATGTGTGAGAAGAAAAAAAATGTTGCTGCTCTTTTGTAGATGGAATGTATGGTCTGCCTAATGTCAGCTTATGCAATGGGTGACAGAAAGAACACTTCCAAATGAATGTTTTCATCAGTGTATATTTATATTCTAAACACAGAGAATTTGCAGTTAATAAGTAATTTTTTTATTTCTTGAAAAATCATTTTTAACCCCCCAAGTCATCATCTACCCCCTTAGGTCTAATATCATATCAAAATGACTATTGCAATTCTATTCTAAAATGTGAGTTTATCAGTGTTTTTAGTCTTTGATTAGGTAAACTAGGTTTTGGAATTGTAATGTGCTTTCATCTGTGTTCCAGGTTATTGAATTAGTTCAGAAGTATGGTCCAAAGCGCTGGTCTCTAATTGCAAAACACTTGAAAGGAAGAATAGGCAAGCAGTGCAGAGAGAGATGGCATAACCATCTCAATCCTGAGGTAAAAAAGTCTTCGTGGACAGAAGAAGAGGACAGAATAATCTATGAAGCTCACAAGCGTTTGGGAAACCGATGGGCCGAAATAGCCAAACTTCTTCCTGGAAGGTGCTTTGCAACTCTATTTGTGTTAAATATCGGAATATGAAAAGTGGTCATCTCACTACCCTTTCCAATGTAACTTGTTAGTCAGAGAGCATCTGTTGAAACTTACACCACAACGTATTTATCTTGATAGATACTAAAACTTTTTAAGATCTTTTGCATTTGATTATGCATTTTAAAAAAGCCATAAAACCAATAAAAAGACCTCTAACGCTTTGCAGGTACCTGCAAAGTTCTCTTAATCACCTAAAAACCCTCTGCAATTGAGCTGAAGAGGGTTAACTGCAAGTAATAGAGCAAGAATGATTCGATATCAAACTTGATGACAAACTGCCTTCATTAATATGCATTTGAGGGTGACTTTCTTGGTTTAAGATCAGATTTTTTTTATTTTTTTTTTTTATGTAACACTTGTTGAACTGGACACTTGTAAAAGAAAATATTAGTAATATTTGAAAGTCCAGACTTAGGAGTCATGCATTGCAAAGCTCCATGAAGTCTTTACGTTAAAATTTGTATGTGTTGTTCTCCTTATGTTTGTTTCAAGTCTGATTGGCAGTTTCTATAGTTGTGGAAAACAAAATTTTAAATTTTAGTGTATAAAGAGTTTAATAAAATAATGCTTTTACCTTTTACTGTTAATTGAATTTCAGTGTTAAGTTGTCCCTTTCTGAATTCAGTTTGTGTGTTCAGGAAGTGACTGTCTAGCTGTGCCTAAGGATTGTCAGCACTTGCTACGTTAGCAGAATAAGAGATGCGTGTTTAAAAGTTTTGATTAAGTACACAAATCACAACTCACAGAAAATCCTTCAGAGGAATGAGAAGAGAATAGATTGCACCTAAGAAGAATTTCAGAGAGGAAAGATGAGTTTGAAAGAGGAATTCCTAATTCACTGACTTGTTTGTTGTAAATAAATCTCAGATGACTCTTAGTTGAAGACTGGTAGAGATCCTGGACCTAGAAGATTTGTAGAGTCTAACACTAGTGGGATGCAAAAGGGGACTCAAGCTTAAATAAAGAATGGGGCTTTAAGAACTTTTTGTTTCTATGTACCTCTCTCTAAGGCTAGGAATAATATTGCTAGTATTTTAGACTGTAATGCAGTTATACTCCACTCTTGCCTAAATGCTTCTCTAGTGATTTCAGTGATTGTGTGAAGTGATTTCAGCTTGCTTGTCAAAACGCCATGGTTGCTTCTCCCCATACAAGATCAAGGGCACAAAGAGTATTAAGATGTTCTTTCACAAAGCTGCACATAAAACACAGAGCTGGGATTGCAGGCTGTCACATTTTTAGAATAGGTGTCTTCCAGCGGCAAATACTAGTCGAAGTGCTCTTATTATGCTGTGGGACCTCAGGGTGATTGTCTTACATTCCAAGTATCCAATAGAAAAGGTTCTCACCTGGGACAACAGCCAGAACCAAGGCTTTCTCTTTTGCTGCTTTTAATTTCTTGCAGACTTGAAGTTTAGTATAAGGAAGTTTTTAGAAGAGTAGCTTTCTAGTAATTATGCCAAACCCACCACTGATAATAGAACTTTCAGTCTAACTGCTGGAACTTTCTGGATTTGTGGAGCCTCAGGTTAACCTACTCTACAAACCCTGTAAATTATGTCGTATATTAAATTTTGAGATAAGGAAATCAGTCATTGTTTTTCACTTTTATTTTAGGACTGATAATTCAATTAAAAATCACTGGAATTCAACAATGCGGAGAAAGGTGGAACAGGAAGGATATTTGCAAAGTGTTATAAAGTCTGAAAGCACTAGTTCTTCTGAACTTCAGCCCCAACCTTGTCTGACTATGGAACACTTGCACACTCAGAATCAGTTTTATATGCCTGTTCAAACACATGTAAGTTCAAAATTCAGAGTAATAAATATTTCCCAGTTTCAAATAAATTATTTGGTTTGGAACAAGAAATAAATCTGAAATATTGAAGATGTGTGGAATATTTTTTGTGATTTTTGTGGTAGCTTAGGGTTTGTAAACGATAATAAATAGTTTATGTACAATAAAGTAGAGATAATGTTATAGCCTCCTTTTGCTGAGGGTTTGTAAAATGTTTTATGTCTTTTCAGATTCCAGCATATCAGTATGCTTCATCAGAAGGCAGCTGTCTAGAACATGCTCCATCATCTTCCAACATAGTTCAGGTAAATTTGTTAACAGGCTTCATAAATTAAAGAGAATTTACTGTGTATTATACAGTAAAATGAAGAGTTTAAAAACTTATATCTTCAGTATGTTTGTTAGTCTTCATCATTCACCTAAATTTATAGAAGTTCCTCTATAATTAGGCTTGCTTGTGTCATTGGTATTTCTTGATAGGAAAAATGGAGCTTTCTGTATTTCCCAGAAACAAGATGTTTGTGCTTATTTCTGACAGAAATATGGCTTAAAATTTAGTCGACTTGTTAAATCATGAGGTTAAAATTGTGACCTGTTAGCATTACCACCTTATGAGAGATTTAAATACCAGAGTTTACTACTTATATATATGTAATAAATATAACCCTATCTGAAAAACTCAGTTCAAATAACTTACTGTGACTTACACTTCTGACTGCGCGTTATTGTTCTCAATAGCTTTTATTTCTTTCTCAGTGATAAATGTCTTTCAATCTCTTGAAGTTGCTCTTTTGCAGTATTCTAAATGCTAAAGTACTGAGGAACTTTAAAACAAATATGTTATTTTCATTTTGTTTCTTTGGGCTTGCTTGGAATATATCTGAAATTCCTCGTGTGTTGCAGACTGAACGTTGATCTTTGTTTCTGCTTTGGCTCCTTGGAAGAACTTTTGTGACTTTAGAATTAGTAAAAAAATTATTTCGACAAAGGAAATAATGTATGTTTTGTTTGTAGTAGATGTGTTAGAGGCATTCTGCAGAACTCTCTACCTAACCTGAAGTTTTCCTATGCAGGTCATCTGTTTCATATTGCATTTCCTTCCTCAATTCTGGGAGTACTCTCTAAAATCAGGATTATAACTAGTTTTGAAACTCATGGCATATATGCTCACTTACCTATATTTATAACACTAATGGAAAGTATTAAGGAGGTTAAAAATAAACCAACTAACCAAGGCCAATTAGTTAATTTTCTTTTCTGATAGTAGTGGTAGGATTGCCTGTGTAGACACTCTGCAAATGCTGATTTAAAACACTTTCTTACACACTTAGTGAGGATTAATAAGTCAAAATTTTAGAAAGCACACAAAAACATGAACACATACTCCAATGTGCCAATATTGTTGGTTCTGTTAAAGATAGAACATAGCTGTAGCACACTGGCCATTTACAGGCCATATTAGAAATGTGTTAAAATAATACCTTGCAAACCACTTTAACATCAGATCCACCTCCTGGTAATTGGAGTTGTTTTGCTTGTGAGTGACTACTGTACTATAAACTTGATACAACTTGAACAACTCTGTTCCCTCTCTGTGTGGATTCCTGTTGAAAATACAGCTATGTTGTAATGTAGAATTTTTACTGTGAAGGGGTGGTGGAAGTGGAAAATAGTAATTCTTTCTTTCTTAAATTTTTCAGCAGCCATTTATTGATGATGATCCTGATAAAGAAAAGAAAATAAAGGAACTCGAATTGCTACTTATGTCAGCGGAGACTGAAATCAGAAGAAAACAAATGTCTTCTGTAAGGACTGTAAATATTTGAATATGCATTACTGAGGTTAATCCTCAGCAATTGGTTGTTTGGTTTAGTGTGGTGTTTTTTTCACCTGACCCTCTAAAACCAAACCTACGACTGTTGAGTTGTAAACCAAAATCTATAAATTAGGACAGAGACAACTTATTTTTAGTGCCATTTTAATCTTCTAAACTGTGAAGACAGCAGAAACGTGACCAGCAGTTTGGCAGTTGTTCCTAAGAATTGTAATCCTCTTCAAGAGAGAACACATTTGATATCCCTGCCATTTCAGTTTTATAGATTAGCAATATTGATCATCTGCTCAACAGAGGCAGGTGAAAAATACATAGACTTTGCCCTGTTTGATTTCAAAATGTTCTGTAGATTATATTTTTGGCAAACTTCGGTGTGAGTGCTTGCAATACCTGATATCTACATTCAGACATGACTAACAGTAAATAAACAGGCACTGTATGCAATTTATGTGTAAATTCAGTGGAATTAGGGTAACTTGCAGATGACGTCACTGATTTCCTCAGAAGGCTGTGAACATCAGACACCTAACCAACCCAACCATATTGATCACTAATTTAGATGACAGAGAAACTTCCAGTTTTATGTGGTGGAGCTATTGCTGGCATTCTTTTGAAACAGTGGAATATTCTGCTTATCTAGTGGAATCTGTTTTGCTTCTCGATTTCCAGTGAAAATTAAAATGTTTCTTGGATACTAAGCAGTCAACTAAAAGGGAACTATTAATGCAGAATCTGCCCTAAAAAATCAGATCAAACAAGAAGTACTTCACATTCTAGAAACATCTTGAAATGCACCTGTGTTTGTAGTGAAGATTACTTCATAATATACTAGGTTTCAGGTATACAGGCAACTTGGATCAGAGATGGCTTCTAATGCAATCCATAATTATCTAAGTTAGTAAGCATATATGAGATATGAATAAGAGGTAAGATAAAAATCTTACACAATTTGAAAAGGTTGTGTTTGTTGATGTAAGGAGAAGACTAACTGCATTAATTGAAACACATAATTAGTATTTGAAAATGCAAAAATTAATATGCTTAGTCTTCCCACACATTTTCTGCCCTGCAGTCACATAATTTACTCTTTTCAACCTCTAAGCTGAGTAAGATTAATGTATTTCCTCATAACTTTTTAGCAAGCTGGAAGCTTACCTTGTTGGTCTGGAAGTTTTGTCATGGAAGACTGTATGCCTAATACACTAAATAGCCTTGAGGAACAAACAAGTGATTTCTACAGCATGGATGAGACTCGAATCACACCTGTTCAGCAGAATTCACCACCTAAGTATTTGGGTGTTGAAGCAAATAGAATGTTAACACCTCTACAAACTATTCCAGAATTTGCAGAGACACTAGATCTCATGGAAATTGTAAGTTTGTATTTCTTCTTAAAAAGAAGTGTTTATTTAGGAACATCAAATTACTGAGTATGTGTAAAATGCTCTTAAAATTACCTTATTTTGTACTTGTCTGTAGTTTCAGCCATATCAAATGTTTTATTGCCTGTTTAAACAATTATTTTTTTTAATATTCAGTCTTTTAGGATTGTATGAAAGTTGCAGGGGAATAATTCAGTATGTAGGTTCTAGAGATAGAGAGCTGATAGATTGGCTTGGACATTGTGAAATAACCTTGAAGGAGTGTGCTAGCGTTTTGAGTGTTTTGCATCTTGCCTCACAGGATCCGGTAGCGTGGAGTGATGTCACCTGTTTTGAGCTTTCAGAGGCTGTTGTATCTCCTGTTAAGTCAGCTCCAGTAAAACTCATGCGGCTTCAACACAATGAAGGAGCTCCTGAGTGCCAGTATAATGTTGGCGTTATGCTGGATGGCAAAAACCACAGTAGTAGCATCAGTGGAGATGAAGAAACAGTTTTTTCAACAACCTCAAACTTAACTAAGTTCAGCAATCCACCTGCTATCCTGAGAAAGAAAAAGAGATTGCGTGTTGGGCAATCACCAGTCAGTGATCTGAACGACGGCTTGTGTAATGATGCTGTCAATGTTGCACTAAAGCGGACGCCAGTGAAAACACTACCATTTTCTCCATCACAGGTGAGCTTATTTTTAAACATGGCTGAACATGAGGACTGCAGCGAGCGAGTTATAAATTATAAGCAGTTTCTTCCCTAGTCATATGTTGTAGCCTAAACAGATATGTCAAAAAGCTTCTTAAAACATCTTCACAAGGGTAAATATATTAAAAATAAACCATAAATCGTTGAATAAACCTATTTCCTCTGTTTAGGAGAGTGATGAGAGAGGGCGGCAGCGGCAGCAGCAGCGACCAACTTGTGTCTGAACTCAGACTTTCTCATGCAAATAGTTGTTGATAGAAACCTTTTGTCTCTGTGACCTAATTAAGCAGTAGGGATTTTAAGGAGAAAATCAAGGTTTCAGCAATAATAAATGTCTCTTCTCCCAGGCAACCAGTGGCAGGACAAGAGGGCACAGGCTTAAGCTCTGCCAGGGGAGGTTTAGGTTGAATATTAGGAAAACATTTTTTACAGAGAGAGTGATCAGACATTGGAATGGGCTGCCCAGGGAGGTGGTGGATTCACTGTCCCTGGAGGTTAAGATGGGACCGTATTTGGCACTTAATGCCATGGTCTAGTAACCAAGGTGGTGGATCAAGGGTTGGACTGGAGGATCTCTGAGGTCTTTTCCAACCCGGTTGATTCTGTGAAATGTCTTCTAGTGCAAGTCAAGAATATTGCATTTGGGTTTTTCAGTAAAAGCCTTTCAGACATATGTGTATAATTTTGGGGTTTTTTACTGTTTAGTACAATGGTGAAGCTTTGTCCTATAAGGTTGGTTAGGGTTTTTTTCTCTCTCTTTTTCTTAGTTTTTCAACACTTGTTCTGGAAATGAACAATTTAACTTTGAAAATCCTGCATTTACATCGACTCCAATCTGTGGGCAGAAAGTTCTTATTACGACTCCTCTACACAAGGAAATGACACCACAAGATCAAAAGGAAAATGTGGGGTAGGATTATTACATTAAACATCTGGTGGTGGTGTTCAAATAAAAGCAAATATTGTAAAAATTCAATTAAAATTTAATACACCTGGAGTAATACTATATAAAATAATCTTAGTACTGTATAAAATATTACTATATATAATACTCTTAATACTATATATAATAATCTTAATACTTTGAGATTCATGGTGGTGATATCTGTTGTGCAAATTAAGGTATTTTAAAATGTTTCTTAGATTAATTTTATTACATTGATAATGATAAATTAAAATATTAAAATACATGTATGAACACTTTTCTGTGCTTGAATAGTTTTAGAACTCCCACAATGAGAAGATCTCTTTTGGGTTCAACACCAAGGACACCAACTCCTTTTAAAAATGCTTTGGCTGCTCAGGAAAAAAAGTATGGTCCTCTCAGACTTATGGTATGTGATGATACTATTTCTTTTCTTCTTTGTTGAAATCTAAATGCCCTCTTGGTTTTGAGGTACTGTAAGTCTCAGTGTGATCTTAAAAAGCATTTTCTAACTGCTGTTTTTTCACTTACTTGCCTTATTATCCTAGAATGTCAACCAAAACTGCTTCAGATTTGGTTGTTAGACTCATGTCCTTCAGTGTGGTATGGAGACATTTTCTTCTTGAATGGTAATTTGGTATAAATAATCCATAAGTACATCCACAATAATCTTAAATGCATTGATTTCATATTTGTGAGTTGTTTTAAGTTTGTCTAGCCTTGCTAACACTGTACCTCTTATGAGATGATATCATGCTAAAAGGGGCAGAATAAAAGAATTTTCTGTCTAATCTGTATTAATTTGCTGTTTGTCTATCAGTGTCCTCCCAGGAGATCAAAGCCTTTTAATGTCTAATACAGTCTGTTAGCATCTCATTAGGTGAGACCCTTCACCTAACAGATTCACTGAGATGTACAGGACATTTGATACCTTTTATAGGGACCGCACTTAATAGCAACAGGGAAACCCCTCAGCAAGTTTCTCCTGTGAGTTATTTTGCCATTGACAAAATTGTCAGCACCTAAAACCAGACTCAGTCTAGCAGTTCATGAAATAACACGTTTATTAGTAGAAATTTGTGTCAATTTATAGGGTTTGTGTTGTCTGGAATAGGGTCTAACTGCAAAAATACATTTAAGCCATGTAGTAATAATAGTAAAGCAAGGCATAAGCACACACTCTAAAGCAAAGCAGCTTACTAAGAATACTATGAAACAAAAGTAAGTTCTAGTTATTTAGAAGCAAGTAATTAGCATTAGTCTCACCTTCCAGGCATCCCTAGAAATGGAATAAGAAAGACTAGCACATCAGCCCTCTCTCGCAGTGTTGGTGGAACTTCTTCCCTGTTTTTGCTTATGTCCAATTTCTTTTTATACCCTTTTTCTTAGGCAGTTTCAGTCAATACACTAATTTTTGGGTGATAGATAAATGACATAGGCCCAAAGGTTGTTTTCCTATGTTCTCTCTGGCAGGACGTTTGCAAAAAAAGGTCAGTGTTATCTTCATATCACTGGTCTCTCTTATCAGTTTCTGGAAGTGTCTTTCCAGGTGCTGGAGTCTTCCAGGAAACATCAGGAGTTTTTTTCTCCTTTTATGTAACCTTATGTATCACCTTACAGGTGGTTACATAATTTTCTGAGATTTTAATTTGAATACTTTAGCATTCTGTTTTGTCAAAGAAAAATTGTGAGAGTGAATGGGTGTGGGTCCTCCAGCTGGTTAATCTAGTAAGAGCAAGCTGCTGTAGATGAGTATGACTGACCTCGTTATTTTAAATAACTTTCACATTTGACTTGAAAAGCTGCATTATCTTTGAATCCTCTGGACTATGTTAGACCTGAGCTGTTTTCTGGCTTTTGTTCTTCTGCAGTGCTAGGACTGAAACTAGATGTTCACCACAGTGTGTTAAACTTGAATTGCATCTGTAATTTTTTCATCCTAAATCCAGAAATCTTAGTATAGCACTTCATGACCCTCTGATTGTTCTGGTTGTCACAGGAGATTTTTTGTAGTTGTTGACTATGGATAATGTTACTTTTTTGCTTGTTTGTTTGTTCCAAATGAATTCAATTTTTGTTCTCTTCCTAGCCTAGCTAAGGTATGTTAATGCATAATAACTTTTGGAATTCAGTAGACATATGCTTTTCAAATTCTGAAAAAATTCCAGCCAATATATATTGACTACTTCTTTTCTACAAACACAGAAGGCAGCTCAGACTTTGCCACAGGGCTTGGCACCATCTGTGTTACCCTATAGATTCACAGTCCCTCACTATGCAAATGGAGTGGTTTGGCATTCCTGTTTCTGTCCACTATTAACCTCCTGTTCAAAATCAAATTTTGAGGGCTTAAGGGAATTCTTCTCCTGTTGGTACACAAAGGAGCCATCTGTATGGCTTCTGTGAAATTCTGCACTTTACTTAGAACTATCAATGTCTCATACAAAGATTTGTGTTAAAATTGATATAAATTCCTTTCTCAACAAGTCATACATTTCTGGTGCTTTTTTTTAGTATGTTTGTATGCATGTATATGTATATAGGTTTTAGTATAAATTAAGTATTTTTACCCCTTCTATCAGTGGATAACCATTACTAATAAATGCAAAGAAGTAGTTTGTCTCCTTCCACGCTACCTTGCATTTTTGAGGCATGTATATGTTTTATCTGGCTATAAATAACATGGAGTAAAATTAACTTTAAAAAATCTCCATAGCTGTGAAATGTAGCCCTGCAGTTTTTAACTACAGTAGCTTAAATCCTTTTATCTGCTGCTGTATTTTGCAAGGTGTCTTTTCTAGCCTACATTAGCTGAATGTAGGATGTGGTAAGAACTAACAACTAATAGACTTCCTGTATTTTCTTTTTCAATTTTAATTAATGTTTAGTCACAACCACTTGCCTTCTCCGAGGAAGACATTAGGGAAGTTTTGAAAGAGGAAACTGGAACAGATATATTTCCTAAGGAGGAAGATGACACTGTGTATAAAAACTGCAAACAGGAGGTAACATGACAATAATAATTTCAAATAGAAAATAACTGCTATTAAATAATATTTTACAATTTTCCTCTGCAAAATGTTTATTTCAGCACAACTCTTCTAAAAAAGTCAGAAAATCACTGATCCTAGATTCACAGGAAAAAGAAGAGGTTGGTGCCCAGCGCTTCACAGAAGATAATAGTCTAGATATACAGGTAAGTATTAAACTACTGAAGAGCAGCACTGGCAGCATTATTAATGTGGAACTGTGTATCTTTTGTTCTGTGAACTAAAATACAGTTTTTGGATTAAGGGTAGATTCATATCTCTAGAAAGTGAAAATCACATTCAGTTTGAAATACTATTTAAAATACTCAAGAAATACTTGAACACTGGGCTTGAATTCATGTGTAAATTCTTTCTTCCAGGACTTCAGAGTAGGACTGGTAAAGTAATGTGAATGCTTTGCAGGTTTAGTACTGTAGCAAAGCTGTTCTCATGCTGATTACTTATAAACTTTAGCGTACACAGCATGCGGAAGCTCTGTAATATACCAAGGAGATGACATATTAAGCAGCATGTTTTTCCTCCTCTTCATATAGTGCAATATTTAAAGAAATACTAAGCATGTAAAAGATGAGGTTTGTGTGCTACCTCTGCCTGAAGGAATTTGAATACTTCTGCCTCAGCAACAAAGACATAAAGAAATCAGATATGGGGCTGATGGTCCTTTTTTTCTTTAAAAGTAGCTCAAAGTTTTTTCAGTTGAATGATTGAACAGATTAGTCTTGTAGTTTGTAAGAAAACTTTGTTCTAATCTTTAAATTAATGTATGTATGTGTTTAATTCTGAAAGAGTAAATGTCTGTGATTCTTGATTAGGTACAAGATATATTCAAGAGTTAGGAGCTGAAGTCCTTAAAAAGAATGCTTAAGGTGCTTGAGTCTTAACTCCTTTCTGATTATTGTACCTGGTGTCCTGAATTCCCTTCTTTAATGCCTTTGAAGACTGTGCTGAGCCTAGATATCTGCCTCCTGGGTGTTGGGTGCTCTGCCACCTAGTGGGAATTCCCCCCTTCCCCAAGAACACTCTCTCAGGAGGAACAGCAGTGCTGCAGCCCTTCCAACCACAAACAAGTTGCCTGGTGTTTTCTTAGTTATGTCTTGTTGTGACAACGGTGTATTGTGCACCACCGATGTCCAGGTTATTAAGCTAAAACCAAGATACACTATGATGTTATGGTCTATTAAAGACAGAGAACTGGGGAAAAAATCCTTTTCCTCCATTTTCATGAGGAAGGCTGTGCAACAGGAAGATTCACTCTTGGAAAGAGAGAAAGTGGTAGTATCTGATTTAAAAATGAAAAATGTACCAATCCTTAAGTAGAAATTGAGTGTCCATGTGATGATATCTTAGGAGTAAGGTCTGAGTTAGAATAAATACTTAAAGGTGGTTTAATGCAGTTTAATGGGGTGTTTTTGTAAAGAAACAAATACTTATGCCACTGTTACTTCATCTAATTTTGCTCTCTAAAATTGCCATATACCTTTCTTCTGCTTTGGTATACTGAAGCTGGACTAATTTCTTTTTATTTCCATAGACTTTATCAGCATATAAAACTCTTCTGTTATGATCCATCCAGTGTTTGTTTCAGTTCTTAAAGCAGTTCCTTCCCCTGAAACTGATTGATCTTATTTTTTCCACTCCAGTCTCCTTCTCCTGACTTTCACAAGGGCTGTGCTAGAAGTGAATGACAAGCTTTTTTCTTTAAAACTGTTCTGTAGTTACCACTTTATCAAGTTCTTGTTCTTAACAAAATGTTATCAGCTGTAGTGTGGCTTTAGAGTAAAGAAACCGTCTACTCAGTAATACCTAAATCATGCTAAATCAAGCTGCTTGTTATACTATGCTTAGTATTGACTATGAATGCCACTGTAGACCATGCTAGTTCTTCATATACTGTTCATCACGTTTTCTTTTCAGATTCTTTCCTAGGATCTTTCTGATAGTATTTGCTTTATTTACATTTTGGCTTCTCTCAACACAGCAGTTGAAATCTTTCTGTATTAAATACTAATTATTATTCCTGTTTCCTACCCTCTTTTTTGTCAATAGTCAAAAAATGCATATACCACATCTTTATTAATGACACCATTGTTGGAAATACAGGACAACAGATGTAACCTGACATCAGAAAAACAGGATACAAATCCGGCAGACAAAGCAAATGCAGTAATTAAGAAGAAACTGAATGCATGTGCTTCAAAAAATGTCAAAATGGAGAAAGCTCTTCAGGTCTGGATGCAAAGAATTCTGTTAGCTCTGTTAGCAGGTTAACAAAGAATTTTTTTGTTGTTTTGTTTCTGTCTTGCCCTAATGTCTAGAATTGTTCAAATCAGTGATCCAGTTTCGGTCAGTGTTTCCATGATCCTTATTTCTTGTAAGTTGGTTATTTGCCCACAAAATTCATAGCTAAGTTCTCTAAATACAACCCTGATGTTTCACTGAGTGGCCTCTAAGATTTAAATGTGGGGAAAAAAGCAGGATAGGGGAAACCTACAAAACAGGTCTGGGTACCCAAGACTAGGAGTTAAAAAAACTTGACCTGGTGCAAACTAAACCTCTATAGCGCTTAAGCTTCTCAAATTTGGCTGATGCTTGCTTCATAATAAGCCCAGTGGGTTTCATTAAGCAGAGTTCATCCACAGGTTCCGTTTGGTAAATGTTCTTCTAAAATGCCTGTTCTTGTACCTCTGTGTGTTTTCCTTTCTGGTAAAACCATTGAACCTAGTTTTCCCTCTGCCTGTCTTGACCACCAGCTTTAGGAAAAGATTCTTTGACCTGATTTTGTACCAGTTCCAGTTTTTCCCATAGGGAGTTAACGTATAAAATTTTTGTGGCTTCTCAGAATATGTACAGCTCTGTATTGATGAAAAAAAAAATCCCCAAAAAAACACAGGGCACCTGGAGCCTGATCTTCCCAGTTCTACTTTATTGCTTTACTGATGATGTTTTTAAGTATAGAGACAACAGTATTACTTTCTGATCTTTTCTTATGAGAAAGAAGAACAAAGTTCATTTGTGGTTGATATTCAAATAAATAAATAAATAAATAAATAAAAGGATTAACTACTATGAATTGCAGCAAAGGTAAATTCATCTATCTGGCCCAGAAGTATGCTCTTTAGAATACTTAAAAGGGGAACTTAGTCATACTATACTCACAAATGTTTGCATTGAAGCATCTTTTTCTTTTTTCTCTTTCCCCAGAGAAATTCCCACTCAGTTTTGTGGCCTCTCTAGCCCCAAGTCCCTTCCATGAATCAAGTTCTGCTAAATTTATAGAGAAACTCAAACAGCTCAGTTTCTCCATGAATGCATATGTAGAACTGATCTGTTGGATCAGTTTCTAGCTCAACGTGGGAGGAAGAGGATCTTGCGTTCTTCATTATGCTACAATCTGCTAGTGTCATGTCCAAGTTAGAGCTGCTACAAATCAGCTTGAGATTCAGTAAATCATGCAAAGGTGCAAGCTTTGCTTCATGGAAGAAGCAGGACTAGTGGCTCAATTATTCTTCATTCATCATTTTTATTCCCAATTCCTTTACTGTTTCTAATGTATTCCCCCCAAAAATCTGACCATTCACCCACAGCTGCCTCTTGGTTCAGTAAAGTTCTGCACAGTATTCTTTTTCAGCTGCCAAACCATTTTGCCTTCCTTGGTGTCTCCAAACAGCTGTCAATAACGTGTTTTTCTGCCTGTTGAACTTAGCACATTTAAAGGGGAAGATATTAAAAGAGAAGATAACCTAATTAGCTTCCCTTTTATGTATTGTTGCACTAGTTAGTATTTTAAGAGTGTTTTTCACTTTGTATGTTAAAACTTGAAGCATAACACAGATGCACTGCTGGGGAGCTGGATTAAGGGGTAGACAGGGAGCTTTGTCACAGTTCTTAGGTATTGTACTGTAGAATTAGATCCTTCTCAGTAATATATATTATTGATAGACTTTGATATTTTATTAGTACTCTGAGAGATTATATGAGAACTGCTCAAGTATTTTAGTTTGTTAAAAGAATATTTTTAACAGAATTTTATTTTATGCAGCCAAATCGTGACTGGGAAGCAGTTGTTTATGGAAAAACAGAAGACCAGCTTATCATGACTGAACAAGCAAGGAGATATCTGAGCACATACACAGCTACCAACAGCAATTCGAGGTCTCTGATACTGTGATGGTCACTGCAACTGACAACCATCTCTTTCCATTGAAACTGAAACAATGTTAAATGCGATTCCAGTACAATATTATGAATTAAGTCTTGTCTTTGAGAGAGTCTGCCAAGGGAAACCTTAAAGCTACCTTAAAGCTTCCTTTCTTCTTTTGACTGACAAAGAACAGACATGAAGCTCTTGCATTCTTTACGAAGGGATACTGCAAACAGTTCTGCAATGAATTTCTTAAATATTAGAAGAGTTATGCCCTGGAATAATATAAAGAAGGGGAAAATGCATTTCAGTATTGCCAACATACAGTTTTTAGGTCTATTTTTCATATTTATTCTTCTGACTTGCATTGCATTTTTTATCTGTTAGAGCATTTTCAATATAGAGTAGGTTTATAGGTTGTTTCTGGTTTTCAAATGAGCAAGATACATGACTGAATATGCTTTTGCTTATGTAGCATTTTTCTAGTATATAAAGAAACACAACAGAAAGAAGTACAAAGGAAGGATAGAAAGTTGCACTACTAATTTTTTTGGTATGCTGCAAAACAATGGAATTAACTACAGTGTTAAATATATTTATTTGCAAATGGTACTAGAAGTAGGCAGAGGGGGTGAATTAAGTTTAGTGTAAAGCATCAGTATTTTCTTCATAAATCTCAAAATGAGATGATTGTTGAATGTATTGTACAGTATGTAGGAACAAGGAAAATTTTGTAAATTGGAGAGGATTCTGTTTTTATAATTTATTTCCATTTCAGAGCTTAAATGTAGATATTTATATGTATGCAGGTTGTCTAGAGGCCAATGTTGTTTCCTGTTAAAACAGCTAAAATGAAAAAAGGACAAGTGTAAAATATATGGAATAGCAGAAGAATTACAGTGAAGTGTAAAAATCTATACTGTATGTGTTACATCTACATAAGGATTGCACTATAGCCCTAAAATCATGTTGGTCTACAACATAATGACAAGGTATACCTGTATTATACAGCAACTCTTCCTGTTCCTTGTTTAAATATATTTAGAAAGAAATGATGGGGTCCTACATGAGACCCAGGAGTACTTTGTCCTGCATAGGAACTAAAAACTAATGCATTTTCAATATATATATTTTATTCTTTTTTTTTGTTTTTTTTTTTTTTAAGAAACTTGGCACCTTGGATCTCAAAACAATTGTATCTGCACTTGACTTTGACCATTATATACTGACTAAATGTTTGAAGAGCAAAGAGAACATTCTTTTATTTATGAAAAGTCTTTGTCCTTATTTAAAGGTATACAGGTCACAACACTTGCTTTAGTTGCCTATTTTAGGTATTTGCACTTATTTTATGTCTTTATTTTTGGTTTTGAAGAAATGTTTTGGTTTGCTTTTGTTGTAGAGATTTTTACGTAGTTAATTTTGAGCAAGTTATAATGGTGTGCTCTCAACAAATACTGACAGGTAAATAGAATTGTACACTGTAGTTTTAGTTATTTATAATTCAGACACTCTTCCTCTCCACTCCCGGGTGTGCTGCTACAGATAGTGGCAGAATCGGCTTGCTGCTATGAGAGATGGAAAGAGCGAGCATCGTATGCACTGTATGTAAAATTACATGATGTCAGGTTCTCTAGTTAACTTTATGAGATCAACCAGTACTATGCAGGGTGTGGAAACTGTTCCTAACACTGTAATATCAAAGATGGTAGAGAAGAATTTATTTATGGAGAATTTTAACATGTGATGAGTGGCACAAGGAAAGTAATGGGTTCTTAAACTTTTTTTAAACATCTCAAAGCATATATAATCCTTGTTTTTATGAGCTTTTTAATATTGGCTCTGATAGCAGTAGGCACAAACATTTTTAGCAGTTTTTAATTCACATCAAAATTTCAAGGGGGGTGGGAATCCTGTATAAGCAAGGGATCAGAAAATGCCCATCATGCCAGGATTACTCCTCACCTATGACAATTTAGAAGAGTCATTTGGAATTCTTGGCAGTACTAGATTTTAGATGTGCATTACCAGAGTGGATTTAACAGCAACGTTTAGTGCTGGAGACATCATTTAATTCACAAAAAATGAAATCAGACATTAAGAGAGAATTAATATCTAGAATCTGGATGGTATATTTCCATAGAAGTGGCATCACCAAAAGTACCTGTACCAAGTTTAAGCATAGATTTATGGTAAGTAGTAATAATTTCTGTTGGTATTGGTTGGATCGTTTAGTTAACTCCTACTTTGTTACTTTAGCAGGAAGGTTTTAATCTTTCATATGTCAGGCATCTTATTACTTTTTGAATGTTGTGTGCATTTGCATTTCTTTCACTTGATAGGTAAATTGTACATGCAGCAGCCAAACTTGCATGAAACCTAAATACATATTACTCCGTATTTTTGTTCTAAGGTTTGACATAATGTGCAACAAATGCCTTGTTTATCTTAGTTTTTGTTGTACTACAAACTTTACTTTTATATAAGAGAATCTCACAATACAGACCACGTTAATGTCAGAAATAAAGCATCTATGTACCAGGTTACTGTAAGTGTCTTTTATTTAAAAACATGTTTGTATGTGTGCCTGTGAAACTGCAAGAGACTTGCCTTTTCTGGACTGGGCAGAGGCAGCAGTTATGGGAGTCAGTGGATTACAAAGCAGGATGGAGTCCCCTGGTAATACCTGCTTCAATTCAACCTGCATATAAGCCTACTTGTATTTGGTTATCAGTTTTTATTTGTCTCTCAAAGCTTTAATACAAATACTTATGTATAGAAAACAATTTGAGATGAATGTTCATAGCCTAAAGCTTTTTTTAGATTCCTTTCATTTGTAGGGTAGAAGTATTTTGGTATATGTGCCTGAGTCTTGAGAAGTAAATGCAAGTGTAAGCTGTGCAGTGTGATTTTATTTTTTCCCCTCCCTTACTGGTTCTCACAAACATGTATTAATCTGAGTTAGTGTTAAACTCTCTTATTTTGAGTGAAACACTGGCATTCAATACAAAATTTCTAATGCTTTTCCCAGTTTTGTGACAAAATATAAATGACAAATCATTAAGGTAATCTGTTGAAGGAAAAGGGCAGGAGGGACTAACACAAGCCAGTTCTTCAGAAATAGGTCCTGGTAATTTGTGTCATCCAGCTTTAAGCTGTATAAGCAAACTCTGAATGTAATGGGGGCTTTGCTGGGGATTTGGCTGTCACAGCCAGACCACTGTATGAAAAACCTGCAGACCTGCTCGTGTTTGCATGTGCAAAGTTTTCCATCGCTTGGGACAAGTGAAGTGGGCTGACTAGAGCATTTGTTCTTGTGGCTGGCTGCTGATGTCTGAAATCAGGGTGAAGAGTAGATAAAGGAAAGTGAAGTCTAATGATGTGACTAGTTCATTTTTCTGTGTTGACTTTGCTCAGTGAAACAAAGTAGAGTGGATGGACAGCCAGTAAGGCAAATTTGGTAGTAACTAGAACCCTAAATTTCATTATATGAAAACTCTGGAAGCTTTACTCATGGACCTGGCTTTTACTTGGAAAAAATTATCTTAAATGAATTGATTGGTGAGAATAAGATCAGTTCCTACTGCTGTTATTCTGATTTTACATGAGAATAATTCTACTAGATTTTCACAAAACTAAAACTGATGCAATGCTGAGAATGAATCAAGCTTTGTGAAAGAAGGGTTTTAACACCGAATATTAACAGACTACAGTTGCACCATACCTGTGACCAAGGTCACACACAATGCAAGCAACAAAAATTTTGAAACGTTGATTTCGTGCATTTGTTTTCATGACAAATATTCAGAAAAAGGTTCACTACCTAGGCAGAAAGTACAGGGATGTATTCTAATGCTAGACCTCATCCAGGTTTGTTTTTTTTTTTTCATAAGTTTCCTTGACGTTGGATAAGCTGAATCTTTATAGGCTTAAATGCTTACTTTCATGAGGAAGCTGTGGATTACTGTTTCTGTGCCAGCCGAGCCAAAAGATTGGTCCCTCTTGAAGCTGCAGCATACTGGTCTGTGTGGCTGCCCCTGGAGACAGCCAGCTTAACCCTTGAGTGGGTTGGATTCTTGCCCTGCAGCTGAAGGGAACAATGGGATCCTTGTAGTTCTGCTAGTGTGATGTGTTGGAGGAACAGGTAAGCCTTGGACGCTTATACACAATCCTACATTTCTGTATGAAGAAAATACCTAAATGCTCATACCCACTGTATCACCTTAATGCTTATGAAGAAACCTCAGTAGTGCAGCTTCTGTTTGCATCTAGAGTAAGAGATGTGCAATATGGCATTCTTCAGTATCAGCTTTTGTTGGTGGTGTGGTTTTCTTTTTTAATTTCATTTTCTCTTCTGCTTCATTGCTGTGTGTGTTTTTTTTGTGAGGTACAGAACTGAAAGGAGTCCTCTGGCAGTGTCTGCTGTTGGACTTTGTCACCCAGTGATGCAGTTGCTATTGCAGTGGCAGTTCTGTCTACCTGCCATTACCTTTTACAGAAATTTTGGGTTCTAATTTGGGTTTCTTTTTTGAGTCTCCTGGATTATTTACCTGACTTCTGATTTCCTGTATCATCACACCCTCTGATACAGAGATGGATGTTAGAGGCCTTAGCACAAGCAAGATGGGAATGGGCTGTGTCTTGGCTGGCAGTGATGTACATCTGTAACTGTCCTGTGTTATAGTCTGATGGAAAAGGGTACTCTTCCCTTCTGGGAAGGGAGAATTCTGCTTAGCTAGCATTTACTTCCTTGCTGACCATTGGCCAGTTACTTGGTCAGAGTTACTCCTTGTGAAAGTGATGTTTGGCTGTTGCTCAACCAACAGAACTCTTTAGAGTGTGTTGTGCGCTCTGCTTTTAAGGTTAAGGAATATTTGCTCAGCTTTCTGAGAGTATCAGGTTCTTACAACAGTAGGCATTAAAAAAATAATTAAAAAATAATCAATGGAACAAACTCATAAAACAGATTAAAAAAAAATAAACAACACCTCAGAAAACTGCTCATTGAAGGACAGTGGTCATAAGCAGTGATACACAGGGTCTCAGGAGTCCTTGTAGGAACTGTGTGAACGACATGAGCTATGAGTACACATTAGGTGGGAAGAGAGTTTGGAAGAGCAGTCAGCTTAGTAGATCACAGCAATTGATGAGGATGTGTTTCCACATACATGTAGGGATGAGCTGGCTTGATGCCCTCATCCTAAAGCTGAGTGGCGTGTGGGCCGACACAGTTCCTTGTTCGCCGACTTCTCACTCCGACGGGTGTGTGTTTGTGGCGATTCGCTGCCCGAGAGGACTCGCCGCGGCCCCGGGGCCGGGGCTGCGCCGCGCAGCAAAGGGGAAGCGCCTTAGCTGGGCTGAGCGGGGTCGAATAGCCGGATAAATCAGCCGCCGGCAATTTACAAATGAATGCCACCTTCTCCTCAGCCATACGGAAACAGGGGATCAGCGGTGTCTGGAGGGCCCGTGTCACCAGAAGTAGGCCAGTTTGTGCGTCGTCCTGCGCTGGCAAACGGCCAGGCTTTGTGTGCTCCAGACACCAGATGGGAAGCAATTATGAGTGTGACAAGCGGGTCATCTGGCAGACACTCTGTGGACCTGCTGCCGCATAATTTTTGGCGGGAAGAGAGCTTTTTATTTTCTTCCTCCTGCCCCCTGCCTTTTTTTTTCTTCTTTTCTTTTTTTGTGGTAGTTATTGTTAATACAACACCTCTTTTAGCAAACTTGCAGTGACCAGGTATGGAGCATCCTGTGTTTACTGAGCTGATGCTCCTTTCGTGCCCTGTCGTGAGCATTTTGTGCTTAACCAGAGCTCAAGCATTTTATCTTGGGCTGACAGAAAGTGATGGTTACGCTCGTGTCTGTATATCGTGTATTCTACAAATACTGGCTTGCAGTGCTGGCATGGATGTTTTAGCCACTTGGCAAGCCAGGCTAGGGCAGGAGAATTCCAGCCCAGGACAGGAGAATGAGTGAGCCTGGAAGCTCCTGCAGCACATGGACCTGGTTGTCCAGCAGTGAGAAAGAATCCTAGCAGTCTTCAAAACTTCCCATCTCCTTGTAGGGCCAGGTGGAGGGGGTGGATCCCTTGGCAGCTGGGGCCAAGATGGGACCTTGTCGGTTTGTCCTTTGACCATAGTCACTGGCCTGTAAAAGGGGAGTTTTGCAAGCCTGGACAAATCAGCTTAGCTGGCTCCAGCTGAGTGTGACAATGCAGCCCCTCCGCTAAGAGCCTGTTGCTAATTGCATTGGGCAAATGCGCAAAACATATTACATCTTCCCTTGCTTTTGTCTGTCTGGCTGGGGGAAAATGGCAAACGTGGCCTGGGTCACCCGAGGTCGCCCTTTTAGGGTGCAGTGAAGGCAGCAAAGGACTAAGCAGGCGCAGGGACTCCATCAGTCCTGGCCTCAGAGAGGAGAGCTGGGGCTGGCTGGCAGCAGATGCCTCTCTCACTGCAGAACTCCTGAGGAGCTTGGTGACAACAAGGGACTCCCTTCCTCAGCAATGACTCAGTAGCAAATGTGGATATAAATACATGGCAGGGGGAACTTCTCTGTACCTGAGGTGCTCCTGTACCTGAGGTGCTCCCAACTTGTGCATGTGGCCCTCTGCATTGTGTCTGTAGATAGCTGGAAGGTTTGAATCCACCTCTGGAAATCATATTTCAGAAGGGCTTTTAGGTCCACAGCCCCAGTTCAGCTTATGCCCAGAGTTTTACATCTAGTGTTTTCTGCTGGTAAAGATTTGCCCAGAAGAAGTCAGGGTTTGTGTTTATAACCACACCCAGCTCTGTGTGTGTTAGCATCGCGTTCCTTGGGGAAGGTGGGAGTAAGCATGTATGTTTCTCTCATTTCAAGCTTTAAATGAGCAGGTAAGAAGACAAATGATGCCCCGAAAAGAATTCGTGTTTGCAAGAGCAATTTCAGGGGAGAAGCACCTGCAGATTCTTGTCCTGTTCAGCTCCCCACAGTTTGGTGCCAGGCTCTGTGACAAGGGCAGTGTGAGCACCACAATTCCAGCCCACCTCCCTGTCCCATAGTAACTCAGCTCTGCAGGTGGAAAAGTCAGCAGTGAATCTCGTTGTTGGCAGCAGTCCTTGTCTACCTCATTCTTCTACCTCCTTCAAACTCTGTTGCTAGAGACTGCTTTCATTCATAGCAAAGACATGGTTCACGAAAGTGCTCGGAGCCACCTTTGACTGCTAAACAGTCAAAAATGCAAATAACTAAAAATGCTGAAAAAATTCACCAGGAGTGGGCAAGGTCTGAGTATGGCAAGACGGGAAAAAAAGTTAATGTTAATTTAGTTAAAATCTGTAGAGGTAAGTGAGCAGGACCAGCGGCACCCTCAAGTGCCAGCACCTCTGTGTGTCTACTGAGTGCTGACATTAGCTGTCATGAGGTTTAAAGCCAAATCTACATGACAGACCCCTAAAGTTCAGATGATGACTGGACCAAAGCTCTGGCCATTATATCCTGGTAACTTTTTTCCCTTAGGCTGTATTTTTATTTTATAATTTAATTTTATTTTTAGTTTAAAATCTGAAAGATCATTTGGGAGATGTGAGTTTTTAGGTCTAAAGACTGTGGACAGAATATTTTCAGGCGGTGTTTATTGCAGTTTTTAGTTTCACAAGGTGTGTGATGTCAGGATAGAAGTCATCACATTGTAGCATAAGGCTTATAGCCCAGAACAAAAAAGTCTTTCTGGCTCTTTACTGAACATGAATAAAGCTATCACATTGATTTACTTAAATAATATTACAGCTGCAAAGCAGGCAGACAATAGATCTTGGGGAATGATGACCTTCAGACAGCTCAAAAGGTGCAGCCTAAGGTGACACATGTCCAGCTATCCTGCCAAGATATTTATGAAACAACAACAGAATAGTTTTGCATAACACTATTTTCAATATTTGAGGGAAGTCCTTTCGTTTCCCAGTGCGTGACATCTGCTGGGTCTCCATGTTGGCACTGGTTATCAAGGTGCAGAAACTTTGATAATAGCTGTGTGCATTTGCCCTGGTTAGATGGACTTTGTGCTGTTTTTTCATGGTAAATAAAAGGAAATTAAGCAGTTTCTTTTGCAGCAGGTAATAGTGGCTTGGTGATAGGGTTGCTGGCTGGGAGAGGGTGAAGCCAGGTGCCCCCTGGCTTGGTTCCCCAGAAGGACATTGCTGGCCTGCCTACACTGTTGTTTGGGAGCAGGTGCTGAGCTACAGGGAAAAATGTGTGTGTCAGTGGGTGGTTTTGTACAACAAGCACCCTCCACGTAGCAAGTGTGAGGCAAGATCTCCTTGATCATGAGAAGGGTTTCTCTGAGGTGCTGCCTGCACCCATCTATAAGGCAGCTATTGTGCCCTGTGTCACAGAGGGCTGTTGCAGGGTTCATGCACATGTTACTTTCTCTCTGAAATAATCTGCTTAAACTAAGAGCCCTCCAGCTGGTAACACAGCTAGATATGGCAGAGATGACTTTGGAGTTTTCCTTCTGTTGTGGGTCCTGTAGGAGAACTACGGCTGTGTCCTGCTCCTTACCCACAGCAAGATTGTCATGGGCAAAACAGGTGCTGGAGAAGTGGCCACCAGACCGTAGCTGTTTTGCACATGTGGAGTGACTCCCCTGTCACTCCAAAGCTTGGATTTTAAAATATTACCATTGAGATTAAATGAATAAACATTGCAAGAGTATAAGTATTGATGAACACCATTTATAAGAGCTCATTATAGATAAGCAATGTGAAACCCCACCTGGACTACTGTGTCCAGCTCTGGGGCCCCCAACATAAAAAAAGATTTGGATGTGCTGGAGCAAGTTCAGAGGAGGCTGATGAAGATGATCAGAGGGCTGGAACACCTCTCCTATGAAGACAGGCTGAGAGTTGGGGTTGTTCAGCCTGGAGAAGAGAAGGCTCCAGGGAGACCTTAGAGCAGCCTTCCAGTACCTTAAAGGGGCTACAGGAGAGCTGGAGCAGGACTTTTTACAAGGCCACGTATTGACAGGACAAAAGGGAATGACTTTAAACTGAAATAGGGTAGGTTTACATTAGATATTAGGAAGAAACTCTTCACTGTGAGTCTAATGAGGCACAGGAACAAGGTTGTCCAGAGAAGCTGTGCATGCCACATCCCTGGAAGTGTTCAAGGACAGGATGGGTGGGGTTTTGAGCAACCTGGTCTAGTGAAAGTTGTCCTTACCCATGATAGGGGCTTGGAGCTAGATGACATTTAAGGTCCCTCCCAAGTAAAGTAGCCTGTAATTTCTGAAGTTTTTGCCGTGTATTTAGTGGTCCTTGTCTCTTGGGCAACAGCTTTGGTGAGGAGGCTGTTGCTTCCTGAGCCCCGCCTTTGCTTTTGCTGGCACATCAGAGGCAGAGTGTCTGGTTTCACAGTCAGCTCCCAGCACGGCTCTGCCTCGGGCTCACTTCACCAAAAAGTGCCTTGTCAGACAGAGGGGTGAAGAACCGTGCATACAGCGTGGGCTTTTGCATGTCTGTTCTGCTTTATGGCCCAGTGCACCCCATCCTCCCCAAAAAAGGAAGCATCAGACAAATAGATTGTGTGCTGCCTCATACTGTTTCACTGCTTTTATGCAAAATGTGGTGGCTCAGCAGGAAAATGTCTGTCTAAAATAAAGCAAAATATTGGGCAGGTGAATCTGCAGGACAGGAGGTCTGACAGGGTGGAACACCTGGCTGAGCCTGGGGACTGCCAGCAAGTGACTGTGCTGATCTGCTACCTTTGGGCCAGGTCTGAGGCCCTTAACTGCTCCACAGGGCTTATTAATAAAAAGCTGTTAAATATGGTGTCTCTTTTAGAAGTGACTCCAACCTGATGGCTGAGAAAAGGGAGATCATTCCCTTACTCAAGGTTTCCACCTCGTTCCCCTTTGAACTTAACTTCTCAGTTTTTCTGGGCCTTCATCTAACTGAATTAAATATTCAACTCTATCTTTTCCTTCTAATCACTTCAGTTTTTATATTAGTGGTTTGTGTGCCCATTTATTTAATAATAGTTCTGCCACTTAAAAAAAAAAAAAAGGTTTTCAATACTATGTAGGGTCGAGCTTCTTGCCTGTGAATCATCTATGGAGTTAATGCTGAAATTTTAAAAACCTCTCTTAAAATAATTGTGGCTGTTTGACATCTTCATTGTTTGTAGAGTTCACATACGGCTTTCTGAAGAGGATTTCACCTGAGAAATCTGACTTGTTTCAGTTTTGTTTGTGTGTGCAAGTTCTGATATTGCAACTTTTCTGCCTGGGTAACTCTCAGACGTGAAATTGTTCTGCAGATGCCAATGTTTGAGTTTAAATATTTTCTATATAAAGTGTGTGGTATTTCCTCAAACAGCCACGTGTCTGTAATCGGCTCTTCTGGCAACACTGTTTGCTACAGGGTCTGTAAGGTGAGAGCAAAAGGGGAAGAAAGGCAGGCAAAGCATATCTGAGATTTATTTTTTTTCATGCATCAGTAGGAATTATTTAATATAGTAACCTCGCCTTAAATTCAGTACAGTTTATTTAAATAAAGTGGTATGCAAAGTCATGATAGATATTTTAGTTACTAGCTCTATCACAAAAATGTTTTTGAAATGGTGAGACAAAATTAGAAAACCTTTTTTTTTTTGGAAATGAACTATAAACTACCGTAAGTGGAATGGACTGTCATCATGCAGTGTGTTTCTGTCAGGTCAGTGACCCAGTTAGTCTGTAGTTCCATGGAATGCCAAATTATAAATTGACATGAAACATGTCTGAAAAATGCATCCTCTGACAGATGTTATAAACTATAACAACAGGATTGTGCCTGGTAGTGCCAGAGGCAATGCTTTCAGCTGCAAAGTTGACAGTCTGCGTCTTTGGTGGGAAAATAGTACAGTTCACTTATTTTTCTTATCACTATTCCACATTTTTCTGACAGTGTGCTGGAGTCAGCCCAACATTGTTTTCTGTACAGTTTCATCTGGAAAATGTATTGCATATCCACATCCTCTTGCATACTCATGCTGATATTTTTAACGCATGGCTAAAGGTCAGGTATTTGCAGAGGAGTTTCTAGCAGAGGCCAGGTCCTGGAAAAAATCCATGCCAAGTCCTGTGGTGTGGAGACTCACCAAGAGGACACTCCCTGGCTTGCTCATTTTAAACTCAGTGCTGTCTGTAATGGAAGGAACAGAAATGTGGCAACTTTTCACCAGAGCTGCATGAGGTACGAGCCCTGAAGCAGGCAGGAGGACAAGTCACCCTCTAACAGATCAGCTTTGAAGTCCGGTTTGGTGAAGAATGCCAACACTATATGTTTTCTTTCCTTGTATCCTAAAGTTTTTCCACTTGCAGTCCTAAGTCATTTCCCCTAGGCTGGGCTCCTCTGTCCCTGTGCCACCCTTCTGGGGTTGGGCTGTGGTTTAGCAGGGAGTCTCCAAAGACAGTGTTGTGCTTGAGGTAAGTTCAGAGACTTCATTATCAACTGGTAAGATGACGACAGGGAGCACTTGGTTTTATTCTCCACCAGAGCCTTAACTGCCTTTGGGGAGTCTATGTCTTGGTGTTCTTATTTGATGGGAGGGAGATGACACTGCTTTCCTCCCAGGGCTGCAGTGACATTTAATGTTGTGTTTGGAATGCATTTGAGGTCAGGTGTGTAAAGGTGTATCTGATATCTGACTGCTGGCAGTGCCAGGGCTTTTCTCTGTGTATCTGATAACAAACAGTGATTCTACCACCTGTAAAGTACTGGAGCCTCAAACACACTTTCAGGCTCTCCCTACGGAGAGCAAAGTTCGAGTTCTTTGTTATCAGATGTTTGTATTTTTAAGTACCAGGCACCCTACCTTTGTTTTCTACTAAATGCTTTCCAAAACCTCTTAAGTCACTGAGATCCACAGGTTACCACATGCTACTTGTTTATTTAATTTTTTTCCATAATAGAACATATTTTTAGAACAATAAAATAAATATCTACTGTAATACAAAAAATCTCCACAGCAGTACCTGAAACACAAGAAAATTAAATGCGCTTCTTGTAAATATCTCCTCCTCTTGTAGATCCAAATTATAAATTAAATAAATAAGAAAAACATAAATACACATTTCAAGATAAAGCAATTATCAAGAAGAAATAATTATCATCTCCACCTCCATCCTCATGCTGCTTAAAGCTATTAATTAACAAATTAAATACTACAATACAACTTTCTCAACAGACAAAGGTCTTGCTGCCCTGGAGTGTGTTTAGGTGCTCTATGGGTCATGTTAGCTACAAGGGCAGGTACCACAAATGCTCACTCTCTTAATTACCAATTTCAGCAAATGGACTTCTCCCAGTGTCTGTCCACCATCCTTACTTTTGCTTTGTTTGGTAAATGAGACCAAGGAAGGGAACGAGTGATTACTGCTCTCCTTACTCCTTGAGTCTGCATTTCTGTGCAAGGGAGCAGTCCCTCTGAACTTACTGAGTTCACCTATGTGGGTAAAAATAGCACAAGCCTACAAGGCCAAGGTTTCTGGCAGGTTTCCTATGGGCTGGGGAGGGGGCTGCAGTGGGGTTGGTGATATTTGTAAAAGGCGTGCTCAAGAAACTCTTGGCCATGGCTCCAGCTTGGTTCAGTCATAGAGGACCTGGGGTTGGCAGGGTCACGGTGCCCAGAATATTACACAGAGTCAATGTATCAGGTTCCAATTTAAAGGTGGGATGGACCCCTGTGAGAAAACTGCTGTGAAACTGCTCAGGTGTGCAGCCTTCAGTGGGCACTAGCATCGCTCTCACATGCTGTGGTAGGTGGTACATGGTTAATACTGGGTCACCATCACCACTTCCAGCATGTGGTTAATAAGGAACTGTGTTCTCTTTCTTTCCCAGGAGCAAAAAATAAAAGCAGGAGAGCAGATCATCCCAGTGTCAGGCTGCTGGGCCAGAAAAGGACTTTTACCTTTGGTAAGGAGGACTGAAAGTCTGTGTGATTTCTACTTGCAAGGTTGTACTCTGAGTAGTTGAGCACCTCTGAAAGAGGAGCCAATGACTTGAAGCAGTGACAGCTGAATGTGAGGGCTGGCAGAGGTATTTTGTGAAGGTCTAGTGTCTCTCTCTCATTGTCAGTCTCTGGAGTTGATTCTGGCGGTATGAAAAGCCACAGTTATCTTTTTAAATAATGCATCCATCCCCACCCTACTGCCTCCTCCATCGTGTCTAGCCCCACGTAGGTGTTCCCTGCTGGCCTCCTTGGAGCCACTGGGTACATTTTCTCTGTGAAGCTGCTGTTCCATTTGCTTTGCCATTCCAAGGACTTTGGTTGCTCAGGCTATCAAACTGCAAACCTTTCCTGTGTGCTGCTCTGCCCCGCTCAGCCCAAAGCCAGAGGGCCTGTCTGCCTTTCCCTCCTGGCCAGGTGGTACCCTGGTACTTCTGAGCTGGTGACCCCTGACCAGGGAGAGTTGTCTGAGTCTCCTCGCCTCAGTACGTACCATGGCACTGCTTCTGATGGCATCTCAGTGCATTTCACTGCACTGGCTGCGGGCAGGCAAGTTTCAGAAGGGAACTTCTTCCTTCTGCTTCTGTCAGAGTAAGACTTGAATTTTCAATTTATGCTTTGGTGCACTGGCTGTTAGATTAGAATTCATCATTATTATGAGCAACAGGATATATTCTTCCTACAACTTGAAAAATAAAGTTATATATTCAGGGAAACAAATGCCTTTTGTAAGAACCAGGGAGCACTCATAGGAGGCAAGTGCTGCTCATGACTAGTGTAATATTGTCTGCAACCATGGTGAAAACCCTTTTGTAAAACTTTTTTTTTTTTCTTTTTTTGAGACAAACCCCCAAGAGAGCTATTTCTAAATTGAGAAAAAAAAATTAGGCAAATTCCATTAAATCTATCTATTCTTAAGCACAGGTCTCCTACATGCAAATATCTCATGTTTAGTTACCTAGTTGTACCATTTATCTGTTTTCTTTCCTCCTAGTATTTTGTGCACTTAATGAAATAACCTCTGCCCATGTGGTAGAGGTTAAGTTGCTGACTACTACTTCACATATAAGCAGGTTCTATGGCCGAAAGTATCCCTTGAGGTTATTCAGTTGCTCACAGCTTGATCTGGCAGGACACTTTGAAACATCAGTCACAAGTTTGGTACTTATGTTTGCACATTTTCTCGGTTCTGACCCATCGTTTTAAAATTTTTGACTCTTCTACTCCAGTTTTGAAACGTTGAAACTGAAGAAAGGAAAATGTTTAGCATGTGTCATTCAACCAAGCATATTGTAAGATGTGGGTTTTTTCTCATGATATGAGAGGGGAAAGACAGCAAGCAGCAGTACACAACAAGCAGATCCCTGGGATTTCATGGCACTCTGGTACTGATCTATTGCCTTGCAGGAATACACAAACCTCTTGGTAGGCTTTTCCTGTTGCAAGTCTGAGCTGATTCAGACAGGACGTAGAAAATGGTGAATGGGTCAGCAGTAGTTTCAGCATCATTGAATCAAAATGTAAATCTGGTGGGATACTTGGGATTTTAGTGTAATGCAACAAAGAAAGGCCAGTGAGTTTCATCATGCTCGTCATTTTTATCTTAGTTAGCCTTTATCCCACTCTTTTGAGGCAATGGCATGAAGTAATAAAAAGGATATTTTTTTCCTGGATGAGCTGTGCTGTGTCTGTTCTCTAAAGCACCTTGGCTAAAGGACCTTCTACCTTTCCAAGTGATGCTGAGCTCCATCAGTCCGCCTCAAAGGCACTGTTTGTTGCCCCCAGGTACTCTGACTTCTTCTTGTGCTTCATCCACATCTTCCTCAGGAGGCTGGGTGTCCCGCACAGGTTGCCTCCTGTCAGTGGTAGGGAAGCTTCTGCTCCTGGTGGCAAGGCCAGGTCATACTCTGTTGTCTTTCTCCAGCGGTGCCTGTGGCTGGCAAATAAAGCACAAATGTGTACAGAGTGCATCTCCATGGCCCTTCTTTCCTGCTTATGGAGACCAGCCATTCAAAACCAAAAGCTGTCTCGTTGTTTCAACCAGATATGTCCGTGTCTGGCCTGTCCCTGGGACTGGCAAGACTGGAATGAGCAGGGGCTGTGCAGAACAGTGGCCTTGGATGCTGCAGCTGCAGCTTGGTGCCCCTTCACTTGGTGCCCCTGTTCCCTTGCCATCAGAGTAGACACTCACACAAGGGGACAGGCTACAGGTGGGGCCACTACTAAGTGCATCCTCTCTAGCACTTGTCACCCAACAAGAAGCTGGTAGGTTGTCCAAGGAGAGAGCTGGACCCTTCCACCAAATCCCAGGGACCATGTGGCAGCACCTGGGAGAGGTGAACTCCACTGGCTGAGAGGGATTTGCATCTCTCTGTACAGAGTGTGATGACACTGTGACAATCAGCTTGATACTGTCCCTCAGGTGGCAATGGTAGCATCTCAAATACCACACAGATCCATGTCTGAGTTAACTGCCTGCTGATGAGTGCATTTGTACTGTGGTCAAACTGTTCCTTAGTTAGGCTTAAAGCCATTAAAGGTTTGTGCTTTTTGTGCTTTTTGTTTGTTTGTTTTTAGTTTTCTTTTTTTTTGTTAGTTATATTTTATAAGCTACCTTAGGGCAAATATTGTGGAATTCTTTGAGGGGAAATACTTGAAAATGCTTATATTTTGAATTAAGATGATTTTTTTTCCAGTGATAAAACAGTTGCAATAGGCACTGAGGCAGCTGTATAAGCAGCTGTGGTTAGTGATATAATCTGATATAATCAGATACCAATCTCTCCCTGCCTTTGGGAAGCAAGAGGCATGGTTTGTGGGAGGGGTGGGAAGGGACTTACTCCTCTTTAGAAGTGCAGTCACGTGTGGGAGAGCCTCTGACAGCCACAGCTTTCACTGTGATATGAGCAACTGGAGATGAAGGAATCTGTGGGAGGAAAAAACACATTGTTAGGAAATGCCACTGATAGGTAGGGACACAGTTCTTCTGGGGAAAGAGACTGTTTTAACAAAATCAATAAATACTGTAAATCTCTCAAGAAGAGAAAGCAGGTTAGGGATTTGACTGATCTGAGTGCCCAGCTCTCAACCACACAAATACCAATTGCTTGCATGAGTGTTCTCCCTGAGCTCACCACACCACTTGTATGAGCAAGAGTTACACCTCCCTTCGAAAGAGGGAGGCTTGCAGAACTTTTTATTCCCCAGTTCTTACATTTAGCTTCCCGAGGCAGTGAGGTTTTGTGCAGACCTCTCAGGCCACCTCTCTGGCTGCCTGGGAAGCAGATGTCTCAGCCATCACCATCCCTTGAGCATTGTGAAATGTCTCCCTGTTTTGTTGGGTGCTTCTCTCTGGTGTGGGGGGCCCTGATTATACTGCAGTTCTGCCACAGCCACACAAGTGCCTGATTGTCAACTCCTTCCTGGTCTTATTCTAACCTAAACTGCATGCCAGAACTGAATCACTTTATGCCATAAACAGGTCACTGAGAGTAGCATATCTTCCAAGACAGTAAGTTAAAATATTAGTTGCCCAGAAATACAAAAAAAGTCATAAACTGTGCTGTGATCTCATAATTTCAGGCAATAAACATACATTGATTTTACTGGCAATACTGAAAAATTTCTTCATGTTATTGACACCAGCATAACTGATCTGAAAGCTGTCTAGGGCTATTTCTTCTGGGATTAATCTGAGACTCGATTCATTTAAGTGTGCTTTTCAAGTATCCCAAGACCTGGAGATTTTGAAATCACTTTTGCAGGCATCTTTTGCAATTTAACCATGGTAATTATTGGTAAGTTCAATTAGTTTCATTACACTGAATACCACTAATTTTGACCATCCTTCAATATTGTACTGTTGTTTTTCTCAAGTGTAGCTCAGCTTTCAGCTAGCAAGTATGTTGCAGCTATCCAAAAGAGCCTTTGAAGCCATAAAGTTTTGATAGCAAGGTCTGGTGTTGGCCAGAAACTTCTCAGAAGATTTTTTCTTTTTGAAAAATCTAGGTTTTTTAAATGTAGGGATTTTGAAAATTTTAGGTTTTTGTAAGACAAAGAAGGGAGGGAGAACACGAGAGTAATTTTTAGTGCAAGAGAGTAATTTTTAATCAGAACATTATGTCTGTCCATTAAAATACAAATTTTGGGGTTTTGTATGAGGATTTTCTTACTGACTCTTTTTTGACATTTCTGACTCACGTGATTATCATGTCAGGTTGGCATTGTGGAGAAGGCAAATTATTTGATGCCTGTTGCACTTTAGAAATTAATTTTTTCCCAATTTGTGGAATTCCCTGAGAAACAAGAAGATAATTCCTCCCAGCTCTTGCAGGTTGCTGAGCATCCAGAACAGGAGCCTGCCTCCTTCCATCCCAACACCCTTTCCTGGTCTCCTGATGGGTAGCTGTCCTGAGCCAACCTCTGCTCCCAGCTAAGGATCCTATGGCAGAATTATGTCTCAAAGCTTTATGTGAAATCCACATGTACTGCAACAGACTGTCATGCTGTTAGTGTGGGACAAGCTGATAGGTTTAATGGTTTAAGATGCATCAGACAATGGTAGCTGGTCAGCTGGTCTTGCTGTATTTACTTACCAAAGACTTTCCATCCAACAGGTGATTACAGGACCTGGATGACTCTTGTTCATTAATCCCCACTGCAAAGCATAAGAGACATGGCATTATCTGTAATTATCCCTTTGGCACATCTTGTATGAAGAGCCTCTTTTCATGCAGTGAAACTTGGATATGGACAGAGCCCAGATTAGGGACAGAGTCCAGATATGGACAGAGCCCAAATATACAGATTATAATTCCACTAGATTTGATTATAGCCAAAGGAACAGAGTTTTCTTTACTATGACCATCTGCTGTGATGTCAAAATAAGTGATTGTGGAATTACTTAAGTCATTCTGGAAAGCCTCTCAACTGCTTGCTCCTAGACTTTTCAAATGAGATGGTGAACTGTCCTTAGCAGACCAAACTAAGTGGGAGACCTTCCCCCTCTGGGAACACTCACGTATCTCTACATACAAAGAGAGGTCCCATCTGCTGCTCTTCAGCAGAGGTTGGATAACCCAGTTTTTGTGCATCCTGAACTCCCCAGTGCAGGTCTGTCCTGCCTAGGAGATAATTCTCTCATTTCTGGATTGCCCTGTGGAGTTATTTATTGGCAGAGATGGGGAGGGATTTAACATTTCTGTCTGCTCATGGCTGAGTGACACCTTTCTGCTGTCCTCAGCTCTGGAGGTTACCCTTCAGTTTCAAGTGAGTGCTCAGCCAGCAACTTACCCATGGATAAATGCTCACTGACATTCCTGCTAGCTGTGCCAAGGAAATAAATGGGGGAGGGATGCCAGACTTTTTTCATTGAGTCAAATCCTCCCGTTTGGCTGGGGGAATGTGGACATCTCTACTGCTGTGACCAATGGAATATAAATAATGAAAGCAAATTTGGAAATAGTCAAGGTGCTGCTTATAGTGCTGTCTCCAGCATGACTTAGCAATCAGAACTGTCTTCTCCTTCTGAGGGAAATATTTGAGCATGATAAATGTCTTAACCAGCTTCTTGCTTCCCGCTCCACCCCCTCTAGTAATTCCATTAGGTACCTTACTGTATCCCTCACGTCAAAGTTAATGCAATTACCTCCTCTCATCTTGCATATTAGGTACTAACAGTATTCAGCAAGTAGCTCCAGGCATCAGTGCTTCAGCTAATGTCCATATTTTTTCTTTTTTTTTGGTTTTGTTTGCTCTTGTATCTTCTGATTCTTCGCTTCAGTCTGTCCCTCTTCTTACTAGATACAGAAAACGTTCTGGCAAATTTTAGCTAATTATCTGAACAAAAGTAAGGCCTCATGGCTTCAGGTTTGTTGATGCTCCCCTCAGGACAGCAGTGGCTGGGTGTATTGTGAATTCCACTTTCAGAAGTGCCTTCCCACACACTGAAATGGACTGTCCTTACACTTTGTTATTTGTGTAGGATTTCTGATGCTAGCAATAAACATGCTGATGGCCTCATCAGCGCTCTTTTTTGTTTTTTGTTCTAATTTAAACTTAGTTTCTAAGTTCTGCCCACTCACTTCCCTTTCTCCTCCTGTGAGACCTGTTTCCCCCTTTTCTGTTCTTCTTTTTGGATTCCTACAGCTTTTCTCTTTTTTGCACCTATCTGTCATCCTTTACTCATCTCTGCTAACAGCAGAGACCAGCAGGCCCTCCTTTCTCCCACTCTGGCTCTCTGCCACCCTTTACCCTGTAGCCAGTCCCAGCCACTCCTCCTCCTCTCCCCGCTCCAGCCCTGAGGCTCCAGTTCTTTGTTCAGACACATCTTGGCTCTGGTCCTGGTTTGAGATCTTTCCCTCTGGTCTCAAGCTCAGTTTCTTCCTTCCCAGTTTCCCAGGCCCTGCTCCTCTCTGGTCTGTGTTCCTGATGGGATGGCTTACGTGCAGTGCAGCTGCAGACCAGTGATGTGAGGAATATGCACCTTCATGCATGCACCTGTTTTACTGATTCAGAAGCTTTTAACAGCCAAATGTCCATTTTGTCTACCAAATACATGCCATATGGGATTTTTTTAAGGGCTTATGACTTGACTGCAACTGGGTGGTTTTCCAAAGGAGAGCAGAAGACATGGTTTTGATTAAAAGGCCATCCCTTGACAAACTGCACAGCCCTGCTCCAGCTTTGATCCTCCAAACATAACACACCAGTGTTGAAGGAGCTGAATGACACTCTGTTTATGTTTACTCATCTCCTTGGTTTTGTACTGGCAAGCTCTATTTTTCCTTCACGAGTTCTCACAAATATGCTGAAGAAGTTTTAGTTGAAAAAAACTCGGGTCTGTAGCTGACATCCAGAATCTGAAATTTCATCTCAAATTATTATGTTCTGGCAAATTCTAAGCAACTGAACAGGGATTTTATATAATAAGATGACTCAGGCAAACGCAGTAATTCCCAGTTTATCATTCTAAAACATTGTCATATTGTCAAGGAGCGATTATGACTGCATAAAGTGAGTTTATGACTCCAAATAAATTGAGCAATGCCGTGGTCATTATCTCATTAATTCCACTGGATATTTTAAGCATGGAATTATCCTCCAGGTACGTAATAAATGTGCCCGCTCCGCTGTGAACTGGAAAGCTGCAATTTCCGAGAACATCCTAGAGCCGTGGAGGAGCAAAGCCCCTTCTGTGGACTCACCGTGCCGGGCTGTGCCCTTGGAGGGGCAGGGCCCTCGCTGCCCACCCGGACCCCGTGCCTCGTCCTCGCTGTACAGCACCTGCAGCAGCTCAGCCTGGCGGGGCCGGCGCTCGGGGATGGCCACCACCTGCGGGGAAGAGGCAAAGCCATTCCATCACACCTGGCTTTGGAAATTAGGTGGTCTGTTAAGGTCATGGGGGAGCCGAGAGGCTGTTTGCTCTTCCCACCGCTTTACTGTCATCCAAAGGGGATCTTGTCAGGCGGGGGCTGTGGGATTTCAGGGGTTTGTTTTGTTTGGCTCTAGCCTCTGTGCATGAGAATGGGAAAATCCTGTGGGGTCTCTCTGGGACCCAGCTATGTATTTGCACCTTTCTGTATTCTCCTCAGGAGACTGAACTATGGTATTTTTCAAGATCCACTGAGTAGGATATGCCTATTAGGCAGCTCAAATTTGATTTTTTATTGTGTCACATCTTGGGCAATCAGTCAAACTTACACAATGAGAATTGCAATTGCTATTTCCTCATGGTCTCCCCTGTCTTTTGGACTTATGTTTTGTACCTGGTAAATGACTACATGAGGATATGAGGCAGTTAATAATTGTGCTTCTAGAGATTAATTTTCACAAACATTAGCTCCCACAAACAAAATTCACTGAGAGATGCATCTCTCTGTATCTCGAAAATGAGCGTGAACAAAATCAAGTTTTACATTAATCACAACTAAGTGATGTCACTCACTGTGCTTCCACAGGCAACTGGGTGTAACAAAGCTAATGTGAGTTTAAAAAAAACAGGGATACACTCCAAGCAAGTGGGTCCATTAGGACTGTTATTCAGGATGGTCTGGGAACAGTTTTCTCGAGAAGATTAAAGTTCCAATAGCAGGAAGAGAGTGTTTCATACTTTGCTGTGGTTTTATTTTTCTTTTAATTCTTCTTCCCTGAAGATTTACTACTGTTATACGGAGAACTTAAGTAGGGTGAAGATCCAAATCTTCAGGAAACAAGACACATGGCAACTATTCAGCCTGTTTCCTATTAGACTTATGTTGATCTTATATTGGAAGACCAAGAGTAAAGCAATTACTTGCATCTAACTGATGACTGATGATGTAGTTGCCATGTACATATTCTAGATACAAATACAGTTATTTTGTTTCAGGACTGAGACCAGCAACTGACCAGCTCATTGTTGGCAGAAAAACCTTAGAAAAAATTGTAAAAAAACCCTTAATTCCACCTATTGCCTTCTAACATACACTCATGACAAAAGCAAGACTGGATTTAAGCATGGCCCCTCATGCCAAATTGTCCATTTCCTCTAATTAAGTTTTAATTCACTTTGCCATTAATCTGCAATATTCTGAGCATGTGATTTTTTACACAGACATAAAAACGTATACAAAGCAATGTTTTGCAGAACAGGAAAGAAGAAAAACCCCAACCTGACCACTTAACTCTTTTGTCTCCATGTACCCTCAGGAGTCTAGAGGAGGCTACATCATCTAAATCCTACTGACCAGAAGGAAGAGGAGCAGAAACTGCCCTGGTAGGCAGAAATATTGCCGGAAAAGGCTGATAAGGCAACCAAAGCCTAATCCAAGGTCTAAGGGAGGTTTTCTCCTAATTCTGTGGACTTCGACACCCAGCCAAACACAGTCCCCACTCCATAAGCTACTTAAGGACGTGCCCAGTGGTAATTTAAGGTCAAAGGGACTACTTGGTGCCTGAAGATAAGCACATGCTGAGGACGGCTGCAGCTGGTTCCCAGCTCTACTGACCATGAATCTGGTGCTGCTGAACAGATTTGAGCCTCAGCATTACTCCAATAACTCAGAAACGAGGGTGATGCTGGTTGTGAGAGGCCTCCTGTTGCTGCTGAAGCTGTTGGCATTGACTCTCTCCCAGCTGCCCCTGGACCAGTTCCAGCACCTCCCCATGCCTCTGCAGCAGCTCCTCACAGGCTGCAGACTCCTGTGTCCACACACGCCCTGACCACCTGAACCCTGCAAGCTGCTTCTCAGAGGCATCACCCCCTTCACCACAACGACATCAGTGGAGACACCTGTCTTCAGTACAAATATGATGAGACTGTGGCTGGCAGGGGTCTCTCATGACAGCCCTTGCAACCTGCCTCATGTGAATCAAGCCCTTCCAGCTTTCAAGGAATTCCACGAAGCTTAGCTCTTCCCACCATCTCTGGAAATGTGCCCAGTGCTCTTGGTCAAACTCAGATTTCACTGGTGTGTGACAGAAAATATCATCAGCTCTCTGCTACTGAGACACCTGAGGTCACTTATTTTGCATTGTCATGGAAAGAGCATTTTTGGTAAGTAGGATGCTGGCTGCAGCTACCTCTAATCCTGAAAGTGGCTTATTCCATCATAGACTTGAAACTTAACACTCTGCCTACGTGTTGCAAAGAATGAAACATGGTTTGGGGAAAGGAAGCAGGAGTTTTAACTTGATTAATAGCAGGAATTATTTAGGCAAATGGTTATTGATCGCAAGATTCCTTGTTACATGTGATATCAGTAATGCTAAAATGCCTTCAAGCAGCAGAATCTGCATAAATAAGCTACAGTGCCATTTTCCATTACAGCTGGAGACAACGGTGCAACCTCTATAGCACATCTTCAGTGAACATCTTTGCAGTGTTTGGCTGTAGCACACTTTGGGAGTTCCTTATCTCCTAATTCAAGATTTCACTGTGACTTTGGCTACCTCACCCATTGCTGTAATATGTTAAGACTTATCTAGGTCAGGAAACTAAACCTGCTGTAGCGTGGTTTTGATCTCAAGTGGAGCTGACATTTCTCTAGGGTACCTAGGGTAAGGCAGAAGGATCAGCTGCGAGTCACTTTTCTTTTCTAGACATACCAGGAGATTTAAATCTGTGTGAATGGCAGAGTCAGCCAGACTATGCAGAATTAGCAAGCTGCTCTCTAAAAACCTACTGTTTTTAGAACCTGTAAGTCCCTTGACGAGCTCAGTCTGTTTGCAGGACATTGCCTCTGAATTCAGAGCTCAGCAAAGTGTCTTTCTAAGGACTTTGCCATGCACGTGACAGCATGGAGGCCTGGCATACCCACTGCTGGAATTAGCTGTGCTAAGGGGGAAGGGGCACGAAGGACACAGGAGGGTTGCAGAGCAGCACAGATGCTGTTCCAGCCACCCTGATGCTGGACCCAAAATCCCACCACCAAACCAACAACCATCCAGAAAAGGTGAGAATTAAATATATGGCTTTGGATAAAGCTTTGAAGGTTAGAGGCTGAACAACAAAGTGCTTGTTAGAGGAGCAAATGCTGGATTTGTAGAGTTAAGCTTTTTTTGATGATCTAATACTCAGCTAATTTTTAATGTGGCAGCCCTAGTGTCTGCAGAGGGATTTACCACTTTCATGCAAAGTAGCCAGGTACCAGTGTCCAGACAGTTCTACCCAAGGGATTTTGGGGCTAGAGGAGCGAGGGAGGAGAAGTAAGGGATCCACCATCGTTGAAAATGTCTCTTAATAGGGCAAAAGGAACTGCAAATAAGCATGTTCTTTAAACACTCGGTTGAAAAAGAGAAGGTGTTTCCCCCTTTCTCTCACCCTCCCACTGTCATGATTGTGCAATTGGGATGGGTTCTTGTATGTGATGGAAGTTACGCCCCCAAAAGTCAGTCATTTGAATGTTAAATCACTTAATGTTGCCCTGCTTGACTATTTCTTCTGTGAAAAAAAAAAGGTCTGGCAGATGTCCACATTGGTTGCTATTTTTGTCTTGCTGAGGATTAAAGTTGTGCATCCACTGCAGTCACCAGAGCAGAAGATTTCATGCTAGCTGAGGCATTTCTACGGCACTGACTGCAGGTGCAGATGTAAAAGTGAAAAATAAATAATCATTCTGCTACTTTTCTGTGGGTCTAGAAATTGGCAATCACAACTTCCTCACAGGCACATCTATTCCAGTATGTGCAATTTATTTGAATGCTTGTGTATGAGCTGTAAGCAGCTGCATCCCACTGATGAAGGGGAATGCACAAGTCCAAGAGTTGACTGTGCCAGTCGCTTCAGTTCGAGAGCCATCCTTGTTTTCTTTGCTGGAGCTGCAGACCATTCCTCGGGCTTGGTGCCCCCACTGCTAATATGATGCTGCCTGCATCATGACTAAGAGCCAATCAAAGGACATCCTTGACTGGGGTCAGGAAAGCCCCAAAGGAAAAAACCAATCCTCTTAAAATACAACAACAAATCAGTGACTTTCTTATCTTATTTTCTTAGGCCTTTATGAGTATAGTGCTGCCACAGTAGCTGATCCAATCCAAATTAAATATTAGATGCTTCCCTTTAGTAGAAACAACAACTATCTGCTGAAATTTGGAACATCATAGCAAACATAGAGTTCCCCTTGATTTCAATGAAAGCTTAGCTGAAAGTTTTCAGCTAAACAGTTTTATAAGAAATTTTGTCAAAAAAAAAAGATAAGTTATCTGAGCATACTGTTTCATCAAGTGAGAATAGTTCACTTTTAGTTTGGACTTCTCTGCTGTTTTTCTATTGCATGGAAAACAAAAGATATCAAAGACATAAGAAATAAAAATGGGGTATCTCAAAATGGCTTAGTTTGAGTAACACTCCAGCACTCTCACTTTCATCTGCATTTGGAATGAAGAGCTATTTTGAAACCTAAGCCTGAGTTACAGGACAAAAATAAGACTTTTTACCATTTGGAAAAATACACATGTAGTGTCTACAGGCGTGTTATTGACTCAGCCTGGGAACTACTTCGTACCTCCTGTGACACTCTGGGATCCTGTGATGTGCTTTAATAACCAAAAGAGGGAACGGGAGTGAGTGTGGTAAGCAGGAGGACCTGCAGTTCTGTGGGGAGACCAGGGAAACAGGAATGCAAAGAAGAGGCTCTCTACAGTTGAGGATGGGGCTGGGTAGAGGATAGGGCATGGAAAAAGGAAAAGCCAAGGAGCAAAACATTTCAGCAAAGTGCTGGAGAGGAGACAGGTCTGTGGTGAGAAGAAATGCTGTGGCAGAAGAGTCTCAAGCCCTATAAAAGGGCTTGGATATGCAGAAGAGAAAGAGACTGTCATTCCTGCAAATCAGTTAAAAGGATTGTGGAAGGGGTTGTGGATGGGTCAAGTGGATTTAAGGAGGAAAAACTGGCTTTGAGGACAAGAAACCTCACACCATGTGCCAGAGCACTGGAACTTGGAAAACGTTTTCCCAGAGAATGAAAAATGTTCAATTTTTTTAGTTTGGGGGGTACCTCACCTACAGGGAGTGGGTAAAACTCCAGGTTTGCCCTCTGTGCCAGTGAACTGGGGGTGAGTTGAGGGCAGGCAAACACTGCTGGGGCCAAGGGACAAGCATCCTCCAGTGGCTCTCTCAGAGTCATCCTTTTGGGTTGAGATTACAGCCCATTGCTTAGTGTTTTTCTCCCAAATTCCCCGGGATACTGGCTCCTTGATTAATGCTTGTATGTATTGCTATGATTTGTTTACTTTTCATTCCTGCCTGTCCCCCTGGCAGTATTACTAAGGTTTTATGGATAAGAATTAAGTCTGTGATTCCCTCAGATGGTCCATGTTGATAAGCTGCAATGTTCATTTTGAGTGTACACAGCAAGACCACATTTATTTTATTGTTAGTTTCAAAACAATTCTGTAAATAAACCGCAGCTTCACAGAAACTCCCATTTCTGTTTCCCACTCCATTCCCTACATTAGACACTGATGCACTTCTTTGCCCTGAAAGATCTGTTTCCCATTTATCCACAGCATTTTTTTAGGGTAAGTGTAGTCAACTGGAATTTAAAAAAAAAAAAAAAAAGAGAGACTTTTCTTACGGTCTTTGTTAGGATGTGCTGCGTAGTTTTGGCTCGTCTTCGGGCAGGACTGCATGCTGCAAAACGAAGAACAGGAACATGGTTAGCCTGTACTGGAGGTGTACACATGCCTTTAAGGAAGATTCCTGCTGAAATAACTCCCAAAAAAAGTCCTTTTTAATGTTGTCTCAGAGATCATGCTCTAGCTATACAATACAGACATCCACGGGCTCAAGGCAACAGCCTATTCCAAGTTTCTGCAACTCTTCCATAGGCTTCCAGGAGGAACCCTTCTCCTTCCTCAGTTTTGATCTGACCTCCCACCTGCCAGTATTTCAGAAGGAAACTACTAATGTATACATTAACTTGGAGAGTTCTATAATTTTATCTAGTTAGGATTTTATCAGTAAGCTCAAACTTCCTCGGGACATCATTTCCCTTTTCCTGCATGATGTCCAAAGCACAGCATTTGCACTAAGCCTAATATTTTCTTTTTCAATCCTCAAAATGACCCATTCGGTTCTTTAATTTGGGGCACTTTGCTTAAAGTCTGTTGCTCTTTTTTATTTCTTAGACGCAGGAAAACACCAAAATCATAGAACCACTAGCCAAAATGCCAGGTCCATAAGCCAAGTTTTTGGCTTGACTGAAGTGATTGGTTTTGGGCGAGGGTTTCATTGGCCAAAGTGAAGTTTATTTAAACACTTGTCGTTTGAGTTAGAATTGAAACTCACCTGAAAGACTCTGAATACTTCCAGCTCTCCCTCTCATCATATATTACCCTCCCCCATTTTCAGGCTACAGGAGCTACAGGATTTAGCAGCCAGTGACAGGAACAGGCCTGCAAAAACCTGCCAAGTGTGGAGAATTAACTCTAGTTCTAAAGGCTGACCCTTGGGGCAAGGCATGTGAATGGGGGTTTCCTATTCAGGCTCCATGTATAATCCAAAGGCTTTGAAGAGCCAGGAAGATTTGTTATGGGATGATGGGTGACTCCTGCTCCCCAGGTGAGCTTTCCATTACACTGGCATACATTTAACTCCAGGGGTTGCAGTGCTTATTGCTGCTATGTATTACTGTTTGCAGAGTTTTGAAGCTGTGGAAGCAGCTGAAGGTCATCCAAGGCTGCTGATTACTGCAGCCAAACTGCTCTCCTCAGATGGCAGGAATAACAAGTGACTGGGCTTTCCAGGGCTCCAGTACAAGCAGAGCTGGCAGTGAGACCAAAGTCACTCTTCCTAGACAGTTTGAATATGCCTAACAGCCACCCCTCCGTACCCCTGTGAGGGTATAAGGACTGAGCATTAGGACCACACAGGAGAAAAAGTTTTGGCCTGTGCTCTGCCAGTAGTGAAACATGACAGGAACATGGGAGGTGAACAGCCTTGCCCAGGGTCCCTGAGAATGGTCCACTGCAGCACAGAGCACTTCCACTCTGAACTCATGACAAGTAAGTTATCTGCCTGTGCAGAGTTTGAGAGTGTGCTAAGCTGTCAGTTCAATTACAGTCTGTTTTGCATGGCATGATATCCTCAGGGATCCTTACTATCTTCTCCTGCAGGACACATTTTATATTTTAAACCACAGTAGTGTGGGATGAAAGCCAGACAAACATAATGAAGGTGTCTTGTGTTTTGGTTGTTTTTTTTTTTCTTCCCTAGCAATGTTTTTTAAGTTGTTTTTGAAGCTGCTTATATCACCTTTACTTCTGGAATTTCATCGTGTGAGGACTAAACTAATTGCTCACAAATAAAACACTCAAGTGCAAAAAAGTTTAGTGATGCAAGTAATTATCTTCTTGCCTCTCTGGTATTTTATGTATTTTACCAAACAGTGTGAGGAGCACGATTCGTAGGGATTTCTAGCAGAGGCAAGTGCTGTTGTGCTGTTATAGCTCCCCAGGCTGGTGCACAAAGAAGAACACATAAATGAGCCTAACAGTAATAAATTTTCATATTATCAGAGTACATAGGATCCACAGTCGAACTTACTGCCTGTCGTCTGCCAGAACAAGTGGCAAAAGGCTTACAGGGGCTGAAGAAAGGCAAGGCATGAAAGGGAAGTCACAGCACCAGCAAACATGCAGTTACTTGAATAGCCATTGAAAGGAGAGTGAATCACAGAGGTAGCCAGAAGTGACCCACTTGTGGGGGAACACAATGGCAGCAATGCAAACAGTGGGGCTGTGGGGCTGTCCCTGCAAACACGAATCTCTGCAGAGACTGGGAGAAGGAAGGGAAGAATTAATCCCCGCAGATGAGGTATCTGGATTTGCCTGCAAAAGAATGTTTGTCTGTACAGCCCAGCTTTCGGGCAACAAATACAATTACAGTGACGTTTCACTTTGTCATTTCCACTTATATTGCAAAATTAGGCAGCTGAGAGCTCATGCTAGCAGCTTGCAAGTATAGATCTGCTCTGGTCCCAGAATTTGTTTTCCCTGCTTTCCCCTGCTTTCCCCTGCTTTCTTGTTGCTGAAATATGCAGCCATTGAATTTAAACTAATTTGTTCAATCAAATGCAGGCTGGGCTTTGTCCGGTTCTTACTCTTCATTAGAAGCAATTAATGTTAATCATGCATTCATTTCCAGGGCATGGCTTTGGAAATGGTCCACTTATTGAGCCAGCAGACTTAAATTCAACATTCATGCAGTTCACCCACTTCATCTGAGCTGCTAACTGCTTGCAGAACTTCATTCTCTTTTCTATTAGGCAGAATAGCCACACAGTTGCAAGCTGTCACTTTAGCAGTTACCTCATAGGTACAGCAACACCGATTTCAGATCTCCCAATTTTGCCAGCGCAAAGATTTTACACAGGCACGGACGGTGTCGAAGCACCTGCACGGATTACCTCGTGAAAGCGACAGCGAGTGCTGGGCTGCAGGCAGAGCAGGGCACGGCAGAGCACAGGAGCTGCTCACTGCAAAGATTTCCCCGTGGCTAAACATCCCGTCCCTCCAAAAGACAACACCGTAGCGGTTGTTACATTTTGAGGTACTCACATTTGGATGAAATCACAGTGGTGAAAACTTCTAAATTCTCGTCGCTGCAGCTGTAAATCTGGTGCATTTTCCACGTCTCCCCACTGACTGCCTTTCAGCTTCATGCAACCGCTCTGAACTTCTGGTAAATAGGTTTCACTAATCCAATCTGGCTCTGTGATCATTGTCCAGATCTACAAAGGACAGACTGATGCTGTGATCTCATCTCATTCCATATTCTTCATTGCAACATTTTCTGCTCCCATCTGGCTTTCTATGAATAATATTAACACAAAGATTTAATTTAGCTGTTGCTTAAGCCTCTACTCAGATCGGAGCATTTTATTTAATGTCTCCTTTTACCAGTGTGGAGAATCCTCTGCAATAAATAGCTAATAATTAAAGTCTAAGCTATAGGCAAACAAATGTTTGCAGAAGCACTGCATGGATTATTTTTTTTTTAATTATGTTAAGTGTGTACTTTAACACATTTATCATAAAAATTTGCTTTTTCCATATAATGAGGAGTTGATTCCAGGGGCATTAAGAAAAGCATTTTGTGCTTTACCTTTTCAGGCCATGAAAAAGTACCAGAAGGAAAATTTCAAATGCAGATGACTAAGAAAGGGCACATCAGGCAGATGTGCATAGGTCTCTATGCCCCCTATGCTTCTGTGGTTGCAGAGGGAGGGCAGGTGGTTCAGTCATAGATAGATGGGTTCCTACATGACTTGATGGTTCTGGGGCCTAATCCCATATTTATGCACTTCAGTCAAGGGTCTTCTTGCCAAAGCTCTTCATTCCTTAATACTCCCATCAGAAACTGTTCTTTTCCACCTCTGAATATCAGCCCCCTCAACTTCTGGTGACTTACTGCTGCCATGGACACCTAAGACAGAAAATTTTGGCTTGCAGGCTCCAGCAACTGAAGTAGTAGGAACACTTTCAAGTGTGAATAATGATATTAAATTATATCAGTCCAATGAATAGCCTCCATTACAAACACGTGTGTATCTAATTAACACAAAAACAAGAGCTGTCTTCTCCTATAATAGAGGTCTGCCACCAACAGCCCCAGACAGAAAGTGCCAACGAACATGGGCTGTCATGGTCATATTGATGAACATTTCTTATTTGAAATAACAAACATTGGTCAAATATACATCCTGAGCCTGGAAGCATTTTGGTTGGGTGGAAGGTGTCACTGTTTCAGGAAAGCAATGAGTGAAGAGAAGCTGTTATCTCTTGCCACCTCCCAGGGCAGGCTCCTGCTGTCCAGCGGTAGCAAAGCCATTGCGGTGCTGGGGGCATTGTCTGAGCAAACTGTGTCATGCTTGAAGTGGGTGGTGGGACGGCAATATAATCAACCAAAAGTTCAATTAGTTTTTGATTTATTGCGCCACATGTTCTGCTTGTATGACTGATGTCATTAACATCAGGCTCGGCTGGCACGTTCATCTGTCCCTGCCCGGCTGCCTCTGAAGGCGCACACACTCAACAGATGGGGAGCTGCACGGGTGCGAAGGCAATTGTTTACCCCCCTATTGTTCCTGTGTCAAGCAATCAAACCAAATCCATTACCCACCGAGAAAAAGATCAGCGCACCGTCCATTCAGCAGTGAATGGGGCAGACGCGGTTATGCAGGAGGCTTTAAAGCTTTCAAAAGAATAAAAAAAAATAATGAAGACCAACACTGAATAGTCGATTAAAAAAAAAAAAAAAGGCTATAACAAATCTAACCCACCCTTTATTTCACCTTCAAGATATTCAGTCTTATGAGAAGTGGGGTACTTTTGGGTCCAAGTCATTGGTTTTCTAGTTCTAGGTATGACCTAGGGATATTTTCAAATCATAGATGAGGTTTAACACTAGAACAAGTATTGGTGCCTCGTGCTGTCAAGGGGTGGTGGGAATGCGGACACTGAAGTGAGACTCAAGAGCTTGTTACCAGTTGGTATTCACTGTGTTACAGGGCAGGTAGGCTTTGAACACATCTTTACAGGTAGAGGATGCTCTGGGAATGAGTCACTCTGTACAAGGCGCTGATAAAAGGCTCTCACCTCACTTCCAAACTGAAAAATAGGGTTTTGGAGGGCAAATATAGCATCTCTCATCAGGGATCCTCACCTGGGAATGAATTTTCCTCTGGTCATGAAAAGGAGTTTGCTGCCTTATTTTGTCCAGATCTTACAGCGTAGTCAAGCACTATGAATGCCCAGGGTTTTGCAGTAAATCTTAATGTGACTTCAAGAAAAGGACTGCACATATTTGGCTATGTTTTTCCCACCTGCCTGTGAAGTATTTTGGGCAAATGTCCTGGTTTAGCTATAAAATAGGTATAATAACACCTGCCAAGCTCGACTGCATGCTACCTGCATGTCAGTACAGGCAGTACATGCAGAACAGCAGGCAGTAATTTTAGACTTGAGGGAGATAACTCTCCACAATGTCCAACCCAGGAACTGCTTGCAGAGCCATATCAGAAAATTTCATATGGTGTCTTCCTTTGGCTCCCTACTGACCTAGCAAGAGTCCAGTCTACGGTGGGAGCAGGAAACCAAACAATTTTTGACTCCATGAATCATTGTTTTGTTCCCCAAACTACATAAAACATCTGGAGACCAGGCTCAATTTTTTTCTTCACTGCTAAAGACAATTAATAAGCTGTTAATTTAATTCACATGGTGCCCCTGCAGCCATGAGAAGACCTAAAGAAGTTTTAGCACCAGGGTATGTCTTTGACTGAAGACTCCCAAGCAAACATGGGAAATCCAAATCCCTTGCTGTGATGTAGCAGATTATCAAATAGTTGAACTCAGCGCTGACAGCAAAGGATCAAAATGTTTGCTGGTGCAAGAACAGGGTGACCAAAGGTGAAGAGGGACAACTGAGGAGGAGGAGGAGGAGAACAACTCAGGACACAAGAACAGACATATGGTGTCTGTCAAAACACCCATCTAACCTTATCTGCAAGTCTGGGACAGGGAAGGTATTTGATTCTTGGGAATGTGGATAGAAAGGAGGCAAAGGTGGAAAAGAAGAGATGTTTGCTGAGGCTGAGAGAAAAACAACTGTTGAAAACTGCAGAAGGCTCAGTAACCCTTGTAAACATGGCAGAAAATCCAGCTAAACCGGTGAAATGTCCCTCTGGGGAGGTGTCAAGAGTGCTTTTCTCAAGGGCTGAATCTGTTCTGATACATTTGGAAGAAACAAGTGTAGATGCTTGTCCTGTTTACCAAGTATGTCAGAGCTTATGACCTTAAAAAAAGGAATCGAATAAAAAGGTCAAATATGATTACAAAAACTGTAATTAAAATTTTGAGTGATTTAAGATAAGTGTCAGAAACCTCTAGACCTTATTTATCCCGGCCTCTGTGAAAAAATTAATCCCTTTTTAGCATAGTGTTGTTCCCTTGAAGTTGGTGAGAAGCATCCTGGTATTCTCAGTATAGGCAAGGAATATTGCCAAGGGATTCCCTGGCCCACAGAGGACAGAGCTCTTGGCAAGGCAGGTCTCTGGCTTCTACCTGGATCTTGTACCTCGTTGCGTAAGAGGCAAATCTAATCTGTACTGAGCCCCTTGAGCCTATTTCTTACTGCTAGCTGGGGAATATGATAAGGATAAACCTCAGATATTTTTGGAATAGGGTTGTGAACCAGAGTGATGCACAGATAACCATTTAAAAATAAGATGGGATAAAACTGCACATGCATGCTGCAGGCACCTACTCTACAACACTTCTGCGTGATGCAGTGCCAGCACCACTTTTTGTGGAAGGAAAACTGCTTTGTTTCATTTTAGGGCCACAGAATTGCAACTGAAAATGACTGAAAAGGAAAACCAACAACAACAAAAAAGCAAAATAGGAAGTGACATCTCATACATAACCTGTTATTTTTCTCTAAATGAAAGGAATAGAGAGACAGATATACTATCAAAAATTTAACCTCCCACTCATAGCAGACTAAAAATCTAGTTCAAAATTGAGGTAGCACTGCATGGCTAAAAGACCTGTGAATAAGTAAAGGATTTTTAAAAGTAACATGTGAATTTGCATCTGGCTAGAAGCTGCTGTAACAGATTTTTCCTGAATGGGAATAAGATTGAGGTGAATTTTAAATTCACTACAGGGGCCCAGGTGAGAGAGATGCAAGAAAGGACTAATGAACAGACTTCTCTGTTAGTCAGGAAAGAAAATACCAGCCAGACCTGGAAGCCAGGCTGAAAGCATCCCACCACTAGTTACAAAAAGATATTGCAGGATCCTGACAAAAGAAAAAAACCACAAGTCCAGTTGGCTTCTCTCAAAAAAGTTACATATAGATAATTGGGCATTCACAAATTTGCCCTAAGCTCGTAAAACACACTTGAGTAAGTCCATACGATGATTATCAAGGAACACAATACCCAGCACTGCAAGGTTCAAGTCCCGCAGAGCTTGTGCCAGCAGAAGGGATTGCACTAAGCCAGAATTAAAGCTAGGGCCAGGCTGAGCACGTGGAGGCTTAACAAGCTTTCATACACTGGTCATGTACTGGTAATCCACAGAAAGCATTAAAAATGTCAACAAAGAGGCGGTATGTCCAAACTGGGCTGTGACAACAATAGCTGATTAAAATGCTGAACTTTATTACATTTGTCCTCGATTTATTAATTTTTCAGGCTAATTGATCAGTGATGTGTTTATTCCCCTGATAAAGCACAGCGATTTTTGTATGGTATTTTTTCACTCCTGTTTTTTTTCTTTAGAATATTTTAAGATTATTTTGACTAGTGGCTTTTGACTACTGGCTATGATGAACATAACCATTTTTGAGCAAACAAGCATGTTGATAAAAGCTTGTCCAGTGGTTCCTGGATTTATGTAGTGGTAGCCCTCTTGCTCCAACTGCACACTGTGTCTCACACCATATGTAGTAAAATCCACTGCTTGGCTAACCAGGCACAGAATACTTAGGATTTCTCCAGTGGATAAGTCTAAATAGTAAGGCAACTTGAACTGTCACCTTACATGTCTCTAGTGTGTCCTCACACAGCCATCAAGCTCCTTTTGCCACGTGCAACACATGTTCTTTGTGGGGATGAAAGTCTTTGGAGGGTATCAAATGGCATTGCCTCCTCTGGCTCAAGTTCTGTGTGAAAATGAGATTAAAGACAAGGACCATCGTTATTGGCACTCAGAAACCCCAGTTCCAGAAACTTAGAAGACAGGAAGTAGAAGCTGCACTAAAGGAATATGAGGATCAAATTTGTGAGTCCCCGTTTGATCCAGACTTAAGCTACGGGCCTGTGTGAAGCAGCAAGGTAGCACAGGAGATGGCACAGCAACAGAGGAGGTTTTGAAACAGCATGGGAGCACCAGTCTTTGAAATGTGACAATTCTGAGGTAGATTTTGTGCAGCCATGACATCACATGACCACAGAGCATGCAGATATGAGTCTGGAGGGAGGCGACTCCCTCTGATGCCAATTATCCTGAAAGAGTTTTTGCAGAGATGAGACGATTTATCTGATCTCCCTGCTGGTTTGGTCTTTGTCCTCTCCACTGACGCTGCCAAGAAGGGGTGTCAAAGTTCTTCTGCTCTAAGTACTTGACTTGTTTGTAGGAATCTGATTAAAGTAGATCACCTCAGATAACAAGAGGAATTAATGCTGCAAATACATAGGAGAGGATTTTCAATCTCATAAGCTATATGGAGGTCAGTAAAAGTCACGCAGCAGCCTCTGAGATCTTTGGTTTTCGTAGAACCGATGATCTTTACTTGTCCTTTTGCTCTCTCCTCTTAGCCTTTACACTTAAGCATTTACCTTTATTAATTCAGTTCTACTTGTAATCTCTTCAGTTCCTCTGTCCAGTACGAGGAAAGTACTGTACAGAGGTAACCCTGGGTGAGAGAAAACCAAAAGGGAACATGAAAGGGCTTAGCAATGGACATGGTACATTCTCTGTAATAACTATATGGGTTTAGATTCCTCACCCTTCAGGTTTTTACAACGTTTTTTTAAATGCATATTCTCATCTTAGATGTCCCCCTGAAGTCTGATGTTCATATATCCTCTCAACTTGGTCAGCCAAAAGTAGTAGACTCCTGGATCCTAGCATTTCAACTTCCTCTCTCTCTAGCATTTAACTGTGTTATATATTCACGCTCAATGTCTCAGCCGCTAAAAAAATTGTATGCAGATGTTTGCACTCAAGTCAGTTTTTCCCAGTGCCTTGCTTGCTGTGGGCATGCAGATATTGCTGGTGAAGGACATATTTAGACCTTAAAAGCTCATCAGCTGACCCTGTGCTGCCTTTGTTTGGCGTGTTGGTGATTTTAGCTCAGCACTGTTGGGCAGGTCCCTGAACTGTGCTTTACAGTGGGTGACATTATAATTTCTGACATGAGAAGTCACAAATAGTTACTTTACTATCAGAATCTGCCCAATAGCTCTCTGCTCAGTTTTGCCAATGGAGGAGTCCTACTTTTAGGACTTCTATTTAAAATACAAGTGCAGTAGGTATGAAGTACACCAGCTTGACCACACCAAGAACTAACACTGGGAGATGGCTACATGAAGGCTGTGGGATGTGTTATTCTAGGATGTCCTAACTGCCAGAAATGCAAACGGTGCCACTCTGAGTGTGTCTGAACAGGACCCAAGTGCTCCAGAGGTGGGGAGCAGAGGCTGCAGCCCTCTGGAAGGGAACACTGAAGTGCCACCGCTCACAACACAGCACCGACATGGCTTCGACCCTTCCTGGCGAGGCTCTGATCCACTGAAACAAGTGTTACAGAGGCTTTGAGGTTTTTAGCAGTGTAAGGCAAATGCAGTTCAGGCTCTCTTCATGTTAATTCACATTTGTTGCTGCTTGGATAAGCATGTAGTGACAGCTTTCATGAGGCAGGAACCTGGAAAATGGATTATGACCACCAACTCTTGCACATAAACAACTGAGCAATCATCTAATGGTCACTAGTGAGACACCCTAGGTCTGTGCTGGTGACCTAGAGGTGAAATGACTTTCTTTGTCTGTCTGAATCCCTGAAGCATTCAGACCTCTGATTGGGTTGAGGGGGAAGTTCTGATCTAAGCCACTATTAATCTTTCTTAAGGTGAAAAGGTCAGAAGAGCAAGTTATTCAATGTTAAATGGTTTTTTATGCAATCAAAAAAGCTTCCTTATTTCCAATGCTGTCTTAAAATATACAGCAACACTTAAACAGTGGTTTTTTGAAAGTGATGTCAGCTTTTAGATAAATGACAAAGTCCATACACAGTGTCAGCCCCCCACAGCTGTGTCCATAGCCATACCAACAATGCCACACAATGTTTTCCTTAAATCCCACAAAGGCAAGCAACAATGCCATAGAATGAAGCGATAACGTATTAGAGCTGCTGACAATCAGTCTTTAACATGTGTTATCCATTTGACTGCAGGTGTAAATCAGCATTTCAATGTCAAGTTGCTAATTTAGGGCTGTATGGTCAAACATCCAAAAAGTCCCCCAGAAAAAGTACAAGTGCACTGTTAAAGTAGGTCAAAGTCACTGTGGGTCAGGGAACACAGAGAAAAAGTTCCCCATCAATAAACCAGCTTGTCCTATGATATATATATATTTAATGATACAGTAGTATTAGATTAAACTGAACATTTAATGGGAGCTCAGACTACAGGGTCAGCACAACCAACATTCTGTCGCTGCTCAGCTGATTTTGGTTGTGCAAGGGCTGCCAGTGTACATAACCACAGAACCAGTTATGTGGTTCTACAGGGTGACATGAATTAACACGTGAATTATCTTCAAAGGATACGTCACATTTTCTCTGATTTCACTTAACTCTATCACCTCATGGATGTACATTAATTTTCCCCCTTAATTTCTCTATTCAGTGAAAAAAGGAAAATATCTGCTGTCATTTGTTGTACTTAGAGTTCTCTGAAAATGGAGTACATAGAATTTTTCAAGAGAAACTAGAGACTGAAAGTATTTGTTTTAATCCCACTCTCCTCAACTAGGAAAGCAGTTGACTTAAGAACCTGATTAACATTCCACTGAGTGTGCCAAATGGTTCTTCCTCTTATTATTTGGCTGTAAACATTTTCTACCAACTCACTCATGGCAGCTGTTTCTGTACGATGGGGGAAAAAAGAAAATGAATTGCATTTTTGTGAATTATTTAATGGGAGACTGGGACTGCCAAAATATAAAACTGCATTCAGATACATTGCATCTAAGGGAACTGTAGCCTTTCTAATGATAGTCTATGTTTTGGGCTGTTTTTTCCATCTCAATTTCACTGAGAAATTCAGAGCAGCATTAGAAGCTTCTGCTTATTTTCATGGACCCCTACACATAAAAATATGCATTAAACATTTTGTAATAAACTGACCCTATATGATTTCTTATATGTCCACTGCAACCCAGCACACAAATGGAGCTGAGATCTCTGCAAATTCAGTCACTGACAGTCCCACCACACCACTGCTTAAAGAGAAACTTCTTCTGTAGGTGGCCTGGTGGTATATTAAAGATTAAACCAGTCTAGAGCAAGGATTAGCAGGAGCGGGTTGGTGTGGAAGACCCTCTTCTCACTGCTCAGGGCTGACACTGCAGCAGACAAGCAGTTCGTGTGCTCCTGCATGAGCTACAGCTCCTGAAGAGATCAGGAAAATGGTGGCATAACTTTCTGTGTTCACTAGCTGGTGTTTGGATTTAAAATAAGTACCTTTTCCTTTAGAAAGCACACAGGGACAGTCTGAGGAAAAATGGAGTCCCTACCTTTAGGCCTCTTGATGCTGCATTGCATCAGATTGCCCTTGTCCCCTCTGCCCAGATAACACTTAATGCAGTGACAGATTTACTAGGTACGAGCTGTTGAGTCCAAGGCACACTGCACGTGTCCTGGAGCACTGTGATTCTTAAGCAGATTTACTCTGGGTTATAGAGAGGGCCTAGACAGAGCTGGGCTGTGTCCCTCAACCATTGGTCTTTCTCATCTGTTTCTTCAGGTCTCAGGGGGATGAAAAGCCAACAAGAAGACAGAAGACGACAGACTTTGCACAAGATGGTGCAATGAGGAATGAGCATACACAATAACCTACCTGTGGTTTCTTCCAAGTTTATTCACACAGGAAGATGATGAGAGTTTTTGGAGATTTAGGCATGTTGGTTACATATTTTGCTTCATTCTCTTTTTGCGTTAAATGCTGGTAAAATCAGCATTGGAAGAGGTAAGGGAAAGGAGGGGATGGACAAACTACTGTACCAGCTGCTCTCGTTTTTATAATCCCAAGCAGAAACCCAGTGAGCTCTACCTCGTGAGGGGAGGGGAGTGAGCTTTTCATTTTGTGCACTCCAGGTAAAAATATAGCCACTGGTAAACTACTTTCACCAGCACTTTCATATGCACTTGTTCACTCACACTTACTCCCCAAAGCTAATCTTATTAATGTAGATGGACTGAGTGAGTAACCAGATGGGCCAGGTTTTGTTTTGTTTCTGCCTGCACTAAACTCAGAGAATACAAGACAAGGGACAAGAAATAGTGGGTGAATGTCCTCAGCAAGAATCACGAACGTGATAATTCCTACTCTTCAAACCATCCTTTTGTCATGACTGAATAGCTGACATATATACTTACTTAAAAACTATTCAAAACCCATGGTCTCTATGAACTGGACATTGTTCTTCTTTATATAGAGACTGACAAATCCTTTTATATAGTTACAGCTGTTTAAGGCAGAAACTAAGTCTTTGACCCCCCAAGGAAGAGGAGTGCCTCAATCAAGCCGTACTGCTGGCAAGTATGACGTACAAGGATTAACAGTGTTGTCATGAAATATGTAATAATATTTACAACTGATTATGTACTGATTATGTATTGTGCACTGATCATGCAGAAACAGTCTTAAATGTTCAGAGAAATACTGTGCAGCAGTTCAGAGGCTTTTATTTCTGGAATGCCTCTACCATTGCTCTCAATTCTCATCCACAATACAATGTTTTTGGCTGAACAGTGCCAACCTCACCAGGCAAGAGACTTTGCCAGAGGAATCATTATGGTACATGAAGCCAGTGAAAACCTCCTCCTCTGAACAGCTTTGGTTCATAGTTACCTTGTAGGATTGAACTAAATGTGACAGAGTTAAACACTGCTTTCAAACACTTTCAAACAAGCTTGTGTTTATTTTTTTTATTTGCATTTCAGCTTCATCTAAACATAGTAACAGATCTATTACAGAGTAACAGGGTGGTAACAAGAGCCACAAGAACAACAAGCTGCCCAGACTTTCCACATATGGCCAATCACTGCTGGGGAATCACGATTACAGTGTCACCCCAGCTCCCCATACAAATGCCAGACTCAGGCACAAAATTGACACGTTCAAAGATACAGATACATTTGACCAACTAGGTTGTTTCAGTATAGAGAAATTTAGTAAGATAATACATGAAAAACCCCACATAACTCTTCAGCTGCAAATTAAACTACACTTGCCTGTGGGCCAGGGTGTGACTCCCCGGCACATCACCCCTATTTGAGAGACAGCACTGTGGGGTAACAAGAGCTCCCACAATTTTTCCTCAGAAAATTTGCATTAGTAACTAACAGCTGGTGGTGGGATATCAGAGGGGGTATGAGGTTTAATTTAAAAACTAGCAAGAGCTCTGGGTTACCTGGTATAGGAAGTTAATGTGAGGTTCTGTCAGCTGGAAATGCAGCCTGCCAAAAACTGCCATACTGGCATAAATGGCAAATAAAAAGTGTGCTGGAAGGAAATATCCTACCTCCCTAACTAGCCCAATTAAGTGCTTTGCTGAAGTGAAGAAATCATGTGCTGCTCAGTTCCCCAGAAAGTATCTTCTCCCCAAATGCAGCATGACTGCCATGAATTAGGCTCCTGGACAAAAAAATTCTCTCTTCAGGAAATCGTATTGCTACTACAGCTTGGAGGAAGAGAGGAGTGGAAAGACAAAACAGGCCAAAAGTTTATGTAGAACTCTAGAATGGTTTCAGTTGGAAGGGACCTTAAAGATCATCTAGTTCCAACCCCCAAGGCGTGGGCAGGGACACCTTCCACTAGACCAGGTTGTTCAAAGCCCCATCCAGCCTGACCTTGAATGACAGGGTTTGACAGAAGGTTTTTTTTCAAAACATGGAAGCTTTGCACAATATAACAAAGTGAATCTCTTGCTATTACACCACCTCTCATGACAGAGGTACTTGTGGGCAATTTCAGTAGAGGAAAAGATTCAGAAGGACATGGAAATCAGATGTGTATCCTTAGCACAGACTGAGGCATACTGGTAGTGCAATCCTATGGCCACTAAACGTGTTCTGTTGCTAAAAACAACCAGTCTTCAACCATAGCATCCATCTGCCTATTCCAACAGCACTAAAACAGATCCACTGTCAATATTGAGTACATATCTGTTCTCAGATTCTAGAACAGCCCTAGCTCGATCAGACAAACGTGTAAATGCAATGGTGAAAGTATAGAGCTTTCTACTTGAACAGGGTAACTGAAAAGTGCTCCCTTCCCAGCAGAAAGAAATAAGCACACGAGAGGTTATGGGGTTCTTCTCTCATTTATCTTGTGCGGTGGTAGCTGCATGAATCAGATGCTGAAACAGCTCAACATGAAGCAGAAACTGATTTAAATTAACTGTACACACAACTTGAACCTTTTAAAAAAAGAAAAATAGTATTAAAATTTTAGTTTCATTTCTCCCTTCCCCACTTCCCTTTCTCAGTTGACAGTCCACCAGCTGGTTAACTGCTCTGAAGGTGCAGGCTCATTCCCACATTTAACCAGTGCTCCCCACAGGGCAATGTGCAGCCATATGCTTCACCACCAATTTTTAATATTGAACCACAGCACACAGCCACTTCCTCAAGCTGGTGGCTGCAGTCTGAGGGACAGCACCTGCAAAAGCTCAGCAGAAGCAATTGATTCATAGCAAAGTAAGACACAGCTGAGTGCTTCCCTCCACAGAACACAGCAGGAAAAGGGAGCTCAGAATGAGGGAGACAGAATGACCATGATGGATACTGCCTTGCTGTTACGTGGTTCCTGTTGAGCATGTGACCACATTTTACTCTGATTTTGTTCCCTGATGAACACTTCACATAGATCTTAAAAGGAAGGATAAATATCTGACAATACATGTCAGAATTTTAACCCAAACCAAATTTTCAGGAAGCCTTTTCCAAACAACTATGAAGTGTGTAGTTTTTTTCTTAACCAAACAATAGAAGAAGTACTCCAGTTCAATAGCTCTCTTAGCAAAACCAGATGGTAAAAAGACGATAAGCAGAACGGAATACAGTAAGCTGACATTTTCTGCAGGGAACTCCCCCTCCCTAATTAAAAATGATCTTACTTATTTTGGAACTAGCATGACTTTTCAAAACAAAATCAAGGATAATTTAAGTAGAAGCATAATTTGCAAAACGGTTTGGAATATTCTTTAAAACATTTTTCCACCTTTGACCACCTCTAAAGCACAAGAAAGCCTTCACTAATGCAAGAAATCTGCTCCAACTTTTATGCAAGTCAATACCACTGACTACTGAGCAAAAAAGAAACCACTGTCAAGTCTTCACTTCAAAGCACTGTTTAGTTAAAGATGAATTGTGTGACCTTTTTGCAGTGTACAATGGAACAGAAGTCAAAAATACCCAAGTTCTTCCATGCTCTAAACAAATTCAGCACTGTATCTATAAGAAATTACCTCTGTGTTAGAATAGAGCACACTTTTCAGAACACAAAGTTTAAGCTAATAAAGCTTCATCGAAGCCTCAAAGAGGGCTGATAAGTCTTCTTCTGTTTGGGGACGTGGTGATAGCTTAGTCACTCTCTCCTACAAGATTAAAGAAAAACTACATTACAAAAGATTGCCAATAAAATTAATCAGTCGCTGAACTATGTGTCTCTGTACCACATCCTTTACAGAGAACAATAAGGTTTTGCAAATAAGTAACCAAGTAATTAAGGTTGAGGCATCATCAACTGTACAGGACTTTCAAGAACACATTAAATTGCCTATAATTAAATACAGAAAAGCAAGATTAGAAAGTTGTTCAATTGCAGAGTAAAGTACTGCAAATATGGGCCTTATCCATTCAGATGTCAGTACACTGGAGGATATTATCTTGGGAACACAATCCCTTTTAAAATTCATTTGCCAGCATTGGAACTATCAAGTTTTAGGGACCAAGACTTTAAAAATACAACATCTCTCAAGGCCCAGGAACTGCTATAAATGGGCAGAGTAAGCAGCGCTTGTAACACAGACTTCAATAAAGGGACACAGCAAGATATGGTATGAAACTTCTTCATAAACAGCCTGACACCTTGTAATCAGAACATAAAGTAGTTGTGGTTGATCTTCATTTGGGCAGTGATTCAACAGAATTTGTAGGTGCTGAAGTACCACTGACTGAAAAGAAACCCAGGTATTTGTTTCACTGCTCTGCTGGACAAAACAACCACAAAGGCAGGGGTGGAAATTCAGAAGAGCCCCGTGTTACTGAGGATGAGGAGCTGTATTAGTGTAGGTGTTTGGGTACTGCAGAAACACTCAGCTGAATGGGCCCAATGCTAACATACTCGTAGGGGCTATGATGAGCACTTCTGTTTCCAACAACCAATGGTTTTAACATTTATTGAAATACTGGGAAGCATTAGAAATGTTTGCAAAGACAGAAGCCAGACTTACAACTAGGAATGCACAATCTTTAGATAAATGTGGTATGTTTTTGGCAAGAGGAAATTTCTACAGCTGCAACCTGTTTCAACACCTCCCTTGCCGAAGATGCTGTCCCAGCTTTAAATCTCTTTCCCCTTTTTCATGTGTGAGACAGTGGATGCCATTTAAGAAGGTCCTTGCTTCATGCACCGAGCGGGATGGTGGGGAAGGGGCTCCTCCTGGGCGGGAGGCTGGGCTGAGCTGCCGTGCCGGGTGGAGCACGCACCCCTGCCCAGGGCGATGCCGCAGCGCGACTCTGCAGCCGCTCCGCTTCCCCCTCAGCCCGCGGGGACGCGATTTGTGGGCAGGCTGGATGTGGTTACACAGCCAGAGCGCCACCACATTGCAAACTTAGTGTGAAATATTGGTCTAGCATGATGAGGAAGTCAGCTGTGAGGCATTCACAGTTCATAATCATGGTTAGCATGGCTTGTGATGAGTATGAAAAGTGCAGCTTTGTGTGCATAATTTTACCTAAAGGAGAAGCTTTGCTAGTGCATAAGTAGTAATCAAATGGTACCTCTTTCCCCATCCCTGACCAGTGTTGCTAGACACACAGATCCAGCCAAAGAGAAACTTAAGATTCTTCTATTCAGTTTTGAAACCAAATGTAAAATTCAAATAGCACTAGGGCAAAAGTGTGTTGCTTTTTTTCAGACTCATAATATGCAAAATATAACAACTCAGTGTTCAGATATTCATAAATTCATCAGGCTTACATTAGGACACTCTGGGCCAAAGTACAGTTTTGCAGCTCTGTGCACTGAGATGGCCAGAGTTATCCGTAAAGCCATACCAGGAGACAGAAGACAATCAGCCTGACAGACTGTAGGATTTCCCGGCTATATTGACAGAAGGCTGCAAACGGATGCTCCTCCTTTATGCCTTGACACAGAAGCACCAGCACTACCTCTGCACAAGCTTGCTGATATTTGCTGGTGCCCAGATAGCAAGGACCTGGCTCCCTTAGTCTGACTCAGTGCATTCTGGTCTAGTGCCAAAACCAAGTAGCTCAAGGCTCATCACTGGTTCAGCCCCATTGTAGCTGTCTCTGGGACGTCTGCAGGGGTGGGTGGGCCAGAAAACAGCCTTTCCATCATCTCTCATTTTCTCTCATCCTCTTCTCTGACACACCACAACAGAGACAGCCACCTTAGACATCGAGACAGCATCTTCTGCTAGAATCACTGCTGTCTGCAAATAGGATCAATTTCAATAGACTCACTTCGGAAGGAAAATACATTCTGTTTTAACTTCAAGCACAGATGTTTGTCCCAACAGAGTTCCCACCTAAATTCTGACAGTCAGATTAGTTTAGTTTTCCTGCAGCCTGCACTTCACACTGTGGAATAAACTTTGCACACATGAATGGGTCAGTGCTGTATTCCAAAGCAAACCTACTGCAAGATGAAAAGATTAAACTGTATGGACTTAACCCTGTGGATATTAACAAACTATTAAGGAACAGTAATACATTTTCATCATGTAACATCTTATATACTAAAATAAGGGTTGAGAAACTATCAGGCCAACTCATTTTACACAGTACAGTCACCAATGCCATGAGGCCACAGTAGATGGATTAAAGTCAATTTGAGCTAAGCTAATAAACAAACGAAAAAACCCTTCAATATCTTTTGGAGAAGAACCTTCCCCCTCCCCTAGCTATGCAAAACCAGTCTTCAGTGAGATGTTTTGCTTATGATGACCTAAACTTAATTGTTTTAAAGAAACATATTTATCTAAACAAACCTCTCAAATGTCCCATAACAATTTACATGCATAACCTATTTGATGGGTGCTCAGAGACCTTAGTTTTTTCCCTGGCTTTGCCACCACTCTGTTGTGTGTGATCCTACATAATTGCCCCTTTGTGTCCTTTTCTCAAGTATAAAATAGGAGTATTAATATTTACAGTTAATATAACTGTTCTAAGTTGCTCTGAGATTCATGATTGAGAAGAACTAGATATAGTAAGAGGTCTGCTGTAAAAAGCAAATAATCTTTCGGCCTAAAATATTTTCACTTTCTCCATAGTGTTTATTTCCCTTGCAACTTGGTGGAAATAAATAGTAAGTGGACAGAAGAGTCCATAGCACATGAATTCAAACTGTCTTTTTACAAGGAAGACACTGGATTTTGCTTTTAGAGTGGTGTGTTGCTTTTTGTAGTGTCTTTGTGGGCACTGAAGCAAAAAACAGTCTCACAGGTTTAATCTATATCATCCCAGGGGACCTTATTTCAAATTCTGATGGGGGGGTCAATGGAACAAAAAAGCCATCTGGGAAGAAAAATGCAACTTCTCAATATGGAAAGTTTAATGCAAAGTGAGCTCGGTCATTCTTACCAGATAGCACTTGGTATTAAGGCTTTCTCTATAGCCCACCTGCATACATAATTAACAGGGATAGTTACAAAAAAGCAGTATCTTCTACAAAGATCAAAGGTCTATGAAAAAATTCTCTTTTTCAAAAATGTGGCATTTAAAAAAACCCCCAAACATTTAGCCATTACAGACTGCAGCATTCACTCAATCCCACTGAAAAGAAAAAGCTAAACTGTGGAATGAAACAAAATACAGTTGACTATCCATAATTTTCTCCATGTTAATTGTTTTAATGCAGGAATAGAAATAACATTTGCTTGAAAAGAAGCAATTCTGATTTTTCCAGAATCTGTTCTATTTTATTTGACAAGAAAAACTGTTTTTGCTTTCTGTCTTACCTGAGGCAGAGTGCCTTTGACTAATGCAGGGATGTCTGCTTTGGAATAACCAATTGCAGCTAAGCCATCATCAACATTCAGATCAAATAGGAATTTCCGGAGTGTGTCTGCCAAAATAAACCCCGCATCTTTGATTCTGGCAGTGCGGATGTCAGCTCCTAAAATAAGACATAATGCCTTGACTGTAGGGTGGAGAGAGCGGAGGAAGCCTGTTCTGGACTTAATTTAATCATAATATCAGCTGAATACAAATCCATACACAACAGTCACTGCCCTAAAAGCAACATGAAATAAAAAGAGGAATCAGCCTTCATTTTACAGTTGGCGTAGTTGGAAGGTGAAGTAAAAGTGAAATAAAACAAGATCAGAAGCAGGTAAATGCTGCCAGAAAGACTAAATGCCACATGAGATTAACTTCCTTTTCCTCTCTGCTTACAGGGAGAAGAACTTTTCAGACTGACTAACTGCTGGGAGGAAAGAAGCTAACGAATGAACGTCAATGGTATTTATTTTATGGACAGTGTGCCAAATGCTAACTTCATTTTAATGCCTTGAGTTTGCTGACATCTAGAGGACTGTTCTGTTCAATTACAGATTAACATACAGGACTAGAGCATGTAGGCTGTAAAAGGCAGGAGATAGGGGAGTGTTCAGGGGGCTGAGTAAATCCTAAATTTAATGCTATTTGAGTATGTGCTGACTTGTGTAGGATAATGCAGAACTGAAGAGGAGGAACTGCTATCTTTGAAACAACTATGGAACAGTAATGAAAACATCAACAGAAAAAGAAAGATTATTAATATTTCTTACAGAACAGCTTGCTTCCCCTTTCTCAATGAACCGTCAGGACTTACTTAAAAGTAATAATAAAAGCATGTTCAGACAAAAGACACGGGTTCCTCCATATGATTTCTTTTTCAAAGTAACCCAAGCTAAACTGGTTCTCTGTGTAACCTCAGTGATGTTACACCAGAACTATGTGAGGTCTAAGTGCCATACTGAGAGATGAGTAAGCTACAGGGAAAATACTTTCTGTGATCATCACGCAGTTCAGTGGAACATTCAAAGGGAGTTAAAGTGAACAGAAAAGCTACCAGCTCATTTGAAGAGCTCAGATATTTGGGTAGTAAGACTGGCAGATAATATCTGGGAGAAATTGATAAATAAGATATAAAAGAGTCTTGTATGAAGTCTTGTGCTATTAGGACTATGGCATGAAGTCCAAGTTTATTCTGGCTTTTGCTATGAAGGAGTAACTGAGACATAAATACACTATCTTCAGATAGTAAAGTAAAAGGCAAAAGGAGGAGGATAAAACATGACAGTAAATGTGACTGGCAGTTTTAAAATATTGCTATAGTTCTAGTATTTTCTTTTGGCTCAACCTTAGAAAATTTCTGACCACACGCACAACTATTTCAACTATTTAAGAATCCATCCAGGGAGGTATTAAGATTTTTCTGGATCTACCCAAATTCACAGCTGTACATACACACAACATAACTATTTAGCACTCTGCTTCATGTCATAAAATACCTTCTTAGTCATTGCATTTGGCAGCATGACAGATTTGAATCAGCTACTGTAGTCAGTTAGACTCTGGACTGGAATCAGAGGTAAACAGCCCAGATGGGAATTAATAAATTCAATTCCCTTTGACACGTTTTCGGCAGAGTCCCTTTATGGCAAGGCACACAGTGACATAGCTAAAATTTCTACTGACAAAATTAACAGAACTTCTAGAGACAGAATTTATAGCAGCAGATAATACCACAAAACCTAACAGAACTGCTTTTCAGCCACTTGCTTTAAAATCAAGAGCCAGAGTTCAAATTCTCTGATATGCTGTGGTGACCAGTTATCCAGAAACATTTTTTTTGCCTAATTCTAGCTCTGTGTTATTGCTGTAGGAACACAGACGTTTAGCAGTTTAGTATACGATTCCAACTAGGTTTGTGTTCTGGTTTGACCACAGGCAGGACTGCATACTTTAGAGGCAGCCTGAAGAGCCTCACAGACACCGTTTATTGAAATAAATGGAATTTTCCCCGAATGAAGTTTTTCTGACCATGTTGTTTTACGACCTCTTGGAAATACTGTGATAGATTCACTGTCTATATAAAAGTCCCATTCTTTCCTGGGGATGTTTTCAGATTACTTATACAAGCAAGTCATAGATGTGACTTGGTTGCTGTGACTTGCATACAGAAGGCTGACCATACAAGGGACTGAACACAAATTTTCCAAATACAAGGACAGTTGGCCTAACACTTTCCCTCTACTCTCTGCACTGCTGCCTGTTTGACTGTGGCTGCTTCTTAGCCAGCATGGGTTTTAGCAGCAGTTTAGTTACAACAGAGCCTAGTGCAGACAAACACCTGATCTTAGACATAAATAAATGAGCTCACTGCAGAGCCATGCTGTCACAGCTAGACTGCTAAGAGCTCTGAGATTACATCACTGGAAGCTGGTTTATTACACAAAGTCATGCTGGGAAGCAATTAAGAGGTATCCTTTCTCTAGGACCTTTTGGTGATGGGTTCCACAGATAACAAAGCGCTGTATAAAAAGGTAACCTTTAAATGAGCTGTCAGCCTGCAGCATTTACTTCTATTCTGCTAGGCAGCAGAAAAGGTCATTTGGCTTGTTAATCCACTTCTTAGCCATCACATGTGTCCACAGGAGAGAAACTCCATGCTCTCCCTTGACATCAGTCACTGAGAAATTCCAACATCTACAAACAAGCTTAGGCCTACATTAGAAAGACTCAAACCCACAGCTGTGTGCCATGGAAAAAGAGCAGGAGTGATTGGAAACATCACCCTGTTCCAATTCATTGCCACAGCAGGGAATTTGTTAGGCAAAATCCTTCCTTTTAGCAAATGCACCTGAGCACTTGTTCATTTTATGGCAACTACTCTCCATAAAGCATCAAGAGGTATGCCAATTGCAGCCACTCTCATTTGATTTGTAACAGATCTACAGGTAATTTCAGCTGTCCAGTTTTCTAGCCAAGAAGCAGATTTCTCCAGCTTGCTCCTCTAACCACATCATTCCATATCAAAATTTAGTGTTATTCTAGCTAACTTTGCATTACACATAACTCCAGAACCTTGATTTTTAAACTTAAAGCCCAAACAACAACGAACAACAATTGCTTGCACACATTTTTTTCTCCTCTCAAAACGACATTTCGGAAAGAATTCCATTTGTACATGTAAGCTGTATCCACAGAGATTCCTACCTAGAATCTCTGCAGCTTCCAAGTGCCGCTCAGGATGTATCTGTGCTGTGAAAGTGAACACTGCTGGGGATGTCAGCACTACAGAAAGGCCATGGGGCTGGGGAAAGAAAAAAAAAAAAAAAAAGAGGACATGTACTTTTAACTTCAATGTGCTTTAATGCTCATTAATGGCAGATAACAGAGAACTGAAACGTATAATACAAAACCAAATATAAACCAAGTTTTACCACTAAAGAGTGATCCACATTATAATCCTTTGGTTTATAAGTCTTCACCAAACCAGAAATAGGGTAAGACATTCCATGGCTGGAACAGAGAGCAGAGAGCAAGTGGTTAGGGCAGCACTCCTGGTATTTGGAAAATTTCTTGTGTGGTCAGTTTTTGGAATGCAAGTCTCTTCAGTACAGACACTCTAAAGGTATTGACATACAGCTATGGTGTGGATATTAGGGACAGACAACCCTCATCCCTCTGCACCTCAGGGACATAGCTGTAAAAAACAGTACCTCCTTACTTTGTGAGTGTGAAGTTATATTATTCCACTGACTGGACTGAAATATGTTCAGTTCCTGAAATAATACAGATATGCTAAAAATACCATAACCTGCATCCCTACATGATCACACTGCCTGAGAAAAATAAACACTAATTTTAAGGTATAATTAAAAGGGGAGACTTGCTCAAAGAAAAGGAATCAAAGGAACATATTTGAAAAGAATGACTGCTAATAACTTCACACAATTCAGACTTAGGCATTGCTTCTCTGAGATTTTCATCCAAATGAAACTATATTGCCTTACAATATTAATTACAGCTCATTTCAGCCTGCTGATTGCCTATCCTACAGACAAACTAACAGACAATTGCATCAGTTCAGGAAAAGCACAACATTACATCATTCTGTCTCACTGCAGAAAAGCTGGCATGAAATCTAACATTTTAGATGTCATCGACTTTTTTTTTCTTTTACTTTGATCTTTACTATCAAGGAAGGTAAAGAAGGCCATGTTTTGCAATTGTTATGTGCTTGGATTTGAGTATCACAAGCCAGAATACACAATCCTCATACACATAAATGCCAAGAGCCCATCAATTTCTCACAACACGCAGCTCCCTCAAGCATCCACAAGCCAGGCTACGATCCCTCACTATACATTCAGCAACAAAAGTAGGGACATCTTTGACAATCTGAAATAAACACTAGCTAGAAGCTGACCTCATGTGGGGTTACTGTTTGTCTCTACTCACCAGAGATGGACACCAGCATTGCCAAAGCCAATCCCAGCAAAAGCACTTGCCAGGTGCATGTTGGCTCTTGCTTCAAGGTCTTCAGGGTTTCTGATGGCTCTGTGCACCAGTAAATTCACAAAGAGATTGATGATTCAGGAGGGAGAAGGGGGAGAGGACTTCTTTATGGACAAAAAGACAAAATCCTCTAAATAAGCTGAGATAAAACAGCTGGAAATGGGATCAAGTCACACTGCAGTAAGGGAACAACCCTCATTCTGGATCACTAAGTAGACCACACTGATTCAGTGAAAGGCAACCCTCCTTTCACTTTTCCAAAAACTGAGTAAATAGAGTGAATTTAACCATATTCACCTCAGTGGTGATTTAAACAATTCTACTTAGGAGTTTTGGCCATTCTGTGTACGGCTCAAGGATCACTCCAGCCTTATACCATCTCATTAGGTGGTGGTCTAGACTCCATCACCTGTTGTGGGAAAAAGACAGGATTTCTTGCCTTCCTATGCCTCAGGCTCCTTGTACACTTTGACAACGAGGAGAAAAAGTCTCGTGAATAGATTCTACATGAACAAGAAAAAGCTATTTTAACTAGCTAGGTACTGTAAAAACTTACAACAAAACCCCATAATGATCTTTAATAGAAGGGCACAAGGTACACAAAAGCTGTATAGAGGCTAAAACTTTATTTGTAGGGATGAAAATCAACACCCAGTTAAGTCAATCCTTATTCTAAATTGAAAGTCTTCTAAGTATGTGCAGGTTTTCAATAAATACATAATTTTGCACATTTGTAAGTGTATTTGGTTACCTTCTCAATGGATGTGTAAGTATCTTAATTTACACTGACGGTCACAGAAGTTACATCAGGAGTATTTTGTTCAGTTTGTTACATATTCCCATTATACTGTCATAAAAAGTTGAGTCTTGGAAAAATATGTAAATGATGCTCCCATATTAACTGAGCAGCTTGAAATACCTTTAACAGGACTTCTAAAATAGATTCATAGAGGGACTAAAAAGATACCTTCTCAAGAAACCTATTAACTCTGATGTTCCTTACAATTTTATTTGAACAAAATTTTCTCTTTATTTAAGAAAAATCCAGGGTAGAAAAAGAAAGTTTAGTGTCGCAGCTTGTCCTAAATTAGCCTAAAATTCAAACCCTTCTAAGCATCCCTTTCAGGGCACTGCAGACAGACCATACTGCAGGGCAGATGGCTGTTAAATGTATTACCTTTTCAAATATTTAGCCACAATACGCAGAGCGTGAAGAGCCCAGACATCACTGATAGGGTTGCTGCCTTGGTAAGCTGGTCGGTTGATGGGGTTTGAAGGGCAGGGACTGCGCATGTTGTAAGGAAGAGCGGTGTAGGATTCCAGAGCATGGCTAGCAGAAAGATTAAAACGTTAATTATTTAAGGGGGAGAGCTCCATGTCCTTTGAATGCAGGTTCTTATTTATTTCTGGTGTTTAACTGTTGCCAAAAACCAAAAATACAATCTCATAGAGAACTGGGAGAATGCCGGGCAGGCACCTCCAGAGGGCTTCAGTCTCCGACAAACACACAGACGGCAATCCAAACACAGTCACTATCTATCAGCTCACACCATGCTCAAAGCTAGGTTGGATGCACTGGCACCTTGGTGTGTAAAGCTTTTCACTGCAGAACACTGTACATGTGCAATGGGTGCATTTCCTTTCTGTGGGACACAACTATAAGAAGCTTTAGCACTGCAAGCATCATAAGGTACCTTTCTTTTAGAAGTATCGACCTTAAAAAAAATTAGGGGTATGATATTTAAGCTGAGTGGAACTGCCAGCAGTCTCATCGCTGTGATACTCATGAATCTGACCACATAAAAAAGGGGCATTGACTACATGGCTACATTTAGATGTACAAAACTACAGACAAACCATTTTCACTGCTGAACAAATGCCTTGATTCCATTCAAGACATTGCAGTTCAGGGTACTTCAAGCTTGAGAAATTACAGTTTCATTACACCTCTAGTGCTTTAATAAACACAGAACCCATAAGCAAAGCAAGCTCTGGCTCTCCAATTAGAAACATCAATGCATTTTGTGCAATTAAAAGCTGTAGGTTTAAGAGGAAGAAATTATGTGCCAAGTGACAAGCAAATTACAAGAGAGGCTCCAAAGATGGCCATAACTGAGTGCAGACCTGCCGGCATCTCACAAGCCTTTACAAATTTTTATTGACACATCATGGCTTTTGTTAGAAAATCCTTGTTCTCCATTCCCTGCCATGTCTGTGAGACATGATAAATGCTGTCACAATTCCGATTAATCATCTCCATGATCTCTTGAAAAAGGACACCTAGACCCTCTTTCCTGACAGCAACCATCCTGGAGGCAAATTTCTGCAAATGAGTGATTCGGTTCCATGCATTCTGAGGGAGGCTGTGAAACTAAGAGGAAAGTATAACAAAGCTCACCTTAACAAGAAGAGCAAAAGGAGAAAAAAAAGATCATCCATTTTTGTTCCGAAAATATTTTTTTTCCTACAATCATCATAGTAAAAATACAAAACTGTAATAAGTTCAGGTAGCAGCCTACACAGAAAACTTACCAAAGCACATCAAAGCCACTGTTGGCCACTATTCGTTCAGGCATAGACAGTGTGTGCAAAGGATCAATGATGCCTAATGTTGGCTTAATGGCTCTCGAAGCAATACCTGCAATATGTAAGTGAGGAAAATGGGTTAAAGATTTTTTGCAACAACATAGGACAAGACAAGCTTAATGTTCAAAACTTCAAAATAGGGAGGGAAAATTATTTGAAACTATGAACATAAAAGTGAAGAGAGAGAAGGGAGAGCAAGGAGTATCTATAAATGTAGATCATAGATATCCTACTGATTGGTGAAGTTATATGATTTGAGACTTTTGCCTGAAGTGGCAAAAGCATTCTCTCTCTGTTTGCAACCCTCCCTGAGCAGCCTATACTTGCAAAATGTCTATGCTGGATGGCATCTGCAGTATTCTTAGATTTGTATCTTCTGTGAACAATCAGAGGGCAAAACTGGTTTGTGTCTACAGTCAATTGCTATTGCCAGTTTCTGCCTTCGGCATCTGTAATAACCATGCCCTCGTATTTTGGTTATGGGGGCACAGATATAGCTTTGAGGGAGAGACAGACACAGACTGACTGACTACATATAGACTAGAAAACTTCTGAGCTATCATCAGAACCCCTTAGCACACCTATTTGGGTCCCAAGTACTGCAGATTGTGTGGCATATAAAATCCACATGTTCAGAAGTAAAACCTCAAAAGAGCTATGACGCTCAAGATGACATTTTAGCCTTAATCTTTATTTGCCAGGGATGAAAAGGCCAAGGGAAGACTCTCCCTCACTTGCACAGCATCCCAGGCCTGAGATTTCAAAAGTCAGGAAAAGGAACATTTGGTTGCAATTACATAACAAAGAAACAGAAGTTTTAAAAGTAGAAAGAAAAATACAGAGGAAATAAGGAACAGTTGGTTGACCCTGAATATAAGTAGAAATTTCCTTTGCAATTAACATTTTCTGCCATTTAAGGACTTGAAAGATTTTAGTTTCCTGTTTTGCCTTCAAAATATAATCCAATGTATTACATAGGTATTTCATTATGTTAATATGCTATGAATTTAATTCAAGAAGGAAACATTTAAGCCCTTCAAATTTGCCTGTGGCAGTTAAACAAAACGGCACCTGAAATGACATGCGGTATCCCTTCCTTTCACAGCAGGGAAATAACAAAGACATTGGAAAAGCAATTGTCTGGCATAGCATACAAAAAAACCCCACAAACCAAACAAACAAAAAAACCCCAAACAAAACAGCAAAACCTCACCGGTTTTAACTTTTAGTTCTTTGAAGTCAAAAATGGCAACACCAGTGGTTTCACTTCCAGTGCCAGATGTTGTAGGAACTTAAAAGGAAGAATGGGGATAACAACAAATAAATGATATATAATATTGCAAAATAAGTAAATAAAACCACAATAGCAACACCACCAAAAACACAGGAACCAGGAAATCTTGGAGGAATCCCTGATCCCAAGCCAAGAGGACAAAGAGAAACTATTACTTTGATCTCTTTTCTCAGTAAAAGCAGTCTAACTCAGCTAAACAAGACAAACTAATGACAAAAGCTCTGATTTTTACACTGAAGTAAATAGTAAAATTGCTGCTGAATACAACCAGAGGAGACGTAAGCCCAAAGGAAGCTGAAACAATCATGGTAAACTGATTTCAACAGAAATATCACAGAGAGTGTAGAGTAACTCCCTTTTCCTCAAGCCCTCACTCTCCACACACACCCCTCCTGCTTTACCTGCAATCAGTGGCTTGAGGGGAACAGTGACAGGCTTCCCTTTCCCAATAGGAGCATTGACATAATCCAAGAATTCTGATGTAGGGCTGGCTGCATACAGGTTGGCAGCTTTACAGGTGTCTATCACAGACCCACCTCCAACAGCAACATAGGCATCAAACTCTCCCTTTTTGGCAAATTGAATGGCATCCAGGAAACTTGGAAAACAAGAAAGGATTTCCAATTAGTCAGGATTAAACAAGTACATAGGGAAACTAATAATTAAGACCAGCATGCAGTTCACAAGGAGGTCTTTAAAAAGCCATAGGGAATGCTGGAAAGGCCTAGGCACTACTTGGAGAAGTGCACCATCAGAATTAAGTAGTACCTTTGGTCTGTTGGTTCCACCCGGACATTATCATACATCTGAAAGTTTATACCATATTTTGCCAAAGAATTCAATACTGCATTTACAGGAGGGAGTTTGGAGAGGTTTTTATCTGTCATCAAACAAACTCTTCTAGCACCAAGATTCTGCAGGTCCTACAATAACAATGAGAGTAAAAAACAAATGACTAGTAAAAAATCATACACTGAACAATTTAAAAACTAATCCAAAGCAACAGACCAATTAATAATAAAAAAACACCCAACCTAAAAATAGTTGGTCATTGTAAAATTTTTAAAATCTGAAGAAAAAGAGCATTAACCACACACAAATAGGATGCAGAAAGCAGCATAAAGTTTAAAGCTGCCAAACTGATATGGTTGAAGTCCTACGATAGAACAAAACTAAAGTTTTTGAACTACATGGCTAAGACTACAGTAAAATGTAAAATTTAATTTTTTTTTTTTCCTACACAGTTCCTGTGACAATAAAAAGGCTTTTTCACAGGCTGTCTCCCCTAAATGCCTACCAAAGCACAGGATCAAAATATTGCAAATTTAATACTGAATATTAATTTATTGATGAAAAATCAAAATAAGGTGGCAAAAGAGAGAAAAATAATACATCCCAACCTTTGCTAAATTAATTTTCACAAGAGCTATATGATACATGCATTTTAAATAATTCTAATGCTGTTTAAAGACAGAGGTTCTGCCTAATTTCTTTTACTGACTGTTGTCTTACTTTACAAATTTGCAAATAAATAAGAGAACTGGTAATGCCAGAAATGCCAAGAAAGGAGGAGAAGTGATAAATGAAAAAAGCCAGCGATAAAGGCAAACTGGAACAATGTATTCAGGTGAATCATCTCACAGTGCTGCAACAAAAATTCTTCATTTTCATAGTGCATACTCAGAGCTGAATGAGTATCTAGCTAATTTAATCAAAAGTCTCTGATTCATTTAAAGGAGCAGTAGAAGAGACAAAAGTGATCTTGAGAAAATCCTGGTGAGTCACCAGGATTCAAAACTTTCTGAATTAAATTCCCTGTCAGAGAAAAATATTGTTGCATAATCCTAGCAAATCATCAGTTATCCAATTATCCCCCAAACTGCATTTCCTGTTCTCACTTATACCCCAGCAACATTGATGCAACATGTTTCTGTTCTGTACCCAACAGTATTTTCCAGACTTTTTACACTGGTATATATGACAACACATACAGCAAATCAGTGGAGATTCAGACATGTCATAAATAAATTTTCCCTTATCAAACGGATTCATAGCACCATCAGCCCTTTGGATGGACTTACACCAGGGCAGCTTACCATGCCAATCTCTTTTGTAACTCCTTCTCCATATCGGATGTTTGAAATGGCCATCTACAAACAAAAACCAAACAAAATCAAACAAAAAACCAATCAAAACCAAAACCAACATTTTTTTTCTGGAAAAATGGATAAATGGCATCTATTACCACACAGACAGAGTGAAATATAAATATTTAATAATGAAGCTATTTGTTAAATGCCATATTTAGCAAATAGTATTTTGTATGCTGCTTCAAAATCGAATACATTTGATTATTAAACCTACCTCAAATGCATAGTCTGTGCTTCCCAGGGTAGGCCGCTCAGGGGCTAGAATGGAAATGAAACAGTAAAATTAGGGAAGAAAAAGTTATTGCAATCTGTTTCTCAGCACAAGAGTTGACAGACTCCCTTGCTTTTAGAATCACTAATATATTTGCACAGGTTGTCTCAGTTTGTCTGGATAACAGTTACCCACTTCATCTCTTGTTGTTTGTGAGATTATCTAAGTATTGATTTGATTAATATAATTCAGCAAAACAAGTATTTTTTCCCCTTCTTTCAAGAATTATTTCCTATAAACTGAACAAGTTAGGAGGAAGTTTGTATGAGAATATTTGCAGTCTGCAAAGACCAGAAGAGCACATGATAAGTATAACTGAGTCTGTGCAGAGGATACAAGCTGAGAGGTGCTAGAAATGTGTAGGGACTAGATGATAACCTTCAGAACAACTTCTAAGACATGAGACATCCTCCATGTACACCTGGATAGAGAACATCTCTTGTATGTGTGGGAGCAATACTAACAGGTGTTTACACTTCTTTTTACTCCTGTCTAGTCCTGAACTCGCAGGTGAAAGTGAATTGCTTGCTAGAAAACTAGGAAACTGCATGCATTTATAAGAATAAATAAGAATTGGTGTGTTACCATCAACTTTACTTAGAAGAAATGTATAAGGGCAGTATTTCAGTAACAGCCTCTCTCTATCATTTCATTTTTGCATGAATCATCACAAAACTCAATTTCTGACATATCCTACTTTTGCCACAGAGTGAAACAAACTACATCGATTGACACTGCCCATTCTTCTCCAAGAAAAGATCAGATGAGGCATTCTGCTCTTCCTGCTGAAGTCATGCCTTACGTGTGCTATATTAATTGAAAATATGCAATTTGGGTTCAGACCCAATGAGTGAAGCCATGATAATGAGTCTTACACACTATAAGAGACACTCCAGGGTGCACTGACGCACTGACCCACAACAGTAATACATAGATGTAATAAAATCCTTTATGCACTTTCTATTGAAGGCCAGGCCAGCTGCTATCAGCTCTTTCATTGCCACCTCTTGCCAGGCTGGACATGTTTGACCTCTCCTGGAGCTTGAGTCTGCTGTACTTGCACTCATTAATTTGACAGGCTAAAAACATGTCCAAACCATTTACTCTCTTGCTTTCTGATAGTATAATAGATGTCCTCTTGTTATATTCTTGAGCCAAATTTAACATTCAGGACAAATTTTACTGAGTTCAAAAATTGCACTATTTCCTTGAATACTGCCAAGAAACATAAATAACTTTTATTTTTCCTCTACAGTCACTGTTAGATCAATTCTGACTCTTTAGAGACTTACTGAACTGATATCATCTTGCTACATTACAGACTCAATTCACACTTAACAGAGAGTATGCTTAACTAAGGCTTCTATTTAGGAAGAGCTTAGTTTGAATTGACTGAGTAGGTCATCAAGCAGACAAGCAGAAGAATGAGATTCTATTTCTCAGCTGTGCTATTGTCTTGCTGCATGATGGCCTTGGACAAAACAAGTGTCTGAACAGAGATATGGCTTTTCCATATGTGAAATGGTAATGGCAATTTTTTAAAAAGTGTCTTCAGTAAATCATGTGAAACCAAGCTGCTCAGAATTACGAAGTGCAGAAATTATGGCCCAAAAGTACCAATTTTCAGTGGATCTGGAGACCGATCAGCTATCTGGGGACTGACACATTCTCATAGCCTCCCCACAGTCCATGCACACAGAAACTCCTCCAGGGTGGCTCGGTTACTCAGCACAGGCTTCCTGCTCTTACTCCACAACCCTGGCCTGAGCTGTGTTCTTGGCACTGACTGTATAAAAAGCCTATGGAGATTTTATTCCCCAAGTCAGAACAGACCTTTGTGAATAGTTACTCTTTATCCATATTGCTTCCTATTTTCTTTCTAACGTAACAGGTATGTATCCAAAAGCAGATCTAAAGTGGAGATGGTTCAGGTGGTGACAGCAGCAGTAGCAGCGAGAGCAAATGTCTGATCAGGTTGCCTCATGGTATGGGGTTGGAGGGGACAGAAGGCGGTAATTGTGGTTTATGTGGGATCAGTGAATCTCTCCAACAATAACCACTAGCTCTGTATAGCTGCAAAATACAGACTTGCTTACCTTAAGCTGTTCTCTTTCCCACATGTTGCCTGCACCTCTGCCTTGGTTACACTGATACATACGGCTCTGCAAGGCCATGGTCTCCTAAAGAATTTTACTCTGGAGACACAAACTAAGTCTTACCTTGGGAATAAGTGTGGCCATGGCTCGGGCACCGACATCTAGTTAAAATGTTTAAAAAAAAAAGAAAGAAAAAAAAAAGAGTATATTTAAAAGGGAAAACTAAAGCAGACAAACGAATCTGCCCTTGCCTAAAAGTCTCCTGCGAGCACCCATTCCAAGGGCCTCCAGCGGTGTGCGGCGGGAGCGGGGGTGGAGCGGCCGCTGCTTTTCACTCCCAACACGCGGCTCCCGCCCGGCCCCGGCCCCCGGCAGTGCCGACCCCGGGGACAAATCCCCCGTCCCTGGGCGCCCGTCCCGCCGCACTCACGCTGCCCGCTCCAGCTGCCGCAGCAGGCGCACGGCCCGAGCCCGCCCCGCCGCCATCGCCTCTGCGGCCGCACGGGGATCGGGATCGGGGTCGGGATCGGGATGGGGCCGGGCCGGCGGCAGCGCCTCCTCCCGGGGCAAGGGGCCGCTTCCCGGCCCCGCACCAGTCACACGGGGGAAATGAGAACTGTCTGCACTCAGTCCCTCCCCAGCCAGTGCCCCTGCGGCCAATGCAGGCACCGAACTGCAAAACCCAACCCGCGCCTGTTTCAAGGCACGCAAAGCCTGATTGCTAAAATACACAACACGGAGTGCCAGCGAAGAGATACTGAAGTACAGTTAGGGCTGAGTGCGGGTCAAAGTACTTGTCACGGAAAAATACTGAAAGTAGTGGGACTGCAGAGTGAAAATAATAAAAAAGCCGTGGTCCTGAGCATAAGGCAATTTAAAATTAAGTGAAATACTTTTCAGACTTTTTTAGTGGTGCTCAGTGACAGGACGAGGAACAATGGCCATAAATTACAACACAAGACGTTCCACTGCGATGCAAGGGAGAACTTCTTTCCACTGACAGTGGCAGAGCACTGGAACAGACTACCCAGGGAGGCAGTGGAGTCTCCCTCTCTGGAGACATTCATAACCCACCTGGATGTGTTCCTGTGTAACCTGCTCTAGGTGGCCCTGGCTTGGCAGGGAGGGTTGGACTAGACGATCTCGGGAGGTCCCTTCCAACCCTAAGAATTCCATGATTCTGTAAAATTACATGGTAAACTACAGTGCAGGATGGATCAAAATTATGTAAACACATTCTTAAGATTCTCTAAGCTATGCTGATTAGCTGACAGAAAAGTGTATCAGTATTAAGCAAAGCTAATAATGGATTCTTGCAAAGAAAGCATCACTTTTCTGTTGCAGCAGGTATTTTGCCTTTGCATACTGCTGTTATTTATGTATTATAGAGTAGTAAAAAAAGGTTAATGCATCAAAAAAGGAATTTACTTGCAATACACTTTTAAGGGCAGGTAGCTGGTGTATTCTGGGTCTCTGGGAAAGTAAAAGTACTTCAGAAGATTGAAGATACTGAAAATTCCCTTTTGTGGACATGCAAGTATCTGGTATCCCTGCCCATGGCTGAGGGGATGGAACTAGCTTTAAGGTCCCTTCTAACTCAAACGATTCTGTGATTCTATGAATGGATTAGTTGAGCTTAAAAAGGACGATTTTGCAAGGTGCTGAGCTCAGAAAAGCATATTAATGGCCTGACCAGGCACCTACATGAAGCTGTGAAGCCATCCATTTGTGAGAACCAGAAACTGACAGCAACACAGGGGCACCTGCATCTCCGCTTAGGTTACTTCATCGCTGCTGGAAATGTACAAACCGCCCAGGATTTTGGTGGAGAGAGTTTACAAATAACCTCAGCAGCAGCACAGAATACTTATGAGGTATGTCTATGTGTTGTGAAAGACCCCATCTCTCTGGATGAGCAGGTAAAAGACATGCCCTATGGAAATGCCTGGAAGTTCAGAGGTCCGGAATGTAACTCTAAACAACCTTTTCCACCCGTTTTTTGCCCCTGCTTTGTCTTGATACTCACACTGAAGGCTTGATAACAGAGGGTTGTGTCCACAAGACCATTCCTGACACCAGCATGACTGAAGCAGCCTGCAGCAGTGCAGACTGCTCAGTACAGGGGCAAGAAATATTTCAGAGGCAAACAACACATGGTTGAGCGCTACTCAGTCTATCAATGCCATCCAAGCCCCAAGGTGTACATACTTCTTCTGCCCTCGCCAGCTGCCTTACACAGATGTTTTGCTTTCGGATGCTTTTTGCTGAAGCTGCCATCCAAACTGAACTGCTACAGAATGAGACAAGAGAACTGCTATAGTCATCGTGCTTTTTTAAAAACTCATTTGCAGTGAGGCATTATGATATCACTAACAATTCACAAACTTGAAAGTTTGAAAACCTAATTTAACAGAGATTGCTGAAACTTGTTTTACTAATTTTCTTACCAGGAAGCTTTCCTATAGTTAAGCCTGGTACAGGGTTTTTTTTTTCCTACATGTTACCTACGAAGTTCAAAAGAATAATCTGCAGAACTCAGATCACTTCCACTATCAGCTCTCAAACTGCTTGGTGAAGAAAAACACTGTAAAACTATTTCTAGGAAATGATGGATTAGCACTACTGTGGGGAGAAATTTGGGTTTTAACTTGCTGTTCAATACAAACATTTTTCTGTTGAATTCAATGGCTGGTTTTGACTTCCTTTTCCAATCAACAGATCGCTCTAGAGAATCTGTACAATTTCTTAGGCTCTGCAATAAATCTTACAGTAACTTTTCACATCCCCGTGGTAACTCAGCCTGCATACCAGAACTGAGCAGCAGCAGTTGACTTAGCAGAGCAAGAGCTCCACCGTCAGGCCACTTGCCCAGAGCAGAAAACAGCAGCCACATCCTTTATCTGTGGCTGTTACTCCATCAAAACACAGGTCACAGCCGCGGTCCATCCCCAGTCCCAGCTACCTGAACATGGGGCAGCCTCAGCTCTGCCTGGAGACGTTGCAGCAACATGTGACACGTCACTGGGAAACTCCTAGCCTGGGTGGAATCAGAGCTCCCAACCCCTTGATACATCACCAATTTCCCTTGGATGGAGAATACAGCCTTCCTTGACTGCCAGCTAAGATCCAATAGCAGGACATTTTAGAAAAGCCAGAGCATATTTATTGACAAGTATGTGTGTGAACAGAGTACGGGGTGGGAGGCTGCAAGTGACAGTCCCTTCCCACGCTTTAGTGGGCATTCCCAGCCCGTGCCGCACACTGTCCCTCACGCCTTCTTCCTCCTGCCGCCGCCGGTGCCACCGCCTGCGGGCTTTTGCTGCTGCTGCCGCCGGGCTCCGCTCTTCTTGCCGCTGCGGCCCGGCCGCTGCTGCCGGCGGCCGCGCTTGCCCCGCTGTGACTGCTTCTTGCCCTTGTGGGCGGCCGCCTCGGCCTCCTCCTGGCGCATCTGCTTGTTGACAGCGCGGGTGATGTCCAGGACCGGCTTCTTGCTGCCCATGTCCCGCAGCAGCTCCAGCTGCCGGCTGCGCTCGGCCGCCAGGTTGCCCAGGAGAGGCTCGAAGCGGCGCTTCTTGCCGCCGCTGCGGGAGGGCGGCTCCGCCGACTCCTTCGGCAGCCGCGGCTGGAAGCGGCCGAGCGAGGCGGTGGAGACGCGGGCGACGCGGGCGACCCGGCGCAGCTCCTGGCGGTCCTGGTGGCCGGTGGGGTGCAGGGGCGCGGCGGGCACGGCGCTGCCGGCGCGGTGGGCCCGGGCCAGGTTGCGCAGCCGGTTCAGCTCGTTGCGCGCCACCCGCTCCCGCTTCTCCCGCCGCAGCCGCGCGAACTGGTCCTCCTCGGGGTCGGCGCCCGCCGGCACCTCCGCCAGCCAGGCGCGGGCCGGGTCCCCGCCCGCCCGCCGGTAGCCCCAGCGCCGCCGCCACTCCTTGGCCTGCTCGTCCCACACCAGCGAGGTTTTCTTGCGGCGGCGGATGCCCTTCAGCCGCGCGAACTGCTCCCAGCGCGTCGGCGGCCGCGGCCGCGGCGGCGGCTTCTCCCGCGGCAGGCGGAAGGTGGGCTCGGGCAGCCGCGCCACCAGCGGCCCCCCGGCCCCGCCGGCGCGCTCGGCCGGCAGCTCCCAGAGCCGGGACACCAGCAGCTGCGTGTTGTCCCGGGCCAGCGCCCGCAGCAGCGCCTCTCGCCGCGGGCCGGCCCCGCGCAGCGCCGCCGCCGCAGGCGGGTTGCGGTCCAGCGCCAGCAGGTTGCCCAGGTCGAACTCCAGCTCTAGCTCCTTCTCCACCGTGATGCTCCGCCGCTTCTCCGCCTCCTGCTCCTCGGCGGCCGCCAGCACCGCCTCCACCCGCACGGCCGCCATGGTGGCGGCGGCAACACGTGCGAGCGGCCCCGCCGGTGCCCCGGGAAGCTCCTCCGGGTCAGAGCGCCGGAACCGCCGCACCCGGAAAAGCCCTGCCCGCGGGGGAGGGACCCGCGCAAGGCCCGCCTGGAGATGTAGTCCCGGGCCGCCGGAGGTCCTGGCGGTGACGGTCCCGCCTGAGAGAGCCGCGACTTCCCACAGGCCCTCCCGCGGTCTGCGCCCGACGCTGCAGTGTCGCCGCGCCTCGGCGTCCCTGGCTTGCGGGCAGGCGCTTCCTATCCCAGAATCGATTAGGCCAGAAAAGAACCCTGAGAGCATCGAGCCCAACCTATGGTCGAACAACAGCACCGTGTCAGTAGAGCATGGCACTAAGTGCCACGTCCAGTCTTTCCTTAAACACCTCCAGAGATGGTGACTCCACCACCTCCCTGGCCAATCCATTCCAATAATTAATCGCCCTTTCTATGAAGAAATTCCTCCTAATGTTCAACCAGAACCTTCCCCGGCACAGTTTGAGCCTCTGTCCACTTGTCCTGTCATTGTGTGGTAGAAGAGGCCAAACCGCACCTGGCTACAACCTCCTTTCAGGTAGAGAGTGATAAGGTCACCCCTGAGCCTCCTCCAGGCTGACAACCCCAGCTCTCTCAGCAGCTCCTTGGAGAACTTACCCTTTAGACCCTTTGCTGATGCTATCACCAATGATACTGATGAAATCCCCAGTGACACCCAGGCTGCAGCTGTGCAGGTGCTGTGGTGCCCCAAACCCATCTCTCACTGCCACGACGAGTGGTGCTGAGGTGGAAAATGTGTGCGAAGAGCCTGCAGGTGAGGGGATACAATGCCAAAAGCATAGAGTTGCGACCATCATAAAGACAACACCGCCCTGCAGCTTCCTCTACCTCTGCCTGCACTAGAGATGTGCCATGACGTCCAAACTCTGAACAGGACAGGGACTGCAACACAGGAACATACTTTCCCCATGGTTTTTGGTTGTTGTGTTGTTTTGGTTTTTTTTCTTTCTTCCCTTCTTTTAGCATATGATTATGTTTAACACTCCTTGCTATAAGCAGTACCTGTAAGCGCTCCTTGCAGGATCAGAATTCTAGTATTTTATTGCAGGACCCCAGAGACTGATGTAGGTTCTGGGGGGAAATCTCCCTGCAGAGAAGGGAGAGGAGGAATTTGGGAAGCAGTATCACCTGGCAGATGTCTCATCAGGCATAATTACAAGTGAAGTGATCGGGTGATATGGTGTGCACCCAAAGGTCAGCTGGGTCAGAGATACCTCCGTGCTATTTTTAAACAAGTGTGCTGTGGAAGAATCCTTTTATAGCTATACAGAGATCTGGCTTGTATGGCCATGACATTTTCGTGCCCAAAAAACAAGTTCATGGTAGCACTTAACTTCATGGTAGATGAGGGAAGGGATGGGAGGTTTTTTATACTAGGTACAGTTCTCTACTAAGTTATATTACATCTTTCCTTTATGTTAATTTTGGAGTGATGGAAATGATTCTGAGTGTAATGCCACAGCGGTATTGTTGAAATGAAAAGAAAATGTAACATGAAGACAAATAGCTGATTCTCTAATTCTAATGGCTAACATAGCCAAAACTTGCCCTTTTTAAGTCTAACTATGATAATTTTCTTTTTTCTCCCAAGTCAGCAGTTTTGAGCATGATTTGTATACTGTGGAGCAGCAGAGTCCCTGTGTATTTAAATCCAAGCCAGATGGCACAGACTATTTTCTCATTTACCACAAGATGGCATTGGATAATATTTTGTTCCCTAATTTGGACAGCTCATACTTTCACCTGGAATCGCAGATAAAATTATTTTTAAAGGCAGTTCTTTGAAGAGATGTATAAGTACTATCTATACTTAGGCAAAAATTTAAACTTTTGAACTTCAAGGTCCACTGTTTTGCTAGTTTGGTTAATACCTTTAAACTGATTCATGTACCCTACTGTTTTATCTTTTTCATCTAACATCTTGGAGTTCTTTTGGTCTATATTTATACAAAGCCCAGAATGTTGCAGATAAATGCCTGGGACTGAGAGGACATAAATGGTAGTATCTATTGCACTTCCTAAGTTGCTTGAAGTGTTAATGATTATCACTGGAATAACAGAAGGTGTGCATGCCAGGAATCCATCTTCTTGTTTTACCTGAAAACACGTAGAGGAATCTCAGAAGGTAAAAACTACTTTCTGGAAACTGCTGTGTAGAACTGAATTCCAGCCTTTTTGTGCAGTCCAGAAATCTGCACCTCAGAGCGAGAATGTGCTTTTGGTGATTGCAGTTTATGGTTTCATGGTGTCATTGGGAAGGTGGTAGTCGGAAGAATGTTTGAATGGATTTGTATAAAGTCATGGATATTTTGGGAAACTGTCCCATTCTGGAAAGGGGCTTCTGAGATGCTCACTATAGTGATCATAGCCACACTTTGAGCTTGTAATCCCGGTTTAGAGCTGGGAATTACAAGCAGGCACACTGCTTCTGTTAGGGGAATAGGTGTGTGTGTACTGCTGCAAATTTGGGCTTTTCAAAAGATGAAATGGTGACACCAGTGTTGAACTATAGAAATGGCTTTTAGGGAATGAATGCTCTCATTATCTTATGTTTGCTCCAGGTTATTTAATGGACTTCTTCAGCAAGTTTTAAAAGAGTGAAATTTTAGAAAAGTTTATGCATTTTAATTATCTCTGCTTTTGGGTTCCTGGGCTCCTTTTAGAATCTGAAATAATGCATTTCTCAAACTGCCTGTAGACTGGATTTGTAAGTGCTCAGCCATAGGGCTTGAAAGCAGCTAACTGTGGGTACTTACAATCCATAGATAAATAAACAATTTCATCATTGCTTTCCCTTTCCATGAAGTTCTTTACCTTTTCAGTATGAACAATAGTAATACGTATCAGTGGGGGGGGGGGGGGGTATGTACATGCTTAATTCCTTAGTGTCTGCTTGTTTTCTTTACTGTGAGGTCACCAGACAGAATCTGGATGCTTTTGCAAAGTGCAGGTTTTCTTTAGGGTGAAGAAGGCTGTAGAGTTTTATTTTTGTTTGTTTGTTTTTGTCTTTGCTTGTTTGTTTGGTTTTGCCACATAAAATTTTTAACTGCATGAAAAACATGAGATGCCAGTGTGTAATTTGTAGAAACACTTTCCCAAAAGATTAATAGAAAGCATAATGCAGGGTATGTGTGATGCACCAAAAGAACTACAACATCAGCATGATATACTGAGAGGTTTGTTTTTCCTTTGGAAAAGAATAAAGAATTATCCTACGTAAGTTTATTTTTGTAGTTTCTGTTCAGATGGGCTACAGCTTTAAGTTTGTGTTTGATAGGAGCTGCTCTAATGTGCAGGATTAATGTCTCACTGTTAGTGATACCATTAACTTAGATTTACTCTTCAAACTTTTGCCAATTACCTCTGGATGGCAGTAGATGTAGTTACAAGATGATTCAACCAATTCATAAGCCTGCTGTGAGGATTGTTATGAAGAGCACTTTTATCAGGAAAACTCAAAATGCTGATAATTTTGGCAAATAGTAGAAAGTGCCCTTAAAATATCCACACTATCTCCAAATCATTGCCTTCCACTGACTTTGTTCAGCACACTTTGAAGTAAAAAGCTATGTTGTAGGATTTCTTCATATAAGGGAGAAGTTATTTGCTCATTGAAGCTAAATTAAGTACAATAGTTTAGGGATCAAATTCTGCTTCCTGATACATTTTTTTACCCCTGTAGGATTTATTACAGCGTGTATCTTATTTTCTGGGACATGTAAGTGCCTTTCAGCCCAAATAATGAAGAACAAGAATGCAAATTTGGCTAAACAAAAACTCTTTCCTAGTCACTAGCCCATAAGAACTGTCTTTAGGAAATAAAAAAAAATTCAAATACTTTAGGAGCCATCTTTTTAAAATATGAGAATTGACTTCAGCAGTATAACAAAAATATACCTGGAAGTCACCCCTTTTCCTATGAGAAGAGTTAAATTAACTCATTACAAATACTGGGTCATTCCTTCTCAGGGTTTCACCACTGTAAGGCCTTACTAGGAATCTGGTAAGGGTCATGCTTAAGTCTAAACAAATTCTGTTGATGTTGATAATATCTGTGCTCACATGCTTAAAAACCATTCTGGCTGGTTTGTAAATGGGCAGATTTTCTGTCCAAAGATTCAGTGTGATTTTAGCAGAAATGTTGTATTTGTGGAAAAAACGTGCAGATAAAACTCAGGAGGCTATGGCTCTAGTTTCAAAACCTAAGACTGGGTAGTTGGGAATGCAGTTACAAGTGAATAACTAAGCAGAGCCTGATTTTTGGTGCAGAAGCCAGAACACAGATAGCTGGTGAGATAGCAGGGAGATTTGGATGACTGCAGGCGCTGTGGAAAGTGATGGGTAGACCATAATCTATTTTCATCATTTGACTGGCTGTGACTGTGTGGTTTCACTGAACTGATTTGGGGTAAACAAAACAAAGCTAAGCTAATTTGAGGCCTTCCCAAGTGCTTGATGCCTATCTTGCTATGCATTAGGGAATCAGACTGAGAACAGATTGTGATGTGGTTTGCTTTTTTTTTATGAGTTCTACAGTGACCTGATTTTTTTTGAGAAAGTTTTCTTGTAGCGTGGTCTTAATATAAGAAGTACCAGCAATGGTGTGGCTAAGTTTTGTTGAGTGTTTTTTAGGATAATTTAAAGAACAGAGTGAGAACTTTATCAGACAGTGATGGAAAGAATGGCAACGTAGTAACACATTCTTTTTCTAGGGTCAGTCCTTCTTATCACCTGTCTAGAGTAGACCTACTTTTTGGCATAAGATTACTTCTACAAGCTAAAAAAAAAGCCCATGAACGCATTTCCTTCTTTTAGAACAAATCTGTCATGCACAGAGATTTGCCCTTGTTTAAGTCTGCACTTGAAACCAGAAGAACAAAAGCGGTTCCTCTGTTCTTGGATTGGGTTCATGGTTGGAAATATCTCTGACACTGGGAGTGAGATGGAACATGTAAATCTTCATCCTTGATACAAAAGATGTGTCGTAGTCATTACTGATTTTTATTGACAGAGGGACACAATGCAAATCAAATGGAGCAGGAGGTTCAATATTGTGCATCTGAGAGAAGGGTAAATGTATATCCACTGAAAATGACCATGCCAGTTCCTATATTCTAACACTTTCATGAGTCAGAAATAATCCATTTCCCAGCAGTGGCTTTCTTGGGACATGTTTTCAATGGAAAACCTCAGCCTTTTACGTGCATTTACAAATACTCCATGCATGTGACTAAACCTATGCAGATAACAGTGTTCACGTGTGCAAGAGAGATCTAAATATTCATTTTGGTAAAGCAAAACAGGTGAGACCTGATCTCACAGAAAGACAGTGCAATGCATTCAGGACCATGATTCTTCAGAGACTTATTGAGGAACTTTGAACCTGAGCCTAGGCATGGATCCAAACATCATTTCATACTCATACCGCAACCATTTCACACACCACAACTGCCTGAATCTTCTCCCAACCTTTGCTGGATGACATGGAGATGTGTACTGAAGTGCTGCTTGCCAAAGGCATCTTCAAAGCCTTGGTGGTACTTGGCAGGCAGCAAGCAAAAGGTCCCCCAAACACAGTTTTGTAACCTTTTATCCTCCACATTTCCATTCATTGGGGGGCTGATCTGTTAGGATGGAATTCTGTCCTCAATGAGTTTTCAGACTATTTTAGTCTTAAATTTACATTAAAGACTTCACGGTCTTGCTAACACATTTTTAGTTGACAGTTATCTATGCAATGGGAAAGAAGTCTTGGTTTAGATCTTTTTGTGCACATAAATATGGCACTTTTCAGGTTCAATCCAAGGTGTTAGGGAGGTTTTCAACCACACGTAACCACAGGTGACTCATGTAAGACAAGAATCATCTGTAAACTTGTATGAGCTTCTACCTGCATTGTGGTTCAGAATAAATCAGGGGAAATTCTGTTAAACAAATATTTTTCATTTTGAATGTCATACAGCCTAAGGCTGTGACTCTACATCATTACTCAGTGACGACAGATTTGGTTAAAATAGTTCTTATGCTGAAAAAGAAGTCCTAGAGATTAACATAGTCATTTCACATGTTTTAGACCATGCTTGCAGGGCAGCTGAATCAGCATAGCTTCTGGGGTGGGGTGGGAGCTAGGCATTCCAGAGGGAACAGCAATCTCTCAAACTGGTTTTGTCCCTGAGGGAATTAACCACAACTTGACTCACAATCAGGGATGGCTTCCCTTGGAGAAACAATCATGACTCGTGTCTACAGCAGCCTACCAAACCTCTTCTTGAAGAAGTCTTTCTTGTAAAGGTGGCTTAACTGCTCACGTAGCATCAGAGATCTCCTGTAACTGCTTGTTTAGCAACCAGAACTCACAGCTTGGTGCTTTAAGGGGAACTGGCAGCAATTTGCTGTTACCTTACTATAACATACTATAAACTAAACCCATTGCTAAATGGGTTTCTCAGTCATTCCTGCAAAGGGTTTTGGGAGCATCTCAGAGGAGTGGGTTGGGGATAGCTGGAAGCAAGAATGACGCTGGCTCTCACGAGGTAACCTCCCTGCTGCTGCTGCTGCTGCTGAATCAGAGCCCTCGGAGCTGGGGCAGGAAATCCCTGTCCTAATCTGCAGTCAGAGCTCTAGTGTCCTCAGAGGGGATGAGATTCTCTGAGCTACTAAGAGCCTCCCTCGTGCTGCCACAAACCCATATCAGCTGTTCTGTGCAGTGCAACCTTATTCTTCTAGTTTTCTGCAGAGTGTCTCTGTTTATCAGCTGCTGCACTACAAGAAAAAGGGCAAAATGGGATACAATTTTAGTTTCCAGAATCCTTCTACAGGCACTGTGGGGACTGCTCAATCTGTAATTTTTCTGAATTACTAAGGAAATTTTAAAGCAGAGGCAGGGCAATTTTGTGTGTAGCAGTAATTAGGAGCAGTACAATGAAAATAAATATTTTCACACAGTAAATGAAAGGGACAAACTAAAAGATTTGCTTCTTCAGCCAGGGGTGCATTAAGCCAAGCTTAATCCATCATACTGTTAAGTGTTGGTTTAAAGCCTGCAGATTTCTCCCACAGGTCATGTTCAGTCTTTGCCTCTGGGACTACCTGTTAGTGTGAGGTGCTGTATGGAAATAGGAGCATTTGCTGGGCTGCTCTTTGTTTCTCCTTTCTCTGTAGTATTTACAGGGCCAAGCACTTGCATTCTCTAGTGTCCCAAATATTCCTGATTCTGAGAAAAGACACTTTCCTTTTCTCTTGAAGATGATGTAACACCTGCCTACTTTCTGAGCCTCTGAATGCTTGCCTTGCTGCATCCAGAGCACATCATGTGGAGTGCCTCAGGGGTGCTTCATGTAACCCATCACCTGGATCCTTGTTTCCCTCTCATCACTTGCATTCCCTTCTGTTGTTCCTTCTTCTTCACTGCATTAAAGCAGATGTAGAGTCATAGAACAGTTTGGGTTTGAAGGGACCCCTAAAGGCCACCTAGTCCAACCCCTCTGCAATGAGCAGGGAAATATTCAACTCAATCTCCAAGGCCTGTTAATTCTAATGAGTTTACTTACTTGCTCCTGTATTTGAAGATGTTCTTCATAGTCTGTGCTCTACTCTGATAATGTCCATTAGTATTTCTGATTATTTTTGTGATACACCAGGCTTGAATTCCCATGATTTGTGGGGAAATCTTGCTGCACCCCACAGCCTGTTTCCAGACTAGTTTGTTGGTGGACAGAACAACCACTTGGGGTGCCCAGATGTGTCAGAGCATGAGTTTCTGGTGCAGGTTCACAGAGCACTTCTGGGGACCTGGAAAAAGTGCCTACTAAATTGTGTGAGTAAGCCAGGCTTAAACTTTCCTATAATGCACTGATTTAAATGGCACAATAAGTGTGAATGGTGTGATAACTGTGAGAAACAGGTGTTGGTAAGTTCCAGAAAGAGCTGATGGTAAGTTTGAGTTGTAAATTAAGCTTATGACTCAATCCTCTTTAACGTTACTGGTCAGTTAAAGGATCATGGAAAATCCCAACTGTACATTTGCTGTGGGCAGCGTTTTGTAGTGGAAAGCAATTGTTTTTCATTCACTTGCTACGGCCTTTCCTGAGTTTTGTATCATACACCAGTGAAAATACAGACGACTACAATCAGAGAGAGTAGATGAAAGAAGAGGAAAGCTACGTGGAAAAATACTTTATAAATGAATTTTAGAGGATCAGTAGGGAAGAAGGAGGTGAGCAACATCTCTTTAAATGAATGGTTTGAATGATTGCAGCTTTTCCTTCACTCCAATTTACTCAAGCTGTGCAAAACAGCTCTAGATAAAGCATATTCTAATTATGTGTTTGCTGATTAGAGAAAGAAAAAAACCACAACCCTGGAGGTGGTTTAGGTCTGGACTGGGGATATTCACAGATCTTGGGAGATATTCTTGTTCAGGCTATGGATTAGTATGATGAAAGCATCTGACACTAAGTCTGTGTCTTCTAAATAACCCCTCTAAACTCAAAAATTTGAAAAAAAAGAAAAGTAGATGGATGCTACCAAACATCCTGTTGAGCAAAAGGGGTTGGGTTTGGATTGGAAACTTGAAGATTTGTGTTAATCATCTCAATGGATTTAGCAGTGGTCTTCAAGGTGGCACGAAATCTTTTTTTTACATAAAAGAAAAATGCGCTTTGATTGCAATATTGATTACTGTCCTCTGGGAAAAAAATTGATCTTGCTTTTTTGTACCTTCAAATTTGAGTTTGCATTTTGAGTTAGCATTTTCTGTGTAAATTACACTAGTTTAAAATTACATATATATAAAAAGAAACTATCTTTGTAAACCTGTTTTCCTGCCTCTCTTCAGCTAGCTACTTTGCTAGCCACTTGTGTTTTCCTTTGTTTGCATTTGGAAGTTTAAACCAAGGCAGAAAATATTAAACATGAACTCAAAAACCTAACTAACTGAAGACTTGTTTTCTTCCTTCTACAAACCCACTTTTTTTTTTTTTTTTTTTTTTTTTTTTTTTTTTTTTTTACATGCAGATTTGCTGAGATGTGATCAAACAGGACACAGGCTATGATTCTGAGTTGGTTTCATTATAATTTTGGAAAATTCAACAGACTGTTGCAAACTTGCTCTTTGCAAAATGCCCAGATGTACAAGCCTCCAAACTCCCTTGAAATACTCCTTTGTTCTGCTGTTTTTCAGGGTAGCACCATAACAGCAATTTTCAAGGAAAAGTTGCTTTCACATTATACTTCTCTCTGGAAATGGGTGGGCTGATAGATCTTTCAGGGTCCAGAAGACACATTTGAAGTTTAAATGCATAGTAAACTTTTGCTGCAGCAACACTAAACCCATGTCATTTTATTACCATTTGCATTAGATAGAGAGGAGCAAAATTTAGCCAGATTTCCCCCACATTTTGGGCAGTGAGTGGGGCTTGCCAAGATAATGAGAGCTAGTGCTAGATGGGAGCTGCTCAGACAGACCAAAATACGCTGACTGCTACTGTGCTTCATCTCTCAGCTTCATCTTTAGCTAAATAAGGTGGGAAAACTCTTGTTTGCAGCCTGATCCAGGAAGGTACTCAGGCACATAAGGAGTCCTACTGATTTAAGGGTTTGAAATGAGGTATATATTTAACTTCAAGTTTTGAAAGATAAATTCTCCAATAGTGTGCCTCAGTGAGCACAAAATTGTAAAGCTCTGCGTTCTCACTGTGGTCTCGAAATGAAGGAGTGCAGGCACCAACAGAACATGGATTGTGGGATGCAGGTTTTGTTTCAGTGTACCTGTCTTATGAGAAGTGCCTCACAAAGAAATTTTGTGTATTTATTCTCAGCATGAATCCATCCCTGCAACTTTGGGAGTTTCTCAATGAAATTGTTCTGTGCTAACACTGGTACAACAGAGTCCTTGTGTAACTGCTGGCCGTGTACATCACTTTATAAGAACTGACAAATCAAAGGCCAAATAATACGTTAATTACCTCTTGTAGAAACACAAGTGCTGTTGTGACCTTTTTCTGTGTGGTACAAGCTGGTTTTTTTTGCAGTGTCCATGAGCAGTTATTTAAATTCATTATGAAAGCTGTGCAGGACCTGATCCAGAAAGTTTTACAAACCAAATTCTCTCATTGCTACTGTACAGGTCTACAACCTGATCCTTGGCAGAGGTGACTTGGCATTGCCTGGAGTTTCGTCAGCTTTGCCAGCTATCTGAGCCTGCTTTTGTGCAAACACTGTCAGTGAGACTAATTAGAAGGCCACAGCTTTACAGCATCCAGCCAGAGAGTCTTTTTTCTGAAGGTCTACAGTTAGGGCACAGTTAGGTACAAGGATGTTACTAATTGAGTATCTGCAAAATACAGGTGGGTACCCTCAGAGGGCATAATTAGGTTAAACTGCTGAAAAGGGTGTGGAAGGGGAAAAAATCATGCAGATACTCCAGACAATTAATAACATTCTTGTAACTTGCATTACATACCCACACAGGCACTGTGAATGAGACCTCAGCAAGGCAGCTTTTCCCAACTATTCCCTACAGTTCCCTGAGACTTTTTAAGGCTCCCTCAAGAGAACACGTTGGTGTCTGTGGGCTGGGAGGATTGCATCAAGAATTCAAAATTCACACACTTGCAGCATTGCGAATGGGAAGGACCTCCAGAAGTTGCAGTGATGATAATTGTGCCTCCAGCCCATCTTCATTTGTGTTTGGTTCTCCAGAATTTTTATGCTTGTTGCTGTCCTCTGAAAGCTTTCTCTTAGAGAAAGCCTACATCTTTCTTTGGCTGTGATACCCCGGATGAACATCAGTAACATACCTCCTAGGTCTTGCCAATGGCCTTCCTGGCTTCCTTTTAGTACCTCAAAGAGTAAGAATGGCTTTTTTTTTTTTTCCCCAGCATCACAGACTTGATTCATATATGACCCATGAGACAGTATAACATGGTTTTGTGCACAACTGCTGACTAATGAGAGGCTCCCCTTTCTAAAATATAATACAATACACAGTATAATATAGTACAGTATACAGCCAGTCCACATTAAATTAAAATGAAAACAGTAAGCTGAGCATCTCAATAACATATTAACTCTTGCAGCCCTGACCTATATGAGATGACTAAGATCTCATGGAACATAACCAGTATTAATTTTATATTGTTGTACTTGCATTATATAGATGAATAGAATAATATTAAACGTAGAGCTAGTGAAGAGCAAAATAGCAAATAGAGAAAGTGAACCAATCCGAATTCTTCGCTCAGAAGTGAAACTGGCAGGGAACTGGGAGATAGGACTGTAAAGTTTCAGAATTTTCTGTGTTGCTGCCTGAAAATGCCAGGCGAACGATCCCTTTGGCTGCCATAAACAGCAAGTCCCACAGTACTGGTGGTGATCAACAACACTTTTTTTGTGGAAATTCGAAGTAGACCATAAAATTCTCAATGAAGACATTTTGAAATGTCAAGAATGTTGCAATTGACAACAGAATGTCACTTGGGGAAAAAGCCCATCTTGACACCAAAGCAGATGGCAGATGAGACAATTGAGCACTATGTCACATAGCTGTACAATCAAGCAAAGCCGTATGAATTTGACCAGCTACCAATAAATTATTAATAATTTGTCTTCTGACATATCACCAGGTGAAAACAGGGTACTGGATGCTTATCTATCATGAATAGTTGTGAGTGGCAGGACCTAATGCAAAACTGTGCTCAGTTCCTTTTTATAAATTCAGAATTCATACTGGAGCTGTCTTTCAAGATGAAGGCCTAAACTGTCAGGGTTTAAAAAGGGTGCATGAACAAAATTCTATATATTCTAACTCTACAATGCATGCAGTCATTTAAACATGGACTATTGCCGCTCATGTCATCTAATCAAGATTTCCCTACTCTGTTTTCCCAATTGTACAGTCTGGTGGATTTAAGTAGATTTATCTGGTTTTCACTTTTGTGTAAATTCAATGGGAATTGGAATCCTGAAATAAAAGTGAAAATTTATGTGCAATGGCCTGATTCTCATTTAGTCAGACATCACTTTGAACTTCTCTAACTGTATGACAGAATTGTGAAACAAATATGAATGTAATCTATATAGTAAATGAGATGCAAGATAGATTTTGTATCAGAAAGCATTCAAGGCTGAAAATGGCTTTGCTCCTTAGGACCAGAGCATAGATTAATTAATTTCTACTCACCTATGCACTTTTGTGATGAGCCAAAATTTAACTGGAGGCCTGGAGGCAGTTAGAATTAGAAATTTGTGGATTTATATATTCAGAAACTTAGTGTAAAAAGAAAATGAGATCCACCTAGTTCCTCATTCATTTCCAGGTGTTTTCCTTTTGGTTACTCTTACAGAATACTGAAATCTCCTGTAATTTTATTAGAAACTACCTTGAGCTTAATTTGCACAGTAATTAATTTATTGAGAAGTTTAATTGAGAAGCATTTGACAGTAAAGATCTCTAAATATTTAAAATTCAAGTGCTGCATATGGTCTCATCACATTAGAAAGTAATCAACCATCTTGAGACAGGTTAATAAAAGCATCTTAAACTCATCATCAAAAGGCACTCTTGATCTCCATTATCAGGCACAGGACGCCTAATGATTCATTGATCACATTTTCTCTGTTCAACAAAAGTATCATGAGCTGAAAGGCTTCAAGATATGCAACATGAGAGGATTTTTCTCTTGCCTCACAACTACATTTGACAGATGACCTTTAGGCTTTCTTTCACATTAGTGAGATACTTAACAAAAATAATGCAGATACATTTTTCACTGTTATCTGATGCACATGCTCACACAATCTTCTATTTGGTACCACACAGTAAACAGATAAAAGAGTCTTACTTCTGTAAATGCCTTCATTATAAATAAGTACCCTGCTTTCAGCTTCCCTCTTCCAGTAGGATTAGAAGGTTTAAAAGCCTCTGGATGATCCTATGAATGCACGTAGTTAACTGCTGCTGTTTCACAGGGAAAATGGTGCACCTGTAGATATACAGGAGGTTTTCAGTATGGCTATGTGGTCTGCTTGCATCCCTTCCATCCAGCATATCAGCAACTGCACTTGGATCTCCGAAGTACCAAGAGATCCCACGTGCTCAGCATTTTGGTTTGCACCCTTCACCTTTGTGCACTTCAGGGGGCAGACCGTGGCTTGCCTTTCTGTCCTAAGCTCACCTGAAATCTCCTGGCTGGGTTACAGATAACAAGGGAGCTGTGACGTTGAGGACATCCATAGCCAAGTGCTCACCCAGGGTCCTGGATAGATTGGCAGTCTGTGCAGAAATACTGCGGTCAGCATCAGAGCTGGAAGCTGAAGGTGACTCAAGTGTGAGCTGCAGTCGCACCTCTGGATCACGGCAATGTTCCCATTTTCACTGCTTCTTCAGTCCTGGCATGTATTTCCTTCAGCTGAAGCTGCAGGCTAGAGGTGTTGTAGAGGGCACAAGACTGCATAAAGGTGTTAAAAGAGCTCCCCATTAGTACATCAGTTGTCCTCACTGCACATCCTCATTCTGCCTGTTTTGCAGGTAAAACCTGAAGTTATTCCACAGAAGTCAGTAAGTTTGAGAAACGTGGTCTTGTCTGTCTGAAGACCTTTCTCTGCTGAGTAGAAGGGGGCAAAGGAAGTTGTTCTGCCGGGATGAGCTGACACCCTTGCGCTCTGCAGGTGAGAACAGGGAGGGAGGTGAGAAGTAGGCAGACAGCATCACGGAACAGCTGGCAGAACATGATGAGCTCAAGGTCTCTTGGCTGTTGGCCCAAATCCATCCAAAAATATCCAAAGCCAAAAAAAAAAGGGAAATAGCTGAGCCATGTCATTGTTCAGCAAGGGTATCCAGATTCTGCTAGCAGCCTTTGGAAGACCACCATGGATGGGAAGTGGAACCATCCCCATTCATGGCCTAGCTCATCAGTGTGACTTGAACTCAGCATCATTTTACTTAACACCTGCCTGGAAACAGGTTCAAAAGTATGTTCTCAAATGGATCAGGAATTCATGGTAATTTTTCAACTTCTCTGGGATGAAGAGAGGGATGGCTGAAGACAGCAATGCTTTGATGCAATATGCCTGCAAGAGTGGAAAGTACGAGCTCTGGACAGAAGCTTTTCCTGTCTCTGAGGCTTTTATGAGGTTCCATCAATTATGAGACAGTTGAATCTTTATTGCCCCTCTATTAATAAGCACAAATGTGTGGAAAATTACCCTAATCTTCCTCCAAAGAGGATGTGCCTCCAGAATCAGTTCCAGTACCAGAGACCTCAGAATTCTGCTGCCATATTTAGAGGCGATAAAAACAGTCCTTGCGTTTCTGACCAAAATCCAAATATAGCCTATTTCTTTCTGCCAACTGAAAATGCACCTTTTTATTTCATTCAGTTTTGTTTAAATCTAACTTTGTTCCAAAGTTTTCATTCTATAAATGTCTCTTTCACTATAATTATTTAAATAAAGTGGGCAAGTGCCCAATTTAGTGAACTGAATTAGTATGCAACCTAATGTGCATTCTACTAGGGCTTGTGCTCTGTTCCCTTTACAACTTCTCCCTGACTTCAGTGGACTTACACAAGAGCAAAACCCAGCCCATGAAGGACACAGCACCACAGGCAAATTTAAGTGGGCATAGTTGCTATTTCTACAAGATTTATCAAAGTTTTTGCCCTGTGAAGAATACACTGGTTTCTACTTGGTTAGAAACTGGCAGTGGATGTCAATGATATGCTGAGACGTCTAAGCCTACCTGTCTTATGTGTTGTGGTGTGCCAGGTCCTGGTTTCCCAAGCATTCAGCTGATCTCCAGCTTGGCATTGAGACAGCCTTTGTCTGTGGTGGGCACCTGTCTCTGAGAAGTGGGAAACATGGAGCTCAAGAGTCCCTGAGAACATCAGGAAGCAGAAGAGACCATGCAGGAACATGGGTTATGTTACTGTGTTAATAACCTCAACTAGCTTTAGGCATGTACACTATAGGTGTCCACATAGAGCTGGTTGTTTAGGTTTCTTTTAGAACCACTGGAAAGGAACAAGAATTAGCAAGATATTCCGGATAACTTACTTGAGACAAGACAAAGCTTGCCCTACAAATGTTTGTTTCTCTTCAGTAAGCTTAGTGGCAGTTTGAGCCCTCATTATGTAGGTGTCACAGGTAGGTGAGATGCTCTTTCTTCTGTGGGACCTCAACAGGTAAAGACTGTTCAAGGTACCATATATATATTGTTACCCAGAGTATTTTTTCTTGTTTCCTTCTTTTTATCTCCTCTTAAAAAGCTATTTTTACTCCTCCACACTCCTTTCTTGTTTCTTTTTTTCCCCCCTTTTTTACATTTTTTTACTCAGAGTGTATTTTTCTTCCACACTTCAGTGCTTTGAGATGATGATGATGGGTCTATGCAAATGGGTTTGGCAATCAGAGTACTTAAGGAATTCCTTGAAAATATTTCCTCATCTCCTGAGGGCTAAAGGTGGAAAGCAGGACGGTAAACTGGACAGACTCATTTGACTGCCCTGGCTGAATGCTCCCCTCTTGCCCCACCTGTGTCTCACCCACTTTCAGTCCTTGCCCCAAGGTACCAGATGCAGCTGGCCAACTAACCCATGATCTGGAGAAGGGGTTGTGCATGGCAGTAGAACTGGTCTCATCCAGTGCACTCTGTGCTCCCAGAGGCTCCTACAAGTGATCTGCTGTCCTACCTGGAGTGTCTCATGCAGCTTTTTGTATTTCATCCAGTGCCAGGAGTCTCATGCACTGGGATATTTGGGGTGCAGCGATACAGCTAACTGGTTCAGGGGCCTGGTGCTGCTGAAAGAGGGTGGTGGTGACATTTTCTGCCCCTGCCTCCCTAGCTGCCAAGCCCTGCCACTTTCCACATGCCAGTGGCATGACCCTGGAGTGAGTCAGCTCAGGTGATGGACCAGCAGAAAATCACATTAAAAATGAATGAGTTTTTCTCATGAGGGAAAGAGGAGATTTCTGTTCTTTGTTCCCTTTGAAACTGCAGGCTTTCAGGTACAGCAGCGCTATGCTCTGTGGTACAGTATAAAAGCAGTATATACATCTTTAAAATGTATGTGAAGAGGTAGTACATAATGATCCAGTTCAGCTTCTGCAGAAATTTCCTGTTGTCTTCAGTGGCTCAGGATTTCACTCTGTTTCCTTGTGCTGTGTGCTGCTGTCAATATTCTCCTGCTTATTCTGCATGGTCAAAGACAAAGAAACTGTAAAACGTTTCAGCAGAACACTAACATCAGCGGTGTCCCTGCACTGGGAAGCACTTATACAATTATATTTTATCTGTTGTTGTTATATTAGGCTTTGCTCTGCTCCTGCTCCCTCCACTGAAATTCAGGAGCAATTCCCGAAACATCTGTGGGTCAACTCTGTGGATCCAGCTGCAAAGGGAATGCATAAAAAAACCCAAAAGGTCTGCAATATCTTTTGCTTTCTCCTCTTGCATCCTTTGGGGCAGAAATTCAGAGTGGCCTTCCTGAACAATACTGTACTGCTGATGTGTGAGGCCAAGTACTGTCCTGACCTTTGAGAAGGGAGAAGTCAGTCTGTGGCAGTGTCCTCATAGCCTTAGCCATGTCCTGTCACACGAGAAGGGTGGCCAGTATTAAGATGGGTGTCCAAAGCCCCTTGATTTCTCCTGGCTAGACCTGAGCCTGCCCCACGCTCAAAGCACAGGGCTCCCTGCTCACATTTGCCTTTGCTTCTCATTAGAGAATTCATCGGATTACTTGTCATAGATGAACTAGGAGTGTAATCCCAGGATTTGTCCAAAAATGCAAATCAATATTCACAGCAGGGTTTGTTTTTTGCTTTGGTTTTTTTTTGTTTTTTTTTTTATTTTCGAGGGGTGGCTCAAACATTTGTTCAACTGTATTCCTTACACTTGAGCTATAAAAAGCAGCAAAATAAGGCTGAAGCCACATAACATAAAATCAAAAAGTGACAGCAGAAATGTTTCGGTATCCACCCACCACTTGAACAAAGGAGTGGGGAATAGTGCCTTGCTTGTTCCAGAAAGACTATCATAGTGATCCAGACTAACAAACCATAAAGTCCAGTCCTCCTTAGAGCCCCGTACAGTTTTGCAAGTCAAAAAACTTGGTTTTTCCTACAGTTTTAAAGTAGGGTGCAAGGTGGTGCCAGACAGTCCGGTTGGAAGGAAAACACTGTGATTCCTTCCTCCTCTGACTCTAAAAGGAAGGCTTTTGTGATGGTGGATTAAGCACAAAAACCAAATTTGAAGAAGTAAACTATCAAATAGGTGGGAAAATGATATTATACTTGTCTGCCAGTTACACATTCAGTCAAGCTGTTTGCAGATGTGGATGAGCACAGACTATGCATTCAGCCCATCCTGCTTTCATTGCAAACCTCCTTTCTGTTTCCCAGTTTCTGATATAATCTGAGTGCACACATTTAGGGATAAAGATCCAGGGGCAGCTTTCTTTTAGTCTGCCAGATCTTTCATTACGCAGGATGTGCAACTGTGAGTCAGTCTGCCTTTTGGGGATGTCGGAGCCGGACACACTGGGACATTTAGCATCTACCACCTGGACAGTCTGTCCTTGACTCTGCTACCTTTCCAGAGAATTGCATACTTTTGGATTTTTTCATTCTTTCCTATTTTGAAATCAATTTTCATATCAATATGTTTTGTGAATCAGTTATTTTTCCCTAGCCCTAAAGATATGATACCTCTCAGAAGAGAGTGAGATGACTGAGATGCCAGTCCCTTTCATTTTTATAGGCTAGTCTTGTTTCATTAGTTTCAGGATATGGACCCGTCCAAAAGTCTTTGGGAGTAATTCCATTCTTCATGTATCTTCATGTATACATCCTCCTGAAGTGTCGATTGCAAAAGCCATTTGTCTTCATTTCCTGTACCAAAACTGGAGGACAATGTTACTGTGTACCAATTACTGCCTTGTACTGCTCTCTACTTCTCAGGTGTGTTTTAAGTCAACCTTATAACTCTGTTCCAATTTAGAAATGGCCCCAGCAGCAGTTGCACATTTGGGGTGACAAATGGTAATCCGTCCTTGCTATTCCTTAAGGATCAGCCTAAGGGACCTGAAGGCAGCTGGAAGTCACTGCAGAGAGCTTTATGTCAGGTTGAGGTCTTGGCTGCACTAGAACTCCTGCAGCTGTAGCTTGCTTGTGTGACCTCCCAGAACAGGAGGAACTCGAACTTTTACAAACTGCATGGAAAAAAAAATAAATGAAGCAAAGATTGTCTTCTGTAGGAGCAGCTGGGCTCACGGAAGATGTTTTTGTAGTGATGAACCAAACGGTGAGAATTTGCACCCTGAGCAGATATTGGTCTTCCGGGAATGTTCATGGCAGAGACATGGTCCAGTCAGGAGCAACCTGGCCTGCATAACACTGCTTTGCTTGTGCAACTGCCTGCTCAAGTACATCTCATGGCTGCTGGTGAAAGTCTGCAGTTTCTTGACACGCTGTGCACACAACTGAATGAAAAAGCAGATCTGAGCTGGAGTTCTTCTAAATGAATAGAGTGCTAGAACAAAAGTTAATGACGTTCATAACAAATTGAATCCCTCTTTTTTTTTTGAATACATCTACTTTCATACTTGGGATATCCTGGTTTGAGAGCCCCTTCAGTCAGTACACGGCTTTAGGAAAAAAAAAGTAAATAAATATATATTATTTTCATAATACTAAAATAAATTAGCTATTTTAAAATAATTATTATAATTTTGCATTAGATAGTGTGATACCTTTAAAATTATTTTTATTTTGTTTTATGTTTTGTTTTGTTTTTTTTATGTTTCAGAACCATGAGAAAAAATCATCGTGGAATGTATTTCTAGGAAAACATTGAAAAGCTGGTAAGTCAAATGCTCTGTTACTGTACTAAACAGAGGGGAAGTAGCAGAAGGAGACACCTCTGATGGCATCATTCATTAAAGGAAAAACAACTCAAAGCATCACAGCATAGCAAATTAACTATTAGGTACATCTATCTGACTTGATGGTAATACCTGTACTGTGGTCTGGACCAAAAAAACCCACAACTCTGTCCTCCTGAGATTACTTCTGAAGTACTTTAGTACTGTCACATCCCCCTGGCTTTGCTGTTTTCTTTACTCCTGACAGAACGTTTGTGTAAATGCAAGAAGAAAGAGAGGCGATTGTATAGCAGTTTGACAGCTCTAATTATGAATATTTAAGAGCCGCTTAAATGTGCTCTTTTCTATCACCTAATTTCCTATCAATGACAGCATTGGAAGCACTTGTCTCATTTTTCAAATCAAAGCTTCCTCAAGCAAAATGCTTGGAGACTGAATAGCTTATGCATTCTATTAATCACAGAGGGTGGGAAAAGATCCATCAAGTGCTTCAGATAGTTTGAGAGTGCTCCATCCTTGTAGAGCTTTCACTTCCCATTTCTCACAGATGAGTGCATTTGCCTCCTGTGAATGATCTTTGTGATTCTTCCTCATGCAGAAATGGCTTCAGATTTATCTTCCTTTAACAGTGCATCAAATGATGCCTGAATATTTATAAAAAGAGTAAATTCTAATTGGGGTTAGTCATAGATAGAAGGAAAGAATAGTCATATGTTGCTTTCCTGAAGGGAGATAGCTCTTTGCTTCCAGTGAGTCAAGTTTCATTGAAGAAGTGTTATGGTTTAGATGGAAAAAAGTAACCATTCCAACTTTGAAATGAACTTTTTTGCTTTGAGACAGAAACAGTATTGTTGCTTGGTGTTTATTCTGTGAGTACTTCTGTGAGTTACTTTCTGCACTTAAGGCTGCCTTTGGCCATGATGGTGAAATAATTACAAATAATTTTACCAGAGTTTTGTTCTTTAGGCATATACTGAAGAGAGGTGTCTTCTAACAAGATAATGTCAACCAGACTCTCCTCAGTAATAACATGCAGATTCTGCAGGATTTGTTTAACTGTTGCAGTGGGAGAAGGAGAATATCTTCAAAGATGTGCAGACCATACCCAGCAACAGCTACGCTGGCCCTTTGCCTCCTTCGGAGCTTGTGATGGCCGAGCTGTTTGACAAATTCCCCAACTTTTTGAAGGAGTCTGTGTCTGTGGTGCTTGCTCCCTCCTGTTTTGTTGTTATGACTTGTGAATTCACATTCCATATGTTACTGGAAGATGACACAAGATGAAAAAAAGTCAATACTTCATTGAGCAACATCTTGTGGTATTTCCTGCTATTACTAGAGAGGAATACTGTTCTTCCTCATCGCATCAAATTTAGGAAGTTTGATGGTATAGCAAGGAGAGCCAGTCTCCAAACTGGAGATGTGTGGGATGCAGAAGTCATGTCTGTCTTTGCTAGATAAGAACAGGGGGGAAAAGTTTTGGATAGAGGAAGAGAGAGAAGGAAAATTAAAAGAAATTGTGTGAAAAAATGAAAAGCAGGTTCAGAATTTCTTCATGTACATTGACACAGTTGGATAAATGTGTCCTTGAGCTCAGAAATGCCCAATTCCACAACTCCCATTGAAATGAGTAAGATCTGCATCCAGTCACCTAAGAGTGAGCCTCTTACCAAAGACATCCACAGCCGAAAATTTTAGATTTTTTTTTTCATAAAGTGTTGCTTTATATCCTATATTTAGTCTCCATCTTCATGAATCTAATCTTTGAAATATTTTTGTCCAGCTACCAGGCTAGAGGGAGCTGCAGAAAAATAAGGCTGCAAACCTTTTAAATAGAATTCTGCTATTAACTGTTTCTAAATGCATGCTATTGATTATACTTTTACTTTTCCAGAAAAATCACATTTTACCTTCTGAATGGTTGTTTTAATTTGCCTCTCATGCACAGTCAATTTTCATAGCACAACAATTTGTTTCTCACCATTTCTCCCTGTTTAAGGGAGAATCTGTATACAATTCTATGCTCCCATTGCTGTGTGCATTGCTGTGAGCTCATTCCTTCAGACTGTCTTTAAAGACACCTTAAAACAGAGCTACAGCTTTAATTATGTAAGGCTTTTGTTGTTGTTACTGAGGAAAGAAAGACCCACAAACAAAGAAAAACAGGATGCCCTTTGTTGGAAGGACAAACTGTGTCCTGAAACAACTACCAGGATTGTGGATTTCCTGCTGAGTGACAGGTGAGACTTTGAAGAATGCAGGTTGCAGCCAAATACTGAATTTAGACTCAAAAAGAAGAAACAATCCTAACTGCTCTTCAGGGATTGACAGAAATTAATAGAGATCCTGTGCATTTGACTATGAGGAAGAATATGAGTCTGCTTATATTTTTCAATCAAAATTATCTGGTTTTGTTAATTGAAATGATTAGCACCGAAGGCATATTAACTCTGCTGTTCACCCCAGTGCAAATGAGCTCACAGAATCATGCCTTTTAAACAAAGTTTTAAGTGGGTCAAAAATAAATTGATTCAGTGACCTTTTCCAGTAGTTTTCCTGGAGCAAAGAAGAATGTGTCATGTGTCCGAGTAATCTATTTTCTTTTTACAAGGTTCTCTCTTCTGTGGGGGTTTTCAGCAGTCTCCAAACTTTGGCACCTGAATTCTGCTGATCGCAGTTTCTGTTGCAGCCTCGAAACACTTCAGTAACTCTACAGACAGAATGCAACTAGTGCTCCTCCAGCCCCAGTGAATGAAATGAGCACAGGATCACAAGAATAGTTGAGGTGGGAAGGGACCTGGAGGGCACCTGGTTCAACCCCTTGCTCAAGCAAGGCCACCCAGACCACACTGCCCAGGACCATGTCCAGGTAACTTTTGAGTATCTCCAGGGATGGAGACTCCACGACCTCCCTGGCCAGCCTGTGCCAGGGCTTGGGACCTCTCACAGTGAAAGTGTTTCCTGACTTTCAGAGGGAACCTCCTGGGTTTCAGTTTATGCCATTGCCTCTGGCCCTGGCACCGGGCACCTAAGAAAAGAGTCTGTCTCTGTCCTCATTACACCCTCCACCTTTGCATTATTTCATGCCAAAATACTGTGTTGCTGTATTAATCACCTTAACAAACTTCCAGGCCTGATTAGTGGGGGTGTGTGATGCAGGGAGCAGGAAGAAATATTTCAATAGGCTTTTGATGAGTCGATGTATAAAGAGGCAAATGAATTATGTAATTTCTACTCATTTTTCACTAAAATCCATAGTTACTTGGGGTATAAGAACAAGAACAAAGAACCTTGATACCACAACTCTCTGTGCCAATTAATGTTTGTGGTTAATATCAGGGAGCCATTTGATGAAATAAATAATAGCTGATGCAGAAACTGAAGCGCTAATTTCTCCTCTCTCAAACAAGTGCTCTACACACTGATTATATGCTCTCATGTATTCTTTCTCTCTGGTTTCTTCTCTCTACCTTCTGAGAGGGCTCTGTAGAAGTCGTGGGTGAGGCTGAGAGCAGGTCACTGAGCCCAGGTCTCCCACCTGCTGGCTGAGTGTTGCTTCAACTTAATTACTGGATTTAAATGAGGAAATTGTTCCTCTTTGCTGTTTTTGTGTGGGCCTTTATGTATTAGGGCACACACAGATTTTCTTAAGTGATTCAAGTGCTGCAGAAAAAACAGAGAGCTGTGAGTTTGTAGACCCTGAGAGGATGCAGTCAGGAGCTGGACTTAACATTGCCAGGGCTGGGGCACTTCTAAGAAGAGCCAGGTGCAGATTTTTACACTGTAGGTGTCCTTGCAGTGTGTCTGTCCCCAGTGGTGGCGAGCCCTTACACTATGATCGTGGGCTGTAGTCTTCAATCAGTATCTCTTGTGCAGCTACATCTCTAAAAACAAAGGTTCGGACAAATTTCATCCAACTTTAAATAGTTATTGGATAACTATCTTGGGGCCAAGGCCAGTATATAAGGTTCAACAAGGCAAGTCCTGTACTTGGATCACAACCACCCCAGGCAGCGCTACAGGCTGGGAGCAGAGTGACTAGAAAGCTGTCCAGCAGAAAAGGACCTGGAGGTGTTGCTTGACAGTGGCTGATCACGAGCCAGCAGTGTGCCCAGGTGGCCAAGAAGGCAAATGGCATCCTGGCTTATGTCAGAAATAGTGCCCAGCAGGAACCAGGGTAGTGATCCTTCCCCTGTATTTGGCACTGGTGAGGCTGCTCCTCAAATCCCATGTCCAGTTTTGGGCCCCTCACCACAAGAAGGATGTTGAAATCCCTCAGAGAATCCAGTGCACTTACTCAGGGCTGGCAGACATGCCATAGGACCTACAGGAGACACCAACCCTTCTGAAGCAGCAGCTGGACGTCAGGAGGGGTACACTAGGCCATCCCAAAAGCACAGCAAGATGCCTATCCTCGGACAGAGGAATCGAACCCCTATTCAGAGCAGAAAATGTAGCTTACTGTCAGGGACCTATGCAAATCCCTCTGAATCCTGGGGACTTGGCAGCCTTGGCTCAGGACCAGCTTAGATGTGGTCATCCCTGAGGGATCACAGGGCTCTTGGCTAATGCTGGTTCCCATCACCAAGTCTACTCAGCTCTTCTTGCCCAGATGCTCCAGAAAAGTGCCAAGTGTCAGCAAGGCTGCTGCCTTGCCTGTCCTGCTGCCACCTTTGGGTCCCAACTCCTCTTCCAAAGTAGACCCACTCTTGCTTCTCCCTGACACTCAAGGTAGTGATTTAGCCCACCAAAAAGTAAACAACTTCTGGCTGGGCAGCTCTTTACCTCCCCTCATTGTAACAATTAGAGCTCTGATGGCAATGATGGGAAGCTTAGACACTTGTCTCCCATGGCAACATCTGTCACAGCTAAACGTATGTGTCTGAATCCAAGGAGGAATTTCCCTTTTACCATTTGGACAGTCAGTTCTCAGTTCAGTTCCCTTGGCATAGCTGTTCAGAGATGGCCCATTCCATGGCAAGGCTGGAGGTTATCGTACAGGAGTGTCTTGCCAGAGCAGTGCAGGAGGCTGGGTGGCAGAGTCTAAAGGACCTCATGTGGGACCAGGTGCTCACACTCAGGCAGAAGGTTTCTGCCCTTAAAATCAGTTTATGTGAATCTCTCATGGAAAGCCTGATATGCTCTTTAGCCTTGAAATTGTATGTTTTTTTATGCAAACTGAACATAAAATATAATTTGAACACCCTACTGTGGGTCAAGTTGAGAGTGACTGTGTGGGGCCAAGCAGTGGAGAACCAGCTGGGGACTCAGTGCCTTAGCCAGGAGCCTGGCAGCTGAGGGATACTGGGACAGGCAGCCCTGGGCTTCAGGCACATCCCTGGGGATAGGCTGAAGCTGGGACAGGGTGTCAGCCCATGGGTGGGGATCGGGATCAGGCCCAGTGGGAGGAACTGGAGTCAAACACACGCCAGGATGGCCGGGTTTGGTTCTGTCCATGTTCTCCCATGGGAAAGGGGATGGGGAATGCCCTCAGCTGTGCTGGCACTGAGCTGCCCCGATGAGCCTGATGGCAGCACCCAGAGCAGGGGATGCAGTCGGGGCCCTGCTGCTGTCACTGTGGCTCCTTGAAGCTCTACAGCTCCTTTCCCAAACATCAGTGTTTGCCCACTGCACCCTTTAAAGCACCCAAGAAGCAAATTTCTGCCTCTAAAATGTACCTGGTGCTCCTTTTGAATTCAGTGAAGGTAAGAGCAAAATCATAGAATCTGCTTTCTCAAATGATAAACTTGCTTCAGATACATTTTGTGTTTATTGACATAAATGACAGTATGCTACAAGGGCATGCACTTTGATGACCTGTGTGTGTGTAAAGCAGTGCATAAAATCCGAATTTTGCTGCTTGATGATTTTGTGTTTCGTATGCAAAAGGAGTACAAAACCCACAACCAGTCTGCATAATTTCCTATCATACACTTCTATGTTATTTGCAACAGTTTTCTGTATGATGTTCCTAAAATAACTGCATGGATCCTGCATCTTTTCCACAGCTGTATCAGAGGATATGTAGGAGGTGTCAACAAAGCCACAAGGTGGATTTGAATATCTAATTAGTGTAGTGGGAACTTTGTTAATTATTTGCAAGAATGTAACTATTCTAAAATGTGTTTAAAATATAACTTCCATGTTTAATTTTTTTATGGTCTTGTATTATAGACAAGATAATGGCACTGAGGAAATTATCAGAGCATCCATCAAAGGCACTTACCTGATCAGAAATGGAGATCATTTTCCTCATTCTTTTCCATAGAGAAATATGTTGCTTTTTTTTTTTTTTTTTTTGCATTAAAACATTTTCTCTACCTCAGGATCCTGCTATACTTCCTTGAAAAGGAAAAGAAAGGCATTCTTCAACATAATTCAAGAAATAAGACAAATTAATCAAAATATTTGGGTACTTGGACAGGAGAAAATTTCAATATTTTATGTAGGTGTATAAGCCTTAAGCTGTATTTGTAATGCAGTGTCATTCAATTTTCCTTCAAGATGTAGATGCTGAAAGGTAACTTGACATTTAGCTCTTTTTCAGAATAGGGCAGTTTTGGTAACAACCAATTTTCTAAGACAAATAAGCTAAATTTTGGGGGTTTAAGTCAGCAGAAAAAGTGATAAAAACTTTCATACCTAACTTTTCCTAAGGAATGATTTTTTGAGTAAATGATTCAACTGTATTAGGATTTTTCCTATTTTAGCAGCTTTTACAATATTTTCTGTATATTGAACACGGTGCAATATCTTTTGAACTTATTTGACTCTAATTGCATGAAAACTGATCTTCAAAAGTGGTCTATGTTAGTTAATGTTTTTTGCTGGGGAGTTGTGAAAGAGACCATTTTAGATTTTTTTTTTTTTTCAGAATTACTAGTTTAATTAATTTCCAAGTTAATTCTCTCTCCATTTTTGGGTGTGAGCCTTCACTTAGGCTTCATTGGGTTCGCATTTTCAATAAGGTCTTGCACAGGGTTTTAAGAAAAGATTTGCTAGATGGCAGTAAGTGAAACAATGAAGTGTTAGGGTCAAGGAAAAGAAGAAGATACCTCAACTTTTGAGATGATGGCCACATGGGTGAAGTAAGGGTAGAAGAAATCAGAACATGAGTTAGTTAGCCACCTCTGGCCAGTGTTTCCCTGCACCCCCAGGACTCCCATGGATGAGGAGTGGCCCCAAAGGATGCTGTAACCTCAGTTACACCTCCCGCTTTGGTAGGATGTGGCAGACAGTGAGAACCCACATTTTTTAAATTTTAGAAGAGCACTTAGTGCTGAAAATTCAGGAGAGATCTGGGATTGCTATGTACAGTTTCAGGTAAATGAGAATTTTTCACTTCCTGCATGTGGTATTTTCTCTTTGTTGGTATAGGCTGCATTTTTAAAAAGTCAATTTTCGGGGTATGCATGGCACTGACTTAGCAGTCATGTTCAGTTGTGCTTTCTAGGTTTAATTCTAATTGAATTTTCTCTACCCAGTCTTAAGTATAGTTTTATATGTTTGCTCTTCCTATTGCCTAGGTTGAATTCATATGTTTCCACATCTCTGGGGCAAAGGGAATCAGATCCATGCCACACCTCTTCAACAAAATAGCAATCTATATCCAGTACTCCATTCTATCTCACATGTAATTACTTTGTCTAGGGTAAGAGGGTGTGGAAGGACTGCATTACTTAAGAGTGAGTCTCCAAAATGAGGTTTTTTAGCCTTCTCATTTCTTGATTTCCAGTTTTCTTTTGCAGTTTGAGCACAACCTTTGGCACACTGCTGACAGTGTGACCATTCATTGCTCTGACAGGTCCTTTGCCTCCTGATTGCTCCACTGTATTCTTCACATATGGGAAAACACACTTTTTTTCCTGTCCTAAAAGACCATTATAGTTGTCTTGCTGTGTTTGGCTGGAATCAATAATCAAAAAGGTGTTTAATTCCTAACCCAAGGTTCAATTATTCAGTCAAGAACTGCCCCGGTCTCAAAAAAAAACAAACAAACAAAAAAAAAAACCCACAAAAAACAAACAAACACCAAACCAAAAATCCTCCCAAAAGACCCACAAAAAACCCCAAAACCCACAGACTTTAAAACCTCCAAACCCAATGCAAGAAATGTATTTAAACAGTCACAAAAGCTAGGAGAAGGATAGGATATAGCAGGGGTTGGGTGGAATTCATGTTGGTTTTGAACAGAGGGCTTGTGTTGAAGGTCTTGTGGGCAGGGGCAGTTTCTCTGCATCTGTGCAGGGGCAGTTTCTCTGCCATGTAATCCGGCGTGCTCTGTCACATGAACCAAACTGACAAGAGCATGTAAGTGCAACAGAGCATGAGATTGTATATAACAGGAAGAAGCTGCGCTACTTCAGGAAAAGGAGGCAGGAGGTCACAGACTGCTAGAGCAACTTCTCTGGCTTCCAGTCTGCCTCTGCCAACATTTCTGTGTCTTTTGCAGAAGATGGATTAGTCTTCAGGCTGGCTGGCTCTAACCCAAAGACTCTAGGCCAAGCGTCCCTGCTATACATCATCCGCAGAGATGCTCAGAAGGTCAATTAGGCAGGCAGTTTGATATCTGAAGTCACAGACCCTGGTTCCTGATTGCAGCCTCTCATGCTCAGACTTCCAGGGATACTTATTCTGATGTCACATCAGAGTAGGGAAAGCACAGATACCTAATGCTAGCCCTTGCAGAGAGTTGGTGTTGGCAGAACTGTGCTGATCTGCAGTACTCGATAATCTGGTGCCCCATAAACTGGCAAAAGATTTACATGGTGACAGGGGAAGACACAATGAACACAAGTTATTTCAGGGGATATTCTGTCTGGATACAAGAAAAAACAAACTGCCATGAGAACAGTTAAACACTGGAAGAGGGTGCCCAGAGAAGTGGTATCATCTCCCTCTCTACAAGTGAGTCACTCAAGCTTTGGCTTGGCAGAGCCCTTGGTAACCTAATCTGAGGCCTTGCTTCCAAAAGGCAGTAGGATCAGGGGATATCCAGAGGTCCCTTCCCACCTTGTCTTCTGTATGTTTTGCAGCTGTACTATAATCTGTTTGAAGGAGGGACAAAACTCTGAGTGGAAGGAACAGAACAGGAAGAAACCGCACAAGTGAAATGAAAGGGGCCATACTGTTGTGTGACTGTAAGCATGGGATGAACTCCAGGTAAAAGGCAGATACAGCTGCAAAGAGTAGGGTTCAGAATTCAATATGACATTTCCTTGGCTTTAATAAAAAATATTACCTGAAGTTAAAGAAAAAACTGCTTTATAGGACTGAGCTTCCTGCACCAGCTAATTGGTCTCTATAATCTCCTACTCTTTAGATGATGACTCTGTCAGGGTTTATGCTTATAGTTGCAGCAAGACCAGATGAAATACTGAAGAATGAAGGGGTTGCACAGAGGAAAACCACAGTCTTCCCGTAAAGAGTATGTATCATAGAAGCTGCTTTTGATTATATTGTCCCATTGCTCATGTTGAGACCAATATCTAAAAATAGAAATCCCATTAATAAAGATAAATAAGTGGCACGTTTAACACCACCAAATTAAATGTATAAAGCTTAAGCAAAAATCCTTTTAACAATTTTAATTCATTAAACTACAGGTGGTCTCACCATGAGGGCATTATATGAAAGTGTCACTTATTAATAATCTTTTCCTGTCATTTTTGAATTAAATAATTTATAGTGATCCTGTACATTTCCTCTGCTGATTAACCAACTTGCTATTTTGTGCTACTGCAGGAGGTAAAAGTCCCCAATATTATCAAGCCTTAAGTGATTTCTGATTTACCTGAATTGTATCCTGCTCTTCGTGTTTCCTGTTACCTTGCTAGTAAATTACAGCTGGTATAGGCTTAGATTTAGAGTGCAAAGATATTTTCCTTTTAAAATATAAAAGGTTTCAGAATTAGAGCTTTCTTCATCTAACTGCCAAATTCCCAGAGCAGGATCTCAGGCAGGTATAAATCTAAGCAACTGCTATTTAAGCCAGTAGATCAATGGCAGCTTGTTCCTGCTGAGTGACTGTCCATGCTTTAGGTTACAGCTACAGGCACAAGCACAGCATGAGAAAAGAGCAGTAAGTGAGGTGTTAGTGGAGGCCAAAGGCAATTCTCTATTTTAAAGTTCAAATGCATTTTTAATAGCCCTGAAATTATACCTTGCTCATGCTGATGGACCTACAGCAGTTTGGAGATCCAGGGTGAAATCAATGGCAAAACTGCTGTGGGTTTCACCCATGACCTGATTACAGTTTGAATGCTGCCAGCCATTACTCTGCTGCCCTCCTCCCAGCTGTTTGTTCCATTCCCACCTCCATGTGCAGTTGGCTCCAGTTTCTCTTTCCATAACTTCCTGACGCCAATTTGAGACTGTAGGTCTAAATGATTTTACGGCACCTACTAAACTTTTTATTCAACCACTTCCCTGGGCATTCTGTTCCAATGCTCTACAACCCTTTCTGTGAAAAAAAATAAAAATGTCCTAATATCTAATCCCCGTCTCAGCTTGAGGCCACCTCCTCTTGTCCTATCACGTGTTACCTTGCAGAAGAGACCGATCCTGACCTCACTACAATCTCCTTTCAGGTAGCTGTAGAGAGCAATAATGCCCCCTCTGAGCATCCTTTTCTCCACACTAAACACCCCCAGCTCCCTCAGCTGCTCCTCATAAGACTTGTGCTCCAGGCCCTTCACCAGGTCTGTTGCCCTTCTCTGGACACATTCCAGCATCTCAATGTGTTCTTTGTAAAGAGTGGCCTAAAAATGAGCATAGAATTTGAGGTGCAACCTCACCAGTGCCAAATACAGGGGGATGAAGTTGTCCTGACAGCTTGCTTACTTCCTCCAGCTCTCACAAACCCATCTCATGAGCGTTTTAGCTTTCCTGCCTGCCAGGGCCCTGAGCATGTCCCCTGATCCTTGTGCTGGCTTCTATGCTCAGGGCAGCCCAGTGCTGGTGCAGCTGAGACAGTCCTTGGCTCTGTAGTCAAGGGGATGATGTGGCCAGAATGGAGCCAGACCACCCTGAGCATGTCTGACCCTGCTTACCCTCAGTGGGGCTGTTTCTGACCCCCACCTGTGGGTTGACATCCTGTCCTGACCTCAGCTCATGCCCAGGGAGGTGCCTGATGCCTGGGGCTGGGGCTGCCCTGGTGCACCCCAGTGCCCTGGTCCTGGCTGGGGTGGGACAGGATGGGCTGCCAGAGCCTTTACTGCTGTGCTGGGGGCCCCTGCTGCTTCACAAGTAGCTCCCAGATCCTGCAGTGCCCTGCCAGTCCCCAGCTGCCATCTCATATGAGCTGCACTGGAGGTACACAGGAGTGGGGACCGTGCACATCAGCTTCTAGACCCACCCACCCTGTTATTAGACAGCCTGGGCACCCTGGGCCTTCCTCTTCCCCCATCAGCCCTGCTCAGCTTGGCACAGACCCTGAACTACCTCTGTCAAACTCACGAGGCCACTTGTGACTGAAAGGAGATGGGGAAAGATCATCCCTGTCACCTCTTTATCAACAGCAGTGACACACTGGAGGAAACTGCCGCCCGTCTCCAGCAAGGTAGCAAGAAAACTATGAATTATTTATTAGTTCAATTAGTTGACATGGGCAAAGAGTGGTGAGGGCTGTAAAATAATTGCTTATTGATTTGCCTTTTCTTCCTCGAACTGCTTCACGATTTTGGTGCAAGACAGCACAAGCGCAAGGGCTCTGGAGCCTGGTTGCTGTCCCTTCTGGTTACAGCGGAGCTGGCATTACAAATAATGAGTCTTCAGCTCTGGACGTGTCCAAATATTGGTGCTGGCACAACAGACAGAATAACTTTATTGGCTACAGCACAGATGCTGTTACCCTATTATTTTCTACAGGCATGTTAAGCAACAATCAATAACTCTCTGTCGGCTTATGGCATTTGGAAATCTCTGGGGACTACTTATGACACTCATTTATTTTTCACACTTGCCATTAAATCATATTCAAAATGCCCCAGACCTTCAAAAGGTGGCTACTTCTTGGGTATTTTTGATGCATATTAAAAGGGGACTAATTTTTGTGCATATTAATTCTACTAAAAAAAAAATCTACCCAACATCAGAAAATGACAGGCTGTGACACTCTTACAAAGAAGAAGGGTGGGCTAGTAGCATATTTTTAGATCATTCAGAATTCCACACATCTTCAGTAAGCTTCTACAGCTAATTAATTTTTGTTGCTATGTTAGTAAATAGCCATATTGGTTTTGGCTTGTATCAATCCCTGTGTCATGAGATCATAATATAGGAGACAATCTGAGAGTGATGCTTCTGGTGGTAGAGATATGACAAACACTGTTGTTGAGTAGTCACCATAGGCCACTGCACTTGGCTGTGGGAGCTCTTCATGGAACCCTTTAATTAACTCTTTTGAAATTTAAAGTAAATTGCAAAACAAATACAGACCAAGAGATGAGTTATTTAAAGTAAATCAGAAGCTCTAATAACATTATCAGAAACAAACAAACCAAATTACCTTGTAATCCTGTTGGAAACTCATGTCCTAGGGTAATGGTGTGACTAAGAATTTGTATCACGGCTTAGGACTTCCTGCATTTTGAAGCACAACAGTTCTTGAATTTTCTGACTGTTGTCAAACTGCAAGTTAGAACATGACATATATACTGTCATTAGTCATCACAGTCTGTGGTCAGGAAAATGTCAGGTCCACTGAAAATCATTTCTAAGCACAGAAGAATATGGAGTTATTTCTATCGTAGAACTAGCCCGAGGCAGGAAAAAGTGGATGTGACAAGCACTGACATTTAAACCTTGAATCAAAGTTATAGGTTTGAAGAGAAGAGTAAGATTTTCTTTAGCTGGTGACTACCATCTCTCCTACAACATATTTGCTGGTTACCCAACTCCTAGATTCAGGTAGCACAGGGCTGTTTGCTTTTCTGTACAGGCCAGAGAAGTGTCCTGATCAGATTCCGCAACTTGTTTGAGTAAAAGCCAGCAAGGAGGATTCTCCCTGCTGGCTTTACTGCACCAATAGCATAATTTTTCTTGGTGCTACTGCTGTTGTGGTGCGATGATGAACGTCCACCTCATATCCAGTTATTGCACTAACTGACCACTGACAACAACAGGAAAATCAAGCTTAGGACCTTCTGTGGTTAGGCCCTGACCCAGCTGTTCACTCACTCCCTCTCCTCGGCAGGACGGGGAAGAGAATTGGAAGAGCAAAAGTGAGAAAACTGCTAGGTTGAGATAAACAGAGTTTAGTCAGTGAAGGGAGATTTTAAAAAAATGATGCAAAGGATAATCATCCCCATGGTGCCAAGTCAGTCTCTGAGCAATGACTATTTTGGAAAGTCGCTATTTGAAAAGTGGTCTTTCCAGGTTTATATGATGTGGAAAACTCCTTTGGGTAATTCAAGTCAGCTGTCCTAGATGTTCCCCCTCGCAGCCTCCTGTCCACCCCCAGGCTGCTCCCTGGGGGGCAGAATGAGGAACAGAGAAAGCCTTGATGCTGTGCAAGTACTGCTCAGCAATAGCTAAAAGACTGGTGGGTTACCAACACTGTTTTAGTCACAAATCCAAACCATGGCAATACATGAAATGTTATGAAGGAAGCTGACTTTTTCCCTGCCAGACAAAGTACAATTTCATCACAGTGCCTCCTTGTGAAACACCTGGACTGAGATTCCGGTTTACCTTCAGCTCTCCCTCTCTCATGCTACAGGGCCAAGTCACAGCCCTGACCAGAAGCAAGAGCTAAGGGGGGTCTGGAGATGAGCTTTCTAGAAACAATGTTTGTCCCTGTCTTGTCTGGTGACTCTGTAGTGACTATGGTCCTGCTGTGGTGGCTGTGGTCCTGCTGATGGTAAGCGTCACTGGGAAACAATGCTAGAACATTTCCAGTTTCTAGCAAAGCTAGAAAATTACATATAAAAACCCCCAAGTAGAATACCATGGTTGAAAGATACAAAATGATGTGATTATGTTGCCTGTAAGATCCCTATACAGGTGATTATCGCCCCTGCCTTGTTTGCCCTATGACTGTCTTCAGTTCCACAGTCCCACATCACTTTCTCCACAGGCAACTTTAATTCAAACCTTTTCTTAAGTGCTGCCTGTGCAACAGTAATATTCTCAGCATTTGTCTGTAACAAGGTGTGAGTGACCTAGGGATATTTACATGAGTTTTTTACACTTTTTGTTTCTTTCTTTTCAGTAAAACATGTTTTCAGGAAAAAAAATTGAAGAGCATTGTGTTAAGCAGGGTCATAATGAGAAATGTCAAGATCTTATTTAAAAGCATTCAGAGTCTGGGCTTTCAGCTCAGCCAGTAGGTCCTCTAATTTTTTCATGCAATCTGTTTGGGAAGTGAGCTTCTTCAGCAAGCAAATGTTAGCAGGAAATTAGAGGAAAGTTTCCAGCAGTTAAGAATTCTTATGTTCAAGTGTTATTTTGAAAATATTTCTGGTTAAGTGCTAACACATTTTCAAGTGTCATTTAACAGGTATGATGGCGTTTCATGTGGGAGGTGAGTGTACACCAACAACAGTACTGCTCCCTCAGCATGACACATATGTTCATTTTGTGTGCTGGAACAGTATGGTTTTACAGGCACCTTGTCAATACCTACACTGGCATAATTCACAGAATAATCCTATGAGGATTGTAAATTTAATTACTGTCAGAGTGCCTAGAGGCATTTTTGCATAACAAATATAAATACATAAATAAATAAATAAGACAAACTTTTCAGTAAAGACACTTTCTACCAGCAGTGGCTACGAGTTCTGCTATTAGCTGCCTACCAGCTACCCAGTCCCCATCTGTGGATTTGAGTGCAGGAGTAAAGCCCAACCACATCAGTAGCCACATCCCCTTCTGAATGCTCTGTGGACAGAGCAGTTTTTGCCGAATTGCGGGAACAAATTAAACATAGCTGCTAGTGAATATGTTTGGTCTGGAAGGGGAGTTCTGACTGGCTGAGGGAAAAGGTCAGGAGCAGCCTTCAACAAGACTGTCCATCCAGGTGGGTGTTTGACAGAGCTTAGTGTACTCTTGGGAGGGATTACGTGGCTTTTGGAGCAGAGCTTTCCCTGGGGTCCTTGCTTTGTTTTTCCTGCGATGGCAAAGGACAGTCTTTACATCATTCTGCCCACTACGTTTTTTTCCTCAGTCCTTCTTAAGTTGACACCATAGCCTTTTTCTTCTTGGCAATTCTTTTCTTATGCAGTTTAGCATCTGGCAGCAGTGAGATGTCAGAGGTCACGGCAAACGTGAATTTTACCTTCTTCTACTCTGACTATAAAATTTATCCTCTTAGCATTGGTCTCTGTGGAACACCAAAGAAGCAGTAAGTTTATTCACTGATGAGTGAGTTTATGTACTTTTTTCTATAGCAGTATTCTGTTGCTGTTTAGGTAGTTATAAACCATGAAAATTTTTATTAAGTTAATATAAACACAGCACTTTGAACAAGCAAAGCTCTGTAACAGTGCTTCTAGCATACTGTATAAAGAAAGATCAAAGGTGATACTAGATGAATATTTTTCTTCTTTTCTTGCTTCTAAATGTCTTTGTAATCTTCTGTGGGCTCAAGGTTCTTGAATTGGGATACTCTAAAAATAGAGCTGTAAAATTAGGGCTTCATGACTAATTGATAGCTAGCAAAATGGGGAGCAAACTGTGTTCAGGTTGAACCACGTGTAATTGCCCTCCTTTTCACAGAACTGTAAATCCTAAACATCTTGGTGGCAGTGGCTCTTGTTTAGATCAGTAACTCAAGGGCAAAGCACTTCCTACCACAGTATGGAAGATGCTGGGTCAGCTTTAATCCCTGAAAAACAGTTTTAAAGTCTACATCCCTAAGTTCCCTCAGTGTCTCAGAGATTGCTTTAATGTGTAGATTTTTTAAGGTGGTGGAGCAGGCAGAAGATGGTGGGAAAAAGTTCTCAGTCATTCCTGTCTCTCTTATTCCCCTATGTACATAGAATGAAATATCCATGCAAGCAGGAGCCAAACCCAGATGACCTGTAACCCTGCTGGGATAACCTGTCACTTGGCTGCCAACCATGGGAATTTCTTGGCAATCAGGCCGCTATGCAGCCTCTGTCTCTTCAATCCCTTGATGCAAAATAGACCAGGATAAAAAGTAAAAGCTGCATGGATATTCCTTGCCTACTTTTTAGGACTTCAGAGCGCAGCTGAAGGATGTTCATGTCCACTGGTGACCACTGGTGAGGGTGAGGATTTCAAGCAAAGCTCCTTTATCTGCCAGTGGGCACTCCAGCTACCTCCAGTAGACTGCTGTCCCAGCTGGGAACTGTGCAGGATGCCCAGCAAACATATGCAGAAAGTGAATAATGTGCCTCATGTTTAGGCTCATTAGAAAGATGAAAATTGTAGGATTTTTAGCCCTTTCAAAGAAAGGTAATACTAAGCAATTAAGTCATTAGAACTTTTCTTGCCTTGCCCATCCTCTCATCCTTCCAAGTGAAGCGTCATATTTAGGACAGTCTCTGGATTCACCTCCTGTCAAACAAAGAAGATAACTGCAGTCAGGTGTTCCCTATCCTGAGAAAGAAGAATCTGCTTTAGAGATCCCAGTCTAACTGATTCAAGACATTTATTCACACTAAATTCAAGATTATTAGTGTGCAAGCACTAATAAAAAATACTAATATACACTAATAAATACTAATAATTTCAATTTAAAAAATGTTAAGATCACTGGCCTTTCCCTTCCCAGAAATCCCAGTCCTCACTGTGTTGCCTGCTGTCTGAGAGGTCTTACAGACTTCTGTCCAAAGGGAGCACCACAACCTGGTATGAAAGGGAAGAAATCCAACTGACCTAGAGATCAAGAAAGTATTTTCATCTGTTTTGATGGATTTGGTACAAAGCTTCATGGTAATGTTTATTCATTATATTTATGAACATTTTACCACTTACTTTAGGCCTGAAAGAAATATGGTTAAACCCTGATTGTTATACAGCATGAAAAGTATACTACACTGATTTTCTTCTCTCTTAGCATAAGTTCTCACTGGTTATAAGCTTAATGATATCATGGGTACACACACCTCACTGATGCAAAAGAATGGAGAATAAGGCTTATGGACTCATTTATCTTAGCTCAGGACAAAACTGGCATGCATTATTTTAACAGTGGCATAGAAGTTCCCCTCATCTTTAATTAATGAGTTACTTGCATTCAAACATTCACCACAATAACTCCTAGAGGAAAATTTGAAGAAATCTGCTTTTGTTTCTATATCTTAGATGAATAAACATTTCATGATATAAACTCTCCTGGTAATTAGCATTTAATACACAGAGTGATAGTATAATTTTTAAAAAAATAAAAAAAAATTGCTGTTATCTTTTAAGGATAAACCCATTTAACTTCATTTTCATCATATCCTACCCTTTTTCAGGTTATTTTTCTTTTTTTTATTTCTACTATATATTTAGGAGAATCAGGACATAGAAGGCATAGACTATAACATTGTATTTGCATTTACTTAAAAAAGAAATTATAAATATTTATCAGTAAATTTCAGCATCTTGCCACACACAGATGCAGAAGTCTATTTTTTAAGGGGCAAAGTAGTGAAATGTTTGTAAAGCAGTATTGGTGCTGCTGGCCTAAGTCTACTCTTCATGACTTTATTGTATTTTGTAGGCACTAGGGGAGTAATAATCATGAAGGACAAATTGCAAGGAGGGGAGTAGTGAGGAGCTAATAGGGTCACTAAAAGTTCTGGGCAAGAAGATTTCAGGACGCTTCAACTTGATGTGACACAGAAATGCTCACAAGGTAAGTCAGGAAACCTGATGAGAGGTCAAGAAATATGATCTTAAGAGTCATACGTTGACTTGCAGTTTCTAAATGGCAACCAAAGTATGCTGCTGGCTTTCTTTAAAAAACCTGATTTCTGGTAATTTCTTTGGCAAGCTTTGAAAAATCCTGGCATTTGGAGTAATTTTAATTCAGCATTCCAGTAACATTTCACACAGGAGCAGAAAGTAGCCCCTGTGAGAAAAGGCATTTGGTTCTGGTGTTCAAGGAAGCAAAATTTTTTGAAAAGTTTGCTTTTTTCTTCATATACTTTGAAAAAGCTGGTGAGGCCTTTTCTAAACATTCCATGTCTCAACACTGTCCAGGGAGCAAACAAATAATCTGAACAAGTTGCAGACTTATTTTTTTGTAAAGTTCTCTGTGTTGGAAGTTTTTAAATTAAATACTTTCACTCAAATATCAGGAAGCATTCCTGAACATCATGATAATGTGTGAGAAATGGGAAATTGGATCTGAATAAGGAGTCAGCTTGGGAGGGAGTCCTAGAGGGTTTACTAATTTCAGGATATGCCGAGTCATCTGCTGTATTTCTGTGAGTATAAATATCTGTGAGTATTCTCTGTATCTTAAATGGCAGATCAGTGCTGAATGTGCCCAAAGAATCTGGGAAACTTTATGTTTGGGTTGGGAGAAAAACACTAAGGACTTGCACAGACAGGTAAGTCCTTCATCCCTCCAACCTTAGATGGGAAAGAGAAAACTGACAGAAGTTAACAGATGTATTTAAAGTAAGGATCACTGATTTGATTTACTTCTGTTGGATACTGAGCACCCTCTCTTCCAGAAGTAGATATTGCAAAAGTCAGCTTGAGCCTTTCAGGTATAAGTACGGTGCATCCTTCTGAGAAAGGTCAGAGCAAGCAACAGCTCCTCTTCTTGAAAGGTACCAAGAAACAAATAGGTTTCTATAAAGACTTGTTCTGCAAAGTTGTGCCTACAATTTGAGCAGTGTATTTTCAAATGTAAACAGAAAGTTTTCATTACAGGAAAATTCTTCAGGTGTTTTAGGGTGTTATACTGAGCCAGTCTGTTAGACAAGAGCTGTCTGACAATAAAGCTTTCTAAATTGAGAACAAAACAGTATTACTTACTAAGGTTACATTTACTTTTCTGCCAGAAATGCACATGGAACTTTTTAATTTAGTTTTTTTAAATTCAGATGAAATCATGAAAATTAAGAATTAAGAGGATATCATCAATTTGATGTGGCTGGAATAGATTTTTTACTTCTGCTGTTGACCAAATAAATATTTATTAGCACTATCAATGAAGTATGGAGTACTTCATATATCAATGGTTACTCTGTTTATTTAAAGTCATAATTCCAGTACTACTATTTCATAATATTAAAAATAGTGAGATATTAAAATGACAAAATGTAAATGTGGTCACAGTTTGCTATAAGCAGATAAAAAAAAAACATGAGAATGTGACTCAAGAGTAGAAAAATCAGTTCAAAAGAAGTGTATCTGGCAACCTATAATTAGTGCTTTTTCATGTATAGATTAAGAAATTTTGCACATAGCATACAGAACTGAGCGTTGCAAGCTGGATGCTGTTAACTAGATGTCTATGCTAAATACATATGATATTTAAGGTAATTTCTAAAATCTGTCTGGGATATAATCTGTAGTCATACCCCAGTAAGCTGTGAGTGCAGGAGACCTCATTTGCTGGGTAACTGTAGAGTCTATTCCAAACTCATCCACCTTAGAAAACTGTAGCTCTTGAGCCATCCCAGTAGAGTTACAGTGACAAGATGATCCTGACATAATTACAGTTGAGCTGGTGGAGAAGTGCAAATAACTGGAGAGCTTGTTCTGAATCTGGAACAGAAGTAGGTGGTGCTTGGACCAGGTATTTTGAGTAAGGCCAAACTGTATCTGGTAATTTACGTCTCTTAATGGATGTCCCAGAATTTCCTGCTGACCTCTTTTAGCTCTCCAGGTCTTTGGCACCTTGGGCCATCACTTCAAACTGTGCTGAGGGATTGAGTTAAGATAAAACACTTTCCATTTATTTGGCAATCGGTGGGCACACGTTCTGAAAGTTCTCTGAGATACCCAAGTTCTACTGAATTTCTTTGGAGTTTGGGCGTCTGCCTCCCACAGGCTCTTTTGAATACCACTTCCATAACTTCTCAGTCAGATGTAAGGGTGGAGGGAGCAGAGCCCAGAATTGGCTAAGGGCTGTGGTAATAACTTAAGTGACTTGAAATGAGGTAAATACTAAATATAAATTTCCAGTTTGACACAGAATTCACTGACAGCACCATAATCTCAGATCCTTTCATCATGCATGATTATAAGCACTCATTGGCATGAGGCACCTATCTGTCACATTTATAGTTAGAAGCAGTGGAGGCAGCTGACATCTGACAGGGATGAGGCAGACCTGACAGGCACCCCCATCTTGGCTTGCTGCTCCTCTCCCTTTCATTCCTGTCTTTCAGAGGCTGGTACGACATCTCCTCCCTATGGCACGGGTTCTGCCTGCCCTGGTCTTACTGCTCCTGGAAGGAAACATGCCTTTATGGGATCACTTCATGACTGTGCTGCTGTCCTGAGGGCAGACACCAAGGCACGGGTCTTCGAAATGGACAGGTAATTTCTCAGAGACAAGAAGCCCATTTCAGACATTTCCATATTCCGTTTACCCATGGTCAGGAATTTCTCCATCTGTGTACCCTTTAAAAACTCAGTGGTAGTGGATCCTTCCTGAACATGGGCTTGGTAATGTGGGTCACTTAGGCCATGTCTATTTACCAGCTCCAGACTGCGATGATTCTTCCAGACTAAGCTGGGTGCCAGATCTCTGCTATAAGGAACACGCAGTTTATGAGCTGGGTAGCACTACAAAAATCAGTCCTGAGTTATTGTAGGAGAAGAATAACCAAATAATGACTAAAGAATAGTTTTAAACTCTACTTCTTTTATTATTCCTTGTTTGCCTGCTCTTTTCCTGGCAAAGTTCACCTCTTTCCTCACACTTGTTTACTGCTCGAAGTATCACCTTGGTGGAGGTCACTGTCGATCCACACCCACTCTGCTGTGATTCATGCCCTTCCCATAAGTAAATGGAGAAGAGAATCAGCCCCAAAGCTGTAGTATCCTGTTCCCTGAACAAAATTATTATCATTCTAACAGTTGATAACTTTGCTAAATATACGTATAAAATTATCTATAAAATAGCTTCAACAAACCAAGGGAGCACAGTGAATGCAGTCAGTAGTGAATAAAGGAATCTTCAGGTCAACATTTGTCTTATTTATAGGATATCCCTTCATTTTTTGCTAAAATCTGCTGCAAAAAGAACTATGAATTTCTAACAGTTGATTTCAGTGTATTAGGCTGGTGTCTAAAGCTGAGACTTGTCAATAAATTTTGTCTTTGTTACCTAACAGGCAAGTGTCTTACTTATTCTTCCAAACTGTTATGTCACAACCATGACAGTTTTATGGTCTTCCCATTGCTGAAACAAGCAAACACAGATTCCTCTTATTTTCTTACACTGACATAAATCTAAAATAACACCACTATGGAAATCAGTGGCAGAATTTGGCCTGTCAACATTTTGTGAGTTTTAAAAAGCAAGGAATAGAAAAGAAGTCCGTTGTCTCCAACTTTAGTAGAGGAACTTGATCTATCAGGCAGCTGCTGTAGTCTACCTGCAGTTGATTGATGTTAGCTTAATAATGATGATCGATTAGATCATCAGTGTCATCCTTAGAAAGAATGTACTTTAGCTAATGACATCAGTTGACTAATAGATTCCTGTTTAAATGTCAAGGGGCCAGAGAAAGACACTCTGCTAAGTACTTACATTATACCTATTGAAAAAAAATTGCATCAAGTCTACCTTACAAAGGACTTTTGTACCTTAGTTACAAGCCCTCTATTTCCTCTACTACCCACAAATTCTGCTTTAAGTTGATGTAAATCTGGGAGTTACTCCATTTGTCTTCAAAGTTTGGATCAGTCTTTCTGGACATCATGAGGTATAAATCACTAAGCTGTCACCTGAATGTTTCTTTCCCCATTGTCATTACAGAGGGCACATACCCAGCCCTGAAAACAAAGGTGTGAAAGTTGGCTCTTTTGTCTACTGTTGCCTCAGAAAAGAATGCTTTGGCCTAATTCTTCCCTTCCAGTGTGCTTGCTTTTGGACAAACTCAAATTGCCTTCTTCAAATTATATACACTTCCTGTGAGCATCTTGAGACTGTTTTCCACCATTATTGCTGTAAACAAATTGCTTTCCACCTTCCCCTCAAGCAGAAGATTCCAGATGAGTTTACATTAATGTTATGCACAAGTTAACGACTCCAGTCATCTATATTATGCAATGAAATTTCCAAACATAACATCCAATTGATTTTAAAATTAGTATTCAAGGAAATACTTGCTAACTGCAGATTTAGAATAGGTAATATGAATGGGGATGCCACTCATATTACCTTCTACTACTACCTTATTTATTTCTTATGGAAAGGTACAACTTATGACAAGATATGACTAACATTCAGTGAATACTAGGAGGTGGTTGAATGAAGGGCACACTATTTTATGTGCAGATGTGTAATTGCACACTAGAAAAAAAATTTGTACTTTGAACTTGAATCAAAATACACAGAACTGGGAGCAAACCAATTTGCTTTATTTCGATAGTATGTCCAAAACCTTTATGCCTAAATTTAATTAGCAGGCAGATTTATTCTGCTCCTTTTCAGAAAATCACTGCCAGTGTAAAAGTAAGTGCAAAGCTGATGGAGGCAGCATTACAGATACATATGTAGATTTCATTGTGCACAAACATGTATGCATTGAATTTAGTTGCCCACCCCGCAACAGTTGTATTTTTAAAACTGGAATTTGAATATGCTTAAGTGAATGTATTATTTTCATGGCTCTGGCTCATTTGAGTCAAAAAGCTTAATCAAAAGTTGACTACAGATGCTGCCTGAGCAAAACAAACAAACTGAAATTATTGAGAGAGGGTATTTGCTTAGAGACCATCGCAAATTTAATTGCTGCTGATATTTAGTTCACTTGGCCAGTGTTCCTTTTGGAGCAGGCAAGGAAAAAGTGAATTAGTAGAGCCGATTCCCCAGAGAATCAGAGAAGAGTCTCTAACTGAAGGATAACCTTTAGCTGCCACTGAACTCTCAGGGAGGTAGAGTGGGATGAGAGCTTTGTGGAGGAGAGACACTATTCCTTGTTTGTGACTGACCAGAGCAGGGGAGGAAGGAAGCCAGGGAAATAAATATGCAGGACAATATTCCATCATGCCTGCAAAAATCAGGAGAAGGAAACACAGGGGATGGTTTGAGTATTTGCAACATTTAATTTTACATGCCTAACTTGAGTTGATAAGGTTATTCAATGCAGCCTCACCTTAAAGCAGTTTTATCTTACTGGACCCTGACTGGCAGTGGACAGTCTGCTACATCCTGAGTTTATTCCAAGGTTTTTCAGCTGGCCTTTTTGGTCCTCGGTCATGCAACTTTGCTCCATGGAGGGTTATTCACAATATATTCGCATCACAGATTGGTGCTAATTTTTTCTCCTTGCATCAAACCATCTTGCACTGCTGGGAAGGAAAAGACAAAGGCAATCCAGAGGTTAATGCAGCCGTGACCTTCCTGGATGTGGAGAAAGATTTTGTTTGTGGAGGTGTCTGCTCTTCACAGGGTGCTATGTAACCTGGAGAGACCTGAGAAAGTTTTAAATGAGCTAATTCTATTCCCAGAAGAGCTTAGGTGGAGCAGTATTACACTCAGAGTAAAACAGGCTGTAGACAGTCTGTCCTGGATGTGGCTCTGCCAGCAGAAGATGTATTGCCCCAGCTTTTAAGTGCTACCCACTCTTAAAGGCTATGGCTACTCTGATCTACTCACTCAGCCACTTGTGCAAGTGCTTCCACCTCAGTGAAAACAAGCAAAATAAATCCCAATCTGATGTTTAAACTATTAACTGATTTGGCCACCACAGGCAGCTCCGTGGGCAGCAATAGAGAAGCCATTTCCATGACTGCCCGGCCTCTGTAAGCTGGGCACTCATGGAAAGCGGTGAGTGTGACCACAGCAGTGGGCTGCAGGGAGGTTTGTGTCTGTGGCTCTAGCATCCTGCCCCCACAGGTCCTCCTGCTTTCTGTCAGAGAAAGACTTTAGCTCTGTAAAGATCTTTCATGGTAGGCTGGAAGAGTTCATGGGTGTATTGGTAAAAGTATGAGGTTTCTTTCATATGTGTCTGACTTCAGAGGGCATTGAGCTGGGACCAAAGTCCAGCTACTTGGGATTCAAAGATGCTGAGATGCTCCACAACACCCAACTGCTAGATAAAACATCTGTGTACTCAATGCTGCTCAGGCTCTGCTATGACCCAAAAGAGTTCAGAGAGAAGATAAAATCCTGCTATGAAGCTAACAGCTCAGTAAGTGGCATGAATTTGAAATTCAACCAGCTATCATCATGAAAGTAATTACAATATAGCTTGAAAGACCCAGCAAAGAGCTATTCTCTTCGCAATTTCAGGATAAGGAGAAGCTTTCATTTGTTTCATTGTATATTGCACAGTTTGCTCATTTCATCTTTATCTTACCTAGGAGATAAAAATGTCTTTTAGGAAGAAGAAAAACAACTTGAAAGGAACATTTCTATTCCTATCTATCTATCTGATCTATCTATTAATTCAAGTCTTTAAAAGAGAATCATGCATTGCAACCACCAATCTAGACCTAAACAATGCATGCATAGGAATTTGGCATTTTTAGAAGCATTTTTTAATTTTTTAACATTTGTATTTCCCATGATGAAAAATTAACTCTTAATAGCGGATTTTGCAAAAGCCTCTTTTTAGATTTCCTGCCCAATGCATCATGCTATGACTCACAGCATGCAGTTGTATAGGTCACATCAGACTTCTTTCTTTAAGGAAAACATGATGTCACATGCATAGCCCAGTGTGATGTGTCAGAGCACATGAGAGGCCATGCCTGAAATGTGACAGAAATAGTTTTCAAATTCACTTAAAATCTAGGGACAAACAGCAAAGTGCTAGACAAAGCTGTCTCATGATGTTAATAGAATTAACTCTTGGGCTTTTCTATAGCTCCTTCAATCCTGTAATGTGACCATCTCTGGAACAAAGAAATGATTTTCTATTTTAAATATGGTTTTACAGGATTTTTTTTTCCTTAAGAAATAATGAAGGAAATTGAATCTCTGTTTTAGTGACCTACCCCGATTTAGTCTAAAACATAAAAGCTGGTGAGCTTATGAGACCCTTAGATTTACGGTTTTGATTTCACTTGATGTGGTAATGGTAGGCCTAGTTTTGCTTCAGTAATAACATGAGAAGGAAGGTACCACCTACGAATCTCTCTCCTTGAAGAGGTTCAAAATCTGTCCAGATGTATTACTGGGCAATAGGCTCTAGGTGGCCCTCCCTGAGCAGGGGGGTTGAACTGGATGCCTTCCAGAGGTCCCTTCTGTGCTTCTGTGGAATCAGCAGCAGTACTTTGACACATTGCTGCAAACATATCCTGAATTCACAACTAAAGGCATTTTAATTTATTTTTTTTTTCAGTTTTAGACTCTCTTTGATGACCACCAGCCTTGTGAATACTTGGGTTAGTAAAATACCTATTACTGTGGCTTCCCAAGTCCTTTGAATAATGCATTTTTCTACAGAGTAGCACCAGTGACAAGAAAGAGGTTTTGGTTAAAATAGACTGACAATTACCATATTTAAATTATTCTCCCTCTGAAACTATGAGCACATGTATATACATGCATTTAATGAATTAATAAGAATTTTACTTTTATTCTTCTGAACACAGACACATAGTTCTCAATAATATGTTTTATGAAAGTGATCACTGTCATCATCTCAGTGGGAGTTTATGGTTAATATTTAATCCCAAAGTTTCTTACAAAAAAGAGGAATCCATTTTACAGTATCACATTCTGATAAATCTTTGACCAGATCTGCTTGAAAGTATGGACAACATTTGTCTTTGCTTTAGTCCAGGCCTGTCCTGTCGCATGAATGCTGGTTTCTGTATGTGGTAATTAACTGTTTCTAATTACTCAGCTCTTTTTTTTCTATTGTTGCATTGGTGCAATACCTTTTCCTCTTTACCTGCACTATTCCAACAAAATTATGTACTGTGTCCAGGCTGTGAGTCTATCAAACAATACAACATTATTGTCTTTATATTTAAAAGTTTCAATCAGGATTTCTAAATATTCCTTAACAGAGCAACTGTTAATGGGAATAGTCGTCAGATGAAAATTATTATCTCCAAGTTCTGTGCTTATTAACATTTAGCAGCCTCTTTGGAGTAATTAATTGTTCTTTCCTATTGAAACTCTTCATTGTTTGGTAAGAGTGCCTGGTTTTCTGAAGTGTGGGACTTAAATTCATTTGATCTCTTTGCCTAAAAAAAAACAACTCTTTAATTTCCTGACTCTTCTGTGAGAACAAATGTGGTTAAAAAGGGCTGATTGCTCTTTTCTACTTCTGCAATTGGAGTTATGTTCAGGGAGATGCAAGTCATCATTTCTCCTTCTCCTAAGCTCTTCTAAAATGTCACTCTTGACATATATTGTGTATACACTGCAAAGTGTGCCCAGATCCCAGATCCAAGCTTTTATCCAAACCTCTGGTCTGGCCAAGTTTTCGGGGTTTATTGCACACAATCCCCACACGTTCTTTGCTTCTATTCTGGTGCATCATTTCGGAGAGAGTTTGATGGAAAGGAGTTACAGGAATGCGTCCCAGAGTCCTGAACACCACCTTTAATAGAGCCACTAGCTCCTGGGAGAACCTGTCTGCCCATCAGCTACCTCAGCCTGAGCCTGCCTCCTCTGTGCCCCAGGCTGAGCTTGGACAGGCATGCATTTTCCATGGGAGGCAACTGGCCTTACTTAGCTCCCAGTTGTCTCCTGCTTGCTGAGACAAGGAGGTGAGGAGGGGGCATTCTGGTTCTATTTCACTGTAAGGACATCCAGAAATCAGAAAAGGTGTGGAAAGGGAAAGCCAGGCTCTGCAGAGGCACAGGGGCTGGCAGAGCACGGCGCAGCTGGTAGGCGAGGCTCAGAACCAAAGTAGGGACTGGTCTCTGCTTAGTGGGCATCACAAATCAAGCATGGCATGCTGCATTAAAACTAAATATGTGCTAACAAACAGACGTGTTCATACAGCACAGCGTTCCTGAGAAAGCACCTGGGTCCATGCCCAGGAAGCACCAGCCAGAGCTGTACCCCAGTTTATAGGTGAGGAAGGACCAGTGTAGGCACATCTGGGCAGGAGGCAGGGAGTTCTTGGGCTACAGACTGAGTCACCAACAGGTTCCCGTCTGACCAGTCTGGCTATCATGGGCTTTGCAGTTTTATAAAGCCAAGTTACAGAGTCAAGAAAGGTTAAATCCCAAGTGAAATACATTAACACATTTTCAAAAGTACATTGGGCTTCAGGGACAGCGCCCCCTCCCAAACCTTTGTTTCAGTTTGTTCCCTACTCCTATCTATATTCAGTAGAAAGTGGAAGCTAGCTCTTTAAAATATTTATAAAGCATTTTGTGCAACTAGCCTAAGTTCTAAATTTAACTTTCCCCCTAAAGCCACAAAACACTTTTGGTAATAAATTCTCTCTTTTTTCCTATTTGGGAAGGAAAAGAAATTGTTTATTTTTAACAATTCGGTTCAGAGGAAAAATTATAGCATAGTGAATAGCAAGTAAATTAGCAATTCTCTCTATTATCCAAACCAGCAGGTCTTCTATTAACAAGGGCAGTTTGTGGCCCCTGGATTACAAGATCAATCAGGCAGCTCATTTTTCTTTAATTTCAGGGAATTAAGTAATTATAAATCAGTCAAAAGCTGCATGTAGGACTTGTAAGTACCTGTGCTGAGTTGATTTAACTGATTTAATACCACTTCCTTACTCTTTCTGATTTATTTTCTGAAGCTGAAGTTGTTGAATGTATATAATTTATCCTAGATGAAGGGCAATTAATAAAAACTCTCTCCAGCAAATCTGATGCAGACAACACCTTCATTCTTGCTTTAAGAAATGTGCTTAGACAGTCTGACACAGCCAAATATGGAACAAAGGCTGGGAAAGGGGAACTACTACATCTACTGTGTTTTGTCTGCAAGTTTAGTGGAAGACTTTTGGGTTTTTAATCAGGTATGTACATTGGCACAAGGAGCAGCTGATGGATTAGCTGGTCAAGGCAGCTCAGATGGAAGTTAGTACATAGCAGAGGCTGCCATTGTGCACTGTTATTGAGGAGGAAACATCTATCTCCATATTTTGCCTTTCTAAATATAGATGAGGCCTAATCGACTTCTTTACTGGTAAGTTTTTACTGATGGCCATACGTAGGAAGCAGGAAACCTTGCATTTGATTTCTTCTAAGACTCTTGGCTGCCCTTAAGCTTTTTCTGCATGTCAGCCTCCAAGTTTATGGTCCAGAGATAGAAACAGCTACATGTGTGCATGCATCTCGAGCTCTTGTTCTGAGTTGGTGCTATTAAGTAGAGTCAGATTCAAACTGTTTGGTGCTGGGAAGCCAAGAGTCTGAGCTGGGGAAAAGAGGAGCATGGAGAGGTGATGCAACACCCATTGGCTTCACCAGCTCCTGTAGGCCTAGACAGGCATGGAGCCCAGCAGAATTCAAGACTGGCCTGAAACATGCGATGGTCTAAACCACTTTTCTTGGAGCCAGAGGAGAACTGAAGTAGTGTGAAGACATGCTGGAAAGCTCTAGGATAATTGAAGGTCTGTTTTATGACACAGGTGCAGGACTAGAAATATTCCTCAAACAGCAGTCAACTGCACTGCTGGATTGTGTCATTCTGCCTTTGAAGATTAAAAGAAATGGGCAGCTGAGATTAAAGTATACTTTTACTGCATGAAGGCATACAATCCACCTACTTAGAGAATTAGATGAGTCATAAAAATTCAGTGCATCAATACATTCATTTTTAAACACAAACAAAATCTGAATTAACAATGGCAGTGACTTTGAAAAGGCCGTGAATGGGCAGATATTTGCTGTGAGCCTTTGGTAGAAAACATTTATGGTGAAGAGGATGTCAGTTTAAAAAAATCAAATGGTTTCTAGAAAGACCACATTAGAAGAGAGATAGTAGATATATTTCTCCAGACTGGTGCTGGTTCTGTACCATCAAGCATAAAAAAAGTATGAAGACAGGTATGAAAATGGAGAATGAAGATGGGTCAATGCAGACGGCATGAAAATAGGTATGAAGATTAAAAGCCAGAAAAGCCAGAAAGCGTCTTTAGATCATTTAGCCTGAAATCCTTTGTTATCACATGAAGATGAACGACATACAGGTTGTTGTTACCTCTAAGTTGAATTCAGCATGTTTGATGAAAGACCTCCCAGAAATACACTGAGTCCAGTTCTGAAAGCACTCAAGAACTGGAGAGCCTTTCTTTTGACTAGTCAGTCTGGAACTATGGATACCCTGTTTCACAATAAAAGTGGTGTGTCTCTGCTCTGACTTGGATCTGTGTGGCCTGCGTTTACCACCAGTGCCCACATCCTCTGGTGTGTTTCCCCACTGGGTTAGAGAACTCAGTGTAGTGGAGAGGCAGACACCACTTTTCAGTGGAACAGACACTTTAATTAAAAAGCCAGCTGGAAGGTGATCCAAGAAAGGAGTTTTGCTGGAGCACCAAGGGCTGTGCCATAGGCTAGGACTGCTCAGCTGCTCCTTGGGAGGCTGCGTTACCTTCCACAGCTGTAAAACCAAAATTATGCAGAGGTGATTCAGCTTTTTAGCATCTGATACCTCAGGGAGAGCAGTCTCTGTCCTGCCCACGTTCTTCATTGGGCTACAGACTGCTCCCCACCCTCACTGCCTTGTGACTAGGGGCAGGGTTCAGCCACAACCTAATGGCAACTGTAAAATGAGTGTGAGTCCAGGATGTACAGTCAAACTGCCTCTTTTTGGTAGCATAAATGTTCTTCAGTGCTGCTGTGGCAATGCAGAGATACCTTACAGTGAGTAACACTACATTTTGCAAACACTATATATTCTCTTAAATGGATCTTTCCATTTTCGAAGTAGCAAAAGGCGGCCATAACTGAAATGCAAACTGACATTTTTGGAGGATGCATCTAAGCTATGAAAAGGAGAAAAATGCAGAAATTCATGTGTTGAGTTCCCTGACTCACTAGTACCTACACAATGTACAGGACAGTCCTGTGAGACAGTAGTAGCTTGTGTCCTCTGTAGGAGCTATGAAGTGACGCCTCTCAGCAAGGTTGGCAGATGTGGGTATAGTGTGTAGCCAGTGCAGATTGCTTCTGGCTTCTGAATGAGCTCAGTAAACACCATCACAGCGATCTACATATAATAAGCATTTAAATCAGTATGTTCAAAACCCTGTGCTCAAGCTTTTGGTCTTGTAAATGTTAGTAGTTAGTAGTTTCTGTGATGAGATATGGATGGGTTGATTTTGGAGACTTCTACTACTCTGTTCTCTTTAAGAGAGTGTATACATGGACTATACTGCCTGGGCCTCATCTGGAAGAGAAGAAATCCAGCTGTACATGTTCCAGTGCTCCTTCAGCTCTGCTGTCTCATCCTTGAGATGACACACATCGCAGGTGATAAAATGTTTTCTTCTAGACCTCAGGAGCAGACTTGTTAGTCATTGGAGAACTCAGCACAACTCAATTAAATTTCTTCCACTACTTAATTGAAATTTAGTCAGCTGGGTAGCAAACAACTCCAGCAGAAAACAGTCCTTCCCTTCAGTTAAGATGTTATGAAACTTCATAACAATCCAACTGGCCAAATGTGAGGAAGAAGTGAGGAAAATCTAATTAGACGTTGCATGGCCTCTCCTTCAAGATTAAATGTAATATATTTGTAGTTACAGCTTCCCTTGAGGATCCTCCTACTCCTGTCAGGCACGTAGAAGTGTTAAAACATCTGTGACAGTGTGGTGCATAACATAATATGTAATCTGTGGTCACAAGATTTGGGGTTAACTCTTTCAGAGAAAGAAGGCAATATGTCTGCTGAAGGCCTGAGGCTCTGAGCATCTGTGATAAATGTAGTCTCTGAAAGGGAGATGGACATACACAGCCATTGCCATAGTAATGATAGTCATGCCTCAGCTTTGAATGTTGTAGGAAATTGTCCTTGAGAGCAATGCGGGACAGTGTGCCCATCTTTGGAAACACCTTCTTAGTTTCCAGCACTAAACAATACCTAACACCATTCTTTGACCTATTGTGGTCTATTCCTAAAAATCCCTGAAATCATCCAGGTTAAGAAAGCCTTTTAGCCAAAGTACTGCAACGTTTGGCCATAAAAACATATGAAATCTTCCTTTCCTCCAGAACCTGGAGAGGAGGTTAATCAAGAAGCAATAGATAGAACTTGACTCCAACAGATTTTAATACTCTCTCAGAGGTGTTTGTCTTAATCAACATAGAGGAACCTGGTCTAGTTCAAGTTTCTTTCTGGTAGTTTGTGGACTGATCTCCCGTCTTTTGCAATATATCAGAGGTGAGTTGCAAAATGGATACTAACAACAGTTAAAAAGAAATATGTGCACACTCCTATACATGCTGGTAATGCAACACAAGAAGGGAGGACAAAAGAGCTTTCACCTAGTTTTCACCACACCTAAATCTCATGTGGTATCATTGCACAAGATGGTCCATGGCTTTTTTTATTAATTTTTACAAAAGTCTTGACTGGTTCTTATTGAATAAGGTTGAAGAAGATTGCTATAGATGAAAATCAACACGGACAGTGCAAATCTGGTTTTGAAAATCTTGTTCAGAGAGAAGGTATTATTACCTTTCCAACTGAGTAGATGCATCCAAGGACTTACAACCTGGGCTTGATATTAAGTGTTTCATTAGTGGTTTGGATGATGGAATAGAGAATATACCTGTTAAACCTGCATATGACTCCCATCTGGGAGGGGCAGCATGAACGACAAAGGACTTAAGTGTTTCTTAATGAAAAAAACACCCACTGGGCTAAAGAGCTGCAGCCCAATAAGCAAAATTTTAGTACTGGGAAGCAAAAGGCACAAACCTAAAATAAGAGTCTTCAGTAGACATAGATCTACTGAAAGAAGTCTAGAAATTACAGCAGATCCTAATTAAACTTTGTGACTTCGTTTGGATAAAACAGCAAGTATCACACCATGATGTGTGACAAGAACTCTTTTACTTACACCCAATAAAGTGTCACTGTTGTGTCCAGTTTAATGTTCACCACCCTGGGAGATAGATGTAGAGTCTAGAGGATAATAGTATGGGTGATGCAGTCATAGGAAACAAAGTGTATGTGGGTAGACAAAAGCAGATGAGGGGTTAATAGAAAGAAGACTGAGTGAAACATAGTCACAGTCTGCAATCAATATTTTGATAGGATGGAAACACATGGGCTGTGTTAATCTTGTGGTTAGGTCTTAGGAAACCTTGACAATGGTAAAGAAAGGTTTCAGGTAGAGGCTGTGGAGGTCTCTGAGATCCTACCTTGTTGCAAGATGATGGTCTGATATTTCTCAGCCAGAGCCATCAGATAGATGAAGCTGTCTGGATGCACGGCTGCCAGCAGCGCAGGTGTTTTATTCATCTTCTTCTCCACCACAGTCAACAAGGAATAATCTGTGGTGTATTTCCTATATTCCACCCTCTGTTTTCATCTGATTTGAGCTTCCCATATCCAAGGTGCTCGCTTTTCCATCTCACACTTTCACTGGTTGTCTCTAATTTAACTGCTAATAATCTACTTGAGAACACTTTTCTGTAGAAGTTCTTTATGGTTTCCTACCAACTGGAAGTTTTTAGCTCAGCTTCTGAGACTGAGTTAGCAGCAGCAGCAGCAAAATAATAATCTATATTTTACCATGTGGTTCAGAAACTGCAGAAGGAGAAGACCTCTACCATTCAGATATTAGACAGCATAGTAAGGTTTACTGACAAAACTAAAGTTCACAATGTCTGTAAAGCAGGCAGGGCTCCTGAGTATATAGGAAACAATGATGGAGCCAAATTGCACTACAGAGAAAGTAGCAGTTAAGAGTAGTCTCCTGAAGTAAGTATGTTGGTGGTGTTGTAAGCCAGCTCCGGCTGAGGGGAAAAACAGGCTTGAAGAAACTTGACTCACGTTATACTATCATAAGATCAGCTTCAGCCCCAATGGTCTTATGGCTTCTCACATTGATATTGATTAAACTCTTGTCACATGAAATATTGATTTCAACTGAATTATTTCTGTTCAGATATTGTGAGGGGGGTGATCTGTCCCTATGAGTGTAGAAGGTTCGTGCGTCCTTCGGAAAATATATAGAAATAGCCTGCCCTTCCAGCATCGATTATTGTTTCAATACATGCAGGAACAGGAAAGCATTATGCATGTGCATTTCCCAGTGGCTAGTTTCAGCACTAAAGGGAGAAGTAACATTTGCATTCCTTAAAGAACTGATTGAGATTCTAAAAACAGATTGGAAACTTAATGGTAAGAAAGGCACAGCTTGAAAGTCTTTACTTTTTGGCATGAAAGTGTGGACCAGATTGACACAATCTGTGACGTAGTTTCTAATGAAGCATTTGTAATGAGACATTTAAAGCAACTCAAGAGGCCTCTCTATCCTGTTAGGAAAAGAACACAAGGAGCACATATTTGAAATTCATTCAGCAGTGAATACATAAGCTGATCTTGACATGAATTTAGAGTAGGATTCAATTGTAGATAGGTGCTTGGGGAAGAAGTTGCTTGTAGAAAAAAAAAGAGAGAGAGAGAGAGAGATAAATTAAGAGCTAAAACAGTTGGAGGAAACTCTTGGGAAAATTACCAAGAAGAGAGAGAGAGGTTTCTGCTTATTGAACTGTTGAATCATGGAACTGATTTCAGTTGGAAAACTTTGTGCTGAAATTTCATGCAGAGACAAATTTGGTTTTCTCAGTAGGAAGGTGGGAAGGGTGAGACCTTTTGATTTCAGTTTCTCATTCACATCTTGTTTACCCCAGGCAGGGAGGTGTCTTTGGTGCTCACTGACACACTGTAATGAGCCCTTCCTAAACCTCTGCTGTAGCTGGGATGAGTGTGATCTACAGATTTTTTTCGTTATTGTTTAAATGTTTATTAATTAGGCAACTCAAAGCATCCCACTAGGTCTGACCTTGACCCACTAACATCTGTTAAAATCGTAGTTTACCTTGTTTCCCTGCTGAAAAACACCTGTTTACCTACAGAACACCACAACAAATAAATGGCTGTGCTCTAATGATCTGACCTTGATACTGTAGTTGTCTTTTCTGATCCTAAAATATTGTTATTGCTTGCTTCCTTTGCTAATTAGTTAGGGACTAATTTCCCACCTAATCTGCTTGTGTAGCTTTTTGAATATAGAGTGTTTTTAAGTGCCAAATATTGCTGTTACTGCTGATTAGGTTATTAGGTAATAATCAGTAGCTGAAATACGACTTCCCAGAATGAGAAGCAAGCATGGCAGTCTTCCATCCCCTTTCGTGTCTGTGGAATGACCGACTTACTCCAAAGCACCTGTACAAAATACTTGTAAACACCTTGTTGGGGTGTATATGGCTACATATATGGGGCTATATGACATAGCCAAATTCACGGGTCCATTGTAATACCCGATTGCAAAATTGACTTTTGGATGCAATGGCACCTATGGCTTTCAGTGACACGAGTTGCACGTGCCACTCTGCAGCAGTCCTTCAGGGCTGTAATCCAGAGATGTGAAAACCCGAAAAGACTAATGCCTTGTTTCACATGGCCTGACTTTTGACCCAGTTTCTGAGCCTAATATTTCCTCTTGGCTGGTTGTAGGCCTTCAGAGGTGATAATTGAAAACACTAGGCGGGAGGAATTAGGTGGAAGTTGGGCTGAGCGAACCTGTGCACAGACTGTCTCCTGTAGGATGTAAACGTCAGAGAAATGTCTAATTACAATAGCTGTCATCTTCCTCAGCAGTGATGGGCTGATGCCTAGTATGGGCACAAGGGAAATTCTTGTCCTGGGCAAGAACTTTTTGATTGATTTTGCTGTCAGGATGTAAGTGAGGAAGGCATTCCCAACTCTAGCCTTCAAAAGTAGGTCTGCAGCATCTTTTATGATGTTGTGCTGCTGAGCTGTGTCAGGGAAGGAGCTGGCTTTATGTTGTCAAGTGTAATAAACCCAAATGTTAGGATGAATTTGCTAACAAATGAAGGTAATTGGGCTCTTTAGGAGGGAATGAGATGACAGCTTTTACTGTACTTCAAATATCAGTCCCAATTACTGTAAATACGATCATGATGCAAAACATTAATTAGGAAAATCTGAACTGTTTGAAATGTAGAGTCCCATATGAATGATTAACTACATGCAAAATATTGTGCCTGATTAGAGGCATTCTACTGAGACATCCATCTGTGAGCTCAGAAAAACCTGGTAGAAAGAGAGATCACAGCACTGAGGGAATAGCACAGTTGAGATAACTTAGGAGAGGACTGGACCATGCATATCTCACGTAGGGTCATAGGGCTTATGGAACAGTAACATCTATGTATCCTGTATTCTCCACTGTAAGCATCTTCAGAAATAATATTTCAGGTGTAAAGAAGTCAGGCCCTGAAACAGTACACGACTTGCTCACAGTCACCTGGGATGACAGTACCAGAAAAATTAAATGAGTATCGGTCATCTAGGTCTTACCCTAAATCTAGTGCTCATTCCTTACTCAAGGGTGGAAGTGGATGTCCACAAAAAGGTGGGAAACAAAACTTCTCAAAAAAGACAATGTTGGGCATGCAATTCTGGAAAGCCCAGGAACTACAAAATTACCTGTAGATCACCCCAAGTGCTCTTTCTGGTGTTGGTGGTTCTTGTAATCCTGCATTAGCAAGTGTGCATCAACTGTTAATGAAAGAACCCCCCTGGAAACGCCAGCTCCAGGTATTTCTGATAAGATATACACATCCACCATTTGTCTCCACTGAGTCACGGACAAACCCTAAATGGTAAAGGATATTCTACTGAAGGACATTCTACTGTATAAGGCCTTTAGGACAGAGCTTGGTAACAGGATTAATTTAGGGAAAAAAAAGGAAAGAAATAATCTTCAATCTTGTGACTTAGTTTTATTCATGTGTTCTTTGGCAGAGAGAGGGACCATGAGAGCTCAAAACATTTTATCTGCTGGTTTGTGTCTTATTTGAAATGCACTGGTCTTCCCAGATAATTAAAAATACTAAATAACTGTGCTATTGCTGTTTTATTATGAAACGTGGGTATACATTGCCAAATTGGCTATTTTAAGTAAAATATTCAGTTGCAGTCTAAATGTACTATTGTTGCCCATTTGGACATAAGTCCATAGCCAGTGAAACATAAAAGCTGACAAAATAGTGTTTTTTGTCAGAACCTTGGTGAAAGAATAAAACAACAAAGGATAATTGTTTGTCCTTTGGATTCCTTTTTTCAGTCAATTCTCGGCATGAAAGTCTCCTCTCTTTGGTGGTGGTGCCACATTCATTGCTGGTAGAACTGCTCACCACCAGATCACCCACCGATCCAGCTGGAGCATGAATATATGCTCCCATTTCTGTCAAATTACTCGCATCACGTGCTGTGGTATTTATACTGCCTCCATCTTCTGTGCCAGTTTTTGGGGGAACAGATGATACCCAGAGCAGCACAAAATTTGCTGGTACAAAATTAACTTGCTTTTGAAGAATTTTGATCCAGCAGCACTTTGCACCAGGTGGCTGCAGCACTTTTGATCCAATACTAGCAGGCGCCAGGTCAGATTTGCAATACTCAGTACTTGGAGCTGTGTGCCCAGAGCTTGCTCTGATCATGGCATGAGCTTTTCTGCTTTTCTTTCTGAGCAGCTTTAGTCTTCTCAGCCCTCTTTCAGATGGATAGTCTTCCAAAAACAGCGTCCCTGCTTGTTATACTGATGTATGGCTTTATTGGTGATGTGTGCACATTTTGGGGACAGAGAATAGTATCACTTATTGTCTGATTCCCTGGAGTACTATAATTGATGCTTACATTTATCCCAAAATGGAAGGTGGCTGTTACATTCATTTGTTCCAAAGAAAATTGATCTAGTGCATAACAACTCAATGTTATACAAATTATATAATAATGAGAAATTATGTAATGCCCTAGCATTTGAATTTTTTATCACAGTAGTCTCTTTTTATGATGAAATAAAACCAGGTTTCTTCATGAGTAGCTTAGAAAAATTTCACTTGAAATGTTCTATCAGCTAATTGTTTAGGAGCTCTTCAAGAAATTCCCTAACCATTGACCATGAAGCTACATTTCATTAGCTGCCTCTTGTTGATTCAGAAGTAACAGTCTTCAGTGGTCTGTTTTCATAGATTAAAGTTGATGAAGGAGATGTAATTGCCCAGATTTTAATGGAGATAAATATAGAAAACACTGGAACCTATAAGAGGAGGGTTCTTTTGGGGGCTGTTTAAAATCAGTTGCTAAAGACTGGTGCAGGTAACAAATGGTAAGTACTGTTAGCTGATCATAAAAGTGGTTATTCGCTGCTCTCGTGCTCTCAATTTGATTTGTCTGTGCACACTGTGCTGCAAAACTGCCACTGAAACCTCACCATGTGGTTGTCTCAGCAGAGATGTACCTGCTCTTCCTAATGTTGCTCAAATTTCCACTGTAGCACAAAAATTTCCTTTTGAGGACGGATGCATGGAGGGAACAATTCCCCTGGGATTGATTTCTCAGTTCAGCCATTCACCAGCAGGGCAAGAAAAGCCTCAGCTATTGCAGATGCTCCTGTCAGTACTGCTCCAAGTAACTCCAGTGTTGTTTTTGCTGTCTTACTCCAGGTCCTTAACCTGAAATACAGTGCGATTCACTGTCACTGGAAGAGCTTCTGGTAATTCATCCCTAAAGTAGGATATTTGTCACTGATGAAAGTGTGGTATTAGTTTTAAGCATTACTTGCCTCACACATCTTTGGTAGTGTGTGGCTCTAGTGCTCAGCTTAGGGACAATGAGATGAGATTAACTCATGAATATTTGCATTTGAGGTAGTCGTTCTCATTATACTGGTAAGTGCTTCTGCATGTAGTTTCAAGAACTCTAGAAAATGAGCAGGAAGAATTGAACATGATTGCTTTCCAGAACAGTTAGACCCTAAAACTACAAAAAAGGTTATACTCTTCCTAACAGCACAGACAGCTGAGGGAGACTAAATAGCATAGCCTGGAAATATTATAAAGTACAGGGAGTCCAGCTATCTTTTACAGTCTTTCCACTTGAAAACCAGATGAAATAGATGTTTGCTGGGTACAAGATAGCTGAGTTCTAGCACCACCTCTTGGCTCCCACCTGTAGGTATGGGATGATTCCAGATAAATAAATGAATAATGGGTTATCAGGAAGCTTAGCTTTTTGGGATAAAGATAATTCCACCCTTCTCTTCTTCCCAGAAAGATGTTATTTCCATAGCTAGAAGCACAAAGCAAGTAACCTACCAGCCTTACCAAGGACCGCTGGAATTTCTGATAATTCCACTAGAAATCTGAGCTGCAGATGATGGTCTGTATTGTTTATGTTGTGGAAGAATCAGGACTTCTACAGTCAATTATAAAATCAATTACTTCCTTTTCCAGTGTAAGGGCAGTGATGCCAGATGCAAAGATACCTTTCCTAGGAAAAAAAGGATCTTGCCAATTTTACAGATGGTCTAGATGGGCTGTATAGCTGCAGTTCTCTTTTTCCTATCACAGTCATGTACATATTAGGACCCGTTATGTGGCTTGCTTATTTTTAATGCAGATGTCATTCACAGAGCACTCCTCAATCAATCTTTGTTCAGGCAGATTAATGAAATAAAATTCTATTCTATCCTATTAAAATTCTATTTGATTAAACACAAAGCCTGTCTCTGGATCACCAAGTCCCTAAGTTGCAGACCACTCCCCATCGGAGCATCTCAGCACAAGCTGCATGATCAGGCCCTTGGACATGGAGTAGGAGGCAAAGAGCAATGTTTGACTGAAGGTTCTGGCAAGTAAAAGACAGACCTGTGCTGTGTTTGTGAGGTATTGGAATCACTGTCATAGTTGCTACTTCTTCGGCACTCAGAAGGATAGTACAGTTGAAGACACACCTAGTTTATGGCTGGTAAACAAAGCACTTGTTAGTTCCTGAGGGAGATATAGTCTGAGACTGGCATCCTGGGTGGTGAGTGGCATGATGCTGATGCTATGCTTGGCAAATTGGAGAAGGCCAGATTGTTACTAGGGGATATAATCTGTATAAGCCCCATCCGAAACTGTGCTATCAAAGTATTTCTTTTTTTCTCCAAAACCACTAGGAATTAGAAATACTATGAGTTCTCTGTCAGAAGAGAGAAGTCACGGGAAGATTTATTTCAGTTTAGTTTCCTGAAAACATCTTAGTCTGTCTCAAGCTACACCCTAGGCATAACTGAAAGCCTGAAGTAGACAATTTGGTTTTGTTATTGAACAGAGACAGGTTATCAGTAGGTGTCAATGGGCGTGAAGAGATTCACCAGACTGTTGTCTGCAACTCCTCTGCAGTTGGCATCATTCATGCCCAAATCTTAACAGACTGAAATCAAGCTGAACAGGACCTCTGAGATGCTATGGTGGAAATACATGCAGATGGAAAACTTATTCTTTGTGGCTCCCATCATAATGACAGATAGGGTGTAAAGATATTTAAGTTATGGCATTCGTTCTTTGGAGGATGAGGCTGCTCCGCCTCAAGCTCCTTGTGTTATCTCAAGTAGAGTCATGCAGAGAGACAAGGTTGCACTTCAGGATGGTGTTCAAGATTTAAAACCTGGCCTTGATCCCAAACTGGGACTTTGTTTTCATTCTCTACAAAGAAAAGGTCAAATAACACCTTGCTTTCCATCAGCAGATTTGACTCTGGTATTGACTGTAATGGATTTTTTAAGGTATTATCACATATCATTTTTTGAAATGAGGACCTGCTGTGAGGGCCCAAAACTGGGATATTTACCCCTTAGCTAGGTATCTAGGACATGTTGTTTATTGCAAGTTTTGCCTCACGTGCCACTAAGCAGCTGAAGGAGAGAGGATAGTCCTGTGCCTGCAGCAAGAGACATAGTACCCAGCTACAACAGAAAACCCCCAAACACGTGGTACAATTCCTCCTATCTCAGAGTGGATAAATACCTCCTTTCCTTGCTCTCTGGAGGATCTACTGAAGTATTTTCTGGATCTAGATAAAACCGTGCTGGAAATGTTGGTTTGTTGTGATACACACAGTATTCCTTCTTGTTCATTTCTTTAATTTATTTGTTAACAGAAATAGCAAATGAACCCAGAGACAAATCTTGCCTATTATGCACAGCTATTCTAGTGGTGAAATTGGAGGGTATCTTGAGTCACACACACGTGCCTACTGCATTGTTCTTGCTGACACGATACAGACAGGATGAGGCAGTTCAGTCACCTGTTGCCATTTAGAAGCAAGTTCATTTACCGTTGCCCTTATTTTCCAGTTCACCAGTTTCTTGTTATTGGCATCTCCTTCCCATTCCTGTTCTGCAGCACGCAGCCAGCCTCCATCACACAGCTCTGCCAAAAGCTCTGCCAAGACAAATAGGAGGAAAGCGTGTGCTTTCTGCTTTCAGGCCAAAAAAAGTTTAATTACAATCAGTGTCAAAACCCTAGACTTCAAGATGCACACTTTCATCCCCTCTAAGTCAAAACGAGTACCTTTTCCCCTTCTGGGTCATTCATACAGGTAGGACAAGCAAGGGACTGAGATATACTTGCCACACTATACCCAGGATTTCTCTTCCTTCTCCTACTAGCAAAGAGAGAGACTCTTTTCACTCTCAAGCCTAAGAGGAATCCTGACTACATTCTAAGCGCTTTTGTATCAACCAAACCCATCTTTTGCTAGATATCTTTCCAGGTTCCTTTGAATCTGTTTCTCATGGCAGAGGGATTGCTGAACCCACTTCCTGGGGTAGCATCCCTTGGAGGTTCAGATGAGCTGTCTGGTTGAGCCAAGAATTTTTGAAATCTTCTCTGGGGACAAGATACTCATAGAAAACTGAAGAGAGACAACCTCAGGGAGTTTATTATTATTCACGGTGCCGTCTTAACAGTAACACCCAAAGGTCAATGGCACTCACTGTTAACACCTTAAATTTGGCTGCTCTAAAATTATTTTTCACACAGCTTTCACTAAGAGAATTGAAAAAGCCTTATAGGGACATTCCCAACCTTTGTATGCCCATATATGTGGCTGACTCAAAAGAGACATTATCAACTCAAGTATTGCCTAAAATTAGACTTTATTTACTGATCACAGTTCTGATGCTATTTTTTAAGTTTAAAAAATGCTTTGGCCCCTCTGCTGGCAGCTATCTGCTCCCATTTGAAAGCATCCTAGGAGGATCTGTGACCTTGTAGCTCCTAATGTCTTTGAGGCCAACCTATGGCTCTCCATTGTAGTAACTAAATCCTAAGATTTCATCCTTTCTCTGTCCTTCAGAATGAGCTGGGTTACATTGGAGATGGGTGCTGAAGAGTTCTTGGCATTTACTTAGACAGTTTTAGCCAAGTTTCAGTTTAACTGGTGATCCCAGGGCACATACAGCAGCACAGAGTGAGACAGTGCTGAGCCACTGCTGCTGCAAACCCATGGCCTTGCTCTTGAAAAGAAAAGCGAGGAGCCAGCAGCCTTCAGCAAGACTCTTACATGAGATGCAGCGTTGCACTGCCAGAGCAGTGTGCAGCAAGCTTGAGTAGTCCAAGCACCCATCACATGAGGTTGACTTGCCTGTAACACCCCCCTATCCTGCAGCCTTGCTCGGATGTGATATCTGTACATGTGTCCTGGTGCTAGTTTTAGCCCAGACTGTAGGCCTTGATTCTGGGTAGTGTAGGACTATCTCAGTACAGAATGCATTTCAGTGCCAAACAAAATTAGTTATATGTGGATATTCCATAACTTCAGGGGTGGTATTTGCAAAGCAGTTTGAGATCTGCTTCTTATCAAGTGGCCTGATGTCAGGCCTGATGTCAGGCCACTGGCACCGCTGTATTCTAGTGAAGGAAAAATCATAAGCTTAGTGCTTAGGAATATTCATAATCCACCTTACTTCATTTTCATATTCACTAGGCTTTTAAACCACTAGGTTTTTAATGATATACATGCTTCTAAGTTTACTGGAAGATCCTAGTCATGAAGAAGCAACTACAATATCTCATTGCTACTGCCCCTTTTCTCCTCCAGCATCAGGAGTTAAGAATAATGTCAGAATTTTCTTTCAGACTAAAATCTTCCTATGATACTGACAAAATAATATATGGTGATGTGTGTGTGTGTGTGTGTGTGTAGCAGTGCCTTTCGTAGCCCCTGTCATGACATCCATAATGATGACAAAACAGAAGAGAGATGAAGGAAACCATCCATTGAGTAAATTCATTATGTACATGATTTCCAATAACAGTAACTCACAGTGATATTGGGAACGGTTGAAAAATCTGGATATTTTGCCCGGTGGAGACTAAAAATTTCTTTCATTTATTGGCTGGTATAATTTGTGTTTCTATTCTATACTTTGATTCCTTCACCCAGTCTTTCATCTTGGCTATTGTCAAAACCTATTCCAGACACTGCAACCCTGAATTAGAGGAACCAGACAAAAAGTCCTGCCAAAATCCTAAGAGTAAACTGTAGCTTTGTATCAGCATTGTCTTCTCCTCATAAAGCAAAGTCTTTTCAAATAAAACTCCGTTGGCCTCTGGCTTAGAGAAATGTTTGTTGATCCTGTACATCAGAGATGTTGATGAAAACCAACTTCATGTTCCCAGCTAATTTAACACTACCATTTACTATAATGCACTGCTTGAATTGCAAGAGCACTTAGGATTCCTAGTCACAGACTAGGGCATTGCTGTGCTAGACACCAAATAGGCATGAAACAAAAAAGAAAGTACCTTTCCCAAAGAATTTTCAGTCTTTGGCATGAGTGAGGTCGTTATAAAGATAACAATCTTTTTTTCCAAGAAACGCCTCATCTTGTTCATTATCCCTTGCAATTAGTCTCATGGGGCTCCACTTCCAGCAACACGCACCTGTTAAGTGCAGCCTAGTCAGAGCTTTGATTCTTCCATTTTTTTAATGAACAACAAATGGTGCATTAGAGATGTTTGCTCCTTCAAATATGCAGACATCTGAATTTCTAATTGTTTAGCATTAGTCATAACTTAAGTAGGACAGAGCAGATTCTATATATAGCTCATTGCCCAGCCATTCAAGATAGTGTTTGTATTTCTTCCCATATTTCCTCACTTGAAAGGAGGGAGAAGGCAGTTGCAACATCTCAAGTATTCCAAAATTGTTCTGCCCTCATCTCCTTTTCCCCTAGATATTGAAATTGTTTTCAGAATCCTGAGATTTTTAAAGAAGATTTAATTCTCAGCTCTTCTGGTGTTTATTTGGGGATTCTCAGCCTTGATGGCATAGCCGAATGATGCCTTTGAGCTTGAAAGCTAACCTTTCTTTTTTTAATTTTTAACAACAGTTGAAGTTGTAACAAGATTCCAGGAGCAGAAGTTGCCCTTGGTATACCAAATATCCTTTAAATTGCACTGGCCATTTTCCCCCTCTATGCAGTTTTCATTTCTCAGTCTTGTTCTCATGTTGTATGTGCTCTTACATGTGACTATATCATGTGTCTTACATTACTGCATCCAGCTCTGGGATCCTCAGCACAGGAAAGATATGGACGTGTTGGAGCGAGTCCAGAGGAGGGCCACAAAAATGGTCAGAGAGCTGGGACACCTCTCCTGTAAGGAAAGGCTGAGAATGTTGGGGCTGTTCAGCATGGAAAAGAGAATGCTCTGGGAAGACCTTAGAGAAGCCTTCCGGTACCCAAAGGGGACTTCTGAGAAAGATGGGGACAAACTTTTTAGCAGGGCGTGTTTTGATAGGACAAAGGGTAATGTTTTTAAACTAAAAGAGGTCTGATTTAGATTAGATATAAGGAAGATTTTTTTTTTTTTTACTGTGAGGGTGGTACAGGAAGATTTCTTTTTATGGTGAGGCTGGAACAGGTTGCGCAGAGACGCCACGTCCCGAGGAACATTCAAGGCTGGGTTGAATGGGGCTCTGAGTGAGTTGAAGGTGTCCCTCTTCTTTGCAGGGGGGTTAGACTAGATGACCTTTAAATGTCCCTTCCAACCCTAACTATTCTGCGATTGTGTGATTTTGAAGGAAATCCTGGGTCACAATAAGCACACACGGTGGACATTTTGCAATCAAGTAAGGGGTTCACTTCCTGCAAATCCAAGCTCCAACGTTTATCCCATTACTTTCTTTTCCAGAAGAACAGTGGGTTGTCCATTGAAAAAAAAAATAGATTCATAAGTTTGCTCAAATTTCTTCTGCCTAGGTGCTGGACAATGCCACATCAGCCCAGTTGTGCCCAAATGTTTCTCTGGATTTTCCTAGTGGTGCTCAGATCCATTGGCCTGGCAGCCTGGTTCTCTCATGCTGTGACATTGCTGCAGCTTCAAACCTGAATGAACTAAACATTTCTGCTGACACTAATGGCTGATGGCAGGCCTGATGCTGCACATAAGAGCAAGGCAGGGTCCTGGTGTCAGTGGTGTTTTTTAGGGCTGAAGCTGTCCCTGGCCTAGAAGTGTTTCCCATAGTGACACGCTAGCTGGGCAGACAGGCTCTTGTCTGCTCCTGGCCTTTTGTGGACAGTTCCTCACAGACTCCCTGGAACAAGCCTGTCATCAGCCACCCGCAATTCAGTCACACCATTGTGGGATTCCTCTCCGTGCTCTTCTCCCAGTGCCAAGTAAAGGGACAGTGCTGGGATTTAACCTCCCAGGACAGAGACATGCCTGGGGAGAAGCACTGTGGTATTCCCACCTGCCCTTTCCTGAAGGTCCACCCTGGTCTCCCCTTGGCCAGAGGCTTGACCTGTGTGCCCAGCAGTTGCCCTGCCTTGGTTCAGCATCCCCCATTTAACTCCCTGGAGCCCAGACTCTGCTGTCCATACTAGCTGTGTGTGTTCTTGTCTCTGCCACCGTGAACCACAGCGAATCTGGCTTTTTCTGTGGGTTGTTCCAGATGTGTGAGAGGTGCAAACACAAATCCTTGTCCTTGTCCCAGCCTATGTCTTTGTGCCAAAGGCAGACAGACAGATTGGACGCTCAACTAACCATCAGCATTTCTCTCATGGTCAAATGTACCCAGACGCCAAGACAACCAGGAATACCAATTGCTCAGCACTCCCAGAGAGTGCTTGTTTGATGGATTTCCTTGTTGCTACCAATAACTGTGAGATTAGTTCCCGCAACATTATCATTAACAGCATAGAGGGCTCACACACGTGCCTGTGCAGCCTTCTCCAGCCCTTATTCAAGAGCAAGAATAGCAACTGACAAGTCTTGTGAGGTAAATATAAAGGTCAGCTGTTGCCTCCCTGGATGAGGGCTGTCAGGAGGAGAGAGGCGCAGCCCTTGCCGTCAGCACGCTTCTCCCAGCCTCCATCTGCAACTTCCTTTCCCTGCTCAGAAGAGATTGATGCTGTGAGACCTCCCTAAGGGCTTTTTGGTGATGTCCAAGACCGCATGGGCGCAGCTCCACTCCGTGTTACATGTGTTGTGGGGAATATCCCCCGGGCATGAAGGTCTTTGGGCAAAGGGAAAACTGTGGCTGGGCCAGCAGATCCATGCTTGAGATTCCTGAGCAGCACACGCTGGCCCCTGCTCAGCTGGAGGTCAGGCTTTGGGAGGAAAACTGCCCCTGCAAATCCATCCGTGTGTGAGCCGCTGTGAACGGCTGTGTTCTTCCCAGACATGATGGAACCAAGAGGATATTCCTGAGGAATTTTTCCTTCTGCTGGGACCCCCAAGCTCATAAAATTATGTCTTGTGGGCAGCCGTCTGGGATCAAGAGTATGAATATTAAGTCATGAATGAAAATAGTCCTCTGGTTGAGTTAATGGACTTGATCTCAGATATTGCAAGATTCACTCCTGCTTCATATACAAATCCTGGAGCAATGTCGGATAAATCTCTTCACCCTCTTGTGCTGTTTTGCCCCACTGCTAAGTCTGGGAAACTAAGGTGCTTTCCTCTCTCTCTCACAAAACTGTAGGAAAACCTGTGACAAGTTAAAGGTGGAGCTCTGCTGCAAGGGTGAGCGTACCACAGAAAATCCTTGTGACAGGAGCATGTGACTTCCTTCCTGGAGGGAGGTGATTGAAAAATGGAAAGAGAAATTAAAAGTGAATGAGAGAATTTTGAAGACATCTGGGGTCAGAAGAAAGGGCAGATAGCTTAGCTCCTTATCAGTTTCGTTCTTCATCCCGACCTACAACATATTCCTTTGTATTTAATTGATCTATTTTTATTGATTTTTATAACTCACTTTAAGTGAGGTTCCCTATGATTATTCTAGCAAACTCAGGCTGCTAAGGAATAATAAACAGATGTATTTTGTTCTTAAAATGACTTATTACATTCAGGCATAGTAAGATACCCTGAATTTTTCTTTTCTTTTCTCTCCTCCTGGTTGTCCTAAAATCCGTAATATTTATGACCATCAGATTTAAATTTCTTTGTATCAGGACTACCAAAAGGTGAAATGGAAACGTGATGCATAGAAATGTCAGTGTATGATTACTGGCACCTCAGAGCAGGTGAGATGAACTGAGTTTACCTGAAATAGGGACAGACTGTAAGAGTGCGTGTAAGAGAGCTGATCACAGGGATCAAGAATGATGGTGATCACATGAAGAGGTTCTGTGAGATGATGTGGAAATGTTTGCTGAATGCAATAATAAGAAAAACTCTTACTGCCTTCTGACAAAGGCTGGAGTGCTAATGAAACACTGCCCTGTGGTAGAAAGTTGATCTACAGTGAGTGCATGTCCTTCCATGTTTGCATTTGGACATCTTCAAAAATACATGGGGTAAGAGCCATGCCTTCAGTTTAACATCATCCTGTCTGTGTTACTATATTTAGAACTGTGTGATCTCTCTTCTGTGGTCAGTCAGTGAAGAGGGGATTCTTCACATCTGACATTAGCTATCTAAAAATTCAGTGACTAGCTAAGGTAGTTGTCTGAACTCCCTTTATAGACAAGGGAATGAGGTGAGCTTCTCCAGAAACCTGAAAGTACTATATTGCAATGGGGTGTATAATGCTCTGGGCATGCTTTTGCTTTCCCTTAGCTACCTCAGACTAGCTGTAATTGCTTTTCAGTAGGTGCTTGAATTTGAGATCACTAAGGCTAAAGGGCAGATGCATTCAGCCCAAATCAGTGGAGAGGAAATGGGCCTTGCTAGTGCTTTTTATTTCTAGACAATGTTATTTTGTGATTCACTGTAAAAATTCTGTTTGCTCCTGTTGTTTGCAGAATGAGTCAAATATGAATACTTTTCTTATGAAGGGTATGCTATTCTTGAACTATATCACGAAACATAAAACTAATCCAGATGTACCTGATATCCTCTTTGTCTTTCTTTTTCACCCCTCCAGTGACAACCCATGATTTCTTCTGTTATAATCTCCTTCAGGACTGAGATTTCAGTCAGAAACTAGTGACTCTGGAGAACAGAATTCTGTAGTCCTAGGCAGTCAGTTCTGCACCTGAAGTGTTGAGGGAAGTACTTTTTGGTTTGTGTATCTGTGATATTTTATATTCCTCATTACCAAGGTATCCAAATGTCTCACAGTCTTCCCTGCATTGAAATTGTTGCAAACCCTTTCACACATCACTCAGGGTCTGTGAGGGAAGTGGAGTAATAAGACCATATAGAATTAGAAACAAGCTTGCATGAGACACTGCAGACCCTGCTCAGATGTCAGGAGTCAGTAAAAAGGGAGAAGAAACTGGAAGGTTGTGCAGCTCTTGTGAAAATTTGAGAATCCTAGCCCACTCCTGTGTTGCATTTGCTATACCTGGATTTCTTCAAGGGATAAAACAAGCCAAAACAGTTTGCCTGCGGGGACCTAAATAATATTGTAAATGATTAAAAATGAAACATAACCTGAGCTAGTTCTCTTTGGCATCAATCTTTCGGAGAGATGCAGCTCTGTATTATTCAGATCTTATCCATAACACTGAAAAAATGTATTCAGATGAGAATTTTTCCTTCTTTACATTTATTATCACATTATTTTCAGAGGTTTTGTGTTTTAAAGGGTATATTAAAAGTAAATTGGAGACATGGTGATAAAACCCACCCCAGAGCACATCTGGAGGGTTTGAGTTTAATAAGTACCTCTTACGTTTTCCATCAGCAGATTGAACTTAGCTCCTGTTTCTTTGAACCTCTTGTTCTCACCGAAAGCCGTGCTGACACGCTTTAAAAGCATACAAATAGCTTCTGCTGTGACTAGCTACACAATGTATTCTGTTCTGTAATACGCATTTCAGTTCATGAATGCCTGAGCTAACAGAGGTAATGAAGAGCAAAATCTCTGGTATTACTACTTGTTTTTCCATTTATTTCTTCATAATGCACAAGATCTGATTCTTTGACACTTCACCAAAAGCGTCCGAGGCTGGAGGCAGGTATAACTGAAACTGAAGTGCATCACATCCCTAAGGAGATGCTCAGAATTGGGCTGTGGCCAACCTCATGCATTAAGTTGTTTGAACTTTGTTATTTTATTAAGGAAATGGATTGCAGATTTATCACTTATTTAGCATTGATAGCGTATGACCACCTGTTCTGTTGCAGCTCCTCACTATGATGGGAGACAATCAAGTGCGTGACTCCAGGCATTTACAGTCTAGGCTAGAAAAAAACAGTAGGTTTTCTGTAAAATTTTCCAGTTTAAAGGGGGGGATATGATTGATGTTGCAACTGAGGCAGTGGAAAAGCATGGCTGAGACACACTGGCAAATATGATGGGATGCAAAAATGGAAGAACACACAGAGAGGTGTTGGGCAGAAGTCATTTCTATAGGCAGCACTACTTCCTGAAGAGATCAGAGGGCTTGAAAGCCAGCCGGAGAGACTGGTGTAACATGGTCTGGAGCCTAATGGACATGGGAGAGCACTTCAAAGAGAGCTGCACGTGGGATTAGGACACCCTGGAGAGAGGGTGTCTTAGCTGAGGAGGGCAAACAGGGGGGTATATGGCCATGGGGTTGAAGAGGTGGGGAAGATACGCTGGTGGAGTCGAGAAGGGGGGAAAAGAGCGGTTGTTACCTCCACGCAAGAAGGAGGAAGACAATGGAGAGGAGCACGGACCAGAGCGGGGGAGCGCGATCCGGCAGCGCGGAGCCAGGAACGGGACGAGCAGGCGGCGGTGCGGGCGGTAGCAGGGGAGGAGGAGCGAGGGGAGCGCTGCCCGGACTGCGCTCCCTACCCCGCCAGATGCTCCCAGCGGCCTCGGCCGCGACAGCCCCGGCCCTCCCCGCCACCCCGGGGGGCTTTCCGCCCCTTCTACCCGTGGCGGGTCCCCGGGCAGCCCCCATGCCAGCGATGCCGTGGGTCTCTCCCGGCACCGGCATGTGTTCTGCCTCTTCCCCGCGGGCTCGACTGAGCCCCTGTCCGCTTTGCAGGGCAAGCGCTGCCTCGGCCTGCCCGGGGCGAGGAGCAAAGCGGAATCTCCGCAAAATGAGCGCCCCTCGGAACCTCCTTTGCTGACCCGCCACAGCCGACCCGTGCGGGCGGGCTCGGAGGCGGCGGGGGCCGGGCAGGACCGAGGATAGGGGAAGGAGTCGGCCTGGGATAGCAACCCCGGCCCGGCTTGGGTCGGGCACCTCCCCGCGGGCCAGCCCGTGAGTGGAAAGTTTCCCCGGAGTGACCTCTCATAGTACGCGCTCGCTAGGAAATCTCATTCAAGTATTTTTGTCAATGGGGTGGGGGGAGCATCCTGCTCCCCGGCCCCCGGCCCCGCTGACGTCACTGCAGAGGCGATAAATATCTGTTGATATAATTGGACGTGAGATTTGGGGTTGCGATAGCGAAACTCTGCCCATCGCCGCTCCGACGGGCCCCCATGATTTATTCAGCAGTAGATCGGGGCACGCAATCGGGCTGTCAGGAGAGCGTCAGCTTATTAGGCAAGTTCTGCGTGATTCCAGGAGAGGGTCTAAGCTATAAAAATCCCGCGCCCCGGCTCTGATTAGGACCAAATCTGATCCCAAGTTCGCCAGGAGCCGACTCCGAGGGAGAGCGAGAGGAAGGGACTCCGGGCACTGCAGAGTCCCGCCGCCGCCCGCCCTGTCCTGCCGCCGCCACCGCCGCCCCAGGTAGGTGCGGGGCCTCGCCCGGAGCGGAGCGGGATGCGCTGCCCTGCGCTGAGCGGGGCTGAGCGCGGAGTCCCGCGGAACGAGGCGAGCTGCCCCGCCGGGCAGGGTGCGGGGAGACGCGGTGGAGCGGACGCTCGCACCCCGCAGCTCTTAGGGAGAGCTGCCCCTCCGCAAGCGCTCCACGCTCCCCCTCACCCCGGGTGCGTCCGCGCACAGGCGGGGACTCTGCACGGGGGTTCAGCCCAGCCTGGTCACCGGGAGCTGCCCGGAGCTGCCCCGCCGGGCTGTTCCGCTTGGACCGGCCGCCTTGACGGCTCGGGTGGACGGGCCGGGTTGAGCGCGGCCAGGCGGCGGGGTGCGGTGTGCTGTGTGCTGTGTGCGGTGTGCGGGGCGCGGGGCGCAGAGTGAGGGGCGCGGAGGGGCGCGGAGCGGCGCGTTTCAGCACCGGGACAGCGGCGGCGGGGACGCCCCGTCCCCGTCCCCGCGCGGCCCTCCCCGCCGCCGCGGCTCGGCTGTGTAACCCAACCCCCGTTCCTCGTCTGCCTCCGCAGATTTGGGCCCCGACCATGAAGATCCCGCTGCTGGTCTCCACGGGAATCCTGCTGGTCGCCCTCCTGCCCTGCCAGGAGTGCAGAGCCCTCAACAAGAGTCCGGTAGCCGCCCCCGGGGCTCTGCACCAGCCAGATTTCTTCCAGCAACAGCAGCAGCAGCAGCAGCAAACTCTGCCCGTCCTGCTTCGCATGGGAGAAGAGTATTTCCTGCGCCTGGGCAACCTCCACAAAAGACCCCTTGGCTCTTTCTCCGCCTCCTCCAGCAGCACCAGCCACCTACAGCCCGAAGCCTCCGCCAGCAACTTTTTCCGGGCGGCGGTGCAACAGCTGCAGCAGCTGCCCAAGCGCTCGCCGGGGAGTCCCGAGAACGGCGACGCCGAGGGTGAGGCTGTGGAGAGGGAAAAGCGATCCGAGGAGCCCCCTATTTCTCTGGATCTGACTTTCCACCTCCTGCGAGAAGTCTTGGAGATGGCCCGAGCCGAGCAGTTAGCGCAGCAAGCTCACAGCAACAGGAAACTGATGGAGATAATCGGGAAGTGAAACGGCCCCGCCCCACCTTGCCAAAGAGATTCCGCAGTTAGCACAAGAATAATTACACCGTCCGATGTACCATAGTGCTGCTCTGATGTCATCTCTTTATTTTTATATAGCTTTAAACCTAGAAGGGTGTACTCCGAACAGCCTCTGTCCCTTGACTAGCATGCACAACCGTGTACCAAGTGCAGAAACTCGAGTGTCGTTCGTAACCTCCCCTACCTTTATTTATTTCTCCATTTCCCAGTTATTCTAGTGCCATCGCTACGTAGGGATGTGTGAGCATTGGAAGAAATCGTGCCAAGAAGACAGAAAACTTTTCTGCTAGGGGCAGGGAGGTGGGAGGGGGAATCTCTGTAAGCTACTTTCGATTCACTTTTTTTCCTGTAAACATTTTCACAATAAAACATCTTTTCAGCGCTCGGTCGATTTGGTTGTGTAAGAGAATGTTTAATATTTATATTTTTAATAAAAGCTGCAAAGTAAAGATGACTTGATAGACTTTCTTGCCTAGACGCCTGAGGGCTGCTCCGCCTCCCTCAGCGCTTACCGGGGCGTGGGGAAGAGGAGGGGGGGCACCCCCGTCGGCGGGCACCCAGGGAGCCCTATATAGCCCCCGTGGATATTTTTCCCCTCCCCGCCCCGGGAAGTCCCCGTCCCCGCGGGCTCTCCCAGAGGTGCGCCCCGACGGGGGCTGCCTCACGCCGCCGCCCTCGGCACAGACTACTCTCGGGAACGGGTGTCGAGGGCAAATCGGTGCCTCCAGGCACAGCCGAATCCCACCTCGGCAGCCCCCTGAGGGGAGTCCCTGGCTCCTGCCGCTGTGGCCGGGGCCGGGTAGCCTCCTCCCGCCAGAGCGCAGCGATGGGAAAACGGTGAGGCGCTCCCACATCTCTTTTGCGTTTTCATTCTGGCTCTGCGCATCCTCCCCAAAAGGGCAGGTTCCTCCCGCTTCGGCTTCCCCTGTCCCGGTGGCGGTGCCCAAGCGGGGTCCCTCCCAGGGACTCTGAGTATATGTGGAGGAACTCTGGGGGAAGAGCAAGGGGAAAGCTCCAGGACGACTGGGAGAATATAGGAAATCCCTCACACCGAATCAAATCATAGAGAAAAGCCGCTCCAGCAGCCGGAGGCGATGCGGTGGCGGTGCTGGGCGGCGCTCTCTCTGGGCTATGAGAGTTCCAAATCTTTAAGTGGAGCTCGCCTGTGCAGCCCGACCAACTCTCGCTGGAGCGTTCTCCAGGGAAAACAGAGACAAACGAGGGTTGATGTCACTCAGGCCGGTAGTGGCGGGTGTCCAGGACGGAGTGGACACCCACACAGCCTGCTAACTGATCTGCACTGCCAGCTCACCAGTCCAGCTGGGATACAGCGCAGCCCTACGGCCCCACATAGTCCCCTGCCAAAACTGCATCGAGGGCCTGGCTCAGGAATCTGGGAAAGATCCACATGTAACCCTAGTGCAGAGCTTGACACCTGGTCCCCTGTGGCACCAAGCACTCCCGGCAGCCTTCCAGTCTCTCTTAAACACTACTGAGTGTTGACACCTTGCTCCTAGTGACAAAAATTGCAGAATGTCACCTTAAACACAGCTTGTAGATCTTTTAAGACACAAATTTGATTTCATTAGAAAGATAAATATCTGCAATGCACATGGAACAGGACAGTCAGCATCTGCCTTTTCTACAGCGCACCATTGGGACTTCAAATTAAACCTTGACTGAGTACCTGTGACCACCTCACTGCATTCTGGATTCATGTAAAAACATGCCCCCTTTTCTACACTCACTGATGACTGAGAAGACATAGACACAGATTATGGCCGGACAGGCTGGGCAGCACTACAACATTTGCCCCACATACTCAGAGCTGTGTCCTGCATCCACACGTGGGGTCTTGGTCAGTGCTTTTGGTGTATGCATCTTCCTCATTCCTGCCACTGAGAATCTTCCTCACAGATAAAGTGTTTATGTGAGCGTCATCTGTTGTGGCTTAGCAGGAAGAGCAAAGGCAGAAATGGCAGCTTCCTTCTTTCCTACCGTGTTCCGCAGCTGTGGAGGCACCAGTACTGTCAGACACAACCCTGATTTGGGATTGCCAAGGATGTGATAGTGTCGCTGAAGTCACCAGCACCAACAAGTGAGGATGCAGGAGGATACTGAGAGGAAACACTGTATCATACCAGCATTTTAGCTAACAGCATTGGTGAAGGGCTTACACCTATGAGGGGATGTGCCAAAAGTGAGTAACAAAACACTAGCAGTGCTCAGCCTAAAGCTGCAGTGATGCTACTTTCCCCTTGCAAGTAAAAAAATTATTAGAAAACACTTTGACTACAATACAGGATAGTAATTTGTCCCCATGCTCCCATCCCTCTCAGGTCTGTCATCTCAAGGGTATGATGTGGAGGCCAACTGAGTTCCTGGGAATGAAACCTGCTTGGATGTCCCTTTCCAGGCCAGTTTCTTTGCTGACTGCAGCCAGGCTGCCTGTGCTCACGGTCCCTCCGAGGAGAAGCACATCAGAAGCCAGCAGAGTGAGTCATCATTCATTCAGTGAGTTCAACCAGGAGAAGGAGAAGATATGACGAGCCGGCTCATCACCCCTCTCACTGCTCGCAGGAGCTTCCTCCACTCGTCCTTGAGGGTATGGTTCAGAACCAGTCTGCAAAGGAAGGAAAGGTTGACAAAGGGAAGAGGAAAATACGAATTGCATTAAAACCCTTAAGACTTCACAACATGCAGGAAAACAGAATGAAGTGGGAAAGAGGGGAAAAGGCAGGGAGCATGGAAATTTGGGGAGGCCAGCCAGACTTCTAACACCAGAGAAGTCAGAGGGACTTTTGCCATGACCACTGGTAGAGGAAGGATTGTGCCAGGTGAGTAAGTTGCATTGGTGCAAAGGGCTGCCCTGATTAGGACCTCTGGAATATTATTGCTCTGAAGGTGATAAATGCCTGTTCAGAAGAGATTCTGAGCCAGCTTGGCTTGTGTAGCTGGGCCTCCAGATTGATGTGAACCAAAGCCAAAAGTTATTGCCAGTGCATTGCCACTCAAAATGATTTTTGTTCTGCTGTTATGAAATCTGCCTTGGATGTATTTTCTGGTTTGTTTTTTTTTTCCCCTTTAAAGAATTTTAATATTTATTTCATTTCAGTTTCACTCAGAACAAGGACAGGAAATAAAAAATACAGAGATATAAGCTTCTGTTTATATCCTGTTTTTGTTTGCATAGTTATCCTACACTTACAGTAGAAAAAGGAATCTGGATATGATATACTGTAGTTGCTAATTAAAGGAAAGTCTAAAATTAGCTGAATATTCAACAGACCAGTGTAATAGGTGGAAATATTTTACTAGTTCCAGTGTTTTCAGATCCCTTTGGCAGAGAATGAAGACCGCTTTGTGATAGTATCAGAAATCCTATTAAAAATAAAATACATAAAAATTGGTGATTTGTTAGCTAAGGAATGCCTTATGTCTTCATCATTAAAACCACAGTCTAACTTGCAATATACAGGATTTTTTCCCTCTATATTCCTATCTATGCACATGTGTTATTGTACATTCTTAAAATTAAAACAGCTATACTGCCAGACTTCTTTTTGTAGAGTTTCACCTTACTTTGGAAACTTCAGCATGATCTCAGGTGAACTATTTGATGTCAACATACTACTCAATAGAGGGAAAATGACAAAGCAGTATCCTATGAATTTTAACATGTCCTAAAATTGTCCTAAAACTGAAAGTTACCAAAACAGTGATGCTAACAGACATATCCAGCAAAAAACATTGAAGCAGGGATGCTTGTGAGGAACCGAAGCATGGGCTGGGTTATTTTCCTAAGCATTTTTATAAGTAGTTACTCTTAAAGTGTGACACAAGAATTAGTAAGAACTAATGGTATGTTAAGTATAAATTGGCTATTGGGCTTCAGTCTGGTCATAGAATCATAGAATCAGCCAGGTTGGAAAGGACCTCTGAGATCAAGTCCAACCCTTACCTATTTAACTGTCATGACACCAGCAAACAAGATAGCATGAAGGTATGAAAAAAGTAGCTCCCTATTTCATTATTCAAATCTAATTAGAGTCCACTGTGCCATTTTTAGACCCAGATCCTTGGTTGCTCTAAACTGGAATAGCCTTATGTATGAAATACTATCTGAGAAACTGCTTTAATATTTGAAATGTGGGCTAATCTTTGACTTAGGATCATATTTTCAAAGCTCACTACAACATACAGGACTCAAAGGACACTTTTGGGCATGGTGAAAATGTGGGAGAAATAGCTGCCTACTTGAGTGTGGAAGTCCATTTTCAGCAATGCCAATGAGAAGGGTTGTTTCCCAGACTTGCGCAAAAGTATGGTAAAGAATTTGGCCCAGGGGACCAGATCTTCAGCTGAAAGGCAGGTAGATAATTGAGTCCTGAATATAGAAGATCTGCCTCTCAGCCCTGCAAAGTGCAGATTGCAAATCTTTTATCCTGATTATAAAAGCCAGGTTTCAGCAGTAAATACATGGCTAGACTTTCTGAGTTATATGGGATTCAGGGCTATCTTGATCTTGGTAGATGTAGGAGCGTAGGTGGTTTATTAGTCTTCTGTGATGCTGAAAATTTTGCCTTTATTTTTGGAAGGGCAGCAAGAGTGCCTGCATCAGCCAAGAGTAATTTTGAAACTGGTTGTGCAATTTTGTGCACCGAGCCCTCAGCAGTGTGTGTAAGCAGGCATGGGACAGCCTTCCTCACTTCTTACCCTGTAAATGAATAGGACTGGCAAGAAGTTTAAAATAAAATTCCTGCATTTTTATTCCTTTTTGGGTTTTTTTGTTTTTTTTTTTTTTTTTTTTTTTTTTGTTTTGTTTTTTTGGTTTGTTTTTTTGGTTTGGTTTGGTTTGGTTTGGTTTTTTTTTTACTTAAACCCACACTGGTACCTTGTCATTTCTCTTTCTGTGCAATACAGGCTTCCTTTAGTACTTCCACTGGCTATTCTAACCAGCTGCTACACAGAAATTTACATTAAATCAAAATTAACTTTGAAGCAAATTACTATCTATGGGCTTAAAATTATGTGGCTTGTTTCACAGGATTTGGACCTAACATGTTAGAAAAAAAAGGCTCAGTGTAATGACTTAGGCTGGCAAGGTGACTGCATTACCTTGTGAACCAACACTGCTGGTACTGCATTTCAAACAAAACAATCTTTGTCTGCATCACTGCCAAAACTGTATTTCATAATGTGTTAACTCCTGCATATTTTTCTATGATGACATCTTCCTGTGTCAGCAAAACAATATTGGATCTCCAACAGATTCCCACTGGGTTTGGCTGGATGAAGCATTTGCTCCCTGCAGCTCTCTGGACTCAGGAGGCTGCTGGTCTGCAATACCTCGATGTGCCTTTCCAAGAGCTATCATTTTCCATCACATCCAGCCAGGAATGAAGCAAGCACAAAACTGACAATACGGACATTGTTTGGCTTTTAGACTTGAGTTTTCACACTGTGACACTTTGGAGTTTCTACTCTGAGTCGTCCAGTGACTGAGGTACACTCTCCTCATGTAAGACAGGAAATCATCAAAAGGTGCCAGAAGCAACTCTGTCCATGTTATTAAGTCTGTTTCCCTCTTCCACCAGCAGCCCTCACAATTCAGAGTTATAAAGTGTGCTGGGGATTGCCTGAGACAAAGGTTTCAACTGTAGATTTTACAGAAAACAACTTTTTTTGGAACCAGGATGTGATTCTGAAAGGCAGAATGCAGAAGCAGGTCTACTCAGTGTCACTGGGATTCAGGCATCTGACTGCTCTCTAGTTCCTTGGAATCTCATCCTGGACTACTTTATTCTCCCTGTAACCACAACCCTACTCCACTGAGAGATGAAAGCTTTGTGCTGAGCATGGCAGAGCTCTGGCCACATGCCTTAAAGACAGTTCAGATTCAACACTTCATCATGTCTGTCCATTGCTATTAGGTAACTGCTGTCAAGCTTCTACCTGAGCTTTATCTTAGCCTTGGAGATCTCATGGGTAGGGCTTGTTTTTCACATTACCTAGAATAACAAGTCCCAACCCTTGATTTGGGTCCCTAACTGTAACAAGGAGTAACTAAAGTGTTTACCTCAGATTACATTAATCACATTAGGGCAATGCTGAGAGAGTGCTGAATACTTACACTTTGATTTATATTTTCCCCTGTGGTGTCAAGTGACATCAGATGATGCTTTCAATAAGCACCAGGAATTTTCACCAGGCCAGCTCATGAAGTGGGGAGGGAAGTACACCATGCATGACTGATGGTTGGTTTTGTTTTTCCCATAAAAGCAAAGTCCAGGCTGGAGTTTACATGCCAGTTCTTTGGAGGTGCTGAGCAACCACAACTCCCACTGAGCAGCCATACAGCACTCCTCAGCATCTGGCACACCAGAATTTGCATGAACAAACAGTATAAGGATCTCAGAGTTGAGCCGGATGAGTACTTTCAAAGTTGCAGGTATTCAGTATCTTTCAATATTTGTTTCCTTAAACAGGGCTCTACTTAAATCTGTATAAGGTTCTTGTAAAAGGGTGTGGAGAGGAGGAAAGGGGTGAACAGAATGGTTTTGTCATAATATTTTCATTTATTAGGTCCCAGCAGTTATCCTATTTATGATGGGGAAAAATATGAAGTCTAGGCCTTCTAGATATTGAAATCAACACATTGTTTTCTGCTTTACCATCATGAATCTCAGTAGCCTTTAGGTACAAAGACTGGGATCCATATTGCCAGACTTGAGTCATCCAGAAACGAAATATCCATTCAAGCAAACTGGATTCATCCCCTTCAATGGGAGTGATGAGAGAAAGGCACAACCAGAGCGTGATTTGTCCCATCCTCAAAGAAGTGGATTGCCCTCCGGAGGTACCTGTTTCTTTCTACTCCCTTTGGAGACACACTGTCTGACTAAATTAGACTAGGTCTGTCTTTTAAGTAATTGCACAAGAGAGATTCCAACCAAGTATTTCAGGATATCAGAAAACTGCTTGATAGGAATTGGGAACTTTGATTGCACTGTTATTTTTACAAGATCACTAACTTTTAAATTTAGGAAGTGGGGAGGAAAGGTGAAGGGTCTTCATAATTTACTTTAATGCAGATGGGCAGATGGTTGGTTACAACCTGTATGAATTTTTTCTGAAGCAACAATGCTAACCAAAGCAGGTTCTGCACCTTGGGTCCCCACCCACCTCTTCCTGCTTTGGTTCCATGGTTCACTGCCCATTTGCACTGCTGCAGCTCTTTGCAGGGATGTGCTAAGAATGGGAATGTCACTGGAATGACATCAAAATTTTTTGTTGGTTTTTTTGAGGTGAAGGAAGATATTTTTAAGCCTGGACCGTTTGAATGATTTGATTCCAGCACAGCTCAACAAACAGCTGCCTCAGCACAATTGCCCTGCGAGTGGTGGCATCTGGGCAGCAATAAGAAGCAGAGCCATTTGGCAAGAAACTCCTAAATCACCTTTGCTGCCAGAGGAAGAAATGCATCTACATCCTTAGAGTCACATGAACTACCCAGTGCCTTTGCTGCCTCCTCTTGATCCAGCAGGAGAGCAAGTGTGTGAATTTGTTAGAAAGTGTGGGTCTTGGAGAGAGAAGCAGTGAAAATAGAGGTTTCTTGTTTCTAGGCTTTCTGTAGCCTCAGAAAATGAGCAAGAAAATAAATTTAATTCCCATTTTTAGCTGGCTTGTTTAGAAACAACCCCCAGTGTTGACAAGAACAGGCATGATTAAAAAATGCTAGCTGGTTGCAAAGCAATCACAAAATCTGTAGGCTATGTTTGTCTGCCTCAAATGTCAAGTGTTACACTTCTGGCACTCAACACTTCCAGGCAGTGGAAACAAAGGGAGCACAACAGGTTATTTTTAAATAGTTTAAACTTTAGTTCAAGCATTTTGTTTTTATATTTTTATTCAGTCTAGCTCCTTCATCATAACACCTGGCAGCTGTCACATAAATCACAACAGCATTGTTTCAAAGCTAAGAGGCTGCTTATTTTGCAAGGATCTTTTTTTATTAGCAGGAACCAACACAGTATTCTCTAAAATAATTGCTATGATTACCTGCTCCAGAAATATATAAGGTAGTAAGCAAAATAATATGCATAGAGAAGCTCCATCAGTCACAGAATTAGAAGTATCACTCTCTTAATAGCGGTCAGTAATGAATTTTAGAAGTCCATTGGGAGGAAATGCCTTTCTTCAATAGATTTTGGTTATATTACAATTAACTTCATGTGGATAATGTCTACAGAGTCTCTTACATAACGATCTTAAAGAGATCAAATGTTTTTCAGAGGAAAACTAAGCCCGACTAGCTTATTTTGGTATAGGTTCCACACGTCTCCCATGGGACATGGAGGTCCAGACACTTGAACCTGTGGTGGAAACAGTTTTAGAAAGTGATGTGGCAGAGCAGCTTCCTTCTAACCATTAATTGGGACAAAGGAAATACAGTTCCCTTATTTAAGTCACCTATTTGTTTCACCACTCAAACAAAACAAAGGCAGAAATAACATACTTGTGTAATATTTCACCCATGGCTGCATCTCACTGCTCCAATTTTTTGTGGAGAGTGATTTAACTACAGATTTGTATAAAACCTAGTCCTGCCACTGTACAGGAAAATGAAGGAAACCCAAGAGAAGAGTCTTAAAAACACATGAATATTAATATTGCATGACTAGAAAAATCTGTCCTGCATTTATCTACAATGAATTCTTTATTCCTCTTGAAGTGAAGCTTTTGAGAACCCCCTGATCAATTAGCCTTCTATCCTTTCTGCTCCTTCCAGCCCTGCTGGAGAACTGTCTAGAAAAGGAAGGATCATCTGGGAGGCACAAGAGGTTGTATAAGTAAGTGGTACATGCTGGCCACCAGTGCCAGAGAGTTACTCATGGCTACCAGTTCTCCCCTCTTTCTCCTCCTGCTGTTTTGTCAGACAAGCATATATTACTTCAGATCAACAAGTTAAATGTGAAGTAAAGATCTTCCAATAATTTCTCCATGGCAGTAACTGATCTAATCCATGCCATAGAAACTTTGCTGTTGGCTTTCAGGGAAAAGTAGCAAATCTAGTAATGGTTTAACATCCTGTCTGTCTCTGTCAGGTAGTCTCTTCTTTGAGTAACACGGACTGCTGTAAATCAAAGCTTTGTCTTTCTTTGTAAATGGCACTTTTGTAAATCCCATGAATGACACAGGGTGCTAGTTCAGGCTGTGACTCACCCTGGAGCTCCATTCATGGGATCAGATAACAGAGCCAGTATAGCTTCGATGTGTGTAGACACAGCATCTCATGATTCAGAGTTGGAGCACTGCTCACATCCTGAGTGACTGACTGACTTGGCCTGCTGTAAGTATGTAGGGGGCAAGGGTGATATATGTGGATTGTGGACACAGCACACCTTCCCTGAGAGACAAAACCACATCAATGGAGATGCAGAAAGAAAAGCTGGAATGTCAGTTAAAGCACCCTTTTGCCCTTTCTTAAAGCCACCACTTAACAGAAAAAGAAAGTCTTACAGTTAAAATATTTTTCCCTCTTTGGCTGTTGCTCCTACCACTTTTTCCTAGTGTGCTCATTTTTCCATGTCTCTACTTGCCTGAATCTTCTCCTTACTACAACCACAGCAGCTGAAGCTCTTAGCCAAGAAATGACTACTCCAACAATACATTGCTCAGTGAGTAGCACTGTGAGTTCCCAGATAGATGTCTGTCACATCACACATTATAATCTCTGCTTGCCCATTAGCAATGCTGGCTTGCTTGCACAGCACTCAGTAAGATATTAAATCAAGTTTCCTTCTGTCCCAAGTGAAGTCCAAGGAAGCTGTGATAAATTCTGTTCTTAGAGCTTCAGATTCAATCACAGTTATTGACCAGTTATTACAGGATATAGAGCAGAGATCACAGTCACTGTCACCAGAGACAAGTTTGGAACTGACCTGCATCTGGGCAGGCACCAGCTCAATTTTTTAAAAAGGAAATCTATTTATTTTATAAAATTAAATTTTGAAATTTTGCATTAATATAAAAATGAATATATTTTATAAAATAGATCTCGTGCCAGATGTTGAAGAGGCTCACCAGCACTGATGGGCAAAATGACAGCTACCTTTCCTCAGTAAGGCATTTTGTAATAGAGCAAGTCATACAGCAAGTGTTTCATCATGAATGAAAGCCAGTTCAGTGTGCAAAAGTGCTGAGCCAGGAGTGCTCTGAGTGACTGATTAGTATTTTGATCACCACCTTCAGTGGTTGAGATAGACTCAGCCAGATTTTATAGGGTGCTCTCTAAATTGAAAAGAGCAATGAGGAATTCAGATCACTTGTACTTGGGGACTGTGAGATCCTCATCCTCTGCTCAGTCAGAGACGTGATGTCTCTGTCAGGCATCTGTAGCATGGTTTGAACACTGAGGTGCCTATTGGCTGGCAGCCAAGGATAACAGGGTTTTTTAATTAGTCACTGGTCTCTTACTTAATGACCTGAAGATTATTGTAAAGATGTCAGGAATATATATCACCTGAAAAGAGATATAAGACTGAATCACCACTGTTTAATATGTCCCTCTCCCTTTCTTCTGTTTAATTTTGGCTGCACACGCAGTCCTTCAATCTTTCCATTTCAAAGGCCTAGTAGGTAGGCACTGCATCCTACAGAGTGCTCTGGTCTAGCCCCTTGCCTGCTCACAACTGCAGAAAGCCTGGCAGTGGTATGATACACCATCCAAACATAGGACTTGGGCCCAGTTTACTAATTACCACCACTGGGATTTTCAATCAGATAGGCTGGCATTTAAATATCGATCCATCTCTAATGGTTACAGGACTACAAGTGGTGCTTTCCATAGGTGAGTCTATGGCTCCACTGAAAGCCTGAACTGTCTGAAGGCAGTAGAATAAGTAGCCAAATATTCTACAAACAGATGGTTTGTGTTGTTGTTGTGACAAAGATCTATCATGATGTGATGTAAACCAGCTACGGTTCATCCATGATTAAGAGCTATTTTTTGTTTACATTCTATTTTCCTTTCCAAACACCTTAACAATGAGCAGAACGAGTGATCCTTGGAGGATGAGGTCAACTAGAGGTAGAATTCAGTATTTAAATGAGACAGTTACAAAAAGACAATGTCTAGGTGAGCCTGGCTTTGTATTAATTTCATCAGGAGAAATCATTTTGTCCGAGCTGTCATTGAGGAAATCCTTTTGCTAATAATGGACTAAAAAAAAATGAAATATACATAAATCAGATTGTATCTATGACTCACCAGACAAATCACAGAGCAGACTATTCGAGGTAAAACTTAAGTGAAGGATTTGCCACTCATATTAATTATGGGAAACTGTTGTCTGAAAGCTGGTCTTAACGTATTGCCCTCACGACTCATCACTGCTGTCTCTGAATCACCCAGGCAATTCTCAGAAGTAAGGGAGAGTGAGATGTTAAAAGAGGAAGAATCAAGACTTTCTTGATTTTCTTGGCATGTATTGCCAAATTGAGGGGAAAAAAAATCACCTGAACACAAAGTGGAAATTTACAGGCAGAATTTGCCACCAACTGAACGTCAGCCTGAGCGGCCTCAGACCCCGCTACCCTATCACCAAGGCCCAACTCATTAAGTCAAACTATAGAGAAGCAAAAGGCAGATTTTTTTGACTATTGAGTTCTTGCATCTAGTATCTGCCCTGTACTTCAGCTACAGCCTCAGCGCTTCTTTTTTCCACATGAATTTTAAGAGATGTTTAGGAAGAATCTTCAAAGTTTAATTTGGGCTTGTATACCAGCAGATGCATGGGTCTCCTACAAAAGGCTTAGCTTCACAGAGAATAGATGACCTATTTTCATTCAGCCAAACCTTGCGGATTTTTTAATGGTACAGAAATAACCCCCCACCCCCGATTTTCTACCTAAGAAAAGGTAAAGTACAAATATATCGAGACCTAGATGGCAAATATCAAGTTGACTTTTGCTCTGTGCATTCTCAGATCCTCCATCAGCACTAAACACAGTTGTTGCAGGGAGCAGAGAGCTTTCAGAGCAGCAGCTGGTGTCCTGGGAGAGAGCTGCCTGGGCTGTGCCTGCTGCTGATGGTAACAGACAGCTCATCCTGCTCTGGGGGAAACTGCAGGAAGGCTGTGTCAGATGGGCCAGAGGGAAGGGACACTCTCCCTCAGCATCATTCCTACAAGATCCAGCCTTGCAAGAATGTCTTCTTTTGAGCAAGAAATCTCCTCTCTTGGAGCATCTGTCTTGAAGTAGGGACCTAGCTTCCTTACCTGAGCAGACTGGAAAGACTGAGTTTCCGATTTGGTGAAGAGAAAGGAAATTATTATTTTTGTACTGCTGCCATGGTTGTGCAAATATTCCAGTGCAGTGCTGTGCTAAAATGTGGGACCATATCTTTTATACTGGGATGGAAAAGCAGAGGTACATAGGCAAAGAGCACAGTGTAATCTCTTGGCCTTATTTTGCTTTTAAATGATTTTATTTTGTCTGTATTGTCTGCATATTGACATGACAAGCAATCGGCTGAAACTTAGCTAAATACTGACCTCTCTGACATGTGATTTAAAGCTGTCTCGTGGAAAAAATCTGAAGGATCACCAGCTAAAATTGAAGTATTCAGTAGCAGGGCAAGGAGAACTACAGTACATGAATACTGAGAGGACTGTCCTTATGGTAATTCTGGCAGATGGCATAAGGTTGCAAGCAAGTAATAGGAAATTTTAAAACTAATGAAACAAGATTAACATAGGCCACTACATTAGTAATTCTCCTCCCAAACAGTTCAATCCTGATTATATTTTAGATCCTCATGGAATTAAAGCACTGTACTTACTGGCTGCAAAGGGAAATTAGATCTGACTAGTGTTTGTGGATGATTAACTTGTATTTCCTTTCAAACTAAATGTATGCTCTTGAGTCCTTTGGAGTCACATGAAGCCTCTTTTCTTATGGGGAATTTGAGAAACAGAATACAGCATCCAGTACTTCATCTTAGGTGAAATTAACTGAGTAACACAGATGCAGGTGAACACAAATCTTTCATAAACTCTCATAAATTTATATGGTGTTACTACATGAGAGATGTTGCCTACAAAATATGATTAGGGAAAATTGCAGGACTCCAAGACCTGTTTCTCTCATGCACTGGAAAGGGCTGCTTCATAATGTCTATATCACCCTCCACCCACCCTCACACTACACTCTGTAGTGGCAAAGCAGTTCATTGATGCTATTCCTGCTCCCTAAGTTTTAATCATTTACACAGGGGCTCAGACCCCCCCAACTTCAGACACTGAGCAGAGGCAGCTAAGTAGGAGCAATGTCACCTCACACTCAGCAGGCAGACTGAAGAGGTGCCAAGTGTGAGCCAGCAGCAGTTGGTGAACTCTCCCTTCAACTGGAGATGCCTCTCACTCTCTGTCAGAGGCAGGAGCAGCCCGTGGTGACTACACTTCTGACTTAGGCACTCCCTGAAGCAGGATGCGGCTCTCTAGTGCGGAGCCATCTATTTTGTTCGTGCTGAATCATCTCCTTCTGTCCCTTCTTAGACCAAACAATCTGTACACCTGTGAGCTGCAACTCCTGTTGCCTTATCCCTGCTGATACACCCTCCTGTACCCTGGAGGAAATTTATAGATGCATCAGTGCAATTTCTTAGAGAAACAACCGTTAAATAAAGTGAATGTTGGGAATTTATTAGGGGGGCTGATCTTCTTTGCTGCTGAAAAACAAGGAAATCCCTCCCGTGTATTCTACTAAAATAGGCTGAAAATAAATTATATGCTGGTCTTATGATGACAGTCATTCAGATTTATATTATTATTATAAGTTATTATTACAGCTACTATTCAAAGTAATTTTGTTATTTGACTTTCAGGGGCTTATGACACAAAGGAACAAGGGCTGTGACCTGATCTCTCACATGAAAGATAAAGACACATAAACTGCCTAAACAGCCACCTCAGTATACATGGACAAGAAAACAATTTTTATGCAAATAGAATCTGAGACCAAAATGCCTTTTTCCTTCACCTCTTTTCTATTTCATTATTAAATAAATCATAAAGATGCCACTGGAGACCACATAGGAAGAGGTCTCAATGGTAGAAATGAGAGCTTTTTGCATTTATCTATTTTTAATTTCAAAAGGTATTTTGAATTGAGAAAAGAAAGAGGGAGAAAAAAGAGCATGATGCTATTCGCATGCCTGATTTCCCAGGAGTACAAACAAACTCTATGTCCTCTTGTAATAATACAACAAATTTTCAAAACCAAACACAAAGAAATGAAAATTAAACTATGATCTATAAATTTAATTGAGATTCACAGTGTCTGATGCTTTTCAAATTCAAATTACTGCCAGACAGTGTATCTTTTTGCATAACTTATGCAACTAAAGTGTAGGTGATGGCTTCTCCACTCTCCTTTATTCTTTTTTTTTTTTTTAATGAAGAGATATATTTTTCAGTCATAGTGCTGGAAATTGTGCACATAAAAGCTGAATAATAATCAATTTTCATAGATGAACCCCACAATGCCCAGTGCTTAGAACACAGTGCAGAAAGTGAGCAGGGAACATCAAGCATTTTTGTGTTGAAGAATACATTAAAATTGAATCTATCTGTCATTAGAGGAAATACGCACAGGTAACTACTGTTGTTTCTATCAGAGGTCTTTGGTCTTCAGTAAATAAGACTAAATGCCCCAGTGGTAACACAGACTTCTCTGCAGATCATTCATATCAGTTTGGAAATTGAATGCATTCATATGCCTTACCTAAGAGGGGTGTGAATTTGGATGGACAACGTCTACCAGAAAAATGGGCTACTCCGGAAGAGATGTTATGGAATAATTAAGGTTTAAATTACAGTGTTTGCATTTGGGACAACTTCACTTGGTAGTGAAATTCTTAGTCCTTGATCTTGCAGCTTTTTCAGCTCTTTGTGTAACGTAACCTAAGGGAAAAAAGCGTCTTTGTCTAAATGGGTTGGGATTCTTGCAGATGGATGGGGTTCCATTTCAGGGCTGTGACTGCTACTCCATGCAGAGAGAACTTTGAAAGCCTTTGCTGTAAAAGGGACCTGAAGAGGATGTGGGGTGTGCTGTATGAGATGGGGTGTGAGGGGACACTCTCCACTCTCTCCATGGGGACCTCTAGAGACCAGGGCTCAAGCCTTCTCCTGAGGTAGCATCAGTGATTTGCTTGCAGTGGGAATCCTGGCAGCAGGATTATTCAGTGGATTTGTTTTTCCTGACCTTTACCTCTCTGATGACAACCATTAATCTCTAGCTCTTTCTCCCCTATTTGTCGGACTGAACAAGGTTGGTGCTCTTCGCATCTGTCAACCAACAGTTTCTCCATCCTGCTGGTCATCTGAACAGCAACTGAAATACAAGCCCATATATCTGTGGGCGTAAATGTCTCTTTCCTCATTTTGAACCAGGGAGATGCAGTGTTTAACCATGCAGGAGTAAGCCGAAGGGTGGCATTTTAAAGGAGCAAGGAAGAAATGTTTTAGGCAGCTTGTATTGTGAACTAGCATGATATTTTTTGGATGGGAAGAAAGGGAAAAATCCTTTAAAGCCATGTAAGAACATCACCAGATACACTATTTGAACTGTTAGTTAATGGTAAAATGAAATATTTCCTACCCATGAAAGTACAAATGTATTGAATCAGATTCCAAAGATGATGTAGTATGATAAGAAATGCCAAAAGTGTTATGCAGAATGCTAACTCCTGTGAGAAAATAAGAAGAGTGCTTCACCAGTGTTATCATGACACAAACTAGTCATTATCACTACTTTCAGTGAAAAAGCTCTGTTTCCACAGCACTTTTCCATTATACACCTAATTGGAGGAAGGGAGTAAAAACAGTGGTGTGAAGAACATCATCTGGGTGTTTAAGATAAAAAAAGGAATACAGCATTTCGGAGTGGGTTGTGTAAAACCACATGCAGGAAAAATATGAAGTTCATATACTTAAAAATGATCACTGCCACACAACAGCAGCCATTTTCTTCATGACATAGACACATCTCAGCTCAGATTCATAAATCTGACCACAGCATCATCTCAGGGCATCACCATTACTTGGTCACTCTGGTTTTTCTATTCTTGAGCGCACTCTGCGCCTTTCTGCTTCCTGAGCTTTTCTATCCCTCCTTCTGTCTCCAGCCCAGGGGCAATCTCCTTTTCAGCTGCTCCTTCCTCCCCACATCACCAGAACCATGCACTATTCTTCTCGACATCCTCCTCCTCCCAAAATGTCAGGGTCACCTGTGGTCTGTGAAGATACCAAAATGCAGCATCCCCAAATGCACATGCCAATGGGGACTGCCATCTTTCCCATGTGCCTGTTTTCACTCTTGGTACACAACAATGAAGAGAAACAGGTACTGGACTACTGCTGTTTTCCATGCAGCTGCCCACACCAAATGCAAGTGTTGTTCCTTTGCTTGCTGTAAATTAGGACTGCGAGAAGCAGACCACAATCAAGCAAACTTCCAGGAAATTAATCTAGTACAGATTTTACCTGCCCATGGTGAGGACTGGCTGACTGGTCATCAGTGGAACAGAAAGGAAAAAACAGCAGCAATAAATTTCACTGTGGATTTACCTGCTTTTGTTAGTTTGTTTGGAATATACTGAAGAAGATAAGGTCATAGCAGATTTGATAATTTTAAAATAATTTTCATATAAATTCCACTCAAATATTCTCAAATCAAATCCTGACTTGAAAAATAGCTATTGAAATTTGGTGGCCAAATGGTGCTTATGTTAAGAAAGTGAGTGAAGTCAGTGAGAATCCTTCAGCCCCTAAATTCAAGTGTCACTGACTGAAACCTCTAGCTAGAAGATGTCCAGTGATGGCAAGCAATTTAGAGGTATCCAGCTCCTTTTATCATATGTCTTTGAACTCCTTCTCCTAACTTTTTGCCAGGCACATGATTGTTTATCATGGTAGGCCTGCTTATGCATGCTATATAGTCAACTCCAACTTTAAAGGAAACAGCATGAAATGCTACTCATTTGTGCTTTCTCACACACACACACAATCTCCTCTTGTTGCACACATATAGGTAGCTGCTTTGTTAAAGCATGCAGCTTGAATCCGTAAATGGGGATGGTTTGATTTAGAGAGTGCTGCTCATGGGCTGGTAAGCAGGCACTGGAGCAGGAGCTGATGTACTGTGCAAATCCACAAATCCTTGCACAGCTCCCTCAGCTTTGTTCCTTGTACCTTTGGCCCATGTGGAATTTGTATACATGTGCAGAAGGAGGAATATTCAAATTCAGGTTATACCAACTCTAACATTGTAATTTCAGAAAAAACACCCTGCTGTACTCCACACATCAGTCTCTGTTATCCCATCTTGCTGCTAGCAGTCTAACACTGAACTGGAATGTATTATCTTCATGATCTCCTTTATTCAAGTCTCAAGAATCCCTGGAGACACAGGTCTGAACCCAGGAAATCACACTGCTTATTAAGAGGCAATCAAACGCGCAAGCCACAGAGCTGCGGGAGGCAAAGCCAGGCTGTAGCTGCTCACCCAGCCGCAGTGGGATGGTGTGTGCACAGACTTTCAACAGGTGATGACAGTAACCTCATGCACAGGATTTCTCGGCTACCAACACATGCAAATATCTGATGCAAGCCTCTCCAACAGCTCCTGAGTCACTGTGTGTGAGCAGCTTGGATAACAGCTCTCATAAACGAGGTGCACTGGCAGCTAAGCACAAGCAACCATCAGCATGCTGCTCTGAAGCTCAAGAGTCAGCCTGTCACATATTGAAACCATCCACAAATCCAGCGGACTTGTTGGAATGACAGTTTATGCTGTTCAAGTGGTTTTTAAAGTATTTTCTCATTCTTTAGCATGCAGAGGAAAATGAAGCCACATTTTCCTTAACAACCGCCTTTCCCGCCTTGCTGTGTGTCACAGCCCTCTGTGGTGACATCGGAAACACTGACCTTGGACGTCGCTGCAGTGGCATTACTTTCCTTACCACTCCCTGGTGCACTCTCCTCGATTGTTGCTGCTGTTGGGGCTTCTGACTTCTTTGCGCTCGTTTCCAGAGAAACAGGAGTCCCTACTTTCCCCAACCCACTCACTGGGGTTGAGCTTGGACTGCTTGGTTGCCGTGACTGAGACTTATACCAGCTAGGGTAAAACAAGGGATCCACGGTTTCTGCTGTGGCCGGCATTTGAGTGTCAGACTCTGGGGTCTGCTGAGAACCACCTGGTGTCACAACCACATCCTTAATCAGGACAGATAAAGAGAAGAACAAGTAGAGTGCACCACGTTACCTTTCCTGCCGTAGTCATATTGTTCTGTGTGTTGTGTTTGTTATGTATCACTGCAAGGCATAGATTTATCCTAATATATGGTCTCAAAAATTTGCAATCAAAATGCGAAGCAAAAGCAACTACCACTTGAATAACACAGATAAGGGAAAGAAAATAAATTAGAAAAATAGAACAGGAGGGTAGAACTAGCTGGGAGGGAGGTGCTGACTGAGAATGGAGTGAGTAAGAGGTTCCTTAATTCAGATAAATGTCCAATTCAATTCTAAAAACACAGGAAATTCTGCATAAGTACCTCATAAAGTCATACTGGCCATTCATGGCTGGTGTAGATACTTTCAAATGGCTTATTGGGTTTTGTGTTAAGAACAAGACCTTTACCAATGAGTATGATATGAGCAGTCAGAATAAGGGGAATACAAAGACACTGGAGAGAAACATTTGCCCACCAGCCTTGCCATCAATGCTATAAGCCAATCACAGTTGCTCTGCCAGGAAGAGGAGTAGTCATGTGAACTGCACCTCTCTACCTGCATCAAGCTCTTGGGGTTCCCACACACCCTACCTGCCATCCCCACAGCATTTCTGATTTGCCTTTCTTATACCAGAAGGCAAAAACTGAAATACAGGTATCCCTCCCACCACAACACATGCCATGTCTGACTCCACATCTGACCATCTCCTGATGGTATTTTACAATTTCTCATTTTAGCCTTTAGCATTTAGAAGTGAAAGAATTCATGTTAGTGGGCAGAATTGCTTATGTCTACTTCTTGTTTGCATAAAACCCTACATCAGTTAGGGAACATAAATTTAGTTAAGGCACTGCAAATCCTCAAATGACAAATTTTGGTTAAATCAATAAAACCTGATTTAAGAGCATCTTTACACAACTGGTGAAAATACACACATGTTTTTAGATCAAAGCAAGAATGAATCTATAGTATTTGTTTTCCCTTATTTTATGTGGGAGGCTTGCTACAATCAAAGATCCTTTACGTGTTTTCTTGATTTTACATTGGCCTCCTCAAATATCATCACAGCAGCCTTTACCACTCAGCAACTTCACTGGGTAAATTGCATAAGAGGAGAATTTGCCAAGTTATTTGTATGCAAGGCAAGCTAAAGTAGCACATGAAGTATACTTATAATGTAGATATTTTAGAATATGTGGCAATTATGGTTTCATTCTAATCACATTCCCTAAGAAAAAGTGTTGGCCTAAAATATTCACACCCTGAGCCTGTTTGCTGCTAGGTTGTAAGAGGAGGTTCCCTCTCCTGTTTCGTGTATGATATTCCTGCATCCACCTAGGCATATCCCTAGTATGACCAGAGCAGAAGGCAGCAAACACCATTCACAGAAAACAGATTAGAAAATATGATCTAAAAATTGATGGTGGAAAGCTCACTAAATCCAGAGGGAGTGTCAAATTCTCTTAGTATGAATATTTTAACAACCGTCCCATTTACAAGAGTTAGTCTGAGTTAAACCACAGCAGGACATCCCTTGTAACGCACTTAACTCCCAAAGGGAATCTCTTTTATTTATAACTTATGTATCTCATATATATCTTAATTTATCTAGCAGCTAATTTTTTGCCTACCAAGTTATATATATATATATATATTTCTGCAGGTCCAGAGGACAGGGTAAAGCTGCATATATATGTACAAGGGCAAACAATTTTGCTCTCCAGTGCACTGACTCACCTAGCCCTGCTCCTGGCCTATGGTGCCTATAGGCCACAGGGGAGCATTTTCTTGCTCTGCCACGCACACTCAGCACAGCTGGCAGGGAAGCAGAGGCACTCACCTGACCAGCTGGAGCAGCAGGCAGTGACACTGGAGTGGGTTCAGCCAGGGGCTCTCCTGCTGCACTCTGCAGTTCAGGGTCTTGCTGAGGTGGCTGTGATGCTCTCTCAGCCTCTTCCTCCTCCACCTCTTCCTCCTCTTCCTCCTGTCCAGATGACTCTGTGTGGACTTCATCCAAACCTTCCCCATCCTCTGTGCCCTCCTCTTCTTCTTCTCCCTCCTCCTCTGAGAGGACATGTGTAAAAAAACAGGGTTGAGCATCATGTGAAGATGGCTACAGTCTCTGTGTAATTAAAATGCCGCTTGCAATTGCATTGCAAAGCCACTGATAATCTGCTGCCTGGCAGAGAAGGTACTGGTGAGGAGCCTGCTTCCACCATCCTGGACTGGGCACTGCCACGGGGCTGCCAGCAGGTGCTTTGTGGCAGGGAAGACACTGAACACACGTGCTGGTTAAAACCTCAAGCTGGCCTTTTCCACTTGAAGGAGTACAGAAAGTCCTGTCAGTGCAGTTATCCTCATGAGGGATGTGCAGCATGGCCCTGCACTTTCTGGGGAGAGGATACCCAGGATGTGGCACAATCTGCCAGGAGAAGAGTCCCTCTTCCAATTCTAGGTGCATGTTTGTTTTAAACACCGTTGAACTTGTCACAGTAAGTCTTTACCAGGCCAGTGTTTTGCAATATATGACTGGAGATTTGGGATATCAACATCCTTAAAGCCAGACTGTCAAACTTGGTCAAACCATTGCTTTTGTGCCAAGATAAGTTTAATGGTGTCAACAGGTTATGTTTTGGTTTTTTTTTTTAACTGTGATGGATTTTTGCTCTTAATTATAATTGATACAAAATGCTCTGGTTACATTTTAGGATGGAGAGAAATATCCAATTCAAGGTTTCCTACTCAGTATCATTATGTAAATCACACACAGCTGCAATTTAAGAAAGCAATTTTGGTGAAATAAATTACATACCTCTGTCAAAATCAATTTCTCGTATTATCTTTTCTTCTCTACTGAGGTTCACTGTGAATTGGTTCATAATTTCATACCCATCCTCTATTTTTTCCATTTGAAATCCTTTAGAAGCCTCAGTAATTCTAAAACAGAGAAATTGGTTATTGCCATCTGGATTTGCAGATAAATTTATAATTTGTAATTGATTATAAAGAATAAGAGCCTAAAGTTTAAATACTTACTTTTGTAGCAATGTTTTGGCATTCTGTGGAAACAAAAAGGAAATAACTTCTTAAAAGGTTCCATTTTTTCAGAGACTCTATGCATTGAGATCTAATTCTTACACTGGCTGCTTCTAAATGCACTAATATGGATCTCATTAATGACAGCCATGACATCCATGAATGAGATCAAATTTGGATGGCAGTTAGTATACAGATGAGTAAAGCTTTCAGTTAGTTGAAGACTTTTTAATTAAAATCTGAATATCATGGGAAATACGTACAATTATTAAAAGGAAACAAAATGGAAATACTTTTCCTCTTTTTTTGTTGTATTTGTGGTGAAAAGAAATTGTTCCATTACCATTTTTAGTCACAGTAACTGTATCTTTGACTATCCATAAGGGCATACTTCTGGAGAGATAAAATTCTATTTGTCTTCAAAGATTATTGTACTCTTCAAAGGCAGTTCTTTGCAGAAAAGAAGCAGGGGTTGGGTTGGTTTGTTTTGGGGTTTGTTGTTTTTGGGTTTTTTGCTTGTTTATTTAGAGTTTTGTTTGTTTTGTTTTGTAGAAAACACCCAGCTTCTAATATAGGGGAATTGTAAACTTGCAAGACAGAAATTCTACACCAATGAATTTAGTGGACAGGTTGCTAGTGATTTCCTATCATGTCTCCTGAGTTTACAGTAAGAAAACAGAAGAAAAAAGTTAAATGAAGATATAAAAATGTAACTTAAAACATAAATATTTAATTCTTGAAACGTTAATCACTTTGTCAATAAGCAAATGAAACCTATAATTCACAGAAATTCTGTTGCAAATGAACATATTGTCCCACCATGATATTGGTGGGAAAATAAAAATTCGTTGTAAAATGTTTAAATTCCTGTTTCTTCTTTGGGGACCAGAAACTCATTCACAGGATGGTATATTTTGGTGCAAATAGCAAATACTCATGTTCTAGATTTGGATACTTTTCACAAGACTAGTAATTTGTCTGAGCTGATTCAAATGTTTACAAAATGAATTTGTATAAATGTTCACTTAAAGATAACTAAAACTGAGAAATGCTTAAATAGCTTACCAATAAACCTATCATTCTTGTTGTGTCTCTATTTATAGACTTTATACCTGCAAAAACACGGCCATTTCTGGTTCTTCCATGAACTGGATTCCTGATTCAACCAGTTTTGACACAGCTTCCAAATGATCCGCATATTTCTTCATCAGGGAGCGTACATGTTCCAGTTTCTCCTCTTGGGTTCTAGTGATTATTTGTGTCATCTCATTTTTCCTTTCTTCCAGTACAGAGTAGAGATAATCAAATTTTTCACACAACTGTTCTTTCTGTCGTCTGCAGCATTCCTGTGAATCATTTGGTTTATGTTAAACATGTTATGTTCTTAAAAGAGTTTCTATTTTTACAGTTACTTGGAAGCAGTTTCATCAAAGAAATTCCTCTTTCTGAACAGTGCAAAGGATTCTGAATGACCCCAGAGACTTTTATAATTTTCAAAGTCCAAGCTATTGGAACAAAAGTTCAAAAACTGTTCTCAAACTCTGAATTTCAAGCCACAGAAAGCCCCCAAACAGGTTATTGTATAACTTGTCAGTCTGCTAAAAAATGGAAAAAGTATTTGTGATGTCTGTAGTGATACATCAAAGTCTGCAGAAAAAGTAAAAGCTCCTACTGTATTAGTAGCAGGTTCATTTGTGTGAACAGAATGGTTTTAAAAGGAGTGGTCATCTCAAATCAGCTTTGGAGAATTTTATTTTTCTACCAGAATGCCTGGAAAAATCGTGGCTGGGCTTGATTTTCACATATGCCCTCTTAGACTCTGTTTGGACAATAGGTGTCCATTATATTCCATTTACTGTGCACTGAAAGAGGTGGAGGTTCTGGGAAGAAAATGGTGTGTGACAGAAGCACAAAGAAAAGCAAGAGGAATCAGGTTCCAACCCTAAGCTCAGGCACCGATTTTCACATAGTTTTTCAAGATGCTTTTATTGTCCTTCCAAGCAGACAACAGCATATTTCACTGAGTAAGGAGGATGGGTTTGAAGACTGCTCTATTGAGCACTCTCTAAAGAGAACAAAATTGCACTCATAAGGGAGAATTTATGGGGAGGAAATGGGAGACAAGTTATGTATAATGTCTGAGGTCTACCAAACAGAAGTACTTGAGAAACCTGTGTGCCCCAGGGCATAACCTTATTGTGGTTATGCCTGGTTGTGGATGGTGGTGATTATTTAAATCTCTTTCCAAGGAACTGAGGCTGAATCAATTCCTCATCTTTGTCCCTTGAGGCATAATGCTGAGATCCTGGCAGCACAGGATTATTAACAGTCTCACAGTACTTTTGGAAGAGATAAGACTGATTATTCATAGCACTTAGCCAGAGAGAATCCCACTTTTTTCTTGCCTTTCAGTTGTGGAGCTCATTCCTATGAGTGGTGACAGTCTGCTGAGTATTGCTCAAAGGAGAAAGACTTTCAGAGATGTACATTTGGCCAAAAATCACTGTCTACTTTCAGGGGCGTGGGGAGTGAATAAACATCTTGTTGCATTGAACCAAGTATCCACCTCTGCTTCCCAATGAAAAAGGCTAGGCTAAACAGGCACTCCTGATTTAAAATTCCTTGCAGGGGGTGCAGACTTTTCCTGCCCTTCTGGAGGTTCTTGCCACTTCCCAGAAATTCCTAATTAGTGCAATTCTAGGGTGGGGTTAAGGAAGCTTTCAAGCCAAATAAGTCATGGTTCTTAGGTGTCATTCTATTGTTTTGACCTCAAATAATTTTCCTCTCTTCTTTCACTCTCTCCTAGCTTTCTCCTTGTGAAATGTCATTCAGATCACTTGTAAAACAACCTTGATTTCAAGACAGGTGTATGCTATCTTTGTCATTTGACACAAGACAGGTATTAGAGGAAGAAGAGCAAGCAAGTGATAGCAGGGTGCTCTGAGAGATCCTTCCCTATCTCTAACCTCTAATAATAATATTGCTTGCCAGCAGATATTACAGAGTTGTGAATCTCAAGAGTGAGAGTGCAAAACAGGTTCTTAACTGCAAATGCTGAAATATTTCTGAAATATTATCTTTCTGCATAATATGTTCTCATACAAAGTCTCTGCATGACGGAATTACCCTAATCAGATTCTGTGTAATGAGGAAGGTTAACAAATATGACTTCCCATTCTAAAAAGTTCCCAGCCTTTTTGTTTTTTTAAAGCACAGTTACAGCAAAAAGAAAGGAGTCCTCACTACTGAGCATGAGTCCCACTGCTTGTTCCAAAGGATCTCTGTTGACTGGCCTATTAGCATTTGAAAGAAACACTGTAATTTTTCCTTCTTTATTTTACTCATATAATTTACAGGGCTAAACAGTACTTAATTATTTATTATAGTTTTCCAGCTTTTAGCATTTTATATTCCTTTCTCAATTTTCAGCGTAATATATGGATTTGGTCTACCTTTCAATCAGTTAAAAGCTATACGAGTATTGATCTATTTTTTTAGGGTTTTTTTTCTGTTTTTTAGGTTTGGATAAGAGCAATAGCTAAATATAGAACTATAGGCTATTACTTACTCCATCTAAAAGGAAAATGATCATGTATTTTCTGCTAAAGCAGATATTTATTGCTCTCTGCCAAGTGTTAAGCAGAGAGAAGAGACAATCCTGAATTGAAAGCATTATTTCCATGTGTGAACATTTCTCAGTTCCAGCTGTAGCTTTTTATGTAGTTTTTTTAAGGACAAACTGATGCCAATTCAGGCAAAACTCTTGTACAGGAGTAAGTGTGATTTGCTTGAAATATAACATGGAAGTGCCAAGGTAAACTCTGAGACCTATTTTGTGCAATCTTTGGCTTTAAAGGTGAAAACCCTGCTAAAACATAAAAGTAAAATGGCTGCACTTTCTTTGGGGTTTCACTTTAAGGGTTAGACTTTAAACTGAGAGGATGGCTCTGAGGAAGCTAGTTCCAGACACTGTTGTGTTTCATAAGGTATTTTTAGCACAGTATTTTCTCCATACTTCAGACTAGATGTTTGAAGCTTTGTTTCTGGTTCAGCTAGTTCAACTTAAACGAGCGCAAGCTTTTGTTTTTGTATCATTCAAATTTCTGCAGTTAACCTACTTGAAAGGTTTGTTTCTGTCTGCAAAGTCCTGATAGCAGCCAGTTTCATCCTTGCAATGTGACTCCTTCCTGACTACGAAGTTCTGACTGCCACTAACGTGCTCTATCATTTACTTGGGCTATTGGTTTTATGTTCTTTAAAGGGTCAATATAATTCTAATTGGGCTGAGAGGGATGTGGCTCCTTCATTAGATGCTTCATCAAACTCTGACCACAAAATCAATTCATACGAGCTCCTTTCAGCCTATTGCTCTGTGATGCTCAAATTGGTCAAAGCTGATATTTATATTTGCTTTGCTGATGCAAAGCTCTCAGAGGCAACGAAAGCCACTTCTGCTATTGAACAACACAAAACTAATTCCAGCTCTTTCAGAGTGAGAACTTTATCAGAAAGTCCAGTAAGAACCTAAACTCTTCCCTCCTATGAGCAATAAAACAAGACTCCTTAAAGTACAATGTATTTGTACTAAATTTGTATTAAAACGCTAGTTCTGTGCAGAAGGCAAAGCAACCATAAAAAAAGACATACCTGTGAGCCATGCTGTGCCTACTCTCTGGCATAGAATAAGGCTCTGTTCACAGGACCAGTCAGGCTGCAGACTAATACTGGTCTTTTATGGCTCTAGAACTGTTAAATCTTAATAATGTACAAAGCCACAAGTAATGGTTTAGCAACACAGTGTGAGAATGTATTTGGGTAAAGTGAGGTCTGTTAAAGAATGGTCATATCAGAAGTTTAAAAGATGGGACTTCACACTGAAATAGCTGCATACCTACCTCAACCGTCTTGCAGGTCTCCTCCAGCTGTGTGACTATTCCTTGCATTCTGTCGTTGCTCCCCACCAGGACTGCGATGCCATCGCTCAGCTCAGACTAGGCAGTAAGGGGAGAACAAGCAGAAGGGTGTTAAGATACTTCATGGTGGCACATGTAACATTGGGGAGCAATAAGCCATACCAGGGTACTAGCTTGTCTGTCCACCAGAACTGAGGAAAATTGAAGCTTTATGTGATCACAAGACACCTGCTAGTACTTAGGCATATGTTTCCTCTCCCAACACACTATGAAAAAATTAACATTTTGGAAATTTTAATGGAGAAGAAACTGGAGACGAGGAAGCACTTTGTTCTAAGAAAATCTTCAAGATACTTTTGTCTGAAGCGTTGGTTCAACAGACCCCAAATATTTCCTTGGGTTTGTAGATGGAAAAGACTTTGTCTCTTAAGGGATTGTTTTTTTCAGTGTCTGGGTCTAGTCACACCACTGTGGTGTTTCTGTGAGGACTGTAGCACTTGGCCTTGGAGAGAAGAGGTAGTCCCTGGACCTGGAGGGACCAGAGTGTTACTGAGTCCTTGGCATGAGAGCAGTGGGGTTAGGGCTGTGGTGAGAGGGGAAGGGAGAAAAGGAGGAGAAGAAGGTGGAGACTGACCCACTGGTGCAAGGGAAATGAGTGGAGGAAGGAAATGACCTGAGTGTGGGTATGAAGAGGACTGTGATGTATCCTTAGGAGAGACAGAGATGCTAGTCCCTAGGGAACTTGGGGAAGGTGCTGGAGAGGACAAAGGGCCCCTGGCACACCACTGTAGTAGCAGAGACAACTGTGTACAAGGCTTCCACAGCTTTGTAAAGGATCCTTTGAAATACACATCCTGCAGCCTCCAGGTTACCCCTCCCATCTTGGGCATGACAGGCCCTTCTCATGGGTACTCTGGGAATGAAACTTCAGCTTGCAAATCTCCATGCAAAAGGAGTGATTGGGGGCATGGATTCAGTCCAAGAAACTTCTCCTTCTCCCACCCATTTGGATTGAAAAGGATGTTTGTATCTACTCTCCTAAAATGACTTCTCATTTGTAGTTTCTACACACACACATCTGTGTGACAAAGTTGGAGGCTGGGATTGCAAACTTGGCCTGTCTGATTGCTTGCCCCACTGGGGCCCTCCAGAAAAATGAGCTGTTTATCTCAGGAGGATAACCCAGTGAGTCAGGTTTTAAATTAATACTGTATTAAAAATAAACAAGTCTTTTACTGGTGACAGCAAGGGCAGAGGATGTTAGGTACATCCTGTGCTGCCAACTATTGAATATTCCTGCATTCACTTGCAGGAAGAGGTTTTTCACTTAACTTTTCTTAAAAATGGAATGCTTAAATGTAAAAGTGCCTGATAGATAACTCCTGATTTGAAATGGTCTGTTCTCTTTCCAGTTCATGTGTTGGAAATACAATTCACTTGTCTGATCTAAAAGCACTGAAAATAAGTGTTGGGAACATCAAAAGAGATATCCTCAGCTTCACATCAAATTGCTCTCTAAAATGTTTGCTCATTATAATAACAAAAATTGGGATAATGTGATATCTTTCTGTGTGATCTCTCCTAAATTTATTTTCCCGTGTCTCTAAACAGTTCCTGCAGATTTATACAAGCCTTTCACTCACACACGAGAGTGGCAAAGGCACCCCCAGACCCTTTTGGAATCTCACAGGAAGACCATAGGAATATTCTCCTGTGGATGGTCCTGTCAGTTGCAGGGAGGACTATGAGATACTTAAAGATATTTACCTTCTGCTGCTGGTAAACATTTGTGAGAGGAGCAACTTGACAGTCTTTGTGGGCACCAAAGACTTTGCACAAGGAGCAGGTGGGCATTTCACAGTTCAAACAATAGATATTAATTCTCTCATCTTCATGCTCTTCGCACATTGGCTGGTCACATTTCCTTTCAGGTCTGCAAAAGAAAACAAGTTTAAAACAAACTTGGTGCTCATGGGTTTCTGATGACAACACCTACGGATTTAGCATGAAATATGGTACATTTGAATAGCAGCATCCAAGGTTGACTTGAATACACAGCGTAGACTTAAACCTGCTCTATGGGATGACTAAATAGTGGTACAGTTCAAGTCCTGACCCAGTAGGAATTGATGACAATATAGCATGACAATATATGATGACAATATGACAAATACGGGATTCCCATATGAGTGAGGAATGAAACTCGGAGTGTGACAAAACCCTTGCTCATATTTAAAAATTTAAACAACCTCACTAAACCTGATCTCAGACTACTCATGTATTTTAATTAGCATGTTATCTAACATCTGTCTGAAATCGAAATATACCTAATTGCTTTCTGGTTCGTCATGCAAAATGTTGGGCACTTGGCCTTAATGCAACTAAGCTCTTACAAAGAGGACTCATTCGAAGCAAGAGCTGTAGATCTTGATGAACCTTTAGGCCCTCAACTCTGTATCTCTGTTGATGAGCTTTGTGAGGTGCTGGTCAGGATTCTCAATATCAGACGGGACTGGGTCCTTTCAGCCTTTATTATAGGCCAGCAACCAAAAAAGGGTGTCACATAAATTAATTTTTTGGCCCATGTCTAGCTTATACATGTGTCAAACATAGTAGTAGGATAGTTCATTGTACCCATCACAAAGGGCTCAGGTTACACATGAATGCTAAGCCAGGAACTGTCACCACATTATAGCTCCATCCTGATCTTCCCTTCCCCAAAACTGCATACACACAAGTTTATACAAGCTGCTATTTTAGGAACTAATTTAGTTGCAGGTTCCTTCAAATGAGCCATTTGGCTGATGTTCCCAGTGCGTGTGAGAGCTCTGGTTCAGTGCACGAGGGCAGGGTGGTGCTTTTCTGAGGCCATGCTTCAGGCTTAACACTCTGAGCACATCTGTGTCAAGCACATGAGTGTGTGATGATGTGGTACCAGGGGACAGGGTAAGTAGATTGATGGAGAGAGTGTGTCTGGGTGTTAAAGCTTCCAAAAGCTGACACTTCTAGTGTGGCAATGTTAAATATTTCCAGCATAAACCATTATCCCCTTCTGCTACTGTTTAGAAGGGGAACTATGATTTAGATGTAGCAAGTGGAACAATGGCAACATATAAATATATCTTTTCGTCATTATATAGAAAATGTTTTCCTAAACTATAGAATTTAGTGGAATTACATGGGAACACTTTGTGAAGCCATTCTACAGAGTTCTGTAGCAAGGAGGCAACCAGTCATTCTATTAAAGCTTAAAAATGCATTGAAAAATCATTATTTTATATTATCTTACAGTAGAGTTTTTCCATACAGCTTGGTAGAGTGGATACAGTACTTATTTTTTAATGATAAAGTACAGATTTTTCTCTTCTGAAGGAAATGAAATGCAATCAGTTATGTGCATTTAGAAAAAAAAATCATGCAATGTCTTACACATTCTTTTTTTTCTTTTTTTTTCTTTCTTTTTTTTTTAATAATTCAAGAGGGATTTAAAAGGATCATAAGGAAAATATGTAATCTGAAATATAACATGATATACCAGAATAAAACAAGACAAACACTTCTGAAGGACGCCTATATTATTTGGGTCAGATTTCTGTTACATAAGGCACTTGGTCAAATCCAGCATCATTTCAATGCTAGTCAAAAGAGGTGTGTCTCCTCCATAAAAAATGCTTTCCATTGTTTGCAGATGACTGCAAACAGCCCCTAATATATTCACGTTACAGTGCACCAGTGGGAGGGTCCATGTGTGAGGGCAATATAATGAATTCCAAAGTGATTAATTAAGCCTGAAACAGCGGCTCTTCCTGCAAATATTTACAAGATCGGAGCCAGAAGCTACTAGAATTTTATTGGACACTGGAGCGGTGCCAGTTGCATGAAAGACATATTGCAGAGAGCAAAAAGGTGACGGTGTCAGGCAAGTTCAGCCAGAAGCAGACAACCTTCAAAGGTGCCGCAGAGAGCTGGAAGAAACCTGGCAGAACTCCCTGAACTAGTGGGGCCCTGAAGACAGTGTCAGAAAACTAGAAATAAACAGATTTACTGTCTCCTTCCTAGGCTGTGCAAAAGGAGAGATTTTTAGCACAACATTCTTCAGAGACTTCAGAGGGGATCCTCTAGGTCTATGTTGATGTAGCAAAGGCCAAAACGCAGCCTCTAAATTTAAAATGGAGATTGCTTCTGAAAGAGGAGACTGAAGAGCAACTGATAGGAAAATGACAGCATGGCTTTAGTAAGAGAAAAGCTTCACCACAGCTGTGATTGTGACCAAAGAAATGGCAGGTTGCTGAAACGTCCTGTTAGCTTTGTGGTCTCATTCTCAGATTCTGCTCTTTGAGATGCAAGGCCTGTGTTTGACTGCTGCAGGCTTATTCTTTCCCATTAAAACTTGGTTTGGACATTAGTGAGCAGATTGTTGTGTGTTTTCTCTGAAGAGGAGGATTCTCAGGTAAGGCCACTCTTGGAGTACTGGCTGTGTCCATTTCTGGACTCCCCAGTACCTGAGAGACATTGACATACTGGAGGGAGTCCAGCAAAGGGCCCTGAAGATGATTAAGGATCTACAGCAGCTTTCCTGTGAGGAAACTCAGCCTGGATAAGAGAAGGCTAAGAGAAATCTTAACAATGACCTTGATCTTACCAATACCTTTGGGTATCTAAATACCTGAATAAGGCGTGCAAGGAGGTTGGAGTCAGGCTCCTTCTGATGGTGCCCAGTGCCAGGATCAGAGGAAACAGACACAAACTAAAACACAAACTGAAACTGCTCCTTCTAAGCATCAAGCAACACTTTTTTACTGTGAGAGTGACTGAGCACTGAGACAAGTTTCTTGGGGAGGTTGTGGAGTTTCCATCTCCATGTTTGGAGATCCTCGTAAGCCATCTGGATATGATCCTGGGCAACCGGCTCTGGGTGGTCCTGCTTGAGCAGGGGTTGTTTGGACCAGACGACCTCCAGAGAGAGGTCCCTTCCAATCTCAGCCATTCTGTGACTGTGGTTTGGTGAGGAAATGCACAGTTGCTGGGCACATAAAGAAGCACACTTCAATTAAGAACATAACTGCTGTTTTGTTAGAAGGCGTGTTTTCTAGGATTTTTTTTAAATCCAAAAAGGTCCCTACTGTAATCCTGAATCCAACTTTGATAATGTTTTTACTGAGAATCCTAAGATAGCTGTAGCCCTTCCTGTACCATCACATCACCTAGTGTCTGCAGCTGGTCAGGGGATGGAGAGAATCTGCATGACTGTGTGAGACACATTATGTGAAGTCACTAGTTATTAAACTGTATTTGCCTCAGTATCAATCTGGTGCATACAGCACTAATGACTGGTCTCCACTTGACTTCATACTGCTCAGCATGACCCTTTGAGTCTCGTAGTACAGGCAGCTTTCAGTCCAGTTCACTTTCCAGTGTCCGGTTCACTTTCCACTGTCCACTCTAGACCTTATTTCAACAGTTTGTCAATAAAGATGTCATAGGAGACAGTGTATAATGTCTAGATAAACAACATCCTCTCACACATAGAGTTAGTCATCTCACTATAAAAGGCTATGAGATTGGTTGGGCTGATTTTCTCTTCATAAATCCATGCTGACTATTTCTAATTACATTCTTGTCTTTTATATATTTGAAAAGAGTTTCCAGGAGGATTTCCTTGAAATACTTTCTAGGGACCAGTGTGAAGATAACCAGCCTGTAGTTCCCCAGATTCTAGTACTTGCACTCCTTGAAGATTGGAGGAACATTTGTTTACTTCCAGTCCTGTCCAACCCACAGGAAACTATCCCAATAACCACAGCCTTTCAAAGATTATTGAGAGTGACCTTGCAACAACATCAGTCAGCTTCCTCACTACTTATAGATGCCTCCCCTCAGGATTTCCAGTTTTTTTAATATTCCCTAACCTTATCCCCCTCCACCAAAAGTAAATTTTCCTTGCTCTAGATTTTCCCACTGGTTTCAGGGGCCTGGGATTCACGAAGACTGAATTTGTTAGTAAAGTTTGAGGTGAAGATGGCATTAAGCACCTTGGCATTTCCTATTTCTTTTGTTACATGAGGCCCTCCTCCATCTGGCAGTGAACTCATACTTTTCCCATTCTTCCTTCTGCTGCTGATGTACCTCATTAAGCTCTTGTTAGCCTTAATGTCCCTTGCCCGATTCAGTTCCAGGCAGGCTTTGGCTTTTTTAACTTCATCTGTACATGCTCGGACAGTGTCTCAAAATCTTTCTGAATCACCTGTTCAACTTCCTTTTGCTTGTTTTTCAGGAGCTCCTGGTTAATCAATGCAGATACCCTGTCACCATTGCTTGAGTTCCTGTATATGGGGATGGACCATTTTTTACCTTGGAGGATGTGGTCCTTGAAAATCAACCACAGCAATGGACTCTCTCAAAAGCAGAGAAAAGCCCACCAATACCCGGGGTAGAAATGAGGCTTGAAAAATTAGAAGACTATAGAATTTCATACGGACATAAGGATTCCTGTAGCTCTGTTATAGCAGTAGCATGAATGCCTGGCCCAAGAAAACTATTGGTGCAGCTGAGTTTGGGGCTTTGTGTCCGTGTGGAGTAAGAGAATATCCAGGTGATCTCGCTCCTCATGTCTCTCACTGCACAGCCTGTGGGGCTCCTCCTGCAATTCCCTTTCTTGGTGACCTGGGGTTAGAGAGCTCATTTCCCTACCTCAGATAGGCCCATCCTATCTGAGATCTCCAGACACTTCTGCAGCCTGTCCTGGAGAGCTACATCCTCCCTTGGGAGCTCAGACTAAGACCTCGGAGGGGTCAGGGACAGCTGCCTCTGGCAGTTCTGGCTGCCCAGCCCCACAGCACATCACTGCCTTCACAGAGCCTACACAGGCTGACCCTCAGCACAGCGCCTGGTCCCTGCTGCACACTCTGGGGCTGCAGGGACAGCCTGTACCTTGGGCTCTCCCTGGTAGGTGCAAGGCAGAAAGAGTGCTTGACCCTCCCTGATCAGGATTCAGCTGGTAACAAAGCCCACAGCACCTTTGATGTAGAACAGCCAGCAGAGCTCATTAGAGGCTGCCAGATCTTACAAAACGCCACAGCCTCCTGTTGCTACCCTTTTCTGGTGGCAGCAGGCATCCCGATGTTCCTCGGATAGTTCAGGTGATCAGTGGCCTATGGACTTTCAAAGACTGGTTTAATTTTTAGCTAACCCCATTTCCACTGGGTTCAGTCCTTTGGCATCCTTTAAAGCTTTGTAGGAGCCACCACCTGCTTGAAGATTTCTTCCCTTGTGTTGCTAATACATTCTAAATTGGGCGACAGGCTATGCTGCCATCAGCTGGAATTTGATGAGCAATGGGATAAAAGACCATATGATGTGATATTTAGTAGATCTGCATGCGATGGCTCAGACCCTCCCAACTCCATAGCCCAGGGCCTGCATCAGCTTTTATTTAGAAAAAAATAAATTCCCTAATTCAAATAGAAATCCCAATACAAACAAACAAAAAACCCCAAACACCAAAAAACTTCTGAAATAAGCTATTTTTGTCTAAGCAGGAGAAAAGGCTTGTTATCTAAATGAACTCCTCTCACTCTTTTAAGTTCATGTAAAATGCAAGTAGGAGCTGGCATAATTCTGGCACATGTAGTAGTAGTGAATTATACCCACAGGAGGACTCAAGGGGAAGGCGTTCCTGTCTGAAAATCATGGATGCTCCTAGTTTGAAGGGTTGTCTTGGGAATAAACAAGGAAGCAAAGATCACATCTCATCCTTCTTCCTATGTACCTCTGCCAGACCCCAATCATCAGTATGGAAGAGACAAGTACAAAAGGGGGAAGTGGAGAAGACTGGACTTGGTTTCAGTGGGACAGCACAGGGTAAAGCCATGGCAGATGTTGCTCACACTCTCAGGGGAGCCCTAGGAATGTTAGGCAGAGGGAGATAAGCAGCTGAGGCCCACAAAGGGCCAAATGCTTTAGATAATTGCTGCTATTCATGCTGCTGCTGCTATGTAACCCTAACAGTAACTTTCATTCTAAGGACACACGTGAAGGTTAAATAAGCACCTTAATGGATTAAATAAATGAACCATTTGGACAAATATATAAGCAAATATGTGTTTATATTATTTTTTTCTATTCTCCCTTTTTACTCATCATGTGTTTTACTTCTGTGGAATTTTAAACAAATCTACTAAATCTATTCTTACATTTCTGTTTAATTGAATTTTGTTCCAATTGCCCATGAACTACTTGGGGAAAAGGAGCTGTATCTCTTTATTTTTTTTAAGTTAAATACAACTGTGAGCTGAAAAATAAAGTAAAACTAAGGAAGACATGAGGTCACACACGTCCAGCTTATTTGGTCAAAAGCAAAGTCCATCATCGTAGCTTTGTTGATTAATTTCCTCCGAGATTTTCTTAACTAAAATAATATTTGGATATCAATGACACACACAGGGTTAGATGACCCTCACTTGGCACTGAGCGCAAAGGGCAGCAGAAAGAACAATTTTATGCCAGCTTCGTGCTCTCCAACGCTTTGGAGCTCCAACCTATGCCCAGCTAACAGTCCTCAGAGAGATTCAAACAGCTGAGAATAGTCAAAGCCACCGTCAGGCTCCAAAACATTCTCTCTGCTGGTGACTGTCCTTCTCTGCTCCCTTTGGGTACTGGAGGGCTGCTCTAAAATCTTCCCAGAGCCTTCTCTTCTCCAGGTTGAACAACCTCAACTCTCTCAACCTATCTTCAGAGGAGAGGTGCTCTAGTCCTCTGATCATGTTTGGGTCCTGCATCTGGCCTTTCTTATGCTAAGGATCACAGAGTTGGATCAGGTATTCCAGGAAGGGTCTCATAAGAGCAGAGCAGAGAGAAAGAATCGTCTCCCTCCCACTGTCCCCCCTACTAAGTTCTCCACAGTGGTATCATACATCCAACCCATCTGAGGGAAAGAGAGAGGAGAAAACATTTTCCTGTTGCTGGATTCTTTATATATCCAATGCAGGAAATTATCATTCAGGAGTAACCTTACTTTTTAGGATTAAGCCATTCCTCTGCCCTGAGGTCTTGATCCTTGTGCATATCCAAGCAACTCTGATACGTCTTATTTCTGGTTATTCCTTCTCTTTTGTGGACTCCTAAATAAGACTTGATTTCATGAATTCACATCCCAAGCTGACAGGAATGGAGACTTTTTATTCATGAGTTTTGATTTGACATTATGATGCAGTGAACCTTCTGTGTGAATTTCAGTTTTCTTCTTGTTTGCACTGTCTGTCCCTCAGGATTTTCAAATAAGATTTTAAATTCTTTCCCTTTTTTAGCATGAGAACACACAGGTTAAAGACAAATAAGAATTGTCTGCACTGTTTTTGCAATAAATGATATCAGCTACTTTTCCCTTGTTCATGTGAGTAGCTGTGCTGACCTTAAGGACTTCGCTTGCACTGGCAAGCTTGTGTGAATAAGCCCAGTATTCTGCTGCAAGGGAAGCTCAGGGAAGCTCAGCACCTATTCGAAACTGGTTTTCTCTGCTCAGTGAGAGCTGACTTCATTGCACAGCAAACAGACAGGCAGACATGGCAGCACGATCCTTTTCCACATTTCCAAGAGAGAAAACAGCTGAATTAACCTCACGCATGCCAAATGGAAAGACCAAAGGGTCAGTCCTCTAAGCCACATCTGCTTTTGTGCCAAACCCCCTCTGAAGGACACACATTCCCTCATTACCTTGTGGACTCCTGCTTGTAGATGTCGATGATGTTCTCCACCAGCAGGTTTCTCTGCAGCCCGTAGACACCATGTCGGTCCAGGACCACCTCGTGCCTGCAGGAGGGACAGCGGAAGCGGCCTCCCGACGCCACAGTTGTACCTCCCCTGGTCGGCAGGTAGGGGTTGGAGGCCTGTTCTTGCCAAGTAGCACAAGGAGAGGCCATGAAAAATCATGAAAATCTCTTCCTAAAGCACCAAATGGTAGGAAACTGTTTGTCACTATGCCCAGTAAGAGGGCAGCTCCAACACACCACCCCTGGAAAAGCACCTGGCGACTACTGGTCAGAGGCCAGTCCCTCAGCTCACACTTGGCCATGTCCCCGCAGCAAACGGGTGACACTTACACCTCCTGTTAGCTCAGCTCTGGTCCCTGGGGACATCAACTTTGGCTTTAAATCACTCCCCCCCTCTCCCTGTCTCTCCAACTGTTAAAATCAATCAACCAAAACATGTAAAAACCTGCTTTCCCATTCATTCCAGCCTGTGCTGCTTGGGAAGCAGAGCTCTCTGTGGAAAGAAACCTACCTGGAAGATGTCACTGGCGCATTTCCGACAGAGGTTGTGCTGGCAGGGCAGGATGACTACAGGCTTAGTGAACATCTCCAAGCAGATGGGGCAGATCAGCTGTTTCTCCAGGTTGTCCATAGTTTGTTGCTCTTTGGAGAAGGACTTATAGCTCAGGGAGGTGCTCATCCCTAGCTTTTCCAGGGGCATACGCTCGGGACCACGGCCTTGTGGAGAGGTTTCCGGGTTAATTTCCCTCGAAATAAGTCCAAGACTGTGCTGGGATCAGAGGCTCTGTGGGTTGCTCTGGCCGGAGGACATTGTTCAAGCGAGGGCCGGAGGGAGCTGGGGCTGTTTTTAGCAGCACTGCGTCACAAGATGCAGTCCTGCCGTGCCCATATATGCGCCTGAGAGGAGGATAGGCTGGGACAGGTGACGGCTGCTGGGGGATAGGGGGGGAGGCTGGAGAGGCCCTGGCTCTCCTCACTCACACATGGCGGCCTTCACCCCTTGAGGAGGAGGGGGAGAGATAAGCAAAGGCCATCCACTCCCTTCCCTTCTCTTCCTTCCTCCCAATGGGGAGTGAAGGGCTGCCCCAGCCACATGCTGAAGCCTAACAAATTCTCTATTTGGAGCAAGCAGCCATGGCCATGAGATGCAGGAAGCAATTTTGCCCTTTCGTTTTGGCAGGCTCCAGGATCCTACCTTTCCAGGTAGGGTGTGAAGCACATGTGGAGAAGACAATAGGAGCAATGGCTGCTCTGAAGCTTGGATGCTTCAGGGGGTAAACATGTCAGCACCTTGAAAACTAGATTAAAAAGAAATTGCTTGCTTGTAACTGTGCCTAAGTTTCTTCTGGTAAGGTTTTGGTTTTAGGAACTGTAACATAAAAATCTAACATGACTATTCATGCCATTAACTCCACGGCAGCTTAAATATGCATGAAAAACATTATTTGAATTTCCTGATGAGAAATAAACAGAAGAAATGCAGTGTGAAAAGCTTTAATTTGTGCTGCTAGAAAATAGGCACTAGTTATACCTATGCTCTCTTCGCATAGTTTAATTCAAATATATTTTAGTTTTGGGCACTGCTGTGTTTATATCTGTTTATTAGACACTGATATCCCTCTCAGCTTGGCACTTATTCCAGAGTTATTTTTAAAATGACAATTTCCCAGATAATTTGTGACATGTGATGCCTGATCTTAAGGGAAAGCCATCTGTGCTTCTACTTGCCAATAATTTATCACACAACTGTACAAGCAATAAATATCTCATCCTCAAATTTAAGCCAAAGTCCCTGCATTACTATATAAAATCACTTTGCCACTGTACTGTACATGTAATTAGAATACTGTCTTTTCTTTTAATCAATAACTACAATACTTTCTCTGTTAAGTGTCTTGTAAAAACCTCTAAAGTTTATTCAGCCTCATGCCTGTACATGGTTTGCATCCGAAATATGCAATAGAGCAGCTGAGTGAGTCCCCTACAAATCCAGGGGCAGATCCTAATTCCAAAGGAAGGCCCTTTGTCTGCATGCAACACCAGTCTGGAAACTATGCACCTCAGGAAAATAAAAAAGTGAAGATTTTCATGGATTTCTGCATGAAAATTAACACTATTCTCTGCATGCAGTGGTAATGAATCATATTAAATTAAATGTGTTATTGACTATTTTATTTTCAATACCTCGCATGCTTCTTAAGTATTTGGGTGAACTCCTGTACTCATTTGCAGCCCACTGAGCTGGAAATTCCCCTATGCAAACTTACATGTATGTTTGTCAGCACTCCCATAAAAACAAATAGATTTTTCTGAAGTCTTGCATTTGTGGGAAATTAGTGATAGCTCAGTTAAACCCATTTGAAATCACACTTTTGCTTTGACTGCCTGGTGCAGACAAGAGCACAGGGTTGAGTGGGAGAAGCTGTTCTGGCAGCTGAGCCACGGACAGCTGGAACTTTAGCAGGGCTGGCAGGGAGCCTCCCCTGGCAGTAGCAAGTAGATATTTCTCTTCTTCCCCTCCATGGCTGGGTCAGAGGTGACTTCTGCATCTGGAGGAATTTCAATGCCTCATTCTTGCCCTCCTAACTCTGAGTCAGCTGCCCCTTGCACATCAAAACCTGCTTCAGTAAGGAGCTTTGAATTAGATGAGGGAAGCTGTCCTCACCTGGCAGGGCAGGCACTTTCACCTCGCTACACAGGCAGAAGCAGAGAAATTCTGGGAGGAAAACCTGAAGGCTAGAAATGTCAGCACACAGAAACACCGGCATAAGGTGATGTAGGGAAGGGGGTGTTCACGGCATGGAAAAAAGCAGGGAGTCATGCCACTGTGTTGGCCCTTTGGACAGTGAACCGAAGCACCCCTCAGGGTGTAATGTGCCTCTGGGATGTGATTCTGGGAAATTTATACTTACCTGTAGTAACTCACAGAAGCCTTCTGTTATCAAGGTGAGCAGGACACCTGATGCAGAGGAGATGTGAGCAAAGAAGTGAGGAACAGTCTGGTCTGCTGCTGGTTTTCCCCTTTCTGTATGCTGAAGCATGCTAACATGGAACAGGTAAAAGGAGTCAACAACATCTTCTGCAGCAAGGCCTGAGCTGAAATATTTTATGGCAGGAATACGGAGTTCAGGCATGTGAACAGTTAGAACAGGGCTTTCTGCCAAAGTATTATGAACCACAGCGGTGAATGCTAGGTAAAGAAATGACCACACTTGTGAAGGCTGGATGAGAAATGCCAGGAAAGCCACACATTGTATGACCACTCTGCAACAAGGAAGAAGAGCAAAGTCCAAGAGCCTGTGGAGACATGGAAAGGCCCTGCTGCTGGTCTTCAGCAGGGATTACTTAGGATAGGCTTCGAAGGATTTGCACCAAGAAAGAGCCTGCCACCTTCCCATCTCTCCCTGGCAGCCCTGTCCCCCTCCTCTTTCTCCTCTTCCACACCTGCAAGGGAAGACCACCAGGATGCACAGCAGTCCATCTCCAAAGAATTGCCAAGCCAAGCCATGGGCAAGAGGACCTGCTTTAACCCTACTCCCAGACAGAAACTCTGAATTTCTGCCAGTCATAACCAAGAGGAAAATATCTCTCTTTTTTTTTTTTTTTTTTCCCTTGGAGTATTGCTGGCCCAGGAGTGTTACCTGGCTTTGTTGACACAACCAGAGCACTAACTTTTAAGGATAATGCTTGCTTTTACAGATACTGCTTCTAACTCCTGTTTTGCACCAAATAATAGCTTGCAGCCTGTAGACTGCTGGCCTGGAGAACCTGGAAGACTGACTGCAAAGCAGTGGCCTTAGGAGTGGGATTTAGAGGAGGAAGAAGAGCTTGAAGGATGTCCAGGTTCAGGTTTCAATGCCATAATGACATCTCTGGGGTTTGCATTCACAGAATTCCCCTCCGTAACCTCTTACCTTGTACCAGTGCTGTTAAGCTCTTGTGTGTCATTCAGAAAATCATCCCTGTGGCTCTCTTGCATGACTGGAAAACAAAGAGAAAAAAGTGTATTTTTGCTAGAGGATACTGGCAAAAAAGTACTCCCATGTGACTTGCTTCCCCACCAAGCCTGGTAGGGACAAAGCCACTCTGCAAGCAGCAGGCTCCTAGCCCTGGTGTGCTATCCTGAACACGGTGGGTGCTGAGAAGCATCCCGGTCCATGGGGTGCCGGTGCCCTGGCTTGCTGCCACCTCCTCACCTCCCACCTGTCCTGGGGGATGAGTGAGCACCCTGCCACCCCTACCACCCAGCCTAGGGGTGGGGAATTCTACACTGGCAGCTGCCTAAAGCAGATGGCATCTGCCTATCATCCCCTGCCAGGGAGCGATACCAACCCCCACCCTGCTGCCTCCAGCAGCTTCCCATGCTCCTGAACCTGTTGGGGCTCACCTGCAGGCTTTCCACAACCCTGCTGCTGGAAGAGGACATGTCTGGTGGGTGCCCTTGTGGGGCCAGAGGGAAGCAGCCATTTCCAGTGCAAGGGGGGGACCAGCAGACCCATCTGCTTGTATCCCCCTGTTTTGCCCTGCCTTGTTCACCTCCACTGAGAAGTCCTGGCTGCCCCACCAATACATTTTAATAAAAATGAGCTTGCTGCCTTCAGTTCTGCCCACCTGAATGTGAGACTGAGCAAAATGGCAATGCAGGCTTCCCCTCTTCCCATACTCCTAGCTCTGCTTGTTGTTCCTGCTGAAAAGATTTACATTTTTAGCCAAGCATCCCTTGGGGAGGTTAGGGCAGGCTCTCCATCCATCTCACCTTCTGTATGTGCCCATGAACAGTCCCTCTGGAGCAGATAGTGAGCACTGGCATTCCCACCTACAGTCAGTATGTTGCAGAGACTCAAATTTCACTTATATTGGCAACAGCTTACTAAGCCAATGAGCCAGCTATAAGATGAAGCCCTCCTACCTATACAAGCGCAAACTGCAAAAGGTATTTTGCATTTCATGATTTTATGGTGATCAATATACACCCCATAATAAATACTGAAACTACCCCTGTACACGACTCAATTTATGCAGAAAGCCTTTGCAACAGAGACAAGTGCTTTCAAAAACAGTTGCTGTTTGAGACTGACATTTTTTCCACTCGACACATATATATATATTTGTCTTTGTGTACCTCATAGGTGATGACAGGCCATATGCGGTCAGTATTTGGAGACCTTCTAAAAACAATCCGAGAGATGGTTTCAGATCTCCAGAAAAACAAGGACCGGCAGAGAAGATAATGACATCTTTCGAAATTTCCTTTTGCACATATGAAATCACTGCAGCAGGGGCAAGCTCAAAGCATTTCCAAGAGTGAGTCACTGGGAGCACATCAAATGTGCAAGACACAAGATTTCAGGGACAAGCTACAAAGACCAGACAGAGAGATGATGTCTGCCCTTTTCCTTTGAACAGGGGATGGACACTGACCTGAGCTGAATTGTGCTCACAAGCAGCCTTCTCTGGGCTTATCCACACTCAAGTAACTTCCACAGTTTGCAGCAAACAGACAGAAAAATGGGATGAAAGGGTAGATTAACTAGATAATAACTTCCTTTCCAGATTCACCAGTGGTAACAACATAAATTATATCAGGCAAACCTCAGGGATTTGGATTAAAAGACCCTGAAACACGGAGAATCTATGGACAAACTCACTACTGTGTGCTGTGGCTCAGCCATCAGTGGGACTCTAAGACATGGGTTGTGGTCCCAGCTGTCTGCCTGGGAGAAGGAGGATCCTTTAGCTTCCTTCTGTCCCCCAGCAGTGCCAGCAAGCCTGTGTGAAACTGTCACCCAGCTTAAGGGGACATAGGGAAACAAAGCCCTCCCAAAAGAAAATTCTGGTTTCCTCACAGTCCTCAAGATAAGGATGAGAAATGGTGGTCAGGCTGTACCCTTCAGGGTGACCCTGAAAGGTGATTAACACGAGGTGTTTATCATCTTCCCTGCAATTATCTGTATTCTTTTAAGTCTCAAAATCAGTGAGCCTGAAAAGATAGGCTGTGGGATAACAAACATTGAATGAGCAGCAAAGCACCTCCCTGAGACACACACAACTTTACAAGCCCAGAGATTTCCAAACCCTCATCCCCTCCACACATTACTGCTAGAAAGAAATCCACATTTCACAAGCAAGGCATAAAAGTATGTCCAAAGCACTTCATGGAGGAAGGACTGCATGTGGGAAAGAAATAGGACTGCATTACTGCAGGTTAAAAATAGGTCCTTTCCAGGGCTAGGGACAAGTTTCACAGATAACAGGCGCAGGCTTGCTTTTCCACACCCCCAAATATGCCCTGCAGTGAAAATGAGACATGAAGGAAGAAAGGATATAAATATAACAAAAGCAGTTAGAAAAATGGGAGAACACACCAATTAGAAAAGTGAGAGAATACCCTTTCCATTTTGGAGATTAAGCGATCAAATGCTTTACTATTTGAATACAATCCCCCACTTTTCAAATCCACCCCTGACTCTGCCCTCTGCTTTGCTATCACAGCATCCCATAGGAGCCTGTTGGTGAATCATGGGTAGATGTCTCCCCTACTATCAGAGAGGAAGGAATGGCAGCTCCTCCCCTAGTACCTGCATTTTGTGGAATAACAGGGATGTTTGGTGCTGGGTTAGCAGTGGAGGAATTGGTGCTGTGATAGTGAGGATGGACAGAGGTGGCTCATCAGGGGCAGTGCTAGGGGGCCCCCTGAGCTTAAGGAAAAGGGGAATGCAGAGCTCTAACAGCAGGAATTTTGACTGGGGGACAGATTTGTTTTCTGCTCTGGACTTAAAAGGCCATAGCACTCCACTTCAAACCCCGCTGCTGCAACCCCAGCTCTGCCAGTAAGAAAGGAGAGTGATGTTCAGAGAGAAGAGACTTGTGTTTCACAGCACAGATCCAGCTCAGACTTCCCAGCTGGCATCAGCTCATCACTTCACAGAGATACAGCCCTGTTCCAGTGTCAGGTTTCTCCCTAGCCTTGGTCTGCTTGACATAAGCCACTTTTGATGCTATTTCAGTATTTTCTCCATTGCTCAGCTGGCAGAACAGGGTGCTTTTTTTTTTTTTTTTTTTTTTCCCCAGGACAATGCTGAGGTCTATAGTTTAAAGGGGAGACTGATTTTAAGTGTATGCTCAGCATATGACTTTGTACCACACCATAGACATGCTGAGACTCTATTCCAGCCCCCCAGGATGGTCTAGTTATGTTTTCATCCATTGCCATCTTGAGGGTCATTCCTTCAGGACAGAATAGAGGTTCACTGCTCAAAGAGAAAGGATCAAACATTTTGGTATTACGGTAAACAAAAATATTCTGTATGGGGGAAGGAAGGTTTTCACACAGTAAGTTGCTACCAGAACTATTCGAGTGCCTGTTTAACATGTGACTGGTGACAGAGGTGACAGAGGTGACAGAGGTGACAGAGGTTCCTTGGCTTTGTTTTTTCAAACTCCTTTGTTTTCCTTTCATGTGTTCCTTTGCTCTGAAAATGCTCTTAAGGCATATAGAAAAACCAGCATGACCATTCATTTCTGAGTACCACTGTTTTTTTTTCCTTTTGAAAGTCAGACAAGAAGAGCAAGTTTCCCTTTTGGCCATATTCCAGCCAAATTCTTTTCCCCACTCCTTCACCTGAGATCCACGTGAGCATAGGGGAGCACAATGTTTAGGAGAGAGATGCAGGCATTTGCAAGGACAAAAACAGCTGGAAATGCCTTCAATCCAGGCAGGAGTTGAATGAAGGCATTTTTAGCTACGATCAGGAATGTCATCCACTATGACACTGTGACATTGTGCTCATTGTACCAAGTCTGTTAGATTAATATCCTTTTGAATTATCACTTCATGAAGCACCTCATGCATGTTGGCCCATGTCTGCATGTGTGGTGTTGTGTCACCCTCTCCCATCTGGCTGTTCCCTAGGAGTTAGCTTTTCTGATTCTGGCAAAGTTTAGGGAATGCAAGGGAAGAAAGGGTGCACAGCAAGTCCTTTGGCCATAGAATAACTCAGACTGTGTGTGTGTCTTTCAAAGGCTTTGACCTTGCCACAGAGAGGGCAGGTTTGCAGTAAGATTTGTGTTTTGCCTGAGCTGCCTGAAGATGCACATCCCTCACTGTGCAGTCTTACCCTCTGCAGTCAGGGTTGGGCAATAAACTGCATCATAATAGTCTGGGGAGAAGCCAAAGAGTTTGGGGCTGGCTGTCTTCCTCCCCACCCCAAATTATCCCCTTACCTCCTCGTCACCCAGTCAAAAACAGCCTGTTTTCAGCAGGGAGGGTGACTCTTGTGACCCTAGCCATTAGCACTGAAGGATTGCTCCAGGATTGTATGCAAGGGAAGGTGTGCTGCTGTGAGCTGAACATACTCCCTCATCCCACCACTCTGGTCAACGAGCTGAGAAAACAGAGCACTGCTGACCCCACATCCCCTGCCACTGCCACTCTTTGGATCAGGAGGAGGCAACTGGGGGAGAAGATGGGCATGTGTGGGGCACAGGGAGCACTAGGATGTGGTGGCAAAGCAGAGCACTGGATCAGTGCCGGAGGCGTTGTGCATTTCCACTATCACAGCATTTAGAGCTGCACTGATAATGAAACCTACAAACAAGGAGAGGTGGTGTAAGGACAGACCCTCTGTTGGATGTAATTTTTTGCAAGTTTTGCTTCCTTGAGTCACTTGTGTTGCTTTTTTTATGATGCACTGGGGTCAGCTCTTCCTCATCTCTATCCTATTGCAGGTGTGAAGACAATATTACTTAAGGGAACCCTTGAGAAGTGACAAGCTGGAGCAGTGCACAGCATGTTTCTGCTGCTTCTGATAATCCAAAAGATTGTAATGCAAACATGAGAGGGGCGATAATAGATTTATTTAAGAGTAGACTACAAATCACATGTCTTCCAGTTACCCACTCAGTATGGCCTTGGTGCTATTTCCATCCCTAATCATTGCTATGAAGCCCTTCGCAGCAGCAGTGTTTTGTGCAGAAATCTGTATTTAAGGTGCCTTTTAGGCCTTAGTTCCCCATATCCAAGAGTGATGCATCTGCTACTTGCCATCATGCTGCCGGGACTGTGATTGCTGTGGGATCCTGATGGGAGTTTCTCTCAGGAGCATGTCTCTCATCTTGTGATAGCTCAGGGTGGAGGGCTGTGGTGCTTTCAGAGTAATCATTAGTCACTGGTTGTAATTCCAGCTATAAAAATAGGGGATTTTGGTGTGGGGAGGAAGATTCCTGATCATCACTGAACTTCTTATTGGACTCCTGACAGACACATTGAGGAACCTCCGGAGTCAAGCCCAGAGCAAATCTTTCATTCCACACCAGTGCCCACAGTAACTTCTGCCAGTAGAGGATGCCTCTCCCATCCCTGACCTCCACCAAAGGTACTCACCAGGGACCACGTTCCTGCAGCCAAAATGGGGCAGGTATGCCTATCACTAACTTTTAGTACTCCAGAGAAAACATGCCAAGGAGCCTGACATTACCTAGGTGGCCACAGGATAACAGTTCACTGTAAACTCCAGCAAGCAATGCCAGTGGGCAATCAGTAGCACTGAAATCCCACTTAATCCTGAAGAGATGAAGTAAAAAAATCCAAATAAAATAATTTAACCATGAAAAATCCATTAATATCCATCCAAAATAGACTATATTTACAGAGTACTTAGAAAAACTATGCAGGCTCCTATCCTTTCTCATCTGAACTGGCAAGATCTCTCACACATCGCCAGGTGTGGACGTGATCATCCTGAGAAGGTGCAATGCTTCCTTAGAAGCTTCTTCTGCATGTCATATCTCATGTTGCAGAAGAGGAGGCTCAGGAGTGACTTTATCACTCTCTACAATTGCCTGAAACGAGGTTGTAGCCAGGCGGGGTCAGTCTCTTCTCCTGGGCAACTAGTGACAGAACAGGAGGACATAGTCTTAAGGGGCACCAGGGGAGGTTTAGGTTGGACATTAGAAAGAATTTCTTCACAGAAAGGGTGATTAGACATTGGAATGGATTGCCCAGGGAGGTGGTGAAGTCACCTTCCTTGGAGGTGTTTAAGGAAAGACTGGATGTGGCATTTAGTGCCATGGTTTAGTTGACACGGTGGTGTTCAGTCAGAGGTTGGACTTGATGATCTCAGAGGTCTTTTCCAATCTAATTGATTCCATGTGATTCAGTGGTTTACAGCTTTCTGACAGAAGCATGCCTATCCAGCACGTGGGAGGCAGCAGGATCAGTGCCTCTGTTCTCCAGCCCTGGCCTGGTGTTGACCCCACTCCTCCCTCAATCCTAAATGCTGTAGAAGCCATGCAGGAGGGAAGAAAGACACTGGACCATTTCCTCCCAGCTTAGGCAGGAAACCGTGCTGCCAGCCAGGTAATAGACATCTCTGTGAGGTCCCCATGTGAGGCCACTTTGTAAAACTGGCAGGAGGACATTTGCAGAGGTAACTGGAAGATATAAAGTGAAAAAGACACAAGAGAGTAAGAAAGGAGACTGCACATGCATGCACAGTAGTAAGTCTCAGGATGTCCTCTGCATTGAATATGTCCTTTAAAAATGATTCCTCAAACCCAGCACAAGACCTCCACCTCCTCTGCTACTTCACTGCACCACAGAAACCTGCTTCTTCTCCTTCCCATAACCCTCATCTCCTTTATCCTCTTCCATGAAGGGAGTGGACTGTCTTACCCTCTCCCTGAAAAGACAAGTCCCATCAACCAAGGAAGGAGCAGCCTCTGCTTGAGCAGGCAGGAACTGGCTCCCCTTCCTTCTGTTCCCAGCACTAGCTTGAAATAATATATCACCTCCAAACCAAACCTGACTAGGAACACACACTTTCTTGTGTGCCCAGCAGAATAATGATAGCAGGCAGGGCAAAGAAGAGATGTTTCCACTATTACAGGAAAAAAAAAAAAAAAAAAAAAAAAAAAAAAAAAAAAAAAGTGGTGGCATTGAGACATCACAAACTGAACCAGTGCCTTTCCCATGACAGCACTCTGGCTTAGCACTTGAGCCAAGGTATTGTTAGCTAGCCAGGTAATGCTAAAGGAATGAAATCATTCTTATTTTTGCCAAGAGGAAAGGCCATCCTGTCTCTTGAATAGGGAAGAAATAGGAGGAGCTCCATACTAAGGTGGTGAACCTCCTAGGATTGGAAGAATTTGGAGTTTTAGGAGAAAAATTTTAGGAGGTCATGAGAGGTACTTTGTTCCCCCACAAGGAAACACTTCTTGGTCAACACAGCCCGAGGTTTAAGGTGTGGAGGAAGATAGACTCTTTGCTCCTTACTGTGTCAGGAGAGCCTGCGGCAAAATGCCTGGATGTGAGGGAATAGCCTTGCTGATTTAATCTTCAAAGCCAGTAACTGAAGCCTGGTTTTCTCTCATTTCCCCACCTACCTCTTTTATAAGTTTATCTGTCTTGGCAACTGTGAGCATATGTTTTTATTTGCTTTTTGTCTTAACCTGTCTTGTATTAAGTATGATTTCAGTGTAATTGGATACTAATGACTTGTTGCTTGCCAAAGGATGTGGTAAAACTCCACGTAGAGCTTGGGGCACCTTGGAAGCACTCTGGATTGCCAGCTTGTTCTCCATAACGTCCGAAGTATTGTGTGCAAATATCCAAAGCAATGTGCCTTCCTTCAGCTGCAGCTCCCCTGCTCCCTCCTGGACAGGCAACAGTCAGGAGAAGGAGAAAGTGTCTCTTAGAGATGTATTACCCCTTCTCATTTCTAGCCTTTTTTTTCACTCCCTCCCTGGGCCGCTAACCTGATTTTCCAGCTCTGGCTCCAGCTTCCTCCAGGCATTAGGATGGTTTGCTGTTTGATCAATGCTTTGCCTCAAATCATTAGTCTTGGCTGCAGCCCTCTCCTTGGTTCAAGCAGGGCCCATCTCACTGGGTCCTGCTTTCCAAATTGCCAGGCACCACAACACAGCTGGTTTTGAATGCTGTACGTTCTCCAGGCAAAATGGAGTGGCCTTGTTTGCTCAGAGCATTCTGTTAGAAGTGCATGGAAATCTGAGGGACTACTCTTTTCTAACAACATCCTTCATCCCATCATCACAGTAGAAGTAACATCCCTGGGATCTCTGAGCTACATGGCAGCCCTCTATCCTTCCTACCTGATCATCTCTCTGACTGCCAACAGGAGGAATAGGTGCAAGTCCAAGATTCCCAAACAGGAAAAGGCACCACCTCCATCCCTGTGAACTCCTGTTTGCAATTACATTCTTCCTGCTGTTGTACGCCCACCAGCATACAACATGGACATGCTTCCCACCTTTCATTCACTTTGTGGTTTTTCATTACTAATTCAGGGGAAAAACCCCAAAACCCACCTGCAAAAGAGGAGCTATTTGTAAGTCTCTGCTTATGAAGGAGGTGCTCCCCTCAGTGCTTACCCCTCTGCACTAGCCTGAGGCAATCAGGAGGAATTTGGCCTCACATTCACTACCCACCTTACTTGCACCTGCAAAGGATAAAGCGAGCAAGAATGAAAATGAAGACACCATGGAAACAACAGCTCTGAAGTGAGCTGTCTGGAGGCAGACACTGGCTCTACCTCACACCTACTGGATACCTCCCCCACTTCTCACACCTGTTTCCCACTCCATGTCTTCTGCTTCATCATCTCAGCACAACACTCCTCCTCCAGAATGCAGTTTGGCAAGCACCTGCAGAAGGCTGAGCTGCCTTGGCCAGCACGATGGGGCAGCCTGAGCCTCTCACCTCCCCTTGTGCTGGCCCTGGCTGCAAAGTCTGGTCCCCTCATTTGCACACCACCTGAGCTGATTCACCTGGCTGACCCTTGGAAAATTACCCACTTTTTTACCAGATTATCAAGTTAACTCAGGTGCCTGGAGTGACCACAGACCACCAGAGCAAGGACAAGACAAGTTGTGTAGCTGAGGGCAGTGAAGAGGGGAGGAGAAGTGGGACCTCTTTATTTTGTATCAAGGAGATGCTAAACTGACTCATCCTCCTTTCAAACTTCATCCTCAACATCTTCATTGTACCCTTCAGTACCCCACAAGATAGTCCATGACCTGAAGGAGCACTCACAAGCAAATCAAGCCAAAAGCCATCACTTATCACAGTATAGTCAGGCAAAATCACCTCTGCTGAGGGAAGCACAGTAGCAATGCATGTTCAAATAGAGTTGCAGTGATTAATGTCTGTCTCCAACAGCTCCCGGCATTTTCCCTGGCAGCAGGTTTGCATGAATCCCATCCTGCTCCTAAGGAATGAACAAAAGAGCTATTCATGTTTTTCCATGCTACCTAATGTTCAACACTGGTTAACTGCTTTGTTTTGGTTTTCATTTGCCTAATGAAACTAGGGTTAAACATGCAGAGTTTGTTTCCAGTATCCTGTCTCTCTCTGGTACAGACCTGTTTATGAAAGCCTGAATGGACAAGTGCCATACCAGAAATCAAACTGCAATCAAAGGATACCATTGGAAAGAAGCTTGCAGCTCACTGACACACAAGTCATTATCAGTGATGGGTCAATATATTTGACTGCTGTAAGGTAATCAAAGGGCTCAGAAAAGCAGGCAGCAAGGTCACCAAGAAATTCTGAGATTGCATCCAAAATGTTATAAATCCCTGGGTGTTCCTGGAAAAGCAAAACTTAGTTTGCATGTGATTGATGAGTAAAAACTGTAAAACAAGCTCTGGGATCTTGTGCCTTTGTGGAGCCTATCAATTGACCAAGACCGCAGTCGTGGGCATACTGGTCTCCTTTGTGAAGTATCAATGTGATGCTTTGTATGAATTCAAAGACAAAGACTGTTCTGGCAGTCCAAAGAGCATTGTCTCTGGTAGCTGAGCTGCAGGAAAAAATTATGGGGTCTGGACCAAGAGTAACTCAGAGTCTGGGACAGGAACCAACATGCAGACTGAGTCAGGCACGTCATAACGGGAGAGGTATTGGTGTGACAGTGGTGTGGGGGTTCCGTGGAAGATGAGGTGCTGACACTATCTTGCTGCCTTCAGAGCTGCCCTTTTCCCTCTGAACAGACCAGCTCTGCACTGCACCACACAGCCTGTTCCAGCCCTGCAGGCCCTGTCTGTCTGCTCTGGGGTCCTTCCAAGGAGGTAGGACCAAGAATGGGGTGAAGGCTACAAGGCTCATCTGCCACAGGATCATGGAAGCAGCAGATTCCATCTCCTTTTCCCACCAGCTGGGATTCCTCCTCCAGACACCATGGGAACAGGCAGGCTCTGCTGGCCCAAATGGCTGCTAGCAGCAGGGGCATGACAGAGTCTGTGAGCAACTGTCTGTGTCTGTATTGTGTCTGGCATGACACAACTGCCAGAATTTGGGAACTGGATGATATTACGATGTTTTTCCTTTTTCCTTTCAGCACAGATATTGCAGCAGGTGACACAATGTGACTTGTTCTCAGCTTGCACTTGCAAAGCTCTTAATCACAGTGGAGCAACATCAGATATAGGGCTTGGACACAGAAATTGGGATTTTCACGGTGCAAACTCTGCATTTTGGTGGTGTTGGAAATCAGGGTCTTCCCTTTGGGGCCAGGCAGGAGCCAGCCAGGGGTGGAGACCCAGGAGCACTCCCATTTCAGAGTACCACTATCTGGGGGCCAGTGGCGCAATGGATAACGCGTCTGACTACGGATCAGAAGATTGTAGGTTCGACTCCTGCCTGGCTCGCTGTTGCTGGTTTTACACTCCTTGCCTGCTGTCAGTTGTAAAAGCCTTGTCTTCCTAATCTTGTCTTGCCCTGAGATAGTCACTCCACCTCCCAGTCCCAGTTTACCCTGAGAGTCCTGTACATGGATGGAGGAAAAAGTTGGGAAGCTTGGTTTGCAATGAGCAACAAAGGAAGTGGTTGGACAAATGGTGAATATTGGTTCCCTTATGTTGGTACCCTCACATCAGGCACAGCATCCTTGGGAAGTTTCAATGGGGTCAACCGCATCTCCAAAGAGATTTATTTTGAAAAGATCTTGTTATTATATGACTCTTTCCCAACCCCACTGGGAACCTTCAATGTTCAAGTCTATTCCCAGCATCTTCCAGTTTTCCACTGTCAAACTTCAGCTTGGCTGATCCTGGAGGATGCTCATCTGCTCAACTCCTCCTGCTAAAATGGGTCAGAGGAATGTCCTGGAGAGATAAAAGTCATGTCTCAGTGCCCAGGATGTCAGCTGAGAGAGCTGCTGGCGGCTAAGTGACAGCTAGGTAGATCTGGTGATCCTGAAAACCCACTTAAGTCAGGTGAAGAGCAGGCACAAACAGAAGCATGCGTTTACAATATTCAAAATAGATACACTGACAATAGTGCCTAAGCAAAGGAATAATAAAGTTTCAGGTACTAACAAAATCAGGAAAATGCTCTCTCGTTTCCAGTGTTTCCCTACCTCTGTGATCGGCAGAATATCTTGTCCATGCATGATGCCACATATCTCAAACTGCATCCATCTGGCAGCACCTCACTGTGCAGGAACATTTTCACCATCTCTCCTTTGAAATCCTCCAGGCAGTCTAAAACATTTTACCCCGTATTCTCCTGAGATTTACCCTATTTCCCATTTCCCCAGCAGAAGAGACAACTTTTGCTTGAAATACAAACAAATCTTTTCTTTCAACATAGGAGATGAAAATGTCTTTTTTGGAGCAGGTGTCCCCCCCATACTCATCCCACTGTTTGCCTGTGCTGCCTCACTCTGGTAACTGGCCCAGCACAGCAGAGTGAAATGCCATATGAATGGGGTTTTTATCATCTCTGGCATCACTCATTATTAAGTGATACAAATGATTGAATAGGGTGTACACACACAGCTCATTATTTGCCCTCACTGGAGACCAGATACAGAAATAATTAAGCACTTGCAGGTCCCTGTCACTAATAACTTGCTCCTAAATTATGTATTTCACAAGCTACACAATCATCTAAGCACTGAATAGGATGTTACTGGAGTGAAAAGCATTTAGTACTTATAGATCCATGAGCGTGTCCTAGAAGAGTGGGAAGCTGAACCAAGCAGTCACATTAATTTAGCAGGCTGTTCCTCAAGAGGTAGAGTAGTTGCTTAGCATAAAGTAAGTCCTGAGACCAGTGTCTACATTTTATGAGGGTTTTCATTTTTTTTTTTTTATTTTTTTTTTATTTTTATTTTTCTTTCCTGGATTTCATTCTCCCTTATGGGAGATACACTTCTACACAGAAATGCATGTGTGTTGATACTTTCTGGTTCAGTGGGGGGGAAAAAATGTCTTAGAGATGGAGCTGGAGACGGAAAGGAGATGGTCCCTTCTTTAGGAGAAACTCTGAGTTTCTCCTGTGTGTTTACTTTGTGAGCTATCATTTGGGAGAAGGGAAAAGAGTTTCCACTGAATCAGCGAAAAGGAACAAAGAAGTTTAGAGATGTTTATATAGGAAGGGGTGAATCTTAGGAAAAAAATAAATCTTTGGCCCTGGATGGAGTCTGTGCCCTGACTCACAACAGGAAGTAGCCCAGGGATGTACTTCTAGATTTTGGATTTAGATTTGATAGCTAGTGAGCGCAAATATGTATGGAAAACAGACACCTAAGAAAATGTCTTTCCTTAATGTCTGCTCACCTGGGTGCCTCTGTTCCCTGATGGGCAGGTTTTTCATGCCTGGTTTTCTCCTGAACCAGTTCCTGAGAGGGATGCATTGCACCATGCTGGAAAAGAAAGGAGAAAAGGTTGTTGGTGGTGTCTGTGTGTGTGTCCATACATACAAACAAAAACATACTAATTAATATAGAGGTGTCTGGGGCCAGAGACAAAACTACAGATGAGCAGCTTGCAGGTCTGACTCCTGTTGAGCTCCATAAATTTGTTTCCTTGCTGATAATCTTACTTGTATTTTATTCCCACAGAGAGTGGGTCTTCCTTGCTCTCGTATATGAAATCTACCCCAGAGAAACACTCTCATAAGGAGAGAAGACTCACGTGGGTTCTACTGAAGGAGAAAACTTCACTTCCATTCTTCCCCTGCTATGCAGAGAGATTTGGATGCTTTCAGACACGTATACTTTCTCCAGACCAGGAGCTGTTGCCAAGCATGTTTTTCTGCACCCTACATAGCACCTGTAATGGAAAAGAAGACTTGAAGGGAAAAGGAAACAATAGAAAATGGGAGAAAAGCAGAATATGAGTGCTGGCTTTCTTATTAACTACGTCCTAAGCAAGCCCATGCCTGTCTGCATCAAACCGCTTCTGTATAAAAGACCTCTATGGCTCCTCTCCCCCTGCTCCATGTTCTCCTAGAGCGTTCTCCTTCATGGCACAAACAAAGGAACAAACATCACATCTGTTGTGTTAAGTCAAGAGACTTAACAAGTGGAGCACTTTATTCCATTCCTATCAGCCAGAATGCTCACAGCCCTCACTCATAACAATTATCTGGCATCATAGAAAGCACAATCAGTAAAGATTATTTGGCTTCGTGTAAAGCAACATGCAAAATGATGAGAGACTGCCCAGAGCTGATCTAGCACACTAAGGACCACCTTGGAAAAGATGACCTTACAAAAATAGCTAAATTGAGATAAAAATGCTTAATTTTTTTGGCTTCACAAAGGAGGGTGTCAAATACATATTATTAGATTGCGAGTGGTTCTCATTAATGCATATAAGTATCTCAAGGGTGGGTGCCATGAGGATGGTGCGAGATCCTTTTCAGTGGTGCCCATTGACAGGACAAGGAGCAATGGACATAAGTTAAAACATAAGAAGTTCCAGCTCAACACAAGGAAGAACTTCTTTCCACTGAGGGTGAGTGGCAGAGCGCTGGAACAGGCTGCCCAGGGAGGTGGTGGAGTCTTCTTCTCTGAAGACATTCAAAACCCACCTGGGCGTGTTCCTGTGTAACCTGCTCTAAGTGGCCCCGCCTTGGCAGTGGGGTTGGACTACATGATCTCCAGAGGTCTCTTCCAACCTTAAAAATGCTGTGGTTATTATAAAATATTATTAATTAAATCTTATTAAATTAAATCTTATTAAATTATAACATAGTGTAATTAAATATAATAACAATAATAATGACAACAACAATAATAATGAATATTATGATGGGGGAAAACTAAGCACTTCCCAAAGCGTTGCTGCCACAGGGATTTCAATGTTTACCGAGGGGCTGCCACCTCTGCAGTGTTTTCTTTTTCTTTTGTTTCCCTTCCCAAGAAAAAAAAAAGAGACGTGACTTGCTTCTGTACTATACACGGTCGAAACGGCTCTAGGAGCGTGCGCCTGAGCGGCAGCGCTCCTGCTCCTCACCGAGGGGCCGAGAAACATCAAAATTCCCAAGCGGGGCGGGGAGAAAAAAAGTTTGGCGTCTCCTTCGAGCCGGAATCGAACCAGCGACCTAAGGATTCCCGCGGGGCGAGCCTCTACAGTCCTCCGCTCTACCAGCTGAGCTATCGAAGGGACCTGCCACCCGCCCCCCCGCGGCCGCACAAGGACCCGCCCCGCCCCGCCCGCCCGCGGCCCCGCGCATGCGCCTTGCGCCGCCGCCGAGCGGGCAGCCGAGCGGCGGGACGGGGGTTCCGTGAGGGGGCGGTGGCCGCACCCAGGCCCGCGTGAGGGGCCAGTGGCGCAATGGATAACGCGTCTGACTACGGATCAGAAGATTGTAGGTTCGACTCCTGCCTGGCTCGGAGTAATTTTTCTGTCCCTTTGCATCGCCGCTTCCAAATGTTGAGAGCGCAAGTGAGCTACCTCCGTTATTTATTCGTAGTTCAGTTAGTTATTCATTGACTTTTTATAGGAAACTTGCTCTCAATCCACAGATTGATGCGTCCAGCTCTGGGGTTCTCAGGAAAGATGTGGGCCTGTGGGAGAGAGTCCAGAGGAGGGACACGAAGATGATCAGAGGGCTGGAGCACCTCTCCTATGAAGACAGGGTGAGAGAGTTGGGATTGTCCAGCCTGGAGAAAACTAGGCTCCAGGGAGACCTTAGAGCCCCTTCCAGTACCTGAAGGGGCCTGCAAAAAGATCTGGAGAGGGACTTTTTACAAGGGCACGCACTAATAGGGCAAGGAGCAATGGCTTTAAATTGGAAGAGGTAGGCTTAGGTTGGATATAAGGAAGCAGATTTTTACAATGGAATTGGTGAAATAGTGGAACAGGTTGCCCGCAGAGGTGGTGGGTACCCCATCCCTGAAAACATTCAGGATTAGGTTGGGCATAGCTCTGAGCAACCTCATTGAGTTGAAGAGTCCCTGCTCACTGCAGGGATTTGGACTTGATGGCCTTTAAAGGTCCCTTCCAACCAAACCATTCTATGATTCATTGACCATGGCTATTCTCAAATCTAATCAGGGGGGATGCCTTCCTCGCCTCTCCTTTCTGTTCTTTGTACAATGCTTTATACAATGCAAGCTGTTCTTTATACTGTGCATAGCCTTTATATACACCAAAAATGTTTGAGTTTCATTGCAAAAATCACACACTTTTAATTCGACTGCACAACAAGGGTGCTATTGCCCTTCTCAAGGCTAATGGATAAGCGCCATGAAAACAAGAGTCTTCATCACAGCAGTGTTGCAGATGCCTTCAGAGATCCCCCCATCGTTTTCTTGGCTGTGGTTCAGAAGACTGACCATAGTATGTCAGGCCAATGCCAAGCATGCTGCTCCTCTGTTTGGGCCCAGATGATTTCCCCCCTATGTAATGCGCTGGTGTGTTAATCAAGTTGAGTTGCTGGCACGGTTAAAGCATTTGACAAGCTGTACATTTAAATGGTTTGAAAAGTTTAAGCCTACAATGGTGTTTTGCTTTGGGAGACACAACCCTCCAATGACATGCTGGGCGGACAGATGGGGTTAAATCATAGAATCATAGAATGTTAAGGCGTTGGAAGGGACCTTAAAGATCATCTAGTCCCAACCCTCATGGCAGGTTGAGATTATACCAGGTTGCTCAAGGCCTTATCCAGCCTGGCCTTGAACACTGGCAGGGTTGAGGCATCCACAGCCTCTCTGGGCAGTCTGTTCCAGTGCCTCACCAGTGAGGTGAGGCAAAAGTGAAGAATTTCTTACCCCTATCTAACCTAAATTTCCCCTCTTTCAATTAATACCCATTACTCCTTGTCCTATCACTACAGTTCCTGATGAAGTCAGGATGGCGAGATCAGATGAGAAGAGAAAAGAAAACTGAGAGGGCAAAAGGAAAAAACGAGAAGTCAGGATGCTGAGATCAGATGAGAAACGAGCACAGCTTTTGCTCCTTGAATGTTACCAGAGGCGGTGACAAGAAAGCAAAAAATACCAATGCGAGCCAGGCAGGAGTCGAACCTACAATCTTCTGATCCGTAGTCAGACGCGTTATCCATTGCGCCACTGGCCCCGCACGGTGACCTACTCTCCGCAGACATGTATATCCCGACACCCGGCGGACCGAGCTGGGCGACCTCTGGGCGTCCCTGCAGTGACCCAGGCCCCGCCCGGCCCAGGCCCGGCCCGGACAGGGGCCGCTCCCGGCAAGGCCTGGCCCAGGTAAGGTCCTCCCAAGAGCGCTGCGCTCCGCGCATGCGCGGAGCGCTTTCCGGTACATTCTTAGAGAGCGGCGGCGAGCTGAGTGGTAGGTCCCTTCGATAGCTCAGCTGGTAGAGCGGAGGACTGTAGTGGCGCTGCACCACGGGAATCCTTAGGTCGCTGGTTCGATTCCGGCTCGAAGGAGACGCCAAATTTTTTTCTCCCCACCCTCTTTTGGAAGTAAACAGCTTTCGTTTAACGTTTATGCAGTTCTCTCGAAGAGATCTGGCCTCACTGCATACCGAGCCTCTGTGCTGTGGCTCGGTTTGCAGTGAGCTGTGGCTCGCTGACTCTCAGGAGCGGCTGTTCCTGCGGGAACTGGGAGTGCCGCGCCTCATGCGGGACTGCCAACACCCCCCTCCCCCCCGACTTTCTAAAGGAAAACAAGGTGTATGTTGTTCAACTTAGGACAAAGCAAGCCCGTGCAGGAGGATACCTGTTGAGATCCCTTTATCTCATCGCAGTTAATTAAGATGTTGAAATTCTGAGGGTCATTTTTCCAAGCCTCCTCTCCTCTCCTCCAAATGCCTAGACTCTACTTATACAGAATAAGACTGCATCTATGAATTTATGTACTGCCACAGCGTTTTCAGATTCAGCCCAGTGAAGTGTTCAGGGCCGGGCTGGACAGGGCTCTGAGCAACCTGGGGGGTGCATCCGTGCCCATGGAAGTGGGGTTGGAACTAGATGATATTTAAGATGCCTTCCAACCCAAACCATTCCAAGATTAGCATGTATTAACTCTCCTCTTTAGTGGAAAATTGTTTGTCTTTACCAGTCTCTTTCTGTTACCTTGTATGTGACAGCTACCATGCAGTTGCCCCATATTACTGCCTTCCCAATCCTGGGAAGGTGACACTGGCACAAAGGACTGACTCTGTACCTGTTCATCTCTTAAAGCAAAAGGAAAAGCCAGATGCGATAACTGAGCTGACTTTAGTTTGTGGAGGGAAGGAAGGGGGTTACTGTCATCTGTCATCCCTGCTTCATAACAGCACAATGAACATTTTAATTTCTACAGAAATGATAACACAGAATAAACAAATCAATAGTTTTAACTGTACTCAGTTGTGCATGCTTCCTAATTTTTCTTTAGTGATTTTATTCTAAAAAGAGGTAGAGATATAACTCTTTTTCGACTGAAATAATACCAGTATTCATTCTAATGGAAGGTAGGTAATGAAATTAAATTGCATACAATTATATTTTAAGCTTTTCAGATTAAGCAGACTGGCTTGTCTCACAAACTTGTGGGGACAAAAATGCACATACTACGTAAATAACTGGCTACGTGTTAGTATGCCTAAATCTTCTATGATGCCTCTTCTGTTTGATATTTTGAATGAATCTGGGTATGTGTTAATATCTAAACACAAAAAGGACAGATATTGGAGAATACATCCAGCAGAAACAGTTGTTTGTCCATTTTTTTTGAATGCTTGGGCTTCTGTGGTCACAGAGACTGAATACCATCCTAGTGAGAAATATTACTGTCTTGTAGCACTCCCAGATTATCTGGCACTCTCTGCTGGCTCTTGGGCTGGTGCAAAACCCCTGAGTGAGATGCTGGATGTCTCTGGACTTCTGCTGTTGTCCTCAGCAGCATCATGGTTTCACGCTCTGCACACACCCTTCACTAGGGAGATTGTTTCATTTAGACTCTGATGCCAGTAAAACTGCTGTGTTACATCACTTCGTCACACTGCTGATTTTTTTTTTTATGTAATCAAGCTTTCTGCATTATATAAAGGACTTGTGTGCAGCTATAGCTCTGGCTGCTTTGCATAGATAGGCACATCTGCTGCAATCCAAGACCTAGTTCCTCTTCGGGGAAACCCTGAGTTGCCACTTGCAAAGCCATAATTTTGGACAGCTGTCTCAACAGCTTCTCTTGCTGTTACCGGAATGAAGTTGTTAGTGTGGAAAGGTAAAGGGAGTGCTACAATTCGTACATACAACCTTTATTAGTCAGAGTGGTTGACAGCCAAGGTAGATTTGAATACATGGTACTTTACATACAAATAAATGTAGCAAAACAGAGCAAAAATTTGAGGATCTGTACATTTTGAGAAGATTACTGGGTGTGCAATTGAACTGTACACAGAAACAGATCACGTAAGCATCTATGCATGTTAGAAATTTTTCTGAAAAGCAAACAAAATCATATTGAAGAGCTAAGTCCTGAAATCCTTATTTATTCTTTCTCCACGTATCCTCAGAACAGCTGATCTGCACATCAGTGAGAGAGACAAATGCCCTGGTACTCTAAAAACTAAGTTTCCTGTTTGAAATTAAACCATGGGTTCAGATACTCAGATCTTTAGGCTGCAAGTCCTGGACAATCCACTCAGAAGTTTGGTCACTGATTTATTCTGAGTTTTTTTGCTAACTGAGATAATGTATTGTGGCTCTTCTGAACAAATCCCTGTGTCTGTAAAAGGGATTTGCAAACATGCAGCAGCTTGTCCACCTTTGCATCACACTGTGTGATCAAGTCATAAATCTTTCCCAACAGAAATCTCTCATTTAAAAAGTGTAAATAAGAACCACATGACTTGTGGTACATCTCAAGCCCATGGAGATCATTTCCTTGATTTCAGTGAACTTTGGCTCTGGCCCATTGAGCAGGTTCCTGAGGGACACTGAAGGTATTGCCTGTGAAAAAATTCCCCAATTGCTTTTGTTATTATGGGATTTAATTTTTGCTCCCTGGCTTTATGCCTGCTCTGTCACTGTGGTTGAAATCAAAGGTGCAGTTTCCAATGACTTCCATGGAAGCAGGAGGATAGATTTCACACTGGAAAGGATTCCATAGCTAATGTGTAGCTTTACACCAGACTTTCCTCCCAATGCCTCTTTCAGCTCTCTACTGGAAGCAGTCACTATGTAACATTTGGACATTTTCACAGTGAGTTTCTCTCCCAGACAGTGAAACTTAGGAAATCACTTCGCCTGCAGATTCCCTACTCCTTCATTCAGGGATAATGTCTTACACCAGAGCAAACACCCTGCAAATGGGAATAGTGAAGAAAGCCAAAAGATGCATGTGTGCCCTGAGCCGAGTGGGTGCAGGGTGCAGGAGGGCAGTCTGGATTTATGTACCAGTGAGTGGTCCCCAAAATCATTCGCATTGTGCAAGTGAGGACCAAGAGTAGCCCATGGGTAGGAGGGAACTGAGGGCCTGGGCACAACCTCAGCCATGCCAAGACCTTCCCTCTTTTGTGAAGCAGAAAACCATTTCTGAGGGCAATGTGATCATTTGCTTGCTGCAGTGCATGCACCGAGAGAACAGATATATAAACTGAACTGGAAGTAATGGCCTTTAAACTGTCCTTGTGTTATGGGCCATTTAAAGCAATGTTGGAAGTAGTATTTCTTGACTTTGGAATTGCAGCTGGTGCTATTACACACACTCTTTTCCCAAACATTTAGCTGCAGCTGGATGACATTTGATGTGGAAGGTGAGAAAAGAAGAAGATAGATAATAATGTTTCACAACTGTGGGATCCAACTTTAAGTACGGGAATAACGCTGTTAACTAGCTATATATTCACTGGTCTATATAATTTAGTGGAACGTTGCAACCCACTTTAGACCACAGCACACAAAAATAGTAAATACACAGAACTGACAATGATTGATGTAACATGATCAATAAGGAGAAATATCAGGCTTAAACTACTATGTCAAACCAGTGAAGTGCTAAGTTTAAGAGGTAAGAGGTATTCCTTTAACTCTTACAAATTAGTGGCCTAATTTCTTTATGCTTGCTTTAGCTATACCCACACATATCTCCACTGACTTGTGCAGTGGTACACTTGAATGTACACCTCATCCCTACCTCCTAATTTAAAATCATGTCATGTGCTCTTAAAGCCCCTGTGCCTGGGGCAGAGGGGAGGATTTAGTCTTGCCCCGATGAGCTGGTGAGGAAAACAGTCACTCCTTTGCTGCTTGCTTTCCCTCCCAAGTCGTCACTGCTCCCACAGCCCCAGTGCCTGCACTGACGTGATGGCTCCCAGCCCAGTGCCAGCAGGGCAGTGGGGCCAGAAGCCAGGGCCATGGGAAAATAAGCCAGCTGGCAGAAAACTGTTGGCTGGGAAGCAAATAGGGGACCTTTGCCACGGGACTGTGGAAAGAGGAGAGAAGCTCTGGGGCAGCCCAGGGCCAGCCTTCCTCTCCACGTGGCATTTGCCCACTGTCTCATGGGTTTTCAGCTTGTGTGGGGGAAGACAAAGAGCCAGTGTGTACTTCTGGATGAAGCTCCTGGATTTGGAGTGACCTGAACTGTGACCACCAGCAGAACAGTTCCCGAGCACTTTGTCCTGGCTCAGGTTTGTAATTGCCAGAGCTGGGTCCCAGCAAGCCGCTAGCTGCTTTCCAAAGAGCACCTTGTCTCTGGGAAGGAGATCCCCATCTGTCTTGCCACCAGCTTTCCCCCTGAGGTCTGCTAAAGAGCACTTTCTGGGCTTCCCCACAGGAATGTTTTCACATCCAGCAAAACTGCTGCATGCAAGGAAAGTTCCTGGAACAGGGAAAGGTGGAGCCAGTGTGTCTGGAAAGGGAAAGACCATGTTGAGCCTGGCAGTTTGATGGGAGTGAGAGAACAGCATGCTGGTCTGTAGAGCTCTCTACTGGCCATAGGTATCTCCATGCACAGTGCAGGTATCAACCTGTTCAAGTGGCCTAGAGGAAGATTCTGCCTTGATAGGAAATAGCTCTCAGTTTACTCTTGATCAGCTTAAAGACAACTACAAAGACAGGCTGCAGAACTTTTCACGTGTTTTTTCTCGCTGTGAGACTCACTGAGCAGCACCAACAGGCCGTGCTCTCCTGCTCTAGGAGTCTGTGCGATAGCTCCGATGGCTGTCCCCAATTAGTTGCGTCTTCTCCGTTACGTTAGTCGGCTGAAGCACGATAGGAGTTTCTCCATCTAAATTGGAGAGGAGGACAAAAAACACTGTAAGAACCCTCCACGTGCTACCACGTCAGATTTCTTGTTAGCGCCACAGCATTTCATCCGCCGTTCTGGTTACAGCTTCATCTTGGTTTCACAGACAGCTGTGTGGGTACCGAAGAGGTGGCAATGCCCACACCGAGTCTACAAATGCTCTTACTCCTTGTCCTCACATAACAGCAGGTCTCTGGGTGACTATTGCTGCTGCTGTTAAACTGGGCATTTGCTGGACCTGGTGCTTTGCAGAGATTGCAGGCTCAAGGTTCCTGCCTGCTCCAATAGCAAGTGCTTGTTCCTGCAAATGTCTGAATATGAGTGCTGTTGTGAGTCAGCAAGCACTAACCTTGACAGCGCTTGCGAGAACGGGACAGAAATGTGTCTTGAAGTTAACAGTAAAGAAAGAAGAGAGTTAAAAGGGAAAAAATACGTGAGCAGTAATACACTTGAGAGGGAAGAAATTACATATGTCCTGAAAGCCATCTAGTTAAATAAAAATGTTAAATTGAATTTGAAGTCTTATATAATATATATACACAATAGGACTCTGGGAATTACTATTTTAATGAGTTTGGAACTACCAAAATCTCATATTATCACTATCTAAATCCTTACTACTGTGTACTTTCTCATTCTGTGCAGTTTTGTGTTTGCTTTTCCAATATATCTATAAAAATTATTTGTTGTAGAGTGGAGAAAGTTGAGTGAAGGAAAGTGAAGTCTTTACACAGTTTCTTGATGGCTGTTGTGTTCCCTCTGATAATAAACAAGGTTTGGTTGCCCTTCTCCTGGGCTCCTTTCCAACCCACATTTTTTGGTGGGAGGAAGGGTCTCAGGTCTCAAAGACTGACTTTTAAAGGTTCAGACATCTTAGTAAAGGGTTTCACATGAAAAATTCTAGATTATCTATATCTTGATACTAAAGAGCCTTCACAGTAATTGAATAAAAATTATGACTTTTTTTTTTTTTCCAAATGACCGAATGTTCAGAAAAAAACCTCATCTGGCATTTCCTCCTGTTTACATGACAGTTGATGGGATGAATCATGGGCAAAAGATGTAATGTACAGGAGTAACTTAACCCAGAGTAGGAATCTAATTGCATGCCATACGGCTTCCCCTCAGTGGGGGTAGGACAACTTTGACTCTGTCAAGGTGAAAGGCAAGAATGATTAAATGCCAGGCAGCTTCTCTGTATGGGCAATTCCATATTTAGACACAAGGTCAAAGACAGACATGTTTCATAACTTCTAAAAGTATATGAGTAATTAATGCTTTGAGCTCAGCTCAGGCTCATAGTAGTTTGACAGTTCTACCATTTTTAAGTTGCTGTGTATTTTCTAGATTTCTGAGCAGCACTACCTCCCACCCTCTGCTGCCTCCAAGTTGTTCATTTGCTGGAAGATCGTTGATGGAGGGCAGAGACTAGCAGTACATTTTGCTGTGATACCCAGGTGTGCAACAGGAAAACAGGACCGAGTGCAAATCTGTCGCGCTGCCTCCCACTGATCTGCACACAGTTCTGAGCTGACACTCTCACCAAGCATTTTGCTGCTTGCACCCTTTAAAGATGTATGATGGGGGGGGGTGATAATAAACTGTACAAATATAGTCTGCTAATGGCAAGCTGCAGAGTGGAGGTGAGGCAGAATTCACAGTTTAAACTGCTTTCTATAGATAGCTCCTGCTCACTGTTCGCCTACATTTGTATCATATGGAGCGCGGAGGAGACAATAAGGTGATAAAAACTTACTGCTCTGAGTTGGGAAAGTATTTTGTTATTCAGGTTCTTTTATTCTTTTTCTTTTTTTCTCTCTCTCCCAGAATTCATTTTCTGTAAAATGCCTTGCATTGTTCTTACAATGATAACCAAACAGGAGAGAACAAACCTGCCAAACTACTTTGAGTGCATCATTACAGTCTGAAGTACAAAGGCAATCCAAATTCCAATGTCACCTCCTCTGGGACCACAAAAGTTAACAAAACTTTTGCCATCAACTTCAGTGGATGCAAAATCTGTCAACCTGCCCCATGTGTGTAGGAAAGTGATTAACTACTGCATGTGTCCGTGTGGCAGATGAGCAAGTGATACTTTCCTCTGCTAGTGTATTTTCACAGGTTATCTGTAACATCATGGCATGACACCACAGATTATCCTACCCTGCACCTTTCTGATGTCATGTTTGATCTGAAACCCTAAAAAATTTAATGTTTAAAATGTAATAATCCAAATGTAACATTTAATTTTTGGTTTTCCATTGTACATTAGGCCACAGTTTTCTGGTACAAATCAATAGCCATGAGAAGAAATCATTGTAAGCTAAGTATATGCCAGGGCCTTGCAAACCCCTAATTTTCTTCAGTTCTGATGGTCATGCTACCTATGGAAATACATGCTCTAAAATTAATCTCTCAAGGGAAATATTGTACTAGCTGAGCATTAAAACGATATATATATTTTTCATTAAAATATTTGACTAAAACCTTCATCAAGAGGAGTATGAATTCCCCTAGAAATTCTGTCTAGAGAAATAGCATTTCAATAGAACTGATGCCTTTGACATGATTGTGTTGATTTCAGTGACAACTCCCTTTGCTTTTACATTTTAGGGAATAGATCACTGATTTTTGGCCACATATCCTTTTTTTTTTTTTTCCCCCACTAATAATTATGTTTTACAGTATGTTAATTTGAGGAATGAAGTCAGCTGTGTAAAACCTCAATTTTGGTAATGACAAATATGAGGGACTGAAAATTATTATTGTTGTGTCGATTCACTAGTTGAAATCTAAATCTCAACTCCCACAACACATGTATGACCTCATACACACAGCACAACTGGCACCAGGCAGCTCCCCTGGCACAGCAACAGCTGCCAGGGACTCTCTCTCTGAGGGTTTTAGCATCAGGAATGGTGATGTTTTATTGCCGTCTGTGGCGCTCCTCAGAAAAGCAGTGACTGACTGCAAAATATTTGGGTAACTTTAGGCGTGGCCTTAGCTGGAGAAGCTTAGCTTGAAAACCTTAGCTGGAGCATTTTGACCTTAGCAAAAAGGTCTGGTTAGCGGTAATATAGATGCTGGGGACAGCAGGCAGCAAAGAAATTAATTACTGGCAAGAATGCTCAGTCTGTGGGCAGAGGGCATGCAAAGAATTTGGATCCTAATAGGATCTCCTCTTCCAAAATGAAATCTGCTGCAGGAGTGATTAAAGTTTGTTTCTGAATTATGGACAGGAGCATTTCTATTATTTACCTAAAGGGAGGCATGAGTATTAATTTTTAAGGACCAGCATTTGAAAATAACTGGTGGAAAAGCACAGTCCTTTCCATTCTAAAAATGAGCTGCATCTTTCTGGCCAGCATCCCTAAAGCAGTATGGTGGGGAGGGAGGAAGGGGGAAGGAATTGCATTTTGATCTGGTTGTCATTCAGTTTTTTCTAAATGCAGTGTCTGTTTTCCTTTCAGCTGGAGAAATTATTCTCATCTTACTCTTGTCATAAAGATTTTAGTTTTATTCCTAATACATTGCTCTCTTCTAGAAATTTTAAAATAAAGAGAATTCTACTTTACTGAGGCACGCTGATTTTGACTGGGAGGAAAATGTAGCAAGACAGAGAACAGTAGTAAAGGTGCAAAGATCTAGTTTTGTTCTTTCTGAAGAAATATATATAATATTAAATTATATTTTGTATATGTATAAATATATATAATATAAATTATATTTTGTATACATATATATGTATATATATATGTATTTAATCTTGTTTTCAAAGTACTTAAAAAAGCATAATTCCACATTATGTTAAATTTTCAGACTGGTACTTCTGAAAAACATTTTAAATTATTTTTTTTAATTGGTATCTCAGTGAGACTTGGTGGGAGTAAAGGGACGTCAAGGTGGCCTAAAATTAAAGAATACCAATACCTTCTGGTACCTGTGCCAGAAGGAGGCAGCAATTTTTTTTCTGCCACTGGGGACTTTTGTGCTGGATTTTGAGAGAGAGCAAAATACCTGCCAAATTAGAAACAAAAAGAAAGGCAGAATTTAAACATCCTAAATCTTCAAAGTTCCGTCTTCATACTTCAAACTTGGCTTTGGCATCACAGACTCATGAAGAGCAAGACCAGTTTTAGATTTGTACTTTTCAGGTGCCAAAAGTCATAGAGTTTACTAGATTAGTTTCAAAGAATGCATTGTGGTTATAACGTTTTCACTAACAATTTTTATTGCCTTTGCAGAGACTGATCAATTATGATCAATTTTTAAGCTGACTGTATTTACCTTGATATGCCTCTAGGCAAAACCAGCTTAAAAACGCCACCACACATTGGCATAACAGTTATAAAAATAGCATTTGTTTCAACTACTACAAGTGTTTTGTTACATATTTATGGAAGGGTAAATTTGTGTGAAAATTTGGGGGGGGAAAAATATCTTCCTGCTAAAGGAACATGACATTTGCAATCTGGCAGTGCTAATTTAAGCATAATAAATGTAAGAATATAACAGCAGAAAATCTTCTGAAACAATGGAAGAGAGAAAGAGTGAGCTGACTGCTTAGGTCCTTCCTCGTAAAAAAGCATAATCCTAGTATCTTTAGTTTATAAAAGTTTGCAACTGAAAAGTATTGTAGGTCTTCCCCTGGTACCTTGGCTTCATATTGCTGGAGAAGGAATCATTGTATGTCTCACCCTGTACATATCTAACCAGTCTGAGATGTTTCTGCTACCCCTAAAGGTGAAGGCAAAACTCTGCCTCTCTTCAGCAGATTAGGACAGGGCTGTTTTTTCAAAGTATGCAACCCACACTAGTGCCAATCAGAAAATCACCACCATCATTCCTTGACATAGCCAAAACCTGAATATGCAGCTGAGGGAATGCAGCAAAACCAGGAAAAGAGGGTAACCTGTTGTGAAGGTCTTCCCACTTCCCCAGGCCCATGTTCCTGACTGGGTGCTCCTGCTCCTGAGTTGGTGCTTGGCCTGCCCCACCATGGAGCACAGCAGGGAATTAAATGGGCCAGGAACTATACATGTTTTTGAGAGGATTAGTTCTCACCAGGATTTTATCTAAGTGGAGCTTAGTAAAGTAGCAGAATTGCTACTGCCAGTGCAGAAGAGAGTGAGCAGCTTGAGAGCTGGATGGGAGAGGGGCAGGACTACACTGGCTCCTATGCAAACTCTCTTGGGTTACTGTGCAACTACACTGTTGGAAACATTGCATCTTTTCTTGAAGCCTTTTCTTGAATGGGTACAGTTAGTCCATCATAGGCAGGGATAAATTTTACACGAATAAAACCCAAATGACAGCTTATTCAGGCCAATCAGATGTGACAAGCACCACTCCAGCAGAGCCTAATGTGTGAGTACAGGATCTAGGATATGAAGCAATGTGGGCATGTGGGCTACAGAGTGAACATTGCCTCTTAAGAGAAGTCCTGAGACTTTTAATGTTTAAGCTTCTCATAAGAGATATAGGAGATATTTAGCTGTTAGTGCCATAATTTTATTTTTGAATTAATACGTAACTTGGGAAGTTCACTGGGTCATAGTCTTAGCTAGAGTGAATTGGCACATCTCAACTGAAGTCTGGAAGCAGCCTCGGCACTGTGAGCAGAACATCTGGATTGCAGGCTTTAAAGATTGTTTTGAACAGCTTTGCCACACAGTAAGCCCCTACAATACACACCTCTTTCCATGTCGTTCTTAATTTGCTCTTCCAAATCTTCTGGAGACACACAAAACTCCTGCTGTTCCCCCTCGGGTGCCTTGGGTTTACACTTTCCACAGCAGCAGTTGAAGCAGCAGCAGAGGCAGCAGCAGAGGTAGCAGCCCGTCAGCAAGCCACAGACTGCAAACAGGCCCTGGGTTAAACACAGCGGGATGGAAAAGCTGTCAGCAGTGACCTTGCTCAGACTCATGGCAGCCTCTTACAGATAAAGGCAGATCATCAAAGGAACTCTGATTCGCAAGTGCTTGACACTCAGGAGTCCAGCCCGCTGGCCCAGTGCCTGAGCAAGGGCCGGATATTCCAAAGGCCTCCTCACTTGTCACTCAGGACCACATCCACAAAGAAGGCAGCAGCCAACAGGCCCCCCACATGCTCAGCTTTTGGAAGTCTGTCTTCAGCTGATGGCCCTCAGAAAAGCCCTCCAGGCAGCTTGCAAAACCCCACGCACCTTAAAATGACTCATTTCCATCTTTAAAATGACTCATTTGCCCAAGATCATTTTTGCAAACACTTATTTACTGTCAGATTCTTGTCAATAACAAAGCTGAGAGAAAAAGAAGCAAAGACCCAGATGCATCCCATATAACTTTGGGCACTGAACTAAAGCATCCGAATTAGGACTGCAGCCCCTGTGGGCTCTCCACATAGTCAAAGGGAAGTTGAAAGGTCTTCCAGAGGGTAATTCAACCACATGAGGATTTGAATTGCCCATTGGGGTTGTCTCTTTCTCCACATTAGCTTGTGCAGGACCACTCAGGTGACATCTCCTAAATTATACTCCTTGGTCTATGGTTTCTCGATCTGGGGGACTCAGGCAGCAAGGAGTTCCCACCCACATGGCCCTTTACTCACTTTTTACCCTGTGGCAAAAAGCAAGAGGCTTCAGTAGAGCCAACACAATGGCCTGGGGCCAAGACCAGAGATCTCAGTCAGAGTCAAGAGCCAGAAAAAATTAATTTACAGAGCTTTTCTTCCTCCAGACCAGGTCACTGCCCAGGTTCACAGCACAGCTCACAAGTTGCTGGAGAGGAGCCTTAAGGCTGGCATTGCCACTCTGTGCTCCATGGGACATGACAGCAGCCTGGCTCCTGACCTGGGATGGATCCAGGCCTGCAGTGAGATGTATGTGACACAGGAGAAAACTCCACATCTCTTCTTGGACATAGTGGTATAAGTGGTATAAGACTAAAGGAAATCCAATGACATTCCTGAAAAGTGAATCAAAGCTGATATGTAGAAATAAAGAGAAAGAGAATATGTTTAGATTAGATATTAGGAAGAAATTCTTTAGTGTGAGGATGGTGAGATGTCAGAACAGTTGCCCGGAGAAGTTGTGAGTACCCCATCCCTGGAAGTGTTCAAGGCCAGGTTGGATGGGGTGGCTCTGAGCAATCTGGTCTGATGGAAGGTGTCCCTGCCCGTGGCAGGGGCTTGGAACTACTTGATCTTTAAGTTCTCTTCCAAACCAAACCATTCTATGCTTCTGTAAATGTGTAAGTAAAAGCAGCAGAGCTTTGCAGCCACCAGGTATATATGGGTTGGAGGTATAGCTAGGCTTTAGCATTATGGTTATACAGTCTGCTCTTTAATGACTATTCATTATATTCATAAGGCAACATGCTGTTGAGGGAGAAAATAAGCACAAATGTCAGGATATTGTCAAACTTTGACAGTGGAGCTACGTAAATAACATTGTTATGTATGCATGTCTCAGACAACATTAGTGGGGGCTGACTGGAGCATCTTTGAAGGTAACAAGACTATTTATATGCCTAATATTAATAGGCAAGTGTCTAGAGTGGTCTCACATAAAAAGGGCACTGACTATTTTTTTAAATGTTTTCCTTCCAGTAGACACCTAAAACTGTTCTAAATGCCATAATCCCTAAAATAAGTTATGTGACTGTTTATCATTTATGTCATAATGGACAATAAATCACCACGATGTATAGAATGAAAAAAAGACATTAAAAAGTATATAGAGGAGGAAAAACCCTTGAATTTATTAATGATAACTATAGTTATAACTTTTAGTATTTTAAGATTTCATGTGCCTCTATTATCACAGGTGGTAAATCGAGAATCATTTTATTGATGTGATCAATAAGTTGTCTTCATGGTAGAGGGAGAATTGGTTTTTGCTAAAACAGTTAAATAAACAAGCCCTGTGCCTGCCAGTGAAGAAGTAGTTCAATTTCCTCTTACCCATGTCTGTATGCTCCTAGTTTAATATGCCTGTTAAGAAGTCTGGCACTCTAAAAAAAAAGTAATCTTCATTTTGCATTTCTCCTTTCCATTGGGTTTCCTTACTGCTAATGATAAACCTCCCCACAATTGTCAGATTTTATGAGTGCGCTGAGGAAGAGGAATGTTTGCAGTTGAAAAGTCAGATAACAAATGAAGGCTGTGGTCCCTACTGTCTTCTACCAGAATGGAGAAAATTAGGGGTTCAGTGGTTACCTGTAGATGATGCCTCAGACTCAAATAGTATTATAATTTTAAACAAACAAACAAACAAACAAACAAAAAAACCACAACACATTTGGTTGCTTCTTTATGCTTTGGAAGTGGCAAGATTATGGGTTGAGGGAGAGTGACAATCTTCAAATCCTCTGATGAGTCTATACATATATTTTGGATTTTTTGTACAAAAATCAGTGATTACTTTTGCTATTCAGCATATCTTGTCTCACCTCTGGGATACAACTTGCTTGAAACAATACTCATATTCCTCCTTTAGCTGTTAGGGACTTACTAACTTCTCTCTGTACTCTCCACATATGGAGTCAAAGTTGTTATTTCTGTTTCTGATTTTCTAGCCCCAGAGGATTTTATCCTTCATAAAATCTCCATTAAAGATCAGCAAGTAGAAAAGCAAATAAAAGCTAAAAGAAAGTGCAGCAAACAGAGAAGAAAATCTTGTTTACCAAGACTGTTAAAGGACTCAACACCGCTGCTCTCTCAGTACTAAGGCAATGCTTTCTGGCACCTAAATTGTGAAAAAGAGGCTGCAGGAGATGGTGGACAGCAAAAAAGGGGGAATGATCCATTCAGCAGCTACAGTGCAGTGTCCAGCCTGCAGCAGGGGTCAGCTACAGCAGCTGCAAGCAGGCAGCCTCCAGCCTGTCTCTGAGGGGACAAATGTGCCTTTTTAAGTTTAATTTAAATATCAGTATTTTATTCCTTGGTTTCATTCACTGCATTTGAGCAGCTTCCATCCTATCCTGATTCAGCAGACAAATTATGGCTTCTCAGGCCCACAAAGTGCCCAAGTGACTTCCCATTTTGAAAGGGGACTGCAGAGCAGTGCAGCATTGGCCTGATCCATGCTGAACACGGTTCTCAGATAAAAGAACTCATAGTGTGCTTGCTTCAAACAGTACAGATCATTTTCCTACGCATTCCATTACAGTCTTTAGTTTCCCGTGCTTCTGCTGCAGCAAACAGGTGGGGACAGCATGGATTTTGCACATTTGCAATTATTTTTGTTGCATATCTGTAACATTTCAATATTTGCAGAAACACTTGACTTTGATATATACAAACATCAGAGGACACCGGTAAGATAAGAGACCACGTGAACCCAACTCCTTTATGACTAGAACAACCCATGATGTGTTTTACCTTGAGCAATATGCAAGGCTTTGTTATATTATTCTTTTCCTTTCCTACTCTCTTCCTCCATTCCATTCTTCTAAGCTTTTTTTCTAGTTCTTTTCTCTCACCAGGACACATAGATGATGCCATAATCACAGTGTTATGTATTATTATTGCTTACTTATGTTGTATGCTATATATGGCAAATAAGACAGTTAAATTTTTAGGGTAATAATTTATTAACTGGTTATCACATAAGTGGGACTTCTTGGTTTTGGATAATGAGTCAATTTTATTTAGTCATTACTGAAAAGAAAGTCAAAATTATCCTGGAGCAGTAGATTCAAATCTAATGAATGTTTAAAAGTGTTACAAAACGTACTGTAACTATTCACCAAGTAAAACAAAAACTTTCTATATTAGCACTAGTCTAAGCTTACATTATATTTTGCCTCTGTTGATTTTCCAGATAATGTTGTTGCTTTTTTAAATTTTTAGTAGCAGTTTAGAGTCAGACCCTATTATTTGTTAAGCCTGTAGAGAAACCATGTTTTTCAATGGGTTCCTTGTGCATGTAATTGTCCATGTACATTGTAACATTTGATTTCCAACAGAAAATAACAGATTACCTTTGCCCACCAACTTGAGAGCATGAAGTAGGTGTTGACATTTTCCTCACCAAACTGTTCTGCCACATAGAGCCCTAATGATCCATATTTGTCATATATGTTTCGCTTGGACAGATCAGTCAGGGTCGCATGAGCATTGTTGATCTCTTTAAATTTTTCTGCAGCCTCTGGATTGTCTGGATTCTTGTCAGGATGGTATTTCAGAGCCAGTTTTCTTAAACATGAAAAACAAATAAACAAAAAACAGAGGGAAAATAAGTCTTCTGTATACATGCATATATACAGACACAAAACCCTATCAAAAATCTTCTAATATAGAGATAACAATTCTGAACAGTGTGTTCAGGCTTCTTTTTTGGAGCTCTGATGCACTCACTGGAAGAAAAGTGACACAAAGGGACTGAACATGAAAGTTTTGATAGAAGAGGTGTTTCTATTACTCTGAGAATGAACTTTGTGTATTGATACCTAGTCAGCTACTGTGTTAAAGGAGATGGTGATATATGCTGAAAGCACAGATTGCAGCATGATAATAATTCACAGGCATTTGTTGCATTATGATTGCCAACTCATTTGCATAATTTCACAGGTTTCCACCAAGATAAAGATTTTTTAAAGGTTGTTTAAAAACATGATGATCACACTGCTTATCCAGGCAACATTATTTTCTTTATGGCAAAGAAAATTCTGTATTAAATTGCCCATCTATAGTAGCTATATTAAAATTTTGTAAACAGTGTCTGTGTTTGCAGAAGCCCAGACAATGGTGATGGAAAACACAGTTAGGAGTTGCAATAGAAGGAAAGCATCTTTCTGAAGCACAAGGTGGAAAAGCATAATGAGTTAACTCTGGTTTCAAGTGCCTGTCTTTGGGCCTAATTTCCCCCTGCTGCACTTTTGAGACAGTCCTTAAAGCAGTGGAAGATGATTGTCATAGGACTGTAGGATGGTTAGGGTTGGAAGGGACCTTAAATATCATCTAGTTCCAACCCCCCTGTGATGAGCAGGGACATCTTCCATTAGACCATGTTGCTTAAAGCCCCATTCAGCCTGGCCTCAAACACTTCCAGGGATGGAGCACCCACAGCTTCACTGGGGAACCTGTTTCAGTTCCTCACTATCCTCACAGTATAGAATTTCTTCCTAATGTCTAATCTAAACATACCCTCTTTTAGACTGAAGCCATTAGCCCTTGTCCTATCACTACATGCCCTTGTTATAAGTTCCTCTCCAGCTGTCTTGCTTTAGGTACTGAAGGGTGCTATAAGGTCTCCCCAGAGCCTTCTCTTCTTCAGGCTCACTCTCCTACTCTGTCTTCATAGAAGAGGTCCTCCAGTCCTGTGATCATCCTTGTGTCCCTCCTCTGGACTTGCTCCAGAAGGTTCATGTCCTTATGCTGGCATTCCCAGAACTAAATGCAGTACTCCAGGGAGGTGGTGGATTCACCGTCTCTGGGGGTTTTTAAGATGAGACTGGATGTGGTACTGAGTGCCCTGGTCTAGTAACCACGGCGGTGTTGGATTGAGGGTTGGGCTTGATGATCTCAAAGGTCTTTTCCAACCCGGTTGATTCTATGATTCCACGTGGGGTCTCATGGGAGTGTAGTGTCAACTAGTTTGGGCTGTTTATGCTGGTGGGAAGCCTTTGCTAGGACAGGGCTCAATACTGCCTTTTTCCCCTGACTGTACTCAGCACTATGGCATCCGAGGACAGCTACAGCTTGAAAGGTACCGTGTGTGACTGTTGGCTCACAGCGCTGGGGAAGCACAGCATGGAGGAGAAGGGGTTTGCTTCCAGCCATATTGAAGCGCTGGCCGTGTGAGCTGACACACACTTGCAAAACAAGCATAGATAAAAGTGTATCTTTTCAAAAATCAACACTCCCTTCGAAGAATCGGAAATACGATTTTTCCGAGACATTAATTTAATGACTAGTGCTGACCTCTAGTGGCCTCAAAAGTCATTTAGTAGTGTTTTAAACTAATTCAGTCACAGTCAAGCTATAATGCATTTTGTAAATATTATCCTCGAGTGTTTCGGGATCTAGCCATGACTGCTATGACCAAAAATACTTGTGGTGCAAAGGTAGTGTGAAACGAGAGCAAGGCCTGAAGAATTAACTGAAATATCTTGCTCAGCTGAGAGAATCCCCTCCATACCTGCTCTGCCTAAATTGCTAAGGAAAAATTTGTTCTGTTCCGTTCCCTGGACCTAATCTTAAGAAGAAGGCTAGAAACATTATACAGTGGGTCTGTAGGCCATAAATTAAGGCAAAAGTAAGCATTTGAATAGGTGGAGCCAAGGCTCTCTCCAAGCTTCAGTGACTGGGGCAAAAACAATGGAAAGTTAGAGAGGTCACACTGAGGAGGACTACAGAGACCCCAGATTCAGTGATGAAAAAAGGAGGATGTACCCCTGGAATTGAGGGCCAAGAAAAGCTCTGCTCCAAGCTCCACCTGCTCTCTGCCTATACTCCACCTATCATCAATGTGTATGATTAGATGTTGTAATCATATGAATATGCATGTAAAATATTGTAATCATAGAAGTTAGACTGTATAAATTACCCTGCTTTGTACCACTACCCTCGAGCAAGAGCTTTCTGGTGCGAATCATGCTTGCTCCCGACGTCATCAAATAAGCAACAAATACCTTTGTGCTCAAAAGACCAAAAGCTTCTGGGCAGTTTCTTTACCAGATTTCTCGGATTCAGTGTGCTTACACTTCCTCTAACAAATTTAACCTCAGAGTGGTGTCCTACTTGATTTTCCTCTGAACCCCCAGTACAGGATATACCTTCAGTAAAATGTAACTGCTTTGCTCCTGATGACAGTTCCTGCCTGGAAGACATTCTGCTGATATCAAGGCTGAAAAGAGCCTGGGAACAGCCTCTGCCAACAATCTCTTCAGTTTTGCTGAACTCAAGTCATAGAACCATAGGTCATAAATAACTCCTTAAACATGTCTCTAATAGCATGAAGGGGATCACTTTCAATCATATTTAGTTTACCACCATATTGTACCTTAAACTTAAATTTTTGGTCATGTTTAACATGAGCCCTAAACCCAATAAAATATGAAATATAAGAACTGAAAAAACAAGCTAAGTCTTGCAAGACTAATGACATTATGTGCCATCCAAGTATTTAAGCAAATTATGCAATCTGTCCCTTTTCTTAGCTGAAAACAAACTCCAGCACTTAGAATTAGGACAAAAAAAGACATCTTCTGTCCTCCCCATATCTCAAACAGTCTCATAAAAAAAAAAGAATTTGAACAGCATGTGGCTTTGAAAAGATGAAAAACCTAAGTTGCACACTCACTTTGCTTAGAATTTTTTTAGACTACTAACAGGATTATTTTCAACAATTAACAAAAGATGATGTATGTTCTTATTTTGATTTTGAGAAAACTATCCTGACTACAAATAGTAAATTACAAAAACAACTCTCTGCATGATGAGATAACATACACAAATTGGTGATGATTTAGTAATAGGAAAGAGATCTAGATACTGGTAGTGCAATTCATATGAGTGAGAAAAACTGTTCTGTTAGCTACAACTGAAGAAACAATAAAAGTAAGGACTAGAACTAAGTGACATAGAGTATCAGCTATAAAGAAGCTTCCCCGTGGGTCCCTGGAAAAATGACATTCCTACTTATGTGATAATCATCATTCATCATGAGAAAATAGAAGAATACAAAATAATGGAAAGTGAAATGAACACAGGAGTTTGCTGGCTACTTCCTGCACCAAAACCATGGATTTATGTCCAGTCATATTTTTCTCATGGTGAATGGCATTCTCCTTCGCGCCCTTAGGATCACTGCCCACTGAAGCCCTCCACATCAGCAAGCAATGTGATGTGTTTGGAAGATAAAAATGACAAGAAGCAGAGAAACAGCTGTTGGACAAGATGGATAGGGCACTCATGGAAATAAAGTCAGCAATATTTTGAAGACAGGAAAATATGTTGTATAAGGTAAAATATGGCAATGTTATGGAGTATAAGAGAATGTCAGCAACAGGTTCCATGCTTCCTTCACCAGCTCAGCTGGTAGAGTGAAGGACTGCAGGTTTCTTGACATTGCCATCCTTAGGTTGCTAGTTCAACCATGGCTCAAAGAAGTGTCCTTTTGGCTCTGTTACAGACACTGAAGTGTGTTTTAGGCATCCTGAATCTGTGGTGGGTGTCTCTGAGGTGAGAGGCCCTCAGACAGAGCTGCAGGGTGGGGAATTAGCTCAAGTGGTAGAGCGCTCACTTAGCATGTGAGAGGCAGCGGGATCGATGCCCACATTCTCCAATGCTTTTCATTCCCATTGCCTGGACACAGGGCCCTTTCATGGGGATCCCTCTGTCCACTGGGGGCAGTGGGGAGATTTATGGTGTGCCCTGGATTAACAAAAGACAAGAACATCTAGGGCTGTGTCAAAAGCACTATGGGCAGTTTTGCTTGACAGTTCTCAACTATTATAGCCCTGTACAGAAAAAGACATCAGTGAAATGGAGCAACCTCAGTGGAGGGCCACCAAGGATCTCAAAGAATGGAGATTTCTCTATAAAATGGGCTGAGGAGAGTGGGCATATTCAGTTTGGAGAAAGAGAGATTCAGAGGACTTGCACATGACCTAGTGCTTAGGTGTAGGGTATAGAACAGTTTTGTTTTGTCTGATGCTTGACCAGAGGGCAGAAGAGAGCACAGTAAAGGGAATGAAGGGGAGTTGCAGCAGGATATGGATAAGCTCTGTGTGCCCCTGAAGAGAGTCCAGCTGTAGAAGATGATGTCCAAGGAACCAGGGAATGGTTCTGTTTGTGGTTTACATGATTGTTGGGCTAAAGGGCTGTTTGAAGCAGGATGTTGTAATAGAGGCAGGATGCTGTGGCATGGCTGTGAAAGTGCCAGATGAGTGTGTAATGGGTGGGGTAATGGGCATAGCCCTGTGCTTCCTTCGATAGCTCAGCTGGTAGAGCGGAGGACTGTAGGCTCCCTGCACGGCCATCCTTAGGTCGCTGGTTCAACTCCGGCTCGAAGGAGAGTTCTTTTGGCTCTGGCCCAGAACGTGCTGCACCTCTGCCTTTTGGCCCTATCCAGGTGCCTTCCCTTCAAAGGGCTGCCCAGACATGAGCACTTGCCTCAGTCTGGGAAGACGATCAGACAAGACATTTCTGAATGAACAAGGTTAGGCAGAAAATTGTGGATTCGAGCACTGGTGTTGTCTGGGATCACTACCAGTAGGAACATTATTGATTGAGTTATTGGTGATGTGAGAGTGAGGCTAAGAAAAGCCCAAGCTTCGGATGCGGGGCATCTTAGGGTGGGTGCCTGTGAGGGGAGCGGCCCTCAGGCAGAGCTGCAGGATGGGGAATTAGCTCAAGTGGTAGAGTGCTTGCTTAGCATGTGAGAGGGATCAGAATCAGTGTCCACATTCTCCAATGCTTTTCATTCCCCTTGCCTGGACACAGGGCCCTTTGGCAGGGGTCCCTCTGCTGTCTGGCGCTGTTGGGAGCTATTTGCACCTGGGCTGCACAGAAAACAACAGCATCCAGGGCTGTATCAGGAGCAGAAAGGGCTGTGGATTGGGATACTTGAATCTTCTTCTTTACTCAGGATTTGATCAATATCCATGCTTAGCTTTATGCATCCTCAAGTGAAGTCCTCAGTGGCTGAGAAAAGCAAAATATAAAACTAACTTTTAAATATGGTAAAAAGAATTACTCTGGGAACCATCAAGCAGTGAGATTTACCTTACTCAGGTCACAGAACAGATCCTTCTGGAAGATATGTCCAGGGAGGTGTTTAGAGACAGCCAACATGGCTTCATCAAGGGCAAATCATGACTGACTAATCTAGTCAGTCCTAATCTAGTCTAGGTCTTCTGCAATGGACTGATTGCATCAGTAGCCAAGGGATGAGCTACGGATGTCATCTACCTCCTCTAAGGCCTTTGATGTTATCCCACATAACATCCTTGTCACTAAATTGGAGACATTAGGTTTTGATGAATAGACTGTTCAATGAGTAAGGAATGGGCTGGATGGCTACATCCGAAGAATTGCAGTTGATAGCTCAATGTCTAAGTTTACAGATGACAAGGGGAGTGGTAGAGTTCATATGCTTTGAGGGAAGAGGTTCCATCCAGAGGGACATTAAAAGAGTTGGGGAGTGGGTCCATGTGAACTTCATGAAGTTAAGCAAGGCCAAGTGTAAGGTCCTGCACCTGGGTCAGGGCAATCAGCAGTATCACTACACACTGGGGAGGAATGCAGCCCTGTGGAGAAGTAGGGGGTTCTGGTGAATGAAAAACTGGACATGAACTGACATTGTACCCTTGTAGTCAGGAAAGTAAACCATATCCTGGGATGCATAAAAAGAAGCGTGGCCAGCAGGCTGAGGAAGGTGATTCTGCCCCTCTATTCCATTCTTGCGAGACAACACCCAGAATTCTGTGTCCAGCCATGAGTTCCCCATGACATGGTGAAAGACATGGACCTATTAGAGCTGGGCCACAAGACTGATTGGGGTGATGGAACATGCCCTGTGAAGACAGACTGAGAGAGCTGGAGTTGTTCAGTCTGGAGAAGAGAAGGGAGACCTTCTCCTCAGGGAGACATTATAGCTGCCTTTCAATTGATAAAGAGGGCTTATAAGAGAGATGGAGAGGCTTTTTAGCAGGTCTTGTAGTGAGGGAACAAGAAGAAATGGTTTTAAACAAAAGAGGTTATTGATTCAACAGTTAGGCATTTTATTATAGGGATGGGAAGAAGAATGAGACACTATGGGCCACAGTGGAAGCAGGACAGGTTCCATTTTTTCTCTCCTCATGTCAGAGAGGCAGGAGAAGAAGGGTGCCCTGGAATGCTGTGCAGTGTCCATGCTTGGAGATTGGTGTAAGTTGACTGGCTGACGCCTTGAATGAGCTGCAGTGATCCCTGAGCTCAGGCTGCTGTAGGAGATTTAAGAAGAGATGTCCTGAGATAGAACCCAAGCTGACTGCTTTGACTGCTCTGTCATAGAGGAAGAGTTTATATGGGGCCCTGCTATTCCATCAACAGTTCTGCTGTTGGAACAGAGGGCTGGAGGCTCTATTCCATGGCTACCCTCACATCTATCTGGGCCTTTGTGTCCTAATACATCTGAAAGGTCCACCCATGGGTCCAGGAGCTCTACTTACATTCAGCTCTTTTTCCATGCTACACCGCAGGAGGCTTGGTCTCTAGCTAAGTTGAGGCCATAGCTTTGGACATGTCCAGTCACAAAGACCCTTGATGCATATGCAGATGTGCAGATGGATGTTCTGGCTTGACCTCAACCCTGGCTTGTCAGTCGGGACCTGCCTGGCACTCACTGGACTTGACCATCACACTGACCTCTGCAGTGACTTCCTTGCTTGCAGTTGTCCCTGCCTGGCTGTGACAGTGCTGCCTTCTCTGGCCTCTCATCTGGAGTGAGCCACCATGGCTGGATCTGTCCTGATTTGGTGTCGTGGACCTGAGATGTTCTGGGCAACACGGGTCTAAGGCAAGTCTTTCTTTATTTTTCTTCTGGGCAGTGTCATGCAGGTATGTGTGAAGTGGTATGAGAGCTGAATGGCTGGATAAGTTTGTGATGGGTAAGGGAATGGACATGGCCCTGTGCTTCCTTCTAAGTGGAGGACTGTAGGCTCCCTTGCATGGCTATCCTTAGGTCACTGGTTCAACTCCGGCTCGAAGGAGTATCCTTTTGGCTCTGGCCCAGATCCTGCTGCACCACTGTTTTTCTGGCCCTGTTCAGATGGCAGTCCAGCCTTGAGCTCTTGCCTGAGTTTGGGAAGATGACCAACCATGGCATTTTTGGTTGAGCCCTTGGTGACGGATGGTGAGTGATGAGTCCTGGAATTGTCCGGGGGTCACATCCAGCGGCAAAGTGAATGAGTCAGTGCTGGTGTGAGAGTGAGGTCAACAGGAGGTCCAGGCCTTGGGAGCAGGGCAGCCTGAGTCAGAGATGGATGCCTGGGAGGGGAGAGGCCCTCAGAGAAAACTTGAGCGGGTAATTAGCTCAAGTGGTAGAGCGCTCGCTTAGCATGTGAGAGGCAGCGGGATCGATGCTTTTCATTCTGCTTGCCTGGACACAGGGACTTTTGGCAGGGGCCCATGACATATGGAGGGAGGGAGAACTTTTTGTGCACTGCAAAGAGGAGAACAGCGAGCAGGACTGTGGCCATGGCACCACGCGCTGTGAATGGAAGGAACAGATTTTCCCCCTTTCCTCTGAGTATAATCAATGGGATCCAGAATATTGGGCCCATCTTTGGGCCTGCATGAATAAGACAGACATCGATCAAGTGCAACAGCCTCAGAATAAGACCACCAGGACACTTGTTAGCATCTGCCCTTTGAGGAGTGGCCACTGAATGTGGCCTTGTGTAGATCCTGAATAGGAAAGGACTGTGGGGGAGATAAGCAAGCACTTATCAGAATGCCTATCAGAAAGTTATTGATTCAAGAGTTAGGCTTTTTACTGTGGTTATTGGTGGAGGAATAAAACTCAACAGGCCACAATTGAAGCAGGACAGGTTCCATTTTTTTTCTCTCCCATGAGAAACTGAAAACCTAAAAGAGTTACTAGCTCAAACTGTCGGCAGAAGAGGAGTGTTTCCATGCCAACAAGATAAGGTAAGGTGTGGTTAGATCTTCCCCAGTAATTTCTGCTGGTGGAGTGGAGGACTGCCAGTTCTCTTGCATGGCGATCGCTATATCTCATCCAGGCATCAAGTGTCTGAATAGGTCTGTGTCATGGTTTTGCAGGCCTCTTAAGTGGGCAGTTAAGGAGCACAAAAGAATCTTCCTTCTGGTTAAGAGCTCAGAATCTCCTCTCCTGGGAAATGGGGGGAGGAGTTCGTGCTTGCTGCTGAGGCTGAAACAAGGTTGGAGTGAAAGCTCTGTGGGGTTTTGTTCTCAGCCTTGTTGCCAGCTGCGGATCCTGCTTGGATTTTTCATCAGAGAGGAACTGTTCTGGGGAGTTGTTTTTTTTTTTCCATTTTTCCCTTCTCTGTTCCTCTTAGTTTTCTTCCTTAGCAGGGGTTCTTGTGCACATCAAAGGGAGAAGGAAAACTATACTGCACGATTTGGCCAGCAGAAAGAGTGAGGGGGTTTTTTCCCGTTGAGGAGGACCTTTTTTTTGTTGTTTCTCTCCCTCCTCTCTCTCCCCTTTCCCAGTGTGTGTGTGGGGGAGGGGAACGCATTTTCGGTTTCTCCAACACACCCCGGAGGGTGTCACTGCACTGGCAACAACCAGTGATTCCACAGCACCTCCTGCTGACTGGCATAAAGAACTGCAGGCTCTGCATCTCCAGTGATCCAACAGCGCCACCTGGTTACTGTGGTGCATCAAAGGGCAAAAACTGAACTGTTTACTTTTTTTCCTTTGCTTGTTTATTAGTATGTTTTGAAGGGGATTATTTGTGGGGATAGGAGTATTGTTTGTTTGTTTTACTTGTTTTCTTTTGTTGTTTCTGCCAATACACATATATCTTTAAATAAAGAGCTGTTATTTTTCCTTTTTCCACAATTTTTTTCCCCTCAATTGCAACATCTTAATTTTGGATTTACAATTGCTTAGAGGGAGGAGTTTGGGTCTTCATCATAACTCATCCTCAGCAAAACACCTGTGTCTCACTTTAAACTGAGACAATCTGAATGGCCCTGACCTGCTTCACATGGGATCTTCACCTCCACCCACTGGCACAGGAGCTCTCTTTATGTTCACCTCTGGGCCTTCACTCTCTTTCCATGCTAAACAGTAGGAGTTCTGGCCTCTAACTCAGTCATTGTCACAGCCATAGCAATATGAAGCCACAGAGACCTTGGATCCAGATCTGATTTGCAGATGAATCTCCTGTACCGACCTGTCAGTGGCTTGTCAGTCTGGACCTGACTGTCAGTCACTGGACATGATCATCACTCTGACCTGTGCAGTGACTTCTTTGCTTGGAGCTGTCCCTACCTTGCCGTGATGATAACACCATCTGTTCTGGATGCTCACTTGGAGTGAGCCTCCATGGCTGGACCTGTCCTGGTGAGGAGTTGTAGGCTTGACAGACGATATGATCCAAGGCAAGTCTTTCTTATTTCCTGCAGAAGAGAGTCATGAAGATACATGGAAATGGTGTAAGACCCAAATGGCTGGATGAGTGTGTGATGACCTTGTGAGGTGTTTTGCTCATGAGCTTCCTTCGATAGCTCAGCTGGTAGAGCGGAGGACTGTAGGCTCCCTGCACGGCCATCCTTAGGTCGCTGGTTCAACTCCGGCTCGAAGGAGAGTCCTTTTGGCTCTGGCCCAAATCCTGCAGCACTGCTGCCTGTTGGCCCTGCCCGGGTTGCTCCTGTTCTAGGTTAGCCCAACCTTGAACTGTTTCATTTGATGGGGGAGATGAAGCAGTTTTGGGTTAACACTGGGCAGGGGATAGTAGAACTTGAGCACTGGGACTTTCAGGGACCTCCACCAATAGAGTGGGTGAACTGATGGTGTGAGAGTGAGGTCATTTGGAGGCCCAGATTTGGGTGCAGGGCATCTTGAGTCAGAGTGGGTGCCTGTGAGGGGAGAGGACCTCAGGAAGGGGAATTAGCTCAAGTGGTAGAGTGTTTGCTCAGCCTGTGAGAAGCAGTGGGATCTATGCCCTCATTCTCCTTTGCTTTTAATTCCCCTTGCCTGCACACAGGGCCCTTTGCCGGGGGCTGTGGATGCTCACAGTATATCCAAAATACACAAAAGTAGGAGACCATCCAGGTCTGCCATAAGAACTTCATGGGAAGTTTAACAGAGGTTTCTCCCTCTTTCCTTGAAGGTATCAAATGTCATCCTAAGTACTGTGTCCAGTTTTAAGATCCTCTGTGCAGAAAAGACATCAGTGAAATAAAGCAACCTCTGAAGGGCCATCAAGAATTTCCTGTGCAGGAAAAATCAATGAAATTCAGCAATCTCAGTGGAGGGCCACCAAGAATTCCAAGGCATGGATGATTTTTCTGTGTGGATGGACTGAGGAAAGTGGGTAAGATCAGGTTGGAGAAAGATTCAGAGTATGACTGTATGACCTTCAGGATTGCAGGAGGTTACAGAATAGAGGAATGGCTGTATATTTGTTTGATGCTTGACCAGAGGACAAAAGACAGCACAGTGAAAGGGAATGAAGGGAAGATGCAACCAGATATAGGAAAGCTCTATTTGAGGAGAGTCCAGCTGTAGAAGATGAAATCCAAGGAGTTTATGTAATGATTCTGTTTGTGATTCGCATGACAGGATGGGCTAAAGGGTTGAGCAAGGTGTTGTGATTTTAGAGCTGAGTCTGTTTGAAGCAGGATGTTGTAATAGAGGCATGATGCTGTGGAAGAGCTGGATGAGTGTGTGATAGGCGAGGTAGTGGGCAGGATCTTGTGCTTCCTTTGATAGCTCAGCTGGTTGAGTGGAGGACTGTGGGCTCCTTACATGGCCATCCTTAGGTCGCTGGTTCAACTTCATCTTGAAAGAGTGTCCTTTTGGCTCTGGCTCCAGACACTGCTGCATCGCTGACCTTTGGCCCTGCCCAGTGCTTTGGGACATTCCTTTTCTAAGAGAAAACAACCAGCAAAGGCTGTCCAGAGTGACCCCTGGGCAGGGGATGGTGGTTCTAAGATTTGTCTTTTTAGGGGGCACTTTCAGCAAGAAAGTGAAGGCCAAGTGGGTGGTGGTGCAAGAGCAATGCCAATGGGAGGCCCAGGCTTTGGGTGCAGGGCATCCCAAATCAGGGGTGGGTACCTGGGAGAGGAGACAACCTGAGGGAGAGCTGCAGGATAGGGAATTAGCTCAAGTGGTAGAGAGCTCGTTTAACAGGTGAGAGGCAACGAGATCGATGCCTGCATTCTCCAAAACTTTTCTTTCCCCTTGCCTGGACACAGCGTCCTTTGGTGAGGTTCCCCTGTGCTCTGGAGGCTGTGGGGAGCTTGTGGCAAACCTGGGCAGCATAATAGATGACAGCATCCCAAGTTTCTCCGACAGCATCAAGGTCTCTGGATTGAGGGAAAGTATTCCTTGACTTTCCTCATTATCTGAGAGATGGCATTTAGAATAGTGTACCTATTATATACACATTTTGTCTCGGAGAGAGTTAATTTTCTTCCTAATCCCTGTGTTTTGGATTTAGGGTGAGAATAATGTTGAAAACGCACTGGTGTTATAGTTGTTTTTAAGCAAAGTTCACTCTAAGTCAAGGAATTTTCAGCTTCCCACACCACATCACCATTGAGGAGACTGGGGGGCACAAGAAGCTAGGAGACACAGCTGGGACATTCCATACCATGTCACATCATGTTCAATATATAAACTCGGAGGAAAGATGCCTGGGAGCCACTGCTTGAAAAATGGCTGGTTGGGCATCATTTTACAGGTGTAGAAAAATTGTGTTGTACATCACTTGTTTTGTATATTCTAATTACGTTATTATTATTGACATTTCCCACTTATTTTTCTGCCCTATTGAACTGTTTTTCTCAACCCACAAATTTTCCTTTTGCTTCCAGTTCTTTCCGCCATCCCTCTTGCAGGTTGGAGTGTGTGAACGGCTGTGTGGTGTTCAACTGCCTACTGGCTTAAACCATGACAGCTCTTTTTGGTGCCCAGCATGGAGCTCAAAGGTTTTAGATAATGACAAATCTGACCAGGGTACGTTAAAACAAATTTGTTGTAAGCATTCATTATTTAGTTTAATAGTATGTGGTCCCAATGTTGATTTATTTGCTCTCAGAGGTGTTGAGTCTGTTCTCAGAGTTGCATTATGTAGCATCTGACTTGCTGTATATGTTCCCTGTTGTGCTGTTTATCACCTCTGGGGACTGGGTTAACGTTATCATATTGTCATACTTTGTAACACTGGCTTATGGCATGATAAAATCGATGGTTGTGAGACATCTGGTATTTGTAATCTACTACTGCTGTCTTCTCTGTACTTCTAGAGCCATCTATTGGAAACTATTCCTAATTACATCCTTTACATTTCCTCCTTGGAGAGCCAATCTATGGGGCAGACACCTTCCTCCATCTTCCCCTTATCCTTCAGGCTAATTACAATAGCTCTTGAGAATGTGGAATATTGTCAGGATATTCAAACTGGCATCTTCCTATTTTTAGGTCTCCTGATTGTATTTCAGACCTTGTTTAGGCTCAAACAACTATTTAAGAATATCAGCAAGAGATCTGCCCTGAGGCTGAACAGTTATGAGTGGCAGGATGCGTGTGATAGCATGGACAAGTGCCTAAGACAGTGGGCGCCTCTAACATTTTGAAATTTCACTCCTAAACAAGAGAAAAATCCTGAAAAACTAGTAAAATATTTGGAAGAAGGATGGTATTGCCCTGGTAATTCCAGAAAGAAACAAATTACTGCAATGTGCTAGGGCCTGGCCCAGGTCTACCAAGCCCCAGTAACATCAAGAAGAAAAGGTCTTAGGATCTGACAACAAAATGACAGGCACTTTGGCTATCCCAATCCCAGTGACAGACACTGCATGTGAACCAAAGAACCAACATGTACTGATAACAGTTGCCCCTATACACAAGGAGAAACACTGGAAGTACAAGTCAAGTTCTTTAGTAAGGGATGAAGGAGCTTCTTCTAGGAGTGAACAGGAGGAAGTGGACAATGCAGACTACTCCAAAGCAGGGCCATTACAAGTACAAGGGGAGGAAGAGAGGAGGTTGCTGAAAGGGGAGTGTCGTGGAAGAACTCCTAAAGCCCTATTCCTGAGTGAGGTGTGAGATACGTAAAAAGATTTCATCGAGCACAGTGCCACCTGGCTGCTTTGATGTTGGGATAACAGGGCCCATACCCTGGAATTAGAGTGTTAGGAAGCCAACCACCCTAAGGAAGGGGGCATTGATGAAGTGATTGGAAAAGGATTGCAAGTTAGCCTCTGGAGGCAACTCTTGCCAGGCATGAAGGAAAGGTATTCCTTCAAGGAAGATGATTAATGTAAACAAGGGAAGTGGACCACCATGGACAAAGCTATCTAGTATCTGAAAGAACTGGCTATGCTGGAGGTGATTTCTGATGACCTGCACAACAAGCAGTCATCCAGAGATCCAGATGAAGTCATGTGCACATGACCTATGTGTTGGAAATTTGTATGGAGTGCACAATCACTGCATGCCAACTCATTGGCAATAATGACCTGGAAAGACAGAGAGGGACAAAGGTGGATGAAAAGGCTGGCCAACTCCAGCAATAGGAAGAAAGTCTCTCTTTCTGCTTCTCATCTATGGAAAAACAGGTCCAGCAACTCAAAGAGGATAGATTCTGCTGAATTATGGCAAGACATTGCTGTTTGGGTAGAGAAATCTGTTGTAAAAGCGTATCACGTAGATGTTCATGTACCCAAGAGTCAGGCCACTGAAGAACATCAAAACAACCGGCAGATGGATCAGGATGCTAAGACTGAAGTGACTCAGGTGGATCTGGACTGGCAGCATAAGGGTGAATTACTTATAATTTGATGGGCCCGTGGTACCTCAGGCCATTAAGGAAGAAATGCAACATATATATGGCCTCATGATGGGGGCCAGATTTCATCATGGGCACTGTTGCACAGGTTATCCATGAATGTGAAACGTGGCTTGCAACAAGCAAGCCAGACAGTTAAAGCCTCTCTGGTACAGAGGATGATGCTGAAATATAAACATGGGGAGGTCTGGCAGACTGATGATATCACATTCCCACAAATCCGCCAATGCAAGCGCCATGTGCTTACAGTCGCATAACTATAGAATCATTTGGGTTGAAAAAGACCTTGAAGATCCGAGTATTATCCTGGCACTGCAAAGTCCACCGCTAAACCATGTGCCGAAGTGCCACATCTATGCATCTTTTAAATACCTCCAGGAATGGTGACTCAACCACTTCCCTGAACAACCTGTTTCAATGCTTGACAATTGTTTCCTTCAAGAAATTCTTCCTAATATCAATGGTGGAAACAACCACCAGATGGCTGGAAACATATTCTGTGCCCTATGCCACTCTCTGGAATACTATCCTGGGCCTGGAGAAACATGGAAACAATGCACCCCAGAAAGTATTGAGTCAGCCAAGAGGACTTACTTGAGAAGCAACTCTATGGACATCTGGCCCAAGGAGCATGGAATTGAGTGGGTATTTCACAACCCCTACCATGCACCAGACTCCAGAAAACTGAACGATTGAACAATACAATGAACTGTTAGAGATTACACTGAGAGCAGTGGGGGCTGGGACATTTAAACATTGGGATACACATTTAGCAAAAGTCACATAGTTAGTTGACACTAGAGGATCTGCTAATTAAGCTGGCCCTGCCCAGTCAAAACTTTGATGTACTTTTACGGAAGGGATAAAGTCCCTGTAGTGCATATAGAAAATATGCTTTGGAGGACAGTCTGGGTTATTCCTGCTTCAGGTGAAGGCAAACCCACCTGTAATACTGCCTTTGCTCAAGGACCCGGGTGCACTTGGTGAGTAATGCGGAAGGATGGAGGAGTCTGATGTATACTTCAAGGGGATTTGAGACTGTGTGAGAATCGCCAATTATTTTAATTGTATTATATTAATCGCTATTGTCATAAGGTATGACATCTCTACTATGGTTGCTATATGCCATATCAACATTATTACAAAAAAACCTAGCCAAATGAATGAAGAATGAATTTTGATTAGACCAGGCAAAGTGCAGCAATGACAGAACCAGAACTGACTTCAGATTGCAAAAATCTAACGTCACACATCTCTTCTGCCCTGAAAGAGACTGCTATGACAGAGAAGTCCAAAGTCAGAGACTAAATAAACTCAAGGGACATTGTAGAGAGACGTTCCATAGGCTACGGGAATGATATCTGTGCATGTATATGAATAGACAGGAAAAGATGTATTGGGAAGTGTGGAACCTGGGCAAGATGTAAATGGTACAGAATAAGGAGTAAATATTGTCCTGTTTTTTATCGGGATTGAGTTAATATTCTTCCTAGCATGTGGTACTGTGCTGTGTTTTGGATTTAGAAGGAGAGTAATATTGACAACACACTGACGGTTTCGTTGTTGCTGAGCAGTGCTTACCCTAAGTCAAGGCCTTTTCAGTTTCTCACACCACTCTACCAGTGAGGAGGCTGGAGGCACAAGGAGTTGGGAGGAGACACAACAAGGACAGCTGGCCCAAACTGGGCAAAGGAATATTCCATACCATATGGCAGCAGGCTATCATGCTCAATGTATAAACTAGGGGGAAGGAGTTGCTGCTCAAGAACTTGCTAGGCATCATTCAGTGGGTGTTGAGCAATTGCACTGTGCATCACTTGTTTTGTATATTCTAATTGTATTAACATTATAGTTATTGTTGTTATTGTTATTACTTTCTTTTTCTCTTCTATCATTTTGAACTGTCTTTTTCTCAACCCATGAATTTTACCTCTTTTATTTTTCCCCAGTTTTCTTCCCCATCCCAATGCAGTGGAGGGAGAGAGGGAGCAACTGTCTCATGTTAAATTGCCTGTGAAGTAAAGACATGACATGGCCCAACTTTCTGCCTCTGTTAGAAGGCACACATGGACAAAGTGCAGTGACCTCAGAACAAGGCCAACAGGACACTTGGGAGCAAGTGATCTCACATACAGGAAAAACATTACTGAATGGAAAAATGTTAGTGGAGGGCCACAGAGAATCTCAAGGAATAGAGGGATTCTTACTGGCTGGAGACAGTAAGAATCTTCAGACTGTAGAAGGAATCTTCCTGCCCTTCATGCTTGTAGGAGATTACAGAGTAAAGGAAATCCTATCCTTTGTCTGATGCTTGACCAGAGGGCAGAAGACAGCACAGTGAAAGGGAATGAAGGGGAGTTGCAGCAGGATATGGATAAGCTCTGTGTGCCCCTGAAGAGAGTCCAGCTATAGAAGATGATCTCTAAGGAACCATGGAAAGGTTCTGTTTGTGGCTTGCATGATTGTTGGGCTGAAGGGATTGAGCAAGGTGTAGTAGTGTTGGAGGTGTGGCTGTTTGAAGCAGGATGTTGTAATAGAGGCAGGATGCTGTGGCATGGCTGTGAAAGTGCCGGATGAGTGTGTGATGGGTGGGGTAGTGGCCATGGCCCCGTGCTTCCTTCGATAGCTCAGCTGGTAGAGCGGAGGACTGTAGGCTCCCTGCACGGCCATCCTTAGGTCGCTGGTTCAACTCCGGCTCGAAGGAGAGTCCTTTTGTTTCTGGCCCAGATTCTGCAGCACTGCTGTGTTTTTGGCCCTCCCCTAGTGGCTAACTCCTTTAAAGGGCTGCCCAGACTTGAGCTCTTGCCTGAGTTTCGGCAGACAGTCAAGGCAGATTTGGTTGAACCCTGGGCTGGGCGATGGTGGTCCTGACCACTGGGCTTTTTCATGGCCACCTCCAGCAGGAAAGTGAGTGGTTGGGTGGTGGTGTGAGAGCAATGCCAATGGGAGGCCCAGGCTTTGAGTGCAGGGCATCCTGAATCAGCGGTGAGTGTCTGAGAGGGAAGAGGCTCTCAGGCAGAGCTGCAGAGTGGGGAATTAGCTCAAGTGGTAGAGCGCTCGCTTAGCATGTGAGAGGCAGCGGGATCGATGCCCGCATTCTCCAATGCTTTTCATTCCCCTTGCCTGGACACAGGGCCCTGTGGTGGGGGTTCCATGTCCTCTGAAGCTGTGTGAGATTTATGGTGTGCCCTGGATTTACAGAGGACATCCAGGGCTATTCCAAGAGCACTGCAGGCAGTTCAACAATGGAACTGACTTTCTCTCTCTTTGCTTGATAGATCATAGAATCATAGAATAGCAAAGGTTGAAAATAACCTGTAAGATAATCAAGTCCAACTGTCAACCTAGTACTACCACCTGATTCATCATTAAATCATGTCTTCAGTTGCCATAGTGACATGATTTTTAACACTTGCAGGGATGGTGACTCCACCAGTTCCCTGGGCAGACTATTACAATGCTTTATAACTGTTTCCATGAACATTTTTTCCAAACCTAAACCTCCCCTGGCACAACTTGCAGCCATTTTCAAATTTCATCCTCAATACTTTAAAAGACACCAACGAAGTGGAGCAACTTCAGTGGAGGGCCACCAGGAATCTCAAGGAATGGAGAAATTTCTCTTTGAGAATGGGCTGAGGAAAGTGACAAAGTTCAACTTGGAGAAAGAGAGAATCAGAGGTCTTGTTCATCACCCTCCAGCATACACGAGTAGAGGAGTGGCTGTATATTTATAGTCTGGTTCTTGACTGGAGAGCAAAAGACAGCAGAGTGAAAGGGAATGAAGGGAAGTCACAGTGGGATATGGGTAAGCTCTGTTTGGCCGTGAGGAGAGTCTAGCTGTAGAACATGATGTCCAAGGAGCTTGTGGAGTGTTTCTGTTTGCGGGTTTTGTTTTATTTGATGGGCTAAAGGGATTGAACAAGGTGTTGTCACGTTGGAGCTGAGTCTGTTTGAAGCAGGATGTTGCAATAGAGGCATGATGCTGTGCCTAAAGCCATGCTGTGGCAAGGGAGGTGCCAGATGGGTGTGTGATGAGTGAGGTAGTGGCCATGGCCCTGTAATTCCTTTGATAGCTCAGCTGGTAAAGCAGAGGACTGCAGGCCATCCTGGTTCAACTGGATAGGTGGTTCAACTCCAGCTCAAAGGAGTGTCCTCTGGGCTCTGGCCTAGGTCCTGCTACACTGCTGCTTTTTGGCCCTGCCAAGGTGGTCTCTCTTCAACAGCTGTCCAGTGCTGAACTCTGATCTTTAGTTGTGAAGACAACCAGACAAGACATTTTGAGGGATAACTCTGGTCAGGGAGTTAATAATAACCACTGAGGTTATTTGGGGTCACATATGGCAGGAATGTTGTTGGTGGTATATGAGAGCAGGATGATGGAAGGCCCAGGCTTTGGATGCAGGGCATCCCAAATCAGGGGTAGGTGTCTGAGAGGGGACAGGACCCTCAGGCAGAGCTGCAGGGTGGGGAATTAGCTCAAGTGGTAGAGCGCTCGCTTAGCATGCGAGAGGCAGTGGGATCGATGCCCGCATTCTCCAATGCTTTTCATGTGTCCCACTGCCTGGACACAAAGTCTTTGGCAGGGGTCCTGTGTCCTCTTGGGGCCTTGAGTGCTTGCAGTATATCCGCAATGCAAAGAGTAGAACATCCAGGTCTGCATTAAGGGCAGCACGGGCAATCTAACAGGGCACCTTATTTTCTCCCACTTTCCTTGATAGATGTAAAATGTCATCTCAATTAATGTGTCCAGTTTTGAGATCCTCTATACTAGAAAGACATTAATGAAATGGAGCAACCTCAGAAGAGGACCACCAAGAATCTCTAGGAATGGAGGTGTTCCTCCAGGTGAATGGGTCAAGGACAATGGGAATGTTCAGCCAGGGGAAAGAAAAGTTCAGAGGGCTTACACATGGCCTTCCAGCTCATAGGAATAAAGCAATGACTGTCCTTTCATGTGGTACTTGACCAGAAGGTAAAAGACTGCACAGTGGAAGGGAATGGAGAGAAGTTGTAGCAGGATATGGATAAGCTCTTTTTGGCTGTGAGGAGAGCGCAGCTGTAGAGGATGATGTCGAAGGAGTTTGTGGAGTGTTTCTATTTGTGGTTTGCATGATTACACATACAAAAAGAATTGAGTAAGGTGTTGTGATGTTGGAGCTGGGGCTATTTGAAGTTTGAAGCAGGATACTAGAATAGAAACAAGATGGTGTGCTGTGGCTAGGGAAGTGCTGGATGAGCGTGTGATCTGTGAGGAAGTGGACATGACCCTGTGCTTCCTTCGATAGCTCAGCTGGTAGAGCGGAGGACTGTAGGCTCCCTGCACGGCCATCCTTAGGTCGCTGGTTCAACTCCGGCTCGAAGGAGAGTCCTTTTGGCTCTGGCCCAGATCATGCTGCACCGCTGCCTTTTTGGCCCTTTCCAGGTGGATTCCCTTCAAAGGTTACCCAGCTGTGATCTCTTGACTGAGTTTAGGAAGATGACCAACCGAGGAAGTTTTGGGGGGAACTGTAGGATGGGGATGGTGCTTCTGAGCACTAAGGTTGTAAGGGGCACCTCCAACAGTAAAGGGAGTGGATGAGCTGGTAGTGGTCTGAGAGCAATACCAGTGTGGGTACAGGGCATCCTGAATCAGGGTGGAAGCCTGTGAGGGGAGAGGCTCTCAGACAGAGCTGCAGAGTGGGGAATTAGCTCAAGTGGTAGAGCGCTCGCTTAGCATGTGAGAGGCAGCGGGATCGATGCCCGCATTCTCCAATGCTTTTCATTCCCATTGCCTGGACACAGGGCCCTTTGGTGGGCAAAGGCCACTGTCCTCTGAGGGATGTCCTTTGAGATTTATGGTGTGCCTTGGAGTTACAAAAGACAAGAACATCCAGGGCTGTATCAAAAGCACTATGGGAAGCTTGACAGAAGAACTGATTTTCTCTGTCTTTGCTTGACAGTTCTCAAATGTCAAGCCCAGTACACAAAACAACATCAGTGAAATGCAGCAACCTCAGTGGAGGGCCACCAAGGATCTCAAAGAATGGAGATTTCTCTATAAGATGGGCTTAGGAGAGTGGGCATATTCAGTTTGGAGAAAGAGAGATTCAGAGGACTTGCACATGACCTAGTGCTTAGGTGTAGGGTATGGAACAGTTTTGTTTTGTCTGACCAGAGGGCAGAAGAGAGCACAGTGAAAGGGAATGAAGGGGAGTTGCAGCAGGATATGGATAAGTTCTGTGTGCCCCTGAAGAGAGTCCAGCTGTAGAAGATGATGTCCAAGGAACCAGGGAGTGGTTCTGTTTGTGGTTTACATGATTGTTGGGCTAAAGGGCTGTTTGAAGCAGTATGTTGTAATAGAGGCAGGATGCTGTGCCATGGCTGTGGAAGTGCCGGATGAGTGTGTGATGGGTGGGGTAGTGGCCATGGCCCCGTGCTTCCTTCGATAGCTCAGCTGGTAGAGCGGAGGACTGTAGGCTCCCTGCATGGCCATCCTTAGGTCGCTGGTTCAACTCCGGCTCGAAGGAGTGTCCTTTTGTTTCTGGCCCAGATTCTGCAGCACTGCTGTGTTTTTGGCCCTCCCCTAGTGGCTAACTCCTTTAAAGGGCTGCCCAGACTTGAGCTCTTGCCTGAGTTTCGGCAGACAGTCAAGGCAGATTTGGTTGAACCCTGGGCTGGGCGATGGTGGTCCTGACCACTGGGCTTTTTCATGGCCACCTCCAGCAGGAAAGTGAGTGGTTGGGTGGTGGTGTGAGAGCAATGCCAATGGGAGGCCCAGGCTTTGAGTGCAGGGCATCCTGAATCAGCGGTGAGTGTCTGAGAGGGGAGAGGCTCTCAGGCAGAGCTGCAGGGTGGGGAATTAGCTCAAGTGGTAGAGCGCTCGCTTAGCATGTGAGAGGCAGCGGGATCGATGCCCGCATTCTCCAATGCTTTTCATTCCCCTTACCTGGACATATGGGTGTCCTTTGTCCTCTTGGGTCTGTGGGGAGCTTTTGGTGTACCCAAAGACTGCATCAGGAGTAGCATAGGCATAGGCAAGACATTGTCCCTCCTTGTTTGGCAGGAATTAAATGACATTCAGAGTACTGCACATATTTCCTAATAAATTTCTTAATCACCCTTATACTCTGTCACAGAGGCATCAACCTGTTGGAGTAAGTCCAGAGGAGGGACACCAAGATAATTAGAGGAATGGAGCTCCTCTCCTATGAGGAAAGGCTGAGAGAACCAGGATTGTTCAGCCTGTTCAGGAAAAGAGAAACTTTCAGGGTGACCTAACTGGGATCTTCCAGTACCTAGAGGGCCTACAAGAGAGCTAAAGAGGGACCTTTGAAAAGGGCATGCAGTGATAGGACAAGGGGAAATGTCTATAAACTGAAAGAGGCTTAGTTTAGACTAGATATTAAGAAGCAATTCTTAACTGTGAGGGTGGTGAGACATTGCAACAGGTTGCCCAGAGAAGCTGTGGACGCCCCATCCCTGGAAATGTTCAAAGCCAGACTGGATGAGGCTTTGAGCAATCTGGTCTAGTGACCAGGGCAGAGGATTGGAACTAGATGATGTTTAAGGTCTCTTTCAACCCAAACCACTCTATGATTTTGTTTCTAAATAGTCTATAAAACATGATCTTTTGAAACTTCTGAAGAAAAGAAATCCAGTATCTTTCTACATATTACTTCACTGTCAGACTGGAAAGCAGAAGTCAAAGTAAAGTTCAAGTTATTATGCCTAAAAAAGATCCCAAAGATTATTTTTGTATGATGTTGAAAATAAACAGACCTCTTTTGAAATTCTGCTGATTAGAAGCCTATTAGCTTTACTCTTTGATAAATTAGATTGTGTCAAACTCCAAATAAAAGCACAGAGAGGTACATCTGTCATGTTTATTAAAAAGTAAATTTTGCCCTGGGCTGTGGTACTATGATTAATAGTGACTTAATTAATAATGGCAGGAAACTCAGAATCAGGTATTGCTGGTTTTATACCTTGTACTAAAGAATACCAGTTCCATAGCAGATTTTTGGATTAGCATAAATTAAAAGATAATTAAAGCAAATCTATGAGACTGACTCACCATTTTATCTTGCAAATATTTACAGCTACTCCATTAAAAGTGAATCCCTCTGACATTTCCACTTTAGTCAGAAGCAGCCTTTTTTTTTCTCTAATTACTAATAGAGATGGAGGAAGCACCACTGTCAGTTTTGCCATAGATAACTAGGTAAATCATCTGTATTCATGTTCAGCATTAAATAAAGTTAATTCCTTTCTACATTCTTCCATGACAACTCTCTCCATTGGGCATTAAAGAAGGCCTCCTTTCCAGAAAATTAGATGTAAAAATAACAGGAAGACATGAGGTTTGTTACAAAATATTGTTTCTGCAGCCAGGCTATACTACAGGGACACAGAAGGTGCAAGTCATGAGTGAATTTGATACTGTAGTAAGCTTTTTCCCCAGTGGTATAATTATGCAAGACAACAGAACAACGGGATGTCAACAGTTTTCCTTCCATTGCATGAAAAGTTTGGACAATCGCTACTTCTGCCTCCAATGGCAGAAAGGAACAGAAAGGGGAGAAATGAATTTGTTCAAAAACATGGAGGACAGAGTCCCGGCAAAATTCAAGCTAAACAATGATGCAAGTAGACCTATTTCATAATCCCTTTCTGAATTCAAATATATTCTTACATTTGATAGGAAAAGCAAGCCACAATAGAGTTTGACTGGTAATACAGTGCAACAAACAACACTCAGAATGATGCTGTAATAAAAGTTTTACAATATTTATTAAACCTGAAAGTACATGTCTGATATATTTCACTGCCAATACCATCTATTTCACTCATGACAAAGTTCTTTCTCTTTCAACAGCAGCCAAACAGATTTAAGAGCAAAACGACCCATAAAATTTTCTGGTCTTACTTCTAGGTCTTGTTACATTTCACCACTAAAATATTTTCCACCATTTTGGTAACTTGTGTTTGAGTAAAACTTGTCTTCATGTCCTCTCTTTGATTTCAATAGAGACACTACCATTTTCTGTGGCATTATTTTTCAGTAGCTGGTTACACTCACAGTTAAAATCACGTACCTTTTTCAACTCAAATCACTTTCAGATTCCAAGCACTGGTTTTGGTTATGCCTGCCTTCATAAAGAGAAGAACCCTCTTACACCTAGCAATTTTCCCCTTCAAGAATATTGCACGCTATAATCAAATAATCTGTTGGTTGTCTTCTTTTTTTTTTTTTTTCTGACAAGATAAACAGATCGAACTCTTTCTATCTCTGACTCTAGTTCTCAAATTATCACTACAGCACTCTTCTGCATTGGCTTTACTTTTCAACATACTTCAGGAAAAAGCTGTTATAACACAAGAACTGGGTGCAGTATTTAAAGACTGTGCTTCACAAGCACAGACTGTGTTAGTTTATCCTAACAGTCTGACCTCTCAGTCAGTTAGATTAAAACATTTCAGACGAAGCACAGATTGCCTGTGGGATGAAATCAATAGATTCACATTGCATCATCTTGGATTCTTTTCAGGCTCACAGGTAAAAAAAAAAAAAAGAAAAGATAGTTGCAATGAATCTCTATAGTGCAGCTAACTCAAAAAGTTACCTGGCATATTCATGCCAGACACATAACACATAAGCATTTTTAGACCTGTTGCAAAGCACACTTTACATACCTGTAGGACTTCTTAATCTCATCATGTGTTGCTCCTTTTTCTAGTGCCAGGATATCATATAATGCTTCACCTGATGTTGACAAAGTACGTTGCCTTTGTTCAGCCATGTTAGCAGTGCATTACCAAAGCTGCCAATGTAAAACATAATTTAAAACACCAGGGACTGCAAGTATATATGGATAGTATTTCTTATCATCCATTTTAATAGCTTTTTACGAGGCAGTAAAAGGCTAAAAATACATGAAAGTGAATCTAGAATAAAATCTCCTCTAAATTATCCTCTGCCCTTTGAGATATTTTAAAATTAGAAAAAAATGAGAAAATGGAAAAGCCAAAGAATAGAAGCTTTTGTGTTAGTATCACTGTTCATACTAAAGGCTTGATGTTGCTGTCACTGAATTGATTGACTAAATTTGCTGCAGCATTAATAACTGAACATTATATTTCCACCTAGTTTTATTTGTGTTTGTTTATGTCTCTCTCTGTTAAGTCTATAGTGTGCTCACTATGACTGCATTCCCAGCTCACAACTCTGAGGACAGGTGGAATGAATCTGGACCTGGGTAATTAGACGGGACACCAGGAATTGACCTTCGCATTACAAAAGTAGTTTTATCACAAAATTCTGCATGGGAAATACTGACATCAATCAGGGTCCTATCTTATTTGAGATACAAGACTTTGGACTGAATTCACGAGCTTATGATAGATTTAACAAGGTACTCTTACAGTATAGTTCAAGCAAAGGCTACACACAGACTGACAGGTTTAGTCCACTTCAGATCTATCTTTTGTTCCTTCTTTCAGCACAGAAGAGAAGCAAATCAGTGATTCTCCACTGAGTGGATACTACTACCTTCCTGCAGTTCACAGTTCATACTTTTGTATTTGAAGAACCAAATACTCTTAACCCAGACCTAGCTACTTTTAGGCAGTGACACAAAGAAACCCATGTAGCAGAAACTCCTAGCAGCCTTCCAGTGCCTAGAGGGCCTACAAGAGAGCTGAAGAGGGACTTTTAACAATTGTGACAGGACAAGGGGAAATGTCTATAAACTGAAAGAGGCTAAGTTTAGACCAGATATTAGAAAGAAATTCTTAACTGTGAGGGTGGTGAGACACTGCAACAGGTTGCCCAGAGAAGCTGTGGATGCCCCATCCCTGGAAGTGTTCAAAGCCAGACTGGATGAAGCTCTGAGCAACCTGGTCTATGGAAGACGTCCCCCCATTACAGGGGATTTGTAAACAGATAATCTTGAAGGACCTTTCCAACTCAAATGATTCTATATAAACCATAGTTTAAAACACAAGATAAAGATACCTACGATTCATAAGAGAAAGCTGCAGATCTGTAATGGTAGACTTGCCACTACAAAACCCTCACCACAACTTCTTTATTTCTTTGAACATTGCACCCTTCTCCAAATGTTGAAAAGTGATCACAGAAAAAGCCTAAAAGTGAGCTGTAACGCCAGACATAAGAAAAAATTTTGAGAACCGGTTTTGTTAGCTAAGACTACCCTCTCTGTTATTACACTCTTCTCATTGCTGAGCAAGAAACACTATCATGCCATTATTCATATATTATTTACTAGGCCACATTTTGGTTCAGAACCCGCCATGTAACATTTTTAAGTTCTTCAGCTTTTTTCAATACGAAAAAGAAAATCAAATGCCATGTAAGTACACAGAGAAATATAATCCACTGAGTAATTCTTGCACATGGTATTTGATTTACTAAAAGATCTAAATTTATTCATATTTTCTTTGACTTTTTTTTTTTTCTGATCAGCTAGCATACAATTTAGGGTCCCGTGATCTGCTAAACAAAATTCCTCTCTACTTGTGAGTGTTGTACACAATACATCAACTAAATGGACTGAACTTCTGTTTTTAAGTTAACAAGTAAGAATGAAATTGCATATGAGTATCTAGATATTACTTTACCACCTGCAGTAGTTATCACGCTATTTGTTAATAATGGTATGCCTTGAGCATATATAACATAATCCTGGGATCTATCCTGATCCCACTGGAATCAAGCAAAGCACATCAACCCTGTTAATGCACCAGATAATGGTGGGCAACCATGTGAAGTCACAGATATACAGCATTAGTTAAAAATCTGTTATATAATGCTGACCAGCTACATGGCAAATCTGAAGCATAAACCAAAATTAAAGTTACAATGGATTTAATTCTGAAGAACTAAAAAGTTATGTGATTTGTACTTTGTCACAAAATAATTTTAATAACCTAGTCAGCTATGGAAATTTAAACTCACTAGCCTGTTCAGTTTTCTAGTGATTAATCGCCTTTAAGGTCTAGCTACTCAAAATTATTTCTTACTCATTTAAAGTAGTCCCATAAAATACTAAAACTGCCATGAGACATTACTATTCTAGAAAAAGTTACACTCTCCTTGTTAAATAGGATGTAGCAGTCACAATTTTAGTCCTAGATACAGTCCTGATGGCTGAAATTATATTAGAATCCTATTTTCAAGCTACGTATTTTTGTTCCAGTAGAACAAAATCAAGAAAATGCTGTTTAGTTCCTTGAATGACAATAAAACATATTAAAAGACAATCCAAATTCTGGTAACAATTCCACATCTCCTAAGAGGATGTGACCCCAGTTAACTTCAGCTGGTTTTGTGCTAATTTTATACTATCCAGGATTAAGTATCTTATACAGGGGTTGTAACAATATGTCTTTTGTTTTGTTTTTTTTTTTACTATAATAACCCACAGTTCATTTGGATTTATGCTGAAAAATGAGGCAAAGTTATTCAAATAACATACCTGCTTCACAGAGTGATGGAACACAGTCTGGCGTGTATAAACTCACAACATTATCAGTTCAATATCTTGATGTCTTTATGCCAGTATCATCCAAAAGGAAAGGAGCAAGTGCCACCAGAAGCCCAGTTCCACAGAAAGCGGCTGCTGTTTTTCATCCTTCACAATCAAGGTAAACAGGTCAGTGGAGTCTGATTACTCCTTTTGTTTGTTTGTCCAGTATCCAATTGGTTATCTCTCAGGAAGATCTATGAAAGAACGAATAAAACATTCATGAGCTTAAAGGCTGCTGTATCCAAAAGTTAATGACACCGAAAAATATGGGACAACTGTGTATTTAGTTAGTTGTTCTCTGTGCTTTACTCTTGATGGGGTCTCGAATTGGTCTCTTTTTCCTCATGCAAGTGTATCAAATATTTTAAAATATACAACAGTCTTGCTCTAAATTTCACTTCTTTTAAGACTAGTCATGGCTTAGGTTCATAGTCTCTTCCAGAACAGGATTAAGTGAAGAAGTCCCTTTAGGACTCCTCCTAAGTTCTTGTAAATTTTTATATCAAAAAGATGTAGGATGTCTTCTCTTATTCTGATAAAGTTTCTTCTCTAAATTATGCCATGAAAATCTCTACTATTCCTTTCGATTTGGAGTACAGGAGACTATAAATGCCAGAGACTTAAACCCCCCAATTTTTCTCAATATATCATCCTTGGAACCAAATAGTTCATCCTTTGAATTTAAAAAGCTCCTAGATCACCCAATTCAAAATTATATCTTTTTGTAGTGGGTTTACCTTGGCTGGTTTCCAGACCTCTACCCAGCCACTCACACATTATCCCCCCTCAAAAGAACGGGAATAGAGAACAAGCTAAAAAGCTCACAGATAAGATAAAGATAGTGTGATCCCTTACTGCCTTGGGAAAAACAGACTCAACTTGGGGAAAATAATTTAATTTATTGCCAATTAAAATAGATTTGTATGGTGAGAAACAAGGACAAAATTAAAACAACACCTTCCCCTCACCACCTTATTTCCAGGCTTCACTTCATTCCCTCATTTGCAATTAATCTATTCTCCATCACCCATGAGCAGAGCCAGGGGATGGGGGGTTGTGGTGAGTTCTTAACAGTTCCTTTCTGCCACTCCTTGCTCCTCACACTTTTCTCCAGCTCAATATGAGTCCTTCCACAGGCTGCAATCCTTCACAAACTGTTCCAGTGGGAGTCCTCCATAGGCCATGTTTCCTATCAGGACAACTTGTTCCTGCATAGCTCCTCTCCATGGACTACAGTTCCTTCAGGAAATATCCATCTTCTCTGTCATGGGGTGGATGGGCTGCAGTAAAATATCTGCTCCACTGTGGTCCTCTTCACAGGCAGAATGGAAATACCATGCTCCAGCATGGTACTCTCCACGGTCTGCAGGGGAATCTCGGAATCTCTGTTCCGGTGCCCGGAACACCTGCTCCTTTTTATTCTTCTCTGACCTTGGTGTTCACAGGGCTGTTTCTCACACTTTCCCCTCACTCCTCACTGCCATGCTTTGTTCTGCTCTTTCTTAACTATGTTTTCCCAGAGGTGTCACCAGGTTAGCTGATGGGCTTACCTGTGTTCTGTGGTCCATCTGTTGTGGAGCTGGCTGTATCCAGTCCTTACTTCCTGCCACAGGAGTTCCCTACAGTGCACTGGTACCTAAATCTTGTCATGCACACTCATTTCACTTTTACGTAGAATGAAGTCCTGCAGGTGATTTTACCCATCACCCAGGTAAATCTGCCTTAGTTAGAGTCACTGAGTTTGTTCTTGGATTCTACTACAGGACTGGAACTATAAATAAATGTTGGGTTTTTGTTGTTGTTGTTGTTGTTGTGTTCGGGTTTTTTTTGTTTTTTTTTTTTTTAAAGCAAGTCTTATTATGGTAATAAAACCCCACTATTTATGAAAAAGAAAGAAAGAAAATGACAGCTGATAAAAATACTAAGTGGATGGTTTTTAATGTGAAGAATATGATTTTATAATTTCTCTTGTTCTTGGATATATTCTTTCCTTTCAAACATTCCCTCAAATTTCAGTTTTCTAAGGGGACAAGGCAAGACATATTTCAACCTGAAATGCGAGTGTTTTTCACAGTTATGAGAAGTCAAAGTAGCACAGTCAAAACATCTTTCCCAGGACAATAACAACAGAGTAGTCACAGCTAATTCTACTACATTTTATGAACACAGTGAACTAGATTATCCAATCAATGTGCTTGATCTCTCCCTTTGAAATTACTTTATCATTCTTGCAAAACAAAACAAAACAAAAATGTACACTTTTTAATCATAAGAAGAAATTAAGGAGGGGAAAAAAACATGCAGAAAATAAAATCACTTCCAGGCTCAAATCCTCTGTATTTATTATCATCCCACTACCAAGTACAGGATCCCTGCTCTGCATTCCTGGCACACACCGTGACTTGCCATTACGTGTGGATACAGCTCCCTCTGGCGCGCAGACCTGACACGGCTCCGCAACCTGCCTTGCCTTTCTTCTAAGCGCTCCAAGGAAACTAACATAATCCCAGGAAATGTATGGGTTTTTCCTTTGAGGATTCTGTATCCTACACACATTCTAAAGAATCTTTAAAAGACTTAAACTTTGCTGAATTGTCATAACTCTTTTGTCAGATCAGCTATGCAATTTAGAAGAAGAGACAGATAATTTAATACCTGGTCACTCCTCTCATTAAGTTTTATATTTTTTTTGCATTGTAACACCTAATAGTACCATGACACTGCTGTGGTAGGCAATGCAAAACTAAATGACAGTCCTACTCCCAAAGGACTTTATATCTAGAAGTCTGACTTTTACTTTACATTTCATTTATATATCACATGTATTTCAAAACAGACAAATCAGAACATGTCTGGAAATTCAAAGTTGAAGATCAGACTATAAAAAATTTGAAACATGGCCCAGACAGAACAGGAGGTCTGGGGTTGCTTTCGAAGCCTCCAGTTACACACAACCAGAGGTAAGGACTGAAGAACTCTGAGTCACTCCAGTCCTTCCTCCTACCGCTCCCTTCTTTTCCTGGCTCATAGCGAGTTCAAGAACTAAAAGCCCGGAGCTGAAAGATGTACATGCATGAAGGGACTGGCACCATTGCTCAACAGTGATGTGAATTTTTAGCTTCCAAGGAAAGAAAAGACTATTTTTAAAGCTGAATTATTTTCTTAGTTTGTTGAATCTGGTAGTGTTAATACTGACAACATCAAAGCATGTAGGAGATACAGGTGACCAGATAGAGCACTTCTGACCTTTATGGAGAACACACAGCTTCTGAATCTTTCTTCCAGTTGTAGCAGGGAAAGAAAATCTCAGACTTAACTTTGAGTAGTTTGGAGACTGAAATAAACTATCTTGCTGACATGCTTCAGTAAAGCCAGTAGGTTAAGTGAGATGATCCTTCCCCTCCACTCAGCACTGGTAAGGTCACATCTGGAGTGCTGGGTCCAGATCAGTGCAAGAAAAACAGGGACATACTGAAGTCAGTCCAAAGAATGGCCGAAAGGATGATGAAGAAGCTGGAGCATTTCTCCTATGAGGAAAGGCCGAGAGAGCGGGGACTGTCAGCCTGGAGAAGGCTTGGTGGGGAAACTCATCAATGTATATAAATAAATACCTGAAGAGAGTGTGCAAAGAGGATGGAGCCAGGCTCTTTTCAGTGGTACCAGCTGCTAGGACCAGAGGCAATGGCACAAAATGAAACCTAGGAGGCTCCCTCTTAGCATCAGGAAACACTTTTTTCATTGTAAGGGTGACCAAGCACTGGTACAGGTTGCATAGAGAGGTTGTGGAGTCTTTGTCCTTGGAGGTATTCAAAAGCCAGCTGGACACAGTTCTGGGCAACTGGGTCTAGGTGGCCCTGCTTACATTCCCTGAAACTTCCCTAGTATTATTATCACTAATTTCTGTGCCTTGTTCTGCAAAAAAGTGGTAAGATTTTTCACAAGGATGTTGGAATTTATATTGGTGACTGACTAGAAGCAATAAGAGAAAGAAGGCAGGTGAGGAGATTGAACAAAAGCTCCTGCTGTTTGATGACTTTTGACAGGTGAATGCATGGCAGTCTGAAAAAGAAGATCAACACAAGTAAAGCATGAGGATATAAGTAAAATAAGGTAGGCTGATGAGATGAGAGAATATGTGCATTAAAAAAGGGTGTTTACAGGAGTAAGGTGTGCTATTTTTTCACTCTCTGGACAGGATCTTTCTTTGGGTTTATTTTTTAATATTATGCTATAGTGATGTCAACATTAATAACACACAGCTGAGCAAGCCAATCAAAGGGCAAAAGACTGAACAAATGGAAAAGAATGCTGCTGCCAAGATGTACCAGGCCTCTGGCTCAGGCATGGGGATTGATTTTTGTAAAGAAGGGAAGAATACTTCTGAGTGAGCTATGTCCCAAATTGTTCTTCTTGTCATTTCTTTTCAGCCAGTCCTGTTTCTCATGCTCCTGGACATCTAGTGTCCAGTCTGAACTGTACTGCATGCTGTCAGATATTTACAATTTCCTAAAGGAAAGAGAACTGATTTAAGGTCCCTTCTTCAGAGAAGAGAGACTTTTTAGATCTCAGTCAATCCCAACAATTCTACAGTAAGAAATTACATTCCTCTTGCCATATTTACAGAATAGTTACTGTCATTGTGGCTTCAAAAGCAATAACAGAATTGATTTAAATAATATGATTGCACTGCATCCGTTTTTAAATACATATAACTATATTGGTAGGAAGGTATTCCATCTGGTAACCCATCTGCAACTCCATCTATAAAAGAAGTAAGTATTCATAAGAGAACATTCATATATTTGAATTCTCTCAACATATTGTGACCTTCTGTTACTATTCACATAGAATATCTCACTTTAAATATATCTTGGGTTTTTAATATCCTTAACTGAAGTACAGGAAAAAAGTAGCAAACTCAAGAAGCATGAGCCTTAAATGAACAGTCAGTTGCATATCAAAATTGCTCATGCCTTTATGTGGTCAGTTTGACAAAGAGAAGCAATCCAGAACTGTAACTTCCTGGTTCATTCCAGTAAATCCAATTCAAAGACTTGGCAGACTACCTAAGTGACATGATACAAACATTTCTTCCACAGAACTTAAATTATAGCCCCCCAAAATGATGTTTTAAGTAACAGTAACATACTTAACTTTTCTGACAAGATACTCAGAGCAACACTGGCAAAGGCTAGGAAGTCCCTAGTTAATTTAGCTCTGACAGCTCAACGGCGAGTTTTCTAGGACTTCAAGTAAAAGTGAACTGAGTTCCCTAATTCTTTATTTAGGCAGTGCCTTGGTAAATTGTTTTGCAAGCTTCTGTAGTGACTTGAGACAGTATTCTACAACTTTTTATTCTAGATTAACAAATTCACAGTTTTGGTAGCAGGGTTATTCATTTTAGCACAGCCTAATCAGCTGCAGCTAAGAATCAGGAAGATTAGCTTGAACAAGATAAATAAGTGTTTTGACCTAAATCTAAGGCTATTTTACTAGAAACGGATTAGGAAATAGCAGTATCACATCTTCTCAGTATTTGCTTTTAGTCCTTCCCACCAAGTACAACCTTTCTCCAGCACCAAACAATTCTCTCCACTTTTTCCTCCTTCACATGGTTTTCTTAATTCACCCTCTAACATGTGCTGCAGTCTGCCTAAGCACGCTCTTTCCTGAAATCCCCTGCACCTACCCCTTAACTATTCTCTCCAAAATTCCTACAAGCTAGCTCCTTACCTACATAGTCCCCAGGAGGGAGGGGATGCAGCAGGGTAGTTAGCAGCTAGTAGCCATTTCTTTGTAAAGCTTCATTAATCCTCACATCGGATTTATTGCCCTGTCTTAGAAATGCTCACTTAATTGATGGCTGAGAAAGGTAAATTCTTTCCAAAGTGCTGACGAGCAACTATCTTATCTAGAACCAGAAAGGAATGTCTGCTCAGTGATTGAGTTACAAGTCAAAGAATTAAAGCAATATACAATCCCAGGAATAGAGGAATTACAGATTAAGGCATGAGAAGACAGAAGGCTAAGATGTTTTTCTTTCCTGAATGTCATTTACTGCCAGAAAGCAAAAATACCAAAATAATTATTTCATTACCCTAAATATTTCACCAAGAAAGTAAATAAGCAAAACCATTAAGATGAATGCTATAATCCACATACTAGGTATAGAAAAAGCCATGAAAATATTTTGCAATTATTCAACAGACTAACATTTTAGTAAATTAGTTGCTTCATCGTTAAATATTTATCACAACTGTCCTTAGGGTTCCCCCTCACCCCCTTTCAGCTGGAAAACACTCAGAGCTGAAACTCAAAGTCTGACCCCGTGGGCTCACAATTGGCTCAAGTTAAACTGAGGGCTTCCAGCGAAGGAGAAGCCCAAACTTTCACTGTTTTTTTTTTCTTGGTATTATTTTTTTTTCTTAGTTTTCAGTTAAATCAACTTGCTGGTCTGACTCAGTCACTGGCACCATTACTAGAGCTGATGCAATGGAAGTGGTGACATCACACCTTTTCAGCGGCAGCAAAGCCTTACATTTTTTTCAGCTCACCACAAAACTGCACCCTAAAACGTGTATAGGGGCCAGAACACCATACAAGTGTGAAGCACAAGTAAATTTTGTGGAAAAAAGCACAAATAAAGAGAATTAAGGCTCCTCTGGACTAGTTCGTGGCTACAGGATAGGCCAGTGTTTAACAGCATATTAAATACTTTGGAGGCTTCTGCAGCCAGCTTTACAGTGCTGTGGTTGCGTGACACAAGGTGCAGTTCCCGCTGAAACGCTCTCTGCCAATTCAATTTGTTCCAACAAAACTTTGATAGCTACCTTTGCCCCGGTGGAATGACTGCTGCAACAGGCACCGGTTGCCCACACAGCCCTAACCCTCTGTGGTTCCAGCACCGCATGTTCCTCTGCAACCAGGATAAAAGCAGACAGGCGGCATAAAATCCTCACGAAGCACTCTGCTAATTTGACAAAAATGTAATCATGTGCCCACACCTGATCCAGATCAAATTTGTACTGCTGGGTGATGTGGCATGGCCGAGAGCCAGCGGTAATGATTGTGGAACCACAGCACTCAGCTAAGGCTTCTCCTGCAGATGAATTACCCGTACGGGAGGCTGTAAATACAGAGTGTGGCCTATCACTGTGGAAACAGCTTGTGCAGGCTCCCCAGAACATGCCCTGATCCGCACAAAAGAGATACAGCGTAACCCCTTGCCAAACCACCTTTCTTTCTACCCTCAGAGGGAGGGTGCTGGGTTAGCCTCTGACTGAGAGCATTAAGCAGGGGAGGGAAAAAAAAAAAAAAAAAGGAAATTACATGTCTGAGGTTTTTCTTTCAGGCAAGTCTCTTATAAAAATAAAGGAGTGTACAAATGTCTTTGTTTCCCTGCCAACTTTTATAAGAACTAATTAAGACCAAGGAGAGCTTCATTTTCCTGTTTATTTCATAGAGAGAACAGCTAATGAATTTGACCTATTGATGATTTCGCAGCTGCCTGCTTTAATTTGCTTAAGATTGGGAAACAAAAAGTTACTGTAACAGCAATGAGCTGCCAAAGCTGCAGAGCGGTCACTGGTGCGTGACCAACGATCCAGCTGTGTGATCAAACTTCAATTAGGCAGCTGTGACAACAGAGCGTGGGCTGTCCTTCTGAGCAAGAAAACAGTATTAAAATTATGGCCACTGCTTAGCACTTGCTTATTTTCAAGTCGGCTGATTTGTCCATAATAAGGTCAGTACAACCATAAAGGTATAGAGCGCTGGCATTTATTCCCTGCTAAAGAACATCTTGCACTTTTCAACTTTATGATTTATCTGTTGATTGCGATAGAAAATTCAGGCCACAAAATTCAGTGGTAATTGCTATCAATAAATAAAGAATTATGCTTTATTTGAAAACAATCTTTGGAGGGAAATATTCACAGGACTTAACATAACTCATACTTCTTAGTCCAGACGAACGGATTACAAGGCATTTATTGTATCAAGTAGTCCTATGGACTTTATGGAAATTACACAGAATTCAATAAAGAATTTTATGGCTGCTATAAAACCTACAATATAATTTTTTATGTCCTTTTGATTCTGAAGGTGAGATCTCAGCCCACTATAAATCAGTGACAGAATTCCCAATTGAGATTGGCGGAAAATGAGCACCCAATCATTTGCAACTCTTATTTATAAAATTTTCCATAAATTACTCTATGTGCCTGGGGAACCTTATGGGTTTTACTCACATTAAATTTTACAGTGTTTTTTTTTTCTTTTCCAAAGTAGGAGGGAAGATGATTCACTTCAGGGGAAGCGAAGTACTTTATTTTCTTGCTTTCCTTAAAAAACTAGCTCTTCAAATTTTTACATGTTATTTCAAAATATTATTTCAAAACAATTTAGAAATATTAGCCAGGGATTCCCAAACCGTGGTTTCCTAGCAGCAGACTACCTAAGATACTTAAGAAGGCATGTGCAGTCCTTGGGGACTCCTGCTGCCCTGCTGCACCATCCGTCCCCAGCCAAAGTTAACCCTGCATCAGCTCATGCACGAAGATTTGTACAATTCTAACAACTGGGAACTAGAATATCAAATAACAGCTAACTCTCCAGATTTCCACTGTTTATTCTATTCCAAAATCACAAACCTGGAGATGTGAAGCTTTTTCTGGGAAGCAGGGCAAAAGCCTTCTTACAGCAAGTAGAAATTGGCCACCAGAACCCTCTGGCTGTAACGTGGCAGTATTATAAAGACTTCTGGTGTGTGTATGGAGTCTATGCCATAGAGAGGGGAAATGGTTTGCTGCAGAACACATGTCAGATCCAAGCAGAATAGAATCCATATTATGTATTACTTGGTAACAGTCAGTATATGCTGCTACTGCTGGTTCACATCTCTGCTACTGCTGCTCAGCAATAGGGCATTTCACCACTTCTTTCTTTTTCCTATTTACATACGATTTGAAAGACACATGTAATTTAAATTAAAGTATTGTTACAAATTGCACACAAAACAGTGTTTCTTCCTACATTTGATAAGTAGCAATTATGAGTAAGTTTGCATGATGAACATTTGTTCAATTTTTTTCCAAGTAGTGTTTAGAAAGATCTATTTCATCAGTTGTTTCCACAAATGGACATTCATGCATACAGACATGATAAAGTGACAAGAAAACAAAAATATAAGTGAAAATTAATTATAAGGCAATTTATGCTTTGGATTTCTATGTCGTTTGGGAGCATAGCTTCACAATGTACATTTTTTTTCTGTATCTTGCAAAAAAACAGGCACTGGTAATGTAAATGGTATTGACTTAAGTGTATTAGTATTAATTCTGACTTCTAAGAAATTAAAGTCAATTCTTCCATCATCTGGGAATTGATTATCTTGGCTACAGGCGCAATAACATGTCATTTGCCCATAGATCATCTAGTTCAAGGTCACAGCACTATATCACCAAACTAGGCTTTTTGGGCCTGCTCTCAATTCTTTGTGGTCTACAGTAAAGCGTCAGCATCTTTCTTTATAGGTTTTACACTTTTTCTGTCTTTTTAGACAAATTACAGATACTGCAGAATATGGGCTTTCTACTTATTTTGTATAGTCACAACTTGAGTGTGTATAAGTAAAACCTCCTGCATAGAACAAAACAGATGTCATGGTTTTCCCTGGTTTTAGATATCCTATAAACATGCCATCTTGCAGGTTCTGAACAAGTTTCAGAGTAGTATATTTATTCAGATTTTATACATTTTAGTAGATAATTGCTTACTAAAGAATTATATCAACAATAAACATTATAAAAGTTGCTTATTTTTTTAGGTCTATACTTGTATAAAAGTAGTCTTCAAACTTCTAGTCATGTAATTTTATCTAGAAAACTGCTGACATAGTATTGATTTATGTAGATTTAACTGATGTTCTGACACGACTAGAGGGTGTTCTCCATAATCCCAGCTCAGCAAAGCATGTAAGAACATGCATAAAATTAAGGATATGCTTTGTACCACTAATACTTTATGCCAATTAACCCATATTTTCACCCCAATTTCTGCTATGCCTGTCTTGTGTCATAAGTATATTACATATATATTCCACATATGTTATATATTCCATATATAGGTTATATATTAATCTTATCTGTTATATATTTCAATATGCTACATATATATTGCAAAGAATATATTTATGTGAGATTTTAAAACCAGATTTTCCTAAAATGAACCACCTATGGAGTTACATAGTATCTGAGTAATTCCTTACATAATGCTCACCACCTAGGTGAGTTTTTATGATACAGCTGACGTGGTCTAATTGTGGGTTTATTCCAAAAGGGGCATTCCTATCACCATTTACATACCTGCACCTTGTACCAACTGTGCTGTTTGGCACCTTTCTCAGTTTGTTTTTTGAGGTTTTTTTTTCACTAGGGGCAGCAGGGCTAAGATTAATTTTTTGCCAGTTTAACTCTCTAAACTCTCTTGGCTTACCCTAGAGCTGAGCATCAGTACTGGTAGGACTAACAGCCAGGAGGAGTGAGACAGTGGGGCACGGCCCCTGGGCACAGCAGGATCTAGCTTAGTGTGTATTAGCAAAATGTGTATTTTAAAACCACAGTGCCAGTGCACTCCACACCATCAAGAGGCTCAGCCTGTGTTTCAGTGCACCACTCCCCCCATTCAGTCATTAAACAAGAGATTCCTCTCTAATTAAATGTAAAACTGCTTTTAAGAAATGGATCAAAAAATATTCTCCTAGTACTTCAGCTGTCTTTTGTCTGAATATAAAAGTTTATCGGAGTTAATCCTTTTAGTATGCACTTGTCTTACAAGAACAATTCTCTTTCATTTGGTCAAGACAAAGGAATTCAAGGCTTTCTGTAAACTAACCCTCCCAGCATTTTTGTTGACATATTGGCAATATTCGTTCCAGTTTTAATTGGGTTAAGCACACTGAAATGTAGTGAGTTGTAAATCTGACAGGATACAAATTACCTTTTTTTGCAATTGTTAAAAAAAAAAAAAAAAAGGTTTAGCAAAGAACAAACCTAAAGAAAAGCAGAGCTAGTCTCTTGAAAGTAATGAAATCTTCTCGCTGCATTTGCTCAGGTAGTTAATGGGAAGACTGGCAGAATGACAGATGTTTTTCCAGACTTGCAAGGAGGTCATGCTAATGCTAACTCCAACACATTCTTTCCTTCACAAAGAAATGTCAGGATGCTACATAGTGGAAAACCAAGAGTAGCTGCAAATATTTAATCCTCTCACTTCTATTCATCTGAATGGGATTACCTTCTGCTGCTAAAGGTTTTCATAGTCCCACCAATTAGCTAAAAAACAAGCCCAAAAAATTATAATCCTGATTCATTTCTGAAGGAAGCTCAAATCTAATGGGGAAACTGAAGTAGTATATTTGAGCATCTTTAGAAAAGGCAGAAAAATAACTTGGAATATAATCTGAATACTAATTAGTAGACATTTTTACTACTAATATGATCCTATGAATGTAATTGTTAATTGTAACAGTAGTTAATATTTATTTCAACATAACTCTTTTTGTGAGGGAATAATTGGATAAAATAGCACTTCAATTAAAATAAAACTGATTAGTAAAAAAGCCAAATTGCAAGAGGAATGTAGGTGTAAGAGAAGGACTGCTAGGTTCCTCCATGTAGTCATCCAAATTATCAGATGTGGAAATGCTGCAAGTTACTCAAATGCCCATTTCTGGTTTGCTTCAAAAGCCAAAGGGAGACTGTTTTTAAAGTGTACTTTTGTTGCTAGAAATTTTCCACTAATTTTAGCATAAATAAAAAGGCAACTATTTTACATCTTCATGCAAATACGATACTGCAACAAGGGAGTGTGCTCATCTTCAATATAACCAGACAAAATTAAAATATTCTTTGAAAAATTCTATTGTTATTACCAGCACTGGTCTTATAAAAACCAGGACTAGTCAAGCCTCATGCTTGTTGTTTGTTTTATGCTTGTTTTTTTTTTTTTTTTTTTAAATAGGAATTGCATTAGCTGCTTCTCCTGTGAGCTCATTTCACTAAAGGACCCTCTGCAGAATTAATTCAGCGTAAGGTCCCTTATGCCCTAGAAGGAGGCAGGACTCCAAGAAAGGTCTCATTTTTGACATTTAGACAACAAACTGCTTTCCTTTACTTTCTGACAACACAACACAGTGAGATTCATAAGAAACTGTTGCTTCAGTCTCATTGCTTAGCAGGAACTTTAGCTCATTATTTCATTTTTATCAGTGTGTGATAGTCTCAGTTTTAATATTATAAGACACCTTTACCATATATCAGTAGGCCAATAAAGGATCAGATGGGACATCAGGAATATTTTGAACCTAAACACAACTTCCAAATCAAAACCTAGCTCTAGTTCCTAATCATGGGGAAATTTTTTAAAAATGAAAGTCAAAATTGCTTTAGAAAATCCTTGTAAAGGCTGCTAAAAATTACTGCTAAAAACTTGCACTAGTAAACAAATCTAGAAAGGACATGCAATTTTAATGAGGTATTGAGGCAATATCTTAAAAAAAAGCTACAAATCCCAATAAAAAATAAATCACCACATTTTTTTTTAAGACAGAACGGGTGATTGATGCTCTACAGCTTATAATGGAGCTTACCCGGTACTAAACACTGAATGGTACCTTAAGAAATGATTCAGCTGGTGAATGTGCAATGCATTTGTTACATCTGTTCATAGGGGTCCAAACCCACCTCCATTACTAACACAAAAGGCTGTGAATTTTCAGCTTCTAATAACACCATTAAACTTGTAAGCTGCACCTCTGAAACTGCACCTGGGGTTCTCATATCCTCCCACTCTGATATTAAAAATATTCTGTGCATCAGCTGTTATTATGCATGTAAAAATGACACAAAGAGGAGCTTTTTCCACAGGCTCATGCTGACACCAACGCCCTTATTCATTTTAACTGTAGTATGAGGATTTTTGTCCAGGTAATCATAATCACTGAGAAAACAGAACTTCAGTGGACGAAGCTATTTAAGCTGTGTGCACTCTCGTGGAAGTTTTTTAGGAGTGCATTTAAGAAAGAATTGTTTCCAATAACATCTTCAGTGGAGTTAGAAAAAGCTGTCTTTGAACCCCTATTAAAGTTTTGACAGTCTGTAGCTGTGCTCAGAGCTGACTTTTGTTAGCCTGTTTCCTAAGTCAGTCCCTGTTCCTGAAGGCTATAACTTGTCAGTAAAACTTCAAGTCTTAAATTAGGCAGAGAAGACAATTCTTAGGGATGAAAGTAACAAAAATCTTGAAATCCTTTGGGATCACTCATAAGCTTTCTGCTCCAGCTTGCTGGTTTTGGTGCAGAATTGGTACATGTCCATTAGCCACTGTCCATTTAGTGAAACTGAAGTAATTACAAATATTGAAAATATTCTCAGCAGTTTTCAATATAATATTCAAAATACCAGAAACTGAAGCTAAAGCAAACAACCAGTCTGCCCAGACAAGTCAGACTGACTTTATCTGCCTCTCCAGCAGAGTGACAAAACCTGTAGCTAATGGGAACACGGTACACATGACTTAGCTTGTCTTTACTGACACTCTCCTTCTACACAGTCCACCCTGACACCACTATAAGCAAAATCACATAGCCCAGTTCATCTGATCAACTTCACAGACACAAACTGAAGTAACTAAATTAGGAGAAAGGTTGTGCTGTGTTGCTTCTTCTCAGCTGAGAGAAAGGCAACTTCAAAGAACAACTTGAATGGCCTGCTGTCTCTCCCTTAATTATTGACTATGAAATTAGCCTTAGGCAACTAGTCTCCAGGTTAAGCCTCAAAAGCCAGCAAAGATGAACCTGGGCATTGGAATAGATAAAGCTACTGAAATATGGGTGCAAAAATGACTGGAAACCATTCCCAGAGGAGTTAGCAAGGGTTGACAGGATTTAATAAATGCCAGTCTGCAGAACTCTTCCAGGTCTTAGACTCACTCTTTCTTAGAATTTTTACTGCTGAGCTGTTTTGAGAGCATGCTTATTAAATCTGCAGATGACAGAGAGCCAGGAAGGTCTAGAATTAGAAGGACAGGACTTACACTCAGTCTTGACCAACCAAAAACATGCACTGAGGAAATCACAATGCACTCAGGTAAAGGCAAGTGCAAATTATCCCACTCAGGAAGGACGAATACACTGAGGGGATGGTGCAAAATTCTGCAGAAAATATCTGGGGTGCAGGGGATGGCAAACAAAGTTTGGAGTCAAGAATGTTGTATTGCCACAACAATTGAAACAAGCCTAACGCAGACCCAGGACAAGGTAGAGGGAAGGGACACATCAAATAGGGACATAAGTACATTTCAAATGAGCTGCCAGAGGTCTGGAATTCCTATGGAAATACACAGTATTCATTCAGATAGTAAGTCTGGGTAAAAAAAAAAAGACTTATCTGATTATGTGCCAAAGAAATGGCATATGCCAAAAACAATGGCTAAAAATGCAGTTACGGAGGGCATAACAAACAAAGAGACTTTCTACTTGCCTACAGAAATAACTCTGCCTTTTATATCACGTTACTTCTTCAGGTAAGAAGAAAAGTTAAAATCTCTTGTGCTTGTCTTGGTCATTTACCTGTACAAATAAATATTTTCTGTGTTCTCATGGTGTTTTCAAAGTACAAACATGTTATGCCTTTGAGGATCCTTATTTTCCATTTTGTATGAGAACATGGGAAAAGCATCCTCTTCTGTTCAGACTGTTCAGTTCTGACAGCGTTAGCTGGCTGTGCCCCAGAGAGGCACTCCGTGCTGTGCAGTTAGCCCAGCAGAATGTCTTGCTGGAGTGCCTGTGTGATTTCATCCTCTTTTCACAGTAACCAGGAAACTAAACTAACTCTGTCTCTCCAGTTTCATGTGAGTGCTGTTCCTTCTGATAAATTTGGCCATCAGTAACTCTTCTTCCTTGCTAACAGCACCCTGAAAATTATAATGATGTGTAAAAGACATTAACTGCAAATGTGAAAAGAAACATCGAAATGTTATTAATACTCCTTAAATTTGAATATTCTAATCAGTCTCTATCAATGGCTCTATCTGCCATGATAAAGAATTCATAACACGCAGGGCTTACACAGCTGGACTGTGGCACCTCACGATGTCCTATGATGCATTTAAGACGAGCAGCACAGTGGTACTCAAAGAACTCCATGGTTCACTAGGAGAGCAACTTAATTCAAACAAAAGGCTGTGAATGAACACTTTGTGTTGCTATAGTTCTATGACAAAAATCAATAAAAACCTCTACAAGCTCTTTACTTGCGGCAGGCAAAGATAGCAGACAGAACTGGCAGGATATAAGTCACAGAACATGCATTCTTTTTGTAACAAACATATTTAGGCTGAAAATATGTGACTTAACGCCGTAATTTTAAGGCTTTGTCTATCATTCAGAGGCAAGATTGGGGGTTGGAACTAGGTGATCTTTAATGTCCCTTCCAACCCAAGCCATTCTATGATTCTATAAGTCTTCCTTGTAAGCTTATACAAGAAATCAACACCTGGCTAATATTAATAACTTCTGTATTTATTAAAGAATAGTAATTTGTGTTCTGAAAGCAGCACACTTACGGAAACAGCCACTGCCTGGAAAATCTATGCTTACCTCATAATAATGTATTTTCAGTTTCCTTAAAGGTATTTATGTAATGTTAATTAGAGATCAAAGATTATATAAGGGATAATACTGGTTCTGTTATTTAAGGCTATACTGGTTCAGATTGACAACTAAAACGACCTTAAAGAACTAGTTTCAACTAATCAAGTGGAAAGTACACAAAGCTGACAGGAACCACAAAACACACTATCAATAATCTTTACTTATAGTTTGACCTTATAGGATTGAAATACACGCTATTTATATTCAGTGAAAGTAAGAATATGCACTTTTTTCCCCTAAAAGATGTGACATATTTTTATGAATTGAGTTTTAGATTGACTAGAGTAAAAATCCATCCTACCTGAGTATAGAAAACTAATTCATTATTAGTAGTAATTTTGAAAAATGAATGGGGGAGGGAAACCCTGACTCCAGTGAAGCTGGTGGAGTTCTATCAGTAACTTAAATGCACTGTAGATTTAATGTTAACAGGCCAAATATGAGTAAACTGTCAAAGAATGCAGAAGAAAACCTGACATGTTCTAATTACTAGGGAAAAAAAAAAAGGCTGGGTATGTGATTTTACTTTGAGTTTCTATGTGCTTATTATATCTTGAATTATTGCATGTATACCTTATAAATACATACCGAGAATGCTTGTGAGATTTGTTTATTTCAAAAACCATGAGAAAAACAGCAGAAGAAGCTTTGGCACTTGATCTAGTGTCCTCTCTCACGTGTCCATATGTCCTTGTGACTATCCATGAGACAGTGTGGGATTGCAGTTCTGCAAAAGAACAAGGTGCATTTGTTAACTTCACAGCTCTGGGTGAAATGGCCACCAGTCCACATCTGTAAAACTTCTTGCTTCTACAACTAGTTCAAACAGATGAAAATCCTCCATAAAAACCACCTATTCTTTTCAAATGGGTTCCTCCAAAGCTGTGTCATTGCCTATAAATAACCATTATCATGTGAAATCTAAACCTTTCTGCCAGTAAGCAAGCACTTAGAAGAATAATGTATTATGCAAAATTAAATCATATGAATCATTTTGCAAAATATGATTTTTAAGTGGGTACAGGCACTTCATATATTATGCAAAGAACAGAAACGTTCCTTTACCTATCATGCTATATTTAGGATTTTTTTTTATTATGGAGAAATAAAAGAGATGAAAGGATGGGGGAAAAAAAGCAGCTGCAGAGAGAGACAAAGAGAGGCTTAGTCCTAAAAAGAAAAAAAAACACAACACAAAGTTTATTTCTAAGTGTCTCAGCTAATGTGATGTACGTAATGTGATGTGACGGTCCAGCTCACATAATGAATTCTACCTTTTCTCCCTTAGAGTCCAATTCCTGGAGCTGTGCAGTTTCCCAGGAATCTCATTTTTTACCTTAACAACAATTACAGTTTTACCGCTTTGTCTTGCAAAAAACCCCACCCCACCACACTCTAAAAATGAACAGGAAGGGTTCAAATGCAAATACAAACTCCCTAGTGCATTGCTTTTGATACATAGTGCATTTTAAAATAAAACTGTCTTTCCGTGCTTGATTTTCGAGCAGCTGCCCAAGCTGAGCGTTCAAGGCCAGGCCATACTAACTGGTGCCCAGCCTCCTGCAGGAGAAGCCGGATCTGGCCCTGGTGAGACCACAGCTCCCTCAGTGTGGCTCCCCCAGCCCTCAGGGCACAGCAGGGGAGGGAACTGAGGGCTGATGGACACAATCACAGAACGTCCTGAGTTGGAAGGGATCATCAGAGTCCAACTTCTGGCCCCACACAGGACAGCCTCAAGAATCCCACCAATGCACCCAAGAGCGTTGTTCAAACCCTTCTAGAACTCAGACAAGCTTGGTGCTCTGACCAAGGTGCTCCCTGGGGAGCCTGTTCAAGTGCTCAACCACCCTCTGGTAAGAAACCTTTTCCCAAATATCCAGTGTAAAACTCCCATGACACAGCCTCACGCCATTCCCTTGGGTATGGCATGTTCAACATGGGGGCACCAAGGCAACCACTCGCTACCTTCTTTCCAGCCCAGGGCTTCCAGGACCCCTTTGGGTCTCATCCAAGCGGTGTCACACCTGGAGTCCTGTGTCCAGTTCTGGGCCCCTCAGTTCAGGGAGGACATTGAGGTGCTGGAGTGAGTCCCAAGAAAGGCAACAAAGCTGGTGAAAGGTCTGGAGCACAAGTCCTGTGAGGAGCTGCTGAGGGAGCTGGGGTTTTTCAGCCTCAAGGAGGCTCAGAGGGGACCTTATCACTCTCTACAACTGCCTGAAAGGAGGGTGTAGCGAGGTGGGGCTCGGTGTACAAGCGACAGGACAAGAGGACACGGCCTCAAGCTGTGCCAGGAGAGGCTTAGGTTGGACATTAGGAAGAAGTTCTTCACAGGAAGGGTGACTGGACATTGGAATGGGCTGCCCAGGGAGGTGGAGGAGTCACCATCCCTGTAGGTGTCTAAGGAAAGACTGGACATGGCACTTAATGCCATGGCCTAACTGACACGGTGGTGTTCGGTCACAGGTTGGACTCGACGATCTCAGAAGTCTTTTCCACGCTAACCGATTCCGTGATTCCGCGGTGCTGTGACGGGAGGGGACGGAGGGCAGGAGGGCGGCTGCGAAGGCGCGAGGGGGAGGGTGGAGGGCGCATGCGCGCGGCGCCCGCCGGGCCGCCCCTGCCTGGTGCGCGCGGACGGGGAGCGCGAGTGTGGGCAGCGGTGACGTGATGACGCCGCTGTGCGCGTGTCGCCAGCCGCGCGACCCACGCACGGTCCGCCGGGCTCGTGCCTGCTGCTCCAGCCGGGCCGGCGCGCGGGCGGGGCGGAGGCTCCATCCCTCCTCCATCCCTCCTCCATCTCCTCCTCCTCCTCCTCCTCTCCGTTCTCCTCCTCCTCCTTCTCCTCCTCCCCCTCCTGCCCGGGTCCCCTCTCCGACGGCCCGGCCCCTTCCCCTCGGCGGAGCGGCGCCTCCTCCTCCTCCCGCTCCCGGCCGTGCCGGACAATAGGGACGAGCGCGGCGCGTGTCCCCCGGCCCTCCATGCCCTCCATGCGCGGCGCGGGGCAGCGGCGCTGACAGCGGCTCCGCGGGCGGCAGCGCGCCCGAGGGCGGGCGGCAGCGCGCCCGAGGGCGGGCGGCAGGGAGGGAGCGGCGGCGGCCGCGGGCTGCGGGCCGGGACTCGCCGCCCCGGGCGCTGACAGAGCCCTCCCGCTCCGCCGCCTCCCCCCCGCTCCCGCCGGCGGCTCCCGCCGGGCTTTGGCGGCAGCGGAGCACAAAGGCGCGGGGCCCGGCGCGGCCCGGCCCGGCCCCCCGGGGGGCGCGGGGGCGGCGAGGAGGCGCCGGGCCCCCGCGGGGCTTCGCCGCCGGCCCTTCCCTGCTGCGGGGAGCCCTGCGCGGGCAGGTGCGGCGGGCGAGGCCGCTGCCCCGCGGCGGGCCGGCGCACCGAGGCTTCGTCAATGGAAGTATGTTACCAGCTGCCCGTGCTGCCGCTGGACAGGCCGGTGCCGCAGCACGTCCTCAGCCGCAGAGGGGCCATCAGCTTCAGCTCCAGCTCCGCGCTCTTCGGCTGCCCCAACCCCCGGCAGCTCTCGCAGGTAGGCACCACCACCGGGCCCGCCACTCTTGCCCGCCTGCGCCCGAACACCGGCGGCGGCGGCGAGAAGATACAGCATTTAATAGATTTATGGCTGGTTATTGCCGAGCTTATCTCTGTAGTATCGGTTGCGAAGCGACTGGTGAGCTCCTTGGGGTTTATTTCCATAGCCAGTGGATTATTTGTTTCTTCTGTAATTTTTAAGCAAGGGCTGTTTTCTGTCTTTTTGTGGTTCTTTGTTTCCATTTTTTTTTTAGCTTGGGCTGTATTTGAAGGGTCCAAATTTCCTACGGGATTGCCAAAAGCTGCAGCGACTTTGCTGAAATGGTGAACATGCACTGCAGTGTTTTATTTGGGATGCTGTGCTTTTTCTCCCTCCAACTATTGAGACTTGGCAGTCCGTCTAGAAGGAGACAAAGATCCTTGGCTTTTTCTTTTTCACGGTATTGTTCCCTGCCCACATTACATCAGTCACAATATGAGCTGCACTGTATTTTGTTTCATCTGATCATGCTGGAAATACTACGAAAAGGGTCATAACGTATCAGGACAAAAGGCAGGTTTTTCTTGTGAACACTGCCCTAAATTCTGAATTTGCGTTAGTATGGTTTCCCAGCACCTAGTGATAAAATTATATTCTAGCGGAAGTCTCTGGAGAAGATTATGGTGGAAAGCATGCGTTTTGGTGGGGAATCAGCCCGTTTGGCTTCTAAGGATTTCTTATATTGAGGTTGAAAGGTCTCCTTAAGTGTTCTGATGTATGTTGTCCTCACAGAAGATGCTGTCTTTGCTCTTTTCTCGTGTAATGATATTTTTTTTTCTGTACATTTTTGGTGTATCTTATTACATTATTCTACTTCTTTTCATGACTTCTTCATAGATGCACATGTAGAAATTACAGAGCTGCCAGTCACTTTTGGCTTTGTCCCTGGTTTGGAAGCAGTGAAGCTCTCTGTGTGTGTGAGCATTAGGCACGTGTATGTTTGGACAGGAAGAATCAACAAAATACTGTGTTAATGACCAGGAATGCATATGGTAATAATTATTAGCAAGCAAATGAAGATGGACGTGTGTTGACAATGCTTCCTCCCCAAATCTAAATGTAATAATTGACAAAAACTTTGCTTTTATGACAGATTAATTTTCCATGTAGCAGCTCAGCTAGGATCTTTTCCATTTGTAGTGCATGTTCTGAGTTGTACTTGGTGATGGTGACTTTCCCTTGTTTATAAATTGTCTTGAAAGTCCGGCCTAATGGAGCACGTTTTGTTCTGTGCAAATAAGAGAGGAGTTTCTCTTGTTTGAAGCATTTATGGTTTTCTGAAAAGGAATAGTCAAAATGGGCAAGGTGATATATTGTATTCCTTCCTGTATGGCCTCCAGAGCAGGTGACGCATGAAGTGTATACAAGCTTATCAAATTAAATATGGTATTGACATTTAAAGTAGGGTTTTTTCCCCCCCAGCTTTCAAGCTTCTCAATGGATTCCTTGTTTTCTGACCAATATGCTGCAGGTATATTAGTGAGTTACAGGAAGAGGTGCTTGAATAACTTGTAAAAAAAGAGAAACTATATGTGTACTTGACCAAGTAGTGTTTTGTTTGCATAAACCAAAGAACTAAGTTCATGCATTTACAGAAAGGAATTAGGATATTTTAGTCAGGAAGCCTTTGTTATTATTGGACTTCTGATTAGAATACAGCTATGCTTGCTGGCTTTACACGTTTTTTTCCTTTCCCCGAAGTCTTCTGCAGACAATATGATGTGAATGTCTACCAGACCTCCAATCACAGGCTGGTGTAAATGATGGACTAAAGCATCACCAGTGAGATTAATGATTCTATGTAAATCCTGAACTTTTTGTCACCTTGCAAGTCTCCTGTAAGACTAGGAGTATTCCAGTTCCATTGCTGTTCAAAGAGGTCTGAACCCGTACTGCTCTGTCATTCTCAGTCTTCTGCTCCAGCTAGCTTTGGGCAATAAGAGTAAAAGTGGAGGTGTGTACTCAAGAAGCTGGTATGTACAGCCAGCGTTTTACAGCTAATATGCATTTAGCAGGTTTTCTTAAAAAATGTAAGGTCTTGAAAATTGAATTCCTAGTTAGAGATTAAAAGTGAAATGGTGGAGTCATAAAATGTTTTAGGCTTATCCTTTCAGCAAGGCGGTATTTTATGTAGGAAACACATGTGAGGTAAATGCATGCTACATTAGAGATATTTAATTTTGACAGCGCTAAGTAGGCCAATATCTATCTCTGTATATATTAAGTGAAATTTTGGTTTTGTGAAGTTTCATTAGATGACTTTAAAAAGGGCCCTATGTTGCTTTTTAAAACTTAAATGAAGTGATGCGGCGAATGACCTCAAGAATTCTGTTCTACTTCTCTCAGCCCCAGGAAGGATAAATTGTACTTACAGTGTTATTAGCAGATGTTTGTCTAATCTGTTTGCGTAATCTGTTTTTTAAGATACAGTCTTATGAGGTGAGTTGACATAACTCATTGTTGCTGAAGGTTAAAAGTCCTGTCACTGGGCACGTTACTGCTTCCTCTATGCCATCTCCGATGCTTGTCAGGTGTTTGCTGATTCAGTTCACCAAAACAACAGAAAACTAACACAAGCAGCAAACTGGGTAGCTTCCTGCTACCTCTTTGAATAAAATATGCTTAGTGAAGTTTGTCAGAACTGATTTAAAGAAAAAGATGGTACCACTAGGCTTTTGAAATCCATAAAAGCCTCAAATAATAGAAATTATGCAATCTCACTAGTCAATTTTTCGTAATAGTGCTTAAGTGCTCTTGTCAGGAGAGTTCTTTCTTAATACTGAATTAAATCTTTCTTGTGGTGATTTATATCTTTTACGATCCCCAGTAAATGCAGAAAAGAGCTTATTCCTTTTCCTTTGTAGTTTTATGTATGAATTATTTCCCTGTAGTTGTATTTTTGTTAATTTCAAAGTTTTTACAACAGAAATAATAAAAGTGACATCTCTTACCTGAAGGTTATTGTGATATTTATTGTTCAAGTCCAGCCAAGTGAAAAGCTGCTATTGTATGGGTTTATACAATTGTTTGAGTTAATAATTTTCTTTGAATGTGAAATAATTTTAAATGCTAGTGTTTTTAAGGGCACTTGAAATGGGTAACTAGTGAAATGATCAGGACATTTCACGCTGAGTTGAAATGACCAGGACATTTCATACAGATGAGATTGAATTTAGCTTCACTGTGAGATAAAGTGGATGTTAAGTAGTACCTTGGATCATACATTTAGGGTATTCATTCCAAATGTTACAAAATTATGTTTTTCAGATTAAAGCTGAGCTTTCAGAGAACAAATTTTGATTTATTGCCTCATCTAGTTTTTAGCTTGTGTTATAGTAATAGCAGTAAAAAAGAGGTTCTAAAACTATTCTTAGTGTGAAAATTTATAGTCTGTATTTTTTATGAATAAGGGTTTATAATGAAAACTGCTTCACAAATATGGCTGCAAACGCTTTTAAATTGTCCTGTGTTGCACTCCCCCAATCCTCCAAGCTGAATTGACGTAAACATATCATAAATGAGTAAGAAAACTTTGGCCTAACCTGCTATTTTTGACAAATTTATCTCCCTCTACTTTGTAACTGGTTCGGTACTTTCTTCAGTTTCTCCAAAAATGGCATCAGTAGTATCTAGTAGAAATGTCTGAATAGAAGTAAAGAATCTAGTTTTGGCCTTTATCCTTAAATGATTGAAACTGATGATGGTAAAGAGAGATATCTCCTAATGATGAAATTGCGTGAAGAGGGAATGGAGCAATAATAGAAGACTCCGTTTGAATCTTGGAAAGGTAGACACTGTCTCCACTTGAAGCACCAAGGATTACTGTGTACCAGGTAATACCATGTACTGCTCCTTGTGTTTGATAAGCCAGTTCATAATCCTTCTTCATTCGTTCTCCATTTTGCGCATTTAAGCAATGTAGTGTCGTACTTTGTGACTTCTCATATGTTATACACCTGAACAATAGACTGTAGATCGTGCACATGGAATCCTAGTTTTGACTTGGAGGATGAAGTGGAGAAAAAAGTCACTAAGAGGAACTGGAAATGTCCTGCATTGATGGATTCTTCAGTGAAAGGCATACACTTCCTCTGAAAAATGTGTTCTCCAACATTAACCAAGTGTTTTGGCCCCCTTTTGCTGTGTAATTTTTCACTGTTTGTTACCTGATGTGATCCAAACATGTTCCACTCTGCATGTAGCATGACAGGTTCCAAGGCAGAATTGAGAGGTGTATTTATATGGTCTGAACATACACATTAGTCTTAAATTCCATGGTTGCACCTTTTTGCTGGGAGAAATGTTAGCCTGACCTATTTTTCCCTTGCAGCTGCTCATTTCTACTCCTGCGTTTTCCTTTTAGCTGTGTCAACTTCTTTTTTTTTTTCCCTTTTTTTTTTTTTTTTAATCAGATTATTTTTCAGCCTTGGCTGACTCATAATACAGTTTCATAAACGATTGTGACTGTTAGTAAGGAGGAAGAAGTACACCACAATGCTAGACCAGGAATAACGAGCAGTGGAGAGGCAGAAGGAATGCCTTACCTTGGCCCTACTATTGAATGTGAAACCTTACCCCAAATTCCTTTCTTTTCTTATCCTCTGTTTTTCATAACTTTTCTTCTATACCCTTCCAAACCTCTTCATCAATGTTTGTTGATTGCTTGCTCTTTCATTAGCTTTCTCCTGCCATTTCCTGTATCTCTGCTGCATGAATAATTAACGAGTTGAAATAATGAAATAATTTTCATGTTGTGATTCCTAGCCTCTGGAATTATTTCTGTGTTGCTGCTATGCTTGCCATTCCCTTCATCTTGTATTTATTGTGTCTGGTTGCTGAGATTGCATCTATTCATATGAGAGGCAGAGACTGATTCTGCACACAGCACAGACAAGTTCTGATTGAGGCTTTCATGCACTACAGTAATTTTATGTGGCAGTTCTTTTTTAAAATGCTCTGAGTTTTATTACCAATTAACCTTTTCATATATCGTAGTGTAAGGCAACATTGGTACTTTCATTCTGCAAAAGATCATAGCAGCTTATTTCGTGGCCTGTAATTGTCTGTGTAAACAGAATAATAGTTTAAACTCCCCATTAATTAGATTGTCTTAAATCACCAGAAGTCAATTCTTCTTTGTCCAGATTGTGTAATAGTATGTTTTGTGCTTTGTATGAACCTCAATTTTCTCGTGCTATCTCTAAAGAGAAATTGGTTTGAAAAGAGATTGTAATTTGGTGCCCTTTAGGTTGTGAAATACTGAATTTCAACCATAAAACAATTTTACAAGAAGACAGCATTAGTCTATGAATATTCAGTATTCTATATGAACTAATTATATAGTAATAGGATGCAAATACAAGGTTATTGGAATTAGGAGTGTTTTGAATGGGATGTCTGTTTAAGCAGCTTTTCTTAAAACAACTCTCTTTTTGCTAAATAAGTCTGGTTTTTTAGGTTGTTTGAGAAAAGGAACAGCATCCAAACTAGGTTAATTGTGAGTCAATATGGTAATTTGCTCAATTTTGAGTTAATAAAGTATCATAGAAATAATGTAATTTTCCGACACATCTGTTGTTCTGCAGTTTTGGCTTGTGGAAAACAATGTTGAAGACGTCTGCATTTTGAAACTATTTCCTCCATTCTTTTATTTTCTGCAAAGTCTATGGTGGAAGAAACCCCTGGTAATAGAATTTGTTAAAAGAGTTCTCACTCATGTCAGTGATCATTGACTTACTGTTTCTTGTGTTTCTCTCATCACTCAGTATCTACAAGATTCCATTGGTTTTCTGCTAACATTGTAGATTTCTGAATGTACTCAGTAATTTTCTGGCATTGCGAATCTCAGATTTGTGGCTTTATTTCCAAGTCCTGCTGGGTTACAGCTCAGATATATGAAACACCTTTTGGATTGGACTAAACATGTTGTATTTGCCTTTATTACAAATTCACTGAACCTGCATGGAAATAGTGAGGAATTTGACAGCTCAGATTAGTTTGGTGGTTTGCCTTTTTTTTCCCCCCAGAAGTGTGAAACCAAAGTAACTTGTTTGTCCTTTACTGTGTAAATCTTAGCTAACATACATCAGCACTTTCCTCATGTGAATTTGTACAGTGAGTGTGTCAGATACAAATTCATGTATCTTATGATATGATTAAAGGAAAGTAGTGTATTCTGTCAGAATATCTGTTCCTTGTAAATGAAGGTCTGAGGATGGGCATGCTAAAACCTTGAATCTTAATCTCAATAATCATACTACATAAAGCATTTAGTGCAAATAGTCCTTTGTGTGCATTCACAGCTAAATGAAATATTCAATTCTGCTCAAGAAAACTCTTTTATATAAGCAAATAGAAATACTTGGTGTGGGCATGCACATGCATATGGGGTCTCACAGGAAGCATGTTTCTGGGACCAGGAATTGAACCCAGACCTCTCAAATTCTGGTTCAGAGTTATGCACAGAAATCCTTATAGGAAAACTTGGAAGCATTTGTCTTTCATTAGATGTGAAGTTTTCCTCAGTTTGTTCTGATTATGTCATTAACAAGTAACTGCAGTGTAAATAAGCACCCTGTGTAATCCAGCAAGGCAGCCGGCCAAAGACAAAATATTTTATTATAAAAATACAGTTCTGGGAAACTGGATTTACGATTTAGCTGGGGAATTGTTTATTTGGATGTTTACATCCTAGGTGTATTGAAAGGAGTTTGTAGCCAAATATTTTGTTTTCTTTCTGTTTGAAAATAAATTTGTGGCTGTTATCTCACCCTCCCTGCCCTCCTCTCTTCCATATCCTGAGAATTTTTTACTTCTGTTACAGCAGTCTGGCTCCTGTTTTCCTTCCACTTCCCCCCCTTTTATACACCTTTGATATGGCAATCCGATTTATTATCTTCCTGACCACACTCCCACAATAATTATAATTAAAGAGATTCTTGGAGTCTGCTTTTCATCACAAGGCAGAGGGTGAATTCTTTTCTCAGCTCCTAGCTGAATTTGTGAAGGAGCCAAGATTTGCAGCAGGCCCTCCTCCTCTTGCCTGCCTGAGCATCAGAAAGAGTATGCTGCAATGAGAATAATAAAGAAAGCTCTGTATTAGCAGAATATTTTACTATTTCTTCCACTCCTTTCTGCCAGATGAGACATGTGGAAAGAAAGAGACTGGTTCCTTTACCGGTGGTAGGGATTTTTTTCCTATCTCTCCCCCTGCCCCCCCCATAGCAGACGTAGCTGGAGGCTACTCTGACTAGTAAAACTGGATATTTAATACATACGAAACACAACCTATTGCCCCCTTTAGGACAAGGGATCAATTCTATCCCAAGGGATAAAAAAAAACAAAGGAAGAGATACAGGAACCTATTCCAAGGCTGTGAGGGAAAAGTTATAATGAGAAGCTTGAGAGTTCTGTAGGTGGAACAGGAAAGGTGTAGTAACTTTGTGAGAGATTTCTGTCTGATGTGATGGATCTTAGTTGTCTTAAAATGGAGGTATATGTGGTGTTAGGATGGTGGCAAGCAATTTCATGAGGGACTCAGTTGTATCTTTAGATCACAAAAAGTCATTACTCTTAAGAAAAAGACATAGAATACTATAGTGTGGTAGTGGAGGAACTGAAGCTGTCATGGCAGGAGTGACACTGGCCTGTGTTAATTCTTGCTTTGTTTGTAGCTAATTTGCTCCATATATTGATGTTGCAGTTAATGGTGTGCTGCAGAGAAGGTTTCACATTTAGTCAGGCATGAACTTGCAGTTCCATTTTCTTAAACTTTTCAGTAAAGTTCATGTGCCACAGTAATCTCCTGAAATGTGCATGTGTGGCAGGGGTGTGTGTCTTGTCAGTAGTGCCTTATCTTCTCTTTTGGAATGGTAGAGTCCTGTAACCAGTTTTCAAAGAGCCTGGAGTACTTAAATTTCCTAGATTATTATCTGTGGAATTTTAGACTTTAGATTTCAGCAACTGCAATAATTGAGCTCTTTCTGGTATTGGGCAAAGAAAAGTCTGTAGTTTCTTTTCCAGCTGCAAGCATGGTGTGAAACAGCTAAATAACAAATATCTATGTATGGAAGTAAAGGTGAGTTTTCTTTGATGTTCTTGTTTATTATGAGAGATCCAGAGAGTAATTTTATGGAGTTTTGTTGTTATTTCTCCTGCTGTAAAGTCTGAGCTACATTTTCTTTCGTGTGGTGATAATAGGAATTTCTGCATTTTTTACTAAATTTATACAGTATATTTAATCAGCTTTTCCTAACTTGTTTTCATTTGGATAAAATAAGCTGATTACATCTTTGTCCAGATAAAACGTCTAGTATATAGCTCACCACTTGACAGAGGAAATGGGAAAACTTTATGGCCTGAATTTAAAAAAAAATTCATCTTGAGTTTCTTACCTTGAGAAACTCAGAATTTCCCAAATATTTAAAAAAAATTGTTGTCCCCTCAATGTTTTTTCCCCTTCTCTTTTCAAAAAGGGTATTAGTTCTCTTCTGCATATAGTCCCCCTGCTTATATCTTTGTCACTTCAGATTATTGCGATAATTTTGCAACTTGCCATAAATAAAGACTCGAAGTTAAACACAGCAAATTGCAGGTACTAAATTCCTGAAGTTTTGTTTGCGGGGAATATGTTGGACTTGTACTTTGTGATCTATATTGAGCTTTAGGCCCTTTAAAGGAGAAGAAAGGCTTCATCTCCACAGGAGCATTGAATGGTTGAAGCTATGGTTACCTTGTATTTTTTCGTGTGCTACTATGGCACTATTTTTCTGCTAGTGCCCTTTCAGCTTAAGTTGAAGTCTAAAGAGATGGGGTTTTTTTTTGTCTTAATAAAAGGCCCTTGCTCAAAATTCTCCACCTGCTACCTTTTGATAAAATAGATTGTAAGTGAAATAATCAGCCGTACACTACAAGGCTAAACTATTTTCATGAGATTTGTAGAAAATATGGTTTGAGAGCATTAGACAAGAAGTTATTATTTATGATTGGCTGAATAAATAAGACCATTATGACTAATGAAGTTTAAGTTTTTTTTCTTAATTCTTAATATTGTTGTATTTTATGAGAACATGGTGTAGGAAGAACTATATGCTGAAAAATCTGACTGTATTGAAAGCAATTTGCAAGCCAGGAGATCAGATTTTTTTTTTTCTTGTGAACATGGCAGAGAGTCTGGTTAGGGTAGGAGGAGATGAAGGTCGATAAGCTAAAGAATACATCTTAAGTTTGTTTCTTAGTGTAATAAAACACATTACAGAAGTTTTTTGTTTCTGACATGCCTCAAATTAAGATTGTTAAAGTTAAGTACAATGGTTTTTGGATTTAATGAGTCATGAAAAATAGGAGGTTAATTTCTTTAATTCTGCCTTGTTTGATGCTTTGTAATGCTGTGTTTGTTGCTTGGAGAGGCATGGTGGTTGATGATTACTGTTGACAGGAGCCATAGTTTTTATTACTATTACTATTTTAAATGGAAATTCTTTTTCAAGTAAGAGTTTTATTTAATGTCTGCAGTCATACTTGCAAAGTGCTTTTGGTGTAGTGTAAGCAGTATGGCTCGTGCAGTAATTGCTTTTAGCTGTGTATCTTTACTAGTGCTGACATTTGCACTTCTCTGACCCTGCAGAAAGCTGGTTTACCCGAGCAGCAGTAGCAGAAAGCCCTTTAATTTTTGTAGCAATAATTTTCTGCTGCTTTGTCTCTCCTTGGCTTTCTTGCAGGATCTGAGGAGTGTTGGTGCAAGGGAAGGAGCAGGGATGTGCAGGCAGAGGCCACACAGTGTGTGGCAACATTGACTCAAGTTGTTTCCATTGCAGTTGGAGGAATGTCCAGATCGCCGACAACTGTGTGGAATTGTTTCACTTTCTTCTCAAACAGGAGGGGGCTGAGTAATTCTGTGGTGTTATTCAAATTAAATAATGCACTGTGTCAGATTTTTAGTACTCCCTAAGGAGCATTGTGCACCCCATATATTTTATATATTCTTTTTCTTCACATAGCTTCAAAATCTGTAATTTCATCTCTATTAGATGAATCCATGGTTTAGTGTATTTCAGATATTGTATAGATGTGACTTGATAGAAAGAACACTTTGAAAGGACTGTTGTTAACTTTTGATCAAATGCTTGATGAAGTACATTAAGTCAAAAGAATCTGTATTTCTTTTTATTTTTTAACTAAAACATCCAATTTCAAAATTTGGGTTAATAGACTTCAAAATATGAAGTCTTTTTTTTTGTCATCTGTATGAGTAGTAAATTTAAAAATAATGTACAAATGAAAGGTTATTTTCATGTAAAACCAAAAGCATCTTTATGCATTTTTTTTAATGAAATGTAGCTATGGTTGTTACAGTTTACAAATGAAATATGTGAGAACATAAGGATCAGTCCTGTCATTTGTCTTTGAGAATTGTTTAGCATACTTCAAAGGCTTGTTAGTGTGTGTTTTTATGTGGGAGTGAGTGTACATGTATATATATACACACACATGAAAATAAATATATAGAGATATACATATATGAAATTATGGTAACTGAATAAGGATATGCTGGGTGCTGCATAGATTCAGAAAGGAGAAAAAAAATTATATTTATTGTACCATTTGCTAGCATGTTGCCCTGGGTCCATCAAGTCACAGGAGAAAATAATATCCTAAATATAATAATTTCGGGAATACTTGTTGCTTTCACTTGATCTTTCCAAGCAAGAATTTTATACTTATTAGATTGTACTTATTGGGTCACCTTTATCATTTACAATAAGGTTTTAGAAGCTTCTGGTCAGAATAAACAATAGATAAAGACATATTAGTTTTACAGTTATAAGTGCTTCAGGATGATGTCAGATAACTGTCAGGATTGTTCTTTCTAGCTGTTTGTTTGTTTGTTTGTTTGTTTGTTTTCCCTTTCTCCAGATTCCTTGTGTAACATACCTCCTTCAAACTTTGTAGAGCTTGCCCCGAAGCATGTCTTGAGCCAAGGACAGTCGAACGGTAAAAGCTGACTCTCTGTGTTACTGAGTTGCCAAGTCAAACAAACTTGGATTGACCGTGTACATGTGTGCACAGTTGTTCAGCCATCCCTTTCTGCTGAATTTAGTAGAGCACACAGTATGCTGATTATGTTGATTGGCAGAATTATTTTGAATCCCAGCCTGAAGTGCATTCAGTTCTGTTGGAGGTATTTGTGGGTGGGCTCATTGGGGGCCTGTGTGGAACCCAGCGCTTGACCTAGGAGCGGTGCCTTGAGTGAGTTAGGATGCCGTATGCGGTCTGCCCAGAGTAGCACCATGAGAACGTTCCTGGAAATTGACAACAGTCAAGGAGATAAAACAGGCTGTGCTGCTGGTACGTTTACTGGATCATGATAAAAGAGAAGAAGCTGCAAGAATAAATGTATTGGTTTCCATTTCACACGTGCTGGCATTTGAGGAGAGGATTGATCAGTAGTGGATGATGGGTCTGCAGATGAAGTAAAACTTGAGGATTGAAAAGGTGATGTGTATGGGCATCCTTTCTTAGTAGCTCTTCATCTTTGCTTTAGAGGACACTGCGTAAAGGTCTAATGTTTGTGAGAACAAAGAACGAGGAATGGCAGTGTATGAGAGATGTGCCACCAGTGCCTTTTAGGGTTTGTTCCCTTTGGGAAAAGGTGAAGATCAGATAATCTGTGTGATGTGCATGATGGCACAATATTACCTCTGCGTTTCATGAGATTGTTGTGAAAGCAATATGGTTTTGTGGAAAGCACACATTGATCCCCATCTGTTTCATCTGTTGCATTTTCTCACCTCTGCTGCCCACTTTGTGGCATTGCTTTCTTCATGTTTCTTCATGGTGGCTTAGGCCCAGATACAGCCTCTCAAAACATTCCATGGAAGTTTCAGGTGTCTTTATGAAGTCCAGTGCTTCACTTCACTATGAAAGTGCCAATAAAAACAAGTTTGGTGAATAAAGGAAATGGATCTATTGCAAAACTACAGAATATTTATTCGAGTAAATGTAATAAGTTTTTAAGCAGGTCTCTGCTCTTTAGGAATTCCACTGATTTATGCTTTGAGAAAAAGAAGGAAGCAGCTCTTGTTTGGAGGAGAAAGCTGTGGAAAGCTTTTAAGGCTTCCATGGACACCTAGGTGTGGATGTGCTGTCATGTAGTGGTGGTGTATGCTTTCATCCCTGCTTCTCGAGAAGCAGCATTCTCTGCTGGCTATGGGCTGTGCCACTACTTCTCTGCAGGGAGCGAGAAAAGACTGTGCTGCAGAGAGTATGGCAACACCTACACAATACAGAGGAGTCTCCAGTGAGGCAGTAGTTGCTGAGTTACGGCTTCCAGCATTGAGCTTGCTTCTCAATTGTTTCTTCAGTGCCTTTGTATCAGTTTTCTCATCCTTGTTGTAACGATATAGTAGCCTCTAGCACTGTCAGAGCAGTGTGATGGCTCTCACTCTTCTGTTCCAGTGGTCTTTCAAGCCTCTCTGCTTCATGTCCATCAGATCTGTGATACTGTCTCATAGGTGCTGTAATGTGCTCCCTGTTTGGTCCCCTGAGCTGCTGCTTTGCCTGTGACTCCAGCAGATTGAGGACTGCTGTCTTCATGCAACTGGGATAAAGGGGCTGCATTTGAGGCAGTCTTAGAGTTGAAGTGACTTGGAAAAGGAAGGATATAGAAAAAAGACTAGTGTGTGTGCTAGTGAGTTACTTGGCTGAAATGTGCATTTTAAATTTTTCTCAGTACTGTTATGAAAAACAATGTTACAATAAGAAGTCAAAATACTGTTAAACCTCTGCTCTAGTGCTGAAAAATTGTACAAGGAGTGTAGGTGAGATAAGGGACTTGTCATCTCTGCCCTAACAGCAGTGACCTCTCATGTCCTGTGTGATCTGGTTGAAGGGTGCTGCTCAAGTGTCAGTCTCCTTCAGTATCTCTGTTCCCATCTCAGCTATGCAGATACACAGAAATTTATCCCTTCACTGAGCTTTTTTTGGAATCTTTACTCCTTCATAAATTCCCTTTCCAAGTCTTGCAGGCTCTCCTATGGGCTCCTTTGTCTGCCATAGAAAATGATAGTTCTGCTCCTATACTTTTGAGGGGAAGAGGGATTTGTGCTTAGGGGGAACGGATCTAGTCAGTCTATAATCTTTCATGGTGCTGTTTGAGACAGAAAAGGGTTGAGAATGAAGATAAATATTTTGGGGTCTTATGTTGCCAGCTGGGGCCCAGAGCTAGTAATACAGAATTACTGGTGCAGATACTGTAATAGGCAGTAGTGCTGGATTCCTTGTGTCCTTTCACTTTTAACTGCAGTGTACTCTTGTGGTACATTGTTTTTTTTTATTGAATGAAATTAATGTTTAGGCTTATTTGTGAAAAATTGCTCTGTTAGATAAGGACATGTCTTTGATAATAGCTCTTTTATGCTGTATCTACAACACTTATTTAAGCCTCCAGCAGCAACCATGGGTTATTCTGATTACTGGGTATGTTTTTTGCTGCAGAGAGCAACATGATATCTTCTACCTCTAGAGAAAGCATCTCTGGTTGGTGGGCTTTAAAATAAAACGTTATCTTGGTATTCCATAGACATTAAAATGCTATTGGCATGATAAGCAACTGCATTTATCTTTCATGAGTGTTCACCTTCATGAGTATATTTTAAGTATTTAAGTATCAAATTATTCTGTTTGACTTTTTAATAGACATTCTACTAAGGAGAGGACTGCCAAGCTGCTTGTTTTTAAAGGTCTCAGGCAGTGTTTGAATGAAGCTAGCAAGTGGACAGATGCATAAGGGCTGTTCTTGGTAATGCTGGCTCTTCATCATGCTATGTGAGAACTCCAGTAATTGGTCCTTCGTACTGAGAAAATGAAGCACTTAAAGTTTGCATCTCCTACTTTTTTGTCTAGGAATGCTGGGGTTTTTTTTAACGTCACAACTTTAACTAGAATTCATCAAACAAATATGTGTTATTTAGAAGTGTGAGCTGTGCTTTTTGATACACAGAGGTAAAATATTTCAACAGTAGTGTGAAGGAGAAAAACCCTGTTTGAATGTGTAAAACTAGTAGGAAAGAGGCAAAAGGTATAGCTGAGCCTGTAATTTAAAAGGGGAAAAAAAACTGAGGAGGGAAGGGGATGTTCATGGGTAGATGTTTCAGATATTTGAGATGGGAGTTCCTGTCTAGTGGTATTTAAGAACTGTGCATTCTTTGCTCTTGTCCTTTGATTGATTGTAAGGGTACAAAAGGTGGCTCAAGTGCAGTCCTCTGATTTCTGTTGGAAGTGGTAAAGGGACAGACTGGATCATTCATTCGTTCTCTCTGTCAGACACACTCGTAGCCACACACTTTAACAAGAAATAAAGGCATTTGAAAATGTTATATGTGGATGGACAAGTTTTGGAGTCACAAATTTTAAATTGTTCTACAACCATAGACTAAATTATGGCAAAAGAGTGCCTTCTTAAAGATGATTAAGGAGTTATAAGTATTCTAAGAGCAGCTCTTGAGGCCATAGGGCACAAATTAATTCTAATTAGCCCATGGTGGAATGTGTCATTGAGGTTTTTAAAACTGACTGTTCTATATGGTAGATATCCCAGCATGTTTTTTGAGATGTTTCGCCATGTTTAAATCCACACAACACCACCTGGAGGGTTCTTCTTTAAATTACCAGTCTGCTTTGTGATGTGTATCTCCAAATCCAGCTGACAACTCAAAGCTTTGAACATCTGCAGGGACCACATTACATAAGTGTGTTGGCACCAATGTGCGTTCCTCCCACGCGTTCAAATGAAGCTGGTATGGATGTACTGTATCTTTTTAATCAGCTTTGTCCGGCCATCTAGGTGATTTGTCTTTGGAAATGATGTCAGTTACTTAAGAATTTGCGGTACCTCACACATTGGCAAGGAAAGGGCGGTTGTAAGAAACTGTTACGAAGAACAAAAACTGAAGAAGCTGCGAATTAAGGTCTCTCCTGGAACACAAGGCCTACGGAATGTTTTCAGTATTGTGTCTCTTCCAGAAAATTGGTTTCAGAGTATGCAGATAAGTACAAAAAATGTTGTTTTCTTCTGAAGTGAACTTCTGCTCTGGTTTTTTTTTTTTTTTTTGATGGGTGTGTGTTATTGTTTGGAGAAGTGAGGTAACTGATTTTATGGGTAGTACTGGCTGTCTTGGGGTTGTCCCGAATATAGGCAGGCCGGGCATTGAAAGTTTACAGAGCAGCACTCCAGAAGTTATGTCTGTACTGACAAATGTAACAACTCCAGTTGCAGCTTGAACGTTTATTGCTGTTTCAAGAGTTGCCAAGTTCACATTAACTGGTTAAATTATTTTCTTAAAAATTACCATTTTGCCTGTTATACAATATGATGCATTCATTATATTTGCAGGTAGTAATAATTTAAATAATTGGATTAAAAAAATGCTTTGTGCATCATGGCAAATAAAAATTATTTTTGTATTTGTTGCTTTCATTCAAGTACAATAGGTGAAAGATCATAATTGCAGCTCTTAGAATACACATTTTTTTGTTCCCAGGTTTTTATTAATATTAGTGGAGGATATTTTTTAAATTCAGCCCCTCTTTTTTCAGTTTTAATTTTTAAGTTTGCATGTTTTCAGCAACTTAAGATTTCAGATGAAATTCTCAGTTCTTCTGTAACAGTTAGTGTTTTCTATGGGTAAAAAAAGTGGAAGTCTTATTTTAGTAACATTAAATTACAAACATTAATGTTGCATCATAAAATTTGTGGGTGATTATAATGTTTTCAGATAGTTTTTGCTTTCTAAAATTGGATTTTATCTTAGCCATTACACTGTAACCAAATGTATTACTCTGATAGCACCAACCCACACCAAAATACTGTTCCTGAAAGCAGTCCCTTGATAGGGGATTTCTAGGAGAGTTTGAGGATCTGCTCTTTCAGGGCTGCCTGGGTAATGGCAGGAGCCTCACTAGTTAATGAAAAACCTTTTGTGTGGATTAATGATTTCAGTTCCATCAGCAGACATGGTGTTCTCTTACCAGCACAATAAAGAACTTAATGTAAAGTCATCACAAACCTTCATAATCTGGCAGCCTTGATGTCTTGGAGGCCTTCACGGTGACATATTAATTCAGTTGTGGGCTGTTGATATTCTGCAGAAATCTAGACATGAGCACAAGGTGAAAAAAAATGTCATACTTGAGAAGGATTTTGTAGATTTAAAAAACACCTGAATCAAGTAACTGAAGATAGTTTTATCAATTTTGTTGGAGATTAAACTGTCTTTATATGTAGTGAATTGTCCTTTTACATCAACAGATACAATGTGGTTGTTACTTTATTGGTAATAATTACACAATTGATTTGCCATTTCAGAGGTATTACAGTTCTCGGCTTGCAAAGCTTAAGATATGAATCTGTAATGCTTGACATTATGCATTGGTTTTAGTTATTAATTTCTTTTTTTCTTGTGGTCTGATGATTCTTCGATGTTTTAATGCTGGATAATTTTTGGTAGCTTGCCTATCAGTTTTGACCATAGGTACCAAAAAAATGTTCTAGAAAGCAGAATTACCTCCCTCCCAACTGCCTGTCTGTGTGCCCCCTTATCCCCCATTAATTTTTTCGGGAACATGGATTGACATCAGATATCCCAAGAACTATTTTTCCTTAAAGGAACATCACTGGTTTGATGTTGATTTGGTCTGATGGAGTTTGACAACACCTGCAGTTTGAAATGGAAAGGTCTCTTACTGACACTGAAATGATGCATATGCATATCAAGGAAATGAGTCACTGAGTATTCTCAACTGGAGAGCGAGGTGAGGAATTGGAGCAGCCTTGTGCACACATGTAGCAGGCTTTGACATGCATAGATTTAGTGCATACATAGAGGCAGTTCCCATGTTCATAAACTCAGAGTCAGTTCTAGTAGCAAATTATCTCAGTACCCAGAACATGCTGATGTGCTGTATATGATACTAAGTTCCTCTCTGAAGGGTTTCCAGATATCTGGCAGTTAAGATTGATAAATGTAGGAAAATTGGACAGTTACTTTTTAAGAACTTTGCCTGAACTGGTGTGCTCTTGCATATGCATGCTAAAAGGGAAACTGTCAGTCAGAGGTGAAAAATTAGTCTGCTTGTTGAGGGAGGCAAGAGTGTGCCTAGCCTTTCTTCTGGTTCGCTGCTTACACGAAGTGTGAAGTGGAGCCCAGGTTTCTTCTGGATTAGTCAGGTGGTGGTGATGCTTAGCTCCTGCCTGCAGTTGGTTAATTGTCATGAGTAGCAACTAAAGAAAAGCCTGTGAATATTGTCTTCTTCCTTAGAGTACACATGCTGTTTACATTTATAGATTCATAAATTCAGTCACTTCCCCCAGCTCCCAGAGTTGGGATACTCTTCTGGCTTTGCAAAATGCTTGCTCATCATATTTCAGGAGAAGCTCTTATGCCTCACTCCAAGCTGGAGCTTTCCCAGCCTCCCGTTTTCTAAATTCTTGGTTAATGAGCTGAGCAGTTTGCAGACCTTGTTAAGAATGTTTCACTGTGCAGGCAAAATAAAAGGGAAGAGCAACTAAGTAGCACCATTGAATAGGTCGTCTTCTTAGGGCAGGAGATACACTCACGCAAGATATAATCTTGCGAAATAGGTGGGTTGGTTGTACTTTTGCTACTGCAGGAAAAAATTAGGAAGTGAAACCCCATAAAGTTGAAACTGAGTAAGCAAACCTCTGTCAAGTAGATAATGTATTGGGGTGGGGTGGGATGGGGGGATTAAAAATGACTACCCAAATCCAAACATGGTACATTGAAAGTTATATTTCTGTCTCAAAGATTTGTTCAGCCCTTCCTTACCTCCCATTCTTTTGTCTTAAGAGCAAACAAAAATTATAAGTAATGTTGATGTTAAGCTTTCTCACCTGTTTTTAGTCTTATCTGCAGTGTAGCATGGGGGATTTCTGTTGGTTGTTTTTTGGGTTTCTTACATTTCACCCTTTGTGTTTAAAATAACAAAAATGCTGGCAGTTAAGGAAATCACCATTCTTTCAATTTTAAAGGAAGACTCTCCAACTATGGCACATGATTTATACATAGTTGTTCGAGGAATAAAATAGAAAGGTAATCCATCAGGGGAATTTGTCAGAACATGCTTTATGGTACAAAATGTCCAGGAAAAAAGAAAGCAAAATAAATAAGTATGCTGTGATATTTGGTTAGAGAATAAAAGCTGTATTCCTCTTTCAAGGGGTTTCCGATGTAATTTATAGAGTGGAAGAGGTTGGGGGCTGCTAAACTACTTGCCTAATTTCACATATGGGATTCCATTTTATATGGAATGATTTCCATGAAAATCTGAGAATATCCAGCTAATTTCATCTGTCATTGAAAGAAGCTTATTGTCCCTTCAACTGATTTTGTGGGTAATATTGTTGTGACCTTCATAACTTTGCATTCAAAGAAATTTTTTAGATTTTAGTTGTCTACATTTTTTTCTACAAAAACAAGGGGAAAGCATTAACATGAAAACGTACTGCTTGATGCAAATTGAAATTTATCCTCTGCGTTTCACAGATATATGCTGTTTTTTTAAACATAACCATATTTTTCAGTACTACAATAATAGACTTGCCTTCCCAAGCCTTGAAGAAGTTACAATTCTGATATCAAAACTGTGTTTTTGTGGCCTGTTCCAACATGTAATAATAGATACTTATTTGCAAAAAAATACCTTTTTCTTACTCCAGTTCCTCTCTTCAGGAGCCTTGCATTTGTATGAGCTTATCCCACTCCTTCCCAACATGTCTGGATTCAGGAAGAGGTGGAATAATATATATTACCTTAGGACAAGCCGTACTTCAGTGGAAGGATAAAAGGTGTGCAGCTGAAGGGCAGCAAGCCTCCTGTACTACATGTCCATGGTATGGGGGAGGCCAGAGCCAGGAAAGGAGTTCAGCCTATTAGTCATTTTCTTTTCCTTCTTGGATGTTTATTATATTGAAACCTGTTTTGCAAAACTAGGGAATAAAAAGAAGATCTATCAGTGTGCTTGGGTTGAGTTCCAAGTCAGTTGGGTGCTGTACCCTGTGCACACACACTGTAACAGGCAGCGTTGCAATCTCCCTGCTCAAGGTGGTCTCAAAGGACTTACATTAGTCTTGTGCCACCAAATATAAGCTGTAACCTGATGACAAGAAGCATCAGCATTTCAGATAAACTGCTCTATACCTGCAGATTTTTAAAGCATCAAGTAATTATTTTTATTAAACAAGGAAACTTAATTAAGCAGTGTTTAGTCTCATTGTAATTATTGTAGAGGAGGAGGCTCTCAAACACACTGCAGTGCTCTTGTGGCTAACCTATTCAAAGCTTTGGTACAGTGTTAAATTTTCAGGGTCAAAGGCATTTTGGCATGAACTGAAAACTTATTCTCATCTCTAAGGACGGATTGCTTTATGGCTAACGCCCTGTCCACGCCTAGCCCTGATTACTACACCACTTACAACCCTAGTAGGCATTGTGTGCCTGGAGGAAACAACTTCAGACAACTTGTAAACCCACGAGTTTTAAAGATTTTTATTGAACTTTTGGGTTTGAAGGTAATTAAAGCAGCCAGTCCAGTGTAGAAAGTTCAGTTGTTCAGGGAATAGTATAAGTATCTCAGATCTAGAAAGATAAAAATGAGTGGGTAAACAAAACTACCTTAGTTTTTTTTTTGCATTGTACTACTTTCTGTAAAAAGTTGGCACTCACTGGTTGAGAATGAGTGCTTTAAATTTGTGCATTTTTTTCCTCATATAGCTTATATGCTGAGTGTGTTTATCTCTATATAAAAGAATTATTGCTATATTGCTCGAGATACACTTTCAGTGTGTTTATTTTTGAATTAGATTTTTGTTTTCTATTATTAGAAATTACGAGTTATGTATATAGTTTGTATCTTTAAACAGCAGAAGTTGCCTCTGAGATGAAGATAAAGTTTGTAACTTCTTTGGTAAATTATGTGGGTAGAGTATGTTCTGACCTATAGAGTTTCATAGTTTGGTTGTTGGTTTGTTGTTTTTCTGTTTTGTTTTGGTTGGGTTTTTTTCAGTTGAAGGAAAAAAATGGTAACTTAAGATTTCTTCCCTTAAAGATGTAACGCTAAAGGCAAGTACAGCATTTGGATTGCCTGTGCAATCCATGTTAACATCCTTACATCAGTGCACTGTGGGGTTTTGATTTTGTTAATGTTTTCCAGGAAATCTCTCCCTCCTTTATTGCACAAAATGTACTTGCTTTTGTTATGAGAAGCATTTTAGCCATTCCTTATGCGTTTTGTCTAAGAAGAATGGAGAATTGTGTGTATTTAAAAGGCAGTTAAATGCCACTCTGGAGAAAAAGATATTTCTCATGCTTCCATCTTGTAATTGCTTATTAGTGTAGACATGTAAATCAAGCTTTTCCTAGATCATGATTGTGTGCTTCTCATTTGTTAAGTATTTGATGTGAGATCTTGCAGCCTGATTTGCCTTTCCTGCCCTCTTCCTCTCCTCCACCCACTCCCAAAAGAGGAAAACGCTTAGGCTGGGGAGCTGTACTCATGTGAGGGCCATATGTGATTAAAATAATGGAAGAATACAATTCTAGCAGTCTTAAACTGAGTGCCCAGAAGGACTGATGTTTGGGCTCTGGTCTTGGTTCTGGGCTGGGGTTTGAGGATGGATACTTATCATAGAATCATAGAACGGTTTGGGTTATAAGGACCTTAAAGATCATCTGGTTCCAATCCCCCCTGTCAAGGATGGGGTCACTAGACCAGAGCCCTTTCCAACCTGGTCTTCAACACTTCAGGGGATGAGGCATCTGCAGCTTCTCTGGGCAACAACTTGTGAAGTGCTCTGATAGTTTTGATAAATGCTTTAGAGAAAATTAATTCTGCCTTCAGAGTTTGAGCCCTTTGCAGTATGTGAAACCTATTTCTATTTCAGGCTTTTTACTTTTCACGTAAAGAATTATGACATGGAGCAGCAACCTATGTGCGTAAATTGACTTGGGAATTCTGTGGAAAAACAGAATGGAATCTTACTCATGATCTGTTAAAAAACCAGAGATTATATACTGTAGGAGAATTCAGTTAAAATGCACAGTGTTTTTTTTTTTAAAGATATTTTTGAGGGTGAGGTTAAAATTAAGGACATCATAAGTGTGGATTATAATAAGCTGACTATTTTGTCTAATGATTTATTGCCATGTATGTCTTTCAGTGCAGAATATTTTCCAAAATGTTTATGTTGCTTGTTTAGAAGGACATATATGAATTTTTTTTTAAATAAATAAAAAGTACTTAATAGAAATACTTGTGTATCTCAAAGCAGAATAAAAAGTTCAGTGTTGAAAATGAGTTGATTATATTGAGGATTTGAAAACTCTTAACAGTTTGCAAAGGAAATGAAAAACCAAGAGCTGGGCTTTTTTACTGGTGATTTCAAGAAGTTCTATGGCATGATATGCAGTAAGACTTTGACCAGGCTGATGGGATAGCCACAGTATGTGCTACCTTTCTTTTCCTGTACTCCTACTCTGTTATTTGGTGGAATATGATGCAAAAGAGGGGACAGTAGAATGAGAGTGAGTTATTTGATTGCACATTGAAAATTTTGGTTAAAGGTAGGAGGACAGTTTGTAATTTTGTGTAGGAAGCAATAAAGAAGAAGTTGGGGCAATTTTGGTGGAGGTAGAGGGTTTTATAGCATGGGCAGCAAGGTCCTGCTGTGTGTGTCACAAGTTGACTCCACATGGGAGCCAAAAAACCAGGGATTTTGAACTACAGGCTGGGTTGCATTTCTTTCTATATTTTTTTAGCCACGTCTTTGGGAGTAGTCTTTGCACTTCCAGTACTGTTCCTTTCGGGAGCAGTGACATTCATATTTGTGTAAAGCAAAGAATGTTTTTAATGTTTTCTACTGTTCTTTTTTTCTGTATTTCCATAAAATGAGAAAGGCTTTAACTACATTGAGGCTCATGTCTGTCTTCCATCATATTTGGAGAAGTAACTGACAGCGGATCCTCCTTTCCCCTGGAGAGTGGGGGGAGTGGGGCTGTACACCTTTTGATCTGTGAACTCCCAGCTCTGACGTAATGATGAGAAGCCTGGAATTATGCTACAATAGTACAAGTTACTCCTCTCTTTCTCCTTCCTCATTTTCCAAATGTGTTTCAGAGGTTGCCTGTTGTTGCCTGAGCTCAACTGTTTTGTCATTCTACTTATTTCCTCTATAAAGTACCTCCATAAAATTAGTTCATTACATTCATAAGGAAATTATGATCCAATATACCAGATTTCCCCTGTATTGCCTAAGTCTTATAACATTAATGAAATTAATTGTGTCTTGGTATTTTTAGTTTGTTGTGCAGACAGCACAAAATTAGTACTGCAGATAATCCTGTAGCACACTGAAATGGCTTCTTGCAGAACAACAGGATGATTAGTGATGCCAAATTTGAAGACAAAACTGGGATGGGGTAACAAAAATGTGTGTGATTTCTATATACCTGAAATACATACTGAACTACTGTTCAGGGTTCTAGGTTAAAATGAAAGGTTTTAACACCAGCTTGTGTGCAAACAGAGAATACAGCAAGCAGACTAACACCAAGACTTTAGAATAATAAATACACCCCAAGTAGCTAACTGTTGCCTTAATTAGATACAGCTTCAAAGTATATGCTAAGATTTTTCCACTACAGCTTTTTATCACTTCCACAAGTTCAACATGCCCTATACAGATGCTTAATTTGTATGCTGGGCCCTGTGATAAAGCTATTTCTGTCGATGAGATTCCAAAATTGTAGGCACTGATGTCAATGCAGATGAGGTTAGCCTAATTTGGTCAAGAGAGGGCTATGCCATGCAAAATCTTCTTTACATGGGCACATAAAGGCCAGTGCCAAGACTGACAGGTGTCCAGTGGGTGGCAAGGAGCTTCAGAGATAAACATTCTTGTTGGTAGCTGCTACAATTCTTGCTTCTTTAAGAAACAATATAATAATTGTATGGCTTTTTTTCAGCATCCCTGCAGGATAAATAAGTGAAATGGAAATGGAACATAATTTTATGAATGTAAATCTTTCAAATCCTATTGAAATAACTTTTTTCCCCCTATGCTACATTCTTAATTCAAATTCTGTTTAATGTTAAAGGCTTGACAATGAAAGTAGCATCTTGTTACCTTCAAAAATGGCATACTAAATATGGAGGTATACTGCCTTTAAATCCCTGTAAGAAAAATTACTTGAAAGTGGTTTTTAATTGCAGGAGATCTTGGAATGTTGTAACTGTGATGAAGTGCACACTCAGGTGAATGATGAGAAGTCTTTACAAAGATACAGTACTTTTGAGAAGGCTGTAGAAGGATATTAGTTGCAGTTGAAGAAATCCCTAGATTTTTTCCTCTGACTTTCACCTTTTTTCTATGTAAATGTGTCAGCTGTGAAGTATTTAAAAATGTACTAATCTATTCATAGAACTCTTTCTTTGTATGCCTGTTTCCATACCTCCTTCCATGCCTACCCCTAACAGGGGATTGCAATCATATGGGATTTTTTTGCCCAGGCAATTTTTTATATTAGTTTTGAGCTTGTAATTCTTCTGTTCCTGTGTCACCTCTCTCTTTCTCAGTATTGATGTATTAGGAAAAAAACACCAAAAACAGCCACCAAACAAAATAAAACAAATCCTCTTTCTTTGTATCCAGGAAAATGTATCTTACACTGACATCTCTGTAATTGAAGGCTGAGCCTTTTCAATGTATTTCAGTCTCAAACTCAGTAGTCTTTTTCAGTTCTACACCTGCAGACATAAGGCACAACACTACTGAAAAGCTCCCTCTGTTTCAGGGTCAGCTTCATCTATAGTGGGTGAGATGTTGAAATAAGTAGGTTTGGTTTTTGATGAAAAATGTTTGGACGTATGGATTGCTGACACCCACATGCTGACACAATATTAATGAGAGGCAATAACTACGTTTGCAACTGTGTAAATGTCTATAAAACATAAGTTTTGCATGAAAATACCTTTATAAAACTTCATCAGCAAGCTTTTAAAGCATTCTCTATAAGAAATTTACCTTTGCTGCTGCAGGTCAGAGAACGAGAATTTTGAGGTATGTGAAACAGATGTATTGGTGGCTTAATAAAATAAAAGGTGGGAAGCTGTCGTAATATATTACAGTCTGGAAAGTGAGGGAAGGTCTTCGAATGGCAGGTGTGTTGAACTGTGGCATTTGGAAGATGGGTTTTCAGCTTCCTCTCTCATTAGAGCCTCTCCAAGTTTAATAAGGTGTTAAGCTGAAATTGTTCTGCTTAACCAGTTCAGTTGAAATTGGTCAGTTTCCCCTTTATGGGTGTAGGTTTTAATTAGTTCTTGGAAAAACACATAGAAGGATAAAAGCATTTTTAAATATGGTGGATAAGCAAGTTCTGAAATAAGTGTTTAGTACAGGTGAATCTCCAGATGAATTTTCTCTAGAAAGAACTTTGTAGCAGAAACTGTAACTCCTCTAATGGTTTGGTTTTGTGTATGATTTTGGGGGGGTTTTGGTGTGTTTTTGTTTATATTGATTTGACAGCAAATTATGTAACCAGTTTCAGTGTTTGTCCTGTGTAATCCTTCAGTTATTTAATGAAAATAATAACAGAATAGAGAAATGAAAGCCAGGCTTGATTTATTTCAGATGTTCTGATGCTATCTCTGCTTAATTTATCTGTAAAACTTCCAGCTTTCCCCTTGAAATGTAATCTTTTTTGACAACATATTTTTTTGTAATGGCCATCAAGGAACCATAAACAAAGATGATTTTAATGCTGCCTTTTTAATGCTTAGCATGCTTTTGGAGCTTTAGCATATAACAGTGTGCCTAGGAAAATGCTGAAGTCTTAAGGTGTTTGGGTTTTTTTCTCCCTGTGGGAATTACTAATTTTTTAAAATCAGATCTGAAAACGGAAAATCTTTACATATATACCTGCTTATAATAAATGGAAGCTTGGTTGACTGGGGAGTCTTGATAGCTGTCAATATTTTAATTTTGTGTAAACTGCTCTTCAAATGCTTCCTACAAAGTGAATTGAACTGTGTATAAAGGGGTTAAAAGTAGCTTTTAGCAGTGCTGGATTAGGGAAAACTTGCTAGACAAGAACCAAGGCTTAGAGGAAGGTGAGCCCTCATAGCTGTGGGAGATTACCCATCACTTAGTCAAATAGAGGCTTAGTTGTTTTTATTAATTTTATTTATTTATGTTTCCTTTTCAAGTGTGAGTGAGAGAGAAGCCTAGGGAACAAGTCAAAAGGAGCAGCTCCCACTGTACCCTCCCCCTGTGCCTTTTAGCCTTTATGTATTGCTCAGGGTTGCTCTCTTCTCTGGATTCATGAGCTAGGCAAACACACTTGTGGAAATTCATACATGGAGCTGCTGTCTGGGGAGGCCTTGATTGCTTCCTGTGCTCCCCCTTTCCACACTCGTGCCCCTGGAAGCTCTGAAGCTGCACAGGTGAGCTGGTAGTGTTCAGATAAGCATAAAAGTTAGTGGGAAAGCTTCTCTCCGAGATAAAAAGCTTAAGCCTTGAATGCAGAGGACACACTTGGTGTGCCCTTCATGTCTTCTATAGATAATGTATGAAGAATTATAAAATGCAGCTTCCGTGACTTAAAGTTCTGTGATTTTCTTTTTTGGTGTTGTGATGTGTTGACAGTTTTGTATTGTCTTTCTGTGAGATTCTAAACTCAATGCTTTTTATTTAGATTCCCATTTAAATATAGCACAGTAAGATGGTCTTTCACTGTTCAAAGGATGTGCTTTAGAAATAGAACATAAATGTTTGATTACAGAATCTAAAACATTGGTAGCTTTTCTTGTCGTATGTTACTGTTCATCTGTTTTCACTGACATAGCCAGGTTACTTGCAATATGTGAAGTATGTGGGAATTGAAATTACTGTTTATTTATCTCCATTATACCATTCAGTCTTTGCTGAAGGTGTATTAGTAGTGGAACACAGTAGCTCAAAGCAGCTAAAACTCAACTTCTTGCATCTCACCTTCAGAATTCTGTCTTTACTGAATGAATTACAGTCTTGAGACCCTGATAGAGCTTTGTCCTGTGACAACAGTGCAATCTTATAATTCTTCAAAATCACAGATGAAGGAGCTTTTTTTGAATTCCAGAATTGGCCCAGGTTTTTTGCTATGCAGCACACCTTTTGTGAATGAGCAGATGACAGTGCCTGCAAACAAGTGTGGGCAGATACGGGCTGATGTAGACCAGTCCTGGTTGAGCATCTTTACAACTGTGCCGACATGGTTCTTTGTCCGAGGTGATAAATCTCACTACATCCAACAGTTAAAAAATATTTCCTAAATAACACATGACACATATGTGTGTGTAGGCTGCAGTCTTCACTTTTTCATACTTCTTTATTTGGTTGTTTCTTAAAAGAGGGTTTGGTAAAAGTGGAGTAGAACCTCTTTCCAAAATCTTTTCTCTGAAGAGAAGTAGAAATCATGGTTCAGTGGATTTAAACGAAGCCCTAGAATGCAACAGTGAGTAAATATCCTCTGAAAATGGGTCTCTGAATAAAATAGAGAAGGAAAACTTTGTTGTAGAACTTCAGTTCATCTTCTGATGATTTGTTTTATCTAACATAGTAAATTTCAGAGTTTCTACAAAGAACATATCATTATACATTTAGATAATGTAAATTGGATCGTTTGTCATTGTGCCACTTTGTACCATATAACACTTTTTCTTAAGAAAACACATCTAGCTCTAGAACTAAAGTTCATGGTACGACAGAGGCACTGAGAGTCTTCTAATTTGTATTGCAAGTAAGCATTTTAGAAAGAAGTAATTTGTTTCTAGATGTTTAATCTGTGTAAGGAAATTAAAAATGTGTTCTTATCCATCAGTCAACTTTGATATCTATGTTTTTGCCTTTTTCAGTTACATGTCCATTTCTGTTAACCTGCAAAGGCATGATGTTGAGTGAATAAGATGAAAGGTTTAAAACAGCCATCAGAAAAATGCCATATATAAAAATGTGCTTTCTTTGGCAAAGATTTATGTGATTTGTGTATAAAATACAGACTACCTCTTTCCCCTTTTGGATGTGCAGTACACCTAGGATGATCCTGAGAGTCTTCTATTGCTGCATAACAGTAGAATGATGGTACAGAAATGCAGGTTGCTGGTTTCCTTTCATTCATTGGCATTGTATCTTTTCTAAGGGGGGTTTCTTTCTTTCACTGAGGACTGAAATGGAAGATTTCTAAACCTGAAAAATGGTCCTTAAGGTTGTGCTTAAATGCTGCCTTCTGGATCTGTAGCTGTCCTTGATTGTCAAAGTTCATGTTCTGGAGTTCTAAGCCCTTGGTTTAAGATCAACGAGCCTTTTGAGTTTAGTTGCAATGAGTTAGGTTGTTGCAATGACGATTTATATGTGGTCATGAAGGTGAATTTTACTGACTTTCTTAAATTTTTCATGTTTGCTTATTATTTGCTAGCTGATATGTGTCCTTATGTGGCTGAATCACTATCCCTGGAGCTATTTAAAAGATGTGTATATGTGGCATTTAGGGACATGGTTTAATGGTGAACTCGGCAGTGCTGGGTTAATGGTTGGACTTGATGGTCTTAAAAGTCTTTTCTGACTAAATGATTGTATGATTTTGTTAATAAGCAGCTAGAATTGTTGGAATCTTGTACCTAGTTGCAACATAGGCTCACCTGGCAAATCATTTAAATAAGAAGCTGAATTGAAAGTAAAATATTTAGGTAGCACTTTAAATGAAGACGTAAACAGAAGTATCATTTGTAAAAGTTGGTCATTGTGTATACCTTGTGAAATTCAAAAAGGTCTGCTCTCAGTATCTGTAGAAATAATGGTGTATTTTCCTCTCTTTTTGTTCCCTTGAGTGCAGTGTGTGGTGGTTGAGTTGGGCTGCAGCAATAGCTACCCACACTTGTTACAAGAATACTCATAGATTACCATTTAATTATTCTTTGTTAGTGAAGTCAGCTGGGGAGAGAGATTACACATGATATTTATAATGAGGCAGGGAGAAAAGCAAAGAAAAGATGGAAATGAGTTTAGAGCTGTGGTTTTTTTCACTATGTGCTGATGAATTTGTAAATGATAGGCTTATTTCTCTGCTGTCATTACATGCTGTTAATATAAATACAGTTATATGGTCCGTAGCAAGTAATAGGCCAGTCAGGAGTGTATCCTAGAAATCAGTGTGCCGTAAACATCTGTTCTGTGCCTGTTCTGGAAGGGGGTGTTTGAAGGGCAAAGGAGAGTCCATGGAGATCTCTTTTCTGGGTCAGGTGCACAAGTGCACGCACATGAAATCAGGTCATTCTGGTAAGTAGGAGTGATTAGTAATAGGCCTCAAACTTAAGCATAAAAACTCATGTGGTGATGGAGGTCTGCATTTAAATAGGAGTGTCATATAGGACCCAATAGTGTCTGTGAAGTATGGTGCTCTTGCTTCAACTCTGAATTTCCTGTGTTATTGAAATGGTTTTTGGTGTGGTGGAGCATTTAAAGACACTTCTGCACATATAGTAGTTACTGAAGTTTGTAAAGCAGCCTTGAGTCATTCTTCAGGGCTGATGAACTTCAGTAAAATTAAAAAAAAAAAATAAAATAGAAAAGGATTGGAGCAGATGGGTATTTAGAAATATACAAGTAAAACTGGATCCTGTAATTGGTACTTCAAACAACAGAACACATAATAAGAAATAATCAGTTTCCATATGGAGCCTTGCAGATCTCTAGGTGTGTATATGGAAATAATTGGTTCCTTGCAAATCACCATGGCATATTAATGGAGAACTACTCTGAATCAGTAGGAGCTAGTCCCATGTGATGGCAATTTCACAATGAGAGCAAACTGGTATGTTTAGTAAATTCACTACTGGAATCTTTGTAACAACAGTTGCAAGGCCCCAAGCACTTTCTGCTGTATTGATAATGAATGCTTGTCTTATAAGGAATTACACAGAAAGGTTTGCTCAGCAAATGCAAAAATTGTAGCAAAACGTGCCTTTGACTACTTAGATGCATCCACAGTGCTGCATATCATCAAGTTTACATTGAAGTCATTGGGATGTTTCTGTGTTTGGAAAATGTAATAGACAGCAATTGGACTTGTACGTTTGAGCTGATGGTAAGGACAGAGGAACTAGATAATGACTTGTATGTTATAGTTGAGTGTTAAGTACTGTAAATCTTGCCTTATGAAACATAGTCTTTCTGCAGGCATCAAGAAAATGGATTTTAGAAAAACTGAAAAGGAATATGCTAAAAAGCAGGGAAGAAAAAGAGAAGAAGAAAGAAAATTAAACAGCCTTAGGATCTTGCATAATTTTTTTAAGTACAGTGCGGTGTATTGTATGATAGCTGTTCTTTCTGGTGTGCATCTTAGTTTCAAGATGAAGCTGAGACTGATGGTAATGTCCAGAGCTCGAGGGTCACTGATTGCACTCCCAAAACTGAGGTAGTATAACAGGTACTATGTTAACACAGAGGAAATTTAGTGCTACCTTATTTTTATGTAGTCTTTTATCTGAGGGTTTACCTTGAATAATTTCTTTCCCATTTTTGTAAAATGTCGTTTCTTTCACCTTCACCTTGGAGTTGTTAATAAGGTTATTCAAAGTGTTACTTCCCCCAAAAGCAGTACTTTAGCTTCTATGTCACTTTCTTATAGTTTTCATACAAACTGACGCACTTTGTGATCTTACTCTGTCTCCAAATTCAGAATCTTATTTCCAAAACAGTCTTTCCATTTTCAAGCCATAATTAAAACAAATAGTGCTGTAGTGGTGCTTAACAGATGGGCATATATTTTTATTTCAGTGTTCTGGTATTAAACTTATGTATGAGACAGTAGTTTTAAGAAAACTTCCAGTAAGAGGAGTCTTCTTAATTAAACCATTTACTGTTGGAAGACAAAAGAGGAAAGGATGATTACTTTATTGTATAGCTATGTTTTCTGAGGTAATATTGTGTTTCTGAAATTGGTGGAAGAAAGTCGTGCTCCATGCACCTGGGTTAAGACCATCCACATACTCCAAGAATTCTTCAAGTGTTGAGACAGGAAAACGGGAAGACTTGTCAGGGATGGAAAACAGTGGTGAGGGAGAGAAATGCTTGACCTTTCAAAGAATGTAAGGCTATTTATGTTAGAGTCTTATTTGGAGGAGAGTTCAGTCCTGAAGCAAATCACCTCGTTGTCCCTGTTTATTGTGCCCATTTTTTTGTTGTTGTTGTTTTCCAGAGCGGTTTTCGTATGTGCAAACCAGGCTTCTTCCAAAAGAAACTAAATTGTTCCACTCCTTGTGTGCACCAAATGTACTCTAGTCCATACTAGGGTCACAGAGGCTTGATCGGTTATTGGGTTCTTTTTTGGCAGCTTTGAACCCCTTTTGGTAGGGTCTGTTTCAGGAAGTTTGAGTAAATATGGCCTTGCAAAAAAAATTAAAACTCCTGGGTTTCATATCGTATAGGTGTAAAGATCTCAGCAGCAGCTGTGTTTTGATCTGCTCCAGTTGAGCCAAATTGCTAATGCAAATATAGCCTAATATTGTGCCATTTATTGTGTTTTTTTTTTTTTTTTTTTTAAAGTAACATCGGACTGGTGGTGACTAATTGTCAGGGTGTTTTAACCTTGTCAACTGTTTGAAGGTGGTAATGTTTTTAAATCTGTCTCTGTGACAGTTTGTGTTTTGGGTGGAACTTGACAGACCTTTAGATAAGTTCTGCATTCCTTAGGAGAGCTGCCAAAAGGTCCATTCTGAGTGTTACGGCCTGTGATTTTGATCTGACTGGTTTTCAGGGGCATGGGGTGGGGACAAAGCAGAAGATACATGTTTGGAGTGTAATGTTGCTGTAGGAACAACTGGTGCTGAGACCATGATTATAGCTTGAAAGTCAGCATAAATATAGGGAATCATCAGGTAAAATAACAAAGTGCCTTATCCCAGTTACTGAATCTTCTCCTGCCTTCACTAATCTTCCACTGTGGTATGTGTCCCCTTTTCCTGTGGATAGGAGGAAATTAATTTCTCAGTGCTGAAGTTAGTGATCTGTGTTAACTTTTGTATGTTGTGTGCATGCTGGAATTTGCAATTGATCATTTTGGAAAAAAAAAAAAAGTTATACAAAGAGCAGAATCTTCATATAATTTTCCTTTCAGTTATTCACCTTCATCCTTTTTAACTCATCTGTGTTCCACACTGTTTTTTTTTTCCTGCCCCTGTAGCTCCTTTTTGTTCCAAACTATTTGAAATTTTCAAACATTTTTGTTAGCTTACAATGACAAAAATTAAAATGAATCTCAAAGCTGCCCCAAGCATGTAGGACCATTTGGCTGCCTAATCAGTGATCTTGGAGGAAGTTGGTCTGCTTTCCAACCCTGGGAAGTTCTTGGAAGACTGCAGCCAAGTTCAACCCTTGGAGTAATAAACCAAAGCCACATGCATGCCAGTTCAGGCATGAGTGTGAATGGCAAGAAAGACGGTATGAAGGATGGCCTGGTATTCAGTGGACAAAAGAAAAGATTGGAGAATGATGATTGGTTTGAATGATTGCACGTATTCAGTGCATTAACTTTCTTTCATTAACATTATTTATAGTAAGTGGCTGTAAAAGCAGTTTAGAAATACGTTTTGAAGTGCAGTTCATAACAGTTCTCCAGGTGGCAGAACTAAAAGCAACTTGAGAATTTCAGCTGTGGTGGAAATCTGCTGGAAACAGGCTCTTCATAGCGTTTGAAGGCAAGGCAGTATCCTAAATTAGCTCAGGTGTTTTGACTACGGGAGTTTGATCCTGTTGTCTGCACTTTGCTGTAATGAAATGTGATAGAAGGGATGTAATCGTGGTTATATATTTCCTTTGGCGTTTCTGTGGGGTTTATGAAGGTTTTACTCTGTTGCCATGTCGTCTGGTTGTAAAAGTTTCCTGTGGAGCCCAGCAGTGGCAGCGAGGGGAGCGGGGCAGCACTGCCCTCGCCGAGCACATTGCTGGGCTGTCAGGTGACAGCTGAGCCTGCCTTGTGCCTCCCTGCCCCGTCCTGCTGCTCGGGCTCCCCAGCCTCGCTCAGACCGCAGCACTGGCCGCCGTCGGGAGGAGATTATGCTGCAGGGATCCGGGGTAACCCAATGGGAATTGCATTGATCTGGTGTTTAGCTCTGATCCTTATCAAATGGATTACTGCTAAGGTAGACCTTTTTGTTATTCTGCTTTGGCTAACCGGGTTTATAAGTGGCCTGAGAGAAAACAAGTCGTTAGGAACTTCACAAGTGCTTATTTTTCTTCTTTAAATCTAGTCTGTTTTGGAAACACATCATTTGTCATTTTGAGACTGTGTTTCCTAAGTGATCATAGGTGATTTTGTAGCTCTTGACTTTTGCCTGCCCTGAAGTGGGAATAGTGTGTTTGTAGCAGTGCCAGTTAGGAGACAGGGGAGAAAGGATCTGAAATGGCTTCTGAATGGCAGGGGTTTGCTTACCTCTGATACTAACATATCTTCAGTTTCATAGCCCTTTAAAGGCTTTGTGAAAATGAGGAAAAACAATTTTAAACATAGTGAGAATAATACAAATTAAAGTATTTTGCTTCCTGGACAGGATATCCTTTTTGTATTGTTGATTTCAGAGTTGTGGGAGTGGAAATACCAGTTTTGTTTGATTACATGAAATGTGGACTACTTGGCTTACTTTGTAGCCTTTCCATTTTATATCCCTGTGTTCTGAAAAATATGTCCTAACATTAGACAGGATTAAGAGTTCCTACTCTCTCATTCTAAAGAACAGAAGTATCCCCATAATGCATATTGTCCTAGTAAATACAGGTGAGATTGGTGCCTGGAGATGACACCAGGTTCTTCTTAGCATAATTCACTGCCTAATCCGGAATTAATTCTAAGGGGGGAATAAATTCAAGTTAAGGATTGTGAAGAAGAGCCAGAATTGTTGGAGAGAATGAGAGAAACTGAAAAAAAATAATCAGAGTACATGCATTTATATGTAGGTAGATTTTTTTTTTTATTGGTACACACTTCTAAAATTTTTGTACAATTAACAGGAGAATCTGAACAAGCATGAATTTGAATTTGTTGTCAAAACGGGCTTTGCCAGGCATCCATGCCTGTGCTCGTCAGTCCTTGCCTACAACACGTTTCTAACTGTACTAAAAGCAAAAATGGTCAGGCTTCATTCCTGGCACTTTTGACAACTTTTGTCACATCAAGAAAAAGACCAAGATACCCAATGGATGTTCACTTGTGACTGAGGGCAGATTCTAAATGCCAGAGTTTTACAGCCCATGTGCTAGCCTTGTACATCCACATATTACTGAAGGATTGTCGAACTGCTGGTTTTCTGGAACTTGACATAAAAAGCCTGCTCAGGGATTATGTCTAATCCAGTTTGGTCTAAGATTGTTTTAAAGTGGGGAAAAATAGGAATTCCAGGTAGTTGACACAATAGTCAGGCATAAAAAGCTCTGCTATTTGTGGTTGTGTTTTTACATGCGCTAATGGTAGTTTCTTTTAAAGAATTAGTATTTTTGTATTCATTCAATTACTTTATTTTGCTGTTGCCTTTGTGTCTTCCTGCTATTCTGATTTAGTTTCTAAAGGCAGTACCCCTGTGTGTTTCTGTCCTCACCTAAGTCAACCACTTAACCTCTTTTTTGACTATACTTTCTGATCAATTGCCAAGCTTTTGTTTTGTATATTTTTGTTAAATCTTGAATTTTTTATGTTGATAAATCTTTGGGTGAATCTTATGATGCCACGTGATGTACATCTAAGTTATATAAGAGAAAATAGCTTACAAGTTGGATGTATATATCATTAACTTTGATAACTATCATCAAATGATAGGTTTAAAAATGTTTGCCATCTGTCTTAGGATGTGATCATGTGAAAATAGCTTTATATGGAAGAAAATGATCACATTCAGATATTTGGAGGGAGCATGTGGTTCTTATTGCTGATTAATATTCCCTTCCTGAAATTCAGCTACATTTTCTTATCACTGGTTTGATAAACTTTAAAAGTACTGCTTTGAACTCCAGTGAAATATTTAAGTAACAGTGGTAGGACCATTTTGCAGTGATTTACCTGAGTTCAGTGGCAGTTTAGGTGCTTTAATTGAATTTTTTCCAATGCTTTAGTCAGTAAAAACTTTTTGGTACCTTGTGGAAAACTATGGATTTCATGTTAGCATGTAACTTCTAATTACTTGAAATAATTCCAAGAATTAACATATATGACAGTCTTACATTTGAAATCCAATGCTATTTGGAGAAATAAGGTCTAATTAGTTTGTAATTCTAGGGACTTCTAGTTGATAAACTGTCTTATGATCTTAAACATTCGCACTTAAAAATCATTGGTAGGCAGCATCACCAGTAAATTGCCATTGCCATGATATAACAACTTCTTCAAACTTGTTCAGTTTGGAGAAGATCTTACCAGTTCTCCAAACTGATAGAGCAGTTGAGAACAATCCTCTGATAGCAGGGCAAAGAACTTGGACAGAAAAGCCAAGTAGGTAAAAACACCTGCCTGGTTGCGTTGCTCTCTGTCCTCTGTCTTTTCTTTCCCAGCCCCTGAATAAAAAACTGTGTCACAAAATGGGGGTTGTGTACGCTATCAAAAAGCACGGGTGGTTCTTTCTGATGGGCGGTACTGAATTTTGAAGGCCAACAGCTCTACCAGGTTTTGTTGCAGAATGAAACCCCAGCAGTTGTTTCAGTTGACAGTCCAAAAGCTGGCTAGCTGAGACTTGCCAAAATGAAGTGCCTGACTGCTCTGAACAAGTTCAGGGAGTCCATGTGATAAAACTGATACATCAATGGAAACGTTTCTGTTTGGCACAAACAGCAGCAGGTGCTCCGTTTCCAAGTGGTACATGTATATGTTGTACTCCCTAGCATCCCTGAAGCGGTTTCCCTTTGAAGATGTATCTGTGTACTGTTTTGGCATGTAGTTCCCATTGCATGGCCTTTAATACCTTCCTACACTCTATGAAAAGATGTTCAGAAAGATCTGACTTAAAATCTAAGTTCTGGTAGATACTTCCTTTGCATATTTTTGCAGAGTTCTTATTCTTAAAGATTAGTGAATCTCCCACTTTAGTTAGAAATTCTTTCATTCACTTTCCACAAATATGTCACAAAAGAGAGGAGAAGTGAAAGCTTTTTTACTGCATTTCCCATTGGAAGAATAAGTGACACTCTAATATGAAACTAAAGGTTAAGGTGAGGTTTTCAAAGTGGAAGCCCAGTATAAACAATTCTCTGCAGTCATCTTTCTGACATCCGTCTTCACTGCTGAAGCCAAACAGCCCACCCAGTTCAGAAGGCTGTGCTCATGTCTGTAAGGACCAGAGCAGTTCAGAACCTCACCTAATCATTTGAGGAATTTGTTGAATCATTTGGAGTCCGGAAAACATTTCAACCGACCAAAGTTGTCCCTGTGCTTGAAAAGGGAACCTGTCTAAACACATTAGGATTGTCTTAACTTTGAGCACTAGTAATTCTGTCTGCCCTTGGAATGATGCTTGTTTGTTTGATGTTTGTATGGAGTATCAATATTGTTATAGATCAAAGAGGTGGCAGAGATTTAGAAATAAACTTTTATGCTAGATGAATTAAAAATATTAATAATTACATAATATTTTGAAGTGCCAGAAGTCAGTCTTAGCCCATGAAGATTTTAGCCAAGATTTCCCTAGGATAATACAGCGTTTGCTATGGTCATCTCAACTGTGTCAGTAAGGTTCATTTTCAGGTTAAGTATAGTCTTGATGCAAGTTTAGGTTAAGTATAGTCTGGGTGTAGGCTACAGAAAGTGGGCCTGTGATTAGCAATGAGGAGGGTGGCATTTTTGGTCATCAACAAGGGTAAAATCCTGGTGATTATATTGTTTGAACTGTAGAGTACTTTACAGTAACTTTGGTTCTTCAAGACATTTGCCTTCCTGTTTACGAATTTGCTTCATGTATTGGTTCACATCTCAGTAGAAGCTGATGCTTAAAATCTGGTCCTTCTGTTTGCTGGATTTAAATAGTGGCATCTGGGCAGTGGATTTTAAAGAACAGCACACAGAACAGATTAAATTACTTCTCTCTTTTTGGTCCTTTTCCCATACATTTTTCTAGAGTAGTATAGGGTGTAATATAACAAAGTTTTATTTGAAGTCAGACAATAGGTGTTACACCTCAGGCTGCAGTAGATAGTCTGTTACTTGACATAAAGCAATCCATTTCTGGATGAGTGCGATATTATTTAATTTACTTACCTATCACAAGTAGCTAAAAAAACCTCTCTACAATTAGTTCCATCCTTTGTCTCTGACTGCCCACCGTAGTGCTCCTAACTATCTGTGCCTCACTTATTTGCCTGGTCTAAACTTAAGAGGTCTGGCCATTCACCACCCACCCTTTTTCCATTGGTGAAACTTGCTAATAAGTTTTTTCCTCTTATCTATTTTATTTAACAAATTTCTACAGTTTAGTAGAGGTCCTAAAGATATTAAAAAAAACTACCTGAAAATGTCCTATTACTACTGAAGTTTACAAAATAAATAGTCTATTTTCCCTAGGAAATCAAACTTTGAAAGGTAATTTTAAAAGATTTGATAGTTCAAAGCTTTCTATGAGATCTTTTGGGGTCCTTGCAGAACAAAATCACTTGTCTATGTAAGCAACTACTCTATGTTCTTAAAAATGTACTTTGTGTTTAATATCATATGTGGATGTATTACTTTATACTGCTTCATCTAGCAAAGAATATTTTAGATAGCAAGTAATATTTTAGAATCAACATATGAAAAGGATTGATTTTTCAGTAAATTTTTGCATATTGTTTTCCTTCTTGGAAACTAATGCTCCGGTTGGGCATGGGTCTTGTAGCTGCATGTGTGCTTAGCTTTCCCCTGTATTAGATTACAGAACTGTACTGGACATGTCCAGAAATCTGTGATAGACAGGTGCAAATTGCAAGTTAGCACTAAATTACATCACTGATTGTGCCTAGTCAGTGATATGAAATGTTCCTTCCAGGCTACTGAAAATATATTCAGCAGAGATTTGCTAAAACTCAGAGGTAGGTTACATGAAAAAGTTTGAAAATGTTAGTGTGAAATCTGCACAATTTTTGGGCTAATGAGTTGCATTTCTGCCTTTCCTATCAGGACAGGCACACTGCTTTGAGAAATGCTGTACAAACATACTTTGAAAAATTATTTTCATGGTTTGTCATCTTCCAAGGAAATACAGAACAGAAGCTTAGACAACAAAGAAGTGCTGTATAGTTCTTCCTCGTGGTCTTTACAACAGCTAATATCATTGAACCCCATTTGGAGTTAGGTCTTGGGTAATTTCTGTAATTAAATATTAAGCTTACTTTTGGAAAAACTTCTCTGAATTCAAGTGTAAGATTTTCTTTCTTGTTTTAACATGAAAAATATTTAAAAAACTAAGGAGTTTGGAGTCAGCGCATCACTCGTACAAATCGCTGTGATAGAGGTTATTCATCTCTAGTCTTTCTTTGTGTTTGTTCAGCTTGTTCTGATAGATAAATGCACATAAGCAGTTTTGCCTTTCCCCCTTCTAAGACATTTTCCTTTATTTAATTTTCTTTCTTTTAGAATTATTTTCAATAACTAGTATTTGGTTTTTCCTCTTCTGTTTCCTAACATGGTTTGGTTTCTTGTCTTTTGAACTTGCGCATTTTAAGGCTGTTGTGTGCCCCTGGTATAGTGTTGTTCGTGCTGCACAGATGAAAAAATGGATGCTTGTGTTCGCTACCAGGCTGGCTTTTATCTGAAGTTCTCAAAGGGTTCTGGTGACTCTTTGTAGCACTGAGGACTTCACTGTCCTCAGTGTAAGAAAGAAGTGTAGTGGACAGGGAAAGGTCATAGGCGTTTCTAAGAAAGTAAGGTAAGAAATACAGCTTATATGGGAGTATCTCAATGTTGTACATGGATAACTTGTTGACTCTTTTAGGCTTTTATCATAAAATATGAAATTCTTCTTGCTTGATTTCTCTAAAATATCTTTATATATTCTTGCTTCAGTGGTACCTTGATTTGCCTACAGAAAGCACTGGGTAGAGTAAAAGTAGCATATGGCAGCCTAGGACTGCAGTAATGGTATAATTTGATTTCTTTTACTTCTTTTAAAACTACTTTTACATTTGAAAGGTGAAAACACCCCATAAGCAAAAGTAAATAAATAAACCAGGAGGTGCAAGTTAGGGTGGTTTTTTTTCAAGTATGATGCTCTAGAAGGCTATGAGAAGCACTTGTGTCAGTGTAATCTTGTTCTGTGTCTTTTTCATTGTGAGGAATGATTGAGGAACATCCGAAAAGAAATTTAAGGGAGTATTTTTTGTTTTCTCCACTCAGGTCCTATTTTCATAATCTTTTCACTACCAATTCCTGTCCTTCTTTTGACCCCTCTTAAATGAAAATCAGTAGACATATATATTTGAAAGATGGGTTTTGCATGAAAGATGCAACATTTCTAAAATTATTTTGAGAGTTAAATTGGAAATGGTCAACTAATATTTTAATTTCAATTTAAAACTGTTTACTTCTAAGTTACATAAAATATGCTTCTTTTTGCAGAGACGTGGAGCAATTTCCTATGACAGCTCCGATCAGACTGCGTTGTACATTCGTATGCTAGGTAAGCATACCAGTTTCTATATTGCAAAGTTCTAACTTTTATGATTGATTTAAAAAATAATAACTTCTTAAATATTTGTATTGAATTCACGAACTTTCTCTTTCTCCTGGATAACATTTTGATTAGGCTCTTTAGAAGAGTTTGGGTTGTTTTGTGTTGACTTGGGTTTTTTGATTGTTGGATTTTTTTTTTCTTTTTTCCTGAGTTAGGTATTGTATTGGATGTCTTACTCCTATATTTAAAAAAAAAACAAACAAAAAAAACAACAAAAAAACCCAAACAAGTTCTTGTATTTAACTTAAAGTGCTTGGAAGAAGTTAAGTTTTCTAAGTGACTCATGAATGACCTTTATTTCTGTGATGGAATTTACCACCTCTGCATGGTATCCTTCTGGTTAAAACTTTAGCTTAGGGAACATTTGTGTAAGAGTTACCACACACTCTTAAAAACTTCAGTAGGAAGGATATGAAATGCTCAAGGTATTCTTAAAATAAAGATATGATTTTAAGCAATATTTTTCTCATTAATCCTAGGAGGTGACTTGAGAAGGAGAGTTTAGTTAACCTAAGAATGTTTTCAGAATAGCAACTAGAGAACGGCTAAAGCTGAATTCAAATGAAAGAACAGTATTGGGAGGGGAAGACACCCAGGGGGAGATTCTCAGTGATACTGAGTGCACAGAATGAGTTGAGGTCACTTGTTGAGAGGAGAAAGATGCAAAGCTCTCGCAGTTCTGGCTGCTGGATTTGGTACTTCCCGCACCTCTTCTGGAGGCTGCTGGTGGTGCAGATGGCGTGGGGACTGTGTATGTGCTCTAAGTCTGTTTCACTGCAAAATGATGCCACTTAATTTAAGCCATCTTGAGCTATGATTTTGTGTTGAAATGGACTATGAATGTGTTTGCATGATGTCTCTCACAGCTCGATGAACAACAGCTAGTGATTACTAATTCTTAACCATCTCCAACTCAATCAGCCATAGCATGTCTTTTTATGCCCTGACTCTTTTCAGTTTAGTTGTATATTGTATGTGTTAAAGTCCCCAGAAATTCATAACTGCATTGTCTATGAATTTAGATTTGTAAGCTATATACATGTGTACACCTGTGTGTATCTGAATTCATAGTCCTAACCTACGTATGTGGGCATATGCCTGCATATTTACGGATAAATCCAATTTTGACTTAGCATCTTCACATTTTTGTTTTTCAGTTATTTTAATTTTTTTACATTTGTGAAGTTGTTAATACTACAGCACTGACTGTCTACTGAAGGATTTTTGATAAGAGAATTTAATTACTTTGGAGATTGGTTAAGAGGAGGACAGAAGATGCTGACTTCTTAATGTTTGCTGAAGAAGCTGCCAGAGGTTTTTTTGTTGTTGTTGTTGGAAGTAGTTTTATTTTGCTTTCAAAACTTAAAATGAAGTAGTTAGGCCCGTCATTTCTGCAGAAGGATATGTGATAATGCTCAAGTAATTCTAGAGGGAAGCAAAACATGATTTCCTGTAGTTCTTGGTATGTACTCCTGAACTGAGGGAAAAATCTCATTTGTCTGAAAAACCTTTAATTATTCTCATAGGCAGAACGTGAAAATATTCAGAATATGGTATTAAGTAAATCAAATTTTCACTTGTTCTCTCATTGAAATTAATGATTACACTATGTGATTGGTGCTTGTTATGAATAGCATAAGTCTTGCTTGCTGGCATAACTCATTTGCGCTGTTCTAATTTGGGTGGCGGGAGGAGGGTACCAACAAGCAAACAAAAATTTGCTCGCTGGATGTTTCAATCAGTATGATAAATTTGTAGTATTTTCTCACTTACTAGAGATCACTTGGTTCTCCCAAATGTTATGTACACTGTACTATACAAGTTAGCACCTAATTTACATATTTATTACATTTGTAAGTGTAAATGGACTGTAAAAAAACCAGCCTGAAAGCTGAACAGTTGGATGCATCTGTATGTAGAAACATTCATATCAGAGTAGATTCAAGAGTTAATATATTCCATTAGAATTTTTTGCAAGAAATGTGAAGCATTGCATTTCCTACAGTATTGTGACGAAGTTTTGTTTTTCTTTTATTTATCTTAGTACATTTTAGTGGAGTGAGCTGTAAGAAATCCTCAGCTGTAACTTAATGGGAAGTTAGGCACAGTCATGAGGGGTTTTGCCTTTTGCTTTCTTAGTTATTATTCCATACAGAGTATATCTACTAGTAAAATGTACCTTGATAAGGTGTTTATTTTAGCAGACCAAAAATATAAAGCTAAGGATATCTAGGATACCTCCCTCTGCCTCTGTTTAGCAGTGCGGGCTGTAAAGTTGCTTTATTTGATGTTTTTAAGCTGTTTCAATGGGAATCCAATGGAAATTAATTTATTCTAAGTAAATTGGAATTCCTGTGGTATAGCAGTGTTGCCGGGTTCCACTTGAAAGATCAAATTTTAGGGCTACACAAAATAAACAACTCCTAACTGTCTTCATCAGTGTGTCGATATAAACAAACAGGGTTGACTGTAATGACTCATCTGTCATACCCCATTCCCAAAATATACACTAAGCCACTCCCGAGTGGCTTATTTACTATTTTAAAATATAGATACAGATGCAGCATTGTAGAATTTTTCTTTTAAGACCTTGGAAGGGCTAATACATTTGCATCACCTCAGCTACTACACCCCTCAGCTACTTTTCTCAGCAACTATGAAGAATTCGCAAAGTATCTTGTAAGTGCTTCTGTGTAATCTTGTGTAATCCTTGATTTGTTTTCCTCTTATTTCCTTTTCTGATTTCTTTTTCTTGCTGTTTTCTATTGCCTGAAAGTTTTGCTGCTGTGCATGGAGTAGAAAGTGTGGGGCACTGACTGCTTGTATTGGTGAGCGTGCACCTCTCAACTGAAACAGGAGCATTTTATGCTCCTTTAGAGAGATTTTACTCTCCTTTAGAGACATTGGAGGAAAGCTACTGTGTGATGTAGGTGCACGCTCCTCTCCTGTAGCAGTTATGTCGCATTCAGTTTGCTTTAAATTCTGGCATATTCGGCTGACCTGTCATCTGTTTCTTCAACAAATTTAATAGGAACTTTACTCTGTGAAGCTAGTAATTCTGTCTGGAAATCCTGCTCTTCAGAACTTCATGGCTTTGACTTGGGTGCTTTACCTTGAGGTGGCTGTCGTAATTTCTGCTCCCAGCTGTCCTCCGTGATCTCTGAGGTTTCTGCCCCTGTTCCAGAAGGCCTCAGCTTCCCAAGCAGCTGCTGCATTGTTACTGTGCCACACTGGAGCGTTAGGGTAGCATGAAGTATGTGCTGTGTAACCCTAACGGGCAGGGATGTCAGCTGTGGCATTTCAGCTGCCTTGTAAGTATCAGAGCTGTCCTTGCCCTGTAAGCAGGAATCTGAGAAAGGGGCAGGAACTAAGCGATCTCTTTCAAGGTAAGTTGTTACAGCCCTGATTCCTTTCCGGTTTTCAGTTGTAGCTGCAAACCTCCCACTTATGTTCATTCTTCCATGATTTATTTAGTCTTCAACTGAGTTTCTGCCTGTGTGACCTTTGTCTTAAAAATGCAAGCAATCCTGATCATGTAGAACTATTCTGGAAAAAAAATGTAGCTGAATACTTGGCCATCAGATATTTTGTCAATTTTGTGCACAAAATCAGATTTTGAAAGGAAGGCTTCTCACCTTTAAATCATCTTCTTGATTCTTTGGAATCACAGAAACTCTCAAAGAGGGGAAAAAAGTTGTTCCTGGAAGTCCACTGTCATTAAGATGCTGGACTTCAATGTGTTCCCTTAAGGTAAGAGAGGAGTGGCTGAAAGTGGCCAAAGAAGGGACACTTAAGATAAAAGCTGTCAGTCAGGTTGGTACCACTTCTGTGACCCCCTCCCCCCAGGAAATTTACCTACAAGCAGACTGTGCAATCTCATTGCTTAAAAAGATTTTGTAACCGTTTTGATATACTTGTAAAGGTCTAAATAAATGAAAACTATTCAAAAGTTCTTCTGATTTAGGTGTTGAATTTACATTGTCTTTCAACTACCGTAATAATGATTGGCTTTGAGGTTGGACTTCTGTTGCTGTTTGTAGGACTTTAGTAACAGTGTCCTTTTGTCTAATAAGAGTGATCCTAAATTCGAGATGTCTTCTGACTTTTCTTAAAATTACCTATAAAGATAAACACCTCTCTTCCTTAAAATTAAGTTTTGCATAATTTGAGTGACAGGGTTACAAAACACTTGCACAGGATTTCCCAGGCAAATCAATGCAAATACGTTATGTTGTCTGAAAGCACAAGGATTTGGGATCTATTAATCTTTGCAGGTTACATTAACTGAACAGTGAATGCATAATGACGGTCCAGTATTCCTGGATGTTTTGGGGACTAACTATACCTATGCAGTCGAGATCACTTTCACTGTGCCAATGGCACATAATTTCGTAACATGCAGCCAGTTAGATGTTATTCCTTTTTCTGCTTCTATATACTTAGAAACTTCAGATGGAAAAATGCTGTCATCAAATTCCACTTCTACCAGTATTTTTCAAGCACATCTGTTGTCTGAAATCTTCAAAAATACAGCAGTTCTGTACAATGGTAATGGAGACTGCTTTTCTGCCTTTGTTTTGGTGCAGTAGAATTTTCTACTTTGCTTGCTGTAATACATTCCAGTCCTGTAGAAGTGATATTTTTTCCCAGAATGAATACAATTGTATTCTAAAAACATTCATCCATTGTTAAAATCTTTATTTTTTAAAAAAATTCCTCTTCTAACATGACTAAGGAGAGAGAATTTTGTTTTAACAACTATTTAATGAAAATATTTTGCTTTCCCTGCTGAGAATTTCTCATTTCATATGTAGGCAAGTAAATACACTTATTTTAGTTACATCTTATTACAGTTGCCTTTTTGTTACTTTGCCATGTGCATTTATAGTATGTAATTTCTTCTTTTGGCTAAATATTCCTGTAAATAGATGTTCTAAAAACTCCTATTAAAAGCAATGTAGTTAGTTGCACTTCTGCATTTCTCTTGTAGGCAGTTTTTCTTGTTTTCCTACTCAAAATCCTCAACACTGCAGGCATTTCAAGGGCAACAGGGATGCTATTATTCTGTCTATGCTGTTAGGCAAGGTACTAGTAAATAAAATAGAACAAAGCAGAGAGAAATTTTCTGGACACCATTTATCAGATGAACCTTCGTGGTTTTTTATTTGCAGAATTCCATGTTGGCCTTCAGGTATTTTTCTGTGAACTTTTCCTATTCTTGATACTTAAAACAAGTAAATTGTTTGCCAAAACCTAGTTGTACACTGACTGAAACTATTTACTGGTTTATGTTGTGGTTTGTAAATTTTAAAAGTAAAGAACTGCCTTGAAAATTAAATATAATTCACAAAAGCTGTCTTATGTTTTCTGTAAAAAATTAGCTCAACTAAAAAACATCTTTTTTTCTTTTAATTCAGCTGGTGAACTCATTCACACAGCTGTAACTATGCCTGATTACCCAGATAAATATGAGTGAAAGGTAATGAAAATTGAATTTGCCTCCGTGTAAACTGATATTTTCATACACAGCCACTAATGCAATTGCCTCCTCTCTTCCAAAGTTTCCTCTCTTTTTCCTTTTTATTAATTTATTTTGTAAATAAAATTCACTAGTTGCTTTTGCCTAACAGAAGACTTCTACAATTTGCTGCCTCTGTATTGCCTGGAAGGAGACAAGTCTCTTGCACTCTGCTCAAATGAATGCTTGAAGCTTTTCTTAAGTAATATATTGTCAGGCTACTTTCCCTTGCAGCTCATTTAAGATTTTCAGTTTCAAGAAAAATAAAAGTGCTAATTACTGAAAGACACATTTATTTAGTATGTTTTTGCTGTTATGCAAATTTTAGACCCAGTATTTGGAGAGCCCTGGACCTACTTACCTTTATGTTGTCCTTCCAGCATGGTTCACAAGATAACATTCATGTGTCACTATAGGTATGTCAGTAATTATAGATATTTATCTCTACAAAGATACCTGTTGAGCATTAAAAGCTTAAGTGAGTATCTTTAGCTGTTTTCTGACAAGTTGCCTGCTTCAGCATTACAGATTAGCAGGTTGGAAAAGGAAAGAAGGGAAAAATACTTTCAAGGTGTCTATTACTTGCCGGAAATTAAATAACTATTTTTTTATTTTGCTTTTATGAAGTTAGTCATAGTTGATTTTGTTAACTACTTATTTTGGATTCATATAAAAAGTGCTGTGTTTGAAGTGAGAAGAATATTACACTTGAAGGATTTTCATGGTTAGAAACCAGAACATTTGCACATCTTCAATTTAACTTTTTGTTAGGGTTTGAGGAGGGAAACACCATTGCATTTGATCTGCAAAGATTTGTCCAAATTTGTAATTGCAAAAGGATTTTAAGTGAAAGCTTTTAATCCAAGTGAACTACTTATATTAATGCATACAAATACCTAATGAAAGAATACTGATCAGCTTTCAGTTGGTAAAATGGATAAGTAGAAATCAACTAGCATGCTAAAAGATTCAGGTTGAAGCTAATTACAGTGCAAAATAGTTTGATAAAATTTTAATACTGAGTTTTGGTATTTTAATAGGCTCTTGTGTAATATTCAAACAGCTGAGCACAAGTAAGTAAATGCTAGTGGGAAAATATTCTCTTATGTAAAATAAAACCATATTTTAACTAGCATATTTGCTAAAAGCTACCATTTTCTAGAAGTTGAATCTTTTTTGTATTTTACAAAATGTTATCGTTTTATGTGTGTTACTGAGGAATAAATCAACTTTAAATGTTTGTGTTTTCTGTCATATTAAGGTGCATTTTTACCATACTGGTGTAGCAAGCTCTTCCTAATTTCATCTGAATGCTTATCACATGCTTCTGGCAACGTATGCTTAGGCAGGAGAGATTTTGACGAGAAAGCATGTGATTGCATGTTTAACAAGTCTTCAAACTTTGTTTTGAATTTCACCTTTAAAACAAAAAGCATTGAAGTAGGCCTATTGTTTGAATTACTCTCCTCCATTAAGTACATGAATCTTTACCCCTCCAGGCTATGTTCATTTGCATTTTATCTCTGCCACTCTTCCACACTTTTATTTCACTCTTGACCCTGTTTCTAGGAGATGTGCGAGTAAGAAGTCGGGCAGGATTTGAAACAGAGAGAAGAGGTTCTCATCCATACATTGATTTCCGTATTTTTCACTGTAAGTATTTAAAAGCAGATAAATTACAAATAAACAAAGGCTTCCATCAATTTTAACTACTGAGCCTCTAAAAGATAGCAGCTTTTTATAGCAAGACCATTTTTTATACTTAGGAAAATCCTTCATGCTAGCTCTTTACCAAAAATAGAGGAGAACAATCTTCACTGCTAAATTTTCGTTTTAAAAAATTTAGTTTAAACTCATTGAATTTAAACCTGAATCCCTGTGAAAATGAAGACTGTCTTAGACCCAGCTACTGGTGTGTGTGCTGAGTGCTCACTTGGCAGACACAATCAGTTGAGGAGAATAGTTTCCTGCTTTTACACAGCGGCAGAAGGGCCCTGTCTAGGATGGTGCTTGAACAGACTTACAGTAGATATCAATATGCTTTGACCTCATCATAATCAATTAATGTTACATCTACTCAAACATGTAGCTAGGGCCTAAATTTTTGGACAAATACAAATCTTAAAGTGTTACAGGAAAACAGCAGACTAAATTTTTTTTATTATTGTTGTAGGAATCATTCTTTCTCAGAAGTGTTATAAGACTAGTAGTTTTGTAGAGGAAAAAGTTAAATTATCGATCTATGTTATTATAACTAAATTTTTCAGTAGTTGTTGTAGTATAAAGTTTCAATAACCACCAAACCAATATGCAGTGAAGTGCAGGGGATTTAAGTCTTAATTAAATTATGTCAATACTGAATGTATTAAGTGTCACAAAGTATCTATACCAACACTGTATCAGCACAGTTCCAAGTATTCTGAATGCAATGGAGAGATTTAGAAAAGATAATTTCATGGTAACAAGTGTGGTTGTTGTAATTACCTTATTAACAAAAATGAGTGGCAGAAACTGGTCTTACCTTCTGATTGTAACTGAAGTTACTCTTTTAAAAAAGTAGATCACATTTAGAACTCTTAAACTCTTAGTTTCATTCAAAAGTTTCATAAAAATAGGTGAGAAAACAAAGTTTGAAGAGTGTGCTATATTGATTTTTCCAACAAAGAGGATAAGAATTTCATCTCAAGTCCTGATTGAGTATAATAAATTCTTTAGAAATAGCATGCAACTTATGAAGTACATAACTGTCTCTTTGTGTATGTATATATATGTGTGGCATTTCATGCTGATAGGGGAAAATACTAACAGAAGTAGTAAAAGAACTACCACTTAAAAATCAGTCAACATATGATATTATTGCTGTTGTCAAATTAACCATTTTCCGTGGTCCTCATCACGCTGTTACTTTCCATCCTGATGATTGTGCATCAGGCAGATCATGACTAATTAGGAAGAGGATTTTCACACCCTTTTTTCTTGCCCCTGCTTGTTCAGGCACAGGCACCAGCTTTTAGCAACATCACCTGTGGTGTCTGATGACAGCAAAGAATGTTGCTAGGAGGCCCAAAAAATTCTTTGGCTATGGCTTCCCTCTCAAGTCAGCTACTGTGGCAGTTTACAGAGTTGCCATTGTAGCCAGATTTTTTGCACTTCAGAATTGTAGCCTGTTGCACGGTTGCTCTTCCACTTCTGGCTCCTTCTGTATTGTGGAGTTTTTTTCAAAGTCAGTAAGGAATTCAGAGCCATCTCTCACCATATCACTAGGTTATCTGTTTATTAACATAACTGTGGGCTTTTATTAATCAGTGAAATATTTTCTTTTTCTCTGCAATGCTAATTGAGTCCTGATCAATGTTTCCTTAATTGTTTTAAGCAAAAGAGATGTAGTATGATACTGTGAGACTGCAAGTAGAGAGAAGTTGTGGGAATCAGACATGACTTAATTTTTAGGGTATTCTCCCTGCCCTCTCCCAGTAACTCCAGAAGGACTTGATTTTGCCACATTGAGCTATGTGACTGAAAAATGGTCACCCTTACGAGCAATAGCAAGTGAGAGGAGACAGCCAGCTTTTCTTTCCTTGGGGCAAAGACTGAACTGAAAAGGGTCTCTTCAGGAGCCAAAGCTAAACCATCTGAATGCTGTTTTGTTTTTTTTTTCCCTCCCCACCACAGCTGTATCCTGAACATCAGTAATGCATGGATATGCTTCCTTCATCATGTTTGTATAGTTTCAGTGTAATTTTCTTCTGCCATCCACTAACTTTATTCTGTGGTACTAAATATTTTGCAAAGATCATGGCTTACCTGTTTTGCAGATGTTGTATATACTGGCTGTCAGTCACAGTGTGGAAACATTATTGCTGTTTTGTATTTTTCTTAGCTAATTTTTGTTGTTCAGCATTTTGTTTTTGTGTCAATGATGTTTTGAGAAGTTGAACGTCTTTCAGGAGGTCCATCTGATAATCTGCTGACCAGTTCTCTTTTCCTATGTGTTATTGATAGGCTCTTAACCCTGTATTTTATTGGTAGGTTTGAACAATACTGAATTTTAAATGCTTTATTCTGTTTTCAGGAAGCTACTGTTGTGTATATTTGTTTTAAATAGTCACTTCTGTTTCATAACGCTGTTTTAACTTGCAACTTCATCTGGTGTTGCTGAAGGAAAATTTTTAGCACTTACTTCTTAAGACCACTTCTGTATCTTAAGCATTATAAGCTCAGCCTCTGCATCCTCATCCCACAGTTCTGTAATTGGCACGTGACTATGCGAGTTTTGGCTTTACAGTAACTTTTTTCTAGGAAATTCAATTTGAGGAAAGATTGTTGAAAAAATGTCTTTATTGTTATTGTTAGAGATGGTGGTATGGGAGTCATCTGAGAATTGTTAAATTCAGGATTTGACTGGTGATCCAGCTAAGTTTGTTGGGTGGTAGTTTTCCTTCTATATTACCTATTGTTCAGGAAGTCACCTTTTTATAGGTAATTGCAGGAACTAGCCAGGAGGAGTAGCTTAATTAATAAATTTTTGTTTGAATAAGACTGCTTCCTGATTAGTGGGGAAAGACATGATTTGATTCCTCGCATTGGTTGGCAATTTGTTAATGTTGAATCATCACTTAGCAGCTTTTCTGTTATTTTGGTCTGATTATGCTTATGTAGGACCATGGACATAAACTCAGAAAGCAGCTCAAAGCCACCATTTCTGGGAAGGAGAGAGCAGGCACACAACTTTCTTCCTCTGAAGTAAATTTTGGCCTTAAATATAGTGGTTGTTCAGTGGATGTACATAAATCACAACTGCACATTAAAATGCCTGCACTGTAAAGTTTTATTGAATTGACTGTGGAACTTTTCAGTCCACATGTTACAAGGAGGAGGTTTTGCAGTTCACTGTGACAATGCAGCACGTACTGTTTGGTTTTCAGGGAAGTTATTGAAAAAGTGATTTCAGTGGTGTTAACCACCCTTGCTGTCTGCTGATTTACAAATAGGCTACAGTTAACATGATTAAATTTTTTTTTTTTACATTACTTGAGACAGTAATTCCATCTGCAATGTTGACAGAATATGTTGAGAAAAGCTAATGCAAAACAGAATCTTTGGTAGAAGAATTGGTAAATGACAGTATAAAAATATTCCCTTTTTCAGAAATAGTAAACCAGCAATAAATTTTTAGGTTTTGTTTTCTTGCTATTGAGAGGCTGTCAGTAGTATCTATTTATATACATGTGTCTGTGTACGTATATACACACAGTTACAAACACACTTAAGAAACTTCGATTATGTTTGTGAGGAGTTTCTAATGTGCACAAACAGGAGTATATAATGTGCCCCAATCATTCACTGTTTAACCTGAAAAAAACACCCAAACAGTGCTCATTTGTGTGTACACTATGTTTTACTGAGGAAATGAAGCCAAAAGGAATAAAGATCAAGTGAATAATTAGGATAACAGAAAAAACACTGGGAAGTGTCTTATGCAGAACAACTTAAATGAATGCTTGGTTTTAAGCTTCCTTTTTAGAAAAAGGTTGTTGGATATAGTCAAAAGAAATAGATAAAACCCCAAATATTTTTGGGTTTGTGGAGAGGAAACATTTTTTTCCTCTGTGCTTTTCCTGTTTTGCCTGACCCTGAGTAAGTACGATCTTGTCAAAAGGTTTTTAGAATTATCTTGGGCCACTCTCATCTGAGCATGCTTCCGTGGGGAGATAGTGATGTAGTGATGTTGCCAACACATGGGGCTCTATTTTGTGTTTTACAGATAAGGGGATATGTCACAAATGAGTTAAAATATCTTGGAAAGAAGGAAGGGTTTTTTAATTATTCAGTAGGTGTCTGTTGATATTCAGGAATGGCTCAATTTTAAAGCATAGATGCTTGCATACAGTATAGTGCTCCATATAGGAGAGAAGATAATGTGATTTGAACTTAAGACTTCATTGAGACTTAGATGGTTCTTCTCAGTCGAATGTGAAGCCTTTCTAGTGGGAAAAGAAAGGGAGACTTTTATAGGTAATGGATAAATCTAGTTCTCTTTCTTGGGAAGGCAAACACTTGAAGAAATCTCAGAGTTTATTATACAACCTTCAGACGGTTTACTTGGAAATCAGAGTTCATGTAACGTATCATATGCTACTCTGAGATCTGACACACATGTCAGCATCTACTGTTTGCCATGGTGGTTTTAACTGTCCAGTTTTTTGCTCACAAATTGCTGGAAAAGCTGTATGTTAAACAATGAATTTAGATTCCCCTTGGCTGAGAGGCCAGAAGCCAAAGAAGAGAGTGGAGTGCAAATCTAAATTGATGGCTTTAAACAATTTGCAAAATCCTTGTGTAATAACAACCTTGTGCTTTTGATGATACCATCTAGAGATTGAGATAAAATGAGCACGGTCCAGGTGAATTTGAATGTCCTTTTTTGTTTCAAGAAAACAGAGGAATTACCAAGCTGAATATGGTTAAAAGTAATTGTCTTGTTCAACAGTCTACTGTGAAAAAGGGTGAGTTTCACAACCTTGCAGAAGATTTCCCTGTGGTCATAGATTGAATGAATTGTTTCCCTATGAAAATACCAGCACTGAGGAGTAAAAAGCTTGTACTCAAGATAATTCTCCAAAAGCTGCCTTTCTGTGAAAGACGATTCTGAAATTGTCTTCTAATTATTCACAACCCAGATTATTCAGATATATTGTTTTCCTCAATGTGAGCGAAATTTTGACTTTGGTTTAGTGTGGAGAATGCAGTCCCACAAGGGGAAGTCAGAAAATGCTCTAAATACAAACTTAGCCAAATGAAAACAGTGAAGATAAACTTGAAGTGAAAAGGGATCTTGAAGTGAGCTTGGTTAAGGAAGATTTTGGGATAAAAGCTGCCAATTGAGAATAAAGGACAGGTGAGGTTTTTTATATTTGGTTTTGTGGGTTTTTTTTTCCCCCTTTGCTGTCCTAGATTGTTGTTTTACCTACAGTTTCTTTATGAGTTTCTGTAAAACATCGTGTGTGCCCTGGAGTCTTGCACAGGTACAGCCTACTTCATGTTTTATTGTTGAAGTAAGTTTGACCTTAGAAGAAGACAGAGACACATTCTGCTTTCTTTTTCCCTTTTCTTTTGAACCTCTCCAATGTGTTTCTTCTCCAAGTAGCTTATTTTGAAAGCTTTTTTTTTTTTTTTTTTTAAATGCTGGATAATTTGATGGAAAGTATGTGAGAATTCATTTGTTTTCATGTCTGCTCCCAATTTGAGTTTTGTATTCACAGTCATACAAACTGGTAAAGGAAATTCTTTTTCTGTTAACTATGATGTGTTACTTTTGAATTCTTCTTTCATTTCTGGTGGTGAAAAATAACCAAAAAGTATTACTTGACGGTTTTGACAGTCCATTGTTGTAGAACTGAAGATTTCTAGGACACTGAAGAAAGGTGGGCTCTTTTGTAAGACATCAAGAAAATTATTTGGTGATGGTTTGGAATATATTATCCTTTTAGAAAATAGAGGATCACTGTCTTGATTAACACAGCGTAACCCATTTTGTAAGGGCTGTATTTGTGTTCTGATGATATTTCTCTATAAATGTTTTGCTTCTGTGGAGTTCACTGGTTCACACTCTGCTGTTGTGAGCTGCAGATTTGCCTTGCCCAGTGGGTGGTTTCAGGTTAAAAAAAAAAGTACACAATTTCAGGATTGCTGGGGTTATGATTCAGTAAATTGGTATGGAAAGATTATGCCTTGTATATAGTTTCTTAGTCCTGAGATTATTGCAAAATATTACTCATTGCAGCAGAGGAATGGCATTCTCTAATTTACTTAATTTTGTATCTTTCCTGAGGTGTTTACAGAAATAATAAGAACAGCCAAAATTCAAGAGAGATACATTAGTAAAATCCTGTAGATTCCCTTTTGTGGTGTTTTCTTCACACTTTCTTGCTGTGCATTGGCTTACAGTGCCACTGGAGAATTGGCACTTATTTCCTACTGAAGTAGTCTAATCTCTGCACTCTGAGTAATTTCAGATTAGCTCTGCTTTGAGCAGAGATTTGGCCCTTCCCACCTAAATTATTCTAAGGTTCTGTGGTTCTATATTTTGCTAAAGCAGTATTTCATTCTGTAAGATCCTTCAGGAAAGAAGTTATCTTTGATAGTGGTGATGTTTAGCAATTCTCCCTGCCTCCATCAGGGAAGATTTGTTGAAAACCACTGGAGTTGTTAATATAATTGTGGTATTACCAGGGTTTCTTGAGACTTAACATTTTTTTTCTGAATCCACTCAGTCAGAAGACACTTGCAAAGCCGTGTTTGTTTCATTGATCCTTAACCCATGTAAGGATTTAGCATATTTTCCACTGATCATTACTATTTGGAAAAGAAATGTATGAGTGTGTGTATAAGTAGATATGCACTAAAACCAAAACAGTCTGGCTTATTTTTTTCTTTTAAGCGGGAGAGGGGATGTAGTGCCTTACAGTGATGCTGAGCAGGGATTCAGAGTGCTTATGAGGAAAACAAGAAGTATAATAAGGTAATTTAGAACCTCAATAGTCTTTCTGTGTAACTTCAGAACCCTTGCTGAAATGGTTTCTTCCCAGCGAAATCATAGTTTTATATAATGCTTTAGTACTGAATGTCTTTAAAAATACTTGAAGCCTCAAATCGCGGGTCAAAAACTTACAGAAGAGTTAAGTAACAGAACTTGATTTTTTAGAAACTGTTCGTAGATCTAAAATAATGTATTTCTTAATGGTTTGACGGGGATAGATGGGAAATCAGAATGCTTATGGGTCCCTCTAGTGGTGTGAAGTGCTAGATAATACTTTCAAATTATTCGTAAATAGAATTTATTCTATCCTGTAAGACCTCAGAAAGATGGTTATAATGGCATATGAAATTGAATATTGCTTTCAAGTGTATATTTTTACAGGTAGTGGAAACTTTCAGATACTGTGTCATGTTTAGTGACAGTATCTGCTGTGTAGAAATGATAAATGCTTAGTTGAGTTTAATGTGGAAAAATTATGAGAGATTACTTCTGCTAAAAGAAGATATTTCTGTGATACTTCTTAGGAAAAAAATCTCCTCTGAGGGGCTATGCACCTCAAACTTTAGATTTTACATTAAACATAAGAAAGATGCATCCTCTCAAATATTATTTTTAAATTTCTTTTTTCTGTTAGTGGCAGTGATGCCTGAGATCCTCAGTTATGCTCTTTCTATTTATTGCAGCAAAACCCAGTGATTTTTATAATGGAAAATTTCCTATTTGTCTTTTGTGCTGTAGCAGGGAAGAAATGGAGGTAGAGTTCTTACACTGGATAGCCTTGTTTCATCCAGGATCCCATCAGAGGGTATGAGTCTATCTTTGCATTAAAGTAAAATTGAAGCATATTGTTAGGATTTAAGTTTTCTATTAATAAAAAATTAAACCAAACCATAATTAAGTTGTCATTCTGCCTTTTGTTGACTGTCCTTACTATATGCAAGATGCAAAAATTCAGAGAGCAAATCTTATCAGTATATGATTTAGTGATATGATTATGATTCTGTGATTACCGCTTGTTTTCACTTTGTATTTTTATATCAGCATGAGAAAAATAAATATTTAATATCCCTGTGAAATGTGATAAAACTTTTTTTTAGGTTTTCATGAAGAATGACACGCTTGAAAGATTGGGAGTGGGAAGAGAGATTAAAATTAGTGTCTTGAAATACAGATGAAATCTGTTGCATGAAGGCAATGTGCGCTATTTTATTGCTGTATGTGCTTAACATTAGCAAAATAACTGATATTAGTAACAGAATTACTTATTTTTCTTTATTTTAGAGAAAGAAATATTTTATTTTAACCAGCGTCTCAGTTAAGATGCTTAGAAATGAGAATATAGCCATTTTGATCAAACAAACAAAAAGAAAATCCAAAAAACCTGTGGAAAATATTTTGGATGATATCTCTAACTTAGAAAGGAATGAGAAGAAGAAAGTCATAGGATGGCTGCTGTTGATGAGGCACAAAAACCTACAGATTGTGTTCTGGTTTCTTGCATTGAAAGCACTTCCGAATGCTGCATTATTCTTCTTAACGTGCCTGCCATCCCAACTTTGCTTTCATTCTCTTTGTTCTCAAGGCAGTAAATGCCATTTCTCACTTACTTTGTCATTCTAATTTGTCCCTAAACTGTCCTTAAGAGCAAATGGTCAGTACTAGATATGAGAAAGGCATTTTTGACACTGAAGGCTCCAAATGAAAGATGTTTAGGCTGGGAGGAGGGAGTCTTTGCAGCATGTGTATTCATGAGAAAATGCAATGCACTCTTCATTCTTCACCACCTTCTTTGCATAATAAATACATTATTGAACCTTGATTTGGTAGGGTCTTTGAAATTAGCATCTAATTTCGTGACTCACGATAGAAGAGGTAGGCTGACATTTTCATATTAATCATGTATCTAAAGGGAATGAATGTGCCAGGAGGGAAATACCAAGTTTCCATTGCACAACTGTATTTTACTGGTCCTTCCCATGAACTGGTCTTAGCTGGTCTGCCAGAACCACAAAGCAGTTGGTTTGTATATCCTTGATACCAATTTATCTGTGAGGAAAAGGAAACAGCAGGCATGGTTGCTATCAGTGTTCCTGCAGCTGAAGAACCTGTCTTCCTCCCACCCCATTCCTTGAAAGCCAGCTATTTTCTGTTTCAGCCTCCCTTTAAAATTAATAAGCTGTCAAACCTCCGCATCTGACTCGCCTATTCTGAATTGTCTTGTGGAAAATGTTCAGCTGTTCAAGGGAGAGGAATTTGCTTTTGGGGTTGGTGTTGTCCCCCCGAATGAGTGTTCTGGAACTGCAGAGGGATGGCAAGGCTCAAGATCTCTTTTCTCAGTTTGAAGTTATTCTAATAATTGCAGATCTAAATGTTAAAAGACATTTAGTCAAGGTTTATTTAGCTTGAGCTATATGTGTACAATAACTAGTAGTTCAAAGGGAAGTGCAAAGCCAGTCCTCTGGGGAGGAACAGCCCCAGGTGGAAAGCAGCTTGGCTGAAAATCACCTGGTGGGCACCAAATTGAACATGAACCAGCCATGTGGCCTTGTTGGAAAGAAAGCAAACGGTATGCTGGGCTACATTAGGAGGAATGGTGCCAGCAGGTAGAGGGAGGTGATCCTGCTCCTTTGTTCAGCACTGGCAAGGCCTCACCTGGGGTGTTATGTCCATGTCTGAGTTCCACAGTAAAAGACATGGGCTTATCAGAGAGAGTCCCACAAAGGCTCAGGAAGATTAGAGGGCTGATGAGAAAAGTCTGAGCTGGGACTGTTAAGGCTAGAGAAGGCTTGATGGGGGAACTTACCCATGTATACAAATCCCTGAAGGGAGAGTGCAGAGGATGGAGCCAGGCTGTTTAGTGGTACCCAGTGCCAGGACCAGAGGCAATGGGCACAAACTGAAACGCAGGAGGTTCCCTCTGAACATCAGGAAACACTGTTCCACTGTGAGGGTGACCAAGTGCTGGCACAGGTTGCCCAAGAAGACTATAGAGTCTCCATCCTGGGAGATACTCAGAATCTTCTGGGACACTGTCCTGGGTGATGTGGTCTTGAGTGATCCCGCTTGTGCAGAGCAGTTTGACCAGATGAACCCCAGAAGTCATTTCCTACCTCAGCAGTTTTGTGATTCTGTAATAAGCAGCATGGCAGTTGGGAAAGCTGGAATGATGTAGGCTTTGCTGTTCGTGTAAATTGCATCAGCTGAAGCAGTGCTCTTTTTTTTCTTCTTAACAAGGGTTAAAAAAAGTAGGATTAATGTGTAAAAGTAGTTTATAAGCTATACAAATAGGTGATAATTTAGAGAGTTTAAACATGCTAAATGTCTCAGTAGCATATTGTGAAGTAATGAGTAATAGTGGTTCACAGAATAATGAAGCTTCACAGAAAACCAAGCAACTCATTTGTCTCTGTACCCACATCATCATCAGAAAAAATACTGAAGCAAGATCATGTGCACCCCCCCCATGACTTACAAATACAGGTGGAATGTCTATACTGTCAGATTATTGCATTTCTGTGTTCTGTTTTGTTCTTTGCTGCCAGAAGCTGCTGTTTGACTTGTATTACCTATATTATACTGTTCTGTCCAAGATTACCATGTGGCATCTGTGACAGTGAAACTTAGTTTGCAGTATGACAACAAGAATAGGTTTTTGTTAACTCTAGATCTGTAAAAAAGTACTTGAGATCAAGATAAGTATCTGCACAATTTTTCTGCTTTAAATATTTTGTTTTATTGACATTTAGTGAAGTTCCTGGCTTTTGTATGTGACTTTGTGGATATTTTAGATCGTTTTATGACCCAAGTTACAACAGTTTTACATTATTTTACTTTTCAATCTAGCAGCTTCTGTTCTGAAATGTGGATTTTAAGGGATTGGATCAAGGTTGAGGGGGAAGCACTGTTCTCCTATAACAGCAGCAGCTGCATTGCTCCCTGCTTCTCTGCTTTGCAGCCTGGCAATGCTCAGACCTCATGTTAACAAATGTGCTTAGAAATACTGGTAGAGTAAGGCAGCCTGACAATCTATTTGCCTGCTGTACATTTGAATGTTGCTTTATAAGCTACCTTTATCATAGGTAGTATATATGTATATACGTGTACATACATATATAAGTTTCAGTGTCTTCATAGGAAGTGCCCTTGAGTATGATATCCTTGAAGAAGGATATTTCACGTGAAGTTGTCTGTGCTAGCCCTGAATTTCAGTGTCTTGATAGTGTGTTTCAGACATGTCTGAAAGGATATTGTAGTTTTGTCGGTTTAATCTCTGTTAGCACAGACTGCTCACATGGAACGCTGCTGCGTTTGATTAGATACTGTATGTTTGTCCCACTCTCAGTTCTGTTTCGAGGTGTTTTATTTCTGTGGTTTGGAAATTAATGTATTAATGAGCTAACATAGAACAGAAAGTAAGTTGGAACTTCTGCAGGGCAAAGAATTTAAATGGATAAGATTTATTTTACATAGGATTAAGCTGCTGTCATTAGATATTGCTAAGGCTTTTGAAGTTGTCAGTAAGACCACTGCTTCCCCTGTACAGCATTTTAGACTGACTTCTAAGAACAAAAGGTGTAACTCCTTACTTCACCAACTTCTAATATGCCTTGTTCTTGGAAGAAGAAGAGATCTGTACTATAGAGTTGAGCTCATGTTGGTTTTGAGCATCTGCATTTTTGGAGAAGAGCCTGTTTGCACTGACTTCCTTATTACCTTTTTTTTTTTTTTCTGTGTGTGAGCACGAGTCATTTCAGGCAGAATGAGTGAATATCAAGATTATTGACTCTTGGTTATAAAAAACTGCTATTAAGGTGCTGCTGAAAAGAAAGTAAAGGCCAAGTTTGGCCTTCAGTATTTCAAAATCAGAGTATCTGACTTGTTACAAAGAAATTGTAGCTATTCATAGTTTGATCTTCAGGTTTCTCAAACGCTTCAAGTGTATCAAGTGGAATTGGACATAAGCTAGCATCAGTCATTTGAATAAACAGTTAACCTAGTAAATATAAAGCAAAATATTTGGATTAATATTTGAAAACAGGTTAAAATAATTTTCTGTTGTGTTTTCACTGTACCAGGAAAGGGATTTGCATATGCTGGGAAAATAAATGTGGTACTTGTTTGCCAGAAGAACGTAACTATCTGCAAAAGCACCAAAACTACTTGAGTGAGTTTAAAATTGTGCCAGTAGTAGGGCTAAGGGATTTTCTGAGCTTTAAAGCCAATGTAAAAGTTACTTGTGTGTGCTCAAAGCCTACTTGTATCTCCTGTATCAACATGCAGTTTCTGATATTCTTTTGCTGGTGTGCATATTTTATGTGATTTGTTAGGGACACGGATACATGAGAGCAGTTTTCAAAAAATAATTTGTTTGCAGTACTGTGTTTTTAGACAATTTCCATAATATTTCTGTCCTTTCAATAACAGAGTTCCTTAAAAAGATGGGTTGCAGCTGTGATTTTAAATGTTTATTTTTCTTCACAGGATGCTTACACGGAACACTTTTTTCTAAACCCTGGCTCTGTATTTATTATTAATAAAAATATCTGTATTTGTGGCTGAAACGTTTGATACAAAAAAAAAATTGCACTGCCTTTGTACCAGACTTCCCTGAACACCCAGCTTTTCGATAAAGGTTTTTTAGCGAGAGTGTTTATTTTCTTGTTTTTTGTAGCAAATTCTGAAATCGAGGTCTCTGTGTCTGCGAGAAATGTGAGAAGGTTGCTTAGTTTCCAGCGATACCTGAGATCTTCCCGTTTTTTCCGTGGTATCACTGTTCCAAATTCTTCAAACATTTTAGATGATGATTATAATGGACAAGCAAAGGTTGGTTGCTTGATTTTTATTTTTTTTAAGTATGTTTTTTAAAATGCTTGCTAGTATATATAACTATATCACGTGTTGAAAGTACAACCAAATACAAATTTTAAGCATGTTTTTTATATATGTGTGTGTATGTATTTTTGTGTGTTTATATAGATATATCTTAATAGTTTGCAACAAACTGCCTACTGGTGTAGTGGGATGATTTTTGTGGCTAGTGTTTTTCTTTCTTTTTTTTTTTTCCTAGTAACTGGTGAATGAAGGGTGCACTTTAAAAACATGAAGAAAGGAAAATGTATCTGTATATAAGGAATGTAATGGAGCAATTTGGACAACTATTCCCTTTCATTTTTAGTCTAACATAACTAAAGAACATCTGAAAGAGTGACTACCTACTACTTCAAACTCAGTAAAATGCAGTAAATTGATTTCTCAGGACATGTTTATGCCAAACTGACTTTTCCTTTGGTAGGCAGTTCTTCTAGAAAAGAAAACTGTGATAGCTGTAATGTGCCTGTGTGGCACTAAAGCGGGGAAAACAGGTAATGGGAAGAGAGGTGGTGTCAAGAGAGCAGCTACCTGGATAAAAGACCAGTGTACTCTGGACAGAGGTTAGATAGGGCTGAAGGAGACTAAACAGGCAAAGATGATTCAGGTTATTCAAGATCCCAAAGCCTGTGTGTCACTGCATTTAGTGCTTTTTTATTTGTCATATTGACACAAATAAGGAATATACTTACACAGTGGACATCCCCAAGCTGAACATGATCAGGCTGTGGTGTAGAGAAAAATGTGATAACCTGGAGGATGGATCTTAAAAATGTACATATAATTTAATACTAAAGAGAACTTGTTAATGTTCTCGTTTTCTTAGATAGCAGAGTTTTAGCGGCTGGTAGAGAAAAGCTAGAATGCTTTTTGCATAATTGGATTATAAAACAGCTCTACCAGTCTAATGAGAATAGGAGAAGGCAGGAGTCTGTTGTAAAATGTGCTGGACAGGGATTTGTGATACAGGTAGGGGAGGCAGAGATCGGGATTGCTGAACTCTGGTGAGGACTTGTGTACTGTTTGGTGTTCTTGCTGATCCCTCTTGCTGGAAGGAGAGTTCATGTGAAGCTGCTGTGAAGACGTGCTAGTTCACTGAGGTGGAAAGTCAAAAGCTAGGTTTGTAAAGAATTTAAAATGAATTATGGCTCATATAGTGGCTCAAATGCAATTGGCTCATATATCTAGTAAATTATCTAGATACTATATTTCTTCTGTAAGCAGGAGTAGACAGAAAATGAGGTCAAAGACTACACAAATTTATTTGATAATTCATTGAAAAACTGAAAGAAGTCTGGATGCAGTCTTTCTGTCACATTGTTTCTGGTTTTAACCTAATTGTTTTAAAATTGTGTCTTGCTTCTTTTGAGAAATTAACTAAAGGATGAAAGGAAAACCTCCGGCCAGTTCTGTCAAGGCACTTCTCATTTTTTTTCAGCTTTTTAATTTGTAACATGCATTTTGAAGTTTTTCAATTATCAGACAAATTTAGTTATACTTTTACAACTTTTTTTTTTTTTTTGTATGTAGGAATCCTAAGACTTGATCTGTCTCTGAAATCTTAAATACTCCTCCAGATTACAGGAAGATAGACATATGCTGATTAAAAAATGACAGCTTTTGTATTTTCTTTCAGTGTATGCTGGAGAAGGTTGGAAATTGGAATTTTGATATTTTTCTTTTTGATAGACTGACAAATGGTGAGTTTACTTTTGCTATTTCATCTGTGTTTTATCTCCTAGCATAACTTAACTGTGGCACTTTTGTTGCAGTTTATGATTCACTAAAAAGCACAAATTTCATCAGGTAGTACTTTTTGGTTTAATAGTGTTTAATCCAAGTCCTAGTTTGCCCGGTCACTCCATTAAAATAATGATGCTGTCAGTGCTGATAATAATCATTGATTTGTAGAAGAGCCCCTTCACATACTTCGTACTTTCTGTTCTCTTTTAGTAATTTGTAGCAGTAATTTCATATAAATAAATAATTTTAAGGTCTTAGACTTTTTTCCCAATTATGGGTTTGCTGGTAATTTATATGCTTGTGTCCAAAAGGTCATTTACACTGAACAAGTATTTTTCTGATAAATTTCAAGTTTGATAGGTCTATTGCTTTATAGTGAAGCGAGAAGGCACGTTGGTGTGAATGCATTATAATTAGGACATGTAATAGAATACCTGGAGATTTAGGAGTTGAGCAGAGGGAAGCTGCTGTACCCACACCTTGCACAAAGTAGAAGAAGGAAGAGAACGTTATGGTTAGTTTTGTACGCCCATTACAAGTAGCGGTAGGAACTGCGGAAGTATTTTGTTAAAAAACCACCAAAGTATTGTTTAATTTACGGACAGACAGAAAAGAGATCTATAAAAGTGCTGGAAAGGAGGAGGGAGGGCTGCTGCAGTGGATAGAGTGAATATTTGTATCGTAATCACAGCAATGGAAGCTGGATTTTGAATAAAATGGAAGGAGGAGATAAGCAAGTCCAGCGTCACAGTGACATTTGTGCCAGTGTGGGAAGAGAATGAAGGGCAGCTCTTGCAGGTCTTACATCATATGGAGTAGGTAGCAGAATTGCAATTAGAGCGTTTAAAGTTTTGCATCCTAATTAAGTCATTTTAGAAGGACATTTTGATCAGGCAGCCTCGTTCTTAAAAGTTTTTAAGGGCAGAATGCTGTTTATAAAACTCTGCTGGATGAGCTGCCCTGGATGAACCTCTGAGAAACAAATTACCTGGTAAATGTTGTTCCAAGAATTGCATATCTCATAGTGAGGAAGTTGCATGCACATAGGAATACATTAAGCCCAGTAATAAGCAAGATTTAACAGAAATTTTTTGTCCTTTTGTACCTTAATTTCTATCTGTGCTAGGTTCTTTAATGCTAAATGAAGATTGTCAGCCATGACATTGTTTGCAGAGCAAATAACAGGCAAACTATTTCAAATAAACATTTTGGGCTATTTCTCTGTCTTTTGCAATTTTACCTATTTTACTGCTGCAAATGATTATAATACAGCTATGAGTAGGCAAAGTATATTGTAAGCTTGTAATAGTATGCATTTTCTAGAGAAACTTTTTCGTAGAGTTCTGGGTAAAATGAGGAGCAGTTCAGTAAAATACATGAGAAAAATGAGAGTTAGCATATTTATAGTGTGTGCTAATCAATAGTGTTGGCTTTCACCTTTGCTTGATTATTTTTGTATTTGGCTTTCAGCTGTTTGTTTGTGATATGGTGCATAAAGTTACTTACAAAATTGAATATAATTGTAATGGGTTTGTGTGTTGGAACCTGTTGGTTTTTTTTAATGTTCAGTAACATTTTCTTCTTATCACTTGACAGTGGACAGTTGGTGAATGCACTATCATGAAGCAAAACCTCTGGTTGTTACTAGAAACAGCTAATTGACTCTTGTCATGCAATAAGATTTAAATACTTATCATAAATTGGTGTAGAAAAATTTGCTTGTATAGTTTTTGTGACCAATTTGTTTGAAATAATACATTTCTTGTGAAAGAGTCACTGATTTCATGGCTTCCAATGAATTAGTATTTTCATCTTATTTTTAGGAAACAGTCTAGTCAGCTTAACCTTTCATCTGTTTAATCTTCATGGACTAATTGAACACTTCCAGTTAGATACGATGAAACTTCGTAGATTTTTGGGTAAATACAGCTTTTTATTATGATGAATATTACTGCTTTTTTATACCTTAATTGAAGTGCTGGTTGAAGTTTAGCAATAATGTTTGAAGGGTATTAATGCGGTCTAAATTGTGCAGTGATTTAAGTTATATTGACTGAGACAATCTCTCAAAGTTTCTATGAGTACAGAACTGTCCATATTAAATCCAAACAAGTATTAACAAGTTTATTAGTTCCATAGCTGATGTTGTATTCCATTTATTAAATCTGACTAATCAGAAATATGTGTAATATTATGTGACATTTGTATTGAGAAAGGCCGGACAGCTCCTTTCTTTTAATTTTCAGCTCTGCGTTCATCTTTGCTTCCCAGTGATAGAGTTTCCTAACTGTATGGAATATGTAAGCTTGGCTGGATTAGCTGGGGCCAGTTTGATGCTGTCTCTGGCTCGCTCAAACTCTTATAGAAGTAAGCACTGTACTGTGGGTGCAGCTTCTCCATAAACAGAGTGCAGGACAATTTTACTTGAATGTCTGAGCCTGCCGCACTGAAATGCTTCGATGGAAAGAACTGTAAATACAACATAAAATATTCAAACCAAGCAGTACAGTCACTCAACAGCTGAATGAGCTGTCTTTCTGCATTCCAGTGCCATAGACAGGTACTGGTGTGAGACAACTTTCCGTTGGCTCTTCTGTGACAGTCAGTACCTTTAATTTTGTGAAATGGGATGATTTTTTTAACTGAGCAGGAGAAACAAGTTTCTGTCTTGTATTTCATATTGCTTTAAAGTGGACTCAATTCCTTCCAGTCTCAGAAAAGTAAATCAGCCAACCTTAATGATTGATATATTGAAATGTGAAGAAAATTATTATAGAAATCCAGTCTCAGGCTATTCGAGTTGTAACTGAGTGTCCTTTGTCTTTCTCATCTTGTCTTCTGGTTAGTTGAGATTTAGCAAATCATAGTACTTAAAAGACTAGTTAGGAATGACTGGATTAGTTAGCTGGTAATCAAAAGATTATAAATATAGTTTTAACTACATATGATTACTCAAAGTCACTAAAATGAGATTAGACTTGGAAGAAGGCAAAATTTTATTCCAATTTTGAAAGTTACTACCTTTCCCTTTTGTTAATGCCTTCTACTTAACGTCACTGAGAAGAACATTCTTATCTCTGTCCTAGTCCATCTGTCAAATCAAGGAACCTTTCTTCCAAATACATCATTCAGCATGAACTCAGTTCATTCTTTTCTTTTACTACCTCTTGTACTCCAGTCCAAAGTAATCTGAAGATCAAATTCTGGAAGACTAGGACAGCGCAAATGGCTCATAGTACCATATAAAATTCACTTTTTTGGGGAATTCAATGGCATCTTTTTAAGTAGAGAAATCTGGTTTTAGTTCTCAGTAAGATTTCAACATTCTATTTTTGTATATGGGTATATATATATATTTGTATGTTTATACACATACATAGTCTTTCAGTGATTTCCAAAGGTTACTTGGAGATCTGCATCCTCCTACTGTGTGTTTTCAAGTTCTTATTCCAGACCTGAAGAGGGGGAGAGAAAATATGACGTACTCTATTCCTGAAAACATAGGATGGTTGTGATATTCTAGTTCAGGCAGATCATGATCAAAATTTTGACCTAAGTCTGCTTTATTAAATAAGTTAGAAGAATTGTAGGCTTCAGGTAGCTTGACCAGCCTGTGAAGCCACAAAAAAAATTAAGGACATCTGCATTAGTGCACTTGATGTGAGGAATAGGTGGGAGAGAGTTCTAATGCAGGTTGATAGAACACAAAGACATTTATTTCCATCCTTTTTTGTATGAGCTGTCAGCTATGTGTTAGGTGGTGGTTACAGTATTTTGACTTTTCATGAACCATAGCTCTTCACAAATACCACGTCAGTAATGCTGTAACATTACAATCACAATTATGTGGATGGTTTTGGCTTGTCAACTGAGTAGAAGAAGAAGTTATAGGCATGTTTTTTTGATAGGACTGACTGATGTAGTCAGCCAGGAAAATATTCTTTTAGGTTTCCTTGAAAGAACTAATGTGTAGTATCAGGCCAAACCTTATAATGCAGTTTGATTGTTGTGCTTCAGATCTTTTTCCCCTTCATCCTTTTTAACATTATAGTTCTTTCATTCCATGTACTCAAGCTAATGTTGATGCCCTTTAAAGAATTCTACCTAGACTGTTTGGAAACAGCCAGGAAGATGAGTGAAAGAGGAGAAAAGCAAGGAAGAGGTTAAATAGTGAATATTAAATCTAGGAGTAGTTAGTCAGACCATCATCTAAACGAGATTCTTTTCTAAATTGCATGTAGACTTAAATTGTCATGAGTGAAGTATAAGATGCCTAAAAAAGTGTAGAGATGGCTTTCCATGACCACTTTCCTGAATGGGAAAGAAAAGCACTTCATATGACAGAAACGCAGTGCCTAATTCCTCTGATCCTGTCTGTTTTCAAGGCCTGATATGGGATCATCCTGATGCTTTGGTAGACAGCATCATCTTCATTTTGTATTCAGGGTTGCCTCATGGTTTGGGCAGTCCAGATTTTCAAAGGGAGCCTTCCCTAGGAAGGTCTCAGTCTCTCAGATTATATATTGATTTCAGGTTGTTTAATTTTACTCTGAGATGACTCCACATGTGGTTGATTTCCTTTAGAAAATACTATTTCTTCACATAAAAATGCTATACCTGTGTTGTGGTTCAGCTGATGATTTACTGACTGTGATGTTTTCATGTGTGTATAACTTGGGATATTGCATATTTCTGTGCCTAGTAATGGAATATAAAATGTTGCTTGAAAAACCTGTTATTTTATTTAAATTTGGATATATGTTATTTTCCTGCAGTTATGGTTCAAGAAGATTATCACAGTCAAAACCCTTATCATAATGCAGTTCATGCTGCTGATGTGACTCAGGCCATGCACTGTTACTTAAAAGAGCCCAAGGTAAGGGAGGGTTCTCTCTTTCACATCACATGTATGTACAGAAATATGTGCATTTGTGTGTGTGTGCATATGAATGGTGTGCATATGAATTGTGTGTGCATATCACAGAATCATTTAGGTTGGAAAAGACCTCTGAGATTGAGTTTAATCTATTACCCAACACCATCATGGTCAACTAGACCATGGCACAAAGTGCCACGTCTGGGGACGGTGACTCCACCACCTCCCTGAGCAGCCCATTCCAATGCTTAACAATCCCTTCTGTGAAGAAGTTGTCCAATGCCCTAATGTCCAATCTGAACCTCCTCTGGTGCAGCTTGAAGCTGTGTCCTCTCATCCTGTCACTAGTCGCCTGGCCAGAAGAGGCTGACCCCTCACTTGGCTACAGTATCCTTACAGGGAGCAGTAGAGAGTGGTAAGCTCATGTATCTGTATATACAGATAAAAGTAAAGAAACCTAAGAACCTAACAAGACACAGTTTTGAACTCTCCATTGCTCTCTCTGTTGCTGAGGTTGTGGGTTCACACTTAGCAGTGTGCTTCTCTTTTTTCCCCACTTCTGAGCTGACACTGTCTTTTGTGTGACTTCACATTGGACCGGAGTAGGGAATTAAGGTTGCAGCTGTTTAACATAGTGCTGTGCCTCAAAACATTTGCATAGAATTGTGGCCTGACTCAGAGCTGGCAATAATAAATTTGTGTATTTATCATTTGGGTGGGGTTTTTCTTCCAGCAACTACTGTTACCCTTGCTTTGCTCATTTTTGATATCACTGAATAGGAAGCTTCTGCCAGAGGCAGTTCATAGCAGTACATTAGGACTTCTCTTTGGCCTTTCTTTTTAAGAAATGACAGAGTTACAGACATGCAGGAGCTGAGCTGGTTGAGTGTTTGTTCCTCCCTACTTGGACTGCTGTCAGGCTGCTCTGAGTGATTGGACAATTTTAGGACTAAATCCTGTTCTTCTGTATTAATTTCAAAACTGCAGTGCTCTATAGCCAGGTGAGACAAGTTATCTACCTTGATGCAGATTATCACCAGTCTGGTATTCCCTTGAATAGCATAGCTCCTTATTCTGCTTCTGAAGTAAAACCAAGTAAGTTCTGGCTCCCTTAATGTTTTTCGGAGGCTCTTTGCCCACTCCTCCCACTCAGTTTCTCAGTGCTGCTCTCAGATCAGTTGGTGCAGTGAGCCAAATCAGAGCTGATACATGATGAGCTTTTTTATGGCATGCAGTTTGGAAGCTCTGAGCATTTTTTATTTAATACTCGTGAGGGAAGTTTTGTGATGCTTTAGATACAAGTATAGACTTTGTATTTTTAGTAACATATACAGCTACAGGTTCTGTTGCACCAGAGTACTTTATAAACATGTGAGGCATGATAGATGGCAAATGCAACAGGGAATATAAACTTCTGTCCTGGCAGGGTGTTTGCTGCATTTCACCTTTGTATGGGCAGAGTTGTCCTCTCTGTTTTAGTGCAAGCTGGACTTTCTGACTTAGTCTAACTTACAAACCTCCCAACCAAAGGTAGTAACAGCTATAAGCAGTGAAAGTAAGTCTGTGCAGGTGAATGCTGAGTTAATTGACATACACATACTTCTTGAAAATATTTATTTGTATCAGAATTTCCTCCTTTGGTTCTGGCCCTGCTGGACTTTTAAATGTAATTTTGCATAAGAGTAGAAATCCATTCTGAACAGTTCTAAAGTCTTCTAGAGCATTAGTTTCTTCCCTTTAAGAGGAAGGGGTTTTTATGCTTTTTAAAATATAGTGTGTATTTAAAACACAATTGACATATACAGATGGACTTGATAAATGACAAGGAGAGCTAATTTTAAGAATTTGCTGCTTTTATGGGATCTGCTTAGGAATAGTACTTCATTACCAGACAAAAAATAGGATTTTGTGTGCCTGTGTTTTTCAAGACTGAACCTTCTTGTTCAGAAAGAGTAATGCTTAAACCATTGTTGAAATTTTGTAGCTTTGAGTGGGAAAATAATGTGCAAAGTCAGTGGAATATTAGTTTTGCATCTTCAAAATTTCTTCTGAATTTCTATTGGCTGTTAATTACTAAAAACCAAAAATGCAACACTTTTGCACTTTTTCTAAGGGCATACTTGCATTACTGACATTGATTGGTTTTGCCTTGCAGCTTTCCAAATCTTTAACTCCATGGGATGTTCTGCTCAGTTTAATAGCAGCTGCCACACATGACTTGGATCACCCAGGTGTTAACCAACCTTTCCTAATTAAAACAAACCATTATTTAGCAACTTTATATAAGGTAAGAACAGAATCAGTTGTTTTGTTAAAGCCTGGTTTGGAGAATGCTTGAGTAGTACAGAAAGGGAATATAAATTGTGATGTGTTTAGCTAGTGGTAGGTTTGAATCCAGACATTGTTTCCATGCCACTGGGATAAAAAAATGTGCAAATTAACAACATATTTGGCTTTGTGAGTTTTAACCTCCTTGGTGGGGGGGGGGAAAAACAAACAAGGAGGAAATAAAAACACCAACTCCAAGACGCAGCAAAACTTTCTGGTCTCCTCTTGGTATACAGCTCTGCAGTGTAAGAAAAACACATTGATTGATAGGTGCTGTTCCCTTTTCATTCGCAGAATACCTCAGTATTAGAGAACCATCACTGGAGATCGGCAGTGGGGTTGCTGAGAGAGTCTGGTTTATTTGCACATATGTCATTAGAAAACAGGTATGTTTATACCAAAGAGTGTAGATTAGTTTAAGACGTAAGCAAGTTGTTACTTAAGTAAGACAGCCTTGCAAAACAAGATGAATTATTGCATGGCAGTTTTGAATACAAAATGTAGATGATGATCTATTTTAGGAATTCCTGGATACTGTGCTGGTGGAGTAGAGCAGTTCATGGTGCAACGTGATATCCGGAAAATAACATTTACTGTGAGCACATTGAAGAAGTGTATTTATGTAGACAAGCACCTGTTCAGATTAAACTTGGCAGCCTTTTCTCGTTCTGCCACCACAACTGTAGTTTAAAATAGACTCTCTTCACCTACTCTAACAAGAAACAATTCTGAAACAATTAGTTTATGCATTTTTAAGAACAAAAAAAAGGGGAGAGGTGGGGAGAAAAGAAGCTAAAAACTGCTTTGAAGTCTTCCTGAAAGCTGCCAGTGAAGCGTCCTGGTGTTTCTGTGGATGTTTTAAGACTTTTCAGTGAAAGAAAACAAACAAACAAACTAGTTCAGTGAAAATGCTAATTGTAAAGCTTGTACTTGTATAATAATAAATATGATAAAAAGACATCTCAATCCAGTGATGACTGTTGTTCTTAATTGTTATGCTTTGAATGTTTGGTATCACTAATTTCAGGCAGCTGATGGAAAGCCAGATAGGCGATCTCATTCTTGCCACAGACATCAGTCAGCAAAACGAGTATCTGTCCATGTTTCGATCCCATTTGGATAGAGGAGACCTATGTTTAGAGAACGCAAACCATCGGCACTTCGTTTTACAGGTGATCTTTTTGGGAATATTTTTGAAAACATCATTTTAGCGTAAGAATAATTTACTTAAAAATGCTAAATACTACTTCTGCCAGGCTTTCTCCTCCTTTCAAAAGCAGAACTATCTTCTAGTCATTCTGTTTCATAACAAAAAGGTTGTTCCCTCCGCTTCAGTTCCCTCCCCCAGCACTTCTCCCAAGTGATAGTGAGTGTTGGTAAGTCTCATAACTTAGAGCTACTAAAGCAAGGAGAGGTGTTTTTCCAAGAGAGGGTTTAGCTTTTCTAACAACTCCATTGCAGCCTCAGAATTGTGGAATGCTTTGTCAGAACATATTTTGGGAAAGGAAAGCACTACTGTTGTGAATCAGTTTGCAGCTGTGCTAGTGAGCTTTAACAAACTTTAAAAACAAAAACCTTGAAATTCCTTTCAGATTTATAGACATTTTCTTATTAGATTCATATTGTGGACTACAAAAGGACATAAACAAACAGATGAGAAGTTCTGTCTTGTGCAAACCGTTGCTAAAAATATGAGCTTCAGAGCCAGGAATGGAAAATGCTGTTTGCTTACTTTGATGTTTCTTTTTCTGATTTCTTTTTTTTGGCTCCTGTACCAGTGAATATACCAAATATAGTGCTCCTGAAATACTTTGACTTGACTGAATTTCCATATTACTCAGGGATATCATGAGATCTGAGTTCTCTGAGTACTTTTTAAATATTGCAGAACATAAGTTTGGGGCACAGATGTTAGGTAGGTTTGTTATTCAGAAAAGTTAAAATAATCTGCTGTAAGGAAATAAATAATTACAGGTGCTTCTGCTGGAGGGAAGTGTGATCTAACACTGTGTGTTAACTTTTTAGATGGCTTTGAAGTGTGCAGATATTTGTAACCCGTGTCGGACGTGGGAGCTGAGCAAGCAGTGGAGTGAAAAAGTAACAGAGGAGTTCTTCCATCAAGGTAAGAGTAGAAGTATCTGTTAGGATGTGATGTATTTATAGTGTGGAAAGAGCATCCTAGTCCATTTATATTTAGGACTAACAGAGCTGTACAGTGCAATATGGGATTTTTTTACTTTCATGGGTTGTACTTTGCAAAAGGTCGGAATTACTAAAACTCATTGAAGAATCTACTTAGAATCTGAACCTGGAATGGCTGGTGCAACCTGAAGGGACCTTCAGATGAGTAATTCTGGCTATGTTAAATTTACCTAGTGGCTTCAGTTAATGATGAAATATGTTTCATCATGTGCCTTCAGTATTTAATCTTCAGCTGTGAGGCCTGCTGGGAAGCAGGTGAGAGCTTGGGAGATTTTTAGGTACCGTGCAGTTACGACTACTTATATGAGCAGTTAATAAAGCTTGTAATTAACAAATGGAGTGAATTTCCTCCATTATTATTAAATTTTAATAATAGGACTAAGGCTAGTTTAGCTGACTTGAGACCTGGTATTTTGCACATGGATATGATAAATGGGGAACAGACTGCTTTATTTGCTGCTAACCACATGACGCTTAATCTTTGGTAAAGGTGATGGGGAGGCAGAACCACAAATTGCCTTTAGCCAGAAATTTCTGAAGGCTGAGCTATTCTCATCAATATTCCTAAGGGGGATTTTAATTTGTCATTTCTATGACAGTCTAGGAAGCTTTGTGAGGAAGAGGATGTTAATCCTTCAGTAAACTAGTCATTCTGTTTTTTGTTTAATTAGTTTGATGAAAAATAGTATTTAAATACGGTATTTATAAATACTGTTAGTCTCACTGACAGATCTACTTGGTTTTTGTGGGAGGTGGGGAGAAAAGTAAATGCATTCCACCAGCTGCAAGATACCATCCTTGTTAGCCCCCTTGCACAGCTCACCTCTTTTGGTGTTTGATTTGGGTTTGGACCTGATGACTTAACAGTTGTATTATACTTTTGTTTCTTTAGGTGATATTGAAAAAAAATATCACTTGGGTGTGAGTCCACTTTGTGACCGACAGACAGAAACTATTGCCAACATCCAGATTGGTAACTGCAGTTCAGTTTATTTCAGTAGATTTCTTTAGGATGCAGTTTAAAAAAAAGGACATTTTGGGTACATTTGCTAGAGGCTGTACCTGCTGTGTGTGTGTGTAGCAGCACTTCATTACAAAGAGCACTTTTATTTCAATTTGCTTTGTAACACTTCTGGCTTGAACTGTTCACGAGAGGTGCTGCCCTGACAGTCCTGGAGACCAGAGCCCCTCTGTTTCCTCAGAGAGCAGGTACAGCATGGGAGGCAGCTGTCTGACTTCTCCCTGAACTGCTGCTGCCCAGAATTTCCTGGTCTGAAGGGATTGTTTTGGAAGAGGAGGGTCCCTTCCCCTTGCCATGTGGTCTAGGGTGCCTTTTGCGGCGAGATTGCCACAGCAGGGCTCTGGCTCGCTGGGTGTAGCTTTCTGGAATGTCAGTGTTGCCTTTAAATGCAGCCTTTAAGGAGGGCGTTGGACAGAGATTTGATGGAGAATGGTGAATAGCCATTATATTATAGTTTTTGCTAACTTGAGTTGGATTTAAAATAGTAAAATGTCTTTTTATAGTTATTCTAATAAAAGTTGCTTATTTAGGTTGAATGGGACTCAGTTAAATGCACAGTAAAGAAAAGAATAAATTTGACCACAAACACAGTATTAATTATGCTTTACATTGACAGAAAAGCTGATGTGTTCAGTAAGCTGCACTGGTGTAATTTAGAATGTCAGGAAAACACACATTTCTGTAATTGACACAATTGGTCATCTTATCCTTCAATTTTTGGTTCATGGAAATAGACACTACGCATAATTCAACATGTGCATATGCACAAAGTTGTATATAAACACAACTGTATGTAAGTGTTAGTGTGTTAGTGTTTTGTGGCCTTGTTTAAAGAATTTATAAAATTTATATTTTAAAGTACTTTTAGGTAGCTTAATATTGTGAAAGTAATATTTTTCCCCGTGTAGTATAGTTCAGACTGTCTGTGGGGTAATTCATTATAAAATTCCTCCATGTTCCTCAATATTTTCTTTCATTTGGTCATTGCTGTGAAAGAAAGAGGGTTAATTTGTAATCCAGTGTATTGCTGCTGTTCTGACTGATTAGTAAAATCTTTTATATTTTGAGAGATCATTTTGTAAAGATGCCCTAAATACTGAAATGAATTTTTAAATGCACATTGGAGAATAGTAGTTTGAGAGATTTACTTTTTGCTTTTAAATTCTATTTAAAATACTTAAGTTGAATATTTTAATTTTTCTCTGGGTTTGTTTTCTGGTTTTCATTTGTCTCTGTTTGCTTGGTTTTGAAGGTTTCATGACCTACTTAGTGGAACCTCTGTTCGGGGAATGGGCCCGGTTTTCCAACACCAGGCTGTCACAGACCATGCTTGGCCACCTGGGACTGAACAAGGCAAGCTGGAAGGGAGTGCAGAGGGAACAGTCTGGCAGCGGTGACGATGTTGACCCTACTTTTGAGGAAATGGACTCAGACATATTACCTCAGGAACCTCGATTGTCCTGACCTCAGTCCCCATGACAAAACTGCCTCTTCTATTGGTATCTGCACGGTTGGATTACAGGAGATACGTGCCAGCCCAAGGTTTTGGTAAAATGGTAAAATGATGCCAGCATTATTTATTTCCAAGTTTTCCTTTGACACAGACCATTTGAACCCGAATTTTTTTAAGCCGCAAGATTTGAACATAGAGCAATATGCACCCGCCTCAGCTGGTTTTCGTTCGGAACCTTGAATATGCAAAGCACAGCAGTGACTGAGCCTTGGAGCAACAGGACGAAAGCTTCATTGTGCCACACGTGGCTTGGGTTTTTCGGTGAAATTTGGAATACGGTCTTCAAATCTAAAACTTGAGATGGATTGTTCCACTCCCTTGGAATTTAGCAAGACTTGCATAAATGTGTTCAAAGCATACCTTCCACTCAGTCCCTGTTTTAATATGGAAATGTGAAGTGCCCATCCTCTGCTGCCTCTGGCAAGACTTGATGTTTACAAATGTACTCTGAAACTGTCGGTTCTAGACTTAACCTTTGCGCATGGCTGTGAAGGAACCACTAACTTGGGTTTTTTGCTTTTTTAAAAGAAAAAGATCAAATCTGAGACTGCAGCTCTCGTTTCTCTGGATGCCAGAAAAGCCTCCCATTTGCCATAATTTTGTTTGTGCACTGGGAGCTGAGCATTCATCATAGAGCACAGCCAAGCTTTACTCCAGTGCTATATGGGAATGCAATTTTTTAACGGCGACAAAACACTTCTGAATCTGGGAAGGGCGGGGTGGGGGTGGGGGGAAGCGTCCGAACTGCATTGCGATTCTGCAGTGGGAACATCGCATGTTGTTCTCACTATTGTACACTTGAACTGCACATGCAAGAAAAAGGTGGAATGTCTAAACACCATAATCAGCTCAGGGTATTTGCCAATCTGAAATAAAGTGGGATGGGAAGCGTGTCCTTCAGAACAAGGGTACAAATGCCCCTTTCGCTGCAGCGTGTGTGTATGTGTGGGTGTGTGAGTACGTTTGGGACGGGGAGGGCGGGAGGGCTCGGGGAAGGGTTTGAACGGCAACATTTGTTTTCTTTTTTTTTCTTTTTTTTTTTTTTTTTAATTTATTCTTTTAGAATGTGACAATTTCATGAACAGCCACACTGGGGAGGAAACTGTAACAAATTGCTACAGATGCCTTAAACTATGCACAAAGCTAAGTGACCAAATTTGTTTTTGATTTGAAAAAATAATAATAAAAAAAAAGTGCATTGTTTACGTATTCCTCCCTCTACTGAAACATTGCCCACTGATGGGTTTTTGATGGGAAAAGGAGAAAATGTTTTTTAGGACAAAATTAAAGGACTAATTTTAAACTTAAACATTCCATTTTTGTAATTTGTTTTACATTGTTTTAAGTACAGTAAGCACAACTGTAATCTAGTTTGAGAAACTGGTGCTTTCTTTTAGTTCATTTGTATTTCCCTGTTATTATTGTAAAAGACTGTTTATTAATTCTGTTTACAGTTTGTTGCAACAGCCATTTTTGGGAGAGAGCTTCAGCGTAAAGCCATTTGTAAAGGCTTTGCCATATTCATTTTAATATGTGCCTGTTGCTGTTAACTTTTAATTAATAAAACAAAATCTTTTCACATTATGCTCCTGTATATTTAAGTTACGACTGAGTCCAGCGTTGTGGAAAGGTAGCTAAAGTTGCAGTCAGCTTCCACTGTAAAACTAAGCCAACTTTTGGATTTGAAAATACTAGTCCTCATATGCCAAAATTTATTGCCTCTTGGAGCTTGGCCTTTTACTGTTTCAAAAGCAAATCCTGACTTACCTGATTGTTTCCCCTCTAAAATTGTTTATTCTTTTTCATGTTCCCTGAAGTAGTATCATTAATCTCAAAGTGGCCATGTTTAAAGAAATAAATTTCTAATGAAACCATTCTGTTGAACGTGCGTGAACTTCCTTCCTTCGCTGTCATTGCAAGTCCTTGCTGTTGTCTTGACTCCAGCAGAGAAGGATCAGATGGGACAATGAGCTTTGGTTGTAACTTGAAGGAACAGAAAAGCACTAAACAGACTGTCTTTGAAAGGGCAACACTTTCCAGTGGTGGTTGAAGCTGTGAGAACACAGAGGTAACGGCTGCGTGTGAGTAACTTGCTACAGAGAAGCTGCAGCTAAGCTTCCCTACAGCCTGAGCGGCTTTGTAGGGTTAAATGTGGAAAACTACTGACTCCTATTGCACTGTTCTGAATAAAAACGTGCCAAGATTGCAGCTATTTTCAAAAATACCACTAAAATCAGTACCTGATGATGTCTTCTGTGATGTGTGTTTGTAAAAAATGTGACTTGGTTTAAAGAGCCTCAACTGCATTTTCAGTTTTACTACTCACTGCAGGCTATTTATAAGCTTATTTTAATATCTAATGCAAATTAAGATTAATGGATTTACAAATAGGTATATAGCAATATTTCAATACAGCATTTATAAAGAGCCTGTGATTCTTCCACATTGTGCCATCTTGCTGTCCTCTGCTGTGACAGGAACCAAGTACAGCTTGTCAAAGTGCTTAGAGTGAAACATGAGTAGTTTTGTTCTAAGCCACCTTTCCTGGAAAGGGGCCTCTGTCTTTTCCTAGCAGACTGAATTTAGAAGGACTGGTTCTAATCCCACCTCCTTAGTGGACATACGAGGTTCTGACATTGGACTGAATTATAAAAAAAAAGCCTTTTTTTTTTTTTGACTTTTCTAGAAATGCCTTCCACAGATCTACATTTAACATCAACATTCCTGCAGCCTGAATGTTTCATGTGAGAGCAGAGTGTGTCAGGAGCAGGGTCCCTAAAGCACCACGGCCACTCCCAGCCCACGGGAGCCCAGCAATGTGTGAGGGGATGGGGGCCAGGCCCCCACCACAGACTGTCTGAACTCGCAGATCTGCTCCCAGCACTGTTCACAGATGGATACAAAAAGGCCTCAAGTTATGTCTGTGGCCTCTGCCCAACAAGAGTGGAGGGCTTTAGTTTGAGCACTTGAGATGTTTTTACTGAGGGCAGTGGCACTGTGTGTGTACAAGACTTCAAGCAGAAAGATACGAATTACGGTACAGTATAAAGTAAGTTATTTGATGTCAGCTTTATGGTTTTATTTTCTTGTGCAGATGGCATTTCTTTTATAGGAATTTTACGTTAGTGATAAGGCTCACCCTATTTCTGGGCAATGGATACCTCAGTTCAAATAGGCAGTGCCTGGTTTGGGCTTTTCTCACGCTCTAGCCTAGTTTAATAGGTCAGGTGATATCCTGAACTTTACATGTTAATGATTTAATTGGACTGCCAGGGGAACCCCGTGTACCAGGGGACGGTTAAACAGGTACCTGCTATGTTTGTGGTGAGGAAACTTCTCACTAGTTCCTCATATCCTTTTTTTTTGTAACTGAATTAACAGTGTGGGGCTTTTCTAGACTAGCTCTGTCGCTCCTGGTGCACAGTGAGATAAGCAGCAATGAGATGGAAGTTGATTTACAGTCATCGTAACAGTATGTAAACTATACTTAACTGTGGCTGCTGTCCTTTGTAGAGTACCACAAATCAAATATGCCGTGTTTATTTTAACTGCTTTTAATTTTATATAGTGGCAATAGAGCATAAAATACAAAACTTTAAAACACCTTTCTGAAAGTCAATTTTGGTTTTAAGTCATTTAAAAGAACTCAAGGATTGAGCGGCCTGTCAGTAAGACTGATGGCAGAGCATTTTGGAAGGAAGTTACATTGTGTACATATTAACACCATTTCAAGTTCCACCCCAGAAAACGCCCTCCTCCACTGTACAACCTACATTCCAGTTACAAGCAGCAGAGCTCCAGTAACCTCGTCATTCAGCTCTCTTTATTAAATAGTGCTGCTTTTGTCTTTTCCTAGAAAACAGAAGCTCCCAGAGGCAGTTGTACTTGTCCCAGGAGCCAGGATCAACTCAGAGCACCAAAACATCCAGGTTCAGCTTTTTCTACTCCCATCTATGGCCAGAGCAAAGCTTGGCTTCATTTCACTGTGCAGCTAAGCTGTAGCTCTCAGCTCCTGAACAGCTCTTTTATATGTTTAGCTTGAGCCTTTTCTCCATCTGTGGCTGGAGCCATGAGCTCAGGTGGTTGGTGCAGGTCTGGCAGCAAATAACTGCTCTGGGGAAGCCTCAGAAGGGCTTTCCTTGGAAAACAGGTTATGTGCAACAGCTTATCCCGTGTCTTCCCGGCAAACAGGACCATGAGGGTGTGTGCAGGCCCCAGCTGCCAGAAACTTATCCAGGGACCCAAAACAGCTGGGGAGAAAGGTGTCCACAAGCATCTCTTAGAGCAGCAGAGGTGAACAGTATCCTTTTGGCAACTTGCACTCCACAGTACTTTGTACCTTTATTTTCTTGCCTACACCGTTTCTACTCTAATTAACACATATTCTCTTACTATTTTACTCTGCTGCTATCTACTGGCTATTTCAAATTCACTGGACTACCTGTTCACAGAGGCTCCCACAGCACAATTTACTCATCCTGCACTCTTTATAATGGCCACAGGATGATGTAACCAGGTTTTGCTCTCTTAGTCTTGCAAGCTCATTTGAAACAAACAACCCTGCACAAAAATGTGCTACTACTTAAAATTTAGCTGACCTCTGCAGCAGATTCAAGTTTTTCCTTTGCTTCACTAAGAAGCAAAATGCCTCCAGGTTTTCCTTGGGCTAAAATATTGCTTAAGTTAAATTTAAAAGAAAGACTTCAACATGAAAATTTCAGTATCAAATTACACACTGTAGTGCAAGTTACAGGTCGAGCTCAAATAACTGATACTAACTTAAGGGTGTATCACCATCATCATTAACATGTACACAGATTTGTAAGATGGTCAGTTATGCACAAAGAATGCTGTATATATAACTTAGTGTTAATAAACTAAACCCACCACATAAGTCTGAGTGGAAAGCCAGGCTTGAATGCAAAATTAATACCTGAGGATAATGGTCCAATTTATTCCCCTTGACAAATCACATACAAACAAGTTTAGTGCCTCACTTCTGTCTCACACTGGGTCTTTCTGTGCTGTAAGAGACCACTCAGTACTAGTGCTAATTGCAACATAAAAGTATTTTGGAGAAAGGAGCTCAACAGTCTTTCACGCAGTGATCTCAGTTCACTAGGATTTTTCAATTAAAGTCTTCATTTTTCCTGTGGACTTCAGCATGTGCGGCCCAAACTGAAAAGGAAACCAGAAACACGTTCAGATTGCTTTCAACAGAAACCTTGCTGAGCTATCATCCATCCAAGCTGTAAGTAAAAGCAGAACTTGGGCATCCTTTCCCCATCCTGCTCCTCTGTGTGTGGATTTCACAAAGTAAAGGAAAACTTGTCAGCAGTCGGCTGAAATCGCTCAGATGAGGCAGGTAAGGACCTGCTGGAGCAGCTCTGACTAGAGACAGCTCACTCTGCCAAGCAAGGTAAGAAGACAGATGCAGTTATCTTTACAAGCTGACAACCAACTGCTCCAGCACCAGTTTTACAGTATTTCTGTTCTTACTCTACTTTGCCTTTTTCTGCAAGTCCTTTTCAGAATGATCACACAAAGATATCAACACGTTTGATCTAACCAAGAAGGTACATACTGGTAAGTAACTGATGGACAGATTTTATTACCTCATTAAAGATCAATGCACTGTCATCTAACAAAAATCTGCAATTTCCTTAGCTCTTGAAGAATTGATCCTTAATCTCAAAATGTGGACCGTAAATTTTGAAACTGGAAAGTCATGAAAAACCTCAGTGTAAATAAACGTTGCCAATTTCTGTTCTTTTCCTTAAAGCCCCAGAGATGTTGGGGAAAGAAGTGATTAATTCTAGGGAATACCTAGCTTTTTAGTTGTGAAGAACAGCCTGAACATCACAGAAATACACCTTTAAAGGCCAAAAACAGATGACAAGTAAGTCAACATCAAATAGCAGAAATATTTAAAAGTCCTGATATTTGTGGCTGGGGAATGTTATTTTCCCTTAAACTCCATTCAGGGGGGATCCAGCTTTTGGAGTTTTATCTGCATTTTTTCAAATGTATAAAGGGTTCCATAGCACAAGGCTTCAAGGATTGCTTACAAATAAAACTGATCTATAGCAGCTTGTTTCTTAAATAAGTGTACATTGCTAGAAACTTGTTCCTTGAACATTCACTGCTTAAAAACCTCTTCAGTTTCAAATCAGTCTGAAAGAGAAGTCATTAACTTATGCCACGATGTGGATTTTAAATACAGTTTCACTTTAATGTTCTCACACTATTAAGAAACTGCTTTTATTTACTCAGCTTTCCAATTATTAGAAGAAACTCCCTGTACCATAATCCTGCAGGCATTATGAATAATTTGCTTTCTGCATTCCTAGGAATGGTGACATGGTTCAGGATCTTGCTTGAAAGTTTCACTCACACTGTCTGAATAGTTAAGGTTGGTGGTAACAGGCAAACTCAGTTCATATTTGATTCCAGTATGAGCCCTTGGCAATGGAATTTTCAGAATATCACATGCCTGTGGCAACAGAAAACACTTTGTTTAAAAAAAAAAAAAAAAAGACAAAACTGTAGCAGGACCTTTTAGTCCTGTTTTAGACCTAGGGCCAAGAAGCACACAGTCCTAAGATTTGAAACTAAAAACATAGGGTTGCCACAACTCCTAGCATATCAGCAGTACTTCACAGGGTTTTGTGGACTGGGATGCTAACTTGTGGGTAACTGCATATGTTGGCAGAAAGAAAGACATACATTTGTTTTCACAACTGTAATTTTATCCAAGCATGTGTTCAGAACTCAATACTCACCAGCACTACCTCAGTCTGTGTCTTTGTTTCAGTCTTTGGAATCACTTTTTCTGTTTCACTTTGGCTGTCACTTCGGTATCGATGAGCAAATTTCTTTTTGAGAGCTTCTGCTATTAATGCTGCAGGATCTGCAGGGTCAGCCACTTTAGGTTTTGTACCTTCTGAGGATCTAGAAAAGAAAATAAGAAGCATTAACACTTAAAACCTTAAAAACTTAACCACTTGTGAATACTTTTGCATTCTGTTTGTCAGACATTACATCAGCAGCTTGTCTCACCCTGAGGTAGTTCCAAGTCATACAAACAAGTCATTAATGCAAATGTTGGTATATTAATACTTATTTCTATTTATTACCTTTTCACCGAGCGTAGTTTCACACTGTTCATGTCTTTGAGGATTTCTAGCATGTTTGGTACTTCAGACTTCTTTGGCCCGTTTTCCACCACACTCTGGCCAGAGTTCGTTTTTTTGTTTTTCCTTTCTTTAATGAGATCAATGGCAGACCTGCTCTGCTGCAGACCTGAGGGAGGGGGCGGTGGCAGAGGAGGAGGTGGTGGCGGTGGAGGAGCAACAGGGACAGCAGCTGGAGCAACTGGACTTGACCCAACTACAAATGAAACGAGCGTTACACGTCAGTTTACTTGGAACTCCCCTTTACAATGACACAAATGCCCAGGTAAAAACATCACTGTAATATCTTCAATTGCCTCCCAGCTGCCACCTTTACACTGTCACATAACTTCTTCACACTTAAACCACTTAAGCTGAAAAGCCACATAAACATCCTTCTTGAAGAGTGAGAAATGTCCTTTAAATTTCCAGTTCAAATTCTAGAGGCATTCATGTCTACTGCAGTGGGATGGATGTCATGACATCCTTTAGTTATCACAGAATATTCTGAGTTGGAAGGGGCCCACAAGGATCATCGAGGCCAACTCTTTAGTTAAGGGCCCATATGGGCATCAAACCTTGGCATTATTAGCCCGTGCTCTACCTAACTGAGCTCATCTCAGGGTCACGTTCTGCTCCTGCTGTTACCAGCGTTTCACTTTTGTCCTGAGAGGCAGGTACTGAGCTGGAAGTCACAATCTGCCAAACGTGAGCAATGTTTCTCCCTACTTATCATCACAAATACGAAATTACCATACAAGATTTTTAGACATAAATTTCAGAGGTCAAACAGAGCCTGGGTTGAACCTCATACAAGCCCTCCGAGGTTAAGGATTTTGAGCTAATCATCTGTCTGAAGACTGAGATTCTCACAATAATCTTGATTTCAAGTTTCCTGTGCAGTTTAGGTAAAAATTGGTGTTATAAATGTAATAGCAGTAATAACCTGACAAATAAATGAAGATACCTCTGCTCAAATGCACATTTAAAGAAATCATGAAAACCATACAAAACCAGAGTTTTGAAGCTTGGGTTATAAAGTGTGTAAAGGTATGTACAGACAGACAATACAGAGGAGTCTTCTGTTTACGTGCCGGCAAAGACATAGTGTCATTACCACGTTCTACCACAAGAGTGAGGTAAAGATGAAAAAATCAAATAAAAATACATTATTAGTTATTTCACACACCCTGTTGCCCCCTCCCCCCCCCATTAAAATCCAAGAGAGAAACTATGTGATCCTTAAAACAAATTTTATAGTTTTGAATATGAGCAGGTCAGGAAAAATAAAGAAACTACTATCAGTTCACAGACAAAAGCTAAGCAAGCATCTGAAGAATCAGAATATAATTTTATACACAACCATAGGCAAAACTGTACTTGGTAAGTGACCTTAGGAAGGAGTTAAAACCAAATGCCTGTCATCTGCAGTTGACAAGGGCCATCTCCCACTAATCTTTGAAGACTTAAAACTGGAAAGCAGTCAGAGGTGAGGGAAAGAGGAAGAAGATTCAGGAAAAGAGTTATTCTGTTTACTGCCAGAAATGGTGCACCACTTCTGCTTCCATATGGACAATGTGTCTGATCCCAGAGATGATTCCAGTAAACACTTAATTGCCTTTTCTGTTACTTGTTACGTATATTACATATTCCAAAAGTATAATTAGCATCTTGTATGAATACTTAATGATACCAGAGAGCTTATTTCATGACTGAATGGAAAGACTTCAGTGCTAGTAATTAAGTAACATCCTTTTAGTTTGGTTTAAGCCATCATGTTTATCATGAGCTTTGCTCTGAAAGCTGTTTAATACTTCTTCTCTCATTCACAGATTCAGAACTCTGGCAGACTTAACAGACATGAAGACTTTTGGAATACTAGAAAATACAGAAAATCTGTCAGGTCGCTTGTCTTCAAGACCTGTTCTGTACCCCTTGGTTAGTGTGCCTTGTCTGTCTACCAGACTAGCAAAAACAATATGGAGAAGGGCTCAGTGTTGCAGTATCTCACAAAAAGGAATTAGCACAGTATTAATTATAAAAGGGACAAATCCATTAACTAATTTTTGCTAAGAGTACAGCAAATTTAATACCTGCTGTCAAGTTCTGCTGTTCTTGCAAGGTTACAATTTTGGCTATTTGTGCTCTTAAAGTGGCCAGTTCATTTTCTAGGGCACTGATCTTCTGCAGTGCTTCTTCATTTGCCATCACTGCACTCCTGGGCACTGGTTCTTCTTCCGGCAGGCTTTGTAAGGACACTTGTCTGCGTGGGGACCTCCCGGAACGATGTGGTTCCCCTGAGGGAGGCTGGGCTGTTTGTGACCAAACTTCTGACCTGTAATAAAAATATCAAAAGCTGTTTTAAAGGCTTAGTAATAGACAAAAGCTAAAGCAACGTTACATACAAACCCGGAATACAAGCTGAAGACCTGACTTCAAAAATCTCTTTACACAAATCACTTCCACCAACACCTTCTATAGCTTAAAGTAAATAAAGAGCTTCTTGTCCTTTCTGTTTGCATCACTACCTGTATTTCTTCTCTTCCCCAGGCCAGCTTTTTGTAGAATCCTTCATTTCATAAGAAAAAAGGAATACATTCCCCCTCACCCTAATCTATTTCTCTATTTCATACCTATTGTATATTTTATTGGAATTAGATTTTTTTTGCTCCCAAATGCCACCATTTTTCCCCCATGGGCTGCAAACGGTCACTTGTTGATTCCTTTGAAATAGGAAGAGTTTATTAGTTTCACAGAGTATTTTTTTGTACTTCTTTTACTTCTGAAGGGACAATCCCCAAGTCTACCAATGTTGGAAATACGGAGCGTGTGAAACAGCTTAGTGATGCAGAGACTGCTTATCAGTAGATGGGCAAGGGTCATGTATCTAGTTTCCTAACAAAATAATTAGAACTATACAGAAAAAGAAGTCTTACAGTTTTAAAGAGTCTATGACCTTCCCTCTTCTTCTCACAAAATCATGCAACTCTGCTGCTTTCCTTTATTACCCACCAAGCTCAAGCCATGTTAAACACTGAGGCATTATGGAAAAACTGCTCAGTTAAGTCAAATTAGCCCTTACAAAGACACCAACATTTTTAAATGGTTTATCTCAATATCTGAGTAACCTGACTGAGTTGAAGATGTCCCTGCTCATTGCAGGGGGCTGGGACTGGATGGCTTTTAAAGGTACCTTCCAATACAAACGATTCATGACACTGTAAGTGGAACCGATAGGGATTGATGACAACAAATTATCATAAACATTAAAACTGCAAAATATGGCCACATTACTTAACTCTTCAATCCTCCTTAACTTCAATCCCAAAACTTCCCAGGCGTGTCAGGATTCCATTGTTTATTCACACGAGAGTAAAAAGGGGGGCTGGTGATAGGACTTTTTGAAATGTGTAGAGAGGCTCCAGACTAATACAGCCCAAGTGCCCCATCGCTCTGGATGCATGGATTAAGCTGCTGTGGGTGCTCATCACATTAAATCTGCAGTTATGCTAGACCTAAAGCAAGAGCCAAGATTTAAGGCTAGAATTAACTCCCACCTTAAACCAGGAGTAGATACAGATTTGAGTCTGACAGAAAACATCAGCACAACTTGCAGAAATTTGATCAAAAAGAATTGAATGTTATCAGGGATGATAAAATTTAGGTGTTGTTACCTAGACGGGAATGGAGAGCACCTAAAGCTGAGAACAAGATACTTCCTACAGTAGCCACTTCCCTGCTCTCCCTAAGGTGGAAGGTGCCAGTGGTCACTTCACTCTTTATTACTGCTCTGAGCAAAAAATACCCTTTTTTATTTAGCTATTCTGCTCCTTTAAAGTTTCTGTAAGGCAGGTTTTAGTGTTTTAAGGAAATGTCTTGATTGGAATCTAACACTGCGGAAAAATATGCCTGAGTTGTCATTACTGCTCTGACTAGGAGCAAGGGAAAAATGATTCGTCATTGAGTTGCTTCCTCTCCAAAACTGCATTCACAGAAAAAAACCAGTGTCTGCAAAACTGTTTACTGAATTATACTGTAAATAAATATTTAATGGTAACACCTATGTGATCTTGTTGAAACAGAATTTCAAAAGCCTGGAAAACACCTAATGTATACTAGCTCCACTACTGATGCTGTGCACAGACATAATAAACAGTGCACATTGAAATACTCCCATTTGCTAAGTAATTCACTTACATGCTCCATTATAAGCTGTTTGCCTTAAGGTCACTATATATCTGCAGGATTATTTTAGTCCCAACCCACATCCATCTGTCCCCCTTCCCCGCTTCCCAGGCAGACGTTTCAGCAAACATGCAAGTCCTACATCTTTCATAATAGGTTCTTGGAAGCACCAAGGAGCTATTCTGCCTGTTGTCTCCATTAAATATAATAACTTTACAATTCAGTCCTTAAACAAGATGTTTCTGTGCAAACAAAACTAGTATTGGGCAGTTAATTTCCTTTGTATCAAATGGACTTCACAAATAGTGTTTCCCAAACAAGTGTTGATTTCTGTGACTCCCCTCTGTGAAATGAATGTGGGCAGCGCCAGGATGTTTGTTATGCAAAGCTTCACTGTAACAAGTCATGTTGGAGGGCATCTAAGTCATTACTAACCTATTTCATGCTTTAAATTAAGAACAGTATCCTCCAGTAATCTCTGGAGCCAGCAATCTCTGCCCTTCTCTGGAAGGTTAGTTTATTTAAAACAAAAAGCTCCTCTGCACTACGGAACTGTACCTTTGTTCCTGGCTAATCTGAGCAGCAATCTGAGTAGGATGGAATAGAGAACCTTTACCCTTCAGCCAACCTGTTTCATGCAGTGACAGCGAACCCTTGGTCCCACACAACAGTACCTGTCCCACCATTCTGGACACATGTGCTCACGTTTCCCTGCCAGTTTTTGTTGTGAAAATAAAGATGAAACACCAACCACAATTTTACAATTGTACTTAACAGACTGCAAAGCCTTAGCTAGAAAGCTGAAAAACAACGTGCTAATTACTGGATTGTCGAAATGACCATTGCTGCTAATGAGGAAGCTGTGCAGTACTGCCCCATATCTCAGAGCTGGAGAACCAGTGTTAGCAATAGTCAAACCACAGCAGACATTTCTGGGGGGACAAGGATGCTTGAAGCTACTGCATGGAACTCTTTGCAATACATAAATAAATAAAACCCACAGTCTTCCTTCTATAAAGCCAATCTCCTGTATGTTTTCAAACCAGTCCTTCTTTCACAACCCTGTTAGTCTAACTTCTACTACTTCTTTTCAGGACCCTGCCTCTGACTCTTCCCTCTCTCTTCTCCCAGCATTCAAGTGCCTTCAGTTAATTGCAATGCACAACAGCTTCTCATCGGAGAGAACCGAGGTTTCCTCCTCTCAGTTCAGGAGTTCAGAGAGAAGATCTGAGAAACATACCTGAGCCTTGTAGAGACTTCTCCTTCTTCTTCAGCAACCCATCCCACATCTGCAAAGGAGGCCACTGCATCTTCTCTAAATTGACCAGGATGGTTTCCTTCCGTGACATGAGAAATAAGCTAAATTTTAAAGACAAGATTGAAGGCCTTAGAGTCAACATTCCCAGCCCATGCCACAGTTATTTTACCCGATACTTCTAGTGAGGCTACATGTCACTATTAACACACACATGCACAAACACATCTGTAGCCTTAGCACACTTATTTCTGTCCTGTGCTTGGTCCAGAACCATTTCACTGACTTCAAACTATTCAATCTAGTCTGCTGAACACTTTATAGACATTCATGTACTATCACATGACACTACTGAACACTAAAAATCCAAGGCAAATTATTACCTTAAAGACAAACAAATATCACCATTCTCACACAGTTTGCCATATTAACTCAAACAGTATGTTTTTAAATTACATTCATGACCAGTCAATAAAAAAGACATTAAAGCTACCACTACTTCTTAAGTCTTTTGCTCTGATTTAGTATTATTTTGAAAGTGAAATTCTGTTGAAGTTTCCCTTTCCCTCCAACTTCCAAAATTTCTGTACAAGAGGTATGTACATTGCACAGGAAAAGCAAGCAAATTGAACAAACGCCAAAACCAGGCAAAAAAGCCATTTTTACTAGCTCAGTAATCACAAAGACGCTGAGTGAGAGGTAGGATGCAATCATAACGTTACACACTATTTGCTAACAATCCTATTTACAACATGCCAAACAAACTGACCATTTTCCAGCATGGTTCTGGCCATTAGCTTTACAGCTGTTTGAGGCCAAAGGTGAGCAAGGCTCCAGAGAATGGAACCTTTCTTAGACTTCCAGCTAAGTAATGTAAGCTGAGATTTGAAAAACTGCTCGGACCATCAGTACCTGCTTCATAGCCACAATGCAACAAAATGGTTTGAAATCTATTTTGAAATTCTGCTTCCCTGAGTTAGACAAGGGCATGTGTTCACAGTCACTGAACTCTGAGCAGCCTGGGCTCAGTACCTCAGCAGATAAAAGCTGATGAACCAATTTTCAGTATTTTTTTCTGCTCAGCCTGTACTTTGAGTTACCTATCTCCAATGCAACCATGTCCCCTCTTTTCTTGTATTATATAGAATCACAGAATTGTTAGGGTTGGAAAAGCCCTCTAAGATCAAGTCCAACTGTTAACCCAACACTACACACAAATCCACAGCCAAATCTGCACAAGTGGTTGCAGCTGTTCAAGTGCTGCCTGCAGCTAGCAGTGGGCCAAGAGCTGGGAATACTGACAGAGGTGGTGGTAGTAGGTACCAGTCTGTGAAGGCAGCTTGGATCCAGACCATTAGCACTTAATTTTCAAGGCAAATCCTCTCTGTAAGGGCAAACTACTATGTAGCAGCAACCATAAAATGTTGGCATTAATCTGAATTTGTAGCAGACCCATCACAGTAGGACTGCACTCTGGACACGGTGAAACCATTTCTCAAGAACATCCACACACACTTTAGTTGTAGCCTTTGATACACGAGTCCCAAGAAGAAAGAAGTTGTGGAACTGAGGCTGTTTTCCCACCAGGAGTTGTTACAAACAGCTTTAGAAATTGAGATTAGTCATCTTCACCTCACACTCTCACAACTTGTACGTGAGCCTTTATCACAGCTCCCAGGAGTGTGTATTGGCACCATCAGATCATTTGGAAACAACAGGGTTTTTTCCAGGTAGCATCAGCACAGATGGCAATATGTTTTTCACATTAACAGTTGTGCCTAATACCATTACAGTCTGCCTCTCTTTAAAACAGTCTAGAGAATACTATATTGCATGTTAGGATTTTTGCTGTTTGAGGTTTCCTTGTTTTTTTTCTTTTTAAAAATAAATTGAAATTTTTATGACTGCCGCATCTGTATTAATGTTAATGGCAATTTAAAAAATTCTTAATACATCAGCCACTTCTTTCAGGTGATACAGATCTTCCTGACAGTAATGGCCACATGAGGAACTATAACCATAAAAGGACTGAAGCCAAATTTAAATAAAGGCACTACACATACTTGAATCAAATATTATTTTATAAATCAACAGTAAGGAAATACATTTATCACTGCCAGATTTCCTGCACTGTGAGATAAATAACTTCCAATCCAACATTTAGGAGCAACCCTTCTGTTATATTATGATACAAGTTTCTTCTTACTTTTTTATTCATATTTATATGTAAGCAGAATCTGCTCGTTACCCCATATACAGATGTTTCTTTTCTCTATCCCTTAAAACAACAAAGCCTTCCGCAGCACTAGGTTTTGAATTTAGGTTAATGCAAGCTTTTTGCTTTAATTTAAAGGTTAAAAGCCAACATTCACCTCCTTACACCTGCCTGTAAACAACTCTGTGACTACCCTATTCCTCCAGTCAATTCCAGCTGAAGAGAACAGACAACTGCTCTGCCAGTACCTGAAATGGAGAACAGAGCACTGAAAACAGAGTCCCAGTTCTACTGGATGGCAGGAACTGAAAGAGTCAGTGAAGTAGCCTGCTTTTCTTTCTCTGCAAACGACACAGTTGCTTCCCCCACTTTGTCCAGCACAGGCTTTTTTGCTGATTGTAGTGTGCTCATACGCTGCCCACACGGACACAAAGACACAAGCCTGGGGGATTTCTGACCCAGCGCGAATTTCTGAACATGACACACACTGCACTGTTTTGACTGTCACGGAATCAGAGAATATCCCGAGTTGGAATGGATGCAAAAAGAATCATCGAGTCTGGCTCCCAGGGAAAGAGTCAGCCTCGCCAGTGTTTCCGCCCGGTTTCGAACCGGGGACCTTTCGCGTGTTAGGCGAACGTGATAACCACTACACTACGGAAACGCCGCTTGAGGACAGGGCAGGGCAGGGTCCCCACTTTCTGTTTGCTTCAAAAAGTGCAAAGTAGAACAAATGCTTTTATACTTTTGAGAACAGAATAAAACGCTCTAGTTTCAAACAACTTATACAGTTATGTATTAGACAAATACTTCTTCAAGTAAGACGAACTTGCTATGATTTTTTAAATTAGTCCAGTAAATTCAGATGTTTGCTACATGCGCACCAATTCCTTGGGAGCCTTTACTGAGTTTTGAGGTTTCCAAACAGACAGGAGAAGCATGGGACTAAAACAGAGAAGCTGTAGCTGAAGGATACAATCTTCAGAGATGCTACTGTAGGTTTGATTGAATCTACCTGGCTATACTGGGTAATTTATTTTCTCCTAAAGACAACAGATAAACCTAAAAAATATGACACACAAAAGAACTGTATCAACCTTTAGAGTAGTAAGGTGAGCTCTGCCACCTCTTACTGAATACTTAAACAGCATTTAGCAATTAATTTAAATGTTTACTACGGCAAGATCCATAGAGAGAGACAGAACAGTCAGCAGACTTAAAACATCAAATGTTAAGCTACTACTCTTTTTTTTTCCAGACTAGCTAGACAAATGCATGCTAGAAGATAAGTATGAACATTACAGACATATTCATTCAGTATCTTTCATCCATTTATCACAAAGAAAATGAAGACTTGTGGACAGTTTGCTGCTCTGGCGTTAGAAACAGTGATTACGTACACACACCCTCAGATGAGGCAAGTAAGATTTGATTTGTTTTTTCAGATAAAGTGACTTACAGCAAGGTTCAGTGCATGGTCCTTTCATAAAATAGCCAAAGCTGGCAAGGAAGAAAGAGGAAGAGACAGCTATAGGAAAGTGTCAGTTGCAACAGCATGAAAACGATCAAGATCAGTATTGAACTTCACTATAGAATCTTAATGCTGAGATAAAGACACAAAAAACAGATGTTAGCATCACAATTACATGTTCAACAGTTTATATATTAAAAGACTTTAAAGTCTCCATAAACCATATAACTTTTAATGTGTTTCAAGGCTCAAATTTTGAAATTCCTTTTTCTAATTAAATCAGCTCTGACAACTGTACAACTTCTATTTTTAGGATCCTTTCCTTTCATCTAATAGAAAGTGAATGCTTATATTTAGTGTGCATGCAAAGCTGACTGAATGTCTCTTTGGTAAAAAAGGTGAATATTATATTTAACAGAATTCAGACCAAAACATGTATATATATTTATTTGTTTGTTTAAACATCAAAATATTCAGGAACGGATTCACCGGATATATTTTACTGTTCTTTGCAAGGCCATAAACCAGAAATGTCTTCTTTTATGTACCATATTAAGAGAAGGTAGTATTTGGCTAACTATCTGCATATGAGCATCATCTTCCCTTGGGTAGCCTTTACAGTACAGCAAATCAGACACATTATGGGAGGACTCCACTTCCTTTCAAATCCAAGGCACAGGCAGCCCTATTGCTGACAAAAATACTACTACTACTAGTACTTCAAAAGTTTAAATCCAGCATGCCATTTGTTGTCCTTCTCACCTGCACGAATTCCTGTACCCTCCCTTTATTTTTCAAGTTTCACCAAACCACTATAAATGTGAAATGGCTGCACCTCCCACCCCTCTGTTTCTCAATGTACTTATTTAAGAGAGGCAAAATGTTAGCGTGGCTTTTACCATGACACCAACAAGGCCTCTATGGTAATCTTAACTATCTAGTTTTGCTACCGTAATTTTAAGTCTAAACATTGTTCATACATGTCATTTAGGATAAAGAAATTAATTTAAACACTGAAAAATTTAGCTGTGTGGAAATTACTTTATCTTAGTGCGGTAGATGATTCCCTCCACTCATAGTTATGCTTCCCACTCTTGCTCAGCCCATGAAACATTCCTCTCGAGTTTCAAGTACTAAATTTTTCCAATTCTATACCCACCCCCTACCCCTAACACACACTCAGAGTTGAAGAGCTTATGTGTAACAGCTTCCACTTTTCCATCTGTTCCTGAAAGACTCATTATAAAGAGCATGGGGTTTCTTTTCCTTCAGCTTTTTACCCTTGCTCTTTACCCTCCCCTTTCACCTACACAGCCTTGTATTTTAAACAAAAGCAAAGAGAGTACTCATATTATCTTATTACTAATGTTTTACTTTTTGATAAAGTTGTTCATTTTCCCAAATATTTTTAACACTGTTTATCTTTACATGTCTCTTAAGCCTAGCTTGTAAGTATTGTTTATAGAAATAAGTTTCAAAAAATGTTCTCTTCCATGAATGTATTTTTTTCAATTCAGTTGAACTGGAAGCAGGAAGAACTGAAGTAGGCTAATTCTCCTATGTCTAGTTTATCGTATTCTGCTTTTACAAGCCTTCTTGTCAGGAGCAAATAATACCTTTATCAGTATAGTGAAAAACATATTCTAAACTGTTGAGAACACATACCTGAAACTGAACTCTTGGACACTGTATAAGAGAGAGGTTAGTACCAATCTTTCTTACAATACTTCGAGATGAACCATAAGGTTTGCTTGACCAAAGCACCTGGATGGGAAGAAAAAAGGAGCCAGCTGTTAGGGAACAGATTTTTATATCATATTGTAATAGTTCTCCCTTATCCTTCAATACTATGCTTGTGCTGACTGTATTTAGTTATTCCTTTCATGTTAGAACAGAATACAACATATATACACTGAAATCTCTATCAGTGAACTCCTTACATCCTATACCTGAATTGATACAAGATTTCTTCGTGTCATTACAATATAGCTACGGCTGCTTAAGGTCGAGACAGCCTTTGCATTAAATTTAAACTCAAAGCAGTAAATCAGGTAACACAGAAGAATTCAAGAGTTGGAAGCATCTTCAAAAACGTAATTTGTTGATTTTCAAGTCAACAAAGAATCTACATCAGGTCAGACAGCTTTTTTAATGGGGTTTCAAGAAAAGACACTCAATAATTGAAAACTCCATAAAGTTATGTAATTCTACCTGTCCCAAAATATCTCTTTTCTTTTTTAATTAAAAGCTGTTCTACAACAGGAATAGCATCCACCAGTCTTACCAGAAATAACTATCAACTATAATAAACCTGAAACTGTAACTGTGAAATTAAAGAGCAAAGGAAAGTAAAAAGGGGAAAATCAAATGAAATTTTTGTAAGAAAGAAACTTTGTCCTAAAAAATCCCACTCAAACATTCACCTACAGAAAACTCCCCATGGCACCTCAACACACCTTGCTTCATCAGAACTCTTTCTACTCTGCAATTTAGATTTCCTCCACATTGTTTCAATGGGGATTAAATTTGCTTTCTTTTGTTGTATTTAATGTATGCTCAATTATTTATCATAATTGCATGAAATGAAATAAAATGGGACTTTGATCCTAGGAGAATACTTCCAAATGAACCAGAATAGAAGTAAAAAGTACCAGAGAGAGGTATGAAAGATTTCAGCATAGGGAAAGGCAACAAAAACAATGCAAAGAAGAAAAAGAATAATGAGAAGATTCTAACACAGCGTACATTGTTAGTAAACAATTAGAACACTGTATGGTAATTTAAAAACTTGGCCAATGTTTACTTATGGCTGTAAATATGAATTTACCACTGAGACATTTTAAAGGCTCATAGCTTCAAGCAAACTCAACATCCTGTTAGAAGGTTGCCTGACAATGAACACTTAGATAAAGTCCAGGCTATTAATACTGAAACAACCCTTATCTGGCACAGCAATATTGCCTGAATTGCACTGTAGTACCAGCTGTGGGAGTTACTCAACACACAGCTAAACTATATACAGCAGATACACTAAGCAAAGATCACTAGTCCTAGATGTTGAAGGTTCTATTACAAAGAAAAGCTTATGCTTCCTGGTATTCATCCCCAGACTACCTCAGAAAATTTACACAAACATTTTTCCTATTTCTAAACAAGTATCTTTCCCTCCTCTGGCTTTAAGAGAATTATATTATAATTATATTATAATATTATATTATAATTATATTATAATTATATTATAATAATGTTGACAAAATAAATGTGCACTGCACGTATGCTATTCTAGATACATCAGGGCTTCAACTTTGCCATGAATCCACTCAGATCTATTTTTTTTCACTCTATGAAACATACATTCTGTTGCTCAATACTCTGCTAAGTCTGAGCACAAATGTTTCAATGCAGAGTATTGATTCTGCACTTTCGCTGCCCCAACAAGGACCTCACGTTTGTGACCATCACATGACTGCGTCTGAGCAAACAGCAGGTAGATCAGTAGCTTTCAAGAAAAAGTCACTGACAAACAGTACCACAGTAATACAACTGATTCTGGTGTTTGAAGCAGAAGTGTTGGCAATAGACTCAAAGTGATGTGACACTGGATAAAATAATACCAGTCAAGGGAAGGCTTAATTACAGAAGTATTTCCACAACAGCAAGAGAGCCCAGACTACATGCTGTCTTACCAAACATAAGTGCAGTGCATTTTAAACAAGTGGCAAAACTTGTTTGGAGATTGCTCAGACCACAGACAAGATGTTGACTAGCACCCAGATACTCAAAAAATATTTGGTGCCCAAATGCCCTCAGGGCTCTTTAACCACAGTGGCCTGGTGCACCAAATGACCCAGTTCTGGTAATTCAAGATATGCCAGGACAATATTTTCATGCAAGCCGTGCCACAACGTATGCAAGTAAAGTCAGTGCACTGCTCAGCTCAGCTACTCAGTCTCAGCACTGCTCTAACCAGGTTCACACAGCTTCTTGTTGACTTGAAGCACTGGCAGAGCAAGTCTGCAAAATATTACTTAGTCATACACTCTTATTGCATCAGTGTTTTGCTGCTGTCCAGAACAGCTGACATTTGGAAATGTAACTGCATTATCACAAGCTTGATATAAGTAGAGAATGGTGGGAAACAGACTAAAAACTTGTTCCTCTCCCTATTTAGGCTGAAATTGCTGAATTGTGCAGCAACACCCATGGTAATGCTACATATTCTTATACTTTGAATTTTCAAAGTTACATAAAAATCTCAGATCAAAATTCAAATAAAATCCCAAAATACAGATTCTTGTTGGCAACTTTAATTTGCTATGTATAAATATTTTGCTATCCATAATTCCCAATACCAATAAAAAGTTCTACCACAATAATACAAAGTACTGCACATAGCTGTTAAGGATTTCCCCACTGTTAAAACATTAAAATATTTTAACAACTTAAAGGGATTACTGCACACTTGAGGCCAACACTTGTACTCAAAATAGCTTCCTAAAGGTCTCAGTGACAAAGCGGTTGATGTATAGCAGCTCTCTCTCTCTCTGCTGAGCATTCAAAGAAAACTATGTACACACTTTCCTCCAAGAGGAGAGCTGTGCATGCACATTCCTCTGTTCAGCCAGTACAGAACACAGCCGTCTTGCTCCCATGTGCTGTCACACTTCCAGAAGAGGTAAATATACCACAATTATGACCATCTCAGTTTCATGGGCCTTTTTGTGTCTCCAAGGTAAGAGCAAGAAATTTTTTTTTATCACTGGAAGTTCTCCTTCAGCTTCAAAACACACATGGAAGTCCAGCATGAAAGGCAGTGTTTACAAAGCAAACAGTTTGTTATTAGGGCTAGAAGGAACTGCATAGTTCTTTCAACACATACATTACTGAATACTTCAGTGTCCAAGCTGTAAACTTCATGATTTTTCAGCAATGCAGAATCAGTATCGAGTGTTCTGTTAAAACTGACAAGCACAAACTAAAATACATGAAGTGCTTTCTGTACCTGGTTTTCTGAAAACATAAAGGAAGTTTGAAACACTTACTGATTCCATCTTCAATCCAACTTGTTCAAATGCCATCCTAATTAAGCGCTTAAGCCAGCAAATCATCTGGAATGGAAAAGGCCTTTCCAAACTTGGATTTAAGCCTTCCAAACCTACAGGGCTGCCGAGGTTCCATAGTAGTTCTGAAATGAGACACAAGAATTTTAGATGCATGTTGTGGAACATACACAGAAGTAAACTGCTACATGTATTCCTAAAAAAAACAAGCTCTAGAAACAGTTAGTGAAAACAAGACATATCAGATGACACCAATTCCTGGTACTGCAAAGCAAAGGCATTCGGAAAGCATTTATTTACTCAATTCAGGTAACAAAGCCTTTTTAGTAGGGTCATTTTTATAGAATCCTAGAATAGTCTGTGTTGGAAGGGACCTTAAAGAAATTATCTTTTTCCAACCCTCCTGCCATGAGCAGGGACAACTTCCACTAGACCAGATGGCTCAGGGTCTTATCCAACATGGCCTTGAACACTTCCAGGGATGGGGCATCCACAACTTCTGTGGGCGACCTGTTCCAGTGCCTCACCACCCTCGCAGTGGTACGTATCTCTAATCCAAACCTCTCTTTCAGTTTTAAGCCATTGCCCCTTATCCTATCACTACACACCCTTGTAAAAGTCCCTCTCCAGCTCTCTAGTAGCCCCCTTCAGGTACTGGAAAGAAATCAAAGCCATTGTAAAGTTAACATTTAAAAAGTTGGGAAATTATTGATCTAAGTGAGCATCAAGCCCTATGGAATGCCTGCAGGTGGGTATCAGCACTAAGATTCAAGTGCCATATCATATCTAAAACTCATTTCTATGCAGGAACTGACTGCAGAAATCTGACCACCTCTCTTGATTCACATTCTCTGACAGCTTTGTTGTTTCTTCTTTTTTCCTACAACTAAGGAGAGAAAGGAAACATGGAAAAATGACTAATGCAAGAAAATGACAGGAAATACTGTAGATGTGGGAACTGAAAATATTCAAGCAGTTTATAAAGCTGGACAGATTTCAAATTTTGTCTATTTATATACACTTCCATTCACTTAGATCAAGATGGTTTTATTGCTCCTTTAGTGAAAATAGTATAATTTTTCTTTAACTGTGTTCAGCACCAGTCGTAACTTGGATGCCATTGAGAAGTGTATGCCACCAAAACCAGAAAAGGAAGCCATAGATTTAGGTTTAGGTTTGTTTTGTGTTTCAGGCTGGAAACAACGCTCTGTTGAATCACCTTGAGCAACATATTTGTAGTATGAACAACAGTGTTGCTGAAGCCACTCTGAACATAGACTGATGACTAAAGCAGTGTAGCAGCAAGGAACCGGTACTTGGGAAGTTGGAAAGCCAGGAGATGGAAAACCTCTGCTGTTTGAAAGTGCCCACAAGCCCTACAGTTAAATCATCACTGTTTCCATTACAAATTTTTTTTCAACAGTTTGTGGTTCCTTAGTAATAACCTACTTCTTGTAGAAACTTGGCAGAAACAGTGCAATTCTTCAGTTATCTTTTTTTAGACAGGCTTAAAAAGTTGATATTAAGTTTCTCATCCCCACAGATAATAAAATACATTTCCCAACAGGATTTTCTTTTGTTCCTGAATAAATTAGGAAGAAACTACTAATCTACACCACAAGATTAGAATGGAAATTGCAATTGTTATAAGAAAAACAATAGGGAAGAATAATGGGCTACCTACCAAACAGCCATGAATACAAGCTACAGTCATTCATCATAAATAAATAAGTCATGGACTTCTTTATGGAACTCTGGAGAAGTCTGTTAGGGGAGCATTACCATCTACTCGACCTTTAGGCATCTGCTATTCTTCCCTTAGACAACCTACCATATGGACTGTATGGATCTTTGATCACATTGCACCTGCTGTGCTCTTAAAACAGGAAGAACATAACTCTTTCTAGGTGCCTCACGTTAGATTTGGCATCATATCTGGCACTGTAGACATGCAGTGATATAAAAGAGACAGGAACACTCCTTTAAAAGGGGAAACCTGATCCAAAAGCATGGTACATGTGATACACTCCACCTCACTTCAAAGTCCAGACTTGTTGAACATGCAGTGTGGAAATCAAAGGGAAGAAAAACGGAAGCTGTGTCAAGACATTCAAACAAAAGAGAAGAAAAGGCAGAGTACTGCTGAGCAACTGCAAGGCAGGGCTGGCTGAGAAAGGCAAGTGATAGGGCTAAAAGGAATGACTGTATCCTGAAACACTGCTCTTTCAACAGATAGCCAGGTTATTAGTTTAAAAATCCCCAGACAAAGTCAGAGTCATGTGTTGTTTCAGGAAGTGAAGAAAAGGTCTTATTTTTTTTCTGATCAACTGAGAAGCCCCAGTCTTTAATAACAGAAACAATTTGGACACAAGTAAAAATAGAGTGTAAGAACTTTCTCTGAGAAAACCAGAGCAGGTTTAGAAAGTTTGCATGAATTCAAGAAATTTAAAGGCAGTGAGGTAAAGGACCAACACAAAAACTGACATAACAACCAGTTAAGGCATAAAACCAGATGTAGAAAAAAAGTAGCATAATATGAGGATGACAGAATAGTATAAATATGAAGTAGTAAGCTAAAAAAAGGCTAAGGTACAAAATGGGTTCCAGTATTCAGACATAAAAGAAGTCCTACACAGGTACTGGCAGTAAGAGACAAGAGATACAGCCACAATGTAACAGGAGAGGAGAGAAAGCAATGAGAGATATGGATAGTCAGTACATTCAATGTTTTAACTTGAGGATAGTAGAAAAGACAGACAGATGGTAGAATGGTTTACAGATAGCTCTGAAAGTTATGAACATCCAGGACAACAGTATCTAGAGATTTTTATCTTGCAAAGTACAGAAACCAGCCAAAACGATTTCTGAAATATTAGTGATTAATTTTAGAAACTTGTTCAGTGAGGTCCAAAAGATCCAGGAATAAAAGGAGCATGATGACACGAAGCATTGGAAATAGTCCAAAACACCTATCCTGCCCTAAAACATTAAGGTGCCCTTTGATAATTCCAGGTTCTAAGACTCTGATGACCAGGCACAAAAAAGCATGCATTGAACAAAACAAATAGTTCAGTAAAATTAATATTTATTGTTAATTTTGTAAGTAATCTTTAACTCTGTAGCCTAAATACAAGTACCTAAGACTGGGGTCATCAATGCCTTGCTCTTGTGAATGACCTGCCTGCTTTTGCAGCAGAAAGTGACTGAAATCGGTCTGTAAGAGTGCAGAGTACCACCCAGTTCCTGAATTAGTTTCCTTAGTTTATGGTATTAAGGAAAACCACCATGTTTGAACAACTTCCAGCTAATCTGTTATGTAAATGGAAAAGGCTTCTAACTAAATCAGCTTGATATTTTTATAAAATTATTAGTTCTACAGAATTATCCCCAGCCAAACTTCCTACTCATTTCTTCCAGGCTATATTGCATTACACTTTTCTTCAACAAACTTAGATATTTCACAATTGGTTTATGTGCCAAGAACAGACAGAGTTCATTCCAAAAGAAACTGCTGGACAGCAAGAATGGAAGTTTTAGCAAATTTTTCTCTCCTCCTCTGTATACATGTCAATTTCAGAAGCAGGAGTTAAATGTTAATGCTTTTAGTAATAATACCTCTCTTAAAATACTGATCTTGGTGGTATTTTTCACCTATTTTCTTGGTGCTACCTACACTAAAAATAGTAGCAGTTGAATTCCCCCAGAATTTCTACAACTCAATTACTACAATAAAGAGCCCTGAGTGATAGTAATATTGGTATAAAAATTGGTCCTTCTGCTCTGCCTCAGCAAAACTATTACAAGCATAAGCAGCAGTCACAGACAAGATTACCAAGAGATTTGAAGAACAGCACAAAGAATTACATTTCACTGCACAAAGCACAAAGGGATTGGAATTTCACAGGTTCATTTAAATGAAACCCCAAAATTAGCAATGCTGAAGAACTTTCTTTCTGATATGGAAACATGCAGGAAATCCCTTGTTTAGAAATTAGGAGGTCTACATTTCCAAGTGTAGGGATCCTCATTTTAGCCTCCTTGAGCTCTGTTTTGCCCCTACTCTTCCCAACCACTTTTGCAGGTTTCATTCAATACTGTCATATCAAATATCAAGTCTACAAAGCTGACAGATAATACCACTTTTAAATTACAAAATGCTCATTAAATAAATATAAAGGCTTTGGAGTCTGTACACATAAGGCATAACATTCAGTAAATAAGAACAGGAGCCCTTTGCCAGGCTTTTTAGTGAGTCCTACACATGAAAGATGAAAAGAAAGAGAAATCAGATGCAACTGCTTTCAAAGTGAAACTCTTCTATGTATATTTTCCATATTTGTTCAGGTCCCTTTCAAAGTATAAGTTCTCACTCTTAAAGAGAAATATGATATTCATATTTTTCCTACTGAAGGAAGTGTCTCTCATTCACTTAATATCCACCCAAAAATAAAAGAGAATGACTTAATGTGCTTGATGGAGCAAATCAGCTTTAACAAAGAATAAAAAAGGGCATGAAAAAGGTCTAGCCTCTATATTGAAAGGGTATAACATAAAGAAGTACAAAATTTTCAAAGAAGCATGGGTTCAAAGGAATACCACCAACAAAAAAATCAAACACAAAAAGATCAGGCTCCTCGTTGTTTCAGCAAGAACTAGGGCAAGCATATCTCCCCAGTCTTTTAGACTGACACATGAACCAAGCTCATCTAATGAAATTACAACCATAAGGAAACATATTTATAAAGTAATAAAGCCAACAAAACATTATCACAGCAACAGCCAAAGGGGCAGGAACAATTTTCTGATAAAGGACCAGATCCTCTCCCAAACTGGCACAGACCAGTTACAAGTTACTTAAGTGTGTGTTTGTCAGAGGTCACACAACCAAAAACAGAGGTCTATTTCTTGGTGTGGAAGCCACAAATAATGAAGCACCCAAGAACTTTCAGAAATACCTGGTTGGAAAGATATGCAGAGACGGACAAAGTCAGTGAATGCTGCAGAGACAATCAAGGGCTTAGCTACGCCAGTACCCGTGTGAAATCTAAAGCAGGAATTGAAAATGATACATACTTGCAACAGAACTTGCTAAAGCTTTCTTGAAAACATAGCCCCACTATATATACCTGAGAGTGCAAAACCGTATGCATCACATCTCACTCACGTTAACCTATCCTGCCAACTAAGGACAGAGAAAAAAAATAAATCCATGTTTCAGCACTAGTTTAATCAAACGCCTTTGCTCAGCAGAGATCGTACCTGCACAGTGTAGTGTGATACCACTGAGAGGTAACTGAAACCCTTCACCATAAGCCATGTGGTATTACATGATACAGACACAACCACACACCTACACTTCCCTGCCAGACGGACAGGCCTCCCCGGTAATCGCTGTGAACACCAGGCTTTCTGCTACAGCTCCAAGAAACACCACCATGCAAATCTGATTAACAGGAGGGTGTGTTTGTCTGAAAAAAAGCATTTAATACACCCAGTTTTTCCCCCAGAAATCTCTCTTTATAACAATGTTGAGTTCCTACACACAGCAATCATATTTTAGCTAGTGACCCCTACGAAGCAAGTTACTTGGATTCAGCAACAACTAACTAAAACTTTTAGAGATGATGTGCAGATAACTCAGCTGCCTTCTTTTTTCTTTATCAACTAGCTAAAAAGCAGTGGGGATCAAAAGACGCAATTCCTTTTCATTTAGTCTTTGTAAGTCTTGCCTTCGCAAGGGCTGCAGAGCCCTACGGCTGCCTGACGACAAGGATGTAAATAACGTTTATGAAGTCCTGCTGACGCTGTCGGGCCCAGGTCAATGCACTACGGTTGATTTCAGCATTCAAAATCTACTCACGCTCAATATTTGGAATTTCAACAGCTTGTTAAACAAAATGAAAACAAGCGTCCAGCAAGTTACTTATTTATGACCACTGCAGAAGAACCTGAGCCCGGCAGCAGTATCACTGAAGGTGTACAGAGCAAGAAGCTAAGTTTAAAGAAAAGGGAAATAAAAGCACCAGACTCCTTAAGGCTCATTTTCTCTCTATACATCAACTCTGTATTTTACAGCCTCCTTAAAAAGCCTCCCTCAACTCTCCCCGGATTATCTTTTATTTACACTGTTTCTTGTGACCTGTCACTCCTATCGCAGCAGTTCGCCTGTAGGCAAGACCGCTTCGACCCCGGCCCCCCGAGCCGCTCCCATGGCCTGGCACCTGCCCTGCCCCGCCCGGGACGAGTCCCAGGCGCCGCCACGCTCCCGGCGGGAGGCGGGATGGCCCTGCCCGGGGACAGCGGCCTGTACCTACCGCCGGCCGAGCGGCACCGCTGCCGCACCTCCTTCCCCCTCCGTTCCCCCTCGCACCGCCCCCCGCCCGGGATCGGCCGCACCAAGAGGGGTTCCCATGGGAAGGGGATTCCCGTCCCCTCCGCCCCGCCGCGCCTCACCCGCCGCCGCCGCCGCCGCGCCGCCTCACCGCTGCTCGCGCGGCCGCCCGCGAGCAGCCCCCGCCAGCCAATCCGCGCCCGCCTCGGCACCGCTCTGGCCAATCGTGGGTGCGCCCGTGCCCGTGGGAGGCGGGACTTGGAGCGCGCCCGCTGTGAAGCGAAATATCCGGCAGGGGCGGGGCAGCACGCGAGGTCACGTGACCGGGACCTCTCCGATAAGGGCGGGGCCCCGGCAGGGTGGTGGGAATGTGGGATTGGTCCCGGTCCCACGGAGGGTCGTCGGGGGTGACCTTACTGCTCTTTACAGCTACCTAGGAGGAGGAGGAGGAGGTTGTAGCCAGCTGGGGATCAGTCTCTCCTGCCTGGCAATTAGTTGACAGGATGAGAGGATGTGGCCCCAAGCTGTGCCAGGAGAGGTTTAGGTTGGACATTAGGAGGAATTTCTTCACAGAGAGGACGATTAAACTTTGGAATGGGCTGCCTGGGGAAGTGGAAAGAGTCACCCTCCCTGGAGGTGTTCAGGAAAAGACTGGATGTGGCACTCAGTGCCGGGGGGTAGTGATACGGTGGTGTTCGGTCATAGGTCGTACTCTGGCGATCTCAGAGGCCTTTTCCAACCTAATTCATTCCGTGTTTATGAGGCGGTGGGGAAGGGCAGCGGCCCTCCCTTGTCCCCGCCGAGCCGGCGCTGCGGTGGGTGTCTAGGGGCTGTTCCCGGCGGGTGCGGGCTGCGGCATCGCCCGGGCTTCCTGGGTGGTGTCGGATGTGTCCCGGTAAAACCTGGTGGGAAGCACGGCCAGGACCGCTGGGGGATCGGGATCGCTGGGAGTCAGAGGGCGCAGGGTGGGTTGCGGGGCAGAGGGGAACTCAGGGTGCTGAATTTCCTCGTGCTGAATTTATTTCAGGATTACCTCGGGGGCGTTTCCAGCTTTACAAACTTTACTAAGAACTTTGCTCAACCATTTCAAAATAAGGGGCAAAGGTGACGAGTGGAGGAATATGGAAATGGAAAACCTTTGCTTGGAAAACTTGGAGGGCACGGGAACCCAAACCTTCAATAAAGGATCAAGATGTTGGACCCGATGCTGTTAAAGGGTTTTTCCAGTCCTAACGATTCCTTGATTCTAATTTAAAACAAATTTAACTATCGGGGTCTCATAGGGTGGGGACTACCCGCTTCGGCTTTCCAAACTGGGTCTGCATGCAGCATCGGGTGTGATTCACACCATATTGTTTTACAGTACACGTTACACCTTTCTTGAGCAGCAAAATCAGTTTCTCGAGGTGACTGCCTATGGAAAAAAAAAAAAAACAAAAAACAAAAAAAAAAAAAACAAAACAAACAAAAAAACCCCCCACAATTAACAAAACCAAACGGAGCATCGTCGCTGCCAGGGAGGGTGGGGGGATCCAGACTACTGTCCTCGGACTACCACTCCCGGCGCGCATCGCGCCCCTCCAGGAACAAAGCTCGCAGCGATTGGGGGAGAGCCGCGCCCGGCGCTGGGCCAATCGCGGCGTGCCATGCTTCGCGGTGCCGGGTCAGAGCGGGCCCGGCGGGCGGTGCGGGGCTGTGGTTCCGTCGCTCCTCCCGGTGCTGATCCTGCCGCTCTTCCCGGGCTCCACCGCCGCTGTTCGCAGGCCGCGCCGCCCCGCGGGACATGGGGGCGCGGGGCTGAGCTGTCCCGCCGCCCGGAGACTCCTTCTGCGACGGTAGGGCCCTGCTGGGGAGGGGAACAGGCCGCGCCGGGGAAGGGCCGCGGGTCCGGCCGAGGCTCCCCCCGCTCTCCCAGAGCTCACGATGCTGAGCCTCCGCCGGGAGCTGAGCCGCGGGGCCTCTTCGCTGCCGGGCTGCAGGCTCGGCCGCTCGGGGGGCGCTGGCAGTGGGTGCGGGGCTGCGGAGCTGCCTCCCCGGGGGCCGCTCCATAGGGGGCACAGAGCAGCGGAGAGAGAGAGCGAGCTGCGGTGCCTGTCCTGGGGTTTGATCCCAGAGCTACGAGGAGGGGAGATGAGCCGGCACCTTGCTCGCTGTTCTGCCCGGCTCCGAAATTTTAGATAACTTCTTAGAACTTTTAAAACAGTTTAATGTTCTTAATAAAAAAACGCCAGCAGAGGTGGAGGAGGCGAGTTTTCATAAAATTGGTTCTTGCAGGTCATGGTGAGGACTTAAGGTATCCCCGCAGTTGAGGCTGAGGAGAGATGGAGAAGGGTCTGGGAGAACATAAAACCACGGAATGGTTTGGATTGGAAGGGACCTTAAAGGTCGTCTGGTTCCAACCCCTCTGCCGTGAGCAGACACCTTCCACTAGACTCAGAGCTCCATCCAACCTGGCCTTGAACACTTGCGGGGATGGGGCATCCACAACTTCTCTAGGCAACCTGTTCCAGTGCCTCACTATCCTCACAGCAAAGGATTTCTTTCCCATATCCATTCTAAACCTGCTCTCTTTCAGTTTGAAGTCATTCCTACTTGTCATATCACTACATGCTCTTGTAAAAAGTCCATCTCCAGCTTTCTTGTAGGTTCTCTTCAGATGACTGTGGCCTAATGGGATAGGAGGGGGTAAAATTTGGTTTCTTTTTTGTTTTTTTTTTTTTTCTTTGAAGATTAGAAAGAAAAAGGTAAAAGATGATTGGGATAGAGTTGTGGGAATGATCTGGTGTTTGGGATGCAGAACTTGAACTCAGAGACTTTGGTTGACACCAGCTCCACAACTGACTCGATTTTTAAGTTTTGAATAAGCTCCTTTGTGAACAATGTAAAGTAATATTCAAGAGTTGCTTTGCTTTTGTTTTGTTGGTGTTTTTTGTTGTTTTTTTTTTTTTTTTTTAGAATTGTTTTCTTTGGAAATACAAACTTCTTTGTTGGTTGTGCTGCTGTATCTCCCATTGATCTCTCTTGGACTTGAGATAGTCAAGAAAAATAGCCTGGAGACTAATCATTGTCATGTACTTTTCACTTTAGCATTGCCTTTCCTGAAGGAAGAAGCAGTGACTTGGAGATTAACACTTCTTTTTCTCTGTGAAAATGTCAAAAATAATCATAATCCAAATGCATGTTTGTGGCTTTTTTTTTTTTTTTTTTATGTGTGATTAATTTGTGTTGCTGAAAGGCCAACCTTTGGTGAGAAAAAACTCTATGATGTATGTATAGTAGTAGTTGGTTGGCAAATGATGTTAAGAGATGTTAAAGTGACGTTAGAAATATTTACTTGCACTTTTGTGCCTTAAAAAAAGTAACTTGGATGAGCTGGTACTTTGCAGCAACCAGGAGCACAGTTAGTGTTCAGTAGTTTCAGAGACACGTAATCAATCTGAGGAAACAAACTAGTTTTTTTGCACCGAGATACAGTATTTTCTCTGAGTAAGCTTATGCTTTTGTTGCCTGTTAAGTAGTTATTATTAAACAACTGTGAAATCCGATACTCTCAAGCTAACACGTGTCTCCTTTGAAATTGATCTGGTGGCTCGGGCTTCAGCTGGAGCAAGGCGTGACCTGCTTGCTCTTGTTGTATTGACAGTGAAAAGGGAAAAAAACACCCCAAGCCCAGCCTATAAAACCCTTTTTGCTTTCAAGTATGGCATTACAGTAGTTATCTTGTGTATATATATATATATTTATACACACATATGTAGAAAAACATTTTATGTTTACTGTTCTGGATGAAATGTTAGTATTTTGCTGGCTTTTCTGGTTGGTTTTTTTTGTGTGTTTGTTGGTTTTTTGGTTGGTTTTTTTGTTTTTGTTTTTTTTTATGTAAAATTTGCTGATTGCCAAAGCTACTCTGAAAATACATATTTTGAATTTACATTTGTTTACACAGAAGTATGTTTGCAGACTTCTAGGGTGCCTTGTGAAAAAACTATGGATTTCCTGGAAACATCTGTCAATAATGTAAAAAATACAAACAAACATACTCCCATAGAGGCTGACTGGTCTGAAATTACATATAGGAAACAAATAAAAATCTTATTAACCAAACATACCTTTTCTCTGCATAGGAAGTTTAGATCCAGTTTACAAGTTTCAAGATCCATTCATGATCAACTCCATCCATGTTTTATGAATTCTAGTCCTTGTTTCTTGTATACTTTTTTGCTTAGAATGAATCAGTGCCTTTGTGCTTTTTCTTATCTGTGTTTTAATTGAGAGTAAGTATTGTGGTAGTAGTAATGCAGTGATTTTTTTTTTTACCAGCAGGTATATTTTGTATGCATGGTGCAGAAAAAATGAATTCTGCTATGAGTGAGGAGCCTGATGCACTCTCTGTAGTTAACCAACTCCGAGATCTAGCAGCTGATCCCTTGAACAGACGGGCCATTGTTCAGGATCAAGGATGCCTGCCAGGTCTTATTCTGTTTTTGGACCATCCCAACCCTCCAGTGGTTCATTCAGCTTTACTAGTAAGTATTCTGAGAATAAATTCGTATGTTGGTAGGGCATTTTCAAACTTTGTTAAACAAGCTGCCTAAACAAACAGCTTATAAACAAAACTGTTTAAACAGTTTGGTTAAACAAGGAAAAAAAAAACACCTGGCTTTGTGTTTGTTGATATTCGTTATATGTATTTTTTTAAAAAACATATTTTCCAGTAAATTTTTAGCAATGACACGTTATTCCAGGGTTGACTTCTTTCAAGATGTTAATTCACTTTACATTTTTTCCCTAATACAGCTATTTCACTTTTTGTGTGGAGGGAGGTAAGGACCCTTAAATCTCTTTCTTAAGATGAAGTCATGGAGCTTGGTAAATGTGCACAGTGATTTGACATTCACAGTGGAAAAAAAAAAAACAACAAACCCCCAAATCATAGGATAATTTAAGTTAGAAACAACCTCCAGAGGTTATGTAGTCCTATCCCATGCCCAAATAAAGTGCACTAAAATCACAGCTCGGGGTTGTGCCTGTGTGATTTTGAACACCATGAAGGATGGCGATTCCGTAACCTCTCTGGCACCCTGTTCCAGCATTTGACTACCCTTATGGTATTAAAAACAAATGAAACCCTCTCAAAACCCAAGGAACCAGCCAACCCAAAATCTACTGATGTCTAATACAACTTGTTCCAGCTTTCATCTGTTTCTTCTCATTCTAAATCATGAACACTGAAGTCCCAGTTTCTTATCCTGAATCTGAATACTGAGTTAAAGTGCGTTTATTGCTTAAAAGTGAGACAAATGAAAGTCAAAATTGAGTTATTTGAAGAATTGAATTAGACTTTTAAGATTTCAAGTTACTGAAATTTATGTGGTGTTCTTTTTTTCTTCCATTTTTATGTCCTTATTGAATTGTAAATCATGTGAAAGAAAAAAGAGCTCTGACTTTTACATGCAAGTAAACATTATTCTTTATGTCACTGAGAGACATCTCTGTACCATAATTTTTTATTCTTCATTTGGGTTGCTGTCATAGTAGATATTAGTAGACTTCTTGGAATTAGCTTAATGACTCTGATATTCTTTTGGGTTTTGGGAATAAGGTCCCATAATTCAGGAAACCTGTATCCTGCTAATTGTTTTTTTAGGTTAGCCTTGCTGTAGCATTTGTCAGATTATAATGTCCTTAAGTAAGAGAACTTTGAGTTTACTGTACTTGGGAATATATTGCATTGGTTTTCTTTCCCGTGTGGTTTCCTTAGGTTGTGTTCTTAAAAGAAGATCTTGTTTGGATGTCTTTTTCCATTGGGCTGTGTATTCTCACAGCCTGCATGAGATTCCGAAGTCTGTCATGTGGTCATATTACAGAAACTAACTCTACACAAAAGACTGGCTTTGTCAGAGTGGTGAGGACTAGTGCAGTTTGCAGTGTGGTTCCACAGCCCCAGATAGTGCTCAAGTTGTGTTGTAAGTACATCTCGTTGAGTGAGAATGGGAGACAGCTGGGTCGTTCCATTTAGGGATAACCTACAGTTAGAGTGTATTAAGAATTGGGATTTAGAGGAGACTGTGCTAGATCCCAGGACCCAGGCTGCAATGAGAAATGGGTCAGTTTACTGTGAAAACATGCTTTGGTCTGCTACTCAGACTCCTTGTGTTCAGAGTTCAACTGCTTAGGTTCTGTAGCTTTTAATATCTTCACTGATAACTTTTTAGATTTCATGTCTTGTATTTTTCCATTCTGAAAAGTCTTTTGGTTTTGTTTTTTCAATCATACCATTAGTCAAAAGGTGTTTCCATTTGGATGGGAATCAATAAATGTAATGATCTTTCATCAAGTTAATATCTTATAAAGGGATATACAGTGCTGATTTTCAATTTCTTATTATGTTATTCCGGGATTTCTCTACCTGAAATTATAATAGTCTCTATGAATCATAATAATTGCCTATTTAGCTTTTTTGATATGTTATAGAATCTTTCAGGGAGAGTGTTTTCCTTCTCCTGTGCATTTACAATTCAGCTTTTCTCTCTGATCAAGAAGTGATTTATATTTTCTATAGTTTTCTATACTCTTGATTTCAGGAATTCTTTATAATACACTTCAAAGAGTTTTGAATGATTTAAATTGAAAAAGATCAGAAGCAACCTGGGTAATACTGCTTTCTTTTCCTCTTAAATTTGGACTAAAATTAAAAAAAACCAGGACTTGAAAGTTAAGAAACTACCTTAAAATTTCACTTACAACCATCAGAGATGCCTCTTGCTATTAAAATTCACAGCAGTGTGTTTTATATTGAAGTATGGAGATATTCCTGTTGACTGTGATGAACTTACTTGTGAGCCTTAAAGGTAGCATAGATATGTGTTTAGCTGAACAAAGGTTGAGCCAAAGTTCTTAACAGTAACCTTCCCTGTGCTTTCAGTATACCGGATTTAATAAACATAAATGATCTCACTTCTTGGAAGGTTCAAACCTTTTTATCTCCCGTGGGGGGGGCAGGGGGAATAGGAACTTCCTTACGTTGAAAAGTTGGGTCACTTAAGTTGGTGTCACAACTTTGCATTTGGTGTTATTCTAGTGGAAATTACATTTGTGTGTAAGAGATGTAACAGATGGAAAAAAAAAGGTTGCTTGTGTTTTGACTCAAAAAATCCGCTATTAAGGGAATAGGTTTGTCTTTGTCCAACTGGATTGTACCCTTACTAATTGCCAGAGACTAATAAAAATGAGAAGCTTGTTCCACAAATAAGGATACATTTCATAGCATGCAAGTTAGTTCAGAGCTATTATTTATTTATTTATTAATTTTCCCATAGTTGAAAAGTAAGATAATAAATGCATATACAGCATTTATAGACTGCAACTATTGATGCTGATCCACATCAGGAAATAACAAAAATCACTTCTAAAGTTTTGATCATGCCAGACGGCAGCCAGAGTTTCTCAAAAGGCAATAAAATGGTCTTGTGAATTGTATTTAATATGTGTTGAAGATGACTTGGAAAAAAACCACCTCAGGTGATTAGTTCTCTATTTCTGAAGGGATTAAGGAGCATGTTATTTTTAAAGCAGTTACTGAGCAGCGTAGCTATTATATGACTATATTTAAAGAATCAGTGCACTTCTGAACCTATCACAAAATCCATTTTATAAATCATTGTATTTGTGTATTGCAGGATTTTGCAAGTGCAGTTCTTGTACCTGCATCAATAAAACACCTTTGGAAGTTCCTTCTAAGAAAACTTTTTCAGCACAAACTATAGAGAGGTATCTTGTGCAAGGGAGGACTGATACTGTAACTGGAAGGGAGTGTTATGTTAAGAGGATCATACAGATATACAGGTGCCAGCTGGGGTCAGCAGTGTGAAACTGTGTGAAGAATCTACCTTCAAAGTCAAATAAACAAAATTTTGGGCAACAAATAAGTGTAAATACCCAGTTTAGGTAACAGTGAGATAAGCAGCTTGCTGCTGTTTGCATTCTTGTTCCTGGAATGATGGATTATTCATGGTATGATGAACATTGCAACTAATCTTAAGCAAACTAAGTTTATACATGTGGTAGCCCTCTTTCTGTGGACAGTAGAGACTCGGTGGTGCTGAGTTTACTACTACTGGGGAAGCTGATAGCATTGATGGAAATTCTATTAGAAGCATCATGTATAAAAATTACTTTAGATCTCAGGTCACATAAATGTTTATTGGAAGGGACTTCTGGAAGTCATTCACTTCAGCTTCCTGCTTGAATTGGGACTGTCACCAGCACTCACTCAGGTCAGTTGTAGCTTTGTCTTGTTGACTCTGCAGTTCCACTAGGTCATCTGTTCCAGTGCTGTACTACCTTCAGAGGGAAAGAGTTTTTTTTGTAATACCTGACTTCAAACTTCCCAAGCTACAGTTTGTGGCTGCTCCCCCTTGTTGCATTGTCTGCTGCTGTAGAGGAAAGTTGGGCTTGATCATCTCTGTAAAGGCTTCTTGTGTAGCTGTAGGCACTGTTAGATTGTCCCTTAGACTCTCAGCCAGTATAAGCAAACCCAGTCTCTCAGCCTTTTCTCATAGATTAGATATTCTGTGCTTTCTATGTATTTATAAGAATAAAATAATTTTTTAATGTTTACGGTAGATAAAGCTTGCTCTTCTTACTAGAAGTGCCACTGTGAATGTTTTGCAGATGTGCACTAGTAGAAGCGACTGGTAACGTACTGGATGTGTTGCTGATTTGCTGTGGTCCTCTTTCTTTTAGGCTCTCCGCTACTTGGCCGAGTGCCGTGTCAACAGAGAAAAGATGAAAAGTGAATTGGGTATGATGCTCAGCTTACAGAATGTAATACAAAAGTAAGTTTACAATGGGTTTTTGGGTCCAAAGAGTGTGAATGTAACATTCTGATGCAAAGTGAAACTTTGACTGTGAATTTGTAGACTGTGTTTCTAGTATTTCATTCTTCCCTGTTGAAATTACATGGCTGCAAGCAATTAATTGTTTTCATTTTACAGTATTTCAAAGTAGTCAGACCACAATCTACAAGAAATCTTAATTTGCAAGTCATTTGGCAAACAACAGTTTTCTTTGTTACCAATAACTAATTTTGTCCCTTGCCTTTAGTTTCTCTTATAATCCTTCTCGTCATTGTAAAAGGGTGCCTTGCAGTAGTGCATTTAATGAAATTGTTTGGTATCTGCCACATTGATTCTTTGAATCCCACCTTTGGGAAGGGAATTCGTTTCCATGTATTTTTGAAGGTAATGTACCTGCAGCTTTCTGAGGAAACATCTTGCAGGTGGAGTAGAAGGCTAATATGGTTTGTAGTCTCTGATATCTTTGTACAATGTGTCAGCTGTGTTTGAACACTGTCAGGGTGGGGGATGAGCATCCACAACCTCCCTGGGTAAGCTGTTTCAGTGTCTAACCACCCTCACAGTAAAGAATTTCTTCCTAATCTAACCTAAATTTCCCCTCTTTCAATTTATACCCGTTTTTCCTTGTCCTGTCACTACAGTTCCTGATGAAGAGTCCCTCTCCTGCTTCCCTGTAGGCTCCCTTCAGATACGGGAAGGTTGCTAAGAGGTCTCCATGCAGCCTTCTCTTTTCCAGACTGAATAGCTCCAACTTTCTCAGCCTGTCTTTGCAAGGAGGTGCTCCAGTCCTCCTACCAACTTCATGGCCCTCCTCTGGACTTGCTCCAACAGTTCTGTGTGCTGCTTATACTGGGGACACCAGAATTGTTTGCTGTACTCCAGGTGGGGGTCTCACAAGAGCAGAACAGAGGGGGAGAATCATGTCCTCTGACCTTCTGGCTCCTTTTGATGCAGCCCAGGATTGAGTATTCTTGTTATTAGATATTGCAGGATTATTGTTGTAACTCTGTCTCACCCTGCTTTGCCTGTTTATATGTGTGAACCTGAAAAACTGGAGGGAAGATTCTGGTCTGTACACAAGTCCTGTGTGATGTGAGATCAAGGAAATATTACATCTGGTTACCTTACTTTTCTTCATTAAATCTGCTGAAACTAAGAAGATTATGTATTGGCATGGAATTCTGAATTATGCCTAAGTATCATCTTGTTATTTACCAGTTACCCAAAAAACAAAGACTTAAAAAAAATGTCTTAAGAAGAACAATGACCGAAATTACTAAAATTCAGATTTGCCTTATTTTTTTGGAATAATGTGATAATTACACCTTTTTAAAATGATAGGTGTCTTGAATATGACATATAGGGGGAAAAATGAAATTTAAGTCTTACAGTTTTCACCTTTTTTTAAGGACAAGCATAATTAAGATAAAATGTAGAGAATTCTTTTCTTTCTACTGTTATAATAACAATAAGACCTGAAATATTCAGGTAATAACAGAAACATGTATTTCAGAAGAACTTTTAGTATAGATTGCATGTCTATTTAGAACACAGAGACATCCTGAATAAGCTGTTGAAAGGGGAATGGTAGTTCATTATCAGTCTCTGCAGCTTACAAATATTACTTGGGAAACTTTGAAGAATTTAATAGAAATCTCTTCAACGTTTTTTCCTAGGATTCAATTTCAAGGGTTGTAAGAATGTGAAGTTCAGAAACGTGTAGGAGAGGAGAGATAAGTCATTAAAAAATGGAAATCTTGTAGGTGTTCTTTTTTTTTTTTTCTAGAAAGCTCTTTGGCAAGAGTAAGAACATACGTTTGATTTGTATGCCTGTAACATTTGGAAAGTGTGATATCATGAAAATTTAAATACATAGCATCTTCAAATACAAGACATTGTCATGTGCTTGTCAGGATTTTAGGTTTTAATGTTGACAGGAAATGCTGAAGTTAAGTTTTGTGTTGCCTGCATAAATATGGAGAAAGATGGTTGAAAAGTGCCTAGAAGATAGATGTAAAATGATTTTTGTAACGAAAAAACAAAGGTTTGGGGTTGTGGTTTGTTTTGTTAGAAAGTCTGTAGGGGAGAAAACTAGGTCTCCACAGTCTTTGATTTGCTTTACAAAATGTAGGTTTTAGCATTCAACGTGATTTCAGTTTACCAGAAGATTATATTGTCTGAACTGAAACTAAAGATTAACAAGCGCTCTGGTCTTAATGACTTCATGCTGTGTGTTCCCTTTTACTTCCAGAATCTGTGTATTTAGCTCATTGCTCTATCTAAAGTATTTTTATTATTTCCAGGATTTAATTTGGGGTTTAGATTTTTTTGGGGTGATGTGTTACAAAAAGGCAAACAAATTGTACAAAAAAGATACGGACTTCTGACAGAATCCTGCTTTTCCAGTTATTGCTTGGTTCTCTCAAGCAAGACAGAACTCAGCATCTTTGGGAGCAAAAGATGTCAAGTCACAAACTGAGTATTTGTCATAGTTCAGACTTAAGTCGATGTTTGGCAACGCTAAACTGACACTGTGTTAGGAAGTTGAGTTTGTTTAGAATTCCAATTCTCCCTTCCTTGTGATGCAAATCCTGAAACTTGAGGGCTTTTCTCATCATGCATCTCTTTATAAGCCTTGAAGTTCTTTGTATTAGAGACCTCAAGTTCAAGTGTGGAATTTCTTGTCATAACCTACCTAGAGCTAATGAGTCTAACAGATCCTTAATTGGTCAATGCCATCAACTGGAAAGTAGTTGGAATTGATTTGCAATTGATGACTTCTTGTAATAGTACATGGGAACCTCAGGCACAGGCCCAAACCCTTCTGTTAATGGAAAAAGAACATAGCACTTACTAAACTCATAACCATGAAGGGAAAGTACTGTTTCCTTCGTAAGACTACTGAGGATGAGAGTTGAAATTGAGTGCCAGTTGTTTATCCAGTCATGGAATGGCCTGGGTTGGAAGGGACCTTAAAGATCATCTACTTCCATGCCATGGGCAGGGAAACCTTCCACTAGACCAAGTTGCTCAGAGCCCCATCCAACCTGGCCTTGAACACTTTCAGGGATGGGGGATCCACAGTTCCTCTGGGCAACCTGTCCTAGTACCTCCTCACCCTCACAATCAAGAATTTTTCCCTAATATCTAATCTAACCCAACTCTCTTTCAATGTGAAACCATTCCCCCTTATCCTGTCACTACATGCTCTTGTAAATAGTCTTTCTCCATCTTCCTTGGAGGCTTCCTTTAGGTACTGGAGGAATGCAATTAGGTCATCCCAAAGCTTTCTGTTCTCCGCGCCAAGCAAACCCAATTCTCTCAGCCTTTCCCTGTAGGAGAGATGCTCCATCCTTCTAATTACCTTGGTGTTTTCCTCTGGACCTGCTCTAACAGGTCAATGTCCTTCCTGTGCTGAGGACCTCAGTGATAAGCAGTAAATTGTACTGCCTCATGAAGAATGGGTAGGAAATATTCGAGACATCCAAGTTTAACAGTGGTTCTTTGAGGTACCTTAATATCTCCTTTCATGGCTTACCCATCCTCTAGTATTATCTGATCAGCTTTTTTTGTATTTGCTTATAATAAAATTATTATAACTCAGTTGTGAAAATCATGTTGCTGCTTAAAAGAAATGTCTGGTTGACTCCTAAGTTGATATTACACTTCACCTAAGGAACAAAGGACAGGTTTTAGGTTCTCTATGACTGATTTTTGAGATGTATGCACATAATTTTTTCCTAACAGAAGAGTAACAGATCTTAAATGTAGATGCTGGAGGTTACAGGTTTTAGAGAAGAAATATGAAATGTCAGCTCTGAGGAGTACAGAATAAAAATTTGAAGGCAGTGAGATATTTTTATATTTAGGACTTTTTTTTCAAAATGAAACTTGATTTAGAACACATATGACTTTCTGAGATACTTCATATGAAAGGCTTCATACAAGTCCATGTTTTCTAGGACATATGAAAAGCTGTTCAACTTTTGTGGAATACTTCAAAACATTTTTCAAATATGAAAGTTTCTGATGTCCTGTTCTATACTTGCTGCTTTTTTCCTTTGTAGGGAAGGTATTTACTTCTGTTAGTCCACAGCTGCTTATTTTTAAGTAGAACTTCATGCATCTTTCCATGTTACAATCTAAGAGTAAGCAACTGTGTTGGAGAGAAATCAGACCTTTAAAATTCCCACCTGCAGGTTTCTAAACTTCTCTGTTTGTTTTTTTGTTTGTTTTTTTTAACTGGCTGATACTGCTTTATGGCTATTTCAAAAATGTTTTGCTCCTTTTTCAGGTGATTGAGTGCCAGTAAGTGTATGTGCAGAAGTGTTTATGTAAATAGGTAAAAACGAGAGAAAAAAATTGAAGCTCATTGGATAATGGTGTTTCATTGCATTCCAGCAGTCATCAGCAGTTATTTAATATTGAAAACTGTTTTAGTTGCTGGCTTTATGAATTGTATAGAGGACTTAATGTGTCCGTATGGACTTTCTAAAATGTTATTAGCAGCTTCCAGAATTAAAATTAATTAGGATTTATAGCCTACAAGGAAAGATACTAATTTGTGTTCAGAATGAAAGTGACTTTTGATGGACAGTAAAGGTCAAAGTTCATAATTTTTCATAATCTTTATGAGCAGCATAATGGTACTGTTTAAATATAACCAGTATGTATTAAAAAAAAAAACCACTGATGAAGAGTCAATATACTAAATAGCTCTTATTATGGAACGGCAAATTACTGAGAGTAAAATTCCAATTACTTAGCTAAAAGAGCTTTTCAAGATAGTCTTCCTTTGCCAGGGTGTCAGATTTAACAAGCTGAACTAAATCCAGTGCATTAATCAGCTCTTCCAATTTATTACTTGCCTAAGAAGATTAGGGCAATTAATATGTGTTTAATTAGAGTCCCTTGCAGATCTGGTAAAATACATGCAGTCTGTAATTGCTGACTTCTTACTCAATTTTAATTTTTGGTAGTCTTAATTACCTGCACTTTTTGAAAATTTAATTATTCATTGAAACCAGCAAAGTTTAAATTTATGACGTCTAACCAAAAAAAAGCAAAAGCCTGGTGTTTCAGGTAGTGTTTGCTGAAATTTAAAATAGTAGGGATATAGCATCACAATAATTTTATCTTTTTGTTGTTGTTGTTGTGTGACATACTACTTTTTCTCCTTTGGGAGAAAGGAGGAATGGCTGGGGAAAGACAGGGCAAAGGCCATATATTAATTAGCAAGTAAGCAAACTATGTATTTAAAGAGATATCTGATGATGAAAGGGTTGTTGCCATATAACTAGCTTCAAGATAACACTTTATGAGAAACTGCAGCTAAAAAAACTCTGTAAACTTTTCACATTTAACACATTTATGCTATTAATTGGAATACCTAAATTCTGATCTGCAAAAGAGAAGGAAATAGCTTTTTGTAGACTGTAGACATTTTATTTTTCAGTACTTGAATTGCTTAGTCATGGTTTTGTAGTACTTTGTATGTGGGTTCATTTTAACACATCAAAATTGAGAAATAGTTGAAATTGGGTAATGGGAAGCGTGATTTGGTTGCATGATTATTTTTGAACTCCACCATACTTGTGATTCTGCACTGAGAAGCTGTGTTTTGGGAGAAAAATATGGTTATCCTAGGTCTTAAATATTCATGTCAGCAAGAGGTTCCAAGAATTTTGGTTTTAGAAATTATTTACAAATTGCAGTATTATGTGGAACAATAGTAATACACATATCTCTCTATATTCCATGTTAACTTTCCCAGCAGGCCTTTCCTTTCCCTTTACTTTGCCAAGCCTCCTTGTTTTACCCACTTTGTTATGCTTTGTCTGTTATAAGGTAAGTGCATCTAGAAAATGACACTGCTGGTTGCTGGTGCATCTCCTCAGGCTGTGGGGCTCCCATGTATTTATTTAGTGTTGTAGCAATGTGCTTGTTAATAATAGATGGTCATGGCAGGAGGATGCCTGCAGGCTGTTTTATTCAGCCTTGTTAGGCAAAGTAGCTTAATATCCCCCTATCCCTTTGATACCCCTGGTTTCTTTGAAGAAAATTTTTATTGTATATTTTCTAAATCTTACAAGTTTTGGAAATAGATTGTTTCTTGAAGTTATTTTTGAAAAAGCATCCTCTTCTTCCCCCCCCCCCCCATCAAAAAAAAAACCCAAAACAAAGCAATGCAATATTAGGAAATGTAGGAGACATCAGTATGTCCTCTCTAAATATACCATGTTATTTGTTCTAAGTGACTGAAAGCTCCTTCTGTCCTCAAACAGCTTTCTATTATTTGGAAGAGGTTCTGTCTAGGAAGGAGTGGAGGGACAGAAGAGAGAGGGTTCAGTGTTGAGGCCTACTTTGGTCACTCATTCATGTAAAACTTCTTGCTCTTTTAGTTTGTGCGTCATGGCAAACTAACAAGAGTTCAGACTTAATCATGGTTCAGCAGTAGGTTTTAACATGTTCCAAGACCTTTTTTTTTTTTTGTATATTAATTGTATTTTGTCTATATCCTGTAGTATCTTTTAGTGTTATGAGCAATAGAGGAAGTCATGATCTCAACACAAATGGTAACATTAAATAAAACACAAAAAGCATTACCTAATGAAACAGTGTAAAATCCTAGTGTTACAGTATTGGTGTTAGACCATGTCTGAAGTCTAGGTTAATAGGCTTTCTAAGAGAATCTTATGGTGGTTGTAAGTAAATAAGGCTTAAAGGCTTGGAAAGATGGATCTAATTTTTAAGAGCAGTCCAAGACTGGATTGTCCGCAATTCAATTGTAATTAGTAATTTAAGTATTATATACTACTGTGGGTTTATATTTTGCAAGTGTTAATAGAAATTACAGTCTTGTAAATTACTGTTCTAAAGATTTATTATGAGAGGTACAATTTAGGATGTGCTTACTGGTTTTGTTTGTGTGTGTAGAATTGATCACTGAGAAAAATATGAAAGTGTGACCAAATGTAGGGCACAGACACCTTCCAAGATGTACTTTTGTTATGTGGAGGGCAGGGGTGGGAAGGAGTTGTTGGGGTTTTTTTTGCTTGTTTATCTTGAGGCTTCTCTGTAGTCAGAGACATTTCACAATCATCATTTTTACTTACATGCAACTTACTTGCTTAGGGAGCTCTATATGATCAGTGCTGTTTGTGAACTCAACAATTAGGTGTTTGTTAACCTCTCGTTTTAAATTTTGTGTGTTTATTATTTTTCTCTTTCTGTCATGAGTGTGTGATTCCCATCACAGTGTTTTTCACTGCAGTCAGAAATGCAGTTTACTTCCACCCTTTGCTTTCCAAGTTACTGCTTCTACCTAAAAACTCTCCACTTGTTGTCTGGCATCTGTATCTCGACTGCTGGTTATGCGGCTCTTCATCATCTGACGTCTGTATCAATTTAATCTGGGTACTGTGCATCCATAGACTTTTTAGTGTACTAGTTCAGTACAATACTAGTTCAAGTAGTTCAGCTTTAAGTATGCTACCTCAATGCATTAGCACACTCCATGGAACAGCAGAACTTTTGTTACTGGTTTCTGTGCAGCACTTGCAGTTAATGCCAAGCTTTCTCTGAGGCTGCAGTGCCTGCATTTCAACAGTTTCTTTGGTCCCTTTACTTTGGTAGATAATTTCATTTTCTTGGCATTTCAAAGATTTCAAGTAAAGTAGTTGACAAACAGTGAGATAGCAAAGTGAGTAGTCATTAATGCAGTGTTTTTATGTAGTGTAAGATTTAGAGAACCTGCAAGTTCTTCAAAATCATGGACTTTAGCTGGTTTACAATGACTGGCTTAAGAGAATGACAAGCAGTGCAAGTAGTTACCTAAGCATCAAAGTGCCTAAGTTCTACAGCAGTGATTTATGTACAATATTGAAAAGCCACTTTACCAAATCACTAAACCTGGAAAAGAATTTTCAGTACCTGTTACTGAGTGAATAGGCATTATTCTGGTGTTGCTTTTCTGACAGGCAGAGGGCCACAATCATAATTGCTTTGAGTGCTTTCTATTTAAATGGGGAAAAAAAAACAATTGAGAAGTTAAAAATCAACTAATTGCTCTTCATTGAAGCCAAGAAACATTTTGACGAGTATTGCAGAATAAAAAAATTGAAGAACTTCGAAACATTGAAAAAAATGTGTTAAATATAAAATAAATGTAATAAAAATACCTCTGTTTAAAAGTGGTTTGTGCTTAATGTCTTAGCCAGTTTCTTCTTTATTTAGAAATTGACTGGAGTAGGCAGTTAAGTATTTTAGAAAGCAGTATAAGTTTAAGGTGTTTTTACTTCCTATTTTTTCTGCAGACCTTATATTAAAACAAATATGGAGCTCTGAGAAATGATTGTAAAAAATGAAGTGGTTTACAGAGTGAGACACAATGTTATGATATGTTTAAAATAATAAAATCCAAATTAGTATTTAAATAACTGCTGACTGTAGATAGGGAAAAAACTATAATGCTGAATTTACTGACTCAAGATCCACCTGACATGGTGTGCCAAAAAGCAGCTGTCTTTTCTTTTTGTGGTGGGATTCTGTACTGAGGTAGAAGGGGAGAGATTAAAGTGGACTGGCAGAAGAGTCAGGATTAGTAATGGCAATGCAGGATGCCTTTAACACTCGATAAACCTCATTGTCAGCTGGTGTCGAATGCATTTTAGGAATACAGTGACCTTCACTGGTTGCCATCGAATATACAAGAACAGTGCTTAGGTAGGTTCTTCCATATGCTGACTTTTGCTGACAGCTTACAAAAATTAAGGATTAAGAAGCATTGATGTAGCAAGTTGTGTTGTGAATATTTCATATTAGTGCACATGTGGTTTGACTGTATTGTAGGCTGGAGCCATTTATTTATGAAAGGAGAGCTGATAAATAACACTGTGAAGTTTCTCATCTTTCCTTGCCAGTGTCATGTGCCTGTATTTGGTTTACAGTGAATTTATTCACAAATGATGTTTGTCCCTGGTTTTTTGACCTTCATGGTAAGAATCCCAAAAAAACTGCAGATTCTTTTTCTAATAAACCATAAGTGTCTGGGTTACCCTTCTATTTTTATTTTTTATTTTCTGTTTGCTTCTTGATCAATAAACATAGTAAGGTTCTGGTGTACAATTAGAAGCCACGTAGTTTCACATGGGTATTAGAGGCAGTAAATGCTACAAAGGGAAATGCTTAAAAAAATTAATGATGAAACAGTCTTCATTAGCAGTTTCCAAATGGAGCTGTTATTTCAGAAGAAGGTGAATTTTACTCTGGAACAACTAGTGCAAAGGGAATATATTATTCTGAATTAGATGTATTTTTATCCAGGAATATGTTTTGATACTTTGTTTTGTGGTACCTGCTACATCTTTCAGCAAGATTTCCACTGAATTTTGCATGTAGAAAGTTGTATCCAATAACTTGGAACAAATTAAAATTATTAGCACATTCTGTATTTATACAGTACATCATCAAGTTCCCACAATGTTTTTTTTAAAACCTTGGTATATGCTTCAAACAATTTTGCATGATGTGGTCCCTTTAGCTAGAAGTGAAGCCACTAATACTGGCATGCTTAAAAAATAAAAGAAAAAGTCCTTTGCTAATAAATAAGTAGTTGAAGAATAGGAAAACAAGATGTTGAAATAGTTACCTACTTCAAGTCTCTGCTGAGTAGGTATTAACTATATTAGCAAATCAGTCAAATATAAAACTTACACATAGATATGCTTACATAGATCAAATCTGCATTTTTTTTTCTCTGGGACAGGTTGGTGCTGTAGTTTGATTCTTATTATTCATATAGGTTTTGTTTAGGGGAGCCTTTTTCTGTAAGTTTGCAAACTTTTTTAAAATCAGATGTAGCATACTTTTCAAAATTAAAATAAATGATGGGTTGTTTTATATATATAAATGGGTTTTCCAGATAATAGTATAATAGTCTATTGTTGTATTATGTACTTAATGCTGTTAGCATGCTGATAACACAAGAAAGTGGTATTTGGCTTCCTTCAAGATGTTTGTAAAATGCTTCAGTACCAAGCCTCATCTCAGCACTACTGATACTGCTACCTGGTTGCTACAGCATTATTCCTGGGAAGGATTGGCTTTTTAATGACAGCATCTTGAGTCTTTCACTGTAAAGGACCAGAGGCAGTTGTTACCCTTAAGAATTTTTATTTTTTTTTTAGCCCTGATGCGATTTGTTGAAGCCATATAATAAACATGATTTCTGCCATATAAATCCATGAAATTATTACTGTTCATTAGCAGCCAAGATGTTAGAATTAGCTACTGTGAAATGCAGTATGGACTTTGTGTCTGTTATGCAGACTTTTGTCTAGCAAATGCTACTACGAAGCCTTTGGAGTTTAGTTGAGTAACAGGCCCTGATTTTTTTTTTTTTTTTTTTTTTTTTTTTTTTTTTTTTTTTGTAGATGGAGAGTATGTCCATATGGTAGATACTAAGCTGTGGAAGATTAAAACTTGATTTTCCATTTAGTGTATAAATAGCAAGAGTTAAACAAAATTGGATGAATAGCTGGGTTAAGCACATGGCATATGTTCAAATTTGTTATCCTACTCTTGAAAGTTCCTTTTCTTCTTGCGATCAGAGGACAATGGAATGAATCGGGAAAATGTTCTAAGTATGATAATTATTCTATTTGCCAAATGTTTAAGATTGTATCACAGTCACTGATTTTACAGCAGTCAATGGGACTGTACTGTGATTTTACTCACACTTACAATTCATATTTAATATTTAGGCTTGTTTTTTTTTTTCATTTTCAGCAGTCTTCAGAACATCCCAGCATTTACATGGGGTTTCTGTGCATTTTCAGGGTCAGTAGGCATATGATGGGAATTTAGCTGTAAGTGGCACTGGGAATCCAGTCCTCACTCCTAATTTCAGTGGGGCATGTCTTGTTTAGTATAAAATCAACCTTATGACATCAGGTTTCTTTGTGCCATTATGAGCTTTTTAGTTTAGTGTCTCCTGGTCAAATTGTCACAGCCAGTAGTGTGAGTAGAGTCCAGAAGACTTGCCAAGAGGTAGGCATCTTGCAGTTCTAGAGAGCACTCTTGGAAAATCTGCCTGACCTTGCCTTATTTCTATGGTGTGGCAGCCTTGGAGCACGTAAGTGATACCACTGGAGTGGAGTCACATGTAACAACTGCACTCAGGCTGTACATAGGTCCATTGAGCAGTCCACCTGCTGCTTGGTCTTGGGATTTGGAGTTCCACCTGCTGCTTATTCTGTCACTTAAAACTTGCCCAGTCCTACAGGTTCTCTTGTTTCTCCTGTTCTACAAGTACAAATTGTTTTTCCTGTTATTAACCCACTACTATGCTTGATATGTTGTTGTTGGCCAACAGAAAGATCCTACTGCCTGTATGCTTTGGGATTTTGACTTCTTTCTTTTAAGGAAGCAGGTGATCATTTTTGTCAGCTGCTCTATAATATTATCTGGTCTTTGTGTTTTGGGGCTGGAGGGAACTGATGTGTAGTGTAAAGTGTGGCATGGTAATAGCACCGTACAGGGACTCTGAGAAGGTGTGCAATGAAATAAAGGGGCTCTTCAGGTTGTTTTCAAATGATGTGCCCATTGCCTGGAATGAGTCAGGGAAGCAGCCGTGCTTGTAAATGCACCCCTTGTATGATGGGATGCACTAAAAGCTCACAAGAAAGAGCAGCATTCTTGGAGGTAAGAAAGAATTTTGTCCTGGCACTGGAGCAGAACAACCAGAAAAACAGCTAGATGGGATAACTGTCTTGAAACAGATTGCTTTTTCTCCAATACCATGCTCTTTCTTTAGGCTTGTCATTCATGCTCAACATTTTTATCAAAACCACGTCAATCACTGTGTCTTTCTTCTAAAATAAAGGATTAGTGGTTTCCTACCCCTTACAGAATGTAGCAACCCTTTGCAGCTTACTGCTCCCTTTAGTTGTTGCTGGAGACAACTCTTGTCTTTAAGTAGAGGAAGAATGGGGTCCAAAAGAAATTGGTCACCTGGAAACAAATATATCAGTGGTCTTAATGCATAGTTGATTTAATATTAATTTGTTAGCCATTTATAACCATAATTATATGATAACTCCCTACCACGTGTGTGCTTCAAGTGTTCTAATTCACATGCATTTGCCCAACAATGTATTTAGATAGAACTGATGCCAATCCATTAAATTCTTACTGATGCCTTTTTTTGTCATATGGGATACTACATTTATTGCAGAGAATTAAGTTCATTATGGAAATAAAATGACAGTTGAAAATATCACTACTTAGGATCCTAGGGAAAAATATTTTGGAATCACAGAATATGCTGAGTTGGAAGGGACCCACGAGGATCATCAAATCCAGCTCCTGGCTCTGCACAGGACCGTCCCCAAGAGACACACCATGTGCCTGAGAATATCATCCAAACACTTCTTGAACTCTGTCAGTCTTGGTGCTGTGCCCACTTCCCTGGCGAGTCTATTCCAGTGCCCAAACACCCTCTGGGCGAAGAACCTTTTTCTAATAGCCCACCTAAACCTCCCCTGGTACAACATCAGGCCATTCCCTTGAGTCCTGTCACTGGTCATGACTGAAAAGAGATCAGTGCCTGCCCCTCCTTCTTCCCCTCAGGAGGAAGTTGTAGACTGCTCTGCCATATAGGGCAGTATTCACATGTATGAGAAGGATTGGGATCAAGTGAAAACATCTGCTTCTATGTGATCATAAGTTTTTTCAAACTTTTTGGAAAGGCACTGAGATCATTCTGTAAATGGAGTCTCTCAAACTAGTAGTTTAAGGAAAAATGTATTTGGTCCTGCATTACATTCAGTGATTTAGGATTTTTTTGTGAAAGACTAAATTAAATCTGAGTGTTGTTTTTACTTTTAGTTTATGAATAGGTTATTTAGGATGGGGTTCAGCTGACTTCTTGCCAATTATTGGAGCCTTAACTTACAAGAAAAATGTCTTCATTATCTTCAAACTCTTCATATTTCTTAGACTGTATTGTGTAGTGGAATCTTTTTAAAGATCTGTGCTTTAAAGTACTACTTTCCATTACTATGTAAAATCCTGGAGCTGTCAATAGAAGAAATTTTACCTGAATTGACTTTAAAAGTTTGAGATCTGCACCACAGGCTTTTTCCATGAATTGTAAGGCTGTGTGTCATGCCCCCTCACTTACAGGGTCATGCCTGCTGAAAATATTCACAGTACAGACACTTTGTATGTGAAAGTGTCTATTACATAAGTGGTGTACTGCAAATGTACTATTCCTGTATATAATTTTTCTTGCTTGGATCTTAACAGGGTTCTGTGAGTGAGTTTTGTGACAGAGTCTACCTCTGATTGCCCTCTTCTCACAGAGGTTTCTCAGCCTTTTGCAAGGGATAAGCTGTAGCACTTCTCCATGTATCCTGAGAATCACAGAATATCCTGAGTTGGAAGGGACTCACAAAGGTCATTGAGTCCAACTCTTGGACCTGCACAAGACAGACTGACAAGTCAACATTGAGTTGTAAGTGATGCCCCATTCTAGAGCTAGAAGTTGAGAATGGTCTGTCTTTGGATCTCTTATTCTTGAGCAACCCTGGGGAAAAAGATCCTTTAGCACAAGGCTGAGATTGGTCCCTGGATTACAAACTGAGCGCTTGAACTACATCAAATTTGGTTAAGAAAGCAAAAATGTAAGCTCCTGAGTAAGCTTGTATACCTAGATATTTTGATCTATGTTGTGAAATTACTTCTCAGTGCAATTATTGTGCTAAGTAGAAGAACAAAGACATTGTATATTTTGAGAGACAAAACTGGGAGCAGTGTTTTCCTAAAATCAAATGTCACATTTGAACCAGTGAATTATTGGGGTTTTGAGTTTTGTATTCAAAGTTTCTAAATTGTTATTATAAGGCATAATAATCTCAAATAGCTTTTCCTTCATGACTGTGTGTAATACGATCTTGCTATAAGCTGAGGTGGAACAGGTTGCCACATCCCTGGAGGTGTTCAAGGCCAGGTTGGATGGGACTCTGAACTGCCTGGTCTAGTTGAAGGTGTCCCTGCCCACAGCACTGGGGTTATGATGAGATAATCTTCAAGGTCTCCTTCCAACCCAAACCATTCTGTGATGATTCTGTGAAGGTGAAAACATTTGGAATGCCAAATGACAAATTTTAATGACTTTGAGAACAAAGCCTTCCTTTTTGCATCTAGTCTTGCCTTTAGTTCATGTTGCCTTAAGATAAAACAGTTTGGGACTGATCAGTGAACTGTAAGTCTAAATACAGGAGCAGGAAATTTCTGAAATCAGTCTTTCTAATTGTCAGATATGTTAAGAGTTATGTAAGCTGTCATGCAGAACTCTTTGGAAGACAATGTACAAGGAAAATAGTTGCCAGGAAAATTAAATAAATTTTTGCTTTACATAAAAGCCTATCTCCTAAAATACTCTTTAACCTGAAAAATTAGATATCCATCAGTATGTAAAAATGGATGTGCTCCATGTAAATTGCTCTTTGAATTTACTGAAAGACTTCTCAGTATGTGTTCACAGACTTGCAGAGACACTGAAGTTGAAAAGGACCTCTTCAGGTCATCTGGTCCAACTCTTCTACTCAGGCAGTCACCTAAACCACAATGCCTAAAAAACCACATCTGGGCAGCTTTTGAATATTTCCAAGACTGGAGACTCTACAACCTGTCTGGACAGCTTCTATCAGTGCTTAATTACCTTCACAATGAAAAAGTGTTTTCTGATTTTTCCTGTTTATGCCACTGCCTCTTGTCTTAGCGCTGGGCACCACTGAAAAGCGCTCTGTCCTCTTTGCACCTTCTCTTCGGGTAGTTATAGATGTTGATAAGATCCCCCCCAAGCCTTTTCTAGGCTGAACAATCCCAGCCCAGCTCTCACCCCTCTCTCATCAGCCCCTTAATCATGTTCTTGAACCTTCGTTGGACTCTGCCACACATTCCTATATCTTGTGTACTGGGGAGCCCAGAGCTGGACACAGCACTCCACATGAGGCTTCAGCGGTGCTGCTGAAGGGGCAGGATCACCTCCCTCCACTTGCTGGCAGCACTCTTCCTGGTGCAGCCCAGGACACCAGTAGCCTTCTTTGCTGCAACAGCATCTTGCTGGCTAATGTTGGAGTTCATGTCCACCAGGGCCCCCAGGTTCTCTGCAAAGCTGCTTTCCATACGGTCATCCTGAGACTGTGCCTGACTTGAGCTTCTGCAGGGGGCTGTTCCTCCCTAGGTGCAGGACTTTGCACTTTCCCTTGTTGGACTTAATGAGGTTCCTGTCAGCCCATTTTTACAGTCTGTTGAGGTCCCTCTGGCACAACCATCTAGCATATCAGCCCCTCCTTCCTGTTTTGTGTCATCTGCAGACTTGCTAAGGGTCCACTCTGTCCTGTCATTGAGATTGTTTATGAAGATACTGAACAGAATTGGACATGGTGTTGACCCATGATGTACATTGCTAGATATTGACCTCCAGCTGGCTTTCATGGCCTTGATCACCACCTTATGGGTCTGGCTATTCAGACAGTTTTCAGTCCACTTTGCAATCTATTCAGCCAGTCCATTCTTCGTCAGCTTTTCTGTGAGGATTGTATAGGAGACTATGTCAAAAGACAATACCCATTTGCTGTCTCATCCCAGTGAAGCCAGTCACTTTATTGTGAAGGCTCTCAGAATGGTCACACATGACATCCTCTTTGTGAATCCAAGCTCACCTCTCCTGGTTGCCTTCTTGTCCTTTCTGTACTTGGGAAGACACGTTTTCCAGGTTTGTTTCATCACCTTCCTAGAGGTTCAAAGATTATCAAGAGCCTTGAAATTTCATAGATGGGTAATTACTTTATCATCTTATTGTGGATACTGGACAAACTGAGCAAGTACATCCAAAAGCAGAATCACTGTGGAAGTGAGACTTCTGGAATTAAATGATGCAAATCTTGTTTTGATAGACTCTGGGGTGTAATTGAGTCTTGGGCAAAGAAAAATTCCCTTTTTTATTTGAAAACCTCCTGTCTCAAGGTTATAATGTCAGTAGAAACACTCTAATGAAAGCTGTTACAGTATGTTTGTTAGTGTTTGGCTAATGTGTCTTTAGAGTGCAATGTGTGCCACTGAGGAAATGCATTTGTAATAGTTTCTGTGCTTGTGCACAGGGTCTGCTGTACTTTGAGCAGGGTTATGGCTGCATCTGTTTCCTCTGATACAGGAGTGTGTCTGTAAGGTACATGTATGTACATGTGTTTATTTTAAAAAAGATGCATAGTTGCTTTAGAAAGGGTAAGGTGATCTTTTACATGCACACCCCCCATATATTTATTAATATATTTGTCTTGTCCTTCTCCAAAAGGGGAAAATCCACTATATGAGTCCTTCTCAGACTTTGTGCATCTTCTAAAGGGAGAAACTAAGTTTCTGTGTTACCTTTGCATCAGGTGCAGCAATGCTAGGAAGATTGTTGGGCCCTTCAATATTATGTCACGTGTGGTGCTCTGTGTATACTTAAGTCCCATACTGGTTGTACAGCCATAGTGGCTATGTGCTGCTTACGCATTCTTTCCAAGCATCCATACGCAACCTACATCACGTGCATCCTTGGAGTTGTAGTCAGTAGCTTTATGGGTCCTTTAAGTTGAGCTAAAACTTTAAAAAGTGTCTTGTTATGTTAATAAAACCCCTGCAGCACTTGGACCATGTTTACAAAGTTATTTTTAATTGTGAAGCAAATGAGAACTATTTCTTGTATCCTCTTCTGACAGATACAGCACATGTCACTTGGATTCTGTGTTCATATTACTTTTACAGCCAGCCTTGGGTGAACATGATGGAAGGACAGGCAGCAATCTAGGATGACAGGAATTCAAGAAGACAGTGAAAACTAAAGGGTTGGGTCTCTGACAGGCATCTTCTGAATGTTGCTGAAGTAATGTAAGATGTTACTGCCTCTGAAAGAGATAGTAACCAACTCTTTCCAATTTGCTCTAACTAGATACTACCATTTCCCTAGAATGGTAGGAGAACACTAGTCACAGAATCACACAACAGCCCAGGTTGGAAGGGACCTCAAAAGATCATCTACTTCAACCTTTCCTAGGAAGGAGAACCTAAGTGAGACTCTCTCATGCCCTGTCCAATTGTATCCTGAAAACTCCAGCGGTGGGAACTCTGCCATGTCCCTGGTGAGGTTGTTCAAGTGATTGATTGTTCTCAAACAATCCCTAACTGCATATTGATGTTATAATATGTACCTGCACCTTCAGGGGTGAATAAAGTGCTATACTGGAGTGAGAATGGGAGTGGGAGAAAGATGTGCAAGAGTTCCCTTGTGCTGCTCTGATGACAGCAGAGTCTGGGTCAGACAGCTCTGGGCAGTGGCATCTGAAACTCCTGATACACAGGTGCTGGGAGGGCCCATGTCTATGCCCTCTTCTTTTGAAGTTGCATTTTTTCCTCATTTTGGGCAGCAAACCCACATCCTATGTGTTATCCTTGTAGGTTTTTTAAAACTTCCACTGTTCTATGGTTTAACTTTATATGTAGTTTCATTGTGTTCATCTTTTTATTACCAATATAGTGTATAAAGGAACAGAGTCAGCATTGAATGTCACTGTGGTTTTGCAATAGAGAGGGTTTATTATACTTACTTTCTGATGTATTGTTGTCTACTCCAGCCCCTCTGCAATGAGCAGGGATGTCTTCAAGTCAATCAGAGCTCCGTCCAACATCCTTGTACGTTTCCAGGGATGAGGCAACTACCACCTCTGTGAGGCAACCTGTTCCAGTGTTTCACTGCCATCATAAAAAAATTCTTTTTGTTCTAGTCTGATGTTACAGTTTCTGTTCTTTTTATAGTTGTTGTTTAATTGCTTTAATGAAAAGAATAAGGGGTTGATGCAAAACTTGTATTCACTCATTTTAGCAGTGCACTAAAAATTGTAGAAGGTTTCGTCAGGAATTTTGAGCGTCTTTGTTTTCAAGTGAGTTGCTACAAGTGTAGTATTTTATTTCTGCAGAATAAAACTGGTGTATACCTTTACTGGGGATTGTTTTGCAGTCTGATATTTTTACAAGATGTCCATTGTTCTTACCCTTGTAGTGTAGTGTCTGAGTTTCTTGCTGCTTTTTGTTACACAGTCAGTTGCTTATTACAGATTCTCTTTATGTAAAGATTAAAGTCTTGCATTTGGGTGCTTTTTTTAATGTATTGTGGTAACTAGAGTTATCTGTAACTTAGTCATAGGTAATAGAAATCCTCTTTGAAAAAACTCAGGAAATGATCTGAGTAGTTTGTTTAAGAAAGAGCGTGTGTGTGTGTGTGTGTGTGTGTGTTCACAAAACATTTACCTGTATAGACTTGTTTTAGGAAGATTTCAGAATAGTTGTATCAAATAAGAACAAATTTACATTTGTGTTTTCAAATGAACAGGTTGTTTCCACAGTACAGTTAATATAAGGTCATTAGTTTTCCAAGAACTGTGCCAACTAATGTTAGGAGAACAAAACGTGTATGAAAATCACTGTTGATTTTTTACTTTTAGGCATTTAAATATCTTATATTTGCTGACATATTGACAACTTTAAATTCTCTTTTGTGTAGGTGTGTGTGTATATATATATATATAAAATGGCAAATATCAAGTATTTTTTTCTCATTTGTCTTTTTCCTTTTTTTAAACTCTCTGATGCAACAGTACAATTGTATTCAGGCAAAAACCCCTTACCAACAGCATAGTGGGTGCTTAAATGGAATAATGACTTTTTCAACAGTGTGCTTAGTGAGCTGAATTTAAACTTACCAAAAAACAAAAGTCTTCCATTGTAAATCACTTAATATGCACAGGATTGTTGTTGAAAGAATTTGCCAAAATTAACAGGTGGGTTAATTTCTTAGTATCTTGGTAAGATGTCTATTTTGCAGAAGCTAATTTATTGCTACTTCAGGACATCAACTTGCATGGCTTTATCATCTGTTCTATTACTTTGTCTAATGAATCATGGAAAGATGAAGTTGAAATATTTGTGAGTTCTCAGCACTTGTTTCTGTGTATTAACATAAGCATTTTTTTCAGTGTGGGAAAGCAGAACGTAAGCATGTATTTAAAACTGAACATATGCTGAAATGCTTTCCCTTTTTAGGTCTTGGTTGTTTTGCTTATTACTACTTTTTTCTTTTTATTTCTTTTTTCCCTTGGAATGCTACTAATGTACTGAATTATCACAAGAACTCATATTTTTCCTCTCCAAATGGGTGCTGTTCAAAACAAGGTGCAGAGGAAAAAAAAAAAAAAAAAGGCTAGCTGATGAGACCCCCACAAGCCAAGAACTCCTAACATGCTTACTTCAGTGTTCTCTCTTGTCCATATGGTAGGATGGAAAATGTGTTTAATGTCTGGTAATTAAGGAAGTCAAATGGAAAAAAATAAATCTAAAGGTACTAGTTACTTACTTAGTGTTTGCTAAACAAAGCAGCAAAGCTGTCATTCATCCTTTTAAGATTAATTGCAAGTTGATGTGGTAATAATTTCGTTTCTGCACAAAGCTTTAAATCACTGGCATAATTAAAACAGGACTGAATTTGGACAACAGATTTATATTAATACCATATTAAGATTAGTTTTAATTAATCGTAAGAATTTAATATATGTTCAGCCTATTATCTACCTTTTTTCTACCTAAAAAAATGCTATCCTATAGTTCATACCATAAATTTTAATCTAATCAGAAATAACCTTTGGATTCTTCAAGAAAATTTGTGTTTCTGCTGTGCTGTTGATGCTTGGTAAATTTGGAGAAGAAAACATTTGGAAAGATTACAGTTCTACAGAGGAATTATATTTATAATGTAACAAGGAAAGTGGGAAACAAAACATGTCAGAAAGCAATTGGAGAATTTTTGTTTTAAAAAAATAAAGCTCAAAACAAAGTAACCACTATGCACTGACCTTCTACTGTCATGTTTGATTTCTAGTTGTCAGATTGATGTGAACTGTATTAATATTGTTTGAGAACAGAGTTGTTTATAATGATCTTGGAATTAACAGATCAACATAAAAGCTGGAGTATGGGAAAGAAAATAGTTTTACCTAATTTCTGCTCTCCTTTCTTAACATTTTTGCTATCTCTTGACTGTATTCAAGTTACAAGGATGTCATCAACAGCTGTTTAGAGTTCTAATGTAAAAATACTTAAAAACCTTCTTTTTTTTTTCTTTTTTTCTTTTTTTTTTTTTTTTTAAGGACCACTACCCCAGGAGAGACTAAACTTTTAGCTTCTGAAGTCTATGATATCCTTCAGTCTTCCAACATGTCAGACATGGACAATGTGAATGAGATGAATTACCGTCGACGGAAAGCACAGTTTTTCCTTGGCAGCACAAATAAGCGTGCCAAGACAGTGGTTTTGCATATAGATGGCCTTGATGATTCGGTAAGGAAACCTTGCAGAGTTCACCTAAATAAGGCCCGCTGCACTGAGATGTGTTTTGCCCACAGAAACGAGGTACTCGGGCTACTTGTGTGGCATCATCAGTTGTCAGCAATTTCTGTGGATCATATTTTGAATCACGAGATAGGTATAAAATCTTGCATAAATTGAGCTTACTCAGAATATCTGAAAATGTTTTAAGGCAGTTTTCTTGATGGCTTTTTAATTACTCTAAAAATCTATTCTGTTTCTACCTCTTCTGATTCTCTTTCCTTTTTCAAGAAAGAATGGAATAAACAAGGTGCCTTCAGCATTTTCACTCACAGGTATCCTGTGGTTGTATCAGTGTGTTAATATAGAAAAAGTTTCCTTTTAGTTACCAGAGATTTCAGACACTGTGGGGTATTTTTGTTACTCTTAATTTAGAAACACTGTATTTTTGTTGAGTTGGTTTTGATGCATCTTTTCATTGTCCGTGAGATCTTTTCTACCGTAGTGACCAGAATGGCATTTGAGTTAATGAGGTCTCACTGAGTCTTTATGTAATGTCAGAATAACTTCTACAGATTTATCTACCATACCCCTGTAGATAACACCCCAGGGCCATGTTTGCCTTTTTACGGCTGCCAAACAGCATGTAGACTGCTTAAACATGTTATCCACAAGTGCCCTCCGGACTCTGTATCTTTCAGTTTTGTACCCATTTTAAATGATCAAACCTGATCCTTTGCTTTGTTGCTTTACATTTTGCCAAGTAAGCGTGTCCACAGGCCCAGTTTATCAACAGCATCTCCACTGTACTGTTTTCATAAGACCACAGCTAATTCCTTTAGAAATAACATGCTGCTCTAGCTCACTTTATACAAAGTAAATATTTTTTACAGTTTTGTCCTTCCAGCACTTGCTCTATCTAGAAAGGCAGTGCTTTGTCAACACCATTGGCTTTTGTGCTCTGTGAAGTTTTTTTTAATTCAGTCCCATCAGTTGTTTTTAAGCTTGTAGTTGATTTGTTTGTTCACAGGTATCTTCAAGCAAGAGATTTCAACCGTTTCTACTTTATGAGTTTAGATATTTTGCCTATAGTCTGATTCTATCTTAGAAATGTTTCTTTGTGTTTTTCGACAAGTGCAGCTTAGCGAGATTTGTGGAGTTTTCTCTCTTTAGTACTGAGGCAGAGGTATTGAGAAAAAGGATAGGGTATTTAGATATTCATGTGCAGAGAGGAAAAACTTCAGGTAGACCAGCACGTTTTCCTAGCTCATTGTTAAAGAAAAATCTGGCTGTGCACTGGCTGAGATGGCTAGTGTACAAATGTTAGTGATACTCCAGGTGCTCACCCAGCAGTTAACTTCCCTTTAATGCTGATTTAAAGGTCACAATAAGGTAAGACTGGGAGGTTGGTGAACGATGTGAGCAACAAAAGCAGCCTACTTTCATTGAATAGGTTATTCCTGACTTAACTAGCAAAGAATATTAAGTGGCAGGTGTGAGCATTAAAAGGCATAGTGAGCAAACACAGGGCTGTAGGCATGGTGTTCTCAGTCATTTACATTTGTAACAAGAAGCTGCTGTTAGGAATGATTGCAGGTCCTACAAATGCTTGTGGATTTCGAAACCTCAAATAGTAGATATTGATTGTTTTAGGAAGCCAGAGGAAAGGTCGTTTCATGTGGAGTCACATGATTTTGTTTTAAGAGCTAATTATCAAATTTGATGATAATTACTAAAAACCTTAAAAAAAACCCAAAACAACAGGGCAATAATTCAGCAGTTTGTGGCATGCCCCTCAGTCAGTTTTCTAGTCTGTACATCTTTGCAGTGTTTGTTAGGGTATGGTAATCAGGGTTTGGTGTGCAAGAAAATAACCTACCTTGCCCTGCCTTCTGCCCATGTTTCAGGAATATCATGCAGAATGATATCTGTGTATTGCTGGGGTTTGCAGCTACCTACTGTAGTTAAATGTCTTTTGCAAAGTGTGCCTGTGCAGCAAGGCTTGACAGCTGCCAGCTTTTTAAGGAGTTTATGTGAAACTTATTAAGTTTAGTCTTTAATAAGTGATTCACCAGTTATTTGATCACTGAAAGCCTCATTTCAAATTAAACTGAGGTGCCTATGATTTACCTGGGATCTTGGAGTAAAAAGCCAGATTCTGTCACAGAATTGCTATACACTCATGTAAGCATAATTTATTTGTTTAGGCTAAGAAGCTACGAATGCTTGGCTTCTTGTGTCCAGAAGTAGTTTCAGCTTTCACTCATGTAAGGCAGCCTGTCATATTTGCATCAGATATTTGCTTTGTATAGAAAAGGTAGCCTACCTGAAAAGTTATTTGTTGTGAAACTCAAAAATGTTAATTATTTCACTACATAAACTTTCACAAATTAATTATTTCAATATACATGCTAGACTGCTAAAAAACCAAACCAAACCACATCAGTTGGTTCTTCCACAGATTAAAAGAATTTAATTTGCTTGTTGTGCATGGAGTTATCCTGAATACTGACCAGTGATTATTTGATAACTAATACAAATATGCTTTGAAATAACTACTTATATAAAACCTTGCAGAATCTTGCAGGAAAAGTTAAATACATGATTATTTCTGGTGCAGTGTATCTTTTTTATCCCCTTATGTGCTAGCAGTTTCTCCAGTATTTTAATTATTTTTGTTACAACCATCTTTTGCAAATACTAAAAGCAAAAACTAGAACACTCTAAGGTATTGTAACAGTTGCAACTAGTACAGATCAATGTAATATTACAACACAGGCAATGCCACTTGCTTTAAACGTAACATTCTGTGGGTTATCAACCAAATATTTTCCCTTTGAAATAAGAATTAAGCTTATGCTGTGCCATGATGTCTGTGAGCTGCCACAGAGGAAGCAGCTGAAAAATACAACAGCTGCTTTGATGCATTCAGTCAGTATGGCGCCAAGGTGCCTGATAAATAGCAACTTAAACACTAACAACTCATCAATGAGCACTTCAGTCAATCAGAACTTAACCAGAGGGGACTGTTTAGCTGATCATACGGAGAAAAACATTCTTTGCTTTTCAGCACTTTTCTCTAATTATTTACAGTTGATTCCATCCTTCTTCGACTTCTAAAGTGTAAGCAATTTTTTTTTTTTGGGTGGCAAGAGCGTCTAATACTTGTTCACTAAAATGTAAGTCTTAGTTCTGCTGTTACAAAAATGTGGTTCTGCAACCATGTGCCTTGAGACATACAGGAATACCTTAACAATTAATTGGGAGCACTTTTCACTTGGTGTGTTACAAAAGGACTTCAGTTGTGGAATTGTTGTTTGTTTTTCAGTCTCGACGGAATCTTTGTGAAGAAGCCTTGTTGAAAATTAAAGGTGTTATTAGTTTTACCTTTCAAATGGCTGTTCAAAGGTGTGTGGTCCGAATTCGCTCAGACTTAAAAGCAGAGGTAAGTGCTTGGTAATCCTCCAGATCCTCACATTATTGCATTCTGTTGTGCTGAGCTCTTGTTTTTTTCTGTATACTTGTAGGCATTGGCAACGGCAATAGCATCAACCAAAGTTATGAAGGCGCAGCAAGTTGTGAAAAGTGAAAGTGGTGAGGAGGTAGGACGTGTATCTTTCTAAATACCAACTGCTATAGCTTGGCTGTGTCTTTAGTATCAGCACCTCTGGGCCTGTAACATCTGGTAGTAGTGCAACACATACAGTACAAAGAGAATAAAGGGTAACCTATGTCAGGGTGGGAATCAGTAGAACAGTTTTACAGAACTTACTGTTCAGAAGAAGGACAAAAATACTGTAATTGTTTTTTTTCCTTAATGGTATGAAAAGGGTTGCAGTGAACCTGGGTTATTTTTGGTTGGAGTTGCTGATGTGCTTTTGATTCACAACTACAGTAAAGGGGCTTTGCCTTTATTTATTTGATACTTTTTCTTCCATTTTAAGCCAAAGCTTTCCTTGTGTATCTTCAAAGCATATTAGGTTCCATTTATATTTTTGGTGTATAGGGTGATTGGGAGGAGTGTCACAACGTGCATGTCTGTCATCCTGAACATGTATCTGTTATAACTTTGATTCATTCTTTTAAGTTCCAACATGTGATATAATTTTAACCTGTTGTGTTTTATCAGATGCTAGTTCCGTTCCAGGATACTCCAGTGGAAGTCGAGCAGAACACAGATCTACCTGAATATTTACCAGAAGACGAAAGCCCTACTAAGGAGCAGGACAAAGCAGTGTCTCGTGTTGGGTCACACCCAGAAGGTGCAGCAAGCTGGCTCAGCACGGCAGCAAACTTTCTATCGAGATCTTTCTACTGGTGACTTGTATTTGGTGTTAAAAGACTGTGTGAATGAACAACAGGGGGGCCAGTTTTCCATTGGTGTGGTGAACTGCCAAGTGCAATTTGCAATAAATCATCACGAAAATTTTAGATTAAGCAAATGTATGCTGCATTTTACATTTTATTGGACGTTTACCCTGATAGGGCAGGGGTCAAAGGACAGAGGCCTCCAATCAAGTTGTTCTTCCGTTTGTTTTTCATGTAGATTTTATTGCATCACTTTTTAAAAATGGGTCCACTGTTATATACCAAATGTTTATGCTATACGTATAGAGCTTTAAGTTTGACTTCACTGAAACACATGGTAGGGAGAATCCATTCAACTCAAGTCTCAGGGCCTCTGTGAAAGAAAATTCTTAATAGCTCTAGTTGTGCTTTAAATAAAATGCCCCTTTTGTTTCTGCATCCCTTTGGATTAACATTATTTTGTTTAATTTTCTAGATTTTGACTCCAGAGAAAAATACAGTCTGCCACTTTTTTTGCCTTTATTTTTGCCAACCATGTTCACAGCGTGAGCACGATGTTCCCCTTTTGCTATTAAACTAGAATCACTACAGACTTGAAATGTATAACCCTTTTATGTATACTGAATTTTTTTCCCAGCCTGCCCTTAACTGCCCTTGGAGTGCTTAAGATAAGAAAAAAGGGACTGAATAAACACAAATATGTATACATACATTGTACAGTAAATAAACTAGAACATATTTGTAATGATGGGTGTGACTGACTGATATATATATATATATACATACATAAAAACCTAATAAATACCACTGACTGCTGTTTAGGCTAGCTGGGAAGACTAGCAGAAAAAGCTGTGGTCTAATGTAGTGATGACCCATTGCAGCCCTGCCTGCAGAGAATAGAGGAATGTAGACTGTACTTGGTTAAGAAATGGTGTTTACTGCTAGGAAATATTTAATGGTAACTAAAACTTTTAACTTGAAGTATAAAGCAGGACAGAATGCCTCTTGCCTCAGTGCCACACATAAATTTTGATTTTAACTATCTTCCCCCCCCCAACAAATTTGGTAGGCAGTTACTGTTCTCTTCTAATGTCTTTCATGAGTTTCCCATGAAAGTACATCAGCTTGGCTTAAAAACATATGCAAACAATTGGCTTTGCCCTGTAACTTACAGACAGTATAAGTTTAGAGATGTCTTAGTAATTTCTGTGAGCAGAAGTGACAATAAAAGCAGAACTTCTGTAGGTAGAGAATAATATATATCTGAGCTGTTAGTAAACACTGTGTGTGAGAGGACTCAAAACACAGTGCTTGAAAACTGCAGTGCCACTGCTTTGTTGCACCAGGGAAATACAGCTGAGGACTTCAAAACATGTTATAAACCTCATAATACAATGCTTTTTTGTGGTAATGTATTTGCTATAATAGGAGTTATATTTACCACTTGGAGGCTCAGAAAAGAAATGTAATGCATCAGAGTTATTCCCTGTGCCTATGCACAAGGAATAAATAAATAAAAAAAAATCACCGGCTGTCATATAATAATACTACAGAAATGCTGAGGATATGATAATGTAAAATAATAATGGAGGTCAGAGTTCACCCACCCAGGTTAACTATCATTCTAGGAAAAGAAGAAGAAAACAAAACAAAAGCTTGTTGGCAGACTAGATGTCTCATGTTTTTTAATATATATAGTTTATTTTTGATTCAGGTTTACACGCACAGATTGAAAATACAGGCTTTTCAGGGCATGTATTGCTTTAAATATGTAATACTACTCATTGCTGTCTAGAATGTTACAGTACCAAATGTGTTTGAAAAGTCCTCTGTTCTATAGCCATGAATGCAGAGTTTTGGTTTTCTGCATTAACATCTGTTTGCATTTGCATTACTGCACATCTATTTACTAAAAGACTACACCCTTTGGATATTAATGGTTCAATACCAGTAGGTACTACAGTTTGTTTGTGCATTCGGTCTGTAGGTGTGCTTTTATGACAGTATTGCAGCTCTTGTAGAACAGTTTAAGGCATCTGTAAAAGTTTTTGAGATATATTGTAAAATAATAAAGGATAATATAACTAAACAGAATATGACTGGTGCCTTTTTAAATGTCTTGATATTCTTTTAAGCTTATTGTGGTATTAGGAGTATATGTTTTTCATCTTTAACAGAGAGGAATGCAAATATCTAGTCCTAGTGAGTCCTTTGCTGTATATCACAGCTGGACTTTTGTATATGTCTAGAACATGCTTCCATTTCAACAAAGGTTTTTTAAAATGTAGGTAAACAAAATCTACTTGAGCATGTTGTCTCGAATTCATTTTTAGGGGAGTTTTTTGAACATTAGCTTTTTTTTTTTTTTTTAATAACTGATGCTACGTAGCTCATATTTCATTAGGGAATTTAAGAAGAATCAACATTCCTAGAGAAACCTCTAACTTCAGAAAAGTGGTGGGGGGGGAAGTCACAGCACAGACTAAGACACAGTTAATTTTATGCTTGTACTTTTTCAGAAGTCAGATTAATGATAAGAAAACCCTCTTACTCTGACCTAAGGTTATAACCAAAAAAATTTGCAGTATTAAAGGCTTCCAAAAAGAAGCTGAACTCCTAGACAGAGCACTGGTATCACATTGCACTTGTTGCAAAGTACTTGATTGCCAAGGAAGCCACCACATACATCATGGTTTAAGCTCCTGAACCGTCCTAGGGTTAAAGCCGTGTACAGCATAGTAATGGAACAATCACTGCTGTGTTTCCTCATAATAAGAGTAAACGCCAGTGGGATAAGTTGAGGCAAAATTGAGGCTCGTTGCTGTGCCTCTGTGAACAGCTGTCAAAGCACTGTAAGCATACTGCAGTATTGTGAAATACATCGTACTCCAGCTTTCCCACTCCATGATCACCTATGGCTTATTCCGTACAAAAATAGCCGATGTTGCGGAGTTTTGCCATAGGCCGTGTAAGCTGAGGGGGAGAGTACTGCGTGGGGCTAATTTGGAAGTAAACATTGAATACCTCGGCAGATGCAAACTGGCAGGTGTGAAGTACTCCTGTAACTGCCTGCAATGTGAAATAAAATGTGGGTGCTCCTTTTTGCCTGGGACAACATTCCAGCTGCCAACTAGCAGAGTTTAAAAACGTACCTAATAAAAGTTAGCAGCAGCAGTCCTTGCCATACTCACTTTGCAGAAGGCTGGACCATATAGTCCTTCCTGTTTCTTTGTCTGTGCCTAATTATTCTGAGTTCCTAAAATGTGAACAAACCTGTCTGTAAGGATTGAAAATAAAGACAGAGATGAGAATAACCTCTCAACCCATCTCTGATGCTGCTTGTAATTCTTCAGGAAAAGTTGAGAGCACGTGATTTGGTGAAAGGGAGTGAGCATTAGGGTCACTGGAGACTTCTTCAGTGAGGTACAGCATCTAATTAGCCTCAGGGGAGAGGCTGCCTGTTGAGACTCCTGCTCTAAAGCTTAGTATAAAGCTGTTAGAAAAAAAATTGTCTTTTTTGTAGTTTACACAGAGCAAGCAATGCTCTTTGTTTAGCCTGTGTTGCAGGTTTTGAAAAGGGTTGAAAAAAGATGATTTAAATTTGTGGTACTTTGCACATACGTAGGTTAATGCATGGAGAACGAGATCTACCTCTGCAAGCTGATGCATGTGCCACATCAGAGTCTGCGTTATTTTGAAGTTTTTTCATGTTATTGTTCATTTATGTGCATGTTCCACTAGGCTTGTTAGTGACTGCAAGAGTTAGAGCTTCCTCTATGGAATAAATTAAGATCCCTCCAAGCAGTTAAAGTCTTAAGATACAAAAACATCTCAGAGGAGATGCATACTGTTAACAGATTTTTTTTCCAGTTGTCATGGTAGAAGTTGTTTATTATGTTAGCATCTGAAGGCTGCTATCTGGATGAAGTTGGCACCAGCTTGGTCTCTTCATGGCTACCAAGCTACAGTATTTGGTAGCCAAATAGTTTCTGCAGTGTTTAATACTTTCCCAGTGCCTTCAGTTCAGGTCAGTCGGCCCATGGTGCTTGTGCTTATCTGATCAGCATTTCTAAGGAGATGAATAAAATCACAACTGGAACCAAACTTCTCACGTAAAAAGCACTCCTGTGCCAGCAGTGCATGGCAATATGTCTGACTGGCAGAGCAAGGGTCTTTTAGGTAGCAGATACAAAAATCTGAATACCACAAAACCACCATATGACAGGATTGTTGCTTTCATTTCCCATTGGAGCACTGACTTAAGTGTAAATACTGAGAGTAAGTGGATACTGCTGGTCTGAAGTAGTATCATCCTGTTTCATACCTCTCCTCTTAAAGGTCCTTCAGGGAAATGGTGTTCGAATCCAGGGAATTGCTGTGTCAGCTTCTCTGTGGGAACTGCCCCTCTGCACGTTTGCCGGTGAAAGGGCAGGGTGAGATACCACGTGAGCCCACGGTGAGCTAACAGGGAGCAGCTGGCAAACTGTTCACACCTAACATCCCACAGACACTTGAACGTACATAACGCAAGGTCTTTACAGAGGTGTTTTTCTACTAGCCTCATTTTACAGACGGCACAACTGAGTCTGTTTACCCAAATTGCTCAGGAATCCTGGGAAGTGCAAAATTTTGTAAGCTGTCTCTGAATCTTGGTTCATGCTTCACTACATAAACAAACCGAAATGCTTTCTATTTTAAGAGGGGCCTTTGCACTGTCTGAACTTCTCTGGCCCAGAGTAGAAAAGTCAAACCTGTCATAAGCAACTTTCCTTCTTGAGTTATACATCGAATGCATCTGATGTCAAAAGGCATGGTCAAAAAACAATTTTAATCTCAAAATAGTCCTTACTGATACGTTGAAGTTCTGGGTAACGAAGAATTTTTGGTCACAAATACTCTTCCTAGTTATTTTCTAAAAAACAAAAATAAATTATTTAGCTATCTTTGCATGTGTTATATTCCAAAAGCTTTGTTCAACATGATCTATTTCAGCAGTGATACCTGCGTAGGGTGCCCAAGGCCTTCTCAGGAGTTAAAGCATCGCTCTGATGGTGGTGCTTACACCCTTTCCAGCAATTAATGTGATTGGTGGGTTTTGACCCCTAACATTTCTCTAAGAAGGTGTGATCTCCTCTCTAGACTCCCTGTATACACGATTTTATATATCTTATATAAATGTGATGTTTCTTTTGAATCAGTTTTCAAGAGTATGTTTGGTTTGCCTGTCTGTATATTGCACAGGTTGAAAGTGATGGCACAAGATGTCCTGTTCATTGTGTGGCCCTTTTGATCGTGCTTCCTTTACTGGACAAGAATCCATGGTACCTTGGTTTGTATTAAACTTTGAACATTAGGTAGCCAATCCAGCATAGGGAACTCCAGTTTTGGGAAGGTTGGGAGGGAGTAGAAGGAAGCTGGAAGCCAATTCAAACAGAAAGAGGCTTTCCACTTGCAAAAGGCTGCTCCTCCACGCCGTAAGAACAGCACTAATTTAACGTTGAGACTGCCTAAAGGTAAGTATTTAATTTGTATTATTGCAAAATTAATATTTATTTTCCAAATGAAACCTTAGACTATCATAATAGATTTTTTATTATAAAACCCTATATTGTTAATATGGAAGTGCCACTTTCAATATTGACAATGCTGCTCAGGTTCATAATCTTGGTATAAAAGTAAGACCTTAAACATTGTCCTTGGATTTCATTGCTTTACCTCCTTTGGTACAACAAATACGTGCTGTAATGTTTTAGCAAATAACCATTATTGTTTATACACTGTAATTTGGTGGGATGTAGTAAATGGCATATTTTAAGGAGTCTATTTCTTTGCATATAAAATACCTGTAAAGCTTACTGAAGGAGAAGAGTGGCTACTCCTTAGCTCTCAATTGTTGGCTACATTACTGAAACAATGAAGATATATCACCCACTATAATAAGGAAATAGCAGCCATTTAACATAGTTGAGCATTAACTCTGACATTTAGGCTGCTGAAGCAATCTTATTATTATAGTCAATGTAGCTGGTTTTGTTTCTCCATATGTGTATATGTTCTGGTGTATAAAATGCACTGCTATTTGTAACAGTAAATTATGTGTTCTTGAAGGCTACTCTTGCTGTTTAAGTTATATCTGAACCTTTCAACAGAATAAGCAAATAATGACTGGTTTTGAAACCTTTTTCACTGTAGTAGTTTCAACAATGAAAATTGTGCCATCTTGCAAAATTCTGTTCTAAGAAAAGAAAAAAAAAGTGGTTTTGTATATAAGCCTACACTGTGAAAAGAGCTTCTTGAAACATATTTTTGCAGTGCTTAGTATCATATAGGTGCATGTTACCCATTTCAAAGCTAGGAACCTGTAAATGAAAGCTGGCGGTGAATAGTTCTTCATCTGGGATGTCTCGTAAGTCATGCCCTCTTTTAATATTATACTTGAAGTTCATATTTGTGTGTGTGTCTAGCTAAATAATTTTAGAATGCCATAGGGTGCTCTTTTCCTTTTTCTTCAGTCTTTCATGTACATACATACATATATATATACACACACCACTCCCAGAGTAATGAACCCTGATGCAGGTATTGCTAGTGCTACAGCTAAATAGTCTGTTGCAATTCAGTCAGTCAATGGTCTGTAAATGATGAAAAGGAAATTTTACTTATTAGGGGAAAATACCAAAAATAGCTTTAGAATTTTTAAAAATTGAAATATATCTAAATTAAAAAAAAAAAAAAAGCTTTATTGAGACACTGTTCATAATATGCAAAATAATACATATGGAAGGAAGCATGATGCAGACCTCTCTGCAGAGTAGATTGACATCTGGTAAACTACAATGAGAGCTAGGCCTGACTATTTCTTGTGAAGACCCTGAATATGTTAAAGTTCCCTGCATTATTTAAATTAATGGGGGTAGGAGGCAGAGCAGGAAAAAAACTAATGCCACAAAATAAAGTGAAAGTTCAAATGCAGTGCAGCCCTTTTATCTCCTTTTCTGTCCCTTGTTGTGACAGCATCACCATCAGACTGCAGCAGTGTCTGTAAACTGAGAGATGTGGGGAAGAGCAGACTCTTTGCTCATGTCAGACTAGAACTGGGTGGAAAAAGGTGCCATTCCCATGACCTCTGCAGTTCTTCAATATTCCATTAATAGTAGCTCATAAATACCCAAATCCTGAAAATGAGCATCTGCCTTTAGAAGCCCCTCTTTGACCAGGCAAAATGTTAGTGCTCCAGAAACAGTGTTTCTTGTGCAAGATCAATGTTATACCATTTTGGCTAAATAACAGCATGGTTGTCTTTGTATCTGGCTTGATGGATAATCAGCCACCACAGAGGAAGAGAGAGCAAGTGATTTTTAAATAAATTCTCCATTTGGAGAGCTGTAAGGATACTCAAGTCTGGCCTTCACCTATGTGCAGTGTGCTCACCTCTAAAAAGGTGTGTACTTAAATGCCACCAGGGAACATTTTGTTTCCTTCCCTCAGGATGGGAACACTCAAAACCAAAATGCCCCACTGAATCCTGAGCCCCGAGGCAGCTCTCAGATGCTGAGTGATGGTTTTAGTATCATCTAAATGGACGATAAGAGGTACCCAGCAAACTTTCAATATCTGGTCCCAGTGACTACAGACCATCTCGAGTACCCACCTACTCCTAGACTGAAATGGCAGCTGGCATCAGCTCCCCAACCAATCCAATTTACTTTCAATCACACCATTACTACAACCTCCCTCCTCCATCTGTGTAAACATATGTCTTTGTTAAACACCACCATTTGTACAGGATAAAAATTGTCAATGCTGACAAAAATGCCCCCACATAATGCTGTTGTGATTGCAATGTTGTCCTTAAGCTGATTTTAAAAAAGTCTGTGAGCTGATCAACATCTTCCACTGCTATTAGTGGGAAACTTTCTTTGATAGAAATAAAACTGTAAAAATGCTTTTATTTTGTCCAAGGGTAATGTGGTCTCACTTCTCTAAGACTCAGTGCTTATAAGCCATTCATTAACTGTCAGTGATGGTTTGCAGTGCCACAATAATACCCCAAGGCAATCACTGTTCCATGAATAGTCTTTCCTAACACTAGTGTGGTTTTTTGGCAAGAACATATTTCCCTCATACCTTTCTGAGGATGGACTTTAAATTCGGCAATGGAAAGAGTTACAACTCTGAAGAAAATTATTAGGGATTGCTCCTTTCACCAGCTTTTCTTCAGAAATGACTACTACTGGCCTCTACTGTAAAAGGGTTTTCTTTTTTTTTTTTTTCATGTAGTAGAGTTCAGTACAACTAGGACTGTCCTCCAACAGAACTGAATTCCTGCATAATCCCAGGCCTGACTCTCTAAACCTGAGCATTATAAAAGAGTATAAAGTAAATGAAGACAGCTATTTACACCAAGAAAGTTGCTGTGTGAAACATCAAAAGGAAAAACTAAGAAAAAAGTCTGTCCCCTGCCAAGAGGAGAGCTGTTTAGCAAACTGGACACCTACCAAAATTATACGGTGCTTCTTGCTGGGCCATCCTGTAAATTGCTGGCTTGATCAGCATGAAGGCAGGGTAAGTGGTTTGGGTTTCTGGACCTGAGCTTCTCACTCTTTGGGATCTTAACTCCAGACACTTAAAATTAATGGTCTCCTTCATAGAGCAAAATAAATCCAAAAATGTTTGGACTTCCAGTCTTGCTCCAACATTTTTCAGCACAGAGTGTGAGATCCTTAAGCGATTAAGTACTTTTATTTTGTGCAAAACTGCTTCTTCTAGTGCACACTTTGTTCCTTGCTTCTGCTCTTATTACAATACTCATGTTGTCATCATCACTGTAGTCTTTCATACAGTCCTGATAACACTAAATATGGAACTATAGTTACCCAAGTTTCACCAGGAACTGGACTTACATTCCTCAAGGATTTTAAACCGATCGTTTTGTTTCTTGCTCTTTTTCTCCTGGCATTTGGGTATGTTAGAGTGAAGTTCCAAGTTTTTTTCCCATCATCTTTGCAGCTGTGAGGATTGGGGATGTTTGGGGGGTTTTTTTAGTGAAAATTGAGACTTTAGAACTGGTCTCCTTACACATTAGGGCTTTGCATCAGAAAAACATAACAAAGCAAAATATTAAAACAGTTTTCCACCCTTCTTATTTTTCTAGTTCAGTTGTTTCCTCACTGGCCTCAGCTTTATTCCAATGATCATTCAGTTGTTTCATGCTACTGTTTCCTGTTTCCCTGGCTTGCTGGTTTTGAAGCATTTGAGTCTTCTGAATTGTTTGGATTTTGGTTTGTTTTCTTTTGTTTTCTTTGCTTGCCATAACTCTGCATCTCACTTTTCAACTAGGCAGAGCAGGGCAACAGAGCAGAGAGTTTCTCTCTGCTCTTTTGGGATTTGGTAAAGTGAAGTGTTTTAGTCAAGTTGGCGAGACTTGACTGGGCAGCAGCGGAGTTAAAGGCCCAGATTCAGAGGAGTCTGGTAGCAAATCTCACCCTGTACATTTTATGAAATCACAAAAAGTTGTCTCTGAGATGTGAAGATTATGAAGAGAAGCTCCTCCTGGATGATTCTTGTATGAATGAAAATGTGGGTTATCAGGAAATTCCTTTATTCTATGTTTGAAATTATTTTTCTCTCCTCTTGCTAGGGTCGTGGGTGGCTGCTAGTGCAACACACCAGCACTGATAGCAAGGACTCTTGACCTCTGTTACCACCAGCCTAGGTATTTTCAGTAGTTGCTGGCCTGGCTTTATTCCCCAAGCTGCTATTTAGTGGTTGATGACTGTTTAAAATGTTATGAAGTTTCTAAGGAGGCACTTTTTTTAAGGGCAGTTCTTATACAAAGGGGAAACTCCCCCCACTCCAGTTGTGTGGTGGAGAAAGGGCACTTTCCTCCTCTGCCAGCCTCTGGACCAGCAGCGCTGACTTGGGTGATGCTCCATTTCCATCTCACTGTCCTTTCTTCACCTCCTGCGTGAGGGGGCAACGGGAAGGAGGGACTGGCTGATTCCCCACATAACCAGATGCTTGCAGCAACACCTAAGGCTAATTCAGCCTTTGGAGTCCTAAAGAAGTCCTAAAAAGACTTTTAATGGACTGCCTGGGCACGCCAGTCTCTTGCTGTATGCAAAGAAACTCTCGGAAGAATCCCCACTTGTCCTGCATTTCAGGGCTTTTGTGCCTCTTTCTGGTGCCGCCGCCCGCGCCCATTCCCGTTACTGTTTATCCAGACCCGAGTCAAGCACTAAAGTTGTATCCCGGGCCTCGGCAGTGCCACTGGGGTGGGTGTTCCCCTCGGCTGGCAGCCGGTACCGCCCACTCGGAGATGTTCCATCATCCTGCCGGAGCCCGTGCGGGAGCGGGAGCGGGATCGGGTGCGCGGCGGGGCGGGAGCGCTAGATGGCAGCATGGACGTGCCTTTGGCCGGGAGGCGGCTGGGAACGAGGGAAGTAGGGAGGGAAGGAAGAAGGGAGGGAGGGAAGGAAGAAGGGAGGGAGAGAGGGAAAGAGCGAGTGCCCCGCTGGGGGATGCTGCCGCCTCATCCCCCGGCTCCTTCCCGTCTGAGGTGCGAGGCTGTAGATGTCTCCCATATCTCCCCACCTTTAACTTCTTTTTATTATTTATTTTTTTATTGTTTTGTTTTAATGCATTCTTTTACTTTTCTGCCGAACTTTGTGTGGTTTTCAATGACGTAGCATTACACTTTCTTTGTTCTCACATGAATCTGACTCTTCTGTTTCTTCAACTTTTTCTCTCTTTTTTTTTCTTTTCATTTATTTGTTTGTTTGTTCTTAAGGAAAACTTCCCCTGGCAGTGAGTTTTTGTCTCTAACTAAAGATCACTGTTTATTTTTTACAATTAATTTATTCCTAGCTGCGTATACAGTGCTGAAGACGATCTTAATGACCCATGAAATGGAATGGATACTGGGGTTTGTACGTCTATGTGTAAATACCTGCAGATTTATGCTATATGCGCCACCTGCTCGAGTTTCGGAAGTCTTGAGCTGATCTACCTGACAGCAGTGCAAGCACAGGATAACTTAATCTTATTTTTTTCCTGAATGTAACTGAAATCAGAATTCAGCCCATATTCTTTACAAATAAATGCCCCCTTCTAGATCATGCTTTGGTTCGAAAGCAAGGGACATTCCTTTTGCTCCAGTCTCCAGACCCATGTTTGACCCAGACCCCAGGTACTGCCCAGGAGTTTGGAGGTTTAGTTTGTATAAGAGTCACAGAGGCTGGTGGTTGGCTCCCATGCTGCCCAGCACACCGCTACGACCGCTGCAACAAGTCTTAACCAAATGGCCCACCACTCTCCTTTCTTCTGGTTGACTTTAAAATACAGGAATGTGAGCAATGCCTCTCTTCTTCATCTATTCTGCTGTTTCTCATGGCAATATGTGTTGGAAGAGTGGCCATATAAATGAGGAATTAGTAAGAAGCACAAAAAAGTGTTTCCTGAAAGCAGCTAAGGTTCAGTCTATGCATGCTTATCCTTCTTTTAGACTGTGCTGTGCCTCATTCAGCACTGGGAGCAGGGATGGCAGCCTGGCTCCTGACCATTCCTAGGGAGTGCTGATTCCCCTGCCAGGATGGTGCTGGCACCACAAGTGCCTCCTGGATGCTTCAGCTGTGGGGCTGGTCCATGGGGAGGTGGGGTGGGAGGCTGAGTGGGGCAAGGGAGAGGTCTGCACCCTTTAATTATGCTGCAATAGGTAAAGTTAGGTCCCAGACTAATGTAGACAAAATTTGAGCTTCAAGTTGCTTCTTTAGAAACTGATGCCTTTTCACTCTTGTTGGACTTAGCTTCTGAAAAGTAGAGGGATTAACTATGAAATTAGAGGAAACTAATGCCACTGTTATTGAGACAATCAATACTGAAGGGGCACAAAAAGGCATTTTAATTTAGAACACAGATAATTTTTCACAATGCCCTGTATGCACTTCATTCCAAAAGACAGCTGGTGAAAACAACTATTTTGTCCTGTTGTAAGCCTTATTTAATTGGAAGCTCAGTTGACTTGGTGGATATGGATGCATGTATGTGTAGGAGAGAGAAATGTGTGGGTATTAGTTCAAAGAGTTCTTGTTACCTGAACCTTCCTGAATAGACAACAGTGTCTTTATCTACTTCCTCCTGCCACATCCATCAACCATATTCTATGCAATATATAAAACTTAAATTTCATAAAAAAATTAAAAATGGCTTAAATATTCTGGCAGTATGTAGTACACAGGACACATGATCATGGTTAGTGTGACTTCCTCATGAGACTTTTCTAACAGAAGTCAACTTTGTGTATGGGCAGAACTGCTGACCAAGAAGACCAGCCTACTGTAATTTCAGAAATGCTTTTGTCTTATGGGCCTGCCTGGCCTTGTGTCAGACTTGTTGACCCCAGCTGGAAGTGCAACTGGAGATGGTGGTGTAAAAACTATTGATGTTTGTAGCATGATTAAATTCCTTTGTCAGGTCTCTAGGGTACTTCCCTGGAAAGAGTCTGACATGTATTACCAGAAAGGACTGCTCAAAACTGGGAGTCCCATGACTAAAATAAAAATTAGGCATAGAAAACTGCCATGTAAAAGTGGATGATGATACCAATACTCCATAGAGAGAGAAGCAGTAAATGAAAGTTGTGGGTGTTAGTGACTATGCTACCAAATATTTTCATACCAATTAAAGTGTAGTGCCACTAGAGATGTTTTCATCACAATATGAGACAGAAGTACAAATACTGACTCACAGCATGACAGTGGGGATATGAGCTTGTACCACAACAGATGTATAACAGGAGAGAGGCACGTATAGCAGAGTGATTCAGAAAAAAACAGGCACAGGATCGCGTGTTATGAAAACGACAGAAGTTGAGGTTTCTATTGTGGGGACAGAAAAGAGATCTTCTCCTGGCAGTCAGTCAGAAAAGGGAATTCAGTCTTGGCTTTTAGAAATGTTCCAAGTAGCAAGAACTCGTGGCAAGTGTAAATGATTGTGATCCAGTGACTTAGGTTGAATTTCATAGTGCAGTACTTGGAGGAGTTTATTTTTTCGTAGTAAGTCAAACACAGTTGTTATATGAAAACCTCCCAATATATTGGGTATTTTGTCCAAAATGAGATTTGCAGCCTGAAGATCAAGACTTGAAAAGTCTCCTGTGAGTTTTGTTCATACAGTATGGATGTCATCATCAAAAGGAGGCTCTAGCTGGGGTCTGAAATCAATTTGGCTTCAGATGGACTTGTTTCCAAGGTGCACTGGTGGAGGAAAAATAGGTTCATGTCAGCCTCTTTGTTATCCTCTTCATAGCACACATCCAACAGTTCAGTGCACAAGGACTATTAATTCTTTGTTTTCGCCCATTGCTGTCTTACTAGTAAGATGAAGAAGCAACAGTGGGAACTAAAAACAGGAACAAGCTATTGAGCACAGGCATTTAGTGAATCCAGAAGCAAAATGAGCATGCTTTCATTAATATTTTAGTAAAACTGGATTTTTTCCCAAAATAAACAATGCTATAAAATATCACAGGTCCAACATCTGGTGGATCTTCATTAGTTTAATTGTTACAGTTTGATTTCATGGAATTTTATCAGCAACACTTAAAACTAAAGTAAAGAGAGTGCTTTTTCTACAAATACCTAGCTGCAACAGAAACCTGGGCCTGTTTCCTGATGGTCTTTGTGATATTACTTTATGATTAACTCTTACTGCTTCTTGTAACTTGAGGTAGAAAAGTTCCTTGTTGTTGTGGGCAGTAATTTTTGGTTGGTGATCCCAGGGCTGTGTTCCCTCCTGCACCTTTGTGACTTGGGTAAGTCATCCAACCTTAAAAGCTTCAGCTCCCACCTGGGCAAATGAAGGCAGCACTTTACCCTTGGATGTGGTGGTTAACAATGATTTTCCAAACTGGATGCAGATGCTGTGAGAGTTGTATGGCTTGGTGGATCCTGCACAACCTGAACTGAAATCCACACATCAGTACAGGGAAACATCAGTACGAGGGCAAAGCTCCTTGCAGCAGTGGGAAGGATCTGTTTCAATTTCTCAGACTTGTATCTGAGAACTTATTAAAGGCTAATCTACGACTTTTTCTTTGTTTCTTCCTTAAATCCCTGCTAATTGGATCAGATCAGCCTTAATCTTCTTCCAATTGACCCTAGAGATGACTAGAAACACTTCTAGAGACTAGTCTCTTCAAGAGACAGCAACGTTAGCGACATCTATAGCAAATACCCTTCATTTTATACTAAATAGCGATTTAGTGTCTAGCAGTGACACTAAAAGTGGTGATCCTTGCACAGACTGTGTGCCCTTCATGTTACGAGCAGAGGAAAAGGAGGACAATCACACAGCTCTTCATGTTGGTCAGCCTCTCCCTCCTTTTTTATCACTGATGTCTTCCTAGCACAAGAAGTTCCAGAAATAGGGTTTTTAAGGAAGTTTTGTGAGTTGAGGTAAAACAGATGGGCTGAAATCTGGAGAAGTCAGGCCAAACCAAGGTGTTAGGGGAGGCAGGGAGAGAGGAGGACAAGTAATTACCATTGGGTTGCTGAAGGAGGCCAAGTCAGTGGATCAGGATTCCTCTCATAGTGTTAAAGATGACAGGATGATGTGAAATATCTGTCAAATCCCAGCATTATCAAGTTTTGGAAGGTTTGGTTAGCTTAGTATACTGGCACCTGTAACCTGGAGAAGGGGGAGTCATTAGTTGTTGTCAGATCTCTCTTGACACACTTAATTTCACCATCAGGATCAACTGTTTTGTCATGGTTTCCTTTTGTGAGGTTCAAGGGTGCTACCTATGGAACATCAGAGTAACTACATGAGAAGGAACATCAAACATAGCCAAAAATCAGGATAGGAGTTCAACTTTATGGAATTGTGCAGTAGTGGTATATAAAGTCAGCAAGGAAAAAAATACAGTGCTTTAATGCATTTCTGTTCTGTGCACCACAATCTGATCACATATCTGCAAGCACAAAACCTCCAAACCTAAAACACACAAAGACCTCCAAATAATGTGGAATCTAAAGAAATTTGAACCAACCTTTGCACCTGTGAGACAAGAAGGTGGCTGAAATGGAGGATGGGATATTACCATAGAATTACTAGTCCTTTTGCCAATTTTGTGTTTGGATGAAATAGATTCTCAGAATAGTGGAGTCTCATTAACCGCTTACTGATAAGCTGTCTGACTGCTTTGCTTCTCATTCGGCTGGGAGAAAATTCATTTCCCACTGCCTGGCTTGAAATGCTGAAGAGTTGAGCTTATTAATTTTTATCAATATACCACCAGTGGCCTGAAGACACTTTTTCTCAACTCCTTTTTTTTTTTTTTTTTTTTTTTTTGAGTCTTGACAAATGCTGCTGCTCTGGTTTGCACAGCCAGACATCTCAGGATCAGAGAGGTCTTGGGCTCACATAGGGACAGGATTTTAAGAAACACAGAAAGCAGCGCTGGGCTGTCAGTAGGTGGTGTGTCAGAATGGAGTTGAGTAAGGCGTAACACACAAGTGCAGCCCTTTAGGTAAAGTACAGAGCAAAACTGATCCTGCCTGTGAGGTCATGGAGACTCTTTGTTACCCCTTGCAAAAGCAGAAATAGAATTAATGTCCTGGTTGACAAGCTAGACCACGGAAACAAGTTGTATGCACGTGCACGTGTGTTTTCTGGTGTAGTAATCCAGACCTGATCTGCACAGTAAAGGCAGCACGCACAGATCTCAGGCATGCCTCTAATAGGTGGAGTGTTGGACCACTTGGTTGAAGAGTCCTGTGTATGTGTCATAATCACATAAGTTAAATTCAGCTTGCTGCTTGTAGAGCTGTCAGCCTGAATGCTCTTGAAATTAAGCTTTCACAGTTTGCCATCTGGGTCCTGTATGAAGGCAAAAATGTTTCCCATCTCTAGTACCACGTATTAAAAGACAAAAATTGAAGTTTTCTATACACCTGCCAAGCCCACATCTTGGTACCAATTATGGTTGAGAGTTTTCTTGGAAAAACATCCATATTACAAAAATGAATCTTTTTGATAGAGTACTCGATGCTTTTAGTTTAGAAGTTTGTGTTATGTGCGACTGACATTGCATGCTTGCCTTCATAACCGTAGTTACTCGGTTGCTCTTTACTGAGTAACTCTTTACTCAGTTCTCATTCAGGCAAGAATCCTGCTCACGTAAGAGATCTGACATGGCTAGGATCTGCCCTACTCAGCCCTCCTGAAGCCACAACTGGAGTACTGTGTCAATTCTGGGCTCCTCAGTACAGAAGAGACATGAAGATCTTGGAACAGGCCCAATGGAGGGCAACAAAGATGATTAAGGGACTGGAGCATCTCTCTTATGAGGAACAGCTGAGAGAGCAGGGCCTGTTCAGCCTCGAGAAGAGATGACAGAGAGAACCACATCAGTGTCTGTAAGCTTCTGAATGGAGGATGGATCCAGGCTCTTCTCAGCTGTGCCAAGCAATAGGACGAGGGGCAATATAAAGGAGAACTTCTTTACTGCGTGAGTGACTGCACACTGGAACAGATTGCCCAGAGAGGTTATGGATTCTCCCTCCCTGGGGATATCCAAGAACCTTCTGGATGCAATCCTGTGCAATGTGCTTTAGGGTGAGCCTGCTTAGCAGGAAGCTTGGATGAGATGGCCCACTGTGGTCCCTCCCTTCCAGCCTGACTCATTCTGTGATTCTCTGTTACTTAACTCTCCAACATTAGGATACATTTGTCACCGAGCTTTAATTCAGGCTGGCTTGGCCCATAGGGATGATTTTGAGCAACCTTGAAGAATAAGGTAAGGTGACTTTTATGAGTTTTTCATAGGAATGGCTTGTACCTGCTAAAATAATAGCATTTTTTAAAAAAAAAGAGATGAGATGATTGCAAAAAGTTTTGTTTGAACTGTGAATGTTCTCCTGCTTTAGTTGCCATTTCTACCTACAGCTGACAGTCTTTAGAAGGCCCCTTTATTCTTCTGTATTTGTGAAATAATGAACAGTCCTGCATTTGGTTTGATTGTGTGACCAGATCTAACTTTGTGAGATTGCAGGGAGATAAAGTCTCTTCACAGCCCTAAGGTGTGAAAAAGGAGGTGATTGCAATGAAGCATAGCACAGAAACATGCAATTGCTACTCCTTCTGCTAACTTTGTCCCTAGATGAAAGAAATTCTCAGAATATTAGTGTCATTTACATAACTACAAAAGATAGCTAGATTGAAGGGTTTAGTCATAGTCATTATGGAGCATTGATGTAATATGTTTCTGTTTCTGATAACATAGATTTAGCTCAAAAGGGTGAGGTGAAGTGTGTGCCTCACTTTACTCCAAGTTATCCTACTTTCTCCATGAAGACCTTTCAAGCCAAAGTCCCATAGCCCTGGTATAGATAGATGGAAGCCAGCTAAATGAGCAGGTGGTTAAGGCCACTTTGAATTCCTGATTTTGGTTGTCTTATGGCTGTGATGTTTATGTAGAAGTTACTTTTCTCAGTGTCAGTACACACCACTGACACTTTTCGCTTTCTCTAACTGTGGTGCCATGTCCCCTGCATGACATCAGGGCCCTTCTAAAGGCTGGTATCTCCATTTCAAATAAGTTTCTAAAGATACTGAAACCATGGTGGTTGCTGGTATGTTATGCACTTTATGATTGGGTATAGGAGACAAGGAGACATTTTGATAATTCTGCAATGGACATTTCTTTTTTAGTTTTGGTCAGGGATTTCATTTGTTTTTTTTGGTTGGTTTGTTTTTGTTCTGTTTTGTTGTTGTTTGTTTGTTTGTTTGTTTCTTTTCAAATTAATTGTATACCTGAACAGTAGCCCCTAATAAAATAATCGGCAATATCTGAAATTGTAGTTTCATGAGAAGAGCTACAGCTCTAGAGGTCTCCAGCACATCAGTGATGGTTCTTACAGATATATTTGCATCTGGTGGGAGCTGCATAAGTATTTAGTTGCATATTTGTGCCTTTGCCTGTGACAGTATATTAATAAGCACTTGTCCATTTATTAACAGTAAATGAAAAAGAGAAAAAGCAAGCAAGGCTTATGTGCTTAAACTTAGTAGCAAAGAAACATATAATCACAGAGAGGAATCAGCTTGTGAGTGAGTCCTCAATTTAAAAATAAGGCAACATCATTGCATAATTATATTTTTAATTATTTGACTAATTATTGACTAATTGACTATAACATGTGAAGACAGTGCTAACAAGTCATGGCTTTAGGAAATGTTTACTTTCAGGATCAGTATAACACCTATTTGCACAAGCAGTAATGCCAAATTGAAACATCTAGACTGCCTCAAAGCTGGGTGAAAATAAGATGTGAGTCTCAGTTTGTTTCTTTAATTCTTTCTTCTGCAGCATATTCTTAAAATCAGTGTGTAAAGACTGAGAGAAATAGCGACTGTGATTGTCAAATGAGTATTTTTTTTCCCAGAAATTATTAGGATATTTCTTCTAGAATCTTTTGTATAGATAATATAAAACACTGTGGCACTACATTCTATCTCTTTTCTCTAGTGGAATATTTCACTGGGGTTATTATCACAACTATTTTGCTATGTTCAATGAAATTAACATGGATTCCATTTCTTGAAATCATATGGAGACTGTAACTGCGCTCTGCCTTATTACCAAATGAGTACAGTCTGCCCTTCAATAATTCTCTAAACTCTCAAATGCCTGGGAAATAATATGCTGGAGCGTTACCAAACTGTGACTGAAGCACCATTTGTGCAAAGTGTGACAGTGCACAAATGATATTCCACAATAAAAGTTCAAATGGCATTAATCTTCCACAGAGGTTCATTGACTGGGAAGATGCCTCAAATACAACATAAAGGCACTGTGGTCCCACTTCATATTATTTCTGAGTGGCTCCTCTGTATCAGTCTTTTACAAACATGTACATTAATTTTTCTGTTATATGCTTAAACATAAGCAATGAGAAATTAACAAAATGTAATGTATTATTTTTGCAACTACCTCAGTGAAAAGTTTGCATTTGCATTTGCTGAAGAGAAATTCTCTTAACATGGGTATCATTAAGAATATAATGGTAGGCAGTGTAATCTACCATTTTCATTCTTTGTTGGTGTATAATGGTGTATAACTTGTTTTGTGGATTTTCTTCCTTCTGTGGTCTTGAATTACAGTTGGCTGAAAAAGGCACAGGCTCCGACCACTGTTGTTTTCTCACCTTGTAAGATCCCAGTACAGGGAAGGGAAATAATTGTTATCTAAATGGAGATTTAAATTTAAATGGAGGTTTATGTGGTATGAGTTTTGAAAATTAAAGGAATGATCTTTGAGGGATTGTGAAATTTGGTGGTAGGAATATGGGGTTCAGAGCTTGGTTATTTCACTTTCAAACCCTTCTCTTTTGCTTGCTTGGATTTTGTTCTTTGGCCATGTCCTCTCACATTTTACTTTGCTCCCTAGTGAACTGGAGGTAACAAGGGCATTGCCCCGGTGTCACACAGGCATTTGCGAATCGGTTACTCAATATCTGCCCAGTTCTTTCAATGAAATTTCCTGAAAGGTGTCTTTCAGTGTCCAGTCTTGGCTTGAAGAATTTAATTAGTGGAGAAAATATGGACCAGTGAACTTGTGATCCTGCAGCATAAATATGAGCCCATTTTTTCCTTCCCTGATTTTCATCATTTGTTTAGCTGCATGTCATTGAGCATTCTGTACTCTTTTGAAAGCCAAGACCCCATCTAAACCTACCCGTGTCTTCAGAGGCCAGAATTCACCTTTTGTGGCTGTGATTTTGCTGGAAACAGGGAGAATAAATCCAGGTCCTGGCAAGAACACATGCTGTTTGGTTCAGCAGTCCTTTGCTCAGTTGCTTAGAGCCTGAAAAGGGAAGCAGCCCCTGGGGACTAGTAGAATCCCATCCTCATCTAAGGCTAAAAATTGATTTACTTTTTCATTTATCAGCAAGGAAATTGCTTTTTTTTTGGGCTGTGATGAACCAACCTTCTGACAACACGTCAGAGATTAATTGCTAAAGACCAGAAGGGACTGCTATGACCATCTAATCTGCCTTCTTGCATAACATAGACCTTTGGACTTTCACTAAATAACTCACACTTGAAGGCCAGTGTATCCCCAAGGAAAACAGCCAGTCATGATTTTATTACCAGAGCCCACTGCAACTCAGCACATTTTTCAATGAAGCTATCTGGTAACTATTTTGTGGTCTTTCCAATGTGTGCTGTGGTAATTAATTTTTTTTTTCCTTTGAATTTTTTGATCAAGATCTAATCAAGGAATTGATTAGATTAATTCCTCTATGCCAGCCATGAGGAGGAGACTCTTTCAAGATAATCTACTTCCTGCTCCAGGAGGCTTCATACTTTTCTTTTTTGAATTGATGAGGACAATTGAATGACAGCAATCGTGAACCAGATCTCCTCCTCTTCTTCTGGATGGTGCAGGCAGGTTCCCTGTGCGTTCTCTGGTGCTGTGAGTCTTACACATAAGCATGCAGTGGGACAAGAAGGCACAATTTCAACAAAGACAGGGAACATCTCCTCCTGGTGTGTAACCCGCACAGTAGGATCCTCACAGGGAAGTGGGAGCTATGGGGTTGATGACCCTCAGTCTGAAGCAGAGCTCAGATTTTTAGTCTCCCCTTCCTGGGTTTGGGAATCTGCCACCCACGCTGTCGAGCAAAGTCAGGTTATCACTGTGACTATTGCATCGCCAGAAGAATATTTAGAGTGCTTATTCCTCTCAGGAAACCTAGAGGACCAAAGAGAGAAAAAGACATTTGATGAGCTGAATCAGATTCCCCACAGACCGGTTGCGGAGCCTTTGCTCTTACATAGGCAGCCAGCCTGAGTCACCCTAGACATTAAGGGCCTAGAGTAGGTCATCAGAGTATAGTCCATGTCTTCATGGACTCCAGTGGTGCTGGAGTGGTGCTGCAGATGAGTGGTGCTGCTGTGAGATGTCTGCTACTGCAAGGCAGCTCTGAGGTCCAGATGAGGGAAGTCACAGAGCCGAAGAAGAAAGCAAGACAACGTTAACACTTATGGCCTGATTTCCTGTTCAGCTGCTCTTTGTACAACTGAGTCACTGTTCCTGTTGGGGCTTCTGCTTACCTTTGAGTCTCAGTCTGGGGTGGTGCATCCTCCACTTATTTCTTGATAAGGACCATCTCTGCCCACACTCTATAGTCAGCTGTATTTGCTGCAACAAAGATTAATAAGCTACCGGGTGATGAGTAAATATTTAACAACATTTTGCTTTGCTTTGCTTTGCATGTAAAATAAATATATTTGCAGAATATTCATTTTCCCTAGGTCTGGCAGCTTCCTAGAGTCTTTCACTTTTGACTCTCAGCAGATATGTTCATATGCTGTATCTAAAAGGATGGTGATGCAATCTTTATGTTTTGCATATAGCAAACATTATGTTTCATCTTCCTTTGAGAAAATCCGTTTCTGAGGTTTCAACTAAATGTGTCTCATCTTCATATTCAGTATGGCTTCACTTATGCTGCAGCTTCCAAATTATTCTAACCCTTGTGTGCCTTTTTTTAGTAGGATTTTTCAAGAATTTTCAAGTTCCATTTTGTTCATAGTAAAATTTATTGATAAGACAAAAGGGCTTCCTTTTAGAAATTGAAATATCAATACTTTTACCTTAATGCTTATGTCCTCAAAATATATTACACTGTTGAATTCTTTTTTCTCTAGGTGAACATTGTTTCTTCTATGCTACCTGATTATTTGTCTTCAAAAAGCAACACATCAAACAAACTATTATGAAAGTGCCCTTAAAAAGGCCTCATAAGGGATATCTGTTTCAACTTCTATGGAAATTATTGCCCAGGACTGTTTTTGTTCTTGCCACTGGTAACTGGATTTTAACCTTCAGCTGTTAGATTTGTTACTTTTCTTCTTCTGAGTCTTCTTAAGCAGAGCCCCCTTGGTGGCAATCTACTGATTCCCCACTGCAGACTGGTATTTGCTGAGATTGTAGGTATCTATACCCTTAATTGGACCACAAGTTTAAAATTATGTCCATCATATCTTTGCTAACTACCTAACTTTTATAAAAGGCAATTTGAAAGTGTAACATTGAACAGTCATCTGGTGATAATAAATAGGATACCAATAAATCATATTCTGTGCTTAAACTGTACTAGCAACTTGTCCATTAAGGAAGAGAGGCTTCTTATTTTTCAGAACAAAACCAGTAGTTTTTGGGGCTTGATGATTCACACCAGATTACCATTTTTCACTTGATAACCTTTTATCCATAATCTTTCTTAACTCAATTATTAACCGATTAAAGCAACCTCTGTCCCCTGGAGTAAATTGTGGGGTGTAACTGGTTCATAACTGCTACTCAACCTCACTGCAAATTTCTGTACATTCCAGAGTCATCCTGTGAAGTCCTGCCATTCTTATCAGTTACTTCTAGCTCTTTATTTTCTAAATCCCTCACTTACCCCATGTAATCACCTCAGGGTGATTACCCCATGTAATCACCTCACCTTCCCTCAGTAGGGAAGGGGTGGATACATGTTCCTTTTTGCCTTTCCTCCCCCATTCCTCACACAGTACTCATTAAACATGAGCAGTGTGTGGATATTCCTCATGGACTAAAGACAGAGAATCTTTCTGAGCTGCTCAGATGGAAGGCATGGGAATGCATCACATACCTAAATAGCTTGAAGGCCTTTTCTGATCTGAATGATGGTTAGCAAACAGTAATCCATTTTGCAAAACTCAGAGTTGCCCTCACATTGCTCCCAACACTCTTGCTGACTCTCCAAGCATTCCCTGTACATGCCTGTCTAGTAAAAGCAGCTTTCCATTAAAAAAATGCCGTTCACTTTATAAAAAATATATTTTTTTGAAAATAAAGTACATTGAGATTGGCTTGTAAGTTCTTCATAAGTATAATACCTCAATAGATGATTTTGTCTGTGACCTACTGGATCAGACTTTCTCCCAGAACAAAATTCATTCAAGAGTTTCAGTCAACAATCATTAGAAATACCACTAAAGACTCCAATTCCCCCTCTGTTTTGGTATAAGACTGTATGAACTTTAGATTTGTGATCAAAATACAACCGCTCCCAAAATTACATGTACCAGTATTTCTGTACCATATCAAAAGTAAAAAGGGAAGAAGGAGAATTTTAGAAACATGAATGTAACCCCACGTAGATAATTCAAGGGCTAGGGCAATAATTAGCCAAGAGCCAGAAAACTTTCATGAAACTGCATGCTCTTCAAAGTTTTGAGGTCACATTCTTGTCTGAGTTATGAACACACAGCCTTTGTTGAGCGCTGTATGTCAATAATCTGGGCACAGGGAAGGCTCAAACTTTGGTTAGAGGAAACAATTCCTGACTGTTACATTCCAAGTTGCACTCTATGCTTTCTTCCAAAACAGTTTATCTGCAGAAAATTGCAGACTAAGGAGGAAAATACAGTTGAAGAGAAAGCAGGAGAACCTGCTCACTTCACTCTTTTTTTCACTGCAATTGCTAGTTATTGTACTTAACAACCCTTAAACTTATATTTGTTGCAATGGGTTTCCTTTTCTCATTTTTTCCTTTTTTAATTTTATTTTATTTTTATTTTTTGTAAGTAAGTGTCCTACAGAATCCAGGGCCAAAATCTAATCACTGGATATGTGACTGTATTTGGTGTTCTTATAGTCTGATATAAAAAAATGGGGGTTTCCTATTCCTCATAATTTATCATAAATTTTATTTGATCAAATGTAAGACTTTAAAATGGTTATTTATTGCAAATTATGTTTGATTTAATTGTATGATTTCAAATTTGAAATTATTCTGTTCAGACATGCTGGGTCTTGTTTCTATTGACCTTTTTGTTCGTGACCTATCTTTATGAAGTAAGTGTTTTCCTTCTCTATGTTTTGGCTTGGCATGCCTTCATAAAATTTTATTTTATTTTATTTCACTTTATTTTTCAAGGGGAACAAAGCAAAATGATTGGTGCTTCAGGTCTCTTTGAAAGAAAGCAAAACATCACAGGGAACTTCTTTGCACTAAAGCAGAGGAGAACAAAGCCTTTGCATAAAAGTCTTGAATTCCATCTGTCATTTCCACCCACTACTAAATCTACCAAAGACTGAACATTTATCCCACTGAGCTGAACGCACTGATATCTAACTGTGGTGCCACTGGTCACTGTAGAGCATAGGCTTGACTTTTTAGCTTTTTGAAACTGTTAACATAGATTTAAGTGCAACAGAGGAGGCATGAAGCCATGAATGTTTTATTGGAGAGCTCCAGATCATCTCTCAGCAGGTGAGTCCAGTACCGTCACTTAAAAGATTAACCTCCTATCTCTACAACAGCAATTACGACAGGAACTGCCTTATTAGGTAAAGCATATTAGATAAATTGAAACTCTCACTCTATTGATAAATTCATTCAGTAAAGCTGACCTCATGGCTCCCAGGCTACACAGAAAAATCTATGGTCTTTGTCCTTTCATGCATAGGGATCAGCAGGCTAATGAAGAATTAGTGAGTGTCCATGTGACTTAAAGACCATATTAAGAATGTGTCTGTTTTGCAAATGTCTAACTCTCTGTGTACCATACAATCTTTGAGGGTCTCACTTCAACAACCAGGCTCAGTAAGACATAACATGTTTCTCCTCCTTTCCCAGGAGGAATTTGCTACGTAATCATTCCTCTGAGGCAGCTTCTTCCAAGCTTCTAAGCTTTGGTTTCAGCTTCATAACACCCTGGCATGTTGAGCAGGTGCAGCCTTTTTGCACTGGGGAGGAAAACTCAGAGGAAGGGCTGTTAATATCCAAGTTTTCCAAAGCAGTGCTGGATTTTCATGCTCTTCTATGCTTTGATCTGTTTGAGTCTCCTCACAACCAGCACTCAGGGAAGCATGATTTGGCTGTACCTCCAGTTAAAACGGTAAGGAACTGGAAGTGCTCAGTGCATCTGGAGTCCAAGCCTGTGATATCTGAGGATGTAAATAAGATATCACCATGGAGAATACAGGCCAGTGTGACTGGGCTTGGGAAACATGAAAAGGCTTTGCCAAAGCTGAGAACCTAAATGCTCAATACCTGCTCTACCTATAGACCTATAAGATTGTGTTTTCCTCTTGTCTTCAGACAAAAACAAGACAACTAATTTTTCTCTTGTTTCTATTTATCAGGATAGATCATATTATTTTCCAGACCAGAAGTACTGATTAGTTATCAGCAGCTGTCTCCATAGAGCATTGAAAGTTAGCATGATGTTTTAGAAACAGCTTGGCAATGTGACTGTTTTGAGTGTTTTCTAGTTTAAACTGGAGAGTCATAGAATGGGTCAGGTTGGAGGGGATGTTAATAATCACCTAATTGCAGCCTCTCTGCCATGGGCAGGGACACCTTTCACTAGAACAGGTTGCTCAAAGCCCCATCCAATCTGGTCTTCGAGACTTCCAGGGACAGGAAGCCCACAACTTTTCTGGACAACCTGTTCCAGTGCCTCACCCCACTCACAGGGAATAATTTCTTTCTAAAAGCTAATCTAAATCTACCATGCTTCAGATTAAGGCAACTGTCCTATCACTACATGCCCTTGTTAAAAGTTCCTCTACAGCCCTCTTGTAGGCCCCCGTTAGGTACTGGAAAGCTGCTATAAGATCTCTCAACAGCCTTCTCTTCTCCAGGGTTAACAACCCCAACTCTCTCAGCCTGTCTTTGTAGGAGAAATGCTCCAGTCCTCTTATCAATTTGGTGGCTCTCCTCTGGACTTGCTCCAGCAGGTTGATGTCTTTATCGTGTTAGGGGTTCCAGAGCTGGGCACAGCACTCCAGGTGGGATGTCACAGGAACAGAGTAGATGGGCAGAATCATCTACCTAATCCTCCTGATCACACCTCTTTTGCTGCAGCCCAGGATGTGGTTGGCCTTCTGGGCTGCAAGTGCACATTACCGAGTCATATCAAACTTTTCATCTGCAAACACCAGCAAGTTATTCTTGCCAGGACTAATCTCTATCCATTCTGTGCCCAGCCTGTCCCTGTACTTGGGACTGCCCCTACCCAGGTGCAGCACCTTGCACTTGGCCTTGTTGAACTTCGTGAAGTTTGCACAAGCCCACCTCTTCAGCTGTCAAGGTTTGTCTGGGTGGCATCCCTTCCCTCCACCGTGCCTCCCTCACCACACAGCTTGGTGTTGTTAGCAAATTTGCTGAGCATACAACAACTCATCTAGGTATATTTTCCCTCTGGAAAAAAAACCCACAAACCAACAAACAAAACAAGCATATGCTGGATACTTTATTACATTTTAAAACCTTTAAAAGTAAGGTGAGAGGATGGGGGATAATTTCTCCAAAGTAAAACCAAAATAAAGCAACTTCAATTCTAAAGAATAATTGAGAAATTGAAGGGATTGCTTTAATTTTTAAAATACCTAACTTCAGTGGCAGAACAGGCAGCTAAGGGATGGGGAAACCCCACATGAAACAATGCCTTGTGGTCCAAACCTTTATTTTGTTGTCATGTCATGCCATTCACTGTGGTTACCACACATGTGAATTGTGAAAATTGAAAAGCTGTTATATAGGCTAAGGAAATCATTACTGGACTATGGATTTGAAATATTAGTTCCTGCCAGAGGTGTGTCTCAGCTCAAATATTGAGAGTAGTGGTCTTGGGACATGGGCCCACTCTGATGGGGAAGATATTGATGCCGCTAGTCCAGAATGTGAGGGTCAGGGGGAAGCAGATGAGTCTCCATACAGACCAAGAAGGTGTCTACAGAGCTTATTATATTCCTGGTTGCAAATTTGGAGCATGATGTTTCCTTGCTATACATCCCCCACACTGCCCCCACCTCTGCTGCCTATAACAGGAAGGGAGGGAGTGGGAATATCCTCTGCCCCAAGTGGGATGTCTGTGACTCTGAGCATCTTGTAGTTCTGTCACCAGCATTTTTCAGATGCACTCAGAGCGTGAGTGTGTGAGTGTGTGTGTGTAATACTTGTGGAAAAAACATCCCAGCTTATTGGAAAAGTCAAAGTGATGGAGTAAGACTTTTGGAAAAATATTGTCTTGGAAGGTCAAAGGAGGGATCTGACTGAACACACAGCTGCAAAATATTAATGAAGTGCAAGAGCCAAAAGTGGGAAATGTTTTATTTAACTGTCCTTTTCAGTGATAAACCTGCACTGAAAAGATATAAAAATATGCTTTATCTTATACCTTCAAGTAGTTTAAATATGAATGTATGGCATGAATATGAGTGAAGTGCACATTATACCTAGATCACACCTAAGCCATTTGCCATGAGGGGAAACTTCAGGTGACAGGGAAAAAACATGTTTAGGTGATCTATATGGGGTTGGAAGGCTGCTTGGTAGAGGTGGCAGGGGTAGAAAGTCTGGGGCAATGGTCAGCATTGCCATGACAGGGAGAAGGTGCATATGAGAATGGGGCAAGAGGACATAGAGTGAAAATGTACACGGTGCAGTGGGTCTTTTATCTTCATACAACTGATCATACTCCCCTTAAAAGCTCCAGTCTGATTCCAGGAACAGGGTCTACATGTGAAGCTGTAGAATAGGTATCTCTGCATCTGATGCAAGGAATCATATGTGCTTGTCTTCCCATGGGCTCCAGCTTCATTCCATCAGCTCTGGTGGGACTGACATAAGCAGGTTTCTTATAACTTTGAAGTTTCTTAAACTTTAAAAGAGCTTTCAGAATCTCTTTCTGGGTCTGATAGTGTCTCACTCTGCCTGTAGTGGCATTAAGTCCTAAAATTCTGACACTACTTTCTAACTGTGGCATTCGGTTATTTGTATCTTGGTTGATGTGTCACACAAAGTGTTAGGCAGATATTATGGCTCTGGTGCTATGTGTTATTACAGAAAATTTTCCCTAGCTTAATTTATTGTTACCAAGTGCTAGCATCTCAGTTTGATAGGGAAGGATTTGAGGTACACAATCTTTAAATGACTTGCTGAAGGCCAAGCATAAAACTTGTGCTTATGGAGATATTTAGGTATTTAAGTTCCACTGAACTTAGTGGCACGGGATACCTAAATATAAATGTGGGTATGGCCCATGAGTTTTGGTAGAAGTGAAAACCAAACCCAGTGCTACCTGACCAGAGTTTCTGCTGTGACTATACTACTGTGACTTCACTAATCTTGTCCACCTTGGATTTCCAGGATCCCAGATACAATCACTGAAGTTCTGCATGTTAACAGCAGAAGGGTTTGGAGGACCTTCACAAACGTTGCTCTTTCTCTCAGGAGACACCCCGTATGTCTTTGGTTTATGGGTTGAAGTTACACTGCTAGTGTCTTGCTGGATTTGTGCTAACATAAATGCCTTTTATAGGGCAGTGAACTGAAAAACTAGAGACATAACAAGTTATAGACCAGTCAAGCACTAAACCTCTCCCTATAATTAATTTGTGAGGTGTGAGAATTGCTGTTTGTGTAGGAAGATGTGTGACAGCCTCCATGTACCATGTGTCTAGTCAAACTTGTCCATGGTTGGTTTGTCTGGATATCAGAACATCCTGAAGTTTTTCTTGGTACGCAGTCCCATTGCATGAATGTCTCTCTGCCTCATCGACTCTATCTCTTTTCAAACCCCATCTTAAAACATATCTTTCCTCCTTTGCCTCTGTCTCTTAATTTTTCTTTCCCTCGGTCATTGGCCTTACGACCGAATGGTTTAATTTATTCACCGTGCAATATCTTTATGATGCTGTTTTCTGTAATTTATATCAGATACAAGAGAGTGGACAGTGTCATTTAATTCCATAAAGGGCTTTAGGATGCTATTGCTACAAAAGACACTTACGAAATAAAGTCATGAGTCTGCAAAATACTTACTCATGCAAATAGTTACATTAAAACTGATGGTGCTGCCTGTGTGAAGAAGTTGTTTCCAGGCTGGACCCTTATGTTTTGTACCTGGGTACCTAGGCATCCAAAATGGATTGTCTTCTAAAAGTCCTCTAGGGAAGTTAAATTTTCTGGCAGCTGGTTGACTTACAGCTGGTTGATTCATAGCATGCTGTAACTCCAGGAAGATGCTATTTTATGGTCATATTGGGCACTATTCACCCCAGCCAACTATAGGTGTTCCAGGAAGGTGGGTAGTTTGGAGGTTGGTCACTGCACAGACAGCTGCCTTCAGGAGGCCAACCAGAGCATGAATGTTCAAAGCCTGCTTTTCCAAATGTACTTTATAGGAAGATTCCTTTGAAGTCTGATCTCCTTGTTGGCCACAAATAGATGCGTACTGGAGGCCTGCTAAGTTTTAGGAGGTCTGCCTTATCTTGGGAGAATTTTCCTGTTATCTCATTATAAAAAGGAGACACATACTTTAAATTTATTTTAAAGCCAGTGCTTTTGAAATTTATGGTTATTTTATTTATTGTAATATACTTTTTTGTTTTTTTTAACAGAGTGGCTTTATCTCCTGTTAGGTGTCCAGTGTGTATTTCAGCACACTAGAATTACAGGAAAACCCAAAATTAACTCAGAATTAAAGAGGACTAGAAAACCTCAAGACTATGTTTTTTTTTTTTTTCTCTGAGAGTCCTTTCCATGTTAGACCAATCCTCAGCTGTGTTAAAATATTCCATGTCGGCATGTTTCATCTCCCAGAATATCTCCAGTTCACTAGGCTCGAATTATGACATGTATTCCTGAATATGAAAGCTTTTGGCTGAGCCTGAATAAGCTTTCTGGTAAGACAGATGTTCACTCTTTGGATATGTAATAGAAAACCCATCCAATGTCTCATCAGTACAAAACTGATGATGTGATCCAACTTCAGGTGCTTTGTCTCCTACAGAAACTTTTATATCTATTACCTGGAAAATGGCATGGTGATTTCAAATTGGATTCTAGAAGCTGATGGAGGCTGGACCCTGATTCACTGACAACATCAAGTCTTTCAATTTATTACCTCTCTGTTGGTGGTGAGGAGGGCAGGAAAGCAAAAGGAAGAAGAAAACTCATAAATTGTATTTTTTCTTTTTTTCTTTCTTTTTTTTACTTTTCTTTTTCTTAATATTTTCCTTGTCCTAAAGCAGACACCTGACTTTTCACTCTGCTGCCTGATGGAGAAGCAGCTCCATCCAAACCCCAAAGCAGCTTGTCATCATGACCCTTGCTTTCATGTATCTGTTGTGTCACAGGTGACTTGCACTGTCTTGAAACATCTTCTTAATCACAGTGATTGTGCTAGCTAAAATCCATCAGTGTGCTTCATAGATTCAGGACTGGAGAGGTGAGAAGAAAAATTTAGCAGCTCAGAATAATAGATCAAGTACTGCACAGACTTCCCATTTCCCTGACCAATGAGCCAGAGATTTTGTGAACCAGCTTTTGGGGATGGCATCAAGTAATCCATTCAGTAACTGGGCTGTTGTCTGAAATTATTTTTTTTCCCCATAACTTCCTATTTTAAGATAACTGAGAAAAATAAAAAGTAATTCTTTATATTTTGAAGAAAAATATTGAGCAAAATATCATTTGCTGAGGTTTAAGGAGTCTTAAAATGTCCCTTAAAAATGAGACCTCTTCTTCTGTAAGCAACAGTGACATCATGAGGTTCAGAATGATCCTTTAGATGGGTGGACATTTTTGTAGCCTATGTTAGGCCTCACACAAGGGTTATATCCAGTCATGACATATAGGTGTTTTTTAGATAACTTCTCATTAATTCTCCTTTCATAATGACTTGGCTACAGAAAAGCCAGATTTTAACAATCTAGGTACATGTCAGGTGATTAATTGTAAAATTATTTTGGAAGTGGTATGCTTTGCTCCCTAAAAGAAAATAAATCTCTGTTTTGAGCAATTCTCTGTGTGTTTTCCAACACAATCTCATTCAGCTATTCCTTAAAATAACTCACTGAGGCAAGGAAAATGAGAAGTATTTCAATTAGGAGATAAAAATTGCAGTCATAGAATGGAGTAATGTTTATGGTAAATACTGCATTATCTTTTACATTCAAACTTGGTTTCGGGGGAATAAAGAGATCGCCTGGAATATAAGCTTGTAATTCGATTTAAACAATGAGGCATTCAAATGCACAAAGGGGGCAAAAAGCAGCTCATCTTTGCTGGGGCAGATGAGAACAAGACAGCCCAGGAGAGAAGGTGTCCTGATCCCTTGTGCAGGCAAGTGTGTGCCCCGGCAGTAGGAGTGCTGAGCAGGATGAGCTCAGGAATAGTGCAGCTATGTGGCTTGTTGTAAATGAGTGCTAATAAGACTAATATACCACATGTTACCCACACCATTTTACCGCTATCTGCTGTTCCGAGGAGAAAAGCGAAGTGGAAGAGAACAAAGGGGTGGGAGTGACAGGGAGAAGAAAAGAGGGTTGCTGCTGTAATCAGATTTTCACTGAACTGTGAATTTTAACAGGTTTTCTGTACTTCAGGTTGTTATTTTGTCCACTAGGTACCTGTAGAAGATAATGATGATGGCTGACAGAATATTTCAGTACAGCCGAATTCTCATGAACTTTGCAAACAGGTCTCTTGTCCAATATGCTTCAACCTATACGAACACAGTTTAGTCGTATTGCCACATTGTTTTTGATGCTACATTTAATTTTATGAATAAACTGGTTTCTAAATTGCTAACCAGTTGTCTGATTAGCTGCTACGGATAGCATTTAATCTAAGCAAAGCGTAACTGCTGTTTTTATGATACTATCAATACCTCTGTCATGTCTGTCTAACTGGCATTTGTGCAACCGATGGTCATATGATAAAATTCCTTTAGAAATCACTACAGAAAAGTATGGTCATTTGTGAGTAAAACCAACTGTTATATTTGGTTTGTTGTGAATAGTACATGCTATCCTATGACTTAATGGTTGGTTGAATTTCAAAGAAAATGTAGCAAACTATGAAGTATAGGAACGGATCACATGTCTTTTGTTCTTTCTCTTCAAATATCTACTCTTGCTTCTCTGAGAAATCAAGGGTAGATTTTTTCAAAGTTTATTTTCCAGCCCCCAAGGAAGTGCTTATTTTAGTATTTGTGGTGTACAATCTGAAAACATAGGACTTAGCTTGCATTCAAAATGAGTTACTGCAACAAATTTAGATGCTGATTTTCTAGAGATCTGCAATTTGTTCCATGAAAGCAAACATTATGACCACGAGTCATGCCTGTAAAGGCAAAACTGATTACCTGATCACATGCTGGAATACTTGCAGCTGATAAAGTAGGTCTAGTCATATCCATTTTGTAAGCAGAGACACAGAAAAAAAAAGTTACATCGTACACTGGGAATGTGGACAAAGCACAGTAACACAATGATGATGAGCAGGTGATCACACTGCCCAGACAAGGTGCCTGTGATGTGAGTTATTTCCAGTTAATGAAAAGAGAGAGAAGCTCCTCAGAGGACCATTCAGACTTAGCCCTGTGAAGCCTTGTAGAATAAATACTTTCTCATCTCATTCTCTGTTGTCAGCTTTTTCATAGTTTAGAGTTAAGGGACATTAGCACAAGACACAAGACCCAAAAAGAAGCCATGCCCTGTAATAAATACTACAGGCTGGTCAGAGTGGATACAGCCTTGACGGCATCGCAGGAGGGCAGCTGCTCCCCATCACAGGATGTGGAGCGTGTTGTGAACCAGCAAGAGTTAACGTGAAGGACATCCCCTCCCCTGTCCCTGTGTTAAATCTGTGCCTACCAGCTATTGCTTTTCTCAGTTTCTCATATGTACCTATGGTCTTGTTTGCTCAAGGTCAAAATATTGTCAGCACATGGTAGTGAACAATGTGTGTTAGCTTGTATTGGTTTTTTCTTGCAGAGGTGTTTGCTTTTTACACTGCATAAAATGGTTAAATGTGGTGTTTTGCCTACTTATGAGTAAAGCTTTTGTACTTTCTTTCTATGGTTACCTGAGTTATTTTCCATCTGTTTCCTCACATCACTTTCAACGTGCTTAAACCTACTGCCTGATTGTGGCACCTTCCACAACACAGTGTAATTAACCACAGGCAACTATTCAACATATTAGATATGAAAGCAATGTAGCGTGGTTTTTTCTGGCTTCGTGACATGTGAAGGCCAAAAGAACAGCTTTATTCTCTCCAAAGCTTCTCCACCATTCTGTGGTGTGTGAGCAGAATATTTTGAGATGGCCTTGCAGGTATACAGATATACCTAGGACACCTTGAAATAATATTGCTTTGGACCCATAAACACCTCCTCCATACAGAAAAGAGGGGAATGTTGGCAACTGGTTAATATGTAGCTGAAGAAATTAAATGCCTCTGACAGTAATTGCCTGAAGAAAATTCAGAAGATGAGATAGCAACAACACAGCAGACACAAAATAACTACATTAAGAGCACAATAGCCATATGTCAACATTATATTAGGAAAACAGTGCTTAAAATGGTCAGGTCAGTACTTTGCCAAGAGCCTGAGATGTGGTTGCCAAACTAGTTTTGTCGGAGAAAGTAGTACATGGAAAAGGTGCAAAAACCAGCTACCCCCTCCAGACCCTACGACTTGAAAGCTCAGTGTGTCAAACTGCAACTGATTACTGCAATTGAACAGGAGTATTAATGGGGGAGGAAATGTTAAAAATGAAAACCAGTCCTCTTTTCACTTTTTAGTCTTCTTAGAAATAACGATGCTAATAAAGCAAGATGTAGTTGGTTAACAAAGTAATTTTTTCTCCCATGTAAATCTTGATTCTTAAAATATTTGTACTACATTATGATCTCCTCCACAACTAATGTGAGAAATAAACTGGTAGCTTGCATTAAAAGTCAAGCTTATTTTTGATTGTGAATTTCTGACAAGTCTCAAGTTGCTGATAGCTAAGGAGGGGGTTTAGTTTCAGATCTCCTTATTTCTGTTAAATATGGTGAATGGCCCTAGTAAGTCAAAAATATCAGTCTCTAGGAAATGTGAATAGACACCACTGCATTAATGCCATTTTCAGAACAAAGACATAGACTCTTATTTCTGGTAGCATAGGGTGTAATATATACCTATCAGTTAACCTCCCTAAAATTTTGGTGAATTGGTACATTTTATTGAATATCTGTACTCAACAAGTTTATTCTTCTTATAAAGGTTCAGTCTGAACATCAGGAAACACTTCTTCAGTGTGAGGGAGAGTGAGCACTGGCACAGGTTTCACAATGGGGTTGTGGAGCTTCTGCCTCTGAGGATATTCATGACCATGTTTGGACATGGTCATGGGCAACCTGCTCTGCATCGTTCTGCTTGAGCAGGACCACTGGACCAGATGACCTCCAGAAGTCCCTTCCAGCCTTAGCCATTCTGTGATACTGTAAAGAGGTGACTGATGCAAAGAGCCTTTTAATGATCCTCTCATTTTCTTGGGAACCTCTACTATATGTCTGGACTTACACATGGTCTGCATTATTTTGATAAGAAGAGGTAAATATGCAGCCTGCTGAAAGGTTCCATAGTTATATAATTTAGCCTGTTTATTCTAGCTGAAAACCAGGAAAAACACCCAAACCAACAAACAACCTCAGTGAGAATAAGGTATCCAGGCACAGATTTAACCACATCTACTTTGGGTCTTTTAGAGGTAAAACTGTCAGCAAAATATCACACCCCAAACTGACATAGTTATACCAGTGTGAATTTTTATATGTAGGCCAACTCTTGCTCTACTATATGTAAAATGAATCATAGGCTGCATTCCAATTCCCTTAACAAAAAATAATTGGCAGAAACCTCTGCTGCCAGATTTGGCAGTGCAGAAGCTGTACAGGCATGCAGGCTCATTTAGTCTCATTTTCAGAGGCATTTCTTTAAAACAAAGTTACCCTATGTGAGAGAGGCATCATTAGGAAGCTTGCCCTGCTGTTGCCCATTTATTTAGGATATTTAACTCTGTGTACCACTTGACAACTCTCATGAGAACTATACACTCTGACACTGGCTATTACCCTGGATATTAGTCCATGAGCACCTCAGCATACAAGTGGTATTCCCCATCTGCCTCATCTTCTTTGCAGGTGGTGCAGCAGTGGTACCACCTGGACTCCAAGCATCTACATCCTGGTGTGGATACTTTGAATATATGTTTAATTGTGAGTTTAGCCCACTGTACAACACAAAAGCATAATTCTGAACCCATCACACTGTGTTCTTTTTTCCTTTGCTGTCTGTTTTCTAAGGTGTTTCCTTCATATCAACTTTTTGCTAATGCAACACTTAGAATTGTACCTTTTTGCACATTCCACCAAATGAAAAATGAAATTTCTCCCTAATTAACTGACTATAAGATCTGAGGTTTTATCAGAAAAACAGAGACTCATTAAAATTCAAAGCTTGGCATTATTGCAATGTATGAAAAAACATTTCTGTCATTGGTTAAATTATCACTTACTCAATTTCATCTATCTTATTAAAAGCTACATTGGAACAGCCTGTTGCTTAAATGAACATACCTCCCCATGAATATGTTGTTTTGATTCCATGGTTCTTTTTTTGTTAAATCTGTTTATGAGCTGAAGGAAGTGAAAGACAAGTGGAAAAAATTAGCAGCTGATATCTCTAGTTCTGACTAGATACTGCTATGTGTTTAATATTTAGCTGATTTTAGATTTACAAATAATCCTGATATGTATGCAGTACTGAAATGGTAAATATTCCCTCACTGGGTAAGTTTCAATAAAAAGAACAGTGAATGTTATGTTTAATGGTCTCTATTTTTTAAAAAGGTTTTCTTGTCCTTGAAATACATAAGTGACTACTTGGTTTAATAAAGTCTCGCTGTAATTAGTGATACACACGAGTAAGAAGTCAAAGTGTTCAAATTCAAGCCATGTTAAGGCTTTCTTATGTTTGAAATCCACCCATTAGATTAGGTGTAAGGGTCGTAAAGCATTCTGTAAAATCAGGAATTGATATATCACTTTTGAAGGGTGTTAATTTGGTCTCCCAGTTCTGATCTGTTTGGAATAACATATTAATTGCTTGTTAGATAGAATTAAACCATTTTGTGCTACAAAAAAAACCCCACAAAAAACAAACTACCAAACCAAACAAAAAACCAAACCAGAATAACTGAGAATAAAAAGCTAGATCTTTGCAGAACATTTTTATCTGAATACAGCATCTTGTTTTGCAAAAGGCAGAACAGGACGATTCTATCTTTTTGGATCTTTCAACAGCTTTGAGAAACAAAGGCTGATACTGCTGAGAGATGAGAAACAGGGAGAATTTTATCCCTGCCAAAAAAAATATTAAAATTATTAAGGTCATAGTATTATGTGGTTTGCCTCAGCATCTTTACTGGCTCACAACTCAAGCAGTCAGGGAAATGATTGCAGAAAAGCTATTTCACTTGAAAGCAAAAATCCTTGGTTCTATTGCAGAGATATGATTGTACCTGTGGCCTGATCCTGTCTCTCCTGAGCCAGGGCAGATTCCCATTAAAGTTAATGGATACTAACCTGGGCATTGGGATGTACGTGGATTAAGTCAAGACCAAAGTCATAACCACCAGGACTCCATACAGAGGGGTCTCTTTAAAATGAGATTCTGCTATGAGAGTGTTCAGTTTAGAATACGAGCCCTTTCAAGCAGATGCATAGGTTCATGCTCATGACACGACTGTAGAGGAGACAATGCCTGGACAGGCAACAAAGTGAAAAAGGTAAATGTCCTCATGCTCTCATAATTTTTTTTATGTTATTTTTTTTTTTAGAAAAATCACAGTGCTAAATGAATTTTCTAGAGACATATGGAATTCGTGTAAAACCACACAGAACATAACAGACCCATACTCCCACACTAGGATTGTAGATATTAATTTAAAAATGACAGGGCAGGACTGTCCCTCTCTGCTACGTTGCCTGACGGATTCTCATGAGGGCTACCCCTTCTGTCATATATTACTCGAGTTGATTTTTGTGTAAGAGGTGCATGGAGGAAGGCCCTACCCATTCACATGAGCCTGTGCTGGTGCTTCACTGTGTGTGAACAGAGGTTCCCAGTGCGATTAGTGCAGTGAGGGACAGTAAGCTTGACAGGAAACCTTTGTAGGGTGTTTCTCTGAGGAGGACCACGTGAACCTGACAAGTGGCTTTGACTATTTTCTATAAATTGATTTCTTGTGTGTTTTGTCAATAATATATTGATCTCTTTAACATTAGGCAGAGGAAAACAAAGCAATTTTCTGTATCTACCTGCAAATTTGCCAAATACCTGAACTAACTGTGAGACCCAAACTTTGCCATTCCATATTTTGGAAGGTTTTCTATTTGCTTCTGTGTAGGGTGATTCTTCTGCGTATGTTTTAATTTTCCTTTTGTTTAGTTTGAATCTCCAGCTTCTTAGAACATGTTATATTTAAAGCTGAAAGGATGCTCATCAGCTTTTCATGATAACATCACTTTGCAGTTGTGCCCTCAAATGGATGTGAAGAATTCACTTGGGAATTTTTTTGGTTCAGTGTTTGTATTCAGTAGATTTTACAGAGTTTGAATACCCCTTCCAAACCTGAAATATGTGTGCACATATACAAAATCTGCTTGTTGCGGTAGCCTTACCATATCTCGCCTCTCTGCTTAAGTTCTTATGTCTTCAGCAAAGAGCTTTGGTATCTTAGAAACATCAATGGGAGACTTCCTTTGTGTAATTTCCTTTTGAATGCCTTGAAACTAGTGATCTCAATGTTGTGCTTTGTGCTAACAAGGGTATGTTTTACTCTTTCCCCCCTAACCCTTTAGCAGCCTACCACACCTCGTGTTTTGTCTGCCTCCTGTATTTGTGCCTTATCCTCCCCCCATAGCTATCAGAGGCAGGAACTCTCCCCTAAGCTTGACATTGTCACTGCCTGTCACTTGATCTTGGCTGTGAGTCCGTGCATGCTACCAAATGCAAAAAATAAGCCCAAAAAACCAAACAAACTGCAAATCCTCTATTAGGTTTTGGGGTGGGTGGGGTGAGGGTTTCTTTTTAAGGCATTTTAGATATTTGTGCTTCAGGAATGATATGTGTTGGCCATAAGGGCTGGCTACTAATTCACATTGTCAGGTTTAAATTAAAGTGGTTGGCTCAAGCACAAATATGGGAATTTCTCCATTGACGGCAATAAAATAACTTTTGGCTTTTTCTGAATTTTTGTAACTTTGTTTGTGAGATAAAGGTCATCCAATTTTTCAGATTCAGTTGTCTAAACTTGTTTTGTCCATCTGTTTTTGTCCTGGCATTCACACTAGTAAATCCTTCATGTAAGTGCTGTTTCATTGTTCTTCCAGAACAGTGAGGATGAACACTCAAGAATGTTATTGGCCTCCAAATAAAACAGAATTGTTCTCATTTTCTCTAAAGAGAAAATATCTATTAGCAAGACAGATAGGGTTGTGAAGTCCATAGCAAAATAATATTACTATATTTGTTAGTAATGAAGATAAAATATCACTTCATTTTTTAAATGACATTCAAGATACAATGAAACAACAGAGATGCAAATAATTAAAAATATTGAAACATCAATGTTTGTTCTTTTTGGTTTCTTTTCTTTTAATTTTCTGAGGGACTTATTCATAGACATCTTCAGATTTGGCCACAATTTCAGCAGTTTGCAGTGAAGCAATTTGCTTCAGCTTTTATACATTTCTGGAATAGATATGAATTATAAATGTTGTATATTTTTGCACTATAACAAACTAACAGTCCTTGCTATTGTCACTGCAATGGGTAGGTGAAAATACTGTAAAATTTATAAAGTGTCTGTTGATTCAATTTTTCGGAGTCAGATTCTGATCCATATTTAGTTTTGCTAAATTACAAAAGAGTATCAGTGAGATATGACTGTCAGAGGCTAACATGCTGCTTCAGAGAAAACTGAAAATGCGAACGCCTTTAATTTTTAGAAACTAATGACAGAGTAAGTGTGGGTGAGCACTGAACAAAGAAGGAGACATGGCAGAACGAAATGCTTCAGAAATGTTGCTGTTTTCTGGCAGTAATGCTCTTTGTACCTTTGATGGGGACGGATGGCAACCTTGTTGTCACATCACGGGGGCAGTTGAATATGACTTTCAAGCAGCATGGGGCTAGGTTGGGGTTTTACCTCAGGTCGTGCATGAGGGTGATGCTGACAGGCAAAAGTAGTTCGGCAGAGCACGGCAGAGCTGCCACAAAGAACTTAACCTTCACCTGGCAGCAGCCCTGCTACACTGCAGAACCTCAACTCATGTCACAGCACAAGACACAGCAGAGTCTTACCCGAGTCAGTACTGTCAATTCCTTCAGAGAAATGCTAGCTGGCTTGAAAAAAAGTTGCTCTTTTTTAAGGAAATAATTGTATTTTTGAATAACTGCTATTGCATAGCAGCACTTGGAGTGATGCGAAGGAAGCTGCTCTATAGGATGCCTTTGTGAATTGTTCTCTGGAAACTAGACAACCAAGAACCAAAAAGGGCACATAAAAACATAGTATCTGGGTGAGAATGAAGTAAAGACAAAGACAAGTTAATGCATCAAAATTATTTGTGTAATGCAGCAGCAACAATTTTACATAATTTCCACAGGAGAAAACATGGCCTGCAAATTTTCCTTTTCCATGTCAATCAGTTTTCCTCATGCTTCACCAAATGCCTTCAGCAGCACCTAGAATCATTGTGATATAACAGAAGTTTAACTTGGCAAGAAGCAGAGGAACTCAGTCAAAGCCAGAATAATGAAACAAACCCTTCACACTGATGGGAGAAAACACCCATCTCTCTCTGACTCTCATGTGTCTGTGGCAGGTAAGTGTTCATGTCACCCTCTCATGCAGCACAGCAGTGGTTTAAAGTAGTCAATGGGCTTTTTACAGCCCACACTGGCCTGAACAGGCTGTCATGCAGCTAGACTTAGTTAAAGTAATCCGGATTCTTGGCTGTGTGGGCATTGCTATCATACATCCAGTTTTCCTTGAACATCTTTTCTTTTTCCCTCTGTTTGGTATGAAAAGAACGCTTTGCCATTTGCTCAGAGTTTTGCGCTTTCTGATGCCTGCTTAAGCTACAGGGTCTGACCAGGCTCTGCATGCACTGGGGGGCAGCTGGGCATGACAGATAAACTCTAAAGGTGCAGTAAGCCTCAAGTGCCAGGATATGCTGCTATGCCTATGTTTCCATAGCAGATTTGATATAAACCATACACATCATCCACATTATAGACGGATCAGATGCAGAAATATGGCAACCCTGGATATGGGCACTAGTACAAGCACTGTCAACATTCCATTGCTAATCTAAGTAGAAAAACATCAATGTACATTGCTCTTAGAATTACCTGCAAACAGTGGCCACAACGAAAATTTATCTAGGTAGACCTTTTTGCTTTGACACATTCAGGCCTTGCTACATCCATGGATTGTTGCATAGCAGAATGAGTTTTATGGATATTGCATCGGCAAAAATCCCCAAATAAAACAAAGGTGATACTCCTTCTCATTTTGCTTATAACGGAACACAGCACTCTAACCTCATCTTGTAAGTACTTTGAATTGAACCCTCAGCTGGTGCAAACTGTCTCCACTCCACAGAGGAACAGTGTTTCTGTGTGCCAGCGCTCCCGGGGCTGTCAGTGGGAGGTCTTCATACTGAGTATTCGCAAAAGCAGACCTGGGGCAAATGAGCCTGACTTGAATGTGTTTGTGAGCACAGATAGATCTTGCCATGAAGCAGAGAACAAATTTTGTTTGAACTCTGTCCCCTTTGTAACTTTTTCTTCACAATCCTCAATATGTTTTTGCATTTAGGGACTGCAGAGACCTTCTGTAGCTGTGCTAACACATGCCAGTTCCCCTGGGTTAGACTAAAAAGCTGTTTAGCCTGGTAAAACTCCCCACAGCTGTTAACCAAAGATTGTGTTGGATGAGGGGCATGCCCCATATGTCAGAGGGTGCAGAGTTCACATGTTGATAGGGTTTCACACTTTAATTTTGCTTTCTAAACCTACAAATAATGAAGACAACTGCAAACTTCCCATGGCAGAATGATTGCAAATAAGGCAAACTATGATTGATTTGAGTTTGACAGCTTAGGTAGTTTTCCCTACCTAATCCAGGAGCACATAAATATCACCAGAGAAATGAGTGACCTGCCTCATCTTTTGCCTTGTAAAGTCATTTTGGCCACAGTTCTGCAAAGACAAGTACACGCTCAGCTTTTAATATGAGGGCTGTAAATAAAAGTAGCTTTGTCTGTTCCTGAGCAAAGCAGGTTACTTACATTTAGATAAGAACACACATCTGAACACACCATCGAGTTTCAACACCTCTACAAACAATGGCCCCGACTCTGCAAATTTTAAAAGTTGGTGTGTGAGTTCTCTAGTTGCCCACCTCCTTACAAAGTAAAATGCATTAGTAAAGCTGTTTTCATAAGATTTGTGTTGCATTATGTCTCAATGCTGTTTTCAGACTTTGATTGCATGGTTTTAAAAAATTTAACATTTTTTCACCCAGGATGAAAATATATGTTATAAAATGTTTATGATTTAATTGAAGAGATTTTCTCCCCTTTTAGGGATAGTTCCTTTTACAAGAAATTCAAAGCCTTACTTACTATAGAATTACAACAGTAAATCTCAACTACTGATTTATACCAACCCAAAGAGGTTTTACTTTTTAAGGAGAAACATTTTGTTCAGGGTAAAACAAAATTATGAATGTGTCTGTGTAGCAGCATATGAGTTAATTCAGACTGACTTGGAAATGAGAATTGTCTTGTGTGAAGGAGGAAGGCAAAAGCAAGCCTAAAGCTCTCCATAAAGTAGACAGTAGCTGTACTGAACAAGCCCTCTTTCAAAAGCCAGTGGCTTCTCTTACCATGTGTGGTGGCTTGAAAACAAGGTGATGGCACAAGTAGATGTACTATTGCCTTAGGTTTAAAAGAAAAGTGTCAACACACCCAGTATACTGAAAGCAAATATTCTGAAAGTTTCTTGCAGACTTTGTTGGAACACGTCAAGCTCTCTGTGGAATGTAAATACCAACATAGGGGTTGATTTTAAACTTGCCAAACTTCCAGCCAAGTTTGGGTTTTCTGAGGAAAGTCACATATGTCATTACTCTATGCTGACTCACAGCTTGGGACCCTTCCCTTAGTTCCACTAAAAAATGAGAGTGGTGGAATCACTCCACTGGTTAGGGTACCTAGCAAGTTTTCAAATTTAGTCTTTTAGGTTTAGTATTGTAAACTTCACATGAAGTATTTAAAATTAAATAAGTCATTATAAATGCAGAAGAGTGCTATACATATTTTCTCTTACTCCCCTAAACTTCAGCGTGAGCAGTAGTGGTATGAGCGGTAGTGGTAGCTGCACAAGGAAGAATCATTAAAAATTACTCAGACAGAAGGGAGAGAACTGATCATTTGTTCTTCCCTAACTTGCTTTCCTAAGAACACTGATTTGTGTAGTTTATTTTAATTTATGTATCTAACTGGGATCTCATAGATACATCTAAATGAATCCTATGAGCAAAAATAAAAGGGTTTATTTCCATTCTTTTTCCTAAACACAAAATTATGTCCAATAAAAAGGAAAAAAGATTTTAAATATTTAGAAGTTTAGTTTGGAATGGCTATGCCCACAAAGTTTATAGGCCAAAGTTTTCAAATATTTTGCTTAATTTCACATTCCAAATTTGCCTCTTCCATAAATAAGCCACAAAAGCTTTTGACATTAATGGGAATACAGGCACTTAGTGGTTTTAAGTCAAACCCAATGTGAATTTGGTCACTTAATTATTTCTGAGTTTTGCTTTAAATGTCCAATATTATGTCTCTAAAGATTTCTGCTCAGAACATTAGTCCAGAGCACCTAGATTTTGGGGTTTAATGACTCCCCAAAATCTACAGTTCTCCCCTGGATGCTGAGAGTGACCTTCCTGGCACAGCCAGCAGAGACGCTTCATTGCCAGCCCATACCTTGGCACAATACAGATCCAGCAAGACTTGTTTTTGGCAATGGTTGGCTCCTTCTCTTTGATAACAGCAGGTGCCACTGAAATGCTGTAAGGCTCCTGCACACAAGGCCTAACCTCCTTTTTTGGTTGGAAGCTTTAAGACTAGCGTGGGCTTGGGAGCCTGCTGCCAGACACTTGCATTTGGGAACTTTGGTCAACCTTTATCAGGTTTTTCTGAAACTGCAGATTTCTGTTTAAAATGAGTGCTCATATCTGTGTAAAACATGAGCTATGAAATCTTTCTCCATTTTTTTCTAATTATGTTAATGGTACAGTATGGTATGGTACAAATGCAGGATATTTAATAGTCTCCATATTAAAGTCACCAAAGGTAGAAGCAGTTGGAATTTAAGCAGGTTGTGTTACATTCCCTACAAGGCCATGAGGTTACCAGTGTACAAGTAAAAAGTGCTCTTACTGCTGTACATTCCTCATCCTTAACCTTGCAGCATGGCAAGAATAAAAGATACCATACATTACAGAAGGGCAAAGGGGGAAGTAAAAAAATTTTACTTGAGTTACAGCAAGGAACAAATTGATGGCTTAAGCTCAATCACAAGAGATATGAAGTACTGAATTTTTACCTTGAATTTAAGGATACAGCTTTTGACAGGTTGCTGAGAGCCAGATTTTTAGAAATCCCTCCAGTTTTTCCACTTAATTATTGTCGGATCACCTAGATGACTGAATGCACCTATCAGCTGAGAAGGTAAATGCTGATGCACTGTATTTGGTGGTTGCAATGTTACGCTGCAGCTCATCATCAGGATTCAGATGGTAGTCAAGTTCTGTTTTAAGAAGTATTGTAAAGAATCTGTCACTCTTGATTTCTTAAAAAAGAAAAGGCTAAGTCTGTACACATGCTAATGTTAATGAAGTACTCTGTGTTTATTTTAGTGCAAATCTGTTGCGTTCCATTAAAGATAACTATAATTCTGATGTTATAAACTAGAACACTCTTTAGACTGTAATACAAAGGACTTGGCTCTAAAGGTAAATAAACAAGCTAAGGTGTAACTAAGGCAACATAATATGTAGTAAACAAGAAATAATAAACACCACAAGATTTAAACAACATGCCAACATATGCTGAAACCCCTAGAAGATACAAGGAATCTGATGTTAGTCAGATCAATTAACAACATTCACTTTAGTGGATGTTGCAGAATTTGACCCAAGATGATTTTGAGAATTTTGGAACTGATTGTCTGGAAATGTTACAGGGATCTAATTAACTAATTATATCTGTTGTGTAACTTCCTCATAGTCAGGTACTCCTGTGTTCTGTAAAACAAAAACACCACTTACACAGTAAAGGATGCTAGAAGTATGGGTGGTTTGGACATTATCTTTGCATATTGTTGCATTGATGTTATCATTGCATATTGTCTTAGGCATTTTTAAATCACAATAATATGGAATTCAGTGTTAAAGAAGATACCATATGAAATCTGTACCCCTGCGTATTTGCATGAATGGGTTTGAAGAGCTGCTCACTGATCTGAAGAAGAGCAGGTTTAGTGTGGTTTTTTTTTTTTTTTTTTACTGCATTGCATTTCTGATTTCTTACTGACACACATGCAAAAATTACAACTTTTCAAGAAGTAAAATTAAGGGTCTTTTGTCAATTCTATCTAGATTAATTGATAATAATGAGGTGATAGTAATTTTCAGCTGATTTTTAAAAGGGATTTCACAGACATTTAGGAAAACATTTGGCCATAGGGAATAAAAATGGTTATAAAATAAGGGGCATTGAAGGTATGGCAGGTTGTAGAGTGACAGTGGGAGAGTTTTGTTGCCTGGCTTACCTTTTAATTTTTTTCTAATTAATTAATAATCCTTATTTGGTTTGTTTGCTTGTTTCTTTTACACTAAAATTTGACAGAAATTTAAAGGAAATTTTATCCCTTTTTCAAACAGGAGCTGCCTGGCACAGCCAGCACACTCCTGGCTTTGGTCTAGTTGCTCCTTGGTCCTTAGTTGTGATGCAGCAAAACATAGAGTTTGTATTTGAGGTACAACAGGACCCATCCCATACACCAGCCACATCCTGTGATCCTCAGCAGAATCACTCCAGAGTGGTGTCCTTTGGGCTCTTTCATCTTTGTTGGCCCCAGAGAGCTTGTGGAGCAGGTAGCCATGAAGGGCCTGGTAGGGGTTTCCCTCCTGCAAACAACAGCTTCTATAGCAGTTTAGAAAAAGCTGTAAATTTCCAGAAAATTCGAGCCTGGTTTGGGGATGCTTTTAGATCATCTGTCTGAACTGTCTTGCTTTTATTTTGTGCTAAATATCTTTACTTGTCCCTTGTGATAGCCACAGTCAGTGTTAAAGGACCTGTGAAGGGCAGGGACTTTTAATAAACTGTTTTCTGAAGTCTTGTTATTGAAGAGAGCGTGAGGGGCATGATGCTTACCACTTTAAGCAAGTCACCCAGGGGTGACTTGCACACTTTAGCCCAAGACACCAGTGGGCCAGCCCTTTCAGAACAGGGGGCATCATGATCCCCAGGCAATAAAGCAACTGCTGCTGTCCATGTCAGTGCCTTGAGCCGATGCTCATCCGTCCTCATCAACATTAACCATCCTGGGGATGTGATGCAGCTCTCTTACTCCGTGGTTGCACACCACGAGCACTGATTGGCAGAGTCAGTCCCTCAGAGGTTCATGAGACACCAGAAAGTATCTTCCAGTTTGTTTAGTGCTCAGTGGATTTAGCTTCTCCTTCAACTCAATCACAAATATTTCAACAGCCATGAGGACCAGCCTTGATCCTGCTAAGCCTTACTTGAAAGAGGAATCTTAATTCATGCACGTCCCAGTGACTTTGATGGAACTGCTCACATGTGTAAGAGTCTGTAGGATCAGCAACCCTTAACTAACAAGGGAGTTACGTAAAACTGCATGGCATCTGTAAATAAACACAACACTACAGACCCTGGTGTGCTGCTCTGCTCCTTTTTGGACACACTATCCTATCTTTGCCGAGGCAAAGTCTTCCCTGCTCTCTTTGCATCACACAGATGGGATCAAAAAGCTGAAGAACTGCTTTTTCATGACGGGAGTCCATCACAGGAGCATTGCTATTAGTCTTTGCTAGCCATCAATGTCTGGAAATTTCACAGTCAAGTTGCTAGTGATTGTATTGAAAGGGTTTGTGTGTGGGTGGCTGAAAATATGGTGCCTGGCCCCTGGTGCCAAACTCTTAGGCAATATCAGCTGTCTTTACACAAGTGATGAGGCAGAATATGTTACTTTAAGTTTAATATTCAGAACTTTGTCTCTCTTGCTGTCAAAAAAAGTATACATGTGGAGGAGATTGCTGAATACAGAAAGTGCATAATTAAATACCTCAGCATAGAAGAACACATCATGTAGTTTTCACAGAGAAAAGTGGTACAAAGAGGTTCTTTCATTATTTACATTTAAATTTGTCTACTCAAATTATTATTTTTTTTAATATAGCAGCAATTTGTTTCTGTATCAATAGTACCCTAGTTTTAGATTCTCCAAATGTGTAGTTGACTTTCCAGTGTTTTATTATATGACAGATAGTCAGGAGCTTGGCTTTGCCCCCCACACTTGGTAGGAACTTCCCTATTTTTTTTTTTATTAATTGTATTACTCAGCATTACTAAAAAGCATGGGAGAATTGAAACTGCCAAATTCTATACCTGATTTTGCCAGTGCTTCTTTTTCTATTACAAAATAAGTCACTTGTGCCTTAAATTTTGAGAAAAAGAGAAACAGATTTGAAAAGGAGAAAGGAAACCAAGGGAGAAAGGAAGCCTTGAAGAGAAAGAGAGTCTTGAAATCAATTAAGTGTAGCAAAGGAAGGCTAAGGATGAAAACGTGGTATGATGTATGTGTGAACACATGGACACTGGTCACAGTAAAAGGCAAGGAGAGATGGAGGGAGAACGAGGGGAGGGAATGTTGGGTGCTTTGCAAACCACTGCCTTTTCATGAATGTACATCTTTAATTATACACATTTTGTTATCCTCTGGTTTATGATGCTTGTGAAAGCTGGAGATACCCTCCAAAGGACATTCAACACATGGCTGGCAGGACAACCTCTTTTGGGCCCCCATTTAACCTTAGATGTAGGAAAGGGCTAAAATGGTGATTGTTGGTGCTTTCTCTGGGAAGGGCCTTTGGTCAGAGAATCATCAAAGGTGGAAGACACCTTTTAAATCACCAAGTCCAACCATCCACCCAGCACTACCACTGTAACCCTAAACCGCTAAAGCATATCACCCACTGACAGATTCAGATTCATCTTGAACACTTCAGGGATGGTGACTCCACCACCTCCCCAAGCAACCCATTCCCATGTCTGATCACTGTAACAGTGAAAGTTTTTTTCTAATATCTAATCTGCATCTACCCTGTCTCGGCTTAAGGCCATTTCCTCTACTGCTCTCTGCTGCAGGCATGGCAGAAGAGACCAGCCCCCACCTCACTACAACCTCCTTTCAGGTGGTTGTAGGGAGGAATGAGGTCCCCCCTGAGCCTTCTCTTCTCTAGACTAAAAAAACCCAGCTCCCTCAGCCATTCCTCATGAGACATGGTGTGTTTTATGTGTGAATATCTGAATTTTTATAATTTTTATAAATTTTTAGTTGAGAGTAGTCCTCTCCCCTTTCTTTCCAACATGCTTGTTTGCATATCCATATTTTGCAATAATGGCCTCTAAGATGCTTAAACAAACAAAACAGACATTTTCTTCACATTTTCTTAACTATTTTAGTTTCTTTTCTATCAGGGAATGGAAAAAAAAAATCACTATAAGCCATAGATCTATCCCTTCAGCATTTTGTGCTAGCCTACAGAAAAGTTTAGCAGTGGGTGGTTTGGAAAAAGGATAATATATATGTATTTAAAGATAAACTGTTCTTTATTTCTCTCTGCAGCAAACCATATTGCTGATTAACCACTGCTTTCATAAACTACAAGTGGGCCATTTAAGCTGTTTCACTGCTGGTTAATGTACTGTATTGTGCTCCCTCTTTCTACAGTACCTCGGTAGTGTTTTGTTTTTATTAGAAATTCACCTATCCTTGTCTATTGAGGAGAAAAGAAATTACACTACAGAGCCCTACAGCCCATAAAATGGCAGAGATTCCTAAATAAGACTGGCCTGAAACCGAAACCTCTGTCTGCCTGCACCGTAATGAAATGCATGACTACAAGAGATAATAATAATTGCAGCAATAGCTCGTTACAGCTCCCAGATGATTTGGTGCTGTCAGGAGTGCACTGTCCTCTGACATCCCAGGAGGCGAGCAGCATCACTGACTGCAGGCCCTGATTGGTGTAGTGAAATATTGCTGGCAAAAATTAAAAGGTCTTGGTGTCAAAATAATTCATGATATGCATATCTTCCATTCTGATGAAATGGCTGATATCCGGATTAGCAAGATAATAAAACTGATCAGGCTACAGTTAAACAATTTAAGCTGGAGAGCTGTTCATTTTGTAGGTGTCACTTGTCAGATCAAGGGGTCAGAGCGGGATGAAAGGCTCTCCCCAGTAACCTTCTGATGATTTGGATCTGGAACGTTCTTCATGATTTGTCCAAAGTTTTCATCACTGTGCTGCCGAGTAGCATTACCACGGCAGGCTCTGTTCTGACATTCAAATCCTGGGAATGACAGGTTATTAGGAGAAGAGAACTGGCTGTACATACATTAAGCCCCATATCTTCGACCTGTAATTTGAACTGATAGTGATATTGTAATTGAGTGAGTAAAAAAAGGAATTTTTTATTAAAACACAGGAAGATTGAAAAAAACGTTTATTTTTGGGAGATTTATGGGTTCATAAAATAAGCTTTTTTGATGATGGTTTATTTTACAGCTCTTGAAATGCTGAGCTGTGTACTTACTACTTATTTTATGTAACAGTTATTTAAAATAATGTGGCTTCCCATATATTTCCAGCCTGTTTGTCAGTACCCAAGCTTGTGCAGATGGAGAGATACCCTTTCATATGGGAGTTCATGTATTTGAATAGTTCAAGGATTATTCCAACAAAATGGACCTCGGAATGTATTGCACCCAGTTAATGCTCATAGCTTCAGAGACCTCTAATGTCCTTTCTTGACACCTTAATGCAGGATATTATTATACAATGGATCTTCAGTCATATGGTTATAGAGAGTGGGGCAGAGCCGGACTATCAGGGTAATTGACTCCTGTGCATGGCAGTGTTACACACTCGAGTAACTAATTTAATGGAATGTGTTTTCATGTTCTCCCACACAGCCCTGCCCCAGCATAATTCTCCTCTCAGGGCCCCAGCAATTTGGGACAGGTGAAGAGTGGCACAAGGGCTCTTGATTTTCCACAGATGGGCCCCTAGGCTCAAAAAGAATCAGCTCCTGTGGCAAATCTGCTGCCAGCAAAACAACTTCTTCTGAGCCCAGTAGATTAATTGGGGTTACCAGGAATTCAGTGCTCCTGATGAAATCGGACCTCCGGTGCTTGTCTGACAATTTTTGTTGCTGCCGACTGTTATTGTTTGTGATTGTTGGGTTTTGTTACACAGTACAGAGGTAACGCTTTGGCATGGGTGAAGCACTCTGCACTGGTAGAAAAAATCTCACTCCCTTAAAGCTCAAAGGAGTCTTCCACTATTTCAGTGTGAGCTGGTCCTTGCATAGGCTTTGTTTCTTTTTCCTGGCATTTGGGAAAAGGCAGAGAAGAAGAAATGGCCAGCTCTAAACTAGGCAGCTGGATTCTTAAAAACCAATCACAAAGGACATTAATGGTTTGTTGATGCCATTTTTTGCTTCTGAACTGTTCGTAGAATGCAGTAAAGTGAGGATCAAAAATCACAGTCAAGAAGTTTTCTTGTTCCCCACTTACTGTGGCACAGTACAATAGAGTAGATAGAGTATACCTGATTGCTGTGTGTTTATTCTGCCAATCTTCTCAAGCAACATAACTGATCACTGTGAAGCAATGGGTTCACTGCACTTAAATGACTGCTCCTTCTTTTTAAAGGAAACCAAGTCTGGTATTCACATACCAATCTTATTTTAAATCAGGAGTTAAGTCCTGGAGACAATATCATCTTGGCTTCATTTCATACTTAGGTATTAGAGTAGATTCAAAAGTTAATTAGCCCCCTTCCCCCAAGCATAACTACCTCTTCTTTTGCTTGTCAGTTGTCAAGTGAATATTGACGCTTATATAATTAAAGAATTGATCCTTAAAGCATAATAACGTGATGGTAGTATTTGCATAATTGTATTAAAAAAAGTTTCCAGAATGTAAATTTTATGGCTCATCTTTCAAGGGATTTGTATATGCTTGCCCTTACAGTTGGGTCAAGTACAACAGAAATTTGTGAGCTTACCCTCATGAGTAAAGTCAAATAAGTAAGCATGTATTTTCAGGGCTAAACCTATAGAATCTCCCTAATGTAGGTTTCCCCAGACTACAGTGAAAGGTATAACATTCTTTAGCCATAAACCCTATTGCAGTTTTGGAAGGACACAGAGTTTAGTCCTTGTAAGTAGTTTTGCTTTGCTCTGTGCCATTAAGATATATGCACAGTTTGCTTTTATGATGTTTGCTGTCATTTAATTACTGATGCATCAAGATGATCTTCGCAATTCAATTAAGTTAAAATTAATGATTATTTTGCTGGGTTTTTTTTCAAGTCAGCTGAAGATTTTGGGATGATGCCTTCTCGATGCTTATCATCTCAACTGAAGGACTGTGTGTTTGAGGACTGTTTGATGGACTGCCAGATGTAGCCTTTCTTTACTTATTAGTTAAAAATTGTAACTCGGGGAAATTAGTGCAGAGCTGGACTTCTGCCATATAAACTAGAACAGTTTGGGAAAGTCTTTAATTAAGCTTGGGGGCAATTTCACCTGCTCTTTCTCTCAGGTGCAGAAAGTCATCACTGGATAGTCATCATTGGTAAGCCACTTTTGTGGGAAGTTTTGATAGGGAAAGTCAAAGTCAACTATTGTGAATGTCTTTCCTAAGTGTGGTATAAAAGCAATATCATCCTTTTTTCTCTTAGTTTTTCTCCCTGTGAGGACACAAAGAACTAAAATTTTATTATATAATATAGTTATGTTTAAAAATATATGGTATGTCACATTCTGATTTTTTGCCTTTTTATGAGGATAGCCTGGTGGCTAGCTTTTCATAACTTCAAAAATAATCAGTAAAACACAAAGGCAAACTGCATTTAAGGAAAGACTGTTGAAAATCTTTGAATTTGTACAACAAAGAGTGGGATATTTTCCCTGTTACTGTATCAGAAATTTCCACAGAAGTTCAAGTGCATTCTTTAAGGAGGCCAAATGAAAGGAGAGGCTAGGAAATATATGAGCTTTCAAAAAAATACAGTAAAAAACTGGACTTAAACTCTTAGATTCCGATTAAATCCAAATGGCTTGATTTCAGTAAGTACATGCTTAATTAAAATTTATTTGTCATGCACAATATGTAAACATAGTTATCACCCTAGTTAGAAAGCAGTAGATAGTGACTTTTATACACAATATATGTTTTTTGGGAATAGATGTTTATATTCTACTTACATTGATATGCAATTCAACCAGCTTGTAATGAAGACAGATAATTTTTTTCCTCCTTTCCTTTATCTTTTCTATGTTACAGGCATGTATTTGAGTCTACACATAACAGCTATAAAGATGCAAGAAGCTATGAAAAACAGGGGGAGATCAGTTGATTACATACATAAAATGCTATGAATTTATTTTTTCCACATCAGCTGCACATTTTGGAGGTACCTAAGAAATGACTCAGTAGCTTAGCTTATTTGATTCCCTTACAGGTTTTATGTCTTTACCCCATTTTAATTTTTCATTAGAATATAATAATAGCCACAGGAAAAAATGATTTGGTCTGTGATCTATTTCATTATGTTCTCATCATAAGGGGAGAATCTGAAGTGGGAGAGCATCACTAATTTTTCGGCACAGTAATTTATTCTACAGTATTTAAATGCTGTAATTTTCACACTGAGGCACATGCTGCCACATCTATCGTCCCCTGGACCAGTCTCTGTCTTGCTCTTTCCTTTTCATCTGTTTTGTTTTTGCATTTTTTTTCATAAATTCGACAGATGGCCTCTTGATGAATCCTTGATAATACTGTCATGTAAAGCAGCTAAGACTAGAAATCATCTCACAACAATTTTTCATTGCAAAGAGAAAATTGAAGGCAGACAAACATCGCTAAGTCCATAACAACAGCAACAAAATATCCACTTCATGTAAATAAAGAAGACAAGCTTTTCTTATAATGCTCAAACACTAATGCCAGTATCCCTTAAACCCTCTGGATTTTTTTATGCTACATTTAATTCATCTTTCAAGCCTTGGGTTTGTTTAGTATTTTGTTGGTTTCATATTCAGAAACATTTTCCCGGCTCTTAATGTGCTCTCTCTCCTCCTTAGTCCCCCTCCTTTTAGGTCTTTATAATTGTGGATCAGGTGAAGTTTGCTTCCCCTCATTTCAAGGTCATGCACCACTAGGACCATTTTCCTGACTCAGAGGGCACGTAATTTCACAGCCGTGTACTCCTCATTAATCCACCCTGAGTGGGTGCTCAGGAAGTTCCAGATCACAGATTTGTTTTTGTCTTGTTCTCTGACTCAGTGCTTCACAAAAGGATTAGATTAACCCCTTTTGATTGTATTTATATCTTATTGCATCGTGATAGAAATAAAGTGATTTCTTCTTCTCCCCACATAACCTTCCCACCCCTTCCACCTTTGCACTGGGGACCAACAGCATTTCTTTTCCAATAGTGCTGGGTTAAAGAGAAGCTTGTGGCAGACAGAGAGAATTATTTGTTTTCTCTTTTCTCTCTTAGCACAGCTTTAATGCATGAGTCTATTTCTTCCCATTTGCAGAGACTTGTTTATTAACTTTGAACGGTTTCTTTGTAACTGGAAATTGCTTCAGTCCACTGGCTCTCAACTTGGTCTCATCTGGACCCGAATTGTCCTGGATCCAAACAAAGAAGAAAACAAAGAAAGATGGCATAGTGACTACTGGAGGGGATCCATTCTTTCCCCCTTGATATAGTGCCCCAGCCAACTGCATCAGCCAGACCCCTTCACCTGGGAGCTCTCTTCTACCTCCATTTGTTGACCAACTTCTCCTTGGCACCTGCTGGTGGAAGGGGTCCCCTACTTGCTGCTCTAGGTGGGAACTGACATCCCAGGTTGGGTCTGTGTTTGCTGATGTGTCCTTGGGAATCTGGAGTTCTGAGGGGCTCTGGAGGGTGTTGCATCCCTGTGCCTCAATCGGCTTGTGGCAAAATGCAAAGCATGTGGGAGCTGTGAGAAGTATTTTTAAATGGAGCTGATCTGCTGCATTTAGCATCTTAAGGCAGCAAGGTTTGGTATTCAGAACAACCCACTGGGAGACTCTGAGCTGGCACAAAACCTAGTGTAATTACCTAACACTGGTCCTTATTTCCTCTCTATGAAGTAGGAAATGCATTCATTAATGCATCCTGTTTTGAATTTCTCAATACGACATCAATAAACTGAAGAAAATTCTGCAGAGAGCCATTGAGGTAGTCAGGGGCTAGAGCATCTGTCCTGTGAAGTGGGGCTGAGGGAACTGGGCATATCCAGCCTTGAGAGGAAATGGCTTCTAGGGGACCTAATGGAATTGTACCAGAATCAACGAGGAGGTTAGCAATAAGATGGAGCCAGGACTTTACAGAAGTGTGCAGTTAAAGGACAAGAGACATTGGATGGACAGAAACAAAGACAAGGAAAATTGTATTGCAGAATCACAGAAAATGCTGAGTTGGAAGGGACCCACAAGAATCATAAGTCCAACTCCTAGCCCTGTGCAGGACCATCCCCAAGAGTCCCAATGTGCCAGAGATCCAATGTGCCATTGTCCAAATGCTTCTTGAACTCTGCCAGTCTTGGTGCTGTGACCACTTCCCTGGGGAACCTGTTCAGTGCCCAACAACTCTCTGGGTGAAGAACCTTTTTCTAATATCCAACCTAAACCCTTCCTGACACAACTTCAAGGACATTCCCTCGGGCCATGTCACTGGTAACAACAGAGTTGATCTGTTGATCTGTTGATCAGTGCCTGCCCCTGTCCCCTTCATGAGGAAGTTGTAGACTACGATGAGGTCTCCCTTCAGTCTCCTCTTTTCCAGGCTGAACAGACCAAGTGACCTCAGCTGCTTCTCATATGGCTTCCCCTCAAAGACCCTTCACCATCTTCATTGCCTTCCTTTGGACACTGTCTAAGAGCTTAATATCTTTCTTATATTGCAGTGACTATAATTGCACACAATATTCAAGGTGAGGCCACACCAGGTCAGAGCAGAGCAGGACAACCCCCTCCCTTGACTGGCTGGAGATGCTTTGCCTGATGCCCCCCCAGGACAGGATTGGCCCTCCTGGCTCCCAGGGCACTGCTGACTCATATTCAGCTTGCCCTCAACCAGGACCCCCAGGTCCCTTTCCATGGCACTGCTTTCCACCATCTCATTCTCCAGTCTGTCTGTACATCCAGGGTTGCCCCATCCCAGGTACAGAATCCAGCACTTGCCCTTGTTGAACTCTGTATGGTGATTGGCCAGTCCTCTGACTTGTCAAGGTCTTTCTTCAGGGCCTCCCTGCCTTTGAGGGAGTCATCAGCTCCTCCGAGTTTTGTGTCATCTGCAAACTTGCTTATTATCCCCTTCTAGTCCTGGGTCAAAGTCATTTATGAAGTTGTTGAAGAGCACAGGGCCCAAGATGGAGCCCTGTGGAACCCCACCAGTGACAGGTCACCAGTCTGATGTTACCCCATTCACTCTTATCCTTGTGGATACGAGGAAAAACTGTTACATCATGAGAACAGGGAGCACTACATGCTCACTTGGATGTTTACAGAATTTGTCAGGATAAAGCTTTGAGGAACATCATCTGACCTTGTAGATGTGCCTGCTTTAAGAAGGATGACCTGTCCAACCTGTACTGCTTTCTGATTCACACTGGACAGAGAGGAATCCCTACCAAATTCTGATCTCCCTAAAGCAGTGGAGAGAAGCTTTCTTTCTTTGGAGCTCTGAGTCCAAGATGGCACAGATAGAAGGTACAACCCCAGTTGGACCTCCTTTTTTCCTTTTACCTTTGGCATCATCTGCAGGATAATGATAAAGGAATAACAGAAGAGTTTGTCCCTGAAGGCTGTGGCTGAACTTCTGGAGGCTCATACCCCCAGAAGGGAAGTACCCCCAGAGGCTGCAAGCTGTTCTACACAGAAAGCACTGAAGAAGCTCTATATGGATATAAAGCTATGGAAATTTCAGAATACTCTTTGATGGCTTCTCTGGGCTTTGTTAAGGGAAGAGGGAAAGTCTCAGATGATAATGAGAGGAAGACTTGCTCCCAACTGCTTCCATGAAGCACGATAATTCTGGACTACCTATAGGGTATGCAAGCTTATAGAAAATTAACAACATAGAGCAACTTGTTTGGATAGGAGGGGACACTATGCTGCAGTTACTCTGCAGCTGAGCTGACTGCAATACATGCAGATATATCCTAGCTAGATTTAAACTGGCTCACCTGGATGCTCCTGGCGGCATAAAAAAGAGAGCTCCATGCAGACGGCAAAGCCCTTCTGAGGAACACAGCAAACATCAGGTCATTTAGTTCCACTAATTTCTGTGCAACAAGAGCTACTGTCCCAAGGATCCATACAGTGAATTTATTGCCCAAACTGCAATAAATACAGTATAAGTATACCCTAAAATACTGTCTATTTTAAAATGTGATTTGACAAGATTGCCTTTGCTACAGGAATGTTTTTTCTTTGTTTCTCCATCCTGATCAGAAGCCCCAGGTTTGTTCTTTAGAACCAGAAAGAGAAAAAGCCATGACAATAGCATATCCAAAACTTAAATGATGAAATGATGAAAAGAAGCAGAACAGAGCTGTGTGAACCAAGAAGCCTTCTCCCTTCCATGAGGCAGCTTCTTTGAAAATCACTTGGAGACACTGAAATTTGGATTGTTGCTTACATTGCCACTTCTGAATGCTTTTAGTGCTACAACATTTGATAAGGTTTTTCCCTAAGAACAAGAGTTTTCTTTTCCAATGGTATGAAATACCAGGAATTGTAGGTAGATGATGCCCTGTAGAGGGTCATATCTGTCACTCATAGGTATTTTTTCCTTAGCCAATATGCTAATATTTTAGAGATAAGAGGAAGGCATAAGATTTCCTAGGCAAGTTTTTCTATTACATTGGCCCAAGCACCAAGGGCACAAAAGATTTACAGAAGTGTTGGTGTGTGTCGTGGTTTTGCCCAACCGGCCAGCCCCTGGGGCTGGGAATGGTTTTGTCCAGGTGAATTTCTGAACAAGAGTCCAATTAAAACTCTCAGTAACGCCTTTGCCAATTACATATTTAAGAAAACGGAAGAAAAGGGTAGTGTCGCAGTTGAAATTAGGCAGCCATGTAGGAAAGAGGTGGCGGACTCGAGGAGGGCTGGGGCCCCTCCTCCCCTGGCCCTGGGCCTGGGGCAGGTGTAGCACTGAAGCCCCCCCCCTTCTTTCTTGCAAGAGAGTGAAGAAAAAAAAACTTTAAAAGTCGAACTGCTGAGACAGAGACCGCAGCAGAAGAATTCTGGCAAAGAGATAATGAAATGTTCAAGGCCAGAGCTGCAGCAGGAGAGAGAGAGAAGAGAAATTGGAAAGGGGAAGCTACTTCTTCCCCGTTTCGCTCTCTCCCTTTAGCAGGGAAAAGACTGAAAAATAATCCCTGCTACTTATAAAAGTTTGTGGGGTGAGGAGACCCCCATGCTGCTCGTGGAAGAGCCTACACTGGAATAAGTTGATGCATGAAGAAGCCGAGACTCCATGAGAAACCTGAGGTGAGGCAGAGTCCTGTCGAAGACTTTGTGACCCTTGAAGGGGATGATGCTTATGCCGGAGCGAGGACGGCTCGGATAAGCTTGGGATCTCAGTGAGAGATCCATGCTGCTAGTGCTGGAGATTTGTGACCCTGAGAGAACCTCACGCTGGAGCAAGAACGGCTTGGGTGAGATTTTGGGATCCATGTGTGTATGGGATCCGTGCTGCTGTTGAAAATTTGTAACCTTGAGAAAGAACCTTACGCCGGAGCAAAGAACGGCTCAGGTAAGATGTGGGGATCCAAGTAAGAGATCCATGCTAGACCCATGCTAAGAGGTCTATCAAGGACTGTTCTCCCATGGGAAGGGACCTCCATAGGGAACAGGAGTGGACTTATAAGCCATTATCCCCTGTAACCTCATGGAAGAAGATCCTTAGTAGCCAAGTGTCCCCTTGCAAGCCTATGGAAGGAAAAATCTTCAAGACCTGGGTAACCCCCCAGCCTCCAGTCTTAGCCCAGGAGGGGGGTAGGCCCAGCCCTGGAGGCCGACACAGAGCTAGAGAGAAATGAAAAAGAGTTCCAGCTGTGATGAGGGTGCTGCAGAATTACTGGAGAGAGAGCTGGGACTCTGAGAATGGAGAAAAGGACTGCTTCTCCTCCTTGGACTGATATAAAAGGGGGAAGGAGTATTTCTGTAAATACTTAGTACTTTTCCTTAAGTAGAATTATTGTAGATGTAGTTCTTTAGTAACTTTTATTTTAATCTTGCTAGTAATAAATGTTCATATTATTTTCCCCAAATTCAGTCTCTTTTGTCTGCATAAACCTCCTCTCAACTAATAGTAATTGTGTGGGGGGTGTGAAAGCAAACTGACCCAGAGCAAAACCACGACAGTGTGAAGGAACAAAATTCCAAAGTGATTGTTTCCATAGTGAATATGATCATTGTTAATCACAGTCTCTCTGAGTTTCACAGAGTGTACAAACTTGCAGCTGATAGGACTCATATTGGACTAGGCAACCCTCAAAAAGAAGGCCAAATTCATAGAGAATGACACCACCTTCAACCACAGAATCTGAAATCAAACCTGGAATTCCAGCTCCTTGCTCACTTGCCACCCACATATCCAGTGCCCTTAACTACCTGTTGTATCCTCTGACTGTACAGCTTAAGATTTATGTACTTTCTAAATTAGATATTTTCTGTTAGACCAGACCTGGATTCAGATCTCTGGTCCAAACCAAGCAGTGGAGACACCTCTGCCAGCTGAGGGGAATACTTGGTCCAGGTCAACACTCTGACAGACCTAGGGGTGTAAGAAAAGTATTAAGAGCCAGTGTGGTGATACTTGTAAATTCCTTTCAGAAGTGCCAGACTCTTCTCATACTTTGCAAGGGTGACATAGCCATCTCTCGTAGGGGACTGGATTCATAATAGGACAGATAAAGTAGTGTTACGGTGGCTAAGTCTCCTTCAGTGGATTTGGTCCATGAAAGGTTAATCCACCCATTCTTCTTTGCTTGGTGAAAGTGGGATTAAAGATGGAGATGTGGTTACCACCTAGTTGAAGTTGGGCGATTAGTAATTGACTAAGAATAGTATTCTTGTTAATAACTGGGGATCAGTAATGGAGGCAGAATGGGTATGGGTGTGGGTCTGGTGTGGGTTTTGTAAATGGTACATCTATATAGATGACCAATGAGTGTCAATAGACTATATCCATACCACTGGATATATTCTTGTACATATACATTCTTACACATCTTGCATATTCTTTAAAGTTCTTGTACATTAATTAATATAATTGAGCTTTAGAGAGTTTATTATAGTATGATGTGGCCAAATACTAGATAAATCCAAGCAAACCGTAATCAGTCAGAGTGCTACCAACTCACAAAAACTGATATTAAAGATGCAAGAAGATAGTCCTCCAGCCAGTGGTGAAGAAGTCTCTGCTTGATTTCTTGCTGTGCAGGGTAATAGAGAGCCAGGCAGAGGGTTGGCAGAATGCAGTCACCTTGGAGGAAGGGAGATGGGAGCATCTTGTGTCTCAGGCTGTTGATGCTAGTGGCTTTAGGATCGTGTCTTGTGATGCACCTGAGAGCTATGAGCAGCCTGAGACAAAATTATCACTTGTTGCTTGCTTATCACCTTTAGTACAAGGCCTCAATAAAGAGGAGAGATAAAAGAACACAGTGCCCCCAAATGCCATTTCTATTATTAATATTCATGGCCAAAAGTCCTGCATATAGAAAGACATATAGAAGTTAGTTTGTATTTTCTTACTCATGGTCCTTCTCAGTCTTCTGCAGTAGTTGTTCCTGCAGGCATCTTCTTTATATGGCATTTCCTCGCAGGCTTTTATGCTACAAACAGGAATGAACGGACATCATCATGGGCATTGGTTGAACTTCAGGAAAAAAAACAAAACAAAACAAAACAAGGAACATTTTTGGAAAGTTCTTTCTCCCCATTGAATAGAAGCAAAGTAGGTAGCATTGCTCGAAGCAGTTTGGGAGGTGAAATGGATGGCTGCTTTGCAGGCTCTCCAGGGGTCACACTCTTTCTGCTGTGGGAACAAGTGAGCTGCAGGTGTTGCTGCAATGCAAATCTCAGCCACGACTTTGATCTAGGGCTTCTTCACCAGTGTTCAGAGTTCAGCCAGGGCATGTACAAAGCAGAGCACTCCTGGACGCTGCTCTGCGGCTGCAGCCATACACAAGGGGAGGCACAGTTGCCTTCTGGAACCCTCAAAAGTTTTCTTTCTTCCTATTTTTTTTTTTTTAAGCACTTAAGCCCAACTGCTAATGGAATTTCATGATTTTAAATAATTTACATTTCCATCTGGTTTGAAAAACACCAGGTGGAGATTGCAGATTAGGATGAGTCTAAGTGGAAGGAAATGTTTATTTAAAATATTAAAGCTAAAACCAAACATTTATGTGAACCATGTTTTTGCTGTCCATTGTGCTGTGTTTTTGTATCTTCTCTGCTATCACTTTAAATGTGCAAATAGTATTTTGTTTTTAATTGGGTGTTTTGCACATGTTGCTAATCATTATGAATGGGGGAGAGGAGGACAGAGCGGGGTACAGGAGTGAGGGAGAGTCCATACTAGAGGGTGAAAGAATCAGAGACTGAAGAACGCTTCAGCATGAGCTTTTATCATTACATCTGCTCCTTTCTGCTCTTCTACAGACCCTGCTAACTTGCCTAGTTGGAGGTGAAAATAATTTGAACCTAAATAAAACAGGTTATACAAGGATGATTTTAAGGGAAAACATGCAACTCCCAAAGACTGATGAGGGTTTTGTTAGGGTAAAGACTGATGGTTTGCATAGTCCAAACCACCCACATGGACAAGAACTTTCCTTCTCTCCCACTTGCCAGCTGGCAAGCTTTTTTTTAAAATGGGGGATACTGAGCTGTGGTTTGTATAACTGCTTCTAATACTTGATCCTTAGCTGCCAGTTCCTTGTTGCACTTCCCCAAGTACAGCATGAAAACATGAGCTCACAGTGAGGAGCTATATAATAGTGCTGTTCCCAGAGTTGCTGAGACACCTTTTTACCTGTGCTTTGAAATATTTCATTCTATGAAACCACATCTGATACTCATCTTAAACCCAGCCCTTCTCCCCTAGCTAAAATCCTTGCGTTTCAGTTCTCTGGAAATGGGATGTTTACAATTTCGTACAGTTCAGTAGAAGCTGTACAGACTTTCTGGTTGGTGCATGCCTTAGCATGACATGACTCAAAATCAAACCTACATTGTAATGATAGCACGGAAGGCTAAAACTTGCCTTTGGTGAGCAGAACTCCAGACACCAATCAGTGAAAAGCATGAGTAACACAGATTTAAGATTGCATTAGGAAAGTTGTATTTGTATCAAATAATTTAAATGTAGACCAATGTTACTCGTGCTTGCAAATTCCTGATTCAGAGATGCCAATGGCTCGGAGACAAGACCTCTACCAGCCTGTAATCTGAGTCTGATTTACTTGCCACAAGTAAAACAACTCCAGTTGCTCCAAGTTTTGTCCAAGGATGGTAATACAGCTTTTTACTGTACGCAAATAGGTCACATTTTTACCATTCAGAGTTCTGTTAGAACATGAAAACTCTTTGCTACTTTGATGAGATTTGACAAAAAATAGAACCAGGACATTGACTTTTTGTCTGTGTACTGTGAACCCTACTGTCCTAAGACACTGCCAGGCAGGTGAAGAGTGGGGTAGACACTGAAAGTTATAATATGCCTTGGTAGATCCCAAATGTAATTTGTGATGGCTCTAAGTTGAACTATGATGCAGAGGACCAATATATGTTTTTCACTGTACATGAAATATCAGATTCTTTTTTTTTTTTGGTGAAAATTTGACTCCAAAACCAGCTAGTCTGAAAGTTTCATGAACAATACATTGGTTTGTACTTGGATAGATGAATACTAGAAAAAATAAAATTTTCTGCAGAAAATGTACATGGATTTACCAAAGGAGAGGATGAATATCATAAGCAGATTTTAATTTGGTGAGTTTGCAGCAGAGCAAGCTGACAGGTATAAAGCAGTAGATGTAATTTATTAAGACTGAAAGATTTACTGCTTGGAGAAAATTCACTTTGTACAATCAGTCAGATGCTGCTCATCAAGAGTCAATAAAATATTTTTGTAGGTGAAAAAAGTTTAGAAGGTTATTGGTTATCTTTACTGTCCTGAGGTAATTGCAAAGGTATGTGTGTTCTAGGAATTAGCGTTGAGTAACTCTCTATACTGGTGACTCCAAAGAGAGAGTATCAGTGAACATTTGCCAGTTACAGTAAAATGAAAGATTTTATTAATACCAGGAGAAGCATGAGATTATATTTAAGATGAGGCAAGAATTGAAAGTGGCTTTGGTCATTTAATATACTGCAGCACTGGAAGTATGATGAGGGTTGATATTTTCAGGGATCAGTAGGCGCCAATCACAAATCAGGAAAATGAAATGATTTTTGTAAGAATCAAGAAAAGTTAGCGCTCAAGCCCTGAAAACATATGACAACACCTGTAGATAAACTAGAGGGGCATTTTTGTACTTAAGAGCTATTTGGATTTTGTATGTTATGGTCAGGTCTACATTCTCTCTTCATCATTTAGTTCCCTGATCCGAGGACTCTGCCTCTTGACTGCGAGGGGTTATGGGAGTTATCTTTAAAGGTGTCAGTTTCTCTCCCACATCCATTATTTTTATAAACAGCTTTTACCATACTTCATTAATAGTAATCGCCTGTGCAGCCTTTGCAGTCGGAGACATAGCTGAGAGCTCTTCATCTGTACACATGAAAGAACTTGCATTTTGTTGATTTGCATCTTGAGTTTCTCCAATACTGGAATGTGCAGTAGGTGACTTTAAATGACTTTCTTCTTGTTTCCATCCCATTTGGGGAAAAATAGTAATCTCAGAAAAATACCCTCTAAACAATATCATTAAAGGTAAGTAAACTAATAACACATAGATTTTAGTGTTTGCTGGTTTGTGTCAGTGTCTGGTAATACAATGAATAATTCATATCAAACTAGTAGAATGTAACATTTACATAAAATAATACTTTGCAAATTTATGGTAAGTACTAATTACTTGCCTTATTTGCCATGACTATGATATTAAATATTCATAAAAATGTGATTATTTCTTTGATTTGGCAGGCATTTAGATTTCTCTACAGCTTTTCACACTGCTAATTTTAATCCAGTAAATTATCTGGAAGAAAACAGTATGCAGCCTAAAAACTGTTCAAAATTCACTCCAACATTGAGCACATTATGGACGTAATGATCCATTACAACCAAACTTCAAGAAGATCTTGCAAGAAAACTGAGAATTAAACAAAGAAATATGGAGACTATCATCATTATTTATCAGATATATTTATTAATAGTTTAGAATTTTATATACATAGAATTTTTTAAAATAATTGTACTCACTTTTATATATTATATTTTTGTGAAGTTACGTTTTATAAAATTCTTCCTGTGGTAAATCTGTTACTCATCTTTATTCTTGGTTAAAATATTCTATATTTTAACTAGTACAGGGAACTGAATTCTGTCTTTTGAATACAAGAGACATATGCTTATTTTTAATGATCATTTAGGAAATAATCCTTGTGAACATCACTCGGGGTTGCATGACATACAGTATTGATGTCACTTTGCACTTAAGTGTATGTATGAACATGTGTGTGTATGTGAATATATATCCTGATTGAAAGGCTTTAAAGCTGCCTGCACAATTAAATCTTCATATCTGTCTGTGAATGTTTAGTACCTGTTCCTGTCCCTCTAGCTGTGTAATGTGTATGCATGTAAATCTACAACATTTTAACTAATAAGAATAAAGTATCGAAGGCTGTGTACTACATGTTTTTTTTTATATATGCCCCAGAAAGGAGAGAAGGAACAAAAGGAATCAGAAATGTTGGTTCTTAGACCATCATGCTTATATTATTTTCCTGCATTGTTTGCATCCTTTTCTGTTGTTTCTAGCAGCAGAGGAATAAACAGTGAATTTAAATGAGGTAATATAACCAAAGACAATCATCTTAAGGCAGCAGCAGCAAAACAAAAAATCGAAAACTTGTATGTATAAAGATTTCTATAATGGAATAGAAAATAATTATGTATATTAGAGACACACATACATACATTATTTATGCAATATGTGTAATATGTGTCTGTAGCTGCAGAATTATCTTTGCAACTTTTATAATCATCGAAGCCTGTCCTTGTTTCCTGTCTTTTTTTTTTGCGGTACAGATTTTGTACTTAATAAGGTTTGTTGTCACCACACTTACTCTCAGCTACTTGTCCCCTCAGCTACTCAATGGCTTGCTACCCAGGGATAGCCCCCAGGAGAGGCTCTCAGGGAGGTGTGCCTCCATCACTGGACACCTGCTCAATTAAAACTTTGCTACTCATCAAGCTCCACTGAAATATGTGTGAAACTTTCAGAGATAAGCAAATGTTTTAAAACCTTTGATTAAAAGTTAAACTGATGACTGATAACTTGCAAACAGCACCACTAACCATATGTAAAATACAGAGTTCCTCTATCACTGCTTAAAATAAACATTTGGAAAAGGTTTTGATATATCAATCTGCTTCTTTGCTGTACAAATAAGGAATGTGAAATGAAATGTAACTCTGTTAAGTCTAAACACAAGAAAACAAATTTTGTCTTTGGTCTTAAACAGCTCAGTCCTGAATAAGACTTTCAGGATTTCAGCAAGCCATGCAGGTTACTGGAGCAAAATTTGGGTTCTAGAACTGCATCTGCTGTCATAGCCTGCTCAGTACTGTCCCAAGCATAGGATATGTCACTTGAGCACTTTGGCACTGAAATCTCTTGGAGCATTTTCCCCCATGGCAGAATTGAAATAGAGCTGGGGCATGCAGTGTTTGCCCTGTACTGATAGAAAGTGCCCACCGGGAGACCACTGCTCCTGATTCCAGCTGTACCCAGGGTTCACAGGTTGGTAAAGCTCCCCAGAACAGCTCTCTGCTGAATTCCTATGGTTTCACAATGCCTCTTTCTCTACATGAGGAATTTAAAGGGCAGAGGGTATTTGATGAAATTTTATGCCTAGCAGACCAGTTGGTGTTTAAGGCATGCCATGTAAAGATGACTACTTTCTAGCTAAATCAGTCAAATGTCAAATAGATAAAATTAATCTAAAAAAAGAAGATGTCTATCAAAAAAACCCCAATATCGTGCTGTCCAGCAGGAGAAAGGGAATGTTCAGTGGACATATTCTACATTTATTCTGCTACCAGTTTAGGCAATCCATGGTTCTTTCTACTCCTCTGAGTGGAGTTTTTGACCTTAAATTAATGTGAGACATAGTAGCCCTAATTTCCCTGTGTTGAAGGAAAAATCCCTCTGAAAGCTTGTTCAGGTAGTTTTTTATATATACAAATGCTAGCACCTTGTCACCTGTGAAGATACCATGTAATTAAATTCCTTCTGAAGCTGTACACTTACTGACATGTCTTTTGTAAGTGAAATGAAATCCTTTGTTTTTACATGTTTTGACAATGTGAAATGGGGACAAGTGAAGCAGAGAGTCTTGAAATCCCCCGTGAAGGTCTAATGGAGCCTCTTCTGGTTGCTTTGTACTAGTCTCAGGGGTAAAAACAGAGTTCATTTAAAAATAAGCATTTCCCTTATGTTAAGACGTGAATCTATTGATTTGTATTTGTATTCTCCAAGAAAAATCGCTGATCCCTTCAAATGGGAAAAAACCTTATGTGTGGCAATCCTATGAGCTGTGTAAAAGAGGCCGCTTGCTCAAAGCCAAAGGGAAGCCAGAGGAAAATGGCATACAGGAGGTCAAAGCCGTTCACATGGCTCATCGACAGCTGTTTGCACCATATGACAGATCTAAAGGCAACTTCAGAGCTGTCTGTACAATATGTGGAGCTTACCAGAGATACAGAAGTGGCTGCTTTAATGTCATTTCCCATAAAAAAAGTTGGTAAAGTTTGCACTGTGTTTTATGGATTGCAGTGCCAATGATAGCCCTAATTCACGATCTTGACTAACCTGATCTCTGCCTATGACAAGGTTACCTGCTTAGTGGATGAGGGCATGGCTGTAGACATTGTCCACCTTCAACACCATTTCCTCCAGCATTCTGCTGGAGAAGCTGTCTTCTCCTGGCTTAGGCAGGTACACCGTTCAGTGGGTAAAAAATTGGTTGGATGACTGGGCCCAGAGAGTTGTGGTGAATGGAGTTACATCCACGGGTGGCTGTTTGTGAGTGATGTTCCTCAGGGCTCAGTGTTGAGGCCAGTCCTGTTTAATGTCTTTGTCAATAATCTGGACAAGGGGATTAAGTGCACCCTCAGTCAGTTTGCAGACAATAACAAGTTGGTCATGAGTGGTGATCTGCTAGAGGGCAAGAAGGTTCTACAGAGGGATCTGGACAGGCTGGATCAGTGGGCTGAGGCCAAAGGTATGAGATTCAGAAAGGCCAAGACCTGAACTTTGGTCACAACAACCCCACACAGGCTTGGGGCAGAGCATCTGGAAGGCTGCCCATCGGAAAATACTGGGAGTGCTGGTTCACAGCCAGCTAAATGTGAGCCAGCAGTGTGCCCAGGTGGCCAAGAAGGCCAATGACATCCTGACTTGTATCAGCAATAATGTGGCCAGCAGGACCAGGGCGGTGATTGTCCCTCTGTATTCAGCTCTGATGAGGTGGCACCTTGAATCCCAAGTCCAATTTTAGGTCCCTCATAGCACGAAAGACATTGAGGTGCTGGAGTGAGTCCAGAGAAGGACAATAAAGATAGTGAAGGGTCTGGAATACAAGTCCTATGAGGAGCAGCTAAGGAAGCTGAGCTTGTTTAGCCTGGAGAAACAGAGACTAAAGGGGGACTTTATTTCTTTCTATAACTACTTGAAAGGAGGTTGTAGTAAGGTGAGGGTTCTCAGGTTGCACCAGGGAAGGTTTAGACTGGATATTAGGAAAAATTTCCTCATGGAGAGGGTGGTAAATCTTTGGAACAGGCTGCCCAGGGAAGAGATTGAGTCACCATCCCTGGAAGTATTTAAAAGCCATGTATACATGGACCTTAGAGACATGGTTAAGTCGTGGACTTGGTTGGCAGATCTTAAAGGTCTTTCCCGGCCTTTTCTATGATTTTATGATTAATCCTGACAAAAAGAGACAAGGAAGACTTGGAACTGGATATTCACTGTACAGGAAGTTCTTTGAGCACACAGCTCCTGGCATCACTTTTGTGCTGCTCAGCACTAAGTCTGTATCTTAGCCTGTTTTTCCTAATTTTTCTTATATTGGAAACACAAGAATTAAAGAAAAATTGCACATGTTCTTGCCTTAACTTTCATTTCTCTGAAGCTCACTTGGGTTCAGCTGGCTGGAGTCACACAAGAAACAAGTGTGATTGCAGCCTGTGGTTATCTTGTAAGACTGAGCGACAGTAGGTGAAAAACCAAACCAAAATTATACCCATTAACCACTAAGTGAGGGTTGTAGATGTCACAATATAATAAAACTATTAAAATATTTTCACTTCATGTGATTCTATACAATTGTTAGCTAACTATTTTTTATAACTTTCTCCTAGCAGACAGTAAGACTTATAGAGGAAAAGAAATGAGTTAGGAGAACTTTGAGAACTTTTCTTTTTGTAATTAATTCTGCGACTGCTGAAATACAGGTTAGTTAAAATTGTTCTTAAAAAATAAAAGCAGAACATTCCAGTCTTGCCTAAGGTCCTTCTGCATCAAGTTATAAAGATGCTTTTCATTGCCTAAATTGAATCATTAAACCCTGATCCTGCAAATTTGTTTACACAACATTTAGTGATCCAAATAACATCACTTATATTCAAAACTACCCAGGTTCATCAGGTTTCTGAGACATGGTGTATTCTTAGTACCTAAGATCCTGACCTGCATAAACTCCCTTGTCTCATTCTGGAGGCTGATACTTTTATGCATGGTTTGTGAGGTAGATAGCTCATACAATTCCGAGATGAAATGCTCTGTATAAATAGTTAATTTATTTCAACGTGCATTACCACTACATCTCAAGACACATACCAGAGCCCATCTTGTGCTGTCCTGCTGGAAAGACAATCTGCCACAAGTCTGGACTTTAAGGGATCATTTTGAGAAGTGTTGGAATTGCTATATGCAGAAATAGATGTGTTGCAAACTTCAATCACTGTAGGAAACCTGCTAGAAAATGTGGCTGCTCAGTTAATGAATCTGGAGAGTCAGATGGGCATATTGAAAGAACATTGGAATGCACAGAAACTAAATTTTCACCTGAGGAGCTCAGCATGACATTTTCCAAGGTTCATGAAACATTATTTGAATGTCTTACTCTTAACTTTTGCCCCCTTCTCTTCACTTGAAATGTCTTCTTCATCTAGAGAGGCAGGGTGCAATCATGGGAATATAGCACTAGTTCTTTCTTGATAATGCTTTTATAAGTAAAGTTGGAAGTTGTCGGGACTTCCTTCCCAGAAATAATTCCTCAGAGTCATTATTCTTCCTATTTAGTAAAGAAGCATCTTTCAAAATTGCAGTGGGCTCCTATGTCTAGGTTGACCAGAACTGTCCGTACTATGGAAACTCTCTTTTCCTCATAGAATGAGCATCAGAGAAGATGGAGATGGGACTTGCCAGCTCCAACAGCCAGGCCCAGCAGACACAGATAATTCTCCTCTGAACCCTGAAGTCTTCTGCTAGTGAATATCCTCTTTAGCTATAGAGCAGTTGAAACTCACCTTGGGGGTTGTGCTGGCAGTCTCTGACTTTATGAGATATAACAGTTCTTATTCTTGCACCACTCACATGGAGTTCCTCTGAAGAGAAGTACAGAGCAGCATGTTCAGAGACAGAAAAATTACAGCTGACTGTAATTTATGGCATTGCTTCGTAAATGATGTATAGCTGAGTGAGATTTCTGACATATTAACTACATTTTAAAAGACAATTAGCTGAAAGGGACTTAAAAAAAGTATTTATTCAATATTCTTTATGGTGAAAATCAGGGCACTGGTGCAAATCAGTCTTTGTCCATATAGATTCCTTTAAGGGCAATAAATACGAAGAGGATAGATTAAAGATAGATTAGAGGATAGATTAGATAGATAGATTAGATAGAGGTGAACACTCTTCTATGCATGCATCTAACAACTAAACACAGGAAAAATGGATTCCCAATATATCTTTTAATAAATCAATACAATTATAATACAAATTATATAAACAATAGCATATAGGTAAGAAAAACCTTTACTGAGACAAAATAATGCAGAAACATCATGTAATGTGTAGGTGAATATGATCTTAGAGGTATTTTATATATTTTTTGCTTATATCAGTAGAACCAAATTGAGACTGGATCCCACAAAACACTGAAATTATGAATATTAAATTGGTGATACACAGAAGATTAAGTATGTTGTACAAAGGAGATAATCCTTTGTATTGAAAAATGTAAAAGTAGGTGGGACTTTAAATGTATAAATGAAGATTCTTTTTGACCTTATTTTGGTACTTCCGCTAAGTGTGGGGTTGCATCAGGAAATGCTGCACAGGAACTGCAATCGATATTCTTTTCAGTTTCTTCCAGAAGTAGTTCTGGTATACTGAGGTTGTTTTTTTTTTTTTTTTTTTCCCTGGATGTTCCAAGTTATATAGAAAAGATATCTCTACTCTAAGCCATTTGAATGACTGGAGGACTCTGATGATAGAGACATAGAGTGGATAGAGTGCATATTCTGCTGCAGAGGTCTTTATACTGTGAAATTGATGGCTGATTGCAAAGCAGCCTGAAGATCTAATTACAATTGGCAACCAGGAGATGAGGGAAGACTGCAGACAATTTTCCTCTATTTTTATACACAGTCCTTGTGGCATTCACATTGCTTTCAATAAGTGGGCTTCTGGCAAAAACTGTCAATGACGGTAATCGTCTGGATGACTGGCTTCAGAGAGGCTGTAAGGCTGACCTTTGCTATTGGAATCATCACCGTCATCAGCATGGGGATGCACTGTGCCCCAAAGCTGGAACAAGGGCTGTAACTCGGCGGTAACTGCTGATTGTTAATGACAATGCTATTGATGATGAGATTTTGTTTGTGTTTGCTTGTGTTATTCTGGGCTTAACACTACTGTGGTGAATATTAAAGCTAAAATGGGGAGGAAATATGTGGCACAAGTAAGGAAACCAAACATTTCCTGCTATTCTGCTACATCTACCTCACCTAATACATAATCAGAAGGTGTAGCACCCTTCTGTTTGAAAGGTAGGGCATAAAATTCAGTTTGATTTAAAATTACTTAAAATCCTGGAGCTAAACAGTCCACTCTTAAGCCTATTGCACTATCCAGTGAGCACTATTACAGCTGTGTAATTGTGATTACATCTCACCAATGGTGGAGATCAGAGATGCTGAATAGGACCAAAATATCAGTTTAGATACTTGCAGATGTTCTCTGTGAAAGTGGTGAGGTGAAACTGGAGTGAGAGCACATACAGGATACATAGGATTGTCTAGAAATGCTAGGGTCAGAATGCTCTGCCAAGGTTGTAACAGTCTTAGACTTAGTACTTTATTTTCATAATGAGCATGAAGGATTATATCCTATCTCGTTTCAATTTTTAGAAAAGTTAATATTTACATAAAAGATGCTATCCTCTGGATAGATATGACTAAACATCACAAAAGTTAGTGTACGGCTAGCACTTCTTTAAGTGTTTCTTTAGTCTTCTCATTCTTTCTAAAATTTGAAAATACAAATTAAAATGGCAAGACCAGGAAGCCAGAAGATGCCAACGGACTTGATAAATAGGATGCAAATCCTTTCCCTGGAGCCTCTTCCCAGAAACAGGCTAAATTGTTTTGGTGAGGAGCACCACTGTCACTCATGTTGTACTCCTTTGGATAAATAAAGTGCTATCACTAATGCAGCATCTTTCAAGATCAGTAAATTCACATTAAAATAATTGGGCCAAAATAGTTTCTCCTTTAACTCTACTGCCCTGTTCAGCTAGTACCAGATTTGAGTTTCTTTAAAATTTGAACCTGCAAGATGAATTTCAATTATATGCAAATCAATTCTGGCAACACCAACGTATATTTTGGTCTCAATACAGGTAGGAGGATGATTGTTCTTCCTTTTATATTTGAGGGCCTTTTGGGCCTATCAAGATGGCTACTAAAAACGCCTACTGTATCATGTGATTTTCTGAAGTGTAATTAAAGATGTGTGGTCATATATATCAATAAACAATTTCATGGCCAAGCCTGTGCAGGTATTCCTGAGACTACATCGTACAGGAGATCATCTTTACATGGAAGGTAAGAATAGGAATAGTGACAATGTACAAACAGAAAAGGCTGTTACCCCTCACCTTGTACAAATTTTCATGTTAATGGCTTATTGCCAAGTCACACACAGCCTGTTTTACTATGGAAACCAGTGGCACATTGTGAGCCCTCTTCCCCAGCTTAAACTGTGTCCTCAGGACCAGAGCTTAACTTCACCATCTAAACTGATGTAGCATTTTCCTCTTCTCTGTGGAAGTGGTTTTGTTATAGAAACATCTAGTAACTTATAGGGGTGAAACCTCTTCTTTTGCCAGCAGTTCCCAAAGCCCCTTCCAAATGCAACACAGGAGTAAGCAGAAGTCAGACAATACAATTCTGTGAACATCCTTAAAAGCTGTGGCTTGCACTTCCCACATAGCAGAGCAAAATTCAACGCTCATTCAGGGTTCTTACTACAGAAGATGTAAATTACTGCAGAACGCTTTACTAACCTTTTGAAACACTGGTGGGTAAATATGTTATGTTGGGACCAGTGCTTAAAATGGAGTAAGATCCCACAAAGACAACCCCGAGACTAGCTCAGTTGTTTAGAGCATCGTGCTAATAACACCAAGGTTGCAAGTTTGATCCCTCTACCAGCCATTCACTTAAGAGTTGAACTCAGTGATTGCTGTGGGTCCCTTCCAACTCAGAGTATTCTGTGAAATCTGTGAAACATGCCATAAAGCTTGGGGGACTACTCTTAGTGACTGCAGTTTCTGTGAAATATTCCACACACATCATATGTTAATGAGGCCTTAAAACTTATGAGGACAGGAGAAAAGCAAGGTACTGCACTAAGACCACTGATTAAATTAAGCCATGAAATTACTGCCTATTATGAAAAATGCATGCTCATTTTAATGTTATCTCCTTTCCTCTCTTCCTCTGTGTTTGTGTATTACATCTGTATGTTGTCTGGTCATAAACCTGGCTTGTAAAATCTCGGTGGAGGAATCTGTTTTTATTACAGCATGTGTGCACAGCCCCAGACGCAGCGACGGTCCTTGTTCTTGACAGGCATGTCTCTGCTTGAGGACAGTGTAGACTGTCAAAAATGTACCTCTCAGAAGTAACCCTACAATACCATACAACTGTCCTGCCCTTCTCATTCAACTGCTGAACTGCATTTGCACTCAGAAGAGAGCCCACTCATCTCCCCACAGCACTTTCAAACCACTCTGTTGATTGTATAGGATCAACCTGTAGTTTTGCCAGTTGCAGCCCCACCAGGGCTAATAAGTGATACTTCAGAAGATGGCAAATACCTCCCACCGTGCAGCTAAATGATTATGTGGTGCTGTATATGGGAAATACTTCTTTTCTATGGGACACCAATGTTATTTCAGAGACACTGAAATAGTAATAAGGCTCTTTTTGTTTGTTTTTCTTGGGGTTTTGTTTTGGGTTTTTTGTTTGTTTGGGGTTTTGTTTTGTTTTGTTTCGTTTTGTTTTTAAAGTGTGTTTGTATGAGCATATAGCAGAGGTGTAAAATGTACAGCCAGGTCTTTCCTGCAGTGTTGCCCAAGGGGTGTTGGGAACAGAAGTGTGTTCCTCACATTTTGTTTTATGGTGAGGTTTATTCTTTGCAATGTTTTTGAATATTCAGCCAACACTTCAGCACTCCCTACCTTCCTCTGGGTGTTTGGGAAGGCAGGCTCTTCACAAGCAGCTGTTCGTTGTGGTGCCGCCAAGGTCCTTCGCTGCATTTCCAGTGCTGGAATTCAGCATTACCAATAATTTATGTATGTATATCTTCAAAAATGTCAAAAATAAACCCCTAAAAAACTGAACCTGCCCTCTGAAGGTTTAAATATTTCAAAGTAGCATTTCAATGACTTTGTTGTCCTAAATTCCTTAGTATTTTATAAAAGAACAGGTTTGCTCAATATTTTTCAAGCACTTGAAAAATAGACAGTCAAAGGAGTTTTGCTGGGAATAAAGAAAAGAATTGTTGGCTACAGAAAAAAAATATTTCCCACAAAGAATTTAAGTAAAATAGAATGTTTAAACCCAAAACCAGCAGTGGATCCCCAGCCAAACAATGTACTGCTCTGATGGAGGATCACAATTAAAAATGAAGTGCTACATTATTTCCCAACACAATTTGTGACTAAGTAGGAAAAGCCTACCCTTCATATGATTCAGCTCTGTGTCTTTAGATGATATAAACCCACAGACTTATCTAATAATTACTTTTGAATGTGACAATATATTTTTCTTCTGTATGGTATTTTGTCACACCCTAGAAAATGTACAAGTGACGTAAGAAAGACAGTACAATGCTTTGGTTTCCCAGTTTGGCCAATTTCTGGACTGAAACTTTTGTTTTTTTTAATAAATGGTCTTCAGTTGGCTTTAAAATATTTTCCCTGAAAGGTTTCACACTAGACTAGCATTCATCTAAAAAGCCACACACAAATGCCTCATTAACAGCTGTGTTAATAGTGCAGCCAGTTCTAGTGTCACCCCGGTGCTGTGTTGTGATTAGTAGCATACACAGCATCCTCTCTTGCTTCTGGATATTTGCCTTCCCAGAGTGGACGGGGAAACCCTGGCCTGCATGCAGCTGGTCAGAAAGGAATAGAGAGCTGTGGGTCATGGTGGCCACTGGGCAGCCTGGGGATGGCAACCAACCCGCCAGAGCTGGGGCACAGTGGGAAGGCTGTCCCTTAACAGCATGAGACCTGGTCCCATGGTGTGATAGACTGGAAAAAAGTTACTGCTGGCTCGAAATGACTGCGTGTGTGGGAGGTGACAGATGAGGTTCTGCCAAGGTGGAATGGTGCTCTCCCTCATATCCTGCCTCCTTGAGAGCCTCTAGTGCAGCTCTCAGTCGCCGGCACACCTTAACCCCACACCATACCCCCTGGAGCCCCTAACTCAGATCCCAAATGGCTGGAAGGCCAGAAGCCCCACCTTGGCACGGTGGCCACCGGAGTCCAGAGCAAATAAAATCAACACCATGAGGCCTCCACATTGTCATGGCCCTATTGTGCTTGGATTTGTAGTAGCTGGTTCTATGCTGGATCTGACATGGTATCGACAATTCTCTCTTTCTCTTGCTTGCTCTCTTTTTCTTTACTTCTTCTCCTAATTCGCTTTTCTTAATATTTGGGTAACTTAAATCAGGATGGACTGGAATTTGGTAAATCAATGCTTTGCGAAATGCTTTATGTTGATTGAATGTTTGCTTTAAACTTTTGCCAAGTTCTCTTATTTTCCAAAGCTTACCAGTATAAGTGTGTTATTTTGACCTCCTGAAAAAGTAATAACATTTTCCCGTGTGTAGCCTCAAGGTATAAAAGAACCTAAGGCCCTTTTAATAAATCTGTTGGGTAGATTTTTGGGGCCTTACGTATTTTTGGCATAAAAGCCCTTCCATGAGCTCACGGGGTGAGCCTGGGGTCTCACGCATGGTCCTCACCGTGCAGTGTGCCATCATCTGGAAAGCCACACATAAAATATCTGCCTGATTTTCTTCAATAAGCACAAGTTAGAGGTTAATAACGTGGGGATGTTTGATTCCCTGCTGTTTTAAATAATTTCATGGGGAACCTAATATGATAGGACACCAGTTAGAAAGGTTATTATCCTCATCAAACTAGAGCACTTCTTTCTTATTATTTCCCACCAGTTTCTCGGCCTTACACCTCCTCTCCCTACATATACTGCAAATGACTCTTTGAAGGGAAACTGTGGTGGGGTAGAGACAGAAAGCAGGATCTCCAGCTGCTGTCCACTCAGCAGCATTCCTACGGATGTTAATGTTCTTTCCTCACTCTGCCAGAGAGCTGCCAGCACCCTGGCTGTGCTTCCTGACAGCACTGGAGGATGCTCTCACCCTTGCACTCCCAAAGGCTTGGCCAGCAACTCCTCAGCTTGATTTCAATTCTACATTGTCTAAAACATGGGACGACGGTCCTACCACATCCCTTGGATAAGCAATCTGCTTATCTTACATATTTCCTCTTTTTGTTTTTAAAACCACGTAGGGTTGAGGTTTTTTCCAAGACTGTATGGGTGATGTAGCATCCTTGTTTGTATATACTTTTTCTTTCCTTAAACTAAATTTCTGCCTAACTTGGCTTCTCTTTGGCACACTATAGTTTTCTTAGCCTTTTTCCTTCTCTCCCCTTCCTTTTCTCTCCCTTTGGGTGCTTGGGCTCATCTTCTGCCTTTCTTTGCTTTCTCTCTCTTAAAGAATGAGATTTTGTAGCCTGCTTAGCTTTGCAATACAGGTCTTGGGAATGTTTTGTGTGGTTGATAATGGGAGACTGTTTAAAATGGTGCTTGCAAGGATCTACAGTGCCTTGACATAGCTATTTGGCCAAGGAAAAAATAATTTTTTTCCAATAAAAACAGAGGCTGCAGTTCACATTTTATTACTGAAGGAATTTGTCTACATTTATATATATATACACACATATACATAATATATATAGTATATATTTATCTATCTATCTAATCTCACCACACATTTTAATAAATTCCCCTAATTCACCTTTTAATGGCAAAAGGATAGTAGGGAAGACTATTAAAACAGAAAAATATTGAAAAATATTTTTTAAATCCAGTAAAAATATTTTTATAATTTTTTTTAATGAAAAGTGTTGGTTTTGAAAGCAGCAGAGGTAAAATTATTTTGATGTCTTGAAACAGAAATCGCCCTTTTCACTATAGTAACCGTGTGTTAGAGTTTTAAGTTGCCAATAATACTCAAGACAATGTTGTGATTAACTGTAAAATAAAATCATTGTCTGAATTTGAGAAATTTGAAGACACAGTGAGCACCTGAAGTAAGCCCCTGATTATAGTATTTGATTTTATGAAATGCTGGTTACATGGACTGGAAAAAAAAAAAAAAAAGATATGAAAAATTTTTTCAGTGTAGTAGAATCCTGCTAACTGGATTTGAAGGGATGTATATTTCTGGACAATAATATACAGTCCCTCTCTGAGCACTGGGTAAACATTCAGTTCATAAAAACTGATGGCTTAAATGCATTCTTACATATTTTGAAGATTTGCACAGATTTTCTAAATCAAAATCAAATGTATTTTGGTTTTCTTTTAGCAACCAGCTGAAGTGCACATAATACATACAATTTATAAATATAATATTTACAAAAAAAAATTCAAATCCTCCTGGAAGACACATTATTTGCAAATCTATTTGTTCCTTTCTGTTGTGCATTTACGAAGCTGAATACATTGCAGCTGAATCACACCGGGTCTCCATGATCTGAGAGTGAGCCTGAAATCTGGTTACAATTAAATGGCTTCAAGTTATTATGAGCTTCTAGCTGGAGGGGGTCAGGTAGGAGTGGGGCCAATGTAAACAACAATTCCCAAATGATATTAGTGGTAGGAAAGTGAGTGCAACTCCTCCAGAACATTCTGCCTAAAGGCACTTTTGTACAGAATATCATGAGCATTATCCAGCAGCTCCCCCAGTAAAGTTCAAATTCACACTTGCCTGTAAAATACTAAAAGACAGAGATTCAAGGTTTCACTTGTTCTCAAGCACATTATTACCTATGAACCATATTTTAAAATGCATTCTGAGATTTGAGCTAATAATGTGAATGACATTCAGTGAGATTGCCAAATGCTGGTAATTTACTTTCATTTTCACATTAATGTGGGCCCACCTGTGATGAATTGGAAACTAAATAAGCACATCAGTTTTAATTAGATATTTCAGTGGCTGGATCTAGTTAAACAGCAGCATTCATTCTTATCTATTAAACAGTCAGAGACTTCTGCATTCTTCACAGTAAGTTCTCTCTCTTTCCAACTCACCTTTTTTTCATTGCTTTCCTCGCTTTTTTACTGGAATATTTTAGTGTGCATGATCTAAATCGCTGGCATCCTATGATGTCTGAGTTAATAATACAGTTATCAGAGAACTGGCTGATTTAGATTATTATACAGAATTATAAATTCTGTAATTATACAGAAATTAAGAAGGCTCTCAGTATTGTTTTATTCTGGGATGAAAACAAAACAAAACCCCAAGCAATTGGAATACGTTCACAGTTGAGGCTTCACAAAATGGAAATGGCCTTCTATTGATAGTCATGGACTTCTACCACTGCACCTCTGGGATCCAGTTTCAGTTAACTGATGACGATCTGGGTACCAGCTGGAACAATTTCGACTCCTATGGGGGAAGGGAGCTGCAAGAGGGATGGAATTATTGGGTGTTGTATTGAAAGGAGTCAGGCCTAGGAAAGGTTTTTTTTTTTCTCCTGGTCCAGGTGCTGACATCAAAACTTCCCTTGTGCCTCAGTTTCCCCACTGATGAGTCACCAGTAAGGCTGAAAGGCAGCTTTATTCTGCTGAATTCTCAGTGTTTCTGTTGAAGCTACCAACAAGCAGTTGTTACTTCCCGTTTCAGTAGACATTCATTTGCTGCAATAATAATACTTCATTTTTCAGTCTGAGGATTTTGTAGCTATTTGATACTGAAGTGAATGTAGAGCTTTTTCTCTGTCTCTGTTCCACCTTTCCTCCCTGACTTTTGCAGTATGGCACTCATTTCCCAGGCAGTTTTCAATAGAATCCTGAGATTTAGGCTGCTGCTGTATTGAACAAGCCCACTTCAAAGCAGCTTTGCAAGACAGAAAGGGCATCAGGTTGAATCTTAATCTTCTTTTCATTCTTCTGTAACATCTTGATATACTGAATGCCAACTTAAAAAAAAAGAAGCCTATTCAACTTTATTTTTCTTTGTGAATAACACTAATTTAGGTAGCTATTTCTGGAGATATTTATTAATTATTAAAAGACATAGCAGATGTAGGTGTAACCTGGCAGGAATGAATTTTGAACTAGAGCCTTCATTGTACCTCTAATTTCTTACTCCCTATTCATTTAAGGGGTGAGACACTTGGAACACCTTTCATGAGAGCAGTTGATATTGGTAAAGCTGATGTTTCTACTTACAAGTAGCTTTGTGTTTTTATTACCCCTGGCTCTATTTTTCTGATTGGTATTTCAAAAAAAAGGCAAACAAGTTTATAAATACAGAGGATACAGTGCTAGTGAAAAACAGCTTTATTTGGAGCCAGAAAACATGTGGGAACACCTTGAAAAATAATTGCCCCAGTCCTTGTTTGTTGCACTGTCATTTCAGTCTACTAGCTAAGAAATATTTTTTGGGTGCATTTTATGAGTAACTTTGTTATTCAGAAACAGCACAGGAAAGAGCAGGGAGAGCCTGAAGCTAAATTCGCCTCTAATGCATATTTCAGGCAGTTTAATTTAAAAATATGTTTATTCTTATGCAAAAGTATTAGCATTAAAGCTCAAGACTAATGGTCTAGAACCTACCCTGCTCTCTAAGCATAACTCATGACATTATCTCAACACGTACCCCTCCTACAGTGGTCTAGAAGATGACACATGAGATTCCCAGAAGATCCTCCCATGCTTTTCCTCCCCAAACCCTCTTTGAAAGGGGGAAGCAGTTCTCTAAATAGTCCTAACCTGCTGAAAATAAAATTGGGCTGACAGCTTCACAAACCCAAGTGTATTGCTTTATTCCAAGCATATTCCAAAGCATTTAAACAGACAAACATATTTTGATGAAAATGTTTCATGTAGTAGCTTTAAGGAAAGAGAAAATATGCAATAAATGAACACAAATATATAGTGAGAAAAAGATATTTTCACACACCTGGTTTTGGACAGGCTCCCTGCTCCCAGATCAGCTGAGGTTTCTAATAAAGCCTGGCTGAAAGTGAATTTAAAGATTATAGGCAGCTGAAGGGGACTTCAGTTTCTCTCTCCAGGTGAGGTTGCGTGTTGCAGGGTTTTTTGGAGATCAGAGACAGATGTGAATGGGAAACTATCTTCTGGTTTTGAGTTTGTGTTGTCCACAGAGCAACAGCAGCTCCTGAGTTCTCATACACGTGTCTGTGTTGTCAGTCTTACACATTTTTGGGTGTGCTGCTGCAGTTCAGAAGCAGCTGCTTTGTAATGAGCTTGCACTCCTCAGATGTTCCAATGTAACTTTCTGGTTGGCCATATTTAATTACTTTCAGCTGAACTAAATTGAGATATTTGCCTTTCTGCCTCTCTGCTGTTTTTAAAGAAGGTAAATTTATTCTTTAGTTCTCTCATTTAAACAGATTTTCTATTACAGAAAGATGCTACAAAGAATTTATCAGTAGACCTCCACAAACCAAATCATTCTCCTTTGACTTTTCCAGCTAAGTAAATGCTCCCATTTGTACTTGAGCTATGGTATTTTAAGTAAAAGAGAAAATGAGGTAGACTTAACTTCTTTACCTTGCAGAAGAGCAACTGGGGAAGTACCTAATCTGACTCTTCCCTCCACCATGTTTTAGACATCTGTGCAGCCATGCCCTGGGTGCAAAGGTTAGAGAGATTTGACGCTACATTGATGTATCTTTTTCTGGCATAAGCAGTCATTGACTTGTGATAGCCCTTTTCATACTTAAAACATGAGTATAAAAACCCACCTGTCCTAGGTCCTAGTATTGCAAAGCACTGTACATAATGATACGTATCAATTCCTAGGTTGTCTGAATCATCCTGCCAGTCTGCTGTGAAATGGCACTTTTTAAAATCTGTGACCTTCCTTTAATTTGGGGTAGTGCACAGAAACAGCAATCAGAAAGAAAAGGTGGTCCAGGAGCAGGAGCACAGCGAGAGGGGTCTGAGCTGGCTGTGCATGCTGGCACCTGGCCATTCAGAAGGCCAGACCTCACAACCATCCAGCAGAACTCAGTGAGACATTACAGCTCTCTCTTTTTCTGAAATGGCTGGACTGAGTGTGGTTATAATGATTAGCTGCCTAAAATAAAAAAAAATAGAATTAAAGCTAAATCTAGAAAGCACCTTGAATTCTGTGTATAGATGGAAGTAACTGAGAATAAGGCTTGAGCATGTGCAAGTGCTTTGTAAATAATAAGGCATCAAAGGGTATTTTATGATTCAGATGAAATGTTGTTCAGAAAGGCAGACATTTCTAGGATAGAGCTTGTTCAAAATGTGTGTGTGAGAGAAAAATGGGTTAAATTTTCTAGGCAGATATTGACTCATCATATCATAACAAAACCTGCTAGAGCTGGTTAATGATGTGTCTGATACTTCAGCAAGTGACATAATGTTGAAATTTGGAATCAAAGCTGTCAGGAAATTGCTCCTTGCTCAAACACATGATATTCATGATGAAAACCTGTTGTAATTTCCCTCTCCTGAGCCATTATGCTAAAGGGGCAAGAGGGAGTACTGCCTGATGACATTTCTTTCTGATCCTTCCTGAAGTGCTGCAGCTTTCAGAGAAGTTTCTAGGCATGGTTTCCTCTGATGACTGCTAATATGATACAACAGTCCTTTAAAGGAGCAGAATGCATAGGGTAGCAGCTTTGGGGCTTATTTATGCAATCAGTAAATATGACTTTTTTTTTTTTCCTCCAATCTAAATGGCTCAACATGCAAGTAGTAAACTGAAGGGCATGGTCCTTTCCACACTGTACTCCCATTTTGTCCCTCTTTTTAAGCTAGCAGCCATGCTCCCTGAAGTTGTGGTTCTCTCAGCTTGCTCCTTGGAGGTAGAGTGGGATAATGCAAAGAAAGAATCTATTCTGGTCTGGGTTGTCTCTTTCAGAAGGCAAAATTGCAAGTGCTCTATTGTGTGCCAGTGTCTGCTAGTCAGCTCTACCAATGAATTTATGTAATAGGAGTGCTATGGAAGAAAATTCATACCTCTACCAGGGTTCAAATAGTTAAGGAAGAAGTGTGCTAAAATCTTTAAAGTTATTTGCTTGATTGATTTGCTAAATTCTCTCTTCCTGTGGTCTGAATGGAGGTAGGTGGAAGTTTTATCTTTGAGACTGATTCCCTTTTCTTCTTCGATCAGAAAAGCTGCTTACCTTTTTTGTTTGTTTGTTTGGGTTTTTGTTTGTTTGTTTGGGTTTTTGTTTGTTTGGGTTTTTGTTTGTTTGTTTTTGCTTTTTTTGTTAAGATTAACTTATTGGCTTAACAGAGCAGGTAAATGCATGGTGCCCAGAGTGGAATCCACTCTCTCACTTTCCAGGGTTGAATTTGGGGTACTGGTACATCTGTGATGGGAAATTAGGTGAATGAATTTATCCCTGCATTCAGTGGGGCTAAATCAAGGATGTCTGCTCCACCCATGAGTCAGTTCCCGAGCTGCCTCTCCTGGCTGGGTTTGGGGAGGGAATGCAGTGTTCCACAGGTAGCACAGCACCAAGGCCATGGGGTACCTGCATGTCGAGCAGTTGAGCTGCCAAAGTCGGGGGTAATTACTGTCATAATTACTTAAATGTAAGTCTGACAATGTTTGGGCTTTGGGAAGGTTTAGGTGGAGCTCAGGTGGAATGACTGCTTAAGCCAGGATCACGGTGAGATATCTGGCTTTTGGTCATATGTATAGCATTAGATTTAAGTGCCCAAGGATCCTCAGGCTCTGCACTGAAGTGCCTAATGACTTTAAAACACCTAGAAATTTGGATATATTGCTCCAGCTTGATCTCTGCAAGGACCTTTGGTCCAGTTGTAAGCATGCTCATAAGCAGTGCCATGCAGTCCCACAATATTGCCTGCTTACTATGGGACTGGATCTTACCTTTCAACAGCCACCAGCAGTTCAGACCAAGCACTGCCTACCCAAGGCAGTCTCACTGGTACTAGTGGTATCAGGGATGTGCTTAAAGTGTCACATCTCTTATCCCAGCTCTACGTGCCTCTAACCCATACATTTATTGTGAATTAATCCTTTTTTTTTTTTTTTTTTTTTGGAAGAAGAAAGCAGTATTATGTCTGCAACATTTATTTATAGTAGTTGCCAAATGGTACTTTGGGGATTCTCCTTTTTTAAAATCAGCTAACAAGGGAGCAAATTCTCTATCAAAACTGTGAAACAGCTTCATGGTTCTTCTATAAACATTTTGGTGGCACTACAGTTCTTGCTTTACCCCCTTCTGCCTAAGCCAGACCGTTTCTTTATTTATTATGATTTGCACTGCAAGGAGCCTATGCAGAATCAGGGAAAGATTTTGGACTATGCAATTTTAAGAGAGGATCTGTTTTCAGCCCAGCATTTGATGCTTACCTCCTGGAAAGGGGGCTGCTTTTGACCTTCCCATTCTGCAATGTTTCCTGCTAGCAGCCTGAGGTGGTTTGTTCCTGAGGCTGCTGCCTCTTGTGAATCGCTCACTGGGCTGACATTTGGCTGTTCCACCTAAGCCACTGACTATGGGCTGCTGTTAACAGGGGCTTTTGTCCCTCTTTATCCCAAAGGATAACTTATCAGTTTTCTAAAACCACTTGCCCTGCTGCTATGGGATGTCTAGATCCTAAAACTGGGAGAAGGGAAGAGAAAGTGAGGCCAGAATAACAGTACAGTCAGGGCTGCCCCTTTCAAAGGTAAGCTGCCCTTACCCTCAAGAAAAGGATAATGCCAAACTGTCTCCAGTGGCACTTGACTACCTGTCTTTGCAGTGTGGGGATTTAGATGGAGGGGTTTCAGTCCTTGCGTAGCCTTCCTCACGATCTGCAGGACAGATGGCTTGGCTGTGCCACCTCTGGCATCACTGGGAAGCCTGGCACTGGGGTTGGTTTTCCTTGATACACCCTCCTGCCATGTGCTATGGTCCGGCAGCTACTCTGGGACCAGCCCAGCCTTCTGGTTAGCAGTGATGTGGCAGACAGTGGTAAACCCTACAGCTGCCCCAGAGTCCTGGCCACAGTGGGAGGGTGAACTGGAGCCGCTGGTCCCTGGGTCACATCCCTATGGCTCTGGGGAACAGCATCCCCTCACAGCGCTGCCTGTGCCTCAAGGTGTACAGGCAGAGTGAGGCTTTTGGGTAGGAAAGATGCTGGTCTACTAGTGTGGTCCTCAACCCAGGCTTGAGGAAGCCAGGAGTAGTGTGTTGGTGAGAGATTGTATCTGTGAGAATAGATTGCAGGGCTACTTAATTCAATAAATGCCTCACTGAGATCCTTAGAACAGCTTCAGATCTATAAAGCCACTTCAATGAGTTCATATCCTGAATAAATATTATGCAGTTAGCTTCTCCCTTGTGTATTAAAGCACAACAGCGTGATGCCATGTTGACAGGGAACATAACACAAGAGGGTTAGGGCAGATTTCAAACAAGACCAGAAAGAGCACCCCATTTTTTTCGAGTTGGTTATCAAGTTATCTTCAAATTCTCATGTCTGTGGGTAAAAAGCCTCTTGTGAAGGAGATGCACATTATTTTCTGGCCATCTTAAATGTCAAAATGAATTTTACTTTGAAGTGTTTCATATAAAAAATAAATGCCTGTTCTCTCAGCAGAAGTATATCATATTTTAGTGCCCATTCCTCTCAGGTTTTCAATTAGAACTTTGAATCACATTCCTGATTAGTAACAAGCAATCAATCATAATTAATTAGTTAAAATGTTCAACCGTTAAAATCATTACCATTAATTAAAATAATTATCTCTATTTTGGCTGCACTTCATTGCCATTTCAGGGAAATGTGTTGCTTAACTCTACCTTTATCCCTCAGTATGAGAATGGGGTGACTAAAACATGCAGGGGGGGTGGGGTGGGGTGGGGGGATGACTTTCAAAAAGCTGGGTTTCATGGAATAGTTTTAGTTAGCTTTAAATAGACATAAGCATATAAATTACTTATGTTTTTAGTAAGGATATTTCTCCTTAGCTTAATAATATATCTAATACCTGTGGAGATACAGTGTCAGCAGAGTTCTTTTCTGAGGAGTTTGTTCTATGTGCTTTCTAAGGCTCTCCATCTATAAAATGCGAGACTGATGGGTTTTATGCAGTATTAGGAGTAGAATATGCTCATTCATGGGTGAAGACCACTTTTGTCAAGCTATATGTTGATGAAAATAAACTTAGATCTGTAACTAACCATCTTAAACTGTAGGAAAGGAAAGGTTCTGTTTCTACTGAACAAATACATTTGATTTAGAATAGAAAGGATAAGAATATATCTAAGAAAGTCTTAATCTCACAAGAAGGTCATAGGCACACTGGGCACAAAATCCCAAATTGTCATTACTGTAACTGTCCTCTCATTGGGTTAAATATCTCAAGGATTTCTGTGTTTCCCAGAAGTCCAGTAGCTTTTGATTTTGGTGCCAGTCAAGGGATAATAGAGAGATAGGAATTTAATCTACATGTGTGCATGTGTCAGATATGCATCTTAACGTACAACTCAAACTCAAGAATCATTACAGTGACCACTAACTGCTTTGCCAGTATGGAAGTTCCCCAGTTTCATGAAAGACATTCGTATCCCCAAAGGAGTGAACTGATGCTGCCTCTCAAAGCAAAAGAACTAAACAAGTTTGGGAAACAAAGTATGAATTTGTCTAGGTCCCTCATTAACCTAAATTAAAAGGCTATCAATAAAGGGAATGCATGCTACTAAGAAAGATTTTTTTTTTTTTTTTGTGAAATATGCACCCTAAGAAGCAAGATATGCAGGAAGATAAGATCCATTGAAAAGCAAGTCTTTCAGAATTTGTAAAGGGAAAGACAAACCTTTCCAGTTAAAGTGTAGGCAGATTAAATATAAGATATTTCCTGCTCCTCACCTCCTCCCCATTTCTTTACCTATCTCATAAATGGTTATTTGGAAAGGAGTTGTCCATTTTAAATGTTATGAAAAATGGTTGGGTAAAGAGTTATTTCACTATAGATGGATTTGAGCAATTCATTTGTCACTCCAGGTATGGTGGGTCTCTAAACTACAGTAGGCCAGTACCTCTGGATGCTCCCTGCTTGCCAGAAGTCACTGCAGTGTCAGGGGTGATGCTGTGAGCCCTGGAGGAGCAGCACAAGGTGCATGAAGAGCTTAGAGATAGCAGAGGAGGAAGCATCTTCTTTACAACTACTTCTTGTGGTTGTAAACTGATGGCAAGGGTTTCTGCTATTGCACAACATGCTTATACTTTCAGCAGCCCAGGACCTTCTGTCTTAGGTACCACTGAATTTTTTTAGCGTAACGTTTGTTCTGGAGGTCATCTAGTCAAATTATTCTGTACCACTCGGGTCAGAGTCAGTTGTTCAGGACTGTCCAGCTGAGTTTTGATTATCTTTAAGAATGGAGACTCCAGAGCCTCTCTGGGCAGCCTGTGCTGCTATTTGACCACTCTGACAGTAAAAAAAATTTTTTCTTGTGTTTAAATAGAATTTATTGCATTTCAGTCTTCATCCATCGCCTCTTGTTCTGTCACTGGAAATCTCTTAGAAGTGTCTGGCTAAGTTGTCTTAACCCCCTCCCATCAGATTATTATTCCTCCTCTTATTTCTCCAAGCATCAGTTGGCGAAGATTTCCTGTACTTATAAAAATGGTCAGCACACACTTGGGTCACTTTGGTCTGAAATATGGCCTTAATTTTCTGGAACCATGATTTGGATAACTGTTCGTTGTGAGACCCGTCTCTGCCCACATGGGACCTTCTGCTGTGTGGCTATTTTTTAAGTCAGTGTGATATCACCTTACCTGTTTGACACTACTCTATGAAGATGATAGGCGCAAATCTGCCCTTTGAAAAATCCTTTTTATATGGAAGGTGGATGATGTCTACCTAAGACACATGAATTGGAATAAGGACACTTGAGTTCTGCTCTCTGTCACAAATTCTTTGTATGACCTGAGATATCTCATTAACAACTGACCAAAAGCCTGTTGGGAGTCTTTTCATTTGCCTTAATGGCCTTTGAATTAGATGCTTAACTTTCTCAGACTCACTGACCAATTTATATAAAGGAGATGGTGTTATTTGCCTATATCATTGGGCTGTCACAAAATGAAATACACTACTACAAAGGATTTTGGGATCACTGAGTAGAGAGTGCTATTCAAGTGCAAAGCATTATATAAACCTTTAGAAGCAGTAATAAAAGTGCTAGCATTTCCTTGAAAAACTGTTATTTCTTTTCACCTTTATGTTTCTAGAAAGGCTTGTCATTTCATGTTTCTCCAAGGAATACAGTATCCTCTGAAGCATGTAGGGTCCAGCCTAGCGTCATATCTCAGTGGCCTATTCCAGAGGACAGTGTGGAAGAAGAGACTGCTTTCATTGTGCTGCATTTAAAATTTTGTGAATTTAAGCTTGTAGGGCAGCAGGGATGTCTCAAAATGTGCTATGCAAACATGATGTAGTGTTACAAAGAGAATAGAGAAAAATTTGATACTTATTCTGTGTTATTTTACAGGATTGACCAAATAAACAGGAGCTTCTAAATATTTATAGAGTTCAGTGAGGTACAAAACTTTCAGAAGATCAGAGAAAAGAAATGGAATGATTCCGATTGTACCTGCTAGATATGATATAGAAAAAACATAAATATTAACACATCATTGTAAATAAAGTTGTAAATGCAATAGATTTCACTATCATGCTTTTGTCTTTCTTTTGTATGTGTGTGTGTGTGTGTGTGTGTGTGTTTGTAATAGGATAACTTGGTTTAAAAAATCATTAACATCTTTGGTGTATTTGCTTCTGTTTCTGTCTGGGACTAGATGTGACTATAAAAGAAAACATGATGTTTTTATGCATATTCTCTCTGACTAAAACCAAGTGTACCTCCTTTGGGCACAGTCTGACATCATTTTTAAACACTAACCAAATGTTATTCAGTAGTCTGGCATTTACTCTTATTTATAGAAATTTGGTAAGTTTGAAGTAAAGCTCTTAACCATGTCAAGTTCATTCTCATCCTTTCCATTTGGTCTGATTTCCTGAAACAGTGATTCCAGGCTTCAGATGGGAAAAGAAGGATCAAGAAGATTGTGATACCTACTTGTGGTGAAGCAGCCACCACTGCCCATTTCCAGTTCAGAGCAGGATTTAAACTTGCGCCAGAGTACAGAACATCAGATCTTTGTTGTTCTAATTCCTTAAGAACTTGATAATTTGTACAAAAGTGGAAAAACTGAAAACTTCATTAGACACTGCTTCTGTACAAAGAAGGAAAAAAAATTTAATTCACTGTAGCTTTTAATGAAATAACTCTAAGTCTTCATGATTCTTAATATCCTTCTTAAGTCCATTGCTATCTTCCCCTGCTGGCCTGCGTGCTTCAGTATCTTAAATGCTAGCATTATAAATTTTATCATTGCCAAAATAGCATTATGGGTCTAAATCCTGTTTGAAGGAGCTGATATGCTGGCAGTAATAAAGAAAGATACTTGAAGAATGCAAGAACTTGCTAATCAGATTGTTAATTGAATACACAAGCATCACATAATACAAAGGCAAACTGAGAAGGTGACAATGATAACCAGACTTCATCTGTTGAGTTGGAATTAACGATGAACAAAATCAAGATCCCTTTGTGGCTGATTCTTGTACAGCTGCAGCCAAGTATAAAAGACTCATCAAAGAAATCGACTCATTAGTTAGTAATTCTGTACAACTTCAAAAGGAAATTCTTAACCCCTCATCAGTCTTTCTGTGACAAGCCCTTAAAAGCTGTGTTAAAACAAAATAAAAAAACCCACCATTATTTGCTTCATCAACTGAAAGAAATGGCCTGCAGGAACGTAGCATAAACTGAAGCTTTTAAAAACAGATCCATCTATAGGTGGAATAGTCAAGGCGCAAATATATTGTGACATGCAAAATCTCCCCCAGTCAACCATGTCACACAGTGTCAATAGCCTGTCTGCTTCACAGAAAAACTAACCCCAGATTTAAATAATTTTAATATTGTAACAAAAACTGACAAAAACCAGTGAAATCAGAAATAGGGCTGCCACTGTGTCCTTATTGCCCTGTCATTTTGTCTGTAGCTCTCCCCACTGGGGGAAGTTGCCAAACCAAAGGTGAATTAATGATTATCTCTTTATAAAGTACGAAAATAACTTGTTTTCAGGGCAAGACTTCATAGAATATGAACAGTCCATTCTGTTGCCTCATTGCCACATTTCATTTATCTCAGCGGGTCTGCTCTGATAAAGGGTTGCAGGCCTGGATATTTAGTTTGTATTTTTAAAGTTTGGTTTTATAAGATGACATGCAACGCAGAAAAAGTATTTTATTACACTGGCAAAAATGCCTATTAAAGCTCTTACAAATTGTATCTTGTGGGCTTTTAAAAATCTAAAAAATGATTAGGTATGTGAGTGAAAGATTAGCTCCTACAAAACCTTATTTTTGGATAGCATAATGTGAATGTTATGTGATTATACAGACATATTAACAGAAGTTTCTTAATGGAGTATCTATTATTTCTGTTTTAAGAGTGTATTTGAAGTTTTGAGTAGTGTAAGTTTTTGCTGCAATAGGGCATACAACAATTTAGAAAAACATAGTAGTTGCAGATAATTAAATTATAAGGAAATATCCCACAGATGTTGTTTTGATCAGCAGTAAACTGTGTATTGAATAGTATACAGCAATTTTAAAATACTTTTTTCACTTTATTTTCCTCCTTTTCCACTGTTACAATTTGTCTTCCAAACATATATTTTGCAGTAGGCACTAAATATATATTTGTGAATGAGTTTAAAACCTCAGAAACACTCTTGGTTAAAATCTCCAGCTGCAGCAGCTGGAAAGACCTTTGTAAGAGAATGATGTTACTGCTTATTCTGCAACTAATTATGGCTTATGTCAATGTGTCTGCTGAACAGAGTGGACAAGTGGGCGTCATGTTGGCATGCCTAAAGCTTTTGAAATGAAGTGTTTCTGATTTGTCTTTGAGGACCAGCCTTGAGACTGAAGTCCGAGGAGCTCTTGAGTTTCGTGAAGATTGTCTGAGCTGTCTGACTGTTTCCTAGCCGTCTTGCATTGGAGAGCTCTTGGGGACCTGGACATGGTGGTTTTGTCTGGAGGATCTTTTCTGTCATCCAACTAGATCTGGTTCCTTGGCAAACACAGAGGAGAAGTGGCAATAATGAGAGACAAGCAGAAAGTAATTCAAATGGAAGGAAAATAGGTGAGTGGGTGGGTGCATGTTGGTGTGAGGGGAACATTTTGTACTGCAATGTGTTCCTTCCTACTGGATTCGCAGTCCGTGAACAAGTGTCCTATAATTAACACGTTGCTATTATCAATAAATGCTACGAAGTGGGACTGGGGAGAATTGGCAAAGTCTCTGCTGCTCACAGAGAGGGGCTCCCCAATCAAAACTGGCCCCCAACCACGCTAAGGATCCAGAAAAAAGACGCCAGGAGTTGGTATTGCGGGTGTGAGCCGTTACCTCCTGTAGCCCTGTCGTTTCAGCTGGCTTCCATTCAACCCACATTGGCATGTGCTGTCTCTTAGCAACTGCCAGCCGGATGGTCCTGGACGGCCCCTGGCAACGTGCCCATTGGCCACCCAGCTTTGGTGCTAGTGGTGGTGGTTGGCACTGTGCCTGACCTCCACAACTCTTGGAAATTACCTGTTGGAAATTACCTCTGTTTTCCAGGGAGAGAGGTTTTGTTAGCTTGGACTAGTGGGTTTGATCTGTTCATGGCAGCAAACAGACCCTGGCCATGGCTGGAAAGGTGTAGCTCTGAAAACTACATGACATCTTTCACAACTTAACTGGCTGCTCCTACCTGATGAAGAGTCTCACTCAAATCTTACAGCAGCTTAGCGCATCACACATCAACGCACATCAATGTATTGTATCCACATGTTGAACAAGAACATTTATAAATGTTACATATGCTATAAAAAAACACATTCAGATAAGTATTTTGCTTTTAATTTTTGTTATATGCTTGATGTTTTTTGTTTGGTTTTGATTTTCAGGATTTTTTGGGTCCATCCTATACTGGCAGAATCTTCTCCCTTTACAGTTACTCTATGAGTTACAGTGCTTTATGAGTTTTGGTTTGTTTTTTTTTTATTTCCCTCTTACTTTTTCCCCAAACTCTTAATTTTTAAACTGTTAAGTTCAGCTTCACAGCTCCCCATGAGAGCTACTGGGCTAAATCTCAAACTGGTAGGGCTGGGTCCTTGACTTTTTCTAGGCTTGATCTTCATTTTACTATGCAGTATTGGCCATCAAAAATGAATGCAGTCATGCTTTTGTAAATCTATTCCTCTCATTTAATTTTTCTACCTAGTGTAGTTTTTTATAATTGCCATGATGGAGCAATTTAAATGTATCTTTTTTTTCTATGCAATGTATTAGAGATTGACTGCTTTTGCACATAGCATTCTAAATGCCGTTTTACTAGTGAGATCAATGATAAAAACATTTTTTTTCCTGGAAAATGCAAGTCCTTGGGGAAATAAATGTCTTTGCACCATGCTGTGACTCAATTCTGAAAAAATCTAGAAAGTCCATGGTCTCTAAGGAGTGCCCCTAATCGTCTGTTTTGGTCTACAATGTCTGTATTATTTCAAGTTCCTGAATGGGGAAAAATTATGATTAAGATCAGTGCAATTTGACTCTTCGGGCTGTAGTTTCCTCCCAAGTCACGCTTATTACCATAACATCTTCCTGAAAGCCCAAATAAGAATATTTTCTGGCATCAGTCAATTAAACCTCATTTCTGCTCCCATTGGACCTCTTCACATTTTGATGTGGAAGCTGAAAAGGCTCCCAAAAGCTCTTAGGCTCTTTTCTGCCCATTGGTGGAAGCTAAATCACTTAACTCACTGTTAACGATTTTGAAAATAAATTAGTGATTTTCTTATCTCAATTCCTTGTGGAAGGTGGTGAGTATTTAACAGCACTTGCTATGGTAAGCGGAGTCAAGATAGGTGCAAGCTGGACACAGGAGACAGGGCTGAAGAATTCTATTCATGGCAGGGAAGGGGAAAAAAAAGAAGCTGGTAATTCATAAAGCCCTCAGTGAGTCACCAAGGTTTTCCTTTATGGGCAGGATAAAGAGAACAGCTGTTCTACTACATTCCATTTGCTTGAGTCAACAGGCCCATTCTAATAGTTTGTTGATTGTCTTACATTTTGTCAATATTGTGGTATGATTTCAGTGTTTGTTTTATCATTACTCAGATTGACAATGTTTTATTTTGTGAGCTATGATGAGATAACACGTAGGGTACAATGGTAAGAATGATTTACTGTGAATTCCATTTTAAGCAGATTGTTTTGCAGTAGCTACCGCCCTGCTCTAGCTATTTAATGATTTTTGCTTTATGCTTCTCTCTTGTGGACTCCAATCAAAACAATGTTTTTCTTGGCAGTCAGTGATTTAAGCCACTGTCCCTATTATACATATTTGGCCCTTCTTCTTAAGGGACAAACCATATTGTCTCTGTCCTCTTGACAGAGTTCCCTCCTGTTCCCTAGGGATTATGCTTAAAGTATCCTCACACAGCAGTGATGATGTAGCTCTCTGGGCTGCCATTGTTGTTCTCCTTTATGCCCTGGTCTGGAAGATGCTAGAAATGAGTGTTGACATCAAAGCACAGAGGATCACCATCACAGTCAGATTTGGCACTGGAGGCTCAAGGTAGAGTGGTGTCCATCCTTGACATCCCCAAAGGGCACGGTGTAGCACTAATTTTGTAGTTCTTGGCCAACTATGATCTCTTTTACAACATATGTCAGTCACAAGTCCACTTAGCTGCTATGGGGATATGAAGTGCTTAATGAGTTCTAGAAGACCAACTATGAAGTACCTGGCAGAAATATGGAAGGTATATTTGAACTGTATAAACAGGAAAAGGGGCATGTGATGTGACTTCCCTGTCAGTGAGTTTGGGTTTTATTGCTAGAGATGGAAATGCAAGGCTTGGTGTGGAGATCATATTTACAGAGCCCCCAAACAAATAATTAGTAAGATCTGAATTGTACTCTGTCATATATTCAGCCCTAACTTCATTCTAACGCCTCCCTGTAGACATACTCTATTGGAAACATATGAAAAAGTTCCAAACATAAATGGCGTGTCCCTAATAAATAAATGATTATGCTGGGACCAGCAAGAATATTTTTCTGTTTTCTTTCAGCCAGTGTTTTGCAAGTGTTAGCAATTTTCACAACAGTTCAGAATTCCCATACCCATCTGTGGTGATTTCCCTCAGACACCCATAAACCCACTTTCTGAAATTTCTTATGTATTTTTAACTGTGCGAGTAGAAATATTCAATTCATTTGATGTGCATAAAGCTTCCTATGTTGTCAAACCGTTTTTGAACTTCAGCAGAGAATGCAGGAGCATTAATAGTCATGTTCCTTGCTCTGCTATTTCGAACTGCTCACTTTATCTAAGACGTTCCGGTATCTTCTATCACTTTAGTCATTAGCAAATTTATGTTGCTCTCTTACCTTTTGCAAGCTTGCCAGGAGAGAATATGTAATAACAGTCCGTAATTAACTCTTCCTCAACTTACTTTATCACTGTACATCTTCTCTATACATTTTCTTTTTTCCACCGTCCATCAGATGATGGAGCTGACAGAAAGGAAAGATACTGCTTGAGCTGCACAAATACGTATATGCAAATTAGTCTGAATTAATCTGGGCACCCCACCCCCCCATTAAATTAACATTTAATGAAGCCCTCAAATTTTAGGATGTTAAACCTCATTTAGCTGGGATTTGAATAGAGCTATTGATGTTCAGGTTCTGCAGTGACAGCAAGTTTGATTAGGAAATGAAAAGTTTTTAGCTTAAAGTAGCATAACAAAAAATTTGTGTGTTATGGTGAATCATTAGTAATATAGCAATCACAGTGGTGTCAAACTTTTCACTTTAGCTGTGGTGAAAAATGTTCAAAGCAGGATTAATTTTTTGCATTTCTCTTTTTTTTTTTTTTTTTCTTTAAGCCTAAGAGAAAGCAGGTTTTTCTCTTCCACTCTTGGTCTTTCATTAAGCCTTAGTGGGGTCCTGAAGTGTTAGTGAACGAGTGTAAATGAACTTTCTAAAGGAACAAAATATGTGACTGATAAAAGTAAAATATTTCTAAAATTTTGCAACAATATGTGATTAGAGTCCACCTACAGCTTCTGGCTGGTGTTCAAAATCAAAGTGAATGTCTTCTTTCACATAGTACCCAGAAAATTACAGGGAATATGACAAGGCAAAGTAGGAACTTTCCCCTTAATTTCCAATACTTATACTTTCAGAGAACGGCATAAGAAAATGGTAAGATTTTTTGCCTCTAATTTTTGAGATTTTTCATGATGGAAAGTGGAAGCAGCTGAATGAGAGTTTCTTTACTAGTTAATATTGTATTAAAAAAAATGTAATTTAGTCTCCCACTTGTAGACTAACTTGCAGTATGCTATGAACATCTGACTGACTGCCTTTGTCAGCTGTTCCAGGCTTAGAAAACTCCCTCAGAACGTCATAAAAAGATATAACTAAAGATTCATATCAAACAAAGTTCTATTTTTAAAATTCATTTCCTTATCAGTTACAAATAAATACAAATAACAGAAATCACCAATTTAAAAAAAAAATATGCATGAGGGATTTTGGGGGTTTGCATGAAAGCAAATTATTTAAAAAGGCAACTTTACATTATAGATAAATTATGTGTCTCATTTTACTTTCAGTTATCACAGCCTTTCCCTGTTTCTCTCTTTCTCTGTTGAGGTCCTCTGGCTTTCTAATTTTACACATGAATTTGTAAGCTCCTCTGAAAACATCTTCCTCTTCCTAGGCTTTGGGGAACCAGCTATCAAACCACAAGCTACTTTTAAAAAAATTCTATTTATTTTTCAGTCTGATGGAGTCAGTAAGGCTAAGGCTATGGGCTGAACTGTACAGTGTTTCATGTTTTGCAAATCTGTATGGGGGCTACAGAATCCTTCCAAAACCCCAAACTCTTCAAAGAGGTAAGAGATGCCCTCAGCTGCCCTGGCTATTGGCTAACCATGAGAGATGAAGCAGAGGAAGTGCTTATGAGCTGAAGCCTGAGGCCACTGCTCTGGTGGCACACGGAATATGTGGCTGACTGAGTGGAGACTGCAGCAATCATTACAGAGGTGCTTTAGGTGAGTGGTTATCAGCATCTGCTCAAACACAAATTGCAGAATCACAGGACTGTTTGGGTTGAAAGGGACCTTAAAGATCATCTAGTTCAAACCCCCTGCCATGGGCAGGGACACCTTTCACTAGACCAGGTTGGTCAAACTCCATCCAGCCTGGCCTTGAACACTTTGAGGGATGGGTCATCCACAACTTCTCTGGGCACCTGTTTCAGTGCCTCACTGCCCTCATAGTAAAGAATTTCTTCCTAATGTCTAATCTAAACCTGCCCTCTTTCAGTTTAAAGCAATACCCCTTGTCCTATCACTACATGCCCTTCTCAAAATTCCCTCTCCAGCTTTCTTGTAGCCCCTTTAGGTACTGGAAGGTGCTCCAAGATATCCCTAGAGCCTTCTTTCCAGGCTGAACAGCCCAGCTCCCACAGCATGTCTGCATAGGAGAGGTGTTCCCACACTGTGATCATCTTTGTGGCCTCCTGTGGACCCACTCAAACATGTCCATATCTTTCCTATTCTGGGGACCCCACGGCTGGATGCAGTACTCCATGTGGGGTCTCCCAAGAGCAGAGTAGAGGGGGAGAATCATCTCCCTTGACCTGCTGGCTATGCTACTCTTGATGCAGCCCAGGGGAACATTGGCAAAGTTCTCCTGTGACACCATGCAGCTTCCTCCACAATTTTTTTCCAATCTTCCCTTTTCTTGTTTCATCCACACATGGCTGGTGTGGATGAGCAAGCACCCTACAGCTGGACAAAGTTCAGATGTAGCAGTGGCTTCATGACTCCACTTCTGCATTTACTTGTGGGAAGCTGTGGACAATTTTCATGAGTGTTTTGTGTTTCTGATCCTAGCCTAGATGCTTTGGTCACTTCCAGTCACTCTGCAGTCACCACAACAAAACATAAGAGATTAGTCTTTGACCTCTGAAAAGGTGCAAAGTCCCACTGTGTTCAAGAGAATACTAATGATTTGTGATCTTGGCTGTTAAAGGAAATAAACAATTGCATGATTTTTTTTTACTGATCTCAGAATGAACTCTATTAAATATGATTTATAATTAGTTTTTAAGTCTGCCAGTTTCAATCTGATAATTCATACTAACCATTTTTTTTTCTAGTAAACTGGAGAGATAAAATGAGGGGGGAGATATCTTCAGGAAGTTTTCAGGAATGAAATTACGAATTTCACTTTAAGTTTTATTCATGATGAATTAGCAACTTTAAAGCAAACATGAAGGAAACTAACACACCTCAAAGTGTTAATCTTGTTGAAAGTGCAGAGATCTGAAAGTCCCTTGTTACACACTAAGTTAAGTGCACTGATATGGGAGTTTTTGCCTTATAGTCTCATGTTGTTATTTCATCAGGGAGCACTAGTTTTCTTTGCCTTATTTGTAGAGCTGAACATATTTACTCTATAAATTTACAGTACATCTACCTATACTCTGAAAAATTTTTCTATATTTGAGCAGTATAGATGAATCATTGAGAGTGATAAGTATAATACTGAAATAAACTTTCTGTTTGAGCCAAGGGAAATTGTACTGCAGACCCAAAATCTCTAAAGCTGAAAGTGTAGTCTCAACATCCAGCAGCAAGTTACAGCTATGCTGAACAGATTCAAGTAGAGTGAGAGGTGGTATTAAAAGATGAGATGGTCCTTATCTTTAACACACTGGTGCTGTCTCTTTCTCTCTTTACCTCACATACATTCCAAATACAGATGTTTCTGTGTTTAATGATTTCAGCAAATAAAATTAAACCCATAGATACACAGTGCTTAGGGAGTAAATGGATGGTGGGCAACAGGAAGGCCTCTATCATGATTATATCTGTTTATTCAGTAGCCAGGTTCCTACAACCTATTAGGTAAATGCTCGTGTCCTGCTGGGCGGCAGCTTGACATTTCCATGGTGCTGTAGCTATGTGCTGCATTTAACAGGTGATGCCAATGGAACAGAATTCTCCTACACATTGTGTGCCCCTCTATTTTTAATTTAGTTTAAATCTCTGTATGCACATGCATAAAGTGGATCCATCCCCTTTTTCCTTGAACTTCACTGCCTTGAGCATTTTCCATGTATGTGGAAAATAAGACATTGAATCACTTTGTCACTGCTCAGATATGCAGCAATATCACACTGAGCAACCATGTTTGGTGATATCTGGTCTCAGATCCTTTTAAATATAGCTTTATGATTAAAGAATGATAAGTATGGTACTGCAGGTAAAAAAGATTAGAGCGGCAAATCTGACTGCCAACAACCTTTTTATAACTAGAAAACAAAAGTAGAATTTCTAACACAATTAAGTACAAATAATGGCAAAATATAAAGAAATATGTAGGATATAAAGCCAGCTTGCAGCTCCCAGTGCTGCATTTGCAGCACAGCACTAAATGGCAGTGCAAGTTTGAGGACCATTGAACAGAGTTCCTATCCCCAATGAATCACAATTACAGTAACACCTGGATTAATAAATTTGCACTGATCCACTAGGGAAATTCACCTTGTTTAATAGCCCTCAAATTTCTAAATAAAGTTGTTTATCTGTGGCAGGATGAACTACTTTGTCCCAGGTTGGGCTGCAGAGCTTGTAGAAAGACTTCTTCAAGACCATTTGAAGGACTTTTCAAGTAAAACTATGAAGTACAGTGCTGCCCCTTCAGAGGCTGGTCATGTTTCCATAGTTCTGCCTTTTCATTAACTGCAAATAACCTCTGGATTTGCTGGACTGTCCCAGGGATTACAAAATATCTAATTTTTGTCTCATATCAAGCAATGCCTGAGTCCAATGCTTAGAGGTGTTTTGTGATACAAATGTGCTGTCAATATTTGTCTATCTTCTTCTGTTTTGTGCTGGATGGGTCATGGTAGCATAGTTAAATACTCCCTGTTGCCAGACAGATTGATTTCAGACTCACATGTAAAACTGGCTAAATTTACCTGATTTGTGCCACTTTGCCAAAGTTTCATAATCTTCTCTTGCTTTTTTTCAATCTTAAAACAGATACTGTTATATCTAGGATTATTTCTGCTGGAAATGCAGTTTTAAATCCTTAGGAGACAGAAGCCTGGAGCAAGATTTTCACTGCTTCTACCAGTTTGGAGACCGGAACATAACTCCAGTAGGACATTAAGAAACGACAGACACAGCATGTGACATCCTGCATCTGTCACGATCTGTGCTGGAGCGGGGAGTGGTCGCAGGCGAAGAGACTGTACATCCGGGTCCATCAGGCAGTGCAGGAGGTGAGGAGCAATGCCACTGTCACCTCCTTCACCATCCTGTCATTTGGCGCCTGTTTTACTGGACTGCCACCATCTCAAAAGTGTGCAAAGAATAAGACCATCTTTACACACTCAGGTAAGGATACGCAAATGACACTACAAAAAAAACCCCAAAATGTAAAACCTGAGACTAGTTGTGTGAAAGACTTTCCTCTGAACTGCAGTTGAGAATGCAACATGGGAAATACGATGACCTACACAAGTGGTAGGAAGCACCCTAAAGAGTTCACCAGCTCATTCCTGAATCTTATAATAAGTTATAAATAAATGAAATGTATTTTTATGATTACTGCTGAAGTTCCATTTTCCCACCTTTCCTACCTCTTTCACACATACCTGGCTCTGAATGGATTCAAATCTCTGGTATTTTGGTTTAAATGATACCCACCTAACATTATTTAGGCAATAAATTCTCTGCTTATTCTGCACAAATAAGACATGGCAAGAATAAACAGGCTCTGTGTCAGTGATAAATGGCACTCTACAGGATCTAGGAACATGTATCATTGGGGCTTGTTGATTATTCAAGTGACATACAGTAGCGAGAGTGATTAACACTGAACTGCTCAAATTCATCAGCGAATAAAAGCATTACATTACTGTGGTTCACACTGAAACGATACTAAATCAGACTATTCTAAGACAGCAAACATTCACTTTTCTTAAGTACTAAATAAACCTTGCATCTTTAGGATAGAAGAAACCGGACGGATGAAGAAATCGAGGCCATTGTTAAATCCGTACTTTTGAAAGATTTTTAAAGAAAATACCTAAAATTGACTGAGTTTTATGGCTGATTGTTAGCATCAAAGAAGTGATGCTGCATGTTTTTGAAAAAACATTGTGAAAATCATATTTGTTGAGGACGTTCTTTAATTAGCTTCTAAAAATTAGAAAGTTGATAGAAAAGGAGGGGAGAAAAGTACAGAAAATTAATGCCTGTTGGTTTTCAATTTTTTTTGGTGGAAACATGAAACAAATGGAATCTTATCAAGCTTTAGAAAAGTTGTGCAGCATATACATGAAGAGAATATCCTTATCTATTTTCTACTTTTTTACTGGTGAAAAATCTACAGGAGCTTAGCTGGCCAAGCTGGATTGATGGAGTTGCTCTTGAATGACATCTGCAAAAAGATCAATAACAATTGTGCCATTTCATTCATTTGAAGGTGCATCACTTTTCTTTACTATAGTCAAAATATATATTTAGGCATACATAACATTTATTCATTTTTAGCCAGTCTTATGACTGTGGCTTGAATGCTTGGAGTTGGCAAGAGTGGGAGATACAGCTGTGCTACAAAGGTACAATTGTGTTCATGTACCCACAAAAGCTTTTATATAGATAATTGTGAAGTGATCCATGCAGGCTAGGCGTCTCATTCACCATTTACTAGCCCAAATTCTGGTTCCTTCAGCAGTCAATCTGAAAGGGTTGACAGAGAAATGTTTTTTCTTGCAGCTGGTTGTGTGCACTGGAAAAATGGACTGCAGCTCAGAGAGAGAAATAGTCATGAGATTTTGGATAGATTTTTGGCCTACCACCATCCGAACAGTCCAAAATGAAAAAATGGTCTTGCTCTGTGTTTTAGAAAGGCAGGAAATCTATTTTCCAAACATAAAAGTTTTGTGTGTAAGTTGCTTTGGGAGAGCTCAGGAGATCGACTGTCACTTTCCTGATGTTTTAAAAAAGGCATCTGAGACCATACTAGAAATTTCTGAAGTATATATGTTTTCCTCTCCCTAGGAAATAGAAGAATCTGACATATTTTACGACATGCACGTATACACTGCTAATGAAAAACTTCAGAACTAATAAAATCCTTCAGAACCATCTTTTCTGTGGCATGTTGACATCTACTGAATGCGAGACAATGATGCTATGAAAGTTTCATTGCCACACATTTGGGCTGACCTACATATAATCTTTGTGCCTTTCTTGCAGACAAATGAACATCCTGACAGATATGCCACATCAGCTAATCAGCTGCTAGAAAGTGTGAGCAATGGCAGAAAACTGGTAACTGACTTGCACCGGTTGAAAAAGAAATCCCTTTCCAAAACTTGGTGGGTCTATGTTATCTTTTTCTACCTCAGTACAACAAACCATTTTAAAAATGCATAACTTAGATTTACAAACCTACCTCAGCCCTATTTTGCCAAGTAGCTAGGAAAGTAAGGGATGTCTTCATCTTCATTTGAAAAACTGAGGGGAAATACAACAGTCTTCAAGCTGTTCAACAGCTGAGACACATGCTGCAGAGTGAATAAATCTTTCTAACGAGAGGAATGGATAAGCACAGGACAGATTACATATGGGAAACGTGGTAGCTCCAATTCCGGAGGCTTTTAAGACACACGTCTCTTGGAAGTGGTTTTCCATAGAGCTGATCTTGCTTTTATGTGTGCGGTGGGGTATGGCAGGCAGATACCTGAGTTTCGGCATCTCTGCCCGGACCGAGATGGCTGGAGATTTGCTGAGCACAGCCTGGGATTGCTGGCTGCAGCACAGCACCTGTGCAGGACTTAGGAATTCAGGTCCAGCACCGGGAACACTTCCCGAGCCCATGTGCCTGTCTCCCCCCACGCTCTGAAACACCGCAGGGATATACTTGAAGTGTAAACATGGTTTGTCTGGCACAGGGGAGGCCTGAACACAGGTTTCCCACTTCCCAGGTGATTAGTCTAATCACCAGAATAGACAAATAGCTGCCTTCTCTATGATTTATATAGTTATTCACACAAAACAGCTCAATTAAGGGTTACTTCTCCATTATAACCAAGCAGCTAGGACACTAACTCAGCCAGATGACTTTCCTAAGCATTAGGTGATTTGTACAGAACAGAAATTCTGCCCTGAAGCTGAATCACCCTGACAAAGCTATTTTAATGCAAAAATTGAGAAGAACACTGGTATCAATGACTTAAAAATTTCTCACCATTTTATTTCTTCGAAAAAAAAGTCTGTGCCCCTTCTGTACATCTAATTTCTATGTTGATTAGCTCCTACCCGTTTGATACTATTATATTTCCATCTCTCCAGAAGGCAAGATGGCAAGGTTTTCCCTTTCTGGTAAATAATGATCACTTCCCAACCTTCATGACATAGAATGTAACTCCACACTTGGGATGGAAAGAGCCCTGCTTACCAAAGTGATAGCCACTTATTACAGGGAAACAGATTTTTAAATGAAACCTTTGCACCTATGTTTCATATTTGGAATGGAAGAAAAACCCCTATTAAGCAACCCCCCACAAAGAAAATAAGATTTTTTAGGCCTTTATCAGACTTTCTCGTATCTTTTCAGGCTTGCAGTTTGTTTTGCTTTGTCTTTAGGATCACTCCGATTTGATTTATAAATATCCCTGCCCTTGTGCTTATTCCTTTTTTTCTGTTGCTTTCTCTGGTAGATTGCAGATATACCATTTAGACCACTGTTGGCAGGGTAAGATGTGGTAGTTCTCTTTTCCAAGGTCTGAATCTCATCCCTATCCAGTGCTGGCAAGTCTCTCTGACTTACAAAAACACCTCTCTGCTTCTGTCGCTCTTCCTTAGTTGGACATTATACAAATTTCATCAGGCTCCTAGTTTTGCCCAAATGATGTTTGTCTGGTCATGCCACCAATAACCTGACCTAAACCACCAGGTAATTTTTTCCACCTATGCCTGTTAAAAGAGCCTGGGATCTGTCTTTGGCTCTGTTCCCATAGAAAATTTCTATTCCCTTCAAAGGCAGCTGGATGAGCCCATTAGTTTGCAAATCGAGGAAGGACTTTAAAGACTGGTATCTCTTCCTAAATGCCTTGGAGATATTCGGAAAATAACTGTGGTGATTATTTTTGTGCTAGGATGGCTGAGATGTGAATTAGATTAAGAGCAGTCCAGTTAGCATTTAAAATAGCCAAAAATTTTGGTCCAAATGCTAAAGATGCAGCTCTAGTCTGCTATTAATTAATCTACAAAGGATTTATGATATAAGAAGTTACTCCTAGAAGCAGCCTGTGCAAATGCATATGACACTGCGGGCTCTCTCATCCTAATAAACACAAGGAAAGGAATTAAGCCCTAGGAAATAAGGAAATAGCTACTAAATGGTCACCCGTTGTCTCACGGCAGACTATTCCTGCCACAGGCAGCTGAGCTAGGCTGAGTCACGCCAGCTCTCTGCTGAGGCTGACAGGTAACCTGAGACCCACCAGAAAGGGTCTTTCCTTCCTTAGCTGCTCCATGATGTATGGAGGAGCAAATTACTTTCTGTTGCTGAGCCTAAAAGTTTTCAAAGCACTTTTTCTTTTTTCTTTTTTTCTTTTTTTTTTTTTTTCTTTTTTTTTTTTTTTCCTCCCTTCATGACAGACTGAAGAACTCATTGGTGCTGTAATGAAAGGCAGACTGCGTTCCCTGTCATGTCAAGAACGCTGCATCGGGAAAGTCGACATGATTTCATGGCTAATGATTCACTCGCTAATATCAATGTGGGCTGCAGTGAGGATAACCAAGTTGAGCTGTCTTAGATCAAATGATTCAATTAGGCCAGCTGTCCCTATTTGTCATGGCTCAACTCGCTTTCAAATTACCTTTCCAAAGTGTGTACGTGCCTTAGCATAGAACTTAACAGCTCAACTGTTTTACAAAAGAGGATATTTAGCCATGGTGATAAGGGGGAAGAAAGACGTCCCTTTTCATCTGCACCAAATGCTTTTCCTTAGCAGTTACAGTCTGTGTTTACCGGGCTAAATTTTAAACATCACTGTTGAGTGTGAATCACTTGACTGTCCTGATAACAGTGCTCTTTTAAATTTCTAGATTATCTTTTGGCAGGTCAATGGAAATAGAAAAGAAAATGTAATTGTGCGTGTGTGTTCGCACAGGGACGAGAGACACAACAAGGAGTAAATGGTTCATAGAAACCAAAAATAAATGCGTGGTCCCTCAGATGTATCCTTCAGACTTAAAGTGAACTAGAGTCACTAAAAGCCAGATAGTTCATACAGTGTCTAGCGAAGAGCTTTTCTGCAATGTGTTGGTTATCCTGGTTAAGCTACTTATTCCTCGATACTTTCCCCCCAGGAGAACCACCCCGTCGACCCTTGGCAGCAGCCCTCAATGCCGCAGTGGCGAGTGCTCTGCGGAGAAAAACCGGAGCTGGCTGCTGGCAGCGTCAGCGTGCAGACCCGGGGCTGAATAGGCATGGAAATTCAATTACCCTTGGTGGTGGTCCCTGCAGTGCCGGGTAGGGAAGCTTCTCCTGCTGAGGCTGACGGAGGCAGCGGTGTGGTATTGCAGAGGTGTTAAACTGGGGGAAGAAGAACAACCTGGATGTATATGAAACGGAGGAAAGTTATTACAAACGTACAATCACAGCTGTCATTGAAGTCTCACGTATTTCCTGTAGTTGGATTTGGCTGATAATTTGGGTCTTCTCATTTTAAATATTTGAATAAGATTCCAGTGGTGCCTGAAAAATACTCCCCTGCTCTCTGTATGGCTTATTTTACTCTCTATATGTTTATTTTGCCTAAGTTCACTCTGGCAATCATACCAAGTTGGAAAATAGCAGTAGAATTCACTAGAAAAATAAGGCAATTTATCCCTGCCCTACACTGAATATCTTGTAATTTTGTCATCATGATGTCAAAAAAAATACACTGTTGATTTTGAGAAATGCTTTATTAGGGAAGTATTTTCCAATTATCTAAGAAGAAAGTTAAAACTGGAACAGTTAAAACTGAAAATTTGTGTTTTGTTTTTATATTATCCACATCTTTCATACAAAATAAAAACATAATTGAAAAAGTATGATTGAAATACTAAAAACCAGAAAATGTTGATGAGCTCTCTTTAGGATCTGTTCAGATTCTGATAGATTATGTTGAATAGTGTTATGTGAAGTCCTTTGAGCTGCTTGGTGGGAGACATTGGGCATGCAATGGGTATGTTAATTGAATAGTAATATTGAGAGATGAAATAAATCCTCATTTCAACAGTACAGCCCAGAACAGCTTTCTGGACCCCCTTATTCAGACTCATGATTAGGGTTATGGACCACTGAGATCAGTGCCCTGATGCACAGAGTTAGGAGACTGGGAAACCTCCAGCAATGGTGCATTATGAGAGAGACGGAGCACTGTTCTCCCTCCTGCCCCATCATAGACATGCTGTTACATTTTATTCAAGCTCTAGTACTTCTCCCTTGCAGCCTTGCAAATTTTCTCTTCTTCTTACCTTTTTTTTTTTTTTTTTTACAGTGGGAATTAAGACTCTTTTTGACTTTTTGAATTACAATCTTAAAGCAATCAGCAACATTTTACAAGGAGAGCATGGAAGACTAAATCCACTTATCCTGGGCTGTCGTGTTCATATAGTGGTAGCGTTTATGTGGATGGTTTAATTCTCCCATTTTCAGATCTGCAATACTTTTCTCCAAAGCTAATGGAAAGATCAATACTATGTATTTGCCTCCTCTTCATTTTAAGTAAAACCGAAGAAACCGCCTTGGGCTAAGAAGTTGCAGAAACTCAGAGGAGCTTTGCTGCTCCCACTGTCTCAGTGCTCAGCAGACAAGACAGACATTCTTCAGACAAAGTCCACTGCCTGCATGAGATGCACCCTGAGGGAATTCTCCTGCACACTCAGCACTGGCTTGGAAAGTACATGACACACTATGGGTCTAAAATGCCTAAATTGCCCTTCTGCCTCATGCTTGTGTGAGACACATCCATGTGTGGGAGTAAAAGTAATAAGCCCATCTATATCACCTGGCTCATAGATAACCAGTATTTAAGAGAGTTCAAGATGCAACCATGCTGTATGAGTTGGATGTGATATCAACTCTCAAGAAATAGAAGGTAGTTTTCCTTCTGTCTAAATTAATAAACACAGGTAAACAGATTTACCAGCCCTATTCCTGGTATTTGTATTTGTTAATTAATTCAGTTAATTAAAACCACAAGGCACTTTGTGTCTTGCAGTCTCCAGCTTTGACTGCAGAAGACATAGGTATGGATACGAAGAATATGGCACTGAAGAGAAAGGAAAGATTTGGTGTGAGTTTTAGTGTAAAAGATCTTCAATGGTCAGAAAAACCTGAATGATTACAGTTGGGAAACGTGGCTGGACCCAAGATGATGCATTAGGGTTTTCATTTATTTCTGTCTGCTATGTTTTCTTTCTGCTTCCTGATATACAAATCTTGGCAAGGAGTTGGAATCTAAGAAAAGTGACATTTTCCTTCCAAAGATTTTAACATGCAAAGAGACTGCTAAATAGATTTCTGACTATATTGAAAAATTCCCTGGAGCTTGGCCTTGAAAAATAACTTTTGGTGCCCACATTTCAGCCTTCCTCCATTTTCTCTTCCATTTGGCCATAGCTCAGAGGGGGAAATTCCCAGTCTACAGTCTCTGCTCACTTGGAATAATTTTTGTTTGCATGAGTAAACCAGCTAAAGTGGCTATCACTGAAGTCGTAACTAGAAGATGAAACCAGTTGGGACTATTCCCATGTGAAGTGAGTCAGGTTGCTGAATCAGGCCCATGTGTAAATCTTCCTGCATCCCAAAAGGGTTTTTTCCCATCTCATTAGGAAAAAAAAGTTCTTCCAAAGCACCAGGCAACAAAAGACTGGGAATGCAAAGTACAGGGGGGAGATGACATAATGTCCTTTCAGCTTTTACCTCATTTTTTCTTTCCTGCAGAGTGACTAAAAGGGAAACTCTCCAGGGAATTGGATAATTCTAGGCTTTTATCAGTTTGTTATTTTCATTCTGTTCTTGTCTAAATATATGGTACGTGTAGTTTTTGAGTGGTTTTTAAATCTAAGCATCCCCCTTGTGTCTACCTTTTTCTTAAAGACAACAAAGAATTGCAAGGTGCTAATGGTGTTCATTGTGCAGTATGTATCTTAGCTATCTTCTTCTACAACAATGCAGAGCTGGAGAGTGTAAAAACAGAAGAAATATGAAAACTGTAACGACATTTAATGTGTAAAAAGGACCAACTAATGTGTGTCAGCTGAGCCAGATGCCCAAGGCTAAATCTCTTGATGTGAGATGGTGATTCAGCTGTCAAGGTGCCTGAGTAGACTTGTGGTCATCATAATGATTGGCTGTGGATTTTTTTTGTGTGTGTGTGGGGGGGGGTTTTTTTGTTGTTTTTTTTTTTTTGGGGGGGGGGGGTGTTCATGTTTTGTTTTTGTTTTTGTTGTTTTTTTAGAAAGACTATAAACAGAAAAGGTCAAAGTTATTCAAATGAACTAACAGCCCATTTTGGTGGAAAGATAGCTGGGCTCGTTAACTCAATTCGCATCTTTTGTGTCAGTTTTCTAACATACCATACATCTGGAAAAACGCAGTGATTTGTAAAAGACGTAATGTGCCTCTTCCCCCAAAGGTTTTGCTTGCAGTATGTAATAAAATATGATACAGTTTTTCATGGAGGTGGGATCTGATAATTTGTTTAGATATAATATGAAAGTATCAGTCTGTAAAATGAACAACATAAAAAGTAAGCAAATGCTCAAGATATGTCAGTTAACAAAATGGCAAGTTCCAAAACCCTTATTAAAGTGAAAATCAAAGGCTTCTGTAACATTTTTCCCCTTAAAATGAGTCACTTCAGATAGTGTCTAATATTTTGATGTTTATCGCCATTAGTGAGGCTATGTTTTATTGTGACAGAGACCTTCCTACTTCAGGCAAAAGTTACCTCTAGTCAGTTTAAAATCCGGGTAATGAACAGGTTTTCAGGTATCTCAAAGTATCAACACTTCATAAGAACAGACACACTGAGTCAGCCCAAAGCTCCCCATCCAGTTTGATGAGATGCTACTGCTGCTGCCTAATACTTGAGTGGAGAAAAGAATATAAAACTGACTTAATCTGGACGAGTGGCTAAGTCATATTTGACTCTTGATTTTAGCCTGTTGTAGACTTTCCTTCATATTTCTTTGTTGCACTTCGTATTGGCAGCCCTGTAGTGTGTGGTGTTAGCCTTTGTTTGTGGAATACTTAGCATGCATGTCAGAATTTTGTGATTCAACCCCCACTCTTCCCTTTTAGCTTGTGCAGGTGCTCTCAGTCCTTAAAAGCAACTGTTTGTTGGAGTGTGCTTTTGCAAACTGTCAGGAAGCAAATGACATTTGCGAAAAGCAGGTTTTTCTTCTCTGCTCACAAATTGGATGCAATGTGTTTAAGAAGTGGTCAGAGCTTTGATTCATGCTGTATCTGTGTCAAGACATTACACTGCAAATGCATGCAAAAATATACCAACAAAGTCACTTGTAATTGGGGTTAATTTGACTTTAAACCAAACAAATGAGAAGTTTTATTCTTTGTAAATAATCCTCCTTAGAACAAGCAGGTTTACCTTACAGTGAGCTTCTCTGCTTTCCAGTCACACTGGGCCATTTCAGAGTCCTCTAAGTCTTTCCCCATACACAAATGCTGTCTTTGAATGGAGCCACCCTTGTTAGAGGGCATTCATTTAACCCAGATTCAGGTTCCTTGTACAGGACAGAAATTAGGTGCTAGTTTCTTTGGGTTCCCTATATGTTCAGCAAAGAGAGAAAGGATCCTCAATAGGGTGGTTCAGAGTGGAAATAAATTAGCTTAGCCAAACTTACACAAAAAAAGTTATTTCTTATAGTGAGACAATGTGAATACCTTCTCTGTATGCCCCCTGCAGCCCTAAGTCTTATTACTGGGTGCCAAAAAGTCCTCTGAAAAAGCAAAGACACAAAGACACCTCCCTGCCCTTGTCAAACTCAAGTGAAAACTCTGCTTGTATCCATGACAATTAAGGATGCAGCTTTCATAGTCTATCTCCTGGATGGCTGGACAAGGGCTGAAAAACAGCATGAATAAAAGGAAGGAATCAGTTGTGATGAAGGGTAAGGAAAGCTCAGGAGATTTCTCTAGATGCAGGAGTCCTTGGAGGAGTCTCCCACTTCAGAGGAGGCCACCAAGCACCAAGAAGGTTCTTGTACCGGAATGGGGAGAAGTTGATCTTGGTGTGGACGTAATGATAAACAAATAAAGTATCTTAACCTGGCACCTCAAAGTGGACACTGTTCAGTTTTACACAAGCAAATTGTTACAACCAGTGTAAATGAGTCACATCAGTGTAAAGTCACAGGGCATGTGGGGCTTGGCTTATGGCATTGAAAAACACCTAAAGAAGCAGCAAGTGAATTGAGTATCAGTTTACTATATCAGTAAGCTTTCATATAGCTAGAGTATACTGTTTATACAGTATACTGTTTATACAGTATACTGCCTAAAAAGAAAGTTTGGGTGGGAGAGAAATAAAAAAAGAGCAGATTTTCCTTGTGAAAAGGGCAAGTAGGCTACATGTTGAAGGTATAAACTGTTCCCTGACTGTTGCATTGTAACTTCATCTTTCAAATATTTGAAAGCTCAAGGGAGCTGAAGAAGCAAGTGCTGTGACTGCAAGGGGTTAACAGGCAATTTATGTAAAGTCTTAGTCTTCTACAAAATGAAATGTGCATGTGAAATGGAAAAAAAAAAAAAGGAAAAGATTATATTTGTCAGCTGTGCTACCATATGTTGCTCTGGCGGAAGCACAGCAAAATGGTGACAATTTCTATTTTATTGAATGAGGGTCTGTGTTGATTTCCATTATTTGAGAGTGTCTCTGGACAAACAGAGGTATCTTCATTATCACATAAAACTGTGCTCACCAGTAACCTGGAACATCCATGGCTACAGGGTGACCTGGGACTGCAGTCTCCTTGAAAATAAAATATCAGAGAAACAGTTCAATCCATCTGCATATTTTAATGGATTTAGCCCTTGGAGGGCATGGGGGAATAGTCTTGTGAAAAGATAAGTGGCAGATACAGGAAATATAGACAAATTTGAAGCTCTTTAAAATCTGAGGAGAACTTATCTCATCAGCATGATTAAAACAAGTGTGTGTAAAGGCTTTGGTGGTTGCAGACTACTCTCAGCCATCTGGTCATACTGGGATGCAGGGCTTCATGGTTTGGGCACAGAGCTGCACAAATATAACTAAATTTCTCTTGGACATAGGCTGTTGATTTGCTTAGCTCTGCTGTGTCACACAGGCTTACTTGTTGGGGTTTTACAGGGTGAGGGATATCTGTGCCATTCCCTTTTCCACTGTATATAGATGTACTAGAAGATGCTGTTTTTGTTATTCTAGGATCACAGCTTTCTCTCAAGCTTTTTCTCAGCTTGCCAGGACCTCAACATGAGAGCTACAGCAAGCTGGGTGCTAAGTGTCACTGAACATCCAGGGCTATCCTTGACTCCATGTGCAATGTGGGAGCAGAGTGTCTCTCTGGGCCATATGTCCAATGCAAGGCATAAGAAAACAATTCCATGAGGCACCTGAAATTATACTCATTTGCTTTCAGGGTAACAAAAGTTAAGCTTTTGTCTTCTATCCTACTTAATATTACTCAGCATCTCTTGAGTGTCTCTCCTTCCAGTGACCACAAAGCTTTCCTGTCCGTGTGAACCCTGCCTCTTAAGTGGCACCATAATTTTTGGATAATGACACCACAAGGCATTAACAATACATCTGTTTTGCCTCAGCAAACATGAAAGACTGGTTTTAACTAGCTGAATGGCTGGCCTGAGAAGGTAGAGAGGTGCCTTTGCTGGCACCACGTGCACCAGCAGGAGCAGCTTGGTTGTGTCTGTGCAGTTCTGTCCCCAGCCCCTTAATCCTTGCCAGACACAGTGAGGCAATATCCAGCCAGGGCTGGTTTCTGGGGGGCCAGTTCTGGTCTGACAGAGCAGGCACCCAGCCCTAAGAATCCCATCCCTGCATTGGTGTGCTCAGTATTACATGGTCCAGGTTCCAGGTTCTCCTGCAGGAAGAGGGTGGATGTGTCCTCTTGGGTGATGGAGTGCAGCATCCTTGGAGAGAAACGTGCTTTGCTTTACATGAGTAAGGTGAGCACCACCTGAGTCTTGGTCAAGCAGAAAAATACTGTGATAATAAATAAAGGTAGTGGCTTCTTAACTCTGATGTGACATGGGGGGATGAAACTGTTCAAATCACCCTTTTGAAGGTGATTTTCCTACATGCCCATGTTGACTTTCCTACATGCCCAAACAGAAAAAGGATTCAGTTGTACAAACTGAGCATTCACTGCCATAATGGATGGGCTGATAGGACAATTATTTCCCAGTTAGTAATAGCTCTTTGCTATAATAGATAAGTTAATAAACCTTTTGGTAGAGATATGTTTCTGTTTCAAATTCAGTTCTTTGCAATTTTTAAAGGGGAAATAAGTGCATTGATTTGCTCCCCTCTCCCCTCTCATTTTGCAACAGGCAGATTTTGGGCTACAGAATCACTTGCACTTCCCTTGCTGTCATTGTAGGCACCAAATCAATACAACTGCATGATATCAAGGCAAGTTCTGCAGCTGATGAAGAACCATACTCTGGAAGAAACAAACAAAAAACTTGATTTCTCACAGTCATATATTACTTGTCTCCAAGGCCACTGTACCTGACACTGCCATGGCATTTTGTTAGTGGCTGAAATGTCTATTTTCAACAACTCCTAAGAAGCCTCATGAGACAGCGATTGTGATTTGCTTTCACCATGCTTGGACCAGGATGTGACACACTCATGCTGATTGCTGTTGCAGTAAACAAAGGGCTCATGTTTCAACTTTGTAACTCAGCTTTGGCCCTGGTTTTATGTGCTGAATCATCTGTACTATACAGTGGAATGCCTTCTACTGAGCAGTCATGGAACAAATGTCCATAGCTTAAATTTTTTTTTTTTTTCCTAAATCTTAGTATTTATTTCTGGGGACTCCATATAACACTTTTATAATGTGATCATCCTTCATTGCAAATAATAAATCAATTTTTCATTTCAACAGAATGAACACCTTGCTACTTGTCCTTTAAATTGCCTTTCTTAGGACACATTTGATTTCTGCTGTTTCTTCTTAATATTGTGGACTTGGAGGAGAATAAATGAGGACAAAACACCTACTGTTAAAATGAATTATATTTTTTCAGTGTTCCTGTCCTAGTTTCTTTTTCAGTCTTGGTATTTGCTTTCTGAGTGCTTTTGTACATCAAAATAAAGTTCTAAGCAAGAAGGCCACATTATGCTCAAATTTTGGAAAAAGTGTTCTGGAATCATTAAATTTGGGATTTGGGAGTATTAGTAACTATTTCTCAGATGACAATTTCCAGGGTCTCTTAAAAAGCTGGCATGATGTCTTTGTTTTAATCATACTCTTTCATCTTTGAGTGAAACCTAAATAAATAGCTTACCTTTTACAGAACTAACTGAGCTGATCTGTAAACCAGATATCCTCTTAAGCTAAGTATGTTAACTAGAATATTTTTAGTGTCTAGACTGGCATTAGGGATGCTGATATACGACTGAGGCCATTCTACAAAATGGTCTTGCCATCACTGTGCATGCACTACTGATTGCAAGTCTGTGTTATAACTGCTGACTGTGGAGCAGAATAAATTAATCATTTATTTAAGATATGTGTTTTACTGCAGTTTGACTGCCTTTGGATACATCTCTTCTTGTAAATGCAAACATATTAAAACTTAAACTTGAAACCATGACAGCATATATTTATACATAACTTCCAATAATCTGTTTAAATAACTTGAGTAAAAAGCAGCACATCTTTAAAGTAAATCAGATTGCTAAACCAGGAGAAATCATTAGTTCAGTGTCTGAAAAGAAAGTGGAAAAAAATGTCTACTTTGGAGAGCTGTACCCTTTTTTAGGAGACTGTACTAATTTGACTTCAATGTGGTCAGGTTTTTTGAAATTTTTAAATAACTGAGAGGAAACTGAAAAGCTGTTTAGGGGATGAAAATATAATAAAAGTAATTTTAGGAAATGTTATGTTTTACGCCTTTTTTGTAGGATTTAAAAATAGGTTTGAGGGTCTAAGAATAGTTAGTTCCCTTGTCTGAAGGATTTCTAACTGCAGATCATCAACCTTTTCTAAAATAAATTAGTAATTTCAAAATGCACAGTCAGGACTGATATTTTTATCCAGCATATTTGAAATAATTTTCTTTAAGTAATATAAATCCGCAATGTTAATTTTCTGCATTGTTAACTGAATTTTGATATCCACCCAAAAGCACAAATGTGAGTAAAGACACAATCTAGTAAATAGGAAAGGTAGTTTCATACTAAAATAAAAATAAAGTTAATATATGTACATTAAAGAATATAATTGTTTCACCCTGAATAGTATATTGTTCAGAAAACCAGTCGTCCCTGTGTCCAGGCACCTGAGAGAAGATTTTGTTGCTCTCATGTCCATCATTAGCTGGTGAGCTGAAGGTCTGTACACTGGACTGCAACCCTTCCTAGGATCCGTTTGGCAGCCAGTCCGAAAGCACATTGTGGCATTTGCTTCAGATATTTGGGGGGAGTTGGTTGGAAGTGTTCCAGAAAAATCTCCCTGGGTTAAAAGAATTTTATTAACACAGCAAAGTAGAATTCTGAATGTCAGAACTAAAGCTGTCTGGCAAGCTATAGCACCTTCAAAGGCAGGCATTAACATGCTGTCTTTTATTACAGGGATCATTTTTTTCCCTTGGGCTTCACCCTATGCCTAGGTCAGATCTATTCTGAGTCTTGTGGCAAGATTTGGAGAGTAAGTAAGATGATAATGTTTGGATTATTCAAGTACAGACAAATAATCAAGTATAGATTAATATAAGAAGAATTATGAAACATACAGATTTAAAAGTGCTAGAACTAAGTGTTAGTAAATGTGAAGCTATGTATCTTGCAAAGAATTAAAATAATTATAATTTGCATACCCAGACTAAAATTGTAACAGGTGAATGAAAATTTCTTTTTAATGTATGATACTGATATACTACTATAGCAAAAGAAAACGGTGGCACCTATAAATAATTGCAGGAGAAAAAAAAAGGGTAACATTGGAAACCCACGCACAAATATCTGTCACTTGATGCACCGTACCAAAAAGGTAGTGGATAACTTTATTATAAAAAAGATCTAAGAGACAAATGCAAGGTCTTGGGCTAAATGAGAAAAATCGTTAGTTGTATGTCAAGCTTCTATCTGATAAGAGAATGGATGGCTGGGTTTGTTCAGAGAAGGTGAATGGAAGCAAAAATAATAGATATCTGTAAGTCATGAATGGTTAAGGGAAGGCAAACATTCTCATTTTCATTCACATTTGCCTTTCTTTGTAATAGCAGAAGAGATATTTAACAAATCTGAAAAGTATGCATTTAAATGTGGCATAAGGAGCTTCTCCGCTGCATCACTCACACCTAAGTGTAGGATATTACAAAAGTGCAGGATATTAATAGGTGTACAAATCTGGGATTTTAGATGATTCATGTTTATAGATATGAATGTAGTTATATTAAGCATGTAAGCACTTTTTTAAAGATAAAATTCTTATACTTTAAGACATAAACTAGCTCTAGCACCAAATTTGATGGAGTTTGAAAACAAATTTTCCTTAAAATAATATATTCCTAATTTGCTCTGCTCCATTTTCTGGAACTCTTTTGAAGTCCTTTTCCTGAAAACTTTGTCAGATAAGGTATCAGATGTATCTAATCCAGACCTGGGTCCCATTTCAATCTTCTATCAGAATCATATCTAGAAAGAGGATTCAACTGTAGGAAATTAGTCCAGATATGTCATTGCAAAGGCTATCTAAGCCTAGTGAATGACTAATTGATTCCTGTTCAAGAAACTTCTGTAATTTTATTTTGTGCCTTAGGTATGGCATTTTCCAAGCTTAATAATTCATGTCAAATTAAGCAATGTTTTTTCTGGATAGCTTTTGAGTGTTGCATATTCATATTGCTAGTTTATGACTGCCTTTTTAAAAATTATTTTGTATTATAGTCAAAACTCTGTGAAGATCTTCCAGTCTTGAACAAAAGAAAACAAATATTAAATGATCCTACTGACTGCTTTGCTTGTGTAGACAAGGCACAGATTTAGTACAGTTTTCTTTCTTCAATGTGAATGTCGCTCTAGCTGGGGACCGACAGACCTGAGGAGGCATCCATGTGGCATCTCTATGGAAACTGAGGATGGCAGATTCAATGCATCATTGTATCTGATAGTCCAAGTCTTGTAACATTTATTTTGTACCAGGAATCCAGCCTAAGAGGTTGGTTGATTGCTGTGAGTCACTGAGTTGAAATGACAATCTTCTACAAGGGACAACATAATAATTGAAATATGGGCCTGGAAGGTGCCTGAAGAGACCAGCTGGTACAACTGGTTGCTCTGAGGAAGGATCCAGCGCAGCTTGGCAAACTCATCTATATTTCCTGCACATCCAGAGACAAGACAGCCTTACCTGGGTACTGATTCTTGGGCATTGTAGTGGTGCCAAAAGGATTGAGAGGATAGATTAGAAGAGAAGCTTGCAGGAAACCCTCTAAAGCCTGTGAAGCTACTAAAAGACTACCCTTAAGAAGATGCTGGCATCTAGTGAAAGCTACTGTTTTCTTTGGCCTCTTAGATCACTAGTTTAGTTAAGGATAAGTAGGCTTTTTCACTGAAGTTATTTTGGGAAGATTTTCCTTGCATGTATGAAATGTCTTTCCTTCTGTTATAACATGTGTATATAGTTCAACACTTGTTTGTGTAATTCCCTGTACATATTTAGCCTGTAGTGTTTTATGTTAGACTTCAGAATAAACTTGTTTTGTCATTTTCCGCTCACCTTCTGTCTGCTATTTATAACTATATGCAACAGTAATTAAGGAGGGAACAAAACAGCCTAATGCAATCGCCCTTGAAACAGTACTCTGTAATGTAAGGAGGAATAAGAGAAATTGTTTTGGACAAGATTAAAAATTTTCCTACAGATTATTTTTTTCATAATTTTTTCCTCTGTAAGTTACATTGAATTTTTTCATTCCTTTTAGAAAGTGTACTGTATAACAGGGTAAAACTGGATGTGCTGAGTAGGAATTTCTTCAAAGGAGCTACTATACCTTTCTTGAGCCAAGTACCATTTGACAGTTTTTAAATAAAATGTACAAACAATTTATGGGAAAATTCCCCAGTATTTCATAATAAGAAAATTATTGCATTTTTCAGACCATGCCTTAGTGAGAGGAGAAAACCCTGACTGAGAATTTCATGCATCTCACCTCCTCATAATGGACCACGTCAAAATCCCAAGAAGGATATATACATCTCTACTGTAGCAAAGCAATCAGATCCCACTGTGTACTGTTCATTTTTTGGTTTTTCTTTTGGTAATGTCCACATTCACAAGGTAATCAGGATATGATGGACCTCCTACTGCATAAAAATCTACAGTTATGGATAGTGGTAGAAACAATTCAAATGTCTTTTAAAGCTACTCTAGTCTGTTCAGGTTCTTTACAACACACACTGCCACAGTACCTGAGTTTTCCCCTAGAGCATTAAATATTATGAGTAGAATCTGTCACATGCGGTTTATTCTCCAAGTATAAATGCAAGGTTAGGTCAAAACCTTCTTCAACTTTCATTGCTAGATATGCTGCCTAAATATGAGCTAATATACATATGTCATTTTTGGGATTGTTCTTGAACTTCTTGTTTTCCATCAGTTTCCTCTCTTAGATTTTTTTTTTTTTTTCAGTTTGGTACATATTACAATGCTGAATGGCAAAAGTCCAGCATTCGAAAAGTTGTTTTGAATCACAACATTAGATCAAATACATGAATGCTTTGGACAATCAGAACTTCCAAACCCACCACAAATGCAAAATTACTTTCTTTTCTGTACTAAAGCATTGCAAACATCTCCTTATTTAGCTTTTAAAGAAATTAAATTTTTCCATTTTTTGAGTAAGAGACGTTTTTGTGAAGATTATGTATATGTGGTATTCTAGATTACAACACAGATGAAAATCAAGGAATTAAGACTTCAGACAACAAATGTTAGGACTTAATCCACTCCTGTAAGAATGTGACCTTCAAGGCAGTTACAAGCCTGAAAATAAGTCTTCTGTTTAGGCAGATACCAGGAGGGCATGGAAAGTTGCTCAGTTTAGTGACTTTTCCTCACTGTGAACTATTTATGGCTTGGATTTGGAAATCACAATATTTTTGAATGTCAGGGTCTCCTCCATATCAGCTGTCATTATTGGCTAATGATAATATTTGATAATCATGTTGGAATCTTATAGATTTTAACAATCTTTAACTGTTGGCTTTGTTATGGCAACATAACTGCTACTCCAGCCAATTGATGTGTGAATGTGCCCATAACTTCTCACTTTATCATTCACTCAAGTTCAGACTCTATCTCCTAGTACTAACAGAGCAAGCATTTTGATGGCACACTGAAATCTCTGCAACTGTGATACATTATATTCTTAGAGCCTCGCAGATTGTTAACTGCCTCATCAGATCCTTTAAGAATAGCTTTTGAACACTGATTTGTAGACAGTTATACCACTTCCCTTCCTCTTATATCTTTCAACAGATATCTTGTGCCAGTATGAGTTCGTACTTTCTATGTCCTGTCTACTTTTTGTGATTGTGTTATGAGGAAAACTTAGGTTTTGCTTTCAGTACTGGAGGGTCAATCTTAATTTTGCACGTGCTTAGAATGATGATAATGTATTTAGCTCCAGTATCTATTTTGAAATTTACTTTGACTGGTTATTTCCATTTTCACAAAGCCAATCTGTTATAGAATTTTGCTTTGATCAACAGACCCAACAAAGACCTCTGTTTTGGTATCAACATCATCCGAGCTTTGCCTTGTTGTGGTGCACTCATGAATATGTTTCCTTTTTATGTGTCTTTGCAACTTGTGCTGAGATTGACACACTTTGGCAAAATTTTATTGGAGATATGAGACAGCCCCCCCTTACTCTGCATGCTTTTGTGTCTTGTTATGATTGCCTCCATATGGTGAACAAAGAACTTGAAACTCAGCCCAGTAATGTATAGTACTGGCTACCTAAATGTGTTCAGCCTAGTTAGATCAAAACTTATGGAGACTCAGTGATACTGTAACATTGGAGGTTATTTTAGTCAAACTTGGAGGTAGGATGCAAGAGAGAGCTGCTTAGATCTCAGGCAATGGTTTGACAGCTCAGTCATCAGGTTCTTTTGTATTTCCTGCCATTAAATGATATCTCTTCAGTACCCTCAGAGAACGTGGTTGATCCTGGAGGGTCAAATAAGTAGGAGAGTGCCAGAAATTCAAGGAGTTAAGTGGACAGACGAGGGAATGGTGTGGTAAAGCAGTAACAGACCTTCACTTGGGTGTTCTTGCTTAGTTTTGATTTCATTTGCACAGACAGTAAATCTGCCATGATTGGTCGTTATTTGTGCTTCTGACTGGTGTGTGCTGGGGGCTGAACATAAGACAGAGTTTGTGGCATCTTCTCCTAATTTTGTGAATGTTGAGCCTTTTTCTATTAATACAACTGAACTTCTATGCTGAAATAAGATCACTGCAGTTCCAAAACCAGAATTAAATATTCTGTCCAAACCTCAATTTTGGTGAAAACTTCACAGAACTATATGACTAATTATTTTTGATGGAAGAGATGAACACAAATTACAACGTTTTTGGATTGCAAATGTTACAGCAGTTTGCTTGGGCCAGAGGGCACAGTTACAAAATTAACAGGAAAATAGCTGTAAAAGAAAGTGAAGTTTCTTAATTAGATTTTCTTATACAACATGAGTTATAAGTTATAACATAAGCTAAAGGATGTGTCTGACCTATTGTGTGGGATGGGATACCAAGACAAACGAAAAACCTCTGACATTTTCTGAAAAGGTAAAAGCTGTAGGAGTGAATAATCCTGTTATACGCAGCCTGTGTAATGATGAACAACAGGTACCCACTTACTGACAAGGGAAAATGAATTTATTTATTTAAATTTTTGACAGTGTAAGTTTCCCTGTCTATTTACTGAGTTAAATTAAATATTAATTAGAAAACTTTTCCTTTAAATCAACAGATGCCAGTAGCTTATGCAGTATTCATTTTGTTAATACATGGCAAAACTGAGCTGCTCTGTTTCTGTGTTGTAGCTGTATGACCCTTTTTTCCTATACTACCTTTTCTATTGAGAAAATAAATTCTTGAGGGCAGGATCCTTGGTTTTGTACTGGTCTGTGAAACATTTTGTGTGGTTTCTCTGTATAAGTAATGTATTACAGCTATAAAAATGAGTAGAGACTTTTGTGACTTTTTATTCCTTCAGACTCTCTAAGCTGGCTTATACTTCAAGCTCAGTAAAAGTTCTACACCAAAAGAGAAGCTGCATCCACTTCAACAAAACTCAGCTGAACACCTTCTGTAAGACCATATCTCAGTAAAGCCTGTCTGTTCATCAGTGTTCAACATGTAAAAAAAGACAAAAAATTAAAAATTTATCTAATGTAATGGCCTTGTTATTCCTATAGATTGATACATTTCAAAGAAATGAAAGAGACACTGAGATGTTTGGGTTTTTATCTTCAGTGTCAGTAGTCTGGAAAATTTATTTCTGTGTATGAGAGCTCTTTTCTTTATGAGAGTGGGTTCCTCTTCAGGGATAACTTTTCATAACATCTTATGAGAGGATAAATGCTATGTTATCTTAACAAAAATTAGAAAATCCAAATTTATTGGTAATGCTGGGTTTTTCCCAATCTTTTTTATGTCAACCTTGGTATAGGATGCAGGAAGGTTGGATATCTTGACATCTATCTCTAGCCTTTTCCACGGGGATCTTTGAGTTTCATGATTCTTGATTTCAAATTTTATTATCCTAAATTTAAATGTCAAAATCATCATTTTGCCGTAGTTGGAAAGATATTCTTCACTTGGTAATGTACAGGCATTGCAGAAGTCTCCAGGGACTGCAGGTGGCTTTGACGCCTTCTCCTACTGTCATGCTCTAAACCAAGAGGATCTATGTAAAGATTTCATTTAAATACAATACAAGTGGTAATAATTGTCAATGAAACACAGTTATTGAAATATGCTGTCTAAATGTTTTATACTTACTTTATAAATATCACAACTATGCCAGACTCTCTCTGTCTCAGAAATGGATACTGGTATTCATGAAATGTATGATACATATTTAGTTAAATATAGGCTAATAACATATTATATCATCTTAAAACAACCAAGGAAGTGGGTTTGTTAGAAAGGAACAGCAGATTGTACCTTATATCCCCATGCGTGTGGCATTAAATCTGCCCTCTGTGTTTTGTGCTTCTCACATGCACAAGTGAGATGGATTTCTTTGCATCTGACCAACGCATAAACCACAGGGAGATGTTTTTAATAGGATTCATTGTGATTAGGAGCTGTGGAATAGCCCCATAGTCATAGCAATGTTAGAATGCCACAACTATTTGATAGGAGACATTTCAATCTGTCATCATCTTGTGTGCCCTGACCCCGATAATACACCCCATTCAACCCGAGGCACAAACAGAAATGGTGAGGTAGGCTTGCTTTTTTTTTTTTTTTTTTTTTTTTTTTTTCCTGTTAGCACAGCACCAGTCAGAGTTTTTATGGGTTCCTGAGAGAAGAAAAAGCATTTTTATTTCCTGTGCTGTTCATCTCTTATCTAACCATTTGAAAAGATATTTTGTTTCCCAAAACACAATAAACAAGTGGAAAGGGGAGAAAAATCCTTCCTTAGGTAACCTCAGAACAGAAGAACTTTGTGCATTATGCAGCTCAGGCCATGCCAAAATGCAATTTGGAGGGTGTCCAGCACTTCATTGGAAAGTAATGGTTTTCACTGAACTGAGTTATGACCAGCTGTTTACAGACAGTCTGTGACATACTGATAGAGCAGAACACCGTATGTTGCTTTCCAAATCAAATGATACAAGAAGTGTGACAGAGTGGAGAAACATCTGTCATTAGCAATTTTCAGCACGCTTCACTAATTCTGGACAAAATACGAGTAATGAACTTACCGCAGGAAACTTCAAATACTACCACTGCTGAAACAAGGATATAAACAGCTAGTGCTCCTAATGGCGTCTAATTTAATTCATTTGCAGTAAGAAACAAACAAAGTGGGTTATTTGTTTTTGATCATGGGGTAGTAAATAGTAATGCTGATAACAAACATTCATTTTAATCAAAGAAAAAGAGATCGTGGAACTCAACTTTCCTGATGTTCAGACAGAACGTAATTATCAAGTGGGTTTTTTCTCTTTAGTCTTTTTGAATGTCAGTGATACGGGTGCTTTTGTTGTTGCTGGGTTTGTTTGCTTGTTTTTGTTTTTAAACAAGGTTTTTTTGGAACAGGCCAAGGAGAAGTTGTTACAACATTAAGGGTATTGTCCTTCTTTGCCTTGGTCCTCTCCCTCACATCTCCCCCCATCACATCCTCCTCCTGAATCTGCAGAGAGCAAAACTGCAAGTTTTCTGCACAGTATCACTCACCAGTGGGTATGAAGACATGAAAGGAGTCCAGTGCTGGCTTCTACTCCATTTTCCTGCATTGTGGCACTGCTGTTGGTATTTAAAATCACATGATTCCAGATGCACTTTTTTAAAAGCTGCATTTCAATGTGTATGTGGCCCCTATATATTACGCATTATATTACACATTTTCTGGTTGATTTCTCTGTTTTCATCATATCTAGAGCCTAGCCACTATAATTTTGTGATGATTTTCACTATGTCTTTGAAATCTGCCATTTGCATTCAGGTGCTTTAGTTTTCCCTTACCACTGATAACACAGCAAATTCCTGACACTGTTAGGTTTAAATGGCAATCCTCAGGGGAAAAGAGGGGAAAATGAAAGGACAGGTTGTTACTCTTTATATGAACTTTCAACTAATGTTCACACAAAGCTATAATATGAAATGCAGAGGATAGATTTAGTCCAATCCATTGGTGTCCTACCTATGGGACTTCCCTTGGAATGGATCCCAGACCAAGAGAGTGAAAGCCATTCCAAACTGATGACTGTAAAATGAGTGTAGGAGGTCTTTGAGTAGCTGCGTAATTGCAAAATTATTCATGATAAAAAAGCACTAAAGTAGAATTCACAGTATCTTGTAGAATTTCCTGAGGTGCCTCAGGAAAAACGTGTAACTTTCTAACACCTTGGATACACCAAACTGGTCCAAGTACAATACCTTGAAGAGGAAGAGAAAATGTATGGAAATATTTTTTATATGGTGGGAGTTTATGATAGAAATATTTTTCTTCCTCTTTAATGCAGAAAAGGAAAACTATTAAACATAAACCATTTCAAGAACTGCAAATGTGAGGTTCCTGTAATTCTTGTAGTAATCTACACAGGAGAGCAAAGCAAAGGGGAAATATAGGTACCACTGACACCCGTCATTACGTTTGTGATCTAGATAATAAAGGAAGCAGACCCAAGCAATTCGCTAACACTAACGCTATTCTTTACATAAACAGTAAATGTTTAGATTTTCCTGTTCACTGACTAACAGCACACATATCATAAACACTAAGCTGTTATAGTACGTTTCGTGTGTTGATTCACTTTAACAGTTGTTAGTGTGAAGACAGGAAAAGAAAAGTGGGTGTAATGAGACCATGTGCAGTATGCTGTGAAAACAGAGGCCCTTATTTGGCATAATGGGTTGCACCATAAGGGCCATAAAATTGTGCATGTGTTAGTATCATTTTAATTATTACGGGTGCCACATGTTAAGCAGAATAGCGGAACTACTAAAACAGCTTCAAAATCCTTACTGCTGATCGCTGCATTTAATTACAAATAGGAACATTTGGAGATAGGTCACCATAAAACCCTTCTGTTGTCAAATGAGCTCAAATCTGATTTTTGTAATTATGTTTTTATACCACAGATCCTGTTGAATAACTATAGGGAATAAAATTTTAATAAGTACTGATTAAATGCAGGTACATCTTGCTTCCTAAGAATATTTATGTATGTTCTTTGCCACTTACATCAAGGTACCATCATTGCTTCTGTTTTGGTCAGTGGTGATCATTCAACCTTAATGCAAATAAGCTGAATAACTTTATGTGCCATGAAATATTGTTTTTTTTCAGTGAAGCATAAAAGCATTGGATTTCAATTATTCATTCTGTTTGCTAGAGCTGTGTACAGTACTCTAATTCTCTAGTACCAAGGCACTTTCATTATTACACTACATGTCACATTCAGTGGAATATGATAATTAACCTTCCTAAGGCAGAATTTTGGTGTAAGAAATTACAACTATTAAAATGAAAATCATAAATATATAAAACTTGTTGTTTAACAGGAAAAAATCACTAGGATATTAAAAGGTGGTAAAAATCATAATTTTGGATTTAGGTAAGTAAACTTTCATTTTCTGTAAAGACTGGCTATAAGGTTCTCTAAACAGAAATTTACCTTGGGAGGAATGAAAAAATAAAAAGGAAGGAGCAGTTAAGCAAATATATAAAATCTGACAGAGTTTGTAGTCTGGATTTTGAGTTATACTAGGGACAGAAGCATTGCATTTGGCTATATTGTTCAAGCAAGATTAAAGTTAGAATATACGTGTCCATAAATATTTCTGAGTGTTTATTTGTTCACACTCCCTGTTTCTTTTCTAGAGATACATGTAATCCTAAACTAGGCCTGACCTAGTGGTTTTCCAATCTGAAATCTTGTCATCAAATAGAGTGTTAAAAACATCAAGAGATTTGTCATCAACATTGTGCTGTCTAAGGGAGGAAATCTGTTTTGTGAGAGATTGTCATTGGACTCACGGGCTAACACCCAGCTCAGAACACGCTCCAGAGTTACTGCACATACAATGGCTTCGAGAGACTGTCAAATGGAAATAAATAAATATACAGTGCCTCCTGGAAAGAGACTGATGTAATTTGTAAAATGATCAGTGAGAGAATTACTTTGCTATTTCTGATACAGACTGACTGCTCTGCATCATTTATAGCTGCATGGTAAAAACTCAACCCACATAGCAGTCCAAGAATCTGTGTCCTGGCTCAAAAGAAAAAAGAAAAAATCTTGTTGACTTTCTTAACCTTTTCAAATACGCCATTGAATGAGTGCTAAATAAAGCTCTCAAGATTCACTGAGTGACAAGAGAGCAGTCCAGAGGTTTTGGGAATGGCAGTAGGCAAGCAACACTAGAAAATAATGATCTCCTCTGTACTAGAACATTAGCAGGTTAAGTGCTAATGTGAACCAGTAGAAATATTTGTACCCAACAGGGTAAAACCACAGATGTTAATGAAAGCCTGCTTCCATTCTGATCCCAGACCACTTTGTGCACCAGCACAACTCCATTGTAGCCTGTACTATTTGTACTCCTCCCTGTGAGGGCAGAATGGACTCCTTGTTGCACTCTGACTCAGTGCTGGAATAATGCACTATCTGTACATCTAATGAAATTGTCTCTCACCAATGTGAAGCCCTCATCTGACACTGTCAGCCTCCATCTAAAACACAGGCAGCAAAAATAAAATGCTTGGCATCAGTCCTTCCATTGTAACTCTGAATCCCATGTAGCTCTGGTTGTGATCCTATTTCACAGTAGGGTCTGCTTGATTCTGTTGGATGGAATCATGCCCTTGCAGGGGAAAAGTAATAAGAAGGAAGTGTGAAGAATACTCAGCTGATTAACTGTCTTGTAGAGAAGGAGAAAAAATAAAACAAGCATTTTATCTGTGGGGTTTATTCCGGTCTAATTCCATTAATTGGTGTTTCTCTGTAATTGCAAGAATACAAATTCTCTTAGTACGAAGAGAATGAAGAAGGGGGATAACAGTGTAGAAAGCAGATGCTAAAGAATGGTAAGACATAATCTTACACAATAGCACTGCTGAGCCCATAGGAACCCATTAAACAGTAATTTGAGCTCTCTCTTGGGAGTTGTCTGGAACAAAATGGACCATACTCATGGATTTGGGTAGGAAATATTCTATCAAGAAAGCAGAATTCCTATATACCATGTATATCAGTCCTCACTCCTATGGTACTCATATTCTCCTGTCTATTGGTGACTTTGATAATTTGATTGTATACTGGTGATCTCTCTGGGGTTTTTTTGATCTGTTTGGCACAATCTCCCCATCTACAAAATGAAAAAAAAAAACCAAGAAATTAGACATAGGTTACTTCTGGGAAAAATGAGTGTACCACTTCAGTTTTAACAATTTAATATTAAATGGAGAGGCTCATAGCATTAACAATTAAGATTATTACCCAGATTGTTACTGCACCTCAGAAACCCTGTCACCCTTTCCTATTGAAAGATCATGGCACTCCTCTCAGTCACAGTGCAAATGAGACTTTCAGGTATTGTACATCTTGAGAATTACAGTGCAAATGAGACTTTCAGGTATTGTACATCTTGAGAATTACAGCAAAACTTACTGTAATGCCAACTCATACAGGTGGACTTGAACTCACATCCTTGATTTTGGACTAAGCCAGGTCCACTTTGTGACTTTGATTCATTCCCCCATATAATGTAGTTTCATGTGTACTAGAATCTTTGTTACTCTTAGGGATATTTCCTACTACACTGCTATATAATCCTTCATTTACGTATTCTCCATCTTTCTGAGCAAAACCATGCCCTAAGAAAAACTATCACTCTACTCCCAGGAAATGTTACTTCCTAGAATGCAAAAGTTTTGTCTGTGTAATTTGATGAGGAATCTTTCTGTTCCCCCCAAATTCTTCTCTTTTCCTGGCTGAACAGTCCCGATCTCTTAGCCTTTCCTCACAAGACAGGGGACCATCCCTCTAATCATCATAGTGTCCCTTCCCTCCTCTGGACTTTTTCCAGCAGGTCAATGACCTTCCTGTGATGGGGACCCCAGAGCTTGAGGCAGCACTCCAGGTGGAGTCTCACCAGAACGGAGTAGAGAGACAGAACCGCTTCCCTTGACCTGCTGGCCACGCTGCTTTAAATATAGCCCAGAGCACGCTTGGCTTTCTGTGCTGCAAGTGCACATTGCTGAGTCATGTCCAGTGTCTCATCCACCAGCACCCCCAAGTTCTTCTTGGCTGGGCTGCTCTCGATCAGTTTATTCCTCAGGGTGACTGGCGGCCCCCCTGACCCACATGCAGCACCTTGCACTTGGTCTTGTTAAACTTCGTGAGATTCCCCTGGGCCCACTTCTAGAGCTTGTCCAGGTCCCTCTGGATGGCATTCCATCCTTCACGTGTGTCAGTTGCTCCACTCAGCTTGGTGTCATCTGCAAATTTGCCGAGGGTGCACCTGATTCCTTCGTCTATGCCATTAATGAAGATAAATAATGATGATCCTAAAAGAACCTAAAAGTCAACAAGAGTTCAAAATTCCATTCCCTGGAATTGTTCAGAGGGATAGAGAGATGCTGTGCTCGCTCAGAATTCAGTTTAAAAAAAGATGCCAAAAGGAGGGGGGAGGCTTTAATTACTAGTGCAATGACAGTAAACAGAATAATCTCACTGCTTCACATATTCAGAAACTACAAGTACTGACTGTTTAAACCTTTTATTAATGACATACACAGAATTTTTAAAAAATCCATTTCAACCCATGCCCTCTATGCTCTCATTTCTTATAACTGTTATCCCAGAAAATGTCAGTGATGTTTCTCTGGCTATTTTTCTATTTATTCCTTTACTTATGCATACAGTTGAAAAGGCAGACAAATTTTTGGAAAAGGTAAGTTATGAGATGGCATCAGTGCTGAAGCAACTGAAAATGGGATAACCCAAGAGGATAATTCATGTATTGAAACAAGAGCAGATGTCAAAAGAGACAGCTTGTCTGGTTTGTTTGGATGATGATTCCCTAGCATGTATTGACGGAGCAAGATTGTCAGACAGCCTGTTTGTGAAGTTCAGTGTTGCCTGTCTTAATCGTTCTTTACAGGGAGGTGACATTTTGTTGCAGGCAATTGTAGAGTGAAATTTTTGTGAATTGTTTAAAGTAAACCAAAACTGTCCTACCAAGTGGCATTCTTAGCAAATGTCCAAAGTCCAGTGGAAACAACTGCCATTTTGCCTTCTTAAAATTAGATTGGGTGGGTTGTCACATCTGTGCACTGTGTTCAGAGATGTTCTGTTAACTTCCTCTGCTATCCCTACTAGGAAGATTCAAGAAGCAACAGTGACAAGGAAGAGGAGATCCATTTTAGACAGAATGGTGGGTAAACCAAGTAATTTAGAAAGTAATATACATCTGCTACAGCTAGGGAAACGGGCTTACTCATGATGCTGCTTGTGTTGTGATTCAGTTTGAGAGGAAAAGGGAATGGTAAATCTGAAGAATTTTGGGCACTTAGTAGTGTGCACAAAACAAAATTCTACCTGGCTGACCTTGTTCAGCAATCACATTTTCAACATTGTGCTGTCCTCTGTAAGTAAACTCAAAAAGAAAAAATTAAACATTCATCTGGAATACTGATGTTAACTTGTTAAGAGGATTGAAGTTCCCCCTCAGATTTTGTGAATCCCAATGATATTAAGGATCAAGGGTCTTAGGATCAAGGATTAGCTCCTTTGTAGCAAACTAAGGAACAGAAAATGTTTCCTCCCAGAAGAATAGGTGAAGAAGGTTTGAAAAGCCTTTCTTAACAGACAGAAATTTAGATTTTAAGCGAACCTGACATAGTCATGTACACCCATGCCCCTTCCATAAATTATTTTCTTGAAACTTACCTGCCTAACTCTTCAAATGAATTTTTCAGTAATTCTCTCACTGAAATACTTACATTGCCTCATATTTTTTCACCTCCTGATACTGTGATCACTTCTGCTTGATCTGAACAGTATTCTGCCCCCCATTTCCCTTTCCCTTTCTCCCACTTTCCTGAAGGCCACAACCCACTGATGATAACTTGAAGTTCCTTTTCCTTTGAAATCGTTGTCTTTTACAGGACTAGGATTGTTCATGTCCAAATTGTTGGTTTCCTCTCTCCTCCTATTTCTGGTTTACTATTACTAGTGTGCTTTCATTTCTCCATCCATGCACTCCTCCCATTATCCTTTGAGTGAATTTTTACATGCCCTTGAAACAACCTTCTGCATCCGCTGTGCCAACCATCAAGACCCTCTTCTTTCAAATCCATCCTGAACTCACATTGCTGCCTTTCACCTGCCAGTGACCATTTCTCCATCTCATGGACCAGTAGATCCTTATCTCACCAAGGAAATAACAAAACCAGAAAAAACCATAAATTGAGACATGAGATTTACAAATGTAATTACCTGTTATCATTAAATACTAACTCTCCTGCACAGCATTATATGCCCCTCATATTTTCATTTTCCCTCTTTAAAAGGATGCAGGTCAGTAGGCATTGCCTTTGTTTTTCTTTTTTTGTTTTTGTCTCTAAAAATGATCAACTGGTGTTGATATCAAGGTTTACACTAGCGCCATATCAAGGCCTTGAGCTGAAAGATCCCGAGGTCAGGAACTTTGTTGTGCTACATCCTTACTGAGATATATATTTCATTCAATATACAAATAATAGTAGCAGACTGAATGAAAAGACCTTCAGAGGTTAAACTTAACATTAGTAGGAAATCTGTGAAAACACAGGTGTTTTAACTACTGGTGTTTTTGTGCCAGCCATGACATATGGAGCAGACACCAAGGAGATGGAACTGAAGACTATTGTTAGAATGCATCAGTATCATCTTGCATTTTGAATACTGCAATCTAATTTACTAATCCAATTTACATCAGTATATACATGCTTATGTTTAAATATATGATGAAATAGCTGCATATTTTTAAAAGATGACATATTTTTATTTACACTTAATTTTGCACTTCCCAGAATTTTTCTGTCTTTTCATATTGCCTTATGGTGTGTTGCTTGACTCCTGTTCTCTGTAAGTGTGAAAAGTCAGGAGGAGAGTTCACAGCAGGTTGATGGCCTGGAGATTAAAAGTCTGTCTAAGGACATTTCAAAGTTGTAAAGGTACTATTCTCACATGTACTTATTTCTTGGTGGGTGTGAACAACAGCTACTCACCAAGCTGGTGTAGTGTGAAATAGTTTCCTGTGAAATGATGTGCAGACATATGCAGAAAGCCACATGTACAGCACATGCACAGACTCATCCCTGACTTATGATTAGTGAGATTCTTGCTGATAACTGAGTTAGGAATGACCAGTGGGGCACCCAATGTTTTAATTACCTAGACAACTATGTGGATTTTCCACATTTACCAGACTAAAATCATGATCCTGCCCTGATGCTTTGAGATTAACATGCTGGAAATGACCTTGACTTCTCAGCAGTAGTTCTCTATTACTAGGCCAACAGCAGACTGAGATTTTGCTGCATACATGGATATTCTCTATACATTCCTTTGTTTGTCAATGCCGGGGATAAATTTTTCCCCTGGCCCACAAGAGTAAGTTTTACTCTACTAAATACTAAAAGTCATTCTTAGTCAACCTAAATATGTCAACTGAATTAAAGGAAAGGAAGTTAAGTCTTTCAAGCCATTTTCAAAACCTAGGCAATAATTTGGTATCTTGCTGTTACAGGGATGATTATATAATATAGTAGAATGCTACTGCTAATAATTTGTTTTTATTTTTTAAAGAGGGTGAATAGGACAGCAGAGTAAGTGGATCCAAGGCTTTTGACAAAGTCTGCTCGATCACAGATGCCCAGTGTGACTGTGACCAGAATGAGGGGCCTTTTCAACATTCACAAAAGTGACCTCTTCCTGCCCTACTGCTGTATGCCAGCACAGCCACACCTTTCTGGTGGGCCAAAAATTAGTGTGATACATGCCAGAAATGACAATAAGAAATGAAAAGGCCATATGGAGCCATTGCTGCCTGCCAGTCATTGCAGTAGGTGGCAACTGGGACAGGAGACGTATTGGAAAGGGCTCCATGCATTAAGGTACTGAAAGAGTAATGCAAAACCTGGATATGATTCCTGGCAAAATTTGAATTATTTTCCCCTTCATGTTACTTTGCTCAGTTGTGTCATATTTATTATGTTAATAACCTCATATTAAGGATACTGAGTTTTGGGCTGGAAACAGAACTTGGTTTTTCCACAACTGCTATGATGAAAATTTTCTTGGAATAACATTTAGTGGAAATTTACTAATCTATGCATATACTTCAGTTACCTGAAAGTCAGACAGTGAATCACAAATAATTGTGTATACTTCCTCTGAAGTCATTGAACAGAGCTAGTTGACTCCAGGAGGGGAATCCTTCTATTCTAACAGAAGCATATTGGGTAAGTCATACTTTGGTGGTGCTTAGCTCATTCTAAAGTACTTGTCCTAGAGACCAGATGAAACATGCCTTGGAAAAGCTGGATTCTCTCCAATTACTAGAGTGACTGATTATACATGGCTAATGCTCAGATGAGATTAATCCAATTCTTGGTAAATACTTTCTAATCAGGAACTTAGAGGGATGTCTCAGTATTGTGAGGTCTTTTCAGATAATTCCTGGTTATTATGCATAAAGAACAAATTCAGAAATGCAGTGTAGGAACTAAAGAAATTCAGAAATGCAGTGTAGGAACTAAAGAAATTTAAATGGAAAAAGTATTGCATATGAATTTGTATTTTGAACTCAAAATACTCATAGATACATTCTATAGTTTTGTTACTTTCATAAGAATACCTTATCTTACACTGAATGTACAATCAATCTTTGATTTTGAGTTTGATTTCTAGTATACATCTGTGATGCTGCTTTGCAGTGCAGTTGCCAGTTTTCTTTATTTTATGGGCTAGAATCTTAATTAATCTTTTCTTATTTAAGGAATAATTTTCGTTACGATTTTCTGCATATTGCCTCTCCCCATCTTTCTTTGCCTTCTCATATCTGATCCACTTCCTTTCATAAGCAGAAAAATAAAAGTTTCACAACTGTTGTCTTGAATACTAACGTGTTTAATCATAACTTCTGTGTCAATTAGCATGCCAAAAACATATGCTTCTACATACTAACACATATCAAAAGCTCAGGGCTTTAGTTGTTTTCTCAAGTACCTGGTGAGGCCATTCTTCAAGATCTGATGCAGAAAGACCCCTGTGCATAAAGCAAATCAGAAATAATTTCACTCTACATGATTTTACACTACATGAGTACTGTGCTGTTCCACACTTGCTTGCCAGATGTCCCACCTCAAAATCTAACCTCACACCTTATCCTGTGCAGATCAACCTCTGCAGAACAAGCTAAGAGCCTCCACATTTTAGGAGATTACTCTGAGAGGAAAGAACTGTTCAATTTGAATAAGGCTGCCAGCCTGTGATCCTAAAAAGAAACTGTTCTTGTTTGATCAGCTGTAGCCTAGATTAAGCCAAGGAAGATACAAACCAAGAGAGAAGACTGAAGTTCTTACATGACATTCAGCAATCTCTGGCTTAATAGCCCTATCCGTGCTGGTCATTAGCACTTTATAAGGCAAAAGAACCAGACTGCAAGCAAGGCAAGCATGTCTCAGAATAAAGCTTATGCTGGAAACATTAGCAGGAGGAATATTTAGTCATCACGTGGCTCAGATAAAGCAACTGCCTATAACGTTAATGGCTATTTTTCGTTTTAAAGGTATATTAAGGTGTTAAGTTTTGTTAAATATTTATTGGCACGAATGCAGTCTTTTATCATTCCATCTATTTTGCATGTTTGTTTGCTCATGAGAAGAATTTCCGTAAAGAAAAACAGAAAGTAAAGGTAAAAACATCCCATTTGGTAAAATTGTCATTAAAAATGATTGCCATTATCTGGATTCAGGAACCATTCTCATGAAAACATTAATCCCAGAGGTGTTTATCATGACTTGTGTTCTCACCATGGTCTTACTATGGAGCTGCATGTCCAGACATCTCTGATAGATCTCCCTCTCTGGAAAAGAGAGGGTTTTGTATTATTTTCTTGCTTCATATTCAATCCTCTTTTTATTTCAAGCATTAGCAGTGAGTAATTTGGCTTCATCTTCCTCCTAACTGCAACAAACTTTGTGGACATGAGCAGATAGGCAGATTGTTACATTATAAACACCATTTTCCTTTGTTTCACAGTGACTCAAGGAAAGGGTGATGTTCTTGATTTTTTAAAAGAAATTCTATTGTAAGTGTGGGGGCAGGGCTTTCCCCTTTCCAGCAACTTGAGTCTCTGTAGACTCATAAAAAGCCATAGAACATTTTAGGAAGGAAATTAATTCAAAGGCCACTGCTTCCTGGTATCTCATGTCAGTTTTCCTCATTACCACTTGTGCCTGTTGCCCATGTGCTGCCTCTGTGCACTGCTAAGATCTGCTTTCCAGACTGCATATGTCTGGACTTCTCTCTTGAATGGGTGCAGTGCTGGCTCATCCACAACTGCTTGTGCACTTGTCTCATCTCACAAAATGCACGATGAATTTCCCCATTTGGAGAAGGAAGTGAACAGGTTAATTTCCTTTCTGCTATTTCTCACTTTCATATCTTGCTACAAGAAAAGACTAATGCAGAGGAAACATGAAATCCTTATACATACATACATACATAGATATATATATTCATACCACAGAACCTTCAGTAAATCTGTTGTTTGAATTCTTTGTTGTTGAAAACTTTTCCTCCAAGGAACCCTTTATTTTCCTGTTCAAAGTTAGTGGGAATTTAAGACAGTTTCAGACGAATTCAATAAAATGTTGTATTACTGTGTGTGAAAATTGTACAATTACCAGACAGGTATAGCCTTGCGTGCTTTGGATTGGTTGAAACACAGAGTCATTAGCATGTTTCTTCTACAAATCACTGTTAGGCTTTGAATAAATAATTAAGAGATCATTGTCTTAGTACCTCTTTCTGATGCTTTCTACATTATGAGTAAAAGCTATTCTCAGAAGTAGTCTACTCAATGAAAAGGTCCCGTGGAATATTTCAGACTGTGAGCACATCTGCAGAAACATCTTCTGTACCTGGTTCCTAAAAAATGAAATAAAAAGAGAGGAGGTGGAGAGAGAATGAAATGTAGTAGTAATTATCTACTTTCTGAAAATCACATCTAAATTATGTGTGCAGGATTCTACTCAAGCAACCCCAGCATTGTTTTAATTTTAATTATTTTACAATTTATATTTTTCTAATAGATTTCCAATTGATCAATTTCTACATATACATTTGTGTCTTATTGTATGTAAACAGTTGCACTAACAAAAAAATTTAGTTCTACTATCTGTAGAGAACAGAAAATTAGGTCCTGAAGAGAGTCAGCTCATCATTATGGAATTAAATTAAGTCTATTGATTAAACCTTCATTCTGTGGTTGGGCTTTTTTGAAGGCATGAAATAGTCTCATTTAGTTACATTATAGCAGTAAGGGGAAGAATATTTAGGGAAATGGAATTGCCTGTTCTATCTAAAACAATTGTAATATACATTTTACAGAATAACAATAATAATTTTAAAAAACAGTTGCGCAATTAAAAACTAGGCGGAATATTTTTCTGTGATGTTTTGGTGATAAGAATTTTAAAAGTAACATTTGACTGACTTCTCTGATTTCTACGTGAGGTCTTATGCCAATCCTACCTTGCTGACACCACGGTCATTTGAAGGACAGGAAGATCTGGTGTTCATAGGTCTTTCATCGTTCCCATGCATTACAGTGTGCTGAGTCTGTGGATGACACTGCAAACAGACTCCTCTTCGCATCTCTTTTGCTTTTCTCCCCACAACCCTTCCTCCCTCTCTAACACTGTTACTGCATCTTCTGCCCTTTCTTATATTCACAGGGAAAGCTGAGGATTTAAAATGGGTGTCAAATACTTATTGTCCAACTGAGAACTGGAAGAGAAGCACATGCTTTTACCTGAATAACTCTTTCTAACAATCCCTCTGGTTCTTAAAGTCAAAAGGTGATCCTTTTGTGGACAGTTCATATCAATAATTCAGATAACAAGTAAAATGTATTGCTAGTAAAATGTGCAGTTCTGTGTTGCTTGCTGGCTAGTGCCATGCAGTGCAGAAAGACATTTTCATTACAACTTTGCTGCTGTGGATGACTTACAAATAACATTGTTGTGTGGTCCTGGATGTGGAATGGAGAATGCTAGCTGACCTAACCTGCTTCATAAGGCTAAACTTCCACCAGTGATTAGGACAGAACCAATATACCCAGTCCCATTTGTGACGAATGGAAAATTTGGACCCAGGTCCTTCAGAAGTGCAAAGATACCTTTCACCAACAACAGCAATTAGGACCTTTCTTCCATCATTTTATTGCTTAGCCATGTGTTGGTCTGTGTCAACACAGATTGACAAAGTCATAGAGTTTTATGGGACAATGTGAAATCTCATTTGCAAATTTTATTGCAGTCCATCATTGCCTGCATTCACAGCGCAGAGGTCTTCCATTGTTGTGAATAACAATTGGGAATAGTTTCTGGCTATGGTCAATGTAGGGGTTGCAGTCTTCCACCGACAGGTGTTCTTTCTTAATTGCTTCCATTAGTTTCCCTTTATTGCAGGGCTTCATCACCCGATGAATGTAGTGTTTCAACAAATACCAGACCAGATCTATCAGCTACAGTGTGTGACATTTTAATCAACGTACACTCATTGAGCCCAACCTTAGTAAAACACTCTAGTCAAACTTGCATTACTTATTTCCCAATAAAATAGTTGTTATCCCAAATGCAATATTTTACATTAAAAAATTTATTGGTGCAGTATTTTAGGCAAGTGCAAGTACTTGCCAACATTTGCATTACAAATATTGTGGTCAGCAGGACCAGGGCAGTGATTGTTTCCCTGTACTCAGCACTCTCCCTGTACTCTGCAGTGCTGAGTACACCATGTTTGAGGCCCCACTCCAAATCCCGTGTTCAGTTTTGGGCCCCTCACTACAAGAAAGACACTGAGTCAGTGGAACACATCCAGAGAAGGGCAGTGGAGTTGGTGAAGGGTCTAGAGAACAAGTCCTATGAGGAGCAGCTTGAGAGAGCTGGGGTTGTTCAGCCCAGAGAAAAGGAGGCTCAGTGGGACAATATTGCTCTCTATAACTACCTGAAAGGAGGTTGCAGTGAGATGGGGATTGGTCTCTTGTCTCAAGTAACAAGAGACAGGACAAGAAGAAATAGCCTCAAGTTGTACCAGAGAAGGATTAGATTGGTTATTAGGGAAAATTTCTTCACTGAAAGGATGTTCAGGCATTGGAATAAGCTGCCTGTGGACATAGTGGAGTCACCATCCCTGTAGGTGTTTACATGGTTTAGTGGTGGATTTGGCGTTGCCAGGATAATGGTTGGACACGATGAACTTAAAGCTCTTTTTCAACTAAAATGATTCTGTGATTCTATAATTTGTAAATATGCTGACAAGAGAAGGCATGATTCCCATGGGAAGTAATAAAACTTCTGACCTGGTAATCTCCCTGCACCATAAAGCTTGATTTCATTCTAGATCAAGAACCTTGTTGTGCATCACATCTTTGTCTACTTTGAATAAGAACCACACGGATTTTATCAAAAAGAAGAGTTCTTCAAAAAGAAGAGCTGAACATGAGCCAGCAGAGTGCCCAGGTGGCCAAGAAGGCCAATGCCATCCTGGCTTGTGTCAAGAACAGTGTGGCCAGCAGGACCAGGGCAGTGATTCTTCCCCTGTACTCAGAGCTGGTGAGGCCACACCTGGAGTGCTGTGTCCAGTTCTGGGCCCTTCAGTTCAGGAAGGACATTGAGGTGCTGGAGCAGGTCCAGAGAAGAGCAACCAGGCTGGTGAAGGAACTTGAGCACAAGTCCTATGAGGAGAGGCTGAGAGAGCTGGGGTTGTTTAGTCTGGAGAAGAGAAGGCTTAGGGGTGACCTCATCACTCTCTACAACTACCTGAAAGGAGGTCAGTCTCTTCTCACAGGCAACCAGCAGTAGGACAAAAGGGCACGGTCTTTAAGCTCTGCCAGCGGAGGTTTAAGCTGAATATTAGGAAGACATTTTTTACAGAGAGAATGATCAGACATTGGAATGGGCTGCCCAGAGAGGTGGTGTATTCTCTGTCCCTGGAGGTTTTTAAGATGAGACTGGATGCGGCACTTAGTGCCATGGTCCAGTAACCATAGCAGTGTTGGATCAAGGGTTGGACTTGATCTCAGAGGTCTTTTTGCAACTTGGTTGATTCTATGATTCTATAATTTTGACTCCTCTTTCTTTTCTTACTCACTGAAGTATTAGTGCAGATATCAGTGCAAAATGGATTTTTGCCTGTGTCTTGCATTCTGGATTATCTGAATTTTATGGCACTGCATGGAGGTAAATTAGGAACAGAATATGCCTTTCAGCCCTTTTTCTGTTTGTAGTGATACTCAAACCAGAAAGAATATAACTTTTTCTTTTCAGGTCTATGATTACATTTGCAGAAATTGTATTTATAAATAGCAACAAATGCCCAGTGCCTTCTTACTTAGGAACTAAAGAAATTCAGTTGAGAATTCTAGAAGACAAAAAGCCCAGAGAACCATTGTATATCTTTTTAGCCTCTTTCTGCAGAACAGAAGTTTCATTTGGCCAATATCACAATTACATAACTCCATAGCTGCAAGGAATTTTTTCAGAAGTATCTTTCTGCTATGGTATTACTTTAAAAATACTTTTTAATGCCAATTTTCTATTAAAAGTAAAGAGCTGGTTTTGAGTGATTCCATTGTACCTTCAAAGACAAATGCTGTCTCTAAAAGCAAAGAGTTTTTTTTTGTAAATAAATTGTTCTTCATCATTCTCTTTTTTCATTCATTCTCTCCCTGTCTCTCTTTCTCTCCATGGTAACACAGAAGTTGATAATAATGTATGATACTTGCTAGCAGAAGGATTCAGAAGGGAGAAGCATAAAGTGCAAGAAATGTAGAAACCTGTGCCCAGAGCTGCACATTAGCTTTCAAACTTCTGCAGACTTTAACCTTTTTTCTGCTCTATTCACATAGAGCCTCCAAAAGGTGTGGGTCTCATTGGTTTTATCTGTCATTTACTTTGCCCTTCTTCCCTTCCTTTTTTTGCTTCCTCAAAGTGCAACACAGTTCCTCAGGCTTTCCTGCTGAATGTTTCTGTACTAACCATGAGAAGTGAGAATCACACAGGTGCTGGTACCCTGATCTCAAAAGCAAACATCAGTACAGTAAATACCAATGAAGCTTTGCAAATGGAAATGGAACGAAATAGCAGCAAAACCATGAAAACAGCAGCCAGTCTCCATTTTGCAAGTGGCATTTTTTAGGATAAACCAAAATTTCTCTGGATGAAGTTCCTCCAGGCCATGTATTGGTTTTCTGGTAAACTCCCAGATGACTTTCCATTGTCATACTTGTGGTTCCTCTACCTAGACTGTACTGTCTCACTGGGAGAATTCTTTGCACCAGGAACAACCAGAAATAAGCTTTTTCAATCAATGTCATTTTGTCTCTTTGCTTTAGACACCAAATAACAGAATGAAAGACCTTTCAGACCTTTCATTTGTTTCAGTTAGAGTGTATAGAAGTGATCCAAAATCCCCACTGGCTGATGCCCTTCCCTGCTACCTGATGTAAACAGAATGTCTCAGTCATCCTGCTATTACTACACCAGTACATTTCTGACATGTTCTTTGTACCTCAGCATCTCACCACTGTGTTGACAAAATGAAAGGCCAAATTAGTCTGGAGGATTCATAAAACACAGTTCATATATTCTCACTACAGCACTGAATTCAAATATACCTATTTTTCCATTGGTATCCAAGAATCAATGCAAATATCATCATGATTATATGAATTTGCAACATTTTTTACACACACAGCCACATACATACACACATACACTCTCTCCTCTGTTTTTTGGGCACGCATCCAACAGAACAATATGTGTCACTGAAGTTTAGAGCCATTTGCTTAATCCTACCTTCTGGCAGTCTCACCCATGAATCACAGACAGTTACTGATGGGATAGATAGATCGTCCAGAGTGTAAACCCCTGCTTCAAACTTGTTCTTCTTTAAACTAGCTGGCAGAGACAATGATTTTCTGGCAAAAAACCTTAGGTGTTGAAATATTCATAATTAGAAGATGGGGCATTTGTACACGTTGTGGAGGACAACTTTGTTAAAATGTTGCACTGCAACATTTTCCAGTCCAGTGTCTTTCTATTTTTGGTACCAAAACCAGCTTTTCAAAAACGAATCTTCATTTCAGCTAGTGAAATCAATTATTCATGGACTTTTATTGCATAGGGAAGTTGTCTGGCTGTTTGGACCCAGTGCTTGTAAGCTCGTCTGCCTCTGTTCGTATTTTGGTTTTTGCTGATTTGCTTCCACAGATCTGTGTTTCTTAGAAGGAACACATTTTGAGAACAAAGGGTTGTTTACCGCAAAGAGTTAAAAGAGCAAACAAAGCCAAACAAGGAGGTTGCATTCCACACTGCCCTTCCCTGTTCAAAAGAAAGGGGAATTTGCCACATGAAAGATGCCTTTGGGGAAGCTGCTGGCTTGCATGGGTGTAGATTGGGTGAATATAAGGTATTTTGGGACAGCATACAGAGGGAAAATTGATGTTGGTTTGAAGTCAATGGACTACCTGTTGGGACAGGGTAGGTGACACCTCCTCCCACCACTGGCAGTCTTACTGGCATGGCTACGAATTTGTCCCTTTTATGCCAGAAGCCATGATCTCATATTTGTTAGGTATTGGAAGCAGTCAAAGTCAAAAACACTCCTACAGTTTTGAGGACGCGAGAATATTATTCTACTGCTATGCTACAGCTAGTTATGCTGTGCTGCTCTCACTTACTACCTCCTGTGCCGCCACCTGCCAGACCCAGCCCGCCTCATCCGAGCGCCGTCTGGCATTGCTGGAGCGTGAGGGGCATGGCCTCCCCGTGAAGGTGGAGTATGTTGGCACCGCAGGCCAACAACCCTTCACTCTTCAATATGGCTGGCGCCCAGGGTCAGCGCAGGAGAAGTTGTGTGTTTTTTTCTGGTCCAAGTAGCTCAAACAAAAGCCAATTATTGCACATACGACAAATTTAACAGTGCTCCCTGAAAGCAACGCTGTGATTCTATGGCAGATACGTTGGCAGATACACACCGTTGGATTGGGCAATGTCACGTTCACCAGGCAGGTTAAGAGTTTAGACACTGAGCCTGACTTAAGATACAGCATAAATTCAACATGCTTTTATTGTAACCAGGGAACTGATCCATGAGGTTTGCGTTTGCCTCCTTAGTTTCAGTATTTACAGCTGGTAAGAAATGGTCCAACAGGTCTGAGGGGGTTTTTGTCCTTTTCTAGGACAAACCCACTGCTCCCCCTCCACGGTCAGGGTGAAACTGCAGAGCGGAGGCGCGGCAGGGCTTGGGCAGGCGCTGCTGGGGGAGAGCAGCGCAGGCGGCAGCATGGCAGCTTGTGGCGTTATGGTATGTAGCCCATACAACTGCAGAGAGGCAGATTGGCTGGCCCAGGCGGAGCCTCCTCTGCTGAGGTGCGCTTCCATCGGCTCAGTCGAGTGGGGACCTGTAGGCTGGACCCACTCCTACGCTCGCCCCCGTCACTTGCCACCGTGGCCACAGTCCAGATGGACACTGAGTTACGCAGGCTGGAGATGAGGCTTTGTTCCTGCTGTCAGTACTGTGGAGCCCATTTTTCTGAGGAAGCAGCTTTCAGATATTTGGGGTCGTGCCAGTTTCTGATAATCCAGAAAATCCTGAATTTAAGCGTGTTCCTTAAAATTAGAGTACCCTGCACCTTTCTGTCCCAGGCTTCAAATGCTGCCTAGAAGTAAGGGCATCTTATTTGGCAGAGGGTTTTTTAGGTTCTTGTGTGGCTTTTGTTTTAAAATATATTAATTTATTATAATGTAAAATCATCTGCCTGGAGGATGTGGGATGTTGTTGGACTACAACCAAGTATTGGCTTGCAGCCTTCTAAACCAGGGTGCTAAGGAATAAATCCTAAATAGAAATGGATGAACAGTTTATGTTCATCACTTCAGCCCTCTTTCTAAGGGCTTTCCTAAAAACAGTTGATGTTTTGTAGATTTTTTCAGCACGTGAAATGTTGTATGCTGATGTTACAAATGGGGAAAGTTGTTTACTTAATTGCAAATTATTAGAAATGTCTTTTCACTCTTTGAGGGGCTTCATGGTCTTCTAATTACATTGCATTATTCCTCCTCTCTGATTAGATGAGTAAAAAATTCATACAAGAAAAGGACATCAATTATCACTAGTTTCTTAATACTGATACTTGCATACATAGGTAGCTTAATAGTAGTACTTTAACGTATAAAGGAATGACCACAGGATATGGGTAAGGAAAACATGCTAAAAAACTATTGTAAAATGACTAATTTGAGTTTTATGTAAGCAGTACGGTTTTTTCGTTTCAAATTATTTTGAAGTGAACTTTCTACACCTTGCAGTCATTCCTGTATATTTTACTTTTCATTCTAATGACCAACTGATATTGATTTCCTGAGGTCTTGCAAAAAAAATTAGTTAAAAAGTTCCCTAATAGGTGAGGATTTAAAGCTACGTAGTTTGTTTTTTTCCTTCCATTAGTATTTTAGCAGGACGATGAACTGTTCTGAAGGAGGATTATGATATTGGCTGTGTTAGCTATTACCTCTCATATGCACATTTACAGACTATTTTAGCATGTTTGCAGAATTTTAATGACTTTTTTTGGTTCAGCTGCTACCAAGTGAAATGTAGGTATGTATAACATCATTACATTACTGATGATCAATTTGCATGCATCTCCTGATCAATGAGGTACTATTGAGCTACCCCCTTTACAAACACAAAAACTAGACGAGCACTGATTTTTAACATCACAGAGTTTACAGTCCTACAGCATTTCTGCAATTGCCGGTATTTAAAGAAGCTTGCTGCATCCACTGGCACTTCATTGACCTTAAACGAGCTTCCCATGGGAATACCAGTATTCTCATATTCTGCCAGTTAGAAAGTTGGGAGAAAAAGACAGAGGAAGAGACATAACGTGCAAGCAAGATTGATGGACACAAACTAGCCCAAGCCAGTATTTGATGTATTTCACATTGATTGTTTCCCTTGTAAACTGAAACTGGACTAGAATGGTGCAAAGGAATAGCTAAAGGCATTAGCTTTGACATGAGTTGAATTGCAGAATGATCATATTTATGGTTACAGGAGCATCTTGTTTTTAATTGGAAGTTATCAGATGGAATTCACACTTCGGGGTTTGGAAGGATAATCACAGATCACAGACTACTGAATTGAAAGTGCTGATATTGTCTGAAAAATTCAGTGATTTCGACAATGAGCATTACTACTCTCTTCTTAACAGCACTCATTATGCTTGGGGAAAAGCTTGTCTAAATCCAGAAATCTGCCATGCTATGCTCCTGTATTTTCATCTTTACAATTAGTTTTTAACACAATGTCAGCAGAAGAATGCCACTTGACAATGACTAAGCAGAGGGAGAGGAGTCTATTTTTTACAGAGCAAAACATTTTTTTTTTCCATTTCCTCACTTACCCACAATTTGTCTCTTTTCATCATCTGTTTTGTCTCCTTCCATCATCTGTTTTGTCTCTTCAGAAAGCCAGGCTGTGACCTGTCTGTGGCAGGCACCCATTTTTCATTATCTTTGCAGGAAGGTACTATAATAAATAAATAATAAAAGACCTTTGTAGCTCCTCGACAATGAAACTTTTAGTGTTCTGTCTACAGATCATTTGCATCAGTCTAGAAACTCATGAAGAAACTACTACAGAGTTTATTTACGCTGAGTTGAAAATTTTCCCAACCAAACCCCCTGTTGTGGATTGTCTGGTGAAAAACCACACACAGTTCCAAAAAATAAAAAGAAGGACTATCATCTTCTGATAACACTAATAGTGGCAACATAGTTACCTGCCTGTCTGATTGCCTCAGAAGGGATTTATAACTTTATGTTTGACTAACTCAAAGATCTTAAAATTAAGATTGGTAATCAAAAATATTTTGATTGCCAGCTTTATCTCTTGAGATGTTACAAAAAGGCACTAAGTTCATATAATTAACTAACTAAATAAGTAAAACAGACAATTATATAAGAAACCTTAGCTAAAACAGACTTCAGAAGGATTTGACAGATTACAGGCTGCTAACACTGTCATAATCACTATTAAAATCTGTAATCTCATTAACATCAAAGAACTGGAACCAAACAGAACAAAACTGAAAAATTATTAAAATAAGATAATTTTTTTTAATATAGCCTCCAGTATTGTTGTGAAATATGAGGGAATAAAGGACAGCAAGAACATTTCAGAAGAGGTTGATGAAATGAAAGCTGTGATGAATTGTCTCCAGCCTTCCTTTCCAGCACTTACAATTGAAGATCTTACATCTATTCCAAACTAATGTTTATTAAGAGTGCTCTGTCATGTGGGACAGGGGTGTATCCAAATGTTGCATAACAGTAATAAAACCAGAGGAGACTGATTGGTAGAGCTCATAATTTTCTCCACTGTTAAAAATCCTGCTTATGTGTTCAACAATTTTTTATATCAAATGTCTATTTTAGTACATTCTTGTTTACATCAAAATTCCCTCATAGGTTAGAAGCACCCAGTCAGTACTTTGTACTTTTGCTTTTATGTGGGGCAGAAGCAGTTGGTGAGCTTAGCTAGACTATATACCTCAGTTATTGTTGTTTTTGCAGAGAAAATTGCAAGATTTTTGATGACTATAACACCATTAGGTGGTTTTGTGCTCTTTTGTTACCCATTACATTTTTACAAGATTTTGAAGCTTCAATATTCATGTAGTCTTAAAAAAACCTCAAACATACAAAAAAGGGGAGAACTTTCTATTTGATATAAGCAGTTAGTATCTATCAGCAAGTATGTTTCTAAGTAGGGAAAAAATCCCAACAACTGACCTGTCCACAGCAGCTAACTGATTTTCAAAGAATGTAACTACTTCTTAGATTGCAAATCCGATTTTTTAACATTTTACTGAAAAATTAAATCAAAATGTTATGTGAGATGTTATTGAAGAAAACAGAGTCCAGGTCTCTGATCTTCCAACATTTGCTAAAGATGGACTCTGGTTGTGAAAAAGAATATGAGAACTCTATAACAGAGACAAAATAACTCATTTCATATAGATGGCATGCTTCAGATTAAGACTGAGGCAGTCAGAGAGGTCATAGAGAAGAAATACACATTTTACATTCACAGCAGAAATGCAAGAGTGAGGTGATTACAAACAAGACAGGGACATTTTCATACATTTAATTATGACTGCTATTGCAGAGATGTTAACTTTCTAGTTGCTCATCTGTTTACACTTTTAAAAATCAAACTCATGTAAAGGTTAAGCAGAGAGAAGAATAAGAAGGTTTCTTGGGACAACCCAACAGCGACCTTTGATCAATCATTTCAGAGGATCTTCGGATTCTAGGGTACAAATGGTAGAAAAGCTGCAAAAGCAATACAGTCAGATAGTAGGTTAACAGGACGTTATGGGGTGTGTTAGCCAACCCTGCTCTTAGATTTAGAAGAAGGACCGACACCTGACTACTGCAGAGAAAATGAGACTAGTAAGCAACTTAGTATATGCAATGTTCTGCCTTAAAAACTGTCCCAAGTTTTCATCTGAGTTAGTTATCAGAATTGCAGGTGCTACCAAAGTTGCCTTTTTTGACAGTTTTTCCTTAAACTTCTCTTTACAACTCTCTGCAGTATACATGGCTGTATGTATAGGGATGTAATTTAGAGCAACAAAAATGGGACTCTTGGTCTTCTGGGACACACAGAGGCACATCTTTCATATGTGCAAAAGGAAAAACTAGATTCCAAACACCAGGAGGTTTGGTCCAATGAACACATGGTGGTAAGCTTTCTAACCCCAATTCCATATGACGATAACTGAGGATTGGTGTGGCTTTGCTCCAAATCGGGGAGGTGATAATTGCTCTCACTCATGCCACCATGTAGGCTCTCTTGCATTGTGACCCACAGGAAGACCAATACTATGTCTGGACCATGTATCAATGGTTCTGGATCAGCTATAGCATCTGAAATTTTGGGCACTGTCTTTTCTCTCAGGCAACGGAAGGCTTATGTTCATTAACACAGCACTGCTGTGTTCAATCCCTGTAGCGGGGTACTATTACACTACAGCTGTATCCTCCAGTAACACACTGGGCAATATCAACAGTGACTCTTTGAAAACAATTAGGAAACATTTTGGAGCAGTGGCCACTGTGCCCACAATCATGGTAAAGTAGTTGGCCTGTCTTGGGTTCTGTTGCTGTTAGTCTGATGGAAAGAGAGAAACAGAGAAAGAGAGAGAAAAGGAGAGAAAGAGAGAGATAGAGAAAGTGACAGGAAAGGAAAGGAAAGGAAAGGAAGAAAGGAAGAAAAGAAAGAAAAGAAAGAAAAAGAAAGAAAGAAAGAAAGAAAGAAAGAAAGAAAGAAAGAAAGAAAGAAAGAAAGAAAGAAAGAAAGAAAGAAAGAAAGAAAGAAAGAAAGAAAGAAAGAAAGAAAGAAAGAAAGAAAGAAAGAAAGAAAGAAACCAATTAATGAACAAAATGGGTCCCATATTTGGATGTATTAAATGCAAAGCATGCATTTTTTAAAAAATTGAACTGGGCACCATTCAGGAATTGTGCTACCATTTTGACATGCCATGTGGACTTCAGTGTAAAAAAAGAGAAAAAAATAATAATGCATATGTGTGGTAATAATCTGCACATGACTGGTTGCTGTAATGTGCACTGCTGTACTGCCAGCAGGGAAGTGAGTGATTGCCTCTCGCCTACACAATGGGCACTGGCTTTGCCTCGCATGATTTTTCAGCAGGAGAACAAATAAGAGGGGAGGAAATAAGGAATGCAAACCGCTGCCTGACTTCACTATGTCCCAGCCCTTGGGACTTGATTGAGTAGTCAAGAAGAAGTTTTTTGCTTTTTAAAAATTTTAGGTTTTTTGCTGTGCCCGGGGAACTTGCTGAGCAAGAGATGAAAGAAAACCACCTGCCTTTTCCTTTGACCTCTGTGTCTTCTAGCCTAGGTGGTGAGACGTGCTACAGGAGCTGTGCTCATCAGGAAAGTTTTTATTTGTTTTGCTAGTCTGGTGGCTCATCCGGAGCAGTTTGATATTCAAATGAATCTGTCAGAAACAAGAGTGTGGTGCTTCAGTTCTTGCTCAGGCCTGATGACATTGATTTGTGAGCATACTGCTTGACTACGGGATGTGTGACAGATAAATTTTATCAAAATTAAAGCACAATTAAACATTTCATCTTCCTAATTACTGGCTGTAGATTCAGCCTGATGACCATGTGCTGTAAGAAATCAGCGACCATTACACATTTTAATGGAGCACAGCTGTCTTACAGCTTGGTAATATTTGCACAGTGCCACAGAACTGTAATTTATGATAAAAAGAAAAAATGTGTATTGGCTCTTTTTTGCCAAAATAGATTAAGGATTCATATACTTTAATGAGATTTGGACCTAGCCTTGGATTATCGTTATAAATGATTTATGTGCATGTTGGTGGACTCCTGTAGTTTTGAGTTGATTTGTGTTTTGGTCGACCAATATGTAATTCAGTATTTCCTTGTGTGCCAGTATTTTCATTCTTTCCTCTCTCTCCATTTTTGTTCTATTTGTTCACCATAACTTACTAAGAAGGGCAAGTGGGAAGGTTAAGAAAGAATCTAGGCATGTTTTCTGGGAGACCTCCTCACAGCAAAATTCACTCCTGAAACCCCTCCCCTGCTCTCCTGCTCTGCACCCCAAGCACACAGAGAACAGGGGGGAGGGAGATGAGGGGAAGTGGGTGTCACCAACCTGGATCAGGGTCACTCCTGCAGCCTGGAAAGCAGGACATGGGGGAACAGATGCTACCTGAACCCCCGCTCAGGCTGAGACCTGCCTGAACATTGCTGTATCTCAAGGCAAAATATCAAAAACCTTCCTCCTGCTTGTTTAAAACATGACCTACAAAAGGGTGTTTGCTCACCCACTTGATATTTTTCTGTTCCAGTCAGTTTTTCCAGAAACTGTGCTGCTTCTCTAAAGGAAAAGAAAACCCAACAATGTATGTACCCAAGTTACAATTTTTGGAACTGCCTTTCTTCTCCATTCTTTTCTTCACTAGGTTTCTTCCACAGATTATTTAGAGAGTGTGCAGAGCAGGGGAAATAATGAAGATTAAATTAGGTGTTTTATACATACACATATATTCATACTTATAAACACACAGACACACACAATGGCTGTGTTTGTATTTGTGCATGTTTTATTTTTACATTAATCTTAGCGAACCAAATTTGTACTTAGTTTAACTACCTAGGTTTGCAAGGAGTCACACTGACGTCCAGAGTTTGACCCCATATGTTGCAAAGCCCTGAGATCCATATGCATAGATGAAAAGAGAAACTAAATTCTAATTTTCATAATAAAAAAAAAAAATCCTGTCCAAGCTTGATTTACTTCAGTGTTCATATGCTGGAATGTTTCATACTGTACCAGGTTGCATATGCTTGCACACTAATTCTCAATTGCCGTATGCAGTTTGTGACAACCATCTGCTAAGACCTCCCTTAGAGTTCTTTCTCCCACTCAGCCCAGCTGAAATAAAAATATGGACAGAAACAACTTCTGCAGGGAGATAAAAAAGTTAATAGGGGACGTGGAGTTAGACTGTGCATCTGATTTGAATTCAATTGCTCCTACAACTTATGCCCTACTGATAAAACATTCCTGAGGTGTAAAACATTAAATATAATGGAAAACTGTAAAATAAAGCCATACTTCTCTTGACAGACTTGATTGTGCTGGAAAGGTAATACTAAAATATGTCTGCACAGTGCATGTGTTAGCTAGCTCTCACTAACAATTCTAAAACAGCAGCTTAGATTAACTGTGTATCGCACCTTATCACATCAAAGTACCCTAAAGCAGGAGGGGGATGAGTGGTGAGAAAAAGAGGGTGCGAGAGAGAAGGAGCTGAAAAATGTGCTCTCAGTTGCATTGACAGAGAAGTAATTCCTTTTAAGCCAGTCTCATCAGAAACCCTGAGTGCTGGGTGTTGGCTGCTCCCGTTCAAGCCAGAGGGGAAAGCCAGAGATCAGAGCATCTGAAAATCGGGTGAAAGAAATGAAGAGATGAACAATGATAGCAATGATAGAAGAAGGAGCTGTGGGCTAAGAAAGTGAAAACAGGCTATTGTGTTCCAGTATTTGATCATCTCTAGCTTTATTTTTTCACTTTACCGTGCAGTAATGGGTTAAATTCCCCACAAGTATTATTGAATACAAATGAAAAACAAGAGAGAGTTCAAAAGTCCAAGTAGCTTGTCCCAAACAGGGCTGCTTATGCCACAGCCATGGAGTGCAGGTGACAATGACAGTAAATGTTTAGCTAATTTCTTCTTTAAAACATTCTGATACAATAAAGTTGATCCAATAGGACTTTTCCCAAGATAAAATCTGTTTCCATTTCTACAACTTAAAGCCTGATGTTTTTTTCTGGAGTGTCAGTTGTCATGGAAAAAGGTGGTGACAGAATTCCCTAGTGCTGCTCCTCTGCATATTTTCTGAGGTCCTGGTAGGGTAAAGCAGAGGTAAAGGTGACTCCAGGTGTCTTCTGGGCAAGAAATTTGTATCTGTGCACCAATATGATGTTCATCTAGTTCATAACAACATGGTGGTTTTGCCCCATGTTTGGTTCCTGAGAGGAGACTAGTGCCCTGACAGAAGAATGAAGAATTTTGAGGTTACAAACATGGGTCTTGGTCTGCATCTCTATGCTGACTACTTCAGCAAGTTTTTAGTATAAGCTTGAGTGAAAAATCAATCCCAGTGAGGAAACATAATTGCTCAGAATTAAAAAGGATAGAAGAGAAAAGGGAAAGGAGGAATAATTTTTGATATGCTGAAAAAAAACATATCTGGAACTCATTTTTTGTTAGGATTTTTAAAGGTAACACATCAGGGTATTTAGCAAACACAGTATTCCTAGGTCAGATTGTCTTAGGTGATAACCTTGGGCTTCAAAGGCTCAGTAAGTCATAAGGAATTTTTGCCCCAGAAATTATAAGGCTGCACATGTGTAAACCTTGAAGCTGAAATTGGTTTGAACTATTTTAAGAGCTTTTAAAAGGCTAGCATATTAAGTTATATATCAATCTGTCCCCCATTGGTTATTATCTTAACAGCTACTCTAAGTGTAGCCTATCAGTTTTAAATATAGGAACAGCAGTAAATAGTGCATTATGATATTCCAGATGGAACACTTAAAATAAATTGAAATATCCATATATTTGAGATTTTGCTACAGCACTACTATTATGTCATCATTTTCTGTAGGTAGTGTAACAATCTCCTATCCCTACAGCATTAAAAAGTTTGAAGGCATGGATGAGTGGAGAACTGATGACAACCAAATTCTCAGCAAGACCTTTTGGCTGCAGAAAATGTTTCAGGATTTGATGCCAGAGGAGAAGCAAGGAAGGAGTGCACCAGGCCCTGGGTTTCTCTTCTCCTGGGTTCTCTCTACTCATGCCAGCTGTTGGAAATCTCTGTGGGGCCATGGCATTGTGAACCAGCTGTTGCAGACTTGTAGCATGTGGTGTCTTGAGGTGTGTCTGCTCTAGAAGGGGAATAACTACATTAAATGGAATTAGACAGAAGGGCGGCTCTAGTCACTCATATTTCTGATGGAGAAAACATCCTGAATTCAACCAAAGGTTGCATAGCCTTCCCATCACAGAGCATAACTGATATGCTTTGTAAAGGTAAATGGGAAGTGAAATTACTCCAAATTTATTTTTTTTTATTATTTTCTTAAAATTAGCTGCACTGGGGTATAGTAGCTTGTTTTTGAGGAACTGGGTTGATGTGTGGTGGTATAATTCACAGCTGAGCTGAAAGATTGAACTGCCAAGTCCTGAATGTGATACATGTCCTAATTAGCACACAGGTTAGTATTGCACCAATAACCACTCACAAGCCTCTGCAAATTTACTTTAATTTTTTTTTTTTCCCACTTGCTTTGCTTAGGATGTTGATGCTCATCCCATTGCAGAAAGGGAATTCAGCTGCTGGCTTAACTGTAGTGGCTCCAGAGGCCCAGTGGTGCAATAACTTTGGAAACCAAGAAGGCAAATTATTGTGTCTCTTTGTGCATGTGTGCTTGCTCACCGGTTCACTGGATAGGTCAACTTAACTTTTTCATAAAAATATAAAAATACATCCCAACTTATATCTTAGAGCAAGGTGAGGAAGATGGGACAAATGCCAGAAGGTAAACCATGATGGTGCTAAGTTGTGCGAGGAGCCTTGTCTGCATTGCTGGTCCTTCTGGAAGGCTTTTTTTTTTGGCTTTAGAGCTATAGGTTCTTTGGAAGATGCTTGGGAAAGATATTCAGCAGGCCTAGGAAATATTGCTTTTGTTGCATGAAACTACAAATTATTTGCTACCTACTTCAGTTTTTCTCCTCTCTTGAAAGCCACTTCCTCCACTGTGATTGCTTTTCAAGTAAGATACAGGCAGCATATTTAACATGTAAGCTGTAGCACTATACAGGTGGTATTTGCTACTCTTGTTCCTGCCTTTAAACTCCAGAATCTTGGGCTCCAGAAGGTGCTACAGGTGGAGGATGACAAAAGACCAGTTGCTGATATTCCTTTTCCTTTACCAATTTGATGTTATCCTACTGCCCAGCAGCTATCTCAGATGTTATTACATATACAGTGGGTATACCTGCAGGTATTTCTCTTCCAAACTGATGAGGCTAATAGACTACAGTCTATATACCTGTAGTTTTTCTGACCTCAGTTGGGTCTATGTTTAAACTTCTGAAATTAACTGAAATAATCATTAGACTATAGAGGGCTCTGATCCTGTGACCAGACAAGCCCCTATCTCCTGTTAGCCTTGTATGTAAAGCTTTCTGCTCAGTGGTTAATTCCACAACACACCCCATCACACCCCGTGCCAGTGGAGATATCCAGACGTGAGACTTGCACTTATCAGGCACAACATAAGGCAAACGGGTCAGCTCACATCTCTGCTGAAAATGGAGTGCCATGAAGATGGCTTATGCAGAATCTCTCATAGCACTGCTAGTTAGCACCAGGTATCTGTTCTGTTACTGCACCTCAGCTGAGCCTGGGGATCTTCAGCTCACTGGTGAAATCTTTTTAACCATGAGTGCACTTGCCCACATTCCACCTTTATTCTAGAGAACATGATACTTATGAATAAGAGGTCATGTGTAAGCTATCAAAACAAAAGTAATGCTATGAAAAATAACTATCAATAAAAAATAACTATCAAACGTTGTCATTTTCAATAAAATTTACACTTACTGCCACCAGTGTGAACTGCTGAAAACAATTACCTACACATTGATCCATATGTGAGGGAAGAAGCACATTACAGCATGCCAACATCCACATAACTCGGTATCTGTAGCAAGAGTCACTATAGGAGCTACCCAGTAACTTAAGGCTGAAAAAACCTCTGAAATATTAGTTCCTCTTACTGGTAGGTGTTGCTGTGACAATATATCAATCTTTTTGAAGTAATGCACTACCATTCACAGATCCATGGGCTGCTTTTATACTCCCATCATCATATCCGTGGCCTTCAAAGTTACAGCTGATGGACCTTCTGTCAAGACCCAGATATTTAATCAAAGTGACAGCATCCTACATTTTTTGAACCCCAGAGGCCTTGGAAAAGTTTAATGCAGCTTCCAGGTAAAGTTCAATCCACATGGCTGAGTCCCCTGAAGTATTTTCTGCAGAGAACTCCTCTCCTCCACATTTTAACATACCCAATGTCCTTTACATCTGAAGAAAATGAAAGGCTAAATTTGAAGGCCAGATATTGTTGTAATAGAAATATGTGCTTTACAGAGCTCTGCCTCCCACTAAGAAATTGGGTGCAAGACCTATAGTTAGACCCTTACACTTGGAAGAACCTGTTAGGGCTTTTGACAACAATAACAAGTTTCTCCCCATCACAATAACCTACTGCTACATGCATGTTTGTGAACATTGGTAGCCTAGAATACAAAGAGTAACATATTTTAAGGAAAGAAAAACTTGTACTAATATTTGATGTGTGCAGAACACTTTTATTAATAAAGAAACACCCTGTTGTAGGTGTCAGTTGCAATGTTCATGCCTTGACACAATTCCACCAGAGATCTCAAGTTATTCAACACCTCCATAATTTTAATCAACAAATTATGCTAGAGAAGTAGGATTACTTGAGAAAGCCACTGTTGACCTGGAAGCTATAGCTTCTGACTTCACAATCTTGCTTCACGAGGATAAAATTATTTCCTGTCTCTCTTTATATGTACACATAAGCATTCACACAAGATCAGAATCTGTCCCGCATTTTTTTTTTTCACAGCACTTGCCCCTGAGTACCAACTATATGCAACATAAATAAATCCTAGTCACATTATTGTATGAATTTCCTTTAGAAGGGAATGTTCCAGAATCCTAATGGCTGCATTTTCTTTGTCTCTTCGAGTTTTACCCTTTACATGCAACATTATTAGACACAGTCATTGCCTGACTTAAACAAATAATAATGTCCATAATTATAGCAGAAACCAGTTCACTTATGGTTAAGCTAAAATGCTATGTATCAGATATGTCAATGTGATCTGTATAATACAAAAAATTTAAACAATGAAAAATAACTATCAAACATGAAAATCCATTCATGCTAGTCATTAGATTTTAACTATGCTGTAGGGTTGTTAATGTGGAGAAGGGGAAGACACTTCAGCTGACCATGCCTAATGCTGCAAGCATGCAGCAGAATCAAATTCTTTGTTTTCTCAGTACTCAGTAAAGAAAACAGGAGCATTGCCTATTAAATTATAACACCTTTGATGAACAGATTTCTTAGCTCCTAGTCCCTCACTATTGCTTCTATCCAGAAATTTGTACTGCAGGTACTACATTGCATAAATAAGCTGACCTGTCAGGTTTTTGGCAATTTATGGGGCTGGTCAGCCTGTACATTCGTGCAGTTTTTTGTTGCAATGAGATGTAATGGCTTTTCAGCGCACCATAAGCACAGTTGTGACCACAGGCTCACTAGTGTCATTTTGTGTGCAGTAATGAAGCCTGACGAGTGGTCTCCTGCTTGCAGATAGCCGGCTGTTGTCCTAAAAATGCAAACCATTGCCTCAGGCCATGGAATCAGGAACAGGCAAAGGACAGTGGCACAGGCACGGCTCCCCACTGCTCACCCTCCCTTTAGCACACTGTACTTGGATGCAGTAGAATAGTCTTTACCCTTGTACATAAGGACACAATGAGAGAAAGTGATAAAAGCGATTGTATGAGGCCATGTTGGAAATCAGGTTTCGTGAAGTTGAGCTGAGGTTTAGGAGGAAAAAAAATCCATTGCCAATACATTTTCCCCCATGCACAGGGAGTCCTTTGAGCAAAAATGCTGACCTTCATCACCGTTTCCCTTCCACTTCTTTTATAAATATTTGTGCAGATATGTGCACGTGTACTTATTTGTATTTATTTATATTTTGAGACAATGTACTTACACCCACATGAGCGCATGTGTAAACATGTATACATATATACAGAGAGACAGAGCTAGCAGGCACAGCAAATCATAGGAACAAGCCTTGCTGCTTTTTTTTCTCAGCTCATCAATATTCCACCGCCCAGGAAGGCCAGGCGTGCATGGGGGTTCACACTTCCCACGGCACAGCCAGCCCCATCACAGATCCCCCTCCTCACTTCCTCACCCAAGGGTCTCCAAGAGAGCCACTCTGAGCTGGATAGCACACTGCTAGGAGATGGCTTGTTTTCTGGGGGGAAAATAAGTCTATTCTGAGTCAAATAGCAATTAGGCCTCGTCCTGGAATTGTGTGATTTGTGATTTAATTAAGCCCCTTTCCATACACCACCCATCATGGAGCAGCCTGGGCGCTTGCAGCAGGGGACTTTCTAAATCCTGAAACCTGGAGGGTGGTTTGTTCTTCAGGAGGGTAGGAGCTGCTTTTGTGGTTTCCGCATGCACACCCAAGTGTTTTGTAAACAACTACAGGCAAAGGAGATGGGAGCAGAAGTTACAAATCTGTTTCAGTTATAACCTCGTTGCCATATCCCTTCTCACTGTTTCATAGCTCTCTGGGAGTCATCCTTCCCCGCGAAATTTGTCACGTGACGGAAAGTGCCTCTGTAAAATGCCGTGTTAGAGGAGAACATGGAGCCCAAGGCTCTCCTCCTTGTCTTGGCTAAGACCTTTCCATTCTTAATCATCAAAATATTTGTCATCTCATCTCAGAGAGTGCAAAAAGCTCTGCAGTTTACATGGTGTTTCTTGTGCAGGAGTGGGGATGGGTGGTGCATGAGGCTGAGAAGGAGGGAGGCAAGATAGGGGTGCTTGCAGGTACTGTTCATCAGCTGCATATTCGCCCTTCAGGTGAGACCCTGGCCCTCAAATATAAAACCTAGAGTACCTGTTTTTACATTACTTCACATCTGAAATAAGAGGGAATGTTTGGTGAGGTATTAAGTCTACTGCGAACTAGAATGCTTGGTGCAAACAAGCAGTTCATCATGTTATGCATCACAGGAATGGCAAAAACAAAAGCAGCAGTTTCTACCGTCACAGGCAGTCAGTAACGTGGATTACAAGCAACACATTACATTCGTCTTTATATCTTAAATGTGTAGCTTAATACTGATATTTTTGAAATGTTAAATATAAAACAGAAAACATACAGAATGTACAGAGATGCCTTGGGAGCCTTTGCTTTTATTTTCTTTTTTTTTTTTTTTTAAATTTCTTTCATTTCTGAAATTTTATTATAAAAACTCTGCAAAGTTAAGGTAACATTACCCAGCCTTTGGGTATATATAATACAAAATGCTTGAACTTCTGGGACAGCAGCTATTTCTATGGATACAGTATGTTGAGCAGACATGGAACAAAGAAAACCAAAACAGTTGCTTCTCTGCTGTCAAGGAAACAAGCTGCTCTTTCTGCTTAAATATCTCTTACCAAAACTAGGAGGGAAAAATCCTCTAAAAGTCAAGTTTGCACTTAAAAAGCAGGAATCTTACTTACAGGCACAGGAATACATGTATTTTCAGATATTTTAGTAAGGGATATTATTATGTTTACTATAGGTAAATCAATACATCTCCCAAAAAGCCCCTAAGGTTAAGGTTATTCTTAAAGATAAATAGTAAACCATTTTTTGAGAACAGTAGGAGTCCAGAAGGAAAGCGAGAAAACATTCTGCAATGTTCTGGGTTTTGTGCTGCCTGCAGATTTCTTACTGGGATTAAATTCTGTTATTTGCACTCCTGTAATTGAAATTCCTTTTTTATCTTTTCTTCTACTCAATCCATTAGGAGCTTTGTGGTTTAAAATAATGAAAAATAACCTTGTATTTGTTCACAACCCAAAAATTTTAACTTCTTACTTCTTTCAGAAATATTAAGAGGTGTATTGAGTAGAATTGCTTCATCTGATACACAGGCTAAATGAAGATGCACATATATGTTCTATATGGCACTTCCAATGTACAAATGACATAGGAGACTGCAGATATTCAGAAACATGGTTAAGGTTACATGAAAGAAAGGGGTTACAGGAAAAAATGAAATTACTCAAGGCATTTTTAAAATCTTGGAGTTGCCTCCTGGTGAGCGACATTCTGGTTCTGGTTGGAATAAGCTTCATCTTGAGCTCCTGCACTTTAGTGAAGGACATTGCAAGACTCTCAGAGAAGCACAACACCAGAAAATAGGTCTTTTCTAAGGCAGAAAAATATCTAACACATACCAGTGAAGCTCACAATGTTTCTGGACATACAAAGTAGACCCAAAATGCCCATCTAGCTTTGAAACACAATTGCAAACACAAATCTTTGTCTATTTACAGCATCATTTCTAATTTGAACCAGGGAGCACAAATGAGGTTGAAGGCAAATGGTGTATTTAGTTAAAGTTGTCTTTGTTTACTGGCTATGTAGACTTTCTCTAGCAGGTTTTGCAACACCAGTGGTGTGCTGAGATATAGGATGCCTGGATACTGAGTGTCCTCCCAGCTATAGGTACCCTGCATGCACACGTCCTTAGTAATTGGAAAGGTATGCATATTCAGTCCTTTATCCACCTTGGATCAGCAATGTTCCTGAGGCCTAGGAGCTGCAAAGGAATCTGGATATACAAAACAATCCTGTGTTTGGAGATCATATCTGCTGCCTTGGTAGTCACTTACAGTGAAATGCAGGATATTTGTCCCATTGCATACAAATAGTTAAGGTTGATTTTGAAGAAAATTGCCATTAAAATCCCAGCTCCTTATAAAAAGTGACCAGAAGTTAGCTCTTTGCCTAGCTATTCTTGCTTGCTGTATTAGCTTTTTTAGTCTTGTAGGCTGGAAATAGTTTTTAGAGTGTTTTTCTTGAGAAAAGGTTGTGAAACATTTTAAAGACACAGCCCTTAAGGAAAAAAACTGATAGATTTAAAAGGCATACTCTGAAAGGTCATTAAAGATGCTACACACAACATAACCCCACTAAAATAAAAATTACTACTAAAGACCTAGTACTCATCCATAATTAACTTTGCAGTGTCTTCTTCACAAGTGCATTAATTATAAAATTCGGTTTCTTCTTATCTTTGAATTTCCTGGCTTTTCTTACTTTGTTTAGACACTATTGTAGCAGAGAGGAGGAGTGGGTTTGGGGGGAGGGAAAGGTTTGTACACTTCTGAATATTTGAGCTGTGTTTAATCATTCTTATGTGTGAAATCTTTTATTAAAAAAAAAAAAAATCAGTTTATCTGATACTTACTGCTCTTTAGTACAGCACAGCTTGGTAGCACTAGGTACGTCTTGTTGAAAGTATGTCCATAAATATGTCCCTTGCAGCACAGAACAGCTTGTTAACTTGGCAATCCTCAGCAATTTGCTTTGAAAAGTTTGCCTCAGTTTTGATAGTCCAAATGTAGGGCAAAAACTCAAAGTAACTTTTTTAGCTAATTTTACCAATTGACACTTTCCTCCTAGCTTTAACTGCCTGTTTACAAGAACGACAACTACGGTGCTTCTTTCTCTTTATTCAATAATCCTTTTTTTCAACATTTTATTCATTTTTTAATGTACAGGGACTATTGATTTTCTGTTTATCTAATGTAAAATCTAAAAAAACAAACCTGAGTCCATTATCTTGAAGAAATATTATTCTATTATCTCAACCACATATAAACCTGGTGCCGATATTATATAGGGGATAGTATTACTATGAATTTGCAATGCTTTCAACTGAAAGAGAATTACAAAAGCAGAAAAATGCTCTATGTCCCTGTGTCACAGACAGAATAAATGGGGCACAGAGAGGACAAGTAAACTGTCCAGTGCTGAAAGGCTACAAAGAATCAGCAGCCTTAGGAAGAAACCAGATGTTTGCCTGCCTGCTGCTGTAAAAAAATTCTGCACTCCTTTTTTTGTTTTAATAACACTTTCAGCTAGCTTGTTGGACATCTTTTTTAATGGGAGAATGGAATTAGGATGCCTACACTATTTCTATACCAAATACATTAGTTTGGCTTATGGGAGAAATCCTGAAGTGAAAACTTGTGAGTCTGTGTTCTAATTTAACCACATGAGGACTGTGATTGGAGATACTTCAAAGTGGGTTACAATGGTTAACTAAGTGAAAGATAATATCCCTTTGCCATTACTGTCTAGTAGGTCTCATTACTCCTCTGGGCATGCTCCTTAGAATAAATTAAAAGGATCCACTGAGAACCATTTTGCTTTGGGTTTTTTTTCTAATGATTGCCAAAAGCCATTTGCTAGAATAGTACAGAATGTTTACAGATGCCTTAGGAAGAAAACAGCAGAATGTGGAACTAATTGTGTTTATTCAAGATAATTATGAAACACAAATGACCATTACTTACAACAAATCCCCTGACAGCTAGAGTTTGACTCATGGGGCCAGGATCAAACCCAGGAAAGAAAGGCCTTAATGTTAAGTTATACTGTCCATATGGACACCACATATCAGCACTAACTATTGCAGTTATTGCTCAACCCTCTATGCTCTTATATCCAACCAGTGTTCAGTACAGAATAGTCACAGCTGCTGCCACTGAAGAGGAAAGGCACATGGGAATGATGAGTACCTCAGAAGGGAGATCCTGCTGGGGTGAGAAGATCTGAGAAATGCAACCACAGAACCTCTCTGGCCATTAAAGCAGAAGTTCATAGGAAAACGAACCAGCTTTGCTGCACCAGTGATAGGCATTTAATCTCATCAGACAATGGGATGCACAAAGCAAATCTAAATATATGTCTATTAATTCCACCATCAAGAACAAAGCTATACACACTGCATCAGTGTTCATCCTAAAACGTTTTGTCAGGCCATCCCTACATATCCATGCAACTTCATCCTTGAATAAGAAGACAAGAGGAATACAGTGCAATGCAGTGTTGCAATTGCATAAAGGTGGATGGAGAAAAAAAGTAATGAAAAGTTTCATACTGAAAAAAATTAGGAAAATTGCTAGATTAAAGGATTTAGGTATAATCGGATTTACTAGGGTGTGTGTTTTTTTTAATGGTGCACTGAAGTGTGATTTTTAATTGATCTAGGAGTTTGCTCTAATAATATTCAAATGGATTAATATTGGCATTAAAGATTTATTTCACTTATTTAATTATTGCTGTTGCTGTAGTTGAATTGTTTTTGCTTTGGACAGAAAAAAAAAAAAAGGAGTTATTTAGACTACCAAAAATGTATTGACATGTAGTTCTCACACAGAGAGGTCATTTATATACTTAACAGTGTGAAAACACAATGTAGGCTGCACTGCTTTTGTTGATTTTATTTTCTGGTGACGTACACAGAATCTAAAGCTCAGTAAAGTCCAAAAGACAAAACAGCAATTTCTTTATTGACTTTAGATCTTTCTTGCCCATATGGATGAGGGCACACCTTGGTGAAATCCTGGACCTTATATCACTGTGAGTTTTGGTTCCATGGTCACTTAACATGCCATGTATGTAGCTTATGTTCAATGTTATAAATCAGGACTCAGTGTTGGTTTCAAAATTCCATGAAAAAGAGTTAGAACTCATGCACTAACACAGAGTTACTGAAGAGGGTTGAAAATCATCAGCAAATACATTGTGACTGAAAAATGCCGGCAGCTCAATGGGACCAGAAAAGGCACACAGGTTGGATCTTAGCAGTCTGGATCCCTGTTAACTAAGTTCCCATCTTTCAGTCTTCCGCAAGAAAGAAAACCTCCACTTACTTCAGTGTTTAATATGGCCAGAAGAAATTGGACCAAGATCTCAAACTAATTGTCAAAAATTTTACAGATGGTTCATCACACCTCCTGTTGTTGTTCAGTTTCAGAAAACTTCTACTGTAACATTTCTGCTTTGATTTTTATTTCTCATATAATGGACAATATAGCTATAAGAAGGGAAGATTATTTCAAAAGAACTAAGAAACCTCAGAATGAGGAAAAAGCTTCAGCAGGGTTTGAAAAATTTTGCATGGGTTTCCATTTAATAGCTTTAAACTATGTTTTACTTGGACTCAAACCTACTTTTTTTCATTGACTTCAGTACAGTCAGCTCAGACTGGGGGATCAGTCCCTCATAGTGACAGGACTTTTCTGTGCCTTTTACAAGGACCAGCCTGTGCTGAGTTCACCAGTTTCCCAAACCATGTTTTTAGCCAGAAGGAAGCCTTACCCCTGTGCTATGGGGACACTTCTTTCTTCTACTGCTGCTCTTAATGGCACAGGTCGAAAGGATATGCAAGAGAAAGAAGGGGTGAAGGAGAAGGCAAATAACATCCTGGGGTGGGCAGTTTATAATCATGAGGCCTCCCTGAATCTCTTCTCCAGTGCATCTGGGCAAGGAAAAATGTGGGAATTAATTTTATGGGAGCTGAAAAATAATAACAACAACAACAGCTCGACAAGGTCTCCCAAGCAGTAAATGGGATCTCTCAGCAAAGCAAAATCACAGCCTGATGAGCTTGACGATCAAGCTCACATTTGAGTGGACTGGATTCTCAGAGGTGGCTGCAAACAGCTTCTAGTGATGCCAGTTAACTTGGCAGAACTGGAGAGAAAAGGACCTTTTCCAGTCTTCCTTTCCTCAGTGATCATACCCCATTAAGGGTTAATGAACTGCCTGCCCAACTTCCAGGCCTGTAACCACCTTGCTGTCCTCTCAGCCACCAGCTGATCCCTCCAACTAGCCAAGGAGGTGAGAGTTCATTGACAGAGGTGGGTGAGGTTAAAGATAATAAGAGTCTAAACATCCATAGGGAGTTCAGCTCGTGTACAAAGTCATAATTACATAAGCCATTATCACTGTACGGGTGAAAAGAAATTGCTGCAAGCAGGGGTAGAAAACATTTGCAAAGACAGGCTTAAGAAACAAGGATGGAAAATATCAGACTTTCTCTAGTGGAGACACCATGGTTTTAGCTAGGATATAAAATAAAGATTGTTTGGTTATTCAAGTAGAAACCTGTTAAATGGATAACCTTGTTGAAACAAATTTTAATTTTTTTAGCAGGTCTGTTCTTTCAACAGGTACTGAGTCAAGCAGCCTCTGCTATTTTTAACAAATGTATTTTAGAGGCACAGGAAATGCCACTGAGGATTTAAACCCCCAGTAAGCTACACACAGGCAGTATTTGTAATACACTGCTTGCTGCTTTTACAAGCTGGACAAACCTCACACATTATGGGCCAAATTATGCCCTTGGATGAGTATGCCTGATTCCCACTGCTGTCATTGTGGCTGTCATAGAAATCTGTGGGACACCAGCTTGAGCATCCAAAGAGGAACCTGGCCTAAAATCTCTTGTGCTCCTGTTCCTTGTTACTTAGACATTTCTCATGTCTACTTGACTTACTCTCTTTTTTACTGAGGAAAAATAACCACATTTAAAGATATTCTTCAAAAAATAAAATATAAAAGACCTCTAGTGCTATAATGGTTTTATTTGTGATTGTAAGTAATGGATGTTCTTCATCCAAGGTTTCTTTGAAAAGTCATCATACAAGCGAGTTTACAGAAATCTAGTGTTTCTGCTTTTTTTTTTTTTTTTTTTTTTTGAGTTTTGGACAGGCCTGGATGCTCTCACCTACAAAGTGAGCAAACATGGTCATTTCACCACAAGTTTTACTCTGGCAGTCCTCAGCTGCCCATAAGTTGCTGCCCTCCCCAAAGAAAATGACTCAAAGGAGACATTCAGGAAACATTTTGCTGTATCTGTGATACAGGATCAACCCCTCTCTTCACTCAGGTGGCCTGTCTGGGAATAAAGGTTTGTCTGGATGAAATAACTTGCAAATGTAAAATACCAGGAAAAGCTAGTTTGGGATGTAGCCCCCATGAAAATCAGACTGACCATATCTTGTGCATTCCCAATGGGTACTACTGTGGGGAATGTGGACCTGGGTGACAACAGGAAGGATAGTGCTAAGGGCCAGGTCCTGTGGAATATTCCCACTGACCCCCATGAATGTCACCTGGTGCCCTGGCCACCTCTCTGACCTTCATACCAGGTTCAAGATTTACTTCTCTCTGCACGGTTCCGTTGAATTTATTTCTAGGCAGCTAGATGGAGTGGTAAATTTATACATGCATTCAGCATTGTCATAGTCATATCTTGCCTGAGGGCATATTGATCCTTGTTACCATATTGACTTGATGCTTCTACATCTGCCAGCAATAGGTCTACAAGTTTTTTTTATATGAAGATTGCACATTTTCCTTCTCCTGCCCCAAATCTCCTTCCACACAGTTTCGTTTTATCAAGGTGAAACAGTTCGGGGTTTTTTTAGTGCAGCTTTTAAAATGTGCCTGTGTTTGCTCACATAAAGGTTTTGCAATTGTGGTTTAACCCCAGTCAGCAATTAATTAACTCACCCCCACATGCAGCCACTCGCTCATCCCACCCTAGTGGGATGGGGGAGAGAATCAGAAGACTTAAAAGTGAGAAAACTTGTGGGCTGAGTTTAAGACAGTTTAATAGGTGAAGCAAAAGCTGCATGTATACAAGCAAAGCAAAACAAGGAATTCATTCACCACTTCCCAAGGGCAGGCAGGTGTTCAGCCATCCCGAGGAAGCAGGGCTTCATCAGATGTAACGGTGACTCAGGAGGACAAACACCATCACTCCGAATGTCACCCACTTTCTTCTTCCCCCAGCTCTATATGCTGAGCATGATGCCATATGGGATGAAATATCCCTGTGGTCAGTTAGGATCTGCTGTCCCAGCTGTGTTCCCTCTCAGCTCCTTGTGCACCTCCCACCCTGCTCACTGGTGGATGGGGTGAGAAGCAGAAAAGGCCTTGACTGTGTGTAAGCACTGATCAGCAATAATGAAAACACCCCTAAATTATCAACACTATTTCCAGTACAAATACAAAACATAGCTCCATACCAGCTACTAAGAGGAAAATTAACTCTATCCCATCAAAAACGAGCACAGTAATGATGACTTTAATGAACAGAAAGAGTAAATCAAACAGTTGGAAATTAATTAGCAACAGAATTTCCTTTCTAAATTATAAATACACAGAAACCATGTGTTGTATTTGCTTTCCAGAGCAAAAGAAGCAAAGCAAAGCGGAAGTTACCTGTTTATTTATAATTAACTGAGGACTAGAGGACCACCAGCAACTTGGGCCTTGCGACTGATATGGTTGCAACAGCAGATTTGCCGCCACAAGCAATTTCTTCTTCTCACTCATGTTCTTCACACAGTTTCAACTATAAAGGTCACTAACCAAAAGCAACTGCTTTTGGTGGGTCCAAAATAGTTTTTGCTTAACTTTTAGCGTTTACTTAACTGATTACTAGTTACAAATCTGACACACAGCAGACATAACAGTGCTCTCAAAGAGATTAAAGGATTAGTCACTCAGTAGCTTAATCAGATTAATCAGAGATTTTGAACACAATATATAATTCTATCCACAGAGGGGATACATGATAGCCACATGCTAGCCTAATTTGGAAGGGATACTAGGGATGGACAGACCCAGACAAAAGAGGGTAAAAACAATTGCTAGTTATCACAGGATTTTTCTGTGTACTGCCCTTGTAATACCACATAGAGGCCTTATATTTTCTAGTGGAATTACAAATTTACAAAGTATAACACCATAGGCTAGTAGTCTATGCAGTCCTGCACAATGACTAATATAATGCCCTGATATAAGCTTGATAACTGATATAAGCTTGTGATTGCTACACACTAAACATATGCATTTATTTTTCCTTATTTAATTTCATTTTTGAAGCCTTGTTTTTAATTTATGGGGACAAGGTCTTTTTTTTTTTTTTTTTTCATCTTTTGATGCCACAGCCATCCAGGGTCTGAAACACAAAGTGTGGGGAGTGACTCTGTAAAATATTAAAAGCTTTGCGCCAAAATTGGAAATTTGATACAGTAAGTCAATTGAAAGTAGGAAGAAAAGAAAAGATTTGTCATCATCTGTGAGAGATGCCAAAGTAAGTATTTAAACATGGTTTTACCTGTGGAGAAATTAACTATTTTTAAAGAAAACATGCATTCCTCTTCCCCATTATTTGAATAAAGGGAAAAACGGAGTGGAATCTCAGCATATTGCTGAGGTTTTCCTGTCGTAGAAGTTACTTAACAACTGTAGTATTTCTACCAATGATTAATATTGAGAAATTATAGACAACATTGATATGAGCCCTGTTTTTACATGTAAAGAGAAAGAGCAAATAAAAATCAACGTAACTGATGATATCTTCATCTATCACACTCATCTTTCTTACTCCATTACTTTTCATTTTCCTGATTTTTATCCCCGTATCTGGGATAGTGACCTTCACAAGTTCCCTTAGCATTTTGGAAGGTGTCAGTCTCGTGTCTGAATCTTATCTGCCTGACATCCAGTCTTCAGAAAAGAAGCACTTTTAAGAAAGAAACAAACAAATTAATCTCCATGTGCTTCAGGAAAGACACTGTAGTTGGAAGTAGGCCAGGTTTTCACTCTGAAGGATGCTCTGTGCTTGGCAAAGCCCAGAAATGTGTGTCTGCAATGGTTCTTCTGCTAAGATTTTGAAACTTAATAATTACAGTTCTTTAAAGGAGGAACTGCAACTTATTGGGAACACAGCAGCTAACAAGGAAAAACCGTGTTACCAGGAATTAAGTGTTTGTTATGCAGAAACCACAAAACCAAAACGGAACTCTCAGAGAGAGAAACGCTCAAACTGTGCAATCTGGCAGCCCCTACTCGAGGTCATGTGTGTGGTACATGTATTAAACGAGTTGAGGTGAGTGTCTGTGCTACGTGCAGGCTGCCACCGCTCCCCTCTCCCTCTCCAAAGAGTGACTGTAGGATCGTTCTTTGCTGAGAGGACTCAACAAATCTGTTTACAGTGGCCCACTGATAAGCTCAGCATTTGCCATCGCCTCTCTGGTGGCTGCCCTGCTCCCTCACCAACAGGCCCCAGCCCCGGCACAGCTCCCTGCAGCCCATTCCTTTCCCCAGCTCTGACAGTCAGATTTCAGCCACGCAACCCGTGGCAACCAGAATCCCATCACTGCTCTCCGACAGGAGAAACACAGACACAAACACAAAGCTGCCTTTGGAAAAACAGCAATCGCGCGCTCAGGCTTTTGCTTTAAAGAGAGAAAGCGCTGAATTAAAAATGTGCCAAGAACAACCAGGATGGCATTGCTTTATTTTCACAAAGAAGTCTCTCCTAATTGCACATTAACTGTCTTTTCGCGAACAAACTTGTTTCCACCTAACGCTGACAGTCGCAGGAGCCCGAGTGTGTGTGTGTGTGCCGGGGGAAGGGGGGGGGGGAGCTGCTTTGTGGCAGTGTCTGTACGTCTCGTGCCTGCGCTGATGGAATTATTGTTTATTTTTTTAATTTTCAGAGGTAGGTTGATGACAGCTGAAGAAGACTGTATTTGCTGAAGAGCAGCATGATGGTAGAGAGGAGCGGAGCTCCTGAGGGAGATCTAATGGTGCCTCTCCTTCCTGCACAGAGATAAAGACTTATAATAAGCGTGTATGTTCACCATCTGGCTCTGTGCATGTGGTCCTTATGGAGGCGAAAGCAGCACAATCTGTAAATGATCAGGAGCCATCGCACTCTCTCCAGAGAATCCACGATGCAATCAAGGTGACAGATGGCATGGCCGCTGCTGTGGCCTCATGGAGAAGATCAAAATCACCTTCAATAAACTCTGACTGAAATGGGCATGAGCACCTCAAAAAAGTCAGTTTGTCAGTCAAACTGCGACAGCAAGCTGCATTGGGGAAACATAGCAGCCAGCTCTCTGTTTTCAATCGTTTCCGTCTGACTGAGCCTGAACTATGATCTTTCTCAAATTGTCCTTTCTGTTTAGCTGAAGCAGGCCAGCAAATTGCCAGATTCATAGCTTTATTGAAGGAAATTGAAAACATGATGTCCTCAATTCAAGGGACAAACAGCTGGCAGGTGCTTGGACACCCAAGCACATAAATGGACCCCTAGTCTTTTGGACAAGTTTGTCCAACTTTTGTCAGAGTAAATATAGATATATAATAAAATAGATATAATAAAAACACAATTTAGGCAGGGTTTATCAGGCATTAGCTGACAGCAATTATATGGCTGCATATGAACCTTGCGGTATGTATTAAGTGCTGGGTTTTCCCATTTATGCTAAAAATTCCGCATCTACTGCTAATTCCAGTGATTCTTTTTTCCGTGTTTTTGTATTAATATCTGACTACAGCATTTTTGCTATGACTAGTTATAAAATATAGGCATTCAGGGCCCAATCCTGCAAGGACCCCAACACCCCTGACAAGGTGGATCAGCCTGTTGGGGTCAGACTCTCTGCAGCACTCTCTCCCTCCCTGGCCACCACCCACACCACCAGCAGCCCCAAATGCCCAGTTTCCTCCCTCATACAAGCAGGGTCCTACCTGCCAGGTGTTTTCTGTCATTTGTGCAACTGTGTGAGTAGCCAAGGGTCTTAAATGAGCTTACCTGAACGTGGTGACGAAGAAACATATCCATTCCTTTATTTTTTCTAACTCTTTCTACTTTTTATACTTATTTTTTTCTGGTGTGCTTTTATGGTGTCCTTAATTTTTATGGCTTTTTTTTTTTTTTTTTTTTTTTTTAGAGGAAGGAACTGTTTTCAAGTTTGCACATGAGGACTTCCAGGCTGAAGCAAGAAGGACACACAGAGAGGTGACAGAGGAAGTGAAGGGCAGCCTTCCTCCCGCCCGCGGGATCCTGCCCCGAGATCTTCCCGGACTGCTTTGGTACAAGAAGTGGATCGACGTCTGCGTCCCTGCTCCGTGTGGCAGATGGTCACTGTCTTCCTCGGTTTGCTCGCTTGCATGTTTGGTTTTCTACCACCACATTTTAAAGTGTCCCTGTTGCCCTTAGCCTTCCCAGCTACTCATTTTTAGCTTCGTTACTCGTGAAATATTCTAGAAAGTCTTTTGGCCTGGTTCAAAGTCTGCTAACAGCAGTGAGTCTTTTCAACAACTTCACTGGGTCTGAATAAGTGCTTGGCACATACTTCTCTGTAAAACGGAGCGTTATCAAAGGCAATTTATTTTTTGTATTTTATTTTTTGATTGAGTGTGGACCATGGGTCACATTTTAAACTCCAGGTTTCTGTTCCATCTGACTGATTTTGCACATATAGCTGACCATCCTGGCTTGCACATTTTATGCCTGCAAAACAAATAAATAGGTTGACTTTGCACTAGCTACCTCTGTTCCACTCTACCAACGTGACTTTTTGCATGCATGGGAGGAGAGCTATGCTCCCTCTCACCAGTACACAGGTGCCAAGAGACTGTGACAGAAATGGCCCAGTGTAGGCCTATCGTTTTGACCTGGCAAAATGGTATTTCACTGCTCCAGCACTCTGGGGGTTGGATAATAAGGTAGTGGCAAAACCTTGATCTGACAAAGAGGTGCTACTAGAACAAAGAGGAGGGAATTTCAGAGGTAAACTCCTGAGGGTTTCTGCTCTCTTGGTTGAGAAGTTTGATTTGGGATTACAAGGTGTTACACTGCTTTTTCCTGTTATGTAGTAGCAGGGAGCACAGCAGACCAGGTGTATGAGCAACTTCTTCCAGAACTGAACCTTCTCACAGGTGACTGTGCTGCTAATGTCCAGTTCATCCAGGACGACAATCCAGGGAAACATCTGAGTATTGCAGGGGCATTTCCTATGATGCGGTTTCCAAAATAGAGCTGATATAACAGCACAAAATAATAAATACAATACTATAACCTTGAGGTTCTTGTGCGGACCTTGTCAAAACATCTGAATACGTGACATCTTTATTATGGCAACCAACCTGTGTGGTGAGACATTTAGACATTTGGTGACTAAGATTTTGGAACTCAGTTATTTTGAAAAATTAATGCACTTGCCATAAGCAACACCGAATTGGGATCTCTCTAAATTGTAGCTAACCCCTGGTAGTTTTCTGTCTTGGGCTACCTCCTCACTGTATTTTATTTTCTGTTTGCTTCTCATGCTGATCACAAAGGGAGTAGCAGAGTCTGCTTTGCTCCCGTGGTGAAGAGGGCAAAGTCCAAATCAGGTAATTTGGCTGCCAAGCCCCAACCCACAGCTACAGTGAGGAGAGCCCTTGTTGCAGAGTTTGTTTTCCCCTACCACAATCTTCAGTGGATCTCTACAAGGATGCTATCTCCTGTTGGAACAGGAGCTTGAAGGGGTCCCTGTGTGGGAAGATGAATGTGAAATCACCTTCAGAGACTGGTTTGAGTAGAATGAATGGGTTTGCTTCTTGTTTAGTGGGTGACAACGCATGACACGTAATGCAAGGCACATTTCAATACACACAAAATGAGATCAATGGAGAGAAAGCCTGGCCCAATTGGAATTTGCCTCTGCATGGCTGAGAAATCTGGAGGTCTTTCTCCAACATAGGGAAGTTTCACTTAATGCATAGAAATTTGAAGTAATATATTATGAGGAGAAAAGGATAGGTTTCTAGATAATTGAATGAAGTGAAGGGAAATTTAGGGCCAGAAATGCTTTTGTCCTTGAATGTTCTTTCATCACATTCCAAATAGGGACTTTGTGTCATGGACCTGTGAATACAAAGACTGCTTTTAAATCTCTACTTCTTGCATGACTGACACTTACTATTCAGTAACATCTTTCAAGACATCCTTTGTGCACATTTATTTCAAAATAATGCATTGGACCTGTAAAATCTTATTGGAATATTTGCTGCAATTACACTCCTGTATTCTGTGATCAACCTTTAAGTTGATTGTTCCTTGTTTTAATATGACCTTATATCACAACAACATAAATACAATGAAAGTCACTGTCTGAAATGAAACAGCTTTTATTTTGTTATGTATTGATGGCAGGGATAGTTGATTGTAAAAGGAAAATGTTTTGTTTTCTGGAATAAAAATACAGAATTTGGAGCCTAGCAATTGTTGCCTGGGGAACATTTAATAATATTGCCGTGCCTGCCACATACCAGGGAAAGGAACTTCCCAACAATGCCTAAAAATGTGGGATCACTCCTTACCCTCCTTTTGTTTGTTTGCAGGCTTTATCTCTTTGACCCTCATTCTAGTTAGAGAAACATATTGCTTCAATCTTTTTTACAAATTATTTAAAATGAAAGGAAATCGGGAGAAGAGGAATATCAGCATCAAACAACCCACTCTCAGGAGTGGAGTCTCTTCCATTGGCAGTTCAGGGCAATTTCCATTCCTGTTCCCTGGACAGCTTTATGGGGAAATGGGATGTTCTACTTCCCTAGTTATCATCACAGCAAAGGCAATGAAATACCCCCTTAAGAGGAGATCAACAGAGTCCAGTATCAAGAGCAGGAGGTTTCAATGGAGAAGAGAGGATGAGAAAATTGAAATAAAGGATTGATTTTGAACAACAACGCCAGTGCTACATACATATGACTCTCTTTCCTCTAATGAATGTACCTCATAGGGGGGAAAATAAGTAATAAACACAGCAGATCTTGTGCATGTGAACAAACATGAATTTCTTGCATTCCTCTGTTCAGCTATCACCATGAAAGGGGAATGGCTATCATAATGCTCTACTGTCAATTTTTCTTTTAAAATTTCAGTGATATGTCATGTCTGAGTGGTGGATACACTGCAATCAGCAGTTTGAACTAAAATATAGATTAAATCAAACTACTATGGAGTGTCCATTTGAAAGTATTTGAGTTTGTTGATTAACAATGCAAAAGTTGATATTGGTAAAAAACAGAATGTTTTTCTTGCAATTTTTTCTTTTATGCATGTGGACACACAATTACCATCCCAAAAAGGACACAGATACATTTGTGGACAGTATTGAATAGCTACAAAAAACATGTCCCTATTCAGAAAGGTCCATTTGCACAGTGGTCCCAGCCTGATTTCTAATGATTATTTGAACATAAAACGCTGTAATTGCTCCTGTGATAGGAGAAAATTAGTGAACTCAGAATGGTTTAGCTAAAATCAGAAACCAGGAGCTGAAAATATTCAGTTTGATTGCAGTATATTTCATGTTATGAATGTACCACAGAGCCCTTGGACTGTTATGTCCTTGCAATACTATTTTAACAGCAGGGGCTACATCTGGGTGGTATGTAGGGTCTGCTCCTACCTACCTGCAGCTCCACCAGAGCCACAGAATGGAAGCCTGATAAGAGGAGAGGCATTGCTTTGTATGATAAAAGGTACTTTCTTTGTCTGGCAAACCACTCCTTTTGTATGCACATCAACCAGATGGCCATTTCAGTTTGTCTCCGGCTGTGAATCAGACAATATGGCAGAATTAAGGGAAAAGCAAAACCTTCCCCACCACCCCTCCTTTCTGTACATAAAATTAGAAATCAACAACCTTTAGGGAGATTTTATTTTAATACTTCATTCCTTTGGTAATTTAGTGACTTTTGACTTTCTCAGTCACTGTGAATCACTCTCCCTAAGGCGTGACTAGCTAAATGCTTAAGGACCATGAGACACGGAAGAAGGTTCAGAAACTAAGTAACAAAAGAGACGTGAGAGGCAGTGTATTTAAAAAAAAAAAAAAAAAAAAAAAAAAAAAAAAAAAAAAAAAGTGTATGTGTGTAATTTTGGTGATTTGATACTAACTCCGTTTTACATGGGAGATTCCTGATGGTGTTTACATGGACAGTGCCTGCAGTTCTCTTTCATGACATACAAGAGTTCTTTGCTGACAGTCCACACCATTTTATTCTACACTGGAGATCCTTCTACAAATTTTGGGCAGCCACATCATTACCCAGCAGAACTCACAGAGAATTTGGAAAACCAATTTGTTTTGGGATCAGGAGGTGAAAGGCAGCTCCCACACTGCAGACAGTTCCCACATAGGTGGGGAATGTTGAATGCTCCTAAGATATAAATGTGATGATTTCAGCTGAAGAGGAAGGAACAAGGAGACGAAAGAGGGCCAACAGAAATCTCAATAAAAGTAAGTCTCAAAAAAAGACTGAAATCTCCAACAGGAGCCCTAAAACTTTTGCTGTTGGACTTCCAGGCCAAAAGGCCTTATGATGTTTACAGAGATCTGCTGTACACAGTTTTTAGTTTCCAACATAATTTAAAGCCTTCTGAAACTGTTCATTTTACTTATTTGGCACAAATGTGTAGGATAAAATTTGAAAATAACTAGAAAGAGACCAAAAAGCCACTATGACAGAAAAAAACACTCTAGTCCCTGGTAGGAGATGGCAGCTCTACATTAAATCCTATATTCAACTGGGATTAATTGTGCAATTTTCCAGAAATATTCGAGCATATACATGCTGATTTTGGCACATCTCTCAACACAAAATTATCTCTGAGTACCAGTAACTTTTTCTATAAACAGTGATGGCCGTGTGCAGTTGTGAGAAGACACATTCTTCATTGAAGCATGTACCCATATTTTAGCAACTACTAAAATTAAATCCATGGGTTGAGCCCTCAGTTTGCCTGCTGTTGCCACCTACTACTAACCAAGAAATACAAAGGTATTTCTCTACTGTGCAGGCAACATAACAATCTTCTGGTTCATAGAACATCTCCGAGAAGGAGCATGAAATTTTATGTAAAATTAGGTCCTATGAAATAAAGAAACTGGGCACTCTCAGAATTACTTCTACAGCTGGTAAGAGTTCCTACTGACTTCTATTAAAACAGTTCAATCAAATTCAGTCAAATCGTGTTCTAAACCTTTAGTTAGCAAACACATTTAGTTAGAAAACACATATAACTGTGAGGGCAGTAGAGAAGAACACTTTCCCATGTGTCCCTTCATGGCCAATTTGAATTTATGCCAACAGTGACAACTAGCAATTGCATTTCATAGTTTTCTTTATGTTATATATACCTGATGTAAGTTTAACTTTAAGAAAAATCACACAGTCTTCCACTTATATGTGCAAATTTTGCCAGAAATCATGGGAGGAAAACAGCAGTATAAAAACATTTGGGAACATTAATAACAGGGAATAGATAATAAATAACTCATTTTCAAGATAATTTGAGATGTTTTACACCTTCAGTCATGTATCCTAAGGCTCTGGAAATCAGATTTCCTGCAGCTGGCTGCTTTTGAAGGGAAAGTAAATGTAACAACAGGAAAAAAGGAAAAAAAAAGAGATATATTCTGGAGTCTTAAAATGATCCTAAAAATTCTTATGCATTAACTTGTGTCAAGGAAATTTGAGGGCTAGCAGACATTTTACAAATATTTAGTGAGAGATAGCTTTTGCCTCAAAAGTTTAAGGGTCAACTTGCCATGAAAAGGATAGATAAGATTCAAGAAAAAAATAATAGTCATGATTTTTGGGGAAGGAAGGTTTGGTTTCCTATATCTCCTATCAAGAGATATAGGAAAAAACTGATAAAACTGGAGGTGAACTCTGGAAAGTTGGATGTATACTACCAAAGAAATAGCAACTATATAATATCTGCTTATAAATTCCCATGAGTACAAAATTGTGACTAAAATATTCCACATTTTCTGCTAATGAGGAAAAAATACTGGGAAAAAAAGTTTCATGAGGGACAGTTGAGTACTTTTAATATTTATTTTCTATATGGGGAAAGAGAAAAGGTAGACGAAGTGAACACTCAAGTATTTATGAATTTTCTCTCCTTGTCTTAGGACTTGTGTTCTGAAATTGAAAGACTCATGCTAAAGGGGCTTCATTTTCAACAGCCTTTGAGACCCATTTTGTTCTTTACATTAGATATCTTTCCCTTTGCAAGCTTAAGTTTTTTCTCTTCTTTGCTGTGCCTAGGTCAAGTAAGACATCCATTACAGTCCAATTGCTGTGAGATCCTTGAAAAATCTGTGAAATTAAAATACCTCAGTGCAAATCTAAGATCTGTGGGGAATAAACAATTCTGATGAGAAGTCAGTTTGTACATCGGTGTTCCTCTCTGTAGAAATGAGACAGTAATATATAACTCCTTTGCAAAATACCTTGAGATCTGAAATCTTCGAACATACCATATAATAACCAGGTTTTGTTATCAGTTAGTAGTGAATTGTTGGTACCACTTATATTAGAGAAAGACAGAAGATGCTCTTTCATGTACAATATGGAATAAACTCCTCAAGAGAAATTCCCTCTTTATTCTTAACATTTTTACCTAAATGTAGATGGAAAAAAAAAAGAAGAATGGTATTCTGAAAAGCCTCTGATCAGATTGCTTTTTTTTTTTTTAATCCTAGGAGTGGTAGAATTAACATGTTATCTGGTACATGGTAACTGTTTTACTTGGAGAAAGAATACATTTGCCAGCATAATATCTACATTTTGATAGTCCTGCCACATAAATCTGATGCGCTAGGTCTCAAATGCAAGCACAAAAATCTGCATACCCATCTTTATCATAATGATTACAATAAAAAGGAGGAAAACTGTTGATTTGCTTGATAATTTACGAAACCAAACTTTATGGGCAGGAAATTTTTAGGAAGGTAGCTGTAAATCTCATCACAGTTCTCTTATCAGGTGACCTGTAATCTTACTCTAAAGTCACTTTATGAAACCTATGAACTTATGAAAGAAAATCCCAAAGGTCAACAAAAAAAGTCATTTTTCTTCTTTGAACTGGCATGCAATTTTTATGTTAAATAAAATTTATACCCCTATATAAACAGATTGTTTAAAATTAATGTCTTCCTACCTTTATCCAGTTATCTCCTCATGGTTTTAAATAATCAGAAGTCATAACTTATGGTATATGAAGACTTGAGGATTTTATATGTTATTTTCATTCTTGAGCATGGCTTCCAAGGATGCATGCATAGTCTGCTGTGTGCATATATATATCTATATCTGTGTGTGTGTGCACTCTCTCTAATAACCAGTGAGCCTCTGGAGACAAAGCCACCTCTTGTGCAGTTCTTCAGTCCATGAATAACCTTATGCACATGACTCATTCTGTTGAGTGGGATATCTCATGCATTTAAAGTTGCATACATGTTAAAGTGATTTGATGGATCGGGGCCAAAACAAGTAGGGTCTATGGCAATGTGGGACCAATGATGTTCTTATTGCAAGACTCATTATCCCTGGTTTTGCATGAATTTTAACAAAGCAAAGAGTTTCTGATTAGTGGGAATTCTTTAAGGTTTATTTTAATTTCTTTGATTTCGTTCTATTGTGCATGGCCCATTTTTATGCCTGTGTTTCCAAGGAAACAGTTGTAAAATGGAATTTGATATGATGTGTTATCAGGTTCCTTGTCAGCAAGTTTCAAGTGATAGTTATGAACTTGACAAATTAAGTTAAAAAAAATTATGATTCGGGTATTAAGATAGAGCTACATGTACAATGTTTATTGTCATCTGAATTACGTTCTAATATTTTAATTTGTTTGGGGACAGAAATTGTTCTGATCACTGGAAGGAGGTCATAGTATTGATAGCACATACACAATATACAATGTTTGCAATGCTGAAATCAATATTTGAAACTGCTGCTGTTTTGATTCCATTAATATAATCTCAAGAGGAAGTACATTGAATTAAATCAGACTGACTGCATTTAAGAACTCCTTTATCCTCACTGATGCCTAACAATAAAAGGAAAGTTAAATCTAATCAGGACCCATGTCTTATGTACCAAAATCCAAGTGGGGGTTGTGTATGCAATAAATTTAAGTGAATGGTGTACTTTGAATGGTATTTACAATCTGTTAATTGCTGTGCAAGCACAAACACAAATGTTTATTCCAAAACGTTTGTGCAAATGTATGTGTTTTAGAGAGCAACAAACAAACTGGAGTCCTGTTCCTCAGCTTCTTTATTATTCTTATTGCAATAATGAGGGTCCCTTGAGTAACTACACTAGGCCAAAAAAAAGACTTCTTAAAAAAAGACTGTAGATCCAAGTTTGTGTCTGTGATGTTTTTCACAGATATTGACCTCAAGAAAAAGATGAGTAGGGAACTCCAAACCTGTACTGAGGACTCTTACTTCACATAATACTGTTTTTTGATGATACTTGCAAGTCAAAATATTTCATGAATGTTTCATCATTCTGTTGAGAATAGTCTTTTTTTTAAAGCAATTTCTATGGGGCAGTTGACAAGCCTGATAAGCTAGGCAAGACCCTAAAAAAAATAGAAAGACCTATGCAAGCAATATTAAAACCAGGATTTGAGGGAAGGAAAACAGGGATTTGTTACTTAAGCATATTCTAGTAGTACTCTCTTTCTAAGTAGGGAAATTATTTGGTTTAGTTTTAATACAACTAGTATTTGTCTTTCAAATACGTAACAGAAGTCATGTCAGGATTTACAAAACTCTCATATCACATTTTATTTGTCTTTTGTTTGAGCATCCAAGTGAGGCATGCCAGGAGCTGAGACATTGGTGTGTGGACTTTGACCTCTGGTATTTGACATGCCCTGCCCTGAGGTCATGGCCTCCCTGTAGACAAGATGTTAGGACTGCACCAAAGCCCAACTATGCTCTCACTGGAATCTGTACTCATTTTTCTGTGAAACTTAGGGTGCTAGAAAGAACAATAAGGGCTTTCCTCCAGTACTGGGGTGCAGATAGGACATTAATTTGAACCCACAAGATCAGAAGCATTCCTGGTTCTCCAATTTATAGGTCAAGTGCCAAACCTTAACAGGTTTGGGGAAAGGGATGGGGGGTAAGTTAATTAGAGACTAAGGAGCAGGATTGTGCAGGAAACTTTAGGCCAAGCAAGGAGTCAAATCTGCTTTTCCTTAACTATAGGCTACTGTCTTAATACCTGAAGTGATCTCCCTCTCTCGATTTATAAAAGACATGTAAATGGAAATTAAAAAAAGTAAATCTAAATGTTTAGTATTGAATTGTTCACATCTTCAGAGCACAAAGAATTCTCTGAAATTTTTTGTTCAGGTTTTGTAAATTTAGAAGCTATTACTACCAAATGCTAGCCTTTTTATGCATGAGAAAGTTACTGTTCTTGAACTTCTAGAAAGTGTGATCCTAAGGAGGAAAGTCTTAACACTGGAAAACCAGAAAATATTTCCCTATAGACTAATCTGAAGTGTTTGAAGCTGCCAGAAATGTGGCATTTTAATGTTCTTGAAGAGATGGATTTCTGAGCAAAGGTAGGTGAGGTGCCAGAGGTGAATTAATATCAAACATGGTCCTGCATGGAGAAATCACCACTCCTTGTATAGTTGCATGTGTGTGGACACATACACACACACACACACACACTGTGAATTTTTTTGTTTTCATGTATTAAGCCTAAAACCAGTTTGTGTTTTTCCATTAACAGTTTGAAGTAAGTTAATTTAAAATTACAGTAGCTGAACTTGGTGAAGCAAGGGTGAAGTGTACGCTCTTCGTTGTAGAAGTAAGTCTTTCCATTAAAAATGGCTGGAGTTATATTTGTCTTAGCCTTTTCCCTTTAGTAACAGTTTATAAGAAGGAAAAGAAAAACAATTCATCTTGAGGACAATTGAACCTGACACAAAAGAATGTAAAAGCTTGAAAGATGGTCTGATGTGGAAATACATATTTCAACAATTTGTAAATTGTGCATTATATACTCAGTGAATAATTGTGGTCTGTTTACCAAATATGAATGTAGACAATTATTAATGCACTATCATGTCAGTCCATGAGATAGAGGCATTGTATTTTTGATACAAAAATGCACATTGAAGAAACAGAACTGAAGAAAGAAATACTTGCTGCTGTTCAAGCGTTAATAAGAGCTGTTTTAATGTTGTTAGAGATTAGAAGAAGTCTCATTTTGAGATGACTAAAACTTTTCAGATTCCTTTCCCTTAATGTATATTACAAGAGTGCAAAATGCATCCGCATATGATGTGTTGTTATCTTGTCTGTCTCTTTTTCTAATTCCGTCTTTTGATGTCATTTAAAAATGGCTAGGGGAGTGTTTTGAAGGCTTGTAAGGAAAAAAAAAAAAACCAAAAACCTGCTCTCATTTCCAAGACAAGTCTTGCTATGAAGTCTCGGGAATCAGTTTGGGTGAGTTATCACATATCCTTTAAGAAAATGGGAATACATGGGCTATAACAGCTCTATTTAAAATAGAAAATCTACTCTGTGTGTGTGTATGTGTGTGTGTGTGTGTGTGTGTGTGTGTGCAGGCAAACATGGCATTCAGGAGAGTGAAATGAAATGAGCCAGAAACTTCTCACATTTTCCTGGCATCTGTGGCGTGTCGCCATATGAGAACCATATGACTGCTGGCAGATTGGCATGTCAGCTCAAGCATGTACAACTTGACCTCACGGAGCTCTGTGTTTATCAGTTTATAACAGGAATATTGATACAATTTTAGCTGCAGTCTTTCTGTGCAAGGACACTTCATCCTTTCACAGTCCTAATTCTCCTTTGCTAAAATGACAGCACCTTGTTTTTGAAGTTGCTTTTCCACTCAGGATAAAAAAAAAGTAAAGGCGGCAGAAGACAGCAGAAAGCTGCTCTGTGTGCCAGAATGATGTTTCATTCATTGTTTTGTTAACTGTGAAGTCCTTAGTGGAGTTTGTCATGGGATTGCCTGGCTGATTTGCACTGTTTTTTTGGTTGAAATCCACAGCAGTATTAAAAATAGACGTGGAGGCAAAAATCTAGAGTATTGTTAAAGCTGCAAGTTATCACTGAGGTATATCTGTACAGAGTGGTCCCAGTGTTTATTCACTCAGAAGAAGGATAAAATGATAATAAATAAAAATGTGGATGGGCAGGTTTTCATTTCAAGTTTGCTTTAGATGTCTTCATCTCCAAATGAGTGGAATGTAAGCATATATGTAGTTGCCACAACTTATATATATGCTTCTACATATTAGAATGGTGAACATGATGTAAAATCTGAGACAAACAGCTCTCCATCCAGAATGAAAAACTGTATAGAAGTGTAATCATAAATCTGAGTTTGCTTCAGATATTCAGATGTCGTACAAACTTGTCTGGTTGTTTATGGCTGCTGAGAGTTGGTAACAGTGAAATGATGTAGGTATAGCCCAACCCCAACCTGGATTGGAGACAAATAAAAAGTATAGGGGGTACTTTTGACCATATGATTTCATTTAAACTGCCTTTGTCACCACATTTTCCTTCAAGAATAAGAGTATATCTTCAATCCTCAAGCACTTAAACCTACACTTGCGCTATGACTTGTTCCACTTAACAGTGTGGAAAGATGATGTACTGAACATGCATCGTTTCACATTAGCGCTCGCAACTGCACTCACACTGCCTTTCAGAAATAACGTTATTCATATCTGCTCAAGCTTCCTTGAAGGTTAAGCTTTAAACTGCTGTGATTTTCTAATTTTCTCTATACTGGCAACTTAATTAGAATCTCATCAGAGCAGATTCTAGGACTGACATTAAAACTTTCTCACCCACTGTCTTGACGAGAAATGTTACAGAGACAGTACCATAATGACTAGTTTCTTTGTAAGGACTGGCATGAAGGGTAGGTGGAAAATCACTGAAGAACAACAGAAAGAAATTAATTAGATAACACCCTGAAAAGAAAAAAGAAAATGAGAACAATTTTGCTGGGTTTTTTTGTTTTGTTTTTTTAATAAAACAAAGAACTAAAGAAAGTGAGATCTAAAATTTCGGTTCCCCCAGAGACAGACTATGGACATTATGGGATACAAGAAAACATCTTGCCACATGCAACTATATATTCCTATACAACAAATAGGAAATTTGTGGTGATCAAAATTGCCATTTACAATGTCCTTGAGGGAATTTATCAGAAATTCTAAAATATTTGTATATATTTTCCAGAATTCATTCAACAGTCTTTTCATGCTGATGGATTGGAAGAAAGACTAAAAGAGAAATTAAAAAGGGAGGGAAAATGGCTCTGTTCTGCTGAAAATGGAGAGCTATTTATTTCTAGTTTGTTTTGGCAGGTGATGTTTGGCCAGCAAATCTAATATTGTGGTAAGGCCAAACATTTTGAGTTTACCCATCTGTAACCTCCACACAAGCTACAAAATTTTAAAAATTCAAAGTTTCAGAATCTTTTATGCATGGCAAACTCTGATTTAGTTTTCATTATCATCTGTAGTCTGAATCTCTGCTGATAGCTTGAGAAAACTTGCCATATCGAATAACTGTAAAAAGATGTCCAGTCTAAGGAAATGAACAATGAGCAACATCATTTGACAATTGTCTTTTCTGTTGGTCGAGACATATTCTGTCAAAAGCACCACCCTGGATCAATAATGACATCTAAAGGGGCAAAGTGCGTACTCGGAAAGACTATGGAAAATCAAATATGATCACAAATTCTCATGGATGTGTCATTTCAGTAATTTGTACACACATTTGCACATTCATATTCAGACTTAAGAAAATGTAGATATTATGGGTGGAGTAGACTCTCACCCAAATATATATATTTGTCTGTGATAATTTTCCTCTATCAGGGGAAAAAAAGATTTGCAACTTCGGTCAGATTTATTATGTTTATTTTATATATAAGTTATTATTTGAATGGTAGCAAAAATACCTTGAGAAGTAGTAAGAACTGAATGTGTGCCTGTCAGTCATATATATCTATTTAAGGAAAGGTAAAATTACTTCTAAACATTGAGCTCATCTTAAGAGATTGGCACCAGACAATTAAATTGTAGTCATCTGGAGAGAATCTGAATAAAACAATATGAGAGATCCTACAGTCATGAAAATATAAACTTGAACAAATGGTAGATTTAAACATGAACAAGCAAAGCCCCTTATCATTAAATAGTACTTAGTGTAAGTGGGCAAGTCAAGCTGTTTGCTTTTTTGTTTCTTTTCAAAGAATTGTAGTGGGGGGTGCCTAAGTGTATGATTCAGAAGGGAGGGAAGATCACTTACTGCAGCATGTGGACAGGTTTGAGTGAGAGCAGATTTCCATGCTGGAATGAAATATGAGCCAGGGAAAACACCCCTTTTTGAACACACACAAGCCCTGATTACATGGCCCACAGCTGGAGTTAATCCAGATTCCTGTTTAATTAAATAGTAGCAGGCGTTCTGCTGCATTACATAAAAATGCACAAGGATAGAGGTGAAAGGCAAAATGTGACACCCACTTGTCTTCATTGTTAATGAGAAAAGATATGGTTTATTTAAAATCTTTTAATGAAAATCTATTCACTGTGCAGGACAAATTCTAACTGCACAGGGTAAATTCTAACTGTAAGATAAATGTATGTGATAAAGTCATGGCTTGGTACTAGCATATGAAATTTTGTTATTGAATAAACTCTCTATGAAATAACTTGTGCTATAATTTGTTGACAACTCATCCTTCCCTGGGCTTGCATTATCAATGTTTCTGAAAAGGAATAATCCAAACTTGTTTTTTCTTTCACGGCAATAAGAAGAAAACTTTCAGCTGAAGGATGTCTAGATGAAAAAAGCAACCCCATTTTAAGTCTGGGCACTCAGTTATCCCATGTGCAGTACCTATCCTTCAGCATCTATGTACTTACAACTTTTTCACATGTGAGAGTGGAAACTTCCCCAGTCTTTGAGGACTAGGAACTCATCTATAATGCAGGTCAAGTGAGATGTGACAGGCACCATCCAAGGTTAAAGGGTATGATGAAGTAACCAGGTGAGAACTTTCTTATAAACTTAAAATTAATATATATGTTATATTTTTCCCTAGAAGGAAGATGTTTTCTTTATTAATCTGTTCATCTCTGACACAGGTACACTGATTTCATGCCAGTGGCTGTCTGATTTAAAAGATGAAGATACACTTGGGGAAATATAGACCATGTATATTTGCTTTCATTGTAGAATCCATTTTTTTTCCAGTATATCATCTCATCTAGGAAACAAGTAAGGATGGATATTATGGGATTGTGCATTTTTATAGCATCACATGGTAAACATGGCTAGCATCCTTGATAACAGCAACAACCACAACCGTCTTGGTTTTCTCCTGTCATGAAATACAAAGGTTGAGTTTGGTTTTTTCATTTGGCTTAAGTCGACAGCAAAGAAAACTGTTGACCATAGACAGCAAAGAAGTTCTGGCTCCTTGAAGAGAAGGATGACTGAGTAAGCAAAAAGTGGAGGTTAGAGAAGCAACATTTTCCCCACAAACACGTGTTGGTCCACTGTTTCTATACTTTTCCTTAAAAGCATAAAATGGGAACAGTACATGAAACTGAATTGCAGATAGTTTAACAGTGACCAAAGTTAAATGTTGTCTTTATGTAACTCCTTGACAACTAGTATAACTTTTTTCACAGATATTACTGAGCCAAAAATCAGCAGGATCCAGTAAATGTATAAAACCTTTCTGTGGATATTGAGAGCATTCAGTCACATTACATTAGAATAAATTATTTCCTAACAGTATGAGTACTCCTATCTTAAAGTACAAAACAACCTGACTGCCTGCTCATCCTGGCTAGGACATTATTTCCAGTGCAGGAGATGACTTAATATGGGTTTCTAAACCTTGCTGTGACACGTCAGAGGCCAATTAGCTGGACTGTTAGTCTGACCTGGCATGGTTATTCTTATATCCCTTCTGAAGGTGCTTAATTTGGGTCTGTTTTAGCAGCATCCTTCTCATCACTTAGGCACATTTTTGAGCACATAAAAATATATTCTTTACTTCACATACCTTGGCTGCCTCTATCCCATTGCCCTCCATACGTTCTCTGGCATTGTAAACATATCACATCTCCCTAGCATCCCTCTGTATGTTTTCTCCTTAACCTTTGACACCTTTCAAGTCTGTGGACAACTCTTAAAGACACCCTTAAATAACAAAGCATTAATTCATTTCCATCTTTCTCTGCACCTTCATACTACAGGCTCACCACTGTTGCAGGCTTGGCAGAGACGGAAAATTATAATAATATATAAATGCATTCAGGATTTTCTGACATCTAGAAAAATGAGCAGCATTTCAGAGAAAGAGGATGGTTACTCTAAATTCTGCTTAACATATCTGCAAAATCTTTCCTAAGTAGGTATCTATCTGGTTTTCAAATCCAGCCTTAATTTCCCCCTTTTTTCTTCTCTGATTTTGAGACCCCAGGGTTGTCTCCCTCCTCACACACCTGGAAGAGATTCCTCAGAAGTGATGCTTTGCTTCAGGTTTCCTCTACCAGGCAGCCCTTGGGGGCCAGGGTGCAGCTGGCCTCAGCTTGCACTACCCCACTGGTCCTGGCTCCCATTTCAACCTCCCTGACGTTCCTGGCAATGGAACCATGTTGGGAACAGGCTGCTGGGCACCATGCTCTGGGCAGTGCCCACTAGGATACAAACCACAGGTAAATCATATGCTCTATAAAATGATGCATTTGGATCCACGAGTAGAGTGACATTGTCTCCATTTTCTTGCCAGCCACATCACAGGCTGTGCAATACATTAACTTTATGACATCTGAAAAGGGCAAGGATCTGCCATCACAGCTGCTTCATCTATATGCATTTTGTGTGTGCTCTATACATATATAGCATGTCTGCAGCCAGACCAGGACTCCCAAGAAGCCTTACAGGGTTCCCATATGGGGATCATGTCCCATGAGAGATGATAGGGTTTCCTGGCAAGGGGGTTGCAGATCACATCCCTACTGCAGGAAGGCAGAAGCAGGCAGGGATGCCTCAGACTGGTAAGGCTGCTGTCCCACAGCTCAGTCCTATAACCTGGTGATACTGGAGGAAGTCCGGAGCAGCTTCTCTAGTTCCTCTCTCTCTCTTTGCTTTTTTTTTTTTTTTTTTTTTTTTTTTTTTTTTTTACCATCTTTACCTCCCTTTCCATGTATTACTCCTACTTTTTTTCCTTCGATGGTCCTATTTTTCCAGCTGTTTATTTCTTTCTGCACTTCTTTTACAGCCACTTTTCTGCCCAAATCAGAGAACTGAATTTTTTAAGGGAAACAAGCCCTAGTTTGAAACCCAACAGTTTGGCTTGGCAGAATGGAGTTTCCTCTCCTCGGGGCAATTTTCCTCCTTCCCCAAACCCAGTGTTAAGATAGGATTAAAAAGAAACACAGTTTTAATAAAATGTCATTTGGGTTTTGAATGACAGAGTGAGGCTGTGAGCGTGATATACTATAAGAAGCCTTAAACACCAGTATATTATGCGAAAAAGTAACAGCTATTCCTTGTGAAGGTGCCATTTATCAGCATCTGAGGAGGTTATTCAAGTGAGTAGTTTAACAAACATGAACCAAAGTGTAATGTTTAATAGCTGTCCTGTTTAACTCTAAATAACATAGCGGAAGATGGCTCTTAAAAATTAAATGGACATCAATCAATTGACATTGCTATTTTACAGGAGAGGTTATATATAGCCCTATAGAAACAATGCACATGAGGTGTGCTGCTGGGGGTCACTCCACCAAGCAAAGGAGAAAGGCTGAATCATACACCTTGGGCAGGCACAGACAAGCACTCTGTCATTTTAATAATGCTCTCATTGCAGAAAGTTTCACCAGTTATGGCCATGATGCTTAATTGCTCTCATTTATCTCTCTAATAAATGATGTCATTGAGTCAGAGCTGTTGAACAAATACAACTGGCAAGTCAGTAGGTAAACCTGCTATCCACACCTACTGATGAGTGAGGGGAATAAATGGGAGTAAGAAATGCAGCAAAGGCCTTAAAATTGTGCGTAGATGAAATTTAGTTATTTTATTGCCTTATTTCTCTATTTGTCTGACACCATCCATATTTATTGAGAAGTAAAAAGATAAAAATATATACACAGAAACGACAGATTCACTTGAGTGTAGAAGAAAACCCATTTTGTACTGCCAGCTTGAGAGTTCAAGGGGTGACAGTTGTGCTTGGGCCCTGCTGCATCTTCATATAGGTGGAGATAGATGCAAGTCTGCACAGTGGAACTCTCACTCTTTGTGCACAAAAAAAAAAGAGCTTTCAGCTCCATATTTTCATTCATAGCAAGGTTTTAGTCTTTTATGATGTAGAAGAATGAGAGCAGTAACATGAAAAAAGCAAACAAAAAGCTCCCCAAATGGCTTTACTCAAGCTGAGTGAACAAATAGAAAAAAAAAAAAACATTTTTAGCAGTGACTCTGCTTTATCTCCATAGGGTACAAATCACTGCCATTTCCAAGTCTTTATCTCCCTTGCAGAGGTTACCACCTGCTGCATTTCCAGCAGGCCTGGATGGTGTTGCTGTGGCCTGGCCAGGGGCTGTCAGGACTACTGTGCTTAGGCAGGATGATCTTCGAGCATGCAGGAAATGTGTCCAAGGTGGCTGGAGTTTTGTTTGTTTACTCGTTTGTTCTCCTGTATTTCTAGGAGAGGAAACTATCTCTAGAACGAGTCTGCTCTGACAGAGCTCAGCTTTTGGAGCCAGTCTGGACTTCTCATCGCAGATCTGCCCCTTAATGGGGGGAAATATGAGAGGGCTGTCAATGTCCTTCTTATAAATCCTCTTTTCCCAGTCTCATGGCTGGAGTTTGACAATTAAGAAAAGTTGCTTAATCTCCGTTAACCTTTGTGTCTACAAGGGCAGAAAGCAGCAGGACTTACAAGTCTAAGGATGCTAAAAGTGGTCATGCAAGATGATGGGAGTCTTGGGGCGTCCTGTGCCACTTCATGCAGGAAATTAGGTGATTATTGGAAATCAACTTCCTGGGAATTGCTAGGAAAGCATAAAGGGAGTGAGGGAGGCAGAGCATGAGCAGAGAAAAGCCAAGGGGCTTCTGCAGGTCCAGAATTAGGTAAGTGCCTACGTGAGAAAATGAGAGGTAGAGCAGGGGAGGATCAATGACCCTGCAGCAAAGCTGGTCTCCTCAGGCTGCTCCTTTCTCAGAACAGTTTGTTTCTCTTTCTATTATTCCATTCCTTTCCAAACTGGGGAAAAATGATTTTTAAAAATGCTTACTGTTTATGGCATGGCTTTAGATTTTTTTTTTAAGGTCTTGCACCTCTATCTGGAGCACTCAAACTGCCTGTGGGCAGATAGCTTGCCACTGCAGCGCCGAGAGACTTCTTCAGCAGAGTTCACAACTGTGGCTAACAGTTTGGGTGGTTCTACTAAAAATACATTACACCTGGAGATACTTGATGACTCTTTTCCCAGAGCTGATGAAAATTACTGTTACTTTTTTGAAGGGAATTTTCAGGAAGTGTTAAACATATCTATAATAAGAGGAGTTGGCTTCAAATGTAATATTCACCACAGCTTTGCACTGTTGGTAAATCCAGTTTGCTTCCTACAATATCCCCACATTTCTTTATGGAAATAACTTCACACAGTTGGAGTCTGTGAGGGAGAAGGTGATATGGGTCATGAAATTATACCAGATTTTAATTCCTACTGTATAAAATTCATAGCGTGCAGGATCTCAAACAGCAGATACCAAGTTAGATTGTATTCTTAATATAGACTCCCAAACTCTTTTATGATTAAACATTGACTTTTCCTACATGAAAGCACAAAAGGTTGATGCTGTGTGGGAAGTTCAAGGTACCCAGATTACAGCATGTAAAAATAAGGAGAAAGGGGATTTTTTTTTTTTTTTTTTTTTTTTAATTTTAGAGTCCTTTTAAAATGTTGGAAAAATGTTCCAGGCCATTTCCAAATCAGTGATTTTGAAATGTTGGTAGCATGATGAACTGTTAAAAAAAACCAAAAAACAACAAATTATGGAATAAAACCTTTGTTTATGGAATAAAACCTTTGTTTTTAAAATGATTTTCACTCATGTTAAAGAACATTGTAAACCAATAAGAACTAATTATTACAAACACACAAATTCAACTTGGTGTTTAAAAGTGCTGAAAAAAGTAAGTTATTTCATTCCAGTGTACCTTTAGAGCCTTTTAATATTACTAAATGAAAAATTTGGTAAAAATAATGCAACTCTACAAAATGCTTCAGTTTTACTGATACTTATCTGTAAAAATTTTACGCAAGTGTCTGTGGTAGGGACAGATACTTAGCCTGTGAAGGGCTAAAAATTTACTAGGACCAGAAGACTTTAGTAAAAGTAGGGAATAGAGACAGGAAAGTAAAAAAAAAAAACAACCTACAGCACAAGTCAGAAAGTAGTGGAAAATGGTAACGGCAAGAAGATAGGCTTGGGGCATTGACCATGTCCCTAGAAAGCCTGTTCCAGTGTTTGGCCACACTTCCAATAAAGAAATGCTTGCAGTGTCAAGTCTGAACCTCTGCTGGTGCAGCTTTGAACCACTGCCACACGTCTTATCACTGGGTACAGGGGGAAGGGATCCTCATCCCCCCTCTTCACTTCTCCTTCTCAGCAAGGGGGAGTAATGAGATCACCCCTCAGTCTTCTTATTTCCTCCAAACTAGACAAGCCCAAAGTCCTTAGCCGCTCCACACAGCACATGCCTTCCAGCCCTCACACCAGCTTTGTTGCCCTCCTTTGAACACGTTCAAGGACCTTCACATCCTTCTTAAATCTTGGGGCCCAGAACTCCACACAGTAGTAAAGGTTTCCCAAGTCCGTGCCTAGCGATGGTGATAAATGCACCAGCCACTGGCCATTTTTGTTGTGCTTACAGGCATAAAGTACAAGGTGTACAAGAGGCATAAGGTATATTCTCTCCCTCTTCTGTTTTTGTGTTCTGCAAGAAAATTTCCACTAAAGTGAAATTTCAATAAAAGTTGCAAAGAAATATTTTGGGGTTTCTTTTCTGCTCAATGTGTAGATAATACAGAGTAATAAAGGAGCAAATTTTTCATAGCCTGTGAACTAAGTACAGTCTTACAACAAATGAAATATCAAGCTATATTTGAAACCAAACCAGTCAAATCTTGATCTTTTGGAAAGCAATAGGGTTTCTCAGCTGAGTTTCAGTGAAGTAGTTCTTGATGCCTAAATAAATATCGCACAGCAAAATTAGCATAACCAAGGAGGATATTATTTGATTCAAAATATAGATATATACCAAATTATATGATTCAAAGAGAGCTGCTTTGAGTGTTATCAGGGTAATGATGTTGTAAAACATTATTCTTGACTGGTAACCTTATCTTTCACACCCTTTGCAAAATGTCTAAAATGCCATATTAAGAGAGTTTTAAAAATAAATAATTTCTTCTACTTCCTGAAGTGCTTTTCATCAAAACATAAATTTAGCATAAAAAATAAAAAGAAACCTTTGCAATTTTTCTGCAAAATTAAACACTGCTATCTGAACCACTGACAAAAATATATTTACATATTTCAGGCTAAAGATCTTTTGTAAATGTTTAGTTACCACATTCAAACCTTTCAACACTTCCCTCAAAATCACATTATTCTTACGAAGATACATCGAGAAGTCAAAGAATAAAATGTAAAAAGCTCCACTTCAATAATATGAAGAATATGAAGGTTGTGAAATGAGTTGACAGCATCCAGGAAGCTCGAAGTTACAGCTGACAGTCTGTCCTTAACTCATGCTGTGTGAAAAAAGCAAATGGCACTAATGCATATTAGCTGAGACAAAAGTTTGAACCTCTCAGCCCATCCCTCCTTCTCTATTCGAGTTCTGGGAGCTGTTGTTTTGAGGTCTGATTTTTAAACTTGGCTTCAGTGTTGCTGTTAGAAGGCGTGCATGGCACTTACACACAACATAAATCTTCGCTTGAAAGCTCCGTTTTGTCCATGAACGTGGTGGCTCAGCAGCCGGGATGCAAGATGTTAGTGACAAACGTTGATGTGTTTCTGCAAGCTCTGAAGGCTTCATCAAAGGCACAACAGCTTACTGTACACCTATTCAGAAAACATTTGCTTTATGTGCTTTCTATCTTTTACTCCTGCTATAGTTTATTGGCCTTATATGTCTTTCTAAGTTGTGATGCTCAATAAAGATAACTCTTAACAAGTGCACCATTTATGTTTACAACCTCTGTGGAATGCAGAGATGACCCATGTGTGAAATCTATTCCTTTCTAGAAGCTGGTTGACACCTGGGGCAGAGAACATTTTTTACGATGGCTCCCTTCCCAAAATGAATTCTGGAAGTGTTTGGGGGAAATAACTGCATTTCAGCATGTTATGAAGCCAGGATGAAGGAATCAGGACAGACTTCCACTCATGACTTGGGAATTTTAAGCATAGAAATAAATTCCCAGAAAACTGAATAAAGCAGTTTTTACTAGTCCACAGCCTAAGAAATCTCTCTTGCCATTCCTAATAAACCACCAAGAACACTTTCAGATTAAAAGGAACATTTTCTCAAACTGTTCAAATCCCACTATATCTTTTCAAAATAGAGTTTAAGACTGGACAAGATGGACAGAAGTCTGTGTCTGTCTTACAGCATTTCTTTTTTCCAAATTAGTGATCAAAAATTCAGTACATGTAATGGATAGATCTGAGGGATTCCACATATTTCAGTGTAAGCAAGGTGTCTGAAGGATTTTGAGGATTATTTTCTTTGAATGCTCTTTTTCTTTACTGTTGCTTCCCAAGTTAGTCTGCACTTGTATTACAGATTAATCTGAGCAGTTTCCATAAGAGTGAGCTTTGACAATGTTCCCTGATTCTTGTAGGATAACACTTCTGTGACCCCTATTTGTGAAACCTTCCTGCCCGTTCCTGACAATGTCTCCTTAATAAACCTAAGCTCAAACAACTAGTGGAAGGTGCTGGTAGCAAAATAATAATAATAATATTTTGTAAAAAAACACAACCCCCACACTAGAGAAGGTATTTAAAAAAATTAGAACATCTGAAATAAAAAGGTGTAGAGAACATGACAGTCTGTCAGTAGAAGTCTGAGCCGATAAAGCCAGCAGTTTGTTGAAATGTAACAGCCTTCTACTAAAATGCTGGGAGAGTAACAAGGCACCCATGCAAGAAAAAAAAAAAAAAAAGCTGAATGAACATTTTAATTAACTCATGTGCAATTTTAATTAAAAACATAATGTGTCAGGAAAATGAATAATGCCTTGGGGCAATAAAATAGCTAGATTTTCTGTTCAGTCTTCTGCTTCATATCTTTTATGGAGGAAGGATATTATTGTTAAAAGGAAAAAAACACTCCCTCCAGCCTCCTGCCCCCTCTCCACACACATCTACCAAGAACACTTAATGGAACAAAAACTAAAGTTGTGGACAAAAGGAACAAGGTTAAATCAGAATATGGTACAAGATATTCTCTGCCACTGTCATTTTGGTTGTGCCACATCTGGCTTTTAACACAAAAACTTCTACCTTCAATTCCAAAGTCAGTGTTTGGGTCTTACTATAGTATGCTCAGATAATGTGGATGCCCCTATTGATTCTAATGAGAACTTGAAATGTTTGAGTATTATCAGGCCTTGATGACAAAGTCATGGTTTCCACCCTTTACAGATGAAGTCATTTTAAGCCATTGGGCTTCTGTAACCTGACATTCTGTAACCTGAGATAGCAGTAATCATATGACTTTTTAAATGTGAAAAAACCCAAACTTTCAAATATTAGAAAGGAAAAGAAATAAAATAAACCAAGGGGAACAAAAGTTGAGGAAAGTTAACTTTCCCCAAATGGAAAACGTGGAATGTCCAAACCTATTTATTTCTTTTCTTTGCCCAGATACCACTCAGCCCTCACTGAAAGAGATTTGAAATTCTAGCAGCTATAGCATAGCCTGGGGCAAAGGCAGGGTCACAAGCACCATCGTGTAACACATTTTAAAGGCTGTCAGAGATGTTTCTTCAGTTTCTATGTCCTCAGCAGTCCTAGAGTCACTGGTTTGCTGCAGGGACTTGCTACCTGGTCATACCTTTTTCTGTGGCTCACATCATTTTGACCGTAAATCACATCTAAACTGTGAGAAGGCTGTTTCCCTAATGTGCTCTGAAAGCATATGAAGCTTTGTGTGCAAACAGTTCGGGGCCACATCCAGTCTGAAGCATGTTTTGCAGAGCTCTGGTACCATGGGCTTCTGTGGGAAGTTCTGACGCTCAGGGTCTCCTCTGAATGCCCCAGTTTGTATTCAGGACCCTAAATTTAAGCTTCTGACTTTGAAATTCTGGTTCCAGTTATAAGCAAAGTTTCTGGTCTTATTTTCCTTTTGCTTTTCTGAAAGCAAGAAGGAAAAGAATGTTCAGTGTTGTGTATGTAGTGCCTATGGGTGTCCAGGAGAGAAGTGCTGCCTCCAGGTAGCACAGCAAGGCATCACCAGAGACCCCTCACAGTCTGCAAGCTGTCCGTTCCACAACTTTGGGCAAACAGCTGATTTGGCATTGGAGGTAATAATACTGAACTTGAGAAAACACTTTGAGAGTAAACATTGTTCCTCAGTACGAAGCACCACTGCTAGAAACAAAGAGAAAATCCCTATGGGAGCTGCACACAAGCCAATCTTGCAGCTCGCAATGAGCAGCCTGTTCCCCAGCCCTTGTATCAATATTTGCCGGCATTTTAGCAAGTAGAAAGGAAGCCCTAATCTAAACTCCACAACTTCTATTCACACAAGTGACAAACCCCTTCATACCATGGCACTGCCAAAACTAATTGTTAAATTAACATTAATAACCAGTGTCTAAAGCAAAGTGAAAGATTACTGCTCGGGTTTTGTGAGGAGCAATGCTGACAACCAGCCTGGATAGAGCATCGCAGCACTGTTGTGCTGTTTTTCTTGCACTGTGCTAAAAGAGATACTGGTGAACAGCTGTAGCATTCCCCTTTTCTGAACCTTTTTTTTTTTTTTTTTTTTTTTTAATGGGATTTGAGTAGGCAAATTTTAGGCAGTTGGAATGGGAACTTTGGGTTTCAGGATGGGATTTTTGGATTCGGTAGGCAAATCCTGTAACAGAGCAGGATTTTTACAAAAAAGTAATTCCTAATTTCTTAGGCACCGTTTACTGTGTCACTCCACCAGTTACCTGAATACCTTTACTGATATGTTTGCTATGAGAAATGTAGTGAAGCAGTCTATATTTCAGACCTGTGATAGGTATTGGGGTTTTATTATCATTATTATTATATTGCATCTATCCTGACTGAGGACTTGTGCCCTACCCACTGCTAAGACAATTGAATACCACCTCAAAACCAAGCTATTCAAACACAGTTAAACACTGTTTCTGTCTTTCAGTAGTTTCATTTCCCAGAAGCAGGGTGGAATCTGCAGAAGAGCCTTTACCATGCTGCTACCTATTTAACCTAGGGCTTCCTGGTTAAGGGGAAAACATCTGTGACTTAGCAATGATGAGTGGCATATGTTTGGGGGTGGTGCCCCTGTGTTCCCTTAGCACAGAAGTGCAGTGCCTGGTCTCCTGCCTTCCTCGTGTCCTGACAAAGCTGTGGCCCTCTTGTGCCATCTGCTCCTTGGATCTAACTATTCGGGAAAATGGCCACAATCAGCACAGAAATGGTCATATGTTAACAGACATTCCAAAAGGAGTATATAAGAGTCAAAAATAAATCAGCTTTTCCACCTGTTCGTCCTACAGAAATAAAAAAGAGTAGCGTGTTTCATACAGCCCTGGCTTTAACAGTGAGCTCAAGAACTACAAATGAGTCTGATCTGGCCATTTTTCGTTTATTTCCTGACATCAAACTGGTGAATGTTCAGACACAGTATCTTCTCCTGCCCATGCAGGTTCTACAGTTCATGTCTCCTGTGATTAATGGATTTGCTTTTGACTTAGGAAGAAATTTCTCCTAGCTTCAGACTCCTGAAACCCTATTTAAGTAATTTCTTTTTTTTTTCTCTGCCTACTGGTAAAGTAGAAAGGATAGCATTTTCCCAGCTCATGAGACAACCGTGAGGATGCACAGGCTGCAGGGTCCTCACACTCCAGCATGGTAGAGTCATATAGACACACATGAAGGGCTCAAGGAAGAAGTGGAGAGGCTAAGAAGTATTAGGGAGGGTGAAAGGGAAATAGACTGGTGGAGTCATACCCTTTCAGCTCCAAAAGAAGTCCAGTAGGAGACATTGAAGCCCTGCCCCTCCTGCCAGCAGGCAGATGGAGCAAACCAACTAGATGGAGGGGATTGGAAACAGGTCCCTGATCAAAGAGGTAAAGGAATCCCATCTCGACCCCTATTACTTCCCATGGGACCCAGGTGAGGGATATTAGTAGGAGACTCCCTGAGCTAATCTAGCCCTCTGATTATTATCCACTGGTGGTGGTCCAGGCTGGCAGTGATGACATTAATGACAGAGGTGCCAAGGTAATTAAAAAGGACTTCAAGGTGCTGGGTCAGTTAGTTAACGGGACAGAAGCACAGGTGGTGTTTGCCTCAGTTCCTGCAGGAGCAGGGATGAATGAGGAGAGGAGTAGGAAAAATCATCGATAGGGGGTTAAAGGATTGGTGCCACCAGCAGAATTTTGGGTTTTTTGACCAATGGGGCAAATTCCATGGTACCTAGCCTGCCAGAGTCAGATGGGCTTCATCTGTCTAGCAAGGGCAAAAGGACTCTAGGCCATAAGTTGTCAGGACTGATCAAGCAGGCTTTAAACTAGGTTTGAAAGGGGAGGGGGTTGAAATCAGGCTCTCCAGAGATGAGCCTAAGGGTGGAAAGCCTGAGTCAGAAGTGATATCAGCAGCCCAGCTGAAGTGCGTGTACACCAGTGCACACAGTATGGGTAACAAACAAGAGGAGCTGGAAGCCATTGTGCAGTGGGAAAGCTATGATGCAGTCCCCATCACAGAAACGTGGTGGGATGACTCACATGACTGTAGTGCTGACATGGATGGCTACAAGCTCTTCAGAAGGGACAAGCAAGGTAGGAGGGGTAGCTCTATATGTTAGAGAGTCTCACATCTCTGTAGAACTTGAAGTCAGTAATGATAAGGTTGAGTGCCTGTGGATCAGAATCAGAGGAAAGGCCAAAAATACTGACATCCTGGTGGGAGTCTGTTACAGACCACCCAATCAGGATGATGAATTATTCCACAAGCAGCTGGTGGATGTCTCAAAATCATCAGCCCTTGTTCTCATGGGTGACTTTAACCTGCCAAATGTCTGCTGAAAACTCAACACAGAGGAGAAGAGGCAGTCTAGGAGATTCGTAGAGTGTATAGAGGGTAATTTCCTGCTCCAGCTGGTAAATGAGCCTACCAGGGGTGGGGCCCTGCTAGACTGGCTGTTTACAAACAGAGAGGGGCTGGTGGGAGATGTGGTGATTGGAGGCCATCTGGGGCACAGTGACCACGAAATAATAGAATTTGCAACACTCAGGGACACAGAGAGGGCCATCAGTAAAACTTCTACCCTGGACTTTTGCAGGGCAGATTTTGGCAAACTCAGAAGACTGGTTCAGAGGGTACCCTGGGAAGCAACCCTTGAAAACAAAGGTATTCAGGAGGGAGAGACGTGCTTCAAGAACCAAGTCTTGAACACACAGGAGCAGGCTGTCCCAGTGTGCTGAAAGGCAAGCTGGCAGGGAAGATGTCCAGCCTGGCTGAACAGGAAGATTTTAAAGGGAATTAGGGGAAAAAGGAGAGCTTACCAACTGTGCAAAAAAGGGCTGGCTATTCATGAAGAGTTTAGGAATATAGTTAGGATGTAGAAAAGAAAATTAGAGAGACAAAGGCACAATTTGAACTCAATCTGGCCACTTCTCTTAGGAATAACAAGAAGTGCTTCTACAAGTACATCAATAGCAAAAGGAGGGGCAAGGTAAGCCTCCATTCTTTGTTGGACACGAGGGGAACATAGTCACCAAAGATGAGGAAAAGGATGAGGTACTTAACACCTTCTTTGTCTCAGTTTTCTCTACAGAGAATTCCTGTGCAAGAATTCTTTTTAATGCCTCCTCAGACCTGTTACTTGTCTTTTCCCCTTTTTGTTTCCCATCAGATTTTCGGCTATAGCACATCTAATAACTAAAAAGTATAATTCCAGGTTACATGTACTATTGCTGAATACATATATTTTAACAATAAGCCTGCCATTTATGTTTGCTTCTCATAAATGAGTTTGCTTTTGCCATGGCAAAAGTGCCCACCATAAGAGTTAATTTATGCAAATTCTGGATAATATTCACGTTTAATTCTCTTTTTTCCCTTCCCCCCCAGTCATTCACTTGATTCTAAGACTCTCATTCACCAAAGGAATAGTAAAACAGCACTTGATTTAGGAGAGCAATCACAGTTCATGTTTCAAATCCTGAATATTCACAATATACTGAGCAGAATTATTCATCAAATTGCTTTGAATAACAAATAAATGTTGTGGAATTATGGTCTGACCACAGACATTTCACAAAGAGGCAAATATGGTAAAATTATTTAAAAAAACTCTTTGGTGCTAATTAAGGTTTAGACTGCTATGCTCTTGGATCCTCTGAGCATCAAGTTCTTTTGTAACTTAACCCATGGATTTCAGTGGAATGATTTGTTCTGGTACGATTTGCAATATAAAGATCTCACAATGGAAATGCCAAACAATAGAAAAGAAGTATAATTTGACAGCTTTACCCAGTATTTTTGTTTCTGGCCATAGGCTAGAAGGACCTGAAAAGATGTACTTATTCTCATGAGCCATAAAGCAAGTTTCTTTGCTTATGTCTCGAGTCTGTTTATAAACTTATACCAAGTGTTAAGGACCTGGAGTTTAATCACTTAATATTGCATTCTTCTCTACACTTGGCCAGCCTTAGAAGTCTGTGAAAACCATGTCCATAGGTCAGCTGGGATGCCCGATGTGCATCTGTGGATATAAGGGGCATGCTGCCTCTGATAATAGCAGGGTTACGTCTGCTAGCTACAGGAATTTGTGCAGCCTGAACTAAGCAGGCAGGGACAGAATAGAGGCACCAGAAGGCTAATTCCAGATATTGGCTGACAGTTATTTCTCTCAATTCCTGCTTAAATCACTTTGGTTAAAAACTATCAAAACCATTTATTTGTATTTTGCTTAGCAAGGATTTCTTTTCATCAAAACTGGAGCCAAAATTCAGTTGGTCCCATTTGTTTTGTTAGAAGCCCACATGGGGACACTGCTGCAATAAATCTGCCTGCTCTTGAGACAGATGAGGATTGAAGTGAAATAAAAGTATGGCTAGTTGCAAAATCACAACTTTTTTACAGACTTCTTCAAAAGGTGCAGGTATTTACAATTAGTCTGCAGCACAATAAAAAACAGTGGTCTTGCAGGTAACAGCAGCAAGATCTGCTCATCCCTCTTAAATTTTCCCTGTGTGACAAATACATGTTGTGAAGAAGAAACAAAACCTCTTCAAAAATTCAGAGGAATGAGGTTTGCATTGACCGTTAATGTTCTCTGTTGCAGATGCAAACATAATTAATGTAATCTAACACATCTTGAAGTAAACTAATGTGCATACAGACATAAACAACAATTCTAGTCTTTTAAGGAGTGCAAATCTGGTGCTTATTAGAATAGTTCATAATCACTCCTATTTCAAGTTCTGCATGAGAATGTGCTGTAATGAGGAATTTAAAATTTTCTAATTAGACATGATTTTATAAAACAGACATAATTAAAATGGTGAGGATTTCACAAAGAAGGATGAGAAAACATTGTAAAACAGACAGAAAGGAAGGAAAAGGGTACAAATAAGGAAAAAATAAGCACAAAGCATCACTGATGTATCAAATTTATCCCTCACATTTTGAAGTGTACTGCAGTTTTCAATTTCACAGCGCAAAAAAACTACCATCGAACATTTCTTATAAGGCTATGCTAGCATAGGTAGATTCATACTGACAATTTTATTTGATTAAAGGATGCTTACTAAGCTTTGGAGTTTATTTTCATAAGTTTTAGCACTTCAGAACAGGAAATTGCAGTCTACAGACCATCGCTGTTATAGCTGATCAAAACACATAGATAATAGCTCTTAGCTGTAGAGCCATTGCAGAGCCATTTACCCTGATTTGTATTCAATGAGAGATTGGACCAAATAAAAATATTTTCTATATATTTCGAAGAAGGAGAGTGATGTTCTTCTGCTAAGAGATAGGAAGGGGAAAGAAGCTGACTCTACAGTGGGCATTTCTTCCTCTTCCACCATGCAGTGTGGGTACCAGGTGGGATGCTGAAGGCTTGTTTATTCCCTAGCAATGCACAAAAAACACTCTACAGAGCAGTCTGTTTGAGGATGAAGGTGATGGAAGATGACTAACCCTTGTTAGCTGGATACATTGCACCCCAAGGGAAGAGGGGTCCGATTTCCTTCTTTTTAATGCACTTAGGAAGATGAATTCATTTTGCCTTTGTAGTTTTAACAGAGACATTTTAAAAGGCTTGGGAATGAAGCTTTAGCTGGGAAACTCATTTTGGTTTGTGTTGTCACAGAAGCCAGCTGATTTTCCCCAATAGTTTAAGCAATTTCCAGATTGTAACAGGGGATGCCACACATTAGCTAGATACTGAGCAAGAGCCTCTCCAAAGAGTCGCTGCATTTCCAAATGCTCCATACCAGTGGGAGAAATTCAAGGAAGTACATATGTTGCTTCTAGTTTCCACAATATTTTGGGTGTGACTGACTAGATTCATATGTTCCCGTATTTCACCAGCAGATAAGTATTGGACTCAGAAACAATTCACCCTATCAATATGAAAGTGATGTGCGAAGCCAAGAACGCTATTACTGAAGTTCTTGCCAACTACCCTTAATCAATAGATGAAGGTCAAGTCACTCAGACACATATATCTATTTCTGATCAACCAGTTCTAGCTGCAAAGCTGGGAAATTGTTTATCAGTTAGGAGCTAATCTGCATATATTAAAAGAGCAATGATCCTCTTTACTGATAAATAAATATCCATCAATGTTGCAAGTGATAATGTTTATTTTGTGAGGATTTATTGTCTTGACTAAATCTATGAATGATAGCAAAGAGAAAGCATGTCGAAACTCATCCAAAAGAGAACTTGTTGAGTAAAAGGATCTTAGTTTTGATGCATTTGTTCAGCAGAAAATTACTAATGTAATGCTAATGTAATTACTGATATCATAACAGATAAAATCTGCCTTTCTTCTTCCTCTTGCAAATAAAGATAAAAAAACTTGTTTTGAAAGAGGTCTGAAATTTGACTAAAAACATCAATGCTGAAATTGTTCTGACAGCTTGGTAATGGGGTAGCTTTGGCTTCAAAGACACAGAGATGGAAACTGCATTATGTGCACTTATGATATCTGTTTTTAATCAAAACTGAGATGAGGACATTGTTCCTTTACATAATTTTCATGACCTTCAGGTTTGTCAAAAGTGCTGGAACTTATGGACATTGAAATTTTCTGAGGTACTGAGATAGTGATAGGTGATACTTGCCCTGTCCCAGCAGACTTTATTATGAAGTAACTGGAGATGTGAAGAAGGGGTCCAGCAATGCCATACTTCTGTCATAACACCTGGATTTTTGTATTTGATTTCTTCATTGGAAAAGTCTTTCTGTCTCAAAGTGCAGGATGGACATGCATATCATGTGCATTTACTTCTTGCTTGAGGTGTATCTACAATGGACTTTTAGTTAGGAAGTCCACAGTTTTAGTGGACTTAGTCTGAAACCAGGTTCCAGAGACCACCCTGAGAGCCATAGTTACCTACTCTCCAGCTTCCAAAGCAAACATTAATGTTTTTAATCCCTAGAACTCAAAGACGCCTCACTCAAACAGGGGCCGTCCAACTTAACTTCTATATAAAGGTATGAAGGGCTGATAATGACAAAATTGTTTCTTTATAGAAAGAGGCATAATATTTCTATATCCAGCTGATAATAGAAGCTACCTCTGACTGCTCAGGGATTTTTGAATGATAGAGTAAGGAAAGAAACTACCTAAGATAGCAAAGGGGAAGTAGAAAAGAAAAAGATGCAGTTCTCATAATTTTATCATTTATTATATTATGTAGTGTGTGTTTATGTGATAGGAAAAGCTTAAAAGTATTATCCCTCATTGTTCTGCAATACTTTATTTGAGAATTTCATCAAGGCCAGTGAGACCTAAATAAACTCAAAAATCCAAACAGCTCATTCATGGCTTGCACTGTAACATTGCAGTAGCACGTACTTGTGATGGTTTTATTTTGTTAAACAAAAAGATGAGTGAATTCTTATTTCTTCTCATCTAAATGACAAAGGTTCATGAATTAAGCTTTGTTCAAGGGGAACAATAATTTCAAAATTATTTTTCTCCTTAGTGAACATTTGATCTGTTCCTGTCAAGATGCATTTTTAAGGTGTCTCTTCCTGATTTTTTCCAGTAGATAGTTAAAACTGGAGTCTGCTTTAACAGATTTTCACACTGTAGATGGGCTATTGGGAGCTTTAGAAGTTAAGACCTGATTATTGAATATCAGTGGAGAATGTGCCAGCTCCACATGGAGAAGAAGAGGGAAATAAATACAAAAAAAATCCTCTGATGGAAATAATTTTTAAGTAGAGAGACTGGCAAGGATTATATAAGAAAGAAAAATGTTTAATCTTGGATATTGAAAGTCATAATTTCACACTGTAGCCAAAAAAGGACTATGTTTTTTAGCAGAACTGAGAAGCTGGCTTTCACCACTGCTGTAGTCCCCAGTTACAGAGGTGTGAAATGTTTACTTAGAAAGTGCAATTTTTCACAAACGACCATGTAAAAACATTCGTACCTATGGGAAAACCCCATTTCCATATGTGCATGAATGTATCTAAACATCATGAGTTCTATCCATTGGGTCTCTTGCAGAAAGATGTATTTCCTGGACTGACCTCTTCCCCTGAGCCTCACTGGGGACTTTGTCTCCATAGGTGAATTCTGATGTTGTTCCCTGTAGCTTCTGCTCCCATCAGGGACTGCACCAAAACTGAGTGACAGGAGCTCCTGTACTTGTGTTCCATTACCCCGTGGTGTGGCCCTTCTCCTTCCCAGTGCCTTTTACCTTGGGGCCATGATGACTTTCTCCAGCCCTACTTCAAAGACATTTTAACTGCAGGAAAAACATTATAAAAGGCAAAGACTGGTTCAAGTTTTCCATAAAACCACTTGCCTTACTCATCAGTTTTCGCAAGACCTCTGAGAGCAGTAACAACCCAACTGGCCTTGGATTATCCATTCAGAGCAACATTTTGTCTGATAATTGAGTTAAACAACTAGTTATTCCTATAGCCAGAAAGCATGAACAGGATGATAAGGGAAGACTGATTTACGATCACTTGGTATCTGAAAGGTGTAGCATTCTATTTAACAAATAGTTTTCCTCTAGATTGGAAAACATCATAAACACATTGGAAAGCCTTCAGCCCAGACCCATACACCACATGTATTTTTTTAACATTTTAATTTAGCTATCTGTTTTGGATTACATAAATAAAAAAAAATGAATTCTGTATTTTCTTTCTAAAATAAATCAATTCTGCTACACTGGAATTACCAATTAGATTGAGCATTAGGGAATGTATAAAACTGCATCTTTAACAGACGCAACAACATTTCTCAATGAGAATCAAGCAGTTTGCAGTGACCTTCATGTTGATCAGTAGGGGGTCAGTACTGGCATTAAATCATTTTGATTCACAGATGAGATCAACATATTCATATTTGTTTGCCAAATGTGTATTTTAATTTAAGCTTCCTCTGATTGATGCATGTAATTTATGCTGCTTAGAACTAAGGCATCATATTTTTCTTTTTTTCCTAACTAACCGGGGGAGACTTTCTTGGAAACAGATAAAGGAAAGAGTCCAGTAATTTGTAGCAATGTGACTACAGCCACACATGTTCTAGAATTAATGTTCTTCATTAGGGTGAGGAGTATCAGCTGTATATATACATCAGGATTTTAATTAACTTGGTCTCCACAACAGGACACATGATTCAAACTGTTTTTCCTTTTTTTCTTATTAGATGAAAAAAAAACCCCAAAACCAAACCAACATGATATAAAGTAAAAATAGGAAAAAAACCAACAAAAAGCAAACCAAACAACCCCATGCACACACAACAATAAGAAACAAAATCTAAGAGTTGCAGTCAAGGTCAAGAATATTTCTATAAGTCAGAATTAATCATCAGGAGTAACTTGGCACTGATGGCTCACAGAGCAGTGGTCTGACTGAGAGGTTAGCAGTTCTACCTACCAGCCCTGCTTAGCCCAGTCTGACACAAGGGTAGTGACTCATTCATGGGATAGTTTAAATTCTACATATTTTTGGGATGCTGACAATTTAATTTACAAGCAGCTTGTAATTGGCTACAAAAACAGTAACTGCAAAAAAAAAAAAAAAAAAAGATAGATTTGGACTTTGAGATATACTGGGGGGGGGGGGGGAGGGGGAGCTAATCTTCTATAGAAAAAGGTTTATAATTCCTGTTAATCTTACCCATCAGCTACTTTTTCCACAGCTCCAAAATTGCCGTAGATATTTTAACATGTAAATAATTGGCACTGAAAAAGCCTTTTTTAAAGTAATGTGGGCAAGAGTGGGGCAGTGCATTTCATGCAGTCTCAAGTATGATACGTATCAGACCCCAGATGGTTTTGTGTGTTCAGGCAAGTCCCACATGGAGCTGGGTACTGGATTAGGTAAAACTGGTGCTAACTCAGTGTAGCTCAATGGCTGGGAGTACAGAAAGGGTCTTACACAAGTGAATCCACCACTGCCCTGCACTCTGACAGGTGTGTTTCCCTTTAAGTGAGCCCTGAAATCACTGTCCAGGGGAAAATGCACCTTACACTGCTAATGACTGGCTCACATTTCCCCTACCTCTGTGTACCCAAACTGATGACCAGACTTGCAGCCATGCTGGTTCAGAGTTTTGTGTTTCACTGAGTGTGAATTACATCTATGAAAAAAACGTGATGGCTGAATCTCCGTGAACTTAGCATGTCCATGAGTCTGAGTATATAACTAAAGTGTGGATTTTTGTATGAACTGTAGTTGAACAAATAACCAGGGACTTATGGGATTTAGATACCCAGTTTTCAAGATGGACCAAACAGCTGTAGAAAAGCTATTCTTTTACCAAAAATAAATGCGGCTGACTGGACACCTTTTGGAGACTTTTCATTACTTTTCAAATCCCCACTCTCCCGATTTTCTATTGCTTCTTTATACGGTTCATTTTGCTGTGTAAATGATTTTATGAAATTTGGGGGAGCAAATTCATATTACGATTTTTTTTCACCTATGCCTCCACTTGAGGAGAAGTAGCAATTCCAAGTGAAAGAAAAAATTAGGCAGAAGTTTAAAAGATCTTTGAGTTCTGAAGTTTGGCTATTCATGTGCATTGCCTAGAATAGCATTACTAGCATTTGATAAAGAATGAAAAAATATTGAATTAAGCAAAGTTCAACAAAATTTCAGAAACTTCCCTCCAACAGATTTTATTGGTCCAGGCTAGTTTTTTTGGGGTTTTTTTTTTGGAAGGGGGTGTCTTCCGTTTGCAAAATAAGGCTTATAGCCTATGCCTGACATTGCTTCTTTAAGGCAAGCATATGCATTACAATTTCATCAAATGTTTAATTACTTACAAGAAAACATATCTGAATATTCAGTTTGCATTTCCTTCTGATTTGACAATGCCACAAGAATGGAGGTGATTTGCTTTTGGAGCTATAGGAATGTGAAGATGTAGAAGTCTGTGCACCTGAAGAAATATGGGCTTTACAGACTCTTTGTTGCTCTATATTTTACTGCTTTCTTAATCTTAATATCTGACCAACATCCAACAGCACACGAGGCCCCATACAACCTGGCCTTGAACACTTCCAGGGATGGGGCACTCAAAACCTCTCTAGGCAACCTTTTCCAGTTCCTCACCATCCTCACAGTACAGAATTTCTTCCTAACATCCAATCTAAACCAACCTTTGTTCAGTTTTAAGCTGTTACCCCTTGTGTAGCTGTATGTGTGTTTGCATATGCAGGTATTAAAGAGAGGGAAAAAGATAAACTCACATACAGTTCCATACAGACCTCCCCAGAGTCCACACCTTGTCCTGCTGGTTAGAGGAGGCAAAGTCAGTGAGAAATTCCTTGCTCTCTGAATGCAAGTGGGCATTTGATGCTCACTGATCTTGGATCTTCTTCATTCGCTGCAAAGATGATCTTTATCTTTTCTACAGAAATTGCTGTTGTGCTAGAAGACTGCTTATGCCAGGGAATAACATGGAAATAGCCTCATTTATGCTATTTGTGTAATATTATTGGCTTGTAGTCAAGGCAAAGTAAGCTGAACTGGTGCATCTTTTACAATTTGTAAAAGAGCCCATGTTTGAACACAGATGCCTGCACTGGTGCGACTGTGATCCTTACCTTTAGCAAGGATTGCATCACAACACTGAGACACAATTTATTTAATTAAAGAAATTCAAAAGACATGGACAAAATCTGCATGCAGCTAAATCTTTTGGAGTTAGCTTTTTTTTAGCATAACTTTTGCCTTTGACACAAATTCAAATAAGTCTGACTTCTGATTACATACTTCCTACCCCATCTATTTTAGACATCCAAGATGTAATTCTGAGCAACTAATATCCTAAATTCTTTATACAATCAACAGTAGGGCTATATTTCTGAAAAGAGGTAGATTTGATATAAAGTTAGGACAGATTCCCATTGCTTTGAAATAGTGGAAAACAGATACACTGCAGAGAAATGTGAAGGATCCTAACATGCTGACAAATATCCTAGGGATCTTGGCACAATCTTAAAGAGCATAATCCTGGTGAAAGAACACTAGTCTTTGTTTGCTATTTTCCAGTAAGTCTTCTTTATTTGTTTCAAGTATCTTAAACTGTCCTGTTAATCAGAGTAATAGAAAAGATGCCTTTTATCAGTCTGGAGCTGCTGGAGCCAGCTGATACTTTAAATCTTTGCATTTCTGATGAGATAAATTGCATATTTAAAGGATGACAAATTACACACAGTTATATTTCACTATGTCACAGTGATTTAGAAAATCACTTCACATTATAAACATTATTTATTTAAGAACCAGGTATTTTGCTATTAAAGCACACATTTTTGGTTGATACTAACCAACAAAAGCTATTTATTTTGGGTTTAACATAAACATGTTTGAGGCTTCTCTGAGAACACAACACTGTCTCATTTTATTCTAGGGGAATAATGTTATTGTTTTAATGGTAAGAAGAAGTCTAACTGAGTGGTTTTATCTGTTGTATAATAAACCAAGATGTTACAGTAAACCTACACTTCATCTAGAGATGTGTGCCTGGAAGCAGATCTGGCAGTCAAAATCCAGGTCACACAGACCCTTTGTTTATGGAAATCACAGGTCATCAAAAACCTGCCTATTATCAAACCCATTTATCAGCTGATTATTTCGATACCATTATTTCTTACACCATTCTAGTCACCAATAATTTGGAAATATTGACAAATGTTTCTTAAAAAAAAAAGCTCACGCTGTCTCTGCAGGTTGATCGGATGAGCTCTCTCTTGTACATCGGAAAGCTGACTACTTTCCAACAACTTGATTTCACAAATGGAAAAACAGCATCTGTTTTCCTGCAGCTCCACATATGGCTCTCACTGTTGCTGCACGGAGCTGAAGCAGGTAGCCCCTGTGAGCACGGCCCTCCAGAGCCCTGCAGGCCCCTGGGACCGGCCACCGCCGCTCGACTGCGAGGGACACTGGTTCCCCAGGCAGTTGAAAGTCTGTACTTCATCAGCATATGCAAAGCATCCCTCCCAACATCAACTTGTGGCAAAAAATGCTCAAACGTGTATTTAGGACTCCTGCGCTTGTCTATTTGGTGTGGCAATTTCCGTGTATCTACTCCAAGGCATGATTGCTCAAGGACTTTAGAAAATGTCTAGCTGTCGTCAATGGAGCATGAGAGGACCTGAAATAATTTGCAGACAGAGTTGTCTGTGCATGTGAAGAAGGGAAACAGAGTATCTAAGCTAGAATTAAGATAAAATGCATGTACTTTTTCTCCACGGCACATGATTATTTCTGGCTCTGTGATGTATGCTATCCAGCAGCTCTTGCTGGTCTATTTGCAGGAGTTTGAAGCTCAAGTCAAATAAAAATATCAAGGCTTTTTTTTTTTTTTTTTTTTTCTTTTTTCTTTTTCCTTTTCATAGGTTTTGGTAAGCACATGTGCTTGTGAAGGTCAAGGGACTGGCAGTGTCAGAAATTGAATTTCTGAATACATCCACAGTCCAGGTATTTTTCAGACAGATGCTCTCATTCCCAGACTGCCCTGCCAATGACCTTAACCCCGATTTGGAAGGACAACTCAATCTACTATAAAGAGGAAAGGTGATTTAGTCTCCAGCCATGCTGACAGAGTCTTGGACCTCTCTGAACACAGTTTGTCATTTGTGCTGAAACATCAAATCATTTGGTAATGTGAACTATCTCCCACTAGCGATTAAACTGAGACTAATTACTAGTCTTTCCCTCTAAAATCTGGCTCTGAATAATCCCAGTGATAAAATTTTCCCTCTGTATTTTCCATCTCCATAACAAAATGTAATGTATAACTATCTATTTAACCATCTATCTGTACTATCGTTTCCAACTACTTAAGGCCAGACTCAAGAAAAGAAAAGATAATTTTCTATGGCCATTGTTGGAGACTGCATTATAGCAGATTATAATTTAACAGAAAGCTGATTTGCTCAAAACTAGAATTTCTTTCTTCACAGCATTTATCCTCATCTTCAAAGGCACCAACTGATTCCCAAAATCCTGAAAGCACTTTGGGTCAAATCTAACAATGCTAAATAATTCTATACCCTCTGATGAGGTGGTATCTCAGCTCATGGCAGAATAAAATCACCATGGTCCAGGAGAAATGCTGACACATGGCTGCAGCAAGGCACCTTTAGAAGAGAATAGCACAAGCTTGGAGGTTGGCTGCAATCCACCTTTGGGGCAAGAGGAGGTAAATAAAGCCCATGGCTGTAGTTCCCACAGGAGAGGGACAGCCAGCAGCACCTCAGGAATGATCTCATACAGACAGGGTGGATCAGCAGGTGGGTCTGAAGAAAGTAAAGGCAATCAAGTAAGAGATTAAGAAAGAATGAACACAAAGAGAAAATGGGAAAAAAACCAGAAGACAAAAGAAAAAAAGAGAGAAAAACAGAGGAATTAAAGCCAGTGAGAGGATGGACACGAGGCAAAGATAGTGTCAAATGTGCTATTTAGAAAATCAGGCAACTCCTCTGATCTCTTACATCAGCTTAAGGAAAACAAAGTTCAACATGATTTTGTTTGATACAGGGAAAAGGAACATCCCATTTCTGTGACAGGCTACAGCATTATTCTTCTCTCCTGTGTCAGGAAAGAGATGGTATTGTTTAACCAGCCTGGGCAGACATCAGATTGTGAGGGACAGTGAGACAGAGAAATGCCAGTTAGGCTGCTGTTTTGGTGGGTGGTAGAACTCTTCAGTAAAGTGGAGAGCTGAGATAAACAAGGTCTTACCATGGTTCCCTGGCAAAAAGCCATCCATCTTGCTTTGTTTGACCTCTCATAGCTTCAATCTTGCCCTAACTTACTTAAATGTGTGTTGTGAAGCAAATGCTCTCTGCATGCTCTGCAGAACTGGGGCAGATGAAGACTCCATTGTTCCTTGAGCCCAGGGGGAGAGACAAGTTTGGTGGGTCGCACTCTCCCATATCTGGGAGTTGGCAGTTTTTCCATCACTACATAGATATCTGGCTATCTCATTTGGAAAAATAGCAGGACCTACACTGAAACTGAAAGGCCAGGAGGGAAGCAGAGTCCCAGTGTGCTGTGTCTGCCACAGACAGGCACCGTGTCAAGCAAGCCGTGGGTGTCTGCTTTGCATGGCTGCTGAATATCTTCTGATATACTGAAATACTGATACTTGGAAAATCACATTGGAGCCATTTAGTAGTTACCATCAGCACTTGGAGAGTCAATGAACTGTATGGTAAGTACAGAAATCCAGTGCTTTCCAGCAAATTTTCAGTATAAGACAAATGATCATTGTACAGCTGCACTCTTAAGTGCCAAAGTTTCTGTTTGTTTGATAAACTTAGTTGTGAATATATTAGTAAAGATACATTTTTATTTGCATTGTGGTAGACGTGGCAAATGGAGACTATTTTTTCTGTCAGGCTACTTTATCCACAGATAAAGCTCTTTGAAAAGAAGATATCCAAGTCCAGTCAAATATAACAACTTCTGATAGGAAAAACGCTGACATATAAATGATGAAAAAACAGGCACTGTGACATTTTTAAAAGTCTGATCTCCTTTTCAACACTGAGGTCTGTGTTTTTATGTTGAAAGAGGCTTCCAGGTAGCGCTCCATTTCACTCAGCAAAATGCCATGGATATGTTCAAAAAGAGCAAAATTTCTTCCTCAGAGAGCAGTATATTTTCCAAGTGTTTGCAGTTCATTCTTTGCAGATGGATGAAAAAAGGAGGGAATCCACCTCAGAAATTATTAGAATACTGTCATAGTATCATTCATCTTGGCAAAAGTTGACTGAGCAGATGATGAAGATCCACTTAACTTGGACTCAATCAAAGGTTTTGCTATTTTCATTTCACAGGCCAGATGTAGCTCATCACCAGTTGGAGCTGATTTCAGAAGAGGTGTTAGAGTTTGCTAGTCCAAGAGACGATCTGATCCAGGCATCAAAGGGAGCCACGAGAGAAGCGTGTACTCTCCCCCCTGCTTGCAATTGTCTGCAGCACCGCCTGCTCACTTCTGACAGCCCCATGCCACTCTCACAGAGCACGGGGCTCCTACGTTCCCCTCTTCAACCCTTCCCTCCCCAGCCCCATCTACCATCCTGCTGGCAGCCAGCTAAAGAGCGCAGACTTGGTGCCTGCACAAAAGTGAGGAGGAATTACTAATAAACACAAGCCTGATCACTGGGAAAATTAGGAGCCAGCTTCCTGCTGTGTGTTCACTTGACTCATCCACACCTATGCACTGAGCAAGGAGGTAGCTATCTCCTCACACTTCTCCTTTGTAGCTATTTAATTTTTTCACTCTTCTGTGGGGAACACATTCTAAGTTATCTGTGCAGCATCTGTTGCCTCGTTTTTCTGACCCATGCCAGAAGCTTTGTTAGTCTAAAATGACTGAAATCCTTTATTGGTGATTCAGAACCTAGCTCACAGTAGTCAAGATGCAAAAGGTTTATCAATACACCAGCAGGATGCAAAAAGAGGGTGAACATTTTTCCTATCCCTTCTTATGTCCTTAAAGAAAAAAGTGTGCCTGAAATATTATTTACACCTATTCTCCCCTATTTCTATCCCTGGTTCTAATCAGAGTTCAGTATATGTCTTGTAAAAAAAAGCCCTTGCAAGCAGTGATATGTAGATAATGTCAATTACCGTGGTATCCATGCAGTAGAGCTTTGTTTTGTTAGACTGCAATTCAGCCTCATACAAAGGGTCCACCTGACACGTTGTGAACTTCAGAACCTAGCTGGAATTTCTCTGGGGTTTACATTTTTCCTGATACTACACAGGGTGACTTTTCTCTCTCTCGTAGGTTTTCTCTGTGTGGGTCATGGGATTCTCTGACACATTTATAAAACGTTTATTAAAAGCATTAGCAACTTAAAGCTTTCTGTCTGATAGTATTTCTTCTCTTTCCAGTCTCTGGTCAGATAATCTTAAAAAGACTCTAACTAACAGAGCAGGAAAACTTCATTAGGATGTTGCAATCAAATTAGTGAAATAGTTGTTTGGGTTTTCCAACATATTTCTAGCACGGATCTATGCTGAAATCAAAAACTGTAGTACAATTACAGACTTTACAAGGTCAAAGCTTTGCCTGGTCAGACTTTATGTTAGTTGCTTACAATGTTCTGTTCCAATAAAGACATTCAAATCCATGTACTCCAAATGTGTGAATGGGTGAACCAATCAAAATTCCCATTGTAACAATGCATTATAGGATATTAGAATAGCAAATATATATATCAGTGTTAGAAAAGATAGGCTGTCAGTTTTGTTCTTCTCCTTTCACATTTCTTCATTTTCTTCCTTATCATCATGCCAACAACAGCAGCTAACAAAACATTTAAAAAATGTTAAAAAACCCCACCATTGCCCCAGCAATCACCATTTGGAACATTTTCATAAATGTTCTTTTCAAGACATGCCCTACTCAATGAAATAGATGCCTGAAATCATGCATACTTCAACGTATTTCCTTTTCACATTCCTTCTGGACGTGTATTTATATGCCAACTCGTCTTCATAAATTTCATACTGGCCTTATAATAGCACAAATTAATGATGCCACTAGAAAAGAACTCAGCTGCTTTCAAAGGAGCAATAATCATGTCAGAGGTGCAGTTGGCATGAAGATGATTGAGTTGCACCTCTTCTCTGAGATATTTTCAGGGATGAATCATCCCTTACATAACATATAGCAATGGACAAATTTTCCATGTTACTCTGATACCTCATGCCATCACATTTAATTGTGTAACAGTCAGTCACTATCGCATAAATTTGCTTCCTCAATGATTTGTTGTAAGACCGTGGTAGATGTGTTTTCGGTAAGCTGCTTCGAGATTTCAGGAGACATGTGTCTGACACTGCACTGAATTGCACAAACTGCAGGATGGTGAAACACCTTTCTGAAAACAAACTCTTTGATGTGAGCTAATTGGAACTCCTCTCTTGAACGTTAACTCCTTCGTTGTGAACAATTAAATGGGAAAATTATAGACAATAAAAAATCACTTTACTGTAAATAAAAGGTCTTTATTACACACTTTGCCTTTTTCATATCCTCATAGATCAAAAATTTGCTTTCCTGCTTGTGACATTTTCCAGGCTATGCCTTGTGTCTCTCTTTAAGAGAAGTTTAGAACAATTATTCATCTAATATTGCAAGCTAAGTACGCTCACCAAAAGCCACATGCTCTTCCTGTACCACAGGACAGCTACAGCATTGCTGATGTGACACGGGCTCTTATCAAACTTTCAACTTGGTCTTCTAGAGCATTCTTTAGCTTACTGAATATTTTAATAAGACAGAGTTCATTTTTACACAATGAATGCTTTTAGTGAAATATTTTGTTGTGGACTATGGTGAAGAATGAAAATACACAGCAGAAATTTAAAACCGATAGTTCCATGCCTGGCAAGGCCAGGAATATTGGCCTTCCTCAGAGAAGTGTTTTTAGTAGAAAACTGTAGATCTGGCTCAGTGCATCAGGCTGCTGTTTCACATAGTGCTTCACTGAGTATGGAATATCCATAAACCACCCTCTCTTCAGGGCGGATAATGCCTCACATCAGCTTAGTGTGTGACACCCCAGTATGCCAGGGAGTTGTAAAGTGGGTTTATATCTACATTGACTTTAACCTTACCGAGGGTGATTCATCCTGTTTAACTTTAGTACTGTAATTGAAGTGACTAAGTTCGCAATCTAGGTGCCCTACAACTTGGTTGACTGGGTTTTGTGCTGGTGCATTAACATTCACAGCCTTGAACTACATCTCTCTCTCTCTCCTTCCACTGAGCGTAGTGAGCTGCCAAATGGTACATGGGATAAATTGTATTAAAATCTAATGACATTCTGAAAGAAAGTTAAGACCTGTAACTATTAAAGGAGAATATCTGTTAACAATAGAAATACCAGATCATAGCTCCTCTGCTGAGGACAGTTGATTAGACTTTTACTAACACCGATATTTCAAAATCTTCAACAGATACTGAGTTCTTTTTACAAGAGGTGGGGAGGATGCACACATACATTATCTAACATATTCCACCCCATGGACACCTCCATGAAAGATCACAGGTGTCACCCAGTGCTAGTAGATGTTTACTCTGGGTGAGTGATTTTAAAGTAAGTCTTTACTGAATGACTTCTGCACAGAGTTCAAGAGCAGGCCTATCTAAGCCATAGCAATGCTGAAGAAGGGAAAATCTACAAAAAATATTTACACAAGATCTCAGCAAACCTAAGTTGTTCAATGCACATGGTACCATATGTCAAATCTTTTCTATATCTCTCTGGATAAGCAGAGACAATCAAAGGTGAAAGCTGGTTGCAAAAGACATCTGACAGCAATTCGTGTTCTGGGAAGTTGCATAAACCAAAAAGCAAGCCAGTAAACAGCTTCCTCACTTTTAAGTTGTTTCCAAAGTTATAGACAATCGCCTTGGCTGGTCATATTTCTTTGGTAGCTTGCCCATAAAAACAATCCAAGAACAATGACTGCAAGTGGTTGGACAATATATTTCTAAAAACTTTTACTTGAGTGAGCAATCACACTTCTACAAATGAACAAAATTATTTTATGTTTAAATAATCCGGTATTAATTTCCCTGCTTTTCCATCTTTCTGAGTGTCCTTCTATGGCAATCAGCTCCCATTTGATAGAAAGCTCATGTATTTCTGTCACTCTGTGAATAAAACTAAATTTTATTTTTTTTTTTAGACAGTAAATTAGAACAATATTCTTTATTTTCACCATAATGCTTTTGGCTCCGTAGTGAGGTAGTGACATTCAGCAACTTTCTGTTTTTATGTCTTAGTGGATGTTACTGCATGCAGAAAACTTCCTAACTTCTAAATATTATAGATTTGCTGGCTCTTAGTGCATTTCTTGACAATCTTTCATCCAGTTTTCTCTTTAGAAAGAAATGGCACCTCTTTAAGGTGGCGGAGTGAGGGGAAGCCAAACTGATTTGAGATCTGGATTCACACACAATTTTCTGTGGGGTAAGAATGAGGAGAGACAAAGAGCCTGAGTGACAACTACTCTTGCTAAACTCTTACAACCCAACTGTTAACCTCCCGTAGCATAGAGATCGAAGACTGGTATGTTAATAAGCATGGCTTATTGTTTTCATACATCCTCCCTTCTTGGACAGTCTATTTCTTTGCTTTGCAATTTCCTTTTGATTGTCACAGTCTGCCAATTCAGCCAATATATTTTAAGAAATTTGCAATAGCCTTTTTGCACATATTTGTGGAAACTTGTGCTTTATTTCTTTTGTTAACATATATTCTCACTTTAAATCCAGATAAACAGCATTTTACCAGCTACTAATAAGAAAATGAACTCTGTTCCAGATTAAACCAGGACACTCAATAAAAAGAAAAAAAACATAATACTTTTTGGCATTCCAGCCTCTTCACATGGCCTGCAACGCATCAAGTATTCCACCAGTTTGTGGAAATCTGCACAAACTGGTAAGCTGGTATGCAGGTCTGATACAAGGGTCCCAGTGTTTATAATATTAGTCAGGTTTTAAAAACTCCAAACTGATTTTAGGGCCTTAAACAAAAAAGGAATCCTTTGGCAATGCACACCTACACTTACTTAAATGGAAGTATATAAAAAATTGTTATTCAATAATTTGAAAGAATTGCATCTTTTTCTCTTTCCAAAGGAAATTTACATTAAATCTATAACATGAACCTAATTCAGATGAACTGGTTTTATTTCCATGGAGAAATAGGAGTTTCTATGAAGATTTGTCACATAGTAGATATTTTTCCCACTGTGGGGGCTTGACCTTGGCTGGACATCAGGTGCCCACCAAGCTGCTCTACCATTCTGCTGCTCAGCTGGATGGAGGAGGGGAGCAAATAAGATGGAAGGCTTGTGGGTCAAGATAAGGACAAGGAGATCACTGAGCAATTACCATCCTAGGCAAAACAGACTTGACTTGGGGAAAATTAATTTAATTTATTGCCATTCAAATCAGTATAGAGTAATGAGAATAAAAACTAAATCTTCAAACACCTTCCTCCCACCCCTCCTTTTATCCCAGACTTATCTCCACTCCTGATTTCTCTGCCTCCTCCCCCTCCATGGCACAGGGGGATGGGGAATGGGGCTATGGTCAGTTCATCACATGTTGTCTCTGCTGCTCCCTCATCCTCACTCCCTGCTCCTTCTCCACTGTGGCATTGTTCCTATGGGAGACAGTCCTCCCCAGACTTCTCCAGTGTGAGTCCTTCCCACAGATTCTACACAGGCTGCTCCAGTGTGGGTCCCCCATGGGGTCGCAAGTCCTGCCAGCTCCATTGTGAGCTCATCTCTGCATGGGTCCACAGGTCCTTCCAGGAGTCTGCTCCAGCATGGGCTGCCCACAGGGTCAGAGCCTCCTTCTGGCACCTCCACATGCTCCATCATCGGGTCCTCCATGGGCTGCAGGGTGATAGCCTGCCTCACCATGGTCTTCATCACAGGCTGTAGTGGAATCTCAGCTCCAGCATCTAAAACACCTCCCCCCTTTCCTTCTTCACAGACCTGGGGGTCTGCAGAGTTGTTTCTGTCACATATTCTCACTCCTCTCTCCAGTTGCTCCTACCCTGTGGTTTTCTTTCCCCCCTTCTTAAACACGTTATCCCAGAGGCACTACCACCATTGCTGATTGGCTTGGCCTTGGCCAGCAGCAGGTACATCTTGGAGCTGGCTGTCATTGGATCCACTGGCCACAAGGGAAGCTCCTAGCACCTTCTCACAGAAGCCACGCCAGTTGCCCCCACACTACCAAAACCTTGCTATACAAACCCAATACACCCTCAAAATTTCAAAAGAAAATTGCTGTTATTAAAGGATTATACATACAGCATTCAGTTGTTCAGGTTTTTTTAATTGAAGGGCAGAACTCAGCATCAAGTTTTTTGAATTACATTTTTGTCAGATATGTGACTCTAACAGCTGGGTAGTTAGCTGCTTTTAATCATATTATTCTCACAACTTGTGTCAGCATTGCCTAGAGCTACAGAAAGCTGCTCAGTATTGTGGAAATAGAGAATCTAGTAAACAAAAATCAGTGTAAAATGTGAACAAAACTGTACCAATGCAGATTTAGACAAAAGGAGATGGGCAAGGGTAAACTCTCACTTACCCTCTTCCCCCTAACCTGCAAATAAGAGGGGGAAATGGATGCAACATGGGCATCTCTGATGGGCAGAAGGGCATGCCGTTTACAGAAGCAAAGGTGAATGGAGGTGGGGGGAATGTGGTAGCAGGGAAGCCAGATCCCAGCTGCTGTGTAACCATGGGCAACTACATGGACTCACAGGGAATTTCAAAGGTGCCAGCACAACTGTCTTTGGGGTCTGCCAACCAGCCAGATGCTGGTGCAGAGTGAATATTTTAGACCATTTGCCATACTGTTTTCCGAATTCTACCTGATCGTCTTCCCATCTCTTTTGGAAAACCCAGTGGTATGTTAATTATCAACTTCATAAAAGAAAAAAAAAATCCACAGTAAGCCTAATGAGTTTACAGAACTTTTGCTTAAATGCAAGACTAGAAAAAGGACACTATTACAATCAGTGTGTTAAAATTCATGGACAATGTGTAACATTCGTGGCATCTTTGATTAAAAATGAAATTCCTTTTTTCTATAACACCCAGGGATTTTCATTAACTCAAAATGAAGATCTTAACTGCAGCTACTAAAAGCAGCAGCTGGCACTGAAACTGGTAGAGCTATAAGGCCTGTGACATGTTCTTTCCCTACTTCTCACCTCTAGTGAGCCAACACACATCTTCTCTATCTTCCTTCCTTCTGAAAACCCTTTTACCACGGGAGAAATATGAGAGTCCTGTAATAATGCGTGGTTAAGTCGTTGCGATGAGAAGGGTAAGCTGAAGGTATAGATTTGCAATCAGTAGATGCCTGTCTGTTGATTAGATATAACTGTGTTTTTATTTCCATCTCTCCTCCAGAGGATATAAAAGCAGTCACCTGTCAACCCAATCCAGCAATGAAATTCAGCGGCCTATTGTCCCAATCACTGCTTTCAATCACTCTAAACGGTCTCCAGAGACAATCATTATTATAGGACATGTTCCTAAGAGTAGATAAATGGAGCTCAACCTGCCAGCCTGCATAGGGAAAGATGGACAGTCTTGGCCAAAAATATGAAAGGGCCTGGAGCTTTATTGACATTTACATCAAAAATAGTTAGCAATGAAAGCAGCTGTTGTGGAGAGCTTTCACCACAACGTGTTTGGAATATGCTGTGAATTGAAATACAGACCTCCTGACAAGCAATTTACCTTCTGTCATTCTCCATGTGCTTGCAGCATTACTGGGTACTTGCTGTGATAGCCCACTTAAAGCTGCACATGTGTACAGTTTGGATGAAAGATTAACTGCAATTTGAGGCAGGAAGTAACGAATTGTGGAGTGTCATTCATAATGGCCGACATTGTCATCTGCAGGGTGACACCACAGCAAGAAGGTGCCTCTGTTGTGATGAGCTTATAGATTCAGATGTCATTCATCCTAATGAAGATCTGCCTACAGTTCTAATAAGCAGAGTGTGAGACAGCTCAGGATTATAAGCATTAATCTGCCTTGTTTGTTGACATTAACATGATGACTAAAATGCCATTATGCAAGAAATTCTTTCAAAAGCTATTAAAAAGGGGCAATCTTAATAGGAGTATTACAGCCCAGAACAAAATACGTGCCAGGAGTTAATTTCCATGTTTACTCTTGTCATTTTCTACACTGTATTCTTTTTTTTTTTCTCCTCTAAGTAACTTAGGCTGCACAAAAGTTTTAGTATTTCATGAGCTTAATACCACTTACTGTAGCTGAAATACAACCCACATGCTGGTTTCCCCTAATGCAAAAGGTAAATCCATTAACCCACTATGCTGATAGCAGATAATGTTAAATACAAATAACAACACAATAAATATTTAGCTGATATTTTGTGAAAATAACAAACTCAAAACAAGCCAAGCACACTTGAAAGGAAGACTTATGATAATATTTAATTTAAATAATTGACCCAGTATATAAGTAGATTGGATTTTCTTTTCAGCCACAGAAATAAGCCATTTTCAAACCGATGTGGTGCTCTTGACAATGGGGGTCAATGGAGAACTGCCAAGGCTGATTTTTCCAAAGACATCAAGACTCTTACAAGTCATTATCAACTGGAATTGAAATAAATCTGTGTGTAAATCTCTGTTTAAAGAGGGCTAGAAGAAGGATATTAAGGATTTTGATCTTTATCCCTGCAGAAGTGGATGACATACATAAAAATGGATGTGTGCCTGTCTTTGCAACTAAGCTTAAAAGAAAACTGTATTCACTAGCAAAATCTAGACAGCAGTCTAGTATATGCAGATATGGGATAAAACATTTTCTTCCTAAATGCACCTAAGAGATCCAGAGGTCAGGTTTTAGAGGACAGTGATGCGGATAGGGGATCTCTTTGAGCTTATAGATGCTTCAGCATAATTTTTTTTTTTTTTAACACCTAGTTCTTAAAACCAACTTGAAAAATCTTAATTTTTAATTTATGTAGAACACATTTCACCAGAACATGGATATTTTTGCTGTCTGGATGTGGAACAAACTACACTCCTCAGTAGGAGATTTAGATTGGGGATAGGTTAGTTAAAGATCTTCTAAAAAGGTTAATCAAAATCTAGTGGCAGCTGTTACCTCTGTAATGTGTCAGTGGAGAAAAAGGTGAAAGATTTATCTTGACGTATGTTTGCCTATATATCAATGGATGCAGATGAAGCAATTTAAAAACAAGGAGGACCTGGGAGACATGCTGAGGGCCAAGGAAAATATGGACTGCATATTCTTAATCCTTTATATCTTTGTGAAATGGACAACACCATATAGTCCTATCTACCACAGTTCAGCAAGAAAGGAGTGGGAAGTTAATCCATGTTATGTGTGGAACCACTGTAGGCTGCTTCTAATGAAAGCTGGGATGTGGGAGCCTTATTGCAATTCTGTGAGTTAGTGACTGAAAACTACATGGAACAGCAAAGCTAGGCATAGATTTTCATTTTCTCTTCTAATAAGGGCTCTTTTTGCTACTAAGTCAAGACACCTTTAGAAAGGTCCTTTTGTTACACTAATCTAAGCACATCTAAAATGGAAACTAAAATTGCCAGAGGGTGCATTTATTCCATAGGAGATCCAGCTTCCTTCAGAAGGTAAAAGAAGTGCCATTTAAAATGAAGCATAAATGGCCAGTTTATGTCAGGTTTATATTTTGGGCTACAGGTCAAGTCTAGTATGGTGTCTAAAAAGGCCATCAGGTGGGGAAGACACTGGACTCCAAATGCAGTAAGTGGGATGAGTTAAAAGTCTTGGAGAGGGGTTTAAAAGGGACACAGCTCAAAACAAGGAGCAGCAAGAAGTCATGGTACAACATTTTAAGCACAGACAGATAAGTGAATATCACTGATGGAAATAATCCTAAACATCAGGTTATAGTAATCTCTAATGAAAGCAGGGATATGGTCTCCTTTCAAGCAGTCAAACTGGGCACAGGTTTATTAAATGACAGGACCTAGAGAAGGTGGCAATTCCTTTCTCTCCTATTTCTGGGGCAGAGTAGAAATCAGTGCTGGAGGGCTCATGTTCATCCCATTTCTTCCATTTGATGGGTCCCTAAATTACCCCTTAAGCCTCTTGGTTGCTCAGGATTTTTGGTGTGGACTCCAGTCTTCCTGTGGATGCACAGGCTTTTTCTTAGCAGGTGAGAACCCCATTTCCAATAACAGGTTTGTACTGAATAGGCTGAGCTACCTGGCACAAAGCCCCCTTGTGCCAGGGACTAGCAGGAGGGCAATGAGCCGAGGGGGGAGACAGGGACTGGCCCTGTCTACCCCTTGTTGTTGAGGTGGACTGCACTCTGAGGGTCTGAAGCACAAGGCTACACTCACACAGAGGTATCCAGTGCTGCTCCTTGTCTTCTTCATTCCCACACAGTGTGACGCCCCTGGCAGTACTGCCAGGCAGTCCCTGCTGGCTGTTTCAGCTGGGTGGGACTTCTGGTTCAGCTAACACTAACTCCTTGACATATTTCTGACTAGAGATACACTCAGTCCCGAGGGGAACATACCTCAGAGAGCAGCTGCTTGCTGCTCATCCTACCCCCTGCACCAGCTGCACATCTCCAGAGCACCAGATGTACGCAGGAGCTTTCATGGTGTCTGTGCATGGTCTGAACATTTTCAGGACTGAACCATTTTCCTGTTCTATGTGAACAATACTAGTTCACATTGCTTAATCCTGCACCAGGTAGATGAGGACAACACACAATTACAAGTCCTCCTGAGAGAATCTTCCTCTTGCAAAACACTGCTCCTTCATGGTGATACTTGGTTGTTCCATGGGAAATGTCCTAGAGGTAAGTGTGAAATGCCAGTTGTAAAGGCACTTCTAGACCTCTTGAAAACTACTTCACAGAATCACAGATTTTTTAGGGTTGAAAGGGACCTCTGGAGATCATCTCATCCACCCCCCACCCCCCCTGCCAAAGCAGGGTCACCTAGAGCAGGTTACAAAGGAATGTATCCAGTTGGATTTTGAATGTCTTCAAGAGAGAGAGAGACCGCCACCTCCCTGGGCAGCCTGTTCCAGTGCTCTGCCACCCTCAGTGTAAAGAAGTTCTTCCTCATGTTGAGGTGGAACCTCTTGTGTTCTAGTTTATGTCTGTTGCTCCTCCTCCTGTCACTTGGCACCACTGAAGAGTCTGGCACCATCTTCTTGGCACTGAGATATTTATATGCTTTAATGAGATACCCTCTCAGTTTTCTCTGGGCTAAACAGGCCCAGCTCCCTCCATCTTTCCTCATCAGAGAAATGCTCCAGACCCTTAATCACCTTTATGCCCCTCCCCTCCATGTAATCTCAAATGTATGGCCGTGAGAGTTATTCCAGCCCATGGAAACCTTGCTTAGGCTGCATGTAGACTGATGCATGGGTGTATGCCCATACCAGGGTCCTGGTCCTCTGAGCAGGGGAGGTGCTTTGAATCCCACTGCGTATTTTGTCCAGCCTTTACACAGGTAGTCTTTCTGTGGACAAAAAAAAAGAGGATCTGGGATGGCAAGGAGGAGATGATGAAACTCCTGAATCTCACATAGGCAGAGCCGGCTCACTCTGGGAAAACTACCTGGGTGCCACAGACTAGGCAGGGTCTTGCTGAGCCCAGGCTAGCTCCGAGAGCCTACCTGCCTACACCGAATAGCACGCCCAGTCCAAACCCAACAGATCACAGGATCACAATTCAGCGGGAATGGTATCCTGAGATTCAAAAGTTGTGAATATTTTGGGGAACCACTTTTTGGAACTTCTTTTGGTGGGGAGTTAATCACATGTTTGTAATCAAAAAGGCTTCTGAAGTGTGCATGTAGTTAACATTTTTTTTGCTTATTTGTTTGTTTGTTTCCAAGGAACAAAAAGAAACATTCCAACATTCCAAAAACAGCTGAGATTTAGGATGAAATTTTTCTTTTCTGTGAAGAGCTGAGTGACATATTTTTATTTTCTGATAGAATCTAGCTGTCCAGAAATCTCCACAAGCTTTAAGTTTAGGAGAACTGAATCTGCAAGAACAGGGCTCTCGCCACACTTTTAATTCTGGATTCTGACAGCAGAAGTTTAGCTGATTTATTAGACATTTCTAGAAATGTGAGCTAATTATTTTCAGCTAACTACAGATTTTGGTGGCAAAAATTTCCCACAGAACAGACTGACTGAGGAGGTGTTAACAGGTTAATAATATCCAAATTATTGATTACTTTCCATATTTAAAATAAGAAAGTGGGACATTTTTATAAGGCAAGTGAAAAGGATAGCTGAAAGTTTGAGGAGAATTTGAAGGAGAAATTAAAAAAAAAAAAAACAAACAACTTGAGGGGGAGATTTTTTTTAAAATAAAAGTAGAAAATATACCAAAGTATATGTTATTGAACAAACCCATAGTATTTTTAACTAAGAGTTTCAGCTGTTTTGAATTCATTCACTGAATAAAAACATTGCCTTTTCTGAGCAAATTCTCATGCACAGTTTTCACAAAGCTTGGCAAAATTTCCATCAGATCACTTGTGTCTTTAATTAGGTCTTGTGCTGGGAAGAAGCTGACTGTGACTTCAGGGGTCAAGATGGAGCATCTTTTTTTTGAGAGAGAATAATAGTTATTGGGTCATTGAACTGCTGGGTAAGTATTCAGAAAGCAGGAGTATTTGACTGCCTATGAAGTTTCCATTTGAATCTGGGAGTAAATCAGAAAAATTCCATGAGCCTGCATGGAAGATAATCAAAACTTGTGGCAAAGTTAAGGCAGGGGTGTTGAACCAGATGACCTCCAGAAGTTCCTTCCAACCTCAATCATTCTGTGAGTGTGTGAATATCTGAGGTAACTAAGTTCTCCTGGTGAGTGGACTGATCTGACAGAAATTCTACAAGGTCTTTCAGTTTGTACTTGAATTTTTTCACATCAGAGAAAAGTACTGGCCTTAATAATGGTAGGGAAGAAAACCAAAACTAAAGGTTTGAAAATTGTTTATTTTCCCACAAGTATTAGGAGAAGCTGACAAATTAATGTACTGGAGGATTTTTTTTTTTTTTTCTCTTTTCAGACTGCATTAACTTTCAGCCAGAGCTATGTGGGATTATTTCTAGCTCAGAAGCTGGACCTACTTTTGCCTCTAACACTGTCGTTAAACAGTAACACTATCTGGCAGCAACAAACAGCACGAAATAAGTCTAAGATTATCCAACAGCACACACAGCTGAGAACATTCAAAACCAGCTGGCAAATGTTTGGAGTTACTCCAGATTCTCATAGTTGTCTTCCTTAATGCAGACAAAGGTAACAAATGTGTATGAGGGGCCAAAGATCTCTGGTTTGCTCCCGTGCTGTGCTTTAGCCATTAAACTGATTATTGGGTTAGCTTTGCTAACAAGGACACACAGCAATTTTCTTTCCTTAAATCCCTTGAGTTTTGTTGGATTTCAGCAAATGATGGAACAAAGTTTAAAAAAGCCAACATCTACGAGCACAGTGTGTGATGGAAAGGAAATATTCTTCCTACATATCTTACCAAGGCCTTGCAAAATGGTTGTATGTGAGTTTTCTTCAGTGTGCTCAAAGGAGCATGCAAAAGCAGTCCTCCAAATCTGAAGTCTTGGTTTATTGCCATCAGAAAAATCCAGACTCAGAAAAACAAGTCCTTAAGCAAAGGACTTGTCTCTTTTCACATAGCTCTTGCAGGAGAAGGAAAGACTTCAGACAGAAATTGCCTGACACTAAAACCTGCTTGTCTGCCTAGTGGTAAATCTGTGCCTGATACACAGACACAGATGTCCCTCTGCTTGCCTTTCACTTGAGACTGCTCATTGCTTGTAGCTGCAGTTCAAACCAGCAAATGGAAGAAAAGCTGGATTACCCCAAACACACTAAGCACAGGCGCCAGTCCCTGCTCTGGAAGCAGCTGGCTGCTCCACGTGACACTGGTAAAAGAAAAATTGTGAATGTTGTATTATTATGCATTTCTGCTATTTGTAATTGTTTTCAAAGGGGAAGCATGCTTTTCAGATGAAGCACAGCTGCTTCTCCTCAGTCTCCCTAGCCTTACCAAATTCCCCCTGCAGATCTGGGAGCTGCAGGAATCACATCCCCTGTGAAACATCGAGGTTTTCAGGTGTTGTGAGCTCCTGCCCTTTAGCCTGATAGTGTATTTTCTCTGTGAGTAGCTACATGCGAACATAATTTTCTGTCTAAGTTCAGCAGTGAGAAGTTAGAAAGTGTAGATGATGTCCCGCAGCTCTTGTTCTCAGTGCTCTAAAGAGCAGAGTTAAAGTGTTCCCTAGTTGGGGAGGTCTTACTGCTCTGGAAAGAAGCTTTCTGTTCCACATGGCTGTGGGAACTCTATGGAGACTGTCTGTGTCCCTTTCTGAGGACAATTTGGACAGAAGCTGCTTATTCCTTTGGGGCTAACACCCCACTATGAATTATGGGGGGACAAAAGGGAGTGTTCCTTATTTTGATTTGTGAGTTCCCTGGGTATGTAGGTATTATCAGGAGCCCTGTCTTAGCATCTTCGCTGGCAAAAGAGGAGCTGCAAGACAGAGGAAAAGATAAGTCATTGCTTAATATTTGTAGTATGGCAGGGCCCAGGAGCCTAAGTCAGTCTCAGGATTCCCTTGTGCTAATCGTCATTCAAACACTTTGTCCTTTATTCTATTTACCTGTTAATAGGTCTCCTCTCCCTGTTTTAGCTTCTTCAATTATGTTTATTTTTCCTTTCTTAGGGGCTTTTCACCTTTTTCTGACAATCAGTAGAGAAAGCAGAAAAAATACTGTAATGTGCTTACTAGACCTTATCTGGTGACTAGGTTACAAAGAACCCTCCCTTCTAGGGAAAATTTCCTTTGAGACCTTCCTTTCTCATAATTGGAACAGTCTGAATGACCACTTTTTGTTTATTCATTGTTGAATAAACAATTTTATTTGGAAATTTTTATTTTACTCCCTTATAACTTTTGGAGTATTGGTTGCAAAGAGTTAGCCTCTGAACTAATAACTTTTTACTGTTTCACAAACTTATCTTCATCCTGACCTTGTAAGTTGGTTATCTCCCTGGACACTAAAGGTGCTTCATAGCAGGTATAAACTGCCCCGAATCTGAGTGAGATACTGAAGGAGACAGAGAAATGAGCAAGAAGAGAGAGTTAGTTATAAGTTTGGCTGAGACATCCAAGAAGACATCATTTGCAGGCTTTTATTTCATAGTACCAATGTGCAAACTGAGAAAAACGTGAGTGCAGTGGAACCAGCCAGCTCTACTGTGCTCTAATTTGATTATAGCTATAAATTGACAAGTCTTTAGGAATAAAACTTTTTAAGATAAGTACTAATAAAGAAACAGCTGTCAGTCTGTAATGTCCATTGGACAGTCATGGCTGGGGAGCTGCAGATCCTTGTTTGCACAGTACTGAAACAGAGATGACACTGCAGGGCCTCCTTCCAGACCTGGCCCCCTCCTGCCCTGGGGTCAGAGTTTGCTGCTGTTTTATGCCTTGAGTAAACAGGTTGAGCAACATCTCTGGATGGCAGAGGGCCTCAAGGACCCACTCTCTGCAAGAAGTGACCCAGTGAGTGCTAAAAGGCTGGGAAAGCCCTCAAGATGAGTCCACCCAGAGGTGGACTTCCCCTTAATCTCATCCTGTCCCCCTACCTGTGTCCCTTTTGATCCAGACGCCTGGTGTTTTAGAGACATGCTGTCCCCCTCCTGCATCGTCAGGCAGAGCCTAGTTCCAGGCATAAATGACTAATGACAGCAAAGGGGGATGGGGCAGGATCTGGGTTTCGAAATCTAAAGTTAAGCTCTGAGATAAGGGAAGTTGTGGTCATTTAAGCAAACAAACCTTGGACAAGTAAGGAAAGTTCTGGGGAAAACAAATGAATGAATAAATAAACAGATAAAGTGCCTGTGTGAAGTTTTAAATAGAGTCAGCTGCTCCACAAAACCAGGAAGCCTTTAAAACACAAGGAGAAAGAAGTATTTGTTTTCCATATGCCAAAAAAACAGAGCCTTGCCAAGATAGAGAGAGCAGTGGTACTTTCGTTTCCACTCACGGTACACGAGAGCATAGGAGCAGGTTTTTGCTCTAACGAGACTGGGGGAGAGAAGGTTTAAGCTTGTAGTTTGAGCAAGTCCCTGTGGATAAAGGATCTAGCTCTGTGTGTCTTAAGATGCAGACTGAAGCAAGCCTCAGCACTACTGAGATAATTCCAGTTTCTCTCCTTGCTACTTGCTCCTTTTTTTCCTTAATTAACTTTTCTTGAATGGAAATACTTTTAAGTAGCAGGACTGGTTATAAATAGCTTTGAGTAATCAGTCTGAAGGAGTATGGGAAAAGCAAGGTATCTGAATTTATCTGCTTTTGCATTTCACTTGTCTTTTTTAAGTTTAAGTTCAATAAAATTTCCCCTTTTCTCATTAATATAATAGAAGAGATCCTCATACAAAGATAATTGAAATATCTTCTTGATATAGATTTGATATAGACATGTAGATATGCCATTTCTGATATGAAATGACATATTTCTTTGCTTGCATATTTATTCAAAAGATGAGCAAATAAAACTGAAATTGTAAAGTGAATTGCATTAAGAGACCCCTAAGAATCTCTTTAACAAAATTTGCAATTGTTTCCTTGTGAAGAAAAGTTTATGAAATGTGTTTAAATATTTATGGAATGTTAAAAATGAGGCATTAATTGGCAAACAACTTAATTAAAATGCTTTCTCGAGTAATTAGGAGCAAATACTTTCCTCTCTGTTTTGCATACCATTTGTCTTGTTCTCTGTTTGATAAAGCCTGCCTGTCAGTCAAACTTTGCTGCAGGTAATTTTTTAGCTCTGTGGGGAAAATCTTCAAAAATTACATCTGAATTTAAAATATTTTTATTATCATTTTTATCTAACAAATTCTCCTTTTTACTTCATCTTCTATATGTCCCAGTAAAGGAGCATCCTGGGAATTTAGGGCCTGAAGATGAAATTCTGCATCAAGGCATTACTGAGTTTCCAAAAACGCTCTCCTGAGAACAAACTGAATCAATCTAGAATCAACAAACAGTGCAGTTAATTAATGAGTACACCATAAGGGAGCTTTTTTAAACAATGTTGACTGCTGCTGCCTCAGGACCAATAGCACCAGAAGTTATTGCTGGTTTCAAAGAAGTGATTCTTAGGGTTCCCCCAAGGCACCTTTTGCTTACATTAGCTATTTACTACAACTTTTCCTCTTATTTGCACCCTAGGGAAAGTATACTTATTTGCTAAATTACTTTTTAAGTGATGCTTCTTCATGCCAGTAGCCTGAGGTATATGAGGGAAGATGCTACAGCATAAATAATAGCAGAAACTGAGCTGCTTTACAGCAAAGTGCAAAGAAAACCTTTAAGCTGGACACCACCCAAGCAGTGCTTCCAGGCCAAGCTGAACCTGGAGGGCTGGGGAGAGCCCCAGGAACCAGCTGCACACCCAGCCAGCTGAGTCTCACCAGTGGTCACAAACCCACAGAAGTCTCCAGAGGGAGAAGTCCTGCAGAACACTTTGGAGAATCGGGATGGAATAATCGAGGAAAAAAACCCAGATTTCCAGCCACTAAAAAACAGGGAAGCTGAATCAGTCTTAGGAGAGTGATACAAGTTTGCAGCAGGTGAAATCCTAGCTTGCAGACTGTCTCTAACAATAATCAAAATGAATGGAATATTCTAACTACAGCCTTCCCTGTAAAAAAAAAAAAAATTAAAAAAAAATCCGAACAACAAAACATTAAAAATGGGACTGCATTTTTTTGAGGTCATAGTGTTACACTATGGCAATGCAGTGATTACTTTTCTTGAGCAACTTTTGGAATTTCCCTTTCAGGCCACTCTGTAGGAGGAGAAAAAAAAATATCTAAAGTAGGAGGCTGTGTTTACCAAACACCCTTCAGAACATAAGCTGGGTAGATCATCATGTTCTTGCAACATGATGTTTTCTTATCACAGCTATGTTATAAGAGTTTAAAATTGTTATTAAGTAGGGTCAAACTATCACTGGCCTGGGGTAAAGTTGTATTTGCATGTGACTGAATTCAGATGTTGGATAAATTGCTGAAACTTCCTTTTAAAGATGATGGGTGGTAATTGTACTTACCCCAACCATGTTTGGAGCTCTTATAACTGTAACAGCATCTGTCATTCACACAATTTAAAGTGTCCCATAAAATCATACCGTAGAAATATTAATTTAAATCTGAACAGAAGCATTATATATTAGTGAATCTCTAGAGACTGTACAAGCATTGGATAGAGCAATAATCAGTTGGTATTACTCATGCAATCTTGCTGGAAGGTATTTCCAGCCTTCTCGTGCTTTTATTAACATTTACTGACAAATTACCACTAGCATAAATATTTCAGTGGGGATTCACTGACATAAGGTAGTCCCCAAAAGTTAGGAATGACTGATGTTCAGGTTTGTTCCTGCTATAGAATGTTAGACAGGTTTTTGTAGGACCAAGGAAAGGGTGATCACCAGTAGCATGAGGGTAAAGCTGGAGAAGCCTTTGTGATCCTGGAGGGCTTGCTTTGCAAACGATTCAGGCAGACTGACAACAAAAGGATCCTGCAAAATGCAGCTTTTGTTCCCAGAAAAGAAAGACAGTGAAATCTGCTTCCAGGAGGGCAAGTGCAGTCTAAACCCAGAAAGTTAAACTCAGTCATTTAATTCTCTTATGTTTATGTCTGGTTTTGTTAATTTACTGTAAATTCGAAGGGACTTTACTGCACAGGCACCATGACAGGGTTTGACCCGGGCAACAACCATCTGCTGGAAGGGAAAGACCTCTTGCCACCATGGCTCGAGCACATGGCACATGAGCCTTGTGCAGCTGGCAGCTGAGCACGGGGATGCTGTTTCTTTGGAGCTCCTCCTGGCATTGCCACTGTTTATATACTGTTTGGGATCCACTTTACCCAGCTGAGTGCTGATGTGTGCTGCACATCAGAGCAGCTTCATCCAGGAACTGTGATCAGAGTTGGGGTATGAGGTAGCCCCAGGCTCTAATCTCAGCAGGCCAGCACTCCTGTAGGTTTGCCTGCAGAAAAAGGTTCAGAGAAGTTGCCATTTCCTTATTGTCGATTTTGAGTTAATTCTGCTTACTTCAGACTGCAGTCACTTCAGTCCTGACATCAAGGAGCAACTTCTAATTGTGTTTTCGATGCTAATTATATATACCTGAATAAAAACATAAAAGCCATAGATTGCTTAAATATGAAACAGAAATGGCTTAAAAATTGGTAGTGAGGTGGAAAGCTGAAGTACTTTCATTAAAAACAAGCAGGAAAACTCCATCAGATTTGTACTCTTACTAGTGATGGTTCTGATTTCAGCAAGCTCTCAGAGCATGTTTCTGAAGCAGCTTGTTCATGCTGTTTTAAATTTTCAGTAATAAATGTTGCTTCTCCCCCCAAATTTCAAATATAAATGTTTATTACACATAAGGGATGTGACTTCAAATTAGGAGTCTTCATATCAAGCCTTTTAATAAAAAACATCTTTTGTATCAAATAGAAACAAAAGCAATTCATACTTGGCAATGGTACATTGAATACTACCTCAGTAGATGTAAAAATGGATCATCTCCATGCCTGTTTGTTTCTTGATATTTAGTTAACATTCACCTTACAGATATCTATCAGATAACAAAAGTTGGATATGCCTGCAAAATTGGAGATGTTTCCCTGTTTATCTTATGTGATGTTCTAGTAATATGAGCCACCAAAATCCTGGAACTGCATTCTGTTTTGCAAAAATGATTGTCAGTATCTGCTTTTGTTTGTGTCCTTAGTATATCAGGTAAAGTACAGTAATGACTGACTATCGTGATGACCAAAAACCAGGACTGAACCAACAAATGATGGTTCATATTTCTACAGATTAAATATTGTAACAAAAAAAAGGTCTTTTCAGCTCATGAGTATGATTTCATAAAAGAGGTGTAGCCAGTGCAACTCTGACAATGTGAATCAAGATGGTGTGGTGAAGAAAATGTTCTACGATGATCTATACTTACACAGTACATATTGTTTTTCCAGTGGGCCAGCCGACCACCAGAGCAAGGCACTCGCTTGATCCTTCAATGTGGATGTGAAGAAGTCAACTATCTTCAGTTGAATTATAAAATCACTCAGAATTCCTAGTGTGTGAAGAACCCTGTCAGCAACATGCTTTCTGGCATCACCTGCTATCCTGTCTAGTCTATTTATAACTCAGCATTCCCACCGCATCTCCAGGCTTCTATAATGAATTTGATTTACTCATGTTCCCAAATCCTTGCCTTCTCTCCTGCTGGATATGGGAGCCTGTCACCTCCTTTATAATGACTACAATAAGTTGACTTGTTCCCAGTGCTATGAGCTGTGTTTCTGTGCTTCTGTCTGGCTGTGTCCCTTGGCCTACAGTAATTGTAAAACCTTAGAAGAGAAAAACCTAGATTTCTGAATCTACAGGTCAGGTACCCAAGTTAGGTATGATTCTGGATCCAGTGCCAGACTCTAAATGGATTGACAGTGCTTCACAGCTTTTGGAGTGCCTAAGGATTTAATTCTTGATGGAATAAAAATTCTGGATCCTCTACAACTTTATAAGTGATGGCCTAGTATGAACTCATTTAACCAGATCAAATCCTTAAAGTTTTCTTGAAGAGATGTCTTTGTACAGCAGGTTTTATGACAGCTCAAGTACCATCTATGCATACAGCTTGCTAAATCAGACATCACCTAGCCTCCCACAGATGACACAGTCTCATAAAATATATGGGCAAAATTAAATCTGTATTCTGACTAATTTGACAGACAGTTGTGAGTCCACACTTTACCTGGATTAAGCTTGTATTAGTAGTTAATTCTATCTTAAAGATGACTGATATGAAGGAAAGTGAACAGTCTCTGACTTGTTCATAATGTTTAGAAAAAAATCATTTTTCTGATGTCAGTTTATTTGAATTAGTGGAAGATGATGTCTACTTTAAGATTTTAATTGAACTAACATTTTAATTTCTGATGTGAATATGAGTATTGACACACAGCTCATTTCTAACTAGACCTTATGAATTTCCTGAAAAACCTGAGCTACCAAGCATCGTGATATTTTTGGAACATGTATTATCATTGCATATACTGGGGAAGGGGGATTTACAAAACTGGATCTGTAGGGGATAAAGTAGTAAGAGTGTGGGACTGCTAATTTCCATATAATCCTTTGCTGTAATCAAAAAAGTTTGGTCGATGCTCTTGCTGTGTAACCATTTCTTTTTATTCTTTCTCTCTTGTACAAAACCAGAGTGCTCAAGCATTACAGCTGCAAGAGTTTGAAATGCTGTTTGCAAGTCAAACTGTTTCAAAGTAGCCCTGAGGGGAAGGAAAACAAATATTCCCTTAACCTTCATTCTAATTATATCAGTCATTAAAATACAAGGAACAAAGAACAGTGTTTATTAAAATTCCCTTCTGTTGATAGCTCCTCTTAATAGTGTGGTTCATATCAGCAGATGTTTAGAGGAATAGTATGCTTATGAATTAAGTTCACCAAATATTTTAAAATATTCTGATACTCTCTATGATCTTTTATACTATCTGCAGGCAGAGGAGTTATTTTAATGATGCATTTTCATACAAGTTACCTCTATGGTTGTCCAGCTTTGCATAGTCCATTAAATCTACAAACCTGAAGAAATGACAGCATTTGATACTTGTCGACTACAATCCAGAGCTGCATTGTATGCTCTTCAGATGAGCAAACAGAGAGAATAGAAATGGCTGTCTTCAACTGAAGACCTAATTTCTTTTTGCTGTGAGAATTCTTGATTTGGTAATCATAAATTAATTAGTTTAATGCTGAGATTATTAGTACTACTGACATCTATTTCAAACAACGAACCGATCTGCTTTCATAGGGGCATTGCAGAGGTACACACTTCTTCTCTAGATATTTTACTTTCTTCATAGGTCTTTTCTCCTTCTCTGTGCTGCAAGTTTCAGAGTGGGCTTCAGAGCAGGTGCCACTACCCTGAGTTTGTGAACAAGGTGACTATGGCACTGGTTTCAAAATACTTACACTGTTCTTTGCAAAGATTGATTTCAGACTGTCTGGTGATCAATAGAAATGAACAGAGGAAAAACAGTACTCTGCTTTTTAGCCAAAATTTGCACCTGAGTGGATACTTCTCTGTAATTTAAGTTTTTTTCCATGATAATAACTAGAACAGGATGTTGATGTCAGTTTCTTTAATAAAGAAATTAGACTGGAACCATTTACTGGATTCAGTTTTTACTTTTTACTTCCTGCTGATAATAGCTCTGTTATAATTAGGAGTTTTAAAAATCCATACACTTCAGCATTTATTCTAGAGGTGATTTCAATTTTCCCTCATCTTTGCTTTCATAAGCAGGGTCCTGCACTTTGGCCACAGCAACGCCCTGCAACGCTACAGGCTAGGAACAGAGTGCCTGGAGAGCAGTCAGGTGGAGAGGGACCTGGGGGTTCTAATCAACAGGAAGCTGAACATGAGCCAGCAGTGTGCCCAGGTGGCCAAGAAAGCCAATGGCATCCTGGCCTGTATCAGGAATAGTGTGGTCAGCAGGACCAGGGAAGTGGTTCTGCCCCTGTGTGCGGCACAAGTTAGGCCACACCTCGAGTACTAAGTCCAGTTCTGGGCCTCTCAGTTTTGGAAGAACACTGAGGTGCTGGAGAGTGTCCAAAGAAGGGCAACAAGGGCAATGAGGCTGCTGAAGGGACTCAAGCACAGGTCATACGAGGAGAGGCTGAGGGAGCTGGGGTTGTTTAGTCTAGAGAAGAGAAGATTCAGGTGAGACCTCATCTCTCTCTACAACTACCTGAGAGGAGATTGTGTCCAAGTGGGGGTTGGTCTCTTCTCCCAGGCAATCAACAGTAGGACAAGAGGGCACAGTCTTAAGCTGTGCCAGTGAAGGTTTAGGTTAGACATAAGAAAGAAATTCCTTACAGACAGAGTGATCAGACATTGGAATGGACTGCCCAAGGAGGTGGGGGAGTCACCATCCCAGGAGGTATTTAAGAAGAGACTGGACATGGCACTTAGTACCATGGTCTAGTTGACAAGGCGGTGTTGGGTCATGCGTTGGACTCAGTGATCTCGGAGGTCTTTTTCAACCTGGTTGATTCTGTGATTCTGTAATACACCAAAATGAAAATTAGCTGTCATAAAGCTTTATAAACTTCTTAAATATTTTTAAGCAATAAATTTGTCTGCAAAAACAGAAATTGTGTATGCTACTAGTCTGATACAGAGAGTAACAGTTCATTTTCCTCTCTCGGTGTTCATGCCACAGGGCTTCCAACTTGCTTACAGGATGATTCTGGTATAAGCAAAATGAAGTAGTCAGAGCAATCAGCATGGGACTAAGGGACTCCATCTCTCAGAGAGGTGCTGTGTTGCACATCTCTGTTGCACAACACTTGTCTACCTTTATAGGGAAATACATGTTGCTCTTAATGGACATGATGGTGATAGCATATGCTATTGATGCAATCCTTCTAAGTTGGGGAATTCTAACACTTTAACCAGGTTACTGAGGCTTGTATGAAATTCAGGTCACACCTGACACAGGAAAGACAAAGGAGATGACTTCTGGGAAGCTGCATATCCCAGCAGTAAAAGAGAGAGCAAGAACAAGCTCCTTAAGTTGAGTTACCTAAGCTCCGTGGTGTACAAGTGTCAGCTGGTATCCTGAACTCTGTCATGTTTTGTGGCTGTGAGTATGAAGACCATTCAGAGTGAAAAGAGCACAACAAGAACACCGCATATAGGGCTGGTGGTATGAAAACAAACTGTTCAGGGAGCAGGTGGGAAGCCATGGGGGCCAAGCACCTTAACCCCACTTCAAGCATTTCTACTCCTCCAGCAGCAGAAGGCAGCTGTAACCATAGTGGATCCTGAGGCAGCTCAGAACTACTGGTGTGACATGTAGATCCCTTAACACTGGGGTATAGTCTGACACTGCCAAAGTATTTCTGTTACATTTGAAAAATCTGCTTTATTCAATAAAAAATTTAATTTCCTCAATTGTTCCTATGATATCCATATAGGTAAGGAGTGGGTTGCTGAGCTACCTACCATAGAGGTATACTGAGACAAATGACAAGGAAGTAGTTTCAATACCTAACCCTCCAGAGTTCTTCAGTAATTTTAACTTATTTAAGAGAATAGTGTTGATTCCTTCTTTTTCAGCCTATTTCATGTTCTGCTGGGCTTTCTGTCTTTTGCCTCTAAATTCTGTTCCTTGCCTTTTCCTGTAAAAAGAAAAGCAGAGGAAAGAATTTGGTTCTGGCAGATTTTTATTTTACTGGAGTGCACAATTAGTATATAATATATGGAACCACACAAGTATCTTCCCATTATAACCCATAAAAAGTGTTCCTAGTTTCCAAAAGTCAGAATGACTAGAAAAAGGGAGAAGCCTTACAAAAGCATCCAAAACTGAGGAAAAACTGTCATGAAGACAAAATGCCTGAGGTTATCGGTGTACACAACTTGCCTTTAGGAATAAGTTCCCACAGCTTGTTGAATCACAGGTAAAGAATTTTTGTTTTAAACAAGTAGGTCTTGGATTATTTTAACATTGACATAGGCAGTAGTACACTCAGTTCTAGCTGGAACAGAATAAACGTCTTTGCTCTGCACATAGCAATACAGGCTACAGGGTGACTTGACCTTTCCAGCTGAGGGAGCTGATTCCATAAAGGTAGATTTGCACAGAGCTCTGGAAGATACTCCCTTATTGATGCAAGGCTGATGGCATCCAAAAAAACTCCCCAAAACTAAAAAGGGTATTTAAAAACCCTAAAGAAGTTGTCCCTAAAGAGGCTGTCATGCAAATAAGGTTTTCAGTAGGCTGTTATTTTATGTGAAACTAAATGCATAAGGGTTGCAAACCAGTGGTTCAGATTCAGTTCTGTGATACTGCACATGAATTTAAATTAAGGATATTTATTTCTACTTAAACTCAGACCAGAAGGATTTGCTCATTGCTAGATCTTATGGGAGCAACATGCAGTAAGTCATTAATAGTCTGCTTTTATTTTTGAAATATCACATTCTCCTTCATTTTGCTATGAGCCTTATGCAAAATACCACTTCCATTGTTAAAAATCCACAGCAAAACGCAAATAATCCAGCATTGCATGCATTTTGGAAAATGAATATGACCTAATTTAAAATATAGAGGTAAAAGCACCAGTTGCATTCAGTAATTGCCAGCAGGCAATGTTATTGCATGCTGAAAATTGACTAGTACATTCAATATAAATTATTGATGCACTCATATTGACTTATTCTGACTTTGATGGATAGAAAATGTGACACTATTGTAATGTGCATATTGTATTAATAACATAACTAATCAAAGGTAATTTTTAACAAACTATGACATAAGGCCCTAAATTATTGATGGATAACAGTTTAGAGATGGTTAGTGCATTAGTTGAATGTGTTCATTTCACTGACCATTTGGTCTGGTCCCATCTGCCACAAGTTAGCTTCCTCATCTCTCTAGTACCCATTCAGGTGCATTTGGAGCAGCTGGGATATTAGTTCTCTATGGAGAAATAAGATCTCACCATGACTTGCCAATGCTCCCTGCAGTTCCATGCTCCCCAGCAGCCTCTTCAACAATGGGACAAGGCCCTTCTCAGTTCCAGGTCTAATAATTTAATCCCATAAAACAATGTAACTTAGTCCCTCAGAGACTCCAACCTTATTAATAAAAAATGCAGGCATACAATTTACATTGTTATAGTGACATTCCTCAATATTGCTTTTTTTTCATTCTGTCAAAAGCTGCTTAAAAAAAAAGAGACTTATTCAAGGAAATAATGTGGCCATTTGAGGTAGTTGGCCTAGGATGATAGCATGTAAACCAGGAAAAGGTGGGGGCAGGGGTGGGAGCAATGTGAGAGTTAGGGGAGTTACTGTATTAAAGTAGATCTGTTTCTTTAATTCTCTAGTTTGGAATACTAACAACAAAAAACAACAGAGTATGGATTTCAAAGTGCTTGCTTTTGATCCTCTTTGCTGTTAAAGGTGGTATTAGCAAATAGGCCATATTTGCAGAAGGACTCAATACTAGTAGCATCATTTAGCAATCTCTTGGACAGTGAACCAGGACAATTCATAATGTGGCTCAAAGCACTAAAACAAGTGGCTTCCCATGACTTTTATTTAAGTTTTGTGGTATAAATCAGCCCTCTGTATCATGCAGTGTTTGCAGATTGTGTCCATTTCCACAGATGTTTTAAGTTAGAAGTTATTCTTTGTTGTTAACCCTGAAATAACATCTCAAGAGTAATGCCAAAAAGGAAGCAAATAGTTGGAAGCCTAAAGAAAACATTACCTGATGGCAAGCATCTTTTGAAAGAAAATACTTCTCTTTGCCAACCTTCAGCAGGGGTGGTGGGAAACAATGCTCATTATTAACAGACCTCTTAGTAAATAAACCTTCCAGAACTCCCCCTCCGCCCTGCTGATTTTCTGCTGTATAATGACTTTGAAAATGTCTACATTTTCTGAGACCAGTTTTTAGACTAGGCACGTTCTCTTTATGCTAGAAGACTTGCCACACTCCCACATGATCTTCTAGGCTGAACCAGCTTTCCCACCTAAGCAGCACTCTGGGTCTCTTACACTGGGTCTCTGCCTTAATACCTGAAGTGCCAAATGGGCTAGCAGTAATCAAGGCATGATTCAGAGGATGAAGTCAGCCTCTGAATGAACAAAAATACATGTCAAAGAACTATTTGATTAATGTCCTTAAAAAAGCTGCAATTTACTGTCCCCACTGAAACAGAATGAGGTAAGTCTGAAAAAGCAGGGGAATTTCAGAAAGAATTCATATAGCAAACCACTGTTTACTGTAATAACACAGACCGAGCAGACAGTGGTGAAAAAGTATCTGGATTTTCCATGTACTTCCTGAAAATCAAGGGAGTGTTTCTGTCTTCATCCTCACTTGCCTCCTCATTCCCCAAAAATGGTAGGAAAGACTTCTCCAGAGCTAGGTTTTTGGTCCGGTGGCAGGTGAGAGATTATTAAGGGCAACCAAGAAATATCACTTCCCTGCTGTGGTGTGATTTGTCTCATGTGACTAACATATGACAAAGGAAGTTATGACGAAGTTTACAGCTTTCCAGCTCTAGTGACACACACTGAGGTTGTCTGTGGCTCTTCAGCTCAGTCATTTCCTGGGGGAATTCTTGGGAACTCCCAAGAGCCCAAGCTAGACTTTTTTTCCCTTTTACCGATGAAAACACCACATTTGGCTTACCCATTCTTGCCGGACATGATTAACCCTCAGGACTCATAGAAGCACTTCTGGAGAACTGGTTTTTTCCAAAGGATTTCAGATGTATAAAATTAGATGAGCTTGCCTTTTTATTTTTTTCTTTCTTTTTAAATCATACAAGGAGACTGTGTCCATGAGACAGCCGTACCATCAAATTTTAGCTCAATATAGTGTTCAAATCCCACAGGTTGAAAACGGCTGTGATATCATTATGTGATTTTAGGAAATATGGCACAAAGTACAGAAGGGACAAAAACGTGTTGTCCTACTGCTGCTGGCAAAAGCAGTACTTATTTTGGTATCCTAACTGCTAGAGAGCATATGATCTCCAACTGTTTCTTCCAGAAGAATTAAAAATTGTCAAGTGGCATTCTGCCTTCTTCCTGCATTTTATGGAAACAGCTGGCTAAACTTCTGCTCTCCCTCACCCTTCTGCTGGAGCCTGGTTTTCAGTCATGGGCTTGCTTTTTTGCCTATCTATTTTAACCTTATTTACATGTTATTAATCTAGGCAAAGTAAGACATTCTGCAAGGCTTTGAAATGAAGCACAAAAATTGTGTGGTACATTTGTCAAAACACACTTGAACAGGGACTGAGATCTGACACTCCTGGTGTAAGTTGAAAGGTTTATCTACATTGAGAGAAGTTATTAGATCCCAGTACAATTTCACAAATGCACAACATGAACAGTCTAATTTGTGAAAAGAAACCTTAAAAGAAGCTCAATGTTTTTCTGAAGTATGTATTTTACAGTTTAATTGTTTATTCCCATGTCAGAGAAAGCTGTGTCTATCTGCATGTATAAATCCTCGGTGTAATGCAGTTAGCTTCGCATTGAGGACAGAAGGTGAAGGTTTAGGTTGCACTGTGCAATATCTCAGAGACTGCAGTGTCACAGACCATACAGCAACATAAAAAAAAATTATGTAGCATAGTCATTGTCTCACCTATGTAGAGCAAACAGCACAGAGTTAAAGATATCCGAGGGTAGGATTTATTTACCCATACAGACTGTCCAAAGTAATGCACCAGATCCTAATTAGAGACATTGGCTGAAGTGCTCTGCCATCCCAGTATGAAAAATATGGGCTCACTGGTGGTCTCAACTGCTCTTCCCACTCACACAGCAATGACAAAACCATCTTGCCCATCAGCATACCATTGCTTAAGGATGGAACATTAAAAAAGGTATGAGTAAAAATCTGATGTGGTTTTATGTGCAGATTTCTAAGCCTCTCTAACATGTTTTATGAAGGGGCTTAGGTTTCATTTGCTATAGCTATATTATAATGAGCCCAGAGCATGTGGACACAAGCCCAGGCTGTGGCATGGACATTCAGCAAGCTCCAGTGCTTGGGGAGAGAAAGCCTGATCCCTCCCACCTTTCCTCTTACAGAAAAGCCACGTCCCTCCTGCCTGCAGCATGAAGTGGCTTTGTGCACTTGTCTCAGTCACCAGCCTGTACACACAATGCCTTACAGCGACTGCACCTTGCCAAATTCAGGCAGCAGAGCTGGGCTGGAGTCACTGCAAGAGAGAATACCATGTGTAGTAAGGACAGAAGGGGTGCAACAGGAAGCCTAGGGTGGCAACAGGGAGGTGGAAAGGGTGCTGTGCCTTTGCCGGGGCTCTGGCCGGTGGTCTGCTCAGCAATGCAGTCGTTGCCTCTGACTCTGGCAGGGATGTAACACCTCACACTAAGATTATGGTCACTTGATGCCAGCTGGACATGCAAGTTAGATCTTTAATAGCAGGAAAAAAATGTCTTGTTTCCTGTTTTTAAATTGATACATTTGTTGCTTTCTCCTAATAAATAGCATGCAATTATTTAATCTTCTACTTCAAAAGCATTTGAAAATATGGAAGTGCTACCTGTGCTATTTGGTCAATGGAGCTGTACTCTTAGAAGGAAGTCAAGTTATTTTTTGCTTACTACGTCCAGTTTACTCATCTAGCAAGATGATGCATTTATCTGAAGAATGGTTTCTTTGGCTCTGTGTCATGGAATATATGGAAAGAAGGATATATCTACACTTACTGCAATCTCAAATGACTGATTTGTTTTAATGAAATTAACCTCCTCACAAGATTGCCCCAGAACAATATAACGATTTGAAGTGCAATGTGTGCACTGGGATCTTTACATTAGCAAATAAATCTGGGATAATAAATGTATCCATTTGTCTGCCTTGCAGGGATATTCCTGAGGAGGCAGCTGCATGCTGTTTCGTTTCATTGTGTTGTTTTGGTTTTAACCAGCTTGGCTTTCTTTTCAGCCATGCTGCAGGACAGGAAGGCTCCATTTCAGTGGTAAAAATGTTTTGTTTCAGCCAAAAAAAATAAATATGTCAACTCCACCAGAGAAGTTGTAAGGCTACGTAGTGCAGCTCTATTTACAGTAGGATGGACTACAGCAGCACATCACTGAGAGTCTTCTTCACCACTTCCCCACTGAGCTCCAACCAGGAAAGCACCCTGTAAGACTAAGGTTGCGTTTATTGTGCTAGTCTTCCTTAAACCACTAAAACCCCATTGGCCAAGTTTAAATTTCCTAGAAATAATAAACAAGAGCAACCAATGTGCATCATCCCATGGATATAAAATCTTCAGAGATGGCTGAAATTACTGCTCAAATAAATCCTACACTAAACTAAATATAAATGAGGAATTCAGCACTCAAAGTAAACAAATAAAAACATTGGGAAGTCTTAAGCAGATGATGAGAAACTTTCAGCACATAAATTATGTATCCCATTTAAGGACCAAGCTACAGATTTTAATGGAGAACGAGAAGAAAAATATCAGAAATATCTCAGATGAAATAGAAATGTAAATTCTTTTTAAACTGAGATCATGTCTTTGAAATTCAACAAAGGTAGGGGTTAGCCTCAAGAATCCCTCCTTTAGGAAATGATTCCCCGACCGATCATATGTGATGAAGAAAACAAGAACTGTAGGCAGCTGAGAATGTTGTATCTGACTTTAGATATCAGCTAATGTGACTGAAAAAAAATGGTTCCCAAAAAGGAGGCTAATAATAAATCCTGTTTTCAAGTAATTGTTCGACTAACTCCACGGGAGGGCAAACCTCGGGAATGAGATTACACAGCTTGAAACACACTCATAACTGCTACACATCTCACGTCTTGACTTTGGCAAGTAATATACCTTTCTCTCCTGTATCAATCTTCAGAAACTGGGAAAAGAAATAAAACAACCAACTAACAAATTCTTATTTTTCACTTGGAAGTTGGAGACTGCCCCCATTCTTTATGTCCATTACTTCACATGAAGATGCACCTCCATAAAAACTGTTACATTTTCTTTAAAAGATGTCTAGGCTAGCAGGTGCTTCATCTAATTTTTATTTCAAATTTTAAGATGTTTTGAAGAGAGAGATACTTGACACCTTCTAAAATCGCTGTCTCAGCTCCCCAGATGGTGAAAAGAAAGAGGTATTTCTAGATAGCTAGCTTAGATATAGGATCTAACTTTTGGTGGCTTAGGTTAAATAAGATAAATACCATCCCCAGCAAAGCTATGCTGGCAATTGCAGCTAAGTAAATGCTCTGTCTAAAATCTCCAGTGTGAAGATAAACTGGTGTTTGGAATATCTAGGCATCTTTGCCAATTTTTCTGCTCACAAAAATAATAATTGGACCTGTCAACCTGGGATATGTACATTTTTTCCCACTCTGTGTCTAACTGCCATTACTGCTAGTGGGAGATGTATGTGGGTATTGAGAGCAGAAAATGCACGAGTTCCAAGTACCTGAATTATTTTTACTTTGCATGGAAATATGATTAGTTGTAATGAGAATTCAGGATTCAATGAAGGTGAGGTAGCTTAATGGTGAGAATTTAGTACACTTTTACAATCTGATTAACTTAAAATGTCCCAACTTATAGCTTTTCCAAGCAGACATAATGGACCTTATTCAATAAGTTTGCTTAATCAGGTGTTACTTGCAGGGAAATATTACCATTCTTCTAAAAATAAAAGATTGTGTTTCCATGTGTTACTACTGAGCTTTTTCCTTTTCTTCCTGTGGAAGGAATTTCTGATATAGCCCTGAAATTATTTTATTAATATCTTTATTTCACTGAAATCAAAATAGCCTGTAGAACTAGCTCCCCTGTGTTCAGGTTTTCATATATTTTTATATATATATATATATATATAAATACATATATATATAAGGATAGTAGTAACTTGGAAGATATTTTAGCTTCAATAAACCTTATTTGGCAGAAATATCACAATTAACAAAACATGGCCTTGCAGGAACCAGGAAAGCCGTAGTCTTCAAGGCTGAGGCCCTGAAGAATGGACCTCCTAAACCCAATTCTGCCATTAACTCATCCCATTGTTTCAAGCAGCTTGTCAATCCTCCGCCTCAGGTCTTTATCTTTAAACCTGAGGCAGCAGTACCCATATCACAGGACAAACATGACTGTGACCATGACTGTCCATATGAAGGGCACGGTCTCCTTGTTTTGGGTGCAGAAATGAGATTAAATTTGTGAAAATCGCCTCTGTATGTCTGCTTAAGGGCACAGACCGGGCCCGCTTTGCTCCTAGTGGAGTGCTGCACTGAGCATAAGGCACAGGCAGAATTGAGAACACTCCATTTTTCGATTCAAATATTTCCAAGCTTTTCCTAGATGCAGTTTTATGCTTGTATTGGGATTAAGCAGTCTCAACTAAGAAATGTAGTCTCCAGGAAGAACACTCAGGATTCTGTGGTTTTGGTGGTTTTTTTTTCATTTTACACATATGTGTGCATGCAAACACATTTGAAACACCTAATAAAGAAAGCCTTATTCCTCCTTTCCATGTTTAAATGTCAAGACAAACTCAATACTTGCCATATTACCAAAACAGGAAGGTATGAGGAACCAGAAGAGTGCTTTCCACATGTGATGCCTTGTGGTATGCTGTGTTGAGCTGTATACTTATCTGTGTTGACTCAAGCTTCCTAAAAATTAATTTTCCAGTCTAAGCCAGCTGAACCTGAACACAGCACTTCCTCTTATCTGAAAAGAAGTGTTTAGGAAGGTGTAGTGTTCTGTCCTTTGGAAGCATTAATTTTTCCACTGATTATAGAGGGGCCTAAATGACCATTTTAGTCTAAAATTATGGAAGAAGTTACAGTAGCATTCAGCAAAATGAAACCAGCCTTCAGGTTGCTTGAAAATATTGAAAATCTGAAAAGTATGCAAGCACTGTAAATATACACAATGGCTTTAAATATATTCATAATTCACTTTCATCCCCATAAAGAACAAGGTTGCTACTGTTATGGAATCACTGGATAATTCTAAATACCTTTTTTGATAGAAAACACAGACATTGCTGGGGAAGGCATGAAAAATATATAGATTTCTGACTGAAGGTTTATCACATGAGAAACCCACTATCATTGAACAGACTGGTACCCTATGCAGAAATACTAGGCCAAACAAATGACTAACATGTTAGGAATGACAAAAATCTGTCATCTCACTCTATCAGCATCTCACCATGTTCTTTTTGTGCTGCCATTTAGTATCAAACAGAAAGCCTATGGTATGCAGAAGACTAAAACAAACAAACAAACAAAACTAAAACCAAACAATTTTTGAAATAATAATATTATTCAAAAAACATCAGGATAGGGCAAAATTGTAGTGAAATTTCTTATCATTTTTCAAGCTGTGATAGAGCTACTTAAAAAATAAAAAAATAGCAAATTACTGAAAAAAAATTGAAATGTTGTAAGTCCTTTCCTTCTGCATTAACAGAACAAAATATTGAATACTCTAGTCCATACTCCAAGATTCAAACTGATTAAAATTTTGTTTGGGTAAGTAGGAAAGATCACATCTTGACATCACTTGCCAAGTGGTACTTTTTACTGATGAATAAAGGAGATCAGCTGTGCCATTTCAATCTGTCAATTCCCAGACTATGTATCAGAAAGAAAAATTAATCTGGGACTGAAAGGATAAAACCATTGAAATACAACATAGAATGAAGAACTTCGAAAAAAGCTAAGAAGCAAGTATTGTGGTTAGTGCTCTAACTGCAGCAAGAACCTGCCAAATGGCAATGTGACAGAAGTAGTTTAGAGATCATTCTGTGGCTCCTGGTGCTTGAAAAAGTTTAGGGCTATTTTGGATTGTGATCCAGAAGGTCATTCCTTATTCATATCTTGAGAAGTCATTGGAGCTGTTCTGCCTTCACTGATGATGCCACTGGAAAAAGAGCATCATCCCCAGCTTTTGATTTCCTTCACTTGATAATATGATTGTTTCATGTACATACACTGAGAATTCACTTTTAATGCTGCAATTGGTTGTCATAAAAACTGACAGTTTGTGGAGCAGGCATTTTGGGTGATATTCAGGGTAGTGTTACGATACTGCTGTCCATTTTGAAGTCTGCCATAGCCTGTGAAAGTCCACACACGTTCAGAGAAAGTCGCTTTCCTATTGTCCCTGTACTGCACACACATATAGACGTGTATATGTTTTTGAAAACTAGAGCTTTCAGTGATTGGCTCGGCTAGCACCATCCTTAACAAGCTTGTTTTAGTCTATTACTTCAAATTAATTTTTTAAGACTAAAGCATTAGAGAGGATGTCTGCTGGGGCTGCAGTTGGAAAGACAAGTCTGAGGGCTAGTTTATGAAATAAAAACAGCACATAAGGGAAGAAAATTGCCTAAAGGAAACATACTTCTGTTTGAATAGCAGGCAAGAGGAAGGAGGAAACCTTGTTAAAAAAAAAACAAAAACAAAAACAAGAACAAAAACAAAAACAGGGAAAAATGTCCACATCCTCTTTAAATCTCAAACTGAAACTGAGGTTTTTCCAGTTTTAATATATCCTACACATTTTTCTTATCACGGTGGTTGACTTTTGAGAATTGCTGGTTAAAAAAACCTTTAAAATTGCCAGTGCTTTAGGGTTTGTGTCCTGCCCACTGATACTTGGGAGGTGGGGTGCAGTGATTGCTGTTGTCTCTTTTGTAGTTGCCTCTTTTGTAGCTGCACCCCTCCATTTCATGCATCTCATGTGGCACACGGTAGGAAAATGTCATTTTGAGTACAGCTTGGTGCACCCATTATACTTTGCAAGTCAAATTCCAAGTTCACAGAACATTCCCCAAAGGGGAGTTTTATTTGTAAGATAGAAAAGAATAAGAAAGCAGATGTGACAATCAGAAGATTGTCATCAATACTTTGGGACTGTATGTGCTGGTTCCTTTTCCCTTATCTTTACCTTTCCCTTTTCCTTTTTTCTTTTCTTGTTGATTTTTGGACTTTGAAAGCTCACCTTTTAGTTAATATCTAAAAGTAAATTATTATTTCTTAAACGAAACTGAGATTCTTCTGTGGTTCAAAGATCTGGAGGTTAAAGGAAACACTGTTCAATATCATGAGGTTCGTGCTATCACTGAGAAACAGGAAAGCTGAGCCTAAAAGTCTGTCCAGAGCCTGTAGCTCTGACTGTAATCACATCCTGACTCCCTTTGAAGAGATCCCTCATTTAGTCAGGTGCAAACAAAGCCGGTAGTATGGCACATTAGTGAACAAGGTTTTTCTAATAGAAATATTCATCTCGGTGAAAGGAAAATAGGAATGGCCACACTGATGTGATTTGTGTGTACAGACTCCCCCACAGGCTACTGTGAGCTGTGATTTTTGGACTTACACATACCTAAAATATTGTCAATGCAACCTCAGCCTCGAAAAGTGTGTCCTTTTTTTTTTTATTATTTTTTTTTCTCTGCTGGGCACATTGCCTGTAGTTATCCAGGATTTGTTTAGAACTGAAATCTCCAGCTTTCAAATTTACACCTCCATCCTCATGCTAAAGTTGTTATTCAGCTAATATACATCATGCATGTAATTCTTACCATGTCAAAACTAATAATTAAAACTGAATAATCATTAATATGCCCCTCCTGGTTAACTATATTCCAGAGCAAATGTCAAAAATTAGATAAGGACGCCATCAAAATGACCAGAAACTGGTAAGATTACTATTTTAAACTGACAAAGAAACCTTCCTAGAAAAACAAAACCTGTGAAGCTGCCTCCATGCTGCATCATGTAATCCTTTGTGGAAGAACTGGACAATCAGAGGAATTCCATGCCAGCTCAGAGTAGGTTTGTGCATATGCACATGTATGTAGAGTTACTTTAAATGTATACTACTCTCTCTCCCAAAGGTAAATTGGGAATCAGTTGAATAGGTTATTGTCAGTTGAGTGATCTTCACATTTAACTCCTTCTCTACAAAGTGACTGTGTTCAAAGTGGGACATGAATAATTTTTCCTGAAGTGATTAAAGAAAAAAATTGCTCAAAATTATGGCTATATAAATTTTTAAATTATGCTTAACAAAATAATTTCTGCTAAACCTCCCCTTTCCCATGCCCCCCAAAGAAAAAGTGCATTTGAAGATACAAAATGTCATTGAAACCCTAAGAACAAAAATATTTCAAACTGCTCTCTTGCTAGCATAGTATGGCTAGAGCAAAACACATAGTAGTGAGTTGGAATCATATCATCCTGAGCATCTGCACTACTCCTCCTTGGAGAGTGCGTACTAATCATCTCTCTTCATGGTCAGTAACCACATAAGGACAACACCAGACGATGCCAGTGGTTTTGGTCCTGTAGCATTTATATGCTTTCCTGCAAAGATAGTCATGCCAGATAATATTCGTCAACCTTGTCTTTGGTCTTCTCTCTTGATTGAGGCAGATGTTTATTTTCCATCTGCACTATATGTCAGTGCAACTGCAGCCTTCATCTGGCAAAGGGTGCCTGTAATATTATGAGGCCATCACATAAGCTGCTGGAAAGATTACTCTTGTGAATAAAATCAGTTTATAGCTAAAAACATTTATTCTTCATTTTGATAAGCCCTTAACAAATGAAAATTTGCTTCCTTACACTTTTGCCAAGCATAGGACCATGTTTATTTCTAGCTATATGGGTCACGAAGGATTCCCAGCTGTTAGATGGAGTCAGTTGTGCATTGCTGCACTCAACAACATCTGTTTCACAAAAACAGTATCCAGCTTTTAGCGCTCAAATGGAGGTTATACCATATGCCAGCAGACCACTTAGTTTTTACCTTGGGAACCAACTTTACACTAGTCAAGGTAACAGAGGAAGTACTGAGTATTTAAATGCTACCAGGCTTCAGTCACATCTTCATGTGCTCTTGTCATTTCCAACTATATATAGTAAAATTAGTTCCAAGCATATACCACAAGCTGTTCCTCTGTTTAATTATTAACTGGAAGAAAGTTTGTTTGCAAAACAGTTAAAATGTTTTTTGTGATAGACTCTGATGTTGAAAGTGGTGCCATAAGATGCTTCTGCAAATACAGAACCTTGTTAAAATGTCAAATAATATCAGCTATCAACAAAGGCAGATCAGGCTGAATACCCTTTAACTACTGAGCAGGATGTTAAAAAGCCATACTACTGTGGAACTCTTCAGAGCCTCACAAACCATTCAAAATGTCTGGCGGTGTTACACTACCAGGATGTTTTTGATTATGATTTATGTTGTGCTACCAACTGTCTGCTTTCCCCTCATTTTGTTTTAATCACTTAATGACTCTCTAGAAATAAAGTTTTAAAAATACGTATTTTTGACAGCAACGGATAAATTAGTTTGAGAGAAATGCCTCTGATGGGTGAATCATTCTCTAAGGAGACTACAAAATAATTTTATACCCTTAATAGTTGCAGGAGGACAGTTGTTGCTGGTAAACATTACATAGTATTGTATTGCATTTAGTGATACAGTAAAGCAGATTTGTTTGTCAATGATGCAAATGCTGCTGATGATGTTTTGTTGCACAATTCCTTAATGGCCAGTAAGATATTTTCAGTAGCACATGGATTAAATTTGTTGTGTACTCCAGAATAGCTACAAGACTCCCATTATGCTTGATTCTACCAAATTGTATCACTGAAAATGCAGATTAGGCCCATGAAGTGAATGAGATAGATTCTGTTAATACAGACAAATTTTCCTTGTATGCTTTTCAATTGACTGAAGTGAAATTATTCTTCATTTTAATGATGCAAAAAGCCAGTCATTGTTCTACAGACCAGTTTGCTTCAAGTCCGGTCCTTAGTTTGTAAAACTGAACAATAAGATGATTCAAGTTGCACTGAGAAACTGCTTGTATTTATTTCCCTGCCATTGCACAATCAAGTGAGTAACAGATTCATATAATCAAATACATTCTGTCCCGACAACTTCCAGGAGAGCAGTAATAAATTCACTTGTCCCATTGTAACTCTTCTGTGAACATCACATGTGCACAGCACAAGTAGCACCTGGTTTAGGCTTGTTTCTTTACTTGTCTTCTGAGCTGCACTATGGACATGCTTCACAGCTCTTCTTGTTCTTTTCTGCTGTTCACGCTTTTCTTTTGGATGAAAATGATGTGGTGTTTACATGCTGATATGGAGTTTACATCCTGATACGGAGCAAGGTATAACCAGAAAAGCAAACACCTTGGATAACAGATGCTCTAAGTTCCATTCTGCAGACAGTGCTAGAGTCTGACAAAGCCATGCTTTTGGGAAATGTGTCAATAAATCTACAAAACACAAACCAAAACTCCAAGTACACCAAGTCATAAATTATACTAAGAATTCAGGGGGCTCGTTCCCAAAAAGGACGCCAACAGAAAAACAGAAACTCAAGGGCAGATCAGAACATCAGAGGCTGCAAATTTGTGAATAAGATGATGTGACCTCATGGTTTAATTTATGTACCCTTTTGCAGAAAACATGTATTGAAACTTCAGAAGAATAGGTTTGGAAGTAAAAAAAGATTGCCTAGTTTTTAAATGCAGGTTGGTTACTTGAGATATAGAAAATGTTTCCAGATAGTTAGGTCTAAGCTACTTTAGCAAAACTAAAGCCAGAGGAGTGACATCCATTTATGCTGCATCAGGACAGCTTCTAACTATGGCTTTTGTTGTTTTTTTATTTTGCTCACTAAGGTCAGATATGGAATTAAGCAACTTCTGCAACAACACTTACTTAAATCACGGGTGGCAATTTGAGTTTTCAAACCCGTCTTCTGTTTCCAAACCTTGAAGAAATCATCCAGCTAAGAATAATCAATTCAAAGGACAGCATGAAAGACTTCATGCATTATAAAAACCAACAAATCCTTGAAATTATCAGTTCTATCCATTTATGATGGGAAAAAAAAAGTCCTCTTTCCTTATATTTTGAATATTCTTTTTCCTATCTTCACCAACATTAAGTTCTTTGGGGCATTGATGCCTTTCTGTTAAGTCTGTATCGTGACTGTGTTTGACTAATTCCACATTACAAGTAGTAACAGTTTAGTTTGTTCTTTCCTCAAGGGCTAAAATTACTAAGAGTTTAGGTTTCCCATTTTTGACACCAGCTATTTTCTGAATATTTACACCTTCCACAAATTAAAACAGGATTTTTATTTTAAAATTGAGTGAACTTTGCAGAAATTAATGGTACACTACCACTTTACAGATTTCATCTTAGAATGTACCTCATTTTTCAAGGAAGATGGGAAGTGTTTCTGTTTTTCAGTCTTCAGAAATTTATAAGCTGCTGGGAAATCTTCCCTTCTCTTCATTATTGTTTGGCATCCAGCTCAGTTTTGAAGCATTGGCCCTTGCTCCACTTGGAAAACATGAGGATTCATGGAGATGAAAATAGTACTGAGTTGTCTAGGGTGCTGTGAATATCACTTTTCCAAATGAAACAACAGCAAAAATTGTTCACTCCTCAATCCACAACCTTATCACAGATTTTTTTCCCAATATTTCTGACCAAGCATGCTGAACTTACAACAGTAACTCTGAACAGACAGCATAGAGAGGTGCTCCTGCCCCCATGGAAATAGGAAAGCTGTTAAGTTCATTAGACTCATTCTGGATTTTGAAACTTTACTCTTTCCTCCTTCTGAATCACTGCCAGGAACAACTCTTCATGTCCCTTTTCAGACCCTTCATTTCTACAGCACATTGTACAGCCTTGCCCCGTGCAAGAAGTATTGTGTGGATACTTTGAAAGCCCATCTTTGGTCAGGGGTTTCTGTGCTGCTGCTGCTGTAAAGACACGATGTCTCAAAGCTATCAGCTAAAAAGAGACACTCCTTATTTGTCCTCAGCAGGCAAAACGTCCGTGTTGATTCTGTGAGTCTCACTGAACACATAGTCCTAGACTGTCATTTCTCAGAGTTCAGCCTACTTCCCACAGCCTCAGCAGGTTGGCAGGAGGGCAGCAGGTGTGTGTTCTTTCCAGGACAGAGGGGTCAGAAAAATTATTTCTCAACCTTTTGGTGTTTCCACGGTCCTATTCTATGCTCTTTATACATTTCATCTACAAAATCAGTGATGACTGGCACCACCCGCTTCTGCCTCCCCATTAACTGCTTGCCATCTAGTCTTTATACTATGATTTTGTACTTCTGCTTCATGTCCCTTTCCCCTCTCCCCAATTTAAAACTCTCCACTGGTTTTATTTAAGCTTTCCCTAAGCCTAAAAGTTTGGTGAGCTATTCTGAACAAAATATATTAAAAAACAAGCTGGTTTTCCAGGTGGGTTTTCCCAAGCTCTCACAGCTCCCATTCAAGTAAAGTTTTTACAGTTACATCTGTGCAAACAGTGAAAACAAATACAGTGTAATGGCACGGAGCTGAAGGAAGTTAAGTGCACCTCTCCACCTGCCAAGGCCCAGATGTGGGAAATAACATGGCACAAAGACCCCAAATATTGGGACACAGAAAAATTATTGCTACAGAAGGCTTTGGTACTATGTTAATTTAATTTCTTGAGGCATAATCTTTCCTGCAACCATTGTTTTCCCATTCCCGCTGCAAGCAGTTTTAGCACCAAGCACGAGGTAAGATTTATAATGTCTCTAAAAGCAGAAATGAGCAAAATGTTTGCCTGCAAAGAAGAATGTCCGTCATTAAGAGAGACCATAAAGAGAGATGTTTATGTCTATTACCAGAGAAAGGCAAGACATAACTTACAGCAGAACTTACTGCTTTAGAGAGTTTGGATGTTTATTAAGAGAGTGAAAGAAAAGTCTGCTTTCTAAAATTTTTGAGATTTTCTAACCTCCCTCCAGCCCCCCTAAAAAGAGACCAGTAACACTCACACTGAATCTCTTTCTCTTCATAAATCCTCTTATTAATTCTTACCAAGTGATACTATGTGGCACATAGAGGCAGTGTTGTTTCTTAAAGATGTTTCTCAAACAGAGAAATCTCTTGTTAACTCTAGACACTTGTATCTACTAGACAGGCACAAACTGACATTAACTAGAGATGGTGAAAGCCTGGAAAGCTTCTGAGGTGTACTGGACCCTGCACATCTTCTCATACTGGGTCAGGCCACAGCTCTGTTCTATCCAGTACATGATCCTTAATAATAAACATGACAATCTTAGAGCATGCACAGCACAACACTGCCTCGAATACACTCCTATTTTTGTGCAGTCTTACATAGTTTATGGGCTGGACAAGCCAGTCACATCTTTCCATTTAAACAGCCCTATTTTTACACCCATGCACAGAGTCTATGATACCCTTTAGATATGAGCTCTATGATTAAATTAAAAAAATAATGTATTTTTGTTTCCTTGCTTGATTATGTACTTGTTTTTATATTCAAGAAACAATTACTAGTTGTTCCCAGTTCTCCATCTCCATGATACTTGTAACTTTACAGACTTGCCCTCAAACTTTCCTTTTCCAAACTGAGGGGAGTTGAGTCTATTTAATCCCTGTTCATGAAGGAAGCCTTTCCCTATCCTTCTTACCCCATTTTCACACTCTTCTTCTGCAGCTCTAAGTAATACAAGAAAGAATATAGATGGTACTGTAATAAGCAAGTCTTTTTAAATGCCAGCAACATCTGGATGAGTAGAAAAGGCAAATGAAAATATAGAAATGCCTTGTATTTACCTTCTGACAACACAGGCAGTTCACATCTGCCAAATTAGGATTGGTAATGAGGTCATGTCCCCTTGTATTTCTGTAGGGAAAATTCTGTTTGTTTGATTTTGCCCCAGCTATTTGCTATATTTTAAGAGTTATCAAGGGGAAATAATCTGTTGGTCTCGTAAGAGTGAAATCCAGTGCATAATAGAAATTATATTAAATCCTGGACTCATCTTTCTTTTGTCAGCTTATGGTAGATGGAAGAATTGGACAAGAAAGGTGTTTAGATTTCAAGTGTAAGGATTTGTTTTCTGTCATGTTACTTCAGTCTCAGGATATTTTTAAGAAGGGATATTTATCAAGTTGCAATGTAGGTTTTAATTGTCTCTGCCAGAGGAGGATAAAGGAAATTGATGAAATAGAACACCAAATGTGGGAGAAAAATATAGCAAATGCCTTCACATAGATACTGCTGTGTCCAAGTTATTTGACTCTTTAATTTGGCCAACAGCTGACTCACTATAGTATTTTTCTGTGTTTGTTCCTAACCACATCTGGGAAAATTTTATTCTTTTCATGTGACTAAAGCTTCATATATATGATCAAATAGTGTTGAAATTTATGAGTAAGAGATTAATAACTTACATAGACAGGATCATATTACACAAATAACAAACTAATACAAGAAAGGGTAAATAAAGGGTATTATTTAATTATTTAATTGGGGTACCACTAAATGTACATTAAAATACGTCCTTTTATTAGTGGGTACTGTGCAACCAAGCAAGTGTTCTCCATTTGTATTTAGCTCAGAAGTTGTCCAATTCTATTTGAAAAAGCAGAATGTTTCAGAGAAACGATTTCTGTACCTAAAAGCTTGTAGCTTTCTCAGTGACTTGTCTCAATGACCAGATCTGCTGCTCTGATGAGAGATATTACTGCTACTTGTGAGCCATGACTTGTGCATGTCCTTAAACCTCTGTGGGTAGTGATCAGCACTAATTCTATCACTTGTTTTGCTGATAATTTTAAAGGTTGTTGATTGCATACAATTCTCGTGTCCCCAACATAAGAGGGACATGGAACTGTTGGAGCAAGTCCAGAGGAGGGCAACGAAGTTCGTAAGAGGACTGGAGCACCTCCCCTACAAAGATAGGCTGAGAAAGTTGGGGCTGTTCAGCCTGGAGAAGAGAAGGTTGTGTGGAGACCTCATAGCAATTTTCCAGGATCTGAAGGGGGTCTAATGGGAGGCCATAGAGGGGCTCTTCATCAGAAAATATAGTGATAAGACAATGAGTAATGGCTACAAATTGAAAGAGGGGAAATTTAAGTTAGATATTAGGAAGAAATTTTTTTTTCTATGAGGGTGGTTAGACACTGGAACAGGTTGCCACATGTTGTGGATGCCTTATGAGCAGTGCTCAAAGCTAGGTTGAATAAGGCCTTGAGCAACCCGGTCTAGTGGGAAATGTCCCTGCCCATGGCAGAGGGGACTGGGACTTGATGATCTCTAAGTCCATTCCAACCCTTTAACATTCTATGATTCTATGATTAACAGATGCAGTTGAAGGAGAATGTACAGTATTTGAAAATCTGTTCTTTTACCTCCAGCTCACTGATCTGAATGCAGACTGAGAGTGCTCACAGTCTAACAGCTGTTCAGTGACCTATGTGATATGCTTTGAGTGTTCAGATTTAGGTTTTGCAAAGTCCTAAAAATAACCTTCTTTTTGCCATCCACCTGCTCCATTGCCACAGCCTGCACGCTTGGGGTGTTTGTTCAGGCATGTTAAACATGCTTTTTTGTACCTCCATGAAAACAAGCTCTTTAGGTAATTATTATGTCAAATGCAACAATAAGGGGAAGAATACAGATTTATCTGATCATGACAGCAAACTCTATTGTCTAGAGCTATTACCAACCAGTAAAGTACCAGTCAGGATAGCGGGAGACAGGGACTTCCTAAATATGGAATTGCAAAGAAGTTCTCTACTGTCTTGATATAATTTTTCAATGCCAACTAAGAACTTTGTCCTAATTTTGAAAATAATTCATGGTTTAACCCCAAGTTGCATCAAATTTGCATCTATGAATCCTGCTGACAGCTAAGCTCTTTGGAGACTACACTGACCAGAAAGCTTAGAGTGAAGCTGGGGACACAGTGTTCTCTGTTCAGGGCATCTGGCTAAGGAACAGCATTCCAGAGGAAAACAGCATTAGGAAATGTTGAAAAATCCATGTGAAAGCCTTTCAGCCTTAGAAATAACAATGCACAATTTGAATGCCTTTCGCACTCTCCATCTCAAATTCTTATCTCAGAAAGCCATACCCCAACAGAGTTTTGGCCTTAAATGTATTGGAAATTCCCTGTGCATTTTGCTACTACAAATGCCTTCATATAGTACCATGACTTCTGGCAGCAATACAAAACTCTAAGGCATACAGAAGAATTAGTGTTGTGCTTCCCAGGACATTGAGAGGGCAGGTGGTACAATTGTACCAGGACCTACAGGTTTACACAGAGGTGAGCAAAGACAAAGGCAAGTGACATTCAAGTTGGTCAGGTATTTTTTTCCTCGTGCCAAGGCACATGCCAGCCCCTGGTGCTTGAGGTTATTTGGGGAAGACAGTAGTTTGTGCTGCCTATTGAAGAGGTTTACATTATCCTCAGTTCAATTTCCAGGGGATGTTACTATGTGCCTGGCAGGACTAGGAGACAGTAAAAGGATTAAAAATGCAACTTTCCTTAAAACATTCATGCAAAATCTGTATGTACCTAGTTGAATGCCTAAATCACTTAGCCTTTCTGAGGATTATATAACTATACATTTTCCTTACACAACACTATTTCAAGGAGATTTCCTGAAAAGGGTGGCTATCCAGAGCCCATCACACAGGAGCATTAATATATTAATAGTATCTGTTTGTATAACTGGGAAACAAAGCTGTGGGGTGTTATTCAATCAAGTGATACTAGACAAGTTAGAAAATGCTCACAGTATCATTTTGAAATGCTTTGATTATGGAAGTGTTTGTAATGTAATGATGTTGCCACTAAATCCCTGGTACGTGATCATACCATGCTCATACAGATGCCTTGAGGACACCATGGGCATGTATTTTGTAGGCAGTAAGACTTCACAGGTACTCAGAATTAGATGGGTTTTGTTGTCTCGAGACAAATTATTACTAAAGCAACTGATTACTAAAAAGAAGAAAAAAGTCTCTTCCTATTGTTGGTGTTGCCCCATTCACCAAAGGTTCTCAGCCCTTCATTAGTGCAGAGGCACACAAGCAGTGGTTGTGAAGTTTTTAACAGCTGCGGGGGTAGACTTCACAGAGCAAAAGTAGGAAGGAAGAGGTGGCTAGCGAACAAACCTCCAGAAATCTATGCAATAAAAATGTTTCCAACCATAACCTTAAAATAATAACTATGCTGTTCATAAGGCATTACAGCCAATAGCTCATGCTCTGTCCCATTGCATCATACACTTGCATCCCACTGGTAATGACTTGTTCTTTGAATTGCAATTAACCTATTTAAGACCAATTAAGAAACAGATCTTGAATAGGCCTGCAGTATTACAGCTCAGTACTCACAGAAGATGACAATGATGTTTTAATTAAATATGGGAGCAAAAGGTCTCAAACTGAAGCTTACAGCTAACTAAGCAGCAGTCATTTGGTTACTGAACAGGCAAGGAGCTTTACGATCTCCTTCCACATGGTTCAGCCTCCATAGCTCTCAAGTTTGCTTAAGGCTAAATAGCTTTCCTAATCTATTATTGCACAGAAGAAGTCCCTCCCGCCCCCATTTTCCAGATCGCAGTTTGGTATGTTTTAACAGACTACGATAATCCCTTGGCTTTTGCAGGGCAAGAATATTGCTGATAAAGTGATTTCATTTAGGCAAATTAACTCTGTTAGTTACATGAAAGATTGAACACTGTTATCTTATGCCGGTATGTGCAAAGTCTCATAAGTGCAAAATACACATCGAGGGCCAATTTCACATGAAAAACTCCTGATAGTATAAGAGCTGGTTAATATTTCTGAATTATTAAGTCTGACAGCATAATCATGCTTTTTTGTTGTTTAGGCTGTTGATACCAGATGTTTAATGCACAATAAAATGTGGTAGTGTAATAGGAGGCATTTTAAGGAAATGCAATTTTGGAAAACGAAGAAACTAGTTGGGGGTAATTTAAAGCATAAAAACAGATGCTGGAATCTGGAGCTGCTTTAGTTTCAAATTAGTGAATTTTCAAAAAAAGTGGAAGCCTTCTCTCTGGAAACCTATAGATATTCCCAGTCATTTGCTTTTCTCTCCTGGTGTTGCTGTGTCCAGTTTAGGCCGGGAAGTCAGGTTGAAGTATTGAAGTGTTGATTCCCACTATCACGTGGTGTTCAACACTGTCCTTGCCTTGGTCACTACAAACATGAAGGAGGTATCGCTCCCACTTTGTCAGAGGTGATTGTTCTGCATCTGCTGGTTATTTAGCACATGAGGATTACAGGGCCAAGTGAAAAGCTTGACTGCAATGTTCTTCCTGGTTTAGTATTGGATTCTAAGAAAGACTTGCAGGTGTTTTCAGGGACGCTTGATTTAAATTTGGATGTGTATTAAGTTGCTTATAAAAGTTGGCTGAATTTAGACAACATGGTGCTTTTGTTAACTACTATATATTGAGGTTACTAAAAGTACTGCACAATAGGATAAAGAGTATTATATATTTATTTAAAATATATATTTCATAAGATATATCTACGTGTATTCACTGAGTTGCACATTAAATACTAGCTCCATATGGAAGTAACAGACAATAATCAGTACTAATCAGTATTTTGGGACTGCTGAGTCTAGTAACATAACTGTGCTTCCTTTCTTCTTGCTGCTTCTTTTGACACCAGATGTTTAAAGCACAGTAAAATAGAACCTTAATGTTCTCTGTAATTAATGGGTGAGAGCACAGAAGTAAATACAGGCAGGTTGCATTTCTATTAAGATGTTGTCATATAATTTATGAGAGAAAACAGATGTTCCTTTAAACAATTTTCACTTGGTGTGCCTGGAATTCCCCTTGAGAAATGAAAAGTTGTGGGAATTTTCCATGACATAAAGGAGTGAGTTTCATTCTTAAAAAATAATTGTTATTGTACACAGCTGCAAACTTTATCACGGCAAGAGCCATTCCAGTGTCATTATACATCTCCTTGTACAATGCAAGAGGTCCAGATCAACTCAGGGTAAGAGTGAAGTTACAGGAGATTAGGTCTGTCCTGATTTCTGACTATTTAACATCTTGAGTTGGGGTCTTTTTTTTTTTTTTTTTTTTTTTTTTAAATTCACTGCTTCTTGTTGCCTCCAGTAAGCAGCTCTGTCAGATCTGCTTTGACAACCATCTGAATGCAACTGGTATTGCGACTGTCTTCACTCGCCCTGATTTTCAGAGAACAGCTGCTGAGAACTTTCTAATGACTGGGCGTTTTTTAAGGCATCAAAAGACATTCACCCAAAAGAAAGAAACTGGATAGGCCTTAGTTCAAATGAAGTTTGGGTCATTGACTTAATGGCCCAGAGCATCACATCTTCAAAGACCTTGCAAATATTTTCTAGCACAACATCCTTCACAAGTGAAGAAATTGTTTTCAACCCCTAATAAAGTGTGGAGACAATGAAGGAACACAGTGAGAAGCTACCCAAGTAGAAGGGAGGCTCAAACCAGAACTCAGGGCTCAAACAACGCATAATATTCTTGCAGCTTTTCTATTTATCTCATATCAGCTGAATGGCAATATCTGTGAATACATGCTTAGTCCAAGGCAAATGAAAGCTTAATTAGCCTACTACAGCCTGTGGTAAAAGAGATGGCTTAGACTGTGCACAACAATGTTCCTCTTGTCACTGGTTTTCTAATCCTGCGTTTAGGCCTCTCAACCACAATTTGTAAAATACCCAAGTAGCTAGTCAATGTATTTGCTATAATTTGCTAAATTAGGATAAATCTTCCATTGCCTTCTCTTCTGATCACTGGTCTCCCCCAGCTTCAAATGATGTGACCAGAAGCTGCTGCCATGTATCCACGTCAATAGGCAGGACAGTAGGAAGATACTGAGCATTTCTTGCTCAGCACTGTTCCAGAGCAAAACAAAGATTCAGGAATAGATCCTGGATTTAAGATTGTCGCATTATCTCATTTCAAATTAAAATAAGCTTCCCTAATCTTTCATTGCACAATCTGGTAATATGTTTTGTAAACAGATGTGTAGTAGACAGCTGTTTTGTTTAACAACCAACTGAGAAAACCAGCCCCCTGCATGTAGTAAATAAACAGATGAAATGTTAGCTTTAGAATTGCTTCTTTCAGAAACAGCAGCCTGAAAATATTGGTGGGGCCACAGCTAGCCATGTCTCTTCTCCTTAGCAATTCACATTCCTGTTCTAGAAAACAGGTGAAGTTCTCTGTTGCCAGCACATGTGAATGAAAAGCGTGAGCCATCCACTCACTGTTAGTTTAGCTTATACAAATATGATTAAAAAAAAATATAAAAATTGTGGAGTTTTGGTGAAAAATCGCACTAACGGACTACTTATAAACATGAATTGCAGGAGGAAGCGCAGATATGAACCTCATTTGAACCAACAACACCCACCTGTCAAAATCCTACTAAGTAACCACAGGATTGCAACAGCTTTTCCTGCTTCGAGTCACTTAGCACAGTCAGGTCAAAGCATCTGGGAATTTCCGTTGATCCGTTTAGGAAATTCTCTTTTTTGCTTTCTCTGGTAGGGAAAAAAATAAAGAAAAATCCATTTCTGTATGGTTTTGTGGATTTGACTTTTGTTTCCCTCATTTTTAGTAGTCCTGGATTGGTAGAATGTCTGAAACATCTTTCCACTATGCCTCCATATGGCCGAAATTAAAAATGAACATCTGTCAAAAGTAACTTACTATTTAATGAAGAATCAGAATACCAGGACAAAAAAAATATAGTCTCTGTTCGTTTTTCACAATAAAGACCTAACTCTCCTGGCAGACCGGTCAACTGAGTGTTGTTCTCATTAAGTTGTATGACTCCCACAGTGTCAATGAATTATTTGACATTACCAAACAGTGGAAAGAAATATTTTTTTTGAAATGTGTACAAATACATATATGTATATTTATTTGTATAATACATTGACTATTTAATATGATAGATATTCTCAGTTCTAAGTTCAGGATTGCCAGAAATAATTCATACAGGGTTATTGTATTAAGAAAAATTCTTTAAAAGCATGGAATTTTTTCAAGTATTTTTTTCTTTTTTAAGAAAAAAAATAATTTAAAGGAAAAAACCCAAAACAAACAAACAACCCTATATCTCACAATAAGCTCCATGCAAATCAATGAGTTAAGATAGAAACTCCCCTCAGGAGGAAGGAACACTAAAAATACCCTGAAACTGAAGTCATGATGGTTCCTTTGCTTGGAGAAGCATGTCAGTCTAACAGAAGTGTTCTCTGCAGCTTCCCTAACCCCAGCTGTACTTTTCAAGGATATAGATAACTCTGATGATAAGCCAGGCTGGCTCTACAGAGCACTTTGTTCATTCCCCAAAAGATCTGCTGCTCGAGGACTTGGTGTCAAGATAACTTACCTTGCTTTGCTTGCTATGCCCCGGGAGACTGAAAGAACTCCTGCTCCCAAGAGCTTTCATAAGAGATGTGTTTTTTAAAAGTCTGTTTAAAGTCAGGTGGTTTTGTGTATTTCCCTTCAAGAGGACTGTTCCTGACAGTATTTATTTATTTCCAGAAGGTTTAGGTCAATATGCCTACTGTATTGATCATACAGGCAGATCCTGATCTCAGTTAGGCTGGAATACCGTAAATGAAGTCACTCCAGGTTTAAACTTGCACAGTGCTGCTCAGAATGTAGCCCACAATTTTGTTGTGTGCGAGGTAATCTTCTTCTATGTGCTCAGGGAGATATATGAGAGGGAACATAAAGCTTGTTCAGTGTTATGGTTATTATTTGTCCATTGCACATAGGCTCTACTCTTCATTTGTTCCATTGATGCTGTGCTGTCCATATAGACACAGTCACAAACCACCACGGAGAGAACGCCTCACAGAAATCAGGAGACACATTAAGCTTCCACGGCTCCTATTGATTTTAAAGGCTTTTAAAAATTACCATGCCTGAGGATGAGGCATGTTAATAAGAGTGTAGGCTGTGTTGGTTTAGAAACATAGCTAAAACACTAACTGGTCATGAAAAACTCACTTTTCTTTAACGGAACTAAAATTTAATGACAAATCTCCCTCCCTCAGAAAACAAACAAACAAACAGACAAGCATGTTTACACATTAAATATGAAGCTGAGGTGAGAGGATAAATGGTTTGTGTCAATGTCAGGAGGAGGAAGGCACTTTATCACAGTGGCAGTTCAGCCAGGTACGAACAAAGGTTGTCTCGTTCAAGAGCAGATTTTGTATACATTGTTCCAGAACAAATGATGATACCAGACAGCAGAACAAAGCATTAAACAAGACACGTAGGAGCAAGAGGAGGAGGTAAACAAGTGAAATGAAGAAAAAAAACACTGAGTGAGAATTTTTGGGAGAAAGAAAAAGTATTGCTGGCAATCAGCCGTGGTGGGACTTAGTTCCATCTTTAAACACCTAAAGCTTAGGCTTTTGTAGGTGTTTACATATGCTTTTGGTCACCAGCTCCCCTTGGGGCTCAGTGGAGGGCTATGCTGAGTGGAGCCCAGAGCAATTGATGATAATGCCTGTCCATTTAAAGATAACTGTCTCCATTTACCATAATGGGAGTTTAACTATCCACCTTATCAGTAGGCACCAGTAGACATATTCATCTTTGCACACTAAACACGCCAAAGTGTCCTGATCTTGAACATTATAGGCTCTGTTGAAATGGGAGGTGATGATGTTGCAGGAGTCAAGCTGAGATGTGGCACTACAAGACAGGCAAACATAACATTTAACCAGAGGAAAGTAGAGGATGGGGAAGGAAGCTGTAACCTTGAAACTGGCTAAAAGCATGGAGGAACTGTGTCTTCTTTTCTTCCTCCCACCCTACAGTGAGAGGAAAATCAGGTGAGGTAGCCTGTGCTAAGGACACTGAAAGGAATATCAAAATGTCCATTTAGTGTGGTTTCAACTTACAGACACAGATATATTCCAGTTAATATATATGGACAAGTCAACCCTTAGAAGCATTTCTGCTGCTAGGTATTAAGGGAAAAAACAAAACCAAAAAAACCACAAACCAAATCTAATATCATTAATATGAAAAAAAAAGTGACTTTTATACTTTAGTGCTATTCCTACTTCTTATTTCTCTTCTGCAGCAGTGCCTGTGAGAATAAGGGAATGGTGCACATTCAGAGGTTGATGGTAAACAGAGAGGATAGTCCTCAAGGTTCTTCATTAGTGAAGAATATATCACATTTTCAGATAGCACTTTTGCTGAACATGCTAGGCCATCTGCTCATGAGGCTTTTGGTTTCATTTCAGACACAACTGGCTTTAGCCCATCTCTAGCAGTGAATAAAAAGAAAGTTTCTAAAAAATAAATTACTGTCCCAAAACACAAATCACTTTTTGCAAATGTTATGATAAAGTTTCCAAGCAATGTAAAGGGGGCTACCATATGTGCAAACCTCTGTGGACTGGTGAGGAGGGAGATATTCCCTCTGTAGCTCTCTGTGGCCATGTCTATTTTAATTTTAATTTTTATATACCAGTATTAAAATTTCTATTTGTTCTTCTTTTTTGTTAGTCACTACTCAAAACCACTTTTGCACAGTTTAAATACCCAGGTTTAACAACTGCTTTTCTTTTTCAAAGCAAAATGTTAATTTAAACAATCCTAAGAATGCAGCAAAAAGGGCAATTATTTCATGTTGGTTGGAAGCTATTTATGGGCATTTTCTATTGCTGCCTCTCACTTGAAACAGGACTATCCTCCACTCAAGATCAGGTCAGGTGCGATGTTTTCCAGCCACCTGCTGAAGAACTCCATGGGTGGGATAAACTGATTTCTCTGTGTGTCCTCTACCACGGCTGCATTACTCTTTGGTTTCCTAACAACCAACCTGAGCATCCCAAGCCACAGCTTAAGTTTACTGTTTGCTTTCAATAAAACAATGTAATGCAGAGGGCCAGCAAAACCTGTAAGAACAATTCAAGCATCAGATAAACTTGATCAACAGAAGTCAGGTAGAACCGAAGTGACACAGGTTTTGTCTGCCCATTGGAACTAAAGGCTACACCTCCTGCATGTGGCACTTCATTGATAATTCTGCACCCACAAGCATTTCCACCTTGTGAATAGCATCAGAAGGGATCATCAGAGGAAATCAACTTTCTGGTTTTGTCCTAGTGTTAGTTAGTCCTTTTCAAAATGCCATACATAAAAAAGAGAGGCTGACTGAGGCATTCCTGCCACAGGAAAAGACAGCAAGGAACTGCTGGGTGTGTTGCTGTTGAGTATTACCGGTAACTTGTTTTAAAAGGCATTTCCTGAATGATTTGGTAGATAAGCACTCACTGCTTTATAAGTTTACACCAGAAATTTGACATAGGTGATTTATACAGATTTATATAGTAATCTGTACATAATTAAAAATGGTGTTTGTTGTTCAGCAGCAGCCTCCTGACACTTGAAGAGCAGGTGTTTTGTTGACATTTTAAGATCAGGATAGTCTTTGAATCTGAAATTCTCTCTCAGTGCAATAGCCTGCTGAGTGCCAAACTGCAGCACTGAAAAGCTTCTTAGTAAGGGAGGAGAACAGTGCAGGCTGTGCTTTGGAAAGACACTTGACTTGTTTTGATTGTTTTGAGTAGTCTGGAATCTAGTGTCATGTGGTTTTGAACCTATATTACCTCTTGGTCAAAATATGCACTATCTGTGCTAGGCAGCTGTTCATAGAGGAGTAACATCAAATAAATTAGTGGACTTGACTGCTCAGTCTAAGCTGAAGAATTATGGCTCTTGATACTTTGGATCAATCTGAATAACCCAATGGTTGAAGCAACTTGCCAGGGAAGATATGGCTCCCTCTGTGCAGCACTGTTTGCTAAGATGTGTGGTAAATCTTGCATAGCTGTGACCTGTGTTGTTGCCTTTTCATGAATGCACAGAAGAACTTCAGCCTTGAGGGCCACTGATCTGGCACCTTTGCAAAGCACAATGCTGGACCAGACCCAAAGATTTAAGGTGGAGCGGAGGCACCCAGCTCCCACATGGAGCAGCTCTTTGCCAAGATGTTGGAGGCATAATACTGGTGCACTTTGGACTCACATGCTCAAAGCTAAGTGTAAGCAGAAAATCTTTCAAGAGAAAGTCTAAAGGTCAAGTGTTTAGCAGGATCAGACATTTCTAAAACCAATAATTATTATACATAAATGTATTCTAAATATTACAGTAAAATCAGGTGTTTGGAAAGGACTACACCATCTCACTGTTCCAAGCAGAAGCACAATTCCCCTTCAAAATAGAAGGAGACAGCCTTTACACAAATTATGCTGTAACCAACATCTGCAAGGACATAGTCACTTACACTACTGCTTTTGATAAAAAACTGATGCCTAAAAAAAAGAAAAAGAAAAGAGTAGAGCACTTGTGATACCCAGTATGATGATACCTACTTTTCAGAGTTCTGGATCATAGCCCCAGTATAGTTGTATTGGAGATGAGAGAGACACTCTCATGTATACCAGATCATGAATGACCTGATTGTTGCCTCACTCCATTTGCTGTCCTCCAGAGCAGAAACATTAGTCAGGAAAGGGAAAAGTTACTTTTGTAAACACTTTCAATACTAGTCCTTATTTTCTATTTGCAATAACTAACACTAATTGTTAAACACTGAGTGAATGAGAAGTACCAGAGTTATTCATATGTTCTAGGTACACTTTCAGAATCTCTCCTTCAGCCCATTCCAGAAGACAAACAGCTCACTTGAAACTCAACGTGTTGCACTGCCAGTAAATCACACCATAAAATGTTTTGCTCCAGTGTTAATCAAAATTCTCTTTTTAAATAAAAGTGAATTGAGACATTTGAATTTTATTTAGTAGTTATATCATTCCCTGAGGTTTTGCTCACAAACACGATATGAAGGCGGATACCATTGTAAGGAGAAAATATTTGCCTAATATTTGACTTTCTGTAGACTTTTAAGGGCAAAATTTTAAGATTTGGAAAAAAAGAAAAACCATTTAGCAATTCCTGCACATATTTTACTACTTTCAAAATTATTGAGATAGGAACTTACAGAAGTATCAATTTTATTTTAATAGGTGATAGAATAATATGCCATTTCCCAGCAGATGAATAATTACACTATTAGATTTTTCTGCTTCATGAAGATTTCCCCTGACTTTGGTAGCAGTTCTAAATGTGAAAGATGTATAGGGTCAAGTCCTTGGTTTTGTTTTCAGAGCTGAAATAGTATCTGTTACAAGCGCAAAATTTTCAGCAGATGCCTCTGACTATGTTACTGAACTTCAGTAATCTCTCCATTTGAGTTCATTGAGACCATTCAGGCTTTTAAGGATAAGCATGTGCTTAGATTGGATGAAGATCAACTTTTTTTTCTAAACATATATATAATGAACTTAAACATTTATAGAATGAAATGTTTGATTGGGATACTTAAGCAAGTAACCTGATAAAAACAGATTCTTTAAGCAAATCAATTTTTTATTCCACCCCAAAGGCTAAGCACTGGGCTAGAAATCTAAATGCAAATAGAAATAAACTATAATTTTCAGAGGCACAAAAGTTATCAGGAATTTTGTTCCACTAGATAGATATTTCCTTTACTTTTCTAAAGTTAATTGTAATTTACCTAGAAAAAAATGCACGGTATTCTAGGGATAACTCCAACATAATATCACAGAGATGTAATTAAGTGTAAAAGAAATGAATTCAGCAGAAAATGATTGTGGTGTCATTATGTTTTAACCAGCTTGTGTCTGGGGCAATGGTGAATTCTTTAAGTTATGAGAAAAAGCAATAGGAAAGACTTTTTTTTCAATTAAATGGGACCTTTTCCAAAATAAGGAAGGAAATATGATCATTTATATTCTGAATATATAGAAGTTTGAAATTTACATGGGCCTGTTAAAATACATATATCACCATTTAGTGCTTGTGAATATAATACAAGAGCATAATGGATGTTGGGATTGCACATCTTTGAAGCTGATGCAACCGGTTACTAACCTTCACAAGTTCTCCTCCTACAAAAGTTTTATCTATGATGCTTCTCTCTGGAGTAATGAGAAGGAAAGGAAGTCACAGCCTAAACCCCAGAAATTGAAACTGGGGAAACTGGGGAAATGGAGGGTACCGTTAGGTACTGTGTGCTTCTGGAAGTAGAAACCAACTGTGATACCTGAAAATGTCCCAGAACAGGTTGGCTGGAGCTCTGAGCAACCTGATCTAGTTAAAGGTGTCCCTGCTTATGGCACGGGGGTTGAAACTGGATGATTTTTGAGGTCCCTTCCAGCCCAAGTCATTCTACGATTCTATAATCTGCAAATGAGAAACAGTCCGAAACATCAAGCAGAGAGCAAAAGCAGGAAATAGTGGACATGGCAGAAGAAAAACGTAATGGCTAGAGGAAGGTTTGGAAATGCAAACATGGAAACATCCAATTTTAGTCTGAGCTGGAAATCAGGCCTTTGCTCTCTGTGGAGAAATGGAGTTGCATCACATTAAGGAAATATCTTAACCCGTTCAGCACCAATTTTCCAAGGAAAAATAAAATCATAAGATTACTGATGTCTTTCAAGGGAAAACAATTATTTTACTTTTTAAAATACTTCTTTTCTGTTCTAGGAATTGATTACATTTATAATAGCCATTTATTTGGTTGAGGTTTAAGAGCTCCATTTTGGCCTGGTTTTGCATGAGCATGTGTGATATGAACAAAAGGCTCTGCTGCTTTGGTTAAATGACTCAGATCTGCATCTGAAAAAATATTATGTTGACTTCTCCATCATTTGCAGAATATAACTCAAAGTATGAAACCATCATTTGAATTAAAATACAGGTAGGTCCACACATTCAAACATATTCCCCCACAAGCACAACATTACACTTTTTTTGCAGGTTTTAACTTGCATTGAACAAGATATTAAACAAGAAATTAAACAAGAGGCATGTTTTCAGAGACTATTTTTTAAAACCAAAGCACTTTTCAAAGACAAGGGTTTCTAGGTGCAGCCAGTGTTTCTGCTTAGGAATTACATGCTCTCTCCTATTTTGAAAGCTTGAATTCATAGGGCTATATCTACTTTTCTATTCCTGCATCATCTTCTACCAGCATCAGTTCTGCCTATGGAGGCGGCACCCAAGAAAGTATCACCTCCTGGAGGCCAAATTGAGTACATATGTAGAGAGGATCTCTGGTGACTTCCAACATCATAATAAAGTACGAGTATCATAGTAAATTTGAAAGCCTCAGTTTCAACTTAGCCTGTGAGAAACCTGAAGAGTAACTATGAGCATGCGCTGCCTGCATGCCTATTTCCCACCCCTATTTTTAAAGGATCTTGCTTGCTTTGCTCTTTAGGGGGAAACTGCAATAATGGAAAATTTGGGGTCTCATTTTAGGCCTGCCTGAACTTAGTCTATCCACGCACAGAACATTAATTTGGAAAAATTGTTTATTTAGGATAGAGTCCAAAGTACAGACTCTACCCCACACTCCACCCAGTTTCTCTAATCAGAACACCGCCCATAGGTGTGCCCCACGCACAGGGAGGTATACATTTAGCAACCCCAGCAGCTTTACCAGCCAACTTCAGGCTTTGACAGATTTGCAGCACAAGATTACAATCTGACTGGCATAATGATGGACCATTAGCCTATGCCCCAGGCCTGACATGATGTCTCTGGTGCAAAAACCTACATGGCCCATGAATCAGCTGAGTCTTGCTCCTTAAATGTCAAAGGACTCATTCAAATTTGGTTTACTTTGATAGGGCAACTGAAAACTGATGGATCAGGAGCTGATTCAAGGGCAAATCAAATGGCTTCACCTCAAGAATGGGAGAGCGACAAAGGTCCCATATAGGGGGAAAAGAACAGCTCCAGGTTTTAATCTGCCAGTGCACTTAGAGATTCAAAACACTTCTCTATAGGCTTCAAACCAAGAGATTCCCAAGGAGAAGAAACAGAGAATAATGGAAAAGAAAGAAGCAGTGTACAAGCCATCTTGAAGTGTATCTGATTTGGTTTTGAAAGTCAGCTATAAAAAGTGCTGAGTAATATCATGAACCTTTAATTTAACTGATTGCATATTAACTCTGAACAACGGACTGCTAAGCCAAGATTTGGACTCTCCAAATATGGTTTGAATTTACTGTACTACAATGTTTTGCCTTTTGTTTTTCACAGTTAGGCTTACTTCAAATTATTAACTACAATAAAACATGAACTCAAATCCTTTAAATAATATTTTAATAATGACATCACTGATCACCAAAACCACTATCCGAAGTAATATCAGAGGAACAAGTTATGCAGTAAGTTAACAAAACCCAAAGAATACAAATTCATCGCATTTAAAGACATGGTTGAAAAAATATGTAGTACTAATATATGGATAACTGTGGTCCAAAAATGACAAATAAAACAAAAAACTAGTTGTGCAGCAGTATAATTAGCACCATGGGATCCTAATCAGCTTCAGTCTAAGATATCAGGATTTAGAAATCCTGTCACTGAGTCATGTTATTTAAGTCACATTTCAGGTCTATATGAGCCTTTTTTCTTTGAATCCTTATTTGTTAGTGGCAGTTCTTTTCAGTGTGAGTGTGAAAACACAAGCAGGCATTCAAAACTTGTGCATATATCCCCTTTTTTACATAAAACATGATTTTAGTTGATAATTACCCTGTGTTTTATTGCTAATTAACTTCTATGTATGCAGTAACCCTTAGCATTGCTCTTGAAACATTTTCTACTGCACTTTGATCGGACTAGCACTGCTCCACCTTGTTTGCTCCTGCCAGGACAGCTCAAAAGTTTTTGAGCGTATTACTGATTTTATTTCAGTCTAGGTCTCGTCTCCTTTTCAAACATTTTTTCTATTTTGTAAAAATGTATCTGCTCTATGTATCTGCCCTGTTTTGCAATCATTAGTATTCCTAAATAAAGCATACATGCTTAATCATTTTAGGGAAATACCCCAGCCAATGATTTTATTTTGTTTATGATCATGTATTTCCTGCATTTCCCTATGTGGGGTTTCAGAAATGTCTATGGGTGGATTCACAATTGTATTATCATCCTGATGACAAACTTGTCTGGATTTTACTGTCTCCTTTTTCACTGCATCTCTGTGTAACCATTTGATTCATGTAATATTCTTACATAACAGTCCATCAATAATATACTTTTTAATAGTTCTAGGATTTTTCACCTGCAATCTTCAATCATTCATTCTTTTTACTTGGGTAACTATGTACTCTTTAGACTTTCTCTTGAGCTGTTTCTGTTTGAAAAACAGGATATTTCACCCTACTGCTGATTCAACCTTACAATGGACAGCACTGTGAAAGCTGAATCTTTAATGTTCCCTTCCCACCCACTCCTTTTTATCTCCTCTCCTCCTCTCTCCTTTCCTCCCCCTCCCCTCCCCTTCCCTCCCTTTTCCTCTCCTCTCTTCCAGTTTGTGCTATAGCTGTGTTCAGTACTCCAGAGAAATGAAAACTGTCCAGATGTTGTTTATATACATACACCTGCCAGTTAATGAGTTAATACATGATATTTGTTTTTATAGTAGTACAAACACTCTTTAGTTGCCCCAAATATTTGCTGCTAGAAAAGACTGCAGTATTCCCAAGGCAAATAAAACTGAATTATAGCAATGAAAAATAAAAAGTGTATTTTGAACGTTACAAAATCAGCTACTGGAAAGTTAGAAAACCCCAGAATTGTGGGCTTTTAATGAAGTTAAATATGATGTAGTTCCATCAATTTTTCAGGATAACTTTGCCAAATTCTTAATATATAATCCTGTGCATGGAATACAGCATTCTTCAATTTTTTTTTATGTTACTCAGAGTTGAATACCTTACTATATTGCAAATATAAATTTTGTTAAGGGCATGCCAGCATTAATATTTTCACGGATGCTTATATGCAGGAAAGGTAAATGCTGGGTTTTTTTACGCTAAGAGTGCTTTAGGTGTTCAAAGGGCAAGTCCTGAATACACCACCGTTTTTTTACATCTAGATAAGATAACTCTAGATATGCATCACTTCTGATGGGCTTAGCACTTTGGCAAATCAGACCCAAGCTCTCAAATTGACCTGCAGAAAATGAGGGTGCATTAGATAATTAGCCCATGAGTGGTATGATGGTATAAAACTTAACCACAAAAATGGATGGAATATAACTATAAAGGAGACTCTTAACTCAGCCATGACTGCCACTGCTTTTGCAGTCACCTCCTTGCCACACCATGTTTCCATCTACAACAAGGAAAAAGTGGGAGCTCTCCACTCTCCTTGTCTACATAATCTAGATTTATCTGTAAAGCTCATTCCTAAATTACATCCTTGTAGATATATGTATATATTTTCTCATTAAAAACTCAGAGTGAAAATGTGAAAACTCTCCCTTGTGGCAGCTGTAACACAGCTCCCTTGTATTTAACTCTCAGAATAAGATGTCTTATTTTCCCATAGTCCACAATTTAGATTGCCAGTCCATTTCTTTGCAAAGCTAAAGACTCTATGGCTTCAGAACTATTTTAATCAATGGCTTATCTGGTGGCATGCTAGCTATTCCTTCTTTTTCCTTCAGTGAATGAGTTTTATGCCAGATTAGGAAGTAACCAGTTCTCACTGTGACCACAAGATAGTTAGCTATAACAGAAGGGAAAATATGGGATTGCATGACACAGATGGCAGTACAGAGAAACAGGACCATGTCTTTTGAGGCTCTGCAGTTGTACAAAGTAAGACTGCAGCTAGGAAGATGGAGCGTCTTCTGTTGGTTCCTTCTTCTCTTGATCCTCTTGCCCATCACTTTTATGCTTTCCCAGTTTCAATTTTTGATCCAAATCCCTTTCTTCTTTCCCACTGAGTCCTAGATTGCAAACTGTAGGAACCATTTAAATCCTCTTGGCTTCTCCTCTCCCATGCTATCATTCCTACTCATTTCCAGTTTCACTTATCTTCTTGGATTTCCCCTTTGAGTAATATCACAATTCCACATCTTAATCTCTACACTGAGGCAGTTGTCCATTCTGTCACATTTCTCTTAAAAATCTTTGCTATTTTTACTGTCCTCTTCTCTCCTTTCCTTTGTGTACCAGATTTCATCTGGCCCATTCATCCCCAGTTTCTACTCATCTGTACCCCAACCCTCTTTTTTTTTCCCCTCCCTGGCTCCCACTCATGATCTCTTTGCCTATTCAGTTCCTGCCCCTGTGGACCTCTCAGCTCCTTTTTATCTGACACAATAGGAGTCCATATGCTGGTGCATGTAATAGGTGTATGTTTGGCATGGCAGTCCACATGACAGTGAATTACAACATTTGACATGCAGGGGCAGATGAGTGGGACTTCCCCACTGTCTCAGCATGGGGTCTTGTTCAGAGATCAGGCTGCTTGACTGTGATTGACACAGGAGGCCATGTGAGAGAGGCTGCAGTGCTGCCCATTCCAAAAGTATTAAATGCACCTTGGCCTGTTCTCGAAGGCGAGAACACAAAGTGAGAATCAAATGTATTAATCTTGCATCTAGTGAGTGAGATTTGGGAGGTCTGTAGCCTTTCTGTCCTACACTTACATCACTGCACTTCCCTTTGCCTGTGTTCTAGCAGGAAGGGAGATGGAGAGCAGGGAACAAAAAGGCTTTTACTTTCATTGCCCTGAATACAGCCTGATCTCTATTAGCTCAGAGCTTCACTTCCAGAGAAAACAGCTGCTGAGCTAAGAGCTGGAAGCAGACCCAGTTCCAGTGGCATCTTCAAGGAATTAAGCCCCAAAGGTCCAGCAGGTCATTAGAGTGTACAAAACCTCTTTTCTTGTGGGGCTTATAACCTAAATAAATTTGGACAGATTATCTTTGACATAGAGGTTAATTTGTTGACCCCGTTTCAAAGTCTGATGCCACTGCTGTTTCTCAAAATGACTAAAAATGTTACCAAGGGTATTTTTCCTTCTCATTGTTCACAAAAACACATAGATTGTTTTGGTTGAAATACTTCATGTGCATTTAAGCTGAAGGCAAGAAGGGACTTGCAGGATTGCAACTGCAATGGTTACGGCAGAGCAAAGCTATAAGCTGTTGAAAATAGCCTTTGAATGAGTAGTGTTAGGCGAGTAGCAAAGTAAGCCTTCTTCCTGCCGTCATTTATAACACATTATGTCACTGATGTTTCAGTGACAGAGAATCTGCTCTTGTCTAAGCCTGTGAGTTTAAATCCTTGTGCACATGAAAGCTACCCAGTAGAACAGGCATTTGTCCATGTGCTGCATATAGCAAAATCACACTGTGATGTGTAACATACAGTACAGATTGCAGTATATACTGTTCAAAGTTTATTTTGAGTCTTCTGCATTTTCATAAGACAAAAAAATATGATCTATATCATCTTACAACATTGGCAGTATGAAACATACACACAGTATGCATTTTGAACTGTAGCATATGTACAGAATGTTCACAATTTAAACAGGAGAAATGTAGCTGAGCATCTATCTATCTATCTATCTATCTATCTATCTATCTATCTATCTATCTATCTATCTATCTATCTATCTATCTATCTATCTAACCTTACTACCATGGTATTAGGAACCCCTCTGAAATCTTTGGTGTCTTCCAACTGAAAAGCTCTCTAAGCTTACCTTATGAATTCTCTGTCCCTTCCCCCAACCCAGTAAGTATTTGCAAATGCCTTCACCTCTCTCCAGCCTGCAGTTGTTTCTAGCAGCTTTCTAATCACACAAACAGCACTTGAAGAAATTTGCTAAGCAGCCAATACTACTGTCATGGAAAAACAGCAATTACACCCCACCAGTAAGGATAACAACTGGACACAGTTGTATCCAGCTGGAAAGTAACATTATCCTTTTGCAAATTTAACAGCATTTGCATTCTTTCTCCTCACTTATGACCATGCTACAGCAATACCTCCATAAAGATCTCATGACAGCTTGAAACTGAAAATCCCTCCAAGTCTCAAAAAACTAATTTTTTCAGCACGAGACCATAACACTGTAAGACTAGGCCTGCACCTTCTGAAATTTAAATAATTTTCCTCTTTCCTGCTAAAGCTACCTTAGAGGGAACTGTTCAGCCTCACCGTGTTTCTCCAGTTAGCTGAGATGCCAATATCTACGGGTACATCTATTATAATTTTAACTGATACGTTATGTGTAAATATCATCCAGTTGGATCTGCATTGACGTAATACATACTATATATAAGACACCAAACTTAAACATGCTTCGGCTTCTAGCTCTTTGAGAATCCTTTACTAGTTAAGAATTCAAACCATCCTCTTGGGCTTTTTAAAGAGTTGACACAGAACAGTACACAGCATTCTTAGGGTACTTATGACCTTTCGGGTTGTGTTCTCCGTATTTCAAAATAACACAGTCTTGCTGATGGTGTGGTGCTTTTTGGTGTGTGGGGTGCAGTTTTTGCATCTGCAATTGACCTGAGACAGTAACTTTCAGCAAATATGAAAAGTGTAAACTTAAAAAGGCTGTTGTAACTGCTTCACATCCTCCGCCAGAAATACAGTGATCTTCTTGGTGTTTTGATGTTTGACTGTGGATGAGGGCTTCCTCTAGCTGTCATAGCTATTTAGTTGTACATGAACATTTATTTCTCATTAAACTGAACTGAAACACTAAATTTTCACAGCAAAGGTCACTTGTAAAATGAGTAATATTTTACTGTGTAATGTCTTACAGCACAATGCACCTCAGTCTCAAATTACTCCTTTTCCATGAATTTACTGGACTAGTAGCTAAGAAACCTCTTGGGATTCCCAAGCCGGGGATTTCAAATATAGTTCCCTTCAAAGAGCCCTACAGAACTACAAGTGCAACATCAGTTTCTCTTATGGTTTCCCTTTGTGCATCATATTGCACAATAAGGGTTTCTGGTTTTTTTAGTCTCACAGGAGGGACAGAGAGCCCCTCTATGGTTTTAAGCCAGTGACCCAATTCTGAGAAAAATTATTGTGAGACACGCTATATTAGATTTTTGCTGATTAATACAATGGCATTTTTGAGTATTTAATTGAAATTAGTAGGAATATTTGAGGAAGATGACACACAGCCCTGATGACTGCAAATGGTCAGGTATGACTCAAGCTGCTAAAAATGATGAAGTCTTCTAAAGTTCAGGAAGGCTTTTAGTTAACTGTCTTTTTATCTGCTAAGATACATTTGGGACTCTACAATTTTGAGAAAATTTACAACAGGGCAAGCCAGAAGACTAAGTGTTGTACAACTTGTTTCCAAGATGAAAGGAACGTATAAACCACCAAACATTATGAAACACATAATGCATGATAATACATGCAGCTGAGTGAGCAAGCTACGTGAACTTTTTGTCTGTCAGCATTCAACCGAACCACAATTCCAGAAACTGAAGCATCTTACTCCTTCAGTGTGAATTTGCACTGAACGGTATCTTACACCACAGCAATCTTTTGGAGTGTACCTTGTACCAATGGCAGTGGAGCTGTAAGGTACTGCTGCTGCCCTGCTATCCTGCCATGCAGTACTAAACTACCTGGACCTCTGAGTCACTCCACCTCATCCCACTTCCTCACGCTGGGGATCTTTCCATTGCCTCAGTTTTTGGTTTCCCACCTCCTCCGCTCTTGTACTTCTTCGTAACACATCAGAGGGACGGGCACAGTGGGGGGACTGCACCCAGATTCTTCTTATCTAGCACAACGTCAAAAGGCAACCTTCACTATTCATATCTCATTTATCATATCTCAGTAAAGTTTTATGAAGCTGGTGGGGTGTTCTCCTGCTGTTTATGCGGGCGACACACATCGGTTGTCTGTACCAAAACCGAGTAGGGGTCAACGGGATGTCAGTCGCTACCTGCCCAAACCCATCCCCGTTCGCAATGGGGACATGCCACGGCCGCTCCGCCACACGAACCCTTCTGCGGGGCCCCGAGACCCTCCTGGGGTGCCGGGAGGGCTGACGGGGATTGGAGGGCGGGGAGGACGGAGACCCCCCCCCCCTCATCCCGAGACTCCGTCCTGGGACCTTTCCGCCACATCGGAGCCTTCCCCCGCGTGCCGAAGGCCGAGGCTTCCCCTCCGCCGCCGCCGGGAGGCCGCGGGGGCGGGCGGGCGCGACCCTCCCCGCGCCGGGCGCTCCCCGGGGAGGAGCCGGCCGGGTCGCACCGGGCCCGCTCGCCAAGTCCGGCTCCGAGCAGCCAAACCCAGCCCCCTGGGCTCGGGGTGGGCGGGGAGGGACGGCCGGCCGGGCGCCTCTCCTGCCGGGAGCGGGAGGACGGGCGAAACTTTCCTCCGCGGCGGCGGCGGCGAGGCACCAGCGGCCGCAGAGGCGAGCGCCGCCAGCATGGGCCCCGACGCGCTGCCGCTCGGCACCTACGGCGGGGCGGCCGCCGCCGCCGCCCTGCTGCTCTGGGCCGTGTGCGTGCTCTGCAGGAGGAGAAGGTACTAGGGCGGGGGGCGGCCGCCGCATTCCCGCACGGCCGCGCCGGGGGAGCGGGGCCGGCGGGCGGGCGCGGCGCCGCCGAGCCGCGCATTGGGCCGCGCTATCGCCGCCCGCCCCCCGCGCGGGGACGCCCTATCAGCGCCCGGCGGGCCGGGGGCGGCGGCGCCCGAGGGGGGCGGCATGGCGGGCCCCGGGGCGGCTGGGGGGCCGCGGTCGCAGCTGAGCTCTCTGGGGACGGGGGTAGCCGGGGAGGTGCGATGGGGGCGGCGGCTCTTCGCCTGACCGCGGCACGTGGGAGTCTGGTGTCGCCTCCCGTGGGTGCGTGGGAGCCCGTGCTCCGACGGGAGGTGTGCACGGGGCACACGTCCAGGCTGCGAGAAGTTTGGCGCGTGTGAAAACATACGTGACCGTGAGGTTTGCTGCGAACCTGAACGCGAGCTGTTCGCGGAGCAGGGCAGACCCGGGAGCCGTCCCGCGGGGCCCGAGGTGCGCGGGCCGTGCCTGCGGCTGCTGCGGGGTTGCGACATCGACCCTCGCTGTCAGTTCTCTGTGTGATGAGTAGCTCGGGCCATGGACATTCGAGTGACTTCTGTTAGTGTATCTCACGAATTTGCCTTTAGTTTCTGTCGGCTATACCATCCAGGGAGTCACAGAAGGTACACACGTGTTTTGGGACTCTTTAAGAACTTACACTCTTATTGAGGGGAAAGAAGTATTGTCTGGTACTAAATTTTCTGTTTCTGAATACCTGCTGCTTTATATACTGTCATTTTCACAGGTATTTATCACTTCACGAAGTGAAATGCTTGATCAAGTTTAGCCAATACTTGATACTCTTCAGTGTCTGTTCTGCAGATGATGATCCCAATGTTTGAGTGGGGTCATCCCATAAGACAAACTACATGACAGAGTAGTCTGTGATGCAGCTTCATGCTTCAGCTTGGTTTATGAATTGGATAGCTGCTGCTTAACTGGTCACTCTTCCTCATCCTCATCCCTGTTGTTTATCTGACCCTCTGTAAACTGGTACTGGGAATTAAACCAGCCAAAACCCTGTTTTTTTTGATAGCTTTAGTTTGCTGAAACCCTAGCTACCTAAAGGACATCAACACAGTAAACAAAAGGGGAGCAGAAGGACATGGTCAGACCAAATGGGACTGGGTGTTGTTTTAAGGCTAGAAGCTATAATACTGGCTCTGCCATATTATAAAATTGTGCCTGTCATAAGTTGAAATTCTAGTACAATTTCAAAAGAAATATTGAATTTTTTAAAATGGAAACAGGCAAAGCTCTTGCTTGTAAAGTTTTCAGCCAGATGTGAATGGTAGGGGAAAAGGATCAAAGAACCCATTTTGAGTTATTTTTATAACCCTTGTGGCTGTAGAGTTTTTCAAGTGCACTCTTTAGAGTCTACAGCAAAATTGTGTGGACATTTGTGCCACAGCAGAATGATATTATACAGGAGGCCTCAGCAAGAAGGCATACTAGCTTGCCTAAAAAAACCAAACTTCTGTTTGATTAATAAACCACTTTAAATCCTGTGCTGTTTCTCAAATAAGTGTACAAAGCACTAGCATACAAGCAACTGGAAATAATTAATGGATAAACCATCAACCTCTTTATAGCACAGCTCTCAGCATAAGGGGCTGTTGTCAAGGTACTATCCTGCTTCAATAAAATGTGCAATTAATTCTTTTAGCATAAAGGAAGAAAAGAAATTATATATATTATATAGAGAGGTGCCTGGGAGCAGCCTGGCTGTCTTCAACAGCCATTTCTGATCAGTAGGAAGAAAAGCTGTACTAAGGGTGCAGCAGATTAAAGAACAGGGATAGGTCTTAGATCATGCTTCTAAGATTTGGTGCAAGTCTGTGATATCCCCTTGTTTATCTGACCCTTATCTGTTTATCCATCCCCATGTGTCCTCCATGTATCTGATTTCTTTCCCTTTCTTCTATTTGAATCTAGCAAAGCCAGGGAGGGTTTGTTAAGCAGCAGGTGGGGCTACCAGTCCCCTCAGGAATCCATTGTAAACATTTGAGAACCTGTTGACATAGGGACTGTTGGTAAATTACTGCATAAATAAATGACAAAGTCAAGGTTGTATTCCTGGATCACACCCATTTGGACAGAAACACAAACAATATTAGTTTCGTAGTGCTTGTTGCTACTTCACGTATGCATGTGTTTTTATATAAATTAATATATCACTCTAATGTTAGTATGCTTATACCAATGTGCAAACTGTACAAGGGGATTGTTGTGTTTAAGGTACCAGTATAAACTTGACCAAAATAATAAAATTTGACATCTTAACCACAGCTATGCATGGGTTCCATCAGGATAGCTACAGTAATCAAAAATGTGTATATATAAATGAGGTACATAAATAAATAAGTACATAAATAACACTAAGTGCTAACTTGCACCACAAAGTTTGGTATGATTGTTTTGCTAGATGATGCCTCTGTCCTGCCCCACTGAGGCAAAGCACAACCACCTCTGTGGCTCCAAGAGTTACATGTCTAGGAGCCTGATGAGGGTTTGTATATCCCAGAGAAGAGAACTCTTAAGTCCATCACTGATGTTCCTTAAGCAGATGTTTCAGGATTTCACCTTTCTTGGTGTGAGGTGCTTCTGCTTGATTCCACTCAGGCTGAGTGCTTGTTACTGGAGAAAGATTTTGTCAGAAGAGGTGTTGATTGACTTAATCTGCCATTGCCTTTTTCTGTGATGAAGTTGGTGTAATCTGGCATCACAAGATTTCAGGGTGAGTTCAGTACTGGTTTTCTTCTTAAAATATTTAGATCCGCTTTTTAGAGACAAGGCACAAAGGAATAGGAATTTCCTTTTGTATAAGTGTTTATCATTTGAGTGCTTATGGCGGTAATAACGCAAAGGAAACTAATTGGAGTCTTTGCAGGTTTTGTATCACAGATGGTGAAGAAACAGAACGAAAGTTTTCATAATCACAGAAAAATTTATTTTGAGTTAAACTTCTATGTCAGATGAGCCTCAGTGTGTTCTGTGTGCAGCAGAGGGATCTCCCTCTTACTGGTTCATGAAGAAAAGCCTATCTAGGCTGTTTGCTGGGGAATGTAATTTTTTCAGAGAGTGCTTCTTTTTTGCTGCTATACAAAAGTATTTCTGCTCTGGCAAAACCTGATGACTTCCTAGTCTGGAGACCTTACAGATTATTCTCTTTTGTCTTCAAAAAAAGTCTAAGTCATCCCCAGATTTATGTGGGGTCTTTTTTGGTGTTTTCAAACTGTTTCTCAACTAGCTGTGCATAGTCTCATGGAGCGGGAGATGAAATGGCAGGTGAAGCCAACTCCTGCTTGTCTTCCAGCAGTGATGCTGCCCAAGTCAGTGAAGGGCCCTGGAGATCCACAGGGGCTGTCTTCTACTGACTCGATAGCTGTGGTACTATTCCACTTCTTCTTTCTCAGGTTGATGCTTATATTTGGCTGCCTTTTTTTTACTGTGTGCCCATGACTGAAAATGATCACAGATTGTAACCAAAAATTTGTGGACAAGGCTGGGGTATTCTTTGACTCCCCTCCTTGCAAGGCAGACGCTGCAGATTACTAGGAAGAGGAAGAGGGTCAGGCTGTGGCCACAAATTAAAACCACTGTCTTTGGGAAAGGGAACGGTGCAGAGAAGGGGAACAGAGATTGTTGTGTCTGTATTTATCTACTGAAATTGGGTCCTTCTCCTGAGGTTTGAATCCCAAAGTTTTTCAGATGAAGAAAGTACAGACCAAACCTGGAAATCCTCATCAGAGGTTTATAACTGCTTAGAAGGTTAACACACATCCAATGTGAGCTACATCAGAGAAAGGGTTTGTAAAATGTATTCCCTCTGTAATTCTATGGCTTTAACAATGGAAGAGAGTAGATTTAGATTACATATTAGGAAGAAATTCTTTACAGTGAGGATGGTGAGATAGTGGAAGATGTTGCCCAGAGAAGTTGTGAATGCCCCATTCCTGGAAGTGTTAAGGCCAAGTTGGAGCCCCTTTGGTCTGGTGGAACGTATTCCAGCCCATGGCAGGGGATTGGAACTAGATGGTCCTCAGGGTCCCTTCCAACCCAAGCCAGTTATTATAAATGGTTTCCACAGTCAGAATTGCTTGTGAGGAATGACGATACAAGGTGTGTCTCTGTGTGGGTTTTACTGTACAGCAGTATAGGAATTTCCGTGCTGTGTTAGATGGGACATTTACGTTCTAATATGTTGTTTCTGCAATGCATCACAACGCGGTATTAAAACAACCCAAACAACTTAAGCAGTATAATTGTAGATTTAAGTCAACATAAGAAGAATTATATTTCTCAGAAAGGATTTTGCTGTGACCTGAGTTACAGATTTAAAACCTTGTTGGAGCAAAGTGCCTTTCATTTTTCCCTTTTATTCTATTCTCTAAAATACCTCCAATCTATACAATCACGTTCATCTAAGATACTTTTTCCAAAAATTGCTCTCTTGAACCCAGACAGATATTGTTGAAAAGAATATAGATTTCGTCTTTGCCTTCAAGAACATCTTATCCTTCTCTCTGACAAGCTGTGAGCTTGCTAACAGCTCTCTTACCAAGTGAATTGTAGTTCACAAGATGTCATCAGCCTGTCTTTTTTACCACTTCTGCTAATTTAGGCAATATGTTAAGGTAGTTTTCAGTTGGAGGGAACATCAGGAAGGACAGATACAAGGATATCAGAAAAATCTGGCCTCTTCCTTCTTACCTTGGCTTTCTACAGAGGCCTTTTCCTCGTCCTTTTGGTTGGAGTTCTAGGGAGTGCATGCGTTTTCATGACCTCCTTTTGTTTACTGTCGTTGTCCGCTCTGAAAAGGACTGGAGACTGAAGCTGTTTAAGGCAGAAAAGTAACAGTTCTGTTTCTTAAGTAGCCTTAGAAAACCTTTCTTTCTCACCATCACACTTGGGTTTTCTGTCAACTGTTCACTGCTGTGCCAAGATGTGGTGGAAGCTTATTTCTTTGCTTGCTTCTTCTGGTCAGAGCTTAAGTGAAGGTAGAATAAATGAAGTAAACAAAATCATAACCTTCTCAAGGTGTACAAGACTCCCTTCACTGGCTTTTGGTTTTTCTTATGGCACTAATAGATCTATAGAACTGTTACGCCATGAGTCTTGCACAGTAGCATGTCTCAAAACAGGTTTTTCCTTTTTATTTTTTCAGTGCTGCTTCTCATCCTTCTGATGTGTAGTCTGGGTATCATGTACATTTTGGGTTCTGCGTCCTACCGAAGCTTTGAAGATGGCACTGAAGATGAGTCATCTAAAAGATGAGACCTCTTTTAGCAGATAATGAACTTTCCCAATAATCTATGATTTACAGTGTTCTTTGCTTAAGGTACACTGCCACCTAGCAACAGTTTCCCTTCCCTCCCAGTTTTCTTGACCTACTTTGTTGGGGGTTGTTCAGCTTTATAGTTTGTACTTGGTCTGGTCTTGATTAGTATCCAGAACCCCTCAGTAGATGCCGTCATGGTAAATGTATGTGTGTGGGGTGGAGATATTTTTAGTGGCAAAAAGAACTGCTAGCTTCAGGTTTCTCACTATAATACAATAGTTTTTACTTTTACAGTTTTTTTTCCTTATGGTGTATTTTTGGAAAAGGCCTCTAATATTTTTTTTTTCTTTTGGAATGCTTGATTTTGCTTACTTTTGTTCTTTATTTTTTGAAGCAAATAAAATTAAACAATGAGGGCTAAAGGAATTTGCTTTCGGCTCTTTTTATTATTCCAGTGCACCATGAAGCATGGATTGTCCATCTAGGGCAGTGTGTACAAATGTACAGAGCTTACGGAAAGTTCTGAACGATTAACCCTTCTGCTCCTTCTCCAACCTGATAGTCTTAGAGGTATGAATGAGGACAACCCAAGCGAATACAGAGTGCTTTAAAAATTATATTCATGCTTACCACTATATTTAGAGGAGGAAAACACACTGGTTGACAAATCTTAGCAGAAATGTTACATGTAAAGGCTGATGTGAAGGAAGACACAAAGGGGCAAATCCTAAGCCTCTTATCCTCGTACAAAAGATATTAACTACTTCTCCTTTAAGCATGATGGCAAAATTTTCCACGTGATGTGTTTTAATCATTGGTGATGTAACTAGAGAACTACATCATCAGGTGACTGATTGAAGTCCTGACCCACAAATCTGTCTGGGCTTGGCTCCCCCAGCACGTGGGATGCAGGGATTTGGATGAGTCCCAGGCTTGCAGTCTTGCTTGTGGACTCCCCCTCAGTTCCCCTGCTGTAAATTGGAGGTCAGTGTGATCTCTTGATTTACGGCTAATGCAGACGAATGCTTCACTGGGCACTCATAGAGTTGTCAGAGAAGCTGAAAAAAATTCTTCCCTGGTATAGCCACTCAACGTGTGCTAAGGAACTGTTGCCCTTTTTCCTGTACTGCTTGTAGCAAGCGTGGGTAGAGGCCTTCTCAAATCTTCGTTCGCAAAGCCTAGCCATGAGTATGCTGAAATATAAGCTGTAGGTGCTATATTTGTGTAATATTCAGCTAAGCTTGTTGAATTGTGTCAGCCACTTTAGTGTTTTGCTCAGTTATATGAATTATGGTCCCAAAAAAATTGCTTGGGTTTTTTGTTTGGTTTGGGGTTTGTTTTTGTTGTTTGTTGGTTTGGTTTGGTTTTTGTTTGTTTGGGTTGGTTTCTTGTTTTTGTTTTTTTAAGTAAGTCAAATGTTTTGATTAAGAATTTGGTCAGGGCTTGTTTTAGTAAAGGAAGATAACTGTTCTCAGTACTCCATCTAGTCACTTACTTAACTTAGTGCATCGTAATGCCAGGGAGCGAGGGAATACAGAAGCTAAAAGAAACAGCATAAGTGCAATGTTAATACACTATATGAAGTTAAGGAAAATCTCACTGTTAAGTTGGCAGTCTTTTTCTCTTTTATCCAAGTTTTATAATCTCCCTGGTAGTGGAGCCAGGCTTGGAACACATTTTCCTGACTTCTAGTTTTGTGCTTTAACTTGCTGCCTTTCCTTTCCAAGACACTTACCATATATGTATGACATTATAGCTGTCTGGTAAACTAACTTTTTCAACCATGAGGCAGATTTTGAATTCTGATTTAAAACTTCAGTAGTGTTCTTTTTCTTTCCCCACCGTTTACTGATCCTTCTACAAGAAGCGTGTAGGTTTTTAGGCTAATATCCATTTGCATGCCGTCTGGGAGAATTTTGGCTGACTGAGAGTCCCATAAAACAAAAGTTTCCTCTTTACAAACCACATGGAGCTTGGCTGTAGATATTCAGTCCCTTTCTCCACAAACTGTTTTTAATGGTGCCAGATTCTTCTGTTTCTTCTCCTTGTTTGGCACATGTCAGGAAAAAAAATCTTGGCTCTTGTATAGAACATATCTTGTTTCCTCTTAACTGCTCGTACTTTCTATTCGTAATTCAAATCAGCAGAAAAATGCTATGGTTGTGCTTCTCGAGATTTAATCTTGTAGTTCCTAAGCAGTATTCCAGTGTTTTTAAAAACATAGTGCTCTCTCATACTGTAGGCCTAGTGGTAGGAGGTTCTAGCTGAATACAGCGGATGTGTCTCTGTTGATTTTGGAGAGTATGCGTGGAGTCCTGACCGAGTAGCCCTGTGGAGGCACGTGAAGAAAGAACAGATGAGCAAAGTGAAGCTAAAATGGGATGTTAAAGGAGTATCCTCTCCACCACCCAGCTGTGCCTTTCTGATGCTGCAGTGAAAACCTGGACTGCAGCATGGCGCCTTGTAGGCTCATATCCATAGTGGGAAGTTGAAGAAGTGTCTCCTTCCTGGCCCATGGCATCCCAGGGACCTAGCAGAGAGCATGTTTGCTACCTATTTTCCTTGCTGACAAGCCTTCCTCTGCACCCACTGATCTCTGATTTGTAAGAGTCAACCTGCTTCTGATGTCTAAGGCAGAGAGCAGCAGCCTTGCTAAGTGTGGTTGTCTGTCTGCTTTAGTGTGGCTCCCCAGAAAAATCAGCAAATCACTAAGTCACCTGCACTTTCCTTATCCCATTGCCTTGCTTTCATAAGACACTTCCCAGATTTCTCCCAAATGGGCACTGCAAACTCTTATGTCACTTGCCTTGACTAAAAAGATTGAACAAAATTAGAAATTTTTGAATGATATATTGAAAAAACAATCATAGAAAATTGATGCATTTTCATTACTTTTAAAAGTGATATAGTATTTAGAAAAAAAATATTATGTCATTTCAGCACTGTGTGAGAATGGAAGTTTTGCACTTATTAGCTCTAGCACCTCTGTTTTGTAAAAAAAACCAAAACAAACAAAAAACCCCACAAAAACAAACAAGCAAACAAAAAACCACACACCAAAACCAGAAAGGAACCCATATATTCCTTAACAACAGGAACTACTGCTGTTCAAGCACAGTAGACAGAACTTAGGAAGAACTGGTGATTAAAATTAAGTTTCTGTTAAGTCTGTATTTCAGTCTTTTTGTACTCTTGCTTTCTCTTTGTATGCATGCCAGCAGAAGGGTGGATCTGCCCCTTTGTCACAGTGTAATTCTGTAGTCTCTGAAGGCTTTAGAGAGATGATCTCTAACTTTGTATTAGGGCCCCAAGGAAAACCAACCTGTTTTTAGAAGCTCTCGTTTAATCTGGTTAACCAAAGAAGGATGCTTACCGAAGGAAAGACAATTGGTAGTATCTCCTCAGAGAAAATTTGAGTTACTTCCATTCCTGGTCCATTCACCTGATGCCACAGTAGTGTTCAGTCGTGGCTTCCCTAGCTGGAAAGTACTGCTCCATGTTTTCCTCTTCATAGCTGGCATGGTTTTTTAGGCTACAATAGCTCCTCTTCAGAGCTTCTGGCGTGTGGTAGATCATAGCCATGCTAATTCTCTCCAGCTGGTTTTTCAGCATGAGAAGCTTTGGTAGTTGCATTTGGGAAGCTTCTCTGTAAACAGCTCAAACAGTGAACTGATGACAAGGCATAATTTTTTCCTTCAGTTGTTCAGAAATTGATCAGCGATTTTACTCAGCTGACTTATCTTCAGTAAGACAGAAAAAACCTCCCTGGAAGATTTACTTTTGGTTTGGTGGGTACCAGTATTTGTAAAATGTTTCCAGTGCATTGTGTGTTTCTTCCATATTCCTTTCAAAAACTTCTGTTACTCTGTTGGATGGTATTTTTTTTCACATTTTAAAAAGATTTCAAGATGACTAGGTTAGTTTTCAGCATGGTAACTGTTTTGCTTAAATAGCAAATTTCCAAGACCTACAGCTGGGGGTGAGGCGTGTTGCCAGAGCCCGTGCTGCAGTGTTCCTCTGTGATTCCCGTTTAAAAAGTAGCAGCTGTGTAGCTGTGTGGGAAGTGAAAATGTCTCTCAGTTCAGAAGTCACCCAAGAACCAATTGTAAAACATGATGAAACGACTGAATTGATATTTGGGAGGAAAAATGAAAGTACTGGGAGGACAGGCTTGTATGTGGTGCTCTTTTTAACCTTAAATACATGCCTGAAAGATTCTGATTCAACAGCAGTAGGACTTAGGTATGTGCATCTGATGACAAAATTGTGCTTATAGTGTGCTACACAAAAGATATTTAGGCCTTTCAGTAACAGTTGCCATCAGAGCATATTTGACTGATGAAGGTTCATTTCCAGGCCCTGGAATAAGTGCAATAAGCTGAGTTCAGAGCCTGGGCTCCTTCAGAGGACCAGATGAGAGAAACTTGAAGTTTGTGTACTAGCAGCTTGCACGTAATATCCTTTTAAAGCCAGGTTAAATTATCTGTCGCCGTTAAGGAGCGACACAGAACTGTTCACAGCAGGACTGGAGAGGTTTCCCCTGTATGTCAGTGTTCAGTGGCTTGGGAAACAGCTGCTTGCGCAGTGTCTGGTTTTGTGGATGAACAGACAGCTCAATTTCTAGCATTGCTGCTTTAAGATACAAAAATGATAATTAAGCTTCAAAGAAATCTTGCATATGTGAATGAGTCAGAATTATTTTTTCCTCTATAAGATGTTTAGTTTCTTGCATCTTATATAGTGAAAACACTGGTAGATCCTACTTGGTATTACCACATTATGAGTGGAAGGATTTTTTCCATAACCTTTAGACTTCCTCAGATAGAACCACATCAGCTATAATAAATTTAGAGCCTTAAAAACCTGTTGTTATGAAGACTTCAAAATAAAACTGTGCAGGCTGTGGCTGTTCAGTGGTAAGAAGCTAAAATAAGACAATGTTGAGATATGTTGGGCTCAAAAGAAAGTTTTGATTTCCTGGCTTCATAATCTCCTCTGCAGAAGGAAACCTTTGTGTTTCTCTCTCGGGAACAAAAGTCCAAGAGAGCACTATTGTGACCTATCCAGTCTTACCTCCCATGTAGTTTAGGCCATTGCAATGTCTCCTGCATTAGTTACATTAAAAGGTGCTTGAATGTAGTTGTACTTAAAATTGTGCACGGCAAGTGTCCTACCTTTGGCTTATTTTTTCCCCTTGAGGGGTAAATAGTCTAGTGCTAATCCAGTAGGTTGTTCTTACTACCTTGTTTTCACTTTCAGAAAGGGGGGTGGATTCAGTCTCATTAGTGGATGCCTATGTCCTTCTGAACATTGAAAAGATTCAATTAAAAGTGATGAAAGTTATCCCATGATGTCATCCAGAACAAACAAACAAGGTAGTCTCCTGTTCCTGCTGTTCCAAATGAATACTTGCTTAAAGGCATAGGCAAGCTCATGTGATGTATCTTTGCTTGTGCCTTGATGGCAATTCAGTATAGACTGTAGCAACTTGCTTTTATGCTTTCTTCCCACCCCAAGAATGTTAGAGTGAACTGATGTGTGTGCACTGCCTGCTTCTGCTCTGTAACGTCTGCATTGCATGCTTGCTTGCTTGTTTTGGTAGGAAGATCAACCAGTTTTTTTAACCAGGACTATGAAAATCAGAGATAATTCAGATGGGAGTAGATTTTTTGCTTAGACATAAAAAAAAAAATCTTGTTTTGTTTTGCACAATATTTCATCATATCTTGTTATTAATAATACCTCTGAGACCACTGTTTAGGAGTCAGGCATATGTGTGATCTCATGCCTCTAAATTGTTTTGCAGCAACTCCACAGTCTCAAATGCACTGCATACAGTAGAAATATGAGGCATAAAGCTACTTCAACTGCAGTGATAGAATTTTCTTTCATCAGATGAAAGCCCAGGAAGATTTTTCTTGTAATTGTTTTCAGCACAAGTGTATTGTGCTGATTTGGAACATCAGTATCTGTCATCAAATCCTCTGAAGAAACCCTCCAGTGTGCATATAGTTGTAACTTTGTAGGTAATTGGTGGTGTTAGAAATGTCCAACATATATATGGTTTTGTGTAGCAGTTTTGATCCCTTGGTTGTTGCATTGAAGAGTGCATACCAGGCTCAGATCTCAGGGAATGACTGCAGTGTTGGAGATTACTGGAAGATGGAAATTGCCTTGTGTGCTGTGATGATGGTGGCTTCTAAAGTGAAGGCTGCCCTAGAATTCCCACATGTGCAGGACATTGTCACCTCCCCATAGCTTTTTTTTCAATGGGCAGAACCCAAGGCTCTGGGTGATGAAATCCCTGCTCTTGCCACCCATAACCATTTGTATCTCTGGTATCCTGTTTAGTCCCAGGTGCATTGATCAGTTATAGCTAGAGCTTACACCCTGCTGTATCAGATGCTTCTTTTTATTTTTTGTGACAGGTATCAAATCATCTTCTTAAAGGCAGCGAAATACTGGAAAGTCTGTCCTGCTCATGGCAGTCAGTTAATTTCTCAAGATTGTGGACGGGACAGATTGGCTAATTGCCTGCCAAAGTATGACTTTTACCGTCAAGACAGTATGGAATAACATAGAATCATGGAATCATAGAATGGTTTGGGTTGGAAGGGGCCTTAGAGATCATCTAGTTCCAACCCCCCTGCCATAGGCAGGGACATCTTTCATTAGACCAAAGGCCTCATCCAACCTGGCCTTGAACACTTCCAGGGATGGAGTGTCCACAACTTCCTTACGCAGTCTGTTCCAGTGGACACCTCTTCATTTTCCAAGGTTGGGCTGGTCAAAGCAGCCTCATAAATATGACTTTACCTGCTAAATTTCTCAAAACTGCTCTGTATATGGAAAGCAACCAGCATAGTTAGATTCTGTCATACAGGTAAGGTCCTTAGGCCCTTTTGCAATCTGTTGGTAATTGTTACAGCCTGACAGTACAGTTTTCCTGGTGCTTAGCACTAGATTTATGTCACTAAAGGATAAAGTCTGTATTTATCCCTCCTCACTTTTTCAGCAGGCTTTATGTTTTGTATCATCCATTTTTTTCTGCAAGATATTAGAGTGCTTTTTTTTAGCTTTTTCACCATTCACAAAATTCACTGTGCTGCATAGTAACTGTCCTCATGAATTCCCATTGCTATGCTCAGCAGGTAAGCTGGGCTAATGAGACCCTTCTTTTTCATTTGAGTGGGTTTTGCTAATTGCTTTTATCACACCGGAACCTGTAAAGGGATTTTCTGTAGACAAAATGACAACAAAAAAATGAAGCGCTTTTGTCGGTAAGTCACGTGGCAATTCCTCATGGATCCTCAACATATCTGTCAACAAACGTGAGTGACTCCTTAACGTCCAATGCCTTTAATTGTCCTTTATTTCCCCTCTGTTCTCCTTGTCTGGGATTTCTCATTTGATGGAGTAAAACCTAGAAGCAAGTTTTGATGGAGTGCATCTCCAGTCAGCAGTAGGGAGAACAAAAGAATGAAATTAAGGTAGTCAACAACCATCAGGAAGGGAAAATTTCATCCAGTCTCCTGCCCTGCCCTGTGGTTGTGGCTGGTCTATTGCCGTCCCAGTTCATATTTGTATTGTTTTTTCCAGCTCAGCACATGTGAGGCCCCTATCACTTCTGCAGTCCTAAGAGATAGGAACTTCAACACTTACCCTTCACGAAGGGTTATGCTCCCCTGAATATCCGTTTGTATCCATCTTCTGCCCCAAGTCTTGCTCACTATACTGATCATCAGCCTAAGCACTCACCTTTCCCAGAATCATATAATTTTTTTCAGCATGAGGATGGTATAAGGTTTTGTTATGTTTCTGAGAAAATATGATTGAATAAATTTCAAATTTTAGAAATGAGATGGCGGCTGTTAGTTAGTTAGGAGGAGACAGCCTCTGTGAGTCCTGGGTAGACCTGTGCTCTGGCCTTTGAAGAAAATTTACATTGCACCTTAGTGGAATTTCCTGAACCATTAAATTTGTGATTATTGATGTTTACAAACTTCACTGGGTTTGTGTTAAATCAAGATACGTTTGGATTATTTTTTTTTTCTAACTTGAAGCTTTTCCCTTGAGCTACAATGTAGTCCTTTCTTATCTTTGACTTGGTGGAGAGTAACTTGAGAGCTTCTTGCCTTTCCTGCCACACCTGCCTTCTTGCAAGACTCCCTCCTTCACCCAGAGAAGGAATTGGAGCCATCACTATTCTCTTCATTTATATAATTCTGTCATTGCCTTGACATCAGCGTAATCTTCTTGACTGGCTGATCAAACTGATTTTCAACAGTTTTAGACAGGGTAAAAAATTAGTGCATTTAAGTCTTCCTTGATTTTTTCAAGCAGTTTCTCTGTCATTCAGTCTAGCATTTTCTTTCTTTATCTCAAGTCCCTTTTGATTTTTTTTTGTGCTTATCTTATTCCTTATAAAATATCTACTACAGCTGGTATTTTCTAACCTTTAGACCTGTAATTCTCCTAATCTCATGTCAAAGCAGTTAACAAGTGATAACAGACCCTTATCAGACTTTGTATTATTTCAGTGTTCAGCATGACTTTTAGGCTTTACTGTAGACATTTGAGATTTTCCACAGATTTCAGCAAGCCTAGGATTTTTTTATTTTATATATTTGCTCACAGAATACAGCTTCAATGGTAGCTGCAGCTTTATCATACAGGCAAATGAAATAATCTCTTCTGTAAGTGATGTGTGTAGATTTAGCATTTTTGTGGTTCATAGCGCATCCGTAACAATGAAATACTATTGCAGTAAGAAAATCTGTTCCAAATCACAGCAAATCCAGCTGCTATGGGCTTTCAAAAAGGGAACAGTGCTTTGGTTTGTGGTCCTTCTTCCACCTTGAAGCAGCTTTGGATTTTGTTACAGAGGGAGATTTGTGTTTTTACTTTGCAGGATGAAAATACCCAATAGTTAAGGGTACTTTTGGGAGAACTGCAGAGACAGGATTTCTCAGGGACATTTTAAACACCAACAAAATTTTACCAACCTGGCTACATTAGGTGGGCTTGTGATTTGTCCCTTTCCACTACAGCTGTGCCTGCAGAAGCCCCACGGCAGTGGCAGCAGTACTTGGGGATAGAGGGGCTTGCCATCATAGCTCTTTCTGGTTGTGTGTTTTCAAGACATGTTTGCTTACATGGAATTTACTGACATTAGGGCAGACAAGGCCATACAGGGAGGAGTTGGAAATCTTGTTGCTAAAGACATGCAGCCTGACCATGCATGACTTCTTTGCAGGACCTCGTCTTCACCATCGCTCTGCCCTTACATGGGGACTTAACTTCACCATGTAGAGGATAATACTCGCAAATTTAGTTGGGGTTCATAGAAGTTCCCTTGTGTTCTGATTCACTGAATTGCTGAATTGATGGCTCTTTTTAAGCCTTTGAATCACTTCTGGCTTTAGTGGGACTTGAGCTTCTAAGTGGACAGATCAGCACTTTCATGCTAAGTCAAATGTGAATTTCTGGTTTGATGGTATGATACAGAATATACAGTAGTATTTCCTCTCCCTGGTGCTACTAATTCCTAGGGGAAAATGTGGTTCTAATTTTTTACTTTGAACAGAATTTCAGAGTTCATAGAGAATGAGACCACTTCTTGTTGGCACTTAAGAATAACACTTTTACTTCCATTTACACAGCCATGCTGGATGGCAGTTTACAGGCTGTTTTTAGGTTTCCTTTTATATGCAATACTACATGTGTTTGAACTGATGGATTGCATGGAAGTGTAATGGCCTAATGGCCCTGATCACAAGGCAACCTTTTCTCTCATTCTTAAAACTGTGAAGCAGTGACTTGTCTCTCAAACTCCTTTCTGGGGCTGTAATGCCAGCAGCTGCCTGTGGCTAGACAGTTGGCAAACATGCTGTCTTCTAAACCCACCCCTTATTTTTCTTTCTATAAGCTGGCACACTTGTGCAACCACATTCGCTAACGAGTCTGATCTGGTGTTTCCCAGTGGGATACTAACCTTTCAAAAGCAGTCTGAAGCTTATTCTCCTTTCATGAAAAGTATGGGGAGGTGTAATTCTGTTGACTTACATAGAACAAAAGTACTCTGTTTCAGTGGTTGAGAAGGCTGAAGCCTTAAGAGCCTTTTTTCAATTGTAAGCAGTAAGATGCAGAACACAGTCAAGTACTTCTGTCTTCCACCTGGGGACTTCATCGTATGTGAAATTTCTCTAATCATGGGGATGAAATTAATAACACAGTTGCTAAGTGTCGCAAAGTCTCTTTTGAGCCATGAAGATTTTCTGACATTATATGTTATTTTGAGCATGTAGAAACTGAGAGAACTTCTCTAACAAAATCCATCCTGAGTTTGTGAGAGCTTCCCACAAGAAGCTGTTCATGTAGCTCTCAACTGCTCCATTTGTTACCACTGAATTTTTAAGAATTTCTTCTGGTCACTTTAGTACAAGGTAGTTCCTTCTAGTAGGGACAAAAGTGTGTGGGTGGTAAAAGTACTGGGTTTTTTCCGTTGTGAAATCTGCTTGTGTTTCAGTGCATTTCTTCCCACAGAAACCAACTGTGGCAGGAGAAGGTGGGGGGAATCCCAGCATAGTCTCCAGGTGAGTGATAGGACTCTCTAGTCAGTGGCTGGGAAGCTGTCTTTATCCTGCCCTGCAGACAGAGCCACACTGAGCTTAATTAATTCTTTTTTTGAAAGAAAGGACATTTGCTGCATCAGTAATCATATTTATGACATTGCAATCATGAAGAGTGTAAGTCGTCTGCTGTTTTTCCTCAGTATCAGGAGTATCCCTTCTCGTAATCCTGATGCTCAACCCTGAACTGGCAGCTGCTTCTTCAGCTTTAAAATCATTCCTTTCTTAGGCAGTTCCTCTTAAGTTAATGAGGACTGTAAGTAAATGGGAAGATAACTCCATGTGTATGATGAGGAGGGTGTAGGGTAGGTAGTTTAGTTGGGATATAATAGGTGGTAAAACTTCTTGAAACAAAGAGAGCTCATGAGAAGAGAATGGTAGATTGAAAACCCCAACTATCCTTTAATTACTACCAGACTCAAACATTCCTGTTTAGTCTTAGCATGCTAATTAAGCACAAGTGAAACATTATGGTTGCTTGTAAATAAGTGATTTTCCTTTAACTCTGGTTTAACTCCTGAAGATACAATGTTAGGTGCTTATTTTGATCTAAGTGCTATGTTCATCTACCTGTACTGTCTTGTGTCAAAAATATTGATAAATATTTAATGATATTTATCTTTTAAATTATATCAATACATAGGTCTTGTCAGCTTACAGCTTTATGACAATAACTTCTAAAAGAAAAAGATCTCATTTTCCCTTAAAACTGATTTTCATTGGTTGTCATTTTCTTCAGTGTCAATTACCATTTGTTATCAGTTCAGACACTTACAGATCTTCGTGTGAAACTGGAAGCAAGTCCAACTTCTTTAAAGTGAATTTGTTTCTTATTAATGTGTTGAAATGAATGTGTTTTCAGAGTTCATATTTGATCTGAGCTTGCATTTTTCCTTTTTTTTTTTTTTCTTAAACCAAAAAGCATATTAGGGGAACCAAACTGTTGCCAGTCTGGCTTTTTTTAGATTTGTGCTTTGACTCCCTAGCATGACTGTGGTGCTGCAGCTTCGGCAGTGCTGGAATCCCACTGTATGCGTGCTGTACTGATGATCTCTAAATCATGTCGTCTGTGGTTGAGTGTGATGGTTCTTGGTACCAGGTCATCTTCACTTGGTACTCAAATCACTTTTACTTCAACAAGACCACTGAAATTATAATGCTGAGTGTTCACCACTAAATGCCATGGCAAAATTCAGTTTATTATTGCCCAGTCCTATGGTGTTGCTGGAAGCTTTAACCTCCTTTTACAGGCTGATTAGTCAGGAGTTCAGTGGGCAGTTAGTCCACACTTGGGATTCCATATTTTGTGTCATCTGCCGTGTTGCTCAGCATTGTGTGTAAGAGCACCGGACATAACACCTCTCCCTAGAAAGCCTAGCTAGTTCCTCACCCTCGTGCTAGTGCCAGGGGTGCTGTGAGGATCCAGCCTGGTTTTTATGTCCTTTGCACCATTCTTGGACTGATGGGCTTCACTGAAGTTGCCCATTTACAGCAGAGATTAGGATGATGCCCAGTGTATCTGGCTCCTGTGGAACAGAGAGTGCCTCCCTTGTTCAGCAGGGACCATCCTGTTATACAAGGAAGTTTTGTTAATTTTTTTCTGAGTAATTAGAAATTTATCATGGTGGAACTCATGTACAATATATGATAACTTGGATTTTCTCATGGATGAAAAGTAAAGGCTCTCATAAGCAGGAGAAATAGAAGATGATTGATACAGTATTAAGAATACAGTCATTTTATCTTGGCTTATTAAAAGTGATGACTGCAATAATTAATACTTATTTATATAAGAAAGAATATGGAACAAAGACCTTCAGGCAACTTGTTTGTAATTCCCTTAACTATACTCTGCCTCTCAAAAATTACTGCAAGAAGTTGATAAGTCTTTTTTGCTCCACAAAATCAAAATGAAAATTGCTTTCCATTTTTTCAACCTGATGCTTCTGCCAGATTTATTATGTTGGGAACATGATGTGGTGAAAAAGGCATCTGTAACCTCAGGCTCTCAAGAAAAGGCCCATGTTTTATACATTATTCTCTTCTCTTCGATGGATACCTTCTAGGAAATGTCTTTGTTAGTTGTTCTTTTTTTCCAGTGCAGAAATACCGCTTCAACATGTTCTGTGCTGAAATGTCAGCGTTGTGCTGTTGTGTAGGTGGTAGTATGTATTATACACAGTTTTCAAAACCTGAATAATCAGTGATGTGCATGACTTTGCCAGGGAAAACAAATGGCTATGTCATTTTGATTTCGGTATATCAAGAAAATGTAACCTATAAAAGTTAATTAGCATTCTTCCAGAAGGGGGTTGTTTAACTAACATCTTTATTTCCATGTTTTCAGTTTTGTCAGAAGTTGGAGGGGAGTGTTTTATTCTGTTGCTAATATATACCCACAGATTTGCAGAGTATTTCACGGAGTTTTAGCTACCATGCATCTGTCCTTCATTTCAGCAAACAGCTCACTTGAACAGCCGCTTAAATCCACTGAAAAATTTTATTCAATTTTTCATGTAATTTTTTTACATAGTATTTATAAATAAAATTCCTTGAGCTTGATGGTGTAAAAGTTATCTGTCAAAATGAGGTTTTGACAGTGATTTTAACAGGAGAAATCCTGTCATTTGTCATTGAAATCCTGATCATCTGCATCACTGGTCACTGTGGGGAGTTGACGTATCTCCATCTCTCATGGATTTGGTTCTCTGGTAGGCTCAGTTCTTCCTGATCAGCCTGGGTATTACTGGCACTTGGCTATATCCGATGCATAAAAGTTTCTGGTCTGAAACAAAACTGAAGTTTGAGCACCCATGACACTGAATGAAATAATCTCACCATATTTTCCTGTACAACTGCAATTCATTAGCCTTCCTCCACCACTTGAGAAACTAAATGAGAGAGGGGGTAGCCATTTGCTCGCCAGCATGACACAATTGTGTGCTAAGGTAAGTTACGAAAATTAGAGAACAGGTTTCTCACACACTAACTGGTTTGATAAACTCTGTCTAGACTAAGGTCTTCCCAAAGACGGTTAAAATTGTCCTGTCATAGTAAAATTATGTATTAGTAGCTTTACAAATACTCTAGAGGTGGAGGTGAGGTTTTATTCTGGATATTACTTCTGGATGTTAACATTTACAAAAAGTGTTTAAAAAAAAAAAAGCAGTCCGTAGGGAATTCTAATTTTTATTTTAATGAGGCCCTTACAGAAAACATGATCCTTAGAGGCTAGGTTTTCAAGCCTGCTGAGGTATATTTGTGGTGTATCAAATCCTTCCTTCCTGAAATGCTGAAGTTAAGACGATCTTGTAGATAACTTGGCTTCTTTTCCACTGTTCTGTAAATGCACACTTGAGACTTTAATTTGGGATTGATACTGTGTTACTAAGCTACATATTGAAATGTTTGGTGTCCTTTAATGCAAGCTCTGGGTGGTGGCTGGAGCCTGTGCAGAGAGTTCAGCATTGTCACTGCCTGTGAAACCACCTCACCTCCTTTCTTAACTAAACCACAGGGACTCAGAGATCCCTGGTTTTGGGTGAAAAAGTGATCAGGAGCAAATACTGTAAAAATAATAGGACTTATTAACCACATATGTCTGCAAAGACACATGGAATGGACAGAAAGATGTTCTCGAAGGCTTGAGAGTATTACCAAATGCCAGTAATATCCAGCCACATGAGATTTATTAGCCACAGTGAGGGAGAACTGAACAAGTGGTGGCAGGGAGAGGGACTGGGGGTGAAGTAGTTTAAGAATAAATGGTAAATAGAGGATTGAATGGTAGATAAAGTGCTGTTGTTTCTGCATTACTGTTTTTGAAATGATGTTTCTGTGCTGCCCCATCATACTTAGGCCTGTTCTGAGCATGAGCTGTTTGATTTTATCATCCCTTTGATTATAAATCCAAGACTCTGGGAGACCATGTACTCTGACCCTTTGTTTAGAGTGAGCCTTAGCATTTCACTTGGTGGTGCAATACCAACATGTCTTTGGAGAGTATATGTCTTCCAGACCATCCCTGTAGCTTTCTTGGTAGCCAGTTCCTTTTGTTCCTCATCCTTGTGTTTAAAATACCATATTTATAACCCTATTTATTTCCTTGTCACTGGTGGTTGCTATGTGTTTCTCTAAGATGAAAGCTTGCTAAGGCTCAATTTTTTTCATTTATCTGAGTTTGTGTAAGCTTCTTCATTTATCTGTTTGTTGTTAGACTCCTTTCCCTCTTCCAAGTGCCTTTACTCAGTTGTAACAAATTGACTCAGGAGTTGAGAGATGTTGTTACAGAGGATTATTAAATCTAAAAGGTAATACCCATTAGAAATAAGGTGTGGATCGTATAATCTTTAGGTAAGACTATGCATTTTTCATTACACCCATAGTATATCCCTTTTCTGTGCTTAGTTTTAATTAATAAATGTTGTTTTCAGTTCTTTACTGACCCAAGTTGTAGTTTTTTGCCCTTTGGTATTGTGATTAATAAGTCTTCTTGAAGAGTTTTAAGTTTCACTCACATTTTCTCTTTCTCATTTTGCCCTCCAGAGTTACAGCTTTCCTGTAACATTTGGAAACTGTTCTTTAGAGCTGTTGACTTTGGAACTGTCCGTGTTGGACATAATCCAGGGCATGGTTACTGATTACTGCAATACCAGCTTCCAGCCCAGTGATTTATTTCATCTATGTATGTCTGCATAGTTACTCTATCTTGAACAGGGTAACTCCAGTAATGATAAGAGGTGAAAACTAATTGTGTTTTCTTACTGTCTGCCTGGCACCTAAAGAGCAGAATAATTTTATTTCACATAGGTGCATGAGGATGAGCATCCCTTATAGTGTGAGAAGAGCTTTACTAATGATGCGGTTTCTTATCACCCCCATCATCCCCAAACCACTCAAGTGCACAGCTGTAACTATGAAACTGCAATGAAACTGGGCAGTAACATGGCTTTGGGCCATGGGATCTACAAACATGAGCCTCACAGCCATGAGCTTCCGTCCCTCGGTGCTTCTGATGCAGGAATGATTCTGATTTCATTTAAGATCTTAATTGACTTGGAGTTTTGGTGAGGAAGAGAATGAAAGACTGTTTCCAAAGCCTAGAACTGGGAAAAATTCTTCCTGCTGAGAATGGTGAGACTGGGTGGAAGGATGGGGAGCATGCCAGTGCCAGGACACAAAGGCAGGAGGAGAGTGCAGCTTGTGTGATGGACCAATTCTTCATGGGCATGAACGGGTTAGTAAAAATTTGAGCAGTAGCAAAGTTGCAAAGTACTGTCTCATATGCACAAGTGGCTGTGAGGGTGGGGTAGACTTTTGTGTGAGGGCTTGGGAGAAGGTGGAAGATCTGGAGGTTGGAGGAAGATAAAGTCATTGGGTCAGACTTCGTACAGGTTTGAGTTTTCTGAGAGTACTTTGGAAAAGCTCTGAAACAGACAAGTGATGAAGACACAGGGAACAGACAGGAAGGTGTTCTCAAAGGCTTTAGAAGATTTGTGTTCAGTTTAGTATCCTGTTCTTAAAATTGTGAATTATGCAGGAGAAATTTGCAGCAGAAGATTACTATGAGGGACATCATTGCATTGATTTTGTATTAGTATAGATTATGTTTAAACTTTCTGTTTCTCTAGACACATTTTCACATTCTGGGTTATCTTCATGTCAGAGGAGAAGATGAGATCTTGCTGTATTTGAGTTTGAACAAAGAATTATCAAGATTATTATCAAGATATCATGGAGGAAAAGAAAAGAGGCATTTCAATAATACAATGATCAATTTTCTGGGCCAATTGTTCTATCTTACCCAGTTAGTAACCCTATCAAAAAATCCCCAAAAGTTCATGGTTTTTTTTTTCCAATAGAAAAAAATTATGATTCCTACCTAAATAAATATTCAGTACAGTATTTTGTACAATTCATAATGTCATTTTACCTCAAATAATGATGAAAAATGGAGAGATAATATATACATATATGTATATTAATGCCAAATGACATGAGCTTCCCTTTAAAAAGTTTTCTTGGAGAAACCAGCAGACTTCATCCCCTCCAGTACTGACGGAACTGGAGCTATTGCTCTATGTAAAAATTATAACTGTCTGTAAAACCTGTCTATCTGAATTAACTGCATGAAATTAATTCCACGAGAAAGGGTTAATATGTCATTATTACAACACTAACAAGTCTTGGAAAAAGAAGCATTATAAAGTGAGAAAATAAGTGTTGCATTCAGTTCAAGCTCTCTTTGAGGGGTTACATTTCCTTTTTTGAAAATATTCTACATTTTGCTTCTGTAGTTCTTCTGTATTGCAGTGTGAGGACAAAAAACATACCTTTCGCAATGAGCCCCTACTGTAATAAGAATTACAGAAATGGGCAATAGTGTCTTTGTACTTCTATAGAAGTGTAACATTTATTTTTATCTACCTATACATATATATATATATATAATATTTAAAACTAGTCCTTTCTCTCTTGTCAGTGTGCTGTGCCATATGGTGCCGAGCAACATGCCAGATGATAAAAATATTCCTAGAACATATGATATCATCAGTCAATTCAAGAGGGGTGAGACTTCTTGACCAAAGCATTTGTGGCTTTGATACATTTTCCTAGGTGTAAAGTGCATATTTTGAAATGATGAAGTGTGTCCAAGAGGTCTCCTTTGAATTTGCATAAGCAAATTTAAAGATACCAGCTTAGAACATTTTCCTTCTTAAAAAAAGATGGAAACTAAATAAATTTTGTTCTAACAAAGGATTTCATGGCAAAGTAGCAGTTCTTTTCATAGCAAGGAATGATTCACCTTCTTCCTTTCAATATATGTCGCTGATAGCTGCTCTGGTGTTGGGACCATGCCATGAAGAATGGCATGTCTCCATCTCCCTTCTCCACTTGCAGAGAAGTCAGAACATAGTGAGGGGTCAGAGGATGTTCAGGTTTGGTGCAGCTATGTGTACATGGTTGGGAAAAGACTGTGTGTCCCCAGGGAAAAAAAAAAAAAAAAAGAGACAACAGTATTAAGTATTGTGGTTTTCTCCCAATCTAACTGAAGTAGCTGAAGTTGCTCTGCTGTTAACACTGGAAGTTTCTTACTTTATGTTGAGCCTGTTACTTGTTTTTATCTGTTTCCACAAAACACCAAAAAAGAGAAAATGAAGTGTTTTCACTTGGCAGGGAGAGTTGTGGTCAAATGGCCTGCTCCAGGGAAACTGTGGGTGTTTCTTCAGTAAATATAACAAGGATGCTAAAAACCAAATACAAGAGAGATGTTAAGAGCTGTATGGACAACGTTGCAGGAAAAGTGGCCTTTGCAATGGCATGAGTAATATATAATGCAAATAACAAACTTACGTGCTAGAAGTGCCTACACAGCCAGTGTCTTTAGCAGCCTGCCAGTTCTCTGTTCATTTGTGTCTATGCCATGAGAGGAATATTAAGGAGAGAACTCTCAGCTTTGAGTTAGGACCTAAAAACTCTGCTAGTTGGTTCATTGGTATCATCTCTATGTCACTGGACTCTTTCTTCCTGCTTGTCGTCCTTTATCTATTTCCTTACAGTGTTTGTGCTTTACCTGAGAATCTCCTCAGTTGTCAGGTTTGAGATTCCTGGGTCAGTAGTTTTATTTAAGTAACCTCAAAACTCAAGTGTATATTGTAGCATTCTTGCTCTATATTCACCATTTTCAGATTTCCAGTCCTTAAGTCATCCTCACTGCGCCTCTTGACAAATATCTGTTAGGGACTTGACTGACTTATTTGTGGTCAAAAAATTACAAGAACTCTTGAATGTCCCAGAAAAAAAGACCTCAGTTATGCAAAGCATGATTTCATTGAGAATGGTTGCTCCGATTGTAAGAATCTAATTTGTAGAATGAACTAATTAATTGAGCCTCTACAAAAAGTAACATTCAGAAGTGTGGTTAAAAATCTGTTTTGCATTTTGCTGAGGCTCAAACCTCTGCTGTTACAGTCCCACTAATTTGCCAGTCATCCATTAAGTTCTCAAAGAGATAGGATGTGTATTTATTACTAAAACCATGAAAAAAATTGTATGCAATGAAAAGGGAAAAAAGGAGAGGTTTTTTTGTTTGTTTTGGGTTTTTTTCACACGATGCAAAGAGGGGGGAAAAGGGCTCAAAATAAAAGAAATAAAACAGGGAACAAAGTGTAAATGCTGTCATAAACTATTATCCCTGTATCAGCATGTATGCTGTTGATGTAATGGAAAAAAGTGCAGTTCTAACTTCCAGTCTATACTTTTCACCCTTTCCTTGTTGTGAGTACTCTTTTTTGTATTTAATGGTTCTCTGTAACAAGGTCTTTAAACCCATTAACCCATCAGCAATTTGCTTTTACAGGTTAATATACTTACAAATTATTTTGTAATAGAATATCCTCATTAACAGGCAGATTTATTAACAATCCCCACAGCTCAACTCCACAATTTTTTCTTTGAAACTCAACTACATACCTAATTTAGTGCTTTTACAGTGACCAATTAGTTTGGCAAAAGGAGTACTTTGACTTGTGCTTGGACCCGTAACCTTTTGAGTGTCTCCAGAGGTACATCACACCACAGGCATTTTAATAACTCAGACACACTGTATGGTGGTTTGGGTTTTGTATGTTTAACGCAGAACTAAATGGGATTCGGGTCCAGAACTCATAAGATTATATCACCTTTTAGGATTGTGGTTCTCTTTTGGAGAGCTGTATTTACCATGCTAATGTTATTCCCTCAGAGCTACTGCTTACAGCTGTTCTCAGAGTCAGACTTGGTTGTGTTCATCATTTATGAAACAGAACACATGACATTTTTCCATGTATGTGTTTGATAATATAATCACAGAATCATAGAATTGGTCAGGTTAGAAGGGACTTTAGAAGGTCATCTGGTCCAACCTCCATGCTCAAGCAGGATCATCCCCGAGCAAATTGCACAGGATTGCAGTGAGATCATTCTTGGATCTCTCCAATGAGGGAAACTCCACAACCTCTCTGGGCAGCCTGTTCCAGAGCAAGGTTACTTGCACAATAAAGAATTTCTTTCTCATGTTCAGGTGGAACTTCCTGTGCATCAGTTTCTGACCATTGCCTCTTGTCCTATTGTTTGGCACCACCTAGCAGAGCCTGCTCCATGCTCTTGACACCCACTTTTTAGATACTTATACACATTAATGAGGTCCCCTCTCAGTCACCTCTTTTCGAGGCTGAACAGGCCATGCCCACTCAGTCTTTCTTTGTAAGAGAGTTTCTCCAGACCCTTGACCCATTTAGCTCTCTATTGGACCCACTCCAAGAGCTTTATGTTTCTCTTGTCCTGTGGAGCCCAGAACCGCACTCAGTACTCCACATGTGGCCTCACCAGGGCTGAGTAGTAAACTGCTAATTCAGATTTTGAAAATGCAGTCATCCCTCTTGTATTCTTTCTTCTCCAAACCAAGATCAGATGTACAGATCCTATATAAGCTTGTGGTTCAGTTATGGATGTGAACTTGTCCTTTGCCTGGAACGTCTGAGTACCATTGTTGAGGTCTTCTAAGCCAAGGTGATCAGGGCCAAACCGTATTGCAAATGTGATCCACTCTTTTCAAGAAGACAGAAGTAGCTGTCTGTATTTAAAAGCAAAAGACTTTAAATGATTTCTTAGGCACCTAAAAATATTCTTCATCACTAACTTTAGGCTAAACTAGGCTAGTATGTCAGAGCAAAAGACAAATATGTGATTAAATGCTAAAATGATCTATGCTCCATCTTCTTCAAAAAAGAATAAAGCAGTACTCGATAATGTTATACAATTATTTTTCACCTCATTTCTGAGGATCTTGTTATTACAGTCATTTGGGGCTAGACAGCATTATTGTCCATAACCCACTGATGGGGGGACTGAGGCACAGATCAAGACTTTTAAGATGCTGTTAAAGGGAGTGAATGGGGCTAGGCTGTGCAGCCACAGGAGCCATGTCTGATCCATTGCCAATCCCATGCGTTGGATAGGTACTGGGCATTGGCTTCCGCATCTGAACATTTATTAATATGCTCTCTTAATATTGTAACCTGCAGATCATCTCAATTAATTTGCAATCAAGAAGAACCAACACAATGGGAACAGAAACCCCTGTCTAAACAAGTAGGAGCTAACGAGGCTGTGCAGTGCTCTGTGCAGCAATGGGGCAGGAACCTGCCTGTAGGTCATCTTGGAAGATGCATTACAGCACATGCTCCTCTTGTGTAGTCTCAGCTAGGCTGCCTCTGGGCTGCAGCTGGCTTCTTTGCTATATAACATACCTAAAGAAAGCAAATGAGGCACAGTTTGCCATGGTTTAATTCGGTTTTAATGTTTGTGAAGTAACCTTAGCTAACCGCACTGAATGTTTTCTCCTAAGAGGAGAAGAGTAACTGGATGCAGAAAAGCTCAGAAGTTATGGACAGTGATGAAAGGGATTTGTGGGCTCTTATAATCTTAAATATTCATTCTCATAGGAGATCACATTTTCAGAAGGTATAGAAACACAGTTACAAGCACAAAAATATGCATGTTTGTATGGGTTAGTGCACTTGGTTCACTACACAAGCAAATGCATATTTCGGTACCTAATTACCTCTCCTGAAGTGTAGTTATGCAATGCATCCACCCACTTGCTATAAACCTGAATGAAGATATAAGCTGCATATAGGTTGTTTACATTGCAAATCTCTGCCTCTTTTAGAAAATCCAAGTTTTACTCACTTCATATGAGCAGCTCACAGGATTTTAAGAATTCATCTTAACAGAAAGCAGATGGTTTCAGAAAGCTGAAATGAAGAAGGAAAAGGAAGAAGTTGAACATCGGAACTAAAATGTATAGCATTAAGTGAAAGCTACCATGATAGATTTTCTTTTTTAAAGATGAGGGTTTCCAACAATTAGTTTTGTGTCCTGGCATGCAAGTAAAAAGAAGTGCTAAAAATTTTTTTAAAGAAGCAACTTTACTTTTTTTTTTTTTTTTTTTAAATCTAGGAAATGTTAAACCATAAATTGTGGAGCATAGGTTATCATTCCTTCTTTGGTTGTCTGTCTCATTAAGAGGTGGTGGCTGTACCTAACTCTTCCCTAGGACCTTCCCTTTCAAAACCACACGTTTCCATAATGTGCAAGATCCTGGTGTCTCTTGTGTCAGTGCTAAGGTGAGAGAAGCCATCATCTCCCAGGCAGTGGAATGGAAACTTCTCCAGTGTCTGTGAGAGAGCTGTGTCTTGCTGCTCAGTTTAGCCTCCATCGCCAAAGATGTATCCTGCCTCCACAAGGCTCTGTGGATTAGTGAACCTCAAAAGGACACTTAACAGTCCTACTGCAGAAATCAACAGCCTATTTTAAATTATCAGGAAGAGTAATTTTCTCTTTCAGTATCAGTATTTCCTTATTAAAATGAGAGGACAAGATTTAAATATAGCATAAAACTTCCAGTGTGGTGTAGTATTTCTTGGAGGACTGTGTTTGCTATGTTTATTTGCCTCAGGGGTAACACTTTTTTATGTACATTGTGAGGCTCAATAGTCTGGCAGCGGCAGCACTCAGAGCTGCTTTTCTTGATACTGTGCATCTGTCTCTGTTATGGTATCTATAGCAAAGTTGGTAGGGAAGAAATAGATAGTGAAGATGTCTCTGGACTCAGTTTTTCAGTGTTGCTGTAGTTAGGTTTTCCAAAGGTTTGTGACTAATTTTTGTGTAAGGGAAAATACTAACCTTTTTTTGCCGGTGACTACTCTTAAAGAGTGATGAAAAATTCCCAGAGGAAGTTTTGCTGTAAATACTGTGAGGATTAATTACTGCCCATTGCTTCCACATGGATAAGTAATCCTTTTGGGCTTGTGTGGGAAACATCATGTGTGCTTTATTAATGACCAGTATTTGGTCAACATGACTTTTTTTATTATTTGAAATTTACTTTCTGTCATGAACTGTTGGTCTCATCTTAAGAAAAAGAGGTAAATAATATGTGTATAATCCATGTTGTTCATCTAATATATATTGTTCCCTACTGTCATTATGTTTTTTTATGCTGAAAGCTCAATTTTAAGTGGGTGATAGAAGCATTGGTGTGTCTTCTCCTTTCCACCGTCATTTTTTCAGGGACTGATTTCCAGTCACTTCATAATACTGTTGTTCCCATATGTGCCGTGTGGACTTCCAGAGCAGAGCCTCAGCTTCCCAGTAGAAAAAAACCTTCAAAACAGGGCACTATAAATTGCAGTGATGAGAGAATAGTCAAATGCCCAGAGAGGTGGAGAGTTGGTTATAAAAGCTTTTGTTCTTCGAGCTTCACTCATGCGCAGGTGATTCTGTTTTAAAACTGCACTGTTCCAGAGATTTTTTTCTTTTTATTCATCCTCAGAAAGTTGCTGTTTGGAAACCATTTTTGGTTCTTAGTAGCAGACAAGCATTAGGCAGCTGTCTAGCAGCAGTAGCAGAAGTGCCATTAGTGTATGTCTCCATAAAAATGTAGCTATTTATTATTCTTATTGGGGAAGAATATATTTTTCTACATATTCTCGATATCTCTGTGTGCCTTATACTGAAAGATATATTCAGAAAAGGGCAAGCTATCCACATGGTTTATGAAAACATATAACTTCTGTTGCTTTTCTTCTTCACGGGTTATTTACATAGCACGGTTAGAAAAAAACTATTTCCTCAATGGAATTTTTTGTTCAGATTCTCCATTAGTCTATTTATACTCCTCTTCAGAGTTTTGCGCTTATAGACATTCTACGGTTTCTGAAGACACCAACTCACTTCCAAAGCCTGATAAAAACTTGGACTGGAATGGATCCACTTGCTGGTGAATACAGGAAGTCGTAGCGTTAATATAGAAAGTAAAGCATACTGTGTTAGTCCTGCGTTACACCTGGTGAATAACTATGGATTTTCAATGGCAGGAGCAATGGATTAATTATACATTAAGTCTTTGGCTTTTAGTAGCACTTATGAGTTGGTCTGGGTAAGTTCTTACTGAAATCACTGTTAAAATCAGTGTCAAGGTTGGAGAGCCCAACCCTTAGGTCCTGTTTGTGTGATCAGATGGTTAGCTTGTGCTGTGGATTTACTTTGAGTTCCCACATGAAGAATTGGACAGAAATAATTGGTCTGTTTGGAGTTCATAGCCTGATTTGTTCATATTAATTGTGCACAGGCAATCTCTGAAAGCTTTTGAAAACAGAAGCAGTGAGCACTGGTTTATGCTGGGGTCAGTACTGATCCCACCTTGCCCAAGAAAAATGGTGGTAAATTCATTATCTGGAATGCTGTTTATCCACAGAGTCCAAGGGGAAATCCTCGCTCTTCTTTCTTGCGCTTTGGATTTGCAAGCAGAGGAGCATTTCTTTTGTTCCTTTTATTCCTCAGTGTGGGTTATGTTAGCTTGTGGTTACAGTAAGTATTAATTCAGAGAACCTTCCTGGAGGTCCATCTGACCACATGTACAAATGGGGGAAGGGAGCACTTCTAAAGCACAGTTCATCTCATTTAAAGTAAGTCTAAAACAGATTAGACAAATTGCAGCTCAAAAGGAGATGGCTAATCCAGATGTGTTCTTGTGTGTCTCTGCCAGAACTGGCCACATACATCTAGCCAGGACTTTGTTTTTGTGTTACTCCTAAAAACTATTCATTCCAATAGCACATGTGCACAGTGTTCCAAACTGAATTAGATTTTCCTGTAAGTTTGGTATCCGATGAATTTTGCAAACGCTTTTGTGTTTTTCTAAGCTCTCCTGAGGATAAAATTCATTTTGTGTGAATGTCCCAAGTACAATTGCTTCTTGATTTGTAACAGCTGCTGCAAAAAAAGAAGTCTTTTACATTAGCAATTCTGGGCAGGCACTCAGATTTTAAACTCTGGGCTACTCCATTCTCTCTCCCTGACTTCCTCAGGAGGCCAGTAGATCAAAATGAAAATATTATATGGATACATGTAACGTTGTGCAAACCAACGTGCTTTCAGCTTACTGGAGGGCTGCAACAAGTACGTGATGATTGGTAGTTTAATTTGGAGACATGATGTTATAAGACATTTTAAATGAGGAAATAAATTAAATTCAAAATTTCATTTAAAATTTTACTGGTGCAAATATTGTTTAAAAAAAATTAGGAGAGTTTCTTAGATGGTCAGTAGAGGGCAGGCATATTTTATTTCTGAAGAACCTTTGCCCACTACTGTATGCAAAGAATATTTGTTCTATCTCCAGATTTGAGGAGTATAAGTCTATTTTGTCACATTACAGTGATATAAATCAGCAGTAATAATTTAAAAAGACATTGTCAACCCCTTTGAGAAGCTAAATGTCCATTTTAAAGCAATTGGAAGATATGAATTATGACTACAGGCATTTAATTTCTGTGTTTAGATTGTAAAAACCATGGCATAAAAAACCTGAAATATTACTGCTACTGAGTACTAGATAAGAATCATTTCTCTGCTGAATTCTGTAAAATGCAGTAGTTCTTTCTGATGTGAACTACTATAATGGGGTGGAAACACACTCTTGAAAGTCATGATTGTTTAAATCTTCAGCTCAGTAACAGAGATTCTTCTTGAAGATCTGACTAGCCAAGCGACTTTAAACCTAAAGGAGCAATGCCTCTTTTAATTTCTACCTGCCTTCCTCTGTAATTGAAACAGTGTTTGTATTTCAGCTGGACAGAATACCTAACAGGTTCTGAGTACAGGGTAGAATCAGTGTCATATCTGATTAACTCAAGAGAAAAAATTAAAGTGGATTTAAAGAAGCATTTATTCTGAATGAGCTCATTCTTCCCCAAATACATTTCAGCCCTGAAACAAAATGTAGACAGAGTCTCTTCTGGAAACACATTTATATAAACATCTCTAATGTTATGAGATACTCTTTTCAAAACCTTGTAGTGAGATTTATTGTTAAAGAGAATGAATGATTAAAAAAAAAGAATGATACATGTTGATTCTGTAAAAGACTAGAAATTTGTTTTAACCTGTGCATAAGTGTGCGTATGCACATATGAACTCTTTTTTATGTGTATAATCAAACTTGCTGCGGTGAAGCCACACATGTAAGTAGCAGTAACATGAGACAAGGGTTGTGTCATCTACCATTTCTTTCTGTGACTTGACAGTTCCATTTTTTTCTGGCAAGGTTGATGTTCACATAGACACCTTTAATTAGGATCAAAAATGGTTTGAAGATTTGTCCCAAAATATGCAGTTTGCATTCACTTCTGTATCCATCAATAGAAAGTCTTTGTTAGATTTTGGAACTGTCCAGCTAGAAGAAGTGAATGCTCTGAAAGATGGTGGTCATCAGCTCCAACTTCATGGCTTTGGACTTCTGAGTTTGGGTGCCTCGTTGCCTTCATGATGACCATGGCTTAGACACGTGTGACTGAGATAAAGAGGTCCTTGAATTTCATCTGTAAGTGAATATGAAAACAAGTTTGTGTAATTACTTCCATTCTTTTTAAAGAAATGCTCTGGCCTTACAGGCAAGGAGCTGCATTTTTATGCTACTCATGCCTTCCAGATGGTCTCTGGGATTAGTTTCAATTTTTCCTTCTAGAAATTAATGGAGGTCCATATTTTTGTGCAATCCAGTTAGATACTGAGATGATGAATCTCTGTAAGAAATGAAAGCTGATTGAAGAGATGCAAATGTTAAAACCCTCAAATGATTTCAATCAAAATTGGACTTGCTATCATGTGGGTACATGTTACTAAATTAACTTCAATTTTATCTACTTGTATCTTTGTTGAAGTCGTCTAGGCAGATGGAAGAACTGTCCATATGCAGCCTATACCATGTACCAAATTTACAGGATATACTTTTTTCTAATCTTGCACTTAACCCCTAAATGATATAGTGTTATGTTTCCTGTGAAATACTAAGTATAAAATCTGAACCTACTGCTTAATGCTTTTAGGTGATTGGATTTCACCGCACTTAGACTGGATAGAAAAATCTAAAACTTCATCATGTATTGTTCTGTAACAGTGATGACACTGCAGCAAAATATATGGATCTTAATTTAAAAAATGGTATTTTTGTCTATAATGCCCTAATCTTCATCAGGCCAACAAATAATTTTCAAAGTTTTAATGCATAAGCTCTCAAAAATGACTTTTTCCCTTAAAATGTTTGACTTGAGATGGTGAAACTACTGTAGTGTAAATTTCAAGATTACTTACACTGACAACATCAACTTGAAACCTAGTAATTTCTTAAAAAAATAGAGCTAGTAGTTTCAGGAAATGTTTCTATTTCTATGTTACCTTGCCAGTTTCTGTAATTCTACTGTTATATTTTCCTCTTTAATGACTTTTATGCCTTGTGTTGGACTGCAAGGCTTTCACAAAAACAGGGGAAAATCCATTTATGCAGGGTTACCATGAGACAGACTTTAAACAAAATGATACTTTCTAACAAAAATTCCTAAGTGATTTTTTTACACAAATTCTATTTTCACATAATAAACAGAAATTAGAGAATCTGATTTTTTAAGGAGTTTTGCCTATAAATGCAGACCTATTTATTATTAAATTAGTGCTGAGCATGGTAAAACTTGAAAATAATTTCTGCAAGAATCTGCATCCTGAAAACAAGACAAACAGATGGCCACAGAGGAAACAGCAAAAATTGGGAATGGACTGCTCTATAGTAGCTCATCAAGGAGTACTGGAACAAGGTCTTACTGAATGTTTTCAGTACCACCTTAAAAAAAAAATAGAGCTACTGTTTTAGCTTATCTGTTTTTTCTAAAGCCGAGGACCCTGGTACACGTAGGCTGCCGTGTACCATACATTAGCTGTCTACTGTAGCCTCCTTAGAAATGGTATGGGGACCACCTGGGGTCTCCAGCAGTTGCAAAATCACTCATCTAAATAAAGCTGAGGAACAGCCGTGACCAGAGTGAAGTGTGAGCTGTCCTTCAGGGCTGTGAAGACTTCTGGTGAAGCCATGTTCAGTGCTGTGGATTCTTCTGCTCAGTCTTCTCTGTCTGTTCGCTTGCTTTCAGAGGTGCTGAAATGGCTATTTCCATGGCCCTGCTTGTGTTACTTCTCTTTGATGCTCTGTAACCTCTGTGATGCAAAGGGTGAGATGTGTTGTAGCAGGCATGAAGGGAAACAGCAGTGTGGGAAGCTGAACTGAGATAACCCAGACATAATTGCAAAATGATGCTCAACACTTGGTTTAATATCTGTATAAATGGTTAAGAAGACTTGTGGAAAGGAACTAGGAAATAGTTCCTATGCAGTAGGACAGAAAAAAAAAAATGCATGACAGGGGATTCAGAGATGAGTCTGTGGGTGAGCATGGATGTATTGGAAACTGATAGGAGTAAAAAGGAAAAGAAGTAAGAGGAAGCTTGAGAAGAGATAGAAAAGAGAAAGAAAAGAATCTCCTCTTTGTCTCTTGCATAAAAATGTGCACTTGAGGAAGAGCTCACTTGAATATTAGAAAAATATAAAGAATTGGGAAGGGTGACTAGGGAAACATTAAACTGGAAGTGAAACAGAGAGGGAAAGGGCTTACTTGTTTGGGTTTTGCTTTTTTTTTTTTTTTTGGCAACAGAATGCTCCCAGATTGCTGCTTCCCCCCATCCCCCTGTTTTTTTTTTCCTTGCTAAAATATCTCCTGATTTCCCAATATCTTCTCGCTCTGTAAACTGAGGTGAGATTTATTACTTTCACATAATATTTATTACTCTTATTGCAGTACCACTCAAGGTCAGGACCTTTCTGGGAAAGACGCTATGAAAACAAAGAAAGATGATAAATTTTGTATTCTGAAGCCTCGTTCAAAGGCTATTTAAAGCCTCCTTCAAAGGCTATTACAAGCAGTGTGAAGACCCCCTTTAATGTGAATGAGCGGGAACATTTTAGATGTGCTAGAAAACTAAGTATGTGTCTACATATTGCACTAGGAGATGCAAAGCAGGCCTGAAAGTCTGAGCAGCAGAAGTCTGAGGTAGTTCACCTCAAGATGCAAGACCAAGTCCTGGCTTTATTGGAGAAAGTGGGAATAGGACTCTAGCCCTGCAGCTTCTGGGACAGGAATTAGATCAAATGATTCTTCTAGATTGAAATGATCTTTGCACTGTAGCAATGTAGTGCAACTGGACTATTTAACTGCAAGAGGGTCCTACCGTAGAAGTTGGCCACGTTTCGTTGGTTTGATCTTTAGCTGTAAGCTATGCTTAAAGTAAACAGAAACAGCATGGCAGGGCTGAAGAAAGTCACGCTTAGGACTTGTCATTAATTCCCTGGATACTCATTTTTCCAGTTGCCAAGTCCAGTTTAGCCCTCGTTGTTCCCCCAGAGAAATGTTAGAACAGTTCATAAGCACCTAGACAATAATCAGGTGATAAAAAACAGCCAGCATGAATTTGTCAAGAACAAATTGTGTCAAACCAATCACATTTCCTGCTTTGACAGAGTAACTGGCCTAGTGGATAACAGAGAACTAGGAGATGTGATGTATCTTGACTTAAGTGAGGCTTTTGACACTGTCCGACATGACATTCTTTTAAGCAAGCTTGAAAAATATGGCCTAGATGAAATCGCCATAAGTGGCTGCAGAGCAGTTGAAAAGTGTTCTCAGAGAGAACTTATCGGTGGTGCTCTTCCCAGCTGCAACAGGGGCAGCTCACCTGGCATTGCTAATTGGACTCTCCACAGAAAGTTCTGCTCTCTAATCCATCTAATCCATCATTCAAAATGATAATGAGAATGAGAAAATATCTTTTTTTTTTCTTTTTTTTTTTTTTTTTTTAACAGGAGCAGGCGGGGATGTTTGCAACACTTTAGACTAATGAATTGGAGCAGAAGGATCTATATAAAAATCAACCAGGTGAAATTTGGTAAAGAAGTGCAAAATACTGCCCTTGGAAATGATACAGTAAATGCACAAAGACAAAAGGCAGAAGTAATTGGAAAGGAGAAAAGTGTCTGGGGGTTTAAGAGATCACAAGTGAAATATAACTCACAAAGGACATGCTATTGCAAATAAAGCACCTCTTTTTTCGGGATTCTTTAACAGGAGTGTCATGTGTAAGACATGGGAAGTAATTATTTTGCACCATATGGTGCTGGTGAGACCTCAGCTGGAGTATTGAATCCAGTTTTGGGGACTGCATATAAAGAAAGATGTAGATAAATTGGAGAGTTTCCAAAAGAAATCACGAGGAAATGAAGAATTTTAAAAGTATGATTTAAAATGAAAGGTTCAAGGAGTTAGGTTTTCCTAGAATATTTATGCCCCTTACCCCTTTTATGCAGCAGGAGGGTCTAGACAGTCTCCTGAGAGTTGTATGTTTTTGTAGTCCTAGCTGTAATATCATCAATCTGAATAACATACTCATCTCAGTTATGATTAGTTGATGTCATAGCAGAGGCATCAGAGAAGTTCTGGAAGAGGAAGCAGATATTTGGAGTAGCTTCAGAGGGTTTCTGTGTGCAAGTACAGCAGTAAGAGTTTTTTGGGGAAATAGAGAAGCCAGTGCTCAAGACTAACTGTGGAGAAAACCCACTTCATACATGATGGCTATTTTTTTGTGTGGCCACATGGACTGAAGTATCATCATTTTGACAAGCTGGTACCATCCTTCACCCCCCAGGGGTTTTCTTCAGTAAAGTTTTCATCGATGGAGATTTCTGATTGGATCCAGAATATTGTTTTCCCTGAGCTGAAATGAGAGTAAGAACAATGTTTTTAGGAAGCAAAAATTTTTAAGAAGAAAATAACTCCAGATTTGCAGTATATGGTCAAATTTTTCTCTCTTTCTTTTCTATGTTTATTTTTCAATTCCAAAATACATCTTCTGAGTTGTAGCCTTTAGACATTGAGGTATTGGCAGTGATGATTGCTGACCCTTGCTTTCTGTTTCTCTGCTTTTCTTTAGAACTGTATGACACATACTTACATACAGCTGCCAGAAAGTTCCCAGCATTTGCAAGATTCAGTCCCTTGTGCTCCTCTGAAAAGCAAAATTAGAGTAGAGTATCCAGGCTGACCATACATCAGCTCAGCTTGCTGGACTAATGCAGTGCCAAGTATGGCATTTATCTTTGCTGTGGAAAGTTCATGTGGTCTCCAAGAAAATATTAACAGATCAGTAATAATGAATCTTTTAAAGACATTAAGTGAGGAATAATAAATATAATACCTTTTTTTCATAGAAGCCACATCCTCCCTCAGGGAGAGTTGGACTTTCCAGTGTGGGTTGGGGGAGTTTAAGCTTCCTCAAAGTTTAGGGATTTGTGGAGCAAGTGGGAGTAGTAATGCATCCTCTGAAGGATAACACTGCCCAGATATCCTGGAAGGATAATATTGACTAATTCTCATCCACAAGTCAGGCTTTGTGGCTGGTGGAGCTGAGGAGACACTCTTGTGGCTGCTCTTCAGCCTGTCCTACACATCCTTCCAGATAGGTAGCACAGGGAGCAGAGACCCTCAGCTTTGTAGTACCACAGCTTCTTTGCCTTGGAGGCTGCTTAATACCGGTGACTTAGTTGGAAATGATGTGATTATCTATAGGTGTGAGGAGAATCTTTATCATAGCTCATCCTGTGCCTTCTGATACAATGCCTCAAAAGCATTTGTGTTTTAGCCTGAAAAAAACAAGCAAAAAAAATATCTCTGTCTCTTAGATGCACACAAACAAAAAAACAAACAAAAGAGAAAAAATATCAGGACCTGTTTTAATCCACAGCAAACCCCAGGCAGCTCAAAGTTAAGCTTCCTATTCAACTACTAATTCATTGCTTTTGTTTGTGGGTACTGCAGTATAGGTGGTTGGTGAGAGTACCCACTGATTATCATCTTTCATAGTGATGCAGCTATCCCAAGAGTGGAGCTTCCTTTAAGTGCTTGCACTTTGCAGTGTTACAGAGCATGGGGAAGTCGTTTCATGTGTGTGCAAGGGGGGCTGCACGTCGGTGCGAATTAATAGAGTTTTTAAATGTATTTTTAATTTTTATCTCCAAGCACTGCTCTATTATCAGCTAGATGATAAAATGTCTTGAATAGTTGACTCTAGGGCTTTCACTAAACTGCCCATGAATGCTGAAACCATCTGTTTTTCTGGACGTTTGTCAGGGTGAGTGTGGCAGAGGCAGCTGTTTGAAAAGGGACGCTTTGGATGATGAACCAGCCCATTGTTTCTAAGCGATGCGCTTGCATTCAGCGGCTCTACCCAAGCGTACTATAGAGCAATCAAAATCAAACTATTGTTTGTCCCAATCATATTGATCTGAAAAGAAGGTGGTGGGATGACCGCATTGTAGATGCAAATAGTTGTTTAGAGCAGCTGTATGCTGGCCAATATGTACCACAGTAGGAATCCCACATGGAAGCTAGAGGGCTCCCTGCACCCTACTGGGGACAGAGAAAAGATGATGCCAGATTGAACTTCAGTCTACAGCAAAAAGGAAGGCTCTGGACTGTTGGTATTGCTACTAATTTGCTTTTTACAGCAATGGTTCACGTTAACCCTGTAGTGCCTTAGTAACTAAAGTCAATTGTTTGGGGTTTTTTTCTGCAAGCATGTTGTGAAGAGAGATTATCAAGAAGATAATTACCTAAAACTACTGCGATGAAATATAGAAGTAATTGGATTGCCTGGATGTCAACTATCAATTTTCTCTTCTATAAAAATTAATTGCATTTTTGTTGTTTTCTATGTGGAATCATTCATGCAGTGTTTAAAGTTTTCATAATTTATTTATGATGATGAAAATATAGCAGCTGAATCGAAACATATTGTGGTGTATGTTTCTGTGTTAAATATAGCTGTCTTATCTCTGCAGAAAGCAGGAGAAAATATGATCTTTAGTGCATGTAATGAAGATTATAGCTTTTAGTTTAGAGGAACTAAGAAAGCTGCACTTCATCCATTAACATTTTAAGCTTTTTAGTTGTCCTTGTCACTTCATTGCATGCATGCTAATATCTCCTCATATAAAATTTAATCTGTTGAACTAAATGAAGGAATTAGTATCTGAAAGACATCTTTCATTAAGCAATTAACGAATCTTTCTAACAAATCTACAAAAGCATATGTGTTTATATTTAATAAGTATTTGTATGATCAGCCAATTACATAGATACATCTTTTTTGTTTATTTGTGATAATACAAAATCTAAACTTACAATTAAGTTACAATTATGCTCTGCAAAATGTAACTTTCTAAAGAACTGTGGTTAGGGGACTGGTGTCTTTAAGAATTGTATCGCAGTCCCATAAAGCTTAATATCTATTTCTTTGCGTAAGAATCTTTTTTTCCGTCTCTTTGTGATTCACGGATGGAAATGGTGAAGTAGTAAAGAACCTGCAGAGGGAATACATTCAAGGATATGTCTATTTAAAATTAACAGTTATGTATATGTGCATGTAGGAGGGAAGCAGACAAGAAGAGGATGGCAGCCTGGATGAAAAGATGATCACCTGCACCAGCTGCAACACGTTTCCTTTCACAGCTCTCTTTTCAGGCTGCTTGCATAATTTAATGAAGGGACACCCCAGCCTAACTTAAACTATTACTAAGCCAGTGTCAGCCTCTGTGCAAAAAGTGGAAAAACGTGTAATAATAGTGACATTGTCCTTTTGCCTTTGCACCATCATTAACTTCTTTGGGAGTAATTTTCTTAGCAGTGTCTGTGAATGCTCCTTCCTGGGCTTTCTTCTTGTTGGAATTACTAGTCTTCAGAATGCTCCATCTGATGTATAAATGTCCAGTCACTGCAGCACTTTGAATTACCAATTGACTAGTAAATCTTTAATGTGAATTTAAAAAAAAAAAAAGCTAATTGATTTTCTTGACTAAATCTTGCTCTGTATTTGGCCCACTTTTATAGATTTATTTATTATTTTTGTTTGTAAATGAAGTCTTCACTTCAATTGCGTAGTTGTTTGGAGAAAAAGACTATGGTAAAGCAGAGGAGGTATGATTTATACTAGCTTCAAGAAATGACCAGTTTTCTGAGTAAGGGCAAAATTCTACATCAACTTGTTCATTTTCAGGCACATACAGTATTACAACAATTCTAAGCATTTCCTTCTACTAAATTTTGAAGAATAATGTTCTTCAGAAACTTCTACCCTTCTGAGTGCATTTAGGTCCATGGCAGTTGGCAGGAAAACTCCGTAGAGAAAAATTGGAGGTAGGTAAAAGGAATAAAACCTCGAGTACATGGAAAATGCTGCACCTGCAGTAATCTCCAGTGGAGAGACCTGTGAGTGATGTCAGTTAATGAATTACAGGAAGGCACTTGGGTGTCATAAAAATGAATTTGGCCAGTAGAAAGACTTGTTTTTCTTTCCAGACGTACCAAGCAACATTAAGACAGACAGTGTAGCATGCTTGATTTGACTCATTTGCTTATCTTTTTCATTAGCAGTTTGTTACCTGACTGTTTTGGAGCCAGTTCTCCAAGTGTTAAAATAACTCACCAGCTTGACAGCTATCATATATGTCTGGCAGTATTAACAAAGTGCAATCCTTGCCATGAAGTTTGAAAAAAATGTATCAGACACCTACTTTCTGGTTGCCAGAGGACCAAGCCTCTGAGCGAGAGAGAGACAGAGGGAGATGCTGTACCACCAGTGAAGTTCAGGGACGGTGAGGAGCCAAGACACCTGCTATTTTTACCTCCTGGAAAGGGTGGAGTGGAGGAATCCTGGAAATCTTTGTTTACTCTCAGGTACTTCTTTGTCACATCTCTGAAAGTCTGCTCAAAGTTTCACTCTTTGTGTCAATCTCAGGGTCGTGTTTGTCTCATCTCGTGTTGTGGTGGAGTCCGAAGTCATCTGCTCAAGGATGCTTTTTAGCTGTGTGCAGTGCACTTCACAAAGTACTGATAAGACCCATTCCTATGCTGAAAGAGCCCTGGCCACTCTCAAGCATTAGCAGCTTCCTTCTGCTTTTAATCTTTTGTTTGCTCTCATGTGGCTTTCTGGGCATGGGCTTTTATTACACTCCTTTTGTCATATATGCCTTGAGTAATTAACTCCAGTGGCTCCTTCCAGTGGTACTAAGTTTTGCTGAATATTGGCATCCTGAAATTATTGTTCAGTTAAATCCAGAGATTTTACCAAGTGCAATTCCTGGATCTGCCTTGCTTCAAGTGGAATTATACAAACAGGAGCTATGGAATATCAATGTTTGGTTATAGTCCTTCTGATCAAGAGCAGTATAAATACATAGATAGACAAATCAGTGCCTTGCAGTATATTGCACTTTAACGTTTCCTCATAGCCAGTTTTCACTAGAAAAACTGTGGAGATGCACTTGGACACAGATATAGGGTTGTGGTTTTATGCTGCAGTTACCGGAGGCAATCATTCGCCTGTGGTCTCAGGCTGGATTAGACTCTACTTTGGTCAACCCAGTTTCTATGTCTGCCATGCATTTCCCAGTGTGAACATGGACTGTAGAAGAGATAGATGCAAACAATAATGCCAAACTGTTAGTACTGTGTGCCTGTGTATTAATCTTATTTGGCTGAGATTTTATTGGGGAAAAAATATGAGAATTTCTTTTTCAGACTGAGTGAAGACTCAGATCTCTAAATCCTATGAGAGACAGGGAAATAGTCTGATATAAATAATGTTTCTTTGGGATGGACACACAGAAATAAAGCTTGTTTCACTTTTTTTTCCTTTCAAATTGTAGTCTGCTTTAGTATATGCATTCTGTATGCATTAGTATAAAAATGCATACATCTGAATCCACCTTTTTTTTTTCCTTTTTTTTTTTTTTGTTTTAAGATATGTTGTTATATGCCCTAAAATGATTTCTTAGGCAGTTTCCTTTTCCTGGTGGAAATTTTTCTTCCCAAAGAAGCATTTTGACAATGATACTGATTAACATCCTTTCACAAGGTGAATAATATGTTAGGCGAAAATGTAGTAGAGTTAGAGAATTTGGCACAAAATTGGAATAAGGACAAAATGTTGTCAGAATTGGGTGCTGGAAGCCATATGCTTCTTTTTTGAAGGTGGGTCACGTTTTTAGCTGTCAGATGGCTAAGAATTCTCACATCGCCCGTGGACTTCAGGCAGAGACAGGTTTTCACCACGGTGGGAAGGCAGACCTGCCTGCTACCCCCAATTTGGCACATGAATTCAAAACTTGTATGACAAGGCATCTGATTTATCAAGCCTAATTTGTGACGTGGAAGGACTTCTCTTACACAGATTTGTTTTCTACTCTTACTGGGGTGAGCTGTCATTTTATTACAAGTTTTGAAAAATGGGGAAGATTGGGTTTGTTGGTTTATATCTTTCTCCAAAGGATTCAACTTGCCAAGTGAAATGCTTGAATAGGAATTTCATCTTTAAAAGGGCACCATCAGTCTTGTGTTTGAGAGAGCAGAGAGACAAAGACAAAAAAGCTAAAAATCTCCATAAAATTAGACTTCTAGTCTCAAACCCAGATGAGCTCATAGGTAATCTACACCAGACTTTTTTCCCCTCACTTTAATAACAGCTTGAATAAACCTGCTGTTTTTATCTTCCGCTTCTACCCAGTGTATTTTTAGGAAACTTACTGTGCTAAATAAGTATAACTCCTTGTCAAAAGAATTGATCTCACTCCTTTAGCATATAAATTAATATTTTTATTTACTTACTTTTTAATTGTCCACTAAATTTTCTTTGAAATTCCAGATGAGGTTTCATCAGAGATTTTTTGGGGGTGATACAAGTATTTCTGTTGACAGTATGTGGATTGACAGTACTATTGTGTTTCAGCATCTCATTAGTAGAAAAAAATTAACAGCTCTTGGTCCTTGGCCTTCTCTGTGTTTTCAGTTGTGGAAGCACAGCACCCAGAAGAAGTTCTTGTCTCTGTCGTAAAGTGCACAGCCTCTCAGCTAAGGCTAACAGATCTTCCATTACTGATGTCCCACATTTCTTCTTTGTGATTTCTGGTCCTTCTTTTTGTTAAGAGTGAGTCTTGACTTCACGTTCTCATTAGCATCCTTACATTTATTATTTTAGTGGTGAAAGTATTAAAACTAAATAACCTTAAAGCCAGTCCCTAAAGTACTTTACTAGTATTCTCCTTCCCATATAAATAATTGTTTTTAGTGTGTAAACTACTGCTTTTGGTGGCTGATTCCATAACTGTTTGTGACTATTGGAGATGCTCTGCTGCGTTCTAGGTTAAGAATTACTGGGTTTGTTGGTTTAGTTTTTAATGTAAAATATTGGTTCACAGAATCATAGAATGGGTTGGGTTGGAAGGGACCTTAGAGATCATCTCATTCCAACCCATCTGCCATGGACAGGGACACCTGCTCAGAGCCCCATTAAGCCTGACCTTGAACATTTCCAGGTATGGGGCAGCCACAGCTTACCTGGAGAGCCTGCTTCAGAGCCTCACTGCCCTCACAGTAAAAAATTTCTTCCTAATATCTAATCTAAATCTGCCCTCTTTCAGTTCAAATCACTCCCCTTGTACTATCACTACATGTTCTCCTAGAAAAGAAAGATTTCAGGTCTAGCTGTCCCCTTTCAAAAATTGTTTCAAAATGTCATGGTCTCTAGAAGTGTGCAGTACTCTAGGACTCCTTTTCTACATTATTGCCATTAGAAAGATACAGACATAATCATAGTGCCCAACTCCTGATTTGTATGAAGAATGTGTTTATTTTGACAAAAATTGGTACAGTGGTTTTTCAAAGCAGACTATTCTTGACTTTTAATCTTTTTTTTTCAGTGTTTTGAAGTGAAGTTCAGTTACACTTTATGGATTGTATGTCACAAGAAGGAGCTTTATGCAGCAATTTATCATGCAGACTTTCTGTTTCTGAATGGTTTTTAACAAGAAACTTATTTGTGTTGAAACGTGTCTTTCCAGCTTTCCGAGTAGAAGCTGACAGGTATGGACCCATTTACACAGAGAAAAATTTTTCTACTTTCTTGCAAATGAGTTTTAAAAAAGCAAACTGCTTATGGTCATTAGGAGATCCTATAGCAATCTTTGTCCTGGCATGCTTATCCAATTCTTCTGTAGATGCTTACCAAGTTACATATCCCAGTCATCTTAGAAAATATCTTCCCTTTACTAATATTTGCTTTAGGTTTAATTTGATACTCTGATCTTTATTTTGTATCCTCTGCTGTCTGTGGTTTAATCCCAAACCAGTGAAAGTGCTTTCTGAGTGGCTGCACTGCTGTGGCTCTCGTATAACTGAGTGGCATCAGCCCTTAAAACAGAGCTAGTTGCCAGCCGAATGGAAGTTATTTCTGTTTTCCTCTAGCAAGGGTGGCTCTCAGGTAGCTTTCTCATGTTTTATTAGGAGGAATCTATGGCCTTTTAGTTCCTATGTGAGTTTTCTGTTTGTGAAAGTGGGTGATATTTCTAACGACATGGAAACTTTTGTGTACAGGTTTATCGAACAAATTTGGTATTCAGTACTGACTGCAGACAAATGGTGCACATTCAGTCCTCAGTATGTGCACGTATCAAATGGGGAATGTGTACCCAGCCTTCACTTGAAGTAAAGGCTTTCTTCTCAAACAAGAAGTTAACTTTCTCATTCCAGCATTTAGTGAATCAAAGTTTAATGATAGTAATGAGGCTAAATTAACAGAGTTTATGCATGAAATAAATACAAAGATTATAAATATAAAATTAGTTCTAGAATCTTAAAGATTTTAGGTCAAAAACCTTCTGCTGCCATCACTGTTTTTAACTGATGACAGTTTGCTTCCCCTAATGTTTTAAAGCCAGTTTCTCTCCTGCACTGAACACATAAAAAATATAATATAAAATACTGATGAAAAATACTGTGTAATAACATAGCACAGTGATGGTTCAAATACAGTAGTAGCCAATGGATACTGAATAAAGTAAAATAAATATTTTATATAATTATAAAAACAAACAAACCCACAGTTTTGTTTTCCCTCTTTAAAAAAGGCTTAGCAGTAAAATGCAGTATTTTCTTTATTCTGTGAGAAATTTCACTATGGGTTAATCGGTTTGATTTATATTCCCAGTATAGGAAAAATGTGAAAAGAGTTTAACTTAAAACTTCCCATGCCCAGCTAAGCTGAGACATACTTTTTGATCAGCTGGATAATGTGCCTTTCAGAGAATCACCATGTTATGGCATATATTAAGGGAGAGTTAAAAATGTTGCAGTAACTTCTGCAAAAATGGGTGTTGACAGTGTTTGAGTATTGCCAGAAAATGAGGCAAAGTGTTTACTTTATTAAGGGATAAAATCAATACTGCCATGTGAGGAAGTGAGAGTGCTCTGCTGTTCCACATAGTCTATATATATGTGATGCCCATTTTTCAGCATGATTAGTCTATATGCGATGTTTAGGTTTTAGCATGACCCCTGCCTGGGGCTTGGCGGGATACCTGCATCCCTTGCCTGAGTGTGGTGGTATTTCAGTCTCAGTGTGTTGAACTCTTTGAACCACTGGCACGTCCAAAGAGGCACTCAGAGCAGTTCAAGTGTGTTTGTCCTCTGTTTTTGTTCTCTCCCTGGTCACTTCTCCTGAGATACTGATAATGGTTTTGTGGAAATCATTTATGATGCAGAGACATGCTGTAATGAAGACAGAGATTTCTGTCCTGTGTGGCCTCCAGCTGTGGGTCCAGAAGGATGTAATTCTCCATCCATGGCACTGACAGACCTGCCAGCTCTGTGTGAATGTGGAATAAATATGGTGGAGCATCTCACAGTACTAGACGTCTGTCTTGAGGCAGCTGAATTGAGCCCTGCTTGTTTACTTCAGGTGAAGTAAATCAGTTTGAGCTCTACTGATGGTGCAGTTGCTGTTGGGCACAGTGAGAGTGCACAGATAGAACAATTTTAGATATCTACGTTCTGGTACCTAAATTTCCTCTGAAACCAAATCCCACGCATGCAGCCAAAAGCAGGGTACTTACTGTCTTCATTGGTACATGGGTTGGAGGCTGGAAAGTGTTGGCATGCCACCCTCTACCAACCTAAAGCCATTGTGGTGCATACTCATCTTTAAATAAAATGTGAAATCCTGGTGAGTGAAGCGTAAGATATATTCAGCCTTACTAAGTTTGTGCACCTGATCACTTTAAGTGAAGACTGTAGTTGTCCCTGTGCTGGGGAGGTAAGACAGGTATCTAGAGAGGAATTCAGATCCTGAGCACTTGAATTAGCACTCACACTAGGAACTATACTTTCCATCTGCTGTATAGTATATGCAGGGTGATTAGGATCCTTACTGATTGCTTTCATTTTAGAGAAATTAATCTGGACCTAAATTGTCTCATGTTACAGCTTGAGAGAGAGCCCCTGAAATGTAAAACAAGTATAATAAAGTGTATGTGAAGAAGGTGGAGTGCTACATCAGCAGTGTTAGGGAGACAGGCAAATATCAAACAGATTTAGTGGTTGGCTGGCTGAGGTGTTGGTTTGAGTGTTGAATTTGAGTTAGTAACTATTTTCTTGCTCTTTAAAAGCTTACTTTTAAAGTATGCCCTGGTGTTTTTTTGTCAAGTATGGGATTAGCAGTGGTTTATTCCAGCTGTCATCATGACCTGCAGCCTGTGTCTTTTCCATCAAGAATTCATAAAAAATGAAGTAGCAGACAGTAGTGATTATTCCAGTGGGAAGGAAGGAGAAACCACTGATAATTCCCAGGAATACGGAAGTGTCCCTGCAATAAAATAAAGTTCTTTAGGAGCAATTCCTAATAATTCTTTTTATTCTCCAGCAATGGTTTCTGTTCATGGGACACAGCTTTACTCTTCATTTAGTTATGTTCTCTCCGGAAAGCAGAAAGAAGAGTTTTTCTGGGAAATAAAACAAAGAGAAGCCAAACAGTCACATTCCACCAAGACCATCTCTACTGTGCAGAGGTCCCTGATTCAGAGAGCCCTGCTCCAGAGTTTTGTCCAGCTAGTAGGGGCTGTGTTTTTGCTCTCTCTTGGATCCGCACAAGAGCTGCACAAGAAGGAATAACTTTCAGGGACCTGGCTCTGCTTATAAAGGGTCAAATTCACGCTTAAGGCACTTTGTTGTATTTCCTGCTCTGTTGCAGTGAGATCCCACTTAATTGCAACAACACTGTGTGTTTATCAAGATTAAGAATCAAAGCTGAAAGGTAGGGAGGGATGTGGATTGTCCAAATGTGAAGTCCTGGCACCTATGCTACCCTGCGTCTCTGAAGGGTCATCACAGGGCCTGAGGCTTTGCAGATGGTGGCAGAGAGGCTGCAACCTCGCGTTTGCCAGCAGCAGCCTGTCTCAGCAGCTGTGATTAATACCAGTGATGATGGTATTGAGAATAAAAGAGAAACATTGTTCCCATTTTTAAAAAGAGGAAAAAGGAAAATCCGGGAAACTGCAGACTGGTGAGTGTCACCTCTGTGCCTGGGAAGATCATGGAGCAGATCTTCCTGGAAGATATGCTGAGGCACGTAAGAGACAAGGAGGTGATCTGAGGCAGCCAACACTCCTTTACCAAGGGCCATCTGGTGGCCTTCTATGATGGAGGGATGGCAGTGTCAACAAGGGAAGACTGACAGATGCCATCTATCTAGATTTCTGTAAGGCCTTTGATATGGTCCCACATTACATCCTTATCTCCAAATTGGAGAGACATGGATTTGATGGATGGGCAACTCAGTGGATAAGGAGGTGGATGGATGGATGCAGCCAGAGGGTTGAGGTCAATGGCTCTGTATCCAGCTGAAGGCCAGTGACAAGTGGTGTCCCTCAGTACTCTGTCTTGGGACTGTTGCTCTTCAGTATCTCCATCAATGACGTAGACAGTGGGAGCAAGTGCACCCTTAGCAGGCCTGCAGATGACACCAAGCTAAGTGCTGCAGTTGACACAACAAAAGAATGGGATACCAGCCAGAGGGATCTGGAAAAGCTTGAGAAGTGGGCCATGGGAACCTTATGAAGTTCAACAAGTCCAAGTGCAAGGTGCTGCACCTGGGACAGGGCAATCCCAGCATGAGTAGAAACTGGGAGAACTCAGTGAGGGCAGCTCTGCAGAGGAGAATTTGGGGGTTCTTTTAAATGAAAAGCTGGACATGAGCCAGCAGTGTGCACTTGTTACCCCAAAAGCCAACTGCATCCTGTGCTACATCAAAAGAGCTTGAGGTAGGTGATTCTACCTCTCTACTCTGCTTTTAGGAGACCCCAGCTGGAGTGCTGTGTCCAGGTCTGGGGTCCTCAACACAAGAAAGACGTGGACCTGTTAGAGCAAGTCCAGAGGCTGCCACAAAGATGATAGAGGGATAGAGCATCTCTCCTACGAAAATAGGCTGAGAGAGTTTGGATTCTTCAGCATGGAAAAGAGAAGGAAACCTCATTGAAAACCTCACTGCAGCCTTCCAGTACCTTAAGGGGGCTTATAAAAAAGGAGGGAAAGGGCTGTTATACAAACTGATAGTGACAGGACAAGGGGAAAGAGCTTTAAACTGTAAGAGGGCAGGTTTAGATTAGATGTTAGGAAGAAATTCTTTATCCAGAGAGTGGTGAAGCACTGGAGTGGGTTGCCCAGGGAGGCTATGGATCCCTGGAAGTGTTCAAGGGCAGGTTGGATGGGGCCTTGAGCAACCTGGTCTGGTGGAAGATGGTCCCTGTCCAGGGCAGAGGGATTGGAATGAGATGATCGTTAAGATCCCTTCCAACCCAAACCATTATATGATTCTATGATCCTGAGGGAAAGTCTGTATAAAAATACTAGCTTAACTTCTACCCATGTTTCACGACAGAAACATCCTATTTTAGGTTTCTGGAAAGGACTGTCTGAATTCCTGCAGGAATCTCAACTTCATGACTTAGGAGGTTTCTTCCATCCCCATGTTCTCGTATTGCTGTTTGAGTTGCTGTAACCTTAATTAAGGTTGCTTTCTTACAGTATTTTTTTTAAATATGTTCTTGGAAGTGTTGAACTGCTTGTGAGTTTAAAGCAAATTAACAATACTTCTTTTTTTTCACCCTCTTGAAAAGCTGTTTTACAATATGTCTCTTGTAAATTTGCAGCTTTCTAAGTTTCTGTATCAGAATGTGAATTGATTATGGGATTTGACGGATTGTATCCCATTAGCTCTTTGGCTTGTAGGAAACAGCCCTTGACCTATTTTTTTAAGCTTTATTTCATAAATGTTTTCAAAACTGTCTGAAGATCAAAAAAGCAGGGTCATTCATTTAAATTTACTTTAAAGACCAGTGGTTCATGGCTAATGAATGTATGGTTTATTAATCAAATGTATGTAGCTGAAAGAAGCCAACTACAATTCACTTACAATTGCGATTTTACCCTATTTTAACGTTATTTTAATGAGCTACAGATTTGAATGTGGGCTTTGTTCATCTGTTGCTTCCACTCAATTGCAGTTTCACCCTAAGAAGACACAAGACAGATTGATCAGGCTTCCAGTCATTGTGAGACTTAAATGAAGTGAACAGGGCCTTATGTTTCAAAACCAAATGAGAGGATTAAAGCAACAAAAAAAAAAAAAATTCTCCTATGTTATCTGTCTGCTGTTCTTAAATTTGATTAAGCTACTTGCCACTAAGCACTTTTGGTTTTACTGTAAATACAGCCTAGAAATAAATTTTCATGGCCGCAGGCACCAATCAGCAAGTGATACCATGAATAATTAGCACTTAGAAACACTTGTTCATGTTAGAATATTTCTTTGATTGCCATTTCCAAAAACACACTCAGATAATAGGACAGTACATTTCTTTAAGGTCTAATTGGGATAGAGCTCTGTGCCAGCAGTTACAATAGTAGTATAAGCAAAGTTTTCTGAATATTTGGTTTTTGTGTGTATATGTAGTGCAAGTTTGTATTTTATGAGAAGAGGAAAAAAAATAGTCAGAAGTTAAACTGTAACAATCTGATGTATTCATATTTTATTTTTTAAACTACAGCATTCAGGTTTGGGCTATAAAAGGCACTTTTGAACCTGAATATGACCATATCTAATATTAGCTTTGCAAAATATACGCAGATTGCAATGACCTGTAAAATAATTAAATGGCCTGTGAAGACAATGTAAGCAAGAATTCTGTATCCTATTTTATTTCTTTCTGCTTTATTCTTAAAAGCTCTCCGGTTCACTTGAGAATGTCTGATAGGGAGTAGCAATCCTTGTGAGTTATACTGAACATAAACTCTAGCAACAGCAGTGTAGAAGCATAGCTCAGTTTTACAGACTTTTGCTTTGGTTTGTGTGTTTAACTTTTGACATAATTGTGTTTGAACTGCGAAGTCCATCAAGAAATACTGTGAAAATGTTCATCATGTTAGTAATAATGCTCTTTTTTTCAAATATGTTTAATTTACCTATTTTATAATTGATGTTGATGCCACTTACACATTTCTATATTTGATGTACAACTTTTTTGTTCTAAATTGCCTTTTGAATTTTTCATGAAAAACTTCAAAGCAATCTAACCTATCTGCAGTTGATCCCACAATTTTCATGTACCCAAACTCCCACCCTACTCTAGAGTGATTTTCTGTGCAGAAAAACCCTGGCTGCGCGTTCTGGGGGCCCGACTAATTTGGTGTTTTTCTCTCAAATGGCTTTATAGATTGAGATTTTCAATAAGAAATACAAGAAATAAATTTTGTTAATGCTGAGAATTTTTTCAGGGTTTAAAAATGCTTTTAGAGGGGAAAACAGCTATTTAATGCCATAAAAGAAACCGTTTTGAAAACTGTCCTTAATATAATGTCCTGACTACATTAAGTACAAGCACCAGCTAATAAGTGAAGGATCTTGGTGGAGCAGGCGAAACTTACAGCTGGTGAAACTGAGGCAGAGAAAGAAAACTGGACTTTCTAGTGTGCTTAAGAATATCTGCAGTGATTGGCATCTCTGTTGCAACAATTGAAGCACAGGCTGCCATAACTTTTCATTTAGTTAAGGTGAGAGCAGTAAAGGTAGGGAAGCTGTGGCAGTGTAGAGGTCAACATATGGGCTTGGGGCAGCCTAAGTATATCTTCAGTGATGCTGAATCTAGTACCAAGATAAAAGCTAATTGGGGTTTGCTTCACTAGACTGTGAGCTGTACCTTCATTCAGTGTCCGAAGGACAAATGCAATATAGGAATTGTAAGATTATGATCAGATTTGGGAGTACCAGACTCCCAGATTTGCATGGCTTTCTCTTGAGTATTCAGACTCTCCTTGTCTTGTTTAAGTGTTAGACTAATGTCTATCAGCCTCAGGAATTAAATGTGCAAGAATGAACACATTGATAAGAAAAACTAATTTATAATCAACACTGAGTCTTTATGCAAAAATTTAGAATAATGCAGGTCTTAAATCTGTCTGATTCCCACACATTGTTTTTAAATAATGTGCTGCATGAAGTACATTTTTTGTGTTCTAGGGAGATGATCGTTAATAGACCTTTGTGTTTTCTCAGCCTTTGTGTGGCCATATGTAAACTTAAGGAACCGGGTTCTGTTGTGTGCATCTATGTCTAGCTGAAACCAATGGTAATTTGATATTTTTCACTCCAAGTGAGAATTTAGGTGAAAAAAATATTGGTGGATGAATTTGAAGCACAAACATATTCATCTTCTGTATGTTAATCTTTATGCAAGCTGCATGCTATTATTTAAGGAGAAAGTTCTAAGAAATATTTGCCTGTGCTTTTAATAGAGTTGAATTGCTTTGTGTTTCATAAACGTATGTATGAAGGCAAAAGCATATAGTAAATGAAATTTCGTAAAACGTTTGTGGGCTTGTTTTCTGCAATGCAGGGTATTTGGTGGCACAGTCGGTGAATATTTCTGTATAGCTTCACAGTCTTAAACAAATTTCTCTTGACATTCAGTATATGTAAGTAACTGAGAATATAGTTCATTTCATTTAGTGTTCAATCATCTAAAATCAAAGCATTTTGGAATATTATTACTTAGCTTTGATATAAATGAATAATCTACCGTGTATTAAGCTTGCTCTGTTTAAACTGGGTTTTCCAGATAGCACAGGTTACCATCTGTATTTTTTCATATTATTATTGCCCTCATAATAAGTTCAAGGTGAGATTTTCAGGCAGTAAGCTGCAAGTCAGTTTTCATATAAACACTTTAGAAAAGCCATCTTGCCATCAGCAGCTTATGCAGTCTTCCATCTATAATGCAAATGACTACACCTGTGTTATTTTTATTTCTTCATTATTTTGTGTCTGCTCATTTAAAAATGTTTAAAGCATTAAAAACGCCTCTGCAAATACGTGTGAAAGGAGACAATTGTTCTTGTAGGAAAGGCCTGGAAAACACACAAAAGAGGCCACAGTGAGACGATAAACATAAAGGTCCAGGAGGTATTATGATGAGGTTCACAGATACTGTGTTCCAATCAAGCTCAATAAGCTCTGAATTCCTATTATGTTTCTCAAGCCTCCAAAAAGACATGGGAAGAAACCAAAAGTTTAAGTCAAATAAAAAGCACTTAAGCCATGAGCACATGAATGTATAGCTGGGTAATGGAGCTTTCATCTCTGAAATAAAAACAGTTCAATTCAATTGGAACTGAAGTTTCTTCCCCCTTTGAAAAAGTTTATTTTAATGAGTTTCCATTTTATGCGTGGGCTGTTCTTTAATCGATGCTGCTCCATTGAAGTTTTACCCAATGAAGACACAAGACAGATTGTCCAAGCTTGCGGCTATTGTTGGGAGTTGATGAAGTGTATGGGCCCTTATGGTTGATAACAGAAGTAGATGGTCAGAGCCAATAAATAAAACTTTAACTCTGATTGTTGGGTGCTTTATGCTGAAAAGCTTTCTATTACCATGAATCTTTGGTTTTGAAGGACTTGTGAACCCAAAGGCAGCTTGTAGTTCTGTCACACAGACTAAGTTGGTCAGACAAGCAGCAATCTGTCCTATCCAATAAACCCAGTTTTGTCTTTTAAATTCTAGACTTCTCTTCAGGAATCAACATTGTTAATATCTTGACAGACCATTAACTTCATAATACATGTATCTTCTGCCCTGTTGATTTATCATAAAAAATTGATGTTTGCAGAAGTTAAATTGTGCTGTCCTTGATTGTGTTTTTACAAAGCACACGCGAGAAAGAACAATTTTAACAACTGGAAGCCTGTGCTAATGTTTGAGGACATTAATAAAATATTTTTGTGACAGCACTGAGAGTCACAAATGCAAAAGAACCGTAAGAAGATTCAGATTCTGTATAGAAAGGAAAGAGAACATTAACCTAGGGTTTTGAGTTTTTTCAATGATAAATGAGATTTATTTTACAGATAGAGCAGTCTAGAGACAGATTTGTTTGTCGCTTGGTCCGAAGAGAACTCAGTGAACAGAAGAGCAAATACAAATTCAATTAAAATACTCTTGTGTATTTACTGAAGAAATGTCATTCATTTCAATTTTAAGAAGAAAATCTGTTCAATATTTGTGTTATAACTGGTTTTGTCTGAGCAGCAATACTTGTGTGGCAGCTAGTGGGTGCCTAACTTTGAAGGTGTCACGCAGATATAGTGGGAGATATTTGGCCTTAGAGATGCATTGTGTATCCTGGAGTTTCCTGATTCTTGGGGTGAGAGGGAAAGAAAGGGGGTGAAGAGCCCTGACTGGCTGTGAAAATGCTGGGAGTGCAGGTGTGAGTACCCTTGGGATGGAGTGCAGGAGGAAGAGCATAAGGTTGTGGGGAAACAGGAGAGAGGTTTCTCTGGGAGTGTCTGCTGTGTACTTACATGAAGGTTGCTTAAGATCTGCCACTCCTCATCTTCAGAGGTTCTTACTCATCTTCAGCATCAAGGTATCAGAACCTCTTTTGGTGGCACATGGAGTAGCGTGGCTAAGATTTGTCATGTGTGGTCTGTTCTGTTATTCCTTACATCTGAACACAAGAAAACACTTTTATACCGTGAGGGTGGTCAGACATTAGAACAGGTTCCTCAGGCATGTAATGGAGTCCCCCATCTATTAATTCATGGTCCTGGCAGCCAGCTATAAATTACCCTGCTTGAGCAGGTGGGTTGGACTATACAATCTCCAAAGATCCCTCCCAACCTAAATGATGGCAAGTTTTTGTGTACTGTGCAATGTTTTATTCTGGTAGGCTTGTTGCTAGGGTTCTAATACTCCATGTTGGCATGTGTTTCAGGAAAGAGAGAGGAGAAAGATGCAGCTTGCATATGGAATAGGAGGTCATTCTCAGATTGGCTGCCAAAAACTCCTCTCCTGTAATGATGATCTTTTAATCTGCAATGGTAATTGAAACAACATCCACTCATATACAGTACATGGGGAAGGTGAGCAAATCTTTTTGATGCACGCTTATTATGCCTGAAAAAAGCCCCTCTATTTTTCTTAATAATATTAATAGTTACAATAATATTTATACGTTTGGTTTACTACGTGGCACTGCACTGAACACTGTTGATCATTCTTCACTCGTACATTTAATGAGGACGAAAATGCCATTTTCATCATTATTTTCTTCATTTTTTCCATTTTCTAGAAGAAGTTGGTCTTGTGAGAAGAGGTGGCACAGGGAAATAATGTACAAGGTGTGGGAGGTCAAATGGATGCATTTAGTGTATACCAAAGAATCCTGGACTGTAGCTATGGTACCTCTAAACTGTGCACCAGTGTGTGTTTAAGGACAGACTTTGGCTGAAGTATAGAAGTCCTTTATTGTATATGCAGTACAGTAGCTACTCCTGCAATGTAATATGCCAACCCTGGTCTTCATGATCACAAAGGTCTCGTATCTTTTGTGTGCTAAATATGCTGATAATACCACGTTCTTGCACACCATGTGTTAACTCTAAGCATGTTAGATGTTGGCGTAAAATGTTTTGAGTATATCTATTGGGATTTGGGTAGCTAGAAAGGCTGAACTTAGATTAAGAAGCTTTGAAATACTTGGAGGAAAGCCAGCTACTAAAACCTCTGTGAGGAGTGGACACAGATGAAGACAATTCCATGGCAAATTAAAGGTCAGGCTAATTTGCTGTTAACCAGAGTTGTTTAACACCCAAGATGAGTTGCTCAGGCCCTTGTGAGAGTGAGCGTGCTGATTGCACAAATCACAGAGAATTTAACCATGATTTGTACTGTGTAGGATCTCTTCTGGCTCTCTCAAAGCCACTAACTGAAAGGATTCAATGACACATCCATCCTTATTACATTTATCTGTTGTTCATTGCTGCAGAGGAATTCTGTGTTCTAGGCACTGGTGGTAGCATGACCTGCTAATAAAGCTGGGATCATACATTTTCATGAACCAGAATCTTCTTACTGCTTTTTGCTTCTCTTCTGTACTATGCTTGGAGATTTGAACAGGAATAGTGATACAAAACTCTGAATATTATTGTATTATTTTATGCCTAGTGGCTTTGTGCAAGCAGATGTCCTTGTTGGGGAACACGTAATGTGAGCTCTTGTAGATGAGATCCATTCCCTTGCCACTGCCCATTCTTGCACAGAAGCTTTGCTACCAGCTCTTTCCCAGGAAGGGACTGTGGCTGTACAGACATCCTAAATAATAGCAGGCTGGACACTTTAAAGAGCCCACTGAACGAGAGAGAGAGCACAACCAGCAAACAAAGTAATTCAGAGATTCACTTTGCCATTCCCGGTTAGCACAAAGAGAATTCTCTGTCAAGTTTCAGATTCCAGAGCTGGCTCCAAGCAGGGAAAGTGGTGCTCCTTCCTAAGGCATCTAATTATGAGTCTGTTCCTGGGTATTATGTGGTACAGAGAGGTATGCTTGCATTTTCCTCATGAGATAAAATTATTCCTCTCCCTCTAATTACATGTGGTAGGAATTAACTCTTTTTACATTTAAATCAGTTTTATATCAAGTTTCTTTTACACTCTAATACACCTCAGGTTATAGAGTTTCTTTAATTCCTCTACAAATGGAATTAGAGAGCCTGATGGTTGTTTCCATAAGGATGCTCTGAAGTAAGCCTCCTTATCCATGCTTTGCTTTGGATAGACTAGTTCATCTGGGGATTTTACGAGTTTCAGTAGTTGCACATTGGGCAGAAGAGTCCTGGGCAATTGAAGTCTGCTGGCACCCTCACTTATTTCCTTCTTTAAAAAATGCTCTCCTCTCTATATAGCATCAGTAGAGGTTGGTGACAGTATCAAAAAGAAGTGTAGCTTCAGTTTGGGTTTTTATGTCCTAGCTTAATGAAAGGGAAGGTTGTTGGAGGAGTGCTGTTCATCATTTAAGATAATGAAAAATGCACAGTTAAAATACCAGCTATGTTTGGAATAAATTTTCAGCTATACATGCTTTTCCATGCTTCACCTGCAGCTATGACACTTGAGGACCATGGGATATATTAGGAGTAAGGACTTTGGCTGTAGGGGAAGACTGCGATGTCTGGAAACCACTGCTGAGGCTGCATCTCAGGTCCCTAATCATGCTCTGAGCTCGGGCTTCGTCCAGGAGCTGCACAACTGCTCAGTAACAAGCTTTGGCTTTTCTGGTCAAGCTGTAGCAGTTAATGACTGGAACTCTGGAAAACCCTGTTGCATTAAGCAAAATGGTGGGTTGTGTCAAGTTGTCAGACCGCTGGCAGTCTGACTTCTGAGTCTCTGCAACATAAAGCAGCATCCACTAGGAAAACTGTACCTGATAAAGCAAACTTCTTTTGCTGGGAGATAAAGAGGATTAGAGTTCGATTTATATGATAAAAATACTGGCTAGAGGCTGTAATCGCTTGCTGTCCTTTATTATAATCCCCCAATTGCCAGATACAGGTCAAAAAGGTAAGATGTACTCTTTTGTACCAAAGCAGTGGAGTAATGAGGACATCTGTTTTCATATGGTACTTGACACACACTACCAGAAATTTGATGTCATGCTGTCCAAACTTGTACATCATTGCAGAATTGCATTAGCTTTTCTGATTGATTCTGACAAGTCACTGACAGTTTTTGAGGTGAAACACAGACATGACAAAGGGCAAGCAGAGGCTGCATATGTCAGCTGGAACACTCCCTTGTTGACTCAAAAGGGTGAAAATCTCTCAGTCTTGTCTCTATCTGCCCCTTGCTGCTGTTTAAGCTCCCCAGCCTTGCAGCTTTAGACATTATGTTCTTACAAGGCCGAGTCCTTTTTGAGATTTTTCTTCAAAGAATTATGTATCCCAGGAATCATTTTCTTTTCATGGGTTAATGTGTGTACCCAGAAGGTAAAAAAGTGTAGTTCAGTTAATTTATTCATCATGAATCATGAGAAGTTGATTTTATTTATCACATCATACCATAAACATAGTATTTTTTGGTTTGTATTTATGCATAAGCTTAATTTTCCCTCACAATGTCAAGCAAGTCCATTTCCTTTCCAAAAAGTGTCGACATATATGTGCTAACACATACTGGTTTAAATACCAGTGCTATGAAAAAAAATGTTGGTTTGCTTTTATTGTTGTATGGGTTTGAGGTGGTTGTTTTTTAAGAAAAATAAGGGCAAATTGCACTCCAATGATGATACATGTAGGTTTACAAGCTCTGAAACAACACAGGATTCCCTCTGGTGCTACTGTCAGTAAGGTCAAATGCACCATTTGTTCTCAATACATATTTCTAGGTATGCTGGCAAAAGAGCAAATGATGTGCTGTAGCATAGCAAGTTGGGGTTGCATTCTATTTTACCATTTTACATTCTGTGTTTTGCTCCAGCCCTTCACTATGAGATTGATGGTCATTTTTTGTCCATTACTTGTATTGTCCATATTCTGAGAAGAAGCTCATGAGCAAATGCAGTCAGTTACATTGCAAATCTTTGGTTCTGAGGCACTGAGTGTTGATAAAAGTAAAGAAAGAGGGATGTAACGTAAGTGGAAGAATAACGTATTGCATCTGGTTCATCTTGCTAGACTTGGACACCAGTCTCAGAAAAGAGCAGGTCACATATGCCTTGGTTTTGTAGATAGGTGTGTGTTACAACCTTTTGGCTGATTTATATTTTTTCGTAAGAAAACACAGAAATGCAGTGCCCATTGTAGGCGAGATACTAAAGTTGGCATTTATTATTTGAATGGAAAGATATCTTAAAACTGTATTTTCCTATTAGTAAAAGAAAGCTCCCCTTTCACATGTTGGGGGTTTTGTTAGGTTGTTTGGTTGGTTGTTTGTGGGTTTTTTGGTTTTTGGTTTTTTTTTTTATTAAATAGAACAGGTTGTGGGAGTGAGTCCAGAACAGTGCCTCAAAGATCATCAAGGGGCTGGAGCATCTCTCCTGAAAAGACAGACTGAGAGAGTTGAGGTTGTTCAGCCTGACGAAGAGATTCACAGAATCACACAGAATCACAGAACTGACCAGGTTGGAAAAGACCTCTGAGATCATCAAGTCCAACCCTTGATCTAACACTGCTGTGGTTACTAGACCATGGCCCTAAGTGCCACATCCAGTCTCATCTTTAAACCCTCCAAGGACGGTGAATCCACCACCTCCCTGGGCAGCCCATTCCAATGTCTGATTATTCTCTCTGTAAAAAATTTCTTTTTCCTGATGTCCAACCTAAACCTCACCTGGCAGAGCTTAAGTCCTCTTGTCCTACTGCTGTTTGCCTGGGAGAAGAGACCGATGCCTACCTGGCTACAACCTCCTTTCAGGTAGTTGTAGTGAGTGATGAGGTCTCCCTGAGCCTCCTCCAGGCTCAGAGGAGACCTTAGAGCAGCCTTCCAGTATCGAATGGGTGGCCTGCAAGGGAGCTGGAGAGGGTTTACAAACAGTATGTAGTGACAGAACAAGGGGAAGTGGCTTTAAGCTGAAAGAGGGCAGATTTAGATTAGATATTAGGAAGAAATTTTTTACTATGAGGGTGGTGAGATACTGGCCCAGGTTGCCCATAGAAGTTGTGGATGCCCCATCCCTGATAGAGTTCAAAACCGGGTTGGATGAGGCTCTGAGCAACCTGGTCTAGTGGAAGATGTCCCTGCCAATGACAAGGAGGTTGGAACTAGATGATCTTTAAGATCCCTTCCAACCCAAATAATTCTGGGATTCTATGATTCTTTTTACAAAACAGTATTGTAATGGCACTGAAGAAGCATATAAAGGAAAACAAATAATAAGGAAAAATACAATTAATCACAGAATCTTCTAATATTATCCAAGTCTTAAACCACAAATTATATGAATGTTGTTTAGATCAGTCCTTTTTTAGAAATTTCATTTTGAAAGGGTTGTGATCTCTTAGCTAAGTTAGTGGAAGGCACTGGTAGATAAACCATAGACAGTATTGTCAACTCCACCCAGAAAGGAGTATGTTAAAGAAACAATGTGTGAAGGACAGCAACAAATTTCACTACCTTATTGTCATGTAAATTCCAAGATAACATTTTATCTTAGTGCCTTCACCCCACTCGGCTCTGTGAAATGGAGCAAACTAGACATTTTCAAAGTGTTTGATCTGTGGTCACCTAGTGATTTTCCTTCTGTAGATACAGGCATCTCCTAGTTGCAAGGGACTTGCTTTTCTCAGTTAAACTTTGCAGACGTCTGAGATGCAACTCATTGATTGCTGAAGATTCAGGGATCATACTTTCAAAACTCCTGACATTTGGAGGGCAGTGTCATCTTATTTTACATGCTGTCTGAGCTGCTAAAATTATGCGCTGATCAATCAGTGGTTGTGGTGGTGGTTACAGGTATGTTTGATATTTCTGAAGTGGCTGTAGAGAGCTATAGTGGAATAGGCAGACCCACAAGAAGCTGCCTTGCTGCTTAAACTGTTATTGGACTGTCAGACCACATATGGACAAAGCTGGCCCAAGGAAGAGTGTTAACACAACTTCCTTCATCATCCACTTGGAACGACAAGCACAGCATGATCATCTTCATCTTTGATTGCTTCATATTCCAGCCTGAATCTTTCATATTCAGGAATGATTTTGTTCTGTTTTGGGCACAGGAGAGACTTGCACAAGTCGTGCTCCTACTTGGGAAGCCTTGCTGTTATCAGTTTGAGCTGGGTACCCATAGAGGAGAGCAATAACAAAACAAATAGGAATACAACAGCTGAGATGCAAAAAATTGTTGACTTGTTGCTGCATTTGACATCCTTAGTGCATCCTTTTGCATTCTTTTTGTATTTACTGTGCAAGTTTACATGTAAAACAGTACATCACTATCAAACTTGCAGTATTTGGGACAGATACATGGAAAATTGTGATCAGCATATTCCACAAAGCATCTTTTGTTTAAATGCTCTTGACTTGAATATCCATTGTATCTTTTGTGATGAAACTTGGAGATATATAAAAAAGTATTCTCTGTTCGTTGTGCATACATAATTTGAGCTTACCAGCTGGAATCATATGTACATGTAAATGATGGCAGATTTGGGCTCATAATTGTTCAAATTGGCTATGGCATTTGTTATGTCAACCCTGTGTTCTCAGTGCTGACACTTAGATTTCAATCAAAATTTTGTTAGGCAGAAGTCATGGAAAACTCAATTCTTTTAAGTATGTAACTTTCTCATGATACAGTCTGGAGCTAGCATACACTTAAAGAATTATTTTAGCAAATGGCAATCTTTTAATAGTTCAGTCTGTGGCGTAGCCTTAACAGGTTATGTTCTTCAGAGACTTTCAAGCTGCCCATCAAGATAGTGTCCAGCACTAATTATAATATATTTTACTTTATTCTATTAATGTAAAATAGAATGTCTTTTTTGCTTTTTAATTCTGTGTTGCTATTTTAGCCTCCTCACCTACAAGGACATGCTGTAGATATTAATTATTAGAGACAATTTTTAGCTTCAATGCCATTTGTGAAATTAGGACCTGTATTGTATTACTCTTAGAATCATAGAATCATTAACGTTGGACAAGACCTCCAAGATCATAGAGTCCAACCTTTGACTGAACACTACTATGTAAACTAAACCACTAATGCCACATCCAGCCATTTCTTGAATACTCCCAGGGATGGTGATGCCACCACCCCCCTGGGCAGTCCATCCCAATGCTTAACTACTGTCGGTGAAAAAATTTTTCCAAATGTCCAACTGAACCTCCCCTGGCACAATTTGAGGCCATTTCCTCCTGTCCTGTCACTAGTTGACTGGGAGAAGAGTCGGACTCCCACTTTGCTACAACCTCCTTGGAGGTAGTTGTAGAAAGTGGTAAGATCTCCCTTGAGCCTCCTTTTATCCAGACTAAACAACCCCAGCTCTCTCAACCGTTCCTCGCAAGACTTGTGCTCCAGACCCTTCACCAGCTTTGTTCCCCTTCTCTGGACACACTCCAGCACCTCAATGTCTTTCTTGTAGTGAAGGGGCCCAGAACTGGACACAGGATTCAACGTGAGGCCTCAGCAGTGCTGAGGACAGGGGATCGATCACTGCTCTGGTCCTGCTGGCCACACTATTGCTGATACAAGCCAGGATGCCATTGCCCTTCTTGGCCACCTGGGCACACTGCTGGCTCATGTTCAGTCAGCTGTTGACCAGCACCCTCAGGTCCTTCTCACTGTCTCCTTTCCAGCCACTCTGCCCCCAGCCTGTAGCACTGCATGGGGTTGTTGTGACCCACGTGCAGGACCTGTCACTTTGTCTTGTTGAACCTCATACCGTTGGCCTTGGCCCATTGATCCAGCCTATCCAGATCCCTCTGCAGAGGCCTGTTCAGCCCACAACATACTTCTACTTTCTGGTTTTCAGTTTTTCCGAATTGTTGACTGTTTCACTAACATATACTCTGATTTTTCCAGAGTTCCTAGAAAAATCCCTCTCCCTTCTCAAGCCTCTGAAGATACCAAGTTTCTGTCCATCCCAGGCTTGATCTTGGGAGAATTGCAGCTTGAAGAAAACCAACTGTGGTTATTTTTCCCTCCTCAGAAATTGTGTAGCTGTCATTACTTTTTTAACCTTTCCTTTATGTATTTGCTGTTATAGTTCCTTTAATTCTGAGCACAGTCACACAGAAGTAGGCATCAGAGCAAACCTGGGCAGGCAAATGGCTGCTCTTATATAATATTTATGAAAGATAATGCCAACAGTTTCACAGTCTACCACAGTCCTGACTCTTCAATAAAAAGAATTGAAAATGCAGTGCCATCAGCCTTAAAATCAGGGAGTGACTAGCACAGAAATATTAACTGATCTGGACTGTCACAAAGTACATTTTGGTGTCTTAGTTAGGTAGAGCTCAAGCAGAGTAGAAGTGCCTTAAGGCACAGACCAATTCTGAGCTTTATGTTCAGAAGCATTTTACAGCCATGATAATGTATCTCTGAAATTAAGCATCCTAAGCACGGCTGATTGTCTTTTAGTTAATTTATCACTGTGGAGTATCTATACAGTCACTTACAATGACAGGCTGTAGTATGGACAGTAAACCCTTCCTGTGGCAGGCTGCATCTGCAGGCTTTGTCTGAACTTGTGATATAAATGTTCCTGATAGGCCTTGTTTTCCTACCAGACGAGATTGGTTATTGTCCCTGTTCATGCATACATATGCAAGGGAAACAAGGAACCACGCTGAGTAATGCTGGAGCTGCTCCAGGTCCTCCTTACACACTCCAAACTCGTCCTGTCCCCTGGCTTTTCTCAGCAGAGGACAACTATCAGGTGTCCCCAGGGTGTTTGGTGCATCAGCTCCTGTGCTAGATACTCCTCCGTTCAGAGACCCACAGATTTTTGTCACTGACCTTTCCAGGAAAAGTGCATTTTGGACATTTTCAATGTAAAGATGTGATGCACTTCTGACTAGGTAGGTGCTTGGTTGATTCATCAGCAAGGTGTGAGTTTCATCCAGTGATTGTAGGTCTGATGATCTGACCACATTACCTTGGTTTCTGAGCATTGCAGTACTGTGTAACTGCAAGTCTGGGGTGAATATTTTATATTGCATTTTATGGCGGTAAGTGCTGGTTTGTATGATCATGTTTGAATTTGTATGGTACCTTGTTTATGAGACCAGTGTGTGTTTACATTATGAACTCCACCTTTGTGTATTCCATTCAAACTGTTGATGATGGCTTGATGGATACCCTGCTAATAGAGAGCCTAGCTCCAGTGACTCTCTGTTACTGATTTTAGTGTGCTGTTGAAAGGGAAGCAGTACATTCTGCTCTTTCCCTTCCCACCCACCTCTAATGTGTGCTGCTTAAAAGTAAGAATTTCTTGCATGGTCTGGATTTCATTGCAAGCTATGCGAGAAACAAATACTAATACACTGTAACATTTGAAAAACACGACTGTACATTTTTTATGCTGGCTGTGTGTGGCAGCACCATTTCAGCATTAAGTTAATTGTAAGGAAGGTGCTCCCGGGTGTTGCAGCTTGGTTTTGGTACTGAGGTCCAGATTGCTAAAAACTTGCTTAATTATACCCCACTGGACCCAAATGTTTTTATGTTATCAAAGGAATTGTAAGTGCACCTTTTATTTAGTATGGTTGTTAAGGTGTAAATTGTAGTTAGTTCTATTAATGTACTGAAGAAAAATAGAAAAATATCTCCCTCGAAAGATTATCTTGATGATTTTTTGCCGCTAAGCAACTCTTCATCAGTCTGAGAGGTCTAATGAATGAAAAGTTAGGATATGCAGAAGGAGAAACACAGAAAAAGCATATGGGATTAGGATAGGCAGAAACATCTAGTGATCCAGTGGTGAAAAGGAGTTATTCCTCAAAGTTCAGGGCAAATCACACTTCTCCTATGTTTTCTTTTTTAGGAGGAATCCTTCCCTTGAAAGGAAAAGCTTAGTTCCTCTATGAAAATCGACATTTATGGGCAGCACAACCTGCCCATCAAGTTTTCTGTTTGGAAAGTAAAACTGCTTTGATGAGGAATAATAAAGCAACATCAGAAGGAGTTAGATTGTGCTTGTCTTCAAGAAACAAGCAAGGCTGCAAACATCCTTTTAAGCCTTAATTTTGTCTAAGCAGTGGCTCATTTCAGAGACTGACAGGTAAAATGATTGGAGCCAGGAAGGCAGTTTTCTTTTGGCTGCTGGCACCCTTCCAATTCCATGACTTGTGCCCTGACACTGTGCAGCACCATCTTAGTTACTCTGCAATGATTTTCTTACAGCAGAATTGCAGATGCACAAAGAGTACGGTGGAGCTTTGCATAGAAGTCTAAGTGGATTTTTATGTAGGGGAGTTACCATTCCTTATCAGTTCAGATGCAACAGTTGCATAGCTGATATGCAAGAGGGCAAAGTCCAAAGGCACAGGGAAGTTTGAAGCTTAGCAAACTCCAAGGATTTGTTCAAAATGTGATGGCAGTACTATTTTTTAAAATATATATCAGCTTTTCTCTTGGAGCTTCTGCTTTCAAGGTACTATGACTTCTGTTTTAAAAGGCTGATGGTTTCCAAAATGTACAAGGTCTGACTCAGCTGAAATTGATTACAGGGGTTTTGGTTTCTTTGATTCAATAGCAGCAAAACCATACATTAAAATAGGGGAAGGGGATTGGTGGGGCTTTGCTCATTACTGGGCAAATGTTTCCTGAGATGTTAAAATAAATCCTTTCATTGTAGGTAAGATAATGCTTAAAATGCAAGCCCTTGATGTAATTGAATGTCTGTGGAGCCGTTCTTTCATCTGTTACAGCTCCTTCAGATCATGGAAGGTGACAGGAGTACCTTTTGAGAGCTGTAGGAGCTTTTTCTTCAATCTTTGGTTTCCCTGCCATTTCACAACACTGATTTCCCCACATTTTTCTGTGCATGTTTGAGGGTACGCAAGTGGCCTCATGTACCAAATAGCTCCTCAGTTACTAGGGCTTGGTACAAGACCAAACAAGTCAGTGACAAGATTTCACTCCAGCAGACCTTGTGTCATGAACTTTCAGTATGTACTGAAAAGAACGTACCAAATCAAAGCAAGTTTTCCTTCGAAGAAGCCAAGATATCTTCCCACTGAGAGAATTTTTCTTGCCAAATGCTGGCTCTCCAACTGTGGCCATCTTGACTAGGGAGCTATTTAAAGCAAGGATGCAATGATTTTTTTTTTTCATTATGGCATGACTTTATTTCACTTCTCATGGATGGCTGAGCTGTTGATGCTAAAACTTTCCTTAAATGTTATGTTCAGACAGAAATCAAGATCAGGAAGTTTCAGAAGGAAAGTGATAATTGGGATGAAATGAAAACAGAATTAAAATGGACACTGTTAGTATAAATACTTGTGTTGTTTCTGCTGTTGTAATCATAATAATTTCTCTTTATCTGATATATTCCATCCTTACTTAAGTCATAGCACACCCCACATGGTTGTTGCATCCACTTGAATGTATATTGTCTCTTATACTCTCTGACATGGTTTATAGCTGGTAAAGAAAGGGCATCATAGGGGTGGTTCAGAAACTGGGCCCAGATATGCCAGTCTCAGTTAAGATAAATGCCATTGCCTTGGATGAGAAACTGTCCCTCGTCCGATCCCTTGGTCACAAAACAGGGATGTGGCATTATGTACAATAGACGGCATCTCGTGTGAATTCGGTTTTCTAAGTTCTCTGCAAGGTTACAGGCCATGGAATAAGTACTTGGTGCTTCGATGTTTATTATTGCCCTTATGATGAACAACCAGTGTCTTTTTGACAGAAAAAAACTGATCTTTTCCAAAAGCTTGCAGCAAGTAATCATCTAGGTTAGGTATGCAAATAAAACTCCTCACTGCCTAAATGCCAGTAATAGAATTGAACTAGTTTATTTAAAGGTGTAAATATGCAGATGCTTGGTTTTAATTGGAATAACTGATTTTCTCATCTCTGCCCTTGTCATACAAAACAGGTTTACATTTATCCAACCTTCTTTCTAACACCACTCTTCTTGTTGCTCTTTTCTCTGTTGCTGAACACCCCTGCCACCAGTCTTCTTGTGAATCAGGTGTGTCATGCAGACATCATTATCATCTATTCATACCTTCTAGTGAGACTATGCCAAATCTTATTTTGCATAACACCTTTAAGAGGCCATCTTTCTTCTCTGTCTATGTATCCCACATGCTTAGTTCCCTGCTCTGTTATGCCTTAGTTATTGCACCTCAGCATATGACCACTGGGGATGAATCCATCAAATGCAACATGCTTAGTCTCATTCTTGCAGTCTCTCGTGGTCTGTCTTCTCACTGATCCAACTAACCTTTCATATAGTATCCAAGTATTTACACTCTCTTCCTTATCAGCCCAGAATGCCAGTTCATCTTTGAGGATATTGAGGATATTGCCCCTGAGAAATGACTTTCAGAGCTTGCATTTCCTTGTGACACAAAAATGGTTTATCTGCTTATGTGCCAAGATGACTCCTAATTGATGTTAACTGAATGCTTTTCCTATGCTAATTCCTTCTGTCTTTAAACAGCTGTTGTCTATTGTCTAAAACCAAGATGTTTCACGAAGAAAATACCTTCTTCCTGTGCTTTGGCTTTGTGCAGTACCTAATGCAATGGGTTTCTGAACCATGATTCAGGCTATAGAAGTAGTTCCAAAAATAATAAAGTACAACTTGTTTGTACTAGTGATTACCTCTAATAGCATTGTTTATGTCTTGTCTTTTTTATAGTTTTATTTACAAGCAGTACCTTTTAGATTTCCGTAAATTTCAAAGTCAGAACAATTCATTCTGGGATTATAAAGTAAGAGCTAAAACCTTCCATAAATATTCAGGACTACTGAACACAAAAATAAAGGATGCCAGCAATTTAGGCTGCATTTCTATTATTATTTCAAGGCAGTTTACAGTCTTGGAAAAAAGGAAAATTTTTTTTCTCCATTTGCTTACATTTTATACTACTTTGTTTTTATAAATGGTTTGACTGTTTCCCTGAAGGAGATGGTGTGAATGAATTCAAAGCCTGTCGAAGCCAGTGGAGCATTAGTCAGATTTGACATTTGTTTGTTTGTGCCTTTGATATAGAAGGAAGGTTGGGTGGAATTTTTAAATAAAAATACATAAATCTGATTGCAAAGCTACAAAATTGGTAAATTGTCTTGAGGGCAGGTCTGGGCCCTGAAGCTGATTTTAAATTATGTTCTTAATTGTCTGAGTTTAAAGATTACTTCTTTTTGAACAACCTCATATGGATAAGAAATAGAAATCCCAAATTCATTAATTGATGGTTTTGACTTCCTTTTTTTTCTTTTTCTGATTGATACTTTGTTTGACAAGATAGGCATCACCAGAATAGTTACCTAGAAAATGAGTTCTTAGTTTCTTTTACACAGATTTTAGTTTTGACTCAAAAAATAGTGGCCTCTGCCAGAGGCAAATTGTAATCTGGCAGGCACACAAGGCCCTAAAGACTTCAGATGAGCTGAGCAGAATGGCCCATATATCTCGTTTTAAAGCTTCCTTCAATAGCTTTGAGTCCAATGAGGATCTGTGTGTTGGAAAGATCTGCCTCTTGACACAGCAACAGAGGAAGAAAGATAAGACAGACAGTGTTCCCTACGTAGAGGCCTAATTTCTTTCTTTTTTAAAAGAACCTTAGCAATGTGCTATTAGATACGAGGTGTTTTTTACTTAAATCAAGATGATGATGATGATGATGGTCTTTACTGTGTCATCATAATTTTGTGTGGCAAATTATGAAATTTGAGGGGAGGGGGAGGCGTTTTTAAGATATGGTAAGAGAAAAGAGAATATGTGTATTACCTGCAAAGCTTTTAAAATTCCCGAATCTGATGAGTGTGCTGTGTTTTTTGAAACTGCTAATGGCCTGATTACTTTATCATCCTACTGATAAAAGGATGGGCTTTAGGATGTCTGTTACGTCTCTGCTGCTGTGTGCAGTTTTGTGTAAGGCGTGCATATTGGATAAAATGTGCATGTAAAGAGATTGCCTTAGATCCATTTACACCTTCATGTGAACGTGCAGTTGAGGTAAATGTGGGCAAAATTCAGTTGCAGAAAGCTTTTAGATAAATAGGACAGGGTCTCTGTTGCTGAAAAATAGCAGAGCTCCTTTGACATCAAATAGTGTAAATCCATAGAGCATCCTTGGTGACCCAGGCCATCCTGCTTTAATTTACATATATCACTCTTTTCATCTCTGCTTCTGAACTGGATAGCCCAGTGTATGAGGAATCCCTTTTTTTCTCCCCTTGCAGAGAGGGGTTAGTCCCAAGTCTGGGAGTTAGTCTGGGAGCTTCTCTCCAGCTCCAGCTGCTTATCAAAAACTCTGTACTGAAATGGCCCTTCTCTAGCACTGCAGGAGCTTGCCTGCTTAGAGAACTGACTGTGCTGGATTAAACTGAATATCCGGAAGACTGTCATCTCAGTTGTCTCTGACCTTTGTGCAGGAACAGCTAGTAGATAGTTTCCAGTGCCATTTGTCCTATAGACGGCCTGGATTCAAGAGCTTGCATGCTTTTTGAAGGTGGTGCTTTTGACTTCACCATGGCCAGGATATCACCAACAGAATTCAGTCATCTTCCCACACAGTGACAAAATTTGGTATCAAAACAAACCACATGTGAAGGTTTAGGGTAGAAGTTGTACTGAAGGTAGGCCAGGTGAAATGTTTGTCACAAATCCATGATATGCTGCTGGATGTTTCTTCTGCTGGTTCTGATTACAAGGTTAGGAATTTCTTGGACTGATATAATGATTTATTGGAACTGAGCACAAGGCAAGTTGTTATCAGAAATCACCATAAAGCCCAGGGAGAAACACGAAGTATTCCTCCACATTTGCATACTATGGTAGTAAAACTCATTGTGTGTATATATATATGTTATATATTGATAGACACATATATTTTACAGATACATATTTCTAGAGCTATATATGTACTTTTTGAAATACGAGACAAAGCATAAGATGGTTTGCATCTTAAAGAAAAATTGCTCTCACAGCTATCCCTAAAGAAGTAGGCTCCTCTATATTTTTTCCCTTTAGTGTGAATGCTCACAGGTTGTATGCTAGGCTTGTTCTGTAGGAAGCTGGTTACTGAGGGAGCCCTGTTCTGAGTACACAGGATTCATCCTTCAGGATTCAGAGTTCCTGAGGGGCAGAGCTGTCAGGAGTTGTTGACATTTAAAGGAGAGGAGGCTGTCCTCTATGAATGCTATGCAAATCTCTCAGAGGTTTTGAAAACAGGGAGTAAATGCAAACTATATATAAAGGCGTGAAGCCAAGGTGCTCCTGGTAACCTGCATGACTGCAGATGTGAACTGCTGCACTGCACTAGATTTGGATACAGAGGATGAAATTTGTTGTTATCCCAGGAACACAGCTGATGCTGACATCTATTCAGATTCATTTTGCTTACAGAGAAAGAACAGAAATCTTCACTGTTAGTAAAAGCTATTGTTGAATATGTTAGGATACAAGATAAAAAGAATTACGAAGACAGATTCAAATTAATTTGGAGTCACAGAAGGGGGACTAGGAGGCATTTTGGTGGTGTAGTGAATTAGTACAGAGATCTTTCACCTCCAGCCACTGGGTTCAATCTCATGCCAACCTGCAGGCCAATAGAAACTGAGTGATTTAAACTATGTCCTTACTAGGGCATGGCCATGGTTTCTTGTGTGTGCCTCTCTTCAGCTGGAAAGTGTTTCCATTATATTAAATTATTAAATGTCAGAGTGTGGGAATATTGTTTTGTAAATTTACAAAATTGATATATTTTCAACATCAATTATAGCATTTATAAGAATAGCTTTGTCCTGATTGAATTAAAGTATTTCAAGCATTCTCACAGGAATACGGAAGCTCTTTATTCTCTTATTTATATATGACGAGTTAATGTATGTATGTGTATACTCATTATGGTCCTTTTTTTAATAATAAAAATTACTAGAGAAGGGCATTGTCTCTTTTTAAAAACTGTAGACCCTCAGTCTTTCCTTTTTACATAATAGCCAAGCTTGGATGTAGCTAATGTCATTTGGATGTTCAGTACAACATATGCTCAAAAACACAACCAGCTACATTGATAAGATAACCCTACTTCTCCACATACTATGGGTGCAGATTTAAATTTAACACTGTTAAACTGTGGAGGTGAGATGAGAAATCATGTGAGGCCTTTTCCAAAGATCCAACCATAAAGCATACATTCAAATGATACCAAGTGATAAATTAATAAAAGTGAAACAGCTCCATGTTTATGTTTCTCTCCTGCTCTATAACTCAGACATTTTGCAGATATGTTTAGTTGTGCCATACGGTCTTCTTCTATCAGAAATTTACAAAGATCTGAATAATGTTATATAAAAATTGGGAGAAAAGCTCTGGTATTTTTCATTGTTGCGATTATGATCTGGTGCATGGTATAGGTGACAGAATACCTATATTCTGGACAAGATGAGATACAACTTTCAGTAGGTATCTCTAACAGCATGAAATAAATATTATTTTATGTATTTATTTTATTTTGGAAATGTATTATAATCTCTTATTGCTGAGGCAATATTTTATTAATCGTTCTCTCCTGGAAGAAAACTAGTCAGTCATGAATTCTTACAGTTCTGGAAGCTGTGTAAGACAGCCTTTATGGACAAGAAAATGACCTTTTTGAGAATTAAAGAAGCATAGATGTTTGTCAGTAAAAGCCGAAATGTATATATGTGGCCCAAATGTGCCACTCTTGGTAACTGGAGTAATTCTGTTTACTTCAGGAAAAGGAACTATTACTGTGACAGTATAAAGGACATAGTGAAATTTATAACTCCTTAAATAATTTGTCTCTGGGGATGGATAATGCATATTCAAGCATTTTAATTGCAGTGTATTGTATTTTATTTTCAGACTAAGGGCTAATGTATACAGCAGTTTTCAGTGTTATTGTATAATGTGTGATGTCTCTGATTAAAGATTATTTGTGTGCTGGGGCTTTTATTATTATTATTTTTATTTACTTCATAGACATACTTCACAAAATATCATAGGCTGGCATCTCTACAGTAGCTCGGAGCTGCTCTTTAAAATGTCCTTGACTTTAAATAAGTATATAGCCAGAATAGGCATATTCTTGGCTTCAATGTAATTTGCCTTAGTCCACTCTCTGACAAGGCTGTTTAGGAGGGAGGATGCCAGTGGTTTCCAAGAGGAAAATTTATACTGGGGGAAATACAGCGTTTGACAGTAACACAAAAGGACATGAGAGGCAGGTATGAGGGCACCTACTACAAGGGATTCCAAATTTTAATTGGACTTTTGTTTGCTACTGCAGTACTAACTGTTGGAGAATTTATTAATTAAATACAAACAGTAGAATCCTTCTGACATCATTAGGCTTGGGGGAAGCTGCTAATGTTCTGCATTACTTTAGCAATGAGTCGTGTGTTCTGCTTGGGCCATTTACTGGGAAGAGCATTGCAAAGAGGAACATGAAAAGATATCAGAATCCTTCTTCTCCGTTGCATTTTTCTTGGTTTTTTCACATGATGGAGTTAGGGAATGGGACATCTAAGAATACTTATTTTACCAGGATAAAACCCCCCAAACTTTGAATATTCTGTTTTAAATATAAAGAACCAGGATAGCCTACCTCTTGGCATCCTTTTCCAGTAAGGATATGGGGCCGAATACCTTTACAGCCTCACCTGGGCTTTCAAGTTGCCATCTCTAAAATACACCATGTTGTAATTCCCCTTTCATGTCATGTTGAAGACATGCAGGGCTCAAAAGGGCTAACAGGTCTGTAAGCTTCCTGAGGCTCTCCTGATTCTCTTCAATTCAAGACAGGTAGTCTTGAAGGTTAGACCAATGCGATAAGGCAATAATGATCTTTTTATTGCCACGTGATAACCATCTGATTTCTTATTTTCAGGTAATTGGTTGGTTTGTAATAGAGGAGGTAAGGATGATTTAAGAACTTCTTGGAAACAAGCCTCACTGCATTAGCAACTGAAACCAACCCAGAGTTAGCTGAGGTTTTTTCATACTTTTCAGTAGAGTATTTTAGAGACCATTAAATGTGAAATTAATTAATCCTTATGATTCCTTTGGGAGATTTAAGATTGTTATTAGTCCTGTTTTACAGATGGGGAAACTGAGATAGTTTCAGGCAACTTACTTCTATGTAGTGAACCACTGGTGGAGCAAGGATGATAGCATAACACCTCCTAACTGATTCCTAGCCTTCTGCCTCAGCTGCAAACAATGTTGTTTTATTGCTGGACAACTGCATCTCCAAACTCTTTCATATCTATGCCAGTTTGTAAGTGCCTTAGGCATACTTAAGTTCTGGGTCCAGGTACTACAAATTCTGCATCCAAAGCATAAGACATATAGTTAAGATGTCTGTCAAAATGTTGATTTAATAACCTTGCCACACATGACATAAGAATTCTGGGAGAGCGCGAGGCGCAGGACTGGTTTTGATATGCCATTCATTTCCTTTGACCCCACCAGTGCTCCTCTCCAGTTCCCTAACACAATTTCTTTTATCTCGCTCTTGAAGCCTTGCTAAAAACAACCATGTTTGCTGCGTAGTATTAATTTGCTCCCTGAAAACTGTCCTTATGATATGCAGGGGCTGTGAAAGAAGAGAACATATACAAGCCTGCAGCTGATGACTGGATCATAATATATAAAAAGAAAAGGAAAGGGATACGGTAATACTCAGCAACTCTAATTCTGGTACATCCTAACTTTATGCTTGATAAAAAAATGCACCTTTAATTTGAGATCCACAGTGTCATTCCTTGAGTTTGTTTGTTTCCCTTGTATTCTCAGAGAACCCAAAGGAAGTTGTGCTGCTTGCTGTTGTAGCAACAACATCCTATGTAGGTAATGATAGCCCATCCGACCCCAGCCTCCAAGACTACCACACAGGCTGTTTCATCTTGTAAGGGGATTAACAACTTTAGCTGAAAGAGTAATAAACCTTTTATCCTTTAGGCACCAGGTATTGCAGGGGTATGCACATCACGTTTGAACAGTGCCCTCTCCAGTGGGATTGAGAAAGAAACAAAGGAGGAGTGGAGGACAGTTGAGGGGAGAGACCCCAGCAGCCTGGGACAGGGTATATTGAGACCTGGTTGATTTTGCTTTCTGACTGATTTGGCTGCTCCCAGAGTAGATGCACAATCTGAAAAGAAAAGGGCTCTGCTGGGGTGGTGGCTCCTGGGGACCCTGCCGCTGGCTGCCTTTAACCACGCTGTATTTCCTTTTTATTGCACCTGCAAGCGGTACTCGGGAGCAAGACACTAAATTTTGTATACCGTCTGGATGTCAGCAAGCATTGCAAAAAGTGGGCTTGTATTCCAGTTAGGATGCCAGTTTGGCTTAGCAAACTAATGCAAGTGGGACAGAATAGCTTCGGGTTTGTTTTGCTCACTCCAACATGCTGAGCTGGGCTAAAAATCATTTTCATTTTCACCTCATTTCCCAGAGAAAAAAATCCTCTCCATTATTATTTTCTCCTCCTCTCCAAGAGACTGTTTCGTTTTGTTGAAAACAGACAGAAAAAACCTTTTGTTTCTAAATTCTTGTTCCTCTAAACTTCATAATGACTGTAAATCCAGGAGTAGTGGTGTAATAGGTTTTGGGCCATGCTTTTAATCCTGTAAGGTGGGCACAGAAACCCCCCTTAAACATTTTTGTTCTGTTTTTGAATTCACAAGAAATGTGTAATATTTCTGCATTTGGTAGCATGTTGTTAAAATTGTAAGGCGGATCACCAGAATTACATTTATGGGCTGAGTTCATAATACATTTCTGATATGTCCATCCTTGGATCCAGCATTGATGTCAGTAAAAAGTTTCACCTTCCTGACTTTCAGCTGTTGGTATATGGTAAAATAAAACTTCCAGCAGCTCAAATGCCTTCCCATGTCTGCTGATCTCCTGCATCCTGGATTTTACTTGAAATATGATGATCTAGGGTCTCATGTAGGAAAAGAGAGATCGAGGGGGTGATGGGACAGGGCAAGGGGTGGCTGCATCCATACGGATGTCAGCAAAGTGCCGAGCAATGCCACATGCCAGAAAATACTGCAACTACCTCTTGCATTTTGTATAAGCAATTTTCCAGTCTGTTGTCTTCTGTCAAATGCAATGTTCTGAGACATTTAAATAAAATAAATATTGCTGTTGAGATATATTTAGAACCATGTGAAATTTCTCTTGTGAAACTCCCAGCCAGGCAAAACATGCTGGCTTTCAGGTTTCAATACCACTTGAAGCTTCATCTGGGTTTGTCGAAGAGGTTGCTCATGAAATCTGTCTGTGAGGGTGGGCTGCTTTCCCAAGGAGGCTGTCAGAGGTCCTGCCTGCCACTACGGATGCTGCCAGAAGATTTAGGTAAACCAGGAGTGGGTCCAGGTGAGCCTCAGAACAGAGTTGAGTTTCTTACAGATAGAAGGAAAGTCAAAAAAGCAAATTATGAGAACAGGCTGCTGATGGAAATTGAAATGGAGACTTGCATAAACCTCCCACCCCTGCTCATTGTAATCACTGAGCTTTCACATTTGCCTGTCTTCCCAGATGTCCATCGCTTATCTAATGAGGATGGATGTTGGTGTAATGAGTACTGGCACACATTGGGACTGGCCAAGGCAAGAGTAGGTGCATGGAAATCTTCTAGAGGTGGGGTGAGAGCCCACTAGAATGGAGGCCATGGTAGGGCCCTGGGGCAGGGTAGCCTGCCCCTGGCTTGGCCATCCAGCTTCCTCTCTCCCTCTCCTCTAGCCAGCACAGGGGTGCTTCCAGAACATCCCCTCTGCCCCATGGAGTCATCCTCACCCTAAAGTGCTGCTATTTTGCCCCCTGGGGTGCAGGTGGGTGAAGCACACCTGCTCAGCTCTAGTCCTGTTTTGAGGCTTCTTGAGTGTGAATGCGTTAGGTGTGCACATCACATTCCTCCAGCTTTGGGGAGGGAGGGAGGCTGGCAGCACAACAGTTTGGCAGGCTGGGACCACTGGTGCCACACAGGCTCCAGTTGGTGACACACAGGCTCCAGTGCACTTTTTCCCCAGTACTAACATCCAGTCAAGTGTATTTTGATAAAGCAGCAAGCAGTATTCTCTCCCTTTTTCTGGTGAGATGGGGAGGGGAGGCTGAGCATACCTTTAAATCACTGTCCTTTCCTTTTATAAGGATTCTCAAAATAATTTCAAAATATACAAAGGCTTTATTATAAAATATATATTCATGAGGAAGCAGGCGGTTTTGTTCATCACAGTGGTGGTCTAGCTATGGACATTAAAAGATAAAATTTTAAACAGCATTTAAAATAATTGTATACATTGTTTAATGTATATAACAGCTCTTTTTATTATTATTTTTAACTCAATAGGGCCCTTCTTTTATTCACTTAGAAGTTAGCCTTGTTTGATAACGTGCTAGGAAAGGATACAGAAACCTTTATTCTTCCAGAGGGTTGAATTCTTTTGTGAGATATGATAGACAAAGCTGGCATCCCTTGTAGAAGATATGTAAAGCCTGTCTCCAGACATTGTGACATTGCTACAGACAGAGTTTGTCATCCATAAATTTACAGCTTATTTCAGTCTATTCATAAATTGACTAAATTTTTTTTTGAAAGAAAAAAATATATATAGGAGTATAAAATACCCAGTTACAGGTTGTGTTCTATTTAGCCCTTGATTGAAACGTATTGCTCCTCAGTATCTTTTAGCTATGAAAATTATAATATGGAACAGAGATTAGAATGAAATTATCATGGCTAGAAGGCATTTACTCAGTGGTGGCAGCCACATAAACCTGAGCCCTGAGAATGATGATAATGCATTAGGTTCTGCATGCCCGATATTATTGCTGTACATTATGTATGTTTCATTTATACTATTTCGCACACACCAGCAACGCTGACAGATAGGTAATTACTCTCTGCGCCAATGAACACTTATCAGTCCCGCCGCTGTTTATTGCAGGGATGAAGTGCGCTTGTCAGTCAAGGTCACTTGTTTGTGTGTCCTTTTTAATAGTTCTTTCACAGTTGTTGAACTTTGCGGGTGATTCTTATGGCAGGCTTTCGTCAGGTTGCTTTACTACATCGCCTGCCTTATTAAAGTCATTTGTATTTATCGCTTTAATTGATAAACAACCAAGTTGCAGGAAGCAGGACTGGAAAGAATAAGGAGTGTGTTTTATTGGTCAGCTGATCCACAGGGGTGTTCGGTCATGGATGACCTAAAAAACCAGCATTTTGCAGAGACCCTCAGACCCTGCTGTGCCACCAGCATAAGCTGGTGAAATCTCTTGTGATAAAGATAAACATGAATTTAATGGTAATGGATACCAACACAATCTGCAGACTGCTGTAGGGCTACTGCTTGTGCTTTTTGGTAGAATATTTGCCAGTTCTGAGCAGGGCTCTTATTGTTTGCACCCTCAGGACATGCATGCAATAGACCAAGCCACTTTGCCTTCAAATCAGGGCTTCCTTTTCTGTAAGAAGCCTCACAGAAACTGTATTATTGCATAAAATAGGCTTTATAGGCTATGTGTGTAACTCTACAATTATTTTTTTCAAGTTAATAGTGTCAAAGGCATTATGGAAAGCCCAAAATTTCTGTGATTACAAAGAAAAAAAATTAGAAGCTTTCTCTTTTTCTCTTTTTTCTCTTTCTCTTTTTTTCTCTTTTTCTCTTTTTTTCTCTTTTTTCTCTTTTTTCCCCTCTTTCTTTCTCTCCTTTCCTTCCTTCCTGCCTTCCTTCCTTCCTGTTTGCTGCTGAAGCTTTATTAGAAAACAGAATAACCTCTAGGATATAATAATTTATCCAGTCAAGATAACTGGAGCTATTTCCTTAAGCCTGTAATCACCCTGAGTTTGTGTGTTGTGAGATTTATACTGCAGTTCCTTATTACCAAAGAAACAGTTAAAAAGGATTTATGTAGTGTGTACAGTGAGTGTGTCTGGAATTTCTGTATGTTCCCAACTTCTGCACTCTGGTACCTCCTTGGTCCTTATTTGTAGAGGGCACTATTTTGAAGTGGAGACTGAACATTCAATTAAATGCAAATTTTATTCAGGCATTAAAGCAGAATCACATTCATTCATTAAACTCAAATGATGCTTTTATTTAGAAAAATATATCAGCACATGGTAGCACCACATGCTGCTTATAAATAACTATGGTGATCTGGTTGTGCAAAAGTATATAATTTCATTATTAAAGGATTTAAACTCCTTACAAGGTGCATGGTGTCCGTGAATGTTTCACTTAATTTGATTACATCCATAGAAAAAGCATTTCACTTACATGGGAGGCAGTGGGTCTCCTGTCTTACAGCGCCGTTCTAATGCATTATGATCCCAGTCTCACACTGGTAAGTTCTGACTTGGCTGGACGTGTTTAATATTTCGGGTGCACAAAAGCAGATTTGAGCAATTCAGTTCGTTTCTGAATCTAGCCTACCAAGCTTCCACGTTTTCAAACCACTTCCTTTTCTTAGTTCTTAGTTACCAGAGTGTTACAAAGAAAGGGGTTTGATCTCATGTAGATAGCATAGCATTAATTACCCTGACACTAATTAAACTGCATCAAACAAATACCACCGTGTTCCTCAGGGGGACAACAGAAGGCAGTTTAAAATAATTACTGGAGCTTCATGCATGTGTGAAGTTTTCATTACTCTTAGGACACAAGCAAAAGAGATTTGATATCATTAAAATCCCCCCCTTTAGTGTTTGCAAAAAATGACTAAAATTTCCTTGGAGCATATTGATGTCTAAATAGTAGTGATTTCAGTTCTTGAGAATAGTAACTTTTCTTTAAGAATTGTAAGCCTGTGAAGCAGGAACAGGTGTTCCAGTCCACATTCTGGTATGATTATGTATTAGCTTATGTTTGTCAGACCATTTCATTAACCACCCACTGCTATCACATATACATATACTTTGTTCTTTCTGAACCATGAAATGAAATGCATATATCTTCACTAATGCTTGCTATCAATGTAAATGAGAAAAGGAGGCTTATTACCAATCACTGCTGCTGTGAAGCACACACCTCTGTACAGTTACAGGTAATAAACATATTTTTGTAAGTAGGAAGCAAGATATATTGAGTTCTGTGTACAGTAAGAAGCAGACGTGCCTTCGACTGCACTCCAGTATTAATAAATTGCAATTCCCAGACGTGTACACATTCAACAGGATATCCTAAAGCACCTTTCTGAATCAGAAGGCGCTACTCCTTTTCACGCTCTTTTATATCTCGTAAATGTTTTGAAGCCAGCCAAACTTTGCTGGTTAGCCATTAACAGGCAGCTTCTACAAGGAAAATTTGAGCATGTTTGCACCACTGAGCAAGTTCCAGTTTCCTGCATCAGCTGTTGCCCCTGTCAGAGGCATCATCAGCTTTATAGGCCCTTTGAAAAAGTCGGTGGAAGAGTGATGTCCCTGCCCAGGATGGGGGTTGGATCAGACAGCCTTTGAAAGGCTCCTTCCAACCCAACCCATTCCATACAGTTCCTCATGCCACAGACTGGCAAGCAAAGATGACACCAGAGACACTAGGTGCGGACAGTGCGGAGTTCCAGCCTTCTGCAAATGCGGTACTTTGCTAATGCTTACTTGATTATAGAGGAAGCGCCACTTGCCCTTTTCCAAGTTCATGAGTGTGTGTGCTTCGTATTTCCATGTGCTTTAAAAGCCACTGAACCCATTGTACAGGGTCATTTAGCCTCTTTATTTCTAGAAGTCGACAGTGTTAGTAAACTTCTTTGAATTTAGTACTGATGGCAAGGGCCTATGGTGACAGGCATATGAGACAGAAAGCATTTCTAGATCTGCACTAGGTATAGTGTTCTGAGCGTGTGATTCTTTCTCAAAATTTGATTATGTATCATTTGAATGTTTATAATCATTTATCATGACCTGCTTACTTTCTGGAACCTTTGAGGAACTACTTAAAAGATTTTATCTGTGATGGAATGTCCGATTATGCTGGGGGTGCTTCTTTTTTTGAATTAAAGTATTGTCTTGATATTACTAAATCTGCTGCCTGCAATATAACATTGAATTAGGGTTGTGCAATTGACAGACTAAGTAGAGATGATCAAAACTGATTGGAGAGGAAATACAAAATTAATCCAGTTGTAGGATTCTGTGAACCCAACAAACACGCACAACAGAATACTTTTATTTCTTTGGAGCCAGATGGTTTGTCCTATTTTAAGCTGATAGATTCTTCATGCATTTCTTTTGGATGTCATTGGTTTTAACTGCCAGACAGTATCTACTGTTAGAAGTTTCCTTATTCCTGGATTATTTAAAGAGTATTTTTGGCACATTCAAATGATCATACTGTACACCAAGTTAATTTTTCCTTACACTTAGCTCATACGTGAAAAAAGTGTTTATATAATGAAAAAAACCCTCTAAAATGAACAGTTCTTTTTTTCCTTCTTTTGACATGATGTTGACAGAAGTCGCTTTGATGTAGTTTAGAGTCATGAATTTTCTATCTGTTCTGTTTTTCCTGGGGCTCCATCTATTCAGACATCCTGATCTGTCATTTTGCAACACTTTGTGAAGTGCTTGACAGATAGCGGTTTTGACAAGTGCTGGACATCAGCAGCAATTCAGAATAAGCAGTGTATATTTCTCCAGGTAAAGTGACAAAACGTCTAAAAGCGTAAGAAGAACTGTACAGTCTTCAATCACATTTAATGTTACAAAGCAAGACTTTTTCTGCTTTCTCCATTTATTCTAGTAGCGTGCAGTGGCTCAGACTTGGGTATCTGCTGGAATTTTGAATTGATAACTTTTTCTTTTCTTTCTGTATTTCCTAATATATGACTAATTTCTCCAGTCTGCTTAAAAATGAAAGGGCTTGCTGAGACATATCCAGAAAAATGCAGCACAAATAAATTTTCATGTAATATTAATTTCCAGGGTCTTCTAGTATTTGACATAATCAATATGTATGTGATCAGTTATTTCCACAGTCATTATTGTAGTTCATTGGTGTGTTTGGGGTTTTTTTGTAATGTCATTTTAAGTATATAAATATAGCATGTATGAAGAACATAATTCAGGAAAATCACCATTATTCATTAATTATTCTATTTCCTATTCCACTTCCCAAATAGTTTCTTGACGGTGGTGTGTGCTATATCACCCACAGGTAATCATAGATTGCATATTTACATTATGTAGTATATTGAAAATGTAAAACATTTCATATAATTATTCTGCATCTGTATTCACTCAAGAAACAGCTGTTGAAAGTTGAGGGGGATGCAAAATGGCACAGCCTGAAGATGTTCTTGTTCATTCAGCTAACTCCTTTTTGATGTGATACCTACTGGCAGGGTTGTGTGGTGAATTCAACTTCTTTGACAGCCATCAGCCCCACTGACCAGTAGTTTCAGTTTTTGTAGTTAGGGGAAAGATGAGAAAAAATATTTCCATAATTTAGATTTTTTTTTTTCAGCTGCTGGATCGAAAACCCCTGCCAACAGCTATCTAAATCAACACCATGCCAACATGTTCTGTAGTCCGAAGGTCACTCAAACATCTGGCCCCACAGTCTTGTTCTTTAAGGTTTGTCACTGGGCAGCATCTGTTTATAGATTCTTTCTCAACCTCTCTTTGATCACTTTGACAGCAAAAAGAAGCTTCTATCACCCTTGATGTGTTAAGATAAAAATATCAGGAAGATCAGACCATTGTAAAATTTGGTTCAATTTCATATAATACTGTATCTGCGCATTTAGTTTCTTAAGATTAGTTGTTGTTTTTTTTTGTTCTTGGCTGAGTTAGAGAGTATTATATATTACTCTCCACTGTTGAGATTAAAAAAAAAATATTGTCAGAGCTGATATGTTCAGTGGGATTGTGAAAATGACTACACTAAGCAGGTCTTGCCCAGCTGAGCTTGGTCAGCATTAAAAAAAAAAAAAAGTTTGGAAAGTGAGCAGAGCCGGCATATTTAGCTCTGATCTATTTTGAGTAAGATGTTATCTAACTCCCTCTACCATGTCTGTCCTCTGTACTCTGACAAAGAGTTACCTTTTCATAAAGGTTTATTTATGCTCTTATGTCTATAGATATTTCTCTTATAAATAATCATGGGGAAAATGGAAATATCACTGCTTCCTGTTCCTTTTACTAACTTTGAGTTAACTTTTACACCTACCATTGCCAAACAATGTGGAACTTCTTGCTTTATTCCAGACAAGAACAAATGAGCATTCTTTATCCTGGTCTTTTTATTTTAAAAAACATTTGGTAGTGTTTGACAATATTAGAATGATCATATTTATAAACATTACTGAAATCGAGTTTGTACCATAATGGAAAAGATCTTGCACAGAAATGTGCACATAAAGGCCTTAGTCCTGTACATCTACCATGGGTAGTCACCTCAGTTCTGTAATGGTTAAATAGAAATGAGCCACAATCTCGTTTCACCTTGACTATTGACAGCCAATAGGTAGTTAATTTTTTTTATCATAATCAGCCAAGTGTGAGAAAATAATCACACGTAGAAATGAGGAGGAGACAGATCTTAGTTGGGTGCTGTCTGATTTTATACAGGAATGCCTATATCAGGTGGCCCAAGTCAGGGGGCCACATTCCCACTGTTCTCTCAGGTGTAGCCATCCTGGGCATTGGGTGCAGGTAGCAGTCTCCTCTCAATTGATGGCAGTGTAACAAGAAAGGGACACCTGAGCAGTGAGGGTCAAGTACTGCTGGCAGATTGGAGCTTTAGTTGAAAACTCTGTTTTCCCCAAGAATACAGGAAAGTCATGAAGAGTCTTAGTGGAGAAGCTAAGTTTGAACCCAACACAGGGGAGAGAAGGAAGCTGAAAGGCAGGTATGGGCTCCTTCTCCACCAGAACACCCCAGAGGTGCTCAGAATGAAGAAGGTAGAACTTAATCCATACTAAACCATGTCCAGTAGCTTTGATGAGCAAGATGACATGGCCACTTGATGAGATTTCTAGTTGTAAGAAGAAAGGGAAAGGTCAGTCTTCAGAGATATTTTCGGTAAGAAGTGACAACATTTTGTTATAATCTAATATGCAAAGAAGGCCAAGTCTAAGACTGTAGATCTGAAATATACAGAGGGTAGGCGCTTCCATAGTAACTGTGAAAGAGATGTAGGCTTTGAATTTAAATTCCAGCTAACACATTTAATAGTGTACAAACTGTTTAGGATAGATTATTTCAAAGTAATTCTGCCCAGGATCTTGCTATTAGAGTAATCTTGTGACATGGGTCAACTGCACAATCCTACATCTTCTGAGTTCTCCTATCTCTTACTTCATGTCATGAGGCTTTCTTTGCAGTTTCTTCTTCTGCATAATCTTTTAAGTCCTATGAGGAGAGGCTGAGGGAGCTGTGGCTATTTAACCTGGAGAAGAGGAGGCTCAAGGGAGACCTCATCACTCTCTACAACTACTTGAAAGGAAGTTGTAGCCAGGTGGGTGTTAGTCTCTTCTCCCAGGCAATCAACAGTAGGACAAGAGGGCATGGTTTTAAACTCTGTCAGGGGAGGTTTAGGATGGACAGTAGGAAGAAATTTTTTACAGATAAAGTAATCAGGCGTTGGAATGGGTTGCCCAGGGAGACAGTGGATTCACCATCCCTGGAGGTTTTTAAGATGAAACTGGGTGTGGCACTTAGTGCCATGGTCCAGTAACCACAGCAGTGTTGGATTAAGGGCTGGACTTGATGATCTCAGAGGTCTTTTCCAACCTGGTTGATTCTATGATTCTGTGACTCTGTGAAAGTATGAGCCTTTTCATTTGCCTTACTGCTTTTAACTGTACATTGCTCAATCCCATCATCCTTCGTCCTCTAGCTCTCCTTTCCTTTGTAGCAATATTTTACCTGTTCTGCTTGTCTGCTCTAATAAAATTTCATTGTTGTAGAGCTGAATTAGTGAAAACAAGTCTTAGACCCTTGCATTCACTTAAGACAGTATTTGGCTCAGGAAATATGTTACCTGAAGGAGACAACATAAGAAAGCAAAGACTGTTCAGTGGGAGTTTTGCCTCATAAACTTTTGTAGAACAGCTGGGGATTGTATCACCTGCAAGAATCAAATGGTTAGTCCTATGCTGACATCAAAAAGAAGACATAGGCACTTTCTGAGAAAAATAATGCAGATCTGCACAGGATAAACCTCTCTGTACCCTCCGAGGTGAATTGGAGAGTTGTTCTTGGAGGTGGTAGAGTTTTGAGCAGCAGGAAGGCTATACATTAGTGGTAATTGGACTGAAAGATGATATTAGCTAGAAATAAGAGCCTTTACATAACCCAAAATTGCTTAGTTTTAAGATGAGCAAGTAAATAGTTGTACAGAAGCTCTCCAGGAAAACAAGAACCTGAAAGAAAGGGAAGAATCAGGTAAATTCTGTTCTTTGTGTAAGGCTCTAATATGGTTAAAACTTCAGGCAAAACTTGAATTGATAAATTAAATAGCTAGATAGGAATGAGTTTAAATGAATAATAGCATTGTGAGCTATGAAAGCACACATGAAAGCAATACAGTTTTCAGCACTACAGCTGCAAGATGAGAGCTCTGTTTCACTAGTTGCAAAAAAGCTTATATTGGCTTGTGCTTTTTTATCTAGTATTTTTCTTTCATGGGTAGACTTTTACGATGTATTAATACAGAATGAGCAAGCCTTTGGTCTAGGAGTACACATGAATGAAGACTGTGTCTGCTTCTGGTTTTTTTCCTCCACTCTCCAAGTTAGAAACATGTTTTGTTAACATTTTGTGTTTGTCATTTTAGGTTTAAAGGTAAGAATGGTCAAGGTGAGACTAATACCTCCCCTAGCTGAATTTCCTGGTGACTCTAAGGCCAGAAGAGGTGTGTGCCAGGGAATCCATGGCAGGAGAAATATGCACAGAAACATGCCTTTTGCATCTTGCAGTTCCTGTGAATCAGAGACTGAGAGGTTGTCTGGACTATAAGCAGTATTTTTATAGTTTTAGACTTTCCAAAGATGGATTTCACTGGGTGGTTATCATTTTGAACTTTTAGTTTCTACAGTAGTTTCCGCAGACACGCTGACAGGCTCTAGTTAAAGGAAAGTCCTTTAAAAACGATGAGGTCTGGACCAACTTGTTTAAGATACTGCTGCCTCATCCTCGGAGTTCGGCATTTTTATTTCTCTTGTTTTCTGTTTTCCTAGGTGTTTGTGTGACTTCCAAATCTATTCCTTTCTTCTTCAGCTTGATGTTCCCCTTTGTTTCGTTCTTGATCCTGTTCTCCCACTTCTCTTACCTTCTTCCCTCTCCATGAGCTTATCTCAGGCAGCTCAGCCCAGCTGGCTGGTTGGGAATGTGTCTGCTGTGCTCTCACACAGTAGAGATGGGACCCACTAGGTGAGCACAGGGTGTTGCAGGCACACCGTGCATAGAGCCAGCACAACCAACAGCTGTGTCTCTGGTGGACTGAGGATGTTATGGTGCTTAGAAAACAGTCATTTTAGTGGGATTATCAGCTCCATTTTTTGGTCAAGGAGCGCTTCTAATTAAGAATCATGGGTCTTTAATGTGTCAGTTATGTCTTTAAAATGAGTTGCTGGCATTGTTCTTTGTTGTCTGAGAGCACAACTGGTTTAAAGCCCTTAGGAAGACATCCCTGACTCACTGGCTGCAAGGCAGATTTGAACTCATGGCTGATGTTTGTTTTCTGTGATGAAACTTCCCACAGATAATATTGAAGGCTGAAGAGCCTTTCCAAGGCAGACTGGAATATTTTATCTAAAAAAAAAAAAAAAAAAGGATTGATTGCAGAGCAAAAGAGCATATTACAGAGGCTATAAGTATTTTGCAACGTTTCTTGCACAAACAATGAGACTCATAACTGTTTATGCCACTTGTAATTAAAAATAAGATAATCCCAGCAATTTGAGAAAGTCTTACATGATTAATATCCATTTCCTAGTTTCTTACTGCAGTGAAAGATAATTAATTGTAAAGACATTTTTAGAAGCAGCGCAATAATCTTCTCTAACCAAAAGTAAATGTTTAAAAAGTAAGAAAATTGATAATGCAATTCATTATGTGGATATTACAATAATCTAACCTCCTTGGTAGAAAGTTGGTGCCTAGGGACAGTATTATCCACACATTAAATTGAAATGAACAATAACATTCTCTTTATCATTGCAGTCTAGGAAATGGGAGATGTAACATAGCTGCAGCCCTACAGAGTTGCCTAGGTTGAGAGTTCAGAGCAGTTCTTGAAAATGCAGATCTATTCACAAAATATTCCAAAAGGGTATTTCTCTTACAAATTTTAAGACTTACCCTAAATGTATTCATAGGTTCTACATATAAAATTTGTCAATTCTGCTGAATTTCACAGGTGGATTTTTATCTACTTGATGGGTTAATGATTCTGTGTCCACCTGGTTTTGAGTTTTAACCTGTGTTTTAAATACACTAGCTCCACAAGTAAGCATTCATTGAACATGGATTTTAGTTAATTGTAAACATTGTATTTCAAACTTAGCCATATTATTTCCAAACCAAAAATTAATGAAGGAAACAATAAACATAAACACTTATTTTTAAAATGCAGATGTACCAGAAAATAAATAACTGATACTGTTAATAGTAGATATGGAAAATAATACACAATTACTGCAAGCTGTTGTGCTGAATATTTTCTTGAAAGACTGTACACTCTTAACCAATTGGGTATATGGTTATAATTTACCTACAATATTTTCCTAATATTACAGATGGCAGTAGAAGCTCAAGATTAAATTACTTATCTGGTTTTCAATTAGACTTCAACAGGTTGCTTATAATATAACAAGAAAATGAGCATTTAAAGTCGTATGAGTTGAAACCATAAAATTATAATGCACAAGTAGGTAAAATACCGCACTGATAGTAAGGAAAATGGCAAGAATTGAATTAGCTCTGTATAAGTGTGTGTAATAATGTGTTATTTGTGCTATGAATGTATGCTTTGTTGTTTATTCATTTTAAAGAAGAGAGGCCAATATGAGCTTTATTAGTAAAAATGAAGAAATAATGTATCTATTGCAAGACATAGAAAAAACTTGAAATGAAATCATGAAATATAGAGGGATAAAAGGCAGTTTTTGTGTTTGATGTGTTGGTGTTGATTTAGTTGTACGTATATATACAGAGGCATATATTTCTTTAATCTTAAGAAGTCTCTCAGCAAACCATGAAGTGTCTGCTGTGTGATTTTCTTTTCTATTGAGAATCAATATGCTGTTCAGAGGAGTATGATGTGCCAGGCAGTGCCCTGTTGTTGGGATGCAGAGCAGCAGAGGCTCAGAAGCTGAAGACAACATAAAGAAGTGGAGATTTATGAAATAATTGCTTTGTAAGAATTTTGCTGTACGAATTCTGAGCTTGATATCTAATTTCTGCTCCCTTTGAGCTGACTTCATCTTGGGGCACGCACAGTATGTCTTGGGCTCTGCCTCTACCTAGGAGAAATCTTCACTTGCAGGAGCTCCTGTGGGTTTCAGCAAGTATTGGTCAAGGGAACCTGTGCTGCTTCTTTTTGAAATGAGGCCCAGACTAAAAAAGTGGTAATTTTTTAACCATTATTTGGAAACCATCCCAGATTCATGGATTTGGTAAATGACATCAAGCTTTTTCTTAGTTTCTTTTTCTAGTCTGGGTATGGCCTGTCCTTGGGCTTGAGTCAAGATGACTTGAGCTGGCAGAGATGTAGCAAGACATGGCAGCATGAGCAGAGTGCACGTTTCAGACAGTGCTGTCCATCAGTTTGGTCAGGAGGTCGTCACCTGCAGCAGGCTTTCAGAGGTAGCTATATTTAATTTCTTTTACCTTATGAAAACACTTAGAGCAAGAACTCTTCATGCTGCAAGAGCATCAAATCACACGAAAATAAAACTAAAACAAACAAAAACCCAAAACAAAACCCATAAACAAATGCAAAAAAAAAAACCAACCAAAAACAAAACAAAACAAAACAAAAAAACCCAGCAAAAATCCATCTTTGAACATGTAGATCTGTAGTCTGTAAATAGCTGCACACTTAATTCTGCAGTGTGGTTTGAGTTAAGCTTGCTTGAGTTCTGCAGGATTTGGAGCCCTGTATTGCATAGTCCTAATTTTGCTGGTGTGTTAAGACCACGATATTCTAATGTGCGTGTCCTGAATTATATAATACTACTGAGCACCCTTTCTAATTTTCTTAATGCTGTGAGTCATTCAGCTTCTGGGCATTAGTTAAGTTGTTACATAGATGATTTCCCTCATAATTGTGGAGAGTTTTGCTGCCTTGTTTTTCTCTTTTTCTTTGGCAAACAGGATTGTTTCAGTAGTGGTAATAGAGTTGCCTGTTGCTATTGTGAGTTTAGCCAGCTGTGAAGCTGCACTTATGTTTGTTATTACCCTGCTCTTCGTTATGAAATTCAGCCTATTAATTATTTCACTAAAATGTAGCCACTGGGCCCAATCCTGGGGGACATTCCACTTTCTCCTGCTGCCTTACATTTCCTCTCATTTTAATGGCAGTTCAGGCAGTTTCTTTACTTTGATGTGCAATTTCCCTTGGCTGTCAGAGTTTCAGAATAGTACCCATTTTTAAGCATTAAAACGTTTGACCTGTAATTCTCCTTGATTTCTGTATTTGATTTAATAGCTCCATTTTTTTTTTTCTTTGGCTCTGGTTGGTATTGCAGTGGACTTGTTGGGAAGTTAATAGCTATCATGTCAATTTTTATTTTCTAAATGAAACAATGCCCCCTGGTGCTCTAGGATTCGAGAGGTCTTATTTTACAGTCAAAATAAAAATAAAATAAAATAAATTATTTTCAGACAGATACTTATTGTCCCTAAATCTGCCAGCTACCACTCAAATGCTGTCATTGTCACTCATAGGGGATGGGGAAGAACTCTTGTCAGCACTGAGCAACAAAGAGTAGTCACAAGGAGAGTAACAGGGAATAAAAGCAAATTACAAAAGAAACATGCGTCCTTTTGGCAGGGTAAAAGCAAATTACAGAAGAGAAAAATAAAATGAGAGGGTTAAGACAAGAAAAAGTCTAATGAAAGACCAGTCAGAGAAAAGTAAAATTAAAACTGTCTGCTAAATGAAATGTAAAATCTAGATAGTGATAGAGAAGAAGCAATAATATTAAAAAATGGAAGTACTTTTTTATAAAAAGATTGTATTTAATAAAGGTATTACAGAAGAAAAGGACAAAGAGGGTTTGAAAAATATGCAGTGAAGAGCATTAAATTAAAATGGCAAATCTAAAAAGGAAGATAACATAGAAGGTATATATAAGTGCATGAATGCTACAGGAATTAGTAGAATAAATGTAGTTTGATATTTTCTGTGCATAACAAAATAGATTATTGATGCAGAAATTTAATCCAAAGTCCCGTCAGAGTTAAAATGTAAGCAAAGCTGATAAGCAATGAAAGGAAATAGTTGATCTCTCTTCAGTTTAGCCTGTTAGTAGCATTTGATTCCTTAAGAATTAAGATGCTAAATTACAAAGTGATTCTTGATGGGCATGGCATGCATGGGAACCACGAAAATGTTGCTTGTCCTGGTTGCAGACAGCAAACTCCAGCACAGCATGCCTTCTCACAGCCTTGCAGCTGACGGGAGCCTCAGCTTTGGAAGACCAATCAATAGAGCAGAGACTGCCATAAATCACCATCTCAGATGGAGCACAGGGCTATGAACGCTACCAGAGCTATCTATAAAGCCAAAACAGACACACACACACACACACACACACCAAAAAAAAAAAAAAAAAAAAAAAAAAAAAAAAAAAAAAAAAAAGCAGAAGAAAAGGAAGAAAGGAAAAGGAAACCACCACTTGCTGCAGCTGCAAGCTCTGTAAACAACCCATGCTTTCAGGTTTTTTTCATTCAAAGACAGGGATAAAATAGCACAGCTCAGAAGCAGGGATGAGTGAAATGGCTTTAAGGTAGCTTTATGTTCCCACAGTCCTGGAGCAGCAATGAGTCAGTCAAGTCCCTCACTGTAAGTTAGAATAGCCTGAAGGCTGCTCTAAATCATTCTGGCTGCCAGTGACCCTGCAACAGCAGAGAGGGGTTGCTGGGGCATAGCAAAGTCTTGGATGCACTCCTCTTCCTTTGGCCATGTCCTCTAGCCTGTCCAGAGGAGCTTTTGGGGGTGGGGTCGATGAGGGGGAACTGGGGAAGAAAAAGAGAAGGGAAAGCACAAAAATGGCTGTGATGCCTGTTCTGCTGGAAGACCCTTGCTTCTGCTATGTCTGGCAGAGGTTCAGTGGCTGGCTGTGGTCAGAACTGATTCCAGCACAGGCAAGAAAAATTCTGTGGCTGGGCCAGGGCCAGGTGCAGTGGTAGGATTTGGTTTTATTAATCTGATTTTCAAAGGCACTTTTTGAGAGTTCTTCAGATTATGTAGAGTCCCTGTTCTCTGGGAATCTCATCGAATCATGACTGGTTTGTAGCTCCTACAGATTGGTGGGTGTTCATATTCTGTGACCACCACAATCAGTTTTATTGTGTACCAGTGTTAATGAGATGCTATCCCTACCAGTATTATTTGGCCTAGCAATACCAATATCTAAGTGAATACTGCTGTGTAGATTTATACCATTGAGTCTAGCTATTTATTTTAATTTGGTTTTTATTTAACTGTGCTTATAAACTAAAAACATAGCTCAATTTAGGAGAAAAACATTCTCCAATCCCAGGAGACTGGGATTTGATTTTTTTTAAGAAGAAAATTCTAAATAATATTAACAACTAATATTAGAAATCAGTTGTCCTAACTCCAGACATTTGCATTTTGAATTTGGATGGTTTGATGCTGTTGTCAGTCACCTCCCAGGTAGTGATGGAAGCTGCGGTTAAGAGTGTAATTTGTTTCCAAACTCTTCTGTAAATATCCCAATCTTGCTACTTCAGGGTAAACAAAATTTTTTGTGGCTTAGAATAAGATCATGATGCTTTCCAAGCCAAAGGGCATACATTCTGAAACCTTCCCGTTCTCTCACTCAACAGTGAAGAGACCAACCTTACTAGTGAGTAGCCAGAATTGGGACATTTAGTAACAATGGGTTATTGAACGGGCTGATCCTGCAGCAGAGGCAAAATATTATCCCTTTTAATAATTCCATAAAAGCATTCACAAATTTTCATTTTCAGTAAACTGGATATTTCATGATGTGCAAGAGAAGGAGAGTGATGTTTTGAGGTACTGAGCAAGACCATTGGTCTTATAAGTAGTACACATCTCCTATCTTGCACAGGTTAGGCAGAGACCTATGCTTAACCTGCACATATAGAATGGAAGGGTTATAGTTTGTACTTTCAGATTTATTTTAACAAAAGTGTGAGGAGGTACCTTCCCCACTGACCAAACCTCTGTGAAGGCAGAAATAGGAGGTCATGGACATTTCATTCACTACCTATAGTTATCTGAGACAAAAGGATACAATCCCTTGACAAGCAAATGGTAGAGGAGTGGTAGTTTGTAACCACAGGTGCAGTGAGCATGTGAGGGAGCACAGATGCTATAATTAAATTTAATACTGCTAATACTATAGCTTATAATGTCTTGGGTTTTCTGATAACTTAGAACTGAAATTTTTAAAGGAAAAAAGAAATATGTATGTGTTAATTGGATTTATATCAACACTGGTTGACACAGTCAGCAGCTGAAGACTAGATCTTCAGGGTGTAAATTCATTTAGTGCGGTTGATGCCAGGAGAGCTGTGTCAGACTGCAGTACTTTAAGCTGTGTCCTGAGGACACCCAGTACCATCAGCAGGAACCTCATAAATGGAATCAGTAGAGTTCCTTGGAAAGAATTCAGTTCTTTCCTGCCAGGAGCTCAGCAACAGCAGTGGTCCTGAAGATCTAATGCTGCCAGAAGAGACACATAACCTCTGTCTGTTGCCTTTAATCACAACTGAGGGAAAAACTGTTCTGTGTTATCTTCGAGTCTGAAAACTGCTAACATCCCAAAATATTGAAGATCATCCGATTCTGTGGAATTTCCCTGCTGCTGTCTTCTCCCTGGTCTTTTTAGGTAGGACAGATTGCAGCAGTTCAGGCTGGTGTGTGGCAGATTGTTCCAGAGTCTTACCTGCGACAGTCCAAACACAAAGAGCTTCCTACAATGGTGAGCATTTCAGCCCATCTCCAGTATTGTCTTAATACTGTCAGTTCACCAGGTCAAGCAGTCATTGAAGCTAGTTCTGGTTCACAAAACAGAGCAGCATTTTTGGTACTTGGAGGAAGCTGCACAAACTGGATATGCTCTGCACTTCCAATTCATGCGTAGGGCCATACTGGGCAATACTTCCAGATATATTCCTTTTCATGGAAGAGCCCTCTGAGTAGGTATGTCTGATTTAGCAGCAGAATGGAGCTGAAATCGTATCCTGACTTGCAAGTATTTCGGATTATTTAATAACTTAATTTTTCCTGGAGGATTGATGGCTTAGTCTGTCATTTATTTGTTTGAGATATTTTATGATCTGATGATTTCTTCTCACATATTTTAATCAGGCATATTCTGTATCATTGTTGCTTTATGTTTTCTATTACTGGGGATTAATTTTTCACACAGTATCTTCATTTAATTATATAATACAATCACACATGCATTTGCATGAGTTGGAAGAACCCATTCTAATTTAGCCATTTTATAATATGGTATTGTGGGTTTTCCAGAAAAATTCCCAAGTTTTTTGTTTTAGCATAACAATAGTCATATTCATGCTTCTTACATTATAACAAAAGCACTCAGATGTCAGTTCATAGATTGACATAATCAGCTTTGTCTCTTAATTAGAAAAGAGAATAAAGCTGTTTAGAGGTGTCAGTAAAATGACAGATGTATCATTAACAGAAGGCTACATTGGAGCAGAATGGTGCAAATACTTGGAATTGAAATGTTAAAAATTTTTACTGATAACCTTTCCTTTCTAATTTTCATTTTCTGTTTTTTTTCATAATTGAAAAATAGCAAAGGTACATAATACAGCATATATATGGAACAATTATTGGTGATGGAGAACTCAAGTTTATAACCAAAGTCGAGCTATAGCTAGGAAAACATGTTACACAGGATTCTTGCCTACCCTCAAAACAAAATTCAGCATGGCTAATGCACCCTTTGGCCATGCCTTTGATGCACTCCTCGTCACCAATTGTTTATGAACAATGGGACAGCATGTAGATTTTATTACGAAATTCAGGACATACCCCATTTCTGACTTCTTGGTACAGCACACTGTTTGAAACTTTTCACAGTTAGTCTGAATATTCAGTTTAGTATTGACTTCAGTGAGTCCATATTTTGCAAATTTCTCCAGCAGTTTATGATGCTGTTGATATCCACCCTTTGGTATAAAGGAAGCATTTACATTGCACTTTTAAGACACAATGACTTTCAGTCAGAACTAACAGAAATTGCAGAATCTGATAAAATTACAAATATTCAAACACTGGGGCAATGGGATTCAGGCATACAGATGTAAGTTAGATTGCATGCTGCATCTATGATCTGTCAGAGGTTTCTTATCCCAGCAGGGTCTGACACCCAGGGCATCCACAAAACCCAGCATCTCATATCAACTTTACTGACAACCTGAGCTAGAGGATTTTCAAACTTCCTGCAGATCCAACTGTCTTCTGGCAAGCAATAATAAAGTCCTTCCTAGGAAGAAATCTGGGCTGTTTTGTCTGTTCAGCATCAGTCATGACACTACTTGGGGTGCAAATGGGCTAGCTACTAGGTCAAATAGCAAGATACTTGAGAGTCCACCCTTGAGTGTACTCTAAAACACCCAAACCTACAGCCTTCTGTACTAGATGGGTGGCTGTACAGCCCGTCTTGGAGGCATTTCCACAAGGGTAATGATGAGTGGGTGAGTCACCTGTCCCAAGTTTGCATCCTTTTCTGCACAGTAATACCAACATGGAGGAGGTGTCCTAAATCTTTGTCTCTTTGTCTGCATCCACATTCTTTTTATTGGAATCTGTAAAGCTCATTATCTCTCCACCAGAAATACTTTAAACTAAGATTTCATGAACTTTTGACACTTCAGTGAATTTTGTGTCCTGTGTAGAGACAGCTGCTTCATCTGCTGTTTGGGATTCAGCATTCAATTATGTGGGGCTCCAAAACGGTTGTAATGGTGCCCAGTTGAAATAACTGGTTGGAAAATATTAAACATTTTTTTAAATAAAATATCTAATTTTCAAATTCAAGCCTTTTACTTGATAGAAAATTGAAATTGCTGTTACTTCCACCAGGAAGTTGAGATCTATCCTGTGTCCTTGAATCGAAATAGGAAATTACTCAGTCACCATGGCAAGTGGCTTTGTTGCTGGTATGATTGGCAACAGTGCTCCAGTGTGGTTCACAGGGGGGTTTCCCAAACTGGAGGAACCTTGGGGGAGCTGAGAGAGCTGCCAGGAGCCTGTGAGTTGTGCCACAGCAGCTGATAGGACCTAGACAGGGCCAGAAGCAAGGATGGCCAACTCTCCACGCCTTTAAAAGAAGCCCTGAGGGAGCGCAGCACTTTGTGTGGAAGAGTGCGCAGGAGGAGCATGCAGGAAGGGCACTGAAGCCCTGGCAGCTTGGCAAGGGAGCAATGGTGTCCATCCAGCAGAAAGCCACAGCTTCTCCAAGCTCTGTACCCACCATGACTACCCAGACAGAGCTCCATGGGGAGCATGCTGCCAACCTAGGTGTAGGGCTGCAAGGTGGACCCTGTTTTGTCACTAGTGCCAGGCGGCAGCACCACTGAGCTCCCCTGTGCCCAGGAACTCCTCCACTTAATGGCAAAGCTCCAGGAGGGGATGAGCAGGTTGAAGAGCACCAGGGAGTGCGAGAGACAAACTGAAATCTCATCCTGCCTTCCCTGAGACAGGCCCAACAGATAAGCAGTACAAGTGATACCGAGGATTCCCTGTCCTCTCTTCACCTGTCTGAACACGGTGACTTAAGTAATAGGGGAGCAATGGAGACAAACGCTTGCCCAGTACAGCAGGCATATTTATGACTGCCCCACTTCCCCAGGTGCCCTGACATAGTAGGTGTGAAGTTCTGCAAGTGGAACTGAACAATAGTGAGCACAATGGCTCATGTAGCATGAAGGTGTTGTCAAGGTTAAGTCAACCTACTCCCTCTGTCAAAACCATTTCCATAAAGGAAGAAGAAAGGTCACTGTCACAGGAAACTCTCTTCTGAAGGGAACAGAAGGCCCAGCATGCGGACTGGACGTACCTCTTAGGGAAGAATGCAGCCTCCTGGGGCTCAGGTTAAAGATGTGAAGAGAAACCTTTCTACCATGGTATGGCCTTCAGATTATCATTGATTATTGATTTTTCAGGTGGCAGCACTGAAATCCCAACAGGAGGTCTGAGGGCAGTCAAGAGAGACCACAGGGTCTTGGGACCACTGTTTAGGGGTCAGGTACAGAAGTAGTGTTCTCCTCTATTTGCAGGAAATGGTGGGGTAAGAAACAGGAAGAGATAGCAGATCAATACCTGGTTCCGAGCCCGTTGTCATCCTTTTCTCGATCATGGGTTGGCTGAACAGAGAGCTTTGTCTGGAACTAAGGAGAAAAAGGAGAGTTTATCACCTTTGGAAGAAAGGGCAGGCAACTCAGGAGGACTACAAGGATGATGTGAGGTTATGCAGGGAGAAAACTGGAAAGGCCAAAGCCCAGCTAGAACTTAATCTGTCTACTGTCATAAAAGACAATAAAAAATGTTTCTATAAATACATTAGCAACAGAAGGTGGGCTAAGGAGAATTTCCATCCTTTATTGGATGCAGGGAGAAACATAGTGACAAAGGATGAGGAAAAAGGCTAAGGTACTTAATGCCTTCTTTGACTCAGTCTCTAATAGCAAGACCAGTTGTTCTGGGGGAACCAGGCCCCTGAGTTGGAAGACAGGGATGGGGAGCAGAATGATAATCCATGGGGAAATGGTCAGTGACCTGCTACACCACTTAGACCCACACAGGTCTCAGGGTACTGAGAGAGCTAGCAAAAGGGCTTACTGAGCTATGTCCCATCATTTACCAGCAGTCCTGGCTAACTGGGGAGCTTCCAGTTGACTGGAGGTTAGCAAACATGATGCCCATCTATAAAAATGGCTGGAAGGAGAAATAAGGAAAATACCAGACTGTCAGTCTGACCTCAGTGCCAGGGAAGGCCACAGAGCAGATCATCCTGAGTGTCATCATGAGGCACATGCAGAACAACCAGAGAATCAGGCCCAACCAGCACGGGTTTAAAAAAGCTCGGTCCTTCTTGACCAACCTGATCTCCTTCTATGACAAGGAATCCTGCTTAGTGGATGAGGGAAAGGCTGTGGATGTTGTCTACCTGGACTTCAGTAAAGCCTTTGACACCATTTCCCACACCATTCTCCTGGAGAAACTGGCTGCTCATAGCTTGGACAGGTGCACTGTTGCTGGGTAAAAAGCTGTCTGGATGGCTGGGCCCAGAGAGTGCTGTTGAATGGAGTTCAGTCCAGTTGTTGGCCAGTCACAAGTGGTGTTCCCCAGGGCTCAGTATTGGGGCCAGTCCTGTTTAATGTCTTTATAAATTATCTAGACAAGGGGATTGAGGGCACCCTTAGTCAGTTTGCAGATGACACCAAGTTGGGCAGAGCATTGTTTGTTGCAGGGTAGAAGGCTCTCTAGGGGGATCTGGGCAGGCCAATTGTGAGATTCAATAAGGCCAATTGCCAGGTCCTGCCCTCGGTTCACAACAACCCCATGCAGCACTGCAGGCTGGGGGCACAGAGTGTCTGGAAAGTTGCCCAGCGGAAAAGGACCTGGGGGTGCTGGTCAACAGTCAGCTGAACACGAGCCAGCAGAGTGCCCAGGTGGCCAAGAAGGCCAATGGCATCATGGCCTGTATCAAAAATAGTGTGGCCAGCCGGACTAGGGAAGGGATTGTCCCTGTGTAGTCAGCACTGGTGAGGCCACACCTCATATCTAGTGTTCAGTTTTGGGCTCTTGTATTTAGTTTACAAGAAAGACACTGAGGTGCTGGATCGTGTACGGAGAAAGGCAACAAAATTGGTGAGGGGCCTGGAGCACAAGTCTTATGAGGAGCTGGTGTTGTTTAGCCTGGAGAAAAAAAGGCTCTGGGGAAACCTTATTGTTCTCTACAACTACCTAAAAAGAGGCTGTAGCCAGGTGGAGGTTGGTCTCTTCTTCCAAGAGCTAGGACAAGAGGAAATGGCCTCAAGTTGCACCAAGGGAGGCTTAGATTAAATATTAGGAAAAAATTACTCACCAAAAGGGTTGTCAAGCATTGGAACAGGCTGCTCAGGGAAGTGGTTGAGTCCCTGGAGTTATTTAGAGATGTGTAGACGTGACACCTAGGTACATGGTTTAGTGGTAGATGTGTCAGGGCTAGGGCAGTCGTTGGACTTGATGATTTTAAAGGTATTTTCCAACCTAAATGATTGTTATTTTATGATATTATGCAGTTGGATGGTATCTGGTTTTGAAAAAAAAAAGGATAATATATTTTTGTAAATCTAGGACAAGCAAGTCTTGGATTCTTCAGAAAGATGATCCTTTTATAACCTAAATATTATTTTGTGCAGGAAATGACTTAGAGAAAAAATGAAACAAGTATTCATTTGCAATTGTAATGTCTCTGATTATAGTCCCCAAGTTGACATTTACTCACTTTAATTAAAAAAATTGAGAATTTTATTTATATTTTCTACTCTGTCTTTCACAGAAGAGGGATTTAAAACATGTTCAGACGTACAGTGTCCCAGTTACTGTTCCATCTCATGATTTTCATTTAATAATATTTTACTTTCTGTGACTGCAGAGTGAAAATGTGTTTTTGATTTACTTAAAACTGGAAGTAGTTAGTTTACTTAGAACCAACAAGGATTACATTTGAGAGAACTCACACAAATACAAGCTTAAAAGTTTCATTAAAGTTTAACTCTTATACTCTTGAATACAATAGACTTTACATAAACATATAAGATGGGCAGCCATGGACCAATTAGAAGACTGTATTTTCCAAGCATCAAACCATTGTTTTCAGGCAATGCACTAAAGCTCTTAAATTAATACATATTAAATCTGTTATGGGCTTAGCAGAGTTTTAGGCTCAGGAGAGGGAAAAGCAGATGAGAGCACTCCAGAGGGAGGTCAGGCAGAGATTGCTTGTGAGACACAAGAACCACTGCGCAGCTCACAGGATGTCTGCATGAGCTGAGGGTGGCTGCAGGCTGCTCTGCAAATCTGCCTGAGGAGGAGAGGGCACCACCTCTTGTTAAGTCCTTGCTCTCTTCATTTTGATATTTGCTAAATAAAATTGGGGAGAAGCTGTTTTGTGGAAAATATATTTTAGGGGGCTTTTTATTACTTAATAATATAAATGTTTTAAGATACTTCAGAGTTTCCCTCGCAATGAGAGATCTAGTTTCAGGCTAGTTCTATCCAGGAACGTTTAGTAAAAGACTGCACTTTTCATATCCACTCACTTCAGACTAGAGAGTCTGTCGAGTTGCTGTTACATAGTGTGTAGCATGAATTATAGAAGAGTTCTGCTCATATGCACAGTAATGTGAAAAGTATCACTATGCAGACCTAGGAAAATACTTTGCAAGTAATCGAGTTTATTGCTCGTTGCAGCTTGTTTAGGCAGGAACAGGACTTACTATGAACTATGAGAAAGTCTGACTTGAAAAAGACCTGTGTGCTATTGCAGACAGGGGCAGAGCCAGAGCAGAGCTCACGATGAGAGAAGGAGGGAAAGGTACAAGTGAAATGGAAAACATAGCAGAGAAGTTTTGGAAGAGGAGGAAAGAATGCAGAAGCATATCTAGGAGGCGAGGTGGGGGGAAACGAGAGACTTGTTGCAACTGGCAAAAAGCAAAAGATGAGTGCAGACTGCAGCATGCTTTTTGCTGAAATAGATCACCTGCAGTTTCTGTTGAGAGAAGTAAAATCTGTCCAGATGGAGAAACTGCAGTGTTAATCTAGGCTGGTGGCAGAACGAGATGAAGCAGGGGTGAATGAACGTTTCTGGAGAATCTGGTTACAAGACTGCTTTGCTTAACATGCTTAACATGCCTGTAGCACTGAAAGGAAAAGATGGAAAACAACTATCTGGGAAACACATATAAATAATACTTCAAAAGAGAAGAAGACCTACTAACACTGTACTCATCTTTCAGACTTTAAGGCTTTTGAAACATTCACCTAAGTACAGTGTTCAGCTGCTGTTTTCCTGTGATATATGCCTTACTGACAGAATTAGTTACCTTCTCTCATTATATCGAGTTTTATTTGCAAAGAAGGGAACCAAATAAGGTGCCTGGGGTATTTTTGTGTTTATTCAACTGTTGAAACCATACTTTTGAATTTTTCAATAGATTTCTGAGCAAAATATGTCCTGACTGTTAATTCTGTAATATCATTTGTGAAATGTCTGACATCTGAAACTCATGGGGGAGAGGAGAGAAATTGCTTGCAGATCACCATGTGCTTCCACTTGGGGAATGCATGGCCATAACTGTGGGAGTCATGAAATCATTAATTAAAAACTTCTTAGCTGTATCGCATCCTTTTCTAAAGATGAAATGTAAAGTTTTTTCTTCTTCTGCAGTTACGCGCATGGAGATTTTAAGACAGGGTAGATGGCCCCATTTCTCTAGTTAATTACCTCGATAAATCAGGAGTGGGCTGCTGGTATTTGAAAATTCTGTGCATGGTAGACAGAGCGAGAGAAGGAACAGTTTTCTGCAATGTTCTGTTGTTGGTCTGTAATGTAATATAATGCACTCAGGTCAAAAGGGTGTGACTGATACTGACGATGCCACCATGGCTATAACATCAGGAGTTTGCTATAATAAAACTAAATATTGCAATAAAACTAAGTGTTTGTGTTATGACTAAAAAAAAAAAAATTGCAGCACCACTCAAATTTTCCTATGATGAAATTACTCTTTGTTTTCATATATGCATATGTGTGTGCATATAGAAATAGGTATGCTTATATACACATAATCTGTGTTGATAAATACGTGTGTACACACGCACACTTGCATTCTGAATGAGTTGTGCTTGCCTCTTGAAAATGGCTAATACTCCCCGAAGGGGGAAATGGAGAGAGGGAGTGATTTAGTCAATACTAGTAGATACCGCAACTGAAGATCAATTGTGCAATGAGCAGAGTAGACATACACTGCAGAAAGGCTCTTCCAGTCTCTTCCTAAGACAGGAGACAACAGATGTGTATGGGCAGACAGGATGGCAAAGTGGGGAAACTGGACAAGACTCACCAGCAGTCTTACCCATTCTCTGTGCTAGTGCAGTATGCAGTGGTTTGCAATGGTGACGGCGGTGGTTGGGATTCAAGAAGGGATTTGAGTAAGGATGAATTGGAAGGGAAAGCAGGTGGATAATATCTGGACAAAGAATATATTTTAGGAGATGAGAGCAGAGGCTCCCCAGATCTGAACAGGAGCTTGGTTTGAGAAGAAGGTTAACACTGGGTGAGCAAAGGGGCTGAATGGTGGTGGCAGGTCCATGGAGGCACCTCAAGAGGGATGGGCAGCCAGGGTGAGAATGTGCAGAAGGAACCAAGGGAAGGAGAAAAGCATTTGTATATGAGTGGGCCAGGAAAACTGACATAAAAAACAAATATGAGAAGAGACATGATAGAATTAGGTGAAATCTAGGGGAGTCACCATCTTGGCCACCTAAGTGAGCAGTTTTAATCTATCTGTATCATTAATAAAAACCAATACCTCCAAAAAGCTTTTGCTCTCCTTTTCTGTCTAGTGGTTAGAGAACTAAAAGACATCCAATTAACCAAGATTCCAAACTTCTGAACAGCTCAGTTACCTGAAATGAAGGGTCTATTTTCATTATCCTTTTTGTTCTAATGATAATGCTGCATTATTCAGTATTCATACAGTTTTATAGGAAATATTTGATTTTTACAATAATTATTTTTTTACCTCTGAAATTATATACTACATGCTCAAAGAAAATACAGTTGCTGCACACAGAAGCAGCAATATCTCTCCATCTAGCATTCTCCTCTCTTTCCTTGTTACCAAGGTTTTTTAAATGTGATAATGTCCCACCACTGTTTCTGAGATTTCCTGAATTTATTTGTTTGCTCTGTATTACGTAAGGAATGATTTCTGCCTGTTTGAATAAATTTCTGTGGGGAGTGCTGACATTCTTATCCACACTTCACTTGTCACTTCTAGGCCAGACGGTTAATATGATTTCCTACTATGAGCTACTTACTGCGTACAGCTTTAACATGTGTTGCAGCAAGGCAGTATATTAAAGTGCAGAAATTACTTATGAAATAAATGAATATTAGACAAAAGTTATTGGGTTCTCTTAGGTAAAGTCAGTTAATGTACAGCATAAATATGTTCCTGATAGTGGTAAAAGGCAATAGGGAGTGGATGCATATTCTGCTGCCATCCTTCTCACATGAATGCAAGATAAAAAAGTGTTTATGTTTGTGGATAATACCTAAAGAGGAGTGACTGCAAGTCTGCAAAGGAGGGATTAGCATTCCAAATGGTGAACTGGAAAACACAGAGGACTGATCAACAGCATCTGGACAGGAGCATGATCTTTTCTCTGGGAAAAGACTGAGGGCTGTAATGGTTCCCCGAGTTCGATATTTATTGACATGGTGGTGTTTTTGCACAGAAAGCCGATGTTGTGCTGGGAGGCAAAACCAGGTGTGTCACCCTTGAGATGGAAGAGGAAATTGCTCTGTTGTGCTCTGCTGGAAGAAAAGTGTGGGCTAATGTTAGAAAATTAAGAAAAAACTGACATAAGTATGTAGAGGTCTAGCAAATAGTTATGCGGAAGCCCTGGAAGAAATTGAGGTTGTTTAACCTGCAGAAGACTTAAGGGAGAACAAAATAAGTACCTTTAAATACATTAAGTGTTCCTGCAAAAGTGAAGGGAATAATTTATTCTCTCATCCTTTTCAGTCAGAATGAGAAGCAGTGGGCTTGAGGTACAATATGAAGATTAAGGTTAGATTTGAGGAGAAACTTTCTGATAATAAGGACAGATTGCTTGGGGAGACTGTAGGGACTCTGTTACTGAATATCTTCAAGAAGAGCATAGGCAAATAGAAGGGAAGATCCTGGTGCACAGCACTCTACCTGGGATACAAGGTACACAATAAGTAACCTGTCATCATCTAGCCTATTTTTCTTTGATTAAAGATGAATTAAGAAACTAAAACTCCTGGGATGCAAAAAATTAAATGTAAAATGTAGTAGAATAACCTTGGGCTTGGTCATGGAAAGTGTTGAGTAGTCATGGGTGTTCTCACTGCTCTCACCCAGAGCAGAAACAAAATGGGATTGCAAAAATGCAGGCTATAAGCACTAAATTTGTATTAATTTTTAATATTACTGAATTCTCACCACATTGGCCACATCTTGTCTTTACCACGACTCTTCTCCTGGCTGTTATGAAACTTTACATTACATTTTGTAGTGTAAAATTTCTCAGAATTTTCAGCTTCTGGTAAAAACTCAGGCAAAAGGGCTTTTTCAGTGGATTTCCATTTTAAAACTGCTCAGATTACTTTCCCACAATGGTATTTACTTGCCTTTTGGCTTTTTAGGCAATGTCCCAACCAGTCTCTACAAGTAGTGCTAGAATTTATGGGTGTGTCCTTCAACCTACAATTGTTGAAATAGTTTAGCCTAAACTTTAAAGGAATAAGATTTCCTAGAGAGTGATATTTCAGAGCTACTGAATGAGTTATTATTGGTATTTTATTGATATTTGAGGATGACCTAAAGGAAATTACTGGAAGAGAAAAAAGAAGGAGCTCCCGTGATGAACAGATTACAACAGAAGTTGGAGATCTTAACAACAAAAAGCTTGTATGGTTTTGCAGGAGAAAAGATGTATTTTTAACTAAAATCCCAGAAGTTCTTGACATGAAAAACTTTCAACAAAAGGATTGCATTTTTCTGTGAAAAAAAATCACTATAAAAATTCACTGATTGGTTGATTTGTTTCTGTCAGCATTTCTTCCAGTTTTTCTCACATTACCATTAGAGTCTGTTTTGCTGTACTGCTCTTTTTGGGAGTGCAGATAAACTCTTCTCTCCTTGGTGTGCTGAAAAAGGTATTTGCTACTTTTTCCTGAGTTGTTTTCCTTTTCTTTTGTGATCCATCTTTATCTTAATTTAAAAGAGAAGTTTATCAGTACTGCAGAATGAAACCACTTTAACCTAGGCATAAATATAGGCAGCAGCAGTGTGAGGTTTTTTCCATCTGAGGACTCTTGCTTCTTCTTCACTGAGTCAACCCATATCTGCATCTCTCTGTCAAGATGATGCATCCATTTACTCCACACAAGCCTCAAAGCAGTGATCAGAGAGGAGCAACATCTGGTCCTTACCTTCATAGGAAGTATGTAAGCTGAGAATTTAAGGGTAGAAGGCTGTAATTGCTAAAACTCTCATCTGACTTGTTCTGCAGGGAATACTTTTTCATACTGCATGTATTCAGCCTGGGAGATTTAGAGTTCCAGAAGATCAATGAGTTAGATAACCCGACTGGTTTATTTAAGGCATGCATAATTTTATATTTTATTAAATTTATATTTTATTTCATTGTGGCCAAATATTTGAAAGATAATTTTATTTTCTGTCCTCATAGATGTAAAATGCCTAATGTCTTGAGCAGGGCTGGGGAAAAACTGTAACTGCTACATTTAAAAAAATAAAAAGATAGACTTACTGGCTTTCTCTTGTCCTAAGTTTCCTGTATTGTCCCTCTCATAATAGAAGAAGACACTCCAGACACCACATTTCTGGGGATTACCTTTCTTGGGGTTGAAGCCTTTGGCCTCATTCTTTTCCTCACAGTTAGAGTGTTCATAAGCCCCTGGAAAGACACTGTCTGTCATGTCTTGTTGCTTAAATATTGTGATCAAGCCTGTGAATAATCTCTAACTGCTTTGACATGTTCATAATAGCTTTTGTTCTACTCTGTACCAATCCGTTTCCATTCCTTAAAGTCCCCCGACACGGTGTGTTCCAGCTTGGACATGGTATGTGATGGTTTGTCCAGGGATATTATGAAAAAATCAGAACAATACTTTTAACTTTCATGGATGATAATGATGGTTTGGAAAGTAAAGATGACCCCTCTGTGGCTAATGATATTGTTAGACACTTTTCTCCTCGGCTTGTGGGTTTTTTCCACCCTTTGGTGAAAGTTGTTGGGAAGCGGTCAGCTGAACCGGCGTTACCCTGCAGAGTGACGTGTTCACGTCAGGCTTCCTCAGCTGTGCTCTGTGCACTGAAGGCTGCGTTAACACCAGATGCCAATCATACACCACCAGTGGATTTGCAAGATTATAGGACAGGAAAAAAGATGAAGGTTAAGCACGGGGCACAATAGAGATTACTTATGGTAATGAATTGTATAATTTTTCTAGACAGATCTGGATTAATGTTTATCCCAGGCAAGAGATTACTGTATGTCTGATTCTAGTTGTAAACAGACATTATTAAACAGAAGGTTTATGTTCATGAAATGCGACTATGGGTGTTAAAGCACTTATGATTTATTATGTGCAAAAAGAAAAATTAACCTGTTCATCTGCTATAGTACAAGATGCGCTGTGGATTTTTGCATAATTTGAAAGGCATCTGCTCCTTTGGAATACAAATAACCAGTGAAATGAGAAAGATTCTCCTCTCATTTACACTGATCCTATGCCTTACAATGCAGTGAAGCTGAAATGGTGTAACCAAGAAAAGAATAGTCTTGTATATTTTTATAAAGCAATATCTGTGAGAGATAATGTTGGCAAAGTCTGTTTTCTTGTGAATCATTAGGGTATTTTCTCTTTAACTTAGGAAAAAAAAATCATGTTCGGGTTGCTTAACAAATGACCTCATTTGGGTTTTACAAATAATTCACTTTCACTCATTGAAAACAATGTTTAGCGACCTTGAACTTAAGGGTTTGGGGTTTTTTTTTAAAGAATATTTTCAAAATATTATTGTTGCAGCCCATTTTTCTCCTGCTTTATTGCATCACTGCTGCTCAACATAAGTGAGATATAGATACAGCATCCACAATTTTGAGTACTACCTTACCTCAGTACTTAAATAATCACACCTAAGTCAGTGCCTTCTGTGTCTTAGGTAGGCTGAAAAATCTTCCCTTAAAGAAACTGTAAACAAACTCCAAAACTTTGCTTATTTCAAGTAGACATTGCAACTCTATTACTTGCTAACAAGGAACTATCTTTTCACTGTTAAAGCAAAGAAAAATTACAGTTATCAAAATCTGTTTGTTCTATTTATGGGCTGTATTTGTAGCCAGCTGATTTTTGCATAATGCCATTTGAAATTATCCATTTAACAATGATGGATGATACAACTGTGTTGCTCTCCCTCCACTTTGTAACTGATCTGTCTACTTATAGATTGCATTGGACATGTTGCTGATGCTTTATTTGTAAAATTCACTCACATATGTGAGAAATTTGTTCGTTAAGTCTTATTGCCTTCACAGAGGCTTCTCAGACAAGTAAAAATATTCCTCTGTATAAGCAAACCCAGCCCAATATGTGGAGCAAAAAACCTGGAAATATCATGAGGTTTGTAAAGTGAATTAGGATTTAAGCTAGACCTGAATAAAACATAATCTGTAAGACATTCTGAATGCTTCAATAAAAAAAGTTGCAGTCTTAAATTGCCACCAAAACACGTCATACTGCTCTTTTGTATTTCTTAGGTGTATTTTGCATTTGGTACAACAATATATATTGTGTCATGAGAAAAAATATAACTTTAACACTTGTGAAATTTTGCCTAATTATCAAATTTTACAACTTCTGTGAAGTTGTAAATTCTGTGTCAGTCCAGAGTTAAAGTGCATGAGCAAATTATTAAGAAGTAAAAGTTAGTGTGGGCTTTGTTAATGGTTCAGTGTAGCATCTGAGGGCGATGAAAACTTCTGGAGGTACTTGGGGTGCAGATAAGAGTCCTTCAGGGAATGGAGTTAGCTGCACCACACTGCTCAAAAGTTTGTGCAGAGAAGTATTGTATTTGGGGAGGCACTAAAAGATAAGTGCCGCTCTTTTCTTTGCTGTGTGTTAAGAGACATCAATAAGTCATGGAGATGACCTCCATCTTCCAAAGAGAAAGAAAGCTAGAAATGAAGACACATTTCTGTTATCAGTCTGCTGTGGGTCGTAAGTTGAACTGGTGTTATATTTTCCTCCAAAAGCCACGTAGCCTTGACACAGTGTTTAACAGTGTTAAGCTTATTGCTGCTGAGCTAAACATGTCTGAAGCGAACGATGACCCTCACGTCTTTGCAATAGCAAAATGTCTCCCTGATGTGATCCCAAAGACTTGGAGCATTAAGTTAATTTTCCCCTGGATTTCTGAGCTGCCTTCTTTTTACCCGGCGGAGAGCTCGTGAGGAATACAGCTTCTGACCGAATGACAGAACATGGAGGGTGAAATTAGATGCATTCAATTAGAAGATGACAAAAAGCCTATCTAAATATTTGTCAGGATGCTACTTACGGGGCGTAGTGTCCAGGCGGGGAAGTGAAAGGTGGCCACTCTCAGGACTTAATAATCTGGGGAGAAAAAAAATGGGTAAATCATCCAGATTCTTTACAGGCTTGGAAGGGATAATTGAGGGTATCAGGTTGGCTGTTATGCTTCCAGGGATGGTGATCTCTCTCGTGTAATCTCAGATTAGTTCTTTGCTTTTATTCACTGAATACAGAATTAACCGTTACAAAGTTTTCTGGACCACGTGTGTAAATAATGTTGTGATTTTACCACTAGAGGATGATTAATGGAGTGGTTTCCGGGAGGTGTTGAAGAAAGAGGGACTCCACCTTCTCCTCAATGTAAAAACCACACGACAAAACAACCAAACAAAACTCCAAAGCCACAGAACTCAAAGAAATGAAAAAGACACAGCAGATGTTTTGACTGTGGGATTGTCACGTTTGGACCAGAAGATTTACTGGTTTTCCAGAGGACAAAAGGATGTTCTCAGAAACTAAAATTCAAAATTGGTAGTCAGTGACACAGAAACAGATTGAGATATGCAGCATGGTTTGGCCACATCTGCTTATCCGTAAATTAAAATTATAGCAACTTTTTTAAAATAAGTGAGCAAATCTCTGTCTTGTAATTTCCTACTCAAAAAGTTTTAATTATGAAAATAAAATAAAACAGTAAGTACAGCATACCATGGTTACCTCTTTTTAATTTTTTTTTTCTTTTCTGTTACAGCAGTTCAGGGAGAATGTGACTATGGTAGGGTTAATCCAGCTACATAAAAATCCATGCTGTGTATGATAGTAGTAAAGCTTGTGATCCCTTGATCTTTGATTAGATCCAAGCTAGTAAATATCTTGTGTTTAATCAGAATGAGTTGTTCTGCATGTAGTATAAGTCACCTTCACAGATGGGATGTAGCAGCAGAGTTGTTCACGAATATTTGTTTTAATCCTTTCCAGAACAAGCACGCTTTATGTTTCTTTGTTGTAAATCAGAGTCAAGCAACTAAATGCCAGCATGAAGGAAAGACATTTACTTGCAGTGAGGAATAGGACAGTGTGGGAACCTTTTTATCCTTTTTAAAGAAAAATTTAACTTAGTAGATTCTTAAAAGGTATTTTATACTATTCTGTAAACATAACTAATGCACCATGGCTGCTTTTTTAGACTGGGATGCAAATATTGTTGTCTAGAATTTCATCCTAAACTGTTCATACGCGTTTCTATCTTAGACTATAAATATAAAGAGATTAAGATTTATTACGGTTAACGTTCAACCTCTATTATTATCCTATATTTTAGAGATATTTAGTTATAATGGTAGCTATTCTCTGTGCTGGTAAGCTGAAATTACTAAAACATTATCTGTAAGGCTAGTTGTTTTGTGTGGTATGTCGGCGTCCTATTTACCTAAATCTGTCATAATTGCCTTCCAATACATCTTCCTCTGACATGCCAAATATTGGAAATGAGAGGACTCTTTGCTAGAAGACTTTCTACTGAGTATCATTTTTCTGTGTTCATAACTTGATGGTAATAGCTGGATGACCTGTAGTTAAATGTGTCTCAATTTCTCTCACTTATTTTTCCTAATCACCACACAGAGCCTTCAGTGCTCAGAGGTGTGATTAGATTTAACCTGCCATCATAGCTGAAGAACTTTCTGTACAACATATTATACATTGCAGGAATTATATATGTAAATGATGGGTCAAAGTATAATATATAAATAGATATAAAGATGAGTTGCTCTCATGCCAAAGTTAATTCCTGGTTGTTTGGGGTTTTTTTTCTGTTTTTAACAGGAAGACTGGAGAGCCCCCACTAATAAATGGCTGGATTCCTTACCTTGGGAAAGCTCTGATTTTTAGAAAAGATGCTTTCAAATTCTTACTGGATCAGCAAAAGAAACTTGGAGATATTTTCACTGTACATATTGCTGGTGAGAAATATTTTAGTATATCTCTTGATATTTTTTTTTCTGTCAGTGAAGTTAAATACTAATTCAAATGTTTAGTTTAGAATCTAACTTAACCAAAAACATTTTTCTGTAGCGTAGACCAATAAAAATGACTCATATTTATACATATTATAAGCATAATAGTTATTCATCAAATATCACTATCAGCATGGGGATTCATATACATCTATAGATATATATGTATGCATGGTGACAGAATTTGTAGGTATATTATGTATGAACGTAGATTTTGCCAGCACATTCAATTGTGTATTTTTTTTTCCTAAAGAAGGGAGAACTAACATCATCTTGACACTGCACAGAAAAATATCAGATTAAATTTAGAAAACACTTCAGAAAAAAAGTGGAGAATTTGCTCTCACACGTTTTACAACTGGTTGACAGGAACACAAGGGAATGAATGACACATTGACTCAGTGATACAATCGGGACTGGAACATAAAAACTTCCCGTTGCCAGCCTCTTTCTCTGATCATGCTTACTGAAAATAACAAAATAATAAAGTATGATATAACCTTGCTTCTTTCTGTATTTATAACTGCATTACTACACTAGACTGAATACAAAATTTGAGTGATTTTACATAGACACTTAGCTGCAGAAGAAAAACAGAATGAAACTGGAATCTTGAATGAAAGTTAAAAATGTAAATTTACATGTATGTATATGTGTCTATATATACAGAGATCTACTTTTTACTAAAATTAATTTAAAATCCAGTGTTTCCCTCTGTTTAGAAGAAGGCAAGCTCTTTTTAATGTAGATGGATGTAATTGTCTTCTGCCCCTCTACATGCTGATATCCTTGTTCAAATGATCAACTTTATAGTTAAGTCTATCTCATTTTTAGTTATTCCTATATTTTTAGTGAGTTTCAAAGAAAAATGTTAAGGGTAAAGTATAAAGCTTGCTCTGTAATTCCATGGCAGAAGCATTAGCTTTATATTTCCATGTAAGTAATATTTTGCAACTAAAATAGTTTTTATCTTCAGATGGCAACTAATTTAATTGCAAGTTGTGTGTTTAATTAATAAAATTTTTCTCTCTTAACAAATCTGTCCTTTTTTTCCTTTGGAAGAGCATCTTTACTCTATTAAATGTGTGATTTTTTTTTTTTAGTTCATTCAGGATTTTGTCTTTGGAAACTAGTATGCTCAGATTTTTTCCAACTTGACAGTGAGTTCGACATAATACAACATCAACTTTTGTTGAAATAGTCTTTTTCTATTGTTAATGTGCATTCACACTACAATACAGTTTTGGCTTCTTACAAATACAGGTTAATAACTGTAATTCAGATATTATCTTAGTACATTTATAAAACCAGATACAGTCATACATCATAATCCTAAATGTGTTTAATCAAATATTTTTCTCTTTTACCTCTTTATTATGTTGTGCAAGACTGTGTTTAGAAGTTTGTGTTTTTAAGCAATCTATGAGTGTAGTTTAGTTTCAGAAATTTCTATTTGCATGATAAACCAAATTCCATTTCAGATAATCTCCCTGTGTTCAAGTGTTTTGAGCAAGCCTCCCTTGATAAAGACTGAAGTAAACAGAGTGAGTTCTGGATATCATTTCAGTCTTGTTCTGGTTGATTTTGTGCATTTGTCATGATAGAGATACCACTCTAAGTTCTCTTTTTTCAGTATAGAATTACTGACCGTCAAGACTTCACTAAAGGGAAATAGTTTGTCATCCGCAAGTCAAGGAAGAAGCCTAAGCTAGTTAGTACCTCTCAATGTGTCCTGATCCGAAGATGTACAGGATTTCTATATGTCTTACTGATTTGACAAAGATGATGTTTATACGTTCGGCAAACATAGCGTAGCCAGCTGTATGTGCACTATCATTACTTTACCCCCCTGGTGGATGTCTAAAGGTCCTGTCAAAAAATTCTATCAATATATATTGTTCTAATTATTGGTTCTCAAACTAGTTCATTTGGAAAATGCAGAACGATGCTCGGAGTTTCTGGCGTTGCCCCGTACCGGTAATGCGATTTTGCTGATTGTACTTTCCCATGTGATGAGCAAATGATTGTCATCCCTAAAAGTCGCAAGGGACATGGATGTCATCTTAATAAAGAAATTAAAAAGCAAATCTTTCTATGAGAAACAATGTAAATTCCTGACCTGTCGCAGAAAATAGTTCTCTAATTGGTTTTGTGTGGTGGTGCAGCAGAATCGTTTTCCCCAAATGTCATGCCAGCGCAGCACCACTGTACATCATTGTCAGCAGTTCAGCAGAATCTCCTTAATAAGAGGACGATTACGTAAATGCGATAGTCTTGGGGGAAAAAAAAAAAAAGAAAAGAAAAGAATAAGGAGGGGAAAGAGAGAGAGGGAGCCTGTGGCATTGAGATGATCATACTTCCCAAGCCTCTCTGCTTGTTAAGGGTCAGCAGCACAGGCAGACGGCTAGGTAAGAATTTAAAGAGCTTGAAACAGTTTTGTCATTGTTTCTCGGGATTAAACTTTTCCTGACAAGTTAGTAGGAGTGATGCTGAACCTTGCATCACTCTCTCTAAGACTAACTCAACTTTAAATAAAATAATCTTATTGTTTTTTACTAAGCCCACTTGCCTTTTCAAGTACTGCTGCTAAGTCATTCTTTTGTTTAAACCGTGATGCACCTACAGTAATATATCACATTTTTCTCTCTTAGGAAAAAAGGTAATTTACATTAACTTCTTACCAAGCTGAAGCCTGCTGCAAGCATTACTGAAATAACATCCATCATTAGATGCCGTCTGAAATGCTTGTCTTTCATCATTAGCATTAAAAAGCTCCAGAATGCATTATTAGAGTAATTTCTTAACTATCATACAAATACTGGCTTCTGTGCTTAGATTTACCAAAGTTGACAATTTTCATATTTTCCACATCAATCTTCTATTTCTAGGAGACTGTAAAAACTAAATGGAGATAACCAGGCTATTTGCAGCATGGGTATAATGCAGACTGAAGGACTGGATAGTGAAGTATAAATTCTCTGTAGCCGTTAAAAAAAAATCAGAGGACTTTTTACAGAAACAAGGATACATCTCTTACTTTGACTTGTTTCTACTGTATTAAATAAAATAGCTCTGAGACTTAGACTATTAAAAATTGGAGTGTGACTTTTCTATGTCTACATGTCTACTTAGTTTTTGGTTTTGGAGGATTTTTTTACAAACTAACAAGGAAAGGCTTAGTCTCCAGTGGTTTCTAAATAAATACTTTCAATATTTAAGGCTTCCTGATTTGTGGAGCCTGTGGTATGCCTCCATTTTTGGCTGATTTGGATTTACCTTTTCCAATACTCTGATGGAAATTCATGAGTATCAAGATTTTGGTTTGATTTCAGAAAAGGATACCTTTTAGAGATAGTCTTGGCATTAGCTGCAATGAAAAGACGTAGGAGGGAAGGGGGAAGATGTATTTTTAAATACCAAATAATAATTGGAAACTTTAGGAAAGATTTGAGTTTCTTAGTCTCTGACATCACCAGGGACAAGAGGAAGAAACCTCACTAAGGACAGTGACAGGATTTAAAAAGCAGGATTAAGGACCATATTGACACTTAAAAAATTTAAAATCATAACTTGAGGTGAGAAAGTTTCTTCCACATCGGATGTTTGGTGTTCAGGGTAGAGGAGGTGTTGGGGCACAGTTTTGTAATTAGCAGTCTGTTCCTATATGGAGGAGACCAGGGTAAGCAGTGTAGCCACGTAGTGCATCTGTGTGCAAGGATGAATGTAATTGTTAAAGGTTTCCATACCCACTCTCACAACAAGTTTCTAACTGACATTAATTACCCCTAGATTTTAGTATTTTTCTAATTAAAAGATCTAAAATTAGATTCATGATGACATACATGAACAAGCTGCCTTTGTTATAGAGGGGTTCCGCTTTCTGACTGTCTAGACCTTTACTAAATGCAGCAACAAGAAATATTTTGGTTTATGTGTTTATATATGTTGTTGACTTGCAGTGATGTGGTCTGGAGCCTGAATTGATTCTACAAAATGAATTATATTTTGGTACATACTTACTTTTTGCTACCAGGAACCTGATGAGAATAATAAAATCAGGATCTGTAATATTCTGTTTCTCAGGGATTTTTTTTTTTTTGAAGTGTGGGCTAGTGTCGAGTGAGTTTTGATTTTAAATTATTGCTAAAATAGTTTGTCGTCTGAAAACTCGTTTGCTGAAAATCATTTTCTTACTTAAAAATGATAAGAATTGATGTGCGTTTGCTAAGTGTCTGATTAAAGATCACAAAGAAACTCATATTTTGCATCAGAAATAAGCAGATGGTGGACAGATGGTTTAAATTAATATTAATTAAAAATCTTAACTTAAATTGTTTACCCTGTAAATGCAAAGTTAAGAAGCCAGCTTTCATCTTTAGGGTTAATAACACTCCAAATCTATTTATTAAAAATTGCTCCAATGGGCATTTTTTCCAAGCTTTGATCACAAAGATGGTAGCCTCAATAAAGAGCATGAAAGTGGGTGAAAGCTGGGAAGAGAAAGCGATTCTAGGACACTTAACAAAGGTACTGCAGAGGTCGAAACTAAAAATTCTTTTCAGCCTCTGTGGTCTGGAAAGGAAGAACTGGTCAAAAACAAAGGAGACTGAGAATTCAGGATCTCTATTTCATGCCAGTTTCTCAGTATATTTATTCTTTAAAATTAAAATTATATCTATGGTTGATTATGTTACAATAAAGCAAAATGCATGAGTATCTTAAGAACATTCACACACAGTTGACAAAAAAAAAAGGGGGTCAAATTCTGTCTCAATTTATCCCTTACGTTTCCTTACTGGTTCACTGGGATTGCAGTTGATGTAATTGGGAGAGAAATTATGGCAGCTGGTAATTGTAGAGGAAGTCCAAAGTATACCCAGATACCATAGAGCACTGTGTGTGTGTATAAGTCAGAATATGGAATAACTATGATAATTCACGTATCACTATATGGTAACCATGGATACTTGTTGACATTTTTAGTGGTAGTGACTACTTTATCTCTGGACATCTGTCACAGAGCCAAATTTGGTCCTCAGTTAAGCATGTAGTGTTCCCATTAAAATCAAAGGAGATTTGTCCCTTTACTGAGACAGAATTAGACTGTAAGTGCTGAAAGCTTTGCTATTTTCCTGATTTTGTAAATATTTCACAGAGGATGTGTACACTTTAATAGGTACCCTTTTTCTGTCTTCATTCAAGGTAAGAATCAGGAACTCTTAATTTAGAATCGTGTACAAAGAATTAAGATTTAATTGAGCTTTGGGAGCATTAACATTTTATTCATGACAGTTCACCCAAATGCTTTTCTTTAGCAGTTGACTTGAATTTTAGGGAAAAATTGCAAGATTTTTTTCCGGCAAGGGCAATTTGAAAAAGCATCAAACTTGATGCAGTCCTATCCTTCTGTACAAGAAGCTGAACTGTGTCACCTAATTAAGTACCCTGGGAAAGGTAGGAAGTTGTTGGTGCACTCTGACACAATGGGTGGTAGTGCTAGGACTGTGTGTACCCCAAAGGAGCACCCATGTTAAAAATGGTAGCCCCCTACATTTTAAGCTGTGACTTCCAATTCACATCCTAAGGGTAGTCATATTAAGGATACTAAGCACATTCTTAACGAAAAGTTAGCAAAACTTCAGGGGGAAAAAAAAACAGATGTGAGAGAAGCTTTAAATGTTGGGGATTTGCAGTGTCCAGTTAAACTTGTAACCAATAGATTTTGAGTTCCTGTGTCATCTACTTGGAAAAAAGCTGCCTAGGTGGCATATTTTCTACTCCAGCCCCCATCATCCACTTTCCTCTCTGCAGGTGAAATGTGTGTGTTTCTCACTTTCCACTGGTAAAACCCTTCAATTTTCAAATGTTGCTACGACTCCACGCTGTATTTTCATGAATAAGACCAGAGTAGTAAATGATTTGTTTCAGAGCACTACAGCTGAAGAGATCACACTCGACTGTTGGCCCAAACAGTAGATCGGTCTTCATGGAAATGGCTTCACCCTGATTTTAGAAGAGCCTTCAAAGTGTACACAGGTGGAATCTGAAACCTGACAAGGAGAATCTAAATAAAAGTTGTTGCTTTTTCTTTTTTCTTTGCAGATTTAGTGACGTATCTTTGGTTGGTTGGGTTTTTTCTGCATGCTTTTTTCACAGTCTTTGGCTTAACAGTTAATGCTTCTGAAAGTGTCACCAGATTACAAAAGTGCATATGCCTTACTTTTTTCTTTTCAAAAGTGCCTTATTTTTTTCTTTTCTTCTATTCAGGTAGATATATTACCTTTATCATGGACCCATTTCAATATGTTTATGTCATCCGGAATAGCAAACAACTTGAATTTCATGAATTCGCTAATAAAATGGCTTCCAAAACTTTTGACTACCCAGCCTTGTCAAAAGGAAAATTCCCCGATCTCAAGGAAAACCTGCACAGAATCTATCAGTATCTACAAGGCAAGCCTTTGGATATCATTTCTGACCACATGATGAAAAATCTCCAGGATATATTTGAATGGAAATGCTCACAAGCAACAGATTGGGAAACAGAAAAAATGTACAAATTCTGCTGCTCTGTAATGTTTGAAGCCAGTTTTGTAACACTATATGGAAGAGTTCCTGCTGCAGATGGCCACAAAGTTATTAGTGAAATCAGAGACAAATTTATCAAGTTTGATGCCAGCTTTCCCTATTTAGCTGCAAACATACCAATTGAGTTGCTAGGAGCTACCAAGAAGGTTCGGAAGGAGCTTATACATCATTTTTTACTTAAGAACATGACAAAATGGCTGGGAGGGTCAAAAGTGGTCCAAGCCAGACAAGATATATTTGAGAAATATGAGCTGCTTGGAGATTATGACAAAGCAGGTAGGAAACTTATGAATGATTGCTTGTCTAAAATAAAATAATTTACTATAGACCTTTGAAATAAAAAGGCAAAATGGCGACCTTGAAATTTTTTTATGTTCTTTCTAATTGGCTAATGATAAAATGTTTTACTCTGAAACAACCCTCTATGATAATTGATTTTTTTTTTGTGCTGAGGTGGTAAAACAAGATACTTAATGGTGATAATGAGAAAGATTATAACTGAGCTGCATTTCCTCCCCTTATTCCCCCCACCCCCCCCGACATTACATTTCAAACTATTCTCATTAAGCAGAAAATTAGACTTCAGAAGCCTATTGGTCCTCATTAGCATTCACTGATCCTTGGCTGGGTCTGTGTCCTAACATCTTTTAATTAGCACACTGCAAATCTAATCAGTGTAATAAACGCTATTAATCTTCCTTTTCACTTATTTTCTCCCAGCACATCATTTTGCCTTCCTGTGGGCCTCTGTGGGAAACACGATTCCAGCTACATTCTGGGCCATGTATTATCTTCTGCGGCACCCAGAAGCTCTTGCAGCGGTGCGTGACGAGATTGACCATTTGCTGCAGTCAACAGGTCAAAAGAGAGGGCCCACATATAACATCCACCTCACCAGAGAACAATTGGACAACCTGGTCTACCTAGGTAATTTATTTTTATCTGTTAGGAAGAGAAGAGGGGCTCTCCCGGCAAACTCAGTTTATCACTCATTTCTGTTTACTGAGAAGGTGGAGGACACAGCTGCCTAATTGACATAATAACAGCCATTTACATCAATTATAAATTATGTAGTTTATAGCTGTAGATACTCTCATTGCATGTAAACATTAAAGCCTAGGTAATTAACTATGCAAGGTATGCAAAAGGCTAAATCGAAGCTTTGCAATTATTTGAAAAAAAGTTGATGCCTATTAAGTTGTTTGATTCTGAGCATCTGCCGATGTGTTAATGCATTTCAAATACTTCTGTATGGTACTGCCAAGAAAGACCCTTTTCTGAAATTAAAGTGGGATAGAGTATTTAAACTGCAAATACGTTTTTTTTCCGCAGGCAGTTTCTTTCCTTCTCTCTTTAACGAAACAAAAAAGACTTCTAAAGCAGGCTTCTGTTGGGCAATATCTCCAAATGAAATATAAGAAGATAAAAATTTACACAGTATAAGTGGTGTTTTCAGTACTGAAAAAGTACCTTTATTCAAAATAAGGAGCTTTAAGGGAGCTACACCTCTTCCAGTTCTGGATCAGAGGTTCAAAGAGAGACCTTTGCCAGTAGCCATTGGAAGTTGTTTGACTGAGGAGCTGTATAGGCCTTCAGAGCATCAGCTGTTGATTTCAATTCATTTGCCAAAGCACAGACACTGGCAAGAGAAACGGTAAAATTAGCTCGAGAGAGGAGAGAGAGTATAGCAGGTAGGGTTAAGCATGTGAAAGTCTCCACAGGGTAGACAACAGCTGAATATAAGTTTAAAGGCTCAATAATCCTCTCTTTTTAAATATCAGAAACAGTCCCCTGTTCAAAACAAGCTCATGTCTATAGGTATTGGTAGTCCATGGCATGAACTGATGTTCCTCTCTTAAACAAAGCTTTGTCAAGAGATGATGGTGAACCAGTGCAGTCTCTGTGCCTGGTTTGGATCTAAGTAATAGCTGCCATTCTCTAGGACAATACATTGTGACATATCTCAAGAATCTGTGTTCAAACTTGATTTGCTTCTTGTAGTACAAATACAAAATTGAGTTTGATCCAATTCCTTTATGTTAGAGCATTAATATTAATCTTATATAGCATGAGTCTACTAAGTTGGTTTCATCTGGAGTCATGGTTGTTTTGATGCAAATTCATCTCTAACCGATGGAGAATGCTTTTGAAATAGAGGAGATATTGGATGACAAGGACACTTCTGATGAATAACATGACATTCTAAGCATTTACTGTACTTTTAAGGAACACAAGTAAATCTGCTTTACATCAGAGCTAGCATACACCAAAAAAAAAGTTACCAAGCATTGAGAAGATCAAAGGAGAATTTAGTTTGTCTTTAGAGACTGAGATGGGAATGGCAAGATAAAAAAGGGGGAAAAAAGGCTCCCCAGTAGTGTAGGAATCAGGAAAATAAAGGCATGTAGTTCACTAAAACCATCTGGTGCAAAATGGTATGAACAGTTTAAAACATTAACTGTGTCATTCCTTTGCTTCTCCTTGGAATCTTGAAGTACCTTGGTAGCATTTGATTTATGTGTTGAGAGGGAAGTGCCACATCCTACTTTGTAGTATTCTTGTAACACTTTTGTTTAATTTTATAATCATGTTAAACATAATGTGATATGAACAGAAGCTCGATTTCAATCCTTCTGGCACTTAAGTCATAAAGGGCTGGATACTGTCCCATAAAATAATAATATAGAAAAAAAATCTGTATCATAAGAGAATTAAAGTCATGCTTCAGTGGAAAGAGGAAAAGGGATGTTTTGTTAATAAATGTGTAGGCGGGACAAAGGTCCCAAATTTCATTGTTTGTACACCAAAAATCCCTTCATTGCAGGAAGGCTCAGGCCACTGACCCCAAACCTCCAAGGCTGAGCTTTTCTTCTTCCTGCTCCCCTTGTGCCAACCTAGAGCGTAGGAAACTGGGATTTGTGTCCCTGCTCTTGAGTAAGGCAGACCAGGTGGGATTCTTGCATGTTCATCACCTTGTCATCTCATTCTCCTGTTTTAAGCGCTCTGATTCTTCGTCCTCTTTTTGGCCTACTGTAACAAGAGACTTTTTTTTGATTCCTCATTCTATGGAGAACAAGCTTGAATTGCTAAAAGTCTTTCTCAGGAAATAGCATTGTTATTGTGGTCAGATTCTTTGGGTCTAGGGCACGACATGGCCTGATTTATTCCTAAATTCTAATCACAGTTATGTGATTTTTTTAATTAAAAAAACCAAACCAAACCAAACCAAAACAAAAAAAAAAAAAAAACACCAAAAAAAAACCTAGACAAAGCTAGCAAATTTTGGCCCTCATAATCTTTTTCTGATGGCATTTCTGGGGCAGCACACTTCATATTGTGTACATAAGACAATACAATCCCAAAATCCAAACGTATATTTGTGTGAACAGAATAACATACATTGTTAGTCGTTGTGGCTCACAACAGAGTTCTAACATGGCAAAGGACACATGAGAATGGTCTGTCAGTTAAAATGGTTATAATGAAAATGCCAAGGGTAAAGCAGAGATATACTTAGTGCATGTTTAATGCTAGGCTTGTTTAGTCAGTTCGTTTGTTTAATATTAGTCCATTCATTTATATGGTGAAGTATTCTTGCCCCAGGTCATTGCTGAATCCCAGATATTTCCTACAAAAAAAGCACAGCTTGAAAAATTGTTTTGTGCATGAGAAAGGGTAGGAACCCAAGAACAACTAATACAGAGTGCATATTCATAACACAAATGCTAAGCATTAAAATCCTTGGTTGGATTGAAAGAAATAAATGTATTTTTCTGGAATGGGCTGGGCAGTACCATTTAGTTCTTTCTAAGATGCAAATGTACTTGTTTCAAATTATCGTTTGTGTTGGCACACCATGATGCCTGTGGGTAAATGACCCCCCCAAATATTTGCATACTCAATAGCTATTTTCCTACAATACACTCTAATAATTATGGTACCCTATTACCTGCTATGTGTTAGTGTAAAATTAACAATCCATTATTGCACAATAAGTTTTATAAAACATTTACCGATAGAGATCATGTTTAATTAAAATTAACTTGCCTACGAAAGCCAAATGCACTTATGATTCGCAATGACCTTTTATTACCTGCAGTCCCTTGTTTTGGCTGGATGATTGACAGCTTGCTGTTTGGCTACCATGTTGTATTTCAGCTGACAAGACTTTTCATTTTAACTCAATTTGCCTGCCTATCACAAGCTGGTGGCAGGCCAGGCTCAAGTCACCCAGCTTTGCCTCAGCAGCTTGCTCTATTTCTCATTAGTACGCATTTATTCAGTGGAAATTGGAAGACAAATGCTTGAAGGCATGTGAACTAAGTATAGCAAATTAGGGTTTAAAGACTGAATATTTATAAGTATATTGAAACAGTTTTTTTAAAAAAAAAGTCTAGAATGAATTGGAAGCTGAGTGCTAGCTTTAGTATAAGAGAAATGAAGAGAGAAGTGGGAGGATTCTAAGAATAACAATACTATGAGAGATATCTCTCTCTCTCTCTTTTTTTTTCCCCCTCTCTCTCTCTAGAAAATATGTAAAATCTCTCTGACAACACCTTATCAAACAACAGCCTGGCTTCTTTATGTAGCGCTCACACAGTGAAGTTTAGCATCTCATGTGTGTAAGAAGGGAGGAAAAAAATGAGGGTCATGTTCATTTGCTGCTTGGTTATCCCTTGGTATGCTTTAAATTGCCTTGTTTGTTCGGCACAAGCACAGAAACAGATGTTGCTCTACCGTGCTGGATAATTTACTGTACCTCACGGTGCAGAATGGAAGGCCTCCCAAGCTACCCAGCTGGTCTGTCAGCAGCAATGGCTGGTGTCTGCTGAACTATGACAACTGCAAGTAAAGGCTGCAGTTTTATTGTGCAGTTGTCATTCCTCTCAATGTATAGCTCTGGCATTTGTGGAAAGCTGACTGTCTATTTTTTTAATGTAAGCCTGCAAAGCCATATAAGCTCCATTCTCCTTTGTTGATCATAATGTGACTCATTACTTTTGTCATCTAATGATTATCGGCATGATCGCTCAGAGCAAGAGCCAAGCTTGCCTTCCACACATAACTGGTACTGGAAGGTAAAACAGATTTGTCATTTACGATCTGACCGCTAAGCCACACTTTGTGCTCCATTATTGTGATTAACTTCTGCATAAGATATGCTGCCCAATTGTCATTTGGGATCCGGCAGCGGGCAGGGACTGTGCGTTTTCTGGGAGAATGTCCACCGATAGGATGTGACCGCATCGCTTGGGCGGTTAAACATAAACCTGCTATTTCGCAGCATCATTTTAATAATTATTTCTCTCTTTTTTTCCCCTCCTTCCCTCTTCCTCGTTGGATTTCTGCTGTTGCTACGCATGTCACCACCATTCCCAAATGGTGGACCAGCATGAAGTTACCAGCTTCATTTTCCGCGGGTTGAAGGCAGTCTGGAGCGGAGACTGGACCCTTTCTTTGTACCGCGCAAAGTTTTGTTGCCAGAGCGCTGCCAGTTGAAATCTATCGTGTCAGGTGCCTTGTGGCTATCCGCAGTAGAGGCCATCTTCTGGAACCAGGGTTCTTTTCTGGCTTCGTCACCAACAAGCCGATTTGACTCTGCCTGATTATAGTAACGAAGGCAGTCCAAAAGAATATGCACAGACTCACTGTACGTCACATTGAATCACGGCGCTGGCCACACAAAGCTGACCGCAGCCTCATTTCTTTAGACAAATGCATGCTTAAGGAAAAACCTCCTGCAAGAAAGCATCCAGGGCCACTTTATTTGCTATGCATGCTGCACCAGATTTAATTTTTAGTGAAAGAACATTTGTTATTATTTTTTTTCAGAGGCATCTACACTGGGTAGCTACTGTCTCTAATAAACTAACCTCTTGGGTGCAGCAATTTCAGTGCCTTGGTGAACACTTAGAGAAGGCTTATTTGATATCACAAAACATAAATGCAGACACAAATGGATTACTACATGCACGTGAAACCCTATTTTAGGCTATTTTTCACACTAATGATTAGAAGGAATCAAGTCACATATAACAGTGCCCATACACACTGGTGGAAAAATAGTCAGTTTTGATTACAAAGTGAGAGATGCAGCCCTAGACAGGAGCTACATGCTGATATACATGCTATCAGAATGATTTATGCAAATTATGCATATTATTCCCAAAGGAATTCCTCCTCAAACTGCCAGGATAAATTGCCGGAAATTAGCCATAAAATCTGTCGTGCTAGGAGCAAAAGGTGAAGGCCACTGGGAAAGCAAGGACATTCAGCTTCTGGAGCCTTCCAGAATGTGATGGTGGAGGCAGAAATCTTGCTTTCCCCAAACCTGAAAGAACTATGTTTTGTTTCCTCTTGCTCGATTAGAAGTGTCTTTCTCTCTTAAAATTACTAAGCAAATAATGAATTGCTTTCATTCACTCTGACCGTAACAGACACTATCATTTGGCAGCATAGCGCATTGAAAAGAAAATACATTTAAAAATTCTCAGAATGACTGCAGAATTAACAAGCAGAATGATCTTTCTAACATATAGTCCTGCCATTACATCCAACAGCTTTTGAAAAGCAAGCTAAACAGCTCCATGGATGCTTTCGCCAGTGTTTGCTTGTAACCGCCAAAATATATGTAAATGCATAAAGCGTTCATATCTTTTTATTGCGTTGTTTTCAACATGATGCCTGAATAATGACTTTTCGCCCAAAACTTGGTGCTGCTTACAGCCGACAGGATTTCTCAGCACCATCAGTGAGAATCACATCGGGAGGTTCAGCTTCCCGGCTGCCCCACCCCAGCCCTGCGGGGATGTTTATTGCCTCCTCCTGGTCTCTGCTTTATGTTTGGTTTGGTTTATGTGCTTTTTTCCTTTCTTTTCTTTTAGTCTGCCCTACTAAACCCGTCGAGATTAAGCAGCTGTAGCCATGTATAACTTCCAGTCATGTCCCATATTTCTGATGTTTCCCCCCCTCCTCTGCTTTTGTTTAATCGCAGAGAGTGCCTTAAATGAGAGTTTAAGGATGTGCTCGTCCTCCATGAACATCCGCATCAGCCAGGAGGATTTTGTTCTCAAGCTTGAAGGGAATCAAGAAGTCGTTTTGAGGAAAGGAGACTGGATAGCCCTTTACCCGCAGATTTTACACATGGACCCTGAGGTCTATGAAGATCCTAAGGTAAACATTCAGCTGGTGCTACTCTTTCCACTCCAGGCACATAAACGCAGCCAAGCCGTTTGTGATCTGTGGGTTGTTGGTTTTTTTTTTTCTGCTGTTCCTTCTTGTGGAACAAATCTTCCTACTTTCAGATGTATTTTCTACAGCCCTACAGGTCAAAGGATTCATGGCCTGAAGAGAGAAATATGGTGATGAGACTGACTGCGACTGCTTTCAAAGGAATTGACAATTGCACATTGACTACCATAAACTTTAGGCTAAATGTGGACTTTGTTTGGCAGTGGATCATTTGATACCCAAGGAGGGCTGAATAATAGAAGGTGGTTTAAATAGCAAATAATGTGGGCCATTTAGCTAAGTGCCCGCAAAGCATCATTGACTCTCTGAAGCCCTATAATAGCAGTGTCTTACTTGAGCCTTATGCTTTTTCACCTCCCTTCGTAGGGATTCACCCCTTCTTGATCAATTAGAGTGTTGTGAACTTGAGACTGTAAAGCTGTTGCTCTGCAGTGGAGCTCGGAGGGTAATTGTGTCATCTCCTTGTATTTTTCTCTGACGCTCGAGTTAATGAATATCAAAGACTCGAAATTAATCCACCCTGCCTCAGCCTTAATACAGCTTCAGAAGTTCACCACCTGCATGCAAATTGAATAGTCCTCTCGGCTAGGTTGCTCCCCAGATTGCTGTCCCCAGCCCAGGGTGCCACAGAGGAACAGCAAGGAAGAGCAAGGGTGCACGCTGAGGCTGTTAAATGGTTCCTCTGCCTCATAGGCAAGAGCTTTTACCTGATCCACTCCTCACTCCTAATTCCTAAGCGAATGGCTGTCTCCCATGCTGATTTCCATCCTTGGCATTTGAGGCAAAGAAGAACTGGATTTTTTTGCATGTTTGTAGAAAGCTGATGTTAGAGACATTGCTCCCTGAGGCTCTCCCTTTCAGGGATTTAAGGATGTGAGGTTGCAGAGAAAAGATGAGATTCAAGTGTCTGGTTGGTGCAGGACAGCATCTCGCTGTGCAGGAACCCTGCCAGCCTCAGTGAGAGGAGGTGTGGAGCATGTTGGAGTCAGCAGGAGTAAGGTGTAGTCACTGGGATGAACATTGGAGCCGTGAAAATTAAAATTACTTCCAGGGGGGTTTTACTGGCTGTCCCCACCCAAAAATGAAGATAAAGCCTGCTAAAAAAATTAGGGGTTTAAAAATAATCCGTCTACTGGCAAATAGTTTTTTAATAGTTTTATCCTTAAAAAGGATAGATAGCAGCTAACAAATAAGCTTTTTTTCATTTTATTCTTAACACTTTATTTTGGATAACATTATTGATTTGTCAAAAGTCCATCTGTTTGTTTAGGTCCTAGACCAAAAGCATCAGTGTGGAAACTGATCCCCTCCCTTATCCAATAATTGCCGGAATATATTACCATATTTCCATTGCTTGAATATATCTGCTTAGTATCAGCTCTGCTCAGCTTTCACAGTACAGCTTTAGTTCATATATTTTATCTTTTTGATAGTGAATGAGCAATCCACACATTGCAGTACATTGATTTCAGCACATGGGCCCTCTCGAAAAGTGGGGAAATCACTGTTCTGTTTGGTTCTTAAAATATGCAGTGTGCTTTCAACAATAACTACTGAGGATCAGATAGAGATGGAGAATGAATTTTTTGAAAGGTGCAGTCTTGAGCTTGTCATGTATTTAGGGAAAACTTTTCCTGGGAAAACAGGCAGCTTGACGAGATAATTTTGTAGCAATGCTTTTTCTCCTGGTTACATAAATTTAAGTTCAAGCTATCTTCTGCTTTGGCACCATATTGTATAAGTGTAAGCATATATTGGTGACCTCTTTCTCCACTCATTAAGGCCTAAATAAATGAGTCAGTTCTCTATAAAGTGGATAAGTGAACCCTAAATCCTAACACAGCCAGTTGTAGAGCTCAGTAAATTAACTCTACAAAACCTGTTGAGGCAAATATCAGGAAACCCTGCAGGAAACCCTATGTGGTGGCTTCCCAAACAAAGCTAAATACAAGATGTGACTTATATCAATCACGGGAGATTGCTCAGCTTTCGCAATACCCCTAGCAGGCCATCCACACAGAACTTCATCACCTGTCTTTGCTCACTGTCTTCACCTCTTCATTGCCTTCAGCCACCCTGTTTTTTCTAGGAGACCTCGTGCATGGCTGAAAATTTCTTCAGTGTCAAAAACTAGTCTGTCTTTAGCCAGTGAACTAGCTTTTGAGGAAACACTACTCAAGGGGTTTCAGCAGCACAAGCCTGAGTCACTGTCGTTGGTTACATTCCTGTCTTGCACTTGTTTTCTGCTTTCCCAATTCCTTAGACACCGATTTATTTTGGTTTAAAAGCAAGTACAAGTCTCAGAAGGCTCTTACTATGACAAAGAAAGCATAAGGTTTTACCCAGTGTGTCTGTATGTTCAATACCACAGTTCTTAGTTGCTCCAGACACCAGGAGTGCACCTTGTGGAAATGCTCGAACAAAGTGAAGAGCTCCGAGTGGGGTTGTGTTGGTTTTTTAAGCTATTGCAGTTCATATTTAGTGGTGCTTTTTTAGACCAGCAGGATTTAGATTTCAAGAAGCGAATCTTGTTGTTAATCTGGGCTTTCGTTTGTTACTGTGCTACTTCAGCTGAAGCAATAACTTCCCAGGGGAAAAGATAAAGGCATGCTTCCTTTTGGCTGAAGTGTTCAAACGGATTGAAAAGCATTACTTGTCAGTGGAAGCAGACATAGAATCACCTTTATTTTTTTGAAAAATCCAGGCCTCTGCCATTTAGAGAAACAGTCTCCTGTTCTTCAGCACCCAAAGTTACATCCAGTGCACCTTGTACTTGTTCCCTTTCTCATAGACCACCTCCCCTGACACTGCTTTTTCTCAACAGCAAGACCTGCAGTGCACGGTCTTTAGGGCCTTTAATCTAATGGGTAGATCAGTATCAGTGCATTTTTAACGGCGGTGTGGGGTTTTTTAATCAGTTGAGGTCGGTTTCTGTCTGACTGACTTGTTCCCAGCCAGCTCCAAATGGCTGCTGCTATAGCAGATGTATGCAAAGCAGGACAAATGCTAATGAGTGACCATAAGCAAGAAGTGTCTGTCATTTTTATTCAAAGCATGCAGGAGGGTTTTGTAAGTGGTTAATTTGCCATTGACTGAGTGAGGATGCCAGATCTCCTTCATTCAAAAACATGAACTATCTCTACACAGGGAAAATAGTCAGAAAGATGTTCCATTTATGGAACGTAGGTTACAAGTACAACCTCAAACCTTACTTTGTAATGGTCAGTTACTGGCAGTTGTCCTGCTTTGCTCACAGCTTCTGGAACAAAACATTTGAGGGAAAGATGTGGCAAATTAAGCAGCAACTATCTCCAACTGAAATGAAAATTGACTGCAAAGCATCAGATCTAGTTTTCAAATAATCTGCACCACTAGGTGCAAAAGAAGGATGGATTTTTCTCTAGCTTGCAAGAGCAAGATCAGTGCAATGCATTAATTTATTCATAGGCATTTGCAGAATTTGTCAGATTATCCTTATTCATGATGTATGTACCACACCGAGTGCGTATGATGCTTTACAAGAAAATTGTCCTTCCACTAAGGTTCATTGTCCCTGCTACAAAGCGGTCAAAATCTAATTACAATCAATACAGGCCAGACACTCAGTGGATGAGATGTGGAAGTTGAAGGAGCTTGATGTAAAAGGGCTAAGCTAAGTAAGTGGATTTAAAGAGTGTTCTTTGCAGGAAAGATAATGTGAGTTAATGAAACTTGAGGGAACCAAGTATAAAGAAGAAGCTGTCAGCTCCTTGTCTTCCTCTTTATCTTATTTTCTGGGTTTCAGACGCGTTACCATTGTGCAAAGAAAGCAGCTCATGTTACTGCCTTGTTAGATATCACGCTGTCTCTCTCTCTCTCTCTCTCTTTTATTTTCAGGAGTATAAGTTCGATCGATACATAGAGAATGGCAAGAAGAAAACCACATTCTACAAGGCAGGAAGAAAACTGAAGTATTTCCTAATGCCCTTTGGCTCCGGGATCAGCATGTGTCCAGGGAGGTTCCTCGCAATGAATGAGATGAAGATGTTTCTTTTCATACTATTGTCTCATTTTGATGTAGAACTAGCAGAAAACAAAGCTGTCAGACTTGATAACAGTCGTATGGGCCTTGGTATCCTTCTGCCAGACGTTGATATTGCCTTTCGTTACAAGCTAAGGTCCTTAAGAAATTGAGCAGCTGCCTATATGCCTTCTACTAATCTTCATGTTTCTCTGTTTCATCACTCAGCTTTATATTTTTGAAAACATTTGCTTTTCCCTCTCTGCTTTTACCTCCTTCCTCTTTGTTTCTAAGGAGAAAAGCCATTGGGCTGGAGGTAGATCTAAGATGCAGGGACATGCAACCTCAATTTGTCCTGCCTGAGTTGTGAGAAGTGAGGTGAGATGACAAGACTCTGGCCAAGTAAATAGCCCAGCATCCTTACAAGATGGATCCCCATACTCCTGGCCATGAGATGAGCAGGATTTACAGGGAGGATGACAGCAAGCTGAATCCAGACCATTTATATGGGAAACAAGCTCAGCAGTCCTCTGTCATTGGGGTTCACCCTTGTTAGGTTGGGGGATCCCATATACCCATCATCTGGAGGAATCTCAGCATCTGCTCAAAGAAGCAAAATAGCAAGAAAGGGGGAACTTAATTCTAGACAGTGAAAGCATTTCTACTGATTATTATTCTAACTTTTTATTGGCTCTGTTCCCTTCATGGTCTTGAGAGTCTTAGCCCTTATTTGGAAGATGTGCTGGAAGTTGTGTGGGGTGGTGGGGGATGACTTGCAAGAATGTCTTACAGGCAGCACATTTCTAACTTCAGTTTTATTTACTGAGGTTGAATCCTTTGCTTCTCTTACTATTTTTTTGTTGCAAACTGATTAATATATGATTTTTTCCTGCAGTCATTTAAAGTCAGAAAGGAAGTTCTGTTGATTTTAATAGGCTCTGAATCAAGCCTAAACTATCTCTTTTGGCTTTTGAGCCAAAAAAAAAAAAAAAAAAAAAAAAGTATATTCTTCATGAAGGAAATATATGAGCCTGTTTGAAATTATTCTGTCATCTCAAAAATTACCTTCTGTTTGTCTCATTGTTTTCTTAGTAACATGTTCATGCATTTATTCTGACTATTTTTTTACCTTTGTCCATTTCTCTAAAAAAGGCAAAAGAAGAAGAGGGGCTTCTGTGGTATCTAAAACTGCTTTTTAATATTGTTTTACTGTGCCTAAATTTTGAATAGGCAGAGTAGTGTGACCTGTGTTTGGAAACAGACTTGTCCATCTGCAAAACTGGAAAGTAGGCTTTTCCTTGGGGCTAAAATTTGATTGAGTGAAAGTCCTGGGCCACCACAGGAGTTGTGTGTATACTGACTGCCCAACCTGCTTCACTGGGTGACCAGTTCTTGTTTCAAAAATCAATTTCCTAGTGCACAGGATCTGAGATTTTAGACCCTGTCTCTCTTCCCAGCCATCACTTTGGACACTGATGAGGATTCTCATCACTGTCCAGTCTCAATTTGCCAAGATGATAATTGTGATGGGAGAATATCCATGTCTGTGGGCCTTGCCTTATGTTCCCCCAAACCATCTCTCTTTAGGATGTGCCAGTGTAAGTCTTTCAAAATCAGAAATTTTACTCATTTCTGAAGGACTTGATGATCTATGGATGAAAACTGCTACCTACATACTAAGGACTAGAATTATTTATTGTTATTTGTGTAGGAGCCTGTTCAGTTACTTGTGTAAAGCACATACCCTAAATAAGCATCAGCATCTGTAGAAAAGCTTTCAGAGATTGGCACAGCCACATTCCAAGTCCTCCAAGGAGAAAATTGTGGTTTTGTGAGATATATTGGATAAACATTTTCTAGTCATATATAGTATCCATAATGTCTGTCAGTCGGGAGTACACTTACATTAAATGGGTTTTGTGGTCAATTCAATGCTTTAACTTTGCTTCAACATTTAATCACCAGCAAAAAAAAAAAAACTGATTGTTGCTTTGTGCCACAGAATAAAATTGGGTTTTATGGAGAGATTCTTGTACTCAGGTTACTTACTCCTGTGGTTACTCTGTGGAAGTTATTCTGTACTCAGCTGTAGCTCTCAATCCAGTTTGGTCATTAGAGCCGGGGTTATTGGGAGAGGAAATGTTGATATCATTACACTGTTGACTGTATTCCATTATTGTTTAAATGTAAGCTGAAAAATGTCTCATACCACAGTTATGATAAATCTTTCTTTGGCATCCAACTTTAAAACAAACCTGAAGCAACTGTGAAAATAACAGTGGGTATTTGTTTTAAACAGAAGACTCTTTTTTATAATTGTGTTCTATTTTTAGGATTTTGAATTAGAATACCGCTGGCTTCTGCATAATTTGATAGGGCATAATAGGACTGTGCCAAAAGGACATGCAAATCACTAGTAGTTTCAGATTAGTTTGCGGTCAATTGGTATAGAAATAGAAATTTAGAAATTGAAAGAAGAACTAGATTGTCTACAAAATAGCAAATTAAATCTGTAGGGTATGCTCTGTTAAAAAAAAAAATAGAATCTTTCCCAAGAGTTGTAGGAAATCTCCATGAAGAAACTTGGAGGCCTTGCATCAGAGTTGGAGATCGGTCTCTGTACCACACAAGAGGCCAGCATTCTGCTGGGGAAAAAGTTACATGCTCTTTTTGCTCAGGCATCAAAATCATCACATGTTAAGCAGGGCCCTGCCCAGCTTGTCCTGGAATTGTGTCCCTGGTAACCCAGGCTCCTCATAGATTGGTTTTGCTGGTAAGCAATGCATCAGTACCTTGGCATACCCCAGCTGCAGAGGAAGTAAACCTTACCACCATATAAAGTCATGAGAGCTAGAGCAGGACAGAGGAAATGTTAAGACCTTTGGGTCCATGTACTCAGTAACTGAGGAGGTGACATATTGAGAGCCAACAGCTGCTCTGTCTCAGGAGCGACTCAGTCTCCATGGAACAGGGATTCAAAGGCCCCTGGTTTTGGTATTCCTGGTCAATAAACTGAGGCAGCACAACAGGGTAAGGGCCCAGCATCCCTGAAAGTCCCACCTGGAGCCAAGCTGGCCAGAGAGCGTTAAGCCAAGGAGAGCATGTTTCATAGCACAGGGCACAATGCTGTTTTTGATGATCTCTGATGCAGTACCCAGGAGCAACCAGTTCTTGATGTCTGTCACTGGAGCACTAAGATGGCAAAATCATCTAAGCAGAACTAGCAGCGCCATTTGCAAGCATTCAGGTGGCAGTGGGGCTGCTGGAAAGGGTGGTGGGAGGCAGTCAGACGTCCCACCACTCCACCTCAGCAGGGGCGTCTGCCCTGCCAGCCCAGCAGTGACTGGCATCCACTGACCTGGCAGGTGTAGGTTCAGGCAGGAGGGGTGCATGGGTACCCCGTGAATTTCTCTGCTGTTCTTCCAGTGAAATGGTGCATTCACTCATCACTTTGAGATGTGACTCAGCTGGTCACTACCAGCCTCTGACTATAAGTTGTTGATATCTATGGCTGTTTCAGTAGTATCTTTTGCTATTAGAAAATATATATAAGCACCTTTTTTTCTCATTTAAAATAGGTTTATAAAGTCAATACAGCCCTTTATAACACTGAAGAAGAAAAGTTAATTTATCATGAACTAATGTGAATGCTAAAAATCTCATTTTTTTATTATTAATTATTGTCATTTACAGGTCGTGTTTTCTCCATTTTCATGCTGGCACTCACTGTTGCTATAAGCTGTTACTTAAAAAATGATCCAGTATATGTGTACCTATTTGTAAATTAGAATTTCATATCTCTGCCAATATGTCCTAATGTACTAACATAAAGCCATGTAAGAGTTGTTCTTTAGTTTATGCTTTTAAGCCAGTTGCATGTCACTACTTTTGGCACTGCTATGTTTATGAATAATTACTGGTCTGTGAATTTCTCTTGTAGAACTATACATGATCTTTTATTTTGTCATTACTGAACTTTCTGTCATTCAAAAGACTGTGAAGTGCTCTTAATTGTGCAAACTGACATTTTGTATATAGATGAACAACAGCTAGGTTCTACTTTAATAGTTAATATCCATCATTCAGGCTCCTAAATTGACTAAGGTATCTTGTGAATTTCTGAGCAAGAAAATTGAAACTTCATTATTTTAGTAATCTAACATCTTAAATGTATTTTGTATTTCAAGGATGCAATAAAAAGGAATATATCTATTTTAATATTGAATGACTGTCCATGGTATTTTTTCCAGCTTATGATTACACTTTTCTCACAGATTCATAACTATTGCTTTGATTTTTTTAATTATTGTTTCAACATACTGCATTTTTCTGTTACTTGATCTTGAAAGATATTTCTGGAAGGAAAAAGCCCCAAACCTTTAATTCAGCACTGACATAAAGCAACTCTTTTGAATTTAGGAAATTATCAAGTCTGGTTTTTATCCCCCCATGAAACATAAGCACATTCTCATCAGATGAGGAAAAAAACCTGGTACCTCTGACATTCCTAGGACAGTATTAAAATTAGTATAAAGATCTGCAATCCACTAGCTATTCCTAAATACAGCTCATAGGCTTTTCCCTTTGCAAACCTCTGTGTAGTACAAGATGTACTACCTAGTATAAAATATTCTATCTTCTCAGATCATTCATTTTAAAAGGGGAAATGAATGAAATTGCTACAATATACAGCACTGCACCAGCAAAGCACAACTTGACTTTTCTAGATATCACTGTAGCTACTGAGTTCTACGAGTAGGTGTTTAATACCAAGGTTGTACCCTAAAGACATCAGTGTTTCTTCATTCCTTCATGCAGAAACGCTTGTCAGGTATGTCTGTGAGGGTTGTTGAAGATATGTCCTAGAGAAGACAGATTTGAAGCATTTTTCTGGGTTTGATAAATGTGTAACTGTGGAATTGTTTTAACTCCAGGCTATATTAGAAGTTACTTAACTTTATAAAGTAAAAAGTGGCATTGTTTTAGATCTTAAAAGGGGACATTTCTGAGTGAGCTTTCCATAATGGTCTGAAAGATAGCTTGGCAGGGAGAAATTAATTAGATCTCTCAACATTGTATTTTGTCTAATATTTGGTTTGATACTAGGTATTTTCTTACCATTAGTTGCATTGCACTGTATTTTAAAATTATTCAAGGCATTAATTTATAAATGACATATGCTTAACTCACATGAGTAGAGCTATTCTATCAGACCGTAGAAAATTAAGTATTTTCCTGCCTATTGCCTAAACCTGTGTCTATGTACCCTGGCCACATACCCTCAACATATCAGTAAAATAATCCCATTACAAAAACACCCCTTAAAGCTATGCTTATGAAAGTATTGTGATCCTTAAGTTACTGTCTACATAAATAGTAATATGAAGAACCAGTTGCTGCATATATATATATTAAAAAAAAAAAAAAAAAAAAAAAGACAATGTCCCATTTTCATTTAAAACCAAGAAACTGTAGTGGGATCTTGATCCTCATACAAATCAGTACTGCGCCTACATAGCCTGTTCTATGCATCAGCCTTGCCTGGGATCTCAGGTACTGAGGCTATGTGAGTCCATCATTCATAACAGCAGAAATGTGCTTGTCTTCAAAACTACACCAAAATAAATAAGCAAAAGAAGTCTCAGCTTCAGCTGTTCTTGCTAGAAGCCTTGCAGGATTCTGTCTTTAAGGGTTTGTTAAACCGATTTTGATGTGTTGGCTGGAATTTTTTCCCCCAAAACCAGCAGTTATGAGTATGGCAAAGTTGAATAAAAGTCTAAGTTCTGGCTACAGGGAGAGTAAAAGTCAGGAAGCAAGCACCCTGTGATGACTTTTGACAGTGACTTCTTTCCTATCAGCTCATCTTTCCAAATACCTCTTTATTCCAAATAGTTTAGTCGCTAGCTAACCTCCTACAGGCAGCAAGTCTTTCACTGTCTGATTTCCATCTTGTGAGCCAGTGAATCGCCTCTCTTTGCAACGTATCTTTCAGTTGCTTTCTAAAAATGAATTCTTTACAGCGGCTTCTTGCAAAACCGGCATCGCAGGTGGCTGCAGCTGGGAGAAGTGCCGCCTCGCTAAAGCTTTGCACCTGAAAAGCGTATGGGCATTAGATGAGCTCGGGGTTGAAGCACGGGGGGATGCCGGCGCTTCGGGATGGCTCCGCTACGGGATGCCCTCGGCCCGCGGCGGCGTCAGGAACCCGCACCCTCGCCCGCCCGCCCGCCGCCCGCCGGGCTCCCAGCGGCGCTTGGGCTCCCTGCGCTCCCACCGGCCCCCGACAAAATCAGGGGAGAGGGAGAGTGAGGAAAGACTCCTGCCGCCCCTTCCTAAAAGCAACCCGAGCTTCCAGGGATGCTGCAGTGGTACAAGGGGACGGGACCCTGAGGAGGTTCCTAGGGAAGCGATCCGGGTGTTCGGTGAGTTTGGAGGGCTTCGGCTGGTGGAGAGGAGGTTTACTCTGGAAAGGCGATTGTTTGCCCCTAATCTTCAATTATGAGGATTTAAAAACAGTATTAGAGGGGCAATCTGTTCTGCAACTTCTCGGAAGAAATAATTGTTGATTTAGATAAGCACTGATCCCTTCAGTGTTTGATGAAGACGTTAATTTATGGCTGTCTAGCAGTTTATGGCGGTCATTAGATTTTCAGCTTTGTCTCTGTTCGAAATGTATCTTTATTTTTTATTTTAATCCTAGACAATTATGTAAGAAAACGGTTATCTTTGATCTAAAATACATCATTTTCCTATAGCATTTCAAATTATTCACAGATCATAGTTCTTATATGTGCATATATGAATTTAAAAATACAGCAGTAAAGTGCTTGAAACAGACCATAAATTTGCTTCCTATTTTATTACACGTCTCTGAATCAGGTTGAGAGGACAAGGGCAACTAGGGGCTTGGGGAAGGATTTAACCCTTCCCGAGGCTGGAGAACCAACCGAACCAGAGCAAATCCCCTCCGGAGCGCTTCGGGGAGGTGCAGGGGGCGGGCTGGGTGACACCGAGCTGATGGGTGACCACGGGGAAATGGGGCTGGCTTCAGCTCTTTGCTCATTTAGCAGATGTCCCTTCTGAGACGTATTTGGCTGGTAGGAGCCCCGAGTCGGGCCAGGGGCCGGGACAGGCACGCCGGCTCCCGCTCCCGGCAGCGGGTCACACATTAGCCCCTGCTCCGGCGGGATGGCCCTGGAGCGGCGGGCACAAGAGTCTTAACCCCTGCGGCGCCTGCCTCAGCCAAGAGCAATACTCCACGGAGAACCTCTGCTAAGCCTCCGATAGGCTCCTTCAGTGCCGGAGCCTTCCCAGGCGCCGGACGGGCCCCGACGGGCAGCAGCCACCCCGCGGAGCGGGAGAGCGGAGGGGCCGGGACCGGCGCGGAGCCCAGAGCGACTTCCCCAAAGTTTTGTGCCGCTCCGATAAGGACCTGTTCCGCCGTTTGCTTACAGCCTCGGGATCCCTCCGGCCTGTGGGCAGTGGCGGTGCAATCACAGTTACAAATGATCCTGGAAAGAGTCGCAGAGTCCTGGCTCCTCTGTTTTACCCCGCAACAACCAACCCCCCCCACGCCACCACCAAAAAAAAAAAAAAAAAATAATAAAAAAAAAAATAAAAAAAAGTGTTAATTGCTGTAAAGTTTCCCAGCACGTGGATAATTTACTTTGACTGCTGCGTTTTAATTAAAAGCAAACTTATTTATGTTTCTGATGTTTATATTACGCGATTTAATTACGTTTAGAGGCAGCGTCGCACTTTTTTTTCCCCCTTCCTCCCTAAATCACATTTTCATTAAAGGTTTTAATAAGAAAACTCACTTGACCACTATTCATTATCTAGTCCCCTCCATGCACACAAGTTCACTTACCCATTCATTTATTCACTTACTCATTCCAGCAGATCCGCTGCAACTGCTGCTAGCAGGGATGTGAACACTCATAATTATTTGTCAAAGTCTGGAAAGTGTATTATCCCTTCTTCTAGTGGTAATTAGTTACCATAGCATCTAATACGTAAATGTGCCCAGAGCACACCATTAACAGTTAAGCGGAGGATTCAATTTAACACATGATTATATCTTTCATAAGTCATTACATTAGGAAAGCCAATGTCACTCATGCTGGGACAATCTCAGGCTCCGAGCCGGGGTAAGGGGCCGGGAAGGGAGTCGGGCTGGGCGGCAGGGGCAGAGGGAGCTCCAGGTGAGGCTGGGGGAGGTTGGGCCGTTGGAAGCCGGGAAGAAGCTCTTTTAAAAGGGGACATGTTCATTTCTGGCTAAGTCATCTGTCAAGATTTAAGGGGGGCGGGGGAGCTTCTCTCCTCCCCTCAGCCCCGACATACACAATGCTCGCCTTGGCAAGACCTTCCCAGGGACTGGCCCAGTGGCTTCGCGGCGCTTCCCAGCTAGGATGCTCGGTGCAGAGTGGAGCCAGGAGTGGCAGCACCTCTAGCTGGCACGGACCCCTCGCCCCGTTCCGAAGCAATCGAAGACGAAGCAAGGGAGCCCAAAGTCGGGCAGCAGTAGCCAGGGTTTTCATTCCGCTGTCCCGTCGCTCTGAAGCAGTGGCAGACGAGAGAGTGAAGGGAGAAATCGCTCCATGTGCCACAGGCGGCAGCGGCCGCCCTCGCTCCCTAGAGCTGGCGGGGAGCATTCAAGGCCCGGCCCGCACACTTCGGCCCCTGCCCACAGAAGCCAGGAGGCAGAGCGTGGGCCTCCCTCAGACCCTTGCCTTCCCCGCAGTCCAGGTCCCGGCCGCTCCAAGAGTTTGCTGGGACCTGGCTTGTCTTCCCCCACCCCACGGCCGGGCAAAGCCGAGCAGCACCCGCGTCTTTCAGGGCAATATCCCCGGGAAGAAAGCCCGCTCGGTAGCCAAAGACATTAAGCGATAAATATTGCAGCAAATGTGTCCTGCGATGTTATATGCACGAACACACACTCACACGGACACACACGCACACACACACAGGCACGCACCACGCCAAGCTGGTGGCGGTGGTTAATTCCTAATCAGAATGATGGACAGCAGAGACAGAACAATACAAACTAATGGCTGTGTTGCTGATCACTTTACCCCTTGATTAAAGACACCCAATTATGGCGCAGAACAGTGTCGTAATTATGTTCCTTAATCACATCCAGGAGGTTTAATTGCCTTAACGATGTGTTTCATTAAATGAATTTAGGTATTATAGTCGACAGTTTTCATATACAGTTGTTTTCAAATTAACATAATATTAGACATCGTCATGGAAATTGTTTTAATAATCATAATTAGACGCACCCAGCCTTTGTCTAGTAAATGCTGAGAGACGCTTCTCCTTGCGCCTGGGGGCTGATCTGCCCACCCTCTCTGGGCTGCCTTCCCACAGCTCCGTGGCACTTTACAGTTATGTTTCCTGAAAAGTTACAGGTTCTGATTAATCTTTTTTGATGGGAAGTGGAGCAGAAAATATTTATCCCCTTCCCCCGCCTGTGGTGCTGCCGTTGGGAGAGGCGGCTCCGCGGACACCCGGCGCCGGCCCGGGCCGCCCGAGGGAGGGGGGACCCGCAGGGCCGGGACCCCCGGCCTGGGCACAGCGCCGGGCAGGCAGCTTTGGGGGGCTGCGCGCTCTCCCTGCCCTCGGGTTTGGGGCAGGGCAGAAGGTCCATGAAGGGAGGGGCGGATCCAAAAGTTCGGGGTTAGGGAGGAGGCGGGGGGGCGGTCCTGCAGCTTACCCCGGGGCGCATCCAGCCCCACTGTTCAGGGCGTGAGTGGAGCCGCAGGACGGGCGGGCAGGGCCCGGCGCTGCCCCACGGCTGCCCCGCAATGCCGGGGTCTGCCCGCCACGGGCGCGGGAGAAACACAGTGCGGGCAGGAACTTGTCGCGCCCCTGCCTGGGATACCCTGAGCCGGGAGCGGGGTGCCGGGGGGGGGTGGTTCTGGGGCGCATTCAGAGAAAGGCAAAGGAAACTACCCACCCCCGCTCTCCACCTCCTTAATTCTGGAGATATATGCTTAACAAAGCACAGCATAATGAAAGCGTTTGTTCAAAATATTTTAATAAAGATTCTTTCCGACATAGATACACATACAAACGATCGTACATTGCTGTCATAATCTGATTGACCTATTTAATATATATCACTCTTTACACATCCGTGACCTGCCAACAGATCCATCATGGCTCCTATTTTGCCATCCAACCTGACAGTCCGAATTTGTATTATCTGCAAGTAGTGGAAAATAGCAGGACTCGTTTTTGAAAAGAAAAAAAAAAAAAATCTTGATTTACAAATGGCAGAGAGACAGCCACCCAGCCATGCAAACTAAACTGAAGGCTCACTTTGGGTAAATAGCTACTTCTTGCTTTTCATCTCTCATTTTTCCTTAAAAAAAGAAAACCACCCCACCCCCACCCCCACGGAAAAAGAAAAGAGAAGAATTCCACGCGTTCTGTAAATCAGCCTAAAGTATTTTAAAGTATTTCAACTTAAATAATCATCCACAGTCAGAATAATTTACATACACATTAAAAGCGGTTTAAATTATACCTTTGAAAACAGCGCCTGGGAAAACACTGGCTTGGCAAGTGTTCTTGTAGCAGCTATTGCTCTGATGCCTTGTAAAAGTAAATAGCTATTACCTGTTATAAATGCAAAGAATACCCTTTCAAAATCAGTTGGTTGAGCAATTAAGAATACACTTTTCCTCTAATTTTTGGACTGAAGCAATTTATTAAAGCTCAATTTAAATACAGGGATGATGCAACTTAAAATCCAGATGACCTTTCATAAACCTAAGCAGCTCGGATACATCAACATTTCTGGTTATACGTTGTTGGCAAAGAAATGTTTTAAACACTTGGCACACAGTTGAAGTTAATCCATAAACAGAATTTTAGAAGCATTTAAAGTAACTGCACATAAGACCCGTGACCTTAACACATGATAAATATTGTTGGCGTGGAAGGGTCATTTAAAGAATAACAAATAAATAGCATGTCTTGTTTATACATCATTGCAAACTGGAAAGAAACAAGGTGCACATAAATATTTCTTTTAAAAATGCGATACTTTCAGCCACGTGGAGTAGGGGTTTTGATCGGTTATTTTTTGTCTTTTTTTTTTTTTAACTCTCTCAATTTTAAATCACTCTCACCAAACTTTGCGCATTTTCACAGGATCAAAGTTTAGAGACGATAAAAAATACAAAGTCTTCCATAGCAATGGTCCAGTCTCTTTGTTTCTGTGAGTCACTTAAATAATAAGTTTACATTTCAAGTTTGTTTGTTTCCTGGCTCAGAATAATATTAATAATACTGCTAATAATAATTAATTAAAAAAAAAAATCTATGTTCAAGTGCCCTCTCTGATTTGTCCCCGGCGATAGCCCCAGCTCCCAGCCTGGCCTGCTATTTCCCGGCCTCTCCTTTGTCCGGACGGGCAGCGAACCCCCCGGCGCCCCCCGGGCCGGGCCTTCCTTCCTTCCTCCCCGCGGCACCCCCGGCCCCTCGCCCCCTCCCCGCCGCCGCACGCACGCTGGCTCCCGTCGCGGTCCCATCCCGGCGGCACCCGAGGAGACGAGCGAGGCGAGTCCGGGCGGAGAGCGGCGGGGGCCGGGCAGCGGTCAGTCCCTCCGCCGCCTCCGCGCCCCCCAGCCCAGGACCGGGCCGCCGGCAGTCGCCGCTTCCCGGGGCCGCGGCGGCGGCGGGGGACGACCACGGCGGCGGCGCTTAAGGCTTCTCCGTGCACTGTTTGCAGAGGCTGGAGGAGACGCTGTTGAAGATGGCACATTTCTCCGGGCAGGAGGTGGCGGGGGGCAGCCCGGCGCTGAAGGGGTAACCGGCCGCCTGCTCGTAGGCGCCGAGGGCGGGGTGCAGCGCCGCCGCCGCTGCCGCCGCCGCCGCGGCGGAGCTGGGCAGGGAGGCGGCCGAGATGGCCTGGCCCTGGTTGAGATAAGCCACCAGGCGCCGCATCTCCTCCAGGGCCTGCGCCTGCATCAGGATGTAGTTCTTGGCCAGGAGGAGCGTGGCGATCTTGGAGAGCTTCCGCACCGAGGGGCTGTGCGCGTAGGGGATGACCGCCCGCAGCTCGTCCAGCGCGTCGTTCAGGTCGTGCATCCGCCGCCGCTCCCGCGCGTTGATGTTGAGCCGCAGCGCCTTCTGCTCTTTGGACTTCTTGCTGCCGCCGTGCCCGTGGGTGTTGGAGCAGCTGCCCTCGGCCGCCTTCAGCCCCCCGCCCCCCCCTCCGCCGCCGCCCGCCGCCGGCGAGGCGACGCGCGGGTCCCCCCCGGCGCCGCGCAGCACCAGCTCGCAGCGGCCGTCGCTGTCGTCGTCGGGGCTCTGCTCGCCGCCGCTGCTCTCGGCCACCGAGCTGCGGCTGGCGCTCTCGCCGTACTTGACGCAGACGGAGCCCGGCGGTAGCGCCAGAGGATCGCCGCCGACGCCGGGCTGCAGCAGCGCCTCGGGCTCCGACGCCTCGTAGCAGGCGAGCGGCGAGGGCTGGCGGTCGCGGGGGTGGGAGAGGTCGAGCCCCGGGGGTGAGCGGAAGGCGGACTCCATGCGCTTGGCCGAGGCGGCGAGGCTCTTGTGGAAGAGGTCCTCTTCTGCGGGCAGACCCAGCGCCCGCTCCATCGGCGCCCCGCTCGCCTCCGCCTCCTCCGCCCCCCTCAACTCCCGGCCCGCTCCTCCAAGGCTCCGCGCCGCGGCGGGCGGCTCCCCGGCGTCCCGCTGGCAGAAATCGTCTCCCGGCTCCCGCTGGGGCTGCGCCGTGCCCGGCGCCGCCGCTGCCCCTTCTCTGGCTCCGGCGGTGGCTCGGACTGCGGCTCCGGTGGCTTCGGCTGCGGCTCCGGCGGCTCCGGCTCGGGCTGTGGCTCCGGCTGTGACTCGGGTTGTGGCTGTGGCTCCGGCTCGCCCTCAGCAGGCGCCGCGCTGGGGCATTGTGCGCTGCCAGTGGAGCCGCTTCCACCGTTTATCTTGCTTGGATTCACCTTCAAGAGATTTCCGGACCCATCAACCAGCAGCCGCCGCAGACGGGGGAGTCTTTTACATCATTATCTCTGAGAGTAGGTTATTATGAAGAAGACTCGCCTGTTGGGACAGAGCTTTCTACCCAATCAGGTTAACGTTTTAATTAATAGGATTAAAACGGTAACAAACAATCCCAGGCACTATCTGGCCCTGAGTCTGAATAGTTTCTTTTCCCAGGTCTGAAGACAGGCAGCAGCTAGAGCTTTATAAGAGGCGCCTGCTCCATTATTCTCCCTGCCATCTGTATACACAGCTTAACGCATATGTTTGCAAGACGTTGTGTCCTGTTAGTAACCCAACAACTGCCTTTAGCTTGACATGTGTGGCGACTTTCACTCATCAATGAGCACACTAAAAGCCCTACTTAGATCGAAGGATGTTCTTTGCCTCCTTCAGCAAATTACAGTCCTGCACTGCAGAAAAGCCCACTTCAACACTTCTCCTTCCGAGTGCTGCCAGCAGACTTCTGCTAACTTAGCCGTGGAGTCAGGAGTGACACCCTCTCCCCCCAGCCCACCCACCCTCTGCATTTACATTAACTTATAGCTCCCTCCCACCCCCAACCGTCTTTCCGAAAAGCATCGCCTGGGAAATAAAAAAATAAATTAACCCCCCAGGAGCAAGCCCAGCCGTCGTGCCCACTTCTGCCTACCGCCAAAGTCCACCTTGCTTCCCTGGGAGGCGGGTGGTCCCCAGTCTTCCCTCTTCCCCACTCCCCTCCACCCCTCCTTCACCAAACGGAGACCAAACTACGGGGAGGTTCCCCTCCTCCTTTCCTTATCCCTTTCCAAGTAGCAGATTGCTGCTTGCGAGTGATTATCCCCCGTGTCCCTATAAAAAACATAAAGCCCCATCAGTTACCTTGAAAATGAACGGATCTGGGGAGGAGAGAGGGCGGGGAGAGAAAGGGCAAAACCCACCAAACTTTTTTTAAATTCATTTTTAATTGTGACTGACCAACTCTTAGTGGCTCCGTGCCCTCCTGCCTCCCTCCGGCGAGCCCAGCTCGGCGGGAGCACCCTATTCTTCTTCCCAACGTCGGGATGCCGCCGACGGTGTCAGGGCGAGGCGACCCCAGCTATCCGGTTACTCTGGCCCTCTGCTCCACTCCTGGGGCTTCTCCTCCGAGCCGGGCACACGCTCCTCTGCGCTCTCCCAGAAGATGCAGTGGAAACCCTAGAGTCGGTCTGAATTTTGTCCCACTGATCCTCTGATGCTTGAGGCGAGCATCTCGGTCTCTCCTTACTGTTAGCACTCAAAGTATTTAGTGGCAGGTTTTCATTCTAATGACATCAGTAAAAACAATATTTCACAACACTTCCAAATCATTCTTATGTGGCAGGATTACTGAAGGCTATGAAATTTTTTGGTTTCTCTGGTTTCATTAAAAACCTTTTAATTGTGTCTTTCGGAGTTGGCCCCAGGTGTTGGACTCTTTTCATTACATTTTGCTCTAATGTGATGAAATTCTAATTCTCTCCTTACCATATGGTTAAATTTCCCCACTGAGAATTAGTTGAAAAAGGAGAAATAATCTATTAATCTCTGTAATAGATTCACAAATGAGGTTTGCCACAGAACCCGTTTTTGAATGGTAATATCAGAACAGTTGGGTGCCTTGTTTCAGGAAAGAAAGGGCCAGGCGACAACAGAAAACGTTTGAATTTTCACCTGGAAAGAATGAAAAGAAGCCAAGCTGCAGATTTCAGAGTAATTGACTGAGATTTCATCTAGCCAGGACATGACTACAATACAGACCTTCCTCACCTCGTGTCTCCGGATCAGAGGCGAACATACAAGCCGAGCCCTCCGAAGAGGCGGGGGGGGGGGTCTCACCTCCCAGCCCCATTTGGCTGCTGCGCTTGTCCCTGGTCGCCGTCCAAGCGCACAGTCACCGAGCGCCTCGCTCCCCTCCCCCTTTCCAAGGGATGGATGCCACCGTTAACCTCTATCATTATTAATCCAAAGGCATTTTAGGTTTATTGTTTTTCAATTAGCAACTTCATTTTCCCCTGGATCATAAAAAAAGTGCTTTATATTCTCAACAGAGGGTTGGGGGTTTTATTATTATTGTTTAGTCTGTTTAATATCCAACTTGTAAAACTCATGTGGTCACTTAAGGATGACGAATACTATTATTATAATTTGATGGCTAGTGGGAACATTTCATTCCCTTCAGCTTACTTCTTCGAAGACAGAGGTCTCCGGCTCGATCTCTCCCACTGTTCTGTGGGTTCAGTAGCTCTATCTCCCCTGCTTTTCTGTGCAACTTTGGGGACGGCGTACGCTGCCGCTCCGCAGGCGGCGGGGCTGGTTGCCCCGGGACTGCGGCCGCCGCGGTTGCTCTGAAAGGCGAGGGGTGCTGCCGGGCCGCGCCGTCGGGGAGGGGGGACAAGGGCATCACGGCGACCTCCGCGGCAACCTTCTCTCGTCTTCGGCTGCGTTCGCTGAGATTTGCCCTCTGCGTCTGATATTCCTCTCTTCGTCAAAGCCTTTCCTGTTCTCCCTGTCCACCTGCCAGTCTGCATGATCTGCCCCCGGATCTGTTTGTATGCTTATCCCTGCTTCAGCCCATCCTTTCAACCACCTCGCTTTTCCTTTTCTGTTCACCCTCTCCTTTCCCTTTCTTTCTGGGTCTGCCCTCTGTTCTTGAGACATGGATGTATCCCAGTCATCTTGGCGATGCGTTCGTCTGTGACTTGTGCTCTAATGACGCCAACTTTCTTACAAACTTTAGCTTGTATGGGGTGTGGGAGGGCGTAGGGAGAGCAAAGTGGAGTAGAGTAAAAGAGAACCCCTCTTGCCTCCCCCGGACCCGCCTGTTGTGATCTATCTCTCCCCCCCTTCCCGAAGAAGTGCCCGTTTAATAGTCTACGAGAACTTTAGTTTGGAAGCAGGCAGAGGAATTTATAGGCGCTTTAAATGCGGGGCTTATAAAAATACCGAGGAATGGTCTTTGAGGTTTATGCACTCGTAAACTTTTGCTGATTGCTTCTGGGAAGTTGTCAGGCATTTAACACTGCGTTTATCTTACAGGGCAATGAAAACACATCTGCCCAGCGTCTCGTTACCTGGTTTAATTGTACCGCAGCCCTCCACCACCGTCTCCTCCGCACTTGGGTCATTATTTCGGGAAACGAGCAGCCCGGAGCCGAGCTGCAGAAGGACTGCGCCGGCTCGGAGCATCCTCCAGGCTCCGCCGCGAGCGGCCGGGCACGGGCCGTCCCGTGCGATGCGGGAGACAGGGGAAGGGGGGAAATGACGCTGGAAGTCCCAGGATACAGATGACAGCGGACAGCACGGCCATTGCTGATTTTCAGAGGCAAGATCTTTGGCAAGATCTGTTCGAGAGTTATTTTGTTCTGCTTCCCACCTATGAGAGAAGTTAAACCTCCCCTTTCCCTCTCTCCAGGGCTGGGCTTGCTGAAAAGCCTCCGAGATTAAAGACACTTCCCAAATTTTCCCTTAAGATGCCCAGGAGCTGAATGCAGACAGATTTTAGTCAGGTGAAGTCAGCGTCTCCCTGCCAGCTCTGGGCAGAGGCACGGCGTGTGCCCGCTGCCGCAGGACTGCGCCGCAGCAAGCGGAGGTCTTGGGATCTTCCATAACTTTCCAGTCTTTCTTCTAGTGGCTCAGTCCCAAGTCTGTCCTGCCTCAGACACGCCGAGCCAGAGGGAGAGCAGAGCCGGGAGCCGAGCGCCCCATGCAGAGGGGACAGCCCCAGCTGCAGGGTCTGCCCGGCTTTTCCAGCTTTTAAGTCAAGCGTCGGAGAGCGCTTTCGTTCGCCGCAACTGCTGCTGTGCAGTCTTCCTCATGAGACAAACTTTATATAAGTTCAAGGTGAAGAAAATACAGTTAAAAATAAACAAAACTACGCCCCCGTTGCATTCTCTTCCAGCGCAAACATCCTCAGAGATGCCTGTCTGCCGAGAGGCAGCCTCAGAGGCCGCTGAACTCCCAGCCTGGGAGCTGTTCCCAGCAGCAGGCAGGGGCCCGGCAGCCCGCCGGGGACTTGGGGCCGCGGGGAAGAGGCCTGCAGGGGAGGAGAAGGGGGAAATTCTTTCAGCCCTCGGGACGACCGACACAGCGTCCTGCTTCCCGGCGCCAGGGGCAGCGGGCAGGGCGGTGGGACGTGGCGGGTGCGGATGTACAGCCGGGATGGGAGGGATATTTGTGTGGCGAGGGGCTGCAAAACTCTCTCCATTTCAGGTCCTTAAGAGGAGGAGAAAAACGGCATTGATGGACTTGACTCACAGAGCAGCGGAGTTGAGGCTTCTTGGGGTGAGGAATGCTACCCCGACACCCCGGCCCTGCGCCTCTGGAGGGACTGCTGGAGATGGGAAGGAAATTCTGGGGGACTGCAGAGAGGTCAGGGGCACCTGAGGATCCCCACGGAGTCCGTCTGGGTGTCTGGTGGGTCCGCTTCGGGCCTCGCGGGGACCTGCCGGCCCCAGCCCCGGCCCCGGCCGCTGCGCTCCCGATCCAAAATCCACAGCACCATCTCCTGGGCAGCGGGAGAAGTGCATGGCCCGCCTCGGAGGCGGACGGGCTGGTGGCGACGGTGGAGGGAAAAGACCGATGTGGGACTGGAGCCACTGAAAACTACATGAAAATGTAGAAAGAAATTACATGGAAATGTGAACGTGTTTTGGCATGGGGAGATTAATAATTCCTTTGGTGTCCCTTTTGGAGCTGAAGCCGGTAGATTGATGTCTGTGCTTGGACAAGTGTCAGTAGATTCTCAGTAGGTGTTATCTATTCAATTGCATAGACACACTAGTAACTATATGTACTTACATTAAGGATGGAAGAACCTGATGCTGTTCCAGTTTCAGAGGCAACACCGAGTGCATAGGTAGTGACAAACTCACCAAGGCATTACACTGAGGTTTGTGGAGAAAGACTTCCTTTCTGACCTGTCCCCAGAGAAGCCTCTTTAGGCCCTCCAAGCCATTTTTCTCCTCATGCACATGGTTCCCCATGTGTGTGCACTTCTGCTTTGGCCAAACCAGGGTTACTGCTGTAGCTCTCCTTAGCAACCCATTCCCTGGACTGACAGAGCTGCTGGTTATGCTTATTTTTCTACTTCAGCCTGAACTCTGCCTCACATAGCTCTGTCTGAGTGCTCTGTTCTTGTTTCCATCTCTCAGAGTAAGTCCTCATTTTTCCACTCCTTTTAAACACCCCAAGAAATGTCTGGGTGGGTCTCAGAAAGAGCAGAGCCCAGAGCTCTGGCCATGTACACTTAATATTTACTCCCTGTCCAGCTTTCCCTTTCATTCCTGACCCTATTTTTTTTCTACTGGAAACTTCCCACTGTAAGGAACATGGCACTGAGCTTATTCTTCCCACCCTTGTTTGACCAGGCTATAGATGTCTATTTTCAGTTAATATTTCATTGTCGAACAGTTTCTATAGGCCTTTGCTTTTCCTTCCATGCTTCTTGAACTCCATCCAGTTCACTTTTATTGGTACTGAAAGTACTTAAATCTGAAAGCAGTAGTCGAGGTGCTATCTCATCAGTATTGTATACTCAGAGAGACATTTATCACTTCCCAGGTACATGACACGATGTCTCTGTGTTAGAAGCCCAAAAATTACATTGGATTTTTTTTTTTTTTGGTCACACTACTAGATCCTATTTAATTTACTGAAGCTCATAGATAAAAATCTATACGTTAGTAGGCCTGTATATTATACCTACTGTATTCCCTTCAGTCACCACTTTGCAATTATAGGAAGAAAAAAATACTTTTGCGTGCCTTCCTTCCATTCCTTATAAATCCATGCTGTTTATTGGTTGTGGATCCATTCTCCCCTAAGTGCTTAAGATTTTTACCTTTTAATATTTTTTCTGCTATATTACTGCAGTCTGAAGTTAGGCTTACCAGATGGTAGATGACAGGTTCACTCTTTCTCTTCCTTTACCCGTGTAATTTTTGAAGACCAGTAACATGCTCCTCTTTCTTTTCAGATACCTTAGAGCTCACTAATTCTCCAGGAACATTTTAAAATACTGTCAGTATTTTGGATAAGTTCATTAGTTAATTCCTTTTCTTCCCCCTGTTGCACATCATAAGGATATGCTCAGTTTCCCATCCTTAGTTTTCCCTCACACAACTTTCCTTATGACCTTCTCTCAACAATCCTAACTACAAGGTTGTTTTTCTTAATTGTACTTTATTTTTTCACAAAAATTACAATTTAGTACTTCTACTAATTTAGAATCATCACTCCTTTTGTTGTCTTCTTTTAGAATAACAAATCTCTTTTATTCTCCCTTCTTCCCCTTGTAATTAAAAGATCATTTAGAATCTATACACATCTAAGTAGTTGCTACATTGAAAAATGGAGGCACTATCATTTGCAGTGCTGTTATATGCTATAAATAAGGCAATTTTATATGTTTAATAACTTATCATGGGCATAAAATAAAAAAACGTGCTGAAATACATTTCAGGAAGAGTCAAAATCCACATATTAACCAGTTAATTTTTTTTTTTTCTCAAACTATTCCTATATTTCAACTATTTTTGAAGTAAAGTGTAAGGTCATTTCCCATTACGTCCCCTCAGTTGCCATCATAAGTAACAAGAAAGAACAAAACATTTCCTTCCTGGATTACTTTGCTAAATTCATACTTTAATCTTTTGGTAGATGATGTTTTTCAAACACACTCAGATGTCTGATTGTCAGCTTTATGTCCCAGGAAGTATTCCCAGCAATTCAGGTACAGTAAAGTATCTACCTCTAGCAAGTCTCTGTGTACTATATAACTTTTATAGTCATTATAAAAGTAATTTATTGAAAAAACTTAAACCTTTTCCAACTCAACTGACTTTTGATTTAAGCGTGTGTGCTCCTGGTTATGGTAATCAGGTGTGGTAGGTGCTTTTTTCAGAATTAGGTTTGCTGTTTATGTCACAAAGTTTAGAAGCTCTGAGAGTAACATCCTCTAAAACATAGCATACTCACAGAAGCAGAGATATCAGCTCATGTTTCACTGTTACAGTGCCTGGAATTGCACATAATACAAGATAGGAGAACTTTTCCCATTTTTAGATCACAATTTTTTCCCGTAGCTATTATTTCTACTTGCCTTCACTGGAGTGCAATACAGTACTGACTGTAGACTGGCTCTGGGGAAACAGCATGTAATAAAAAGGAGGAAGTAGCATTCCTTCCTTCCCTCCTTCCTTCCCTCCTTTCTTCCGTCCTTCCTTCCTTCTCTCTCTCTCTCATTCTCTCTCTTTCTCTCAATCTCTCTTTCTCTCTCTTCCTTTGCCTCTCTCTCCTCCTCTCTTTTTCTCCTTCTCTCTGGTCAACTGGCTGACTGGCTTCCTGACTACCTTTCCGTCTTTCTCTTTCTCTCTTTTTCTTTATTACTTCTTTTTCTTTCAGTTGCTCCCTTACTTTTGCTTTCTTTCTTGCTTGCTTGATATACATATGGCCTTGCTTAATTTTAAAAGTGACAGGACTATTTAATGACAGCAACAATCATGACCAAGAGAAAAGCTCCTTGCAGCAGTGCCTAGCTCTGGTTAGCACTGTGACAGTTAATCACAATATTTTTGAGCCAAACCATTGCAATGGCATTTGAACTTGCTTTTTGATCCAGAGAGGAGTATGCTGCCAGCTGTGGTCCCAGCTCTTCACTGACTGCATGGTGCAAGCTAAAGCACTCAACCTCACTGCAACCTCAAGGACAAGGAAAGAAAAAGCAGGGAGGCATCAGCAAATGAGGTACAGACCCTGCTGAACTCCTGAGAGGTCCATCTGCTGAATTCTGACATCTGAAGAGTCCTACAGCACTTTGGTGTTGCTCAATTAGTCTTTTGCTCAAACTCAGAATTAGCACACCCACGACCAGAGCTCAGCCAGAAACCAAGGTGGGGTAAGGACAGAGGCCAAATGCTACCCATAGAGAAAAACCCCATACAGTCCAGTTTTGTGAGGAACTTTTGCTCTCAGAGTATTTTGCAACACAGCCTCCATTGCCAAGAACAGTCCAAGTACCACAATGCTTACACACAACGTCCTTTCTGAGCGTAAGACTGAGTGACCAGAGAATGCTTGAGGGCTGACAAAAGCTTTTAGCATCTTTAGTTCTGTCTTAGGCTGTCACAGAGATTTCCTGATGTTTCCTTTGCAGAGTGATTTGATTATTCCAGGAGAGGACTCCTGGAGCAAGGGGTTCCGTATACCTGCAGGCTGAATCCACCAAGGTGACAAGTCATCTTTGAAAAGGCAAGTTTGCATGGAGATTTGAACATATTTCAAACTGATTTACTTCATTATTGTTCCGTTTCTCTCACTGGTGAACCGCTTGGACAATGGTTAGATTTATTTGAGTTTAAATAGGCATGAAAACAAATGGCAAGGCTGGAGGCAAAGATAGGTGCATCTGATCTACAAAACATGTAAGATTACATCTGGGAACTCATGAGCTGAGGTACTGTCAGGGAAAGGGCATAGGCAGCCTTTTCATATCCCTGGCCCCATACACACCTGCATGTAACATCAGACCATGTTAACACAGGAAAGAAGCCTTGTTTAATGTAGTGGTTGGTACCCTACTTCTTGTCAATAACCCTGAATTAAAGTGAAGAATGGCATGCAGTTTTTCCAAGAGGTGAGTTCACTGAGGTCAACCTTATACCAGTCTGATTGGGCATCGGACTCAGAGACATGCACGTTAGAACAGTCAAAAGTTCCCTGAAACACATTTTTTAGATTACCAAATAGGGTGTGTGATTTTCCCTGCCTCCATCTCTCAACTGTGGCCGTAGAAAATTATGCAGGAATTTCCCAGTGTAATAGCAGAAGCTCATGCATGGGAAGAATCTGTACCCAAGTGTTCACACACCACAAGACTTAGGTACCATTTTTGGTGATAAATTCAGAATTATACCATCAGTGTGAGACCAGGCACAGTAAGAAGCATGGACCCTGCAACACATTGTTATCATATTCACACTGTTGATTCTGATTCTCTGATAAAGTTAATTGACTGAGTCAGGGCAAATTTGCTCCACACCTGCTCTGGACAATGCAAGCTCAACCAGCTCTAATCAATCACTCCCCCCAGGAAACTGGCACAAACAGTGCTTGTTCAGCCGGTGCCAGCCACTGAACTTGATGGCACTGGTGCAGTCCCAAGGTAGGGCTATGGGATGTGCAAATGGCCCTAGGGGAACCACATCAGAATCTTACCCCAAGGCCCTTTATTGTTTTATCCTGTAAAATACACATTTCTCAAGCCTTTCTGTTAACTCTGCTAGTCTCAGTGCCATTCAGTCAATGCTCTGGTAGCATTTCCTTAATATAAAGTGTATTTTATTGGATTTGGGATCTGTCCATTATCGAATTGGTTCTAGGATGGACCAAGGGAGGATCTTTTCCTCAGGGGTCCATACTCAACATCCTCATCCAATGGCCTTCAGCAAGGAGAGATGGCTACATTTTGCTCTGTGAGTAGGGTGTTTGGGCCAGGAGTTCAAGGAACTGTGCCCTGCGTTTTCTGAATTTACTTGTCAAGAAATTCACCCTAGATAGGGCTTTTTTTAGGAATGGCCATTAGACGCACATCGAACCTACCTCATCCTTTATTTCTGAATATTTCTGATCCCTTTAACCTGTTTTTCTCTGCCCTCCTGTCTGTATACAAAGCATTCCATCCAAAATCCATGCCCCTTCTCAAAGGGAATATGTATTTAAAGGCTCTGGCACAAGCCTGTGGGAGCCTGTAGTTGTCCTGCACAGTGGTTCCCAGTGCATGGTACAAGGAGCAGCTGGATCAAAGCCCCGAGAGGAACAGAGCTCTGCCAGTCCCCTGAAACGTGGTTATGACATGGGATACGACAGCCTTGGCAAAGCTTGGACCTTGAGTCAGACAGAAAACTGGTTAAAATCTCCAGCAGAGCTGAAACTGTTCCCAAGGCAGCTGCAGAACTTTAAACTCTGTGTTTGCAGAGAGTGGGTGGTAGGAGAAAGGAAGGCAGACAGCAGCAAACCTTACAAATGACAGAGTTTGCTTTTGAAGCACTTAAATGTGTTACTGGCTTTTAGTTAGCAGAGAGAGGAGCCTGGAGCTTAGGACCCTTCTTTTGGAGTTAAGTCAGACTACACCACAAACTGAGCAGAAGAGGGATGTGCATCGAGCTCAAAGGTATTTTGATGAGAAGAACAGTAGCAGCAATAGCAGCTGCAAAAATTGTAATGCCCTAAATGGTCAACTCCTTAGCAGAACGTAAATAGACTGCAAAGTAAAATAAATCATAGGAAAGACCATTTAAGCATTTGAATCCTTTCAGTTCTATGTTTACACCCTGTAGCTACAGACCCTCATCCTATACTAAATGTGGGTTTGCTAAGTAGTTCCCTAAGCATTGTAGGATCGGGAGCTTCAACTGGGACCAGTAGGTACTCAAGGAGTTACTGTGGTTTGTGCTCTGTCTCATGATAACTTGCCTGTGTGCCCAGAAGTTCAATCAGAAAAAAAGGAGGACAACTGGTATTTTAGACTGGATTCTGACAAACCAACCTGGGCAGGGGCAGAAACAATGCTATCAGCCCTCTTGTCCTCACCCCTGCTCTGATGGGCACAGCAGTGGTGTGCTTGTCTCTGGGCTGGGCTCTGAAGGCTTTCACAAAGGAGTTCAGCTGTCCCAGTGCATTTAATTTCTTGAACATCTGTTCTCCGTCTGCTACAGGAAAGATGGTGGGCCAGATGGGAGATCCTAGTAGCTGCAGTCAGCCTGGGGGGCACCTACTACATCATTCTCAAAGATGATTTGAAAATGATAGATCACAGGACCCAAACAGCTTTCATATAAAAGACCTAATGTTACTATAAAAATAAATAAGGTGCCTTTTTTAAAAAAATTATTTGTTTTGTGAGGGAAAGATGTTAATACAGTAAGAGGAAAAAGTAAGAGATATGTTCACTAGAGATTCAGCAGGTAGACCACATTTCTAGGAAAAGGAAAATAAAAGGCAGATGGTGAGCCTGGGGTGTGCACACCGTTCAGTTGCTAGTACACACCCTGCCTCTGCTTTCAACCATTCCAGCCAGCTACTTCCAAAACAGTTTGGGAAGAGACAGGCTTGAGATGTGGGCCCACATGAACCTCATGAACTTCAGCAGGGTTCTTTTACCTGGATCAGGATAATCTGTAATATCAGTGCAGTCTGGAGAATGAAGGCATTGAAAGCAGCCCTGTGGAGAAGAAATTTGGGATCCTGGTGGATTAAAAACTGGACATGATCTGAAAGAACATCTGCAGCTCAGAAAGTCAGCGTTATCCTGGGCTGCATGACAAGAAGCGTGGCCAGCAGGTCGAGGGAGGTCATTCTTCCTCTCTACTCTGTTCTCATTAGATCCCACACAGAGTACTTGTCCAGTTCTGGGGTCCTTAGCAAAGGAAGTACATGGACCTGTTGGAGTGAGTCTAGAAAAGGGCCACTAAAATGGTCTAAGGGGAGGAACTCCTCCCCTATGAAGTGAAGCTGAGAGAGTTGAAGTTGTTCAGTCTGGAGAGGAGAAGGCTCTGGGGAGATGTTATTGCAAACTTTAATTACTTAATGAGGGCTCATTAGGAAGATGGAGTGACATGTTTTATCAAGGCCTGTAGTGACAGGACAGGGGACAAAGATTTTAAAGTGAAAGAGGGTAGATTTAGATTGGGCATAAGGAAAAGCTTTTTGTGAAGAGTGTGATGAGTCACTGAAACAGGTTGCCCACAGCAGTTGTCCAGTTGCCTCTGGAAGTGTTCAAGGTCAGATTCAATGAACTTTTCAGTAACCTGCTGTAATGAAATATGTCCCTGTCTGTGGCAGGAGGGATTGGACTAGATGGTCTTTAAAGGTCTCTTCTGATACAAATTAATCTGCGATTCTAAGAGTCTGAAAGAAGTTTATGCCAGTTCATGACCAAAGGGCAATATGGCCTGCAAACAGGTTTGTCTCCTTCATGCAAGCTAGCCCTCTTAGACCACCTTGGAAGGCTTTGTGTTTCCAGATGCCAGACCTGTCATAATGCTCTGTTTTTTCTTAGTGTGATGGTGCACACGCTGTGTGTGTTGCCTATACCACATCTCATATTATGTTAGGTATTGTAAAGTGGCAAAAGAAACAGAAACTATCAATGGTATCTTAGGGCTACCAGCTGCTTGGGTAGAACAGAGGCCAAATACTCTAGGCTCTGGGAAAAGTCAGTCTGTTGAAGGGGGGTTTGGCCTTAGCAGTGTGGGTATCCATCAGTCTATGCCACTTTGTCTTGGGGACTAGGGACTGCTCCCCACTCCCTTTACTCAGGAGTGCAGATATAGCCTAAAAGCTTGAACCTTCGTCACTGGAATCGTTTCAGATGACAAGTGAAGGTTGCACAATTTTCCCCAACTTGTTAAATGGTGAAGGAAAGTTTGTTCTACTGAACTGGTCAGACCAGACAGTATAGAGGGTCAGCAAATTTAGGGACAAACAGAGACTCAATATCATTTGCTTCAGCCCATGGATTTTTTTTTTCACCTTTCCAATCAATGACAGTCAGAGACTGACCATACCTCATTTACTGCCATCACTAAGGAGGATCTGGCAGCTTCTACTTTGAGATTAGAGAAATTTTTCTTTCAGCTTCAAATCAGAGATGCTGCAGTATGAATACAAACCTGACTGAAATTTGGTAGTTAATAGAAATGACGTGTAACAAAGTCTAGTGCTAGATCGTGTTTATGCTGTGTTGTGAGGAAAACAGAAATCAATCCAATTTCAAATGAAAGGTGGACAACAGCTGCCAGAACTGCTGCTGGAATGAAACCCTGGAAGAAAAAAGGAAGGATATTAGCATAGGGTAGTCAGAACAGCTATTTACAAAAAATTATTGTCAGCTGAAGGAAGGGACCAGAATAGGCAGGATTTTATTTCACAATATTCACAATTGTTAATTCACAATTTTACAGAGTTTTATTTCAGCCTATAATTGTGATTCTTCAGCAGTTACAGAAAAAGTTTTATAGAAAATAAAATAAAATAAAAAACCCCAAACAACAGAAGAAATTGTTTTGGAACAGGAAAATCCAAGAGAAATATGAAAGAGTTTTTTTAATGGCTGCAAAGAAATTGTGAATATTTGAACAGTTAAGGATTTTGTACAAAACATACAGACCAATTAAAGTGAAAGAACATAAAGACTATCCCCATAGGTGACAGAGCTTGTGCAGATTTATCCCTTAGGATCAAATAACACAGATTATTCACTGAAGTGTTTGAGAAACCTTCCTGTCCTCCTTGTTATCACATCCCTGAGATAGCCTTGCTAATAAACAGGAGGTTTTGGTGTTTCAGGTAATTTTTGATGGTTTATCTGGAACAGCAGGCAGAGTTTAGAGTCACAGTCTCAGCTATGTGATTACGGATTTAGCCATTTCCAGTAAAGTGCAGGCTTAGGTGAGCACTCTTTAGTTCTCATTTTCTTCATTCCATTTGTTGGAAACTATGACTCAAATAATAACATGCCTATTGAAAAAGAAAGGGCTACAGAGTCAACTTCTGACTGTTTAGAACTTCTGTTACAGAACAGTGAAGATGAAACAGGGTTAACATGACCTTAGATTTTGCTTACAGGAACAACACAAAAAATCTGCTATAAACTGAGACAGACTGATACTTGCAAAAATAAAAGAGGGAGGTAAGGCAAAACCAGAACACCCTGGGAGCTGCCACCACTTGATAAAAACAGTCTGCGTGCATGTGAGGATATCGGTTGTGTCATGAGAGATAGCCTGGTGGTCATAGGAGGTTGTAAATCCAGATGGACACATGCTCTGCCAAGAGGAGAGCAGACAAGAGGCATTAAGTCAATTGTTTTGCACAAGACATTTTCAGGCAACGACCAGCAGGTAGAGTTGACCGAGTCCCAAAATACAGCACAGTCAGGAAAAGGCTGTGTCAGGGTAGACCCAGAGGTCCAAATGACAAATATGCAACTCTAATTCAGCATCAGTTCTGTTGCTTAAGCTAATAGTTCATTTGCAAGTATTTGAAGGTCTTTGCTGTGTTAAGAGAGAAGAATGATGAAGATAGTGATGATGTGTGCCTGCTAAGGGAAGGTGTGGGGAAGTGTGTTGTAGATGGTGCTGGCACATGCCTTTTGGAAACAACTGTTGGGTTGTGCTCCTGTAGCGCTGTACCGATCCGCTCACGCACAGGCAGTGCATGGAACAGACCTCTGTTGGGCTCCTTGGCTCTTAATGAGTCTAAACAACAGCTGTTCTCTCTTTCTTTGGGCCAAAGTCAAATGCTGAAGCATAAAACATGTGGGTTACAGTGCCATGGAGGGAGTGTGCAATTCATCCTCCTGTAGCTGTGGCAGGCATGTGTACTTGTGTGAGCAGCATTTACATGTACACGACAGTCTTGGGGAGGGCAGGAGAGTCACAAAGTGCAGATTACATTTAAAAAGCCCAAAGGAACCACTGCGAACATCTAATTGAACCTCCTGTGCAATGCATAAGACTGCAGTAAACTAATTTGTTTAAACTAGATCATGCCTGTGGAAAAGAAAAACCTTAATGTTTCTATTTTCTATGTAATGCAGCATGACCTTAGAGAAATTGATTCAATGATAGCTGTTCTCACTGTTTAAAACATATAACTTTCTCCTGGTTTGAATCTGGCTAGTTCCAACTCCTTGGCACTGCATTGCTGTACCTCCCTTGGCTAGACTGAAGATCACTCTTACTAATGTAACTGAGCTGTCAACTTCACACTTGTTAAAGTCAAACCCTTCAGTTCATCATACTAAAACACCCCTCGGGGACTCTTCTGGTTAATTTCTGAACCCTTTCTATATTGTCACCTGCCGTCCTGAGGAGTGGGCAGCAGAACTGGACATCATGTCCCTACTGCACTCATTCAGGGGGTCAGTGGTTGATTGGCTGCTTGAATGCTGAGCCTGAATACCAGGCTCTTTCCCCCTGCTTGATATTCCCTGTTTATGTTTTCAAAGATTTCAGGAGACTGATAATTAAATTAGAACAGCGTTTAGCTCATTAGCCATTTTTTTCTTTAATTAAACCATCCCTCTTTCTTTGTTAAGCTGACAAAGTTAAAATCCAATCAGTAGTTCTGTTTAAGATGATGTGGGCATGATATTACCCCAATTTTAGTAATCCCGAACTTTTCCAGTATTTTACATACTATAGAATGTAGTAAGCTTCTTTGTCAACTCTTCTGAAATTCTTGTATACAAAATGTCTTGCAAAGTAACCCTCATCTACATTTTGTCAGAGAATTCATATTCATTTAAATGCACCTACTGTATCTTCAAAGATTTGCATGTGCACTTCAAATATGCTAGAAGTTATATATAAATATGCATTGCAGACCAGAGAACTGGTGTTCAGCTACTACAGATTTTAAAAGCAGAAAACGCCATTATCATAATTTTATCTATGCCAGTCTATGAGGATTCAAGAGCAGGTTCAGTGCAAGAAGCAAAGAGAAGCAGCTTGACATTGATTACTGAAGCTGTACACTTTGATCTAACTTTTGTCTGACTTTAGCAGCAGCTTTCTTTTTCTGTACTTGTTAGAAATAACATCTAATTCCTGTGTGATCTGGAGCAACTTTTTCAAGCTCACATTTTTCACTTGATTCAGAGGCTTCAGCTGATGAGAATGTGTCAGAGTAACTGAAAAATTTCATCAGTCTAATTACCTCACCACTGACATTTTACACAAGTTCTAAATGCAGTGCATTCAGTGTCTCTTGCTACCTACTGGAACTTGCAAATCAGAGAATGGCTGAAGTTGAAAGGGACCTCTAGAGGTCACTGGGTTCAAACACCATGCAGTGTCTGTTACAGGAGGTTGCCTAGGACCATTTGCAGTTGCCTTCTGAGTAGCCTCCCAGAGGGAGACTCCACAACCTCTCTGGGCAAGCTATTTCAGTGTTCAACCAGCCTCACATGTGACAAATGTGTGGGTGTTTTTTGTGTTCAGATGGAATTTCCCTGTTTTAGTTTATGACCATTGCCTCTTCACCTGTCTATGGCTACTGCTGAGAGGAGTGGCTCCTTCTTTGGTTTTTTTCCATCAGATTTTTTCCACATGTTGGTAAGATCCTCCCTGAGCCTCCTCTTCTTGAGGCTGAGCAATGCTATCTCTTTCAGCCTCTCCTCATATAAGAGATGCTCTATACTCTTAATAATCTTTATGGCCCTGCACTGGATTCACTCTAGTGTTCATCTCTCTCATATTGGTGGACCTGGATCTGGACACATTGCCACACATATGCCTTATCAGTGCTCTGTGGCGGAGAAAGATCATCTCCCTCAAGCCACTGGCAACACTCTTCCTAGTACAGTCCAAGACAGTATTGTCTTTTTTTTGCTGCACTGATAGCTCATAATCAGCTTGCTGTCCATAGACCTTCTCTGCAGAGCTGCTTTCCTGATGGTTGTCTCCAGCATGTTCTGGTGCCTGGGGTTCTTCCTCCCCAGATACTAGAATTGGCGTTTCTCTTTGTTGAACTTCAGGAAGTTTCTCTCTGCCCAGTTCTCCAGGTTCCTCTGAATGATAGCACTGTGGCGTATGAGACACAGTTTTGTACAGTCTGTGAACTTGCTGAATGCAGTCTGTCCCAGTGCCCAGGTCAGTAATGAGGCTCAGTGGTATTGGCACCAATGTGGTATACTCTGTGGTATGCCTGGTATACCACTACTAATTTGACCACAAATGTAATTTATGTTGCTGATCACAACTCTCTGGACCCAATTGTTCCCTCGGTTTCCAATTCATCTCACTTTCCACTTACATAAGTTTTACTTTGTCAGCTTGTCTGTGATGTGAGACAGTGTCAAAAGCCTTATTAAAGTCAAGGTAAACAATATCAACTTTTCTCCCCTCATCCACCAAGTCAGCCATCTCATTGTAGAAGGTCACCACACTGGTTAAACATGATTTCCTTTTCATAAATCTATGCTTACTACTCCCAGTAGAGTAGTTTAAAAGGGTTTCCAGGCAGATTTTCATCATCACCTTTACAGTCGGTGACTGGGGTGAGGTTAGCCAGCCTGTAGTTCACCAGCTTGTTGTTGTTGCCTTTCTTGATGACAGGAGTGACATTTTCTTGCTTCCATTCTTCAGGAACTTCACCCAGTTGCCAAGACATTGCAATGATAATCAAAAGTGACCTCGGGATGAAATTAGATGGTTCTTCAAGGACTGCTTGTATATGTTTAATTTGTCTAAGTGTTCCCTAACCTGTTCCTCCTCCATCGAGTACTCCTTGCTCTGTGTTTTCACTCTTGTAGAATGAGCCTGGAGTTCTTGAAGACCAGTCTTACTGATAAAGACTGAGCCAAAGGCAGTATTGATTACCTTACCCTTTTTTGTGTCCTTTGTCACCATGTGCCCTGTAGCAGATACCAATGGTGCCAATATTGTTCTGACTGCTAAACTGGGCCCATAAGCTCTCAGAGAGCTCAGACCTGTCCCAAGGCTAAGCTCCATGCACTTCACATGCATTTCCACTTAAAGAGTAACTCCTTCTCCCTATCTTCCTGGTCTGTCCATCTGAAGAGCCTGTATCAGGGCTTTGCAGGCCTCTGACCTTGTGTCCCATCCCACCATGTCTACATGTTCCCAAAGGTCATGGCCCTCTAACTACACACAGACTGCTAACTCTCCCTGCTTGTTATGCCTCTGTCTACTTGACAGAACACATTTCTTACTAACAGAGATCTTTCCCTGGCTTGTAGAGCTCTAGTATCTTCTTAGAGAAACCATATTGAACTGTGTTATTTTCTCATTATAAGACATGTTTCCCAGACAGTGAATTATACCTATTCTCTGGACTTTTTTTCAGTCTGTATTCTAATCAGTATCCTCTTCCAAGTATAGATCTCAGTGCTGAGTGCAGTCATCCAGATATGGTCTCCCTAATCCTGCTTACTGTGTGAATAATATTTCTCTTACTATTCCCACTATACTTCTCTGGTTATTATTCCAAGGACTTGAAATTTATGAGTGATGAAGATGAGAAACAAACAATGCACATTAGAGAGAACATGTGCTTTTTTTTGTTCAGTGATCCCTCTTCAACTCTAAATCTCAAAAAACTTTAAAAGATTGCAAGTGCTCCATTTAAGTGCTGGGACAATCCCTCATTTGCTCAGTGCAATCTGGAGAGACATCAGCCAGCCTATGTATAAACTTCTGAAGCCTAGCCTATGAAGGCTATTGTGAAAAAGAGATGTCCTTCTAGTGAAGTGAGAAGGAGGCCCTTTGTGTTTTATGAGGGCAAATCCTTCTGTGAAAAGTTATGAGATACAAATTTAAAGGACTGCCAAGTTTTCTGTCTACCTTGCAGAATAATTTATCCCTACACATATACAAGTTAAAATTAAATAATAATGGCTAGATCTTAACTCAGTGTTGATGCTAAAATAGAACACAGAATGACAGAATAACTCAGGTTTGCAGTCCAAACTTCTTCTTAAGCTCTGGAATCACACACATACAAAAGGATCCCTCTTCTTGGGAACTTCCTTGTAGGTATTGAAAGGCTGCTATGAAATGCCCTCTTCTACAGGCTGAACAAGCACGGGGCCCTTGACTACTCTTCACAGGACAATCACTCCAGCTGCTGACCATGTTTCTGGCCTTCTGCTGATTTCACTCAGTTTGGTCAATTAAATGCTGGGCAAAGGAGGATAATCACTCCCCTTGGTATATTAACCTTGCTGCTGTTGATACAGTTCTGGATGCTGTTGACCCTTTTGTCTGCCAGATTCATGATCAGCTCGCTATCTATGAAAATCCCATTGTCCTTTCCAGCTCCCCCAACCAGTGCATCTCCAGTCTGTATCCCTTCAGTGGGATCTTCCTTCCCAGGTGCAGAGCTTGGCATTTGTCCTTATTGAATTGCATTAAGCTCTTGTTGGCCTATTCCTCTAGCCTGTCTAGGTCCCTTTGGGTGCTGGCATGCTCTCAGGCATATGGACAGGCACCAGTTTAGTGGCATCTGCAAACAAGATGCGAGTGTACTAAGTTACTTCCTCCAGGCCATTGATAAAGTTGTTAAACAGGACAGGTTTTGTACAGATCCTGCAGTATTTAGCTTGTAACTGGCTCCCAGGTGGAGTTCAACTGATTAACCAGCCCAACCATTGACCATCTTTTCACGCATATACATGTCTACTGTCCAGACCAAAACATTCTAACTTGGATATTAGAATATTGCAGGAGGCAGTTTCAAAAAGCTTTGCTAAAACAGAGATAAATGACATCCACTGCTCTCACACTGATCACTACCCCAGTCATTTCATTGTAAAAGACAATCAACTCTGTTGGGTATAAGGACTTTGGTAAATTCATGCTGATTCTTCCCAAATATTTTCTTCATGTGCCCAGAGATGTGTTCCAAGATGATTTGTTCCACTGTTTTGTCAAAAAACGGAAGTACAGCTGACCAGCCTGTAGTTTCCTGGATGACCATTTTGGCTTTTTCAGAAGATGAGTGCAACACTTGACTTTCTCCACAAGTCATGGAACCCTTTCAGTTGCCACAATTTTAGTAAAAATGATAGTCACCTAGCAAGGATATTAACCAGGTCTCTCAGCACTCTTGGATGAAGCTTGATCAGTTCCATGGGCCTGTATGTTCAAACAGTTATAAATAATCCCTGACTGAATCCTCAACCATTGCTGGTAGTTCTCCTTCTCAAACTTCCTAAGCAAAGAGGCTTGGAAGACTTTGTTTGTTGGGGGAGGCTGAAGCTGCCCCTTGTGTGTGTCCACTGACACAAGATCACCTACTTCATTCAGAAATGGACTCATGTTTTCTTCATTCAGCCTTTTACTACACAATGGTAGGAGATCTTCTTGTTGCCTTGACATCCCTTTGCAAGGCCAAATTTAGGAGAGCTTTGGCTTTCCTAACATCATCCCCACGTGTCCAGGGAATGTTTATACATTTCTCCTTTGTAGTCTGTCCTAGATTCCAACTCTTATATGCTGCCTTTTTGCTTTGGAGCTCTGTCATGTATTTCCTGTTTAGCCAAGCCTGTATCCTAATACATCTACCTTTTTTTCTTTATTTTTTTTTTTTCCCCAAGTATTGGCATGAAGCATTGTTCTCAGAGGATTCTGTTCTTAAAAGACCCACTAGCTTTCATGAGCTACTTTAGCATTCGGAGCTGCCTCCCATGGGATCTTACCTGAAAGATGCCTGAATAAATCGAACCCTGCTCTCCTGAAGAGCAGTCTTTACACTGCTATTCATTTCCTCAATGAGTGTAAATTCCTATAGAGATTTACCAAAATAATGTACACTTAAAATATTTTAGGGGAAAAAAAGGGCAATATTCAGTAATTGCTTAAAGAAGTAATTTTAGTTTTTGGACTACAAGCTTATATTAAGTTTGTGTTTATGCCAAAGTAGAAATTCTTTAAGATCAACCCAAGACTAATAATAAAATGCCTTTTGCAAACGAGGGACAAAAAGTGATCCAGTTTTCCATCTATGATGCTTTAGGTAAAAAAGGGATCATTCATCCTTCTCACTTTGAGGTCATTACATGGGACATGTGATTTCTTGCAGTGAATGTCTAGCATCTCTTGGCAGGTGGCAATGACTTTCCATAGGCAGTGCAGATGGACCACTTCATTTTAAATGGAGAAGAGTTTGGGCATATAGATTAGAAATATACTATTCCATTTGCTTTCAGGGTCATTAAATGGACATGATTTATTTTATTTACTGTCACAGATATAGCACATTTGACACTAGTAAAAGTTATTTTTGCATACTTATGTCATTTTAATTATTAAGCTCTGTATATGTCTTTAAATAAGGTCTTCCAATATATATTAGATTAAATACAGGCCTTTCCATGTATTTTCTGACTTTCTATGCTGGTGACCATGGTATCTGCTCTGCAAAGGGGCTAAATTTCATTCACACTTGTAGAGAAGATAAAAGGAAATTAGACTGGAGGAAGAAAAGTTAGGGGTTTGGTTTTATCTTTCTTTTTTTTTTCTTAAATAAATTTAATTGCATAAGCTCTTCATTCTAAGCTGGTCGTTTGAAGCCAGCTCGTAAAATAGTGGGGAGCAGTTTTCTGTAGTGTTAACTCAGAGCAAATGAACATAAAGTAAAATTTGCAAGTCTCCAACTGACACTGTGTTTTGCTTATTTATTAGAGCAGTGTCAGGATACTGCAAAGGCCTGTGCTGTATATGTTGTATGAATAAACAACATTTTTTCTCTCTTAAAAATCTACCAACCTCACAGTTTTTAAAAACACTAAAATTATTTAATATATAAATTATTTTTATTAAAGTATTAGAAGCTGAAAAAATCAAAGGAATAAATATTCACTAAGTAGGGGTCATCCCTGTGCCTCAGAGAGGCATGAATTTTATAACCACATATAAACAATTACAAAGTGCACTATGCTTTAGAAAAAAACCCAAAAATAGTAAACGATTCTTTTAAATTGGCAAAAGCTTGTTAAATTAAAAACAAATTGTCAAAAGCTTGTTAAATTAAAAACAAATTTAAATCTTATTCTGACCACTATTCTTGTTTTGAAGTCTTGAGGTTCCTGGAATTTACAGGTTTAATTTTTGTATCTTTTATTTCCTTTTTTGGAAGTGAACAGTTGACAGTCTGCTTTATATGCAGCATGCATAGCACATAAATAGCATTCAAATTAAATTCTACACCAGCTGTACATATCCCATACATGTGGTTTGCGAATGTTGCTGACTGCAAATGGTGCATATTTTGATTTTCAGTTGATATCTAAAACTGTGAATTATCTTCTGAATATGTAGTGTTTTGCTTTCAATCCCTAGATTACATTTATATCAAGCAAAATAAATACAACTGTCTGATAATCACAACCTGGTTTTCTTCAACTTAGGTAAAGATTAATTCCCAGCAAACTGACCCCCAGACTTGTATTCTTCAAGGCAACAGTCCCATTTCAGATCTGAAAGGGAAGTTTGAAATGAAAAGTAGCCACAGAGGAGAAAATCCAGCATGCTACTACACACTGCTCCCCGTTAACCTGAAGTCTCCTGAATGTGGGGCTGCTTTTACTTCATTAAGTCTCGGTGTGCCTTTAATGTAGTAAGATTTGGTACTCAGCTATCAGCTCTTTCAGGCATGTTCACACTGCATGACATTTATATAACATTGACTCACAGAAACCTCTTCCAGCATCCACTAGGCCCAGTATAAAACCTGTGAGGATTTTTTTGGATGTGGCCTGTGTCTGGTTCTTCCAATATCCTGGTCAGGAATATGGCAGGGAGCCATCAAAGGGAGGAGAAGTAGCCAGATGGCACCAGTACACTGTTGCTTTGGCATTTTTTTCTGGCCAGCTGACGGGCGCGATCTCTAAGGAGGATTTTTGTTTGTTTGTTCATTTGTTTTGTATCTTTTCTTTCAGGTAGTCTGTGGACCTGAGTTAAGCTCACTGGTAGCTTGATCACCTTACACATTTTCCACTTGTGCTTTTCTCTTTTTTATTTGTTGTACACAGTGTTGGGGGAAATTTACTTTGGTATACTAAAATCTTGCCCTGATTTCATATTCATTTTTCATACAAAAGCCTTGTTGGCTCTAAGGAGTGCCATATGCTTGAAAGACATGCAACACTGATATTTTTTTTTTCTATCAGCATGTCTATGAACATTGTAAAAATTCAAGACAAACCTCAAAGGGAGCTAAGACTTATATAGATATTTACGTTCACAAACCTCAGAGGGAGATAAGACCCATATAGATACCCTCCAGAAAGATTTTATTTTAAATCCTGTCTGAGTTTTTGAAAATACCCTCTTTCACTGTCTGTATCTCAGACATTGGCATCTTTTTTAACAAGTTGAAGGGGTTCAGGGTGCACCTTCCTAAGGGTGGACGTAGATGTGAGATTTGTCTCTTCATCCTCTGATCTGGCCAGACATGAGCCATTTCTGGTCTATATAACTGTGTTAACATTGCTCTGTGCTCAAGTCAGTAAGGCCTGGTGACAGGCTGTGTATATTACCGGTTTGTGTCTAAACAGCTTCGAGACTAGAGCTGGCTTGTATCCAGCCTTCTGAGAGCACCGACCAAGCAGCCTGCATGTATCTGCACCTGTCCACGTGGATGCATTATAAATCGTATATGATGCAATATAATTCGCTGTTTATAAATGACATATTGTGACACCGCCTCCTTGAAATGCATTTTTTTTTCCACCTAAGCCTTTCAGCAATAATCCAACACAGAAACAACATGGCTAAGAGAATAAGTGCATCACTGGGAGTTACCACTTCTCCTTTGTGTTTGAACCCTATGATCTGCCTAATTGAGAGATTGATCTTGATTAGTTGCGAGCACCCATGGTTCCTTCTGATGGGAGCATATGGTATTGTACTGTATGTGCTTTGAGCCAGGGAACAGATCTCTCACTACCCCTTTTACACATAGGGCTGACATTACTAGGAAGACAGGCAGCAATAGTATAATGCCTTCCAGCAACCGTGAAAACTGTCTGCACGATTCAGATGCTTTCCTGCTTACTGATAATTTAGTCCTAATAGTACCTTAAAAAGTGGTTTGTCAGCCTCCCAAACATGAACACTGTGGGGTCATCTGTCTGTTTGCACCTTTACAGGTGATGATGTTCCTTCTGCTTTAGTATAACAACACTGAACGAATGACTTCAATGTAAAATGCAATTGTCAAAACATTCAACTGAAGTTGCTTTTGGCCAATATCATTTCAACACGTCAGTTGTGTTCTTAAAAATTCTCTTTGACTAAGGTGGTTGATACTCTGTGGGATGGAGAAGATAGGAAGCAGCTGCATTTGTGGTCTGCAGATGTTCAAGTCAGGAAACTGCTAACTACCTTTAATTGATCAGCTCACCAAAGTGGGGGAGTGAGTGTTCACATCTGTGGCCCATTCTTACAACATGTTTCCTCCTCACTAATTCTTGCTACTGTCTGGAAGCTTTCCAGACTGCTGCTAGTGATAGAAGACAATTCTTCCATAAAGCAGCAGGCATTTCCATCTCTCGAAGGACTTTAAACAACTAAGTAGATGTGTTTTCTGTTATAATAACTAGTTAAAGTAAATAAACCGTACTTAGGGAGGATTTTAATTAAGTTTTAAGGTTTGCTACTCCTGTAGCATCTCTAAGCCTTGGTGCTTTTCTAGCTATGCTGAAAATCAAGTAGGGTTATAAGTCTTGCAAGAAGTGAAATAAAATTATGTAATAGATGACCTAAGTCACAGGCAAGATGACCTAAGTCACAGGCAAGAAAAAGCAAAACAAGGCATGTTTAGTCTGCAGGGCCAAATGCAAAAGATGTTTCTCCATCTCATTATTCAGTAATGAAGCTGCAAATGCTTTCCTAAACCCATGTGGTTCTGTGCATACCTCTGCCTCCAGGTAGCAGAGAGAAGAGCCCTGAGCGACCTCTTTCTAGGGGTTTCCATGCATCCCATTCAGATTTAAATTTTCTTTCTCTCTTTACCCCTAGGGCTTCCTAATCCCTAGCTGCACCAGAGAGGAGTGCTGAAGCTTCACTCCCAGCAGACCAGGGCTGCCTCTGCCGTGGAAATGCTAATGTCCCCTGGGCATGGCTGGTGGTGACCAGGACCAACCCAGCTGCTAAACTGGAAGTTGGCTAATCCCTAAACAGATTGTTTGCCACGGCTCAGGCTAAATACGGTTCAAATCCCAAACTCGTCCCATATTCTGCATCTCTAAGCGTTCTTTAAGCCCTCATAGTTTGGAAAGGTTCATATAAAACACAACTGCCTTCGACTGGGTGAAAATGTGACTGTTCCTAACCTTGATACTGACACTTTCTATGATAAATGTGGTGATAATCATCCTAGAAAGGTAAAGATGGATTTAGAAATCAGAATCTATTTTGTGAATATGAGAGGTGAAATGTTCAATCGTATTAATATGTAACAAATAATAGAATTCCCTGTAATAGGATGTTGAGGAGACTAGGAACTTAAATAGGACTGGATGTTTATAGAAGTAATAATATCCAGACTTATAAATAGTTAGAAAAACAACATTTATTGTGAATTTGAACCTTTTTCTTGGAGACTTTCTGTCACTTGGTAAAGTTAAATTTTGTTTCTTTATATTGCATTCACATCTGGAAACAAAGTTTTATGTATATCTGAAATTTAGCAGCCTTGAAAGATCTCTGCCTAGTGTAACTGCATAAAAGTGCATTGGAATCAGCATGGAGAAAGTTTACTGTTGTGTTCTTTCAATATGTTTGTTTCCTTTTTCTGGACATCAAGGTGATGAACTAGGGTACAGCACAGAAAAAGATTACAAAATCGTGTAATCTATGGTACAAAATTTAAACCTTATTTATTTATCTCAAGTGTGGATATTTTTCAGCTGGGAGCACAAGTTTCTGTTAAATTTTGAATTACTATAAAAAGAGGAAATACTGTATTCCTTGTTTTCTATCAGGAAGGTATGAAACTAGCATTTGAACAAGAAAAGGGAGAAGAATTACTTTTTTCTTCAAAAGTGTGACACTGTTAAACATGAAATATGAGTCTAAAGTCTCATCTATCTGAAAGGAGCTAATGAGAAACTGCTAGAAGTATCTGTCACAAGAATCTTTATCTGAGGATAAAGATTCTGCTGGGGCTCCACATTAGGTATGGAGAGTTTGTCTCTGAGGGGTAGAGCTGACTTGTCACTGTGCATACAGCTGATGCAGAATGTGAGAGCTCATGCCAATTTGACATGCAAAGGCAAGCAGAAGGATGTGGAAAAAACCCACATCTTTTGGCAAAAGCTTGACTAAGCCATGCCTTTGCTACTGCTGAAAAATAGTCCAGGACAGGCTTTTGGCAGTGAGGCCAAACAACATGGTACGTTCATTTCCACATGCCTAAATTCTTGTCCCCCTTGAAACAGGGGGTGGCTGTATCCAATCCCCCACCTGGGCATGTGCCCTGGCAAGGGTTGTGCTCTGAGCCATACCCAGGGCAGCACAGGCGGCTGCTGCTGCTTGGCACGGACCAAAACTGCACCAGGGAGTGTGCTGACATAGTGCGTGATCATGGTCTTGAGCCTTCACCCTGAGACTGGCTTTATTTATTAGTACAGACACTGCCTGAGAGAGCATGATGGAGCTCTTAAGCATGTGTTTCTTGAGCATGTTCTCCTCCAGTGTTAACATTCTGACCACTGACCTCACTTCTTATGTCTTCTTTATGTGTCTCCTCCACTTTTAGTTTGTCTTTTAACCAAAATAAATCGTGCTGGGGACATTTCTGGGGGCAATTATTATCTGCATTGAGGAAGTGGGGCATTGGACCAGCAGCTACTGCTCCATGCCTTGTTCGGTCTCCAAGGATTCATTGAGCTTTCTGCCTGGGAGCCTCCAATTTTGCAGTTCAAGGTCTAAGGCTGCTTCTGTCTATATATATAAATAGGTTGTATATGTGATCGATCGGCTGGCTGGCTGTTTGACTGACCAACTGTGTCTGCTCACAGCAAGAGGAGGGTTTGTACCCAGGATGCTGCTTGATCTTCTTTGTTACTTATTCCACTTCACTGAAAATATTGGATAAATGCTGTCAAATTTTCCCAGGTAATCTACTAACAACATTATGTGCTGAAAAACATCGTAGAACTCAGATATTCTGAATGTTCTGCATATTTCTATATTCTGTGTTGAAGTAATCTTTCATTCTTTTGTTAATACTGATGAGAACTGCAACTATTTCCTGTGCATATGATAAGTGATGTTCATGAGAAAATGTCTTTTCCTTGAATGCAATGTGTACAAGAGGTGCCTAAATATACTGGTGTGAATTGGACACATTGAGCAGTAAAATTTTTGCAGCACTTGACATCCTTGGAGTATGGGGGTTTTTTTCTCCTTCTGAAAGCAGAGGATTCATGTGTGATTTCCTTTCTGAACAGTAGTTCCTCATTATTTTTTAGTTTCACTTTGGACATATACAGTTTGACTGCCCACTACCTGCAACTGCATAATTCCACAGGATTCAGATTTTAGAGTTCTAAGTGAAGAGTTGATCTATAAATCTGGCCAAGAAGTCTCCAGAAGGTCAGTGTGGAATAAATAGCAACAGTGTAATGTTCTCCCTTTGTTTCATTATTAGTAGATGGCCTGATTCTGCACTTTCAGTGAGACTAACTTGGCATTGACATAATTCAGAAGCAGTTCAGTTTTTATGGACTGATGATAAAGTTGGACTGATACCAATGTCAGGCTTAAAGATGGACATAAGAAGCACAAGCCAAGAGTTATATACTAGTTTTTTGATTTCCCCATAATGTGATCCCACTCTGCCCTTGCTCAGAGTCAACTATAATCCACTTAAGAGAATTAGCCAGAGACTATATATTGTCTCATGTCTCTGGCTTGGTGGTTGGGGTTTAGTGTTGTGTCATGTATTGTCACAAGGTTTGGCATCACCTTGGAGAGCAGAGGGCAAAAGATGCCCTTCTTTTTGTGCCTGCGTGGCACCACCCCTGTGACACTGGGCTGCTTCAGCAAGGAGTGGTTTTATGCAGTTGGAAACTGCAGCCACTAAAATAGTCAGGAAGGTTAAAAAGAAGCAAGAGTGGGCAAAAGCATTTAATGTGTGATAAAGTAAGTGATTTTATAACTGATTTTATTACTTAAAGTTCAAACATTATTTTCACTAGTCTTTGTCTGGTGTAAATGAAGATGAAAGAAGTTGGACAGGGAGAGACTTGAGTACTGCAGGATGCTTCAGGGATCACGTCTTTAAGGGTTATTAAACACAATTTGTTTTTGTCAGATTTCAATTTGTCTGTGTTTTAGCAAATCCTAGAAACTTGAGCTCTGACATTTTGTATATCCCTATTAATTATTCATTCCTGAGAATCTGTACTTGTTTGACCTTAAGAATTATTGCCTGTTTACATTGAAGAGGACCCAGTAAGACTGCTCATACATCGTCCTTCATAAAAAAAAAAATCAAAAAAAAAATCATAGTCTTTCTCCCTGTGTAAATGAGGAAATAAAACAACCTGGGCTGGGTCAATGGTTTTAATACTGGTGGGAAAGTTTTAACATGCTGCAGAGGCAGCATCTAAGAAATCTGCTGAGATAGCTGGATCTACAGTTCTAGGTTAAACTTAGGGATACAGGACCACACTTCATCAACACTATCTGGGATGAGCTGACCCTTGTGCAGGGTGCCACCAGAGGACTCATGCATCACTTATGTCTGACAAAGCATCCTAAGTGGGACTTTGGTGGTGTACAAGGGTAATGTGGATATTTCTCATAGGAGCTAAGTTTTAACCATTATGGGAAAGATTTATGCAGTCTTCCTCTTTGTTTACACTTCATTTTGTATTGAGACAAATTTCCACTGAACTGAACCTGATATTGAGTGTGTTGCACAAACCCCGCTAACTTGAGCAGTTCCAGGGCAGAGCTGGCTGCAGATTTCCAGTTAAAACAAGATTTTGCTGGAAAAATCTCACCTCCATGAAGCATCTCATGGAAACAATTTGCTTTCAGTGATGTCAGTGGGTTTTGCTCAGACTGTGTGGAAGCCTGAACTAACTGAATATTTGTGGCAGCATTATGCGTTAGATTGCCATGGAACTGACAAGCCCAGGGCTTTCAGGTTTTGTGACATTAGGGCAGCTCCATCAGCTGCAGGCTGAAAGGCTACAGAGCACAATTTAAAGGTCCCATCCTACACCCTGATGTTCGTGAATGAGATCCTGGAAAACCAGTAAAATATCCTGCTTGAATATAGTCATTCCCACAGCATCTGCTAGGGGTCCATTTCATGGGATATTCCTTCCTATGCTCTAAAAGAAGATCATAGTTTTCAAGCCCAAACAGTCTGAAATCTTAAGTTTTCGGCATCTAAGATACTGACCCATTATTTTTTCTCTTTTTTTTACTTCATTTACCATAAACCTTACTTTTCTTTTTTCCCATGGCTTCTCTCCAGCCAAGCTGCAGCTATGAAAGCATTCTTCTTTGATTGTCACCCTGAGTTTTTCTCTTTTAGTCCTTGAAAAATTCCTCTTCCTAATACAAGTTACTCACTGTTCTTTTAATACATTCTGATTAAATCCTGGTTCCTTCTCTCAGCCTGTGGATATTCACAAGAGTCACCATCCCACAAAAGAAAACACTAGATGCATTGGTCCCTCTTGTGGCTGCCATATGTTAGAAAGGTATATATTTTTACAAAGTTCAGAATGAGAAAAAAACTTCACATGAAGACTTGGCTGCTGCTTAGATTGATGGTAAACATGTGATAACAGACTGACCTAAGGTACTTCGAAACTAGCTGACTTTCTTATGCAAAAACAAACAAACAAACAAACCAACAACCAACCAACCAACCAAAAAAACCCCCAAACCCCCCCGTGCCCACGGCATCAGCTTTTCAAGGCAGAAGAGGGTAGGTGATAATCTTTTGTGCACAAGACTGCAACTCCTTCCTGATTGAATTAAGGACTCAGAAGTCCTTCTGAGCTGAAAGATGTGGGGAAGAGGAAGGACTGAAACCAGTTGGTCTCCAAAGGAGGTGGAGCACAGAAGGAAACAAGGTCCTCAGGATCCATGGGAAAGAGCAGAGTGGAAGGTGGATTATACGCCAGGAGATTGTGAATATGTTACACCTTGTTATCTGTATAGATAAACACAGAAATATACATGGCTTTCATTTAATTGCTTATCAGCTTTTGTAAACTGCAGACTGGGAGAGGCTGAGCAAATGCCTGGGACTCGGTGCTAAAGCTCTGGCTGTTTGGCCAGTTTCAACAAAGCAGTGGATTGAGGCTTCTGCACTAAGTGAAACAATCAGTGAATACAATGATCTGCTTTCCCTGGTGAAATGAAAGACCGTTTTTCCTTATCACAATTCACTTGTTCACCAAATATTCCTGTATAAGTATTTTTAGTATTAAGTGATGATGATAACAACATATTCTACTCTGTCTGATCAAATCCAAACCTTCCTATTTGATATTAAAAGCTGCATGAAAAGCCATAAGGCAAAAAAAAAAAAAAAAAAAAAAGTCCTCAAATATATTAGTATCCCTGTAAATATGTAATGGGCACTTACATATTTTCAGTCCAAGACAGGAGACAATGCTCTGTGTCACAGATATGTACACTGTGCTTTGCAGCACCAGTGTATCCAGTAAAAGGCATTAAAGGGTGGACCAGATACTGGGCATGTCAGGACACATGCTGCCCACAGACAGACCATGTTACAGTGAATGCCTCCTTACAGCTGGTAAGAAGGTTGTTCCGCTAAGATGCACCTGGGTCTTCAGGTGCTAAGGCTGATTCTGACCCTTATTGTGCTGAAGAGAATTTGCAGAGATTTCCAAACAGAAAGGCGGGGAGGTATGACAAGAAGAAAAGCCTGTATATTGAGAACTAAGAGACTCAGCTAATAAAGGTACATCTATACTGGTAAATGAAGCAGAGCCTCATTTAGGGAGTTTTGGTGCAGCTAAAGGGTCACAAGGGATGAAACCTGGATTTCTGTGAGGCACTTTGGGAAGGTGTTGTCAGTGGCCTTAAAATGTGCTTTTGAATTGAATGGAAAGAGGTCATGACTTCTGTGTGGGGAAAGATCCCCATTACTGAAGACAGCTGTGAGATGAGGATGGATTTTCTGTGGTGAGCAGGGAAGAGGGTATTAGGAAATGCCATGAGCCTGGAGGCAGGGCTGTGAGCTGTGGAGAGGGTTGGAAGGAAACCAAGGGCTTCCTGACAGAAAAAAATGGGTCTATGCGTTTGCATCTGAGTGTGGGGCTGTGACTGTTATAGGGGTCAAAATATAATAAGCTAGACTGATTAGATTATGAACCCAGGAGGCAGCAGATCTAATTTTTATTTCTAACTTGCTGTATGATTAGTGCCAACTCATCTAATTTCTCAGGGCATCAGTTTTTCCATCTGTGAAATGTGGATGATGTGACCACCATCAATAAATTGCACAATGCAAGTACAACATGATATCTACCTCCAATGCCTTATGGACAGATTTTTATTTAGATACTCTACCACCTTTGAAATTACATTGAATAGGTGATTTGAAAGCTTTGTCGTAAATCTAAATATCGCTGACACATTAGGAAGAATGAGGTGATCAGACAAAGAACTGCATTAAAAAAAGAAGCATGTTTAAATCTGGTATAAATGAGTTTGAACTGCAGTGATATGAAGGTATTTTTACTTAGACATTCAGCCAAAATGTGTGGCATTCACATTTTTATCCTGTTCATGGATTTTCTTGGAACATAAACAACTTATATATTATTGTTACAACTTTGCAGAAGTAAGTGACTCAAATACAATTTTACTGTTGTTGATGAACTGTATAGATAAGATTTGTTGTAGAGGAAGTAAATTTGTGAACGTAAAATGAACTAAAAAGGAGAGATGTATGAGGCATCCATCACAGGGTATATTTTTTACTTTCTCAAAATAAATAGATCAAAAGGAATGCATTTATTTTGCAGAAGACTGTGCACTGATTCAAGGACAGTCTGCACCAACAATGGATGTTACTATACAGAATATCCCAAAGTCTTCTACCAACTCCATAATTTTAGGAGTTGAGTATGTCTTTGTAACAGAGAGTAAAAGAAGATACAGGGAAGAAGTTTAGCTTAGCCTTTTCCATATAAACCACTTGTGAGTTTTTGGGGGTAAAAAAAGCTGTGGTATTGGTCCTAAAAGAGAGATGAAATGAACCTTCAGTTTTAGTGCTGTAATATAAACTGTGCATTTTAATGTGTACATCGTGCTTGCAGCAGTATGATAATACAGAAGCAGAGCAATTACATCAGTAGAATGAACACATTTCTAATGGTATTTGTGTTATATGGATATATGGCTGTTGGCCTGTAAGCTGATACTTTCATTGCTGCCATATACATGCAATCTACTTATGGTTAAGGTTGCCAGGCAAGTAATTACCAGAATGGAGTGCTAAGCAAGCAGTCCTGGTGTCAAAGAATCTGACCTTGTGAAGATAATGAGACAAGGAGAATTCAGAACAGATGAAAGCCAAGAGCACCTACTTTATCTACTGACAGCCAGAGAACACCTTCATGCTCAATCAGTTCCCGCTAATGAGACAAGATGGGGCAAGATGGTAAAACAGCAGTAACGGGCAAACTTTTTTTCAGCTTAATGATCTATAACTTAGTCAGATAAAATTGTCTTTTAAACCAGACAGTGACATAAGTATGAACAAAGAAATACAAAGAATGTATTTAATACATTTTGGGTTTGTTTATGCCATAATGGGGAATGATTAATGGGTGGAGAAATATGCCCTGTAGTGTGGCTGGGGGAAGCTTAATCCATTTAACTTATCAAAGGGAAGGCAAAAGGGTAATGTGATCACTCTCTGAGAGTCCACACCAGGAAAGAAGCATGGTAACAGAGGGCTTTTCAGCCTAGCTGGCAAACAGACACAGTATATAATTTCTGGAAAGTGAAACCAGAGAAATTCAGGTGAGAAATGGTGAGCTTTTATTCATGAGAGTAATTTCTTACTCAGAATTGTGAGGGACTCCTTTCCCTCAATTTAAAAAATTTCATTTAATTTATTTAAAATTAAGACTGGATGATTTTTGAAAGGTGTATGTGCTTTTTAATGTGTTTATAAATACCTGGTGGTCCAGGGGTGACTCTGAAGAGTAAACTAAGAGAGGTAAACTAAGAAGTGCAAGTTGACTGTCAGTGGACATACAACATCTTCAAATCTATTGGAAAGTTTAAAGGTATGAAAATTGCAAGAGGTTGAAAACTAATGGACTAGGTAAATTGACTCTTGGACTTGTATCAAGAATTAATGTAGGGGAATGTTCAAGCCTCTCTTACACAGAATATCAGACTAAAAAATTGCTCTGGTCTATTCTAATTTTGGAGTCTATAAATAGGACTAATATTGTGGAGCTAGACCAAGATTAGGAAATTCTGGCATATGCTGTGTATTACCTCTTCCATTGCATGCTAACTAGGCAGCCTTAGGAGGTCTTTGCAGGTAGCTAACTGAATTTCTGTACTATCTTTGTGCATTCTCTTCTTCCTGCCATTTAAAGCTGCACAGTACTCCTGATGCTTACGCAAAGTTGTAGTCTCATTCTTTCCATTCCCTATTGAAAAACTCTGCATTTATTCATAGAATCATATAATCATCAAAGTTCAAAATGGTGTCTTAGACATCAAGTCCAAACATTAGTCTAACGCTGCCAGGTCCACCAGTAAACCATGTGCCTAGGCACCATATCTACATGTTTTTTGAACAATATCAGGGGTGGTGAGTCCATCACTTCTCTGGGCAGCCGGTTCCAAAAGGCCAAATTCTCTAAAGCCTAAAGGCCACAGATTGATGAGAAGATCAGAGGAAGATGGGTGGATGGACTCTGGTAAATTGTTGCCTGTAGTCTCAAACTTACTTCAAACTCCAGAAAAAAATTACAATTAAGAAAAGTCCTTGGCTTTTGGTTGATGGCAGAGAAGAAATATAAGCTCAATAAGTGAGTCACTGTTTGAAGTCCTTTTCCTCTACCGTTTGTAGCAAAGATTTTAAGCCATGAGCTTGAAGAAAACCACCTAAAAAGCACAGATCAGAGTTTCTGAGAGGTATTTTCCTGTCCTAGTCCTCTGGGAGCAAAGGGAAGGGCTCTGTCCTCTTCTGTGGCTCCAGTGAGAAGAAGACTGAGAGGTTACAGAGCCTCAGTTTTCCCAACCCCCATTTCACTTCAGAGCTATCTTCACTTCAAATAATAAGGCCTTTCAGTGACTGGTGCTGAAGTTCAGATCCATCTTTTCAGTTGGTAGAAAAGGACAAGTTCTTGTCTCTGGAACCTGCTGGACAGAAGTTCTCCTCTTTCCATACTGGGAGAGAACCGAAGCATAAATCCAGAGGCCAAGGTCAGGAAGGAAAGAAGCAGTGGCACGAGGGAATCAGTTTCTCTGGCCAGGCCAGAATTTCACTGAGTAGTTTCTTCTCTGATCCATGATGGAGCTGGTTGGCCTTCTTAAACAAAACAAACCAAAACAAACCTAGTCTTGATTTAGTGTCTGAAAGCAACTGAATCACTCTGGGGACTTGGCCTGTTCTTAATTGAAGCAAAAAACTAATGGTAGTTCCCGAATGCAAGTCACTTATGAAGCTCCAGTGAGCTGTCACTTCTGCTGCAATGTTTCCTTCCTTTTCTTATCCCCTCTAGTAAGAAATGCAATACCTAGCAAAGTGGAGACCCCACCCAGATGGTGAGTTGTGTTGATTAACTTGTAGATAGGCCTGCCAGATCTTGCGCACTGCCGCTGAGACACACGTTCTTAGCTCCTGCTTTGTTTTCTTCAGTCTTGCCCTATCCCTCAGTGGTTTGTGGTTGTGCCTGGTGGCCCTGCTCTGGCTGTGGCTTGGGGTATCTGGTGCCCTGGCTCCCTGGGACTGTGGGTTAGTAGCCCCACAGGGCTTGGTGTACAGGGTCACTGTGAGTGAGGGGACAGCTGCAGAGCATCAGGGAAGTGCTGCTGTTGCAGGTTTGCCCTCAGAACACCTTTACTGGATGCCATATCTTTTGGCTTGAAAGCTTCTTGCTCTGGACCCTTTCACCTTCACTTTGTACAAAGTCTTCTACATGTCCAGAGAGGAGATACTGAAAATATCAGCAGGCAGTCCTTTTCTTCCTAGCATGTCAAAAGTGAGAACTGCAGCTCTTGGTGCTATAGTTTTGGCCTAGAGCCATTCAATAAACTGTAAGGTGTTTTTTTGGTTTTGGTTTCGGTGTGGTTTTTGTTTGTTTGTTTGTTTTAATTAAGTAGCTTAAAGGTAAAGGCATGCAAGTTGGTGAGAAGTTGTTTCGGTTTCTTTTTCAGAAAAATACATCTTTTGCTCTATTCAGTTTGTTCTATCCTGCTTTTCTGTTCTGTCCAGTGTTACTCCAGATCTACAGCACTTCTGTCACTATTACCTCAGATCTTCACAGTTGCTTTTATTGTTTCAAGCTGGTAAGAGCGGAAAACTGAGCTGTAAGGGCTCAGATTAGCATAACTAGAAAAACCAGACAAATGTTCTGGTCTCAACAGTCTGTCTGCACATGAGCAAACAAGATTCAATTCCTGTAAGGTGTTAGGAACTATTTGTGATTTCTATTATTACCTTTCTTCAAACACTCTCCTTTTTTTTTTTTTTTTTTTTTTTTTTTTTTCCCATTCTTACCACGTTTGCTATTGCTCTGATGAATAAAGGCTATGGGGACAGGCACCTTTGTACAGTCACCCTGACTTGGCTCCAGGGAAGCTACTGTTGGAAGCAATGGGATGCTGTAGGTTGGCCATTGTGGTCTTTGGTCCTCTAGGTTCACCCAGTTAGGAGAATCTCAGTAATAGCACAGTCCATCAGACTAAGCAGAGCGTTCTACCTGTGTGATGGTGTTTCTTTCCATTGTGCTCATTAGATTGGTCAGAGCTATCTTGTGTGTCCGCTTCTTACCTGCTGCCCCTGGGACTCAGGAGCCCTCTCTCCAGGCCTGCACAGAGTATCACTCTGCTGCTTCATTACTCCCACTTGTATATCTGGTGTGATTATTTTCTCTACCATTGAACTGAAATCCCCAACAACGTGTTATCTTCAGTCATCTGCGCCTTGGACCTCAGCACTTGTTTTATGTTCTGGGACACACGATCTTGCCTTTGACTCTCTTGAAAGCATCACCAGCTGTGCTTGAACACCCCCATCACCATTGTTTGCCTCTGCACATGTTCACAGATTAGTGGGAGAATAAATATTTAACAGTTGTTTAAAGGTTTGTTTTTTGTTTTACCTAGCTCACTGAGAAACACATTTAGCCTCTTATAGATATGATATGTAATGGATCATATATGGTATAAGCCTTGTACCTAGTTAAATGTATTGTGTACATATTATGTAATATGTATTTTATATATGTATAGATATTTATACATATTAAATATCCTAAAATATTCTTTCTCTTTCAGTGTAACTGGGGCTCTACCTCAGCTGGGACAGTACATTTCTGGTTCACCATTTTTATTCTTTTTCAGAACTATGAGCAGTGTGTTCAGCAAATCCTAATCCTTCCCTTCAAAATTATGCATAAGATCTGCTTCCATTTGAGGCAGAGTAAAGGTGTAGATAATGTGCTATATTTGGAGTCTGCAACTTCTTATCTGCTCCCATCTTATCGCAGCTGCACAGTGAGCATGGGAAGGCCCATAGTTGACCTATGCTCCTGCTGACCAGTGCCTTGGTTTCCCCATCTCCAAGGATAGCCTAATACCTGTGCAGAGCACTGGAAAAGTCAGGTATTAAGATGAGCAAGAGCTGGGAAAAGGACATGGACTCAGAAAGACTTCCACTTCACTGTCAGCAGCAGCTCAGCTGCCCAGACAAGCACCAGTTCACAGCAAAAGTGTTGATTTCACCAAAGGTCTGCTACAAACTGGTTGTGTGTTAGGTTCTTTGTTTTGGTTTTGTTTGTTTGTTTGTTTGTTTCCCCCTGAAACTCCAGGGGTGTTTCTGGAGGGCTCAGAGCATTTTCCATTGCACCCATTTTCTTTTGAGGTGAAAATAATCAAACAGCCCTTCAGTTATAGATCAAGCATGATTTCCGTATCGATAAAGTATTGATTGGTCAGCAGCTTCAGGTCCTTCTCCTGCTATCCCACCCAAGGAACTGCTGAAAATTCCCTACTCTCCCAGGGAATTACTGATTCTTTTCTGCTTTTCACCCTTTTAAACCAGAATCAGAGTGTTGCAGCTGGCAAATCTAGCCCTTTTTTCTAACTCTGATCCTGCATAGTGGTCCTGTGCCCAAGAGGCTTCGTGACCCAGGGTGGCAAAGTTATTCTGTTTTACATGATCTGATCACAGCTGCTCAGCCCTGACTTGTTCCATTCCTGTCCCACGTGTGAACTGTCTCCATCCTGACTGCACTGTAGATTTGGTAATATCTTGTTTAACTTCAAAAAAAAAAATGTTTTGATGTCTCCTCTTCCATCAGTTGTTTTAATGTTTTTTGCATTACATTTAAAGGGGAGGGGAAAATGTGATTTAAAGAAGGGTAAGAAGTAATTTGTACACCCACTCATATACACCAGAAAATATTGTTTTTCCCACCTTTAGCCTTACTTTTCTCAGTTGAAAGAAATAAAAAAAAATCAAACAATGAAAGCATTCAACACCAGTATGATTTTTATCACTTCTATCATTCTGTCATGAGAAAAATCTTGAGCAAATGTAACTAAATGTTGAAAATGGTCCTTCTCCTGTTATTTTAAACAACAACTGAAATAATTACATCAAAATTACATCTAGAAATACAGAATTATGACTTTTCTTATAACAGCTGAACTGCTTTTGGGAGACAATAATTCCAGCGTTAGTGCAGAATAAAGCAGAGAGATTTAGGGGGTTAGAGAAGGATCTGCTCATGTTTTAATTCTGCTGTGCTGTGGAAGACATATTTTCTCTCTTACTATTTTTTTAAGTACTTAATGACCAGCTTGCAGAAATAATCTCATATTTTGTAATCTTTGAAGAAACTGGAATGTGTCTATCTGAGCACGTGTGTATATGCACACTGATACATCAAAAGAAAAGCAAAAATAACCTTTTTGCATCTTGACTTTGGATTATAGTAGATATAAACAAAGGAGGACAAGCTGGCATCATTTTTATGTCATTTTGTGTGGCTTTGTCTTTTTTCTTTATTAATACCTCACTTTGTGGCTGATTAGCAGCCAAATGAAATCTACTTGTTAAAAATAGAGAGCAACACACATTTCTTGAGTCAGTCAGGAGTCACTTTAGTTATGCAGGTAGCATGGCTCGACAGAGTCATTTTGGACTGTCATTTGGCACAAGACAACAATAATTTGTGGAATTTTTTTTAATGTGTATAGCTAGGCTTTATGCTGAAGATTTTTTGTGCAAGTAAGGGTTTAGAATCCACAGATATTTTCTTCAAATTGCAAAAGGAGATTGTTTCGTCTCAAAGTAGTGCTTTTCAAAGAATTGGACTATATTGCAAATAGTTATTGAGAATATTCTCTTCATTGTTGTATCACTGCACATTTAATACTATTTTTTTTAAAAAGCTGTCTTGATTTCTACAAGATATATTATGTCGTGCCACTATGATACACGGCTTTAAGATAACGCAGAGAGGATGGCATTGGTGCGTGATTCGTCCTGACAGTGTTTGGCTGCCAGTGGGACAGAGGAAAAAGACAAGATCTGTGCACCTCTGGGTGGATGTGTGATATCTCTCAGATATGTGGGATGTGCTCCCTTGGGTACAAGAGCTTCTCTGGCAAGAAAGCAGCTGCAGCATGTGGGGGGAGGCTTCCTTCCCCTTCTCTTTGAGAGCAGCCAGGGTGTGAATGTGGCACTGTGTGTGCCTGGGGGGTGTCTGTCACCCATGGGCTCTGGGGAACAGACCTTCCATTAACTCCTTTCTGCAGATGGAACTGTGGATCCGAGGTACCCAGACACTGCTGTGCAGCAGCACACATTCCTGAGGTTACAGAGCAAAAGTGAGCCAATGCTGAGAGCTGTGAAAAGGTGCAGGAATTCAGAGCAGGAAGGGCCTGACTTGGAAAAAAACATGTAATGAATGAAACAGCTGTCTCTGCTCTGAAGGCTGGGGCTTCCTCTGCTTCAGACAGCCAGGGCTTCCCTCACTGCAGTTACATCATTTCAGTTCATCGGTCTGTTGAACTGCAAAAGCACCTGCATGCCTCTGCTCTGAGCGCCCCAGGGGCAGGGATGCTTTTGGGGCAAGCGCTGCCAAGAGGAATGTTGATTAGCAGAGCTGAGGTAACAAGTGGGTTTAATCCTGGGAAGAAGTCCCATGGGGAGGAATGGGAAACCAGTACCCATGAATCTAGGAGTGGAAGAAGATCCTGTGTCAGCAGCTTGTGCTGCTCCATCCGTTACCCGTGCTTCTGGCCCTCACTGCAGCCTGCATTTTCCCATTATTGGGCAGTCCTGGGAGGGAGCACAGCTTAAAGACCCCAGGGTGCAAGGTTGATCTGGGGGAGAAGCAGGTTGCCAGCACACTGGGTCATTCAGATGCACACTGCAGGACGCCTGTCAGTCAGGACCACAGGGATGAGACACAGACAGAATGAAATTCAGCCTCCTGACATCTAATGAGGGGCTGACAGCTCTGCAACAGACACCAAAAGTAATTGTTAGGTACAGCTTTGCAGAAGAAAATGATCTAAGGCTGAGTGAGGCACAAACTGTCACACAGGCAGTAACAATGGCAGCATAAGCTGTCCTACCGTACAGATCTCTTCTGAAAACTTTACCTCAGATGCTATTTTTTTTTTTTAACCACACAACAGATAGTATAAATTGGGATTCCAGGCAAATCTGAGTTCCTCTGCTGGAGGTTGAATGATCGCTGAAAGACTGCCAGCTGAAGAAATGGGTGGAAGAAGTCTTGACAGCCCAAGTTTTGTACCCACTTAGAGAGACAGAACAACCTGCTTGTGCTAAGAGTGGTCCTGGACAGTAGTGGGAAGGGAAAAGCAACCCTCAGCTTGTGAGGAATGGAAGAGACAAGAAAACCAGGGGAAGCTTCTATTTGCTGCTTTTTTACTGACAAAATGGGATGTGTGAATGTTCAGTAACAGCAACAGTCACATGATTATAGATAAGTGCAGTTTAAATATACTTTTCTTAGGAAGGCTTGAACTATTGTGTTGTTCAGTTAAATTTTCTTCTTATTTGCTGATATCTTTTTGTATCACTTTGTGACACATTTCATCCTTTTTTTTCAAACAAATTGAATTGAGTACTCCAATTTACATTAACTGACCAAACAGTAGTAACTCCAGGGTGTTTCCATGACCTCTAGAGAAATGGACAACCAACTCAGAAAAAATGTAAAGATTTTGATTGTGAAGGATTTTTAGTCAAAAATGTCGATTCCTAAGTCCACATTTTCTAGGTGCAAATTTCTGAGCTTACACCAAGAAGAACTGAATTGTGATATTGGATGTAAATTCCATACTTTCCCTACTGACAGTTTAGATTTGGAATAACTGTTTGACTACCTCAGAAGAGGAGGAGAGAGAAGATGACAAGATCTGTTTAGTGAATATAGTGTGATGTTCTAACTTTAGATACTGCTCAGGTCTGCAATTCTGGTTCACGAAACTTGGCCGATGTGTATCTTTTCTGGATGTATTCAAACTGGGAATTTTGGATAAAAGCACAGAAGTGTAACTTCTTGTTAGGAGTCTGTTAAACCTTATGGCTATTGATCCGTTGCAGTTTTGTTTAAAATAGAAGCACACATAAAGGCAACAGTTATGTGCAAACAAAAAAATTAGGGTTTTTCAAAGCAATGAATCTAAATTGAATTTAAAAATATCCATGAACAAGTTGACATGATTTTCAGAGAAGTCTCCCATGTTTTCTGAATGTTTATCCTTCTCCAATCACTGGAAGAGTGGCTGCAGACTGTATTTATTTTATTTTCAAAGTGTGATGAGACCAAGAAATTTAGAAGCAGAATAGTTATTTAGAATAGCTTCCAAATTCAGCAAATTTGTATGTTTCATACAAAACAAGGAGATTGGTAAGAGGGAACTAAAACAGAAGAAAGGGATAGCTTATGTTTTTGATGAAGAACTAAAGCTGAGCTATACTGTTCATTCTGTAATTTTTAGCTTATCACATCTTCCTGTGTGTTGTCTGCCTTGATATGTAGCAGGATGACAGATGACATCTGCCTGCATCTGAACACAATGCTAAAATATGCACAAGCACTCAGGAAGGATCCACTGTCCCAGTGAAGTGCCAGCCCTAGAAAACCTTAAAAAGCCCCCAGACCCAACACAAACCCTGGGGCTGAAACTGAAGCTTTTTTTTTTTTTTCCCCTGAAATATCTTTAATTATAGAAATCATATATCTGTATAAAACAGTTCATGAATTTTTTGCCTCATGATTAGACATGCTGGAATGACTGGATGCCTTGCCAAAGATTTAGCACAGTCTTTTTGTATCTATTGTTTTAAGTGTTTCACAACTCTATTTTATCTGAGGCTCATTATTTCTGCTTCATTTCTTTTACCACTTTTCTCCCTTGAACCATTACAACTGTCATTTTCTCTATTTTTTTTGCAGTCCAGACTTACATATTCTTTCTCTCTTGCCTCTTTGTTTACCATGATATTTACTTTCTGTCCTCTGTTTTGACTATGCTCTGAAAGAAAAAAAAAACCCAACAAACCAAAACTACCCAAACCCAACACCTTTTCCCAGAATCACAGAATTTTTAGGGTTGGAAGGCACCTCTGGTGATAATCTAGTCCAACTACCCTGCCAAGACAGGGTCACCTAGAGCTGGTCACACAGGAACACATCCAGGTAGGTCTTGAATGTCTCCAGAGAGGGAGAATCCATTACCTCCTTGGACAGCCTGTTCCAGATATCTGCCACTCTCAATGGAAAGAAGTTCTTCATACTGAGGTGGAACTTCCTATGTTTTAATTTATGGCCATTGCTCCTTGTCCTGTTGCTGGGCACCACTGGCACCATCCCTTTTCAGTCATCAGAAATCTCCATGCACTCAGTGGAAGTAGCTGTGGCATTATTGCTCTGGAATGGTGATAGAATGATTCCTAGGGAATAATCTTTAGTGAATAAATTAATCTTGTATCATTCCAAGCCTTTCATAATCAATATGTATACTGCCAAATGTATGAACTTGAATGGAAACATTTTCTGCATGGAATAAACTTTCCCTTTAATTGCCCGTTTGGAGTCCTATGGCACTAACAGAACTTGTATTACTGAATTAATTTAGATGCCAAACTCATCGGGAAATTATTATCATGGACTAGATGGAGGGAAACAGACTGTATGTACCTTCTTCTTTAACCCTGTTTTCTACAAGTATGCAACCTGTGCAAATCAGGTAGAACATTGTTAATCCTAGGGAAGAAAACATAAAGTTTCTATGTTAAATGTTGATCTGGGTGCAAGATTTGCATTATTGAATAGCTCATGATTTCTCTGTAAATAGAATCCAAGTATCGTGAAGGGTGGAAAGGACACCTGAAAGTCATCTGGTCCAACTTGCTCCTCAGGAAGTAAGTAAAATTACTTGTTGGTGTTTCCCAGTGATCCAGATAAATATAAAAAAATACTAGATAGTTACTTCATTGTTTAAATCAATCTCTTATAGTTATGAGGCAAACCTTAATTATTGCATCACTCTATTACACCTGGGCAGACCTTAAGCAGACTAAGAAATTTTCTTTAGATTTTATAGGTATTCAAGGATTCAAATGAATACCAAAGTTAAAACTGGATAAATACTATCTGGTAGTGTTTGCCAAAATGTTAGCAGAAGTGCATTATTTATGGGTTTCACTGACCTAAAGTAATTCTAAAAGTTTCCAGTTACAAAACCATTCTCTCTTATTTTTATCATGAAAAAAATATTCATGTACCATGGTTGTTTGAAAAAGAAAGACACCTGATTGAGCTATTAGAAGTCAATAAGAATTCAAGTGACCTCAAAAAAAAGTCTGTAGAGGTTTTGTTTTACAAATTCTTCAGAACATTAATTTCACATCCTGTTCTTTAAAATGTGTTTGCTTTTGTGGCGATAATTATTGAGGATGTGAGTGAATCAGAGTCTGAATCACTTAAGACCTCTATATCCATGAATAATGTTCACCAGTGACTATTTGTCAGCTCCATATTTATGCAGTAATTCCAACAATGAAGTCTTGTTGCGTTTCAAGAAAATAGACATTAAAGTAAACAGCTTGTTCTGTATTGAAGTGATTAGAGGAGGAATTCAACAAAGACTAGACTTCTGTCAGTCCAGTTAGGAGTTTATTATCCAAAGCTGTTTTGATAACAGTGTTATTTCAGTGGATACAGGCTGTTCAAGTTTCCTGGGATTTAAAGGTGAATTCAGGTCATTCATTACTTTTGTTGGCGCTACAAATCTGTAGCATTAAGAGGGAGTGGAAAGAGATAAGTATGCTACAAATAGTACAAATAAATATGGAAAAGATCACTTTGACCCCCTAATTCTGCTTGTATGAAAATCTCCCTTCATGATAGAATCGCAAAAATTAGATGCAAGAAAAAGCCACCAAATTTCCTTTTCCATCCATGCTGTGTACACTTTCTTATGCATACAGAACATCCTCTGAAGCTTTCAAGCCTGTGCACTCTGTGGCTTTTGCTGGGTTCTTTGAAAGATGGAGTTCAACACCAACAGTGCAGACAGCAGAGAAAGTAGGGAACTTGCCCAATAAACTAGTTCTTGTATAGTGTGCTCTCGTTTTTAATGACTGTAATATATACTGAACACTCCCCAATTGAACGTGACTTGTGAAAGAAGCTGTGTGGAAATTTGTGTTTCAGTTGTAGTTGTAGTGGCCCTACTCCTCAGCAGCCAAGGACTGAGTACAGTTGGGCATATTCCTTCATCTTGAGTACATTCCTCTTTTTGTTCCCAAAGGAATTGGAGGAGCAAAAAAATGCACCTTATGCCCCCAGGTTTTCCAAACTGATAGTAGGATCTTCCTTTTTCCTATTTGTTCCCTTCAGATAAATTTTTTGCTATGAAAAAAATGTAGAAAATTCATTTCCCGTTACACAGTGGCTAGATGGATAGCTTCTAAGTGGACTAATCCTGCTTGTTCATTGCATTAATTGCTGCCTTTTGCTAATTTCTTCATAGTTAGTCTACTTCTAATTATCGGATGAAAGCTGTTTATTTCTCTTCCTCTGATTAGCCATGGTAGAAACCTTCTCTATATCAGTAAGAGGTCTGATGGGAACTGCCTTGGGTGTTCTGGTGAGTGGAAGGCTGCAGGACCCAACCCCTTGGAAATTTCATGCATGGAAATTAAAGCTAAGCTTCTGTCTGGAGCAGTGTTAGACGAGCATCTCCGGTCTGGGATCTCATTTAGGAAATCCTCTGATATACAAATGGTCAAATGTGAGTCTTACAAGGGAAGGAACTGAGTTTTGTAGTGAAGAATTCATGTTGCAGCTTATTGTTGTTTTCCATATCTGGAAATCAACTTGAACTTTTTATGTAGTTTTTCATGGTTTTGAGGTTTAGTGCCATCAGTACTAAAGTTTCACTTAGAAGTCTTACAATGGTCACCATCCTAATTATTCCCACTTAAATGTGCAAGCTCGAAACACCTTTCCCTTCTGGGATCTATATAGTGTTTTCATTATCACATTGTGATGCCTAATTATACACTTAGAAAAGATACAAATAGAAAGTTGAAGAATCTGTCCAAGTAGACATGAAACTGTTGGATACTTACAAAAACATTAGAACATAGTCCTGCAATGTCCTGCCATCCTTCCTGTCATGAGCTATTTAAAATAAGTATCCCTTTCAGAGTGTAAAACAAAGATACTCTTTTATTTGTAGGACCTGATCTGAAAACTGTTTGAAGTCTTAGTTTTACCACTATGTCTCCTGTCTTCAGAATCTTTCTTCCAAATAACCACATTCAAAACAAGGTGTTGAGATGAGATGAGATGAGATGAGATGAGATGATGAGATGAGATGGGGTGATGCAGCCAGTCAACCACCCCTCCTCCCCCCATAATCATCAGGGGACCCACTTTGAATGCTCAGCTTCCCTCTCTTCCATTCAGTGTGTACAGAGCCTGTCAGATGACACATTCACTCAACCCTGTACTTACAATTAAACACCGTTCAACAAACACAAGCAAAAACACTCTACCATAGTAACACTAACTCCCACTTCCACTGAAAAGCTATTGCAGTTATGGGGAGGGGGAACATCAGCTGTATGGGTAAAAGTGTGCCCTCCTGTGAGCAGAGCTGCTGTCAGGATGGTTACGTGTCTCACACCAGTGTTTATGCAGACTGCATTTCAGCGCAGCTGGGAGTCCTGCTGCCCTCTGAGCCCGTCTAACTGCGCAGAGCATAGGCTGACTGACACCCTTTAAGGCAAATGTGGAAAGTTTGCTGTAAAACCTGATATAGTTTTTGACATTGATGGATATGAATAGTGAGAAATGTCAGCTCAAGATGAAAAGCTACTGGTGAAACAGCATCCTCCAAACATATTCCCATGATACCACAGCAGACTTTAGCAGCCTTGATTTTCTTGACACAGAAGCTGGTAACTAGAGGTCTAGATGTAACTTCAGTTATATTATTTTCAAACAGTTGCTGGAAAGGCTGTAGCCTGATTTGTAGAGTCTATTTTCACTCCTAATGCAAAGGAAGGTTGCTCTTGTACTGTTTGATACATGGAATATAATATATGTGTATTTGTTCAGACACAAGTGTGCTGGTAAGAGTACAGAAAGATACCTATTCAAATAGTTACAGATTTAATTCCTTTCCTCAAAATATTAAATTTTCTCTCCAGAATTATACCCCCCAGGACTAAGAGCTAGAGGCCTATATTAGTGCTTGGATCTGAGACCCAGCAGACTACATGATGCTATATCACAGGCAAGAAGATATTAGTGTTACCACTGGGTGCCTAATACCAGGTTTTTGCCCTTAGGGCAATTAAAGTTGCAGGAAAAAAACCAACAACAAACCTTTAAAAACCTTTTCTGTCCTGTCTTGGCTGTTAAATGGTTGTTTGTTAGTTTCCATGTTACTGGTTGCATTTTCACTTTTCAAAAATACCTAGACATTGGTCCTGACTTTTCAAAAATATCTCTGATTTATGAAAAAAGTTTACACAGAAAAAGTTTAACCAATCCTACCTAATGACATTTTAAGTTATGTTTTTACATCACTTGTTCTTACTGTTGTTTTTAAGGAAGATATTTTAAGCTCTTTTTAAAGAAAGGAAGGTATTTCTATATCTGAATAGATAGATTTCTAAAGGTAAGAACATAACTTCACATACAAAAAGATATGGCAAATAGTCCTCAGAAGACAGTTAAAAATTTTTCTTAAGTATTTGTAATGCTTTCCTTGCAAATGTTTTTACTCCCTCTCACCCTTACTTACTGCTGATCGTAGAACAGTACAACAGTTTTAACAGTCAGATCTTGAGGATATGCAGCACTTAGCGCATTTACAGGTCATTCATGAAATCAAGAACTTTTACCTTAAAACTGCCCTCTTTTGTGCTGTAGGCATAGTGAAAAGCTAAAACAAACAGAAACATTTTGTTTGAATATTCATGAAAAGTATTTTTTTTTGCTGCTCAAGGTCTCCTGTCATTTTTATTTGTATTCTGTTTTGGAATATTATTTTCATAGTTCACTGCCTAACTTCTGGTAGCATACTGAGGCATTATGATTTCTCTTGCAGCAAGTTAAATATCTTGGTGGGTTTTACTATGATTCTTAGTTGTATCTATTTATTTTGATTTATGGATTATTTTGAATTAAGATTAATTCAGTTATTGTAAGTAGATAACTTTTTGAGGGATCAAATTTGCATTTTATTACTTTTTCTGTAAAATTTCCCAAAGTGATATGCTTAAACCACCCCTGAGTTTTATTAAAATATACCAGTAATGTGACTAGAATTTTTAAAGACACAAAAATGTGGAAAACAAAATCTATCTGTTCTCAGTAGTTAACGATCAAATAGAAATAATTCCATTGATTCTGAAACAACTAAATTAGAGCGTTTGGATTTTGTGCCCTCTATTCAAGTTCAATTATATGTAATTTAAACCGCGGTTTTAATTCTTACTGTTTTGATCCCATGGCTTAAAATCATATACTAATAAAATATGAAAATAGGAGATGATGTGTCCTTTAGTATTCCCATTGGTGCACTGAATGGGGTCACTTTTGAGCTGAGACAGTTTTGAGGCAGTTCTGATTTCTGTAGCTGCAGTACTAGATTTTGACCACTGAGTGTCAGACACTGAATAATCTTTTGACACTGTTTTACCTTTTTGTTTTATCCCTTTCCCTTTACAGCACACCTAAAAGTAAGAAGTTATGGCAGATCTTTCTAGCCCTGCTTTAACCAGAAAAAGATATATTAGCAGAATAAATTCCATCACTTAGACTGAAAGAAAAGGAATTTGAGCTTGGTAAAAAGAAAGCTTTACAGCAGACACTAGAACAAGTGCCTTGCTAAGTGCTTTGCTGGTGGCAGAGCATAGAAGAGAGTTGTATTTTACTGCTAAGAAGGTTTGCAGACAGTCAAAATCCTGTTTGTGGTGTAGCTGTTATGTGTGGTTTGTTCTTCTTCAAGAGCGGAGGACAGACATCACAATAAACTACTTCTCAGGATTATTCTGGGGTTTGTTATCTGGGACCATGAGATGAGGAAACCTCATGGTGCTTGATGCCTGTCACTGTTGTGTGCTAAGGGTATGTGTATCTGCCTTAGACGGCCTTGGCTGGGGCTTTGCAAACTGTCTTGTTGGAGACACAATTAATGAAATCAAAGTATTAATACAATCAAAGTAATAAAATTAATACAAACAAAGTAACTTCTTTGGAAGCATGTTGAGTTTCCTTTTCCTCCAAACTTTTAGCTATTGCAAATACATAGATGAAACACTGATGCATAGGCCAGACCTTACAGTGCTATTGTTGTTACCTTGGAGAATCCATTGCCACGAGATACAAGTGAGGCAAGAACTTAGTAACAGTCAGATAATTGTCATCTTTGTGTTAAAATGACACAGTTGTGGCAGCCACCACTGCACCCATTAAAGACAGAGCATGTAGCAATACTGTCTACTTCAGTGTCTCTATTGCTTTTCATTGTAAGTCTCTAGCTTTCAGCTGGTCATACCTGCTGAACTTACATACCTGTCTTACTCTCTTGGTACTTCTTCTCGATGTGTCTGCATGATAAAAAGAGAGGTCTCTTTCACGGGATTGCAGAGGAAATAGAAAGGCAGGAAAAAAAAAAAAGAAAGAATTGGTGGGGACTGAAAATGATGACGGTGAATGTGGCTGGGATGAGAGGGAGAATCTCAGGTGACATAGGAAAGATATGAGAGGTGCACGGGGAAGGAACATGAATATTAGCTGTGTGATGTGGATGTGAAACCCTCAGCTTTGCCTCAGCTCATGAAGAAGTAAAACAGAGAGTTTTGTGCAATGAAGATTAGTGTAGGGAAATACCTAAATCAGCATTGCCTTTGCAAACCTCATGTAAGTTGCTAATAGATGTTTAGAAGTCTGCAAGATCATGTCAGGAATGTCACTTAGAAAACTAGGTGGAATTTCTATTTTTGCTACAAAGATACTATGTTGTCAGTGTTATACATATGATTTTTTTTTCTAGGTTTCTCAGCCACATGATGTTGCCAAATGGAAAATCACCTGAAGAACAATCAACTAAAAAGGACTCAAATGTCTCAGTGCCTGAGTTTCCTTCTCCTCTGCAAAGTCCCTGCTCTCATCTTTCGGGCATACCAGAGAGATAAATTCACATTGGCTATGGATCACTTACTAGGAAATGACATCATCAAAGAAAATTCATAAGACATTGGTCTGTGGCACTACAAATAATGCCTGAGCCATCCCTGGAAAGGAAGTATGGAGAAAGGTTGAATAAGAGTTTGCACATCAGCTATTCTGCACACCCAGAGAACCTGGGATATGATGCTGTGGCCATATCACAGTCTGTACTCTATATCATGCAATAGAGTATTTTACCTCACAGGTCTTATAAACAAAACAACTGGATGAAATTTGAACAGACAGCTTATTTTTTTCTCTTGTAATGTATGGAGTGCTTGGATTTTCTAATTTATTTTTATTTTAACACAGTTTTTAATCTCACAGTCCAGTTTGTGAGAAGGCAGCTCCTGCTTTCCTAAGAACATAGTGTTGGTCAATTTACTGTCCAGAGGGAACAAATGTTTCTGACAACGCTTTCCTCAGTAGCACTCTCTCTTCCTTTTTTCTTTTCCCAACCTATCAAACAGTGGATGAGTTGCTCTTAGAAATGCAGGCTTTCAATTCTAACCTGGTTTATGTAGCACTTTCATCACATTTCAGTCCTTTTTCATCAGATCACTTACAAAATTGCCCAAGGAGGAGCACTGCTTCCAAGAACTACTATGACTAGGATTCCATTATGAGTATCTAATACCAAAACCAAGAGTTTTCATTCAAGAAGGAATAGTCTGATCTGGACTGGAAACACTGTAGTAAATAGTAAAACTTCAAATCCATCTAGTGGGCTTAAGGCTTCAAGGCAGTAGAAGAGAATAGAAAGAAATATTGCAGGACCACAGGTTTTTCTCCTTGGTGAGAAGAGTTTTCCCTGTAGTCTGCTGCCCACCTGGAGGCTCAATGTGCTTACTCAGTTTGGGTGCTTTTGAGGCCTCCTGCTTTTATATGATAGTTTATATGACATTTTGCCCTGGCACTCTTGGTAAAAGATTGCTGCAAGGCAGTACAAGGTGGAGTTCAAAATACCTCATGAGGAGACTGATCCTCCATTGCACAGCACTATCTAGCTCTGTTCTCTTCAAGACAAAGAGGGGACCTGAAGCAAAATGTAAATCTTAAAATGGACAGAATAATTAACTGAAACTTTAATTAGCCAGGAACAGAGTCTTAACTGTGAAAGCCTTGCCTGCTTGCACATCTTCTGACTTCAGTGGTGTTGCAGTTCACATCTCTGGTTGCAATAGGCACAAGGAGAAAGAGAGCAGTAGTCCAAGGGAAGGAACAGATTACATAGACTTTTTATATCTGAAAATAAACCACAATGCGTGATGTCAAAGTATCATATGTGTTTTCAGCAATGGGCTACAGAGATAATAACAGAAAACTTGCATTTTGCTCCTATTTGGACTAAGCAGGACTCAGTATTACACAGATTCAGGTGGCTTTTGGTTCGGGTCTGCAACCTGCTGGACCCCACTAAGCTTTATTTATCTCAGGATCCTGGTGATCTGGAAAAGGCGATTCAGAGCACTGCCCAGAGAGTGGAACACTTGAAGAGGTGGTAGAGACAATCTCCTTCCCTTGCTCCCCCATCCCTTAAACATCACACCTGGCTAGAAGTTCTGCTGCTCTCTGCAGGGTTGTCTGGGTCTGTACAGGCAGAGGCAGCTCTTGGGAGACAGGAGTGCACACAGGTGAAGCAGTAAACAAAATAAGCTCTAATCAATTTAGACAGGAGACTGTTGTTCTCTATGGACTATTTCTAAGAGATCTCAAAGGAGAGCTTAAAAAAAGGCAGCTTTATTGCCTCAAGGCTTGACAGAATTTAACACCTCTCCTTGAAAAGCGCAAGTCAAAATGGATGAAAATTGCTACATCTAAAGCATGGATGAGTATGGTGGAGGAATTGTTAGGAAAAAACTTTACAAACTGTTGTGCAAGAAGACATGTTGAGCCAGTTATACATTTTGCTTTGTAGCATGGTAAAACCCACGTAAATATCTGATACTTAGGTACTGTGGACCGCAAAAAGCTCCTCCAGAAAAACAAGCAAAGAAAGTTTGCATTAGGTCAATTAAAATATGCTTGGATGTTCGGTTTTTAAAACTTTTAAATTCCTCGTGGTGCAAATAAAATCACATTCAACAAAAGTTATCTTGGGAGTAAAATTATTTGAAGATAAAAATTATAAAAATAAGATCTTAGAGCAATTTCAAGATTGGAATTATATCTGAACACCGAAAATTTATAAAACTAGCCTATTTTATAAACAAAAAAAAATAGTGTTAACATCCTCTCAATTACTATGTTCACATTTAGCAGCCAGGATTATTTTATTGCTCCTATTAAGTCTTGCTGCTGAAAGTAAGATACTATGTGGCAAGAAGCTGCAGGCAGATGTGCATTGTAGCTTGCAAGAGTTTTATGAATATGAAACTCTTACTTACTGAGGGTACAAAATTTATCCTGCCAGTTTCCACAACAGAGCCCACGCCTGAGCAAAGGTAACATGCAGAAATACCACTGTTTGTTATGAGACACAATCAGCCAGACAAGCTAGGGCAAAAAGGGCTTATCTCGCAGTCAGCTAATTTGAACAGAAAAATATCTATTTTGGATTGAAATCTAATCAAGTGTTTGAGACAGTTCTGTTTGGAAAGGGCAGATGATTTTCACTTTGAATTGCTTAATATCAAAATCTCTGCCAAATTATCTCACTGGCAAGATGGAGCCACCTGGCATTTTTGAATGGCTGCTGGGGGTGGCTGCATGCCAAAAAATTGCCAGATTGTGGTAATTAGTTTTAAAGAACTTGGCCTATTTGCTCCTTCTGTGTGCAGTGTCCTGGGGTGACTCAAGCCAGGCAGATTCCTGCATGCTTATCAGGAAGGACCCAGAGCTTTTGAAGTTAGGGAGAATGCTCTTGAATCTGCAGTTTTGGTCATCAGAAAGTAATATGGCAAATGGCACAGGCGTTCCCAGGAATCTCCTTGGTTTTTGCCTTCAGTCTTCCACTACAAAGTATTTGTTGAGAGGCAAAGTTTGTGCATAGCTGCCTTTCAGTTTTGTGGAGTAATTACACTTCTGCTTGTGCTGATGATAACAGAGGGACACGTGTTCCTGGAAGGAATTGCTCAGTGTATTAATTTTGTGTGTTGTCTACTAACAGGTCTTTTCTTATTCTCTCACTTTGTAGTCCAGGTCCATTTGTGACATGCAAAACGAGTTCTATGTCTTGGCTTTGAAACTCAAAAGAGGTTTCTCATCAGAAAAAAAAAAAAAAATCATTGTTCATATTTAGATTAATTACCTTTCTTGGAAGATACCTGTTAATAGGTGTAAATGCTATAAAGGTGCCCTGATTAGTTTTAGGTGCAGCTGAAGCAGAGTTTGTTCTGACCGTGCAGTGTACACGCAGTTTTTATGCACAAAGCAGAAGTTTCAATGAGGTGAATAAATTTTTTTTCTTCAGAAGTGGTTCATTCAAACTGGGATCCAAACATATTGCCGGGGTAGATGGAATGGGGAAACTTGTGGTTGTGTGTGCTGAATTTATGGCAATATAGAAGACTTCACTCTCTGGATATAAGTTTATAAACATCTCAGAAAAGACTTCTTGCCTTTGTTATGCATTTTAATATGAAATTACCTCTACTCCTGATATGTTCACTGTTGTTTAGGGGAAGGGAACAATCGGGGGGATAAACATGAATAGCAATTTATTACAGAAATCGTCCAGTAGTACCACTGAGAGTATTTTGGGCATAAATTACTGCTTCACCTTATTTGATAATGTCTTGATTTGGTCAGCTGAAACTGAAAAGATAGTTTAGGCAGTGAAATGATATACACTGTAAGTGAGAGAGTGGCAGATCCTGATCTTTAGTGAGAGTTTCTCTATTCTCTCTTTCTTTTCAACAGGCAAATCAGCCTTGGGTGCCATCTAGTCAATTATGAAGCTGACGTCAATGATTTTGATGACCTACAAATATAGAAAATTTTCAATAGCACTCTCTTCCATTAAGTATGAGTTTGTTACTCATTACTAGAAGCATCTGAATTTATGCATTAAACTGTAACTGAGAAAAGCACACTTTTCAAGTCTGACGCAGAAGTAGTGCAAACTTGCAGCATAATATAGAATATGTAGCACTTCCTTTATCTTCTGGAGAGGGGACTAAACACCCTGCCTGTAAACAAGGCTTAGAGCCAACATGGTATACATAAGACAATACTGAGGCACATGAGCCCGAAATTGAGCCTGGAAAAACCATTTGCCAACCTGCTACCTAGTGGCTCCTAGAGCTGCCCCTCTGTGCATGAGGGGCACACAGGCCTCTTCATCACCTTATGGTGTTTAGTGAATACAGTTTCGTCCTCTAAGTTGGCTTTGGAACTCCTTAAGTCCTCCTTAAGTAAGACTCCTTAAGCTGCCACCTGATATGCTCTGATATTATCAGACTTCTCTCAAAATGCAGCTGACTGCAGTTGTTTTCTTTAGAGGCAGTGGTGATGATGCCACACCTTTTCCACAATAGGCTAATGATGGGAAAACAAGCAGCAAGAGAAGAGCCAGGCTTGTGTCTCATTTTCTGATGGGATGCACACTTGCTATTTCTTCAGCAACACTTTAACCAAGAACTGCTTGCTCAGTTGCAGACAAAGACAAGGTATGGACACAGCTTACTTTTTAAGTCCAATTAATTTGTATGCCTACAAAATGTATACACATTGTATACACTCAGTAGTAGAGACTGAGGATAGCTCATGAAATGGCATTGCAAAGTCTAAGGAGGTTACTGGCATGATGGCTGTGTTCCTTGTGAAGTCAGGAATTGATTTTACAGGTGGTGTTGCTTAGAGACAGAATCAGGTTATGCTCTTGGGCATATGGGTTCCTCAGAGATTTCTTCACACCTGACACTGCCCATCATAAACTCATCCATAAGTCACTCCACATAGTGGTCCATGTCTCTTGTAACCCTTGCAAGGTGAACTAGGCTGTCTCATCCCTCTAAACACTGTACTGCTCTGAGTAGGAGACGGGTACCTGTAGCCATAGTTGGTACATTTGAGCAGAAGACCACATGGGGTGGAGACAAAAGAGAAATGAAAATGTTGCTATGCTGTGAGGGGCATACTGGGAGGCACAGGCATTCTTGGCTGTATATGCATTGTCTACATTCACAATGAAAAAGCTCACATGCCACTGATTAGGAGTGCCCTTTGTTGCAGGACATTTTTTCTTTAGGGAATCTGTAGGTTTGATAAAGCTCTCGTGTGCTGAATGCCAAATGATGCCCATGACCTGAAGCCAAACACCAATTAATACTCTTGTTTATAAATGGAGAAGGAAACAGAATCTGTCTTTTAGCCTTTGAATAGCAAGCCTGTTTTAAACAGCTTGCCTGTTGTCTCTTTAAATTCACCTAGAAGATCTGGGGGCTTTAGCTTATTCCCTCTGTGGATCCTTTGCACTCCCAGGCAAGTTTTCCGGGACCTTGGTGTAAAAGAAGCTTAGGCCTGCTATTTGTGTATTACTGAAACTTCTTTCAAAACTGCTGTGACAAGTAGAACAGCACCATTATAAAGCAAGAATTTTGGGAAATGTGCCTTTGGAACTTTTTAGGAAGGAGGAGGAGAGACCATCTGTTTTGCTTGTCACAATTCTTGTTTGTTTAAGATGTGAATTGCCAGAAATGTGGAAAGATTGGGTACAACGACAAGTGATAGAGTAATTTTCACACTGGACTTATGGGAAGCATGTGTTGTCCATCTGTGTGATTCTCATTTTATGCAAATTTAGGAAATATAGTCTTATGCCTAATTGTCCAAAGGTAGTTCTGAACATTTAAATGGAGGAAAGACACCACACCATATCGTCAGTAGCCCTTCCTCTGGCTTCGTAACACTCCAGTGCAGAATGCTATTTATCATAATAAACATTTATATTTAGAATTCAAGAAAATAATGTTTCAGGGTCTGCAAAACACTTCAAGCCCATGCTTGGGTTTTCCTGGAAGTGAAACAGAAAGCCTCAATTTTGCTGCCCTTCCTAAGAAGGTGTTACCAACCTGCCCAGAGCCACATGCTGATGGCTGCTGGTTCATGATGCTGGGGGAATACTAGAAGAGGCTGGTGAGAGTCTTTGGACTAAAAAATACATACCTGTGTATGGTTAAAATTTATAGAAGGCATATCTGAGCTTCTGAGAAGAAGCTTTGATTTAAGGTTTGGTTTGGGGGAGGAAAGTGTTTATTTGCCTTCTTAAAAAGGAAATCACACTCCACAGAGGGTGATGGAAGTTCTACCTGAAGCATATTGCATTTTTCAGAGCTCGTGAAAATGATGCTTCCCCTTATCTACCCTAAGCAGTTTCAGTGAATAGGTCCCAAATGATACACCTTTTTTTTTCCCTTTTCTTTTTGCTCTTTTTTTTTTTTTTTTTTTTTTTCAGTTCATGGTTTGTCTCTGAACTGCAACTGATTCTGCATCTTTGACTCAGTATGACATCTGGAAATGTGACTAGAAATAATTCTTAATTCCACTGCCATTGAAGTGCAAGTATTACCAAATTAAAATACATTTTTTTGACAGTGTTCAGCCAAGAAATGCTTCAGTGCTTGATCATTATAGAAAGAAAGACAAAAGTAATCCAAATGTAGTGAAAATGAGATTAAGTTTGGAATTCTTCTTGGAAGTTCCCATGAAACCTTTTCCTTTGTTGGTGATTCTTTAAATGGTACAATGCCAGCAGAGCCAAAGATTTAGGTTTGTGCACTGTTGCTTACTAAATTCTCTCTAGACAGGCATCATGCTTCTTCAGGTGTCATGGTTTAGGAATGATACTCCCCAGTTTAGTACTCCCACCAAAACTATGCTGGCTCTTGCTTCCCCTCCCTCTCCAGCTGGAAGTACAAAAGGCAAAGATCTCAGAAGCTGAGATAAGAACAACTTACTGGAAACACCAATGAGATTAAGAAAATGAGCAGTGACAGCAACAATATTAATAACAAAAATAAAATAACAAAATAAAAAAAGTGTACAAAGAGAGGGTGATTTATGTGCAAAATGCTCACCAACAATGGTGGATGCATTCCCTATCCTGCTACACTTTTGTTCCACCAGAAAGGGATGACCCTCCTTTCCAAAGCTGGAGAGAATCCTTTTTTCCTACCCCTGGCAGTGTTGTAATGTGGCATCAAATAACACAATGTCTTGGCCATGCTGATCTGGGTCGGAACCAGGACAAGAGGCTTTCAAGTTTTTTTTTAACTTTCTGTTGTTGTTGTTGTTTGGATGATTTCAAGGCAATTCCCATTTGTGACTAAAAATACGCTATTTTACAGTATTATGTATCCTTAAGGCAGAAAAAACCAGCAAAGCCAGTAGACCAATTTTTTTTTTTTTTTTTTTTTAACTAAAGCACATTATAATGATGGTAATTCATAAAACCACTGATTCTGCCTCCTTGCAATCTGACTTGCTTTTGAGAAGAGCTCTGTTGGATTTGTGAGCAGAGTGGAAACCTTGTTCATAGTTCCTGTGGGTCAGTTCTGTGATTTCTGATGTTTGAAAGACTGTCTCTGGATGTTGGAAAGATAGTGTAGCAGGTCCCCAGGTTTTGGCTGGTTCAAGAATGTTGTTGTATTTAATAAAGCTAAGAAACCTTTAGGCGATGAAGATAAAATGGTGTGGGAGAAAGGGACTAACTGAAAGGAAAAGAGGAACCATCCCAATCAAAGAAAATGAGAGATTAAGCAGTGACCTAGCTTGTTGTGGGTGAAGGGACCAGAAGCAAAAGATATTAGGAAGAGGTAGAAATCTACATTTCATATAGCAACTTGTTATTCAGAGAGGACTCAGAGAGGGGGAATGAAATGTTTTCTTTTGTCCAGCAGGATTATTTAAAAAGTTGGTTATCTGCTTTTCAGCTAGGAGGGGCTGGGGAAAGATATTAAGCCTCTTTTGGTGGCAATATCAAGGTGCTGTTTTGGTGGTGTTGGGAATCAAAGATGGAAGAGGACAAAAGGGAGGAGTTAAGGTGGCAGAAAAAGAGGGATGCTCCTGTGCAGTTCAAGATGGATGGTCTCAAAACCAAGGAACTGTAGCCTTGTGAGACAAAACCTTTTGTCTCTGCATGTCAAAATATGAGCTCTGTGTCAGCCTCCTACTAAAATGTATCTCACCTAAAGGTAAGACTGGTCCAGACTTAGTAATCTTTGGAAACTTGGAGCTCTTTTTTTTTTTTTTTTTTTTTTTTTTTTCTGTCTTAGAGCACTTGTTAAATGCATCTCATTAACTGGCACGTGGCTAAGTACAGTAAAGTTTATAAGATTCTTGAATATGTGTAATTGGAGCTATAAATACTGAGTTATCTGAATATGGTACAACTAGCTGTTAAAAAAAAAAATTTAAATGAAACAGTCAACTATATTTATATGTAGCTGCCCAGTAGAAGCTGCTCCATAATTCAGAATTTTTTTCTGTTGTCAACACACGCAAAATGCGTTTTAAAAATACTTAAATGTAATTTTATAGATACTAAGTTTGAAGAGAAACTAACATTTTTAAGCTAAACCTGGCAGCCGATTTGCAATAAGCAGTGACTTATTAATGCCTTTTGGTACTGAAAACTTGGCTTCTGAAGAAGGAGTGAACTACAGTACTAGTTCTGCTTCCTCCTTCTTTGGATTATATAAAGATGTGTTTAAACTCTAGTTGATTCACTGAAACCCCTACTTGTATTTTGATGCTTTCATCATGCATTACCTTATTCATGCAAAACAAGGAATTCAGGAGATTTGAATAAACAACTTGTCGCTGTCCATGTTTTCTGCTTGAATGTTTTAATCAAACAATCTTGAGCTAAATGTTGCTACGTTACTGCTTTGTCTTTGTCTTTGTCTTGCTTGTCTTCAACAGGACTAATTATTCCCAAAGCTGCACCATGCTCATGCCACCCTGCATTGTGCTGTATAGATGTGTCCTAAATGAGTTGGCTGAAGTATCTCTGTGTTGTAAGCTGATTTAAGAAAGCAGGAAAGAAGAGGTATACCTCCTCTGTTCCACACCCAAAATATTGTGGAATCTGCAACAACTTCAGAAATTCTTGCGTGTTGCTGGAGGTGGTTTCAGTTTTCACACCAGAAGTAATTTAATTTCAGCACTTAAAGCCCAAAAAGCTCCAACATATTGCTAGCGTGCAAAAATTCCATGTGTGCTAAAAAACAACAGCATATGGTTGGGTGGGGTGTGACCAAAATGAACATAGTTATCACATTGTGAACTTTCTTTTTACAGACTTGATTAAATAAGGGGGGGGGGGGGGGGGGAAGGAGGGAGAAAGGGGGCACAAGGGAGGGGCATCTAGGATGAAAACTGGAATCCTCCTAGGGCCTGCCCTTTCAAGTGCTGTGTGGTGAACTGAAAGGTTCATAAACTTGCATAAACTGTGGTTTAAAATAGACTGACATTTCATCTGAACATGAACACATAGACAAAAGAAAGGTGGAAAGAAGGTAAGATGTCTCTGGGGTGAATCGTTGGAGGAGAATGGTATGGAGTGTAGGCTGAAGAGGAACTTCAGCCCTCCCTGTTTACTGTTAGAAATTAGACAGATTGGGATTATTTGCTTGGTTTTGATAATATATCACCTAGTCTTGAATTGGGTAGAATGAGTTTTAAGTGGGATTATTTGCTGGTACTGTGTGTTTCAGGATGTTTAAACTTTGCCATCAATTATTCTCAGCATAATTTTGTGCTAATTGGGGGAAAAAATAAGTCATCTGTGATGTGACTGTATATATATCCATAGTAATTTTTTTGGACTCAGGTTCTTTCTCCATTGAGTGTTTGAGACCCTTTCAGGTCCTCATATAGGAATACCTAAAAATTGTGCAAATCAGAATCAGAAATATTTCTGGAAACTTAGGTCTAGATACTTGACTTATCCTTCTGAATCCCTGCTGGCAAGGTTGAAACCCTTTAAGATAGTAATACCAAAAACCTCAAGGGGCTAGTCTTACCATGCAGTTGTTTTGTGTGATTATGTGGTTGCATCTGAAGCCCCTCACCTGAGCATATCTCTCTTGGGTCATTGTTAATGTAAGATTTCTCCTTAGTTTACTTTGCTCTTCGGGGTGGAAATATTTCTGCAGAAGCAGTATCCTTAGTTTCTGGCACATCACATTCTGTTCTATCTGGTCTTCAGCTGTGAATATGATAGCAGCCCAACTTTGTCACATAGTGACTCTTGGCAGGTTATTTTGCTGGCAGGCTCTTGGCTATCTGCATGACCAGCACTGTTGTCCTGTAAGCAGCCAGGGAAGGTGCCTTCTAAACATATTTCCAGTCAAACTATGTAATTTCTGCTGCAGAGGCCAAGCAGCATCACTGAGCCAAGCGAGTGATACCATGTTTTCTGCATGCAAGTCTGTCAGGTGTTCAAAAGTGAAAAAATAGTCCTAGTTTGGCTTCTGGTTTTGAGTAACTGATCATTTCTGTGAACTCTGTAATCTTCTCTGCTTTCTAATGGTGATTTTTTTCACACTTTTTACTGTTCCCTTTATCTTTTCCAGTCATCCTTGAGCAGCCTTAATGATTAGAGCTTGGACCACTTTTCTTTAGGTTCTTGCAAACAGCAAAATAACAATTCACATAAAAGCACATTCTTCCAATTTCAAAGCTAAGAACAGAAAATTGCTTTGGATGACTTTGTGACTTTGGAAGAACTTTGAGTTTTGCCCAGAAAGGCCATTACTCATGTCAATTATGTTGGCTGAGACAAAGCATCTTTTTCAGAATAAAATTCAGGTTATTCCATGGAACAATTAGGTCTGTCAACATGTGACAAGGCTTTCATATCTCGAGGGGAGAATCCAGTTGATGCAAAGAAGCGTCAATCAGGATGCAGAGCTGCAGGAAGTTAACTCATGTGTACTCCAGGGTTGTCCAGATCAGACGAAGAAAGTGCCAAAAGACCTTACCCGTCATAACCAGCTGAGAGATGAGCTATATATGAAAGACAGGACATCCTGAAGGGCTGTGCATGGTGATCTCGGGAGATGTGTCTCTCCAGAGACAGAGACATGCTTCGTGTCCTTGTACAGTCACTTGAAGCAACTTGACGTGAAAATGCTAAATAAAACATGGAGAGCCTCAAGAGGGCTTTTCACCAAAGAGCCCGAATGGGAATTATCCAGCCTTTTAGCAGGTAGGGCCCTGCCTGAAAGTGGCATCATAGATGTCTCCTGAGCCTTCCCAGTAAACCAGTAATGGATCTGCAGCTTGCCAGATAGTCTGTCATAGGTTGTCAGCCACGGCTCGGAGGAGGGACGGCAGCTTCTTTTGTTCCCGTGTCAGGCATGCAGAGAAGGGACTCCTAAGTAGATAATTCAAGGGGAAACAGCTGCTGAGTTCTCAATTCTCCATGACTCTAATTTTGCCTTCTTCTCTTAATGTATTTGCCTGCTGCTGGATGCATATAACTGCTGAAAGTTAGACAAATAGCAAAATGCTACAAACTTCATTGAAAACTACTGTGAAGTGTAGCTATTTTGACCTTTATGGGAGAACAACTTGAAGGGCTTTCTTGAATATATGGGACCATGGATGGATAATTTTAAAATCTTATAAAAGAGCATTGATTTCCCTAAACCTGAATTTTAAGTCAGATAAAGTATTACAAACTCTTCTGATTTTGTGATTGTGAAGGGAATTTTTTTGTCATTTTTAAAATCCCTAGCTCCTGGCATCACTTGAGTATATAAAAATTAAATGTTTCGCTTAATTAAATGTTTGAATTGTGGCTTGAAAATGTAAATCCTATAGACATATAAAGGCAGATTCTCGGTAAACAACCCTCCCCACCTGACTCATGCCACACTACTCTCAGGTTAACATCAGGCACCTCACTCATAGGCTTTGGATATTTTGGGTAGGCTGTGCTCGGGTGTCTGTATCACTCGGCACGTCGCAAAAGTGTTCGTGAAATCCAGCAAGAAAGACTTGTTTCGGACAGTTTGTCTCCGTGAGAAATTGACTGGGCTCAGCCAGAGCTGCAGGAACATAAACCCCTCCGCCACCCGCGCCTGCGCTGGCACTGCCATGCGAGGCATCCCGCGCTTCCATCCCGGTGGGGGCCGTGCCGGTGGGTGCCGTGCCCGCAGCCGTCACTAGATGGCACCCCGCGACCGGCCAGCGCTGGCGGGCGCTGCATCCCCCGCCCCGCCACCCAAACCGGGCTCGTCCCAACCCCGCTTTGCACCGGGGTGCAACCCGAAATAGCGTGTGCCACGTCCAAGAACGCGTGTGCGTTGGGCAGCGGGGCAGCCTGTCAAAAAAAAAATTCCCGAAGAATGAAACGTAATTTCATTCCCCTGAACATCCACCTCAAAGGTGAGGACGGGCAGAGCATTAGCCAGTTTGTTTATGTGTGCTTAAGAGGATGCAAGGTTAACAGCTAAAGAGTATGTTCGTGTTGTCCAAATGTTTCCTTGTTTCCTCCTTCTGACAGTCTGCAGGACAGGAGCCTCTGTTCCAGTGTTTAAGTTTGGATCAGAAGTGATATTTCGACCTAAGCACCACAGGGTGGTCTCAGAGCACACAAAATTGTTTTCTTTAGGATGAGGTGAAGAAATCCTTATTCAAGAAGCGCAAAGTCACTCTCCAAACACACCTTATCTGCTAGAAGTGTTAAGGCAATCGGACCCCGGGTGAGGATTAGAGAGATTAGACTGAGGAAACACCCCCCCTCCCAAAAAAAACAAAACACCCCACCTTTTGATGTGGATGCTCTTGGCTCCAACTATTTCAGTGTATGTATCCACTCCTTCCAGGCTATGGTAAGTGTTAATTTTGACATGGCCTAAACTCACTGTAGTGTCAACTGACAGAGACAGTGGCCCACAGGGGAAAGAAAATGCCTCCAGTTTAGATACTTGTATTTGCATCAAGTAGGTGATGCGGATAAACCCTATAGTGATGAAAGGCTTCTGGTTTCCATACACACAGAGGCAGTGTGGACATCTTGCTGACTGTGCCACTTGTCATTTGCACTACTAGCTGTTCAGAGAAGAGATTCAGGAAGTAAACATCTTTTTTCTTTGTTGTCTCACTTTTATGGCATGGTCTCAGGCTTCCTGCAGAAGCGAGCAAGTGTTTCTGTATGAATTATGCTGAGTTATGCCAGTTTTGAAGGCTTTTTTTTTTTTTTTTCTGCAGTCTTAGGCTTATCACCATTCCTTTTTTTAAATCCAAAACAAAGGCTGTGGTGAGCCACTGAGAAATTAGTTCCTATCCCCACTTCTTTGAAAAAAAAACCCCTCAAAGTACAGAGATCTCAAAAGTGGTGGTGCTTTCATTCTGCAAACTGGCATTGCTTAACTAACACTGATATTTTTTGTTATGGTCAACTCTGGAATATGATATTTCTGGAAATGTAAATTTTAGTTGCTGGGTAGAGGAGAGTTAATAATCCTTAAGTTATTTAAAGGTTATGTTTTCTATATTCATGTAAATTATACTCAGAGGTGCATAGAGATGGGTGGTAAATGCTGTGAAGCTTCCAACTTGGTGAGTGGGCTTTCAACACCTCCTTTCTAGAACATATTCCAGGATCATCGCTAAATACATTTGAGGTAATTTGCAAACTCCAAAATCCTGGAAGCAGGAACTTCCAAATCTGGATTTCCTGTATTGCTTTCATCCTGCTGAGCTGTCTGCTGCAGTCATGGCTGGGAAAATGGATTTCATGTGATATTTCTGTGACTGCTGCCAGTGCTTCAAAGAGGATGCAATGAGACTTCCCAGACAACTGTGATTCCAGCATATTCCAACTTCTTCAAGTGTCTGCTCTTTTCTGTAGCTCTTGATCTTTCAGTTGAGGGGCTTTGGGTGAAATGTCATGATGTATTTCTGGGAAAAATTGTAATAAGCACCTAAAAAAGGTTTCAATAAGATTTCATCAGGATTACTCTTGCTGAAAAATAATCACATTCATAAAACATTGTTGAATTTAACCTTGTCTTTATTATTTGAACAAGTTTTTTATTTAAAATTACATTGAATGAAATTTTACTGAATTATAGTTTTATTGAAATATTATTTTGTTTTCCTGTCTAGTTATTTTGAAGGACCACCATAAACCCAGAAAGGAGACCTGCATTCAAAATTATGTTTAGGTAGTTAAGATGTTCCCTGAGTTCCTTTATTTAACTGGGTATCTTATCAGAGTGGCTTTAAATTGCTGGAAAATGAGTAAAAAATGATGTCATTTTAAAAATGCTTTGTTTTTAGTAAATATAAATTGCAAATGAAATGTTAGCCTAATTTGTAATAGTCAAGGATATGTGACAAAGGGCTTGTTTAAAAAAGGTTTCTTGTGTTTTATTCTTATAGATGGATTGAAGGAAATATGTTGAAGACAAGTTGTGCCAGCACTGCTTAACCTGCTAGTATCTTGGAGATTATTTCCGCTGGCTTTCTGGGCCTTTTCAGCGTGATCCTTGGAAATGCTAATTAATTTCAGGATTGCTGTGTGTGTGATATGCTTTGACATACACAGCAAATTAATAATAATATAATAATCTTTCTAAAAGAATTTTGAGAGCAATTTATAGTTCATGCCAGATGTCAGTTGACTGAGTAATTTAACACACTTGTGTAACTGAAAAGTAATAGCTTTTGCGAGCTTGCCATGTTGCTTATGGATATGAATGACAAAATTTATGGGTTTTTAGCTATGTGCATAATCCGAAAAATTCACTCCCTCTTGCAGGGAATAAGCAGTATCACAAATGAATGTGTTTTAATCATCTGAAACATGTAGCCCAAATGCTATTTTATTTGTTTAAACCAGGAAAAGACATAATTCCTCTAAAGGAAGTGCTGTGAATGCAATACCAAGAAAATTGTTCTTGTCCTATCAGTAGCTGCAGAGACCACATCTCCATAAAAGCTGTTAAAGCAGCAAAGACAGCACTGTCAGCTTAGAAATTGCACTAGAAGATATACTAAGCTTCTGGCCCTGGAATCTAAAGTGCATCTTCCTGTATTTGTGCCCAGTGTAATGGCCCTGAATCTTGAAGTCTTTAGACCTAGATGTGACCCTAGGGTTGGGGGTTAGGGAAACTGGGATCCACCTGGCCAGGCCTGAGCTGCCTAGAAACCATTCAACCTGAGCTGGAGCTCCCCTAGAGCAGGTAGAGAGAGACAGGAACCTCTGGGAAGAGGTTCTTCCACAAGAGGTAGGTGGGAGAATGAATTACTCCTTTTGGGGCACCAAGTCTAGATAGGACTAATATCTCTATCCTTTCATGCAAATGATAAACTACAGAACTGAGTGGAGGATGTTCCCTTTACCTCTCAGGAAAACTCTAGTTTCATAATCACCCAGCAAGCTGTGACACCGAGCATTTTTAATTTGTTTTAATTTTACAAAAATTTTACATAGTTGGGTTTGTTTTACCCTTAAAACAAAATGTCTCCCTCAGCTCTAGGTTCCCTAGAAAATGTCTAACCTCATGTCCATAGTGCTGCATTGTGATGGTTCATCCTAGGGTGTTGGCATGTGAAAACCTTCCTGGCTCTCCAGTCTGCTGCCATGACCATCTCTATTACCCCTATTTTTATCTCCGAGAAAGGATAAGCCACACAAAGACCCATCAAGGTTAACAATTATGGGGTTTAAATGGGGTAATCACTTTGCAGTGTAAGGAAAGGAGCTACATGTTTGGTTCCTACCTGCCTGCCATTGGTTTCTTTCAGCTGAGACTCCGTGATCTCAGCTCCTATAGAAACTGAGTGTGGTGGATTAAATCTTGGGGTTTATTTTCATGTTTATGTTTGTTTGTTCTAAAGGGGTTTTCACTTCTCCTATATTATTAAAAATAGGAATTATCTTACCCTGAGAATATTACACCCAGGAATTTCCCATGCATGCATTAGATCCTCAAGTACATCTTTAAATCAGAACTCAACAGGTAGAAGCCAGGTGATGTGAAAGGAGTAGGACTAGAAATTAATTGGTTTAATCAAAAAGGGATGAGAAGTCAGTGAGTGATGCAAGACCACATTATCTACTTCTGTCACTCTCCTGCACTGAAATCCCACTGATCTAGATCTGTTACTCAGATATACAAGCAAGAGGGCACATATCTTCTGTGACATCTCCAAGTAACCTTACAAGGACTATGAATGAGCTGGGTTGTAATTGCTACTTACCATAATTTCTTTCAGCTCCTCACAAATTTTAAATTTTATATATTTTTTCATCTAAAGACAGTAGTCAAGAGGCCCTTAAGAGTAACCCACACATGCAGTGCCTACCAGGGAGGGATCTTGGCTTTGAAGGACCTTCCACAGCTAAGATAAAAAAGAAGAGTTGCAGTGTGTGCTCAAGCTGTTTTATAGGTATTTTTCCACTTTTTCATTGGAAAAATTTGACAGAGTTATCCTATTGACACATGCTATGATAAACTGCAGGACTCACAGGAGATTGGCTAGAAGACAGTTTTTCTCATCAGTAGCCAGCTAGAGAGCTGATGCTCTGTAAGATATCACAGTCTATACAAGCCAATCACAACCAAAACCTAGGCATGAATTCCCATGCTCAGAGGCAAGGGGTCAATATGGGGAAAATCAAGGTAATGCAAGTGCTGCTGAAATTTTGTTGGCTTATACGTGAAACTGATCTCAGCTCCATAGCAGGAGACTGTCTTACTTTTTCTCCTCAAAAAACTGTGCTCGAGAGAATGCAAGCAGGCCCTGTGCATAAGCACTGTAAATCTGTAGTACCTATAAACCTGTACGTTCTCAACATATCTGATAGATAGGTTTTAGTGGTTTTGTACGAGATTAGCTAGACGTTTTAGGCTAGAGGGATAGCTAGTGCTTTGCCTCTGAGACCTTCATCTGAGGAGGATTCCCAGTTGAGTTTGCCGGTAAAGCTGAAAAACATCTCTGAGGCAAATGTTTTCTTTGGTTTTGACCAAGAATTTTAGCTCCAGCTCAGAGGTTTCTTCCATGAAAATATGAGAGGAATATTGGGTTTTCTGTCTTTTTGAGACCAAAAGAAGCAGGGAAATAGACCCTTAGTCTACAAGTGAGGCTTTGGTTAGCTCATGCTACTCCAGACAACATTTATCTTGTTTACATCTCCCTGCAAATTTGACTGAAGTCAATAGAGATGCATACAAGTACATCAATGCAAACTTTCTTGTGCATAAAGAAGACAACTTAAAACCAATCTGCATTCCTTGTAACATTAAATTATAATGTGTATTAAATTATAAATTGTATAAATAACACTGAAATGATAATGTTGAAGGATTCTTGTTAGACAAGACATGATTGATAGTTTTGGTAACAGGATTGAAAATCTGCCTGATACAAGTCATGCCTTCTGCATTATTCTGACTGGAACCGTGTGCTGTGGTTCTAAGAAGTAATTTGCTTATTTATTGTAACAGTCCATTTAATGAAAATTTAATGAAGAGCAGTCCTTATGGCAATCTTAGGCTTTGTGTGTGCAGGAGGAATATTGGATCAACGTCATCTGTAACATTTTTAGATTGGGATTTTTATTGGTGTGTTAAGTAGAAGTTCTGTGTTTGCAGTCTACTTTTGTGGCAGTGCCACAAACTAAATGCAGCTTCACAAGAGACGAGGACTTGTCAAATGTTGTCCTTGTCACAGGAGAGGCTACATAAGTAGCTACAACATCAGACTAACCATGGCTTGGAATGATATGTTTCTTTTCCACTTCTGAGAGGAGAGAGGCTGTTTTGGGTTTGAGAAAATTGTAGCAGCAAGACTGCAGGAGGAAGATGCTCTCTTGGGTGTGTGTATGTCTGCATGGTGGCTTCATCCCACTTCACATACCATCCCCAGTAACGGATGAGAAGTGTCATTTTCTTCTCTGATATGGAAAAAGGATAAATTTGGAAAACTTAGCACATTTTTTCCTTTTTTTTTTTTTTTTGTTTTTCAATTTCTTTTGGTCAGCCTCACTTTATTAAGCTAGCATATTTATACCAAATATGGAGTTCTGAAGTTGACTAAGGATGTCCCTAAGATCACCACTGCCATTATAAAGCCAGGAGTCTAAAAGAGGATAAGTCCCTTTTGTATGGCTCTGTAAGCAGCTCTACTTGCTGGTTAGATTTACATATCAAATGCATTTCAATCTTTTTTTTTCTTCTGAACACTTCTGAACTAAGCCTGTTCTTCAGGGCATTTGTTAAATTATGCCACTTAGGAGCTTGTGGATAGTTCGTGGGCCATTGTAAAGTGTGACCAGTTATCAAGCTTTTATTAAAAGGCATTAGGTGCCAAAAACAGTAACAGTGTTGCTTTTTTCCCCATCCCCTTACACAGTCTCCTGTTGCTTATTTCTTCCTTGTGTTTTTGTCATTATGCAAGTACAACTTGTGGTAGCATTTGCTGAAATGTAGGAGAAAAATTTCTAGATTTCACTCGCGCCCTGAAGGTTATGAGCAGGCCTTGAAACGGGAGATTCCCATTGCAGCTCCAGAGCTGAGAGAGTAGAGGGAGAGAAGGGGTGAGTGGCTGGGGTAATTGATGGAGAAAGTGGAAATGCTCTCATCCCCATACTGTCAGGAAGAGTAATACCCAACCCTGTGCTGGAGCAACACCCAGGATCACTGGGTTGGAATCAGACTGTAAGGCTGATGTACTGTCCTTCTCCCTCCTGCACTGTCTCCACAGTCCTTCTGCTGTACCACTGCTGGAGCACTTGATCACAGAGTTTGTCCCATTAGTAAATGTAACACACATGCTTTTTGGGGAAAAGAAAGATATTTGGTGGAGAGTGTTTTAGGAAAATCTATTTACTCGTGAAAACTTGTCTGACTGAGATTTGAGGAAAGAGGAGAGGACACTTTGTATTTGCAAACACCAGTTTGTACCTCATACACACACACACACACACACAGACAGAGATGTGTGCATGATCATATGCACATACCAGTTGTGATCATTTCCAACAACTATTCACAAGGCAATAGTTACAAAACCACAGAGTCCAACTGGAAGCCTTTGTGTGTTGCTATGGACATAAGAGTTTGCCTAGAAGAGCAAGTCAAGTTTGCCCAAAAAATTACTGATTTAGGGTTGAGAACCTGATTTTCTGAAGTGGTCTGCTTCTGAAAATGAGCCTCTTCAAAGCCATTAAGCCTTGACTATCAAAAGCATGAAGCAACTTTCTGCATCTTATTACTGGTACTACTATTAGTAGTAAAAGCAGGGAAACGTGAAAGAATATGAGAGCAGCACTGCATTGTGAACAGATATTAAATGGAATTGTTTATTAAAGAATGTTTATTAATATTACTTTAAATTATTAGACTGATTCAGGAAGTCACTTAGCATTAGGAATGTATTTAAGTGTATGTTTAAATGCTTTTCTGAACTGATTTAGTAACAAAGGAACTGGATTAGAACTAAAAGTAAACACCAAGGATGTCTTCAGACTTTAATAGGTTGAATATAGTGAAAGCACTTTTACCTTGGTGAAAGGAACAATTAAAAAACATATAGAATTAAGTTTTTTGGAAGCTTTTATCTTTTCTTCTTCTGCAAATGTGGTATTTTAAAGTTTCTCTCTTCCTGAGATCCCTTTGTTTTAATAGATGTGTTATAAATGTATGTATATATATATATATATATGGACATATGTGTATATATATATATATATACACACTATATGCACATGGTGTCCAAATGTAACACATGGGAATAAATAAGCATGTAGCCTGCAAACACAGTGTTGTAGCTTCAAGAGGAGGGCCCTGGCAGGAAAATTTGGCTATACAATAGTACTTCCCAACAACATGCTTGACCAAGTTTTCCAAGTATTTCCCTTCTGAACCACTTTCAGCCCCACTAGTAACAAAAAGGGAAAAAATCACAGGCTGAGCAGTTTATCCCAATGCTAAAGTGAACTGGGAGAGTTCTTCATTGTGAATTTTTGGATTTTCTCACTATGCCCATCTAGTCCCCAAAGCCCTCCTTAGTAGATTTTTAACAGCTCTGATCCCTATAGAGCTCTTAAGATCCATCTCTGCCTGTACAAAATTTAGATAATTTGTGGTTTGAACAATTGTCCATATGTTAGACTGTCCCAATTAAGTAGTCCCTACTGGCCCTATTTTGCTATAAAAACAGTTGCATCATAAAAGTAATAGATAGCAGTAGAGAGAATCACATGAATTAGATCCTGAAAATGTAATATTTGTAACATTGCTCGTCTGCCTTGCCAGTGCTTGACCTGCAAAAATACTTAATGATTTTGAATGAGAGAGCTTCTCTAATAAGCAGTACTGTGGTGATCACAGCTTTCTTACACTGGGAATTGAGAAACTTCAGCTGGAACCTAAATAAGCCGTACTGATGCTTCCCAAACCCCGACACTGGGGCCACAACCTGCCTAAGGGCTGGATGATGTGTATATACGTGTGCTTCTCTGCTCCTGCCAGGGTAGGCACATCTCGAGAGCTTTAGATGGGTAGTCGCTGAAGCCTAGACTGAGTACTAGCTCTAAAAGGAGGGCTTACCAGCAAGTGACTATCCCTGGAGTTCTCCATTGTGAAAACCAGTCATCAGGTGCAAGATTGTGAATATTATTGAATTTAGATACTAGTTGTCTGGTTGAATTGCTGAGAGTGTCTGAGGCTGCTGGCATGGTTCTGCAGATCCTGCCATGCCATGCTGTCTTCACTAACTCTCCTGGGAGCTGTCTGGAGGAAGGGTAGTCAAACCTATTGAATCATATTTGGAGGAAAAAAAATGAAAGAAAACTGAGTAAATAAAATCTTAAAATTACTTTTGCCAGCAGCTGGGTACCCCTGAGGTGGTATACTGAAATAATAAATTAGGATTATTTCACTGTCTACAAATCTGTGATCTCCTTAGAGATACAGACTTTTTTGCCACAAGTGATGATGTTTTCCAAACACTTTTAAAATAATTTGTAATCAGAAGCCAGAATATAGAAGATTTTTAAGTGCAGAGTGTCAGATCATCTTTCCGTATTCATCTTGATAAATTCTCAAGTTCTTACTGTGCATTTTCCAGGATTTTGTTTTTCTGAAGCTACTTGTTTGGGAGAGCTCAGACAATTTTTGACCCTGTCCAGATACCTATTTCACTATACTTTTTCTCAGTGTTAGGCAAACTGAAAAAGCAGGGAATTCAATTCTGCTAAATTTAGTCTCCAGAACCTCTCCACCTCTCCTCAGTTTTTCCTCTAGAACCTTCAGAAAGCATGATCTGTTAGTGTGGTGTCTGCTAATCCCTTTCTACCAATATAATCACTTTCTAAATGCATCAGCTCTTAGGAAGGACAGAAGGACATGGCAACTCAGTATGCAACTTGGGAATTCCAGCTCCAATCCATATCCCCTAGGGGTAGAATGTTCATTTCATCCAGCTTTATTCCTAGTGCTGAGCAGTGTCGATGGTTAAAACCCTGCCTTGTCCTTCTCAGACAGAAGAGAGGTTGCTAGTATGACTAGGTTGCTAGGTTTCTAAACATGACAGGGAAATGTAGAGTTTTGGATGAGGAAATATGAAATACTTGTATGTGTTATATTGACTTGTATTGCATGAGATAAGGAGTCTGTATGTGACACAATAATTTAGTGTTTCTCTGTAAGTCTAGCAGATTCAATGCCAACTTTCTAGTGCCTATTTTACAGGGATTTTTCAGGAGCATTTCAAAAGATCAGCCATCTTTCACTGGTAGGGCTTTTCTGATTTAGCTCTGACATTTGTAATTGCTTCAAATGAGTTGTTATTGCCTTTTCCTGCCTGTACTTAGCTACTGCTTGCCTTTATTGGTCTTTCTAAATTCCAGATCTGGGCATACATTAGAAGAAGGAAGGATTTGTCATCCTGTTCCTTATCAGACTCTCATATCCCCTCCTTCAAGTTAGGCTTTGGGCTGGAACTGTAGTCCCAGTGTTCCAGGTTTATCCCAAATCACTATCTCCTCTGCCCTTCATCCTACTTCGTGTGGCTCAAGGAAGAAATATGCTGCAGTCAGGAATCCGACAAACACATATTCTGCTGATAAGTTTTCACCAGAAAAAGGTTCTTCAAAGGCATCCGTTAATCACTGGGGACCTGTCTGTAGTTCTTGCTTGCTGGACAAAATTGTTCTTACTTTCTGAGAGGGTGAGTGCTTGAATAAATTGAACAAAACCATGTGCATGTGGAGACATAAAAATCTAGCGATTTTTGTGTTTGTTCACAAAATGTTAAAGAAGCTTGTTTGCACAAATGTCTTAAGCTGAACACAAAAGGATGAGCACAGGCAACTGAAGAAAATGCATTATAAATTTAAAAAAAAAAAGTCCTTTTCACAGTTATATTGTACTTTGAACTGTCTCCTTTCTGTGCTTCTCCATATTGCTATATAATCTTCTGAAGTTGCTGAATTATTTCTCTTCACTTAAATTTGAATGGAATTCTTTTTTCGTTTCTACTCAGAATCAGTGGCAATCTTCCTAATAAATGCTCAGCTCAGTATTCCCCAAATTTTCCAGGCAGTTTCACAGTTTCCATGCAGGTGAGCTTGGGTAGTCTTTGTTCCTTCACATTCACATCTTACAGGCTCATGTGTTGTGTCTGCACAGATGACAGTGTTTTTTTGTAGTTTAAGATGGCAAAAACAGTCGGGTGTTTTCATTTCTAACTTCTTCTTTTCCTGTATTTAGGATTTCCTTAAGATTTTGCATCCTTAGGTGACTTTTCTCTGATGTGTTCTTTGTCTCTGAAGTTGAGAGAAAATTAAAAAAAAAAAAAAAAAAAGAAAAAAAAGGAAAAAAGTTTATAAATTGCTGAAATTTAAAACGTGATGTAACATGCCTTGCCTTTATGGACTGCTAATTGTTTGAAAATGGATTATTGTTAATAAAGCTGGTATCCGGGCTGCATTTATTTATTAACATTTTTAATCTCTGTATGCCTGTACGCAAATCACCATGCAGAGAAAAACAATATATCCGTGTTCCGAATCATAAACCTTGCTAAATGTTCTTCTGTCAATCTACAAAACCTATAAACAAGTTATCTTTGCATTTGCCTTATCTCTTTGCTTAAAATCAGAAAAAGTAACAAAGAGAAAAGCTTTTGAATCCCTTGATTTAGAGAATTTATTTCCAGGAATTTTAGCACAGCCATAACATACCCGGATTTTCTGTTCTTTTAAGCTTACAATATTATTGACATATTAAAGTGTATCTTATTATGCAAGTTTTGCATAGTGACAGAAGGAACACTTCAAAGAAGAACACAGGTTATTCCTATAGCAGTGCACTTAGGATTTTTTAATATTTGCAAGAAAAAATTGCTGATTCATTGAAACCAAGCAGTGAAATTGTACATTTTGTTCATTTATCCAGTTCAAAAATTCACCTTGAATGAATGGATTAAAACACCTTGTTGTGAACATTGTCTTTTATTTGAAAATACTTCTCTTCCTTCCTTTTCTCAGTTTCTTCCTGTTTCTCTTTGTTTCTCCTTGTGTTTTTCTCTCGTCCTCTTTCACTTTCTCTTTTGTTCTCATTCTTTTTCTCATTCCCTTTCAAAACATGATCTTATTTTACAATTGTCCTAGATTTTGAGCTCCTAAGTACACATGAAATATTTTTCTTGATCCAGGCTGAGATCTATTATATATATATATATATATATATATTTTAGATTTCAGTTGAAAATAGTCAGAATACTCTTCCTAGTAAATGAATCCAGTTACTCACTCTTAAAATTATTTTTTTTCTTGTCCTCCACCAGATTATGAGAAGACTATTTATTAATTTACTTCCCTTTATGCCTAGGTTAGAGTTTTGGATTTTTTTTCAAGGTAACACTAGTACTAGCATCCTAGTAGTAAAATTACTTCTTTGTCTATCCTAGAATTGTTTCTTCTCCCGTATTTGCCGAGAGCTGTCATTCCTCCCCTCTGACTTCACTTTGCTGAGCTGACAAATCAAGTTCTTGTGATCAGCTCATGACTGGAGATTCTTCATCTTCTTTGCTACCTTGGTAGCCTTTTGCCTGACCACGATTAATGAGGCAACATAATCCCAATGAAGGCTTGCCTACATACAGGGTTACAGCATAAAATAATTTCCTCTAATAGTATCCCACTAGCTTTTTTTTTTTTTTTTTTTTTCCCCAGGTGTATATCACACCTGGCATACAGATATTATGCAACAAAATAGTACTCCAAGTCCTCTTCCTCCCTCTGCTTCCAGACACTCGTAGTCCTAACTAACAACATGGAACAGTTTCATTTATTCCAGAGTATGATATTCCATGTTCTCAAGCGACATTTTGCTCTATTTCTATTATTCCCAGTCCTTAAAGAAATTGTGTTCTTTCTCACACAATATTCCAGTAGTCCTACATTTTTCATAGATACAGAAAAGTGCTTCTGGGCCAACTCTGCTATAATTATGTATTATTTCTCTTCATGCAGGATTAATGCTCTATTTTTATTGCGCATATGTTATTCGGAAGCGCTTGGATGCATTTAATTGACTGCACTAAGAGTATAGTGTGAACACTGACCTTGGTCAGACCCGTTGCTGTGTGAGTAGTACGAACCTTCAGTTCAAAAGGATTCAGCAGTCCCAAAGTGTTTGTCCTGTCCTGGCAGTTAGGGGGCTCGTATTCCAGTATGGAGCTGTGGATTTGAAGCACAGCGGGGGACTGCAGTGTGTGCAGCAGCGCCATCTTAAATCAAGACTTCATTTATGGAAGGATGGAATTACTTTTGAAATGTGTGTTGCACACTATGTGCTCCAAATCTTCACCATGCATGTTTAAACATGACTCTTGGTCTAAGAGCACAATATCTTGCTAAAAGTCAAGCTTACTGAAATTAAGTTTGTGAACATATAAGTGCAGAAGATCTATCTGAACAGGCACACATATTGTTCTGATTTTATACTTACCAAGACAAAATTACCACTTCTTGCTTTTTAGCTGAGAGGTTTCTATGTATTTCTTAAATACTCGTGACCTGAAACCTAGAGCTGATGTCACCGGTTTGACTAATACGGGGAACCTGACATTTTAATTGTTTGAAACTGAGCAAAAGAAATGCAAAGAAGAAAAAACCACTGATTTTTCTGTTTTCTTTTGGGATTTTGGCACTCTTTTCAAGGAAATGATTTATTTTGATTGGCCTTTAGAATCCTCTATAGAGGAGAGATGAGAACTATAAATCTTTAAAATAGGTCAACATCTCACTAATTATTGCTTTAATTAGTGACAGCAACATATTTTTTTTTTATTCCTCTGTTCAATTTAATAGGAGTCAGACATATTCAAATTTTTCTAAGTTGAAAGAAGTTGTGCCCTTGATTTTTAATGAACTTCACCCAGTCTGGTAGATTACTTGGAAGTGTCGATGGTAAAAATTTAAAGGCTGTACCTTTAGTTTTCCTGTCACAGGTGCTCTTTTCATTTTATCCACAAATACTAGTAGGCTGACCATATATTATCTAAGGAAAGGACAAATAGCAAAAAGTTCTTAATTAGGTTTGAAAAACAACAACGTGAAGGTAAGATCTTTTTACAGAGACCTGTACATTCATTAAAAAAGTGTTCTCTCAGTTCATTGTTTCATACACTGGACATATAACAGTAAATAAAATAATAATGGTTTAAATGGTCCAAAAATACTTTCAATATCTTTAGTAGATCTAGTTTATGAGCTAGGAATAGTGTAAGGAATAAGTTTTAGGCTCAGAAAAGACTACCAGTTGTTTTATAAAGGTTATGCCAAATGACATCCCAGTGCTGGGTCATAACCCTCTGAAGTTGAAAAGACCTATGTCTGTCAGGTTTTTCCATGTTCCAAGTACTGTAATAATACTTCAGATAATTATGTTTAAATTTCTAAGAAAATAATGGTATTGTCTTGCTTATAACTTCTTTACCAGCTGCATTCATTAAGATCAGTTCAAATATACACTAGTTAGTTGCTGTAAACAGAGTATTTCATCTCACATTTTCTTGTACCAAAAACTTATACAAAACATCTTAGTGATGGAGTTAACAACCTCAGATTACATCTTAAGTACTATTGTACAAGTATTAAGTTGTATTTAGTTAATATTATTTAACATGCAACTTGTACTTCACTGCCTTATAAACAGAATTACTTTAATATGGCAAATTATAAAACAACCTTAGAATGAACAGTACACCAAGTTAATTTAACAGGTCTCTAGTGCTAATTAAATTTTCCTTGATTTATAATTTAAAATATTTTATGCTAGCAACGTATTTAAGATCTGGTATTTCTTCCCTGTTTTCTTATTGTGGGACTTCTCTAGTCAGGTTTTTATAAGGCTATTTCAGACGCACAAATATTTAGCACTGAGTAGTGCGGTACTCTTAATACCCACCATGCTATTAAAGCAGTTCCTGATTAAATAAAAAATAATTTACATTAGACTGCAAATTACTATCTCTATTATCTCGCTCCTCAGTTATTGTGGTAATTTATCAGTACCAGAGGAGCTAAGCAATACAAAAGAAATGTGAGGAATTTTGTGCAGAGTGTGAAAATTAATCTCATGACATACCTTGCTGGCTGGCTCATCCACTTTCCCGCCTGTGGCAGTCATCGCTGTGCACTAGACCTTGAAGCACCAGACACGTTGCTTCTCCTCTGCTTCTCTCAGTGGGAAGATCCTGCTGTTGGAATATCTCTGCAGGGTGGAGACAGTGGGACAGTGCTTGTTCTGGTTGAGGGTTTGTTTTGCTGATTGCCTGACTTACCTGTGCTCTACACCTTTCTTAGCCACCACTTTGAGTACATGACAAGTGAAACAAAATGAAATGTCGGCTTTTAATTATCCTGATTCAAATGCTAGATTTTAACATTTTGAAAATGACTGGCCTGTGTCTGTAAACTGGACAATACCTTGAGTCTGCCTCTTGCTATAGTAGGACCGTTTGTCCCTGAGTGAAACTGCTGCCCCAGACTGCCTCAACAGCTGCAGTAAGCAGGTAGCAGCTCATTTCCCTTCATATTTTCGTACAGATACTGTACAGATCTGAATTTACATGAGACAGATAGCCTTGACTCCCACTGGGAAGGCACGAAAAGATCGCTTCTCACCCCCTGTCTTGCAAAACATTTTAAAATGACGTGGTTTTTTTTAAGGTATTTTTGATCAGGAACAATTGCCTCTAAACTGTTCGCACTTGACGCTTCTCGTGTTCTGCCGCGCCGGGTTTGAGCGGGGCTTGCGCGGGATTTGCGCTGCGCTGGGCGCTGCACCGTGCGCGGCCGCCAGGGGTCGCGGCAGCGCCGGCGGAGGAGGCGCATCGTCCCGCATCCCGCATCCCGCATCCCGCATCCCGCATCCCCCATCCCGCATCCTGCCCAGCCCCGCCGGGGCTGCCCCGGGGCCGTCCTGGGGCCGTCCTGGTGCCAGGCTCTTCCCCCCTGGCTCAGGGCAGTCACTTAAGGAGAGAAAACTGAAAAACAATTAAAAAAAAAAAAGTCAGGGGGAGGGAGGGGTGGGGGCAGTGGGAGGGCGTGGGTGTCTTCTTCTAACTCAAGGAGAGGTTGGCAGGCAGTGCTCCCTGCTCGTCCCTGTGAGCAGCCTTGGAAATCAGACTACTCCCAAGAAAAATTGCTGAGAGCAGGGGTTTTGTTCTGTTTTTGGAGTAAGAAGGCAAGTGGTGAATATTAAATACAGGTTACTTTCAGATGCTGCCACCAAGACCTCAAAGCGCCTACGGCAGCAACGTGACATCGGAAGGGGAAACACATGGCTCTAGATGGCACAGTTCATCACCTGGGTCTTCAGACCTTCCTTACATCCACTTTTTATGTGCTCCATCATCATCATAACCACTGCTATTGTTGATACTGTAGATTAGAAGTAGGAAGGTTCCCTGTTTCTGGAAGCTTTCCAAGAAACCTCCGTCTATTCCACAGTTCCATTTCTTTCCAAGCATTAAGAAATATTTTTAAAACTACATTGAGAGATTGGCAGTAGCAGGTTCGCTTAAATATTTATGTTTCCTTTGCTATGGAAGTACGGAACGTTTATACCAAATCTTTAGCATTGATTACTGAGAAAATCAGAAGAAGTGAGATGTGGTGGAGATAATGCCTTAGTACAGGGGTAGTCAGTACACATTTGTAATCCTGCAAAGAGTTTAGCTGAGTCCTTCAGCTTGCTCAGGACACAACACATTTAAAAGACCTCTCTGCTCTCTACCTGCATGAGGGTTAATCTCAGCTGTGCATCATCCTGGCCCACACATGAGCAGGTGAAGATGGACTTTCCTCTGTTTTCTGCATGGCTCTCCTGAGATCCTGGGAAGTGCTGGGTCTTACAAAGGACACATAAAGAAGAAGAAATTATAAATAGAAATTAGGGCAATCTGAAGGTACACAGAAGATATGCAAATGTGCATATGTGCGTGCAAATAGATGTATATATGTGAACAGGCATCTCAAAAACAAGAAATGAGAGAAGCTATGTGGCATGGCAGGAGCTGGCAGTGTGTTGAGAAAGACTTGTCCTCAGCTCGCTGAGCTGAAGAGAAAGGATGGAGTAGCCCATGTACTTCATCTGTCTACTGGACAGCGCAAGGATGATTACAAGGAAATGAAGAGGCAGGGGGAAAAGCAGGATTTCTCCTCTTCTATCCCTTTGCAGAGAAGGGTGATCAGTCCAATTTGCAATCCAGTTTTTGGTAAAAAACTCACTGCAGTCAGCGCTGTCTCCTGAGCGCAATAGGAAAGAGGACAAAGCTCTACGACCTTCAGGCAGATGGTGTTGTTATCATTATAGTTCTTGTAGTTATTGCTGTTTCTTAGTTGTTTTGCCTTATTTTGTCTTTGAGAGCATCCCCTGCCCTGGCTGGCTGTGGCTGCCGTTTGATAGACGGCAGAGTAGAAATAGGCCGTGGCAGATGGCCGCGAACGGAGCCGGGACGGGAGCGTGACAGAGCCCCCGCAGGACCTGTTTCCAGACCGGCTGTTTCAGAGTGGGGGTGGGAAGGGCTCGACGGGAGGGATGCGCCGGGAGACTCCGCCGGGGCAGCGGCTGTGCACTGCGCACACACGAAGGCACAGGCCAAGCTGCTCTCCTGCCGTATCCTCATGGATACTAGGTTTTCTTCCGTCGGGAACGCTCCCATCACGAGGGCCACCCAGTGCCACCGGGACATGCCTGAACGACCGGGAACGGGTGGTCTGGCTGCCCCCGTCGGGCAGCTCGGCGACTCTGCCAGCACCAGGGACAGCGCCGGCCGCGGTCTCGGCCCCCACCTGGCCCCTTCGCGGTCCCTCCGCTCCTTTGTTCCTAGGCCCCGCGGAACAAAGACTTCCGCCGCCGACGGCGCAGAGACCCCGGCCTCTCCCGTCCCCGCCCTCGCCCCCTCCCCGCACCCTCCGGCGTGGCCCCGCCACCGCCGGAGCCTCCACTGGAGCCACCTCTCCGGTGCCCCGACAGCACACGCCCCAGCCCCCGCGCATGCCAAGCTGCCACCGCCGCCCCGCCGCCCTCTCCCTCGCGTAAAAGCTGCCCCGCACACGCTACCCCGCCGCCGCCCCCCTCCGCTCCGCTCTCGCAAGCCGCCGCCTTGCGCCTCGCCCTGCCGCCCAGCCCCGCGCACAAAGCCCGCACGCCACTTCGCTGCCCGCCGGCACCGCTCCGCGCCGCTCTCCCCACACTGTCCCCGTATGCTACTCTCCCCCGCTCCCCCTTCGCAACAGCCGCACACTCCTCTTCGAGCATCCCGGCTGCCTCTCCGCACACGGCTCTGCTGCAGTGTCCCCGCCACACCTCCAGCATCCCCCGAACCCATCCACCAGCACCGCACATGGCTCTGCCGGCCCGTGGCACTGCTCCGCTGCAGCGGGGCCCGCGTTCCTCGGCTTCCAGAGGAGCCCCGCAAGAGGAGGAGCCATTACCGAGCGGGCACCCCTAGCTACTGGCTGGGCGATGCGCAAAGAACAATCCTCGCGATGATAATATTAGAAAATATATTTATTTCCCATTAATAGACTTTACATGGTTCAGCCTAAGAAAGCAAGAAGTCGAGTCACCACTACCTTGAAAAACCACCACGACTACCCCACCGTTCCAGTAGTCCCCCACGGCCCCGTTACCTGCTGATGACAGCTGCCCCCGCGGGCGCCCGTCCCGTGGCAGCGTTATCTCCTCTCCACTGGGCTGAGCCGATTAGTAAGCCAGTCCTAGTTAGTCTCGGTTTCCGTAGGTGAGTACAGGTTGTCGAGCTCTTTATTACTCTGTCTCTCCTTTTTATTTATTTATTTTTTTAAAAAATTTTCAGCTTTCTATTACCTTTATTATTAATGTTTTTGCTATGGTATGTTCTACCGAGATCTTTCATGCTGCTTTGAGGATCCGCTCTTGGCATTCACCGCGTGCCTTAATTGTATGACATTAAATCAAGGTCCGCTGTGAACACGGAGAGTCAGAGCCTTAGAGCGCTCGCTCTCTCTCTCTCTCTCTCTCTCTGGAAGCAGAACAGCAACTGATCCCCGAAAAAAAACCCGGTGACTTCACTCTGCCCTAGTCCCATCCTGGCCCGGGCTGCATATAACTCATGCTCGAATTTTCTTACTAGCCCGTTTTTTGTTTGCAATGCTCAGGAAGCTGTTAAATATGCACTTAATGGTTTTAAAAAAAAAAAAAAAAAAAAAAAAAAAAAAAAAAAAAAAAAAAGGAGAGAAATTAAGCGTGTGCCTACTACACACTTCCAAGTGACTGCTTTAATTTCACCAGCGTCTTCGAGTGATTTTAAACACAGGAGCCGACTCTCCCCGACTCGACGTCTGTGATTTGGCATCCCTGGCTCAAGGGGATGACCGTTCTTTCCGGCTCCTCGGTTCGCCTGGTCCTGCGGCTTCCCTGGAGCACGGGCGGTAGGAGCCCTCACCCCCAGAGCATCCCCGCTCCTTTCGGCCGGAGGAAGGAGGGGGAGAGAGGGTCTTTCGGCGATGAAAAATGAAAGGGCAGGACGTGTCATCTTTGTAAAGCGGAAAAAAATTTAACTCACTCGCACCTGCCCCTTTCCCGGGAGGGTCTGGGCAGCCCATCTGGCCTGCCTACACTGAACTGGCGAGTGAGGAAATGAGGGGTGAAGTCATTACAATAATTTTTAAAAAATAAAATCAGCCTAAGCTTTTTTTTATTATTATTACGCTTTTTGCTATCTTTCACCGCCCAGGACGGGGACCATTCCTTCTCGGTGACGATGGCTCGCCGGGGAGGAGCGGAGCAGCCGGGCACCTTGCATCACCCTGCGGGCTGTAACACGGCCGGACCCCGGGAACTGGGAGGCTGACCTCGATTGCTTCCTCGGCCCCAGGGCCCGGGAGAGAGAGAGGAGGCGAAGAGGGATGTGCTGCGGCTGCCTGCAGCGGCGCCCGGGCTCGTGCGGCTGGCTGGGCTTCCCAGAGATTTTCCCGTAGCTTGTCGGGGCATCTGGGGGCAAACTGGGCAGACGGCTCCGACCCTCCTCAGCACCGCAGCTCCTGCGTGCGGCCGCCTGGAAAACAGACAAAGCAAGAGCGTTAGAAAGGCTGGCGGGGGGGAAAGGAAAGGCAGGCGGGGAGGGAAGGGCGCCGGGAGCCGCACGCCGCGCGGTTGCCAATGACAAAAGGAAGAGAGGGGGGAGTCAGAGCAGGGGAAGGGCGGGGAGGGAAGGGGAGGAAAGGAAGGGAAGGGAAGAGAAGGGGGGCCACATGGACTGACGCGGAGCTGAGGCCGGCCAGACCCGAGCCTGTGGGGCTGCTCTGTCCGCGGCCAAAGAGAGACAGGGCGAAAAGCCCATCACCGCAGCGCCGGGGCCAGCGGTCATCTGGGTCTCTGCAGCGAGGTGGGAAGGGACCAGCCGCGGGCAACCGCAGAGAGCAACGTCCTTGCCCGCCGCTGCAAAATCCCCGGAGAACAAGCACAGGGGAAAGCTTAAAATGGGGAGGAAAAAAAAAAAAAGTGTGTGGAGGGGGGTGGGGAGCAGCAGTTCCCCCTTCATTCTCGGCTTGAAGAGCGTACGAGAGCAAAGAAGTAAATCCATAGGGGGAAATCCAACCATTCAAACAAAAACAAGAAAAAAGAAACCACTCCGAATACGAAAAAAAAAATCATAATCAAAAAGAAAATGGTCAAACCTGCCGGGGGCGGACGGCTCCTCCGCCCAGTCGGAGCCGCGGAGAGCAGGAGAGGAGAGCCCCGCTAGCTGCTTTCGGGGGATAGGAAGCGGTTCGGTCTCTCCCCCTCGCTTGCTGCTCCAGAATTAGGGATTAATGCCTCTCCAGCCAAACAAATAAGGCATCTGCCTTCAGTACAAGAGGATTACACGGGGTTGCTGACGTCACCAGCCAGGCAGATGTTGGCTCCCAAAGTCCTGATCATCTCCCGTGTCCTTGAAACCCGGCACAATCCCAGACCCGCGCCGCCCGGCCAGGTCCCTTCAAGGTCGAGGGGGACCTGCTCGGAGGGGACCCCGCCAAGGCACTCTCTCCCAAAACATCCTCACGCATCATCAGGAGAGAAAGGTGTGAAAAGCCGAGCCCGGCAGAAAGTTCATCCCTCCCCCTTCCCTCCGGGTCCTCTCCCCCAACTCCCCCGCCTTCCTTCCACCTCCCCAGCCTCAATGTCACATGAATCTGTACAGTCATAGCGAGGAAGAAGAGCCTGATCGCCGGCTCACCCAGAGGTCACCCTCCCCGCACGGCAGCCGACCCCCCCTCACTGCGGCACCGCCGCGCCCCGCGGCCCAGCGCCGCCCCAGCCTCCCGCCCGCAGCACCCTGGAGCCCAGCAAGAGGCCCGGAGCACGACGGAGCCGGGCCAGGCCGCTCCGTGCCCCGCGGGCTTTGTTCCCACTGCGCCCGTCCCGGCGAGGCAGCGGCGGGCAGCGGGCGGGAGCGGTTCCCTCTCCTTGCGGAGACAGCTCGCTCCTCTGGCCCCGGAGCTACGCGGTGTCTCTGCGGCAGGCAGGCCCCATCGAGCGGGCGGCGAGTCGAGCCGACCAGAGCCGAGCCAAGCCGGGCCGGGCAGAACTAGGGCATGCAGGAAGGGCGGAGATGGCTCAAGGCCTCCTTTTGCCTTAAGGAGCCGGCGGCGGGTGCAGAAGTTGGGCTTTTCCCGGCTAAAGGACTTGGAATTTGCATTTGTTCAGTTCTTAGGTTGAAGTAGAGCTGCTTGTCCTTCCCGAAGCTCAGCCCTGAGTTTGCTGGAGCTGTGGGGCGGGTTGAAAGTGCCGCAAAGTGCGTCTGGAAAGGGAATCCAATTAAAAGCACCATCAAAATAAAAAAAGAAATTTGCCTGAGAATCATGTCTGTTGCCTTTGCTGTGGCATAAAGTCCATGACTCATCATCACTAGTCCCTTTGCATCAAATAATGGTTTCAATCATTTCGGTTCTGCAGAAAGGCAAACTAGATGATGTGACATAACGAAGCGGGATGAAGAAGACGGGATCGCCAGTATCTAGACTCCTGTTGGGTTGATGTTGTTGTTGTTGTTGAAAGGAGCTGTTTTATAGATCTGTTCCATATTATCCTTGTCTGTCAAAGTGGCATTTAATTTTTCCAATTGTGGAACTTGGTCACTGATAAAATCAATTTAATTTACACCACTGTCATTCAGCCGATCCGAGCAGTAGGTTGGTTTATTTTTGGCTCAGAGTTGAAGGGGAAAAAGCATTCGTATGCAGAATGGAGAGATCCTTTTACTTCTTTGGGGGGCAATAAGAAGAGAAATCCCTATCATGGCATTTTAACAGAACTTGCTCTCCTGCAGGAGAAATATAACTGTAATTTCTCAAGTATTTTGCTTAGAAATTTGAGCAGCAACACGCAAGGGATAGCAAGAAAAACAGAGCAGCCCGGGCCGTCGGCGTTCCATGGGGGCAGGCAGCCCCTCTCACCCCCTTTTCGCGGGGTGACAAGGGCCGGCCCCGTCTGCTCCCTGTCCCTGTCCATGGTCCTGACCCGCCGGCTGCAGCGGGCGCTGCTCCCGCGGCCGTGCGGGCGGCCCTGCGCGCCCCTCCGCGCCCGCTCCGCCCGCGCCACCGCAGGGCCGGGGAGCCTGCGGCCCCTCTGAGGCACTTCCACCAACGCCTCTGCTTTGTTGTGATTATTAATAAAGCTATTTTTTTTTTTTTTTTTAATTCAGAACCTTAGGAGGTGGTGGTGTTGGTGGTGAGGATTTACCTTTCTTGGGTTTTATTTGATAGCTCTCCTGTTTCAAAGAGCTTTTAATCACTGACGCCTGGGCAAGCCCACATTCTAATGTAAAGTGGTTAATATCGGACAAGAGTGTTTAAACCTCGGACTCTCATTTGTTTCCTTAAACGGATTAACGTGGAAATTCAAAAGCTATTTTTGGTAACCGGTACCTATGGGCTAACCTGAAAAGAACTGACAACACAATTTTTTGCATTGCACGTTGCAACGGGAATACCTTGCACACAGTGGTTAAATGTGCACTAAAATCTCAGTTTACGTATATATGGCCTCTTTCCGAACCTAAAAGAAAGATCTTGCTACATGGCTACATGCACGCTCACACAGACACACTCTCTGTCTCATACGCATATATGTATGTATACATAAAGTTTTAATAATTTAGTGGAAAAGTCAGACGGTCGTTCACGAATCTTTTCTCAGATCACACACACACACACACACACACACACACACACACACATGCTGCTCCTTAACATTTAAAAGGAAGGATAGGTCTCGTAATGTTATTTCTTCAGTCCCCACTTCTCTCATAACCTGCTCTCCTGAGTTGAATAACGCGGGCAAAGAGCAGCTGAAATAGCCCCTCCGCTGCAAGAGGGTCTGAATGCAGCAGCTTTAGAAATTGTGCACCAGCCCTGCAAAGGAGAAATGTGTGGGATCTCTCGAATGTGAGGTGCTACCGGCTGGGGAAAAGGCAGAGCTGAAGCCATTCACACTTCGTAGGCTGTGAGATTTCTTTCAAAAGAGCCCTGAAGTATTTAAGATTTGGGGGAAAACCCTTGTACCGGAAGAAAATGGCCTAAACACAATAGGACTCGCCATTTTCTCCTTCCAAAGCACAAAGCAGCTCCGAGGCTTCAGTACCACACAAAGAAAGCCCGGACCCTCTCAATTCTCTTACATTTTCCCTCACGATTTCAAAAGCCTTCCCCTCCAACCGATCCGCTTTCCCAGGAGCGCTCTCACAGAAATAAAGAAAGGAGGAAAGGGAGGGGGAGAAAAGCAACTAGGTTAGGCAAGAGGGAGACAGTTCTGGTCTTAGTTTATTTAAAGCAAATCCTTCCAGAGAAAAATATCACTATCACATTTACACTTGAGAAGCGGGGAGGGAGGGGGAAAGGGGGGGGGGGGAGGAGGGAGAGTTGGAATCCCAAAAAACCAAACATCTGGAAAGCTGTTTTGACCACCGCATTCCTTCAAGCTGGGCGGACGCACGATGCACTGCACAGACCCGAGCAGACCACGCTGCCTGGGGATGCGTATGCACACACACACAGGCGCGCAAATTCCCGTGCCAAAAAAAAAAATAAAATCGCATTTTCATTTCAGTTAAGCCCACAAAATGATGCCGAAAACAGTCCTCTGCTCCTCGCACTGCCAGCTCCGGACATTCCTCCGCTCCCGCGGAGCCCCGCAGCCCCGGCTGCTGCCCTGCCGCCGCGTCGCGCTCCGCTCAGCCGCCCACCCCTCACCAGCTTTTATTTTCTTATCTCAGTAAGTCGGCAGAAGACTGATAGAGAGGGGGTGATAGGAGAAAAAAAAAAAAAAAAGAGGTAGACGAACAAAAAATCAAAACAAACCGCAGCAACCCCAACCTAAACAACAGCCTGTCACTATCGCTCTGAAATACAGCAAGAGATCTCGTACTTACAGCCAGCGCTAAAGTGAGTAATCCTCATCCCAGCGTGGTTGGGTTTGTTTGGGTTTTTTTCCTCCTTTTTTTTTTTTTTTTTTTTTTCTACTAGTTTTTAAGTACTTGTTTGTCCCCATTGTCCATCGCTCGGAGTAGATTCAAGCAAAATCGGCCGGTTAGCAGGAATAAAAAGAGAAGTGATTTCATTGTGTAAATGCAGCAAAGAGACAAGATGCTGTGTTTCTCCTAATACTTTCTGCTTAGGAACCGTCAGCTCTCAGCTCAGAAAAGCAGGACTCTGTGTGAGTCTCCCCCTCCTCTCTCTCTCTCCTCTCTCTCTCTCTCACACACACACATACAGGAACACGAACACGCACACACACACATACACACTTACTTTTCTTCTTCTTGCCTTTTTTTTTTTTTTTTTTTTTTTTTTTTTTTTTTTTTTTCCAAAAGAGGGCAGGTCGTTCCCTGAATCCCAATGAGTTAAGTCAGTCACTTTCCTTCACATGCATCACAGCCTCCTTAGAGCTGCAGGCACAAAAGAGCATTTAGCTGCCTCCAATTTGTGTAGAAGGCCTGGCCTTATTTTTTTTTTAAAGTATATTTAAATCATGTATTTCACTCAGTATAAAAATACCACATCCCCAACTTTGACGACTGAACAACTAATTGCAACCTTTTAAATAAATTCTTGAACTTGTATGCATACTTAACTGGTCTGGAGGGGCTTCCCAAGAAATTGATGCACAGTATTTCTCAGCTGTGCAGACCTGCACCCTGCTTGCTGCAAAGGTCAGAGCTATACAATCCACAATTACTTTCTGATGAAGTCTTATATCAACAAAATCTCCTTGAAAGGATTACAGGCCTTTAAAAATAAAGCTTTAATCTTAAATATACATGATAGCATATTCCATTTCAATCAAATATGAGGGATTGTTTCAAAAAGTAACCACACACACATACATGTATTTTAATGTGTGCTGACTTTTTTCCAGGCGGACAGAGAAAAGCATAAGCAAGGTTGAACTTACACGACATTTCTGACTGTTTTATGTCAATTCTTTGTTCTGGCAAATGTGGGAACAACCATCCATGTGTACATGTGTACATATGTACATATATATATTACATATTCCTGTATGGCAGAGTATGGCTAGCCTGGCCATATCAGAGAGCCGCGGGGCTGGCAGAAGTCTGTCATGAGGCAAATGAAGCGCCAAAGCGACCCAGCGGTGGCCCTGCAGCTGCGGAACCACAGTGAGAAGAAAGGCTGGTCCGCGCTGGGGGCCGGTGGGCACTGCCCAGCCCAGGGCCACCCGCTGTCCCTTTGCTCCATGGCCCAGGGCCCTGGGGGCCCCTGGGCACTGCGGGGTGGCCAGGGCCACCTCGACATCTTGGTCACCTCAGGAGTTCTTGGCACTTTCTTTACGTGCTTGTCATCTCCTAATTCCAGCTGCACTTGCTCAAATGGGTGGTAATCCGACTCTAGAGGAGATTAAGGAACCAGAGATAGCTGCATTTAGGATTACTGAAAGGAAATGAAGGAATCTAATCCACTCCCACCCCTTACGTTGCTGGGTTTCAATAAGACCTTATACCACCTTTTAGGATTTTAAACAAATGAATTCGCTTGGAGAAGGATAGAAAGAGACCAAGTGATGGAGAGTGTGTTTACCCTTTAAATGAATGGAATAGCAGAGAATAAGGCGAATTGCAAAAGCAGCCACAGCTGATCTGCTTTCTTCTGCATCCCAGTATGGGCCCAGGGCTTGTAGCTTCCTGAGGACCAGGACAGGTTTTGGAAGGCCACACTGGAGCCCCATGTATAAACTCCAAAATCAACCTAGTACTTATTTGAACTGCAATATGATACTCCTGCCCATCTCCTCCCTCTGTCAAATCATACACCTCAAAAGCCAAAACCCCACAGGATAATGTGAAACTGTAAGGAAGTTGTTCCCAGTCAATAAGAATTATCAGTAAACCCTAGAATGTCCTTACTTTCAGAGGTTTTTTCCTGCTCTATTTTGATTGCATAAAGCCAATAAGAAAATAAATAGCACTTACTACAGTGATAAAAATAAAGCCCTTTTGTTTTTTCCTAGTTTTGCTTTCCACCAAGGAAACACCATATCCTCTTGCTTCCAAAGATACAGGAAGTCCAGAGGAAGAGGACTGAGCTAACCTAGTACTGAAACTGGCTCTTCCAAAGAGTATAATAGGAGTATCACAGAAATAAAAATCAAACAAAAAATAAAACAAACAAACAAACACTCCAAACTAAGAAGAAAACGGTGAAATTTATGGATGTTTCCTTTTTGTAATTTCAAATATGACCTTCCTTTTTCCCAGACGATTTTTATATTTGAAGTGCTAGACTGCCTACAACAAGCCTCTCAAAATAATATTTAATATGAATATGCTTAATTATGCTGAGCTTCTTCATATACTTATTATCCTTGGTGCATTGTCGAGGTAGTCTAAAATGCTCTTTGGTTGTAAGAAAAGAGCCTTATTATGAAGGAAAAAATGGCTAGTCATCCCTGAGTAAGATTTTGTTTTGTAGAGTGCTTGTCATGGTCCTTTGCAAGCCTGGAAGCCGTGTGAATCAAAAGCCTCGGAAGAAGACCTACGTCGACAGAGGTTCCATATATAGCAGGCGCTAATTATTAAAGCTCATTCCCTGATTTAGGACTCTATTTTCCTTAGCAAGCCCATCATCCTGACACAACGCAGCTCAGGATGTTTGTTCAAAGCTTATGAAAATGTAACCCTACTCATTGCTAGAAGTTGTTGCTAATTAGTTGATAATAAACTTCTCCGTCCAGGACACAAAAGTCTTTCAGAAGTGCAAGGTGTTCTTTGTGATGCCCTCACAAGGGGAATTAGCATATCAATTCGGCAGTGGAACAATACGGCAAGGCGCTTGCCTTGCCCCCCCTCTTCTCCTTCCCCCACTCCCTTCTTCCTAGCGTTGATGTGGTGGGCATGAAAGTGAAAGGCCGGCATGCCTCGGGCTGAGCCCGGCGCGCTCAGCGCACTTGTAGCCGCGTCCCGCTTCGGGCATCAGCAGCTGGGTGTGCGGGGCTGGCGGACCACCGGGCAGCCCACCCCTCCGCACCACTGGCTTTACGACCCCTCCTCTGTGGCACTGACAAATGGAGATAGCTGGGGGTTTGCGAGCCCCCGCCCTGCCTCCCCCTCCCCTCGCCACCGATGAAAGGGTTTCAGCCTGAGAGCCTTTTGCACATGGATGTTTTACAACGCCTCCCGCCCCCGCCAAGGTAATTCTGCTACCCAATATCCTTAATAAAGACTGTTGTTCCCCCTTCACTTGTTAAAGGTTCCTCTGAAAGACTGGTCTTTTCTTCCTCACCTCCAAAGAGTGGATTTCTAGACCTCCCTAAGCAGGTGTAAATGCCGAGAGAAACCAATGGTCCTGATAAAATGGTTTCTTATCAGGACTTACAATGCTCAGTCAGTTATAAATTCAAATAACTGAGGGAGAAGAAATACCATTCTTAGCAATTTAACAGGAATTTGTCCTATTGATTGCAACCTCCTCCTGCTCTTGGTTGGTTGTGTGCGCTGTTGTTTTTTGGTTTGGATTTTTGTTTTTGTTTTTTTTTTAATGCCTAGTAAATTCACAAGAAGACACAAAACCTGCAAATGCAAGGCGCAACCAAACACCCAAACCTCCTTGCCACTTGGTGACATGTGTAAGTGGATTCCATAGAGGAATAAAAATCTGTTTATAATAGGCCAGAGAAAGCAATTAGACAAAATTCTGAGATCCTGAGGCCTTTGATCCGTCTAACTGTTCTTCTACCCAAAGGCTCGACAGCTGCAAGAGTTTTTATCCACATGGTTAGACTACAAATAAATGCCTAGGTCGGAATGAGAAATGTGGTTTGGACCCTACAGGTAAATCAGAGCAAGTCTATGGAGTGGCATTTGCCCTCCTTGGTGGCTGTGGATGAATTCTTTGTTTGGAGTGTGGGGAAAGGGCCAGCCTTCGAGGACATAAAAGCTAGGCTTGCCTAATCAGGGCAGAAATAAACTAAGAGGTTTCAATTTTCTGCCTTTTTTTTTCCTTTTTTTTTTTTTGAAAGAAGCAGCACTCTCCAGTTGGCTTTCACTCAAAAAAGAGTGTGCTTGAATACTGCTATTTTAGGAATTACAGTGATATATAGTGTGCATTAAAATATACTGATATGCTAAGAAATAGAAGAAAAGAAACTTCACTTTTCCCCCTAAATTGTTAGGGAAGTAGTACCCCAGGAAAAATGTGTTATGTAATTAAAAATTTAAAAAAAGTATTTATTAAGAGAAAATGTTTGTTTTCTTAGGTTTGTAGAGAAAGTCTTGAGTAATGAGAATAAAAGCCCAAATCCTAAGAGTTTTCATGAAATTCAGCATAGGGAAAAAAGAACCTGTTAAGAATTTCCCCAAATGCAAAACATCAGGGAGGAATCCGAAGAGAGCTTTACTTTCTGTGCAAAATCTCCATTGTTGCTTGGCAAACAATGGGAGCTCTGGGCGACTGGAAGGCTGTGAGAATGAATAGGGAATCCACAGGATGTGTGCGGGTCAGTGCTTGGGGTCTCTGTCCTAAAGCCCCTTTCTCAGCTTGCCACAATAAAGTAGCACAAGGTTTAGTCTTTCCTGGGTCACTGGCCATCTTCTATTATTCAACACTTCACAACAAAAAACACTTATTAATCAGCGCTGACCAGAGGCCCCTTTTGAAACAAGAGAAGGGGAGAAAGAGAGGGGGGAGAGAGAGAGAAAAGAAGATTGAGAAACCCTGAACAGACCCTCCCAATACAAGAGCAACCATAGGCACTTTCTCAACTGGCCAAAGAGATTCTTTTTTTTCTTTTTGCCACAACAAAGTTTCCAATCAGGTCAGAGAGGACTGGACTTTCCCCCCTACCCCCACCCATGTTTTCCCTCTCACTCTCTTTCCTTCTTGCTCTGAAGATGATGGAGACTTTGTTTTGCAAGTAAGGATAGCTTTAGGCCAAATTGCCAAGGTCTGATTTTAGAGGTGTATCCTTGCTATATTGGAAGATAAGGCTGTTTCTCATCTGGGCCTCAACTCTGGAGATGGCGTAGGAGAGAAGAGGTTTGCTTGTGGGGTGCTGCTCTTGTGCTTTAAGAGCTGATGGATGAGGTGTCAGGGCAGAAGTTGTGTGAGAACTTGGTTCAAAATAGTATGAGAGAGAGTCAAATGTGCCATTTATTGACTCTGCTGAGTGCAATTGTGGGCTTGTTGTTGTTGATCTTGATTTTCTAGCAATATATATTGCACAGGGCTAAACGGTGTGCTTTGGAGGGAAAAGGAACTAATGGATATAAGAGAAAACCTTTGTATTCCTCTGTGCAAGAAAGAATTCAAAGGCAGCAGTGAAAAGGGATCTTAAAAGACCTAATAAGTGATAATTTAATTCTCAGGGGGAGGTGTTTGTTTGGTTTTTTCTTCTTTTTTGTTGCCTTCTGATAAAATTTTATGTTGTTTAAATATTCTTAAGTAAGCTGGTGCTTCTATGTAACATAATATGCATAGATTGTCATACAGCCCACATGCTGATGTTCATGTCTCCTACTCCCATGAAAATTATATAAAAAACTTTGTACAGAGAAGTTTTCTTTGTTGGCTTGAACTCTTTTTTGAGTGGAGAACACAACTGAAAAATCGAAGTAGTTCAGACTTTGTTAATAGTACAGGTAAAGATGTACTTAAGAGAACAAAGATATTTATACTGGATTTTTTTGTATTTATTTAGCAAATGTAGAGAGACAGCAAATATTGAATCCCCCGTGGATTACCTAAGAAAGTGAAATTGTTCTCTCAAGAAAAAATGTAGTCCACAAAAAAGGTAAAAAACTTTTTTTTTCCTGACTAAATCATATGTGTGTGTTGTGTCGCGTTGCGGGGGGTGGGCTTTTTTTGTTCTGAAGGTGATGTGCACATTTTAGCTAGGGTATATAATTAAATATTATGAACATAAGGAAAAGCTGTTCCTTAAGCTCTCTGAATATCATACTTTGTATCATGCAAGCTGCAAGTAGTGTACCAAAGAACTCCTCACTAAAGGGTATTGTTAGTGGAAACTGGAATAAAGTGTTATTTGGAGGGCAGCCTCAGTGGTGCTTTACCACAGTTTGCATTGCAAACATCAGGCTGCAGTTCACATTTTATTTGCAGGAAATGTATTTTACTTGAGTGTTTATAGTAGAGTATTCTCTCTTTTCCCCTCAAATATTGTGTTACTCAGGTTTTGCAGAGCTTGACGTTCCAGCAATGGAGTAATCAAGTGTTACCTAAATTATTTAAAGCCTGGGATTAAAGGCCTTAGCTCTGAGTGCTGACAAGCTTTCAAATGTAGCCTGGGAAAAGTTTTGTATCCTATCCTGTGTGTGTACACTTTGAAAATAATTTGGAAAAGTACAGTGAATTATTCTCAAAATGTATGCACAGAAAGAATGAATAATTCTTTTACAAGTTGCTCTCCAAAGGAATGAGTGACTATTAAAAATACAGCAGCAATATATACACAATAATATTGTGGCACCTGCAATGTTACTTTTAACAGATCTGTTTCTTTCACTGGAGCTCTTTTATTTTAGAACTCTGGTTGGGTCTGCAACACAGAGAATGCATTACTTCAGCATATATGACCATTTCAAACATTAAATTCCTACATGTTTGGAAGCCTTGCCCTGCGTTTCTTAGTCTTCAGGATGCTCAGTGGCTTCATGCTTCTGTCTACTGAAATCTAATGATGTTAATGCATGATTACCTTAAAATGTTGTGTAAAATATATATATAAGCATTTTTAACCTGCTGCATTTTATTTATACCTGTATGTGCTTTTGGTGAGCTAGGTCTATTTATTTGTTTTCTTTTTTGTCATGGCTTTGCTTTCTGAACGGATGGACTGTTGGTGTGAAACAGTTGTAGACAACTCATTTCTTCTTTTAGATAATGGATAATTTCTGCTTACTGTAATGTAAAAACAGATTCACGGGTCTGCTTTATTCTGAGCTTTCATTGCATCACTGTGATATACTTTGAGTAATATTCTCTAAAAGGAATATCATTCACAGAAGTGAGGATTTTTCTAGTTTGTCAAAAAAAACACAAAAACACACACACACACACACACACACAAAACCCAGTTACCTTTTTGCAAAGGTTTCATCATTAGCAGGTTGTTCTGTGCCATCAGAAGACATATATTAGAAATGTTACTATATAATGTCAGCTCCTCTTTCCGTTCTTACTAATGGCTGATTGTGTGAATAAGTCCCATTTAAATCAATGGGACTATTCAAAGGCTGAGATCCTGCTCTACATGACAAAGGGAATGACAAAATTTGGCCCACAGAATTGAATGGAACTATTGGAAGAATGAGACAGCGCTTGGAGTGAGGCAGGATACTCAAATCTATCTTTAGTATAGAGCACCATCTTTACACAGTGCTTTAAAAACATGCCGACATTTCTGCATGTATGAGTTTGTCGCTTCAGCCAAGAGAGACAAACACAAGCCACTGGGGATATGTAAGGCATGTGCGTCTGGCAAGGATGGAAAGTGCAGAGTATGGACTGCAGGCAAAAGTGTGTCTTAAGGTGAAGATCAGAAGGAGAGGACACCAGCGCTTTGACCATGGGACATATATGCTAGGCTGAAAGGCCAATATGGAGCTGGAGAAGGGTTTAAGAGATAAAAGAACCTTGAGAGAGCTACTGTAAAGTACTCAGAAAACACAAGACAATCTGTGTGTTCATACAACATTTTTTATTTCCTTACACTGATATTTTAAGGTAGAAGGAATTTTAAAATATTCTCTCATCTCTGCAGTACATCCTGGGTTAGAAATTACTTACTTTACAGTAACTGTTCCAGGTATCTAAGAGAATTTGGAAGCTTTTGTCATAAATTATCTTTGATCCAGTGAAGACTGCTTTACTCATATGTGAGGTGTATCCATTCTACTTGCTGAAGACATTCCAGCCAATTTCTTTCTGGGTAGCCTCTGTTACAATTTGAGATATATAGACCAAGTTTCTATAAAATGAAGTCCTGAAAATCCAACAAGGAAAAGCCAAATTTTAGTCTAGTACAGATATAAAAATCTGTCTGACAAACCCTTGAATAGCTACACCTTTTACATTTGTTTTCACACGTTTCACTATAGACTGATGAAGGAAAGATCTTGCATACACATATGCTGGGTCTTCAGTCTGCAAATTAGATGTGTGTAAACATCTGTGTGTTTATTTTAGTAAGTCTTCTCCTTGATATTGAATACCAAGGTTATTTTCATTCATTATAAAGTGTGCTATATTTAAATATAGGGAAAAAGAATATATGATTTACCTCCTAAGGTACTTATTTATTTATCCACCCCAAAAATTGTAGTGTTATGGCTGAAGGTGTTTTTGGCAAAGACAGACACAGAATAATCATTTAAATCTGTGTTAGAGGTATATCATGCTTTGTTGGGTGTAAATGCACTTTTAATTAACTAAGAGAACAGGATATTCAGAGCTGGGATACAACAAAACGCGAGGCACACACCTCAATGCACCTTCACTCTTACTCACTCTGAAAATTTTCCCTCCTGTTCTACACAGCAACATTGTACCTTTGTGGAGGTTTTGTCCCATGCTTTAATAAAGGCATTTATTTCAAAGGCCTGTGACATGCAGTTCCATTTAAGAGCAGGCTGATGACAACATACCTGCTGGAAGGTCTCAGCTCCTTGTAGACCAGGAGTTTGGGACCTAAGATATCAGTTGCTGATGAGCTGAAGGCCTGCTGGGAGGAGTGGCAGGGAGTAAAGGGCTGAAGCTGTTGGCTGGTTTGAAAGCTGTTTTTATAGCCCTTTTTTTTTTTTTTTTTTTTTTTGAGGTGGAATCTGAGTGGTGAAGTGTTCACCAAAAATAAGTATGATGTATCTAAAGAATTCAAAACTAATGAGTCATTCTTTCCAAAGCTTTGATTATTTTTTTAATAATACATTTGGGGCTTGTTTGCCTGCTTTTGAGCCTGAGGGCCCTGATACTTTCAGACTTTTCATCTGCAAAGGCTGGAAATTTACTTTAAAAACAAGATTTGAGCTTCCCTTGCAGATATCTTGATTGCAGCAGCTGGGTCTTTATGAAACACTGGTTCATGGAAGTGGGAGAGCTGGCAGCATTAAGAAGCTAAGGAAAGGGCCTGAAATTATTGTGAAGTCTTATAGCTCAGAGAGATCAAATAACTATTCAACAGGCTTTAAAAAGCCTCTGTCATTCTGTGTGTGTGGGTGGTTTGTGTAGGGGGCTGAGTTTGTTCACAAATCCTCAGTAAAGGACTGTGGAAATGTGGGGAGAGGATACCTGTGAGAATAAAGTTTGTTGCTGACATGTTGGGGATGAGGCTGTGCATCGATGGATGAGCATCACAGAGATGTGCAAGGATGGAGGCAGTAACTCCTTGCAGAGGCGGGTGCAGGGGTTTGGAAGGGAAGCTGTTGCTTGTGCACCTGATGACTAGTTGCTTAAGCACATAAAATTTGATAATCTACGCAGCAAAAATTCAGCTTGCTGCAGGCAAGAACTGCTTCAACTTGGCTGCAAAAGCTTGAACTCCATGAAAGGTTGAAATTGTGCTCAAGTATGCCTTTCATGGCAAAATTTTTTTTTTTTTTTAATTTTTTTAAAAGATAGATGTCATAGTTCCAGTAAAATGTACCAGTAGATGGTGTGCAAAAATACACAGCACTGCTCATAGGTTTTATTGGACAGATGCAAGTTCTGGACAGATTGCAACTGGCTTTGGGTACAAAAACACATGAGAAGTGAGTTTAATGAGGAGGCTCCTGGTTAGTAGGGAGGATGTCCACGTAACAGAAAAAAGAAAAGTGAGATTAATTCAATCTATTTTTTGTGTGTTTTCAGAAACATCTTTTCAACTGCTGCTGCTTGTTTTTCCACCAAGTCAAAGCATACACACTTCCACCAGTGGTCATTTCCTCCATTGGCTTCACACTACAGTCTCCTCTTCTGCAATGCTGCCCAAAATACATGGCTAGACATTATCTTGGAGAGGAAAACACAGAGAGAAAAATTTGTCTCTTTGCATTTTAATAAAATTTTACAAATATCAATGCTTTGGAAAGTTATGGGTTCATGGAATAGGGGCTGTTTGGCTTTCTTAATTTTAGTCAGTGGTATTATTATTGCATAAACTTGTTTAATCTTCCTGCAGAACTGGAAATAGTCACTGTGAAATATTTTTTTTTTTGGTTGATTGGTTTTTTATGTATTAAGAAAATTAAGAAGAACGAATATATTTTATAATGGTAGATTTTGATAGCTGCCAGTTGATACTGCCCACCTGAAGAGGTAAATGCAGAATTTTTTGAATTTATTGCAAGTATCTCTTATTCCAATACAAAAAGGTTCCGAAACTGTTTCTAATTATAGGTGATCGTGGTTGTGGTTGTCCTTACATATAATAAAATAGGTATGTTTGGTAATATTAGTGATACTCTGCTGCCTCCTCTGTGGTTCTCCAAGAATGGTTTTGAGGTTGGAGGTGTTCCTCACCTGCTCCACAGAAAGAAATTATATAATGTTATCAAGCAGAGTATGATATGGGTGTCAGGTGACCTACAAGAATGACTGGAGTTTGTTTGTGGTCTGATATACGTTGGAAAACTGGGAGTCACTGATTAAATCCCCTACTAGCCGACTTTGTTCAAGCATTTACAGTGATAAAACACTTTTGAAGATGCAGACTTACAAAACCTCTGAGAAGCATCCTCCATTTCTGCGCTGATTTATTTACCATGGTTCACTGAAATACCATGAAGGCATATGAGAATTTGCAGAGATGAGATTTCTGTTACAAAGTCGTGATATAAGTGTGTCCATGCAAACGACCAAGAGAGAAAAGTCTGTTTGGCAAAGGTCAGGAATATTCTGTGGTGCTTGTAGGCTTTCTAGCTTTAGCACAAACTGCTGTTCATGGAAATCCAGAATAGAAAATATGAAAATCTAGATTGTTGCTAGGTTCTAAGCCAGAGTTTTTCAGAAGTGCAAACAGGAGTCTGCATGCACTGGAGCTTTTTTGCTTCCAGGAAGTGAGACAGTTTTCTCATTCTATAAGAGCTTTGCAGTTATAACAGATTTGTCAATTAACAAAGGCCTTCTTAAAGGTTTTGCTAATATTTTTAGCTCATTGCTTCTCTATATCAGTTCTGCTTGTTATTTGCACAGATATTGTTATAAGTGGAAGGATATAAAATGAAATATCCTGTGATGGTGTTTTTTTCCTATTAGGTTTATATATTTTATGTCTTGCTTATATTTCTACAGTGTGCTGTCTTAATTAGAACTCATTTGAAGCAGTCTGCATAAGTTGCCTGTTTCTCATGACAGTACTACAATTTAACACAAAACCAATAAAACCTTTTCATCATGCCATTCTTTCTTGATTTCGTGCTTTTATGTGTATGATGGCAATTTTTAGGTGAGATTACAGTTTGAAGATGTATCATACACATAATTCACTTAATTAATTTATATTGTGTTTCAGTACATTTAAATGGTCAATCTATTTTATTTTCTTGACAACTGAGTATTCTATATCTATCAAGTACACTATGATGAAATGGAAATGGAAGATGTTGAATTCTGTTCTATTGTGTACTTTCCCCCATTTAAAACAAAGCATGTAAGTACCCATACTAGATGAAAGGTTAAATGACAAGATTTTAATTTTTTATTACTCACTTGCCCTTTTGGCAGTGGAATTTAGTAGGAGTTAATGATCTGAGGTTTCCAGTGTAAAACATCATTTTGGCTCTACTCTCTTAATCTGCAATTTTTATTGGGATTTTTTTTGGAAAATAATTTAGTGTTTCTTAAAAGTAACTACTTTTTCAGTCAAACCAGGAAGATTTTTTTTGAGAGGACAAAAAAAAGCTAGTTTTAATGACTTCAGATTATTTGAATCAAAATTTAGTGTGATGTGGTTGTGGTTGGTTTTTTGTTTTTTGTTTTTTTTTTTTTTTTTTTTTTTTTTTTTTTTTTTTTCTGGAACACCATTCTGTGGAATGATGAATTCCATTACTCCCAGGAACAAATAAATCATCTTTTAGTAATTAGTGCTTTGTACAACAAACACTGTATTGATTTTATGCTTATCAAGGGTCAGTATTTATAATAGGAAGTAAGAATTATTTTTTGGTGTTTCCATTGAGAGTGATCTATTACATGTCCACTAGTGGCTCTACTGGGTGCCTTGAGACACTTATTTGGGAACCACTAGATAACATGTTATGTATGAAGGCAAATAAACAGTGCTGTTAAAAAGCAGCTAATTTGATGAAGTCTACTCAACTGAAATTTGAAATTAACTGCTTCTTGGTAATACCCAGTCTAGCCAACATCCTCCAAATTTTATGGACCTTTCCTCCCCTCTCTTCCTTTTTAAAGGCAGCCAGTCAGCTCTTTGTGCCAAATAATACCTACTCAAAACATTTCTAAATGTTCTAAACTCCTAAAAAACTACTCTACACACAAATACTTTACAGCAGAGAAAGTTTCTGTAAGCAGGTCTGGTAACAATGTTCAGGACAGCAGTCTTAATTCCCAGAGAACAATTCAGAGAAGCAGCCAAACCAACAATAGCAGAAGGTGCAAAGTTGGAAAATTACTGCTTTGCTGTGATTTAAAATAGTTCCCTTGTCTTTGCAAGGATGCTCAGCTATATTTTGTCAGTCCCAGAGACTTACCTCTAAAAATACTAGCTACAGAGTTCATGTCTCTGTTCTTTTGCTATCCTTTGGCTTGATGAACCAGATTTTGGACAAGAGGATCAAAGTGAGCAGGTGGATTGGCATTTTTTAACAGTTTCTGAGAATGGTTGGGATGAGTTTTAAATTTTGCTTTCAGATTAGCTGGGCTCAAAACTAGTTTATTGTCAGAGGTCCAAATCACCGCTGTTATATTTAAAAGCTATCACTATGAAATTCTCTAGAAGTTTAAGAAAGATGTGGGCTTTTACTTGTATTCTCACTACAAGTTTCTAACATTCTACTGAAATGTAGGGTCTCCATTCTTCAATATCCCTCTCTGGGTTAAAAACCATCCTTGACTATATCCTATATCTAATTCAATTCTTTTTCTCTATTCTTGCCTTCCTGTATGGTATATCACTCTCTGTCACATTTATTTTACCTATATAAATTTTTTCTTTCAAATTATCCTCCGTCCTCCCACACATTCTCTTCTACAATTTTCTAGAATATTATGAATACAAAGGTTAATTAAGTAATAGTCAGATGTTGGTTTGGCATGGATAAGGGAGTGTTCTCTCTGCTTTAGTCTAATGAAGAGTGAGGGAGAGAGTTTAGAAGACCTGGCTGGCAACAGAAGAATTTGGTTCCAAAGTTTGCTTCCGAGATTCTTTTTTTTTTTCCTTTTTTCCCCATGACCTACGTATGTAGTCTGATAATGGGAAATACTGGCAGAAAAATGGGTTGCATGGTCTACCCCCTCTACAGTTTGGAGAAACAAAACATACTACAAGCCATGATTTCCACAAACTTTAGCATCCAGTGTACCATGGTGTGCCAGGAAAGGTCAGGTCACTGGGCAGGAGCAGGACCGTCTGTGTGAGCTATCAGAGAGGAGTGTGGTTATCCGAAGGGTTTAATCTTTGACCTCAACTGTGGTACGAGCTGTAGCTTTTCCTCAATCCTGAGACCTGACAGACACCATCAGGAGGGCTGACAGGGGCTTGATAAAGGGAAGCTCAAGTGCAGCTACAACAGGCTATTGCTGTGTTGCTGGTGCAACTTTTGCGAAGTCTTTGCAAACATCCTGCCAGCAGCGCTGGGCAGGGCAATCGCCTCCTACATTGGGCTGAAAATTTAGGGGCTCTTGCTAAAATGACTTGCAGAGTAATCCTGTGCTGAGTATTGAAACCTGAAGAGCTGATTCTCTCCTCAGCATTATTGTCTGCACTCCATTTGCCTTAGTAGAGTGCAATTAGCTGGAATTAACATTGGCCAGCCTGATGTTTGCTCCTATGATGGACAAAGGGAAGGGACTGCAACCATTGCATAAAAATTCTACACACAGTAGAGGTGTTAGATCTGGGTTAAACTGCAGACTTGCCAGAATAAGGCTTTGCTTCTCTTTTAGGATGATATATTCTTTAACAAGTTCAATAAATAACATTAGAAACAAGCTTGAAAACCTTACTACAAGTGATAATATTTACTTAGTCAATCAAAGATAACTTAGGTGCTGTGTATATGGACTGTGATAAAAAATACAGTCATCCTGTTAGGATTAATCATAATTAATGGTCTACATATAGACCATTATTTTAATGACATAGACAAAGGAATTGAGTGCACCCTCACCAAGTCTCCACTTGACACCAAACTGAGTGATGCAGTTGACACATCTGAAGGATGGGATGCCAGAGGGACCTGGACAAGCCTGAGAAATGGGTCTTTAGGAATCTCATGCAGTTTAACAAGATCAAGTGCACCTGGGTTGAGGCAACCCCCAGAATCAGTACAGGCTGGAGGTTGAACAGACCGAGAGCAGCCCTGCTGAGAAGGACTTGGGGTGCACGAGAAACTGGACATGAGCCAGCAATGTGCACTTGCAGTCCAAAAAGCCAACCATATCCTGGGCTGCATTAAAAGAAGTGCATCTCTGTCCCTCTGCTCTCATGAGACCCCATCTGGAGCACTGCATCCAGGTCTGGGGCCCCCAGCACGAGAAGGACATTGACCTGTTGTAGCAAGTCCAGAGAAGGGCCACAAAGATGATTAGATTGTTCAGCCTCTGGAAAACAGAAGGCTTTGAGGTGACCTGATTGTGTCCTTCCAGTACCTGAAGGGAGCTTATAAGAAAGATGGAGAGAGACTATTTACGAGACCGTGTAGTGACAGGACAAGGGCAAATGGTTTCAGAGTGGAAGAAAGTAGATTTAGATTAGGCATTAGGAAGAAATTATTTAATGTGAGGGTGGTGAGGCACCAGAACAGGTTGCCCAAAGATGCTGTAGATTCCCCATCCCTGCAAGTATTCAAGACCAGGCTGAGTGGAGCTCTGAGCAACCTGGTCTAGTGAAAGGTGTTCCTGCACATGGTAGGGGGTTGGAAGTAGATGATCTTTAAGGTCCCTTCTAACCCGGGTAATTCCACAGTTCTATGATATGGATAAATATTCAAATACAAGTGAGAATGTTTACTTATGTAAACTCTACATTTCCTGAAGATGACAATAGCAGTTAGGTCTGGCCTACCTAAGGTGGAGGATTTCTATATCTGATTCTGCCTTAACTAAAACCCCTTTGCTATTTCATTGACAGGTCCACTCAGCACCTCTCAGAAGCAGGCTGGGAATGTGTACAAGATGTTAATATTTTTATGAGAGGAAACCATTCTAGACCACAAACCCTATGAGGTAGATTTCTTCTCTAATTATCTTTTCCCTGAGGTACTTATTCCAACTATACTTTATGGTAGCATAAATTGTATTAACAATTTTATTAATTTAAATGGGAAATGCTTTCTCAAAAAGAGAAAATAAAAAAGACAGAATCAGAAGAGGAAATGAAGGTTCCACCTTGATGCTAACACAGTTGATTTTTCAATGTCCTGCAGTTATGTATCCCTGTATGATGCCTTGGATAAATGCACTTACTTTATTTCATACAAGAAATCATACTGGCTTCAAATGGCAGCTAATCATGTGAATACTCCCTACAGTATTTTTAAACACCTAGTTTATTTTAAGGAAAGCTTTTATTATAAATTGTGTTGCAGTATTAAGATCTATATACCAAGTACTATTTTTTGCATGGTCTAGATGAGTACTAACCGCTGCATTCTGCAGTAACAATATTTTTAACTTCATGGTCAAACTAAATCATAAAGAGGACATTGATAACCCAGTTATGGCACCTTGGTATGATTAAAGATGGTTAATACGTCAAAAGGGTCCAGGCTCCATCGTGTCCAGTGGTAGGTAACAAAATGATACCAAGCAGGGGACAACTCTCTCCCCTCAAGGATTGCCTAGTGTCAAATGTGGGTAAAAGCTGAGGTTTAAAGTGACAAACAATGAATTGATAAATAAAATGTTATTGACCAACTGACGTTAATATCAGTTTAAGAGCAAAAGAACTGCATTCATTGTGGTTAGCAGATTCGTCTCCACTGAGCATCATGTGTAGGACAGTGGTGCCAGGTGGGTATTGCAATGGCCTCTCATGTAGCTGTTTGTTGCCGTACGAGGTTATTACTGACTGAACAAATTGCTATGGAAATGGTGGTGGTTGGAAGGTGTGGCCACCTGGGATTTTGCAGTGATGGTCAAACACAAGGTTTAAGGTTGAATAAAGGAATTTGACATCTTCTGTCAGATTCTGGGAAATACATGTAAGGTGAGCCATGTTTGGAGGTGGAGAGACACGAGATACTGAATGAAGGGCCTTTGTGGAAATGGCTACAGTAGAAGAATAAGGTCTGAAGACAGGTCCAGAGCAGTTACACTAGCCTAAAATCTGCCAAGAAACAGAGGAATGAAAATCTCTTTGGAAGTAGCATCCCCTGCTTCTCCCCGTCAAGGCCAGAAAATATGAACTGAGTTCAACATGTCTGCAAACAGCTTCTGCAGGAGAGGAGATGGCCAGGATCAAGCAGCACTCACAGCAGGTCCTGTCACTTTATACTGGGGAGGAGAGATCAGCACCTCCCTCCCCAAACTAGACAAGCCCAAAGTCCTTAGCTGCTCACCACAGATCATTTCTTCGAGATCCTCACCAGCTTTGTTGCCCTTCTCTGGACACATTCAAGGAACTTCACATCCTTCCTAAATTATGGTATTCAGGACTGCACAGTAGCAGTGATTTTTTTTTTCCTCATAGCAGTGTTTTTTAAAAGTTGGGAAATATCTAAACACAAACATATGTGGAACTGCACAAAAACATATCAGTTTTAAAATCACAGATTTAAAAATAATTGTCTTCTGCTTTCCAGGAAAATTATTTTTCAATTGTCAGAGGTAAGGTGAGAAAGGAGGGAACTGTAGCTGTATGAAGTGTAGGGCTGAGAGGCCGGAGAGGGGACCATAGGGCCTAGCTGTGAGAAAAGGGACGGTATGCCCTGCTGTGGGATAAGGGGAAAGAATGAGGGACTTGGGGTGTAAAGAAAAGAAGATTAAAAAGACTAGGAAAGTGGGTGAAGCAGGATAGACATTTAGAGATGTAAAAATAAGAAAAATACTTTAAAGATGAGGAAAGCAGCATTATAAAAGAGTAAAATAAATAAGGTGTTGTGCACACTTTGGTACTAAGGCGGATACAAGTAGTAGGCAGGGGTTCATTAGTTTTGCAGAGGCCCAGACAGGAGCACTTTTCTCATTCTTATTGATTTAATTTCTGTAGACACTGGGTGCTTAATCAATATTTTTTAAAAATATATCCCCAATGAAGCAAAAAAAAAAAAAATCTCAACCGAATTTTTGTCTCTATGTTTCAGGCACCTGTTCTTAGAGAGTAAAATGGGAAATACGCTGTTAATACTATAAAACTCACGAAACTTCCTTCATTAGAGTATGTATCTGATTCCAGTTTAAATGAACAAAGTTTAGGTGCCTTAGGTACCTTCCTTTGAGATCCCCATTCCATTCTCACTCAAGAAGTGAGAAGTGCGATGGGGAAGTGAAATTTAAATTCAGTACATCTGTCTCCAAGACATTTTCCTCTCTGGGTCATTGTGCAGTTTAGAGGCTATTAAACTACGATCTCCCTAGTTCAGGAAGCAAGGAGATGCTGGGAAACAGTGTATCCAGTTGACCTAGAAGGCTTATATAAATAGTTATCAAATTTAAGCTAAGGAATGTTTGTGTCTCCCCCTCTTTTTGTGTTTCTTACCCCTTTCTTTTAGACTTTGGCTGAAATAAGGAATCCCAAGATTAATATTTTACTGTCTGGTCAGGGCAGATTGAGAAAAGCCTCTATGTGCCTCTGTGCCAAGCCAGAGAGACACTTCACCTAGAGGAGCGTGTTTAACGAAGGGGCACAGTGCAGCTTTCTGCTCCTTTTCTCCTCCTTTTCCTTTGTACTTGAGGTTATGACTCTGAAGCACATTAGTATAATAGAAAATTATTCGGAGGGAACTATGGATATTGAAAAAAAGATGCATTAAGATATTGCAAAGGCAGAAAAGATGGTGGTGAGACTGTCACCCTGGGAAAAACCAAGGTTTATCTTATGAAACTTTATACCATGCAGTGTTTCAGTGTATCACACTGCAAGTAATATGCCAGTAAAATATAAGCCAGAAATTGTCTTTGGCTCAGGTATATAATGCTGAGTGGACAGCCCATCGCTAGGAGCTCTTGGTGCCAAACCAAACCAAACCAAACCAAACCAAACCAAACCAGAAATTTTATTAATTTTTTTCTGAACAGCTAACAGCTATGTTAGAGAGTCCCTGTTTTGAGAGGATATTCCTCAGGGCTTCTTCAGAGAATGTTCTGCCTCTTGTTGCTGTTTGGTTAGTGAGTTTTGAAAGAACTGAATGATGTCTCTTTTAAAAACAAACAAACAAGCAAAACTGGAAATTCCTTATAATTTTTTTCCCCTTAAATACATAAAATGTTTTGTTTCTTAATAGCTGCCTACAGCAATTTACTAGATGAAGTTGAATTCCTTTTCACAGAAAATAATATACATCCTTTGTAAATTTGAGTGGTGGTTACAGTTCCTGCTGATGACAAGACTCTTGTGTGGAATTCACTTTGTTCTGGCTGCATGAGAGATTCATTCTGTTGCAGTGTGAAAGATATCCAGAGTGAGGAAGGACTTATTTTTCTCTGAAAGAGCATGGGAAAGTGGATTAAAACTGAATTTTTCTCTCTGATGCTGAGATCAAGTTTCAGTTTGACTGTTACAGGTTTACGTGAGCCAGATGCCTTATCCAGAAATTGACATCTTTCTTGTAATTTATATATTGTCTTGGACTAAAATTAAAATAGTATTCAGCTGGAGATGTGACCTAGGCCATACTGCCCAAGCTTAAGTAAACTAAGAATTCCAGTTACCCATCTCCACTGAAAATAGAGAGATTGAAATCATACCTCAGTGTTGTGGCTTAATCTGTATCTAGACTGTCTAGTGGCTGCATGTTTTGAGGTAATCTGTGTCTGGTCTCCTGGTCATTCATGTGAGAAACCTGTCCAAGTTTTGCTCTGGTTCCTCTCTGGTGCTCTTTGGGTTTCTTTCCAGTGCGGTTTGGTGTGTGAGGAACTGGCACAGGAACTGGGAGAAGACTTCTCTGTCAGTTCACATTGATTTGACCAGCTGGTTGGCCAAGCTGTGAGTTCCTCTCCCACATGACCACGCACAAAGTCGCACATGACTAAGCGCAGCATCCATTTGATCACACACTGCCCACACAGGGCTCTTCCAGGACACGCTCTCTCTCTGCTTGTGCTACTGCAGGAACACAAAGGGTCTTCACTGGGACTAAAGAGAGTCCTCAGATCTCACATACACAGTCCTGGCCACGTCCACACCCTGCAGAGGTGGAGGTTGAAGGGTGGGGTGAGGGGGAGGTTGGAGCATCGGTTTCAAGAGCTGGCAGGGGAAAGACAGTAGCAATGGCTCTGCCTATAAGGGGCTGTGTGTCAGAGCAGCAGCTTTCCTTGCATACTACTAACCCAAGAGTTTTGGGGTTTTTATATTAAAGGAAGAGTTTCATTTTGTAAAATGCAGGTCTCTGTTCAATGTGACCAGGAGCAAATTTATCTTGGTAGCACTTATTTACAACTGACAATTCTCAATTAGCATTTGATCCTAGATTTCCATTTCTATAAATCCCTAATGAGGGTATAAATTACTAATGAAAGAGCTAAATCTTAGGGCCAAAGTCTTACTTCATTAACACAGTAATGTAAATCTGAAGTGTTTCTGTTTTTCTGAGCAGAGTTATTTCACAACAGCACTGGTGTAAGTGAAATGGGAATGAATTCCCAACACTTTTGTAGTGGGCAGCATGAAGTGATATTTTTTTTGTCTAATTTTCAAATTTCATGGGAAATGTCTCAAATGTTTCTGTAGTGCTGTGCTCAAACTTGTTTGTCTGATTTGTTTGACTTCAAACTCTTTGATTCCTTTAAATATCTTTTTTCTTCTTGCACCTGCTGCTCTGTGAATAAAGGCTGTATGGAACTATAAATATTTGTCATCTTTTGGTGTAATCAGTAAGGATTTTATATTTATTTTAAACAGCATTCAATTTCTAAATGACGTGGCTCATAGGAAATAGGTAACAATTTAAATTTCAGAAAAAAATATAAATTATGTAATTTATCACAAATGTTTAAATTTCTCATTGAATGTGTCTTGCTAGTCTGTGATGGTATTAATAGGCTGATGTAGCAAAGACCTAAGATTAAACTTGCTATACTGAATACACTGTTGGTGTGAATACTTTATGAGAGTCCTAATACTTGGTTAGGTGTTGGTTATTTTACCTGCTGTAACCACTGGAAGTAGACACCCATTCAAAGGGTCTTCTAGGAAAGGTCTTTTAGGAAGTCACCTGTGTAGTAATGTGTGTCCTATTGGTGTCAGTGATGTTGGCTTTGACATAAATGTCAAAAAATTCTGTAGGCTTACCTGGTATTGCAATTTCAAAAATATGTTAAAGCACTGGTCCCAGTCCCACTGGGTACCACTGCATCTTGTCATCCCTTTGCTCCATAACAGTGTCTGGCAAGGCTCTTTCTCACTTTGCATTCTCTGTAAAGCTGAGGATGGTCTAACATGAGCTAAAAACTACATGATCCAGCTTCATGTTCAATTAATCATGTTTGATGTTCAGATTTTAAAAAACTGAATGTTAAAGGCAAGAATTGTACTTGAAGGCCAAATATCAATAAAATGTGGATTACGATTTTCTCTGTTATGTTTGCAAGCTCTTCCTCTTAATGAGCTCTTTTAGTTGAGCCTGCTCAAAGAGTTTCTGGAAAACTGTGAGGCAATTAATTAGAAATACTAACCAATATTATATGGATGACAAATTATAAAGCAAAAAATTTTTTTATTTATGAAGAAATAAAACTAGCCTTGTTGTTTTGAGTCAATAACAATTTTACTATTTCTCCTAAGTCGAGAAAGTTCAAACACAAGTTTAGTAAAGGTGAAAGCTCTACTAAATATCAAAATACTGGCACAATTACAGTAAAAATTATTCTACAGCTTTTTTTTTTTTGTAATTTCTTATAATATATGACTAGTTTATAGGACTCCTAAGTATGAATTTCTAGTATTTTTAGAGTGTTAGCATTTTACCTTGTAGAATATTATTTGCTTTACATTACACATGATTGAACTGGTTTGTGGACAATAGAAACAAGTGGGAAAATGGAAATAGATGCTTTGACTATGCTGAAATGAGAGGAACACACTCTTTTAGATCTTAGGATCACTTGTCATTCTAGAAAAAAAAAGTAAGGAAGCAAAAACTTGCCACACATTAGCAAAAAATGCATGTATTTAACATCCAATACAAAGCTTTAGTCCAGCAATCACAAACTGGTTTTCTTATTTTCAGGAAGTACTGAAGCAAGTAAAAGCTTGTAAGGGAAGTTATCCCAAACAGAAAACTGTCTCTGTCATAGAAGGTCAGATTTGAGAAGCTTAAGATAAGATTGGTCTTGCAGTTTATAGCTGCTGAAGCCATTTCTATGACCTTAGATAAGTTTGCACTGTTTGTGTAAAGGCTCTCTGTGAGGTTATGAAGTGATGCACGAGCTTTTTCTCCGAACAGCACAAAATATTTATTTCAAACTTCTTCATAACTGAAGATAAAACATAAATTTGGTGTCACATAGTTGGCAAAGGCAGTTTCAGAATTAGGCATTCTGAATCCTACGTGGCGTGCTTTATAAATGTCTGGTTTTAATCTAAAAACAGAGTTGTCATTTTGCTAATATACCAATATGTAAACAGCAAAATGATAATGTGCAAAAATGGAAGAACAAATATAAAACATTTTGTAACAGCTTACTTTATTTCTTGTAAATACTTCTTTTTTGGTGACATACTAAAATAAACAATCATAAGTAGAACTGCAGCAATTTTCATGAGCACAGTGATATCTGAATAGAAATGAGGACTGGAAGAGATTCTCAAGTCTAATGTTTGCCAAGAATTTGTGTTTTAGGTATGTGTGCATGTTCAGTTGGGGTTTTTTTTGTGTTTGTGTTTGGTTTTGAGGTTTTTTGTGGAACTATACTCTGTTCAACATATTCTTGTTTTGTGATTATAAAACTTCAGATAGATGTGAAAATGAAATAAAATTATTGTTGTATGGTGCCTGAACCCTTTTTTAACTGATTAATATAATCAAGGTTTCAAAAGCAAAAATAATAACTGTAATTCTAGCCTTCTCTAGTTAAGAAACAAAACCAAATTGAAAGCAGCAGAACAAAATAAAAAGATTTTTAAAAAATATTTAGAAGAAAAATCAAGTCAATAATACTATATTTAATTGTATATACTGTATTTAAGTTTTACAGGAGGCTTTTTTAGAATTAACAGTTTTGTATGTAGCATAAGTAAATAGATAAGGAAGGATTTCTGTCAGATACTATGGTGACAGGCTTTAGTTTAAATCCTTAAGACAGATAGATAGAAGTAGATTAACTGGCCTTAGCTATTTCATGTTCCCTGTCTGAGTGGAAACATGGTTCTATGTTGAGCTAGTGTGTCCTAGCAGCCTGAAGTTGTAATGTATTTATTGCCTTTTGATGCATCTTGTTTAACATTTGCTTAACATATTTATTCAAATGAGGCCAGGCATTTGTTTATCCCTTATCAAATGAAGTAGGACAGCTCTAGGACAAGAGCAAAGAGATGGTATCAGCAGAAGCACCTTTAGGCTTTTTTTTTTTTTTTTTTTTTTTGGCGATAAGGTAGTACTCGGTGAAGAAAATATCAGCATCAGAAGATGTGCTCAAGAAGTCATTTGTTAGCTAAACTTTAGATACATTTTGTTTGACTTCTTAAAATGTAGTATAATTTAAATGCTGCAAGAAAGCAAATATTCAACAACCAATCTTAAACCCAGATCAAACTCCTCCCTCCCATCCCCAACCCAAAACAAAACAACTAACTCAGCTCTGGGAGCACCTAACTCAATCAAACAAATAGATAAACCTAAGAGTAAGGCTTCTAGATGGACTATGATTAAAGTTTAATTCAAGCACTTAAAAGATAAAGTCTCAAATAATCTATCTTAACCAGCAATTTTTTTGATTACCTTGAATAAAAGACTGTGCTATGTAGTGTGGTTTCTAACTTTAACATGAAGGTGACACATAGAGGTTCTATCCATTGCCCATTCTCATTTTCTTTCTCCTTTTTTTTTTTTTTTTTTCTTTTCACATTGATTACTATTCTACCCTGTGCTCATCACTGTGATTTCTGTAGACAAAATGTGTACCAAATCTGAAACAGTCTTAATCACAGCTGATATTTGGTTGTGGCCTCACTCTTCAGGCATCCATTGCTTTACGTTATCTGCTTTAAGGATTAAGTGCCAGACTTGCCCTTAGATCTATCTAATATGGTCCCACAACATCAGTAGGTCACACAGGTGTGTCATGGGGATGGCTGTGGAAGCTAAATGCAGAATGCCTCTTGATTGACCCTGGGGGAAAAATCTGTCCACGTAGCCACGCTAACTTCCCATGTGATCTTTGCTTTGGAATGTTTACTGCAAAATCTATGCTTAAGTGTCCTGAGTGAGTGAAATGTGATTTTAAATATGAGAGAGAGTACCCCCTTAGAAATTACCTGCTAACCCTATAGCAATGAGTAGTGTCACATAAACACGCTAATCTCCAGAGAGCATGAGAGGAAAAGATGTCTTAAAAATTATGGTGATTTAATTTTATTTTGCCCTAGAATGACATTCTCCTGAGTATTTGTGAAAATGAAGATGAATATGCAGGGCTACATTTGGTTGATTTCGCGCCAGATGGCCAGTTGCAGAGGCTGAACTAAGCTGAACTGATTGATTCGTTTTTGCCATATTGCATGCTGGCATTTACCAGAGTTCACATCATTCAAATACTAACATTTTTGGTGTTTTTTTTTTTTTTTTTTTCCTTTTTCTTTTTATTTATTTCTTTCTTTTTAATTTATTTTTCTCAGTTTCTTGGTATGGCCTCTGCTTTCATAATGGAGTGTCCCTCTTATCTTTTCTGCCTTTAAAGCTATTGATCTTTTCCCTACCATACTGTTGTTTGGTTTTGGGGTTTTTTTTGTCTTTAAAAAGATTTAATAAACTGCTCACAGAGATATGGAAAGGAGAAAATGCAGAGTGCAAACATACATTATGGCATATTTTTCTCCTCCAGAGGTTTAGCTTTCTCTTGCACTGATTTATCACATGTGAACAGAGAACACAATATCTTGCATTAAAATGGAATCCTTAAGATTTTGTGGATTCAATTTACCTATTATTTTGGGGACCATACAACAAGTCATTTAAATTCAAGAAGTTCTGACTTTCCTGGAGATATTCTGATAAATGCTAATGAAGATAATAATAGTTCCCAGAAAATTTTGGAAATTAGGGAAAAAAAAACATCTCTGTTTGCTTTGAGCCAATTTATATATATATATATATATATATATACACATACATATACACACACATAATAAACAATTAATAAATTAATAGGGAGTACGATATCATGTGTGGATGTGCACATATGCATCTTATAAATCAGAACAGGTATATTTTAGGGTAAGATTTAAAAAACCTAATGAACATATGTTTTCTTGTTCAGTTCTGTGAGCTTTAGAGAGATTTCAGTAAGAGTTTCAGAAGAAGTAATATCTGAATATATACTAAGAGACAAATATAAGGCGAGTAGTCCTTTGGCAAAAGAACGTCTATGCTTGTGAGTGGATTCTTTCTTTTCACTCAGTTTCAGCCATAGCTCTTAAGTGTAACATCAGGATCTACTCCTTTGTTAAGCCAGGTGAATCATAAAGCACAATTTCTCATTGATTTCATACCTTAGATAATGAGGGCTTTGTAGGGTCAGAGGAGAGGGAAAAAAGTTTAATAAAATTTATGCCTTATGGACAGCACTACAGGAGAAATCTGGATCAAAATATTTGTCCGAAAAACAGGAGGAGAAGGCAAAGCCCTACCCTGAGAGAAGCCAGCAGGGATTTAACTGTGGACCTGAGGGGTGCTGGAGTTTTTCAGAGAGAAGTACAGGGCACGCTCATTTTGTGAGACTGAACCTACAGATAAAGCCATCAGCTTAATCTCTAGTATATTGCAATGTCCAACCAATGCTTTCGGGGCAACTGGCCTGTGTGATTGACACATGCAGGGGCTGGGGATCCTCCAGATTACCTCAAAACAGATATTTATGCTGGCTGGCTGCCATAGGCAAGATGATTTCTTCAAGAGCTACACCTAGGGAGGGCAGGGATATCCTCAGTTCTCTAATTCAAGTTCATTGCAGCTTGGATGGATGCTCCCCATCAAAATTTTCTTCCCTCGCCCAGTGGAACTGTGTGAGTTCCTCCACAGTGCTGGGCAATGCAGGGACAGGAACACTGCTTGCCCTAGGTTGCACAACTCTGATCTGAAATTCTGGCTCTTCATGACCCCAGAGCTCAGGCACAGACATATTCTGCCACAGGCACCCACTGATGGGGATGACAGAAGGGAAGGGGATTTTGAAGTGTGGATCTGCACATAGAAAACAACGGAAAAACTGATAGAAAAAGATTTTTAAACTACCTAGAGCACTGTGGATTTAATCTTCAAATCTAAAATATATTCAAAACTTTTTCCTATAATTATTTTACCAGCTGGCATAATGAAAAAGGTTTAGCACTACAGTTTTCCAGCTACCTCAACCCAAGCACCTCCTGACACTTAGGCTCAAAAAATGTATGGTGGGACTGATATAAACCTCAACTTTTCTCAGCAGTTCTCTGCACATCTCTGTCACCTATAACAGTTTTGTGAGTCAAAGAGAGCAGTCAGAAACCCAGCCTATAGGATTGAGAAGGATTAAAATGGGTGAACCTACAGTACTTTATTGACCTAGGTCCTCACATTAACCTGATCTGATCCTTTAATTACTATGAATAGAATAGGGCTTACAGTCCTACTTAATAACACCCCATGCTTTTTATTCTATAAAGAGCTTTCCTATTCATGTGCCCTCTTCTTTTCAGATTTACAGATTTGTAGCAAGAAGGAATGCATGTTTTTTTTCTGGCACTCCAGGGGAGAAAGCTACCTAATGTGTATGTGTGGGATACTGGAAAGCATAACTGCAACCTTTCTGTTTTTGAAAAAAGTTATTTGAAAATCAGCCCTCATTCAAGTTATTTGTCAGGAAAAGGTGAGAGTAGAAAAGGCAACCCAAACATAAGATATTAATTTTATAAAGGTAGTAGAAGGAACTTAACATGGTTTATATGCTAATCGGAACTGTAATCACATCAGATGCATACTTTTCCCCCCTTCCCATGCACATTCTCCTTCCCCATAGGCTTAGAGAATCAGCACATTAGTGTAATCTAGGCAGACTGATATATATACATATGATCATATATATGGGTGATATATGATACTATAATTAATAACTGGCATTTTCTATGAATTCAGGAAAGCAGCTGCAGCTCACTGATAAGATACTTTATGAGAATAAAATCAAAGCTAAGCATTAATAATTATAATTTGTTGTGACTGAGGACAGTGAGACAATAATTTTATTTCTTGAACTGAACTGAAAGATGAGCCAGACACTGGGTTAAAAATGGCAAGGGGATACAGGTTGCGATTAGGAGCCTAAGACATTGTGCTAAGAGCTTTACACAAAGTAGAAACAGTCTCCCTAACTGTTACATGAACATATTGTACCTACCATTTTGTGCAGATCCACCCTGAGGCCAAATTGAGGCAACAATCCATATTTGGTTTGGAGTTAAAGATGGAATGAGTGACAATCGAGAATCAGAAAATTTAGGGATTTTTAGGGGGAAAGGAAGGGGAAAGAGAAGGAAGAATATTGGGTGAGGTGGAAGAAAGAACCCAACTGAAATCTGCTCTTCCTCTTTCAGTCATCACTTCCAGTATGATTTGCCTGAGTATACAATCCTTTGGCTGTTGTAATTATAAAAAGATTACACTTGCATACTGAATTTAGAAGAGAGTGCTGTAGATATTTTAACATTTGGAAGTTTTTCTGCTTATTAAAGAACAGCTATTTCAGCACTATTTTAGGCTAAAACTTGATCAACATGCAGCAATGAAGCTGGTCTAATTTTATTTTACTAAATTTACTGTAAATAACACTGTTAGTAAAATAAATACTGAAAGAATACAGCATCTGACAGTGAAGGTGTATTTAAAGTGTTTTATTATAGTCCCTTAGCTTTCCCAAGACAGGTATTGTTAGGAGCCAGTCTGATTAGTCTATCAAAGATACGCTGCCTCTTTCTCCCCCACCTTCCTCCCTCTTGAAGATAGACCAGTCTTTACTATGCTTTTAAAGAAGGAGGATTTAAATTGAAGCAAACCATGAAAGTGCTGAAGCATTCCTATTATTGACATTTTATATGAAAATGATCATTTAAAATTCTAACCCACAGACAGATAGACAGACAGACATATATATATAATCCCTACTTTAGCATTATAGTCTTTCTCTCTATTGCCACACTATATGGCTGTAATCTCAAAAGACCATTTATTAAATGTGAAATATTGTATGTTCCTGTAGCCTCCTTTCTTGATTGTGTTCCCAGGGCCTTGTTGGGCAATTGATTACTCTGTGCACAATCCCGCTGCTTTAGGTATTAATGGCAAAACCCCCATTGTCTCCAGGATTTAGGCCTTTTATGATTTTTTTGAAGTTCATTATATTTTGCAAGCAACTGAGTTTAAAATCCCTGATTGGAAAGACTTACTCCTCACATCTTCCTGTGAAATGTTTTACCTTTAGAATGAAAAAGCATTCGGAAACTGTGGAATGGTTTTGATCTGCAGGATTAAAAGAAATCAGGGCTGAAAATGGATTCACATCATTTTCTTTTTGGGTACCAGATCCTTGGGGGAGGGGAGGGGGAGGAGAGAAAAAAAAATAACAGCTGATTTAATATAAGTGGGCTGAATTCCCTCTCCTGGTGGGTCTTTCAAACCTCCAGTTTCTGTTCTTGCCATTGCTCTGTGAATATCCCCCTCCCCTTTTTGTTGAAAGGCATTTACTGTGAAAGCCTACAAAAGCAGCTTTCAATCTGATTAAGCTTCTCCTGTAAAAATATAAAAAAATAGGGATACATTTGGGTCAGTGTCACCCCACTATTCATCTGCCTTAATTTGCCTATGCTGCTTACTAAGGATATTGCACATGAGCGTGGAAGGCTCCTGCAGCCATTAGGGGCTCCCCAAAATTTAATTTATGAAATTCCAAGGTGCAATAATTACCATAGCCCAAGAACAATTTGTCAGAAGGGCCTGAGCAGCTTGATGTAGCTGTGGGCTCACTGCTGGCAGGTACCAGTTTTCCAGCCTTACCTGGAGTGAGCTGTTGCTTGATACACGTGGAGGTAATGGTTGTCTCCTGAAATCCTCGATGATGTCTCTGTCTGTTCTCCCTTGTGCAGGGGTGCAGTGTCTCATACTTCCAGTTGTGGATCCACTTCCAGAACTTGCTCACTAATTGACCCCCTTGGTTAAGGCAAACTATGTTCCATCTTAGTCTACCAATAAAATGGGTATAGAATAATTGCTTCCAGTAGGTTTTTGAGGGAGGTTCAGTATCTGAAAAAATTCTCTGGTGTTGACTTTTCTGAACATCAGCATCTGTATCTCTCTCTTGCCCATTTATAGAAATACATATAATATTTGTCTCTAGCAGAGTAATATCTGTGTGAGATGTTTGTGCAGCAATTTACAAAGGTGCCGTGATAACACATGTAAGCATTTTAAATGTATAGTGCTGAAAAATAAGCTTGAACTGGAACTGTGATTTGTTTTTGCCCTTGCAAGCATTTTGTAACCTTTCTTAATAATTTTTGTCTTTAGTACACAGCAATGTTGAAGTGTAATCTTTATTACTAAATGAATGAATGACTGGCGTTGCTTAGGGCACAGACTTAAAAACCATTTTCACATGAAGCCCAAGTATTGCTGCTGTTGCAGTTGTCCAGTTGTTTTATTAGCTCTGAACAATGTTGGACTATTCCTGAAATCTAATAATCTCTGTAAAGCATTTTCCTTCAGTAGCATCTTTGATAATGGAGAATAGATTCTAGAAACACAATAAAAGCATAAAAGGCAATATTATCATAATTGCTATAAAAAACTAGAAAAAAAATCCAAACAAGTAAAAAAGAGGCAGACTGCACAGGAAGAAAAAAGAAGAATATATACTAAATGCTAACTTTTTGTAATTTTGTGTGTATATTTATGATTTAACCTGCTAAGAACCATGATAAATACAGCATAGGATTTGTTGGAAATCTCAGCGCCAACTGCACACACTTTATTTCTGAGGAGATAAAGAGAGAATTAAACAAATAATGTGATATGTTTTACTCAAGTTATTAGTTGAATTATAAAAAAAAGATATTTTGTGGTTTTTTTTTCCCTAATGGCCATCAGTTGCCATCATACATATATAAAAGGAAAATGGCAGTTTTAAATATTATAATGTTTCCTTATATTCCTCATATTAACTAAGAACCTTATGATCTCTGAAGAGCAGAAATGGCCCTCGAGACAAAAGCGTCTTTCCAGCGTGTGCGCGCGTGCATGCATGCGTGCATGTCTGCCCACACATACATTGAGATGTGTGTGTGTGCACAAGGCAAAGAGCTTCACAGGTTTATAGCTGGAGAACAAACTCTTATGGTTTTCATTTGATTTTTAAAAGCAGAAAATATGAGTACTAGCCTCAGAATGTCAGGATGTTACACCTCTTTTGCTATGCAAGTGGAAGATATATTTTTTTAATTATAATCTTTTATACCAGTGACTTTTACATGAAGCAGCATTCAGATATTTTATGTTTCACATTTATTTAAAAAATCATTGTCTCTCTCCAAATATTTTCCCTGAAGCCTTATGTACAGGTAATAAAATCCTTGTATTGGAGCAGGTTCATCTGATAATAGCAATACAAGGTTGTCTGATTATGCCAAAATGATATTGGATAAAGGAGATTTTATTAACTGACTTGGAATGAAATCCATAACATCTATGAGCTTTCTCCCTTCCAAATGAACCAAAAGCTTCATTAGAGATCAAAACCCTTTTTTTTAAAGGATACCTGCTAGAGTATAAAATGCATTTAAATTGAAGGTAAGGAACAAATTATAACCATTAGATTTCTCTGCCAGAAATTCTACTCTCTGCTCTGCCTCCTGCGCTCCTCAGTGTTAGCATCTTGATGCGGCATCTACATGCTAACACTTCAGGCAATTCCTTCCCCTATTTTAAGCAGTTTGAGAGGTAACCTCAGTTCACAGAACATCCTAGCAGAAAGGTTTAGTGCAACTGGATGCTGTACTTACCTTTTCTTCTTGTGTCTTTGTAAAGGTCAGTAGTACCTAGGTTCTACCATCCACACTAGGTTTTGAAGCACTACTCTTATCGGTGCTTCTGATGTGCATTTCACCTTAGGAAAATACTTTTTCCAGAAGGAATTTTGCCTGGCACGTTTCTGTGCAGGAACAAAAAAAAAAAAAAAAAAAGAAAAAAGAAAAAAAAAAGTGTTGTTAGCTATGTTCCTGTAGAAACAAGGTTTCTCATCCCTGTGTTTGCAAAGGCACTTACCCAGCAGCCCTGGCAGTAACTTTTCTCCCTCTTTGGCTGTCCGCAGGATAACATGCCAGCATGAGCTGTGGGCAGAGAGTTGTATGCAGTCCTTTGCTTGCCAAAAGGTTGCTTTTTGTAGGAGCATTTCGCCTCAGATTGGACTCTTTCTGGTTTTGTTGGGCAAACCTCAGCAGAAGGAAGGCACACACTGGAGAGTGTCAATCTTTCTTCCTTTGGTTCTGTCACAGTCCCATTTCTCCCCCCTGGAAGGGAATACAGCCTCCCATTAAGGTCTTTCACAGGACTTCCTTGTGCCCAGACTGAGGAGGAATCTTAGGTATTTCAGGGAATATTTCCTTCCTGAAATAGGAAGAGCCACTTCTCTCTGAGCTACCTGCCGTTGAGCACAGCAGATTTTCCAAGCGATGTTGCTTGTGGTTCTCAGACTATCTTTTCCCAAATATTTTTAGCAATTCAGTAAATTTCTATTTCAAAAGATTTTATTTGAAAAGATGAGAGTAATTGATTGTTATTTTGCTTAAAAACAAGCAAAAAAAGCTTTATTACCGCTGCAGCAGTTTTAATACAAATATTTTGGTCAAAGCATTCAAACACCTAACATTCTGCACTTTAGCAAACAGCAGACTTCTCCCATACAACGAGATATAAATATCCAGCATTAAAAAAAAAAAAAAAAAAAGGCAATAATTTAGGGGAATCCATATTTAAAAACAAACAAACTAATGCAAACACTTAAACTTTGGTTTCAGTTTGTGGTGACTAAAAATAAGGCCTATGTGGGGAAAGTTTCTTGAACAATTTAGTGGAAATGTTTGTGTTTCTCTAGAACAGAAAACTTTGAAAACTGCTTTATTTTAAACATTACAGTAATTTAAATCACAAATAACTATCTTACAGTTGACAAAAAAAGAGATTGGAAAAAGAATTTTGTAAACCAGACATTTTAAATTCTGGACTATCCATTTCACATGATTTCTGACCTTACTTAAATACTGATTTCTCAGCAAATTCAACAAAATGCTGGATTTTGCAAATGACATGCAATAAAATATGAATTCTAAGTGCCTACTGCAAAGGTAATGTATTTTAGCGAATTGGATTATTTTGATAAAAATAAGCTATTTTCAGCAGGAAAATAGTTGTTGTTTGTTGCTCAAAAAATTTATTTACGCTAAGAAAACTTATTTTCTGTTACATAATGCAACTTCTTCAATTTTGAGTCTTTCCATGCTGCCTTGCAAATATTTTGCTCACTTCTGTTAGATTTAGTACAGCCACACAAAGTTGCAGCCTTATATATTTCCCTTAAACTAATTTCCAGGATCTTATTCTATAGCTCCTGAATATGCTTTTAGCAATAAATTAAGGGCTTCTGAAATAGACATTCTTAAAAAAACCCCAAAACGACAACATGGTAAGAGAACTCATAAACCACTTCATCTGCCTATATTTCTTTAGCTACCACTGAGTCCTCACTGTAAATGGAAACAGTAGCGGTCAAACTTGCTTTTACCAGACAAACATTTTTTGGACACTCAGGAGCTAAATTTGTCCTTAAAGCTGCAGAATTGCCCTATTTGGAGACCAGACTGTAGTCATCGAAGGGTTAAAGCCAGTTTTGCATTTAAGTTAATCCATATGCTAATCTATTTTAAATATCCCTGCATAACTACCATCATATTTTTAGCAGTGCAGTTTGTTGTTCCAGTTGCCAGCTATTTTTGATGACACAACAAAATAGGGCAGAATTTAGTTTTAAGGCTTATTTTGGCATCTAACATTAAAAAGAGCTAAATCCCCCCCTTGTCCACGGATATTTAAGTTTTGAATGGTCTATACCTGCCCTCTGCAATCAGCCAATTATTGTAAGCAGTGTGATGGGCCCAAGGTATTAGTGCTGAGAACGTTCCTGCTGTCCCTTGGGTTAGGGATTGTTTTGCAATGATCACCTGTCCTGATTTGAAGATTGCATGACAGGACACTATTAAAGCAAGGGCAAGGATTTCAGTTTCTCTATGTCATTTTGCCTGGCCTGGTTTTGAAAATAGGTCACTGTATTTTATCTGGATTTGTATATTATAACAGCACCCACTAACATTTTTGTAGTGAAGGGTCTAGTCATATTTTCATTATAAACCCCTATTTTCAGAGGTTTATGTAACTTGATCATAGAAAGAAGTTTCAGTCTAAATGGTGGCATGCAAGGTCTCTTCTAAGGAACATGGGTTTTACCCTGCATGTCTCAAAAGATATGTATTCAGCCATTTCTGCCAGAGTGAAAAATGGAAAATAAATTTTTAGCTCTAATTTGGTGTAGATAGTAGATTCCCTTAGAAAAAGATACCCTGCTATATTTATCTTTTAATTAAAGTGATATCTGAAAGAGCTGGGTTTCTCACGCAAGTCTTAATAAGAATCTGAGTAAGTATAGGTTATAAAATTGGTGACTCGGCATGTGTATTTTAATTATGCAAATCCACAGTAATAAATGCCCTTATATAATGGAAGGATTTAATAGGGTCAAAAACTGGTTGTTTGAAAAGGTTGGTAAATAAATCATATAGATTTGAATGTCGATTTTATGTTTATCTCCTTGTTTAAACTGCTTTTTCCCATAACGTGGAATTGTTTCTGAGGGAGCCAGCATCACTCTGTGGCCCAATATTTTAAATTGTGAGTAGATTCTAGCTTACACAACTGAATCAGCACAGCTGTGCAAATGTGTGTATTTAACACTGATTAAATGCTTCCACCTATACATTAAAAAACCTAAAAAAAGTTCCCTTACTACCATACTGTAGGTTTTTGCAGAATAGCTGTGGAATAGCATTTCACCACCTGCCATACATTTCTTAATTTTTTTTTTTTTTTTTTTTTTTTTTTTTTTTTTTTAAATAAGATCAGGAGCATCCAGGCAGTCACAGAGCAAAATGAAAGTTTTTCTAAGACAAAGATGATAAAATATGTTTGAGCAACATGAAAGGATAGTCTGAAGACTGCCGATGCAAGGAAATTCAGGGTTAATGCTGCGTTACTTCATTTTGAAGTCAACCCCTTTGCGTCTGTTTATTGCAGGGGTCTTCAAAAGGAAAGATCTCACTAGGATGTGTCAGAGGATGCTGTAGCACCCGGTAGGCTGAGCCCAGAGCCAGACTTTCAGATGGTTTAATATAAAACTTCCAAATATTTTTTGGAGGGGAAGGGCATCAGGGAGAGGAGGAGGAGGAGGATGGTCCCGCCTAGCATCCCTGGTGGTGGCCGTGCTCTGGGGTTCAAGGCAGCACAAAAGAGAAAAGCACGCTGTTACTCAGGGCTCTGCCTCATTTTGCCTAGATATCGAGATTCTTAGAGGTATTATTTTTACCTAGTCCTTGAAATACCCACTGATTAACCAAAATTCCCCATTTCTTGCAAAGCCAACAGTTTGCTACTTAAATGGGTTTAGACTTCATTTTAATGGAAGTGAAACATAGTCGACGGAGACAAATTAAAACCATATAATTTTGTAATCTTAGTTTAGCTATAATTGCGGCAATAAAACAGTGGAAAGAATAATTGGGGAACATATGTTTGTGAGTGACATTATCTAGGTGACTTCCCTTTTACGGCACTGCGCTGCTGTCCTATTTGTCTCCCCCTCCCTATGCATTGGAATGACAAACCTGCGAGCCCAGAGTTAATGCTGATTGCGGCAGCTGCTTACACACCGAGTCTCCATGGCAACCGGGGACGTTGCCACGCAACCGTATTCTTTTAGGGACAGGGAAAATGCCCAAAGGCTTACTAAAAATACATGGAAGAGGAAGAAAAAAAAAAAATCTTAAATTTTCTTACTACTGTTAATGGGTATAAGGGACCACGCTTGTGCTTGAAAGCAGAGGTCGGACAAATAAAAACCCAGCCCTGACCTTTCCAAAATTGCCTGCCGTTGCTTGAAATCTCCAGCTTTATTGACAAAGATGACTTTTGATCGATTGTAAAATTGGTAGCTAACACGCGGCAGCCCTCGCAGCCTGCAAGATGCAGCGCCTGCCCATTGCTATTCCGGAGGGGTGGAAGGTCAGCTGAGAGCCATCAATGCCGTATTGATCAGCCGAGCTGAAAAATGCCCATGTTTCCAGCTCCTCGCTCAGTGGGGCTGCGGCCCCAGCCTCCAGCACACTGTCGCCCCGGCACGCCACCGAGCGAGCCGTCCTCCCAGCAAAAGTGACATCACTTCACTCAGCTCAGCTGTTTCTGCAGTTTTCTATAAATAGCTAGATAAAAAATTGAAGGCTGCTTTTGGAGAATTTAGGCAGCCAATCTTATCATCGTCAGCAGACGAGACAGGCTGATTTTTTTTTTTTCCCCTCCCTACTAATATTGCACTGCAAATTCTTCCTCCTGATTTCTGGAGCTTGACACAGAATAACCAAAAATTTTGAATGGTATACATGTCTGCATTCAGGATTGTGCTGGAATGGATACTTAATTCATCATTCATCACCCCTCTAGCTGTTAAAACGTGATCAGATAGCAGTGAGGGATGGAGGGAGGAGAAAGGGTCGGCGCTGCCATATGAGATGTGCAGACCTAGCATTATGCTGATGCAGCACATTTGCTGAGCTCTCTATCACTCTTACTTGCAGAAATACCAACGTGCCAGGCTCCCAGGTGCCTCCCCTGAATTAAACAAACTGTGAACTGGAGTCAGTTACACCAAGGCTCTTGTTGGCTGTAATAGCCGATACAAAGCATTGGAAGAAAGCAATTAGAAATGCAAACAAAAGTGCTGTTAATAAGCACACTTCCTATTTTTCCTTGATTCCTGTTTTGCTACTCTATTTCTTAATTAACCCTCTAAGATAGCTGATGAAAGAAAAACATCATCTGCCTGGTCTGTAAACAACCTCTTTCTTGACAGTAATTCTTTCTGGGAACAGGAGCATTAAAAAGCTGCAAAATACAAAATGAAGTATGGAAACTGTCTCAATAAAAATGGGCATTCTGCAAGTTTTAAGAAGTTTTGGAGATTATGGCAGTTCTTTTGGAAAAGAAAAAGAAAATAAACTTGTAAACAGAAATAACAGAAGGTCCAGGTGAAGAAAAGCATGTCTTCTGCAGACTCCATCTGTAGGTAGCCATCATGCTGTTTCTTATCACAGCTTTGCCATCCCTGGGTTGCATTCCCAGTAGGAAATGAGTGAGTGCCAAGGAAGCCCATGAGCCTTGCTCAGCTCTTCAGCATTCCTGAGCACAAGCCTCCATTCAGCATCACACAGGATCAAACCACAGCCGTCCCCATCCTTGTTGATTTGAACAGCAAGCTGAAACTGCTTGGCAACAGAAAAGATGAAAGTACTTGTTTTTCAGAAAAGTTAATGGCACTAGAAATAGAAACCAGACAGTTCTTTGAAGGTGGGGAAGAGGGGACCAGCAGGTTTTCTCTCCCTACTGCTGTGCTGATTGCAGTGTGGTGGGTATTGCAAAGTCAAACACCATGGCCTGTGTAGTATGAGGCATTAGAGCAGAGGATGTAATAACTCATGCTGGCCTCAAAATATGCATCTGTCCCTTAGCACTGCAAGTGCAAATGAATTGCAAAATATGTGTACAATTATTGATGTATGGGACTTTGAAATGCATTTGCTCTCTATGGAACAGGATCTATAAATGATCCTGAATGTAAAATTCAGACTCTGGTCTAGGGATGGAGATCAGTGAGGGTTGTATTCTTAAATATCTTTTGAGTATCTGGGTGCACATGATCCAAAACCAAGCCAAAGCTGTTTATTGAAATATTTCTGCTAGGGTTAATGGCCATAAACTAAAACACAAGAAGTTTCACCTCAACACGAAGAAAAACTTCTTTATACTGGAAGTGGCAGAGCACTGGAACAGGCTGTCCAGGGAGGTAATGGAGTCTCGCTCTCTGGAGACATTCAAACTGCACCGGGATATGTTCCTGTGTAACCTGCGCTACGTGACCCTGCCTTGGCAAGAGGGTTGGACTAGATGATCTCCACAGATCCCTTCTAATTTTAACAATCCTCTGATTCTGTAATGTTCAGTCTTTTCAAATGGTCAATACTGATGCTCTGATTTGGGAGCCAAGAAGAAGAAGGAAAATGGTAGAACAAGATAAATCTAATCTCTCTTCTCTGCAGAGTGGACAAAGTAGTACTCAACCCATTGGTTTAGTGGAATGCAAATAAAATAGGCTGGAAGTTGTTGCACATCATTTGTTGCAGAGAAAACTAGTGGCTGAAAGAGGGACTTTATTTTGCCCAGATACTTGTTAAAAATTTATCTAGCTTCCAGAAGTATTATTAGGGAATAATTTTAGGAAAAACTACTGTTTTAGGAAAAAAACCCGAACCCCAAAACCAGCAACAGAGTTAAAATTATTTACTGGGATTGTATTTAAAGATCTGAATTCTGGTTTAAAATCAATTTATTTTTGCATATAAATGGATGTTGAAACCTTGCTGGATTTTTCAGCAATATATTTATTTTTCAGTAAGATCCACCTTTTCCCATTATCATTAAATCCTGCAAGATATTTTAAATAGCACTTTTCTATAAATGTACTTCTTCCGCTTTGAAATAAAGCATTCATAACTGCGATTTTTGGTGTTAGCAGTCTTTTTAGTTAAAAAGTCACCTGCTTGGTAAAGGCAGAATAGAGAGGTCTGAAAAGAAAGACCTTCCTACGTTTCTAAGCTCAGCATCATCTTGTCTTATTAGTCAATACAGCTGGTATGTATTGAATACTGAAAAGCCGGACAACTGATTTTATTATCCTTGCCTGTTCTCAAGCCAACCCCCTTCTGGGGACAACGGTCTTGACTCTGCATTCTGTGACCTTTTCAAAATCTCATAATGAAAATATGAGTGGATTAGCCAAATTTGTGAATCACAGTCCCGCTCACTAAGTCAATAAGGCTTGCTAGCTAATTTCAATGGAAGCAGGAGCAAAACCAATGTCAGTGTGCTCCAGCAAAACTCCATTTGACTTCAAGTCAGGATAAAATTAATTTCCATCATCTTTAGTGTCCTTTTATATCTTTTTATGGACAAATAAGGAACTTTACGTTTTCTGAATCCTTTCCCAAGAGAGGTTAGGTGAGTCTACCACTTTTATTTCTGAGCAAACAAACATCATCTGTATAGGACCTTCTCTCAGTTCACTGTTGGTAGGAACAAAAAGTGACTTATAGTGTGGGTTGAGTGTTTGCTGGTATCATCAAATACGATATTTGCCTGTGGAAGAGAGGAGTGCCCCAGGGAACAATTCACCAGACTACCCCGAACTCATGTGCAACAACCTTGAAAACACTTCTGGGACCCTTCTTTTCCCTCTCCCTCCCCGTCAGCATAGGAAAAACAGTAGCCCTGTAAAGAAAATGTCGAGAAACTGTGACCTAAACCAGTGACACTATTTGTGAGGACAAGGGGATTCCCTCTGTTGCTGTAATCTTGTCCTTGACTTTATTCTTTACGGATTTTTTTTCCCATGGTTTTCTCTTGCCACACGATTAACTAGACTTTAAGGATTTCTTCAACATTAGAGGCCAGCTGAATAGAAACAGAGTGTACACACAGGGACATTTGCAAACACAGTGCTTTATTACAGGGCTATTTAGTAGTGGAACTACAGACAGGCCAGCCATATTATTATTAAATATCTGTTCAGTATCTTACAATAGTCTGTCCAAGGCTGGAGTTATTTTTTTGTTGTTGTTTTTTTAATTTACTGAATGAGTTGAAGTCTTTCATAAAAAAATCCTTCTTTAACATTTATATGTTTGTGTCAAAGTATCTCAGGGCACAAAGCCCAGCAGAAAGCCAACTTGGAAAAAAATAATCTTTGTAAGCGCTTTCATGACAGCGAACCATTAAATCTCCTGAGTAATGTAGGGAAGAGCTGGATCATGCATAGATTGCTCTTTACCCAGGATGCACTGTTGCCTGCAAGACTCTGAATAAAGAGACACACCTGCTAGCTAGCTGATAACACTCTGGGGTCATTTCATTGAAGAAACTGTCAGCCAGGAGGTATTTAAATAAAGCCACAGATGAATTCATGACCTGCACTACTGAGACTAAAAAAAAGGTGTTAAAGCAGAAAGAGAATGCAGATAAATGCACATTCCTTTGTACTGCAACAAAACTTCCCTGTGTAAATCAACTGAATAGGAAAGAATGGTGAAAGAATGTGCTTCTCCATACAGTAGTGGGGAAGTGAGATCGTACAGCTGCACATCTGGCTTCCAGCCAAAGCAGTCGTGTGCCATGCTTGTTTGCCTACTAGTGCTGCTTAGATTGGCAAATGCCCATGCAGTTTGAAGAGGGCAGGCGCGTTACTGGATGGCTGCCAGTAAGTGTGCGGGACTGATGCCACTGCTGGACGCCATAGCCTGGTAGGAATGAGGAATACAAAGGCATTCAATAATCTGAATGTCCCTTTGCTTCAAGAGAGTGATGCCAGGCAGCATTTAATGAGAGATTGCTTTGTTACAAAGTCCTCGACATCAAGTGGGCTGGTGAGCTCATTAACCTGACTGCAGCAAATAAAAAAGGCGCACTCAGAAGACTCCCATGATAGCATACTCAATAGTGTAAGAGTCCTTTTGCTTCCTTTATGGTGATCCATTAGCAAGCAGCAGTGTAAACACCATAAAGCAAGCCAGTTTTCTGATTGTTCAACTAAAGTCTGTTTTCCCTTGGGGATTATGCCACCAGTTGATGCAGAGACATCCCCCCCACCCTTGTTATCTATTACATAATGACCTTCCGTGTAATGAAGGATTTCCCCATATTTCTTAGGAGTGCAACTGCAGCTAAGGAAACTACTGACAATTCACATCTCTAAAGTGTGAAAGGCAATGATGTAGGGCACATCAGAAAACAAATAAACCACAAAGTGATGCCAAGGGGAATGGAAAATATGATTATGCTTATGTTTATACAATTTCAGTTAGAACGTATGAAAATGGTGCATATCTTTCTGTGTCGTCTTTGTTCCTGTTTACACAGGGCTCTGTATCCTTGCTTACCTAACTCGGTTCTCTGCATTTTCCACAAATGCTGTTTGCCCTCAGGAAAATGCATTATAAAGTAGTACTTCCAGAACATGTGCCTACCATGTATCCATTCGAAACACAGCCCTTTGCCGATTTAGTAATCAAAGGGAAAAGAGGGAAGAAGCAAATCCCCAAAGAATTTCCCCTTTCAAAACAAAGGGGAAGATTTCTTGTTGTAGTTATTCCATTTAATCCACCGAAGCAATGCTAGTGAAAACACTTTTTTCAACACCTAAAAAGGTCACATTACAATACCTGTGTTTAATCTCCAGGACCTGCAGAGGGCTGTTGCTTCCCCATAAGCACCCATCAAACAGTACTAGAAAAATAGCTAAACAAGTCAATGATTTTTTATTTTTTGGCAGGTAGGTGATCAGCACAGATCTGGTGCACAGTGGTAGTAATGATTTTTGATTATTTAACTGCTCAGTCAAGGTCTTATTACTCAAGTATCTGACACAAAAAAAAAAATTCCCATTAGGCATTAATTAATATGCTTTTTGGAAGAATTACATACTAGTTAGAGTTGAAATGTATTCTGTTCTCAGTAATAAGACGGTTTTTAATTCTTTAACAAATTGCAGATTTCTTTAATGATTTTCAAGGTGCTGCCACCAATCAGATTCCATTATAGGGTCAATTTAAAGTTCCCAGGCAGTAATTACAGCATCACTGTTAGTATGTGAAATTGTGTAAAAAGTACCAAAGTAAATAATTAGTCTCCCTCTTCCTACCTTTCTCTACTATATGACATAATATTTAGTCTGAATTGTGTTTTGTCTGCAATGCCTGGACAGTATTTCACATTTGTCGTAAAAGATATTTTCATCTTCATTGTCATATGTTGCTTCCCAACCTTTCAGTCAGGAAAATACTGATCAACTGGAGCAAAAAAATCTACAGTGGATTGCTGTGGCAGATCAGGTACATATTCTTCCAACCCCTTCAGAAATTGTGAAAGAGAAGGATAAGGAAATGATTTTATAAGCTTTTTGTAGGTTTTGTTCTCTTAACATTCAGAGGTAGGTGTTGATGGCATACAGGACTGGTTCCAGTGAAGGCCACCAGGATGGTCAATGGGCTGGAGTACATCACGTATGAGAAGATGCTGAGACAACTGAGTTTGTTCAGTCTGAAGATGAAAATACTTTGGAGAGATATTACTGCTGTCTAGAACTGCCTCATGGAAGGATGTAGGGAAGATGTAGCCAGCTTCTCTCAGAAGATGCGCAGTGATAGCATAGGAGGCAGTAGACACAGGTTGGAATATGGAGAATTCCTCTTGATATGAGGGTGGACTTTGCATGTTTTTCACCATGATAGTGGCTATAAATTTTGGCAGGGTGTCCAGGAAGGTGGAATTGCTACCAATTGTAAACATTAGGGACTCAGATAGAAAAGGCCATGAGCAACCTGATCTGATTGAACTTGTTTCAACTATAGGATCCAGTTGGGTGTCCTTCAGAACTCCTTTTCAGTCCAAATTATTCCTTGGTTTTGGGGCTGGTCTGTGGGGAAGATTGGTCAGACGCAAACTGAGATTCCAGTGAAGGACTGGCTGATGTGCAGGACTGACCAGGAATGAAGAAAGATGGCACCACAGGGTTGCTGTGCTACATAGGTCCACAGAACTGTAGCTCTGAGAGGATGCCATGTTTGCAGTATTTCGCAGTGCAGTTCTATCTCTGGTAGCAAGTCCTTCACACTCATAAAAAAGGTCACTAGATGCAGGCAGCAATGGCACCTTGTCACTACAGTACCAAACACTTGCATATGAATTTTTTATTTGAATCATGTAAAGCCTGATCCAAAGGCAGTCCTTGAACTGCAAACTCCCGGTGAGAGGACATTGCCAGTGATTTAACCTGACAGTGTGCTAAGATGAAAATCACTAGATCTACGAGCACTCATAATCAGCCCTTAAGCACAATACTGGAAAAGAACAAAAGGACTGGAAATGTAAGAGACTCAGGGCCACCACTGTAACTTTGAACTGAACACTGTAGCAGAACGTAGCTCTTTTTCCTTTGAATGCAGCAACTTGGGCTGTTACTAAGAACAGTAAAGAAAAAGAGTATGATGAAGTTGGACTGACTGCTGACAGACTAGGAGAAGACAACAGGGAAGAAGCCAAGCTATCTCAGAAGCAGAGAGTTTCTCTGGGAACAGCTGCATGGCACCTGACCTGCAACAAAACTCGAAAGCTCAGGAAGGCAAGAAAGATAAGCTTTAAGAAAACCAATATGAAATCAATATATTAAATACTACCAGTGCAACCTCTAGCCCAGCAATAGAAAACAAACAGAGTATAAGGCATTATCACTTTCGTCAAGCAGGATAAGGGCAAATATTAAACATAGCTAGATTAGATCCAAGATTATATATTTTTTTTCTCTATTCTCTTAGTGCTGTTACGTGAATCTCTCTCCTTTAAACTTGAACTAAATTATGTTGCAAAGTACCTGTGCTGTTCCTCCGAAATTACCATGGATTTTTGTCTATGCCACGATAAAAACAGCAGTCCTAATGGTAAAAGTTTGATTCACACATGCATTTGTGAAACCGCTTCAGACAGTCCTGACCGTAGAGGGGAAAATCCTCATTGCTGTAGTGTATGCTGCTTTTAACTCCTTTGGCTGACTTTCCTTTTGTCTTCAAGTCACATTTAATGACTTTGACCCTGCTAAGATAGGAGTGAAGATGGCTGCTGTTTGGTTTAGAGCTGGACAAAGCATTTTGAGGGAAGGGAGGAAAGGATATACAGGAAGGTTCAAGAGTCACTGCAGCAGTGCAGGACTTGTTTCTCAAATGTTTGATGGACCAGCACCAGTAAATAGGATAAAGAACTCTTTAACCCTTCTCATAGACTTTGATTCCTTTTTGTCCACTTTGTTTGCCTTACCAGCTAACATCACACAGAGAGCAGTAAGAGCATTGCTATCTAGGAGCATCCCAGAGCATTACCTGTTCTGATGGGCACTGCTTTTTAAGCCTTTATTCTCCAAAAAACCCCAACTTTTAAAGTAGGCTACATGATTTGGTAGAAATTTATCAGTAAATGTTCCTAGGATATCAACTCAACTCACAGTTATGCCATTGTCCAAAGAATGGCCAGACTTCGTAAACAGTGTCTGCAAAGTAATAAATAATTCTCTTTCAAATAAGTGGAACTTTCTTCTCTGTAAACCCTGCCTCCTGGGCAGAGGCAGTACAAGTTCATGGGAGATTTTCAGCTATCTTAGACTACTGGACCATATAATGTCAGCATTCAGCAGCGCAAAGGATGCATCTAAGCTAGCGCACAGAGTTCAAAAAGGATCATGATATAATATCTTCCTGTACTGCCTATACACCTGTAATACATTTGCCTCCTCAGCTTCATCCTCAAGACTTAAGGAATTCTTGTGCATTCTCTTTGTGTATTAGTTCCGCTTAGGGAATTTATTAGAACTAGCTGGCCATTTGGTGCTAAAACAATGTAGGAACAGCAGCAATCCTCCACTCTACAGTGCTGTCGATCCTGAGATTGCTACTCGTAGCAGGAATACATGCTGAATGTATGTAATGAGTAAAAGCAGCTTGAGCTCAGCCTATTTCAGTGAGCTGAGGTAGTGTCTGCCCATGTTAATGGGGAGGTTTCAGATAGGGTTTGCAGAAGTCCAGGAGAGTGCTACTACAAACAAAACGTTCATTTTGTATGTGAATAGACCAACATTATTATGATAAATATTTCCTCTGGCCCAGAATCGCTGAAAAGGCATAGAGTCAACCAGCAATTTCAGAAAAAAACCCTGTCCTTGTCACAATCGTGTTCTTTTTTTTTTGTTTGTTTGGTTGGCTGTTTTTTTTGTTGTGTTCTGTTTACAAGTAGAAAAAAGTGGCAGCCTTGATTTTTCTAGACTTACAGTGCTGCAGAAGCTAGTGCAGTAGCATATCATGTTAAGACAGATCATAATTTCTCATTTCTCTGGCTCTTCTGACCCTTCTGATGCTTTAGCTGTTTATTCATTTTGACCCCAAATAGACCCACTTCACAGAATCACAGAATAACAGAATATGCTGAGTTAGAAGGAACTTACAAGCATCATTGAGTCCAACCCTCATCCCTACACAGGCCCCTCCCCAAGCGTCACACCACATGCCTGAGAGTGTCATCCAAATGCTTCTTGAACTCTGTCAGGCTTCATGCTGTGACCACTTCCCTGGGGAGCCTGTTCCAGTGCCCAACCACCCTCTGGATAAAGAACCTTTTCCAATGTCTAACTGAAACCTCTCCTGACACAACTTCAGGCCAATCCCTCAGGTTCTGTCTCTGGTCAGCACAGAGAAGAGATCAGTGCCTGTCCCTCCTCTTCCCCTCATGAGGAAGTTGTAGATTGCAATGAGATTTCCCATCAGTCTCCTCTTCCCCAGGCTGAACAGACCAAGTAACCTCAGCCACTCCTCATACGGCTTCCCCTCAGAGCCCCTCACCATCTTCATTGCCCTCCTTTGGATGCTCTCTAGCAGCTTAATATCTTTCTTATATTGTGGCTCCCAAAACTGCACACAATATCCAAGGTGAGGCCGCACCAGTGCAGAGCAAAGCAGAACAATCACCTCCCTCAACCAGATGGCGATGCTTTACCTGATGCCCCCCAGGACAGGCTGGCTCTTCTGGCTGCCAGGGCACTGCTGACCCATATTCAACTTGCCATCAACCAAGACACCCAGGTCCCTTTCCACGGCACTACTTCCCAGCATCTCATTTCCCAGTCTGTCTGTACATCCAGGCAGAATCTGGCACTTTCCCTTGTTGAACTCTATGTGGTTGGTGATTGCTCAGTCATCTAATTTGTCAAGGTCTCTCTGCAGGGCCTCCCTGCCTTCGAGGGAGTCAACAGATCCTCCCAGTTTTGTGTGATCTGCAAACTTGTTCAGTGTCCCTTCCAGTCCTGTGTCCAAGTCCTTTATGAAGATGTTGAAGAGCACAGGCCAAAGATGGAGCCCTGTAGAACCCCATTAGGGACAGGTCACTGGTCTGATGTCACACTATTCACTACTACTCTCTGTGCTTGACCTGTGAGCCAATTGCTCACCCCCTACATGATGTGTTTATCCAGCTGTGGGCTAGAAATTTTGTCCAGATAAGTCCTGTGAGAGAGACAGTATTGAAACTTCATTGAAATCCAAAAAGATTACATTAACTGGCTTCCCTTGATTATCTAGGTGGGTTACCTTGTCATAAAAGGAAATCAGATTTGATAAGCAGGACTTCTCTCATGAACCTGTGCTGGCTATCACTGATAACAGTGTTGTGTTTTAGGTGTTTTTCAGTACTTCCCAGGATAATCTTCTCTGTAACTTTACCAGGCACTGAAGTGAGACCGACAGACCTGTAATTTCTGAGGTCCTCCTTCTTTGCCCTTCTTGAAAATTGGGAAGCATTCACCAGCTTCCAGTCATCTGTGTCCTTTGCAGATTCCCAAGACCACTCAACAATCATTGAAGAGGTTTTGTGATGACATCAGCCAGCTCTTTGAGGATTCTAGGAGGAATTCCACCAAGCCCCATAAATTTGTAGGGATCCACCTGGAGCAGCAGATCCCACACAGTTTCAGGGTCAACGAAGAGTTGATCATTCTCATAGTCATGGTCCTCCAATTCAGGGCACTGAGATGCCCTTGATCTGTCATCTGTATTGAAGACAGATGCAAAGAAAGCCTTGAACACCTCTGTTTTGTCTCTGTCCCTGTTTGTGAGGCGACCATGACTTCCTGCTCCCAAAACTTCCAGACCCACCATGAAGACCCTTGCACTCCCAATATTGAACCGTACAGTCCCAAGTGTTTAATGTTTTAGATTTCCCATGTGTGATATGCCAGAGCCTCCATCAGCACTTGGGCCAATTCACATGAATCATGGAGGATAGATGGAGTATACTGTGCCTGCAAGAGCTTTTCCCAGTTACTCAAGAGGTTAAGTGGCAGGGTCTCTGGAACTACAATAGTTGGGTAGGACAGAGTGAGAGTCTGTATACTGGCTACAGTAATTTTTTTTTTTTTTGAGTAATCAGTGATATTTTTATAAATCTGTGATTATTTAAAAGACCACATAAGACCACATGAGCTGAAAACTTATTTAATATATACATGACTTGTCTTGATAGTTAATTTCCAGATACACATTTCACAGGTTTTAACTGAGATTTTTTCTTCATTGTATGTAAGTTTGCTTAAGATAATTAAATTTTGGGAAGAGTAGGACAATGTTCTGAAAGAGAAGGATTTTTTTTCCTCCTACATTTTGAATCTAGAAAAGTAAGCACTAGATATTTTTCTTTTGTACAGGACGAATTCTTTCTGCAGCAGTGGTTGGGAGAAGAGACTGAATACAGATTAATAGCAATTGCTCAATTCTAAGTAGGCACCATAGGATAGGCTTTTAAAACAGGGATCAAATAGGCGATGTTTGTCTTTTTCTTTAACTGTTATGCCATATGATTAAAAAGGGGGCAGAAGAGATAGGTCTCATAGTTTCCAATCTCAGGAGAAGCTTAATTTTGACCTTCATAATGACATTTATGGAAGGAAAAAATTAAAACTATTTGTGACCTAGGATAATGTTCTCCCAGGTCTACATATTAGCAGTCACATCATGAAGGTCACCAATTTCTGGCAGCACAAAACACCTAGCATATGTGAACCTAACACCAAAATCTGTATTTTTCTGGTTTTTGTGTCTGTAGAACAGAAAGAAGAAGCAAATCTTCATTGATATGACCTCAGTTCTTTTCTTTCTCTAGCTTCAACCAGCAAAGAAAAGTGGACCTCGTGTGACTGCACCTCCTCTCACAGCTTCTGAGGAAAGAGGGGGGACTGGTTATGCTTGCATGTGAAGGTACAGTGGGACACTGGGGCCCAGTAAACTTGGAAAACCAGGGTGGTTTTTCATATCTGAAGAAGCTAAGGTCAACCCATTTGTCTAATACTAGTTTGGGGATTTTTTTTTTTTTAGTGACCTTATCAAGAATAACACAACCTTCTGCAGTATTTGAATCTGGCCTGATGGCACTGATTAACATCTAAAGATGCTGGTTCATCTCACATATTTGGCTGTATGTCTCTTCTGGAGTTGTTCCTCCATGCCATGAAAAAACATTTTTGAAAACTGCTGGATACATCAACTTTTATCCTCAGATAGGTCATTCTTGGCCTGTTTAAAGTCTTGTCATCTGCAAAGACAAGAGCAGCTGTCAATATGCTCTTTGAAGCAGTAAAACTTCTTCAAAGCCTCGCAAGTCAGTTCAAGAAAGCTTAGAAAATGACAATATTCAGATGATTGTTTTCCCAGATCTGAAGATAACGGTCAAGACAGGCAGAGAAGTGAATTTCTGCCTGGAAAATGTTGTTTGCCCACCTTTGTTCCCTTTTCCTAACGTCCTCAGATGACAGCAAGACAGGTATTGATGAAACAATCAGAGTCCAGCACCAATAACAACAGGGCACTGTATTAAAATATTCATAGTAAAATTTTGGGTCCACATCTGCCTAAATACCAGGGATGAGCTTATTGTGCCCTTCCTCTTAAATGACAGATTTTTGTGATAAAGTTAATCAGAATCTAAATTTTGTGAGGTTTGTCACTTGGGCAAACCTTCCGTTGCCTGAAGTGGTGTGTTGTTTGAATCAAGAACTAAATGCAGATAACAAGGTTTGGTCCTTTGTTTTTAAGGCAGCATTTAAAAAAGCATAGGGTTCCCAAAAGCTGGCACAAAATATATATGAGGTAGTATTAAAAATAGACAGAAATGTAGGAGTGATAACTATGAAATTAGCAAAAGAAGAAAATAACTGCAAGTAAAAATGTGTAATTTTACTATTTTGAGGACTCTGCTGAGCAAAGTGGGGAGGTTGAAGAAGCTGCACATAGCTGTCAGTCAGGAGAAACAGCCGCATCCCACAGCCAGGCTGCAGCCTCCCATTCCCTGTTATCCCACCTATGCCCGCCACCAGCACAGCTCCTACTTTGACAAAGTGGGAAAATTGGTTTTACTGTCCCCAAACTACTCTGCTCGCCAACTGCCACCCGATTTTGAGGATCCTGGTTGCCTGGGAAACATAACAGGGTGTTGCTGTGGAAACTCGGCTTCACTGACCATTGGGTTCCCCTGCTGCCAGGCAAGGAGATGGGACTCTCCACATTTGTCTGTGCTAGCAAGTGGCAAGAGAACGCTTTGCCACCGGTGCTAAAGTTGCAAAACAGTGTTAATAGGTTCTACTTTCACTTATTTAAGCCTACTTTGCTGTTGACTTTTGGAGGGAAAGAAAAATGAGGATAATCCATTTAGGTAATAGATCAGAGAAACAAGCCAGAGTAGGAGGAGGCATTTGTATATTTATTTGCGTCAGAAAAGTTTCTAAGACTTTTTGTGCACAAATTGCTTGGAAGAAATGAACCTGAAAGCCTCACAAAATGTACTATTTCACACTGCATTAATGTAAGCTTTCTGAAGTTTATATAGCCCATCCTTTGCTATTAATGTTCCTGTGTAGTCAGTTGGCTTAAACTGTTCATCTCACGACGAACATATGCTGTCAGTAAAAGCAATAGCTGCTGCAGTGTGCATTAGTTCCTTGTTTCCAAGACTCCTGACAAGTAGAAATGGCATTGACCGTGTTTAACCCTGTCTCTGCATTTTGGGGCAAAAGGGGTTAAGAAATATCTGAAATAGAATGCTGTAAATTCCTCAGTGGCCTCTGCTGGCTTTGAAAACAGAGCAGTGGCTAATTTTTCTTTCTCTTTTAAGTAGCAAATTGGAAAAAAAGACTATTACATCTCACATTGACATCAAGGAAATAATAATAATAATACTTTGCACTTAGATGACAGCTTTTATCCCAAGTTTTCAAAGGATATTTCAAACATTAATGGTGTACCACATTATTCTCTGTCAGCAAGGAGGTCACATGGTGGTGTGGGAGCTGAGGAGACATAAGGCAATTTATAGGGTGGTGGGACACTAATGCAGAATTTAGGAAGCGATGCAACCTACAGCTCTATGGCTAAATCATGTTTAAGATAAAATAGCCTGTCTAATCTGCCAGTGTCACAGTTTGCTGCAGAAAGGGAAGAAATCTCCCCTGTAGCCCATTGATTCTACTGCAGATGCTACAGCAAAGGAAGCTGAGTTTAGGCTGTTTTAGTGGTATTTTGATCTATTTACTTTTGCAAATTCTTGTCTTGTTTGTTTTTTTCTCACCTTCCACAATACTAAAAAAAACCATGTAAAAATCTGTAGTTGTGTTATATCTACCTATGTTCACAGAAGACAACAATAGATTAGAAATGCAGACTAACTTGAGTAATTGCCCTGCTTTTTTTACATTTTTGGAGGTCCAAAATATTCTGTGCTTAGACTTGCTCAAAGGGGGAAATTTTGGCAAGTCAGGAAAAAGCTCTCCCACTCTTTTTCCCCCCCTTTTTTTCTTTTTCTTTTTTTTTTTTTTTTAAATTACGTACTGTTTTCTCACTGTAATAGATAATCACAAATTTGATATTCAAGTGCGGAAAGGAAAAAAAAGGTGATATTTTTTTTCCCCACACTGTAAAGGGGACATATGAGTATCTCCCTTTTAAAAATACACCCATATCCAATTTATAAACAGTCAGTGCTCTGGAGGCATCTCTTAAGTGACATCATGGATGTAGGGAATACTGTGTTATCCGAGGCTCACAGGAACCCTGCCTTATCTGTAACTAATACAAATCAGAGAAGCTCTGATGAAATCTATGGAGCTACACCAGTTTACACGGGCTGAAAATTGTGCTCAACTGTTCCCAGTCAAACAAAGGCACGCAATTCCCCATTTGCCTCCACAAAGGCAGATGCTCTACCTCCTTACCTGCTCCATTTATTTTAATGAGGTGTTTACAGCAAAGCCTAAATGGTACCATTTAGACGTCAACATTAAGCATGGCGATGTTTTAAGAGTAGCACTTAAGGAAATTAAATGCGTAATCTGAGCTAATGTGAATGGTGTATGAATGTTGTTAAATAAAGCTAAAATGGACAAACTAAAATTCTCTCAAGTGCCTCTAACGAAGGAATGTTGTTAGTTGTGTGAGTTACATACATGAATCACAATCTTGGAACACTGGAAATTTATCCATTTAGATTTTTGACTAGAAAACAGCTGATTAAGATGACTACATCTGTTCCATGGCACTGGCATTATCTGTTTCAACATTAGTATTTGATATGCAAAATGCTAAAGGTGGAGAAATACTGTATGTTAGGAAATGCAACCTTTGGAGAGGGACTGTGGCTGTTATGTATATGCAGGGAGAGAGGGAGGTGCTCTGTTTTGTCTCTGTCCCCACACATCACAAACAGATTTACACCAGCGATGTAGGTGGAGTCATTGGTTATGCTGGAATTATTCTAGATTTACTTTTGTATGAAATCAGAACTGGGAATAGCTAATTCAGTTTAGCCTGCTGATATGAAATAGAAAGTGAAAATGTCATTCATTTGTGTTTCTTCTTATACCAAAAAACCGCTGGAGGCCTTGTAGGAATGGAAATGTTAGTACTAACAACATAGCATTGTTAGTATATAGATACATATATATTATATTCACTATATTTGCTTTAAATCTGTTTTTAAAAACATGTTATGCCTATGTTAAGGCATATAACTGATCACTGGCTAATCATGTTTATGAGATTCAGCTTCTGACTTTTTGTGTGTCTGTATATTAACCTGAAGACAAAAGTAATAGCCTTTCCTAGACTCAACAGAGCCCTGTATTCATGGGGAAAGCATTATCACAGATAAAAAAGTATCGGATTTAAAATCATTTTCAGACCTTTCTACTACCATTAGGTTAAAAAAAAAGGAAAAGAAAAATCAATGAATAAATTAGTAGCCACATCTTAGTTCCAACAACCTAATTTCAATAGTATCCTAATAAAAGGACAAAGGTCATAGATTAAAGTATTGTAATGGAAATGCAAAATCTATATCTGCTCATAGGTAGAGAACTGTATTTTTAAAGATAGTACTACTTGTAATGATTATAATTTGAGCCTAGTGTCACTAATAAGAAAATAGTTCTTTTTCATTCTGATTCAAGAACCAATGTTTACAAGTGTGAGTGTATATAAACATAAATAAACAGTTAACAACTGCATCAAGAATATCTGCATGGAGTTTTGGGTCAGCTGTAGTACTGTTTATCTAATGCTCTTATCCAGACACCCTTTACAATTTAAATATTTTTCACCTTGTCTTAGTATGGGGCAAGTAATAGGCTCAGGATGCGGCCAGGAAAAGAAAATAGGAATATTATTTTCCTGATTTTTGTGAATATGTTAAAATGCATCAAATCTATAATTCATAAAATGTCAAAACTATCCACAATGATTTGACTAAAATCACAGAGAGTAATGAAGCTTCGACCCACCAAAGTCTGGTACGGAGAGTCGTGTATCCTAAATAAACAATCCTGTTATACATAATGAGAGAGCCCAAAGTGGCTTCTGCATCAGCAAGTGCAGAAACTTAATCTCTCTCTGCATAGAGAGAATGTAGAATAATTTCTTACAACTTGAATGTGAACCGTTCTCCTCCTTATTCCTACTGTCCTTCAAAGTCAGAGATAAAAATGCATGGAGGAGGCTGTCACAAATACCAGATGTACTAAACTTTTGTCTGCAGTTTTTTACATGTGATTACTTAAAGGGAGATCAATAACAGTGGCTTCCTATGGTATCTTGCATTCCCCACCCCAGCCTCCCTATCTCCAGCCTAAAATTGCTTCACATATGGTTGAGGATCCATGTAAAAATAACTGACATTCCCTCTACCTAATGTAATAGCACATAACATGGGAAAAAAATTCATTTAACTTCTGTCATTTCCTAACATAATACTTAACAAGCAGTTTGTGGTGCCAAGACAATGTCATAGGACTCTCTCTCACCAGATCAGAACAGCAATAAAGAAGCACCTGAAGCATGCCAGAGCTTTGTGTTCAGGGGATCTCTTCTGTATCGTGCATCAGGCAACAGACCTGGGGGACATGAGAATATTTTTAGGTAGGAGGACTCTTCTCATCCTCACTGGGGCACACAAATGTTTTCAAACCTACTCTATCAATTGTCAGATGTCTTGGTGCCAGTTGGAGGACAGTGGGGATTAGAGCAGCCTTCAGCCTTCCGGGTTGTCTTCATCCATAGGAGTAGAGCCCTGACTCCTGTAGTGTTGTGTTGTGTCGGGGTCACTCCTAGTTCTCTATCCCAAGCCTGTCTCGCTGAGGTAATGAATTCAAGAGCAAAGATATACAAACTATGACGTTTGGGTACCATTAGTGGCACATGGACTGCTTTAAAGCCATATGCCTGTACTGTCTGTAGAGAAAATTGGTCCTCCTGAACATGCATTGGACACGGGAGCTGCTGCTGGCAGTGTCTCCCAAAGTAGCTCAGCTTAGAAACACCTGATCTGTGGCTTTGTGGAGGTGCAGAACACATCCAGATCTTTGTCCACCTTCATTCTTGTGCTCTTAAGTCTTCTCTGTCACTAGCAGGACTGATCCCCGATTTTGAAGCGCTGCCTTTGCAAAGCAGCTTCCCACTTGTCCTGGTTTGCCTGGAGAGGAAATGCGAGCAGAGCCGCTCCAGCCTCTCGCTCCTTGAGGCCAAGGTGTAAGGATGGCTCTAAGCATGGCCCAGGAGGCTGAGAGGGAGAAAGGAGCTGTTAATTTGCTGGCTAGAAGACTGTTTTGCCTGTGTGGAACTTAATTGCTGGTGGTAAGAAAGGAGCCTTGACTTGGAGATTAAAGGTGGAAACTACAAACCAGTCTTATGCACCCTCTTCCTGGGAACACAGGTGAAAGAGTAAGAGGCTACTGGAAATGGATGCATGACAGTGGTGGGATGTGAGGCCAGGCATGGGCTGTGCTGATGTCCAGGCGATGTTTGTTTCAATCCATGTCTTTACCAGCCTCTTGTGAGCCAATCAAACAACTTCGTGAGCCACAGCTATAATTTGGCTTCCTCTGGCCTTCTAAATATTGTTGAGATAAATACATTCTGGAGATTTTGTTTCAAAGGAAAGCTGGATTTTTCCAAAGAAACTCCCATAGCAAGCCAGCACAGTGCTCTGTGTTTGGCTTGGCTTCGTCCTTATGTGCAATTGCAGAAGGAAGAGATGGAAAACAACTTGTACATAATTTGTGTTGTGTCTGTTTTCCAGTGACATTCTCTTCTTTACTCTGAACTGCTCAGGTTTTCCAATTTGTTTTTAAATAGCTTTTGGTTATGGCTTCTCCTTCTTCCCTTGGGATACTATTCCACAATCTAATGGTTCTCAAAATTAGAATTTTTCCTCCATCCCCTGTGTAAGACTTTGCTTATAAAGCGGTGAATTCATGTAGTAATGTGCACAGTGCAGATGTTTCACATGGGAACATTTATGAGAAGTGCTTCCATTGAAAAATGGGGTTAAAATCAAAAAACCTTATTAAGTGAATTTACAATATATGATGTGTAAACATGCTTTTATTTTGCAATTTCACTACAAAATTAGAGACAGATACAACTGTAATACTGTATTGCTGCATAAAAATTAATTACCAAGAATTCTATTTTTCCAAAGCTTAGGATCACAGCAAATTAATTAAAATTCTCCATATAAAAGAAGGAATTTCATAATAAGTTTTGCAAAATATATGTATAATACATTTCAACCCTTTAAAATTTGTGACTGTAACATGGGCTTTTTTCTTTTTCTGCATTTTTAATAGGCCAGCAATTGAGATCCATCACATCCATAGCATATATCACTGTTTTTATTCACAAATTCTTGTGAAAATAAAGCACTTCTTTTATTCACAAAAATCATAATTGCAATATACATAAAACCTGTCAAAGCTCCAATTTCCAATATTCTAATGAATATCAAAAGAGTCCAGCATTTGTGACTTTGACAAATTGCAAATGAGGTTTTATTCATTAAGAGGGCCGCTAATGTTTATTTAAATGCAATTTACTGTTGCATTATTGATTAGCTACTGCAAAATTATCTTACAAGGAGCACGTGTAGCAAGAAGATTTCAGGTTGAGAAAGGATTTATCTAGGGAAGGCCTGTAGGCTTGATTTAGGCCCCAGGATATGAGAGTTTTAATTTATCTGGAAAGAAAGGCCTGGTGGAAGGTTTGCTTTGTTTGCATTTAGACAGCAGATGAAAGGGGTTTTGATGTTGAGCTGGGAGAAAATGGCTGCCACTCTTGTTATTCACAGAGAGAATTGAGCAAAAGGAAAAATCTATTATAGGGGGCAAGATAAAAAAGTGTCCGTCCTCCTCTGCCCACCCCCCCTCCAGTCATATTCAGCATTAGACTATATGTGCCTTGTTATTCTCTGAAGGAGAAATAATAAAGAAACTGTTGCTTATTATCTAAAATCTCTTAAAAAAACCCAACGTATTGCATTTATTACTGAGCCCCTACTTCTTTCAGTGCCACAAAACTCCAGTGAGATTACCATATCTGACCTGAGAGTACAAAATAAATCTGGGCCTATATATTTTAATGAAACCCAAATGTATAATGTTTTCACTGTTTCCCAACATAAGCAAACAATTTCTGGCAACGTTTTGTGGAACTGATGGATAACAGCTCTAAGAGCTAGGGATTGATGATACAGAGCGTCTTTGGCTTGCACCTTGAGGAAAGAGGTGTCTGCATTACTTATTTCCTCTAGCACTGGTTTTGTCTACAGGAATCAATTGGTCATGTAAACCACTGGCATGAATCCTATCCTTCCTGAGGAATTCTTCTGCAAACTTAAAAAGGACTCAAACAAACACATAGCAGTGATAGAGATTCAAGAAACTTAGGATAGTCGTCCCATCGCTCTAACAGACAGAAGGCTGTGAACCTAAACAATGCCACTGGATAAGACAGAATCTGGTGAACAGGCAGCTTGTATTCCTGGAATAAACTATTTTAAATTCCCAACTTGGAGAAAAATGTCTTAAACAGAACAATGTGCTGCTTCAAAAGTCATAGATCAAGTACACAGTACCAGGACCTGAATGTCCTTTTCTGGACTCATTACAACCTGACAGGGCTTTTCATTTCAAATGACAGTCAGGAAAACTTGGAAAGCTCTCAGCCAATTGCAAGGAGGAAGAATGATCCAACTGAAATTAAATCTGAAACTCAAATATTACACCAAGACCTTTCAACTTGCTCATTATTTCATTAAACCAACTGTAAAGGCACCATTCTTCATCTGAAATGAGTTTAGAAAAACTTTCACTGTGTGACTTGGTCCACAAATGAGAGCGACAGGAGCAGAATGATATTTTCCTTCGGGGCTTATACCTTTAGTGACTCTGATGATGATGACTAACTATCAGTTCTGACAAGCTGAAGGTTAATTACTTACTCTGTGTTTCAGGTCTGTCAGGGCAGAATATCAGCATCGATTTATTTACCAAAAGTCAGGAGTATTTGATATTTACTTTGGGCATAGAGAACTGTTGTTCTAAAGACTCATTGTCTTCTGGTAACCTGCAAATGTTTCTCCGCTTCCTGTTTTGGCCTCATCATTTAGATTTTCCTCCTTTTCTCAACTTCCAAGGATCTCTTGGTATTTTTCCTCTTTACTTTCAGTCCTTTGCAAACAGTAAAATACTTCACTTTATACCAGTGAAGATCAATTAGAAGGTTAAGATAGAAAGCAAAGTAGGTGGTGTATCTTTGAGATGGATAAATGCATACATAAAGGTCCATTAGAAAATACAGAAAACCTTAAATCACATTGTTAATAAAAAGGTCTTCTTAAAAAATCAGGTAGGTGACAAAATTTTTTCCCGTGAATGTGATATATTTTGATTATTAACTTCAAATGGCGAGGAAAACAGATTAGGTGGTGCTGCTGTTGCAAAAAGGAAAGGAAGTCTAAAATACTGAAAGTGAAGCATTGCTTGGTAAACTAGGTCTGACTTTAAGCTTTTTCCAATCTCTCCTTTTTTTTTTTTCCCCATTAAAAAGGAAACAAAAAGTTATGGGAGAAGGTATCATACCTTTACAGGCCTCTGGAGTCTCCCTCAGTAGCATTGCTCTCACCTTTTTTCGGACCCTGTCCTCCATATGTCCCCCTATCCATCTTCTCTGTTTTGCCAAAACTCATGTTCTTTCTCATTCTTTTGTGGTTCTTCTTCTTACTTTTCTCAAAGAACCTCTTCCTCCCTTAAAACTGTGTTTAATTTGGATTTATTTGGGTGCAGTTAATTCACCTGTGTCTCATTGCAAATCAGAATTTCACTAGCATTGTACGACTAGAGCCACTTAAATATAGATGCAGTGTCCTATTTCTTTTTTTATAGTCTTTAGTATCCTGTTTTTGTTTGTTTTCTCAGACTATATATAGAGTTTTGCTCTTTTGTTTCCAGAAAAAAAAAATCCTTTGCATGCATTATCTATCATAAATCCATTTCTTTGCTGTGTACAAGCCTACAGCTACAGTTGGAGTCAAGATATGCTGAGATCCCTGATCAAAACATGCACACTTCAATTGAAACATCACTCATTACGAGTTTGCTCTGATATTGCCTGTGACAAATATTTAGGAACTGTTTTGGTTTTTGCATGTCTGACTTTAATTTAGAACTCAGAGTTCTAGTTAGTTACTTATATATTTAATCCATTAGTAATAATAATGAAAAATTACTTATATGCAACACCAAGCCATATAAATTTTTATTCTTTTCTTTGACATCCTCACTACCCCCAAACTTTAACAGAAACGTTCCTCCATTTCTTTAGAAGACTGATGGCTATCCCAGTAGCTACTCAAGTCCAGGGCTTGAAAACTAATAATTTAACTTTTCCCCCAGTTATTTTTGTTCCAAAGACAAAGGAGAACTTCTCTAATGTCATGCTCTGAGCCAAAAGGGGTGTCAAACAAAAGAACATGCTGTGTAAAATAAAATCAAGAAGAGACTTGACATCCATATAAGACCTTTGGGAAAAAATGCTACTTGTATATGTTAGGTCTCAGTGCTTTGTTCTACTTTGAGTAATTTACCTTGAGAATTTGACATAATACTCATATAAAAATCTTGGTAGAAGGAATATAAGAAGAAAGACTGTACAATACAAGGGTACAGAAATGTAGAAAAAACAACTGTACTGGCAGAGCATTGCTGTGCATAAAGGATGGCTTAGAGTCAGATCAGGTGAGTCAAGCAGCTACTGTCATCTAATGCAGGATATCTGTCTACGCCTACAGAGAAAAAGTAAAGCATTAAGACTGTATTAGTGGTATGTTCACTCTGGATGCCAGGTGCCCACCAAAGCCACTCTATCACTCTCCTCCTCAGCTGTACAGGGAGAACAAATATAACAGAGAACTTGTGGGTCAAGATAATAACAGGGAGAGATCACTCACCAATTACCGTTGTGGGCAAAGCAGACATGACTTGGGGAAAACTAATTTATTACCAATGAAAGCAGAGTAGGATTATGATAAAAAAGCCAAACCTAAAACTTCAAACACCTTCACCCTACCCCTCCCTTCTTCCTAGGCTTAACTTCACTCATCATTTTCTCTCTCTCCTCACGTCCAATGGCCCAGGGAGGCAGCATGGAATGGAGGCTGTGCTAATGTCTTCACAAGCTGCATGTGCCCCTCCTTCTTCCTCAGAGGGAGGACTCCTCACACTCCTCCCCTGCTCACTGTGGGTCCCTCCCACCCCAGGCAGTCCTTTACAAACCTCTCCAACGTCTGTCCTTCCCATGGGTTGCAGTTCTCCACAAACTGCTCCAGTGTGGGTTTCTTTCCATGGACTGCCGTCCTTCTTCAAGAACAGACTGCTCCAACATCGATCCCCCAGGGGCTGTCAAGTCCTCCCAGCAAACCTGCTCCAGTGTGGGTTCCTCTCCCTACAGGGTCACAGGTCCTGCCAGGAGCCTGCTCCAGCATGGGCTTGCCATGGGGTCGCAGTCTGCTTTGGGCACACACCTGCTCCTTTGTGCAGTCCTCCAAGGCTGCAGGTGGATATCTGCTCCACTGTGGACCTTCATAAGCTGCAGAGGCACAGCCTGCCTCACCGTGATCTTCATCACAGGCTATAGGAGAATCTCTGCCCTGGTGCCTGGAGAATCTCCTTCCCCTCCTACTTTACTGACCTGAGGGTCTGCAGAGTTGTTTATCTCACACATTCTCTTTTCTCTCTCTGGCTGCAGTTGTCATTTCCCCCCCCATTTCTACCACCATCACTTGGCCTTGGCCAGTGGCAAATCCATCTTGGAGCTGGCTGGCATTGGTTCTATTGGACAGGGGGGAAGCTTCTAGCAGCTTCTCAGAGAAGTAATCCCTATAGCCCTTTTCTACCAAAACCTTGTCAAGAAACCCAATACACTATCAAGTTCCTGTTCTGGATTTACTCTCAAGCGTGAGAGGGACCAAGGAGGCTCTGAGGGTAGACACATAAACTTTGGTACAGATTATTTTCAAAAGGAAGGATTATGTAGAAATGTAAAACTTACTAAAAAGAAATTGAAGAGGGATTCAAATGGTAAAATACTGTCAAAATGCTTGTGAATAGAAAAGTGAGAGTCTAAAGATACTGCCATGGATTCAGCAAATGAATGGTAACTATCACAAGAGTCTCTGGGAAGACAATTCGTTTCCTTCCAAACTGGTATGTTTTAGGCAGTAGAAAATTAACAGTGAGATGAAGGACATTATTAAGTGTAAGAATTTTGACTTCCAAATTGAAGTTCTCTTCAAGTTAGGAAAACAGGAAAAAAAAAAAAGAAAAGAACAGAAAAAGAGTAAAGCTTTGGCAAGTGGGTGTTAAACACAATAAGGGAAGCCAGAAAGGGTTATGAAGAGCAGGTTGTTAAAGGCATAAGAACTAAAAATGAATTCTCTTCAAACACATCAGAGGCAGGACTTGTGAGATAGTCTGTAGGGCCAATAGATGATGGATATAGTAAAGGAAAGCTCAAAGGAAACAAAGACATGTAGAGAAGCAAAATGAATTCTGTGCTTCTTTGTTCACTGGGAAGGGGGGAGGGAGAAAAGGTAAACCAAAAACTTTGTTTACAGGAGAAATACCAGAAAAGAAACAGCATCGACTTTTAAAGAACAGAGTTATCTCTTTCAAATCTGTTCCAGTTTCTCAAAGGAGTCACTGGATTTGCAGGCAAAGCTGATCTGATGGAAACAGTCTGCACAGATGTCTCCAAGTGCTTCTTCAAAGGCTCCTAAAAAACCTGGCCTATCATGCTTTAATGGCCAGATAATCATACATGAAAGTTCAAAATAGGCACCTACCTCTGTAATGAGGCATCTGAATTAATTATTTTTCCTTTGTTTATTTATTTATTTTTATTTGTGCACATCTTGAAGCTCATTTAATTGGCAAGAGAGTGTGGTTTTGGCTCTGTAGAAAGTATGGATTTTTTTGGGGAATCCAACATTAGGCATAAAAACTGGCACATTTGCCATTTGATGTCCATACAGGTACATAACTTGACACATTTTACTATAGCCAGCTGCACTAATAGCAGAAAATAAAATATCCCCTTTTCTATATATGTACGGAGGTGGAAAATAAACCACTTAGCTCTATCTTTACACTTCACCTGGCTTGATGGCTGGAAAAGCATATTATCACTGAATTAAAATATTGTTTATCTGCATTAATTTGAGACAAAAAAATTTCAACTTCATTGTACTATCCACTCTACAAAAACTCAGAGTAGACACAAACAATGTAGATGTAAGTACAAATATGAGAAATAAATATACAGGTAAAAAGACTGGGTGAAATAATCGTGAGATCTAAGAAAAGAATACTGTTCTCTGCTTTTAACAGTAGCAGCACTTAGAACAGTGACAACATCAACAAATCCTGGCTGGCCACTGTGCCAGACTCCCCTGTGATTCACACCTCAGATATTCTTCCATATCACTACTGTTATTGAGAAGGTTTTACTATTCTGAGGCTAGAGAGAGCAAATTTCATTGTACAATCTGATTTCTCAGTTTCATTTTCCACATTTGCTCTGAAAAAATGCAAGTCTCTATCAAAATAGCAAATCAACCACCAAAGATTCTAGGTTGGCCTGAAAGCTTTCTCATTTTATACTGTTGCTGTCATTTCGGAAATAGTCTTAAAAGAAAATATTTTAAGTTACTCCTCTTTATTAACAGAATCTAGAAACTGCAGAGCCTGTTTATTTTTGATTTTTATAGAAAGCTTTCCTATAAAATCGTTCATACAACCACTTTGTGGGTTGAAAAGCACTCTACGTGAAAACACTGGCTTCAGTGTCAAGGCCAGGAATAGGAAAGCTTTGCTAGGTTCTCTGTTTCAAATCATGGATTAAATTTGGTGACTTCATTGAAATTAGACTGGGATCACTCCGGGCTCTCCTAGGCAGCAGGTACACTCTAAATGTAATGTTATAGCAAACCAAATTCTACATCAGAGAGAGCACCTTCTCAGCAATGTGTGTACCTCCTGTAAGATTTGTCTGAGCCTGCCAATAAAAGTAGTGGGTTATTTGTATGTGATTTTTTTTTTTTTAATTATTATTTTTTTTAATAAGGAGCATGCACAATCCCAATAGCTTGTTGCAGCAGTGGTTGGGAAGTGGGAGATATGCTTTGGTGTGCTTTCAGGTAAGCAGGTACAGACATGGGCAGTTAACAAATACAGTGAAGCTCACTGGCCCTACAGGAGCTTCTAAATACCTGCCTGAAAGATGCTGAGGGCAAAATAAAGGAATTGCAGACTGTAGCTGTAAAATTATTTAATTGGTAATTGTTTTCTATTCTTCCATTTTTTCGTTTTAGTTTTCAAGGTGTTAATTTTACATGTCCTGCCTATCTTCTACAGAAACTTGGAGATTCTTGCCAGAAAGCTGAATGGTTGGTATTTTGCCAGAAAGACCTCTTCCTGCCCCCAGGATTGACACTTTGTCCCTCCTGTCTTTGCAGAATTAATTACTTGGAGGAATTAAATTACAGTAACAAATTGGCACCTCATCATGATTGGAATATATTTGAAGTAGGCCTTTTTGTGTCTCATTGTATTTTATAATTCCTTTTAAAATAACCCATTGAGGGGATCTCAGTAAGATTCATGCTGATGGGACAGTCTGTGGAACACTGCCATTTTATTTTAAATTGGTCTGAAGAATGGTTGCTCTGTTTTGAAAAGATATTCTAAAAACAGCCCAGAAGGGCTCAGTTTTTATTGATTCAGTCTTGTCATCCTGTTCAAGTTTAAAGATGACTTTTCTACTTGCAAGCCTTGCAGACCCTCCCCCCCAGCATCTGAAAGTCAACTTGGCTTCTTTCTTTTGCCAAGACTGTTAAAAAACCTAGCTTGATTTTGCCTCTGCAGCTCACTGACTGAGTGCATCTCTGATAGAAGTGAAGGATTGCAAGGTAACTGCTCCAATGACCCTGCCTTCTTGTCTATCCCTTCGCCTCTAGGAGATTCAAAGACGTTTTTTTGTAGATGGAGTAAAGTTCTCAGGTGTTATTAAAAAAAACCCCCACAAACAGTTATTCCACTGGAAGAGGCTATTGATCAAATGCAATACTTCTCAGAGCAGTATGAGGGTTCTGATTCTGCTTTTCATCACAGAAAGTTTCCCAGGTTCGAGATGAAACCTGATCAGAACATGGAAAACAATCTGACTCTACACTTCACTGTTAATAGTATTTGTGTTAGACAAGCAAAGAGAATTGCATGGTGTCTCAGAACATCGCACTTTCTACAGCTCTGTATGAAAAAGGAAGAATTACAGATCTAAACCACCCATTGTTTAGTCTAACACAGACTTATCATTTTCAGTATTAAATGATTCTATTTGCATCAAGGATCTGTTATTTTGGTAGCAGTTCAACTATGATGAAAAAAGATAGGTATCAAATCAAGGAATACCTCATCCCTGGCAAAATAAACATCTCACCTTCCATATGCAAAGATGAAAAAGAGGCAATACAAAGCTGTATTGCCTGAGGTAATACAAAGCTCATCTGCTTCAGAGTTATTGTTCTTACAGCTTGCTATGCAGTTATGTATTATTACAAAAGTCTGGACTAAATTTTTTCACTTCACCCGCTTCAGAAAGCACCTGTTAGACAGAGGCCCTTGATAAAATGACTAAATTCTTCTACTCTTACTCCCCACACATTGTCATTTGTTTACTAAATCATTCCGCTGGACAGATCACGGAGAAAATTCCTGGTTAACAAAGGTAGTCCTAACAAAGATAGTAAATACAAAATAGGAGTGAAAAAACATAGTTCCTCTAAAACCTTACTATGCATTTATGGCTTACCAAGTTAAGGGATTATGATAGAGACAGTGCAGTCTTGCTTTAGTAGTCAACAGAGAAATTTCCTAGAAAAGCTGAAGGAGCTCCAGTTCTGAAGACAATGTTTGGAAACTGGGCAATCCAAAGGATTGATCAGAGCCTTGCACTATGATCAGATTTCTGGTTGAGATCTTCATGCTAATATTAACACTACACGTTTTTTCATAAATTGTTTACCTTCCATGTGACTTAGTTCAGGCTCTGTCCAAAACCCTCAGGAGCCAGGTAGTCTGGGCTCCTCATGAATCTCTCATCAGGTGCTACAGCCTTGAAATATATAATTTTTCAGAAGTGAGATAAACCTGAATTGTCTCTGAAATACTTTCACACAATAGGTTCTAGAGTAGTTGATGCAAAAGATGGGCTGATAGTAATGTTTATTCTCATTTACTTTACTGCCTTTGTGCAATAGAAGAGTAGGAAACAGCACATGCAAACTCTTTATAGCAGGACCTAAGTTTGGAATTGTAAAGAGAGAAATAACAAGGCAAAATATGTGACTGAATTTAGGAACACAAGCAAGAAATAGCACATTGGCATAAAATTAGGAAACCTATGAGTTCAATAGCTGAAGACAACAGTCCATTAAATAAGAAGAGAGGACCCAGAAAGCTGGAAAGAGGCTGGAAGGTAAGAGTAAGTAGGACATTTGCCATAAAAGAAAATAAAAATTTTTAGTTTCTGAACCAAATAATTTCCAGGGAATTCAAATAATTAAAAAAAAAAAAAAAAAAAAAAGTGGTGTGTTTTTTTTGGTTGGTTTTTTTTTTTTTTTTGTTTTTTTTTTTTTTTTTTAATGTAGAAACAGAATTACAAGTCAGGAAAAGCAAAGAAAGAAACCCACTGCCATGGCTTCCACATGGCATGCGAGGCCAAGGATAGGGGAAACACATCAGGGTTGCTTGAGGTGGCACCCAGTGGAGCAGAAGCTGCCACACTGTGCAGGAGTCATCCCAGATGGCCTGGCAATGCTCTGCAGTGGCCAAGGTGGTGACACCACTGCAAAAAACCTTACTTCCCAAAAAATTGCTTTTTCTGCTTCCATGGAGGTCAGGTCTCTCAGCTCCCAGTCTGTCTCCCACACTATGAAGTCTAAGCACCTCAGGCAAGAGGTCTCCCACCGGGCTACAAAGGTACCCTATCCTGAATTTCATGAGTAGACATAGATATGTGTATTATCTTACTCAGAACTAAACTTTGACTTCAACTGACCATAATGAGAAGCACTTCTAGAATAAATTGAAATAGATTGAGCAAAGCAGGAAAAGGAGCTTTATTAGAAGAACAGATCTCAGTGACCTATCTGGGTTTTTTTCCCCATCTGCCATTAGTAATAAAAAGCAGAGGTATAGTGAACATTGCTTTCTGCAAAAAAAAAAAAAAAGTATTAATTACTCTTCTATTACAGAGGTAGCAAAATGTTATTGATGACTGGTTTGCAAATTCCATAAAATATTCTTTCCTCCAAATTTACTATCAAAAAGAGTAAAATCATAATATGTTTTAAATTATATGTCTTTCAGATCACTCTGATTTTTTCTCCTAGGTACAAGTGGATTGAGCTTAGCATGACTGAAAATAACAATGTAATTTTATCATGGCATTGATTATGGAGATATATTCAGATATTTTTATAGTTAAGTACAAGTAATTGTCATCTAATGTGCTTGGTGGCAAACTGGAAACTTCAATTTACAAAAAAATTTATTAAATAACAATTACTACATAAATAGAAGAGACATTTTGGAATCAAGTAGGAATTAAAAACAAAACAAAACAAAACGTATATTTTGTGGCTCTTTGCTTTTCCACTTGGAAGAATCGCAGAAGAAGACAAGTGAAAAGAATGAATGGAATAATATGTATTATACTGTAAAACAACATTAATTCCTACATCAGTTTTTTCAGACTTTCTTGTTTTGTAAACCACAACTGACTAAATGCATCTGCAGTGTAAGAGATCTGTAGAAAAACTTAGGGAAGATTTTAAAGTAGTTCTAAAGCAAAGAGAGCCAGTAGTGCTTTTATACTAGATTAACAAATCTATTGTTTAGTACCTCAGTGATATGACATGCTGTGAGGTGCCTATGCTCATGCAGTAATGATTAGCTAGCTGGCTAACTTCCAGCCAGTAGGGTTATTAACACTACATTGTGAAGCTTCAATGTAAGGTTGATTTCCTTGTACTGTATATTGCATGCAGAAAACTTGTATTAATCAATACAAATTATTCCCCAAACAATAAGACATGGTGGGGGTAAGCAGGAAAGGCTGGAAATGAGGTGTTAATGCAAAAAAAAAAAAAAAAAAAAAAAAAGGCAAAGCAAAAGAGTAAAGAAGGTCACATGTTCTGCCTCTAATGAATGTTGAAAGAAAGTATTTGAAAGGCAAAAGTCTGGTGGCTAAAACAGAAGACTGACAAACTAATGGCCTGTGCTTTGTTAAGAAGCAGGATTGCAATGTAACCTGAGGTTTATCAAGTTTTTCTCATTATGCTTCAAGTTTTACCTGTAAAATAAGGATGCCATCTCCATCCTATTAAAGAGTTATGAATGCATTAGGTGGTTGACTGAGAAAGCTTTATATTGGACAATATAAAAGCTTCATATCGGACAATAGGAAAATTGCAGAATATATGATATTGAAATAATATAAACATGTATAGATGAAGTCCAGAGTATAGATATCTTACTGATATTGTGCCTATCTTAGGGTTTTTTTTTTATTTCCCTTAATTTTCAAGTAATATCTTCATTCCTAAACTGCTCACCATGCCATAATACTCAGTACTAAGTAGTGTCAGTGCAGTATCTGAGACTATTAACTAGGTCAGGAATTGAATAAGAGCACATAGAGTTCAGATGGATTATTAATGCTTATATTTCACTAATCTTTGAATCAACAAAAAAATTGTGTATCTGAACCCATGCTTTTTCTTTATGGACTATCAGATATTGATTTCTGGCCTCAGACAGCAGACCCATAAGCTGGATGTGATATATACCTCAGAGATGTGTTGTGGGTCAGATGTTTTCAGAGTGTTAGTTGTGTTATACAAATCATTGCCTTGAATAGACAGACACAGAACCACTGACCAAAGAGATCTTGGCCTGGTTGGAAGACTCCTCAATATATTTTGCTTCTGGTTTGTTTTTATTTTATTTATTTACAGCCGTGAACTCTAAGGTATTTCTGCTAACGCTTAGCACTGAGAAGGTAAATTGAGATCACAGTGCTTACTGATGATGCAGCTTGGGTTGGATTATGTGTTAGTGCCAGTTGAGGAAAACATTTCCATACCTGCTTAGCAGTAAGTGTATGAATGGAATAATTGACATCTATGTGACTATAAATATTTTTAAACATTTAAGGGAAACATGTACTAATCCAGAGACTTAAGCTTCACTAAGAAGTTTGCACACACAGCAGCCTTAAACAGAACAATAATTCTATCCTTGTTGAACAAAATATTTCAGTATATGTTTAACTTTAAGCTGGACACATAGACCCATGCGATTGATGGGACCTCTCATGTGCTTATGCCTGAAGCTTAGAATATGCTTAATGGACTACTAAGGCTGGCCCTGACAATAAACAAGTCTGCTGGTATCCTCAAGGTCCATCTGTTTCCCTGATACCTAAACCTAGATGGAAGTGGCTTAAACTGATGTTTTACTTCTCAGTTGGAGTGGACTGAGGGCATACAATATGGCCAGTTATAGCCAGTGCTACCATCTGTTTGGGTTTTCCTGGATGGACTCCTTTTATTGTGTGCATTTTGGTCTAGATGGAAGATGCACAATTTTTGGAAATGCTAGGCAGAAATATGGCAGCTGCAGGGTCAACAGCACAGTTAAGAAGACATTTACGTGTAACAGCAGATACAAACTTACAGTTTGTTGACACCAAGTCATGACTACTTAAAAATAGATTTAAACTATATAAAAGACGTATGAAGGTGTCTTTCAGAAATGCAGTCTCTTTCACTCTGTAGAGACTTAATTGGATCAAAGTAAACTTTTCTGTAGAGCATGTTTTTTACAAGGTGTCTCAGTACTTGTGTTTTTTTCCAGTTTCCAATATTAAGGATATGAACAGTATGAAATACTTATATTTAAGCAAAAAAAGAGCAACTTAGAAAAGTGTAACACCTCCCCCCCCCCCAAAATATAGAGTAACAGCAGCAGTCAGAAAACAGTCCTTGAAAAGTATAATTAACTCTGCTAAGCAAATAACAAAGGCTTTGTTACCGTGCCACACAGAACATCTAGTAAATGTTTTACACATCCCTAAAGCTGAATTACTAGCGAAGAGAATATATTTGAAAATACAGAGGTTATTATGGTTTGCTTCTTTACACTTTTCATTTAATGTGGATAGCATGAGGCTGCTGTAAGAGGATGGATATAAGTGAAATAGTTTCCATGAATCTACATTTACTTTGTCATATGCGCATGGAATGAAATATCAGATATGAAATGAAAAAAGAATGGAAAGGAAAATAACAAAAAGAAATATAACTGAGGGACTAAACAGAGAAGAAAAGTGGATTTACATCTAGAGAACTGTAGAGAACAGAGATTTAAGAAAAGAAAATGGAACGATTAAAAACTAACCATAAAATAGTTATTAGAAATACATAAGATGAAGTCAAAGCTTAGCATAAGGAGTAAGTAAGCACAATTTCTAAAATGTGACAGATAAAAAGAGAAAAAAAATAAGACAAAACCCAAAGGAAATTAAAAATAGACGTATGGTAAGAATCTAAATGAAAAGTTTAAAAATTTGTACTTAGCTATTAGCAATCATTTAAAATTTTTATCAGTGTAAAGGATTATCAACAGAAGTTGTAAATTCTGATGGAATATTCTGCCTTGTTTGATACTATAATAAGGAAGGGCATATATTTAAGGTGATTATGTCTCTAATTAAATGGGATTATTCCTGAGTTAAACTTCAGTTTCTCTTGGCTAGCCCTGTGATACCCTACTTGATTTATTCTACCCATAATAGATAAAAAAGGAAAGGTCAATAAAAATAAATGGAAACATGTAGAATTAGTGAACAATGGGAAAAAAGTATCAATCACTAGATATTGAAAATAGTCAAATAATGGAAGAATTTACCATGGGGGCTAGCACATTCCCCAATAATCTGAAATGTTGCAATGTAATGGATGCCTTTCTGAAATGCATAATGTATTTCCAAGTTATGTGTCTAATGAAGAAATTGTTAAGACTTTTTATCCATGGGAAGATTGGCAACAACAATGATTGTGAAGTGAAATATTCAGTTGCTGCTCTTTCATGATAGCACATTGCATTGACACACTTTTGCAGTGATATCATTTGCATGTCAGGGTAGAGTGACTGAAGGCAGGAGCCCCTGCAGAATAGCAAAGTCCCCAGAGGCTATACCAGCAAGTTTCTATTGCTAGGCAGAGCCTGGGTAGGACAGCCTACATTTCATATGGCTCATATGGCAAATAGCATCAGTGGTTCCCATCTCCAACAGCATGAGGAGAAACACCTCAATTATCTCCAACCATAATTTTTATCTACTTGGAAATTGTTCAGATACTGGGAGATGAACACAAAGCTTTTCTTGCTTCTGAAATGCCTAATTTGCAGATTGCTAACGTGAGGATGGGAACACATTACTACATGTTATGTTCTTTGTGCTTTTCCCATGTGTTTGTTACAGAACACTGAGGAATTTTTTATCTTAACTAGCAGAGTAACTCTTATACCCTTTGCTCTTAGTTGCCATGGTATAGCTACCCCTAGTACAGCTAGTGTTACTAGTGCTTACTGCCTGCCTGATAGTCTGTTGGTCAGTTTTGTTTCAGGTGCATATTGCATCCAATATCCAACTCTTCCATAATTCAGATACACTGAATAACACCTGGAAGTTCATTGACTCTTCCCAAATCCGAGTAAAAATGAATTTAAAATGGCAATGAGGTCCTGTCATCCTTGTCTGTACTCCTCTCTCAAGAGGCTGTGGAAGTGACAATGGAAGGCCTATCCTGCATATGTCATTTACTAATGACATAATTATAGTTTTTTACCTGCTTCTAATATACAACTTCTCTGTTTTTCTGCTGTGCTGAGAAAAATGGTCCACCTTGAAGACTGGGTATTCTTGGCATTAATTTTAAAAGTAAAATTAAAAAATTAAAGCTTTTCTCCCTCCTCTTTCCCCAAATATCCCAGCAACACTGAACCTTGTATAAAGAAAAACAACAGAACTTTGTTTGGCTACTTCTGTGCTCTTGAAGATGAACAGGCCTTAGTCTGTACAGATTGCTCCTCCACTTGCTTTTCTAAGGGAAGGAGGACACAGACCCTTCTACCTGTGTTGACAGTACGTAATGGAATATTACAAATATTTATATCTTACATCATTAGACCCTTTGTAGAATAAAAACATTTTTACAAGTGCAGAAACATCAAGGACAGAGAGGAAAAGTTGTATCCATATGGTGTCTCCTGAAATATGACTGATTCAATCACATCTCAGAGGGGTTGCTTTATCTATATTTTGTTGAATGTTTTATTTATAAATTAAGTCTTTTGACCTTAGTTTATGCAAGAGTTAATGTCTGCAAATTAAGTGACTCTAAGCTGGTGGCCCCTTTGCACTAGTGAGCCAAGGACTTAAAGTTGTCTTGATCCCGTCTTGATTCTGCTCTCCTAGTCCCTGTCTGATTTATAAATGGAAATATTTACATACTTTCATCACCAGATGCTGCCTTGAGATATCTACTTTCTATTGTGAGACCAATGAGTCTTGAGGTTTGCTTTTATTTTGGTTGAAAACTTGACTGGAGCTCTTTGATGGGTTCCAACTCTTGTCCTTTTTCAGTGATGGCAGGCTCTTTGTTGGTAAGAGAGCTGAAATGTTTTCCTGTGGTCTGAAAACATTTAGGAACAGATCAGAGTTCCAAACACAGAAAAAAGAAGTAAAACAGTTGACGAAAATAACACTGAGGTCCATGTGACCATCCAGAGGGACTACAGAAAGAAGTAGAGAAAAAGGAAATCAGCTGCTTGCTGCAGTGAATCATACGACCATAAGTCTTATGGGAGGTTGCAAATAGTAGTTTGGAAATCAGTGTTTATGAGAAAAGATCATGGAAGTCCAAGGGAACAGAGGAAGCAGATCCACCCTTTCATCTCTTTTTTTCCTGTAATAAAGTGTTGGTGTTATTTATAGGTCATAACAATCACTGTGCCCTTGGTGGAAGAGAATCAGGTCACCAAATATTTCAGCAAACAAAACAAATATAAAGCCATGGGTCCTAGTGGGATTTACCCATGAATGTTGAGGGAGATGGCTAATGTCATTGCTAGGCCACTCTTGTTTGTCTTCCAACTTCATGGAAAAGTGCCTGAGGACTGGAGGAAGGCAAATGTCACTCCTATCTTCAAGAAGGGCAAGAGGGAGGACCCAGGGAATTACAGGCCTGCCTCAGTCCCTGGGGAGAGGACAGAACAAATTCTGGAAACCATCTCCAGGTACATAAAGGACAGGGCAGGCATTAGGAAGGAGTGGTCAGCATCAGTTGGCCAAGGGAAGGTCACACTTAACCCATCTGATAACCATTTACAATGGAAAAACTGGCTTGGTAGTTGAGGGGAGAACAGTGGATATTGTCTAGCTTCAGTAAGGTTTTAGACATTGTCTCCCATAAGATCATCATGATTAGACTGAGCAGCTTTCATATGCGGAAAGGCTGAGAGAGTTGGGATTGTTAAGCCTGGAGAAGAAAAGACTCCAAGGGAATGTTGTGGCCTTTCAGGACCTTGAAGGGGAGTACAGGAGAGCTGGAGAGGGACTTTTTACAAGGCCATGTATTTGTAGAATAATGAGAAATGGCCTTAAGCTGAAGGAGGGTGGGTTTAGCTTGCATATCAGGAAGAAATTAAGATGCTGAAACACTGGAACAGGTTGCCCAGAGTAGCTGTGGATGGACATCTGGACAGTGTGGATAGAATATCTGGAAGTATTAAAGGCCAGGTTGGATGGCACTTTGAGCAACCTGGTCTAGTGAAAGGTGTCCCTGCCTACAGCAGGGGAGTGGCAACTAGATGATCATTCAAGTTCCTTCCAATCTGAACCATTCTATTAATCTATGATCAGGGATAAACTGATGAATTATAGGATGGGTGAGCAACGATGTGGACTGAAAACTTGCTGAACATCTGAGTCCAGAGGACTTAATCAGTGGAATGAAGTTTAATTGGAGGTCAGCAGTGTACCCTAGATGTCAGTATTGGGTCAAATCCTGTTCAATACCTTCATTAATGACCTGGGTGATAGGACGGAGAGGGTCTTCTTTTAGCAAGCTCACTGATGGCACAAAAGAGGAAAAAGTGGCTGATATATGAGAGAGTCATGTTGCCATCCAGAGATACCTCAACAGGCTGGAGAAGTGGAGCAACATAAAGATCTTGCAGTTCAAAAGAAAACTTCAAAGTCCTGCAGCTGGGGCGGAAAAATGCCAGGTACCAGCACATGCTAGGTGCCACTCATCTGGAAAAGAGATTTGCAGAAAAGACTCTGGAGGTCCTGGTGGATACCAAGTTGGATGTGAGTCAGCCATGTAACCACACAGCAGTGTGCAGCAAAAATGGCTAATGGTGTCCTGGGCTGCATTAGGACATGTGTTGTCAGGGGATATGATTCCTCTGTGAAATCATCTTCATGAGGATTAAAACAAAAACAACAGAGGTATTTTGTTGTTGACTCAGTTTTGAGGAATTTGTTTTGATTGTGCATGTGACACCACTGAAGGTTTTTCAGTAAACTGGAGGAGGCAAAGGGAACACAGGAGTAGTTTTAACTACTGCAGCAGTATTACACAAAAGTGTAATTAGGAACCCCACATATCATTAGTTTCTCTTAATTTTAGGGGTTTGTTTTGTGTTGGATTCTAGCTCTCATGTTTCTGGCTTGTGAAGTTAATAGGTCTGGATCCTTTTCAATCTTCTCCTCTGCTTCTCACACGCTGCACTTGAATCCCTTTGCCCTGAGGAATCAACCCACCCTCAAAGGAGGGTGGTGATACCTGTAGGCCTCCCCAGGTAAGGGAGATGCTTCCCCTCTACACCAGACACTAACCCTCTCTCCTCTTCCCATGGGCTATCTCAGCCGGCAACTCCAGATTATCACCCTGTAATTCCTCTCACTTCTTGCAGATGATGAGCATCTCTCCTTCCCTTTTCCAGTCATCATTTGGCCATGCCACAGCACACATTGTTAGTTCTCTTTAATCTTTCCCCATAATTAAATGAAAAACCAATTTAAAAGGAGCTGTAATAAAATCTCTTCTCCTGAAATTAAATATAAAAATAGTTGCTTCTTTTTATGTATTGTAAGCGATTAATAGGGAACAGGGCCATTTCAGTAGGGACTTCAAACAAATGTTCCTTCGTGCAGTGGTGCTGTTGCTGCTGGGGAGGAAGAGATCTGTTGTGCCTGCTGACACTGGTTTTTCTCTTTCATGGCCATTTTTCATACCTGCAAAGCAGTTTGTGGACTCTTTAAGCAGAGAAGTGGGGGGAGGAGGGAGAGAGGGTTGATAGGTCTACATTAGCTCATTAAAAACTAAAAAACCATTTCTATTTTACATAATTTAACATGGCAAACTATTAAAAAAAAATAAGGTGAAAACTGCAACCCCTAGGCATGCGTTTAAAACATCCTCATTTAGATGCTAATTTTGATTCCTAGTGTATGGCTGGTTAAAAAAAAAAAGCCATTAACAAAGGGGCAGATTACTTAAAAGGCATTATTAGGCAAATATGTATGAGTTTTCTGATACCAAGTGGCCCTTTTATGACTGAATACAGCTGCTAAGTAGAGTGACATGGAGATATTTGTTTTAAAAGGAAAGAAAAAAGCCCCATATTTAAAAAAATACCAACCAAAAAACAATAATTATATAGAGTGTAAATCACACAGGTAAAAAAAAAATGCTTCAAAAGGCATGTAATACTTTCTCCTTTAAATATTTAGCAAATGTGTGGCTCTGCAGGTGTTGTATGTTGCCAGCTGAATTCTAGGATGTACCTAACATTTATGTAATAGTGAAACAAATGTTAAAATGTTGCTATTTAATTCTAATCATATGTCCTGTTTTGTATGTTAGTAAAATAGCACTGACAGAAGAGTGAAATGAGGAAAATAGCAGGCAACAGGGGAGGAAAGTGCATGCTTTCCAGCTGAGACTGAACTCATGACTGGCAAAAATCAGGTTATAATGACATTAAAATGAAAACTGTTCAGACAGAAAAGATATAAGTAAATGTACTGTGCTGTATAAATTAAATGAGTAATAGAGGATGGGCAGATGGTTGCTTAACTGCATCACAGTAAAAGAACAGTGAATAGGTCTTCACTGAGAGCTCTCTTTCTGAACCTGAATAACATTTTCCTTAACAGAAGGAAAGCTAAGGGAATTTCTAACCCTGAGAAGAAGAAATGAGCTTGAAAAGCAGACCTGATTTTGACTTTCTATTGGTTGTCAGGGTATTTGAATAATTTTTGTGTTCTCTGTAAATTATCCAGTTAAGAATCAGGAGCCTGAGCCAGGAAGAGCTGATCATTCAGATCTTTGCAGCCCCCAGCAGCCCCTGAAAAGGCGTTTCTGCTCTGGAGAGTCCATGGTGTTCACAAGCCCTTCTCTTGGCAAACAGAGGGCAGTTTGGATTTGATTAACATGTTTAGACTATGTAATAAAACATGGATTGGAAATGAAAGCATCTCTTTCCCTTCCTCTCTTTTTCTCAGATCTTTCCTTCTACATGCAGCATTAAAACTTGCTAAAATGGATTCTCCTTACGCCACAGTTTAAGGAGTTAGACCACTGTAAAACTGATGGAGAGAACTCAGCTCCAGCACACCTTGTAAGCTGAAGCAAGCAAGAGAGAAAATTATTGTTTGTTACGATAATGGGATATTACATGAGCATATAAGAAGAATGGGATATCTGTCTTGGTGTGTTAGTTGATCTTTTATATTTCCCTGCATTAATAAAAGCATTTGAAGAAAAAATATGAGGATTTAGCAACTCATGTTGCAGTTCTTTAAAATGCACCAAAGTGATCATTATCAGTACAGCTACATACGTCGTCCTATTTAAGTTGCCTTATTGTTGTCCAAGATCCTAAGTAAACAGTTAAATGGAGACTGACCATGGAAGTCTTAACTGAACTTAGTCGCAAAATACCTATTTGACTCAAAAAAAAATTTTATTGTTTTGTACTTGATATTTTTAGAGCTTAGCACCACTGAGTATCTCTGAGTTATTACATGTGATTACTTCTCCCTTGATTTCATTATTTTACAATAAAGCAAAATAAACTGATATTTCAAGAAAAGCAAAAGTAGACTGGCCTAAACAAAGAATAATTCATAATTATCCATCCCAATAATACTGCTTTGAGCATTTGCTAAGGGACATTGAAAAGTGGGTTAACAGCAAATGTTAAGCATTTTCCAAACACAACTGTAATGTGGAAGTGGAAATTATTTGGCAATATCCCATATAGCTGAATCCTGGCATGAGGTGGAGTTAAGATAAGGATGTAAGAGCTTATGCTACTGCTTTTTGTGAAGGTGTATATTAGTTTTCTGTTGCCAAACAATTAATTGCCAGGTAACTTGTTTGTTTGGCCATATTGTAGGTGACGATGATTTATTCCCAGAGAAGTTTAGAGAAGAAATATCTATTCTACCTTTCATAGGTGCTAACTACTCCAAGGTAATCAATTATAGTGCAGAGGAATCCTTATGAAACTGGGGATGTTCTGCCTCAAGTATTTATTAAACCCAAAAGAGCTATTTGAAGTGCACTGTTATGGAACTGGAAAGACAGTGTGTTTTGTCTACCAAAAGCAGTGAATGAATAACCTCTGTGCACTACTCCAGGCAAATGCAGGATGTGAGACTTGAAAAGATGGCATGTGAATATAAGCTGTGGAATATAGAACAAAAGTGAAAAACACAATTTAATGAAGAAGAATTGGTGAAGTGAGTAATAGGGGAACAAACAAGATAAACAGAACTAAGCTAGGTGTGTGAAGAAAGATTTAACTTAAAATGGAGGAAATTCTGACTTTGTTTTGCATTGTGATGCCTGGAGAGAAATGAGTAGGGGGCTGTAACTCTTGTATTTCCTTGAAGCCATTTCTGACAACCCACTGTTTGGGAATGAGTAATCAGTGTTTCAGACAGTCACACAATCACAATGTTGAGTGCAGATGAGGGTTTGATACTGCAATTTACAGAAGGATGGCCATTTGGTAATTAAATATTCCATGCTAATTTCTTCAAGTCTTTGGTTTTAGAGCACTCTTCAGGTAGGGGCAGACTAAAAATCAGATAAGTTTATGTTTGGAGTGAATCTATAAAGAAAATCCTGAATTCACAGCTGCTGCAGATGGTGGCTTATTTGGCCTCTATGTTTTACCTGAGAGATAAACATCACACATCAAATGAAAGATGCTAGTATATGCTATTTTAGGAATACTATGAAGGAGTCACAGTAGCATGTATTTGCCATCCTAGCCGCCACCACTCATAATATTAGTTAAAATAGTTAAAATGGCAGATTGAAAAGGCACTGTTCCCTCCTTTTATTCCCCCTCCCCCCCTCCCCAGCTCTTTGTTTACACTGCCATAGGACAATGGGAGGGTTCTGGGAAAAGCCAAGCATCAAGCTTATCTTTTATAGGTCCTTCTTTCCTAACAAGTGATTTGGATGTGGTTGTTGTGATTTTGTGGCCTGCAGCATGTAGTTTAGAAGTGAGATGGGTATTTGGGGGTTGTTCTTTTGTTTGTCTTTTTCTTCAGGGGTCTTTGGAGTGCTTTTTAGATAGATATTTTTTTGCTTTGCATATTATTCAGCTAGGGTCTCTTTCATTTCCTGGCTGATGTGACATTACCAAAAATCCCCAGTCCTCTAGAGTGTGGGGAAAAAAAAATATATTTTCTATGCTTGAGGTTTGAGTGGTGAGGGTGAAAGAAGCAACAACTTGGCTGAGACACTACCAAATAAAGCTGAATTAAACAAGAGGAGTGAAAATTGAATTTTATCAAACCTGCCATTTCTAGCATGTGTTTACTTCACCAGCTTACAATTAAAGATTTAAAAATTCTGCTTCCTTTCAGACTGCAATTTTTATTTTAACTCTGAAGCAAGGGGCAAGTCCTGGACAGGAGGTCATTAATTTTCCTGTTCAGTCACCACCTCCTTAGAGCCACTAGAGTTAATAGGGCTGCATATTAATCAGGGCCTTGAGTCCTCTTTGTAGGAGAAAGGCAGGAAGGAGGGGGTCTCTGAATTTACTCCATTAACTTTAGGTGACAAATAAAGTCTGTTCTTCCTGCTGGGCTGTCACTTAGGATGCCTGGTTACAGCTGCACAGCTGATACGTTGTATTTTTATGTGGTGGTAAAGATGAAGCAGGGTTAAGGCAGGAGGCACTCCTCACAGTGCAGAGCTGAGCACAATGAATACGTTCCTCGCCTGGAACCAGTCTGAAAATGTCATTTGTCTATGTTGTGCAATAAACTGCTCTCACATGGGCATCTCAGAAGCATAACTAGAAGCACCTCTGTGCTTGAAACAAAGGATGTTTTTCGAGTGTGGATGATTTGGATTTTCAAATCCCTGTAACAGTCACAGACATTCATCTACAGTCCTCCAAAGGTCAAAGTAGCATTTAGAACTAAAGGCTGAAAGCAAACTGTGCCACAGAGGCCTGTGACAGGACTGTGAGGGTCCTTGGAGATGTCCCTTGAGAGGCTGTTGCCATCACTTCCCCTGCCATGATGCACCAGTCCTATGTGGCTGCACAGAGTGAGCAGGGGAAAAGCAATAATTTTTCCTTGGTTTGCTCCTTTTGAATTTGACTGACTCACCCCCTGTCCTGATAAGGGCACATGTGCAAGTAAAAATGACAGGTGAAAGGCAAGGTTTGGGAAACTATGCCTGCAGAGAGCTGACTGCTATGTCCCCACACTTTCCTGGCTTCAGAGATCCAAACATTAAACTGGCTATTGAAGCAGCGTCTTTGATTTCTCATGTCAAAGGGTCTCACGTTTTTCTAGAAGTGGAGAGAATGAGAGCAATGGCACATAGCTGAGCTGGGGAGTGTGCATTTTACTCCACCACTACTTTAAGAAAGCAGACAGTTAGTAGCTACCCAAAATAAGGCTGGTGGTATACACAGTCATAACACAGACAGCCTGATTGAAAAAGCTAATGATATTTTTAATTTTAAACACATGTATAATACCACCCACTTCAGTCCCAACTGTAGTGAGTGGTGCTACTTGTGCTAAGGTTAGGCAAAACTTAATTGAGGCTACTCTTATAGGAGAGACAAACCCTTAGTTAGGAAAAAGACAGACATTTTCATGGTGTCCTTACTTAAGTGCAAGACAAAATCCTTTTACATTACTGATTTATTTGCATTTATTTATTTTTCCTCAATAGTTGCCTGAAGTGGAACTTAAAATACTCTCACTTTGGAAACTGAAAGTCACATTGTTATTATATTGATAAAAGTGTGCTTAACAGAGCTATTAACAATAACATAATAATAAGAGTATTTCCCTATTTTATATTTTGCAACTTCTCAGAAATTTCTAAGGTTTTAATTTTTTTAATGAAGATATAATTTTCAAATTAATTTTATGCAGAGTTAGGTACCTCTAATTTTTTTTACTGCTCCCTAAAATTGAAGAGAAAAGCATGTCAGCTTTCAGAGATGTAGTGGGATAAAAAGACACCATCTTCATCTTCTTTAATAGCTTTTCAAAAATGGCTGGCATGTTTTGACTGAACTGGAATGGGGCAACTTTTCTTCGTGCTGTGAAATCTCATTAAAAGGGTTTCATTGTGATTGTTACATAGAATAAGTCTTCATATTTCTAATGATTTATTTTCCTGTGATACATTTCAAGTAGAAAAAGAATGTTTCATATCAACAGAGGTTGAGGTTGTATTGCTTGAAAAATCCTGTATTGTTTTTGGATCCTCATGAGAATTTATCCATGTGCATTTTCATCCATGTGCATTTTTATCCACATGCATTTGATTTGTTCTAATGTAACTAGGCAAACCTATAGCTCTAAAACATTGGTGGTTCCTAAATCTAAGCTCCCTAAGGTAACTTGAAATCCAGTTGACTCAAAGGATGAAGCAAGAGATATTTATTTAAGTACAATGAAACTGCTTTCATTTGTGTGTTAGTTTACACTTTGCATTAGAGACTATTTAAAATATATTTAACTGGAGTGTTCTTTCAATAAAGATCACACTTCTTGCAACTGCAAGAATCAGTCTTTTATTCCACCAAAAAATGATGTCCATTTTTTTAAAATTTCTGCTTTTGATTTATTTCCTGGGGATTTGCAACATTTTTATATATATATATATATATATATATATATAAAGGCAATGACATGAGGTTCTTACTGGCGTTGTTTCTTTCTCATCCCTGGATGATAAATTCAAGCAGGTAGAGGATGCTAACCTGTTAATAATCTCCTGTTATTGCTACATAGATAGGCTGGTGGATGAAAGGGATTTGCAAGTGGTGAGAGTTGAGCCAAAACTGAGACTGCCACTTGTCATGCTGACTGTTTCCATATGCTCTCCCATTTCTCTGCCTTTATCTAGTTGTTGTCTCCTGGCTTACTCTGCAAGATTTTTTGGATAGAGATGTTTTTACTGTTGAAATGGGAAGGATCTGGTTTTGTGGGAGCCTAGGCACCACTTCAGTCCAAATGTATGGCAATAATGAAAGGAGTATAAAGCTTTGACTAGGTTTTTTAGTTCAAAACAATGGAAAATGTGGAATATTAATCATTCTAGTTCAATTATTTTTATATTTAGGCAGTTTCAAAATCTGCTATTACTGAATAGTTTTAGTTTTGCTCAGATATATGCTCCCAGTTAAAGAGAAGGTCTCCTGCTGTTGGTAAAGCTTTGAAGCTTTTTTTTAAGTTAGTTAAATCTGCTACTTCTTTTTGAAGTGATTTCTCATAATTAAGGCTGTGAATGGCCATAATATATCAGGACAACAGCTAATTCTGTTATGCTTTAGAAAAGGGGGTGTCTGAATTATTGATATTTTCTGTATTTTTTTTTTCTTTTCTCTTAAATTTCCTATCTCCTTTCATTGAGATTCCTCAGTGGAAAAAAATCAGTACTTTGTGCTGCTGGAGAGTTATCAGCCAGCAGTATTATTTGAATGGCTCTATATTTAGCTGCAGATGGGTTTAGAATGGATTTCAGAGCTGGGGTTCAAGTGAACCCTTTTCCCCTGGTCTTCAGTAGCTCTGTGGCCTGAACTCTGCCACTGAATTCCCTTTCCACTGCTTTCAGTGTTTTAATTTTGCTGAAACAGTCTGGTATATTAGCTGCACCTGATGGCAGCATGCAGTCTGACCTTACAGGCATAAGACCATCAGGACCAGTTGTTGGGTATCTGTAAGTATAGATCATGTGAATTTCTAGAAACAGAAGTGGGCATTAACTTTGATCCTAATGGGAATTGTATCTGGGTAGTCAGACTTTCAGTTTTGAGACATGATACAAGTGTGGTTTAAATAAGCTGCATTACCATCCACATTTGATGTATAGAGGGTGGAAAGGGACATGCTTAAGAAGCTGGAAATGAACATGCGTGAGAAGTTTGCAATGGAAAGGTACTTCAGCAGTCAGGAGATGAAGAAGTTCAAGTTTCTTCCTGAGACATGTGAATCCCCTAAGGTAAATGTTTCTTTGACCTGAAAACTTGCTTTCTGTGGCTGACCAACATGCCATGGAGCGAGCATTTTTCCCCACCCACAAGGCAGAGTGACTTGTTTGATAGAACAGGGAAAGAAAATATGGTGGGATATGGAAATGATCAGGGATTAGAAAGGATATGTGTAAAACTTTAGTATTTTTTTGCCTCAGTGAAAGGAAAAATTGTTGGAAATAAAACAGTTGTGGAGTGGGGCCAGTGAAGTCACAGGAGAGAAATAGCAGTAAACTTCCTAAGCTCCTGCCCCCATTTTATGCAAGATATCATTTCAATTCCTTGTACATTTTTTTGGACAAAAAGTTATGAAAACTGACTTGACTGCAGTGAAAAAAATCCCAACACCTAGGAGAAGGAAGTTCTTTCAAACACTAGGATGCCATGATATCCAGGGAAAGTAGCAGGAGGACAAAGAGGAGGTTTTGAGGCAGGTGCAATTGCTCCTCTGGGTATAGCTGTGAGGGAGTACCAGTGACATGGCTACAGCCTCCTTAATCCCCTCTTCCCCTTGAATCTACAACCAAAATGGTTAATAATGTCTTGTCTTTAATTTATAATGATGAGACAAAGAGTAAGAGGATGAGGGAAACATGCTTCAGTAGCTTTTCTTTTCAATTCCACCATTCAGTGATGAAGTCTTCACTGGGGAACCACAGAAAAAAAGCCAGAGGGAGAGAGCACAAGACAGGAGGAAGAAAAATAAAGAAGAAAGAGAAATTATGGAAGAAGAGAAGGAGGAAAGCAAGTGGGAACAAGTCAGTAAGAAATGTTCAGAGGGGCTATTATGGTGTCTGCCCCAGCAGCAACAGGTTTGAGGCAAAAAGAACAGTTGAAAAGAGCATGGTACTCTGTTAGGGCTCGATTCTGTTACAGACAGGATTTCAAGAACAGCCTTTCAGCTTGGCTGTATGATTGCCTAAACCAGTAGTTTAACTTTACAGATCCGCAAAATGTATAAATCCTGATCCAACAAAACACTTGCCCTTATGTTTAGTTCTAATGGCATAAGCACTCCCAGCTGCTGTGACTAATCACATTCTAAGTGTCTGAGTTATTCCAAAAATGTGCAAAATGATTTGGTATTTATCAATGATATTTGTGTCATAAACATATCAATTTCTTATTGAACATCTTTGCGATTTAAAAATAGATAAGAATGGACTTTTCTAACTATTTTTTTAAATGGACAAACCAAAACTTTTTTCAGAAAATTAAATTGGAACAAAGTTTTCAACATTTTTTTTTCGTTCTTGTCCTATTCTTTCTCCTCGCTTTCCCACAGAATTTATCCTATAGCAGCTTGGTGACTGGTATAAATTCATGAAACACTTTCAACTTCAGTAACTTTTTTTAGAAAAGATTGTAACATTTTTTTTTTTTTTATGAGTTGAAGTTCTGAATAAATGTTTAGGAACTGAATTTAAGGCAAAGAAGAGCATTTAATGATGTGGAATAAAGCCAACATAGGCAGATCAACAGAGATGTAGCAGTTTATCTCCAGTGGATGCTAATAAAATACGTCTGCTGCCCTGTACCATTGGACAGACAGAATATGGGAGAAATGATTCGTAGATATTGAAATTCAAAATGTTCTGGAGAGTTCTAGAATGCTTTTCTGTTTCTTTTTTTACATTCTTGTGCCTTGTAAGGTCAGTATTTTTTTAATTCTGTATTAGAAGTCTATCTTTGTAGGGCTAGGAGGAAATGAAAACATCAACTGAGACATAATAAAGACCTTTAGAAGCACCTATTTTACAAACATCAAATGTTTCAGTTTTAGGGTCCAGGATCATGGATAATAACCTTGGGCTAGAAATGGAGAGCCTTGTAGCAGCAGAAAATGTAAGTCTCTCTTTTTTAGCTTCAAGGAGTCTCATGGTTCAGAAGATAACATACTCTTAAACCCTTCACAGACTTTAGGTTATTTGTGCTGAGCTTTGGGACAGTGTGATTCGTGAGATGAAACTTCTTATTTGGAAAAGGGTACCATTTTTAATGGTGCCTGTTCAAATCTCCCTAAAGGTTTAGATGGGACTGAGTAGTCCTGGACAGAGATGGATTAGCAGGCAGAGTGAAGTAGAGACATGATTAATGCAGCTGCATTAAAAGATGCATGATAAATGCAATTTATCACATCACATATGTGCTTTATAATTTAATATTAAATAATAGAAGGAGGGTTGTTGCCAAACAATAGGAACTTAGATGAGGGAGAGGGCAATTGAGGGGTTAGAGTTAGGAGTGATATATTCATTGATAAGAGTGTAAAGGATTATAATTTTAAAGGGGCTACCGGGTAATGCAGAGTAATCAAATATTGCTTCTTGTATTAAAATGATTTATTGCTCTTTCCTGAAATTAAAGCTGCTCAAGGCATTTTATGCTTACGAAACAATTTTTGGAAAGTACTTATCCAGTTTTAAGGAGTAAAACCACGTAGGGATGAATAACTCTACTCTACATATTTGTTCATACTCCTGCTATGTCCCCCAATTTCACATGGGAAAGTAATAAAATAACAAGAGAATTACATTATAGTGCCTGAGCCTTTCCTCTACTTAAGTAATAAAATACTGGGACATGGATTTCTGGGATGTTATTGAAAATAGGTAGTAACTTCAAAGCTATCATTTTTTTGACCAGACAGTTACCTATCTGATATAAGAGAGCTGTATTTAATTGTCTTCTGTGTAACTAGATGCAACTGTTTTACCTTGTTAGAAGAATAATTCAAACTCTGCTTTGGTGTTCTTTTGTTCATATTGTTAGGCTTTCTAGTGAAAGTCAGGGCATATATTCCTGTTTTGATTAAGAGATCAAATTTATTTAATTCAGAGTACAGCCTCCTGCCATTGTGTTGGGATCTTGAAAGCATAACATAATAATCATTAGTAGCATTATAAAAGAATGATAAAAATGCCCTATTGCACCTTCTCTTTTATTGAGAAAACTTTCTTCTGCAGGGTAAACAGCAAGGAGGGAGAATCCTGCAGACTTTCTGGGTGAGGTCCAGAGGTTATTCTCCTCCCTTTAGGGCAGGGCACGGAGTTACCAGCTCTCAGATCACTAGTTCTGAACAGCATCTCTCAGGCAGCTGTGTGCCAGCCCCTCTCCCTGTCACAGCCTGGGAGAGTAACTTCTGTGATGGCCAGGATGCAGAAGTGTGGTGGCACAGGGCAGAGCAGAACTGAGAGGGGGATGGATTTTCTGAAAAAGAAATGCTGTCCACAGACAGCTGCTGGACACCTTTGGTGTAGGTAGTCCGGTGCAGGAGAAAGAGAGGTTGGCAGAGTCTGATGGCAGGGAGTTTTCTCCTTCATGTGTTTTCCGTGTGGAAAACCTCAATGAAAATATAACAGGTTGGGGCTTGTCTTGGAAGTAAAGGCAAAGACTCCACTCTGCAGCTTTTCAAAATATGGTTCCCTTTTCTCTTACAGTTAATCTCCTTTGTCCACTGGAATGCAGACACTAGATGTTACATCAGATGTATTGCTCTGTTGTTTTATCACTTCCAGATAATAATTTGCTCTGAGATTTTTGTTCCTTTTGAGGCATGCAAACACCAGTAGGATGAGATTTTTCATTTGGATGCGTGAGGAAAGACTAAGGTGATGCAAGAAGTGAGGGTGGCTTTGCTTTTCGCTATTTGCAGTGAATCACATGATATCCCAAGAAAGGAGATTTCCACTGTATGCTTTTGACATTTGCATAGGATATTTTAGAATCCAGGCACTCAAAACTCCAAACAATGGGGCAATTATTATGAAACTGGTAACAGGGAGAGCAGTAACAACCAAACACTGCAGAAAAATGTGGACTGTGCCTGAACCTGTACTTAGACTCTGCTTGATTTAGCAGGACTTGAGAGTCTTGGATATGTTCCTTGGGCTGGATCTTTAAGAAAAGTGTTGAGAAAATTTTAACGCATAGGTTCCTGTAGAAGGAGCCTAGTAAGGAATAGAAGTAAGTACAAAAATCCCTTTGCAACACACTTCACAAGGTTTAAAGTGATGAAGAAAAGCCTTGGTAGCCTTGTTTTATCAGGTTGAGTGTTAAACTTCTCCAAGTTCTGCACCTTCTTTCATTTCCAGGGCTCTTATTCAGGATTTGGGTGCATGCCAGCAGTTCTGGAAGGAGAAGAAATCTGGTCAGTCTCACAAAGTACTGTGATGATCTTCTCCTAGGGAGCTGTCCTTATGCTCCCCTTTCTCTGAGCTGCTCTCTTAGCCTTGAGGCAAGTTCTAGTCCCATCTGTCCTTCCTGACTCATGTATCTACTTCTTCAACCATGCCTTGGTAATCACTCCTTTCCCCTTCTGTAAGAAAATCCATGTTTACAAAATATTTGTGGATGTAGGGAGACAGCTTGCAATGTATGTTTGGCATTTTCTTTTCTTTGTGTATTGTTCAGAAATATTTATAGAATATTGTGGTATGACCAAGTTTGATTTTAAGTGAACCTAAGTCTTATTACTATCTCATTTTAAAAATGGTATGTGTAGAATTGTCATTGTACCAGCCACAGTACTCAAGTGGTATTGGATAAGCTCAAGCAACCATAGGCACAGAGCATAAATGTAATGAACCTTAACAGGAACATCTTAGAAACCACTATATCAGAACCCAGCACTGTGCTATGTTCTTAGGAATGTTTTTTCACAATATTAACCTTTAATACACATCATCCTTTTTATAGGTTACAGGCAAGGGAGATTCCATACGAGTGATGAGGCAATGTTACTCCCTAGCAGAGGTAATGCTCATGCTAAAGATTACTTAGAAATATATATTCAGTGCTTAGCAGTAAGATCATTCTAACATTAATATCTGAAATTATGGCTCCATCTATTAAAATGCCTTTGAGGAGGTATGCCACCATTCCATATGACAATGCAGGAAAAAACTATTGCTACTTGATTTCAGGAAATTTTTAAAAAGACAATCAGAAATAAAAAAAACCCGCACCATTTCTTTTAGTAATGCAGTATGATATAAAAGTTACAAATATCAGCTTATTTCATTGAGGATTTCAGGAAGTTATAGCTCAGTTGATAGTCTAGGGTGGAAATAAAGGTAAAATATTAATTTAGCAAAACCAGTCCATTTCAAAGAAATGGAAAATTATATAAGTCTTATTTAATGGCATACTAAAATAGTAGAATCTTCTTATTCACTGTTTACCTGGAAGAATTCTCCATTTCATCTCTTACTACACATAAATGAAGTTACGATTTGTCCTGTTTGGAGAACAATAAATATATTTGACAAATGAAGTATCTGTCTTTATTTGGATCAAACATGAGACAACAGAATTTGGAAGGCTTGGGCATGAAATAAAAACATATCATTTAAATAGCTTAATTGACTGAAAGTATGAATAACAGATTGTAAGTATTTTCATATATTCAGCAAATGTGCCGAAAGTGGAATTTATCATTCAGTGAATGGATTTTCAAAAATCCTACAGAATTTGTTGTTTTCATTTTTTCTCTGAAAAAAACACCAAAACAATTGAGCACCTGGGTACTCAATGCATATGTATACTGTGTTCTTCGGGGAACACAATATTTGTACAGTTATACACTTTCTCAGAATGGAGCCTTTGAAGGTCCATCTCTGTATCCAAGTGTGTCTTTATGTCTCTACAGCTGCAGTCATCCACATATCGAACCCAGTGTGGATCAAACACGGCATGTCTGACTTCAGTTGGCGACCCTCTCAGGTTGGATTGGTGGATTCAGAGAGTGGGATTTGGCCCCTGGTCAAAATGCTGATTTGGCAATGACAACCCAGCCTTATTCCCAGGGTAAATCTTCCTCTTACTGTTGGAGGCAGGGCTGAGCACTACATTTTCACTTCTGACTGCTGGTCATGAAGTCATGCATAATGTCACTAGAGGTTTTAGTTCAGATGCGAAAGTTAAATGGAAGGTCTCTCCTTGCTTAAACCACAAAAGAAAATTGTTAGCCCTTGCTGAGTACTTAAGAAAGAGTGGCTTGTCATAAACACTCAAATCTCTTTAGCCACAAAATTCCTAGGATTGCTGTGAAAGGCTGTGATGCAATGAAACAGTGGTAGCAAGTGACCAGCGAATAAAGCAACCGCTTTTACAGTGCTTTCTCATAGCTTCTGACAACTATATATGTTTCGACCATTAAATGTATTCCATATTTCTTCAGTTTCTCTTATACTGTACTTTTCCCATTAGCATTCCTGGTTGCATTATTGGCTATAGATTTTATTGTATGCTATGAAACACCTCACTGTTATTTTTTCCTTTTGATAATGAAAAAAGTAGCATTTTAAAGATTATATTATTCAGATGCCTTTATTTGTAATTTATTTTAATTTTTATAAAAAAACTTTTCATTGAGATATTTTAGATTTTTAATATATTTATAGATTTTTTTTCTAGATACTATTGTATGATCTTTCCCATGAAGTAAAGGCATGTTCTTCTTCACCAGACAGGTCTAACATCAGTTAAAAAATATTTCACTCAACAGCTTAAAAAAATAATATCTTTCTTATAGAAACAATATTTCATACAGAAATAATCCAACAGACAAAATTTTAATTAGCAACACAAATTATAATGAATTCCAAACTAAAGAAGTCCATTAAGTTGCAGAAAGATGTGGCTACAATATTAACAGGACAATGAAAACTGTCAAGTGTTTTGTAATAGGACTGTTTGTGTTTATGTGTCAGGCAGAGGGAAATCAAGCTCTCTACATACGTGCAAATAGTAAGCTAAATCAATCCTGTTATTTTTATTTTAAAGCATGGAAATTACAGCTTCAGATGCCAGAAGTGCTAACATGATATGCCAATCCAGCACTTGCAGCCCTGGAAAGATACTTCTTACAGTTGTTAATCGGAACATTTTTATCTAATTTTTTTTTCAGAGTCATCCACAGTTAAATACAATACCTCATTTATTGGAAGCTTAGCTTGTAAAATCTTACATTTTCATGTGTTTAGGACAACATGCATTTCTTCGCTTCTGTACTATGCTCACATTTTCATTTAGAAACTCAGATTGGAAGGAATTTAAATGTTATACCTAGGTATCATAAATAAAAGTACTTCCAGGCTTGGTCATACAAATACTGAATCTGTGAACAAGATAGATGACAATATAAGAAAATTTTAATATATTGTTCAGTACTTCTTTTTAAAGTTTTTATTACAATCCCAAGTAAAAGTTTAATTTTGAAGTGCTCTCTTTACTTCAGCTTCAAGGGTGCTTGTCAGATTCTGGCTGTGCTCTTCAGAAATGCTTTTTAATGTAGGTTAATAAAATGTAAAGGAAAAACTTCTTGGGACAAATGCTGCCCTTGGAAGAAAGAAACTATTAAATCAAACAACAGATTTCTGCACACTGGAAAGGCGTTGACACACCTACTAAATTATGCCTTGCTGTTTTTTCATAAATTTCTGTTGTTTGGAGACCAAGCTTTGTATACGTGCACAGCTTTCAGGTACTCTTTCCTTTACATACCTGTTTTCTGAATTCTAGGTATCTGCCCCGAGACAGAATGAGTCCCTGCTCTTCTCTTCCCTGGAGGCTAAAACATTTTGGGGTGTGGGTCATTACCCTGGAGGTCCATAAGGCCTTCTGCAGGGAGTTGTTCTCAGCAGTGTGTGCTGAGAATGACAAACACCTTGAGGGTAGGCTAGGAGAACTCCAGGCAAGGTTGCAGTATATACCTTTGACCAATCCTTATAAAAAGGACCAAGTGGTCTGCATAGTATTAGAAGCAAATGTAGCTTTTGCCAGCTTTGTTTTGGCAAAACCTCAGCACTTCTCTCTAAATTAACATCACTGAGCTTTTGTCATTGGCAAACCCCGCATCACCCCATATCACCAATAACCCTGCCTCCACCCACCCTGGAGTCCCCAGCGTTTGTCACAGAGGTTACTGGGTAGTTCTGTAGCAGTTCCTGAATTACTTCTGCTATTTCTTTTCACAGAAATGAACCAAGAAGTAGAATGCTTTACTCGTTAGGTTTATCATCTGAAACTGCCCCCAAATATTTACCATAATGCTGTAGTATCATAAGACTTAATATAATTTAGTTATAGCTTGGATGGAATACATGAAGTTGTATTTATAGCTCACAAATTTGTAAAGGTGACTGGTGCATGATTAGTATTATGCAGAAAAAGATGTCTGGAAGCTTCTGAGCCAGATGTGTGACACACATCTGTACTTGAAAGGGGTCATCTAGAACACAGCAAAGCTGTTGAGAGGAATTTTCACTTGAATATGGACAACTTCTTGTAGTTGTTCTCTTGTGCATGTCATGTTGCTTTGAAAAGTCAAACATATATAAAAGACATGACTGTATCTTCAAAAAGCAGAAGTGCTAATTTTGTACTGCAGGGTAAACCCAGTGAGGGTTTTCAGCGTCTGTAGCATCACCCTACCTCTGCGCTCTGTGGAAATTGTCTCTGCAACTCTGGGTTTCAGGGGGTTTGGTTTTTGTACACCTCAACAATTTTGTCTGAGAGAGGAGGGAATTATATCGGAAGAAATTTTTTTTGTATTTTTAGATCCTAAGCCCAGGAGAAAGCAGGAGCTCAGGGGCTCACAGATCACTGGGGTTTTGTATTTAGTCTATCTAGCCCCTGGTTTTACAGATCCTATTTTCTGTATGGAAATTTGATTAAAATGGTAATCCCTTCAGAACCTAGTGCAACAATAGAACAATGATTGACTGTTTGTTTATGGGCAGCCATGCTCAGTGAAATACAGAACTAGAAGGAGAGCTAGGAGGAATCCCTCCAATACTTAAATTACTCCATGTTCCTGATATATTGTGCATGATGCAGATGGGAGAGAAGGAGCAGACCTCAAGGGATTTATTTATCCTTCAGAATTTAGTGTGATTCCCTTTAGCATCAGTGGAGCCTGTTTTTGCAGAGGAAAGAGTTGACTTCATTTGTAACTAAAAGGACTGTTTTATTACTGAAATATAAGGGTGGACTAAAAAATAACAAATATTCCCCAATTATAAAAGAAATAAACCTAGGTATGTACAATACATTGTCTGAAGGCTTGCCTGTGCCCTAAATATAAACTTGCTTCAATAGATGCAAATATTGTATGGGTTGAAGATGAAATAAAATCTAGAGGATCCTGTTAAGATCCTGTTATACTGACAGAAGGGATGTCACCGTCATATAGTCATTCACTCTTGCCTTCATCTATTCACTCATTTCTAACAACGGCTGTTTCTGACAATTTTGGTAGCTGTTGGACTTCGAGGCAGACAGAGGCCTGGGATGAACGTTCTATTAGACTTTTTTTTTTCCAATCACTATAACTGTCAGGATAAAAACATTTTCTGGGGGTTTATTTTTCCAACTTTTTTCTTAAATCCTTTAAGCAATGCTGAAAGTGTGTCAGCTACAAACCTGATAGTCTGGAGAGGCATCTATTGTATGAGGAAATGGTATTTGCAAGTCTTAAGTGGTGCTTGACACCATGGTAAGAACAGTTTATCTTTGACTTCTGCTATGAGAAATGGTCCTTGTTATATGAGTGACTATACAAACAGGCTAACATAGTTTTGTCAAACTGCAGAAAGGTGCTATTTTTTTTTCTATCCTCATACTGTCTGCTTCTAAATTATCCATTTAATGAAAGATTGTTAGCGACAAACCTTGACAGTGTATTAAGCATTCACAACCACCTAGTTTTACAGTTTAAATGAAGTGACTGTGTCACTCACAAAAAGACCCTTAGTTTAGAAAAGCAGGTTTTTCACTGTCTTTCATAGAACATGGTGCTGTTAATAAAATGCCTTCAGTCTGCAACGTAGTTCTTTAGGCATAATAGTAACAGAGAGACAGTTCTCTAAATTTATTTTCTAGATGGGTGGATGATCTCTCTTTAAAAGACAGCATTGAAATGGTCACCGTGTAAGGAAAAAAGAAGTAGCAAAACACAGCCCCCCTTTCTGAAGGATTATCTGCCCAGGTCAAAACAAACAATGCAAAAGTGCAAGGGCTTTGTTATGCATGAGGCCTATTGGCCATTTCAGACCAGCCCTCTGTGTCACCAAAGCGAGTTGATGACAGATGGTTAGAGTGTCCTTGCAAATTTTTCACCTTAACGTGACAGGCTATATGGAAATGTCCTATGATCACAGGGGATTCTCCAAATGTCCCTTGGTAATCAACACAAAAGGGAATAATTTTTAATTTGAAGCCTGAAGCAGTTTTAAAGATTTGTCTTTATGTAGAAAGTTTTTATACTATTTTGCAAGAACTTTAAGCAATGGATGAATACAATAGATTTCACATTGTATTTATAATGATTATGATTATAATGATTTATTTGCTTAGTGAAGAAAGACAGTTCATAAGATAATTCCACAATGGAAGTAAAACGCTTAAAAAATCTCAAGAAAAGAAAGCAAGTGATCAAAAGGAAACGTGGAACATTTATAATCTGTGTTCAGGGAATATATCCTGGTCCCCTTTGCCACCTCAACAATTTTTGATCAAGAATTTTTATATTATGTTACCTATATTCAAAAGATAGGATTCTTCAATGTTACACTACTTTTCTTTTCAAAACGAAAACATCATCTGTGAATCCAGGGACAAACAGGGTCAGCTTAATTTATGCTCAACATTGGTGGGAATATTTGACGGATGAGTTTCAGTCTTTTACCAACTTTACAGCTGATCAGGGCTAGAGCAACCATCCAGCAGAGACTGAAACAGAGACTCAGCCTCTACCAAGGGAATCAAAATAATTAGGTAACCTCTCCACCCACAAGCAAAATCTCTGGATCTCCATCAAGGTCCTGTTTTGTGTACTATTCACCTTGTTCTTCCTTTACTATCACCCCTTATCCTTACAAACTCAATGTTTCAGAGAAGTGCAAGTGTTTCATGGGAGCTGTGGTGGGACACTGAGGAAGAGCAGCTAGTCTCTGTGGTAAACTGGACTGAAGAAGGTGCAACTGGGCCATGGTAAGGGCTGGGCTGGGGGGTGAATTGCTGGATACCATTATCTCTATCCTCAGAGCTTTGTCTAAAGCAGGAATGGGCATCAGAGGCTCTGACCGCCCTAGGTGTTTCCATTTTGTCTGGTGGAATAGTCATTGAGACACTATGCTGGTAAGGATCAGCATATGGATACAGGTATTTCATACTCTGCTTTGACCTCAGGCTTGAACTCCAACTTAGCCACTTCTGGAAGTTGATGCAGTGTGTTCTTTTTTTTTTTTTTAACTTGCAGCTCCTTCAGGAAGCCCTAGTTATGTCTGGAAAAAGGGCCTTGAAGATTTTTTTAGAAAAAAGCTTCTATTTCTAACTGGAAAGTGTCACAATGATTGTATTGTGTACTCCAGCTTAAATTTTAGGCTTTGTAGAGTACTCTGAGCTCAAGTTTTCATTTTACTTTATTTGGTACTTAAGCTACGCTAATTATTTATATAAAGGTGGTCTAAGAAAAGACTAGAGACTGTGAGCTGGGAAGTTTTGGTGCTTTGTTGGTGGCTGAACTGAATGGACCTCAAACCATCCAATTATTCTTCCTGATTTTTGGGGATACAGTATGCTTCAACTCAAATGAATGAAAGCTTCTAGTCCTCAGTGATTTTGTCATCTGTACCTTTAGGTGCTCAGCTGCTTTATGTGCTACTTGGTTTTGACAGTTTTATCCTCCAAAGTGGATTTAGGCATTTGTTTAACTCTCTAAGACCTTATACTTATGCGTAGATAAATATGGTTTTGTAGTCTACAGATGCAGGTGGTTTAGATTCAGTAGAAAATCAATTCTGGGAATTTCAGGTAGCATATTTTATCAGGTTTTATATACAGAAATAATATCTGTTCAGAAATAGCGCATATGGAGGAATGGTGCTTATTTATTTATTTATTTATTTATTTAGGGGGAAAAAGTTAGTTTTGACATTTTTTCCAACCTAGATTTTAATGACAAAAAGTTTGCTGTCATTTCTTCATTGCCAGCATCAGGTACTGTAATTTGCTCACATAATAGATTGTGGCCCAAAGGTATATTGTCAACCTACAGAGTGATTTCATAACAAAAGAATCAATAGCTCATTATTTTTGGACTCAGGATAGTTTGCATGTTGCTTTAGAAATTTCATGACATTTAGGAGATTATTTGCAAATTAAAACAATCTTTGGATCAATCCATTAAATTGTCAGTTAATCTTCTTAAATTACACTTTTTTTTAAGCTCCATGTAAAAAGAATATTAATTTTCTTCCCTCCCACTCCCCCAAAAACATGGGGTGGAAGTTTGAGCTGGTTATCTGAGTGGATGATGTTGTTAGCTTCTGAGTAGTTGTTCTATTACATCTCTCTGTGGAGTACCAACAGCGTAACAGTGGTAGGTATTAAAATTCATCTTCTAAATTTGTTGGTCTGACTACTCAAACACACAGTGCTGCAAGTGGACACAAAGAACTGACCCTGAATTAGCTCCTTCCTCCAAATTTTTTTTCAGGATATATCCAGTGCAGAAAAACAAGTTCGTTAAGTCACTGAAAGAAAATATGTGACTTTTGAGTTAAATTATACAAAACTAAATTTTTTAACATAGCTTTTTTGTATTTATTTATTTCTAAACAAGGGCTACCTTATCCACCTTGTCCAGCTCATCCTTCCTCCTCCCATTGTGCTCTGTGGACTGCCTGGCTTGAAGGTTAGGGATCCAAATTTATGATGGGCCTCCAGTTAGGTAGTGACTAAAGCTCCTCTGTGCACAAGGAGATTTCTGTGCTTGTGCCAACCTCCCCTGAAGCTACTTTTCCATGATAAGGCCATCTCTTCTTCTCAAAATAAACCTGTAGCTATACTCCCAGGATGTTTCTTCCTGGGCAGGCTAGTCTCCATAGGGAGCCGAATAACAGTCAAAGAGTTGCCTCTATTTTTCTGGTTGCTGTGTTGCCCCTTAACTTGTCAGAAAAGGAATTGTTGTGTGTACTCGTTCCTCACCCCTGCTGTCCCAATCCCTTTTCATCTCCCTTTGAGTCCCTGCTCTGACAGCTGGATGCTGCAGCAGCCTCCTATGATGCCCAGAGATCTTCCCTGGCCCTCTTGGCAGCACGGTTCCTACCTTCAGACCTCTGTCCTTCCAATGAAGACAGCAGAGAGATTTTCTCCTGATGAGGTTACTTGGTTTATTAGTCTGCACATTTTGTGGCAACATATAAACCAAGGGAACACCGACAGCTTTATTTGCTCATATTTCTGTTATTCCAGCATCTTTTGGGCAATAGCTGGGGAAATACACTGAAGAACAAGCGCTGGAAGGATTTTAGCCCAGATTTCCCACTTGTTTTAGATCTCCACCACTATAAGTTTCACTGGTCTGAATTTCCATGGAAATCAAACTTAGAACTAGTCAGTGAACTTTCCTTTCCAGCAGAAACAAGTTTTGGAATGTGCATATGGCTGTTTTTCCACTGTGGGTTTTCTGCCTGACTGAACTGGAAAACAAACAGTGCATCCTGGTTAGACTAACTGCAGCCATTCAGTGTTCACCTGATTAGAATCTACAGAATGCTTTTAGCTGGTACAGGATTGATCCACTGAGAAAAAAAAATGGCCATGTGTGCCCATGAATAATGACAACAAATAAGCCAGAAAATGTCCCAATACCACATGGATCCTTTGAACAGAATAAAAAGCTACAGTTTCTTAGTATCTTTATAAGACTCTTTTGTCCTGGCTCCATGTGTTTTGCCATTTATTTATTAATCTATTTTGCTAGAAACAATAATCTAATCATGAGAGACCAGAGACAAAATCATGTCTATATGTATATGTATGGCAAAAGAGTTCATCTTTCTTGACCAACATGGTCAATCGGTTTGATCCCTCAGAAAGTTTTTCACACACTTGCTGAATTTTCTATCAGTATTGCAAAGCTTGCTCTCTTCAAGCACTGAAACTGCTAAAATGCACTGTTATGTCCTGGATAACTTCTGACCACCTATTTTAGAAATGCAAATCAGATTTAGTTCACAGGGATGCTCAGTCCCACAAAAGCACTATAAATACATCTTCTATCTCTTGATAATGCCGTAATGCAAATAATTATGACACACAATAACATTAGCAGGATTTCTGGACAAAAGCTAACATTTTGTCCTCCAAAGTCTGAGTGACTTGAAAAGACATCATTGTGCTACTCTTTGAATGTTCCTTATTGAATCGGTGTACTGGGGTCTGTGTTTATTCTGTGTTTATTCCACTAAATTTCCAGTATTTGAAACTGTCACATTCTTTTAAGAAGACTTTCTGTTTGAAATAATTTCTAATGTATTCAGAGTTGAGAGAGTTGGAAACATCTTTAAATGGGTTTGTGATATGCACACGAGGGAATACGAGTTCTTCTGTTAATGTTATTTATTATTTGTAGTGTGGCAGCACTGGTGATTCACTAATGTGCTAGCAGGTGTATAAACACAGAAATTAAGCATACTGAAGAATCTGCAACTCTCATTCCTCCCTTGCTGATCCCAGTATGACTTACTGGAATGACAGTTTGCTAGATGGAATCAAAAACTAGAATGTTGCTTTTTTTTTTTTTTTTAATTGAAGGCCTGTAGCTTTTCTGAAGATACTAAATATCTTAATTTCTCTGTTTCAACTCTCACTCTGTTAATTTTTTTTTTTTTTTTCGGGGGGGAATGGGTCTCAAAATTAGATTCTTAAAGCATGAGACTCGATGGTCCTGAATATTAATATAGAGGGACTAATTCTCTGAACTGTCCTATGCTGGTGACCTCCCTGAAGCTGCTCTCTTATGTGATAGACATGGATTTGTCTGACATCCAATGGACAACACAAGAGCTAAAAGGATGAGCCCTTCAGCATGGGCTGAAGTTTGGGAGCAAAGCTTTTAGGAAGCTTCAGTCTCTTATGGCCTGGGATCAGCACAACAGTTGTAAGACATTAAGTGGAGGCTTGTTCTGGTGCCTGCTCAGGTATTTTTTTTCCTTGTTTCTACTTGCTGCTTCCACTGTGCTGCTCTGGAGGTGAAGGCAGAAAAGGAACTAGTCTGAGAATGGCTCTAACAGCACAGCAATCCCCTGTCACCTTCTCTGCAAACTTAAGACATGGAAAACCCTGTTTTTTAACTCAAAGATGATGTTATTTTCATCCTTGCTTGGAGACTGAATGGCAGTGCAGAAAAAGGAAGAGAGTTCTTTGTCACAGAATGACAGAATGGTTTGGGTTGGAAAGGACCTCTAAAGATCATCTGGTCCAACTTCCTACCATATGCATCCACAACTTCTCTGGGCAATCTGTTCCAGTATCTCAACACTATCATGATAAAAAAATTCTCCCTAATGTCCAGTGTAAATCTAACCTCTTTCACTTTAAAACTGTTGTCCGTTGTCCTGTCAGGCCTTGGCAAGAGGTCTCTCTCCATGATAGGACCCTTTATTTATTGAAAGGTCACAGTAAGGTCTCTTCAGACCCTTTTCTTCTCCAAGCTGAACAACCCAGACTCTCAGCTTCTCAGGGAAGGTGTTTCACCCCTCTGACCTCACCTATGAGCCTGCTCTGGACCTGCTACAAGTCGTCCATGTCTTTCTCATACTGTTTTTCTCTGAGCTGGATGCAGCACCCCAGGTGGGGTGTCACCAGAGTGGAATAGAGAAGCAGAATTGACCTGCTGGCCATGCTGCTTTTGATGCAGCCCAGGATATGGTTGGCTTTCTGGGCTGCAAGTGCTCTTTTCCAGCTCATGTCTAGTTTTTAATCCACCAGGATCCCCAAGTCCCTAAAAGTACTTTCAATAATTTCAACCCATAGACTGTACTGGTGCTAAGGATTGCCCCAGCCTAGCTGCAGGACCTTGCACTTGGGTTTGTTATACTTCATGAGTTTTATAGCAGGAAAACCCAGCTGTCAGTGAGCTGTGATTGTTTGGCAATGTAGCTGATGAACCAAGTTCATTGTAGCCTACCAGGATTTCTGCTGTTCCTTTTTTTCACTTAGTATTTCTCTGTGTTACTCAAAGCTCAGGTGATCTGAGTGGCAGAGTGACTGTGGAAGCAAATTTGTGCCTGATGCTCAAAGGATATAAGCAGAAAAGTATTGCATGTATCTTCTTCCACGGGGAGCACAGAATAAGTCTGCCTAAGCTGAACTCTCACTCACAACTAGCAACTTGTATTTGTATTTTAAATTGAAATGAAGAGTGTTTATTCCTAGACCTTCTTTTACCAGAGAAAATAGCAGAGTAATGTAATCTCTTGGAGAGAGAGGTAGGAAGAGTGACAGGATGCCTACCTCAACAGTAGACCTTGATGCTTTGATAATCCTCAGATGAAAGTATTTCCTTTTCTCCTGCTGCTCCTTTGCTGCTTGCTGCTGATATATCTATCCATGTAATAGGATGTGGGATGACATGGCACCCTGAAAGAAGTGTGGGCTTCCGAAAGCTAACTTGATTTGAGTGCAGCATTATGCCCCCTTCTTTCTTCACCCACTGGATATTTGTGATAAATTGGGTGCATCTTATCTGTGACTTGCTTACATAATGAGATTGGTCTTTACTATCACATTGCTGCTCTCTCTAGAAAGAGAAAGGCTGAGCTTAGGTTTTAGATATTTTGTAATTACAAGAAAACATGGAACTGTGTTCTCCTCACTGGATTCTCAAAGATCCTCCATTAGATCCTTCTCACTATTTTAAGAAGAAAGTGTTTGGAAATGTGCTTGACTTTTTTATTCTATCTTTTATATTGCTCTGATGCTTTAGTAATGCATATTGTGCAATTCTGTTGGATGCATGGTTAATGTCATCCCAACCTGCCTAGAAAGATAATGATAAAATTTCTTACTATTTTGTCCAAGTGATGCATACATGGAATTCCCATTAATGTTAATCTGAGTTGGACGGACTCACCCAGTGAGTGAAGACAAGGCTGAAGAAGTGATAGTTGTGTTAGGGCTTATATCTTTCATGACAGGCAGGCAGATTTCTAAGTGGCAGGCAGGTTTATTTGAATTTCACAGAATGCCATGCTAAAAAATTCCAGCTCTATATGATATTCAGATAGATTGCCATTAGTGTTATGCCCAAATCTTACATCTGTAGCTGATGGTACTATAGAAATAGGTTTTTATTAAATACATTCCACTAACTAGTTTCCATAATTCCAGCATGATGGCTGTAACTTAAAAAAGGATTTTAAAAATTGGCATAAGCTGAAAATGAGGAAAGATGAAATTCAAAACATTTCCCAAAATTATTCTTTCTGGAGAAAGCAATGAGGATGAATAGAGCACCAAAGGAGATGGTGAAAAGGCTCTGAATATACATTCCTTTCCTTTTTTCTTTTGCCAGCAAGAATCTAGTGTCAACACTGTGCAGCTTGGCGTGTGCAGCTGAGGTCTAATGTTTTCACTCTCAACATCTGGTACAAATTTTCTACAAGTGAAGGGGCATGTTTTGTCATTCTGACACCTACTGTCCATGAGCTTCATTACCAATAAGATGATTGTTTACGTTGATCAGATGAAGGAAAACACACAGATTTGAGCAATTCTGAAGAATCTTGCAGTTTATGACATTAAAATGGGCATACCATGTTATGGTTATTTGTTTTCCTGATATGTTGTTGAACTCTTGGTCTGCATTCTGTCGTGAATGGATGAAAGACTTGACAGGTTCTGTGAGTTATTTTTAAAAGCCAGCCGTGTAATCTTTTATGCTCAGATATTTTGTTGTATTTAGAAAACTTCGAAAATGCTTTGATTTTGATGTTTTACACTAATCATAGAATCACAGAATATTTTGGGTTAAAAGTGATCTTTAAAGGTAATCTAGTCTAATCCCCATGCAATGAGATGCCCTTCAAGTTAGAAAAGCCAAAATTGTCTGGTCCATTTAAAATGGTCTTTTAAAATTGTTCTGGTAAAGAGGACAGAAACTCTGGTGCCTTGACTACATTCTTACACAAGATCACATTATGGAAAATTCTTTGAGGACCATGGCAGGTTAGATCAGCATTTAGGAAAACATCTGCCAACTGAGAAATATTTTGTCATAATCATTCTTATATGTGGTACATACTGAATTCTGCTGGTCAAAGCTGTTGGAGAATTAAGATTTGTTAATACAGAGCTCCAGGCCCTGAAAGTGAGGGCTGAAGGAGTTCACTGAAGTAGAGAGGATTCTGCAGCTATTCCTTCCTCAGTAGAGAGAGTAGAGCCAGGGTGTGGGCTTGGGTGCCAGACCATGAATGTCCATAGGATTTAGTTAGTAGCACTTGTCCTTGGCGCAATTCAGGCTTGTGCCAAATAGCATTTTTCGAGACAAAATGTTGGCATGTTTGGGAGAATAACACCAGTGAGGGGCTGCTCTCAATAGGCAGGTTGGATTAGACCACATTGTTTTGGGGAGGAAGAAAGAGAATCTAGCCAGATGGCTGTGAGCCATTATGACATTTGCCTTTAGGGTTCCCTAGTCTGTTTTCTTTATCAGGGTAGACATCACCTATAAAGGCTCATATGTTTGTAGCAGTGGGATGCCTGTTAGTAACTAAGACAAAAATATCCTGATTCCTTTGAAGCTTTTACATGCGTTGACCCGAATCACTCAATTTTTCAAGGACTTTGTAAAAAACATCCAACATATGAATTAAATCAATTTGATATCTCATCTCTCAAGTGTTCAACTGAGAGTCTGTCTGCTAATCCTGGTTACTCTCTTTCCCAGGGCACCTTGGAGACGCACAGGAGCTTGCTCCAGGCTAAACTAATTATTCTAGTGATGGTGGCAGCTGCATGATCCCAGCTGTCTTCTTTTCTGGCCACATGATAGCAGTAAGGCTCCAAGAAAAGAGGTCACAGGCTCCATGTATTAACTGAGTAGTGGGGACCCACCCTGACTGCATTTATTCTGTGAGTCAAACCCTGAACACACAGAGTATGGTGCATGGGAGGTCCAAGCATGAGTTCCAGAGAGCATCGGGTCTACTGCATTTATGATTAGGTCTACCTGCATCATATCTGCTGATATTTGCAGAAAAAGAAGTGGGCCATTCAGCCAGCAAAGCCGTGTGCCATTGCTGTACAATATGACCTTGAATAGTGAACAAGTGCCCTTTTGTTCCTTTTGAGCTCATTAACTCAAAAGCAAAAGATAGAATCGTAGAATAGTTTATGTTGGAAGGGATCTTTAAGGACCATCTAGTCCAACCCATCTGGAGTGCGCAGGGATGTCCTTAACTAGATCAGATTACTCAGAGACTCATCCAATTTGACCTTGAATGTTTCAGGGATGGGAGATCTACCACCTCTCTGAACAACCCATGCCAGCCTTTTACCACCCTCATTGCAAAGAATTTCTTCGTTATATCTAATCTAATTTGAATTTGCCCTCTTTTAGTTTAAAATCATTACCCTTTGTCCTGTCGCAACAGGCTCTGCTAAAAGTTTTGTCCCCGTCCTTCTTATGGGCCCCAATTCAGGTACTGAAAAGTCACAGTTTGATAACCCTAGAGCCTTCTCTTCTCCAGACTGAACAACCCCAACTCTCCCAGCCTTCCCCCTTAGGAGAGGTGCTCTAGCCCTTTGATCATCTTTGTGGGCCTTCTCTGGACTCGCTCCAACAGATTCACAGCTTTCCTGCACTGAGTACCCCAAAGCTAAATGCAGCACTCCAGGTGGGGTCTTCTCAGAGTGGAGTAGAGGGGCAGAATCACCTCCCCCAGTCTGCTGGTCACATTTCTTTTGATGCAGCCCAGGGTAGGATTGGCTTCTGGGCTGCGAGCGCACATTGCTGGCTCATGCCTTTCATCCAACAGGACCCCCAAGCCCTTCTCCACAGGATTGCTCACACTTTTCATCCCTCTGCTAGTGTTGATATCAGGGAGTTGCCCTGACCAAGGTGCTGGACCTTGTGCTTGGTCTTGTTGAACTTCATGAGGTTCCCATGGGCCCACTTCTCAAGCTTGTCCAGATCCCTCTGGATGTCATCCTGTCCTTCAGGTATGTCAACAGCACAACTCAGCCAGGTGTGGTATGCAAACTTGCTGTGTCTGTGTCATTGACAATGGCATTAAATAGCACTGGTCCCAGTATGATCCCCAGAGGGGCATCACTTGTCAGCTGGACTTTGAGCCATTGACTGCTACCCTCTGGGTGCAGTCATCCAACCAATTTCTCAAACTCTTGACTCATGAAATCCATCTCTGTCCAATTTAGAGAGAAGGATGGTGTGGGGAACTTACAGAAGTCCAGATAAATGGCATCTTTAGCCCTTCCATTGTCTGCTGCTGTAGTGTCTCCATCATAGAAGGCCACTAAATTGGTCAGGCAGAACTTGACCCTGGCGAAGCTGAGCTGCCTGTCTCAAATCACCTCTCTGTTCTCCATGTGCCTTAGCAAAACTTCTAGGAGGATCTGTTCCATGATCTTCCCAGGCACAGAGGTGATGCTGAAAGGTCAGTAGTTCCTGGGGTCCTCCTTTCCACCCTTTTAAAAAATGGGTGCAATGTTTTCCTTTTTCCAGTCAAATATTTGATTCTAGGGTGTCTGGGTCTTCCAGTTTTTCCTGTGTGATCCACCATTTGGACCAGAGATATAAAGATTTGATCCTGGAAGAGTTAATTCACAGAAGTTCCTAATCTAATAGGTGTCTGAGAACCTCATTCCAAATTGATTCTTAGCTATTGCCTAACCCTGATGATGCCCTGGGCACCTTGGCATGAGACTGCAGTCAGACAGTTCCTAGTGACCTTCATTTCCGTTGCTTGGCATGATACCTTTCAAGCAGGGCACCTGAAAACGCCAAACTAATTGATCAGTGCCAAAACCACAGCAAGATTCACAAACCAGGGGTGTGTTTTTCTGGTCTTCTTGGCAAGTCCTGATGTAATAAAATATTTCATAATGTCTTTATCAGCTTCGGTCACAAACAAAACCCAATGACCCATCTCAAATGCTCAACAGCCCAGTGCATGAAACACTCATGCGTAATACACAGGCTCATTTTCTTCTCCTGCTTACTTTGGAACATAGATTTGAAGCTACATCTTACCCTCCCAACAGATAATCTTCTACCAGATCAAGAATTCACTAGCTATCACACAATAGCATGCCCTAAGATTAATCCCTCATCCCTTCTTGGTGAAGCTAATCTACTTAATATAAAATACTTAAAATATTCATAGTAAATATTCAGACTCTATAACTTAATGACTATGACTGTTGTCTGGAAGACTGTGTTTCTAATCACTGTCCTAATGAATAAACATCTGAGATTTACAGATAGTGGACAATGCCAAAGAGAAAGTACTCCTTTCAGGCTAGGGTGCATTATCTGTGTTTATTTAGCTAAGTAATTATTACAGGGGCAAATTTTGACTGAAGAGACCCCTGTGTTTGGGAAGAAATTATACTTGCAGTGCAGAGTTACCATAATGATAGCATTCTATAAAAAAATAAAAAATAGCCTAAGATAAAATCTTTAACCCAGTCTCAGTATTGTTGTAGCCTACAGGAAAGATCTTAAACTGAAATTGCAAAGTTAGACTGACAGTGGTGCTTTTGGATGATTGCTCCTATTCATCAGACTTCCAGGCCTTAGTGAAATCAGGATGAAGAGCATTACATTGTTTTCTTCTGTAGTGTAGGCTTAGAAAAAAAATGTTGTCCTATTCATTTATTATCAAATCTGAACAATTTACTTTTGAAATGTTAAGAGTTACCCCAGATGAACTCTCTTTTTTAGGCAGTAACTATTTCAGACTGCCTTCTGGACTCTAAAAGCAATACAGAGAATGAGAGATAGATGGGAAAATATTCATTAATCCATTAATTTAAACTTCATCTTCAAGTCATTATGGTAAAAAAAACCCTCAAGATTCTGGCACATTGGACTTTTTTCTTTTCTCCTACGACCACTTAGAAATCCAGAAGTCATAAAGTTTTGCCTTGTCACAAGCTATAAGTTATGGTGGCACAGCAATATTTTTTACTGTCCAGATAAAAAAGAAAATTACTAACTCCATCCTTGCCTGGTGATGCAGTTAGCTGCCTGAGGTCTCAGTGGTTTCACTTCATTTAACATGAGGAAGTATAAAACTGACATATAAAAATTCCCTTGAGCAATCATTCATAATTGTAAAAAAACCCCACAACTTTTTGTAAGGTCTTCTGATCTATCCACACGTTGATTTTTATGCAGAGAGCATCTCTGTTTTAACAAACAAAAAGTTCTTTCATATTTCTTATGTAGTTTTCCATTTTGGTACTCCTTTGTTTTTATTTTGATAATGTATTTAAATTCATCATTCATGCCCATTCCTTGTAGCCTCTGAGATGAGTATATGTTGACATTTTGAGAATCTGCCTTCTCCAGGTATTGCTGGTGTTTCTAACACTGGTAATGATGCTTTCTTGATTTTGTTTTCAATAAAATAATCATTCAGATATTTCAGCAAAGCTACTTTTGCTGTTATTTTATTAATCTAGTCTCTCAAATTCAATGAGAGAGAAGACTACGGGGCTCTTGAAAAGGAATTCTTGTAAAAAGACCACATAGATTTCCAGTGTGTTATTATGCAGCTTACAAACCAAACACACTTTGAATATTTAAATTCTCCAGATAGGTTGTATTTACGGGAAATGTTGGTCACACTTTGTTGGTTAGAGTTCATGTGCATAAGACATTTGGAGGGATTGAAAATATATTCAGGCAAATGTGCAAATACTAATGATTTGCAGGAAGCACTGAAGCCAGTATCAGTGTTTTCCATGTAATCCTGAATGTGTAAAATCTGAGTGCCATGAAGGAGAATGGGGACATCCCTGTTGAAAAGAAAATGGGTGGTTTTGCAGAGCTCAAACTCTTTCTTCTTCTAACTAGCTACCAGGGAGTTTATATTGCTGTTACTGATCATTAAATCAAGGTAAAACAGTGATGAGAGTAGCCAAATATCGAAGAACAGTTGAAACAAACAAGTATGCTTGCACATGCATTAGATGGGGAAGTCAGCCACGAAGATTTGGTTTTCAAAATTTTGTGAGGAAGCTATAAATAAAGGCATGATCTAAATAGAGCTCATTAAAAAAAAAAAAAAAAAAAAGAAACTGCCCTGAGAATGATCTGTTACTTGTTTATAATTAGGAATTAGAACAACCAACGCATAGTCTTCTCAGAAAAAATGTGTATGCACTTTGAAACTTTATGTCATTGCAGCAATATGAAATCACCAAAATCTCTGCTTTTAAGTAGGAAAAAAAAAAAAAATTCTCCCTTCATGGTTGTAAAGAAGAAGCTGGAAAATGGGATCCCAGAAGGCTTAAGATAAAAAAGTGAGTCATGAGACATAAAAAAGTTAAAAATATAGTTCTATTGATTTTTATAGCAACCTCTTAGCTCTTTGATGTCTGCCTGAAAATCTATGAAGAGTTGTCACAGAGAGACCTTGCTGATGGCATCCAGAGCCTCTGAGCTCCTAAATTTGGCAGGAAGAGCCTCTGAATTCAGTGTTACGGTAGCAAGTTAGTTCATCTCATCCTTTTCTCTCTCCACGGAAGAAATATTCATCTTCACAGGACCTGAGTGAATGAACATAGCATATGCCACTGTTAACATTTAGGATATGATAGACTGTATGTCTTTTTAATTTTCTAGAAGTTAAATGTTGGTTACTCAGTCAATCAGTGGAAGACAAAGGAATCTGTCAAAGATAATTCAACCCATCTGCACCAGACACCTGACTTAGACTGGGATGAATTACCCTTGAAAATTGGCCACCCTTTCTCACTGGCTGTTACTGGAACTGGAACAACTAGGTCAGTCAAACTGTATCTCTTTTAGGTGCTTCATATCAGGTGAGAGCCCTAATTACAGGCCATTAAGCTTTATCCACCAGCAATCATCGTAGAAGGAAATTCCTCATGTGAATTCTGTGAAGCCATTGAAGCACAATGTTATCAATTTACTGTAAGGACAAGTCCCTGTGCTCCCTAGGGGACATCGAGGGTATCAAAGTTTTGTTCCACAAGAACAAAACTGTATCTTTTTCCCTGTTCAGAAACAAAATATGATTTTCAGTTTAAGTCTTCCAATAAATCCTAGATTGTCAGGCTGAAGTAGATATCAACTAGGAAGCTGCCAGCCCATAAGGGGAAAGTGGATCACGCTACAATTAAATGAAAGCAAAAGCTTACAATGAGAGGTGCCAGGCAATCCTGGGTTGGGATGCCTGTCAGCTCTACCCATTGATGACAAATACAAAAAGCACACTGAAGACTTGCTAACATTGATTATCTGGTTTGGGTTTTTGAATCGGTAGCTTGCAAATTTTATGTAAGTTATATGACCATAATGTATATAAAATCTCTACATACATTGTTGCAAGAATGATATGACATCCAGAGATAATATTTATTGAAGCACCATATATTTTTTAAGGAGGCTCTTTTGTCTCAGAGGATGACAAAATACTCAGGGACTTAGAGATGGTTCCCATTGAAAGAAGCAACTGATAATTGAGCGCATTTATTTTTCAAGGACAATCAAAGCTATGTTTTCCTGAACTGGTAGGCACCAAGGAGAAAGGGAAAATCTCTTTGCTTATACCTGTAAGCCTCACTCACACTGGGCTTGCTGTTTCCTTAAGCTTTGTTTCAAGTGCTGGTTCTAGCTGTAACCTTGGTCATGAGAGTGCTGGGGGTGTGTGACAGCTTGTGACTCCTGCTGCTATTTCTGTAGCAGTAATCAGACCTCATTGTGTTATGGATGTAGGAAATATCTTTCATGCCTGTAAATCCTTAACACTTGTGGTGACCACAAAGGTGGGAACTGGATGAGTTCCATACCTACTGGCACTGGCACACACGCAAATGTTTTCAGGTCTGCAATTTCACTGTCTTTATACAAGTACGTACACACACTTTGTATTTGCCTAAATTGAAATATTTGAAAAAATGCCTCTCTAAAGTTTTTCCATGTGGCTATATGCTTTCCCCTTGGTAAACTAAGAATTCATGCCTGTTGTATAAAATGAAAAAGTTTTCACTAAGTAAACTGAATCTTTAAAATTGGATTAAAGATAAAATGATCAGTGGTGGAACATAGCTGCCAGATTCTTCCTGTCAGCTACAGATTATGTGGCATAGACTGAAGGGCACTGGGCCCTAGGAATCTGGGTTCTCCCTGTTTCATTAAGCTGGCTGTCAGCTATCAGCATGCAGAATATTAGAAGCACCATACCTGTCAAAGAGGAAAAAAGAACCTCCATACAGCTATATCACTGTAATCCATTCATCAGTTTATTGAACTGAAGCTTGATAGGGGGTTTCTCAAATGCATGTGATGCCCCATGCCGTTAAGATTTTTGTATTTTGATCTCAGATTATGCCGAAAGCTTTGTGCTAGCTCCTTTTGGGTTATGTATCTGAAGTTGTTCAAAGGTAAGTTATTTCTTCTAGGGTGGAGTGCAATTTGCACTTGCCATGTTTCCCCAGAGACAACTATTTCATGCTTTGGGGAGCTGAAGGTGGATAGAAATTTATCCTTCCGTTTTGTTGAGTGTGCCAGCAGAGGTGCCCCCTGCCCTCCTGTGGTTCTCCTGCTGTTGGCTTTCAAATCTGAGCCTTGGCCACTTTGTGTCTGGCCACAGTGCAGTGAAATCTGGCAGCAGCAAAGCTGAGGAATGAGGCCAAGATGAGGATTAGGCAGGTTCCACTTGATGACAGGCTGTTGTACACGCTTTACAGAGGTGAGATGATTTATGATAAGAAAGGTTTACATCTGAGAATTAAGTGAAATGTGCAAGGGCAAAGATATACTTGGTATCTTTCTGTAAGCTTCAGTGCCATTCAACTACCAACCCCCCTTTCCAGTCCCACTCCATCTCTGTCCTTTGTGAGCTGTTGGCTGAAGATCCTAGAGCTCTTGAGAAATCTTGGCAGAGGTTAAAGCTGCTTGAATGCCTGGGCAGGTTTCTGTGTGGAAATCTGGAAGGCTGGCAAGGAACAGTTTTGTGGATATTCTCTTTGTTCACTCTGTTTAATGACTGAGAACACAGTAGCACCATAAATGAATAAAGGTCATGCAAAACTATCTTTACATAGCCTCAGAGTTCAAATTTCTCATCTTCTGCGTCCATGGTTTACATCTGTGGTTCTCACCCTCTCTGTCTGGGTACTTGGACAGAGCTCTGTCACTTTTGAGAGACAGTAAATGTAATCATCACCCTTGAACCACAGTACATAGCTGGCAGCTCTCTCCCAGCCTTTACTGCATTAGAAAACATGAAATTTACTCAGGAATCTTAGAATGCATGAAGTTGGATCTTGCACATTCTACCAAATAATATAGGCCTGATTTTAGTGAATGACTTTTCATGTTTTGTTCAAAAATTCTTCAGTGTCCTTTCCAATACTGACTTGAAAGTATTTCTATTTAAGATTATCTTACTAGCAAAAAAGCAAAAACAATAAATAAAACCAGAGAGCTTATCGTGGGGGAGGTCCTTTTAGATCATGCCAGTAAAATATAGATTAGACATTTCCTTCAGGTTCTTGAAATTGAAATGTTTCCTTGTAAGTGGTGGAGCTATAAACCCTTGGAAAAGTTTTTGTCAGTCTAAAAGCTGGAGCCTTATTTTGTGCTATAAATTGCAGGTTTGCTGGGATACAAATCTTGGCTTTTATGTTACTAGTCTACATTCTATACGCTTTATTTACTATGTCAACAAGTTTTTCAGTCTTAACTTATTCTTCTCATGTAGTTTCATTCCTAGTAGTTTCAAGATGTGTATATTTAAGGATATATAGAGTCTATATACGCATGGTTCTATAGCCAGGAAGCTGGATTTGCTACAAGTTTATTAAAATCAATCACTTTTCTTAGTAATGATTGAGAATTCTTTAAATTTCCTGCACAGAAAACATAGAGCTTGAGCAAGAAACTGTCTGAAAACCTGGTACATGAGTGGGTGAAACTTGAATCTCTCCCCAAAAAATGGCCTCCAGAATTTCCTTGATATGTCTGGCTGGAACACTTTAATGAAAATAGTCAGGTTTGGCATTTGTGATATCTTACCTTTGTGGGATACCAAGGAGAGGCACCGAGACACAGTTTTCCCAAAGCAAAGATTGCATCCACAGAAAGGCTTTTTAGAAGAAAGTTTCCTTTCATCTTTATTTTGAAACTCTTTATTTTCCAGGATATGATATTTCATGACAAGTATCTGAGATGCTGTGATAATACGACAAGAGTAGTCCAGTGTTCTGGAAAACTAGCAAAAACAAAGGAGCAAAAATCAAAGCCCAATTGTTAAGCACATTTCCACATTTTTCTTCTACAATATAGATGCTAAGTTTTATCGAAAAGGAAAAAGAACATCCATGTTATTAAGATATAGGTTAAATAGAGAGAGAGTTCTCTCACAGACGAACATATGTGTTTGGAAACTAAGCTACTAAACTTTAAAAAAACCCTATATGTTGAGCTATTTAGAGGAACAGTACTCGTTTTGCTTGTACTTGGGTGTGCATGTCAGGTAATAGGTAAGAGCAAAACTAAATGCTGGAGTTTGGACTGTCTGTGAGGTGACTGCGTTGAGGACAATGAGTCAGCTGCTAGGGCCTTTTACTATCAGTCTTCTTTTCCTCCACATGCTTAAAGATGACATCCAGAAGGAGGTGTTGCAACATGTTTCCAGGGATGGAGGTGAGGCTGACTGATCTCTAGTTTCCCGAGTCCTCCTTTTTGCTCTTTGTGAAAACTGGAGTGATACTGGGCTTCCTCCAGTCCTTAGGCATGTCTTCTGTTCTCCATGACCTTTCAAATATGATGGAGAGTAGCTTAATAATAGCCACTAGTGGCTACATTCCATTGGAGCCCATGAATTTGTGGGTATCAAGTTTGCCTAAATGATCTCTAACCCGATTCTCCTCAACCATGGGAGGAGGCAAACCTTTTTCTCTTTCCTTCAGTGTCTGAGATTTCTGAGGGCTGACCTTAGCAGTAAAGACTGAAGCAAATAAAACATTTAGTAACTACATGTTCTCTGTATCCTTTGTCACCAGGGAACCCACCTCATTCAGCAATGGACCCTAGTCTTTTGTTACTGATATACTTGAAGAAGCACTTCTTCTTGTGCTTGACATCCTTTGCCAGATTTAGTCATAAGTGTACCTTGGCCTTCCTTGTCACATCCCTGCATATTCTGACAGTGTTCCTATATTCCTCCTAAATGATCTGCCCTATTTTCCATATTCTGTAAATTTATGTCTTCCATTTGAGTTTTGCCAGAAGTTCCTTACTCACCCATGCAGGTCTTCTGACCACTTTACCTGATTTCTTGCTCATAGGGATGCACTGATCTGGGGCTTGGAGAAAGAGATACTTGAATTTTAACGATCCTTCTTGGACCCACCCTACCTTCTGGAGCCCTAACCTGTGGGGTTTCTCCAAGTAGGTCCTTGAAGAGGACAAAGTTAGCTCTCCTGATGTCCTGAGTTGTAATCCTACTTACTGCCCTGCTTCCTCCCTGAACTCTGCCATCTTATGGTCACTGCAACCAAGGATGTCCCCATCCTTCACATTCCCAAGCAGTCCTTCTACGTTTGATGGTAGAAGTCCAGCAGGATACCTCTCCTCACTGGATCCTCCACCACTTGAGTCAAAAAGTTACCATCAGTGCTCTGCAGAAATCTTCTGGGCTTCATGTGCTGAGCTCTGTTTCTGCTTTCCATCAGATGCTTGAAGTTCCCCGTGAGAACCAGGGTCTATGATTGTGAGATATCCACATAGTTTCTAGATTCAGAAATTGCATGTAGGTTCAGCTAGACAGGGAAATTTTTAGATTTCCCCGTATCTAATATAAGTATTTATGTGTAATTTTATGTACCTTGGCCTTCATCAGCATTTTTATCTATGTACATGCCTCTCCTAAAGATTTCTGTGTTTCAAAGAAAAAAGAGTAAATCACTGCAAGGGTGTCTCTGTGACAATTTTGCACTAAGTCCACAAATTGAAAATATGTTTAAGAAGAAAAGTAACCTGAACATGAGTTTCTCTGCAGAAGGATTTTTTATTACTCCTAATGTCCAAAGGCAGTACTTCACATTATGAACTAATGGCCTGTGAAATGTCATTTAAAAGTAAAAGATGTGTTTGAGTCAGAGGAATAACAACATCTTCGACTGTCCTATGTTTTTTTCCAGTGTTTTGAAAGTAATTTATTTTTTCTTTTTTTTTTTCCTTTTTTTTTTTAGAAAAATACTTGATCTCAGGCTAAAAAAGAACAGACTTAATTACAGACCATAGCTTTTTTGTCTCAATTTGCACAATTTTGACAACAGTGCTTTAGATGCAGGGACACTAGCACAGCTTAATTGAAATTCTGATGATGTTTTTTGCACTAATTGATACCCATGTTGGCAGACTGAGCTCAGCGACCCAGGAATGAATGGACAGGAAGAATGAGACTATCAGCTTAGCCTTGCAGGTGGTCTTTCCTGATCAAGATTAAAGAACATTGGCAGGGCACTGCAGGAGAGCTAGCACTGCTGATACCCTATGCTATTCTCATTTTGTATTTAAGCACAGGATTTCAGTGTTCAGGCTGAGATTTTCAGTCTGACTCCATTTGCTGTAGTAATAATAATAATATTGAAAAAAGACTGAGAGATTACTTGATCACACTGTGTAAGGAGGTTGGCAAGGAGAAAATGCCAGGTACAAAAGAGGCTTTTAATCTTGTAGAAAAAAGGAGAGGTGAGAACTAATGATTTAGCTTGGATTTAGCATGAATTCAGATTAGTATGAGATACAGATTAATAATGGGGTAAAAGTAGGGTGTTAATAAGCTCTGGAACAAACTTCCAAGGATATGTTAGATTTCACGTCCTTCAAAGTCCTCAGATAGCTGTCTAGCACAGGGTCTTAGGCTCAGCGCAAATAAAACTGCCAGGATATAACACGGTCTACAATATACACGAGATCAGACTAGTCAGTTCTGTCCCTTAAAGGCTACTAATCCTGTTAATTCTTACTTCTTACACAGAGTTTTCATCAAAGAATTTAAGAAAGCAGATCAGTAGTAGTATTGCCATTGTACAGATATGGGGACTGTATCTCAGGGATGCTAAATCACTTGTCAGAAGACATTTAAGAAGCCAATGGCAGAAAGAGTAATACACAGCCTGTTTGTCAAATTCTGCCTTATCAACTAGACACAGTGATCTTTGGGAAAAAAACCTCACAGATACAGTTAATTTCATTTTATATTTAAAAACAATTGAGGGCAATGATATTTGGCAATTGAAAACAAAAAATGACAGAACATTAGATTAGATTAGCATAATGATCTCTCAGTGCCTCTAGGATGCACACAGGACTCTCTTAAGAGTAAGTTAGTAGGTGAAGAAGTATAGCCTAAACCTTATTTCGGTTACTTCAGAAGCCTCCTTAAGGAAAGCCATTTTTGAAGGCATTCTTATCCCATTTGGCAAATGTTTGCAGGAGGAACTTCTATTTATTTTTTAAATTAAAGAGTATAACAATAAGTGGCCTGGGTTTGGGGCACTGATAGAAGCAGTTTTTCTTGATAGGGAGAGTCTTTGTTGGAACTGTGGGGCTGAAAAAGCTGACAGGGCACTTAATCTGGGTTTGTGATAATTGAAAATGAGATGGCCTATTGGCCTGAGATGTGCGTTTGGTTTTTAGGGAGCTGTGCTAAATCAAATTTTAAGGTGGAACTTATGACTTTCGTACATCTCTGCCAGACTACTTCTTACTGCTTTTCATTTCATAAGGTTAACCAAGTACCAGTGTAAACTTTGTCCCAAAACCTGGTGAATTTCTATTGCAAGAATGACAGTAAACAGAAGGGGACAAGCTAATAAAAAATACATAAGCATTTTGAAATGTTACAATATTGTTTATATTAAATTCAGTATCTCTATTGCACAGCCTAGACAGCTGCCAAGATTTTGTGTGTGACAGGCTGCGCCAACATTTAAATTCAGATGCTCCAAATCTTGGGAGGAGAAATAAAAAAAGGCATTTTAAATGAATTGATAGTACAATCCTTCCTCTATAACATAGCAGAATATTCCCTGGTTTCTAAATGTGATCACCTAGCAGTTCTGAATGCCCTATCACATTCATCACTGATGTTTATTAATATTATATTTCTAGGGCAGTAAATCCAGGTTACTGTTAAAATGATATTGTTCACATGAACTAAGGCTCGTTGACCTAGAACTAGGTTTAAGAATAAGCTCTTTCCCTAGGCTGGGTGTCTTGCACACATGTAGGCTGATGTACATTTTCACAAAGGTACATTGGTATAAATTTGAATTTAAATCTCTCTACTGTACCTGCTGATCATAGATAGCTGCATTCTTTTAAAAACAATTAAATCCCATTGTTATCAATTGTCAGCAGCTTGAAGAGCTCAGAGTAACACATGGCACTTTCAAAGCTGAGCACATACTACTTATGCTTAGTTTACTTTTTCTGGTTGGTCGGGAATGGTCACAGCACAGGGTTTGGTTTGTTCATGGCTCTGCATGAATCAGCAGAAGGGTGAGTTTAAGATAGCATTAGAAATCACTGGCAGAGGAAACTGGGAGCTGGAATCCTCCCCATAGGGTCTACAGGAGGCAGAGTGAAATTAGAGCTTTTAGTTCTACTACAGCTTTGTTTGAAGAATCAGATCATTCGTCTGAAGGGCTGGTCAGTTGGGCATTTGCCCATAATATAAAACAGGATGAGAGGACAAAGGAAGTTTTAGCGGAATACAGTCAGGATTTGGGAAGTTTCTTGTGTGTCGTGTTCTGTAGTTTGTATGCTACAGATAAGCTTATCAGGTAGCACAATAGCAATATGATTAAGTCACGTGACTATTTGATTACAATTGGAATGGATTCATTCTAGTTTTCATGTAAAAAAATGCTGCTGCCTTTTTTTTTTTTTAAAGTGTGTAGGTTCTGTTTTTGTTTAAATTTAGAAGGTGTAAGAACATGCAAATGCAGCAGCACAATCATATCATCATTTTGATTCAGAAGTCAATGGCCCTCAGAGAACCATAGAGCAGCTCATACATCAATAGGATGGCGAACAGGAATGTAAAGCATGCTGGTGGAATATTGCACACACTGAGCCTGATTCTCCTCTCATGTACTCTGCTAAATCACAGCAGTACCAGTGCTGAAATCAACACTGTTGTGCTGGTGCATGTGAAGGAAGAGTTGGGCTTTCCATTTGTCAAAATCTTTGATCATCTCTGTCCGGGAAGGAGAGCCATCTTAAATGCTCTGGAAACTACATTCACCTAAAATGCCTGGCTGCACCAGCACTTAAAAAAAGTGATGTATTCTTGTGTTCTTTGAAGCACTTAGTCAGCTAAATAATTTGAAACACATTATTACAAAGGCAGTCACTGTCACTGCCAGAGCCAATGTTCCTTTAGAATGTCCATTATGAACCTTGTTTTGAGTATTTTACATAGTAATTCAACCATTTTAATTTGCTTTGGACCAAGACACAGCAGTTTGCAGTCTTTTTAAATTCCCCCTGAAAAGGCATGAAAGTCTGTTTAGCTTTGTTTGTTTCTTTTCTTTCTCTCTTAAATTTTAAAAAATGAGACAATTTTTTTTCTCATATAGTTGAAATTTTTTTCTCTTCCTATTTTGAATGTTAGACAGAGGTTAAAATTATTAACACTATAACTCTACAAATAATTAAAAAAAATTGATCTGTCATATCTTAATCTACTATTTCCCATGTCTAGAAAACTACAACAATATTTTATCTACAAGTCACTCCCAATATTCTATTCTCAGTTTTGACTTTCAAGTCAAACAGCTAAAACTTGATTTGTACGTTAAGTCAGCATATGCAATCCTTCCTATCCTTCTGAAGACATGATGGAATTCAACCACTCCCTTTTTACAGATTTTACAGAAATTAAGAGTGTATAGTTTTATAAATATGGTGACACCTGGACAGGACAAGCTTGTTCCACAGATGAGAAAACAAAGGCCCAAAAGATTAATTTGAGAACGAAAGAAGGCCCACTGTTTGTGTGAAGGATGGAGGACTTTCCCATAAATCAGTTTTTCAAGTGGGGGTTTCTTGAGAAAGTTACAGTTTTTTTGAGAGGCACAATTCATTCCATGAAGTACACAGAGGCATCAAGAGAAGACCTATTTATGATATCAGTGAAGAATGTTGTAGTTTCTTCTCACATTTTAAGTGGAATAAAAAGATTTGTGTACATCTTATAGTAAGTTAGACGTTTCCTCAGATGTATATTATGATCATTTTTTAAACCCAGAAAAAAATCTATAGAAAGCTCCTGATTATGGAAGAGACTGGAAACTCTTACATTTTTTTGTGTGCATATTCTTTTTTGAATCGTGCAATATATTTGCAATGTTTATTGCCTACACACTAAAAATGGTGCTGGTGTTGCAACTCACTTTTCTGGTTCACCAGCAAATTTTCTCTCAGACTTGTGTGTGGTAACACCTACAATTACTCATTCACAAGAATTGCTACCCAGCTGCTGGTGGGCACCTGAGGACATCCACATATTCCTGGCTGGTGTTATTGCATAGTAATACTTTGGTTAAGGCTTCTCTTCAACAGCTGTAGCCTCATCTAGGGTCATAGTGATACCACCTGCCCAGGCCCCTAGGTACTAGAGGGAGGGCCAAAGCCGAACAGCTGTTAGAGGTATCCCCTTACCTTGGATGCTGTTAAGCATAGATGCTGGAGTACTTAACTGTGACGTGGCCTTTGGTAGTTTTCTTGGTATGCATATTATGATTGTTTAATATTTTGTATTAAATATACTTCATATTATGAAAAATGTTTCTGCCTGTAAAAAGTTTTGCTAGATTTTAAGTACACGGGTTGAAGTTTTCCCTAATGGGTATTTGCTTCAGCAGATTTCTTTCCTTTTATTCTGTCTTTCTCTTGAAGTTCCTTTCAAAAATGTTCTGGTTATTTTCAGTAAGCAGGTTTGAAAAGCAGCAGAAATACCCTTTTAACCCTACACAGGAAAACAAAGGAAATTTCTGGTACATTTCTCTTTGAAGAGCTCAAGCATCCCTCTGCTTTGGAGCAAGGCATTTAGTAGAAAGGAGCTTTCTGTGCTCTGTTTTGCTGCTGTGCCTCTTGCCAACCTTATGTTTGGCCTATTCTTGTGCCTTTGGAAAACTGCAGTTTACACATTCACACGTAGTTGGTGGAGAAAACTTGGGTTTCATCAGTAATGTGGCTAATGAGGAGCCTGCAGCTCCTTGTGAAGGGTTTACTACCAGTTACAGCTTTTACTCCCATTACGCAGTGGTTTGGGTTTAGGAGAAGGGATGGAGCACCTTTCCTACAAAGACAGGCTGAGAGAGTTGAGGGTTTTTATACTGGAGAAGAGAAGGCTCCAGAGAGACTTTATTGTGGCCTTTTACTACATAGAGGGGATTCATCAAAAAGAGGGCAAGTGACTTTTAGATGGGCAGATATTGATACGACGAGGGAACGGTTTTAAGCTGAAAGAGGAGATACTTAGATTCAATGTTAGGAAGAAATTCTTTAATATGAGGGTGGTGAGGCACCTTTAGAATTGCTTGTTTGACTAATAATCCTGAGGACAATGCTTTTGATGTATCTTTTAAAAAAATTGTCTTTGCTTTGGAGCTCTGCATGTGAGCATCAGTATTTAGTTAGTTGTCTTCTCTGGCTCATTTTTAGATCACTTTATAAGATGAAAAAAAAAATATTACTTTTTACCATGTAAGGATTGGGGCACATTCATTGTAATTGCTAATACACTCTTGTACCCTGTGACTGTTAATAAAATTTGGCTTAATATTTACAGGAAGACCTTTACTGAATTAAGCCTTTGGACTGAATCCTTATCTTAGAAACTATCTTTCCAATAAAATCCACACAACTGTCTATTTTTTCCCCCTAAACAGTTTCAAATTTATCCTGAAGCGATTTCAGAGGTTTCACTTTGTCTTGTTTGGAAACTAAAATATTTAGAAAAGATCATTCGATTCTGTTATGGATATTTCATCTACGTGAGATACTGAGGTTCATTCAGCAGCTAAAGAGCATGGGCATAAGTTCTTCTAGCTTTCTTTCTACTTTAATTTCTCTGAAATTGTTGTCTGATTAGCTGTTAAAAGTAAAGACGTACTAAATATTAAATGTTGATAGCCAAACTTTTGCTACTTGAGCAGTGTGAACTTAGTGTACTCTGCCTCAGGGTGATTACTCTAGGTACAGATTGAATTAAGTCAGAAATAAGCACACTTAGTTATGTATGAGTATTTTGTTTGTGGGTTGTGTGACTGTGTTCAGTTTTTTTTTAATTTAATATATATATATATATACATGCACACACATATATATATATATATATATATATATATATATATATACACATTAAAGGACTTTTCCATAGAATGGTCATTTACCTTTTACTAACTAATCCTATGCATCCAAAGTATTTCTTTGATCATGACCTTTAAAATAATTTTTTTCAATTTGCTGTTTAGCAGCTGACTTTAACATATTTCAAATACAGCTATTTAATATAGCCCATTACAATTTTCCAACCTCATCATAATCTATTTTTCTAACAGGGTCACCTTTAATATATGATGAGATGAATGTATCTTATTAACATCTATTCTTTTTATAAGGATGTCTGATTGAAGGCTGCATTTTTTTTATCCATAAGATTTTAAAAAAGAATCACACACAACTTTGAAAAATTCAAAAATGGGTTATTCTTAGATAAAAGTATATTCTCTTCTGTCAGTCGTCTTCTGTCTTGAATAATATTTTGTAATCTTCTACTGACAACTGACTCTAAAAGATGTCTAATCTGTCCTTAGACATGGCATATAGCTGCAGTTTGGTATAATATCTGTTTCTGCTGCAAAAGGCATTTATAATACTTTCTACATAATTTAAATGTACTGTGTGGTTTCCTCATTTTGGGGGAGAAAAAAGGAAGGCAATTCAGAGATCCACTGCTGGGGGCTGTCTGTTAATCTTCTTCCATTGTTTTATTTACATAGATTTATGAAATCCCAACAGAATTATATTTGTTTGTGTGTAGTGCTGCTACTTTGATATGAAGAGGAAGTAGTGGCTCTGCCCCTCATGCACAAATTCGTCAAAATGTTTATTCAATTTCAGGCTCATTTGTTTAATCTTCTAGACAACAATAGGAATACAGAAAGCTGATCAACAGGACTTTTGTTTGGACCAAACTCTTAAAGTATAGATTTTATTTTTTTTTTTCTATCTGGAAGAAGGTTTATTTCTGGTCTGCTCTGACAGAAGGGTGATAGGTTTCTATCTCTTAGTCTAATTAATACCTTTAATCTTTTTTAATGGTTAAACAGTCTCCCTTTAGTTTCAAGGCAGAGGAGAGATAAAGGCACATAAGGCTGAAGGTTAATCCCTGTATTTTATTTCTTAATTTCTACTATAGGGATTCCCTTTCCATCATTTCTGTTTACTTTTAAGCACTCTTCAGTTGCTGCAAGAAAGAGACAACAAAAAGTTTGATTAGGGCTATCACTCAAGATTAGGCAGACATTAAACTTTCTGGAATTTAAAAAGAAATAATTGTTAGCTGAAGAAATAGGCTAATCTGGTTCTACATCCACTATTTAATTGTAATGTCTGAGAAGGAAACAAAAAATAATACTTTCATGTGGACTATTTTGTTCAGCTACTGCTCTCTGCCTTGCATTTTTCCAGAATAAAACTGTATAGGAAACGTAAGAGCACAAATAATTATGGGTAAAAAGTATTAGGTGGCTGGTTTAGGAAAATTCTGTATGGATTTTCATTGGTTTCTACCAGTCTCAGGTCACTTCTTCATGGGAAAAAATCTAATGCCTATGTTATGTTAACTTAAGTATGAAATTAAAAGGCACAGAACTTTAATGGCATTTTATTTAATGTGCTCTCACCTTATAGGTATGAGGTGAGATTTTCATTTGAGTAAGTTCTGAGGTGGTTTAAAGGACATTCTGAGAAACAAAAAAAAATCTCATGTAGGTAGAATTGGGGTAATTAGTGGTGTGGGTCAGGTTTTTGTCTTTTTATTTCTGGGAAAAAAAAAAAAAAAAGCCAAGCTTTTTTCTCTTGATAGCCTGCACAATGTAGGAAATGGATGCAATGCAAACAGCAATGTTATTTAAAGGTTGTAAGTACTGTTTCAGAAACTTTGATGATAAAAATTACCTTTTCTTTACTTTTCCATTTAGATTTTTAAAGTGTTTAAGTGAACAGTAGATGTGGGAGTATTCTGCAAATAAGATTAGAAGCTCTGATGTAACCCTTCCAAAGAGATTATAAGATTTAGGATTTGGGCTCAGACATGTACATGTCCTCAAAAGAGACTTTGAAAAAAATTGGATTTGTTGTTTCTATTTTCCTTTGTATACAAAGAAATACTGTCTTCTTCATTAAGTGATGCTTGCCTTCTAGAGAATCTTGAATAAATGCCTTTCTATTTGTCATTGAACTGATAATGTCTGTACTCTGGAGAGGAATTCTTTAAGTAAAAACACAAATCCAAAGACCACTAGCTCGAAATATAAAAGTTAAACAAGAACAAATAGTGCCTGTAGTTTGTTTTTGTGTGTGTGTTTTGTTTGTTTGGTTTTACTTTGGAAAGGTACAACAATTTTATTAAGAGTCATGCTTCTTTCTATACAACATACCTATTTGGTGCCAGCTGACAATAAGAACCGTCAATAAGTGCCAGTATTGCCACAATCCCTGCAATATGAGTTTTCTGCAATACAGGTGCAGCCCAGCTCAGCCACAGCCCTGCCTGTGGCGCCCAGGTACTTCCCATATGCCCAACAGCCACAGGCTGGCAGCAGGAGAGCTTCCTCTGGTTCACCTCCCCCCTCTTCTCCCGCCAGGAAAGAGCCCTTTCCGTGGTGCAGTGATCTGGTGAACATGATGCTGTTCCCGTCTAGGTGGCAACCCTGCAGAATTGTCAGCAGATTAAAGGAGATGTCTGGGAAAAGGGGAATTTTCCATTCTCCTGGTGAATTGCTGCATATTGCATAGATGAAGTCAAACATATATAATATTGCTGTTGTTGGTACATAGGCAAAGCAACATTTGAAAAGAAAGGTGGTGTCCTTCGGTTGACATTTTGGAAAAAATATGCGTGTTTTGAGGTACATATGTTACGTTTATAAAATACCTCTGATTTGTTTATATTATGGAGATTAACAAACTAAATACAGGATTTAAAGGTCAGGATTTTAGCTAAGTGTCCCATAATGTCTGAGGTACTTTTACAAGAGGTTTATAAAGTTGCTATACTTTGGACCCTTCAGCTGCTTGAAATTTAAGTGCATGCATAATTGTTTTCCTGAAAAGGATGCAAATTGCTCAAATCTGGCACAAATAAATCCTCAATTGTCAATTATTCTTGTTCATATGATTTACCATGAATTAAAAAATAGAAAGAATTATAAGTAGTGGGGCCAAAAATTTTGGACTTCTTTTTTTTGTTGTTGTTGTTGTTGATAAGATTATCTGCTAGATGAAGGAAAATAGTAGACTGACTGAAAATGTTCAGGTTTTTTCCTCTGTTTCATACTATTGATTTTTGGCTGTGCTCTAAATTATCTAATCTGAATAGCAATTAAGCCAATGGATAGGATTTTAAAACAGAAATAGTACAATGGGTTTTCATTCTCCTTCTCTCCAATTTTTTGTAGAAGAAAGCATTTTCCAGAAAAGAGCAATGTGTCCAAACAGCCCAAAGGTCTTCAGTGTTAATGGACACCATGCAGTTCTGGCTTACCTCAGATTTGTTGACTAAGGAATTCCTGAATTCCTAATTTAAAACAAATTAGTAGTAGTAGCTGTACTAATGTCACAGACACTAAGAGCTCTGGTGCTACTGAGTCTGAGAGGAACCTGGTCTTAAAGGGACTTTGGGGGCCAGGTTTTCCCAACAGACACCTCCTTGGGCCATGGAAATCAGGAGGATGAAGTTTGTATTTGTGTTAGGTCTCAGGTAGCTTTCTTGATACTGCTAGTTGAACTGTGAACCTTTTCAAGGTCTGAAATGCTATTAAAATGAAATGGGTTTGGGGATTTTTCTAATGTGCTCTTCTTTGTAAAATTCCATAACACAGTTTGTGAGGAAAAGGTCAAAAAAGCCTGATTCAAGAATCTTGTTAATTTGTAAAACATTATTGTGTTTGCCCCTGTGCTTGATCCAATTCCATTTGCTGTCATGTCTCATACCTCATCAGTATATTCTCTATAGTGGGGAATGTTCAAATAAGGCACCTATTACAAGAAACACCCAATTTATTATTGGGGTAGCTAAGTACTAGAATAACACAAATAATTAGTACTAAGTGTCCTTTAAGGAGGGATTTGAAAGGGAAGAACATATTGCCGTTATAGACTAGTTCATTAGCTATGAATATATACTTAAAAGTCCATTTTAATTTAATGCTTCATAAATAGGAGTGTCTTGTCATAGAGAAAAGAGGCAATGACTCTTTTCTTCTTCTGGCCTCACCTCCTTATCAGGAAGATATTGGCAAATGCAGAGAGCAGAAGTAGAGTCATGCTATGTTTTCTAACCCAACCACTTCCTCAGAATTGCCTTTCCATATATGTTTCCTAAGAACTCTTTTTTCATATTTCAAATACTTACTTGCTCTTTGCCTTTCTAGACAGAAACACGCTTAGGAACCCTTGATTTCTGCAACTGATCCTTTGAATGAAAGATTTCTCATTTTTACCTCCACAATCTTAATAGAAATAAATTAAAAATTGAAAAGGCAATGGGAGAACAGTCTCTGTTATGGTGATAGGCTAGAAAACTTAAAAAGGTATAATTTAACTGAAAGATGATATTGGTCTACAGTATTCAGAGGGTCAGCCCTTCACAAGAAATTATTTAGTGCATTAGAATTAAGTGTAATGGCCTAAAATATAGTCTGAATATATGTAAAGCTTCCTTACTGGTAAATCTATTAGTCTTTGGAATAGTCGCAGGAGAAGTTATAGAAGCCAATGACTTGATAATTAAATTTTACACTGAAAAATTTGTTACAGGAAATGGTTCTTCCTTGGTTTGGAAATAAAACTAGGTTACTTAATAAGACTTCTAAATCTGTAGAATATCCATTCATAAGATAATTTTCTTTAACAATAAAGGAAATATCTTTTCTCTATGAAGCTTTAGAACAATCGCTGGCTCTATTTTGGTGATACCCCTGAGATCAAAGGCATCTCATGTGTTGCCACAACATTAACATTAGTATTTGTTAGTCTTTGTACGTTAGCTGTCATTTGTACAAAAAGACTGAAAAAATATCACCTACCATCACTTTGTTAGGGCAGCGAATTCACAAGCAATTCTGATCTTAATTTTTTAGCTAAAATTCAAATGTGTTAATTAGATATGAGGAAAAAGAAAGGACAACTGTAGACAGTTTTTGATTGAAAAAAACATGAAGCACCTCGATGAGAGAAAGGCAGTTAGAGCAAAATTTCCATTCATAAACATGCATCCACTATTTTGCTATCTTCTTTATCTACAGGGTATTTTAAAAATGAATTAGATACTGAAGCAATTAAGCCATAATGCAGTATTTTCTGAACTACTCATCGAGTAATCCCAGTCTTAAACAGATAATTGTCAATAACACAATAAACATTTATAGCCTGGGTATGCCCCTTATGAGAAGTGTTTTCCTGTTGCTATGTTGGCTTTCCAGGGAAAGTGCACTTTGCCCAGATCCTATTGTATAAATTGTCCTTTAGTACAGATGTTTTATGTATAAAAATAAACACCCAAATTTTATCCAGAAGGCCCTGTTGATTTTACAGAAGTACCATTTATATATTTTACTCATATAAACTAATTTCTGTTTTCCTCACAGGTCAGATTCTACTTGAAAGCTAGGAACATTGTCATCTTGCTTCATTTTTTAAAAGTATTTATCCTGAAAAATAACATTCTGTAAGATACCTCTGAGTGACACTGTTGTGCTCCCTCTGAGTCAAATTCTCTCAGATAAATCTAGTTGTCAGTTTTGTTATTGTGAAAGACTCAAGTTTTTGACTGCATCTACTTGTTTGCTGTAGAATGTGAACAACAATGCACAGGCATGAAGTTTTATTAAAGGAAAAATTTAAAGTAGACACAGTTTGATAAATGTGGATATCTACATGCTTTTTTTAGGAATATAACCTCAGGGATCTTCTGGCTTTTCTTTCACTTTATAGCACCAATAATATTTTAGAAAATAAAAGACCCTTTCTTGAAGTCACCAGGCCACATCACTGTTTCTCACCATTGTTTCATCTCATATTCCTTTCTGAAGAGAACTTCTTTCACTGTAGTATCCATTGGTGTATAGTAAAGAAGGTCACAAGGCCAGCTGTAGTTGTGAATCATAACAGAATCAGAAGCTGCTATGTTTGCTCAATACCAGAAGTTTTATCATCCACTTTTCTTCCACCTCCCATCCAAAACATTTCTGCAATATACATGCTATTCAAAATGTCTTACACTAAGAGGGATGTGTTCTTGAAAAGCTAGTGCCTTATGTCTTCAGAGTGTCTGCATAATCTCTTAAAATGACAAAATTGTTTTTATCCAGCGTTCTGAACACAAAAGAATCCCCCAGTATATAAATTCTGAATGAAAGTAGATTTCTTACAGCTATGAATTTGTTAACAATGTTAAATAGAATTTCTGTGTCTAAAATCTTTCTTACTTTGTCCTACATATTGTATGCAGAAGAATGCCACTGCCGCAAAGGCCAAAGTGCTGGAGGTTTGACTTTTTATGAAGGTCAGGAAATGCTTTGTTCTAGTTCACAGAAACTGTCTGTATGAACATTTGAGAACCAAAAAAAACGTGCCAGGAAAATAGGCAGAATTGTCTCCTTTTACATTATCAGCCCACTCGTTGCATGGTGTAGATGACATGGACAGAGAGGTTCAACCCAGGATAGAGGTGTGATATTTTTAAGTGGCTGCCAGAACACTTCTGTGAGGGAAATGACATAATCTGTATGAGAGACACTAAAGCATGGCCCTGTGCAGTAAAACACACACTGAAAGATAAAAAAATGACCATTATCACTGTCTAAGTATAATTCACACAACAAAGCTTATGCAAAGGCATTTGTGTGTCAGTGATGAGACTACCTTTGCAAAGTCTATATGTTTACTAAATTATTTCTTTTGCTACTTCTTTGTTAAACCATAATGTTGAACTGAATTATATTTGCTATAAAACTTGTTCAGTAATTTATTTTCAAATATAAAAAATACATCTCTGTTTCATACTTTAAATGGATTAAGCCTGTTACTACAACTATAGTTGGTTAGGAATGTCTAAAAGTCCTAATTTAAAATGGAACTAAATGTCCTGCAACTTCAGAAGTTTTTGTACCTTTAAAAAAATTAAAGTGTTTATTTAAAATTGATAAGCTCCTTCACCTAGAGCTTTTGTGCATATACAAAACTGGAGACAGATGAAGGCTCTGGCTTTATTTACATGTCACCTTAGTAGAAAGACAAACTCTATATCACCCTCAATCCAGTCACAAAGTGTTCTCATTAGCTTTACCAGGGAGACAGTCCTCTTCTCATGTTGGAGGGAAATCACATCAGAAGGAACTGGCCTCTCTCTCATACTGGAGAGGATCAGAGGCGGAGGCTTTCCCTAACAGCTGACAGCTCTACAGCTGTGGCTGTGCCTGTCAAACATCTGTCTGGAACAGCCTCTTATGGCTGGGGGAACTTGTCAGCTTCATAAGGTGATGGGTCTCCTGAGATGCCCCAAAATGAAAGAACACACTGTGATATGTTCTCTCTCTCAGCACCACATATGCAGCCCCAGCAGCACATGAGCAGATTCCTGATGCTCTGGCTACAGGAGCTCATCGTTGTAGAAACACACTACAGGTAAGGACTTGGCCTTTTCCCTCGTATATTCTCAGTGAAGTAGCCATGATGAATAAGAGTCTCTATGATTTCTTTGTTAAAAACTCAATGAGTAAGGTGGTGAATACTTGAGTTTCATGTGTAGGGTAGAAACTGCAAGCTTAAATGATGGTGGAGGGGACTGGGGCAGGACAAATTTCAGCTACCTCTGCTGAGGCCACATGTGCATGCAGCAGAAACACATTTCTGTGTCCTCTTCTTGGGTCAAGACAGAAGGTGACCTCTGTGTTTTTAAGCCACTCGCTTGTGAAAAATAGAAATTAAAAAATAACCTCAAAACACAACACACCAATAACAATGTACTTCCATGAAAACTGCAAGATTTTCAGGTTGTGCTGTATTTTCTGATTGACTGAGAATCATTGGAGATGTTGCTTTTTTATCCACAATACATCTGAACAGGTTATCGATATGTTTCCACTTTTAGCTAATAATTTCGTGTTCTAAAACAAGCCATTTTTTAAAAGTTGAGCTTTCTTCAGGAATGACTTTGCAAAAATAAGCACTTCAAGAGCTCACAATATCCCACTTTCCCCAGGACTATTGATTAAAGCTTCTTTCCCTGTGAGAAAGTATTTCTCTTTGAAAAACTTCAACCTTGTTTTTAATTCCCAGCATTGTTATTGAATTGCCATATGGCCTTGGGCAAGTTCCTGAACATTTTCTGTATCTTGGTTTATCTATTTAACAGAATGCTTACACAGCACAGTGCACACATTCTAACACTTCAGGAAACAGGCAACCCAGCCAGTACCATACCTCTGTTCAAGTAAGTACTTTTAGGGAGCAGGAGAACTGCTGATTATCATCCTTTTGCTTGAAGAGAGAATGGGATGTGCTTTCTATTTCTCCTCAGTAAGTACAGTGCACTCTTCAGGACTGTATTTTGGCAAAAAAAAAAAAAAAAAGGCAGAGAAACAGAGAAAAACTGAGAAATGGGCTCCCTCTAATTAGATACTTAATTTCCTAACACCTTAAGTGGATGTTGCCTCTTCTTGGCACAGGAGTCCCACCTTTGGGCAGATGACCACCTCCTGGAGCTGTCATCTAATGGCTATGACTACATTCAGAAAACATTGAGTATAGATCAGGGGATTCTTGGTGAACTGAGAAAGGAGGTTGGAATAGGAGACCTCAAAACTAGGCAGGAAGGCAAGAAATAGTTTTCAGAAAATGCAGCTTTGGAGGGAATTCTGATCAGAGAGAGAAAGAGAGAGAGGAAGCAATGTCTCCTACTCCTTGAGGCAGCAGCAACAGGAAGCAGAAGGAGGAAAGTGGTAACTTTGGAAAAAATTCCTGTATTGGACCCAACACTACCCTGAATTAGAGGGTGCTTGTAGCAGCTGGCTATTTGTGACAGCATTGGCTACCTGACTGTCAGCTGTGCTGTGGTCCAAGTCTTCATCAACTCACAGAGCAGTGCGTAATCAGTTTTGACTTGCAAGAAGTAAAAGAAGAAATCTCAATGAGATCTGCAGATCAAACAAGACACATAATTAACTTCCACCTCGCTCTTTCACACTGAACATCCCTACCATCCCTTCTCTTCCTCTTAGGCCAAATTGTAATATTTGCCACTGTCCAAAGTAAGTCTTGAGGTGGTACAGTGCAGTATTTAGATCGTACTTGGGAAAATATCTGACCATATGTTATTTCTGCACTCTCTTTCTAGTGTTCTTTGGATGGATGGTACAGGGAAAATAACATTATTTTGGTTAAGTCCCAGATGAATAAACATTAGACAGTATTTTTGTCAGTCTTCCTAAAGTCTATAAGGGAATACACAGCATTGTACATTTTTTACTATTCCTTCTCTGTTTATAGGATAGGTTGTCACATTATTCTCTTTTAAATGGCCTGGAGTACCAGTTCCTAATATTAAAATGAGCTCCTGTAGGTGATGGTGACTCATATGCATATCAAGAAACAAGTGCTAAGTGGGACAGGCCCACAGTGAGCGCTGCTGCCTCACTAGGAGGGCTGGGAAGGGGAGACTCAGAGGAAGAGCTTTGGGGTGATTTCTAACACAGAAGAATGTGTAACCAAAGTTCATCTTTTATTTCAAAATATAAATTCAATATGAAGACAGATTAGCATCTGCTGTACTGTCTGGCTCTACGTGTTGAGGAGCCTTTGATGAAAACAACATGAGCTCTTTGTTGAAACTATAAACAAAAATCTGCCAACTTCTTTTAGACAGGAATGCTATACTGATTATGAATTAATTAAAAAAATTTTACTCTGATGTGCTATGGGAAAATGAGTTCCTTTTGTGGCCACAGACTAGTTTCCTTGTTTTAAATAATTAAGTATATATCTTGCTTAGTTAAAAATTTTTAATATTATTTAAAGACAAAGTTATTCAAGGCTGAAAAGAAAATTATTCCTTTCATTTTCAATAAATCTGGAATTTGGAATTGCGTTAGTGAGAAATGAGTTTGAAAAATAGAACCCACTTTGATGTAAGAATACAGGTGTGGATAAAACCTCTGGATGGTTATCATGCACTTTTGCTTCCTTTCTCTTGGTAACCCTATGATAAGAATAAAGCCAGTTTTAAAAATACAAGTGTGACACACTGCTTTGATATACAAAGTAACCGTGTCTAATGATAGGAAGTAATGACTTTATTTTTAAACTGTAACTTGACATATTTCTCTTTATATACTATTCATTTTAGCACTAGCAGTTTCCAGAATGTATAAAACATTTAGTATGACAATACCCACAAGATACTTATACGTAAAAGATTTAGATCCAGTAATCCAAGTGCACATAAAGCTGTTATTCAGAGTTGCAGCTTTCTAATTTATATACATACATGCACACCTATATGTACAAACAGGCAACTGTTTTTTATATGGAGAGATAGCTCCTTAATGGGCAAACCAGTAAAATATTCCATATTATTGTTGCAAAATAAGGAATTTAAGAAGGAAATTAATTAACTGTTCTAAGGAATAAAAGTTCTCTACTACTAAAAGCCATATTTTTGTTAGACCTAAACTGAGTCTGCTGAAATGAAGTAGCTGGTCTTTGAGAAATTAATCTAAGCAGTGGGATAAAAATTTCAGGTATATACGCCTTTCTTTATTTCTCCAGCCTTTACAGTATCACCAAAGATGAAGATGAATAAAACAGGAAAACCTCACAAAGATTGCCCATAAAAAAAACTTGCAAGAGTATAGCTGTCTCAATCTTGCCTTAGGAAGTCTTTGCCAATTATTTTAGACGCATTTTGCCAGGGGGACTACTGCCATAGATCTTCTAACAGGAACCACGCCTTTGGAGATACAGGTTTATATTCAGAATGTCAAGAACCTTCAAAATGTGTCAAATTGCCTGCGTGGTCCAACCTCCACGATACATTTTTTGTTGAACTTTGTGGCTCCAGGCCCTCTGCCCCAGCAGCCCAGGAGAAGGCAGCTTCACCTGCTAGCTTGTGGGGAGAAGAGACAAGGGACAACATGTGTCTGCAGCCCCATGTCTTCTTGCTATTTTAGGTTAGGAAAGAGTTTGTGAAACCGTGGGTAGAGACACTGCTGTACTCTATGAAAGCTCCTCACGCTCACTGCTGCTGTATTTAAACTGCAAGACTTCAGAGTACTTTCCAGGTTGTGAGTCCAAATACGTGTTAGAGCAAGATCCAGGAATGAACAAGTCCTCTTGCTGTCTTTCCTTAGGTCCTGGTTTCCGTGGGAAGAAACACAGACACAAGGACCAGAAAGAAGCCACGTCATATTTCTGAGTATGGTACTCAACACAAATTGGGACCAGCCAATGTATCATACCTGGGAGCTGTGGAGAGAAATATGCCTACCTTAGGAAGATGTATCCAAAACTAAAGTTGGAATATCTGTGAGCATCAATCTGTTATTATGAGCCAGGGCTTATGCAACAGTTTCTAGCTTTCTTATCCTGATAATTGATCTGCATTATCAATGTTTGCTTAAAACTTTGGTTTAATACTGTTTCATTTGTATTATTTGAAAGGGCAAAAGAAGGTTATAGAAAGGAAAAGCAATTTTTAAAAATGCAATTAAAGGGAAGAGTGGGTGAGCGATATGAAAGTTGAGAACCATTGTCATGATTTATGCCCAGCTACAACTCAGCCCCATGCAGTCACCTGCTCACGAAAGTGAGGAAACTTGTCAGACAATTTAAACAGGTTAAGCAAAAGTTGCACACTCAAGGGATTCATTCACCACATCCCATGTGCAGGCAGGTGTTCAGCCATACTCAGAAAAACAGGGCTTCATCACATGTAATGGTGGCTTGGAAAGACAAATCACTCTGAACATCCCCTCCCTTTCTTCTTCTTCTTCGCCCAACTCTATATGTTGAGCATGGTGCCACAAGGTATAAGATATCCCTTTGGTCAGTTGGGGTCAACTCTCCCAGATGTGTCCCCTTGAAACTCCTTGTGCACCCCAAGCCCGCTCACCAGCAGTATAGGATCAGTAGCACAAATGGCCTTGAAGCTATGTAAGCACAGCTCAACAGTAACTAAAGTAATCCCTGAGTTCTCAACACTGTTTTCAACATAAGCATAAAACACAGCCCCATACTGGCTGCTATGAAGAAAATTAACTCTACCCCAGCCAAAACCAGTATAGTCAAGTTGAGTATTTTCCTCTATCTAAGGTAGAATTGGTTGGTATTTTAACTATTTCAGTAAGGAAAGGTAGAAGAGAGGTAGAAGAGAACAAGATCACAACTTTCCTAAGTGCTACAAGCTAGTCCAAATCAACTAATCGTGCAATGGTCCTCAGGGATAATCTAGAGTTCGGTAATTTAGCAGACTAATGAAAAATGTGTGTGTGCGTGCGTGTGTGTGTGTGCATGTGCACTTGTGTGTAGAAATTCTTCTAAGGTCATTAAAAGACAATGTGGATTGTCTTCTGCCATATTTCTCACCAAGCTACTTGGTCGGTGTTTTCCAATACAGGCAACAAAAGATACTTTGCACTACACCAAGAACAGACTCTTATCCTTACAGGGATGATGCTCATCAGTAGCCATGTTTGTATTTAAGTTACAAGGAATTAAATATTAACCTGGCTTGTTTAAGACATAGAACAACCCACACCCTTACAATTTCATCTTACTCCTTAATGTGTTGAAATGTACAGTTCCATACAGTAGCCTTAACAACTGTATTAACAGTGTTAAAATATCAGAAATAAATACAGAAATCCATTCCATTTCTTATGAGAGGGAAGGTAGTAAAGGTATGTGTCGCACAGCATGACAAGACTTATTTCAGAGTTGGGTCATTTTATTAATTTTGTATTCATCTCATGCAAAGGGTATTTAAATATAATGCATGAGATGATAATTTTTTTTTTTCTCAAGTCAGAGGAAGAATCAGAGTAAAAGAAACTCAGACTCTTCTTCCTATAACTAGTGCAAGGCAAGTAGTACTATCTCTGAAAAGGGTGTTTTTTAAGATGCCTAAGCCCATCATTTAGTGCACAATCACAAAACTGCTGCTCAAAACCCATAATTTTTTTTGCTAGTAAGTCTGAGCCAAGCAACCTCCATACTGACCAGAGAATAAACCGCTAAGAATACTTGGTCCTAAGATCTGAGCCAGTTTCCTGGGTTACTTTAGTCTTATTGTGCTGGGTTATGATTGAGAGGTGTGAGGAAAAAATGGAGTCTGCATCCCAGGTGCAGAAAGCCAGAAATTGTGCAGTTGTGTCCATGTACCACACCCCAAAAGACCATCACTGGGAAGGTACTTCAAGAACATAACAGATCCATGTGCAAGACTTTGCTCTCAAAGAAGTTTAGGAGCGATCCCAAGCTCACGTTTTTTTTTTCTGTTGAAATTTGCTCTAGCTTGCTGGGTCTTGATGTTCCACTGAAAGCCCTTTTCTCTCTAGCTTTTCAGCAAAGGAAAAACTGGGATAAAATACTTTCAGAAGAGCATGCACTGCTACAGACTGTGCACCTGGTGAAGGAATGACCCGTCTGAGTAGCGGTAGGTGCCCAAACTTCCCTCTGTCAATGTCTCCTAGTTCGCGCCACCCCAAGTGAATTCTTATTACACTGGTTTTCCCAAGCAGAGATTGCCCTCTGTTCTAAATGGGAATGGAAGCTTCTTCTTTGAGGCTGAAGAGTCAGGGAATCTCTGAATGTTTTTTTTTCCCTGAAGATTTTAGCGTCTCAGGATGTGGGACCTTAAATCACCCAGACAGTTTTAAGAACATTACCTAGTATTACTACAAGCAGCTTTGATTTGCAAACACAGCTGAAGTAGTGACTGTATGCATTTGAATTGTGTGTGATTGAATTCAACAGGACTGTTGACATGCATCGGGCTAATGTGTGTATTCTGACAGACCCAAACCTAAGCAAAGATATTCTACCAAGATTTTCTCCATAAAAAAACCTTCTGTACTAAGAACAGCATTCAGACATTTCCATTTTGCTTTTGTAGAAGTCCATCGTTGCTTCCTCTGTTATTGTCAATGGCTCACATGTTTTTTGGTATTTTATTTTTCCCTTTATATTTATAATTCATTATGAGGTAATAAGATTTAAAAAAATAACTAGAATTAAATTCAAGTGTTGCTCTGGGCTGTTGCAATGGTTGTTGAATCAGCAAAAGGATCAGTTCCCCAGTGCCATTCTAGAATTCATGTTAGGAGAGCGTCTGTAGCTATGTAAAGGTGTTTTTCTGGAACTATATGAAATATGAAAACACATAAAGAAATATATAGAAATTAGAAAAACATCTGATATAAGGAGTAGTTTGTAGATCCTTGTCTTGCCATACTGTACCATTTTGCTGAGATTTTTATGATTTTGTGGTAGGAACAAGAAGAAATAGCTATTTTTCATATCAGAGTATTTTTTTCTTATATACACGGAATACAAACTGTACAGTAGTTTGCACTACTGAAATCCTTCAGTAATCTTTGTTCCTCTTGGTAATTAGAAAGAGATATCATACCTTGTTCTGTTTAAAACTATTTGTCCTGAAGAATGACCAGATGGTTGCTCTGTCTTATACTGCTGCATTATTTCATTTTATACTTTAGGAATGGGCACACAGAGTGGTACAGTCCAAAGATAGAAATGGCCTCTGGTGACACTACAGATATAAAACTGAATATCCTCAGCTTGCAGAGTAGAGTGTTTTTGATGTAATATAATATTTCTGAGTGGGTTTATTGAAATCATAAATAAAGGAAAGGTGATCTAGAAGAGAAAGGTCTAGAGGGTCTCCCAGTTGCACTCTGTCTATTAGACAGATCACAGCTGCAACTATTAAGAAAAAAGAAGGGTAGTTGTAGTTGTGACTCCCTTCTGAGGGGAACTGAGGGCCCTGTATGCTGACTGGACCCAAACCACAGGGAAGTCTACTGCCTTTCTGGGGCCCAGATGAAGGATATTAGCAGCTGATTCAGCCCTCTGATTATTACCCATTGTTGGTAGTCCAGGTTGGCAGTGATGAGACTGATGAAAGAGGTACCAGGGTAATTTTAAAGGACTTTAAAGCTTTGAGTTGGTTAGTTGATGGACAGGACCACAGGTGGTGTTTGCCTCAGTTCCTGCAGTAACAAGGACAAATAAGGAGTAAGAATACCCTTTTTATCAATAGGTGGCTAAAGGATTGGTACCACCAGCGGAATTTTGTTTTTTTTCATCATGGGGCAATTTTTGTGGTACCACGCCTGCCAGAGTCAGATGGGCTTCATCTATCTAGCAAGGGCAAAAGAACCCTAACATATAAGTTGGTAGGGCTGATCAAGAGGGCTTTAAACTAGGTTTGAAAGGGGAAGAGGTTGAAACCAGTCTCTCCAGAGATGAGCCTAAGGGTGGAAACCCAGGGCTAGGAGTGATATTAGCAATCTGGCTGAAGTGCATGTACACCAATGCACGCAGTGTGAGTAACAAACAAGAGGAGCTGGAAACCATCATGCAGCAGGAAAGCTATGCCATAGTTGCCATCAAGGAAACACAGGGGGAAGACTCACATGACTGGAATGCTGCAATAAATGGCTACAAGCTTTTCAGAAAGGATAGGCAAGGTAGGAGAGGTGGAGGGGTGGCTCTATGTGTTAGAGAGTCTCTTGACTCTGTAAAACTTGAGGTCAGTGATGACAAGGTTGAGTGCTTATGAGTCAGAATCAGGGGGAAGGCCAACAAGGCCAAAATCCTGTTGGGAGTCTGTCATAGAACACCCAACCAGGATGATGAATTATTCTACAAGCAGCTGGCAGAGGTTTAAAAATCGCCAGCCCTTGTTCTTGTGTGTGACTTTAACCTGCTGGATGTCTGCTGCAAACTCAACACAGCAAAGAGGAGGCAGTCTAGGAGATTCCTAGAGTGTATAGAGGATACTTTCCTGTTGCAGCTGATAAATGAACTTACCAGGGCTGAAGCCCATTAGATGTGCTGTTTACAAACAGAAGGGCTGGAGGGAGATGTGGTGGTTGGAGGCTGTCTGGGGTACAGTGACCACAAAACGATAGAGTTTTCAAAACTCAGTGAAGTAAGGAAGGGTGTCAACAAAACCTCTACCCCGGACTTCTGGAGGGCAGACTTTGGCCTATTCAGGAGGCTGGTTCAAAGAGTACCTTGAGAAACAACCCTTAAAAACAAAGGATCCAGGAAGGGTGGACATACTTCAAGAAAGAAATCTTGAAGGTGCAGGAGCAGGTTGTTCCAGGGTGCTGAAAGGCAAGCCACTGGGGAAGATAACTGGCCAGGCTCAACAGGGAGATTTTGCATGAAATTAGGGATAAAAAGAGAGTTTATCACCTTCGTAAAAAGGGGCAGGCAACTCATTATGTGTTTAGGAATGTAGTTAGGTCATGCAGAAAGAAAATTAGAGAGGCAAAAGCACAATTTGATCCTTATCTGGCCACTTCTGTTAAGGATAACAAAGAGTGTTTTTATAAATACATCAATAGCAAAAGGAAGGGCAAGGAAAACCTCTGTTCTTTATTGGACATGGGGGGAAACATAGTCACCAGAGATGAGGAAAAGGCTAAGATACTTAACAACTTCTTTACTTCAGTTTTCAACAGTAAGACAGGCTGTCCTCAGGACAACTGGCCTCCTGGGATGGTAAGCAGGGACAGGAAGCTGAATATGCCCCCTGTAATCCAGGAGGAAGAAGTAAGTGATCTGCTGAGCCACTTGGATCCTCACAAGTCTATGGGACCAGATGGTATCTGTCCTAGGGTGATGAGGGAGTTGGCAGAAGAGCTCGCCAAGCCCACTCCATCATTCATCAACAGTCCTGGATCACCAGATGATTGGAAGTTGGCTAATGTGATGCCCATCCACAAGAAGGGTCAGAAGGAAGACCCAGGAAACTACAGGCCTGTCATCCTGACCTCAGTGCCCAGCAAGGTTAAGGAGTAGGTCATTCTAACTGCAATCACACATCACCTACAGGATGGACAAGGGATCAGACCCAACCAGCACAGGTTTAGGAAGGGCAGGTCCTGTCTGACCAACCTGATCTCCTTTTATGACCAAGTGACCCACCTGGTGGATAAGGGGAAGGCTATGGATGGGATCTGTCTGGACTTCAGCAAAGCCTTTGACACTGTCTCCAACAGCATTCTCCTGAAAAAGCTGGCAGCCCACGGCTTGGACAGGGGCACTCTGTACTGAGTTAAGAACTGCCTGGAGGGCTGGGCCCAGAGAGTGCTGGTGAATGGGGCTGCATCCAGTTGGTGGCCAGTCACCAGTGGTGTCCCCCAGGATCAGTGCTGGGCCTAGTCCTGTTTAACATCTTTATTGATGATCTGGATGAGGGGATTGAGTCATCAGCAATTTGCAGATGACACCAAGTTGGGGGGGGAGTGGTAATCTGCTGGAAGGCAGGAGGGCTCTTCAGAGGGACCTGGACAGGCTAGATAAATGGGTTTAATCCAGTGGTATGATGTTTAACAAGAACAAGTGCTGGGTCCTGCACTTTGGCCACAACAACCCCCTGCAGTGCTACAGGCTAGGGACAGAGTAGCTGGAGAACAGCCAGACAGAAAGGGACCTGAGGGTTCAAATCATCAGGAAGCTGAACATGAGCCAGCAGTGTGCCCAGGTGGCCAAGAAAGCCAATGGCATCCTGTCCTGTATCAGGAACAGTGTGGCCAGCAGGACCAGGGAAGTGATTCTTCCCCTGTACTTGGCACTCAAGGCCACATCTTGAGTATTGTGTCCAGTTCTGGGCTCCTTAGTTTAGGAGGGATATTGAGATGCTGGAGCAGTCCAAAAAAGGGCAATGAGGCTGATGAAGGGACTCAAACACAGGCTATATGAGGAGTGGCTAAGGGAGCTGGGGTTGTTTAGCCTGGAAAAGATGAGGCTCAGGGGAGACCTCATCAATCTCTACAATTACCTTGAAAGGCGGTTGTAGTGAGGTGGAGGTCAGTCTCTTTTCCCAGACAACCAGCAGTAGGAAAAGAGGGCACAGCCTTAAGCTGTGATAGTGGAGGTTTAGGTTAGACATTTAGGAAGAAATGTTTTGCAGAGAGAGTAATCAGACATTGGAATAGGCTGCCCAGGGTTGTGGTGGATTCACCATCCCTGGAGGTATATAAGAAGAGACTGGATGTGGCACTTGGTGCCATAGTCTAGTTGAAAAGGTGATGTTGGGTCATAGGTTGGACTTGATGATCTTAGAGATCTTTTCCAACCTAGTAGATTCTATGATTCTGTGATTCTGTGATTCTTTGAATTCCTTCAGGATGGTGTATTGGGTCTGGCTAGCTGGAGCTCATTTCCCCACAGTAGCCCTCAAAATGCTGTGCTTTGAATTGGTAGCTAGAAGGGTATTGATAACACACCAGTGTTTTGGCTATGGCTGGGCACAGCATCAGTATTGTAACATCCTTTCCTCAATCGAGGGCAAGATCCTGTGAGGGGACCCAAGTAGGCCAACTGACCCAAAATGACCAAAGGGATATTCCATACTGTGTGATGTCAGCTCAAGTATAAAAGCTGAGGCAAGGAGCAGGATGGGGGGCATTCATTGTCTCCAATGGCTGCCTGCTGAGAAACCGCCACACGTGCTGAAGCCCTGCTTCTTGGGAGTTGCTGACCATCACTGCTCATGGGAAGTAGAGAATAAATGCGGGCTGGTAGACAGGGACAGGGAGATGAATATGCCCCCTGTAATCCAGGAGGAAGAAGTAAGTGATCTGCTGAGCCACTTGGATCCTCACAAGTCTATGGGACCAGATGGTATCTGTCCTAGGGTGATGAGGGAGTTGGTGGAAGAGCTTGCCAAGCCCACTCCATCATTTATTAACAGTCCTGTATCACCAGGGAGGTTCCAGATGATTGGAAGTTGGCTAATGTGATGCCCATCCACAAGAAGGGTCAGAAGGAAGACCCAGGAAACTACAGGCGTCTATCTTTTGATTCTCTTTGCTTTGGGTTTGCTTTCACTTTAAATAAGCTGCCTTATCCCCAACCCTTGAGTTATTTTTCCACCTTACTCTCTCCTCTGTCCAGCTGAGAAGGGAAGTGATAGAGCAGGTGGGTGGGTACTTGGCATCCAGCCAAGGTCAATCCACTACAGATGGATAGGGTGAAGATGTTTAATTTTATGAAATTAGATAGGAAGCCAGGGTTTGTGTCTGTTTATTTCAAGTGACATAGTTACATAGTACATAAAATTCTAGATGGAGAACTTTTGCATACCAGATAGTTTGATCCGTTTTGATCCATAGATGTAATGAGGTACAATTATCAAAAGCGGGATTTAAAATACCAAAGTAAAACTTGGTTGGACACTCACAAGTGGATGTTGTGTTTTATTCTGTCTTGGTTCTTCAAATATCCTACATAAAAATCTGAAAGAGCACAGGCTGCCAACTAACTTATCTTTCATCAAGAGAAAGGTTGTAAAGAAAGCAAGTTACTAAAATAAATATCTTACTGTTTTTCCCCATTGTCTCTTTTTCATGCCAAAGTTAAGGTTTAACCTTTTGGGCAGATGGAGTACAGGTGATGCTCTGAGGTGACTAGAGATGTCTGCATTACAATATCAGCCCTAACAGTTTAGTCCTGGCTTCCTCTCTTGATGGCTGATGAAGCATATGACTGAGGGGACCAAATCTTATGGAACTGGATAGGTGTAGGTTTTGGCATAGAAGACAGTATGCAAATATGAAATAGTCATCTACATTTTTTCCCATGGTGAAGTTCATTTTGGAGTTGAGAAAATGATGTCTGTAGAGAAGCAGACACTTGTGGCTGATGCAGGGTGGTATCTTGATCACAGACATAGAACTCCTGCCTTAGCAGCAGAAAAAGCCAACCTGAGAAAACACCATGCTGAAACCTGGCAATAGCGCTGAGGCAGCTGACAGAGAAATCTGATTAATAAGACATTGTGCAGCCTAATACGTTAGCAGACCATGAGGTACCTAAACACTCTGACAAAGAAAGCTGCCCAGGTACTTCAGCTAAATAGATAGACACAATCCAATAGTTTGAGGGGTTGAGTGAAAATTATTTTGCAGTCTATGCTATTCAAGAATGTAGGGAGTTTTTTTTGCAAATCAAGTCTAGCTCAATTTAATGAACTAGTATTAACAAGCTTCCCTTTCTGCATCTTTCAGTGTCTCTCAGCTGCGTAGTATTCATTAAAAATATATATGCAAATTTTAGCAACATAAACAGAATTTAAAATAAGGGATAACACAAAAAACCCTCAAGAAAGCTGTCTGGTTTTCCTTCAGGATGAGTTTGCTATATCTTATCCTCTCAGATAAGACTTTGTCCTTTAAAATATTGCCACTGCATCAATTATCAGGAAAAGGCCACAACCTCACCACTCCAGCAAGGGCAATGGGAAGAACTTTCCCAGCGTTATCCCATAAAACAGACCTTGTGAGTGGATCAAATCATGTGTCCACAGGGGTCAGGAGGCACTTTGCCTGAAGGGCAAGGCTGCCCTCTGAGAAACCAAATCTCTTCTAATACATCAAGAACTCTTCATGGTAAAATAGAAGAGCAGATGCCATCCCCTTTCACGGCTTCTCCAGACAAAGTATAAACCTCAGCTCACTCAGCAGTAAATTCCTTTACACATTTACGTGAGCTAAAATTGCTTCATCTATTGACCTTTGCTCAATGTGCAGCACTTCATCCAACCACAGTTGCACATATCAGATGGGCAGCACTGGTGGAGTGCCTGGGCTGTATGCTTGAGTTCAGTCTTTTTTTTTTTTTTTTTTTTTTTCTGTATAATGCTCTGCTTCCTCTTTCTTCCCTATTAACTTAGTCAGTTGAGTATCATCCATTGTCTCTTCCACAGTGTCCGAGAGCTGTTACGGTAATGGATGCCCTTTCTGTTAAAAGAATGATAGTTCCATTGCATTTGTGTTCTTCTTTTGCTGGATTTATGATTTAAGAGTTTATGTACCCATCCCCACAACAGTTAGTTATCTGTCCTAATCACAAACTCTTGCTGTCCTTGGATAGCAATAATAACAACTGAGGGAAACATACCTTTGATATACCAAGCTCTAAGGAAGCAAGATTTGTGAACGATTTAACAGAAAAAACAAAGCCTGTGGGAGATGACACACTTACAGCTGTGGAGGCAGTAGTTCTCTGATGGCATGACAGAAAACCAGGACCAACAACCTCAAGGTACAATGACTCCGTTGGCGAGCTGCCATAAATGAACTTGCAGTCATGACTGAGGACCAAAGAGCCTACAGTCTTCGTATATTTTAGGCCCTAGTCCAAATAGCTCTGACCTCTTCTTGGACAGAGGGGAGCCAGCAATTGAGACCAAAAGCAGAATGAATGCTTAGAAGTGCAAAATGGAATTTGCCTTAGCAACCGGAGGCAAGGGAGAATAGAGAAGGGAAAAGAAGCTGGATGTACCAAGTTTACAGACAACTGAAGCAGTGCGCTGGCCTTGCTTTTTCTCAGTTAAAAATATTGGCTGTTTTAAATATTTTACTTTGTGATTTATTTGGAAAAAAATTAATTCATCAGTGCTTTTCATTAGATGGTAGATTGTACGTTGTTTTATTTTACCAATTGAGAACTGGAGCAAAGTAGAAACTTGAGTTTAAAACCCATTCTTGTTGTTTAGGTGTATAATTCTTTCTCCTATTTTGCATGCCTGGAACTAATGTGGCATTAAGTATATTCTAATTTTAAAGAATTTAATACATGCATAATCTGCTTTACAAGCAGAGATTAGATTTTTTCATATTAAAATAAATTGGGACAACTGAGAAGCATAACTTAGGGCATATTCATTTGAACAAAATAGACAAAGTCTTTCATTTTTAAAATGTTCTTTTTAAAGCATTGATGTACTGTACTATAAAGAGTATTGTATGAATCTTTCATAGTGAAGGACTCTTACGTTCTGTGATTTAAAAAGAAAAATTATGGCAATACAACTGAACCTATGGGTAAGCATACATTTATGGTACATATTGATGGCTTCAATAATTTAAAAAGCAGAAAGAGGTGTTTATATGCAGTTCAGAACACCTAACTTACAGCAGAATTATTTGCTAGAAGCAAGAACAAACACTCAGCTTTGGGAGATTTTCAGAAATATTTGGCAACTTAAAATGCCTTGATTTTGTATTTGGGATTGCAGCTGGATCTGACTCCCAGTAAGGGGTAGAGTACTTACCTCTGGAATTAGGTTCCCTTAGAAAATTATACCAAGTTCAAAATACAAAAAGTGGTGGGTGGAGAGAGTAATGGTGCATCACAAGGTATTTTTAAAAGTGCTCCAAAGCCTCCACTGTCCCCAGCACATCCTTTTGTTCTCTCTCTCAGGAATAGAAGTCAGTATTAAAGTTTATGGGTAGAAAATGATTTTTCAAACAACCGAATTGACCTGTTCTTTTGTTGCAGGGTAGATTCCAGACTCTGGAGATGTATGACATTTTGAGATTTAAATAGGAGAGTAGTGTCAGGCAGCTGGCATACACTTCCTTCTAAACCTCGCAAAATTCCTGTCAAAATAAAACCCAGTTTCCTTTCTAAGAGTAATTTTAAACTACTTGTTTTTCCGTGATCCAGAGAGTCTCAGGTTAGTACTAAAGGACTTTCAGTCAGCTTGGGAGCCTTTTACACTGTGTACCATGGTATTTGCACCATATCTCTTTTATCAAATTAACGCTTAAAAAGCTGTCATAACAATTTCACATACTTTTCACCTAAGCGACCTTCTGTAGAGTAGATCTTGGCTAAAGAATAATATTACAGGCCTAATCTTGTTTACACTGATGTCCTTTACAGACTTGCAAGTAAATATCCTTGTTTCTGTCTCTCACAAGTCATAAATAAGAACCTGACCCGACTGTCCCTCACACACACACATAAGCAAGCACACAAGCACCTTAAGACACATCTACACACAGACTGCAAGTGTTTATGCCTCAGCAAAGTCACAGCCTTTCTTCCCTGTGAAAAGGTTATGAAGTTCATACAGGATTTGTTATCGAAGCAGCCTTGACTGTGTTTCCTTTCCTGCTGTTTGATTGCTTTGGAATAACACCTGGTTTTGATCTAATCTGGGAGAATTTGGGATGCAAAGCAGATTTCATACCATATCTTCTCATGAACCCTGACTCTACTCCTCTTTTATTCCACCATTTCACAAAAAAAAAGCTTTTCCTTTTTGTTGCTCTATTAAAAAATTCATTATCAGGCAGAGTGTGAGAGCTGGCTCTCTCCAGTTTGGGCACAGCAGGATCTGCGGTGTGATGGCAAGAGATGGTATCAGGGTGAAAGCCATGGAGGCAGGTCCCAAGCCATGTGCTCAGCATTGCAGGGTCTCTGGCAGCCCTCGTCCTGCCCATGGCCCCCCAAACTGACACCCACAAGGCAACAGAAAGCACCCACCACATGCTGTCACTGAACTCAGAAGGCAGCAGGGGGTTCATTGCCAAGAAGCATCTCTATCAGGGCTCCACAAGACTTCTTCAGGTGGTTTTCAGTCCCACATGTTGCAGTGTGGTGGATGATGCCAGATCATTGCAGGCCAATACGATATAAAATATTTTCAAAATGACAGGGCATTGCTTCTTTGACAATGACAAACAAGGGAAGTTAGCAGTGTTGAGCAGTCTCCAGACCATTACACTCCAGAGCTTGCTATTCCCACACTCCAGGAGGCAACAGAAGTGAAATGAAAGCCAAAAGTAGGCAGAGATGGTCCTTTAGTACGAGAGCCAGGATAAATACTTTCTACAGAACTCTTTTGTATTTGAGGGGTACTTAAAATCTCATAGTACATTTATTTTGCCAAATAGTCAAGGAATCACAGTCACTTTTCCCTCCAACAGGACTAGTATTTCAGTGGGAAAGTATCAGTTTCCAAATATGAGTAGCTTTCTTCTGTTCATCAGCTGGTATCAAAACATCTCCCATATGATTTTCATATAAAAAGTGCCACATGCCGTGTATCAAAAGTCGCAATTTGAATGCATTAAAAATAATATCATGGGTGAAGTGAGGACATGCTTTTTTTTTTTTGGTCTTTCATGTACAGAACATAAGCTTCAAAAAGAGGTCAGTAACACAGGTTGCCCTCCAGATCTCATCTTCCAAACACATACAGTAGGTGCTTGTCTATAGCACAGAAAAAGGATGCCTGTGTTGCCCATGGGTGATTTTCCATTGGTCCAGAGAGCACCAATAATGGTGCTTACTACTCCTGGCAGTGTAGTTTTTGGAACATGGTTACCTCCTGGCTACATCCACTGGGCTCCAGGGTCAATATGTTTAGGAATGTGTTTATGAAGAGACATTTTCCCAAACAGAGGTGGGCATAAACTATGCATAAAGGAAAACAGGTGCTTAAATAAGTTTTGCTGATCATAACCTTTCTAATATAGATACTTTTTCCTAATTATACTTTTAATTATACTTAAGCAGAGAAGCACTTTCTAACACAAAAAAGGCTGATTGGATACAGAAGCTCAGGGTGCTGTATCACTTTGATAAGACTGTTCTGTATAAATCAGGTGAGAAAGTGGACTAGTTGCCTTACAGAAAACTAATCTTGCTGGTATCTCAAACACACTCTTCATTCCTCCATGAAGCAGTTATCTTTAAAACAAGTTAGCCAATGTTTATACATAAGTATAGTATCCATATTCCCCTTCAATTATATAAGTCATCTCCACATGTTAAACTGAAGATGCAGATACTCAGGTCTGTTTTGTAATTCAGATCATTTGTATGTATTGGGTAATTTGATTTATAACCATATTTGCACTTTGAAATAAAAAAGGGACTCAGAAAGGAGACACTAATACTTATTTAAATATATTGCTTTATTGTTTATGCTGAAACCACTTGACCTGTGCAATACCAGGTTCTTTACCTATATAAATAAATTTAAGGCTTAATCCTTCATAAAAAATACTGAAAATAGTTAGGAGGTGCTAAAGTTACCAAATTAGTATTACTGGGGTAAAAAGAATAACGTACTTCAGCAACCACAACAAAAATAAACTACCTGCTCTAATTTAAAGTATTCTTAGGAGAGGAGACATTTTTATTAAGGAAAAAAAAAATCAGGGGAAAAAGCTATTAAAAATAAACCAATACATTACTTTGAACTATATTTATAAAATATTTAGCTGTCTGCTAGAATGGAAAAAAAATAACATTTTTATTAGACGTACTTATAAATCATTGTCAAAACATTTACTGGAGCTTGAGGTAAACCATTTATAGCAACACTGAACAAACAATTGTTGCTATAATAATTTTTTTCATTATTAGTAAAATGGCTGTTTGCTCCAAAATTGAATTTAAATCAGAAATGTATGTATTTCCTAGACATATATATGCAATTATTGTTCCAAATCCAGAAAATATTCCTGTATTTTTTTTTTATTTATTTTTAAAATAGACTTTTTTTCTATCTAGAATTACTGATTTTGGGATGCTGCTTTGAAAAAAGCAGCAACATGTTAAGACTACATTGTGATTGTATGTTGACAGTCTGTCATTAAATTCTGTATTCTTTTAAGTAGAATATCAGATTATTATTGTAGCTGATTAGAGCTTAAAGTAACTTTTAGAATAAAATTTAGCCATCATGGGATTTAAGGTGCTGCACAAGAAGTAAAATTGCTGGAGTTTGAGTTCATATAGGTACTTTTGAAAAAAGCTTTAAAACACTGTAACCATTTTTGTGAATCCATGCATGTGTGCTTTCTGATCATGCACAGATTTTTTCATAATGAAACATGGTCATTTCCTTTTAAATACTAAATTGTTATCCCTTCACTGGAACTACTTCTTCAAAACTTAACTTTTAATTTAAATACAAAATTATTCTTAAAAGAAAGCAATATGTTCACACCTAGTATAGATAATGGATTTTCCCAAACTGAGTCCCTTAAAAAATATATTTCTATAATGTTGATACAGGACTATAAATCCAAATATATATAATGGAAATTATACACATAATTAATACCAGAGGCAAAGTGTGTTTTTGAAATTCTTTGTGCATATGAGGTACTTGAATATAGGATATTACAATGTCTGAGCAATTTATGCAAGTTTTTCATACTACTACAGTGGTTTGATTGTAAATCTGGGAGGCTTAACCTCTACAGTGGATTGTGCAGAAAATAAATAAAACACAAAATACGTAAGAACTGTTTATCAGCAGAAGTCCTTTCATTCGCAAAAACCCTCCAGATCTTTTCCTTCAGTAATCTTTGTTTTACATCCCTCTTCGTGAAATATTCCATATAACAAAACCCATTGTTTGCAACCAGCAGAGATAAAAAAATTTTATATGTGATATTTTAGCTTCCAAAAAAATATTTATGAAACATCACAAAGACCAAGTGTTTGTTTTTGAATAAGCATAACCAATTTTGACCTGGTTATTTTTAAACTAAGTATAGATTGTCTCTTTTATATTAACTTCCTAATAATTGCTAGCCTGCATATTTGCTGCACGCTCTTAGCACTTGCTTTACAAATAGTTTAAATTCTAACTATGTAATGAGAAAATGGTATTTTGAATATTAGGGAATGCTTAGAGAAAAAAATCCTTCCTTAGTTATAGCATTTATAAAGCTATGCATAATTATTTTGAAAATAGTGATTAATAAGTGTCCATTTTTGAGTCATCATTGGTAATAGATGTTATCTTGCTCAGGCACCCTGCCATTCTGTTTAATACAAGTGTATCCTAGTGTAAAAGGAGCTTGTCATACTTATCTCTAATGGTGAATGATTTCTTTCCCTCTTCCTGAAGACACTTTGCACCCAATATTCTCAAATCCTATCATGCTACAGGCTGACAAATAAGCTAACAACAATGCAGGTGGCAGGCTACATTTATGTGTAGGTGTATGTTCTTTAGAAGATATGAAGAAGAGAACTGGGTCTTTTTTTTTTGCTTGTAAATTGGACAAAATATACATATGAAGAAATGTGCTTATAGAAACAGATGCAAAATGTTTACATTTTAATAAAAAAATCGTGATCTGAGAGAACAATATGCTTCAAAGAATCATTGCTTTTTCAGAAAGAGAGAAAAATTAAGCATTTTTTATTGTTGTTACTGCTGGAATTCTTCAGAATGCAAAAGCAGAAAGTATTTATCTTTTTACCAGTGTTGCAATGAATGCCTGCAAGTTCTGCTGCGTTTCACATATTTCTGTACTTTCTGTGTTTAATTCTATTCTCAAGCGATTGTACTGCATGAAACAGGCAAAAATTTGTCCTGATTCATGGCTTAGGAGGAACAGCTGATTAATCCCATGTCAACAGTCTTGACCCTATGCAGAAAATAGAAACACTGAAGGTCTGTTTAGCAATATATCAAGGGTACAGTTGCTTATATTCTCTGCCTTATAAAATTATAAATCACATGCAAATGCAGAGTAAGTTAGGACAGTGTTGTTCAGTCATTATCACATTTATCCCTTTTATCTTACTCAGTAAATGTGTTTTTTTTCTTTCAAACATTTTTGTGTAAAACTGCCACCATGTTACCATCATGTTTTTTCTGTATATTATCAGGATATAAAAAGGACTGTATGTATTTATTAATTGGTTTAGGCTCATCCTTTCATGAACATTGAGACCTGTACCACATAGCAATCCCATAAAGCAAAAACACCTTGATTCTTTCCGTAAAATACTTAAATGTCACTGCTCAGTGGTGTAAGTGCTGACTCATGTGAGTAGGCTTTACTCATCTGAGAAGACCTATTAGCTTCAGTCAGACCATTTATCCTAATGAGAGCTTGCAAAACTGGGTCCTTCCAGCAAGGAAACATTATTTTTGTTTTTTCTTCAGGGTGTAATCTTTACAGGCTATCCTTTTGGTTGTTTAACATTCGAAAGGTTTCCAATCATCCCACAAATGTGTATATCAAAAAAAAAAAAAAAAAATCTTCCACTAAAGCTTCTTCTTAGGTATGATCATACAATATCAGGTTTATATTAGTCCATCTAAAATTGCCGGGTAAACTGGATGAACTAGAACATGCATAAAAAATTTTTAAAATGTGGTGGAGGCAAGACAGAACAGGAGATATGCATTTCCACTTTTAGTATTGAAGCACAGTTTGGGAAAGCACGGTTTGGGAAATTTTAAGGTCTTCTTTTCTGTATGGCAGCTTCGGAAAAGAATGCGCCCTTTATTATTGTAAAGCATATACTGCTAGATTTAAAAAAAAAAAAAAAGATGTACATAACATAACCAAATAAAGCCAAAATCTGTGGAAATCTTCTCATGTAAACTGCATAATAGCACTTCAAATGGCCCCTTTCTGTCATCCACTGTAACCATCACATTCCCATTTCTGCTGCAGTCAGGTGAACTGTCAAAGAGCTATTACGGTTGGCTGCATAGAATTCCGAGGAAAGACAAATCTGTGCAATTTTCTCCTTGGACAATAAATGGTTCTTTTGGTGCATTTAGGTTTTCCTAAACAATTTTGGTAAATAGAAAAAAGAGTTTTCTATTTTTTTTTCCTTATTTTGAATGTATACGATAATGCAAAGGGGTTTATTTGGGCTGAAACCTTTACTATGAATATGTAGCCCTTTGATGGATGCACATTAGCATTCCAGTATGTGGGTAAGATTTGTATATTTTTTTCCTTTCCTGATACATAATATAGCTTTGAATAGATGCTTAAAATGGTATGATGACATGTTATATTTTAGTGTGGGTTTTTTGACTATTAGAATGGATGCACACCAAATGAAACAACAAAATCTATACACAAATGCAAAAATCAAGCAATCTATTATTAAAAACTAATAGCAACCCTAAAATATTAAATGCATTTAGTCTTTCATGTCTCTTTAAAATACTGCATGCTCAGAAGTGAATACATTATTTTGATATGTAATATCACATCTTCTGATAAGCCTTATCTTACAAATAAAAAAGATGTATAAATGATGTGCGTCTGAACAATTTTTCTTTAGAGGCAAATATTTTGTCAATTCTGGTGAGGTATGTTGCATAAGCAAAATGAGAGTTTGATTATGTCTTTCATATAGTTAATAAACACGTGGTTGTCAGAAACCACAACGAGGTTTCTTGCTGGTTGTTTTCATCTTCTATAAAAAATTAAGGTGTTTCAGAACTGACCTTTGCTCTGTTGAGTCATCTCCTTTTCAATTCCTTTCAGTTTAATTTGCTTTACTGATCAGAAGCATAAGCCAGAATTTTCATATACTCACAGAGAGGGCAAAAGACACTCACTCCTTTTATTTTTTTAAGTTGGATTTTTTTTTTTTTGTTTCTTTTATAAGTGATTTTGCTAAAATTTGAGACTGTTCAAATTAAAAAAAGCAGTCATGGATTTTAATTATAACTTTCACTTCACCACTGATTTTTCTTAGCTATTGCCTGCTTTTCTTACTCTCTAAGTAGTAATGGTTAAATAGGATGTTCGTTATATTTAATTCAGAGCTATATTAAGAGTAGAAATTCAGCAGCATTTACTGGTTTTACTCTTTAAGAAAACAAGGTTTTAATTTGGTACCTTTTCTGGAAATACTTTATTTACTGTATTCTACATATGTATAACTGCACCTCCTATACTATGTTAAGGGTGTAGTCCCACAAACAAGTTTATCATACGCAGGGAATGGTCCCTGCCCTGAAGTGTTTACATTTATAATAGAAACTTCCATTTTGAAGCACTGTCACAGCATTCCTGATAAATAAACCAACATGATGCAGATTAGTCAAAGAGAACCCAGCCCTTAGTCAGAGATCCTGCCTCTGCTGTTTTCAATAGCCAATGTTACAAGGGAATTATTTTTCTGTGTTTTAATCTGATGATTTTTCCTGGTTTTATTTTCCCCATGGAGGATCCTGCAAGGATACTTGATTATTTTTTTTTTTTTTTCACACAGATAGTTCAGTCTGGAAAATGCTGTTTGCAAACTTACATGTTTCTGTGTTTTGTTTATAAGCAGAGTATCATTCTCATTTCTGCATATCTGCTAGACTGGACAAATCAAGGTGACAATCCATGGTTAACTCTGTCAGGCCCTTTGTCCTGCTGCTTCTGTGGATTGAAGTACAATGGAAACAAAGTGGAATATATAACCGTCCAGCTGCCTTGTTGTGACAGCGTGGCCCCGTATTACAGTGCCTCAGCCCCTGTTTGCCTATCGATAGCCAGCCCATGAGATGACAATGCAAATCATGTGAATGCTCTCCTGCAAAATAAAAAAATCGTGTCAAAAGGGGGGATAAAATAGATCAGACTTGCCTTGAAAAATAGAAACTCGTAAAAGGCTCTGGTTTTGGTACAGTTGCTCCATTCAGATGTAGGGCCTGTCTTTTTAACCATGGCGTGCTTCTAAGGGATGCAGGTAGGCTTGTGCATTTAAATCTATCATATGGTGTCTGCTTACAGAGCTCTGCATTGATGTTACTTTTAAGGCAGTTTATATTTCATTTAAGCATGCAATTCATCATCTTTACAGTGCTGATGTGACTGGCATCAGCAGTGTTATTTAATTAAATTTGAAATTATTGTACAGTAAATACAGGCTTCCAACTAGCCAGTCCAAATTAAATGCTGAGGTCTATTTCTTACCCATGGTGTTTCCAATTTAAATGTTCATCCAAAAGGTTACACTTCACGGGTTGAAATCATTTTTATGTTCTAACTGTTGCTAAACCTAAAGATCAACTGTATGTGAGTCCTGTGCATCTATTAGCTGTAGGAATGTGTACACATTATCTATATTTATCAAATTCCATTTCTTATTAGTGATCTTATGACTGATGCTCCTTAAGCACCATTTTTCTCCCAATGCTTTGTCTCTTCTGTCACATCAGCCCAGAACTGCTTTTGTGAAAAAAAAAAAAGTCTTTCCAAAAAAAAAAAAAAAAAAAAAAAAGAAAATAAGGAAAAAAAAAAGTCTTTCCTCCATTTTGTTTCAGTGTGGTAATGAAGCAATTAGCCCACAAAATGGAGGTACTCCGCTTCTCATCCTGCATCTTACTTAGAGTGGGCTTTACCTGCGTACAAGCAGCAGGCACAGCACTTTGCTGCTGAGCCTGGGAAATTGGCCCCTGAAGAGCATTCACACGATGGCCCATAAGTGGCCACTGCTTAGGGGGACTCTGGGAGGAGGGAGACCTTCCCAGTGGGATCACTGGAGAATTACGTACAGCACGTGCGCTACCTGCAAATTCTGCACCGGCTACATGAGAAAACATGTGGCTGCTCTCCTTCTCCAGCAGTACTCACTCCCTAATTTTGTAATGACCTGAAAACATACATTGAGTCAAACTTTAAACGGTGGGAACATCGTTGCTTTTCACTTTATATTGTCTTTCAAAAAAGAAAGAAAAGAAAAAGAAGAAGCCAAACCAAACCAACAACACCATTTGTTTTATGTTACAGCTTTCCACAGGCAATTCACAACATGTCTAGCAGGGAATCAGACCAGAAATACTGTCTCACTCCTATCATATATATAATACAGCTTTTGAATACTGGAAAATCTGTCATCCGTTAAGTGCAGCTCAGGTCTTCTGTGTGAAAAGCACAAGCCTTTTTTTTTTTTTTTTTTTAATGCAGTGCTGCCGTGTCTGCACTTTTTTGAAATTGCATATTTATCAGGTTATGAATTATTTATGAGTGGGGAAGGGAGGGGGAGGGCTGGAAGGGGAAGGAAGAGCAAGAAAACATATGCTTGGGCAGAGGGAGGAATACCTTAAATGAATCCACTACCAAGTCTTTTGAAGGATTACTTGTAATTACTTTTTTTTTTCTTTTTTTTTTTTTTTCTCTTATGCTTTTCTTGGTCATCTGCTATCCCTATTGTGTTGTCTGTTAGGTTTATTTGGCTTTTAGGGTGCACAAAGGGATTGAGGGTAGTGCTTGCTATGAGTTGGAAGATTTTGCTGCGGAAATGAATTGAGCATTTCTTTGACTTCTAAAGTACGGAATGTTTAATAAATATTAATCCTTCAACTTTCAGACTGAATTATTGTCAAAAAGAATCTGACAGATTGAGGATTAATGACATGTTTCATAAATTAGAAATGAACTATCAACAGAATGTCCAAAGTAGGGAACAAGAACAGACCTGATTTGTACCTTAGACCAGTTAAACATGCCATGTATGTCAAACCTGAGCTCAGACTTATGCACAAAACAAAAACATTCCTCCCTCCCTCCTGCAAACATATCTGCTTCTCATGCACCAGGAACTGACATCTAGATCCTTTCTTCTTTAGGACCTGCAGGTACCAAAATGGCAAGGTTGTCTCAGACACCAAATAATTTGATTAGAGTCAGATCTGCATCCTTTTTTTTATAGTTTTGTTAGAGGAAAACTGGGGGAGGTGCAGTAATTTCTGTTCAAACATCTCAATGTTGTATTTTCCCACTATGAAAAATGCAACATCACAGAGAGCTGAAGACCTGGCATTATAATGGAAAATTGTAAAAATGGTAGCTGCCTCTTCAAAAACACACAGAATTTCCAATATAAATTATGTATTAAAGGAAATATGTTTGCATAAAACAAGTAGCGGCAATTTAATATAAGGTGACAGGATTTTTAGGAGAGGCTAATGTGTGTCAAAAAATATCGTGTACAGTCTTTAATCAAACTCATGATCCTCAGTTGAATTATTGCTTGTAAAGCTGATTTTACTGTATTTTCTAATTCACTAAAAGCAAATCTCTCTCTCTTTCTCCCCCTCTTTTTTTCTCTTGTGATTATTAGGGGAAAATTAATTTGTGTAAGACCATATCTTTTTGGGGTGACTGAATCAAACAAGCAGTCATTTGGGGTACCATTTTTTCTCTCAGTACACAATATGAAACTGGGCTACCAGAGTGTATAAAAATGTTTAGCTTAATCACTCCCTAATGACAGCGACTTATGTCCTTAGTGCAGTCGATTTGTTTCCTGGGTTTTAAAAGTAGATTATTTCCATGGTGCAGGCTTAGTGTAAGCTGTTGAGAAACCACAAGCACTGCACTTCAGCCTGAGTTTGGGACGTTCGCCAAGGGTAATCTGATTAAAAGGGCATTTTTTACAACATTGTGGTGCTTTGAAAATTCTGTGCAGCCAGATAGAGTAGGGCCAAAAAAAAATTGCTTTTTCAAAGCTAACAGTTTTGCCTGAGCAGAATTAAAAGCGTGATAAGCAGCATCACTGGAATGATTCTCTTCGACAGTCTTGCAACTGGATAAACAAAGCATCCTTAGTAACACATCTGTTACAGACCCACAAGCAAATTCATGATCTATTTAATGCAAGGTTTTTGCTTGTTTGTTCTGCCTTTAATCATGTTTGCCTGCTGCATAGGTGTGAGGTTCTGAGGCCTTGCTTTATCTATAAGAATGAAAATGTTTCCCTTTTTCTACAGTAGCTTTTCTCTTCCATGACGTGACATTTATAAATGTTCTGCTGTGAAAACGGTTATTTGTGACGGGATCTAAGAACCAATGTTGGGTACCATATTCCTGAGAAGTCTAGCAGCTGTATGTTGTTAAAAGATAATTATCCTATCTTGAATCTTGGATTTCTTATAAAAGATAGAATGTAATACTAATTAAATATGTCATGTTTGCACACATCAGAACATACTCAAAAGAACTGTTCTTGTATCATTTGCCTTGTTGAACTACTTTCATATTCTTCTGCAGCACCTAAATAAGGAAGAAAAAATAACAGAATTCTCTCCCCTTCTTCACAGCCCTGTATTTCTCTGAATGGCAAGTTCATGCTGGTCTCCACACATGCTGATAGTACAGGACTGCTTACAGCAAGACATTTGTATACACAATATACTTCAAAGTCACTGGGTTCAGTGAGACTATACAACAGATCAGACTGGCACTAGGTTGGAGTGTGACAGGCAAAATGAAATTTTTTTTCTACAAAACAGGCTATTTTAGTTTGCTTAATAAATATTGAATGACAAGACATTGTTTTTTATCTTCTACTGCATCACATGGCTCTCTGGAAGGGGAAAAATGTATAATGAATTAAACTGAATTAAATTTTCCAACTCTCTTTTCTTAATTGTAATGGCTGACTCATAAACAAAGCAAAAGTGCAATGCATCATATAATACATTTTTTCCTTAAAGAGGTCTCAGTGATAAAATTACCATTATGTTTTCTTCAAAATGGAGATTTATATTTTGTTTATCTTTTTCCGCATAGGTCAAACATCTGTATCTTCCTCTGTGCACGTGGCAAAGCGTGTTTTCCCTGTCTCCAAGAGTGCCTTGTCATTTTTCTATGTATCAGCATTTTAAAACTGACAACCTTATGATTACATGAGGCTTTTAGATAGATCACTCACAGTTTTAATGTGTGGTATGGGCAGAATGGCATTTACTCTAACTTTGTTTTGCTTGTCAAGATATACATCCCATGTTTACTCATCTGTATGTTCATACCTACATGTATGAATACATGTAATGGTACAAAAGCCATTGCTTTCAACAATGATTTTAATGATATTCAGTGTTTCTTGCTGCATCCCTCTCAAATGTATGTGTGTCTACATTTGTGAGATAAAAACATATGTAAATTGATTTTAAATCTGGTGGATGCAGAGCCACAGAGCAATTCAGCAGCAGCATTTCCAGCGTGAGGCTGAATGTCCCAGAGCCCTGATGGGCTGAGAATAGCTTTGTCAGGGCAGCTCGGCTCAGGAGCCTTTGATGCTGTGCTAAGTTCAGTTTAGAGTATTTACTGATACATGTCTTCAGCAACTGTCAAAACTGCTTGGAGCTATGAGATTCAGGCTTTTTCAATCCCAGTGACCAGCCAGTCTCCTGAGGCATGAAAAACTGCTTCAGGGTAGCTGTAGCGCACAAATTCACTTTGTGTGACCATAAAAAAGGGGGGGTGGGGAGTGGGGGAAAAAATTTTACTGGGAGAAAGACTGAATGAAGGTGTCTTTGTGTCACACTTTATTTGCTGTGTTGTTACCACTGTTCCTCAGATATGGAAATAGAGCACAGGCAGAATTAATTGAGAAACACTTGTTTACTATAACTGTTTACTCTGGATGGGTCAGCACAGCCTGTCTTTCAGGCATACTGAATATTGCCAAGCATTTTTTTATTTAATCTTCAAATTCACACATACCTTTATTGAAAATTTTCCTTTTAAGACTGATTTTTGTGCCCCTTAAAATGAGATATTCATGCCCAAAAGATGACCCGCTGTTCTCAGGGAGAGAAAGGCAAACCATTAGAAAAGAAGAGGATTTCTTGATAAGCAAGGACACCTGTGATTCTATGTTGCTTTCGAGAGCACAAAGACCTATAGATCTGCTCTTTATTCCAGAGTAAAATGTCTGTGATCCATAAGAAGCTCCAATCCTTCCTTTTTCTCATCCCAAAGAGAAAAAGGGAAAGAAAGGAAATTATGCGCCATCAGATCAGCTGCTCTCTGTTTCTTCTTTAAAAAGCTGAGGATGTTGCTATTTAACATAAAACCTTGTGACCTTACTACAGCGGCTCCTTTGAAACACCAAGCTATTTAACGATGCAAATTGCAAACAGAGGGAAAACATCAGAAGAACCTGTCTGGAAATTAGTGTGTTTGACTGAAAATTAGCTAGCTTAATCGAACTTGCAGGAAGTGGATTTTCTATTCAGAAACCTGGCTTAGAGATTTTGTCCACTGGGGCTATTCTCAAAGATACAGGACCTTTGGGAGTGCAAAATTAAAGCTCTGTGTAACACCCACAGTACTGAGCTTGTGTCTGATTTGCTTGTATTTTAGACTGAAATCCTTCAACACAAGAGTCATATGTGATGCAATAACAAGCCTTAGATCAGACAGACCAAGCAACTGCTGCGGTTTCAGGTACCCAATTTGTTAAACCAAGAAAATGATGATGTTCATTCAGCAAGGGCAGTATGTATGCAGGGACGATGCTTATCCATTCATCCAAGCATGGAGGGGACCCTCCACAAACAGACTTCTTTCTTTTGGCGAGGAAGAAAGACCTTAGCTGCCCATGTCATACTGCTCTATAGCACTGGGATTTGCATTGAGAGGAGCTCTATGGGCAGGGTGATTAAGATGAAAGAGTGGGAAAGCCAAGCAGCTGCTGGTGGAAGCAGAGTGCCTCTGTCAGCATGTGCCCATCCTCGCAATTCTGCAAAAGCATCCTGGCCAGTGGGTTCTCACTGTTTCCAAGACCTCACTGCCAGATCTGTTCAGGGACAGAGTGGATATAGTTAGTTACCTTTTGCAAGAAAGAGGAAACTGAAGCATCTCTTACAGGTCTTTCTGGCAAATGCCTATTTTTCTGAATGCATGTGTAGCTTTCATTTTTCACCAGCATGGACTCTGTTAGGAAATTAAAGGCAGAATAAAGTAGATAAGCCATGTCCCAAGTTTGGTTCAGTTGAAAAGCACTGACTGTGCCATGTGGCAAAAAAAGACTGTTTTAAATATGTACTTCAGTAAGTCTGTCTCCCATGTCTCCACCAGTTGTGTATGGTTAACTGTAATTTATTTGGATGAATTAGTGTTGCTAGCCTGGCATAAAGGATGGGACACTTCCTTATGGGGCCACTAGAAAAATAATTTGCTAAGGTGAAGGGTATGTGTTGAGCTTGCAGAGCTCAAAGCTAAGGACCGATGAAAAATGGTTAGTTAATAAAAAGATGTAAGGAACATTTCACACAGAAATTGTTCAAAGCAATGGAATTGTTTGAAATTAGGACTGTAAATTATCTTGAACTATAAACATCTGCATATTCAGACTCCTGTTTTCCATTGTATTAGTAGGATTTTTGGACAGTTGCAGTCTGAAATCAATCACTGTTCTTAAGCACTCATTTTGGATTTAGTAGCCTAGACAGTTACTAAAACAGCATATTAGTTTAGATATTTAGTCTTACAGTAAATTGCTGAAAAATAAAGGATTAAATAGTATATTGTAGAAGTTGATTAACTTCGATAATGTTTCATACTGAAGGTATTTTCATTAATATCTCCACTTTGTCAGGTCCAGAGATTTGTACTGTTGTATCATGTAAGTATCATTGATTTTCAAATGATATGGCAATATTTTACTCCTATTTTCATTTAATTCAGTCACTCCATTGCCAACTGTGTCCAAGAACAAATATATCCATAGAAGTATTCATACTCATAATAATGGATAGGGCTGTGTTGCAGAAGACTCACTATTAGGAAACATACCAGTAATACCTTTATCTGTTCTTCTGCACAGAGATATTTTTAACAAAGAAAGTCTAAGGAAAGAGTTGTATTGTTATAATTCTATTGTCACAGTGAATCTATCTTTCCACTGGTGTAAACACACAGATAAAACAGATATTTTTCACATTTACTTTTTTAGCAATGAAATTTCTGTGACTCTCAGCTCCAAAAAGGCTTAGAATAAAAATGGCTGTTCCCAAAAATATTTCTTGTTCTTCATAATTCTGCTGGCCATGCTGTAGAATCGTGTCCTTTATAGTATCTGTCACACTGTTATAGTGTGATATCACTTCTTTTTGCTCACTTTAGCATGGCATAACTTTAACTTCCAGGAAATAGCTTGTATTGTAAAGTGCAACATTGAGTTCCAAGCTTCATATTGAAATGGGGTGATTTTTTTTTTCTTATTTTATAGGTAAAAACCTCGAGTTTTGTACTAGCAAGAAATACTAAGAAAAGTGTAAGTGCTGAGGACATTGCCTTTGCTGAATTGGTCTTATAACAATGCTAAACAAACATCACAAAAACTAACTCTCAAAGATATATATTTTGTAAAAGTTTAATTCACAAGGCAAATAATTTCTATATGTTTGTGCTCATACTAGGTTAGCAGGTTATAAACATGTCAGTTCAAAAATAGGAGCTTTGGTTTTCAATGAGAAACAGAAACCCAGTGTTTTCCCTGGAAATATTTGGGAAAAAATTAAACAGTAGGGAAATAAGAAATGTTTCCTTCATAGGGGATAGATAATACTGGGGTTAAAGTATTCAATTTTTCTTATCTTCGTTGATTGCTCTAGTCTGCAGCTTTCTTAGTAGAACCCCTACATGCATGACTTAATTCTGACTGCTATCATTAGAATGAAACAATAATCAATGTATAATTCCTATTTACAAAAGAAATGCATCTAAGTATTAGTCTTTTATAAAGCAGCAACCTGCATTCATAATAGTTATCAAAAATCATTGTAATAAATTTTGAATCATCCAACATATAGAAAACATGGGGACAAATAGTGTAGAAATTTAAGAAATTGATTACCACTTGGATCTAAACTTTTAGGAAGTAATGAAAATTTCTTTATGATATTCTATCTGATACATGCCTTATTTATGTTTAAAGTATAATTCACACCATTACAATGCAGGAGTTTATAGTAATCCCTAAACCAATGGGGAGTACTATGCTGTTTCTCTTAAGACAAGTAAAGGCATTCAAAAAGATGTGTTGTAGTTGCTGAAAGACATGGCAGATTTTAGAGGAGAAAACAAAACCAGAATATAGAAACTGCCGGTCCCCTAGGTAAATTTAAGTATTGGCAGGTCTAAATTAATAGAGACTGTTTTTCAAAAGGTTCAGTATTAGCTTATATGTTGCATTTACTCATTCAATTCCCACACTACTCTTAAGGGGATTGCTTGATTCCTGGCCTGTGTGACAGAAAGAAACTTTGCTATAGAATAGAGAAATAATGTCTATTTTGTTCACCAAAACAGAGTTCAACACCAAAGTTCTATCATTTTAGCATTTTAACGGCATATACAGACTGAGCTGTATTGGACTCTGTTCACAAAAAAATTATGGAGTTCTTTATTTGCATCTACACTGGTCAGATACTAGTTCCTCCTAAAACTGGATTTTAGTCCTGAACCTCTAAGTATTCAACAGGGGACAGGTTAAAAAGTGCAAATGAGCACTCACTGTGAGTTATCTCCTGGGGGATTGTGTTGGAGCAGTGTGCCAAGGAGCCTAAAGACTACAGTAGGAATATGTATTTTGTGTCAAAGTAGCATATCCTTTGCAGTGCCCTGAAATAATCCTACAAGGTATTCTCCTGAGGCAGAGTTTAGTCTCTGGACAGATAAGGAGCTGCCAAGACCTAACTGAATGCAGAAATGCTTTACTATACCCACTGCACTCGAGTTTTATCAGACAAACAATGTAGTATTATATGACACATATAGCCTGCTGCAATTTTATGATCATCTTGAGCTGGAAATGATATTTGTTAACTAAATTTTATTTGAAAGCCAAAAAATGTGCTCAGAATCTTACATAAAAATTAAGAAAAACTGACTCTTCAGAAACATAGTTACTGCAAACACAATTTTTTTTTCCTTCTGCTATGATTCCAGAACTGTTACAGTATGCCACAGACCAGTTAATGATTTTGGTGGCAGGACAAGTTTAGAGATTGTTCAGTTATAATGTGTATAATATTCAGCTTGTTTGAGATGTCAGACTTTTTTTTATAAAGGGTGGAGTGAGCAATATTTTGATCTTCTTCCCTAACTGGAGAGTTTTAATCCATTAGATAACCACTGCATCTCTATACCATGACAAAAACTCAGATACCACATCCTTGATTGGCTTTAACTTTGTTTTGGCTTTGGTTTTGCGTGTGTTTGGGTTTTTTTTTGTTTGGTTGTTTGGGGGATTTTTTGGTTTTGTTTTGTTTTTTGGTTTTTTACCTGATACAACTTCTTTCAGTATTTTATTTACTTTTCTTCCAAATTATATAATTTAATTGTAATATGATTGTAAAGAAATGGAATTAATATAGGAAAATTTTAAAATTACATTCCAAATGCTGAAATGTGAAAACAAAAATAGTTCCTCTTGTATAAGTTTTTAATTACATTTATTTCATTTCAGACTGAATTATCACTGAGACAAAAACTAGTAAGATTTTTTCTTGTCCTTTAAAAATATATTTTAAACAGAACGCACCTGCTATTTGTGTCACCCCCACACAACTTTAGAAAATGTCTGAGGTTAGAGCTAAAAAACTGGATGTTATTAAGCATACATCTAACATATTTATAAGTAGCTGCATTAAAAGTCAAGATGTGGTCAAATTAGTGAAGCTAAGTGGAGGTGGCATGTAAAACTTTGTTGCAATATTTGCATATATTCTATATACTCTACATAGGAGATTCTAAGTCACAGGCAAAAATAGTTTAAACAAAATAGCCCACAATAAAGGATCTTCAATTTAGTAATTGTTTTTTATTTTTGTATCCTTCTGGGCTTTTTCCCCCCACCTCCAGACTGAAGTTCCTACATACAGACATCATAAGTGGAAATTTTAATTTTTCTCTGTGCAATTATCTTTTACAGTCAGTGGAAATGCTGCTGTGAGTCAGAGTTTGCAAGCTTGTTCTCATCATCATTCTGGCAAGGAGTACTAACACTTTCACCAGAAAGTTGAATTTCCTAAATCACGAATCTCAACCTAATTTTGCTGATAAATTTGTGCTTTTTAAAGTATTTGAAAGCTGAAGGTTTGATTTTCATCTGGTAAAGAAGCCCAACCCTTCAGGATTTGCCTTTTACCTGTTTTAAGTAGATGATAAAGTGACTTTTAAATTCTTTGCACCACACTACTTCTTCTGGAACCTGTAGCTTTGTTGACTGTGCCAGACTGACCTGACACATTAACAATGCTACGTCTGCTTTGCCAGCTGTGAACAACACGAATTTTAGCCTTGCCGATGTCCTTTCTCAATCAAGAAGTGAATGCAGTTAGCTCTGAGCATCTCATCAGGATAGCAAAGTTTTGCTGGTTTTGTCACTGGTATTTCAGGACTGTTCCTACATGCACGCACATGCACACACTCCAGTTGTTGTTTCTTCACTTTTTCTAACAAAAGGAGAGCTGTTGTCAACATTTTTTTCTGCTCTCTTGGTTGTATTTGTCGGGCAAAGATCATCATGCTCTGATTTAGTGTTTTCAAATAAGTGTGCCCTCTGGTGCAGTGCTCTATTGAGAGACAACACAGCCCATGCAGGAGAGTTCAGCATGGCCACTAATAAAACACAAGTGCTGCTTTGTCAGGCCACGAGTGATTACTTGAACAAGTGCCAACCAAGAAACCAAACATTAGAGTGCAGCTCTTCAGACCCTCAAGACAAAGGGCCAATTGACTTTCCTCATTAGTTTTTGTGCCAAACATGTAAACACAGTTTCCTCTCTATCTTTGATGCTCAAAACATGCCAGCTTGTTAACATCTTGGGTGGTATGGTGGTTTATGAGCTTGTAAAGACTATTATGTACTGGTGGGTTTTGTCCGAATTGAATAGATTGGCTTATCCTAAGGACGCCCAAAACTGGCATCTTTCTGACAATTTAGAAATTCAGTCTTTGCTCTAATAGAATGATGAAACTGCCTGAAATAAATTTAACACGCACAGGACCTTTCACTGGCACATATGCACAATATGCTTTGTTAGAATTAAGATTGGTCTACAGCTCAATGAAAAATAAAAACAAACAACCCCACACTGATAAGAACAGCTTTGGCTACAAAAAATGCCTCATGAAACCTGGTTTGTAACTGTAGTGCAGAAAGCTTACTGAATGTTTTGCTTGGTATTTTTTGGTTTACTCTGCTTTTATTTTTGGGGACCTCTGATATTTTAACTTCCTTTGCATTTTACTCCAGTCTTTCTTGTTTCTATATGCTGTGACTATAGAAGATAATGGAAATTGTAACAATTTCAAACAATGTGAAATGTTTGTGAAAGGTGTCGAATTTTAGTCAATGCATGGGGAATGTTTTCTGCCTTGTAAATGATTTTCATATATGGTATGACTGCTAATGTGAAATTTTACATAAGTGAAATAGTGAGAGTGTCTTAAAGTGGTCACTTTATGAATGACTGTGCATAGTGGAGAGCTCAATGAACTGGCTTTCCTTTTCAGTTTTGCAAATGACATCCATACCTTTTAGCTGAAAACTGGTGTTTACTTTTTCCCCCCTGCAACAAAACAATGATGAGGTTTTAAAAAATTAAGCTGACTGTTAACAGAAGAACAACTGAAGCCCTCTGTTTAGCTCATGTTTCCAACTAAAATTGAAAGAGGATAATTTGCCAGCCTCTGCCTATATTAAAATATGGAATCATATAACCTCCCATTCATGGGTCTAATGAGAATTACAGTATTGTCAATGAAAAAATGGGGAGAAATAAGCACGAGTAAATTATTTTGGATTTCCTTTTAGGGTATTAAAGGATAAGAAAGGAAAAGAAGAATAACAAAGGTGTTCTGGCATTTTCTTCAGTTCTCTCTCTCATACACACAGACACATAGACACACAGACACATACATAGATAAATCCATCTTTTAAATACAGGATCAAGCATGTATGGAGCTGTCTGCAGACAGAGGAGTGAGCACACTGTGCTTAGTGGGAGCCCAACTTTTGCTGAAACTGAACGAAAGAAAGGGCTGCATTTTTGGTGGAACATTGGGAGCCAGATCCTTACACTGAGATTCTCAGCACTAGAAAAATAATATATATTAGTCAAACAGGAAAACAAATGTATGGAACCTAACAGCATCTAATATGATATCTAATAATGAAACTCCAAGTATTTCCTTCTAGTCTGCCCCACAGACAAGAGCCCCCACTGTCTGTGTTTCTGGCTCTGAAACTTCTGACTTGCAGGGTCTTTAGCAGGTGGATGAGCAGGCACACAAGCTCCTCATCCCTTCCCCTTTTCCACTGCAGCTTTGGCTGATGAACATTTAGAGGTGCTGTCTGCAGTTTAAGATTTCTGCCTGGGCTCTGTGTGATTTAGGTTTCAGTCTGCAAGCTCTGTTTGTTTGAGGTTTCCCTCCATCATCTTGAATTAACCGTAACCCAGGAGTAACAGCAGAGGGCTGTTAATCATCCTCAAGTGGACGGACAAGCAAACGGTTTCCACCTAGAGCAAGCATATTTTCCAGTTCAGGGCTGTACAGGAATGATAAGGAAACAGACAATCTCTCAGCTACAGATATGAGCCACCTGAGGGGGCTGATGGTGGGAATCCTGTGACAGATTAAGTTTCAGATGCTTTCAAAGAGTGGTACCTATACTATTCACCTTGAGGGGAAATGAAGCAGAGAGCGACCTTCCTTCCTGAAAACAAAAACACCTCTGGCACACAACCAGGGATGAATGAGAAATGCTGAGGGGAGTTTGGTTTGCAGAAGGTATTAAAAACACCGTGCAGAATTGTGGTTTCATGCCCAGGCACACTGTCAGATGCTGCATAGGGTCAGCATTGAGTCCCAAAGGCCCTCCCTCCAGCCTGGGGAAGGGGCAAGGTTAAACCATAAAGAGGTCAATGGGGCCAGTGCTCAATCCAGGAGAGACTGTGAAAAAGGAAGTTCATTTCCAAAAAGGGTTTTACTGAATTACAACCTTGCACAGAATTGTGCTTGGTGTCTCCAAGCCAGAACAGTGTCTGGACTCTTCTGAGGCCCTTAGGGCTTAAATTCCTCTGGGAGCAGATGCAAGTGGGTCCAAACACTGTCGACTTGTGGGTGTCCAAACTGGAGGATCTCAGCAGTTTCTATGAAAGCTGGTAGCTAATGCTACAAAAAGTCCCCTGAAATTTCCTCAGTGTTTTAAAACTACATTTGCCTTTGGAATTTAAGGACTTTTTCCTACAAGTAGACCTTCTTCTAGGCTTCTCATTACTATGGGTAAAATTAGCTTCCTTGTGGTGCCAAAGCAGATTCTCAGTGCAAGGGGCAGTGACAGATTTGGAGGCAAAGTGCTGGATAGTGCAGGCAGCTACTGGTGAAACAAAGAATCAGTGAGATTAAAGGTACTTGTGATGGTTTAAAGGAATATGGATGGTGATCTCTGATTTTTTCCCCTCCTTCCTCAAACCCACACTTCATCTCGCTTGCCCGTTTCCTTGGGTTATGGGAGCCTCAGTTCCTCCCTATATTCCTCCCTCTCCATCTTCACAGATATCTACTTTCTGTTTTAAGCTGCTGACCTCCCTCACGTTGATCATTCCCCAAGAAGTTCCTGTCACATACCTAGGTATGTGATATGCTGGGAAAGCTCAGTCATTCTAGTTCTGCTGCGTTCTGGATGGTGCCTTCCCTGTGAGTGTGAGGTTACCATGGGGTTGGGAAGAGGTCTTCCAGATAATCCAGATTTTTGAGATAATGTACGTCTACCCTTTGAGTAAGTAAAGCTAGATAATGTCTGAAGCAGGCAATAGCGGTTTTTGCTCAGGACTGAATTTTCATATATGATGATCAGAGAGCTGCAGATATTGCAAGACAGTTTGTGTTATTCTTTATGCTGTTTTTCCCTCCTGAATTTGATTGAAGATATCATACAAACAACCTTTCCGGTAACACAGTGGATTTCACCTAGAACTGAATTTGGCTTTGTACCCTTTATATCAAATGTTTTGTTTATAACTCCTCTTTGCCTTTTCACTATAGAAATAGTAATTTCAAAATGTGTTTCCCATAGCCATACATTTTTGATTGCTTGGAGTTCAGGGTAAGTACATTAATACCGTTCAAATGTGGTTTGCAGTTTTTCGGGCATCTCAGCACTCTGGAATTTCAGCAATTGAATTTGACCTACTGAACCCTGCACGCAAATCCCTTGAATCGATCGTGCCACACAAAGCAAAGTCTGCTTTAGTGTTGCTGCTAAAGTGAAAATTGAAGACTATGTCATTGGTGCTCTTTTGCTACCAAGTTCACCATGGCAAAATCATGAGCTCACGATAGACCATATAATGAAATTCTCAGCATTTCGATATAAAAGCCAAGACCAATACCTTGACCTTTCAAGACTAGCAAAATGGATACAGGAATTGTGGAAGAGATGTCTGTTCTTATCCCAAGTCAGGCAGTGTATGTATAGATAGGGTCATTGTGGGCAAGAAACACCATTCTACATGTGTTATGGTGTCCTTCTGAAGTTCAGTATTGTACTGAAATGGTGAATTTCAGACAAAATGAATTTTAGACTTAAAATCACTGTGACAGAATGAGCAGTGCATGGGGGCAGGGGAAAGAGTCCCTGTGAGAAATCACTTTATGCTAGTTTTGTCACCAGTTAATTGTACAAAACAAAATAATCATCAGTAGATCATGAAGATGAAGGTTAAAGTTAAAAAACTGTATAAAAGCATATGTATTTGCCTTGCTTCCAGATTTAGTCTCTATCTGAATGCTACTCATCTGATGATCATCCGCAACAGAGTCTGTTGTTATAGATTCATAGTTTCTCAGAGATATGGAGATTGCCCAAGCTCTACCAGAAACAACCAAAGTACACATTAATCACATAGGAAGCATGTGAAAATTACTTCTTTGATTCTTCAAGTTTTTCTCCTTCTCTGTGTATAGAGCAAAGTAGCACAAAATGCCAGTTATGAGGTCTACTGGCGAGAAGAATGTACATGATGGTAGGTGTCAGGTTCTTTTCTTGGTAGGGTTCATCCTCTCTTCAAATCCATAAAGATTAGGTAGTGAATTATTAATGGCAAGGTAAATGCAGTAATTCTGGTGGAAAAAAAAATAGATGTGTAATGTTATTATGACTGAGAAATTGTTACATGGCAAAAGATAGGCTGTCATTTACAAACCATTTTTATTTTTAAGGTTCTCTCATTCTCTTGTTCCTCTTTAAGTAGTTTCATACACAAATGAGAGGCAGGCAGGAAGAAGGATGAAATTTCTTATTTAAAGGTCATTTAGTGCAGTGGAGGGACTCCTGTTGGGCCCATACTTGCAATGCTGCCTCAGAGCGGGATCGTGTCCGATCCTTTTTGGGTCAGAACAATCAGACTAGGGACTATCCAAAGACATTTAGTAAAGGGGAAACTGTCACCTTTTTTTTTTTGGTGGAATAAAAAAGATCATGACTTTATAGAATAAACCAGTTTCAGTAAGCCTAGTCCAAGAAGTGAGGGTCTAAAAATATGATACACAGACAAAGTCTATGACTACTGATATCTAAATAATACAAGAATCAAAGAAATACCCCTTTTTTTATCAGGTGTCTCCCTAAATTGTGGGGACATTACAGGCATTTCATGATACTGAATGAGCAATTTATTGATTTGAGAATATTTTATGCCTGGTGTAAAGAAAAACTTTAAAAATTTCTATTTTTTCTTCATAGTAAAAAAAAAAATCTGCAGAAATGACTATTTTCCCATTTCTAATACTTTATCACCTTTAGTTTATGTATGTTACATACTTTTGTCCAATCTCCCTCTTTAAAAGCCTTTGCGTGTCATCTGCACTCAGACCAGAACAAATAGAACTATGATGTGATCTCTTTGTTCGTAAGATTACTATTTATACTATATTGCCATCCTTTCTTCTTGAACAGCATCTGGCAAAATGGGACCCCAATCTGCTTTCACTCTGTAAGAATATTTACTACAATGTTTTTAGAAGTCTGTGTACATATATGAAGTTCTGTGAGATTCAGAGTAATATACTACTCTTCCAGAAAAATCCTATCTTTTTTTCTGAAGCCAAGCCTTGTAAGGATTTAGAAATATTCACCCTATTCCTTCTAATGCATAAATTTATTCTTCACATATAAAATGATCCTTCTGCTTTATTAAATCCATAAAAACTTTAAAGTTACAAAACCTACTGGAGAATGTTTACACTCAACAATGCCTTCTTTTAAGTAGAGATGAGGGTAGCTGCATAGTTAAGACTTCTGATCCGATCATTTATTTAAGTTATTACATGATTGAATTTTGTTCTGGTTTGTATTCAGGCAGCTTCTCCAAGTATGTTAGAGATATCATACACTGAAAATCCAAAGTGGGTGCAGGGCCCCCTACTTTTGTTCTTCTGCACTGATAGTTTTTAAAATGAAAGCTTTAATCTGTATTATATAGGATCATTAATTTCTGCATTTTACACTTGAGCAACAGCATTCTGATTATCTGCTGCAATGAAAAATAAGCAGTGCTGCTCCTGCAGACTTAATTACTTACTGCAGGGCCCATCCTTTCCTAGTTATGGCACGCAATCTGCAAATGGGGTCAAAAACATTATTAAAAACCAAATTACCCACTGGATGGAGAAAACAAACATACAACTGTGACCTAGAGGACCTCACCAACATAAGAGGTAAGCCTAGCTGCACACATTACACAGCTCTACAGAATTTACTACAGAGCTCTGCTCTCAGACAACAAAACAAGCAGCCAAATGAGCTCATCACATAAGAGAGCCATGCATCCTGTCATGGTATAAAGTGTATTCTGGCTAAGTGTTTTATAAATGCGGGAAGTGACTGATGTATAAATACACCAATGTGCTTGGGAGAACATGCCTGCTGAATAAGTGCCTAGATACAATGTGAGGTTCCTAGAAAATCTGACTTTGACAGGAAGGACCAGGAGCATGTCCCTAAAATCTTGTTGTGTGGCCCTCTTCAAAATTAAGCTCTATATAGCAGAATCTCATAAAAGTGTGATTCATTCTTGAAGAAAATTAGAAATAAACTATCAATAAGGTAAATATAATATATATACTATTCTTTAAAAATCATATTAGTTGCAATTAAGAGGAAGCAGTGGGAGTTATGCAGGATTTGGGAAATTTTAGAAGTTAATAAAATGCATTAATGTTTACAGAAACACATGAAAATGGAACAACAAACAAATAAAGAATGAGTCCTTGAAAAAATAGTAACCTATTTGTTGAAACATATTGTAGAAGAACATGGCATAATATTTATACAATTTCCTTAGATGAATGGATGAAAAAATGGGTCTGAAATAAAATCTTCCATGTCTAAAAGTCTAATGGGTGGTGTTAGAATTGTAAACCATAAATGAAATGCTGATCCATTTATATTAACAGAGATACAATATTTACTTGCAATATTTCTAGCAATACTGTGCTGAGCTAATTTATAAGACAATGGGCCAAGGAATCTATTGTTTTGAAATCACATAAAAGCAATAAAAAAAGAAAACAATAAAATATTTAAAGTTCATAAAAGGAAAATAAGTCCATAAAATACACAGTTAACATTAAAAGATCATTCAGTACCATTTGGAATTTATCTGTTTGAATGTGCTGTATTTAATTAATTGTAAGCACTGAAAATTGCTGAAGCTTAAAAATATTATTCAGTCCAGCACATAATAGTGTAATATTTTTTCTATGAAATAAAAACATTATAAATTCTAAATAATAAAGCTCCAGGAAAATGAACAGGTTACAAGAAAACCTTAGTAAGTTCTCAACATGCAAAAATATGAGAGATGCAGACAGTATATAATTATCTAGATATCAAGAGCAGTTCCATAATAAAGTTTGTGCTGTAACTTAAACTTGAAGCTGACCTAAAATAATTTTGAAAATTTGCATTTGCTGAATTCCATCAGCAAGTCCAGGGGTAGCTTTTTTTCTTTTTTTTTTTCTTTTACCTTTTATCAGCTACTAATATTTTTCTACGACTCTGTGCTGCTGAGCTGCTGCTCTGCTTTTCTGACAAGTCCATCTGGCTAGATACCCATGATCCAGACTTCTTGCCCACTGTATTGTCACAGGGACATTTTCTGATTGAACACAGAAGAGCTTGTCTTCTTGGTGTTGGAGGCCTTGGAGCTTTGGACCTCCCTCTTCTTTGCTTCCTGGCTCTGTACTCCTGTTCCCAAGCCCACTGGCAGCATCCAAAATGCCATCCAGCCCCTGAGAGTACGGCAGTGGTGAAGAGAAGGTTAGGAGTGTGGATGAAGAGCTGGAGAGAACTGCAGTGCTCCAGCAATCCAAAGGGTGGCACAGGGAGGTTAGGGAAGGGAGGATGTACTTTAATACAGATTTTGATAAAAATGGGGATTTGCTCAAGGGTTGGGAGAACTGGAAGGACTAGCACAACTGAGGGTGGCTTGCAGTGGAGGGGTGAGGACAGCCTTGCTGTGTTAGGTAGAAAAGGAGACCTGTCAGGCTACACTAGATGGGGGGAGGGAGGCAACGGCCTGACTTATCTGAGCAAAAGCACTATAAGGACACACTCCAAGATTCCTCTGCTCTGTGGGTTCAGGTGGCAGCTAGGTCTCTCGGATTTTGGCTCAATATTACCATATGCAGAGTGTCCAAGCACACCCAGCCTTAGCAGCCCAGATGGCTGAGTGGAAGTGCTGATGCCTTAGGGAACCCTTGCTTGGTCAGGGAGAGCAGGAAGATTGGGATCCCCATCTCCTGCTGCAGCACCTCAGCGGCTTGTGCTGCTCCCTGTGGAGAATTCAGGTTGACCTGAGCCACGTGTTTGCTGGCAAGAACCTGAGATCAGACCCCTCACTCCAGTCAAGGTGCCCCCCTGCTTTGTCATAACATGGGACAGCACTCCTGGCGTGCTGGGGCAGACCCTCACCTTATCTTGTACCCACATCTCCACCTGCTTCTGCACATGATTCCCTGGCACCAGAATGAAAATGAAATAGCCCCGTCAAATCACTGAATTGGGGATGAGAAGTGTTTTAGAAACACAAGATGATCAGTGCAACAACCTGAGTAACTGACAGCTATTTTTATTTGCCTGATGTGATTCATTCAGGAACAGCCTTTCAAGGAGAAAGCCTGAAGTACTGTTGCTGTTGTTACAAAGACTGCTTGCTTAAATATATTTGAATATTTAAGCTTGTCAGATTGGTGTCTGGCTTTGCAGGCCAGTATTTGAAATTCACTTTCATATTACTAAGGCCAAGGAAACTGCAAAGCCATGAGATAAAAGAAATTAGGGCAACCTATCACCAGTGCCTGGCTACGTGCTCCAGGAAGAACTCTAAAGCAAATCCTAACATTTACGCAATGACAGTAGATTTTCTGTTTACCCCTCCGTCTCAAAACATTCCTGGAGCAAAATACACAGAAATGGTTGCAAAGCTGGGTCCTGCAAAGACTTTTAACTCTTTGAGAGAAGAGGTAGGGGAAAAATAGCTAAGTTTCTTTTCCATTCCTCTGGAGGACTTTATAACTTATCTTGGCATAGAGGACCAAAGACAGCTTGAACTCCTCTGCGCACTCAGTAGACATCAATTGTTCCTGTTCTTTTTTGTCCTTTAGCAGAACTGTGTGTGTCTCTGCTTTGATCAAGTCTTCCAACTCTTTCACAGATCATCTTACTGCCATTCCCTGAGATTTTTTCCTAAGTCTCTAGGCCAGTTCAGGTCCATTTCCATTCTCCTTGTCATGGCTTCTTTAAATACATAGAAGTTTATCCCTAAATTCCCTGGGTAGGTATTAGTTCCTTTGCTGAGAAAAAGCTAATTTTTCTGGCCAGATACCAGATAGAAATCATTCACAGTTGAGACTTTTTTTTTTTTTTTTTTTAGGTATTGCTATCTGTGTGTCATTTCTAGTGCATAATAAATATTTCAGTATATTGCAGTATTAAATTGTGTATTGGCATGTGTAAAACAGCACTGTCTTATTTCAGTTATTGGCCATACCTCAGATAAAACTCTTTAGGAGATACACTGTTTTTCAGGTAGAACTGAAATTATGTCCAGAAAGACTCCATGTTTCTGATCATGCAGCATCAAGAGATCTAATTTTTGCCATTAATCACATCAATTTTAACCTTTCTTATGAAACACCAGGTTTCATCTGAGGAGATGAGAATCTGAGATTTTGGAAACAATAAAAGAAACCAAACCATTTTTTTTATGCCACAGGAAGCTAGAAATTATGCTGTAAAGCCTCAAAACATAAATATTTTAACAGAAGGATCCCATGGACATGGAATGCACAAGCACAGAGCAGAGAGGGTGCTAATCTTACCATTTGTAAAGAAGTGTATTATGACTTGTAAATACTTGGAGTCACTAAGCTCATCTCGGGTATGAAATACGACACTGAATGCACATAAACAAGGAGGAGGAAAGCTGTCTGGAAATACTGGCTGCTATGTTTTACTTGGTGGTGTGCTTTGTCTTTTCTTTTACACAGAAATTCTTCCTTACTCTTTTCCTTTCTCTTTTTTTCTTCTTATGGTCAGTGGCGTATGGACCAATCTGGACTCACAGAAATTGCATCACCAGAAAGATACTTTGTAGGTACTTTGGGGATTGTTTCTCAGTCATGCTATTTCTAGAAAGAAAGTTCAGCAAACAGCACTGAGGTACATACCATGAGAGAGGAGGTCTGAATACAGCTCCAGGGATAAAGCAGTCATGTTACATTCACAGCCAGTACTTGGTCAATGGGTTTTGCAGAAAAAGGGTACAGGGACTGCACCTCTCTCTGGAATGCCCAATGCAATTTTCAGTGACAAAACAGTCCTGCCATCCCTTCCACAAATTCCTCGCTAGAATGAGATATCTGTCAGCTGGACTAAGCCAGGCATGGGTTTAAAATCTGTACAAATAGTATAACAAACTCATGACTTCAAACTGAAAGGCAGCAGCTATTAGGAAGAAATTCCTTACTATGAGGGTACTGAGGCACTGGCACAGGTTGCCCAGAGAAGTTATGGATGCCTCATCCCTAAAAATGTTCAAGGTCAGGTTGGGCATGGTTCTGAGCAACCTGGTCTAGTGAAAGGTAGCTGCCCATGGCAGAGAGGTTGGAATGAGATGATCTTTAAGGTTGCTTCCAACCCAGGCCATTCAATGATTCTATGATTTTATTCTGATTTACTTTTAATTTTGCATTTAGGGATTTCTCAGCCTCTGCAATGTCTACCACTTTTGTTTAAATAATCTTAATTTGAAATTATTTCCTCTCTCCAGTACATTTTCTTTAGCAACCTGTTCTGTGATAACTGATGAAACATACTTTCAAGAGGGGAAGAAGTGAATGAATTCTGTGGGAAAACTCTGTTTAATACCAGGCTTTTGAGGAATATTTTTTATGACAAATCAGTTAACTGAGGTGTTTTAAAAGGATGCAAGAACAATGTCCAAGGACTTAACAAGAATTTTTTTGAGGTTTAGAAGAAAAATTATCCCTTGGAAAGCTAAAATTACTTCATTGTAGGAATTCAGCAACACTGATTTGGTTTCAGAAACCCATTTGGTATTTTCATTAATTTCTTCTAACAACACATGGATTTTTTCTTTTTTCGTAGGATGTAAAGTAAAGCCAACACAACAAACTTGAATAAAAGATAAATTAGGCCCATCCTAGCATTTAAGAGAATTTCTTTTATAAACATAATGTTTAAAAGTAAAAGCAACGGTAAAAGCGTTGTATATTTCAAGCTAATACTTTTAGAATATTTTCAATTTTTTCAGGTCATTAGATACATATAATATGTGAAATGGGATGATGAACCTTGCAAAGTGCCTATCTATATACTCCCATAGAATGGACCTAAATAAATTGCCATACAAAATGCAAATGGAAGACAATACTGATAAAGACAAAACCATGCATGTCAACAACACTGTTCAAACTGGTGTACTTAATTAAAAAAGTGAAGTCAATTAAAATCAAAACAACAGTGTAGCGTGTACAAATGCTGGAATCATTAGGCCTTGCTGAATAATGGAGGAGTATAGAATTTTTTTTTTCAAGTGAAACAGCAGGGGTGATACATTACACAAAGCAATAATCTACAACAATATGACAATTGAATTACTTCAGCCCCATTAGGCAGGTGCAGAAGAAAAATTAACATGAATTCCTTCAATGGAAAAGAAAAAAAACCCACAAACTTTTGTCTAGTACAAAGTGCTATTTTTTCTCTCCAAAATGATGAAAAAATAGGACAATGAGCAGACAGATTAAAATGAAACCTTTATGCTTATCTTCTATATGAGACCCTTTAGTTATGGGATAAAATTTGTAAACAGTGTGCTTTTTCATAATCTGACAGCGTTAAAACAGGCCTCCATGGTTCGCATCAGCTTTTTGGTCTTCTTCTAAGGTATAAATATTCACTCTGAGGTATAAGCATTGATTGCTCACATTAAAAATAAAATACAAAAGGCAAGAGTTTTTTAATTTTTAAACTCACTTATTCAGTCAAGCCTCAGGTCCCACTCAATTTCTGCTTTTCCATTTCAAACTCAAAACAAATCTGTGATCTCCAAGTTCAATCCAAGCAACAACATTTCTACAAAATGACAAGTAGGAGTGGAAAAACTTCATAATATCTCATGAACTGTAAGCTGTTTCTTAAACTGCAATTGCATCCAATGTTTTTCCCTTTGGAGTTCTACTAAAATAATTCTGTTTAGTTCTGTTGAAAGAGGTTGATTTGGAGTCAGATAGCCATGCAGTTTACTGAGGAACCTTTGATTTTCTTCCTTCAAAATCAAAGAAATGGATAAACACTAGCACTATTCATGTATGCTAAAAATATATTAATTAAAGATATGAACATAAAATCTCAAGTGATGGAGTTAGCATGTCTTAAGAAGCTGCTGCTCTGCAGCCAGACTGTAGAAGGATTAATGCTTATCTTATGGGTCAAGGTTGCATGCTCTGGTAGGTTTAACTAAACCATTTTACCTTGTCTATGTAATAGTCTGTGAGGCACTGAAGAGCCCTGGGTCTGTCAAAACATTTGTCCTGTGTTCACCATCACCTACCACCCTCTTTCCCCATGGATTTTGGGCTGTTGGTGGGCTACTACACTCCATCCTGCACACAGTACTATGTACTGCTGTGTGCCTAAGTGTCTCATGTAACGGCATTATGGCTCACCCAAGGCTAAGTGCTCTTCCCATCCTCCACCACTTGACTAGATATATGACCATAACATAATTCTGATGTGTTAGCCTAAAGATACATATGCTTTCATTCGTGTGAGTCAAGCTGTTGAGAATATGTCTTACTAAAAACAAATTTCCACTTAGTTTGAGGTAGGAATAAGCAACTACCACCTCTGAGTTAAATGGGATTAATTTTCACTTGAGAGCTGGGAGTCCCATAAGTATTTGAGGCTGCTGTAAGGGCTGGTTGCATAGATTTTCTCTCTCTCTCTCCTTTTTTTTTTTTTTTTTTTTTTTTTTTTTTTTTTTTTTTTTTTAAATTAAGAACTTTCCAAATTCAATCATCACTTAAGTTTTGGATTTGTGGGTTTTTTTCTAAAAATGTCAAAGAATATAGAGCTTTAGAGAGCTGGAATGCTTCTTTTGAAAAAGGAGTCATGTTTTGGGATCCACATAACTTCTAAAAATGGAATCAAAACATAGTAGTCACCAACATGTAAGCAGATGTCTGGTAATTTTTCCATGTTTGTGCAATTCTGCTGCTCTTTGAATCAGGAGGTATTTAAACCACTAATTTCTGGAACTGCAAATGCTAATTTTGTAACTGTCCTGCATGTAGTACTCATTCTCTATATATCTGTGTTGATATACCTTTGTTCTATCACTATACATCTTATGATAGACTCATATCCAGAGTGGTCTGCCTGCCCCTAATGTTCTAAGACACTGCTAATGCAATTTTTTCATTTAAATGGTTATGCATTTTCAGATACATCTTATTTTATCCCATACCATCAAGTTATAAAAGCTATATTGGCAGCCTGGCAGGAACTATGGAGAAACCGCAGACATAGGATGGACTGGTTCTGCCTCAATGACTGGCATGGGAATGCCAGAATGGACAAGTATTTGTTAAAGCCAGCGCTGCAGAGATAAAACCCCCAGGATAGTTTACAATGCTACAAAAAAATACTCACTCAAAGAATTTGTAGTATTTTAAGTCCTGCTACTGCTCCACAAGGCCACTGCCTCAACATAGTTAGCATTAAAAGCTGTCACTCCAGAGAAGATCAAAGAGCCAAAGAGGGCTCTCTGCACAAACTCTGTCCACAAAGGACAGAAGCTGCAAACCCATGCAGCTACCCAGCCTATAACCAAGGTGGAGAAAGAGAGGGAGAAACATGACTGACAGCATTTCGTGCTGCGCTGCAAAAATAGTGGGCTATGAAAGTGTCATCCACATTTTGCTCAAGGTTCTAAATGGTGGATGATATTTTGTTCCTATGTGGTTTACTTAGTGTGTCTAAGACTCGTCTTTTATCACTCACTCCATCTTCAAATAGGATCCATGCAGCTAGAAGTCAATTTTATATGGACGGCTTTACTAAAATTAAAATGTTAGAAATTTCTATTCCACAGCTTCTAGCCAAACCACTTTTTCCCAGCCTTTTTTCAGGCTCCTGTACAACCCTTCCAGATAAATGAAGAGTATAACCCTTGGTCCCTCAGCCTTCCCCCTCACCACCTCACCAAAGGCACTCAGGTGTGCCCTAATCAGGGCTCTTAAGGAGCTGCAGTTTTTCCTCTTTTTTCCACCTCAAGTCTCCAGATCTTCAACCTGACAGTGTTGTGAGAGCTGAAGATCCAATCATGCTTATTAAAGCTGATACAGAATGGAAATGTTCGATAGAGAAAGCGCTTTGTTTCACAGATCGAGAATTCCTAGCTAACTTTGCCCTTCTGCGTTGTAGGCATGATTATAGAGTATATGGAAAGTTTATACCTCACCATCACAAACCTCTTGAGTCTGAACTCCTATTGTGACAGTAGAATTCTTTTGCAGCACACGGCTTGCAGTCAACAATTCAAGGCAGTAGCAGACATCTGCCTGGGCACAAGCATCGGACAGTAATGCTTGCTGCTGAAGAACCCAAGACTTGTTCTAGGGGTCTTTACAGAGGGAACTTTAGAGGAAAAACATTTTCAGGCTCAGCCAAGTGTAGGGAGATATTGTGGGGTAGTTGTCATGGTGATTAGACTCACTATAGACCATTTCTTACATGTTTCAGCTGCTTCATCCTGTGCAGATATTCTGCAGCCAGGAATAGGGTATGCCTAGAGAAGTTTTTGGGCCAGGAAAAGTAAAATATTGAACTAGAGAAGGGGTCATCTCCAGAGCAGAGAAGAAGAGGTAGCTAAAAAGAATATAATAGACAAGTGAACAAAAAAAAATTGCAAGAGTTGACACAAAAGTAAGTTCTAGAGAGGGCTGTTTTATTCAAAGATCTTTCCCTGTACCTCAGTTATAACCTTGTTGTTATGAAAATTGTTGAGAAGGATTTGCTCTGGCAGCATCATTACACTGCTCAAAGTTCCTGCTATGGACTCTTCCCTTTCTACATTCCAGCCCAGTGGGAACTCACCTTTATTTTCATTAGTAACGGCAAAAGTTCCTTCTCACAGTTTCTTCCCTAGAATCATTGACATATATTATATATAAATGGGGTATGTATGAATTTATTAGCAGACCTGAGCAGATGGGTATGCATGTATTTTCCTAGGACTCAAGTTTTGCCAATCCAGCCTTTGAAATCCTTCCTCTTCAAAAATGTACATGCCTGCCTCAGCACTTTGGGACACTCTCACTGAAAAAAGGTACAGTGAACCAAGTACACTTTTCTTCAAAACCATTTCTGAAAGCAGAAGTGAAAGTTTAGGGTGTCTCAGTTGGGACTCCCTCCTTCCCTGCTATGTCTATAATATATTCCTTGTCATTAAAAAGAACTAGTCAGTACTCCTCCTTGCTTCGAGTTCTCTTTGTTTGCAATGTCCATGTAATCACTGAAAATTTATAGTAGCAGAGTAAGAGGCCCATAATACTATAGCCTAAGGAGACAAAACTGATGGAGAAGACCTGCATAATTCATTTTGCCCTACGACCAATTTCACGTAGAATATGTGAACCTTTGGGCATGGTCCTCCCCTTCAGAGGACTGTGTCTTCGGAAGTAGCTGTCTTGATCACTAGATTAGAAAGTAATACTTGCTGGCTTACTTTCCAGCTTTATTTATGGCTTTCTAAGGATAAAAATTATGAAAGTATCTCTCCCATGATCCCACTCTGGATGTGCAGCTTCTGAGGTGGACGGGTTCGAGTCCCATTTAATAAAGAGTGGAATCGAATACTGGATACATATCTCATTTCCAACCTTTGCTAGATGAACCCTCTGAGAATAGCTTGATTATTGTGATGAAAGAGAATCAGCACCTGAGCGGGAGATAATACTTCTCTGTGGTGCTATTTCAGTTGCTTTCATTTGGGAATTCTCTGTCAGGAGCCAGAATGAAAAATGGAGCTCCATATAAATCAAATGGACAAGCATTAAGCCTACTCCAGGGTTAATGCCCCCTGTGTCAAATATTTGAATACAACTGCTATTTGTCAGACAGTGTTAAACTGACACACACAGTCTGTATTTGTCTCATCAGAAATAAATTCCAACTTGTACTAAATGTGCAAACTCATAGCCATGGTAGATACTTTTTGCATTCATCATATGAGTGATCACATGACGTTATTTGTCATGATAACCTAGGCATCATACTTTGGAGATGAACTACATTCACATTCTCTGTGAACATCATGTCCTTGCTTCCCTCTTTTCCACTGCCAGTTTATTTGGAGAATAATAAAAAGGCTTTCTAAAACTGGTGCAGATTGAATAATCTCCTGAATATTTATTCCCATTAAAACTAGATGCTTTTTCCTTTCTATGACTATTTTTCAAATAACAATGTTTTCAGCTGGTTTGTTTATAAAAAAGGCTGCAAACATTACTAAAGGAATTGGCAGCTTTTATTCACAAGAGAGTTTCCTCTGGAAGGGGAGTGTTTGGTGAATTCTCTTTCTTGCTTACCCCCAGCAGTTATCACTGAATATAAAGAGGTTGGATGAGCCCCGAAGGAAGTAGGAATGTTTGTCCCTATAAGAGCATGTTAGAAATGCCAAGTTAGTGTGACTAATGGATAAGACAGAAAGCAAAGCCGGTGATCTAAAATGAATAGAAGCATTAGAGAGAAAACCAGGAATGCAAATCTCACTTTGTTAGAGACACAGACCTTATGTCTGTTCCAGAGTTTTGTTTCATCAGCTCTTATAGATCATGGGCTCCTTCGCTGTACAACGCAACTGTAAATTCTGCAAAACCTGGGAGACTTAGAGCCTGTAGAAGCTGATGTTTGTATTCAAAGTTGCTTGATGGAAGCTGCTAAGCAATGCTGAAAATGTTGGCAGGAATCCCAGAGTCTGGAGGGAATTTCCATGTGCTGACTCAGACATGAATTTTATCTTGCTGGAATCCTACACCTGATTGTACTGAGGTTATGAAATCTGGAAGCAAGACTGAATTTGATGTGAACTACTGAAATTCTTAACAGCACATGTAGCAGACACAAAAAAGGGAGAGTTGTGGGTGCAAACACACAGTATATAGCTATCATATACAATACTCTCTGAGGACAAATTAGAAAGACACTCACTGAACACCAAGTCAAGCAACATCATCCAGGAATGGAGACAGCAAAATTCTTGCCCTGCCACATTGATAATACAGATTAATAGGTGCTAGCCTATCAGCTTCAGAGAACCAGCTATGATCAAAATATGTTGCTGCTGGAAACACAATAAATTCGGAAGAGAATACTGAGGGCCTTTAAGGCTTGCCATTTCCTTAACTGTCTTGTCTATGTGCTTTTAGCAAAATAAAACTTCTATACTTATAGGTCAGTATGGAAGTTAAAACTCTTAAAAAGTTTTTAGATATATTAGGGTAAAACTTCAAAATTACTAATAATTTTTCTAACAATTCTAGTGAAAATGGAAACTCTGAATTTCAGGGTAGATGTAGAAGTTAGATGAATGTAGAAGTTAGATGATTTTTTGAAAAGAGGAGGCCATGCAGGCTCTATCCCAGCCCCTGTGAGAGCAACTTGCAGGGCAATAATAAAAAGAGGCCCTTCGCTAACTAACGCTTATGTATTCCTATGGGAAACTTGTAGACAAGTTCTCCAAATCCTGTTTTTATATTTCCCTTTTCGTTGTCAAGAAAGAGCTGCTTGCTGGTTATGTCTTTATTATGGCATAATGCTTTAAAACAGTTTAATAACTCTATTTATATGGGACACATCATCTCCTTCCTTCCAAAATCTTTGAAAACTTATCACCAACCACAAGATCTGTTTTTCAGACTGTGGTTGGTTCATGTCTTGAGCTAATAAAACAATACAGAGAAATGCATTTGATAAACTGTGACTCTCTCTGCTCTGGCTCATCAAAAGTGTTGCGATAATTGTTGATTTGAAATTTTTGTGAAAACACCCTACACAGAGTTCTTAATGTTTCAGTCATTTCTCGGCAGTCTTTTGCAAGCACTCAGTGTTTCAGCATCAAGCCTATGATGTAAACCAAGAGGGTTGCTGAGACTGATTAGAACCTCTTCCCAGTCTAACACTTGCAATTAGAAATTGGAAATGTTTGTGGCTGTCTAGGAGATTGGTTAATTTTTTTTCCTTTTTCTGCTATTAAAAAAAAAATCAGATAAGACCAAGGAATTTTAATAAGCAGTTGATTATGGACATGTTGGAATAAAAGGATATTGATATTAAGGGCAGTATTTTCAGAAGCAAAATAAAGTTTTAATCCATTGAGGTCAATGACAAAATTCTGTTTGGACTCAGTGGGAGTAGGATTTTAAACACTGTGAAGTACTTTCCAGAATCAAAGAATTTATTTAGAAAGAGGAAAAATTATTTAACAAGTGGCAGCTGTTTTCAAAAAATCTTAGGAAAGTGCTACTGTATGCTCTATTTTGCACCCTGAAAAAAGAAAAAAATCTATTTTTTCTGAAGTGGCAGTTATTTTCCTCATAATAATAGCTACTTTAAAAACAAAAGCAAACTGCATTGAAATATATAGCCTTTTTTGTAATTTATTTATTTCAACTTACATGCCCTTTAGCTTCAATGTCACTTTATTTTCATTGAGCTGCTTGAATTTTATTAAGGTTTCTTTTTATTTGATGCTAACATATTTGTGTTGACATAATTAGAGCTCATGGTCATGGAATAACACTTATTTGGATGAATATTCAGCATTTATTCAGTACATGTCCTGTTTCATTAACAAATTCTAACCTACAGCTCTTCCTCTCCAGTAACAGAAAGCAGAGTTCATGAAATTTGCAGTACATTTTCTGTGAATGAAATTCACTTGAAACATTAGCGTTTTTGTTAGCAACTGTATTCCCCGAGGGAATTTCTGGGTGGTAGCCCTGGATTTTTTGCATATAAGCAAGACTGTTTTTGTTTTCAGTTAAAATTCACATCAGACTTTCTTACTAGAAATAGAGATACATTGTGGTATTTTCACACAAGGCTGCAATTACGTACCAGCAGGTTAATACAACTTCTAGGAATGCCATCAGGCTTGTGTGTTAAACACAATGTTCCATGGGATAAATAGTCCAGTGTGGCACTGGTATTAGCCATGAGGACCTGCCCCATCATGAGCAGAATGCAAAAAACCCACATTTCTGAAAAATACTTCCAAGAGTTACTCTTGTATGAAGCAGTTGCTTACTTATGATTCACCTCCTCGTGTGGTGTAGGCGACCTACTGTAACAAACAACTTGTACCCAGACCCTTTTTTAGTTCTCTCATCTCCTTTCAATCTACCTATCAGCTTTCAAGAGCTAGGCATGTCCCTGTGCATGTAAAGAAGCAAAAGCAGCAGTTCATATCACCTGGGTGGGTATCTGTGGATTTTGGAAGATGGAGACAAGACTTGTATCGATATAAGCACAGGAAGAGTTCAGTCTTCAGTGGGCAACTTGTTTAAGTTCCAGGGTAGGTATGCTCAAATTAACAGGGGTCTGTGATTTTTGGCTCAGGTCTGTAAAAGAAGAAAGAGAAACTACGACATAGAATAAGCTCCTGATTTAACAAAGTACACATCTCAGCATGAAAATTCACTTATGTTCCTCTAAGATAAACAAAACCTTAAATTAATTGGGAAGGAAAAAAAATAGAGCAGGCAACATAGGTTAACTGAGCTGTGAGATTGTGGTAGGGCACATCTACAGAGTATTTTTTCAGGCAGATTTGATCTCACACTTCCCATTCCCTGAGCCAACTGCAAACCCCAAATCTCTGTATTGGCAGACATGTAGCTGTAGTCCTCACAACACTCATTCTAAACTAATAAGTCTGGCAGAAGGAGAGAGTATATTAGCTCATTCTTAGTTCCAGCAGCTACCCAGAAGGCATTACAACACACTTGAGATATATCTCGTACAAACTACTGATATGCCTGCACTGCACAGAAGTGACTGCAGTGTGCTGTAGGGACAGCTCAGGCACCAGGAGTTCTGACAGCTCAAAGTGAGGTATTATACCTTACATCCCAGGCAGCCTATTGCTGAGTTGAAGCTGGTTTAGCTGTAACTCCTGTGGTTGAACCTGAAAGAGTCCAGTTTCTTCCAAAAATAAAATAAATTAAAAAAAAAAAAAATCGGTATTCTCAGGGCAGTGTGCATGCTTTCTATTCATGAGCTCAACAAGCACTATTTTAGCCTCAGGTACCACTGAACATTTCCTGGGTGTAGAGTCTATATAATACAATTTCTAAAACGTGCCTTGCTTACAATGACAAAAAAACATTGTAGGAGTGGGATGAGCTAGGAGAAAGTATAACATATGGTCAGAGGAAAGAAATTGGCACTTTATTGTCCCTAGCATTAAGCTAAAGATAACTGCATGCTTAAGAAGAAAATCAGATTTTTTTTTTTTTTTTCCAGACCCCAAGTAGCATATCTGGAGCTGTAAGTTGAATTCAGGGCAGAGCTCAGCATTATTGATTCAAAAGCAGGGCCACCAGTAGCTTGTTTAGTCCTTACAGAGACAGAGGCGGCAGGTGCTCACCTGGGGGCCAACAAGGCCAGCAGTACCTGAGGCTGTATCAAGTGCATCATGGGCAATGCATCGAAGGGAGTGATCATTCCCCTTTTTTCAGCACTCCTTGGAAGGCACATTGAGTACTGTGCCCAGTTTTGGGCCACCGGGTTCAAGAAAGTTATGGATCAAATGGGGCAAATTCAGTGGAGGCCCACCAAGATGGTCAGGGTCTAAAGCACTTGCCCTATAGAGTAGAGGCTGAGGGACCTGTATGTGTTTGCCCTTGAGAAGGGAAAGCTCTGGGGTAACTAAGCAGGGCCTTCTAAGACCCATGGGGAGGGTCTTAGAAGACAGAGCTGAACTTCTCACAGCAGTATGTGGCAGGAGGAAATACATCCTCCATAAGAGGAACTGGGACAGCCCACAAGTGGAAGAGGCAATCTAGGAGCTCATGCAATCTTTGCACTTAAAGGTTTGCAGGACCCAGCTGTATAAAGTCTTGAGCTATGTGATCTGATCTCATAGCTGAGCCTACTCTGAGCAAGAGGTTGGACTAAAGACCTCCACAGATCCCTGCCAAACTCAATTATTTTGTGAACCTATTTTTCCAAAAAAATTTTTTTTGGAAAGTTACAGGCTACTTCACTAAAGCACTTCCATGGCTCAGGCCGCTCATAAAGGCTTTCCTAAAGGCAGTAACTGTGAGCAGACATGTTTTGATCAAAATATTAGCTGAAAAAAATAATTGTTTCATTCAGGGTTTATTCTGAGGTGAACACTAGACCTTTGCATGAGTTTTACATGCAAAATAACGCATGTGAAGCTTCCTTCTATGGCAGATGTCTTTTTTTACAGTCCTGCATCACTGCTTGGTTCCCCAATTACATTTCCCTTCTCAGATTTTTTCCTTTGTTCCCAAGCCCCTGCTAAATGTAGATATAAATTCTTTTATTGAAATTCTTTTTAGTAGAATCTGATTGAAAAATACACACAAGTGAAGGAATTGGGTGAATTACCAAACACTATCTGATCTGCAGCAACAAATTAGGTACCCTCAGCCCATTGAAAACTTTGCTACATGTCTGCCAATACAGAGATTTGGGGTTTGCAGTTGGCTCAGGGAATGGGAAGTGTGAGATCAAATCTGCCTGAAAAAATACTCTGTAAATGTGCCCTACCACAATCTCACAACCTGAACTTGCAGGATTTAGGCATCTACAGCCTTTCTACTTTTACTGGAAATAACAGTATTTTGTTTGAAGTTTTCTCCTTTTGAGAATTTCTGCTTGAATTCTTCAGTTCCCATAACATAACTGTGCTCAAAAATAAGACAGCTTTTTGTTTTTGTTACTTAACAATGAGTCATTACTACATTTAATTCCTAAGAAATGGACATGCACCATGAAATGGAGTTTTTCTTTGTTCTCAATTAAACTCACAGGTAAAGACATTTGTCTTTAGACTGAGACATTGGTTTGCATTATTCCAGCTTCACAAATACATTTAGACACTTCTCATTCATCACTGGTCATTCCCATGCCTTTAGGTAACTAGTCAAATGTCGTTGAAGTGAAATTATCAGTTGACTGAATATCTTGATCTAGTGTACTGGCGTAACTGAAAGGCTACATAATGCTGACTCTTTAGTCAGCTGTCCAGATGGTATCATCTGTTATTTCTTGTGTTTTGATTTGGATGCAATGAACTGAATTTTATAAGCAGGAAATTAAGTGCAAAGACTACTCGTGGGTCACTTGCAGAAGGGCTTAGCATAAGGAGGTCACCTGGGCCGCAACTTAATACTTGATAGCATTGCTTACATGTAATTATGCCAGTAGCTTGAATGTGCAGTTACAAGGTTGAAGTTGCAAAGTGGTGCTAGTTCTGGATCACATCTTCAGTCCTTGTTTGAGCACTGTTGATATAAAGCACTCAAGAAGGAAATTAATAGATAGAATTTTCCCTAAATAATAGGGAATACCTTAGAAAGAGTTAAAGCAATCAACAGTAATTTACTTCTACTCTCAATCAGTGATAAACTTAGCCATTACCAGCTGGGAGTTTCCGAACGGCTTACTCTTACAGACCACACTTTAGAATCATAGAATCAGATCAGATGGGTTGGAAAGGACCTCTGAGAGCATCAAGTACAACCTTTGATCCACTACCACCACAGTTACTAGACCATGGCACTAAGTGCCCACATCCAATCTCTTCTTAAGCACCTCCAGGGACGGAGAATCCACCACCTCCCTGGGCAGCCCATTTCAATGCCTGATTACTCTCTCTGTAAAGAATTTCTTCCTAACGTCCAACCTAAACCTCCCCTGGCAGAGCTTGAGACCACGCCCTCTTGTCTTGCTGATAGCTGCCTGGGAGAAGAGACCAACCCCCACCTGGCTACAGCCTCCTCTCAGGTAGTTGTAGAGACTGATGAGGTCTCCACTGAGCCTCCTCTTCTCCAGGCTAAACAATATCCTTCTTCAGTCCTCACAGACTTCCAGTCCCTTCACCAGCCTGGTTTAGAGCAACCCATGGGCTGTTTTAACCTTTGACAGCCTGTCTGGCTTCTGCTCAGCACTCCTCACTGATTGCCTCAGGCTCACTGGTCTCACAGTCTTACAGAGATATTATTCTGAAAAGCCTAACTATTCACACTTGCAAAAGACTAGGGTAAGGATGAGACCTAGGTCATATTCTTTGCTAAGCCTGCGACTGAAAGTCTTGAGGTGTGTTTTGTTGAAACAGCCCTGCTACACTGTTTTCAGCTGCAGGTAACCACTGCATAGCAGAGATGACTGAGTACATCCTCTGAGCACTTCTCAGTGCGTCAGTTTGCACACAGGTGGACTTCCACATGTTTTAACTACACCCCTCAGTGTCAGTGCTTAGAAGATCTATATCTTACCTACTTTGTCTACTGTCAGTCAGGATTTGTCTTAATCTAAGAGTCTTGTAGTGAGATCTGATATGTTGCGTGGACAAAACAAGAGGTAGAGATAGAAAAGGAGTGGTCACCTGGCTTCTGTAGTGGAGTTCTGCAAAGTAAGTCACCCCTATAAAAAACAATGAATGAGGAGGACAGAAAGACCCTTTCTGATCGTAGACTAAAACTTGTTTGTTAGGGTATTTTAAATTAGACAAACTTAGTCAAACTGAGACTTACCTTACATCAATATTCAGAGTGAGAAACAAGATGTGTTGTGCTGCCTTCAGACTGATGAAGCAATAACGTATTCAGTGAAGTGAGTCTTAGAGTATCAAACAAACAAGAAGGTACCCGAGAAAGCCACGGATCAGAGGTTTGATTGTTATCAGAGAATCTGTCTTTCAAGCTGCTTATCTGTGCTAAAAATTGGTTTGAGCACTTCAAATTGCAAGTGCCCAATCTGCACAAAGTGGAAGTAATATGCTGACAAAGTCCTGTACAGGTAGCAATCAACATTATCCTGGATGAGCTACAATATTGCTAAGATGTTTTAAGGAGGACCTGCCAGAGAAGCATTACAGTAATTAACCCTGATTGTCAGAACGTTGGGCAGGCCTGAGTCTCAGGAGCTGAAGCATTCAAATAAATAAATAAAAGGTTACTTGATGTACATCACTGCTAAGGGACTGCAAGTCTGAAACCAGCATCCTGAGTCCATAAAGATAATAGCTTGCTCACAATTGATGTGAATGGAGGACAACAGGAACCTTTAGAGGTGATCTGCAAAGGCAGAGGGAAAAAAATAAAGGGGGTTGCACCATTTTCACTTTTTTTTAGTGACTAAAGAAGGCTTGAAAGCCTCTGCCTCTCCTCACATTTCACATCTGATTTGACCTGCTTTCCTGGATGATTCTACAACAAAGTAGAGGGAAAGTATAATTATGATGTCACATCATACCATGGAAGTAATACTGAGTTAGGAGAGAAAAAGGAAATTTTTTTTTTTTTAAATTAAAGCCACTGAGCTCTTGGTAGGGTTTTTTAAATGCATAATTTTATTGGCAACTATGTAATTTTGAACTCCATGCTTAGATGTTTCACTTCCATTCCTTTCGTTATTCAGTACTTCCAGTTCTACAAGCAAATGCAGAAAAAAATGCTAAATCCATTTCTCTGTGTACTCCACAGATATCTCCCAGGAAATAAAATGAAAACTCATATTACCAGTATGTTTTGTCAAAAAAAAAGAGTTTAAAATAAGTGTGAAGCTGCCACTCTGTGTTGTCACACAGCAAAACAAGGAATGATAGTAAATGACATAATGCCATTCTCTCTGCTATCTTTGAATCTGTAAATGCTGCAACATTTAAAGATGTGTGTTTAAGCTCTTAAATGAGATATCGTGTAAACAGCATCAATATCTGACACATTAGCATGCAGAAGTTGCTGCTGTAGCAGCCTATTTAGCACGAGTAATTCAACAGGATTGAAAGAAATTTGGAGATAAAAATCATGTTCCAGAAAAAAAAAAAAAAGTACACTGCACAAAAATGTATGGGGCTGGGTTTTCCTGGTAAATTACATCAAGATTGGTTTGGGGGAACTCTTTTGTGACTAATGTTATTGCTCAGCAACAGCGTTTACTGCCTGAGAGGGAGAAGGAATAATCAAAGCTGACCCAAACGCTATAAGTAGATATTCCACATGGGAAAAAATTTTGAATGATTTATGATAGCCAAAGCATTCATTAAATCTCTCCGAAAATAAGCACAGATAGGGAAACAGTCACAGATGGCCAAAAGATCAATCAGAAAATAACCCACAGGAAGCTTAGTGCCAAAAGTAATTGACATAATCGTCAAATCAATTTCTGATGGTACAGACACTTCTGCATTCAGTCTGCTTCCCTATGCTGTAGATCATTTAGCATGTCATTCTGATCACTGGCACATGTTGCCCAATATAAGCTCGTAACAGTTTTGAGAAGTCCAGGTACTTTCTGGAGTTTTCTTTCCCCATGCTCACAAAGATGCCAGGTGAGGATCAGGTTATTGTTTCTGGTATGTGAGCATTTATACAATGTTCACTTTTTTGATGTAGTTTTATCACCAGATATTTTCCATTTTGTGTACAAAAATAGAGAGCCTTGGGGCACTGTGGACCTTTGTGCAAGATGTTCCCTCACAATGATTACAGGAAGGGAAGAACTGCACAAACTTGGTTGTTGATGAGCTTTTCAGGCCAAGCCTTTAGGTCATTGGTCAGAGCAGTAGCAGTGCCTTACACAGTTCAAAGATTACTGCATAAAGTCATAATGGAGAACGCTTCTCCAGGAAAAAAAAAATAATCTATTGTTTCATCATAACTAAAGCACTTTTCAAAATCTGAGAGGTTTAAAAGTAAAAAAAAAAAAGAGCACATTGTCATATGCGGCAGGATAAAACAGAGAGAAAGGAATTCTACCGGGAGAGACACACACTGAGGAACTGATTCGGAAATAGAGTTTAATGCTTCTTTCAGGCCGTAGATTGCCAGCTGAGTAAGGAGCACATTTTGTTTGGTGGTATGATCAGTAGAAATCACACATTGGTAATTTCCGGCTGCCTACCTGTCTATAAAGTGCTTATCTGTGCACTACCCAGAAGTTTAAAATTGTTCAGAAGCATAACAGTTGAAAAGTGTTTGAGGTATTGATGGATATTTATGTCTGCTCACCTGAGGAAAGGAGTCCTCTGCTTATTTCAATAGGCCTGAGCACAAAACTATAATGCTTTTTGTGTGCTTGTGCAATGCAAGAAACATATTGAGTGTCCTAATTTGTACTACGTCAGTCAGAAATATTTTGTCAATCTAGAAATCTCATATGTTTTGCAGCTAGTGTAGATTTCTGTCACTTTAGAGTTAGATTGGAGTTTTTGGACAAAAGGGTAATTTCTGTGTGTCGCAGATGTTTGCTGCTCCTTTTGGGAATGAAGATACAGACAGAAGAGGCAGGTGATTCTTCTGGAGGCACACCAGGATGGAAATAAACCTTCTACATGCAAGAAAACAGGAAGCAACATATGGACAGCTAAATACAACAGCAACGGAGGGCAGACTGTCCTAACTAAGATGATATCATTCGTCCTAATACATTTGCAAAGACAGTACAAAGGGCTGGGATTCCAGCATCCCACCCCAAGCCTGAGCACACTCACTACACATAATAAATCTACTGCTGCTCAACAGTAACCCATATCTGGCCCAAGAGATGGACCCAGATATTTCCAGACCTATAAGCATAGGTTCCTGAGTGCTGAGCTAATGGAAAAATGTTGCTGTGTGTTGCAATACCGAAAGTTGAGATACATATACACATTTATATATACATTTATATATACATGCAAACATGTATATAAAATAGACCACAGCTGTTAGCTGACCTCTATATATGTCTATTTGCAGTCAGGTAGCACAAATGGACAACTTCAAATCTTGTAATGTAAAGAAGAAAAATTAAACTTTTCTAAAAAAAATATCAAGAATGACATTATACTTCAAATTAGATTTTTCAAAGAGGTTTTTCTTTTTAACTTGCTCATACCACAGAACACTGAAAACTAACAGCAAATATGATTGAGATCCAGAGTGTCTGATCCAACAATGGAAGTCATATTTGTACTACATAAGTCCCAAATTGTTAGGGGTTAAAATGAATCAGTTTGAGACATACAGAGACATCATCTGGAAAGGCCTTTTCTATGTTGTAAATGATGATGGATTCATGGAAAAAAATAGACTTTCATAAAAAAATAGAGTATAATTTGGGAACGCCTAAAGGACAAAAGCAAGAAGTATCTAAAAGGGATTTTTTTGTGGTGTTGTTTTTTCTCAACATTCATATCCATAGCCAGAATAAAGAAATACATAGTGGATATGATGCATGCAGGCAATAATACATAATTCTGGTCTATATTTCATTTTTGTGATTTCACTTATTTTTCAAGTCCAAGATGTTCAATGATGAGTACAGACTGTGAATGCACTAGATGAAATACTGTAATTATTTAGTGTCTGAAATGCTGAATTGACATGCTTTCCTCCACCCTCAAGCCCCCAGCCAGTTTTCAGATTTCTGTTGTAAACAAGTCAATAGTTTCTTCTCACACCTCTTCCTCTGCCTGTAGAGGCCTCCCTTACATCCACTCTTTGCTGAGGGGATACCTCAGTCCACATCTGGTGCAACAGGTCAGAACAATTCCCTCAGAGCTCCTGAAGTCTATTATTATGTCAGTATTGTTGCCTTGATGCAGTAAATGTGAAACCTACATTTCTTGCAAGGAATTAGATTGTATGGTTTCTTTGCTAGATTTAGTGAATGAACTAACTCCCTCCTCTAGTAATAAATAGTAATAAAACCTTTTGCTGACATTTTAAAGAATGGTGCAGAATGCAGGTAAAACACTGCAGAATTGATTTTGCACTTATCAGACAAGAAGAAATGTAATTATATTTCATTTCCCCAAGGATTATTTTCTATTATCTAGCCTCTTTCTTTTAAAAAACATAAGAATTGAGTAGTCTTCTATGGAAGGCAGAAGTATTCCAAGCCACTGCAATTCCTGTATTTTTCTTAGAGAGGCGCATACCCCTTAGATGAACCAGTGTGGTTCTCTACTTGTGACCTGTTATTTCAGCAAAAAACCAACTAGACCCAATTTTTCTGTGGAACTGTGGGCTCTAAAGGGAAGACAGTTTCTGCTTTGCCCTTAGATCTCCTTTTACAGCCTGCTGCTTTGTGGAACCTCTTGTCGCTCTGCTAAGACAGAACTAAGAAAATTTCCTCTCATTCAGCTCTTGATTGAGTAAGTTTTTTGCTATATTTTGGACCACATGCACACAGGAATAACCTATGTTTTACAATAGTACAACAATTTTGGTCTTATTAATTCCTTTAACTACATTCTCTTCTTAGAATGAAAGGGTGGAGGAGGGGGGAAGCCCTCACTGATATGACGTAATAAAAGCACAACAAAAAGAATTTTAGTTCCTATTACTATATGTAATTTATCTGTCCTTCTGAATGCTGCCTCTGTCATACTGTCAGTTGTTGATGTTAGCAAGGCATCTTGACCCTCAAAGAAGAGGTCTGTGCCTTTGAAACAGTGTTGGATTAGAAAGGCAAGCAAAATTCTTCATCTAAATATAGGTGAGGATGGCTGATCTGTTGGAAATAAAGAAGTATTACTTCCAGGCTCTTCTCAGTGATAGCAACCAATAGAATAAGAGGTTATGGGCAGAAACTGATGCACAGGAAGTTTCACCTGAACATGAGAAAGAACTTCTTGTGTGAGTGACTGTGTACTGGAACATAGTTGCCCAGGGAGGTTGTGGAGTCTCCCTCATTGGAGATATTCCAGAACCATCTGGACACAATCCTGTGCCATGTGCTCTAGAATGACCCTGCTTGAGCAGGGAGGTTGGACCTTTGTGGAATGACCCACTGTGGTCCCTTCCAGATTTACACACTCTGTGATTCTAAAATGGTCTGGAAAGATAACCATTGTCCTCAGTGAGTGTTTGCTCTGGCCTGAGGAATATCCAAATAAACTTTGATACTATCACGTTTCAAATAAAACCTCAAATGCCAACCAATTCATGATTGAAAAGCTTGAAAACTATTGCAAGTAGTTATCCCTTTTAGTACTATTCTGCAGTTTCTGCAGCATCACAGAAATAGTCCAATGAGTGAAGTTTGAAAATAACAGATAATTTTAAAAGTCTGAAAAAAAAAATCATTTAATTACTTTTCATTTGTTCTACTTGCACTTGATAAATGAACATATTAAACTGTGAAGACTCAGGAGCCTCCAAAAGCCTTTGATGTGTATAAGAATAATCTAATAATTAACCTCAGGATTCACCAGCATGACTCATTGAGGTGAAGTGAAACAGTGCTTATGATGAAGGGAATTCCAGATCTGCCAGCCCCAAGGAGCCAAGCTGGCTTCATTCTCCTCTGCTTTGTCATGGAGAGCTCTGAGCTCCCCTTGATCTACCATTTTTTTTTGCATTTAATTCTTGATGAGAGGATCTTTTATCAATGTAGTGATGCTGGGTGTGTTTAAAATGGCAATATTGAAAAGTAACATTTGGCTTACATAATACATATACAACAGGAAGATATGTTTTCTCTCTGGACTATTTTTGTCAGTACCTGATATTAGAGAACATTGTTCAGCCCGGGGTACCTATTAAATACTTTATATTGATGTGGTTACCTGAACTAAGCATTAGCCCTCTCTTTAAAGTGAAAAGGCCTATGTTCACAACTTATCCTGCTTTGGCAATTACAGCATGAATACTAGTCTTACCTCTGCTCTAGAGAAGGACAGTACTTCAGCTCCTACAAGTGCCATTGAAGAGATGCCTGTTTTGTGTTAATAAATTGCTCTCCTTGCCTTTAACTGCAAGCATAACAATTCATAATAATGCAACTTCATATTTGTACCAGGGCCAGAAGTGGTCACTGATTTTATGTACTCAGAATAAGTAAGTACTTTCATCCTAATTTTGTAATGTACTGGAAAGCTTCAATGCCAATTGGACTGAATTGTAAACGAGGGCATCAGTAGCTCCCTGAAAATGAACACTCAAACCCTGAAATTGATTAAGCAGTGGACATTTAAAAACCTGGGCAGCAGTTTCTGTTGTCTGTGACTCTCTGAGTGCTTTTATAATAGGCTGTGGGAGCCAAGGAAGTCTCAGACTCACTGAAGATGGCCACAGTGATGATACAGTACAGGAGGGAGAGGGTTGACTAAAATGTCTGCAGCTTTGTGCAGCAGCAATACTAAGAACAAAATTACACAAGTCAATGTTTTAATCTAATGTTTGAAGACTACCTCTCTGTAAGCATACCCTGTCGTAGAGCTACATTTCCAGAGTCCTTTCCAAAGCAAATCAAAATATTCACTCAAATGAGACTCAGTGCTACTACGTACAGTATGTTCCCAGTTTCAAAGATTTTACCTAAGTCTTTAGAGAGATGTCTAGGAGAAGTTGGGGTGAGGAGGGATTGCTTTTGTTGAACCAAGGAAGAACTAGCCAGGCAGATAAAACTTGAGGTGTCCTAATATGGCCCCTTAGCCTTGATCACCAAGTAGTAGTTTCTTGATGTTAATACAAGTTGTCTTAAACCTATAGTTGCAATGTTGCATCAGGGAAGGGGTAATATATGTAGTAATGTGTTATCACAGAATCATAGAATAATTAGAGTTGGAAGAGTCCTTAAACATCATCTATTTCCAACTCCCCTGCCATGGGCAGGGACACCTTCCACTAGACCAGCTCGCTCAAAGCCCCTTGAACACTTCTAGGGAAGGGAAATCTACAATTTCTGTGGATTTCCCATCTCTGGAAGCATTCCAGTGCCTGGATTGCTCAAAGGCAGTTTTGTTGCTTCCCCAGCAGATATCTGGGTGGTTGAAATGTCCATTAAGGTTGAGAGCTTGAGAGCACGATGCGTCCCATATCTGAAGAAAGAAGTCCTTATTGACAGGCTCCCCTGATCAGGCACCTGTCGTAGACATCAGCAATAAAGTGCCCTTTGTTGGTCCTGTCCTTGATTTTTACCCACAAGTTCTCAACCTGTTCACAGCTGGTTTGTGCTCTTATTCTTTCTTCCTAGTCAAGGATTCACCAACAGCGACCAACACTTTAATTTGCAAAAAGCTAATGAATTTCACTGTGCCTTGAACTGCGGGTCAAAGACTCACAAAAGCATCTGAAAGTACTTCTCAAGGAAGAGGATAAATGCTTGCTTTCTCTCTGAGATAGACTATATTGAATACATCTCCTCTGTACATCCACTACTTCCCAGTGCCCCTTCAGGTCCAGATCTTCAAGATCACTGACACACCAAATTAATCCATGTTTTTTTTCAACTTACAGGCTTCAAAGCATTTATGTCTTTCAAAAACAATGTAGTTTATCCAAATTAAAGGTAGTATGTTTCTTCTGTTGAAGAAAACAATAGATTTATTCAAAATATTACTTATATTAGGGCAACCTGAGATACAACTGCCTGGGTGAAATTTCCTTCCATCTGAAATGAGTCTGACTGAGTTCTACTGATACTGAAGTTATAATTTATTTATTGCTGTCAAAGGAGCTCCCTTTCCTTTTAGTAGTTGAATGCAGTGAAAAGTCAGAGATGTAGTTAATAATGGTTTGTGGTCAACCTGGGAGGGCACTTCAAGCAGTCATGTTTGCTTTTGACCATGTTCCGTTCAATAATGTCACTGCTGATGTGGCAAATGGAGCAGGGCGAGTGCCTGCGCTGCCTAAGAGGTTCAGCATTTGAAAGACTTCATAGGATTTAAAAGCTAGGTGAACATCTTTAGTTTGGAAACAGCGAAACAGGGATTTGGAAAAAATAAGTAAAGCCTGGGAACTGGACTATGAGGATTTAAATGGGTTTGGTAGCAACTGGGTGGAAAAAAAATTCAAAGTTTACGATGTGCCACAGTTGTGTATAAGGCTGCTGCAAAAGAACAAATCTCATTCTGGGATGCTTTTAAGAGCATTGTTGGCTGTATGACATAGGAATGAAATTATTCTGCTCTACTTGCCACTGGAGAAGCCTCAGTGGAAGTACTGTATCCAATTTAGGGCACTGCACTTAAAGACAGATGTATACTAACTGGAGATAATCCAGAAGAAAGCAGTAGGAATGATCAGCCAAGGAGGAAAGGCTGAATACACCAGCCTTATTTTTTTAATATGAAGGAAAACAAGAAAGAATAGTGATAATAACCTCCCATTTTGTAAAAGTTTGTTCTGAAAAGGAGGTGGTCAGTTATCCCTCAAATCTAAGAAAGGGAGGCCTAGGAGAAATCAACTTTCTTCTCAACAAATTACATTTAAACTATAGAAAATAGAGAAAAATCTACTCACAACATTTATGAAAGCATTAGAGCAAGATGACAAGATACAGGTCAATTTTCAATTTTAAATTAATGAAGATTTTTAATTAAGCTAATTTAGGCTTAGATGTGGTGGGTTAGGCACAACTGATTCTTATTCTTTGAAGGGGTATGACGAAGATGACCTCTTGATGTCCCTTCCAATACGGAAATTTCAGAAAGGTGAGTTCCACCCTCCCCTTTCTCTGTGCAAAGGTGTAAAATGGGAGTTCAGAGATGGTGCTGTGATGGCAAGTAAAGACAGTCATTTAACTTTAAAACAAATTATCTTCTGCCCTGTGTGCTTCAAACATGCTGTCCCATATCTTGACAGAGAATGACTAGAAATTTACACCCAGAATAATAAGTGCTACAGAGTTAGGAGGTGGTAGAGATTTGTAAACCGTATCCCTAGAATTTGAGAGTCTGAATTCCTCCTGATTGCCTAATGTCCATCTGAAACACTTAGTAGAAATGTATCCCAAATGTATATTGCCATGATGTTGCTTTTATGGTTCTCAATGGAAAAAGAAATAATGGCATAATAAGGGCATAAACTGCACAAACTTTCAGACTGTAAGCTGAGACTACTTTTTTTCCCCCCATACTTCTGATGGATTTATTGAATTTGAAAATTTTGCCTCTACATTAAATCATTTTGTCATGCAAAAATATATCTAATCAGACAAAACCAGCCAGCTAAAATTCACAGGATGACTTTCTATAGCAGGGATCTTCCATAAGAACATCTCCACCTTTCATAGTCTACAGGGCCACATGACTATGAAAAGACAAACTTGAAAATGCTTCCCTTCTAATTATTCAGCAGACAGATATGGAATTTCTGACTCAGCACAATAAAGCCTTTTTCCAATCAACACATACTAATGATTAGGAAGGCTTGTAAAGTGTTATGTAGGATTATTCTGGAAATTGCTGTCTGAGGCTGCCTTAATCAGGATATGACTGGTTTTGAATAAGGATGTGTAAGTCACTATCAATTTTCATCAAGGTGGCCCAAGCCTGTTTATCCTTTTGCTGTATGTGATGACACGCATTGCAGCCTAGGTGAAAATGTCCTGTCCATCTCCTAGAAAAGCTTAATAATTTCTTTGTAGCCCATCTCATGCCAGACTAGTGCACACTCTTCATTCTCTGCACTTCACAGCTGTCTCTGAAAGCAGCAGTACTGCATGCTACAAACAGCTTTGCCTGACACCCTCCTGTTTTTCATTATATTGTTATGTTATGTATTCAAAACAATACAGAATGAAGAGTCGATACTGGGGATGCTTGGGAGAAATGTCGTGACCTTGGTTACAACTGGTACAATTCAGCAACCAGGCTGCAAAAGCAATTTCACCCCAGGACTATCAAGGTAAGGATGTAGAGGAAAAAAGTTGCCCTCAACATAATTTCCCTATACGGTGTTAGACTAAATATATATAGGGTACTGCTAAACTAGCAGCAGCTCATTAGCTTTCTTCTCTTTTGTTGTGCTGAGCCCCTCTTTGCTGTGTAGTAATGCTTTTGGCATATGAAAACAATGTTTCCCTTTTTTTCTCTTTCAGGGAGTTTATGGCTCTATTTTACCAGACCAGTATGATGCTGTGTTCCACCAAGAAATGACTCATGTCACACCTGAAAACACAGTGGGCTGAAGGAGGTGAAGCCATGTAGACTCGCTCCCCGGGCTTTCTGTTGTTCTCTTGCCTGCTTTTCTAGCTGAGCAGGCAGTCCAATATTCAGCTTCAGGTCTATATCCAGATTTTTGAGGTCTTAGGGTACAGTTAGTCTGTGATTCAGCAGTTCTCCCTGCAGCAGTTTTGCAGGATCAGTTCCCTCAACACTGTAGCTGCAGCTGTCCTGTTTGTGCCACTTCCAGCAGCAGCCAGCTGCTGTGCTGCAGGGGATCCCATCACATGCATGTTGCACTGCTACTGGTTAGAGGCTGCCTGAAATCTGAATTTATCTAAATTTATCTTTATACCCACCATCACTTTTAAAGCATATTTTTATCGAATTTTGAGAAGTACTGCTCTCGCTCTCTGAGCACTGCTGAAGACCCAGAAATCAGAAGCAGATGAGCATACCTAAACTAGGCAAGATGGTCTGGGACTGTAAAACTGCAGGGAGGCACATACAGTCTCACACCCAAACTTCCCCCTTGCATCAGATGAAGATACTAAATGAAGAAGAAAACAGACCAACAGCTTTGATAACTGAAGGGCTATCCAGGACCGGATAACTTTGCAATATGCAAGCAGAAAGAGAGTTTGCCTTTTTCACATTATTAAGTTCCAATTTTCTGACATCTGTGAGTTTACCACTCTGCCTCAGCTTCTTTGCAGCAAACTACACTTCTGCAGATCATCTGAGCATTTTCTCGTTACTGCCTCCCTCCTCTTTCAGAGATCTTCAGTTGTGGTAGTGTCCAGGTTCTCCCTTTCTGTGGCACACTGGGATTTTTAATGTTTTGGTCTTCTGTACTAAAGGACTGCACATTCTGTAGTCTGCTGGGAAAGGATTAGTGGCTTGGGACACCTAGGGACATGTGATTAGATGTGGACATTAAATTTTGTCTGCAATTTATGAGAGTGGACTAGATGGCCATTTCTAGACTCTGTGAGGTTACTTCTCACCCCACACCGCCCTCACTCTCCCCCTCAGTGTTTTCCTAACTTAATACTGGTCAGAACCGTACATTTTTATGCCATTTTCTGTACCGATCATTGGTCTCTTCTATAATGCAAGGTTAGAGAGCAAGCAGTATCTATGTACCATTACAAGGTAATAGGTTCTAACATTCAGAGAATCCAGGCTACTTTTTCTCCCCCATGAACTTAACAATTCTTTCAGACTGTGTTCTTGTTGATAAAATAAACAAGGCCAGAGCTTTTTCTCTTTCCTTGAATAGCCAGGCAAAAACATACTTATGCATTTTCTTACCCTCCAGCATAGCCTCAAACTGTCACCTGTAAATGATCTCTGGCCTATGCTAACTTCCAGCCGTGCCCAGCATTGCTGGTGAGAGACCCTGACCAAAACAGCAGCATGAGTTGTGCCAGTGACTTGATCGTATGGGCACCCATATGCCAGGTGGCTGTGTTCTGTGTCTGTCTGCTTTATTAGTACAAATGTGGCCTGAGGGAGCCAGAAAAGGCTGATCCTGAGGTATGCAAATACCAACAGGCTGGCAAGAGAGATGAAGCCACAGATCTTGAAGAAAGGTTGCATGTCTAAGTGAAAATGCAGACACACATCTGTTACACAGCTTGTGTGAGGAATGGTAGCCATGGGCATACAGTGGCATGAGCATTAGCTTTGCTAGAAGCCAGAGGAGATACAGACGATCCTCAGCAACAGTGTTTTGATTTGCATTTTGTAGAGCCAGTGCTGTTGTGCTCTCAGTGCTCTTTTTACCTATACCAGTCTTGACAACCTAACAGAATTATACTAGCTCCTGCTCTAATTTAGCCCTCATTTTGCTGCATGGACAGCACAAATGCTGGATTGCCTGCAGTGCCTCATAAGCACATATTGGCTCAAACTAGAGGTCCCTTTAGCCCATTTCTGTGTCTCTCATAGTGGCCCACAGCAGATGCTCAGGGAGTAGCAGGGCATGCATCATATATCCCAAAGACAGCAGCTGAGCAAATCTGGGACAGGGAAGACGAATGAAAAAGCGTGTTCATCATTTTTAGAGTTTGGTCTTCATCCATGTGCTCTGGCAAAGGGAAAGAGTTTTCTGTTTACATGCATCGCATCACTTCTGCCATAAAAACAAATGGCTCTTTCTGGCCTGTTGCAATGAACAGCAGAAGTGGTACCATCCAAAGCACACTGTGCTGTATATGCCTCCGCAGTTCTGCTCCTCCACACAAGCCTGACATAGCACAGCAATTGAAACAAGAGAGAGGCCTTGCTTTTTGATTACCGTCTTTCAAGATCTATAACAAATCTTGTGGCATCTTTGAATCTGGGGATCATCCAATCCAAGTCAGGCTGGATAAAGAGCATTCTTCCCCAGCGTGCTTTTCCTGCAGGACAGCCGAAATGAGGAGTACTCTGTGCACGCAGACATCTCTTTGCTCTTAGTCTGGGCCCCACAAATTTCTGTGAGGCTGTGGAAAACCTTTCAGCCCTTGGCCCCTCTGTGGCAACACTGTAAGCCAGTCCTGCTACCATCCTGCAGACCTCAGTTGTCTCAATGTTTTGGGGAGCTGATGGTACATGTCCCATCATGAGTGGAAGAGGGTACTTGGGATGGTCCATCCACTCAGAAATATTCTGCTTTTTTCTCAGAAATCAAGAGTAAACAAAGCAGGTCAAATTGGCTTGCCTGAATATACAAGGTGAATATACAAGCTTCAACTACTACTGCCTGAGCCCCCTCCTAAGAAGTGTCTTCAATGAACAGAAGAGAAGGCAGGCCCAAAGGTGGTTGAAGAAAAGAAAAAGAAGGAAGATACTAATGTAATAAATCAATTTTCTAGGACCTTATGACAATAGCACATTTGCTAAACAGAACCATTGGGTATCCTCCTATAACACGTCAGGCCCCCAAAAGGGCTGCAGCAATTTAATAGACTTTATGCTTTGTCTCCATTTTCCCCTCCTTTCCATACCAGTGATCCTCACTCTTTGCCAGTAACATGTTAAAAGAAAACCACAACGCATGTAGAGGTAGCTCCTCTCCATACACATATCTGCAGAGAGTGGTTTTGTCTACATGTGTGTTTCTGTCCTGGTTGCTCACTGGAAGACTTGGGCTATAATAGCACAGTTCTGAGCTTTATCTTAGCTTCAATAAGTGGAATGCTGCAAACCTTCAAAAACACCATTGTGTTATCTACTGTAATGGTGGGGAAGCACTGGAATAGGCTGTCCAGAGAAGTTGTGGATGCCCCATCCCTGGGAGTGTTCAAGACCAGCTTATATGGGACTTTGATCAACATGGTCTAGTGAAAGGTGTTCCTGCCTATGGCTGAGGACTTGGAACTAGATGGTATTTAAGGCAGGCCATTTTGTGATTCTATGAGCATTCCCACAGCATTCATCATATACATAGCCAGTATTTGTTGCCTCATTATAACAAGACGGGCAAAACTAGCACTGAAGAAAACAGCAAAAATTACGGAAGGTAGCACTACAGCCTATCAGCTGCAGCCTTGGATTCTGTTTAGCCTTTCAGAGTCCTACTGACTGAGAGGATGGCCAGATTTGTGCTGGTGGCTTGCAAGCCCCCAGTGTGTGCCACATCAGTTTGCCCAGACTCAAAGCAAAGAGCCATAAGCAATGGTTTGTCCTCATTGCCATTCAAAATATGATACTTCAATAGAGCCATGCTGCTGATGCTTTTGTGTCAGAAGGCTCATCTTTCTGTATGTGCCCTATAGCTAGTGTTGTGCATGTGACTGCCACTTCTGAGCACAGTCTGAGCATGGGGAGGGACAGCCTTTCGTGTGCCATTTCTTGCCAGTTTGGCCCTACAGCGTGAAGTCATGTTGCCTGCAGTTGTTTTGAACCATCCCCTGCTGGGCTCAGGCTTCCTCCCCTGAAAGAAGTGCATGTCTTGGAAGAAAAGGAAGATTGGGCATCTGCTTAATATTAATACTTGGCTGTGAGTACCCCTCTCAACATTGTTAGCATCACTCAGCAAGGTTTGCCCCTGCGCAGCCAGCATCTCTGTGCTCAGTCATTTTTGGTCTTCCCTATCTCCTGTGTTCTTTATGCTCTCAGTTGCCTTGACTTTCTTTTTTCTTTCCCTGCCTCTCCCCATTTCTTTTCCCCTTGGGACTTTGCTCTGTCTCTCCCCTTCAGGCTTCCTGTCTCCCCTCCAAGCCGGCACTTCCGACAGCAGGAATTTCAAGATATGGCATGCTCATACATTTTGTATTAGCTCTAGGGGCTCTTAAGCCTTCTGACATCATGGGGTTACACAAACTAGCAAGCACTGTAGCCCAGGAATGTACCTGGAAGTAAGAGAAAAGGAGAGGGACTGGAAATTAAATGCTTAGAAGTAGGAATGCCACACTTTTAAAAATTTAACTAGCTGTTCATTCTATCTGAAAAGGTTAATGCATTAAGAATTCACATTAGAATTGGGGCAGGGGGGAGAAAAAACACTTACTGGCAAAAGGCCGAGGATAAACCCAGCATTTCTTTGTCACTGCCTAGGGTAAAGAAAAACCTTAATCACAATACTTGTCTTTGAATAATATTTAAATCATAACAGCACATTTCTCAGATCCTGTATGATAAATGTGTTAATATTTATTCATTTTCTACAGCCTTTAGATAATTCCTGAGGATCTTATTTCTCTGGCGTTGATGGTTGCTTACTTTTTATTCTCCTTCTGTACACTGATCCAAAGCTTGATCACCATATATCAGCATCGTGCTTGTCTTTGGAAACCTATTCCTGTGAACATGGTAAACAAAACTTGCTGACTTTGTTCTCAAGCCTCAAAACTAATCTTTAGGACAGAGGCCTTCTGTCATGATAGATGCTGGTGGACCTCAGACTTAGTACAGAAACTTATTCCTGTTGAAACTGATAGGACTGAGAAACACTTGCAGTCACCCTTTTCACACTAGTTTTCCTTTCAGTTTCAAAAGTTTGCCATTCACTGACAGGTAGTTCCCTTTTACAGTTTGAATCCACATACTGTCTGCCTTACACAGGAGGGCTACTTTGGAGACTACAGGAGTAAGACCATGTCCCTTTGATTTCCCTATTTAAAAACATGTATCTTTGCACCTCTAACACCCTAGAAATGCTTTCCACACTCTAAAAACTTCCTAACAAACTTAAATACTTAAATACTTAACTTACTTAGAATTTGTCTTCACCCCCTGACATTCAAACATGAAGGAGGTTTGGTGAATTTTTATAATTTAAACAATGGCTAGGTGAATGTTTTTTGGTCAGTGTTAACACCACCTTCTTTTCAAAATGTTTGGTTTCTATGAAAATGTTAGTACTTTCAAATTACATACATCTCTCTTGGTTTCCAGTTTTAAGAAGAAGGTAGAGAAGACTGAGTATTCAGACACTGGCACCTGGCCAGTTGATTTTGCAGAACTTATTTACAAATGGTGTTTTGAGCAAAATTACTCTTGCATTAAAAAGTCAGAGCTAGATAAGATCACCATCCTCCAAACAGTTTACAGGCAAAGACAAATCTGTATTCCTTCATCTAATGACTGTGTGCATATTTTCATAAAGCCAGAGCACTCTAAATTTCTAGAAGAAAGCACATTTGAATGAGACCATGTCTCTTTCATTCTCTTTGGTACACGAAATACTAACTCCTAATCATATTGTTCAGTCTTTGGGGATAAAAATGCAATTCTGAGAAGAGTGTAAATGTCCTTTATGCAAAGGAAAGTCTCTTATCTGCAGTAATTTTGTGAATAGGCTCTGTGATGATATCTGAAGGGCTGTGCTTCACCCACAGAAACTCTGACTGCCACCTTTATTTTTTGGATCAGCAATTTCCAGAAACTGGAGTGATAGCTAGGCAGAGAGATGCCAACACGGGACATTTATTTGTATATCAGTGGATCACAGTCTCTTTTTCACTAAACAATTTAGAAAAACAAAAGACACTATCTTTCTGGATGGTTGTATTTCTTTCATAAACAATGTCAGTAGATAAGGGCACATTTTTGTTCTCAGCTAAGGAGCATTTTATCATGCAAAGGTATCAAACTATTATCTAGTCATGCACTTGTCCCAGTGGAAAAAAAATCTTTTCAAAAGCTGAAAGAGAAAAATGCAACTGCTTTAGTATTCAAAAATCTCCTACTGACAATACAGGACAATAGTGACATGTTAAAAGTAAATACTGGCTTTGTTTTTTTTGGAAATACAAACGATACGAATCTTTGGATCCAAATTAATTCCAGCTCATTTACAGACCAAGAAGAATCCAGACTAGCTGTGCTGATTTCAATGAGGAATATTCAATGAGGCAAGAATAAAGGCCTTTTACTTAGAGCAGACACTAGTTTTAAGCCTACTTTGTACTTTGTACATGTCCTTGGATTTATAATCTGATTTTCAGCTATTCTTAATATTCACAGGAGTTGAAGGATTTTCTTTAGACACTGGAGTGGTCGCTGCTCCCACATCTTAGGCAGCGTATCGATCAAACCCATTTCCAAGACAGGAGTCCCAAATCCCTCCCAGAGCTTGGAGCCCAGATGCCTCAGAGCACTGAAATGATGGATCTCTTCCTGGGAGCAGATTACTAGTGCACAAACACTGTGAACACCTCTCTAGTAGCATACCTGTTGATAGTGCTGTGTCTGGAATTCAATGAATTCAACACATTTCATTTTTTTCAGAGCATCTTTTTTAAAAGACAAAACACAAGATTGCTCTCTCCCATATGTGAGAAACAATATTCTGGCTGACATAAATACGCATATTACATGGATCATGGGTAAAAATCTCACAATATTTGTCTCACTAGGAATAATCATTGTCTCTTTGCTCCCAGGTAGCAATACCCTAAGAAGAACCTACCTTGGTGACCAGCCAAATATGATAAAGCATTGGGACCGAGAGCAGACGTGCTTCACATGTAGTTCAGCATGCAGTGCAACCTTCCTTTTAATCACGCAGAAATCTAAATTCACAGCCACCTTGTACATTAAAGGGAAGTAAAAATCTATCATTAACCCATGCACTGACTTTCTCCTGGCTATATTGATGAAGAATAAACACAGCAACCTTTTCTAATATTTTATTTTAATTAGAGTTAAAGTAAACTGTAATAAGTACACAACATGGGGAATTAACAGAAAATTAAACAAGCTCTATGTGTAAACCTGTGAAAACACTCTGAGGCAATTTGAATTCTTCATCAGGCTGGGGACTGTACACATATTTCTTTCTTTATTTATTTTATTGAGTGCTCATGTTTCATTCCTGAGCAGGCCTGCTTGTATTGATTCAATCTCATGTTCAGTGAAGTGTGTGTGTGCAAATGTCTAATGGGAGCAAAGACCTGAAAGATAAAATGGTCTTTTTTTGGCCAAACCCTTGGAGATTTGTCTGGCCCAAAGAGGATGTTATTGCACAAATGGCACAACCTCTTTTTGAAGCCTAGAGGGGAACTCGTGAAGCAACATTTGTGCACTGCAGCTGAGAAAAGCTCTAATTTGTACTGCTTATCCCTGATCCACGCACAGCAGATCTGAGAGGAGGATTTTGCCCTTAATTTGTTCCCTGGTGTCTACATATTTTGAGTGTGTTAGATCAATGAACAGTGTTATATTCCATATGTGCCACAACACATAGACCAAGCTAGGTACACTGAAGATGAAGAGGCAGTATCAACTTTGAACCTCCTGTTTGTAAAACAACTTTAAACATTAGGCAGATGAGTTTGTAAAGTGAATTAATTAGCAATAAAGACCAAAGGCACATTCTGTGTGAATAAACAACATAGATTTAGATCTTAGTTAAGATTTAGTGAATGTCAGCTAATAAGAAGGTTTGTGAAGTCTGTCAGGCTTTGCAAATTCTGCTTTTCTGAAAGGAAAAGTATTACTGCTCATAGCAGAAAATGCCTATATAAGGTTTGAATCTCCATGGTGGAGTGAGACTTGAAGCTCCAAGATTCAGCATCTTTAGCTTTCTGTGAGAGAGGTCTTTTTATAGCTGTTTTTTATTTAGCTAGGGTTTTCTCCGGGGAGGGCAAGAGGGCGTTAGCTCAAGAATTCACTTGATAGATTTCAGATCAGCAGCTAATCTGTCACTTCAAGGGGTGACAATGACAGGAGGGAAAGACTTCCTAATTTATTCATAAAATACTTTATCTGTCGATTCCATTTATTTAGTTCATTCTTCATAGGTAAAAGTATTGAAAAAAGGAAATTAATCCTGACCTTGGAGGTGAGAAGCAGAATGCTGATAACTTCAGCTCTGGGGGCATAAGTAGGCCAGGACTTCTCTCACCCATGAGTGTAAAAAACATGATAGACTGATATCTCATGCATTTTACCCCTTGAATTCTTGTTGATACCACAATACCACAGAGGCTTTACTGACTTATTAGCAACACTTACTGGAAGCTCATATTCAGTATGGAGAGCCACATACCTTGTTTATTATTTTGGCATAGCACAAAAATGCCTGTAGGACATTTTGTCCTCCATTGCGGACTTGCTGCCAGTGAAGAGATTATACCATGTCAGAAATGGCAGAATTTTCTGAAGGAATTCTTAATGAAGTTTAAGAATTGACGTATATTTTTCAGTGAGCTGTAGCTTATTTGTAAGTTCATCATAGCCTTGAAAGAATTATTGCATGATTTACTGAGCAAAGACTGTGAGCAGCAAGAATTCATTAGCCAAACCCCAATATAATTTTTTTCTTTTGTAAGTGTTGAAAAAAGCATTTAGAATTTAATTTCACTAGGACTCTTACATCCTTAAATCTTAGGTGATGCAGCATATTATTTATGGAGGGCGGTATGATACCTTGCAATTACATTTTGATTTCATAATGGTAATATGAAAAAGTGTTTTGTTGCTAAAAGTTAATTCTTCATAGTAGAATAGAGTCTATTTTCAACCACACTGAGGTACTATAACTTTTCTTTTAATTGAAGACTTTTCCATCATCAAATTCCAGATGCAATGCTTATTACACATTACAGGAACACTGAGTCTGTGCAAAATAATGTGTGAAGAATTTAGAACTTGACCCTGTCTGAGCTAATGGAGTGAGCTTGATTGGGAACTGAATACCTTATATACTGATCTACATTATCTTCTGAGGTGGTAGATGGCCCATCCCTGGAAACCTCCAAAGTCAGGTTGAATGGGGTTCTGAGCAACCTGATCTAGTCGCAGGTATCCCTGCTTATTGCAGGAGGAATTGGAGATGATCTTTAAAAGTCCCTTCTGAATGAAAGTACCCTATGGTTCTTTGACTCTGTGCCTCACTTAAGATAGTTTTTACAGACACTCCCAGTCTTTCTCTGCCAGATTTCAATCTTCAAAATTCAGATGGTTTGAAGTGAGGAAGCATATATATTTTGGATAGTATGTAGTCTTTTTGCAGCTATTCAAAAACTTATTGAAGGGGAAATCTTCAGGAAATTGTATCTCTAAAGAAACCCTAAGGTAAGCTTTTCAAAGACATATAATTTGTCCAAGTTTGAGTTTGTTCTTCTGGGGTTTTTTTAGCACATTCAGTAATGCATCTTGACATGAGAATATTTTCTTGTCAGGTGTCACAACTTTACACGAAAGAATGGAAATGTTACTATTTATCAAAATATGGCTGTGCAAATAGACATAACAGCATCCCTTTCCTTAATCTCATTCTTAGAATGGCAAATCAGTTTTTAACTAATGTATTAAAAAAAAAAAAGAAAAAAAAAAGAAAAATAAAAGAGGCATGTATTTCTTGTAAAAAACATAGGTTAGCTTTTTTAAATACAGCAGAAAATCATAACACCACCAAACAGAGAGCTACTATGAATAACAAAGGGTATCACCATGTGAATTTCAGGCAAGTTCTTCAGTTGTGGAGATCTTTGTGTATAGAGACATCTCTTTCAAGAAATACAGGACCAGAAAGCAATAGTACTTTACATGGTTGGTATAGCTTGGCAGCACTAGAGATAAAGAGTTTTCTGTGAAAACTTCACATTTTTGTTGTGAGGCTTTCAGTTTTGTCTTTACAGAAGGGCAGGACAGGGACAGTAGTACACAAGTTAGACTCATCCCAGTATGAAGTTGGGATGCAGCTGAAGTGCAGAGTAGGACCTTTGAGCTGAAACCTGTTCCCTGATCACATGGTTAGGCAGCAAAAGAAAGTCTTTATGTATTAGTCTTCACAATTACACCTCAGAGCTCTTCAGTCTTTTCTTTCCTTTTTCTTCATCTACCTTTGCTCAAATTAAATTTTCCAACTGTTTCCTCAATCTAGTACTTTTCCCTAATTATTTGACTTTAGCCTGTAATATCTGAAATTGCTAGATGGTCTCCAGTGCAAATATTTGTCAGGCCCAGGACTCCATAACATATAAACCACAGGGGAACAAATGCAGTCAATACTGCCAACATGACATGTTCAGCAAGTTCAGTACACACTGGCAACCAAGGTAGTGTAAGAAGATAATATTTATACCAAGGTTAAAAAAAAAATGTTTCTGGTTTAAAGAGGATACAAAGAAATGTGTATTTAAATGTAAGTCATGATTTAGTTATTGATTTATCGACTCAGTTATGCATGAATATATCATTATGACATGTTAAACAAGAATATCAGTGAAAGTTTTATCCTTTGAACTAAGCTAATGGTCATAGTGACTTGAATATATAACATGCAGGTTTATATATATATATATATATATATATATATATAAACATTTAGATGCCCATGCATAAATGTATGTTTAGAGATATGCATGTCAGTACGTCATTGCATGTATGTACATGTATTTAAAAATACACTCGTGGAAAGCAAATGAAAGAGAAGCAAAGCACCTGAAATTACTTCTACATCTTTGTTCACAGGTCTCTACGTGTCAGAAAGGGCCACCACTACTGGCCTCGTGGCAAAAGCTACTCCTTGAGTGATCAGAGGGCCAAGGGCCCTTGAGTCACTGGAAACTAGAATTTTGGAGGAGCTTGCTGTGGCATTCAGGAGTCTAGTTTCCATTAATCTGTGAGATGCTTAAGCATGTAATGACCATTGCCATGAATGCAAGTTAGGTATGTAGCACCTGTGAGACTCAGCTGGGGGACTGTACCTAAAAGAAAATTTATTTGCAGGTATAAGAATCACACCTGAATTTAATTAAGTAATGAAATTAATAAAATTAATAAAATTAACGTTAGAACCCTAAAAATGTGGAAAAACTCAGCAAATGCCTGGATAGAGAAGGGAGAAATACAAGGAGTAGAGGGTGGATTTTCGCAGTAGCAAACACTGGGTTGCTTCAAAGCAAATGGGTGTGAGTTCCAGCCATACCACCTTTCTTCTACATCTCTTCTTTGCAAAGCATATTGCAGTAGAGAGCTCCTCCATCTGAGCAATGTAGGACAGCAGGCAGAGCTGTACAAATGGTGATGATTTCTCTATTTTGAAGCTATTCAGCAGCACCTTTTTGCATTGTACTGGGTCTGGCTTAGATGGAGTTAATTTCCCCATATCAGCCCTCACACTGCTGTGCTTTGCATAGTTATCTAGAAAGATGCTGGTAACACACCAGTGTTTTGGTCACTGTCGAGCAGTGCTGGCACAGCATCAGCACTGTGTCCCCAACATTCCCCACTATCATAGGCTGGGGGTGGGCAAGGTCCTGGGAGGGGACAAAACCAGGTCAGCTGACCCAAATTAACCAGAGGGATATTCCATACCATATGACATCATCTCAGATACGAAAGCTAAGGAGGATAAGGAAGGGGAGGGGCATTCATGATTTACTCTGCCTGCCGGAGCAGACACTCTGCATGCTGAAGCTTTGCTTCCCAGGAAGTGGCTGGACATTGCTTGCTGATGCAGAGTAGAGATTAAAATTATGGTTTTTTTCTCTTCTCTTAAACGTGTGCAAACTTTCGCTTTTGCTTTAGTAAACTGTCTTATCTCAACCTGTGAGTTGTTTTCCATCTTATTCTTTTTCTCCTGTCCAGCTGGGAAGGGGGAGTGATAGACTGGCTTGGTGGGATCCTGAAGTCCACCAAGGTCGACCCACCATACATAAGTAGCACACAGACCTGATCACAGATCTCCTTTGACTACTGACAGAGTTTGCCAGAGAAGAGCATCTTTTTGCAGAGTGAAGTTAAAAATGGTGGCTTGTGTTTTCTCAGGATTTCTTCCTAGATGTTCCTGCTCCTCTTTTGTGACTGGATCTGTGGGAAGGACTGAGAAAAGAGGAGCACAGTTCAGAAAACAAAAATATATAATGAATATATAATTTTTAATTTCATATTTACTAAAGATGTGGATGTGTGAGGATCTACCCAAGTCACATTTTGAGTCATAGAATAATTATAGTCAATTTTTTCTATTGAATCATCCTATGAGTTGATTCCTTTGTGTTGGCTGCAGAATGTTACTCTTTGACCACTTTAGAAAAATACACTATTAACTGTACCTTGCTGAAAAAATACTAAATACTTGCCGTGATATGGGAGTGGGTCTAAGAAACTGAATAATAAATTCTGTAATGAGAGATACAAGTAAGAGAGATGATTTGGTTAAACACAGAAATAATGGATCATGCTGGATTTTCATTTTCCATGTTTGCGAGCTGCATGATTTTGCCAAAAATAATTGTTATTTTTAAATTAGATAAATAAAATCCCATTCAATTTTGCTTTCAAAATAAAAGTGTTTCACCACTTGTATTTATATTCATTGAATTCCAGGGTTAAATTTCAGAAACAGCAGGATACTCACTTTGATGTTGGGATTAGAAAAATGTCCACTCTTATTTTTTCCAACACTGAATTGAACACAAAATGCTTTTGGAAAATTAGTTGGGCTTTTTCAGCCAAAATTTCTTAATCATGCCTGTTCATTGTAGAACTGAGGAAATGTGGAGAGGATGAAGACTGCTGAGGATTGTTTTTTTCTGTGTCTGCAAAGCATTTTTAATCATTTTCCTTTGAAGTCTCTGCAAGTTATCTGGTGTTTGTGTTAACTTTTTATATGAACAGAGAAACTGATTTATCCTCCTAGGAACAATTTTAAATATCAGAGTAAGTGAAGAGCAGGAATGAAATCCACCTGACTAAACAAAGCCCAGCACAGAAAGCTCAGCCATTGTAAGGGTTTGTTCTAAATTCTGACCTGACTACTGCAATAATGCTATCCAAATTCATCTCCTAAATAAGTGAACACTCCAGCTCCCATTGTGATGCATGAAATTTCTCTCTGTATGCCTCAAGGTTCTTTCCAACTTATAACCTCCAGATTTCAGAGCAAGTATCCATGGGGAAAAATAAAAAAAAAATGCAGAAAATACAGGTAGGAACAGTATTTATAGTAATTCTCCACCTGTTCCTCTGTCTGGTCCTGTAAGGAAACACAATTCACAAGTTAATTTTGCTTTCAGTGGAAGTTAATCCCTCTCTTATTTCAGACTTAACACAGAACATCCCAACAAGTTTATTTTAGGATCTCCAAGATTTGTGTGGCCCTAAAGTCAGGGGAAAGATAATTGAGTGTATGGGATTTAGTTTCTGTAACTCAGATGTCACATAAAGTCATAAAAGTCCCAACCTTCTGTGCTTGATTTCCTGATGATATATGACACATATGTCTGCTTAATTTAGTGCTTATTAAATGAATAATGTTAATGGTTAAGGACTATGAAGTCTTAATTAGATTTTGCAAGCAGCTAACTACTGTAGCAAAGAGCCCTTTATTCTGTATTTACCACAAGCATGCCAGAATGTCATCAGTATAATCTGAGAAGACTAAAGTCAATACATAAGCTGCAAACATTGTTAAAAACTGATGTGTTATACATAATTTTAAAAATTTGATTTTGATTTTATCCACAGGTTTATTTTTTATCGAGTCCTGAAAATGAATAATTATGGGAGACTTTAGATGCAAAAGAACCTTTTGACAAGAACACTCAGGATCAATTCAGCAGTTAAGCAACACTTCTCAATTTGAGTTGCTCTACATCTTTTAAAGAGATTGCAATAGTTTATGTGTGTACTTCGGAGTCAGAGCTGTTGGAATGATGCAAGAAATACTCTTCCAATTTAATCACAAGTTGATGACCATATATTTATTGCTATTCTTACCACCCTAACAGAAGATATTTCCAAATATCTGTGCCACAGTATTCAAAACACTGCCTTTGATTCTGTAATATTGTCCTAATTTGTAACTGAAGTGCATTGTTCATTGCACACTGTTCATTATTTGTTAGTCATAACTCATTATCTTTTGTTAAAGTTTCAGTCAGCTAATCAAGAAACAGAAAACGTGCTGTATGACCAATAACATCCCACAAATAATGATTAATCAAAATGAGCAGTTCCCAAATAGCACAATGACTAAAAATCATTCAGCTGAACTAGTTATCAGAGACATAAAAAACTCATGTATTGACACAAATCAAGAGTAGTTTGTGAATGTATCATGAACAAAAACCCAATTTAATTTGGGGATCGAATTTAATTTGGGTCACAAATAAATGAGTGTTTTGACATAAAATACTATGTTTGAGCATCACATTTCCCTTTCTTTAAATACTACCTCTACATGCCTTATCAGAGTGAACTGGGCAATCTCAGCTGACTGTAGAATTGCCACTGTCTTTAGTGGGAGAAGGATTAATTCCTGTATGTGTTTTATTAAGACCACATACATAAGTTATCTTCCTTATCTTGTTTTGTCTGTACTTTTCTGTTTCCAAAGATCTTTTCCTGGGTCTTACTTACCTTTTGTCATTTTCACATACTATTTTAGCAGAAACTCTATTTTTTTAATTGAATGATGCAAGCAGGCATTTCTGGGACTAAGAATGTGACCCTGTATCATAGTTCTAGTCACACCTTTAAATTGACCATTTTTGTGTGAATTCAAACTAAAGAATAACTTTGCTATCCTTTAACTATATTTCAGCCCTCTATGCCTCAGCATTTTGAAAGATCAGAATTTCCTGAGTTAAGGTTATCTCATTATATGATACATTAATACGTTGAGTGGATTATCCACTTCAAATTAGGCTCCAGTAATTCATGACCAAATTATATACTGTATCTGAAAAGAAAGTGGTTAAATTTAAAGATATTCTGAAAAGACAAGGAAAATATAAAGACACAGGGTTTACCTTGGAGCTCTCCAAGACCTTATTATCATCACTGAATTATATGACTTTTGGAGCCCCAGTTTGATTAGATGTTATTCCATTTATTAAAAATTACAGTGGGAAGATATGGTTTCAACCAATTATATTTACTTATTTTTCCTGAGGAAGATGATCATGATACACTGTGCAGTTCCCTTTCTAGAATAGATACATTGGGATGTTCTGAGATTCCTCTTCCAATTGATAAATCCAGAGATGACAATTTGCATCAGCCAGCAGGTCTAGTTAACTCCGAATTGCTGGAGTAAGAAAAGCCTAGAGCTTTTAGCATTGCCTAAAAAGATTGTGTCATTATTTACCTGGAGAGAGTATTCTTATTTTTAGGCCACATCTAGAGCTTTGTAGGTATAAGAGGTCAAAAACCTGATTTAGGGTCAGAGGAGGAGAACACCTGCTGTTATCTTTGCATGATGTCTACTAAGATCCTGAAGAAAAGCCTCTAGCTTTACATGTGAATATACAGCATTATTGTCATATTTTATGTGAACATACACTTTCCACAATAGTTCATTTAACATATTTTTATAGGAAAATACTGATATTTTTAAGTAGCTTCTTCAAAGAAAAAACGAAAAGCAGAATATATATTTATAACCATGTAGCTATATGTAGTGTGTTACAATGCATTTGCAATGTAATAAGTGTCCTTTAAAGAAAAAAATAAGAACAGTAATACTAAGTGAAGGTTTGCAAATTATAAACAATGCACCTGGTACCTAAATCTGAAGGAAAAAAAAAAAATCCTTTGCATAGATATACACTGCATTTGTCAAACCCAGTCAGAATAACTGTTCTAATGGATAGCTCTTTCCCATAGGGGTTGGAGATGTTGATTCTGCAGTGTAATTCCCCTCAATTTTTCCCCCTCTCTGAGCTGTACTGCGATCATACAGAGCTATTCACTGGAGAAATTGCCATTTTTTCCCATTAAAGGAAAACTGGTTATCCTTCTAGCTTTCCTAATTCCATGTAGCAGATGATACCATGCATTTAAGACAGCTCAGAGTGACCTTTAGGACATGATTTTGATGCTTTTTATTGAGAAATGCTTCACACATGTACATCCTTTAAAGCAACACAAATGTTCATACATATACAAGAAGAAACCACTTAGAAGCTGCAGCATGTTGGTGGTTTTAATTCTTTAATTCATATGGCAGTTAATTTTGAAGATTATCTACGAATGTCCTACTTCTGATATTTTGGATGTCTTTTGTTCTACTAAGTGTTTTCATCTGTGTTTTCACATGAAAATGTGTAATAAGACTAGAAAAAAACCCCATGAAATAGGATGTATTTTTTAACATAATATTAACAGCTTCTACTACTTCATTGTTTAACAATGGTGAGGTGAATGCAAAGAGCAAGAGCAGAAATGAAAGGACAGTGAATGATGAGTAAATCCACAATCATTGCCTTGCAGAGGAAATAAGTATCTAATCTTCATACATGGGAAAACTTCCTCTTTATTTGTGAAAACGTAGTTTTTAAGGATTTCTAAAAAACTCTCCTTCAATTCTCTAGCCTCATATTTATGCTCCAAACAAAATTTGAAATGCTGTGACTACATATATGTTAAGTATGCCTGAAGGGATAAACTCAGATGTTTAGAATAAGAATTTTCCCAATGAATAGTGGTAATATCTGGTGATTTCAGAGTTTTTGCTGGTTAACTCCAGATAAAAGAGAAACTGCTTTTAAATCAGTAAAATTATATCACTTACACACTGCAATCAGAATAAAGGAGTTTGCGAAGTCCTATTAAATATAAATAGGTCTATCTCATCCTCAGATCTGTTCTTATGGTATTTATTTCTCTGTGTTTTCTACTCACAGGGTGAAGAGATCTCAGCTACTGAAGGGATTCTTGTTGCACTGCAATGGGTTTGTTCTTTGCTGTTTTGTCTTTTTAGTGGCAATACTGGAGTGTACTGCACTGAGCTATGGGTAGCTGTACATTCAGAGCAGCAGAAGGAACTCCTAGATGATTGTCTTCTTTGCTAGCTAAATAGTAAATATTCATTTTTGCCAGCTATGCCTCATAGTATAAGCCAATGCCTTGTAAGCTGGGCGTGTTCCAGGAGGCAAAGGAAGTCTCCTGCTTGACCAATCCTGCATTTTTCCATGTTTCCTTAAAAAGTAAGGAAAATAACTCTGATTGCATTCAACTTTTAAGGGTTTTAGCAAGAGGACACATGCAAATGAACTACAAAAGCATGCCTGGCATGACAGTCTTTTTTCCATCAAAACATGAACAGCTTCCATTCACAAGTATAGAAATCCCTCTTGTTTGTGCAGCGAAGTAAGACGGGTTTGAGGTCTGCTGTCAGTTCTAAAGCATACATTAAAGATTTGCCACTGTGGGATCTAACTGTGATCTCAGAGATTCACAGAAACTTGCATTGGGTGTGACTGCAGAAGCTGACCCCTGTGAATCCAAAGAAATGTTGATAAAACAGATAGTTACAAGGAATATGTTTTGGTGTTAAGATTTCCAAACATTGGTAATAAACAATAAGGCATCAATTATGGCTCAGAATTGGAGACGGAATCTTTTCTATTTGAATGTGACTTGTGATTTTATCCATTTGAAAGTGACTTCCCTACCAATACACACACACACATACACACACGTATGTATGTATATATATATATATATATATATATATATGTAAAAGGCTCTCAATGATACTACCCCAGTGCAAACTGTATCCTGGATAGAACTGAGCCCACAGAAAATGTATCCAGAAGAATATATACCTATAACTCATATGGATATTAAAGCAGTAGCAAAATTGGATTTTCTCAATTTAGAAATTAGGATCAACAGGTATATATGTACAACATTTACAGTTATGTAATAAAATATTTCTGGTGCCGTTAAAGAACAAAATAACACGAGAACTGTCCTATAGGTATTCTAGTAGTGTTAACATCTACTCACTAGCTTGATTATTTCAGTTATTACAATAATTTTTCATATTTCTTAACATTGGTCAGAATTTTTTTACTTATTAGGAAAGTGCATTGATATTGAGTATACTACACAGGCAGTTTGATTTTTCAGAACAGTTGGTGAGAACCTATTTCCATATCTTGGACAATATAAGCACTATGAGTTTCGATGGGAACTGATTGCGGGGAACTTTGGTATCACTGTGTTAGAGGTATCTAAGAATTTACTGTATTATAAAGGACAGCCTGAGGCAGCAGTAGGTATAACTGATGTCGTACATTGAGCACATAGGATAGTTGTACCTAAATGAAGGTAAACAAAGTTTATCTATTTCTGCTTTAGATAGGTTGGAGTTCATGAATCAATCACTATTAGACCTGTAAAACTAAATCTGTGGCCTTATCCACTTAAGTGTCATGCAAGTGAATTTACCTAGTATAATGATGTTAAGGAGTGTGGCTTTCATGAGATGTGTTGTTTGCACATCTAACAGACTAGGTGGTATACAGACCTATAAAAGTCAAGGTCAAGAATGGGGTGTCTAAAGCAAGCAAACAAACAAATATCTGTATCCACTATCCTTAACTGGGCATTGATATCTATTTTTCCTGTTCCTTTCTGTAATGAAACAGTTAATTTATGGAAATGTGTATTTATAGCAATATAATCCCAGATCATTGCTTTAATGAAAATCACTGGAAGTATTTTACCGTTGTATTGACACTTTGGGAGTAAAATACGAATTTCTAACGCTGTACAGAATCTTCTGGCATGGTTGTCATTGAGAGACCAAGCTGTTACTATACAGAGGTTTTAGAACTTAATTCAAATATGTTTTCCATTTTGAAGTTATAATGACTAAGTACACCTGCTCACTTAGAAATTATTTGTTAGTTGGGTAGTTTTCAATACCTTAATCATCATTTGGTTGTCTCTGTATTGTAGGCAGTTCACCTGCTCTTCATCTAAACTTAAATGTTTCCTGTTTACATATCAGAAAATATGGAAAGATGATAATATTTAGAAAACAAAGAAAAAAAATGAAAGCTGTGTTCAAACATATTATTTATATAATTATCCTATAATTAAAGTAATTATAGTTTGTGATGAAAAATAGTCTTTATTTTTTTGAAACATTTGCAGGTTTCTTGAAGGGTGTTTACTGATCATAACAGAGAAGTGATATGAAAAATACTCAGAGATGTACTCATTTCTGCAAAAGATTTAAGCTGCATAAGACATGTTCTTAGATGAAACAACTAGGCATCTTTACAGTCCATTAATTGACAGGCCTGTATGAAAGGGAGACAGACTGATGTTCAAAGACATTTGTGAGTTTTTAGAATTTTAACTACAGCCGCTGCTACTCTGCATATGAATTTTCAGAATAAGAGAGGATTTCTAACATAAAACATTGCAAGCAGTAAAAAATGATGTAAATGGAGGATTTCTTGCCATGTGGTATTTTTGAACATCTAGATTTAATTTGCCTTTCTTTATAGAACCAGGAAATTTGGAAACTTATAAAGTGAAAGTTTAGTTGTCCATGAAACTACCTGAACCTAGGAGCAGTTGTTTGAAAAAGACACACTGACTGTCAAAAATACTGATCTGAGATTCAGAGTATGAGGCTGTCCCTTAGAAAGCCAACCCAAATAGTATTTTTACTTTTCACTGTTGGACAGTCTATCACTGGCATTAGAATGAGGGAGAACAGGACCAGGAACCATCTCAGAGTACTTCCTCCATGGAGTACTTCCACTGCTGCCTGGGCTGCAGCAGCATTATCACTTAGCAGCACATCCCCTTCCCTACAAAGCACCCTGCATGCAGACCATTTCGGCGACTGGGAGATGACTGAGGGTCCTTCTGCTGTATGGATGTGGAGGGGGGTTTCTCAAGCGATCATCCTGGATTTTTAATCCTGGATTCATTGTTTTTCACCTCACAAGCCGTGCTTCACCTCTTCACAGAGCTACACAAGAAAAATCATGGTCAGATTAATCATAGAAACAAGTCACATACTTCAAATAACATATACATGGGTCATATTCAGCAAGAAATACTAGTCAACTATGACATTTGTTTGATTACATTCATGTAAATATCGATATGTGCACAATCAATATCTGCCAGGGCTGTGGAAAATTAGGAAAACTATAACTCTCATAGCATGACATTTTTTGTTATTGTACAGCTAAAGGGAAATGTGTATTGACTTGATCTCCAGAGAAAAGCATCTATTTATTATTTGAAATGAGCTATAGCAAGGGACAAGATGAATATTTCTACAACTATAATAGACAAAGTAGAACTTGTTTGAGAAATTTGTTTTTTCTTTTTTAAATGTGATCTTCAGCAAAATATAATCAGTTTGGGTTTTTTTCTATCCAGAATCATGATCAGGATCTAAGAAACAGTGAGTATACAGGGTTTTTAAAATAAAGCTTGTAAAAAACTTCATCTGTCACATCTTCCAACAACTTTCTCTAATTTCCAGATTATAATGTGCTTGCACAAGTTGCTGCCTGCTATCATCATAATCAGCATAATCCTCATACATGACCACTTTCCATGCATGCAGAAGAATCTCAGCTAAGCACAATTTTAGTGTGCACAAGAAAATGCCTTTTTCTCTGAGGAAAATTTTGAACCTCTAAAAACATTACAAGACTTCCATCTGTGTAAATTGCACAACATTCACCTGAATAAATTTCTTCTTTGGAGACTTATGAGTTCTTGACTTTGCTTTGGCCCTTTGGTCATGGTCCACAGGCAACTCCTGCTATATCTTCCACAGTCTGTAAATGGAGACAACTGTCTGCAAGCAAACAGTGGCTCCCTATCCATCAACTTGTAAGGCACAGATAAACAGTTTCCTATTAAGTCATGACACTAACCTTGTTACCTTTGATATCCCGGAACAAATTACTTGGCAATTCATGTTAACACATATAACCAGTTCCAGGTGAACTGAAAGTAGCTGCTTTTATGCAAAATATCAGGTATCAAGACCTCTGCAACTTTGAAGAATAAAGCAGCTTTCCAAGACTGCCTGTTTAGGATCTCAGGAATAAATTAAAAAAGATGAGAGGTGCGGATCATCTGATATTCTTAAGAAATATTGAAAGAAGTTAAGAGGTTTGGGCATACAGTGCTGAAAAGACCGTGGAGCTTAGACAGGGCTTGGTTCTTGAAAGACTCATTGTGCCCGTCCTATTAGCCAACTGTTCATAACACTCAGAAAAAAAATCCATTACCAAATATTTCTCAACTGTTTGTCAATAGTTTAAATAATATGACAATATTTAGGAGAGTTCATAGTCTCACAGGAAGAGAGACTTCATGGATTTTTTATACTCAATACTTCTACATGTCATAAGACTAATTATGCTAGGCCTGTCTCTTCCTAAACGTGCAGCCTCCTTAGTCAGTCACTTCTATTTATAACTAACCCTGCTCTTGAAATATTTCCCTAGAATTTAAAATATATCTCCCTTTCAAGATGGACTTAACAAAAAAATGTATGAAATAAGTCAGAAAGCATTCTTCCACCATTTCACAAGTACACTTTTACCACCATATTGGCACTTAATAACAGTTTAAAAAAACTAAACTCCTAAGGATAACATTACTTTTGGAGCAGGAAAATTTGAGAATTTATAGTCCATCTTTCTTATTCTTCTGAAGAGTTATTTTTATTGTTAAAATGATTGTTAGCCAGATTGTTCAAACTGGCAGTTGTGCTAGACTGGCAAATTACACATTTAGCAGAAGATTTGGGAAAACCACTGTTTTGACAGTGGTTTTTTTATTTGACTTAATGGATTAACTCCTTTGTTTTAATTTTGATGTTCTGGAGGAGTTTTAACATGCACTTTCTTAAAATATTGATTTTCAGAGAATCACAGAATGTGCTGAGTTGGAAGGGACCCACAAGGATCATTGAATCCAACTCCTAGCCCTGCATGGGACCATCCCCAAAAGTCACACCACGTGTCTGAAAGTGTTGTCCAAACACTACTTGAACTCTGTCAGATTTGGTGCTTTGACCGCTTCCCTGGGCAACCTGTTCTAGTGCCCAATCACCCTCTGGGTGAAAAACTTTTTTCTAATATCTAACCTAAACCTCCCCTGACACAACTTCAGGCCATTCCCTCAGGTCCTGTCACTGGTTATGACAGAGAAGAGATCAGTGTCACCAGATAACATCAGAAAGCACAGAAAATCTAATTACAGATGCACTTTAATCTTTGTCTAATTTTAATGTTAAGAGCAGCTTAATGATTTGTTTTACAGTCTGATCACTGAGCTCCTGAGTTCATCACGCAGCGATATCTGATATCTGAGGACTTTCCTTCTGAATCAAAGCCCTTTGCAGAACTGGTTTCTATAGATATGACATAACAGGTCTGGCGTCATAACAGGTACCAATACACAAATAAACATTGCTGTGTTGGTTTGCTCTAATTATCAATAAAATGATAAAATACTTTAATTTCAACTCTTTCTTAAGTTAACAATGTAGCATATTAACATCTTAAGTGCATTGAAATATGGTTAAAGAGATGAAAACAACTAATAAGAGATGAATAATAAGAGGAGAGATGCTCTGAGGGACCTTAAAACCTAGCAGACACTTCTGGAGAAGCTAAGCTCTTCAGACAAGGACAGAGAGTTTTCAGACTTAAGAAGATTCAGGAAGCAGTTACAATCAGAGTATCTGCTGCTTTGGGACTTGCCCTGGTTAATAAAGTGTCCGTCACTTTCTATTATAACGGTTCCTTATTAAGCTCATCTGCTATCTGCATAATAAAGTCATCTGACAACAATCATTGAGTCTGCTTTTTACTCAGATTACAGCCGTGTCTGCACATTAGGCCATGCTTCCAAACTTTCCAACTCATACTACTGCAGTGTGCCCCAAATCACACCAGGCGCAGTGCAGCTCCTGAAAGGAGTGCTTGCCTGGGTCTCTGTAGAACAACTAAGGTGTCCCGTGAAACAAGAACTATTCTGTCATACCAGAGAAAATCTTCTTAGAATTTTCTCATTTCTCAAGAAAAAGGATCTGAAGATTTGACTCTTATAATCTAAGTGTAAAAAAGTAATTTTTAGGTTCCTCCAAAGTCTTTTGAATGGAGTATGAAAGATAACCCACCTTTTAAACAGTGGTTCAAATTATATCTCCTCTGGTATACGCTGTGGAATTTGGGTGGATGATTCATCTCTATTTTGCAGTGAGATGAGTATTCAAAGACCTAACTTCTTCAGAAAACGACTTCTTTTTAATCATTACAGGTCTTTAACTGCAGTTCAGAGGAGTTACTTGTGATCACTTTAAATTTGTGCCCAAAGAGGCAGAGTTCATCCTGAAACTTTGAAGGACTGATATCAAGGGGAACTCTGACAAGATATACAATAATAGCAGGATGTCTATCTTTTAAACCATGAAACAGTCTGTGGTTGTTTGGTTGAGACCTCAGAACCTAACAGAACTGATCAGAAACCTTGTATACTGTTTGAAATAATTTTTACCAATTAATTTTTTTTCTTCTGCTCAGCCTTTGTAAGAGTTTAAATAACTCATCCTAAGTTGAAATTCATAAGAATATATCCAATAAATCTTTAACTTCTCCAAAATCCCTGTGGGTTTTTTGTTTCCTTTTAGGTAATCATCACCAACATCTGCAACCACGTGTAATTCCAGAACATCTTTTTGGCAGACAAAGGGGTCAAAATTATTGAATATTTTCTTGTGCCACTGTAAATAGAAGCAGAGTTTCAAGGAACTGTTCTAAGCTGCTTGCAACCTGTTTCCTCTTCTCTTATGTATTCATCACCCCAAACCTTGAAGGAAAAAGAAGTCACAAGAAGTTATGCTACCAGCAACTATTCTATTTCCATAAAGAAATGAGTAAAAATATGGAGAAAAATTTTCACAGCAGTCATCTTATTTCATTAATTTCCTAAGAAGAGACACAATAAGAATACAAAAGACTTTTTTCCTTTAAGGTTTTTTTTTTTGGATATGTGTGGGGTTTTTTTGTTTTGTTTTGGTTTGGTTTGGTTTTGGTTTTGTTTTTTGTTTTTCTGGTTTTTTTTGTTTTTTTAAGGAAGTTTGGTCTAGTCAGGATGAGCTAAAAGTTAGAGGGTCAGGAGATCTCAAGTGATATTGCCACTGATTTGGTGAATAATTTGGAAATACTTTCTTTGTCTCAGAACAACTATTTTTCTCATGGAAAGAGTGACCTGATGTTTATCAACTTCAAAAATGGAGGATTGTGAGTAGCACATTAATTTAACCATAAGTAGTACTTCACTGCCTGAAGTACTATGGTTGCAAGTTTTATGCATGGCATTATCATTATACTTTCTTGTTACTGTTGTGGAATAGGCTTTACTTCACAGTTCCTAGTAAATGTATTTTCTAAAGTGCAAGCAAAACCCTTCTTACAAGAGTTGCCTTTAAAATGTACACAGTGGTGCACATGAAATTATAAATATCTAATCTGAAAAAAATTTCCCCATTCTATTAAAAGTGAATTAAATTAGAACAAACAAATTGCATTTTCCTCAAAGGAGAGAATTATAAATATGTATAATTATGCAAATATTAAAAGAAAGATGTTGTGCTCTGCAGAAAAATAATAAGGAATTTATGAATGTATAAACTAAACTGATTTCAGCCTAAGGAGCAGAAACAATGGTCATGTTCAGGGAAATTTTTAGGTCTCACTTGAAAAATTAGTCCTTCACTGGGAATTATGAAGCAAACCTGTTGACATATTTTTCAAGGTAAAATTGTGACTCATTTATTTTATTGTGTGTTCCCAACGTGTCTTTGCCATACAACATTTTAAAATAATGGACTGTATTTTTTTCTCCAAAATATTAATTAGCCTATGGTAATAATTTCATACAACCTATAGAATGGCTATAGAATCCTCTTTGTCCTATCAACACATGCCCTCCCAAAAAGCACCTCTCCATCTTTCTTGTAGACTCCCTTCAGGTACTGGAAACAATTAGGTTGCCTTGAAATCTTCTCTTTTCTAGGCTGAACTATCCAAGTTCTCTTAGCCCTTCTTCACAGGAGAGATGTTTCATCCATCTAACCATCTTCATGGGCTCCACTGGACTCATTCCAACAAATCAATGCCCTTCCCTTGCTGGGAACTCCATGCTTGTTTTCCTCAAGGTATTGTTGTGGCATGGTAGTTTCTCAGGAAATAAAAGAGATTCAACATTCCTATGGAAAAGGGAATGCCAAGAATTAGAATAACAAGAGGCAGTAAATGTTTAAGGATGACACTGAAGACGTAGATGTCAGTTGCGTCAGCCAATGTATGATTATCTGTAGAACCTGCAGGAGTCACACAAATGGACAGATTTAGTACAGAATGAATATACTTATGGTAAACAATCAGATTAATAAAGTTTATCAGGTCTATCCTGACAAGAAATATTTCAAGGGTTTGAAATACTGTCTGTTCCCTTCTACACCTTTAGTCATGCTCGCCTATCCCACCTAATTGAATAGGACTACCTGTATTCTTGGAGGAAAACATGGATGTAAGCATATCCATGAAAAACCGAAGTTTCTCTTCCTAGGCAAGGTAATCAAGCTGACATGTCATGTGTCCCACTCTCTTTGAAGATGTTCATGGTGACAAGTGGATGTATCTTGTTTTCCTGTGGAAGAGAAATAAGAGAAGGAAACAGGAAAGAAATAGGAAACAGCACTAGATATCTGTAATATGAATTTAATAATTATGGGTTTAACCTGTCAAATGCAGGTAATTTGGCCGATTCAGAAAGGTCTCTCTGTATTTACAAGACATAATCTTTGAACAAATATAGATATTGAAAATTTCAAGGCTGGGTCTCTCAGTGTGGTGCAAAAAAATCCCATTAGCTACTAACAGGATTTGTGCCCCTGTGTCTCAGGCATCTCTTTGAAAATTCACTCTCAGACATCAGGAAGCAAGGTAATATGCCAGGCATTCAAGATTACATCATTCGAATGCAGACAGAAGCTTAATTTGCTATCTCGTACAAAATACTAGAAGCATAAAGAATTGCTTATGGTTAAATATTTTATTTCAAGCTTGGATTTTTCCACTGGACCTACCTGTATGAGTCTTTAACTCAAAAAATTACTGGATCTGTAGTCATTTCTCAGTCATAACTCAGCTCCACAGTTAGTTAGAAATTGTTTCCAATATCAAAAGCACAAAGTTATCTAGAGATCAAAGAATTCTAAAAACTTTTGCTAATAAAATGTGAACAGTTACATAAAAAAACCCCAAACCAAACCAAATACACATATGCATGTGCAAACATCAAATTTGCATATCCCATTCATAAATTATGTTATGTTAATGATTGTACAAATTTAAAAATTAAAAGACCTATTTGGGCTATTTAATTCACCTAATCAGATTTTTGTTGCAATGGAATTTCTTTGGCTTTTTCTTAGCGGATTTTGGATAAAAGAATCAGTGACATACACAATTTGCACTGTAACTTGTGTGTTGTAGCTAATAGAACTATTGCTAGCTGTAGCAATAGTTCTTATTTTCTACCTCACATCAAGAAACAAAATTGGAACACCCCTAGCAGAGACAATCATACTGCATTCCATCCATGAATTCATAACAGTGGTTGACTCAAGTCAAAACAATTCATACCAGATCTTCTACCTACGTAAACCTCTACCACCAGGTCTTTTAGTCTATAAAAATGTAAGTGGACAGCTAGGGGGACTAGCTTAATTAACTATATTAAATGCACTAAATATCTTGACTCTAAAATTGTGAAAGAAAATCACATTCACGAGATTCCTTAGAGAACTCTTCTGTTTACTAGTGGCAAGCTCTTTTCCCTAGTCATAGAAAAATAACTGATATAGCTGGTGAGCATTCAAGAGATAAGTAGATTCTAATCATGATGTGTTTGAATTTATAATCCTAATCCTTCATATAGTTGAAGAGTTTATTAGTATATCTTTCAGTGAGATGAAATAGTGTGTTATAGTAAATGTTATAATTTCATTACATGAATGAAGTATTGATGAGTAGTACATGAGAAAACCAAATATTTAGATGAGAAATATATTGGTTATGTGTCAGGATGTTTTGCAAGGCTGTTCTGGCAGCCATTGCATAATCTGACAAAATTTTCTGATAAAATGATACTGTCTTTCTTCCAAAACAGCATCTGAGGCTCTCCCTGTGCTTTAATGTGGAGATCAGTAAAAAGGAAAATCTAATAGCCTTCAAGTGGTTTACACTGTAAAAGAACAAGTTTTCCAGAAGTTAGCCTTTTTATATAGAAGGTAGATATTTTTCAGAGTTCTTTGCATTTAAAGTAAAACCTAAGCCATATCACCAACTTTTTCTTAAAGTACCAACTGGCATTAAAGATCTTTAGGCAGTGCACTGGAGGGCATAGAGTGTTAGAACAAACACAAAACACCCCGTGAAGCTAAGCAGAGGAGATACAATATCAGATACATGTGCAGACTGTGTAATGTGTGATGCTTGAGGTCTGCCAGTTCAAAATTCTAAGCAAGAGGACATGGTTTCTAGTTATTCAGGGATGTGGAGAGGTACTTACTTCCACCCATACTCCTTAAGGTAGGAAGATACCTATTTTCATTCAAGAACTGACTTTTGTAATTAAAATGCAACACCAAGAAAAAGAAGGGCTGTTTTTAATTCTTCTTCCACAGTCCAGCCTTATGGTTCATGCTCAAGTGAATGGAAGACCGTCAGGTTTGATTCCCTTCTTCACCTGAAGAAGAGTCAGCCAGCAGTGTTATCAGGCTAAATAGAGCTACTACTGGGGTGCTGGTGAAGGGAGGAGAGATACTGGAGTGGAAAACACACCTTCCTTTCTGTTCAACCTAATCTGCTTCACAGAAAATAAGAGCCATTGGGTCGGAAAGCCTGGGAACAGGAGTCTAACCCCTGCTTCAAAGACAGTTCCTATATATTGTGTTCCATAGATGGTAAAAATGCATTAGTAATCCTGAAAGCAGTTTTCAGACTCAAGTTTTGACCTGCTGGGTGCTCTTGCAACTCTGATATGAAGTCATGCCCCATCTTTGCAGTGCATTTCAATATTCTTATCATAAGACTGAATATGGCTATTCTTTTACATATCAAGGCCCTTTTACAGAGCCCTGGGTAATGCAGTCTTGGTTAAATGAAAACTGCCCTCAGCTGTTAGCCTTTCCAAAAAGTTTTGCAGACCACCTGAGGTATTTTAAGTGGAAATTATGTGTTCTGAATATTTCATATTGTTAATTATCTCCCCCAAATCCTTGCGGTGTCCTCAGATAGTTAAGTCTGTTGTAATTGCTCCACTGCAATTTACAGAAGGTGAGAGAGCGAGTTCACTGTGTTTCAAAATCCTTTTCCATCACAAATTATTCTTTCATTCTAATGGCAATTTAGACCACTGATGGATAAGTTTTCTTCCTTAACTGTTTGAAATAACCCAGTCATTATAGGTCAGGAGCTTATGCTGAATATAACTGTGCATATATAATCATACAACTGTTGGACTCAAAACTAACAAATAAATGTGCTGATCATAGAATCATAGAATATATGGAGCTGGAAGGGACCTGCAAGGAGTGGGTGTACTTCACGTAGAGTGCAACAGCTCCTTCCTTCTTTCTCTCTGGACTGTGGACACAAAATTGGTTCCCCTGGTATGTAGTTAATTTTAGATGTTTATGATAGAGACTTATCCAATTTAAACCCATTTTAGCCTCTGGTCAGGATTTACAGAACATGGAATTCATAGTAAATGACCATGTTTCAACTGTGTTATCAGTAGCTTCAATAATACAATAAACAGTTTTGTACTGTTTTTAAGGAATATGCAGAAGACATGGCAATTGTATTTGGATTCCAACTGCTAACTGCTTGACGGTCTTCTTTTCCCATAATGTATTCATCACAAGATATATTGGTTATGCAATAAAGTATTTTTTAATTGCTAGCTTTAGAAATATTTAAGTACCCAATTATTTTTATCTAAAGGACTATTATGGGGAAAAAAAGGAAAAGTTAAAAATGGATAGGGCTATGGCTAGACAAGGATTATGAGTTGCACAGCAAGAGCACTGAGCCTTTGATGAAGTGTATAAATAATTAGTAACGCACTTTAAGACATTTTCTCTTGGTTCATAGTACCTGTGCTCATTTAATTCCAGCTGAAAATATGCCTATTCATTCAGTGAAGGACAGATAAATTGTTGACCAAGTGTCATGGTTTAGGAATGGCACTCCCCAGTTTAGTGCAACAACCCCACCTGCAAGACTCTCCCAAACCAGATACCTCTCAATCACTTGCCCCCCTTTCCTCTCTGCCCCCAACCCCCATCCTGCTTCAGGATGTGAAAGAATGTATATAATTTTAAAAGGTTATTTTAATTAAGGTGGTCAGCTGCCTTTAGTTTGTCTTGTTTTTACAAATAAAGAAGACTTGACATATTCAGTGTTTGAGGTAGACTATATTAGGGCTCAGGTTTTAGGACCACATTGTATCACCTCACTCCTGGTTGACCCTCAGGGTAATGCCCGAAGTGGTACATGTTTGACCCTTGAAGGCAGTGTGCTGTGTGATGCGACTCCATTTTTTCCTTTGGTGGGACCAGAAACTCTTTGGCCAAACGGTTAATGTTTTTTTGGTTAGTGATAAGCCTGGCACTGCTGGCTTTTCCATCCCTCTGCTCCATGCAACCAGAGCAGTCCTGCTGGGTATCTGTGGCTGAGCGCCCACAGCCTTGCTTGCCTGATGACCTTGCTTGCCAGAGCCCAGCAGCATAATAACATACAGCCTTGCCTCCTGGACTACTAGTCACAAAGAGAGACAAGTGTCCATGCAGCCCTCAGAGAGAGGTCACACCCCATGATCCCTGCACTCAGAGGAACTCCTTGATAGATGTGGTCCACGTTTGCAGCATACTGTCTTGGCCTTTCCCTTACATATGTGCTTACCAAGCAACCCACACGCTAAATATGTGTTGGTCAAGAGAACAGGTACAAGTGGACATGTTCCTATGGTCAACACATAGCATTCCAGGCTGAGAGGTAATAATCTTGGCCACAGGGTGACAGTGCAGTTCCCAACAAACTCATGAGAGAAGCAGCAGTTTGCACCTCACTCACCATCTGCAGTCTCCTCAACAGGAGAGATGCAATTGTATCCTATTCTTGATGGCACCTCCACCCACTACTCCATCATATGGCATGCTGTAATATGGATATGAAGTGAGATTTGTGTTTTATCTTTTTTTTTTTTTTTTTCTGGATTTCACTGGGCAGAAAACAATTCACAATCGTTTAATGGAATATTTTTTTAATGGAAAATATATACTTCTACATTTGTTTCCATTTGAACGTTAACATACTTATCGATGTTTTCCATTGGAGATCCCCACAGATTTTGTCTATACCTAATTAATAAGTTCTGATGAGACCTATGTAGCAGTCCTGAGTTTAGCCAGACAAATTACTTGTGAAATGTTTCTGTAGTTGGGTCTCTGTGGCCCAAAGCTGGCTGACTTCCAAGAAGTCTCCTTGTAAGATGCCAGCTCTTCAGTGGCTCTGAATTTTCCTGTGATTTATCAGTCACTAGAATGCACTATGAGAAAGCAAGTAGAAATGTGAGATAATAACTGAAACCATATGCAGAGAAGCTATAGATTTTAGGTGTTGGTCTGAAATTCCTTCATCACTGAACATTGCAGTGTATGAGGTAGCTGTTTCAGAATCTGAGGTATACTTCATTCAGATCAGGGGCAACAAAGAGCAATTTCAATGGTTTTTACTCAGGTGGGAAAGATGAACAATGAAAGATGAGGAACCAGTATGCCCTTGGTATGGGAGGAAGATTAATGTAAAGCCTGATGGGTACTGCAGTTTTCTAAAAGCCCCAAAGTCTCAGACATCTGGGAAGAGAACTACCAGCACTTTTTAAGTTAAGTGTAAGGCTTATTGAATGAGAAAGTTAACTGAAACACTGAAAAAATACATAATTCCCAGGACAAAGGTCTTGGAAATACAGGAGGACACTTGCCCAGAATATTCAAATATTATAAGTTATGATCTATCGGCTTTTGTTTTAGGAGTTTCTGAGTTTACAACCATCTCAGGAGACCTGAGTCAGAGAAAGCTGCAGAGCCCATAAAGATCTCTAAGCGGAAGCAGGGCTCTAAACCAGACATAGAGAGAGGGAGCTTCTGGCTGTGCAATAGTAGGTTAAAGTGAAGCTGGCTTGCAGCTCCTCCAGAACGCCATTCTGAGAAATACATATCAAATGCCAACACCTAATTCAGAATCCTATTCCTATCCCTATTGAATTTAAAGCTAAAAATGCTATGTATCCCCATTATATATGAACCAATAAGCTCAGATACACTTTTACCATACATAGAGTTTAGAAAACCTCAAGTAGAAACAGCTCTTGAGATTCAGTAGATCCCAAGGGCAACAAATAAGGGCACAGCTGTTAAATTACAGCACCTCTTCAAATTTCTTATATTTTCCTAAATTATAATCTGGGGGACTTTAACACTATAGAGAAAAAATGTGAACCTTTTTTTGCATTACCAAAAAGCCATTTATTGTTTATATAGCTCCAGAAATAACTAAAGAAACTGGGTTAAAGAAATGTAGGTACTTTACACCGTATATCCATGCAGTGTTTTTTTAAAGTACTTGAAGGGAAAAAACATCACAATGTGTTTTACTAGTTATGCACACCAAAACTCTTTGCTACCTCTGGCAAATTTTAAAAAGATAACACCTAAAAGGCAAGTTAAGAAAAATTCTTTTGAAAGCTTACCTTTAAACAATGCTGATTGCATGGATTACACAAGACAAAGGAAAATTTTTTCTTGAATTACATTTTCTTGTATCTCACCTTTAAAAAAAATAATCTCGTCATTTATATTTCAAGTGAAAGCAGTGTTAGGCCTTTGTAAGAAAAAAAGTACATTTCAGTTTGTAACTTAACACTTTTAATTGATTTTTTCCTTTGAAAATATATTTTTATTGCACAAGATAATATATAAGTGGCATAAAATTCCCCCTTGGTTTTTATTTAAAATATTTACAGTACTCCATAAATTTGTCAGCTACTTTATAAGATTTTAGTACTGAATGGATTGATTAACTATCTAGCTGGATACATAATTAATATCTCAAGGTCCCTTTTCAAGCTAGAGTATAACAGCCAATGAGAAGTGATGTGGCTGCTTTGGGATGAGCAAAGATTTTAAATGTTACCCTTCAACCCACACAGCAGTCTTCCTTCACAGAACTGTGTTCTCGTCTGTAATTTTAAGAGCCTTTGTAAATGGTGTAAGCAGCAGGACCTTTGGTTCAGCTGCGGTGATTTTTTACAGTTAAATGTGTAATTCTCAAAATGGAAGGACAGATTCTTTGGAGACATCATTATGCTTCACCTATCTGCCAGGAACTACAGAGAACCTAGCTGGTTTAGTTGCAGTCCTTTTATCTTCAGTCTGATTTCTACAATTTTTCAAATAGATCCACAATGTATTCATCACACCATGAGCAGGAATTTCAGCTCGAGCATCACCAGTTATATAAGTTCTGAGCTGAGTAAACTAATATTCCCTGATTTCAAGTCATGTGAAGCAGTGGGTGGAAAGGTCACGCTCATTAGTGGGGAGAGATGCTGCTGCCCTGGTGGCCAACTGGCTTTACACTCTTTTAGTTATTGATCTGGGAACATATAGAAGCAGGCAATGGCTGCAGGGCAAAGCTCAGCTCCCTCTTCTTGAGGCTCTCCCAGGAAAGCTACCAAAGGTTTCCTTCTACATCCTGGATCTATGCTATGGGTAATTAAGGTTAGACAAGTGAAATAAGTAAAACCAAAACATTCAAATTACTAATTCCTCCTGGAAAAAAGATTTCAAGACTAAAAATCCAGGGAAAATTTTTTTGGCATAGCAGAACCACATCAGGATAAAGTGACTCAGCATTTAGTTTTCAGAAAAAAAAAAAATCTTTTTGCAACAAAAGGATACAAAAATGTTTAGTTTCCTCCATTTCCTTGTGTACTCCCTGTTCCTGAACTTGAATGGCTGATCCAGAGCCAATGTGGGATCGGGACCACAATGCCAATGAAACTGCAGAGGCAGTAACACCATTTCTGCTAGAGGGGTCATCCTACTCCCTGAGATCTTGCCAGTGAACATGACTGAGGTAAATCAAAAAATAAAATTGAGGAACATCTTAAGCATCCAAATTAAAATCAGTTCATGCCAGAGACAAGAGGTAAAGCATTGTCTCAAAGCTTAAGCCATGCATGCCTAAGCCAGCATGGGTTTAGGAAGGGCAGGTCCTGTCTGACCATCCTGATCTCCTTTTATGATCAAGTGACTCACCTGGATGATGAGGGGAAGGCTATGGATGTGGTCTACCCGGACTTCAGCAAAGTCTTCGACACCGTATCCCATAGCATTCCCCTGAAAAATCTGGCAGCCCATGGCTTGGACAGGGCACTCTGTGCTGGGTTAAGAACTGGCTGGGTGGCCAGGTCCAGAGAGTGCTGGTGAATGGGGCTGCATCCAGTTGGTGGCCGGTCACCAGTGGTGTCCCCCAGGGATCAGTGCTGGGCCCAGTCCTGTTTAACATCTTTACTGATGATCTAGATGAGGGGATTGAGTCCACAATTAGCAAATTTGCAGATGACACCAAGTTGGGGGGAAGTGTTGATCTGCTGGAAGGCAGGAAGGCTCTTCAGGGAGATTTGGACAAGCTGGAAAGATGGTCTGATTCCAGCGGGATGAGGTTCAAGAAGGCCAAGGGCTGGGTCCTGCACTTTGGCCGCAACAACCCCTGCAGTGCTACAGGCTGGGGACAGAGTGGCTGGAGAGCAGCCAGGTGGAAAGGGATATGGGAGTTTGGATTGACAGAAAGCTGAACATGAGCCAGCAGTGTGCCCAGGTGGCCAAGAAGGCCAATGGCATCCTGGCCTGGATCAGGAACAGTGTGGCCAGAAGGACCAGGGAAGTGATTCTTCCCCTGTATTTAGCTCTGGTGAGGCCACACCTGGAGTGCTGTGTCCAGTTCTGGGCCCTTCAGTTCAGGAAGGATATTGAGGGGCTGGAGCAGGTCCAGAGAAGAGCAATGAGGCTGGGGAAGGAACTCGAGCACAAATCCTATGAGGAGAGGCTGAGGGAGCTGGGACTGTTTATCCTGGAGAAGAGGAGACTCAGGGATGACCTCATCACTCTCTACAACTCCCTGAGAGGAGGTTGTAGCCAGGTGGGGGTCGGTCTCTTCTTCCAGGCAACTAGCAGTACGACAAGAGGGCATGGCCTTAAGCTGTGCCAGGGGAGGTTTAGGTTGGATATTAGGAAGAAATATTTTACAGAGAGAGTAATCAGACATTGGAATGGGCTGCCCAGGGAGGTGGTGGATTCACTCTCCCTGGAGGTTTTTAAGATGAGACTGGATGTGGCTCTTAGTGCCATGGTCTAGTAATCACAGCAGTGTTGGATCAAGGATTGGATTTGATGATCTAGGAGGTCTTTTCCAACCCAATTGATTCTATGATTTTATGATTATGTACTGTGAAAATAGAGATGCACACTAATGGCAGAGTTTTTGCTAAAACAGTATAAATTACAGAAATGGGTCTAGGTTGTTAGGCTATGGAAAACACATGAGTGTTAGTGAGACAAGGAGAAAAAGAGAGAGGTAAAGCAAGTCGTATTATTTCTTGTGGGAAGTTTAATTCTTGTGGAATTTTTGAATTAATTTTTTCAGATTACCTGGTCAGACAGCCTGAATGTTACATTCTAGTAAGGACAGTCACACTCAACTACTTTCTCCTATTTGGTTGAAGAAAGATGACTGATTCTTCCACAAAGGAAGGAAAGGTAAAAAGATGGTTGCTTGGGAAACTCTGCCCTTTCTGAGTAAGTTTCTCGCAGTCCTGTTGACTATGAAAGTTAGCAGTACAATGCAGAGAGGAGACCCTATGTGGAGGAAAAGGAAGTTTTTCTCTCAGGTAGATCATGAGCCTGTGCAAAGAGCAGCCACAGGCAGTAATCCTCTATGGCCAGTCTGGGGCAGGCACTCTTGTTTTAAGGCCATCTTAGAAACAAATATCTTGCTTTAAATCCAGACTCTTAGGTTAGGCTCCTGCATGACAGAAAGTAGGATGGTCTGTACCCAGTGTACACCCTGACAGCAAGAGCCACTTAAAACAAAACAATATGGCAAGTGTCCCACCTTCAAAATATCCTGTTAGATTCAAATTCACTCTAATTTGGGTAAAAGCACCATCAACAGGATGCTGGGTATACACACAAGAATTAGAAGCAACAGCAGCATGGGAATTGACTGATGAGTCCTTGCTCCCCTAGGATGCTAGGCCATACTCACCATGTTATAAGGTCAAATCAGTTTATGCCTTTCTTTGCTGATGGAAGAATAAGTGCTTGCCAGTTATCATGGCAGGTCTACAGGAGCAAACTGAAGGCCAAACAGAAAGAAACCATTGAAAGTAAAGTATTAAAAATATTTTAGTAGTCTCTGAAAGAAATTACTTTTATTTTTTCTTATATGAATAATCTTAATTCTTTCTATTTTTTGAAGAAGTCTTTATAATTTCTGTACCCCTTTCTTCTGTCACTTACTCCTTCCTTTCCTAGTCTTTTATTTTCCACATTGTTTAAAATTGTAATAGGCCAGCTTGTTGTGGGTTAGTTCAAAATGGATAACTCAATTTTTTTCTTAAATCTTTCCTTTAATTTATTAGTGAGCCAAATAATGATTTGCATAGATAGGTACCTTGAGCTGATTAGCACTTTAGTTTGCTGTCACACGGTGGCAAAGTTGTGTGTTATAAAGAAGAAAGCCCGCTCTTTCTTTTCCTGTCTGGCTTTTGCAAAAAAATAAAAAAAAGGCAATTTTTTCTACAGGGAAACTTAAGATATATAAAATTTTGTTCCACTGAGAACTGATGATTACTTTTAGAAGTATTTCTTAAAGGGGTTATTCTTTTCAAAGGGAAACCAATGACACAGTTCTGTGAATGAAAGAATGATCTCTCCAAAATGATTGATGGTGCTGTCTTACATCTCTTGATTGATTAGTACTTTGGTTCTGAAACTTTGGCCCACACACCATCTGTGTCCTGCAGAGAACTTGCTCCTACTTTACAGAGGAGACAAATACCATGATGATAGTTTCTCTGCTTGATTCCTGCTGTTAAATCATCTTAAAAGCAGTTAAATAATTGATGAATCATTTTATTAGTCGGACTTCTTCTAGGAAAGCAATGCTAAGTGGGGAAAATTTTTTTGCTTCTGAAGATATTCCCCTTTTTAATATACATAAATAATAATTAATAAATTATTTATAAAGCCCCACTGACATGACTGAAGTGCTTGGGGTATTATACAACATCATCAAAACAGAGCCAAAAGAAAATGAAAAAAAGTTTACCCTCATCAGAGTCAAACCAAACACAAGAAAAATTGCAGAAAAGAAAATAGTGTCTGCTTCTCTAATCATGCAGGCTCAACATTTGTCTTTTTTAAATGATGCCAGGGTTTGAAATACATCAGCATAAACCTCAAAGCACGTACAAAGAACGGTGAAGTCCCTTTTTTCCTCCATAAACTTATCTTGATTTCATATATCCTCATAAGTTATCCTAGCTCACCTTTTCCAAACATTATGCATAAACCACAACCTGTAAGGTATTCTGCATTGCCGAGTCTCTGCATGGTGCCCCATGCAGACTTCCCCAAATAAACAGATGTTACTGGACGTGTGCAGTAAATGTTTTAAAGTGTGACCTCCTTTGTACTGGGGAAACTTACAAAGCAAGGAATTTGGCCTTTCCCACCCTTACAAATGAGAGCTGTGAGGAAAAGTTCCCTATTTGCCAGCTTTATGGACAGGGGAAAATCATATTGGTATCAAGATCACTTTTACAGACAGTTACAACAACATGAATTTCAGTACCATCTGTCACAAACCTAGGAAAAAAAGACATATAAATTAATACATGGGAGTGTATATATTTGATCACTTAAATGTACTTACAAGAGTAATTTTTAAAGATCCATCTGATTCATACTGCAGGGAACTATCAGTTGTTTTTTTTCTGCTGTATCATGAGGTACCATGTCCACAATACAGATTTTTAATATGTAAGCTGGCTGTAAAAAACAAATGAATATGAACTCTTTCTCTGCTAGACACCAGCCAAACTGTCACTCTTTACAAATAGGTTAAATAGGTTATGGAAGATAAATACAGGAGGAAAAAATAACTGAAAATATCCAGTGAAATTTAGGTTGTCATTAGCAGCAGCTGTTTCTGATAAGGCTCAGCTCTTAAACTATAGAAATGGGGAAAACAGATTAAAGCTTTCATGCCTTAATACAGTATCTCTTTAATTTGAGATTACATAGTTTGTAAGGAATAAAACCACAAATATTTTTGAATCCTTTAACAGCCTTCAAAAATATCACAGTGCAATTTGCAGAATTTGCTCTCATGAGTCAGATTTTAGAAATACACCAGTGAGTAGATGATTTGAGAGAGAAAAGAGCTAAGCCTGAATTTGGACTTGTATCTCAAGGTGCAACGTTTGCTCTAAGCAATAAGTTTCAAGGAAGTCAGCTGGAACTGAGGACAAGTATTAATGGTTGAAGTTCAAAGGCATGGGTGGGAGCAGCAAGGATGGATAGGAATGAGATTCACTAATGTGCAGTGAGACTGATGAGGGGATGCATGCTCCTGTCCCTCTGTACTTTGAGAACATCTATCCCAATATATCATCTGACTAATTAAACAGTGTTTCACTCAGAGGAGTCCACATCAGATTGGACTGCAGTATAGAGGCCAGATCCAGTGTCCATTAAAATCCCATGAGAAAGCATTGCAGAAAAAATTTGGCTTTTACACTGTGGCCGTCACTGTTACAGGATACATATCAAACTCAGTCCCAGCTAAATACATGTCAGGAGACACAGACCTGAGAGAGGAGAATAGAATGCTGTTTTCCTGATCCACCTTCCTGGATTTCATTTCTTGCAAAAAAAGTGATGCTGAGAATTTCACAGCGTTCATCTTTTTGGAAAAAATGAAAGCCTTGTAAAAAAAGCTTTTTCACTAAGCTTTGTGGCTGATATTTTGATGTATAGTCTGACCTCTGACGCTTGGGAATGCTGAAGTTCTGGCCTATATCTGAAAAAATTTAATTGTATGGGAGGAAAATAAGAATGATTCTCTTGAATTGTCTATTAGTTTATATAACTCCTTCCCAAAAGCACTACAAGAAAATGTAATATCAGCAGAATTCACATGTAAGTAAAAAAACAGCAGGTAGGAAAATTTAGTCAACAACAGGCTAAAACTTATGGTCAAATATTTCTTTCTCCTAACCTCTGCTTTTTTTATGATCTATTGCATAAAATGTTCTCTATTAAAAAAAAAAAAAAGCACATTTGTTTACTTTGTTGTAATTTATTTTAATACCAACATGACATGAAACATTACAGCCTCAATTACTAATCACCTTTATTTCTTTCCCCTGATTGTTTTTAACTTTTCAGAACCCCTTGCTGGAGTACAAATTGTTTGTCATTAACCTCTGACAACTTTGAAAATTGTCTTTGGATTAACACAAAACAAAGCAATTTGCTATGTCCAATCATCTACCATGAGTTCAAATCTAGGAAGTCAAAGCCCGTAGTTTACTTAGAATATATTTAAACAAAGACCTAGGGGATCCACACCGTACTGTACAATCTTCAACTCTTTCTTGTGTGAAATGAGTTTACGTGAGTCTGGTTCATTGCACAAGGCTCTTCAGTTTTGTTAGTCTCTTGAATTAGTTTCTAGGTCAGCAAAGCACTAAGAACATTAGAAAAGCAAAACAATACAAAACAACGACAAAAAAAAAAAAAGAACAAAAACAAAAAAACCCAATCCTAAACCCTAAAAAACTATATTCTTGTTATGCAAGACTTCCTGCTCACACATGTCTAGTTAAAACACCTCCTTTGGAGAACAGAAATGGGATTTCTTGAAGTTAAGGATATGAAAAAGAGGAAACAAGGCTAATGATTGTTTTGCCCAGTCGAAAACTCTCCAAGTTGTATTATGTCAGCTCCTATAAATATCCTAATAGGATTTTCATGCTGCATTGGAAAATTCCACAGCAGCAACTCAGTATGTTTTATGTGCAATTCATTCCCCCCCTTTCTTTTATGGTTGGTCATTTCTTGTGTACAAACACAATACAGTTTACAAAAACATTTGGTAATTGTCTGAGAGAATCAAACAATTGTAAAACCTGCATCATGACAAAACGCAAGGCAATACCAAATTTTGCCCTGCCCATGATCATTTTTAAAGCTGCCTGTATACGTGTAAGTCACAGACAGCCCACAAGATATAGCAGACAAATGCAAAGCCATTTTTTCTTTTCACTGTATTATTGAAATCAATGAAGCATAAGCAAAAACAGAGAGAAAAGATAAGTCCTTCCCATTTCCATAGCAGCATCAGGCTACAGTTGTATGTTTATTTTTGAAAAATGAAATGTCTGTCTGGCTACTTTTTTTATAAGTGCATTTCTTGACATTTCTGAGTTTAATACACTTTAGGAAAACCCAGATTGATTACTGAGATGCCTTTCACTTGAAGCACCCAAAAGGTATATCACAGAGGGACAAAACTTTGGAGATGGTCTCCCTGTGGATTGCCTTGGCAGAGTCACCTGCATCCTCACCTTCATTCATACGCCCCCACATTCAACGAGACAGACACCTACCACCAGTGAACAAACAACAGCAGAGGCAGGGATACATCTGAAAGTCCTGCCTCCCATTCAAAGTTAAATCATTTGTACCCGGATGGGACACAGACCTTTGGATCCCTGAGGCCAGACATCAAAATAGGCAGAACATATTTTAAAAAAAAAAATAATTCCTGAGGCATAATGATACCTGTCTTCTGGAGCTCAGGCCAGGGCTAGGGTATTTCCTAGGGAAGAGGAGTTCCAAAGTCTGCAGCTGCCACTGTAGGATGAATCCATCCTAGTCAATACTTGAGTATTCAATATCTCAGTTACCTTGCAGTTAAAAGTTTGCAAGTTGTTTCCAGCTGATACTGAACTGAAAGCTGTTACTGCTTCAAAAGAGCTGTCGGGCACCAGACTGGATTCAGTTGTTTTCAGATATAATGTCTTTGTCTCCTAAGGTGGGATCCTATATAAGGGATTTAGGAGATGTTGAGGATTAAAACTATGGAGGATTCAAACAGACCAGTGCTAAAATTGAATGCATTTTAAAAAACATCCTTACCTGTCCTATTTCCAGCATGAAGCAAATTATAAAATTGTGATGTGTTGTTTAACATTTCTTTGCCTTGTGTGCATCTCTGTCACCCTACAGCAGATGACAGCCAGAATCTTCATCCACTGTGGTATGGCACAGATTTTGCAGCCTCTCCTTGCCAGACTTCAGGGATACTGAAGTGACTTCAAGGTGAGTGCCCTCATCCATACATCTGGGGTTTTCACAATCAGGATCCTGGAATGAAAGCCAGCATATTACTGTCAGTGCAATATGTTAAAATGCTGATGCTGCAGAAAGAAATAAGGGTAGAAAGTTCTGGATTCACAGACTCATTCAAAAGCAATATAAAATAAGTAGGGAAAATAACTATGTTGTACTGAAGCACAGTAGTGCCCATACTGAGAAAAGAGAGCAACTGTTTCTTTGTGCTGATTTAGAGGGAGGCTGCCAAGGCACATCCAGTAATTCACTATTGTTCAGAGTCATCTTAACAAGGTTCTCTAAAAGCTGAGTTTGATATACAGAAGAAACACTAAACTGATTGTTACATAATAATCATTGACTGCAGAGGAATGGACTTTATATGGAAGTTGGGGCTGTATTTTGAGTTAGCGAAAGCTTTTTATTCTGTGTATGGAAGCCTTGGGCTTTATTCTATTGGAATTTACTTTTCAAAATAGCTCAGAAGGCTGCCTGTCCTTGCAGCTTGTTCTGGGGCCAGGCAATGGGCAGCATTCTGCAGCAGTACTGCAGAAATACAAAACAACTCTGACGTTTTCTAAGAAAAATGACTAGAAGAAGGAGGAGAAGCAGAGCCTACTCAAGACCTGAGTCTGCAAGTAGCTACAAATGAATCTGAAGAGGGATGTTGTGCCTGGGAAAGTAAGGAGCAAGCATGTGCAAAGCAGCTGAAACATTTATGTTTTTGTGCTTTGTAGTGAACTTGATGTTAAAATCAAACACACAAGACTATATTTAGCTCTTAGAAAACCCAAGCAAAATGCTCCAGGCAGCTGCTAGCTCTTCTGTCTTGAGTAAACACTTGTTTTTGTCAGTTTGATGCTCAGTCATCAAAATCTAGAACTTCCTACTTTTCTTTTCCCCCTTTTCCTTTCTGTTTTCCTTTCCTTTTCCATTTGGCTTTCCCTTTCCCTTTTCTCTTTCCTTGTCCTTGTCCTTTCACAGCTTTCTGGAGCCTGCTGTTTTTAAGAGGAGGAGCCACCCCTGAACTTTTTCCCGGTTCAAAGGTGTCTGAGATAGCCAAATGTTTGATGCACCTGATTATCTGTCTGAAAGCTGAGCTGGATTTTCCTTCTGCAGAGAAATATTCCTCACAGAAGGAAAAAGGACAATGAGAGGAGAGGGGAGGTCATGCATGGAGTTTTAATTTTGTTTGTCTCCTTCTCCTTACACTGAGAACTTCTTAGACCTAATAGCTACATCCTTCTGATGATACAGTACTTTATTTGCTCCTTGATGCCAAGGTGAAAAAATGACTGATTTGTATGTTGATCACATTCATTCTCTACTCCTTCCTGGCCTATTCTAAATAATATAAAATGAGTCAGTCAATTTGGACTAGAGCATAGATCACAAGAGGTTGTTGAGGATGGTGTCACACATCCAAATTTCTGGGACATAGTGTCATCTATGCTCCATTCTGGAGTGTCACCACAATTAAACCCAGATGTGGGTTGACACAGAGGAAATTAACGAATTTTCTTCACTGGAACTGATGAGAAACTGCTTAGAAAAGCATCTGCAAGGAATGGTAAGCAGGATGCAGGTGATACATCTGTACATATGTCCCCCTTGATGTCAGAAATACAGACTGTGTAACCGGGTGGATTTTAGGATAGATGACATTCTAGCACATCACCAGCTAGATAATTGATGTACAGCTAGGATTTTCAACCATTTAGTTGCATGAGGATTGAGTTCAGGACGTAGTATATCTCTGATATTTCTCACACCAGAGAGTTAGAAGCCATGTTATGTCTCAGGGAGTCATATCCTGAGGGCATTCAGCACATGCTCCAAATAAAAGGGGCTTCTGCAGCTACTGCTTTTCCTCCTGGGGACAAGGAGGGGAGGAAGTGGAGAGCATTCAAAAGGTTATGGTCTGGGTAAAATTGACAATCTTTCCTCCATTTTTCAGTCTGCCAGAGCCAGCCAGCAGCATATGTCTGGAACAACATGTCCAGAAAGAATTGCTGACCTCAGCAGTAAGTAACAAGTTCATTAAAGCACACAAGCCTTCTTTTCTGGAATGGTACAGTGTGCCGCTGACTCATACGGGCTGCGCAGTCTAATCCTAAATTATTAAGAATGACCCAGATTCTGCCACTCTGGCTTCTGCTGATTAACATTGTACTCTGCAAGCAGTTTAGTCTGGCTTCATTGGGGCTGCATCTGCAAATTAATTTTCAGTATGGGAGAATCATGCCTTATAACTTTAACCATGGTTCCGATAGATCCAAATAGGAATTATAACATGCAGCAGAAGGATGAAAATTAAGTTGCTCTGAGTTCAGATTGATCTGATAAAAAAAGAAGAAAGACAATGAATTCACAATCCTTGCTTATATAAATAGCACCTGTTCTAACAAATTTTGTGCTCTTGTATTTTCTGAATTAGCATGCTTCCAAAGTGTCACTTTTTTCAGAACATAAATGACAGCACTGACAAAAAATAACACAGGCTGTTACTATGTATATGTGTATAATCTTTAGCTTTGCAAGAAAAAAATTATTGAACTCATCTGGTAATTCTGAACCTAAGCACACTTGCTTGGTCCTAGCTCTAGGAGAGAACTCCTTCATCAGCAGTACAAGACAGATATCTGCTTATTGGGGCTCAAAAGATTGTGATATGCAGTACTAGTGGTGTACTCCAGAGGTGGATAATGAGTCCAATACTCCATTAATAATCTAGTCATTGACACACACTGAATATTCAACAAGTTTTCAGACAATACAAAACTGAGAGGGGTGGTTGATATGCCAGAGGGACCCTGAGAAACTGGAGAAGTGAGTTAAGAAGAATCTCATGCCATTCAATGAGGGGAAGTGCAAAGCCCTGCTCCTGGGGGAGTATGACGCCCTGCACTAGCACGGGCTGAGGAGCCACCCATCTCGAAAGAAGCTTGTGAGAGAAGGCCTTGGGAGTTCTGATAGACATCAGATTGGACATGAATCATCAGAGTGCCCTTGCCACTAAGAAGGTGAGTGGTATATCTTCAGCTGCATTAAGCAAAGATGTCAGTAGGTAGAGGGATGTGATCTTTCCTCTTTATTTAGTGCTGTGTACTGTGCTAGAGAGACACTGGAAATACTGGAAAAGAGACCAGTGAAGTGCACAAAAATTATGGGAATGCAGTAACTTTGATACAAGGAGAAGAATGAGAAGGCACAGGGGGTCTTATCAGCTTCCATAAATATCTGATAGGAGGGAATGAAGAAGAGGGAGAAAGACTCTTCTTGTGAGTGCTCACTGGTAGGAAAAGGGGCAGTGAACCAAACTGAAATGCAGGAAATAGCACTGAAACATAAGAAGAAAACTACTTTACTTTGGCAGTGGTCAAACACTGACACAGGTTACCCAGAGAGGATGTGGAGTCTTCATACTTGGAGATATTCAAAACCAATGTGGACATGGTGCTGAGCAACCTGCTACAACTGACCTTGCTTGCAAAGACGGGTTGTACTAGACAGTTTTCAGAGGTCCCTTCCACCCTCAGCTCTTCTGTGATTGTGTGATACTTGTTACACTACACCAGAAATATTGCAGAACTGTTTTTTCAGCTGATTTGTCTGCAAACATGTCTGCAAATAACAGACTTCTTTTTTTTTTGCTCATTGCAATAAAAAATTTTGTTCAAACTAATAATTTGCCAGTGCTCTTCAGGATTTGCGTAACATAAACCACATCTAGGCTTTAATGACCAAAACTCAAGATGCTACCTTCTGTGCAGGACAGCACTGAAAGACTCACACCTGGAAATGCCTCAGCAGGGTGGATTTAAACAAGCTCTTTCCCCAGTAGGACCAACACAACTCACAGCAACTCACAAAGTGATTTAGCTGATGGGTGCCTGTCCAGGATTTTCAGAGCTGTTGACAAGACAGACACCACCCTTAGTCTGCCATTTTTTACAAGACCCTAAGCAAACAAGACTATAGAGCTCATAGCTGTAGGTATCTTGATTGCAGACTCTTGAAAATGAACAGGGCTGAGAACCACACCTGGCTGGCTAATGTTGAAGCGTGAGACGCAGGAGATGGGGAACACAAGTCTATTTGTGGCACCTGGTTAATTTCCCACACGTGTAAAAGCATTTGAAAATGTGGTCATGATCTACTTAGAAAAGTGAACAGGCTGGGAAGAACAAACATGAGCAAATTATTTATAAAATTAGGACAAGACATACATAAGTAAAATTTGCAAAAAGTCCTTATAAAGCTGCTCACAACTCATTCAAAGTTTCCCTTACCCATTGAAGTCAAGACAAGAACATTACAGATTACTGTTCTATTCAGTTAAACCAGATGGGATTCACCCATTATTACAATTCCAACTACCTAAAGTACATTTGTCTCTTCTCTCTAATCCCTCTTTCTCTGGCATTAATGCAAGAGTCATTGTAATGGGTGGGCTTGCTGTGAAGAACTCAATAGTAATGAAAAAAATACAAAAGTTGTCGTTCTTGTATTCCTCTTGTTATTGAGGAATAGAATTATAGTGTAAATTAAATCAGATTTTATGACATTTTGAATGCATATAGATCTTCATGTGAACTCAGGGGAGCATACTTTATTTGAGCTCTGTATTCCTTATACTTTTTAATTAATTTTTCTTTGTAATTCAGAATAAGTTTCTAATAGATTCATGGAACAATATGGGGTCACATGGGGGTGATTTTAATACCTGCAATTCCCATGGTCATTAATCAAAGACTTTTTAGCCTTTTAGATAAATTATCTGCCTTCTGTTTAGAAGACTGAGATTAAGCATGTGAGAGAAATTGTCCCTACTGACAAAAGGAAAAAAAGTCAATAAAAAATAAAATGCAATATTTTGATTATCTCACAAAACTACAGAATATACTGCAGATTTTCAATTTTGTTTCATCTAGACTCATAAATATAATTTGTTATGAAAATAACAATGATTCTTAAAAGGGGTATTTTTCCTTTACTATAAATCTAAGAGAATATCAGAACCAGTACAACTTTTTTTAACTGATGATTTACAGTTATAGGTGACATGTTTTTTTTAAAAAAATCACTTGGCTTTTTAAGCATTAAAAAAAAAAAAAAAGGAAAAAAAAGGTGTTTATTTAGCAAGTTTACTTGAGAATGTAAATAAATTTGTATACTATCCCCTTAGACAGAGGTGGTTACATTTTCATCCCCTAAATGCTGAACTGTACAGACATTTTCTGTGTAATTGATTTAATGCCTCTTGACTTCATGGGGTTCAATAATTAGAAAAAAACTGATAGATTCTCTGTTCAATAAAGAGGCAAAAAAGTTTGTTTTCCATACTTGATCTAGAACAGTGTGTAGCTGCAGGCTAAGGTCCTTGAGGCTACCAAAGAGAACATGTGTCTGAATTGATACATTTACTACTTTTCTATATATGTAAACATTTATATAACCTAGTATCCAGTCTCATAGTTCTGCTCATTATTCAACAATGGTTAATCTGATATCAAGAAGTCTCAACAAAATAAAGAATTTAAAGTAGCTGTGGACTTGGCATCAACTTTTCAGATGCAATGATCCTCAAGGCATGTGGCAATTCAATGCTTGTCTGTAGCTCACCTCTATCTCTCTGTCAAAAGGAAATTAATCAAATTTCCCAAAAGCACTTTAAGTATTTATAATAGCCCTATTATTAAAATGCTGAAGTATTCCACAGATTTCCTTCACCTGAAGAAGGACCTAATTTATCCTTTTGCTAACCTGAGGCACAGCTGCCCCCAGAGGACACCAGCATTACCTTCTCTGGTTACTTGGGTTGTATGTTGGTTGTTTGAAGTCATGCAGAAGCTGGTCGCATGACCCGGACCGCGCTTTCCTAAATTTGTTGTTAGCCATTCTGCATCCTTTCTTCTTTCTTAGTCACCAACCACACATAAATTGGAAAGTAGCAAGGAACAGGGAAGACAAAACAGCAAGTCAGCAAAAATTATCAGTAAGAAATAAAGAAGCAGAAGTGGGTAAACAAAGCAAAATACGGCCTCCAAATTTGTGGCCAAAACAAACCTAAGAAACACTTTTCACTTTTATCCCTCAGAAGCAATTTTCTGAAAAGAGAAAATACCTTGATGAGAGCCATAGAGAGAGTCAGAGAAAAAAGACATGAGATGAACAAAACTGTCCTTGAAGACAACCCTACACAGTGATGTACAAGGTTCTCCATGGCACTTCTTTCCTCTGGACAGCATTGCACATTGCTGTGTAGGCTGTATTCCATGAAATGGAAAACATCTTCAGAAAAATACTTTTATACACATTGTAGTGTATACAGTTCATAGTTCATCATTGTGATATTATGTCTTTTGTTCTAAAATATGTCTTCATAAGCCTCAGTATCTATACTTCCAACAAGGTAAAAAAATTAGTTTAAGTACAAGTTTTCTCCATGTAATATATGTAATAAGAATATGTAGCACACGTTTTAGGTGTTCATGGAAAGAAACTGTCAAAATATGTATCATATATACATATATTTATCTATACTGTAAAAATGGAAGAGGAGAAGACGCACAGACTTCAGGAACATGCTTATCCCAGCAGGTCTTATTAAGATGTGAGAGTGTTACTTGTATTCAGTGCTCAGGCTTAGCATTTTGCAGAGCATTCTGAACATGAAGCAATTGTTCACAGATTCGCAGAATCTCAGAATATGTTGAGATGGAAAGGATCCACAGGGACCCTTGAGTCCAACTCTTAGCCCTGCACAGGACATCCCAAAGAGTCGCACCGTGTGCCATTTTCACATGATTAAATGATTTTTCATTATTCATTTGCCATGATCCTTTCATTAACTTGTGGGAGACTTTATGACATTAAACATGGCATGAGCATATTTGTCTAGCAACTGGAATACTACAACAGTTATTAGGAACATCATCCAAATTTTCTATAATTCAACCATCGGCTTTCTTCAGAACCACAAGTGGCCAAGTGGCTCAGTCTCAAATGTGAAAGAAAGGGAGGCAGTGTGAGTCAAACCAGACGGCTGCTGACCTTAAGGCAAGATAGAAATGGTTGAGAAAAGCTTTTCTCAGCTATGCTTCTTTTAGCTGCTGCTCGAGAAACTCACTTAGTTCTGGTAATGGAAAATATTTAATTTTTAATATCAAAGAAATTTTACTTTCAAAATAATATATTTGTTTCTAATAATGCAGATACTTATTTTTTATTTCTTTTAAGATACATAAATTAGATTACAATAAGAAGAGGAATGGAATTTTTTTTCTGGAATCATAGCACTCCACAGTCTGAGTGAGTGCTATGAGAACATCATCTCTTCTAAAATCACATACTGCTAATAATTATTATCACACTTCAGACCTGACCATTGGAACAACACTCTAAAGAGAAAGAACTTATGTTTAAGCTGAAATGTATGCTTTCATTTTGAAACAACTTTGCAATTTGAAGGTTCTCATTCTGTACTATATGTAATGTGTTACAATATGAAATATTCAAAAGCTGGAACAAGACTCTGAGACAACCTGAAATTATCATTATTACTTTCATTTTTCTTTGAAAGAATTAGGTATCTACTGAATGTACTGCAGGTAAAAGAAACCAGATTTCTAAATCCTCTGTAAAATGGACTTGTCACTCTTCTATCAAAACAAATTTGGTGTCTGATTCAAGACTTCTGAAAACAGTGGAAGCTGTTTTACTTGGCATACTCTGGATTACACCCACAAAGGCTAAATATATAGGCTGTGAGATAAAGTTATATAAAAGAGACAGCTCTCTGTAGCTGTATATCTCAACCAACTTTTGTATTTTGTTCTTCTTAGGTTCATTCATGACCTAACAGATAAACTGAGTGGAACATAATCAGAAAATCACAGATAAATCACAGAAATAAAAAAGTAATCATTTCCCCAATTATTTTCACAAAACAAAAAAGGGGGGGGAATTTAAATATTTCTGTTTTCTTCTTTTGAATCCACTGGAAGCATTAATTAAACATTCTAACTTTGAATGTGGTAAGAAGATCTGCAGGTTTTTTTAATAGTTTTATAGTTTTCTGTGGCTTATCTTACTTTTCAGCAGTACCTCTAATACTATTATATACATCTATTTAATATATATATTATTATATATATAATATATATATATTATTATTGAAATTGTAGTTATATTGTGTTGCATCCTTTTGAGTGGCTCAAATAACCTTCGAAGCACATTTTTTAAGTATCAATGATGCCTAAGGATTCTACAATATACGCTGTTGACTGGGAAATTGTGTATTTAACTGTGCCATGCTGTGTGCAGTTGAGAACATATTGCACAAAGTTGCTTTGACTGACTGTTGCGTACTTTCTGCTGGTGTTATTGTACACCGTGCTAATGTAGTTGTCTTTGTGTTGTACAGAAATGAAGGAGTACAATATGGAGGGTGTTATATATTTAGAGGTTCACAACTGTGTAGTTTGCTTTCCTGGTTATGCAACATCTCTCATTCAGACAGACTATATAAGCTTGCAAAAAATCGTATATGCCCTGCAGACTTTAATATTTGGTAATTAAAGCCAAGTCTGTTAGCAGAACTGAGAGTGCTAGTATTTTGTATTCCCAAAAATGTGTTTGCTTGACTTCATGAAAGCCCTATTAAGTGGCATCAGATGAGAATCCAGCTTTGTGTGCACTGTCCCCTGGGAATGTCATGTGTTTGTTACATGAAACCCATAAATCACTTTGGTATTATCTGTATCTCTATTATCATAGGAACCCTATAGGCTGGTAAAATCTGCTTCTAAATCATGTAGAATCCACTTATTGCTTCTGGGCATTGAGTCAAATATTAAGACTGCACCTCATTCTGCCCTGAAACACTTATTACGTGCAGCATAGGAGCATATGCAGCCAAAAGTAGGCTATTATCCATACTTCGATTATTCTTCCATTATATCTTTAGACTGCTATACTGACAAATTTTACTCTTTCTGTTTAAAAACATAAAAAAATCTGGGGAGCACTTACCACATTTTCACCCTTTGATATTTGAAGATTATATTAATGTGAGAAGATGAGCAAATGATGAGAAATGCTGCAGTCTGGTACAGGAAGACTGAGAACTTTTAAGTGCCTGGACTAAAAGATGGCAAATACAGTTCATTGATGATGAGAGAAAAATTATGGGTTTTAAACAAACAGTAAAAGCAAGGAAATATTATCTAATTGTTAAGAAACCGAGCCATGCTGAACACAAGAAAGATTGTACATTGCTGAAAAATAGTATTTTTGTATCCCCGAACCCAGAGTTCAGGCATAAGGATGAGTTCCACCAAGATGTGGAGATGAAGCCTCATAAAAACATGTTACAAATCAAAGCTAAAATCGGAACTGTGTAAGGTACTGAGCCAGAAGCTGAGGGTGTGGCATCGTACTAGGCATAGTGTTTCAGGAAGGAGAGCAAAGAATCTGAAGTCTAGGCATCTCATAATGTACACACACACACTGGAGTGCAAAATTGGACTGCAACAAGATGGAAAATAATTACCAGAGAAAACAGTATGAATTAATTGCACTGAGAAGGAACAAAAGTAAGAATTCTTAATCACACTATTAGGTATCAAGAAGATTGAAAACAAAAGACTTGGTACTAAAATTCACTTCAGGAATTATTTTTCCCTTAAAAATTCACTGAAGTGTGAAGCACTGCTGAACTCTAAGTGACTACATGATATTTGGAACAAAGGAGACATAGAGAGCTGCATGGGAAGACGAAAACTCAGGAGCAGAAAACAAAGAGATGGAAAGCAAGGATAACTGTAATAACATTTTAACACCTAAAGGCAGAAGCAGAAACTGGGCAGAGATAACCAGATAGTGAACATATGCAGAACAAGAGGCAGACTTTTTAGCCAAAGGCATGCAATTTGAATCCTGCTGCAAATTTCTAAACAAGTGACTTTATATCCAAAATGTATTGTGTCCTTAGAAGTTTCTGATAAATGCTCACTGCTTTGAAAATGTAGCTATGGGAGTCAGATTAAAAACTTATCAGAGCACCAGATCTGCAGATATATCCATGCATCTGACTTTGAATGTCTGGATATGAACATCCCATCAATTTCTGTGGGGCTGCTTGCCTACTGAAAATAAAATTTGTGGTGCTGGTGCACAGATCTCTAGTTCCGATTGCTTTTTTTGAAAATTGTTGTTCCTGGCCTTATTTAAAAGATGAGAACGATGTTTTCTTACATCTGCCCCCTCATGAATACTTAATAAAAATTGCTGCCATAAAAACCTCTTATTTGACTCAGTGAAGAGATTAATATTATGTTTAAATCCAGTTTCCAACTGCAGGAGAAAGATCTTAATTCTTTGAAAAGTCCAGGTGAAAGCCTTTTGTTTAACTCTTTTTGTTCCATAAGGAACAACTCAAAGTTTGATGTGATTGCGCAAGCCAAATGTTTTTGGTTCTCAATTCCAGATTAAAAAAATGTAGCTTAAAGCTTGTTTTGACACAAGTATAATCCAAAAACCATGAAAGACAATAGAAGACCTTTAAAATGCTTTGTAAACAGGCAGGGCTGCTACCCTCTGGGTCCAGCAGTTAAGTTTTTCTCAAACAATTTTTGGCCTTCTGATCATTAAGCAGGTGCAATAAAATCTCTTACATATTTCTGATTTTTTCTTTTCACACTCTATGTTTTCTAAGGTATTCTGAATTAATGAATGAGAGTACCAACTTATTTTTATTACACAGAATCTGTTTCTTGATACTTCAAAATATTTCTCCTCTTTTGGTTACAACTTTTTTTTTTCAATGTTGTTCTTAGCAGGGTTGGGTTTTAGTGAAATCATGGGAGACATTAGTCAGATAACAGAACTGTTTTACAATTTATGCTGTAAAATATTTCTAATTGTGATCTACAATAATAACAATTATTCTTGTGCTTCAACTTTTGCTGTACTCATTACCACTTACCTTCTCTTCCACTCAAGCATTTTTTACTTTGTTAGACTTTCCTCCTTTAGGCAAAACCTTAGTATATCAAAACTCTCTAAGACTTACAGTGTAACCTAATGTAATACTGCTTCTGGAAGAAGACTGATATTCTTAGCATGAGCTGGTTTTTTTTTTTGTTTGTTTATTTGCTTGTTTTAACATAGAAAATCAAGCCTGCAAGGGCTCATCTTCCAATGAGTATCCCAAACCATTAATTCAAATACTGCTATTCAGATAAAATGAATTTATTAGGCAGAATTTGTTATAGTCGTTACACGTTTTCTTCTGTGAATTTTGTGTCTCATTGTTTATTCAGTCTCATAAAGAAAAATAACAGCACTTTAGTTTCCAGATTATAGACATTTGACTTAGAAGTGGATTCCTTAAAAATATTTAATTTGCAGTAACTCTTCATTATTACTATTAAAATAGCAGGTGTCAAAAATGCCCTGTTCAATGTCAAAAAGACTATTCTGCTGTCTCTTCATTATATTCTGCTTTTATTTTTGTTCTATATTCTTAGAATTACAGAATGGATTGGAAGGGACAACAGTGGGTCATCTGGTCCAACCTCCCTGCTCAAGCAGGGTCACCCCAGAACACAGTAAATAGGATCACGTCCAGGTAATTCTTGAATATCTCCAGTGAGAGAGACACCAGCGCCTCTCTGGGCAGTCTGCTCCAGTGCACAGGGACCTGTACAGTAAAGAAGTTCTTCCTCATGTTCAGGTGGAACTTACCGTGCAACAGTTTCTGTCTGTTGCCTCTTGTCCAGTTGGCATCCTCTTGGCATCTCCCCTTTAGATACTTATATACATTGATGAAGTCCCATCTCCATCATCTCATCATGACTCTGAACAGGCCCAGATCCCTCAGTTTTTCTTCATAAGAGAGATATTATATTTATATTAATAATATTTCATTCTTAAGTCCTCAAGGCATGCAAATTGCTTTCTGCCCTCCCCTCCTCAAAAAAACCCCACCCACCCTGCTTTCCAGAACAGTCTTTAAATTGTCTAATAGTGCTCCGAAAAGAGGATATAATTAGGAAAAAAAAAAAAAAAAGTCTATTTCTTTGAAAAGAAAGAATTCAAAAAGAAAAGAGGATACACACAGCATTTACAATGGATTGTGTCATTTGCCTGGTGTATCCTCATCTTCTCATGGAGAGAATTCATGAGTGAAAGCAGCTTCTACTGGAATGTCAGTATCAATGTCAGTTCATGGGCTATGACTTGAGCAGAATTTCCTTGTGGTGTTGCTGTAAATAGATTGTGTTGATTAGGCTTGTTGTGCTTTGAATTTTCTGTTGTCTGAGTTAATTACAGGTTGGAAGCATAGCACAAAGTAATGCATGTGAATTACTGAATTAGCTGGAGTTTTATTCTTCTTGAGCCACAAAGCCATAATCTGGTTTTCTTTTCACATGGAGGGATCCTACAAGGAATACTTACCACATAGTAAGCTATAGCTCCAGCTTTGCATGGAACAGGAGGAGATGTACCTTGATAGTTTTAAAGACGGAGCTCACCTTTAATCACAAATGCTTTGTTGGATCATGGCCAGAGGGTTTATGCTGCAGATTTAAGCTGCTGTGTTCGAACTGAGGCAGAAAACTGCAGAACTTCACAACTGGGAGATCGAAACTCATCCTAAAAGATAACTGTGTTTTAATTCATGCTATATGGCAGCTTCCTAGTATGATGGTGACTTTTTTTAAAAGGTACTGATTTGCTCACATGTGAAAACAGGTTCTATTACCATGTAAGCACACGTGAATTTTTGCATCAACTTGGATGGTACAGGCTGATGATCTCTATGAATTGCTTCAGCTTCAAGATGAAACTTTGGCCAATGGTGAGAATAAACTTATGAGTTCATATCCTTGTTTAAAAACTGACCCTAATAGTTGTTTAGAAAATAAAATTAGAAATAAATAAGTAAAAAACAACAAAACAATTATATAAACCGTAAAGCCAAGGCTGATAATTAGTGTGAGAAGTTACTTTACTATTCTTCTTTCCTTAGTAAGCAATACTTTTGGTTTTGTCTTCATTACACAGCTGATGATACATTAGTTTGGAATATGAAATACCTCTGTATCAACTCATCCTGAACTTTGGAATTTTTCTGTCTGAGTGACCACTTATTTCTGGAAGGAAAAAGTTACTTCTTTGAAACTAAGCTCCATACTACTGTATTAAGCTCCATATTGCTTACCATGGCAAGAACACTTTGGCAACATATTTTTCGCAAATGTGAGTGGTTATAAATAAAAACGTCAGCTCTTGGAACAAGGTAGATATTCCAGTAAAGTTAATTTATTTTATTATGTATTTATTTTAATTTAGCACTTGCAGGTTCATTAGCCTCTACAAGCTTTCTCATAACATGAGAGTATCTCCCATCAAAGCTCTACCCACAGAAAAAATCCAAAATCCTGTTTCTAGCTAAGACTCACCACAAACAAAAGGAATGAAAAAAACCTTAAAAATGAGATATGGTTACTTTTTTCTGTCAGGTATTCTTCCAACACTAATTTAAATCAGGTTTATTCCTATCTTAATCTCTTTCTGAATTCTCTCTTATCTTTTTTCTGTTTGTTTGTGGTTTTGTTTCAACTATGCAGAAAAAGCTTATTCCAACGTGCTTCTGAGAAAATTTCTTTGTTTCTATAAACTCTGTTCATAGCACCTATACTTCTGTTCTGATAAAGCAGTCACCTCTGTAGTAATCCCTTTTCCTCATGTTTTACAGTTATCATCCCACAGCTTCTGGGCAGAAACTTTTCTTAAACCATGTCCGTGTTACCTCTAGAGCTGGTGCTTTATAAACTGAGTCTTGGCTCTAAGCTCTCTCCTCCTGTGCATGCACCACTCTACTCAAGCCAGTGCAGTACAAGATCCCACTGTTCATAGGCCTTACCATCTCTCTCCCTCCTGCTTTGTTACTGTTTAATATAGAATATTCTAAACTTTGTGCGGGGCACACCTTCCTTATTTAAAAGCTACAGAAGTAATTAAGACTTCTTTTTTACAAGCCTTTCCTTATAATTTTTCTCTGCCTATATATGTGTTTGATGTAAATTTGTTTTAGAGAACCCAGAGTTTTAGGTTCCATTTCTGCATTACTTACTGCCTTTTTTTTTTTTTTTTTTTGGGGGGGGGGGGGGCGGAGGGGCGTGGTTTGAGGGGGAGTTGAGTGTGTTATTAAGAATTACTTAAATTTATTGCAAAAATATAAATTCTCCCTCATAATTCTCCAGTGAAACTTAGTGGGCATCTCCAAACAACAGGACAAGGATCCGTAACAGCTCTGGATTTACTTTCTTTTATTTGATCCTGCTTTAGATTCTGCCCTAATTTCTTCTGACCATTTTTATTCCTAATGACATCCTAATTATTTCTTTCATCCTTACATACCAGAGTTATGATCTCAGAGCTTGCATCCTTGGTTTTATTCTTTCTGATATAGTCAATTACCTCACATTCAAGATATTGCAATCAAAGAAGAAACTGTTTAGGAGTATAGATATTTCCTTTTTGGAATCCTTTTTTTTTTTTGGCAAGGAATATTTTCCTTGTAAAGTTCTGTTTCCCTGTATGCAGAGGGCATCAAAAAAGGAAATGCTTTTGCTCTACCAAATCTTTTCAAATTTTTTTCCAGGCATAGTCTCTCTTTAGTTTTCACTCTTGTCTTTCTCTTTGCCTTATGCATGCTCTATGTTATTAATGTTAGAATGCTAACACAAATTTAATAAGAAAATTCAATTAGCAGGAGGTGTATTTATTGGTGAATAAAAATTAATCAGCTGTAAAGAAAGAAAAAGTTCTTTTGCTTGATTTAATCAGTTAAGATACAGGCATACCTTGAAAAACATATCATCTATGTTATATATATGTTATATATTATCTACTGTATCAAAATCTGATTTATACAGATTGTAAGGTGAAAGCATTTTGTTGGTGCTACAAATTCTTTTTGAACCACCTGTTGCTGTGTTTTTTTCTTTCCTGCATGTGGTCATGAATAAAAATGAACCTACAAGCCAAGTTCCATCAACTTTGCAATTGGATGTGTTATCTTTATGCAGAATGGTCACATTTAAACTAATTTAACAATTTTAACTAAATATGTTAGCCAGGACGATTTCAGCTTGATCATGGACTTGTATTGTTGTAGAAGTAAGCAATCAAAATGAAATCCAGCTCACATTCCAAAATATGCCCTCTCTTTAGAAAAGAAAAATTAAATTATTAAAGGCTATTTGTGCAACTAGAAAAGGTTGAGAAGAATTCCAATAATCATTGCTTTCTATTTATCAAGAAAACAATACTTTCATAAACTTAGTGTGAACAAAGACCTCTGTGTTAAATCCAGAATAAATAAACTAGCTGAATTCAAAAGGTTCTGCAGTAAGTTATTTCAGTGTAATAGTTTTATGCTGGTCTCTTGGCACTCAGGGATTTAGTACTTTGTAAAAGAATTGGCATAGCAATCAGTGAAGTGAATGATGTCATTTCCCAAAAGAACAATTCAGGTTCTCCTTTTCCAGATAGATATTGCATGCTCCACTTTTGTTCTTTATTAAATAGAAATAAGTAAACCTCAAGAAGATATTAATTTCAAACTTTCAAGTGGAGTTAATACTTGAATTTCATAATTCTAAGGTTAAATTTTCTGTATGAGTCTGATCTGGCTGAGCAGACAAGGTAAAATGAACAATTAAACTCCCCTATAATCTTCTGCCTACTCCAACATTTTGCTTTGGCTTCATTCATTTCTCCGTTTTCATTTACATTTTTCTTTCATTCTGTTTATGACCATTCTTGTTTTCAGGCAGATTCACAGACCTTGCAGCTGTTCTTTGGTTGAAACAATACAGAAAGGTAGCTTTGAAGAATTTTCTTTGTAAATTTCATCATCTTCTCGGAATCACTGTTGACAAAGACGAGATTTAAGGTTTAACATTAATTGATGACTCATCTTATTTGAGGTACAAGAACAATGAAGATACTTCAGATTGTGTTGTCCTGTGTGTTGAATTAAATATTAAATGTAATATAGTATACATATATATAAATATATGCATGTATATATATGTATATGTATATGTATATGTATATGTATATATTTATATATATATATATGTTCTATGGTAAACATATAGTATATATGACTGGATCAGGAATTCAAAGAAGTATCTAACTATTTTATCACTTTCAGAGAGTCTCAGAGCAATGTAGCCAAGATCTACAGATGGATGCCAGGTTCATCAGTATTTCTGTATGATCTATACATTCTGATTCAAAATATGTGGTGAAAAGAGATGAATAATTAAAAGCTTCATCGTTACCATAGTACTTGTAATTGGTTTAATTTCATTAATTTATTTGCTGCTAATTTGATTTGCTTTAGCTTGTCTTACTTGGCCTGGATCAATTCCACTGCACATTAGTCTGTGCATCCTAAGATATACTTCCAAGAGCAGTGAGATGAATCATCCTTTGGAGGTAACTGCTTTTTCCTTTAGCTATTGAGGTAGCCAAGACAACTCACTTGAACTAGGTGAAACTCCATTTGCTGCATAAAAGGACCATTGCCCAGCTCTGTAATGCTATCACCTGCTGCTCACGAAAACAAAATTTGTATGCTGGGACCAGGTCTGTTCCTAAGCTAAGCATTCATTTCTAGGAAAATTCCTTTCTAGGGTGAATGCACGCATATGTGAAAGTACCCTTATGACATGCCCCCTGGACAAAGGGTAATCATGACAGAAGTACACCTTTCGTGCCAATAAAATAAAGGCTTTATTGAAGCCTGGTGAGGTCCTCAAAAAGACAAAAGCCTTAGCATTTTTCCGTATTTTACTTAGAATTTGAAGAAACCACAGGGCGTGGGGCTCACACAAATTCGCAGTTGTCCATACATCCACTCCCACGGAAGGGGTGTCAGCTTTAGGTGTGTTCCCACTAAATGTACAGGCTGGGGACCACTACACTGAGCAAAACATTTTGCAGCTGAAATTGCTTTTCAACAGTAGTTGAAGCTGTGTGCGTTCAAATATAGAAATACAAGAATGTGGCCACTGTTGATACTCTTAATTATTAACTAGTGCTTGGTAACACCGTGTGGTCATAAAATAACCACTGATTGCAGGCCTTCCCTCTCTGTTCTTTTGCTATATTATGTTATGCATTTGTTATGTTAACAAGTTGTTGACGTGATGGTGAGGAAAGTGTCAGTGATTACATGAAAGGGGAAAATTGCAACATTGAGTATAATAAGTGATGCAAAACTTTAGTTGGATGTTCTGATAGCTTATTGTACCACTCATTTAAATTTCAATTTTCTTTTCTCATGCAGAGCTAGCACTGGCATATTCAATTCATATTTACTCCTAATATAAAATTCTAGTTTTTTACTATGAGATTATTTATTTTAATACAAGAGTTTTCCTTCAGTAATTTATAAAGTGACAAATAGCTACTTGTGAGGTTGAGAACTGGCTTTTGTCTAGAGATAAAACCAGGGAAATAGAGGAAATTCAGAGGAATAATGCTATGCAGCAACTTAGCATTAGAGCAGGCTAGTTTTCAACTAGCCTACCTTAATTATATATTGAGCTTAGTGTACACTCCTGAACTGTGGTGTTGCTCCCCAAGTAGCACTAGATTTTGAAACACCTGCTAGCAAAAAGGGCCCCCCATTTGGTATTCCAACAGTTTGTGTTCAAGCTGTAGAAGGGTTTTTCCCCTAGATTTGACCCCATATAATTTCTGACGTGAATGTAAATCTCAAAGTTATGATGGTGTCATCTCATTGTTATTGGGAAAATGCCTGTCTGTAGTATCAGGGGAGTGCCAGGCTAACATGAGGACAAGGGACCAAGCCATACAAGAGTATCAGTGTTATCCATTTATATCACCATGTCTATGGAACAACACGAGGAGGATGCCTTGTGGGTTCCATTTGGTACCACCTTTGGAAGGACATTACAGGGCAATGGCCCAAGAGGATGGTGAACATATCTGGATTATAAATTACTTAGGGGGAGCTACAGCCATACATAGCATTTTGCAAAAGATTTGGAAAGCAAACTACTTTCCCAAGAAGGTTTTCTTTGAGCAAGTGATCTCTGTTTATGGAAAAATAAGTTATGTACTTCATATATTCTTTACAAAATTTTGAGAATTTAGTATCTGTTAGAGGATGGTAAGGTGAACATAATTAGGTTTAAACAGGGAAAAGAGATTTTTGCTCCTAAATTTCGAGTAATTTTCAAAAGAAAGTAAAGCAAGAAAGTTATTTCATTTTTATTGGAAATATAATTTGAGTAATTTTCAAAAGAAAGTAAAGCAAGAAAGTTATTTCATTTTTATTGGAAATATAATTAATTTTTATTATTTATTCTTTATATAAATATACAATACAATACAATAAACACTAAAAACTTATTTTAAATCACACTTTAAATTTTATTTTTAATGGTTTCTCTTTATATTTTCCTTTCAAGAAATATTACTGTATAATAAAGCTCCAGATCTCAACATAAAATTATAACTGAACTATAGTTATTATAGTGAAACCACTATAATTATTCTGTAGTTTGTTAAAACTATAGTAAATCAGTCCTAATAGTAGTAATACTACAGTAATCATATTTAATAATAGCTGCAAGTTATCTCTCTATTTACTATTCTATTATAATAATTACAGTTCAACTATATGGTTTTATTTAATACAAAGCCCAAATTTACCATGGTAATGTCATTCAAGTTTCTGCCTCTACATATTTCCTGGAATACAATAAATATAACTTCCAGTTTGAACTATGAAAGCTTCATATTTATTTTTAAAAACTGTCATTAAAAATACTATTAATTAGACAATATAGTTTAAAATTAATGAATTTGGGACTTTTTTGAATGAAAGAAAAACTCCTTTTTACTGTGGTGCATGCAATTTTTACAATGTGATGAAACTAATTTGTGAGCATGAAAGAGCAAGTAAACTATTTGTTTAAAAATATTTAATAGATTTATTCTCTTTAAAATTCTCCAAATATTTATTAAAGTGTCAGACAGGCAAAACCGTCTCTTTTTCTATACTATCTGTGGTAGTAATATAAAAGTTGCACAGTGAAACTGGATAGGTTCTGTATCTGTCAATGTGTACGTATACAGGAGGTTGTAGAATTGTACAAGATTATTGCAATTCCTGTGCTTTAATGGGGTACAGTATCAATTATTTTGAGAGCTGTGTGTGTCTCTGTGCTAGGCATTTCAGTTTCACACATTCAGAGTCTCATGACTCTCCGTAAGACCATTTGCTTTTCTCATATTTAGCTTCCATATTCTTACAGTTCTTGCCAAAAGCCCACTGACACTATTTTTGTACATCCCACTTCTTCCTGGAGCATTTCCTGCATGTCGCCCATTACAGGTTGTTTTTCAGAATGAATTGAAGCCATCCATAATGACCTGCTCTCTGATAAGACAAAAACATCTCTCAGTCTATGAGTATCTCTTGAGACTTTCAAACTGGGGATTTAGAGGATAGTTAGTTAATTGCTGTCTCACTAAGTATGATTCATAAGAATGTCCACCCACAACCTGTCTCCCACAGGCCCAGTGGTTAAGCTAGCAGGTCTGTGTAGGTCTTCCCCACCTGAGCTTGGAGAGTTAAACTTATAGAAGCAAGAAAGCTTTTAAAATTCCTGGGCTAGAATCAGACTATTTATGATCTCTGTCTTCTGAAGGTGGATGAGGTAAACAAGCAAATAAAGATGGAAGAAGTTCACACAAATGGCCTAAGAGCAGGCCATTTTGTAACTCATGGGATGAAGGCAAGGCCCTTTCTCCAAGTAGGACACAAGTCAGACAGAAATCTATTTTTCCTGAATGTTTTAGTTATGTCAGGAAGAATAAGATATTTGTTAATGTCTTCTATCTCTTTCACATGCACAATGTCACTACACATCCAGCCTGTGACATACCTTTCTTAGTGTAAAGAGGGAACTTATACCGTAATGAGAGGAAAAATGGTTTAAGCTTGTCCACCAAAACAGGATTTTAAGGTTAATCAGTCACCCTATTAATTAAAGATTTCGCTTTTTAGCTAAGAGTAACAATGAGACTATATGGTCAGTCATATGCAATCGCAATCACCATCACTTCCAGAGAACCTAAATCTGGTAGAAACTAAAGTTCCTGAGTTATCTAGAGTTTAGCAAAATGCATTAACAATAAGTTTCAGAACATCTGCCTCAAACCTCTAACATACACGTCTCTGTGAAAATAACTTACCCTTGAAAGAGAAAAGCCTTTTTTAAAAATAATTTAATGGGAAAGAAAATGCATCATTTGCTATATAGGAAAATTTCTGGAGGTCTAAGATTTGTGGATTTTTTTAACTATTTGTTAACATGGGCAAATAATAGATAAAATAATATGAACTGACACATACATTGAACAAAACAAAAACTGAAATTTATTATGTTCATATCCTAAAATTGCCCGTCATTCAAGTTCTCTTAGTTTAAATATTGAGTGGAATTTTTTTTTTTTGTTACTTAGCACAGAAAAACCACTTTTTTGTATATATCAAATTATGGAAAATTTAGTCAATAGCTATACATATGGGATAAACAGCTCCCGGTTAGAAATGCATGCACATGCAAAGGTAATCAATGTCAACATGATGGGAAAGAACAAGAAGTGGAGCTGTGGGGAGTTCTGACTCACAAAGAAGCAAGATGAAAATATGGCTATGAACAGTCTGATTAAGACTATGAGAAAGAGTTCACTCTACCATGACAAAAGAAATCACAGGGGAACATGACGCTTGCCAGCACAATGAAATCTAGCAACAGGCAGGAGGTGAAAGTCAAGAACTGATGTGTACGAGGGGTCTAAAATAAATTTAATTCAGAAAGCAACAGGAAACTTCCCCCAAGAGGAGACCTTTGTTTTATGTTATCACAGAACAAGCAGAGACACAACTGAAGGGGTTATTGCTGTGTTTGCCAACTGGAGGCCAGTCGCTGGAGCAGACTTAATCATTAAACAGGATCCTTCACCCATTGGTAGGCTCTGATGGACCAAATTCTCAAAAAACACCTTATGGTTGTGTGTTCAACCAAGGGTGCAGCTCCACAAGATCAGCCAGCTGCATGGCATAATATTATGATGAAGATGACTTATTTATTAATTAGATAGCAGTAGCAGACATAAGCCTCCACATAGACAAAAACCCCTTTTGGCATCGGTCTCTAGAAGCACGCAGGGTCTCAGGGCGGGCATTGAGGAGCACCGGGCATATAAAAGGCCTCATCAGGACATCTCATAGGACAGATACAAAAGTGCAGACATGAAAACAGAGACGTAGCTTTGTAAAAACAGATCTGTTAAAGAATGGCAATATGTGCAGCTACCCTCTGCTGTGCTAAACATAGGAGTTTTTTGCTTTCTGCATGTTTTATCCCTCTTCTCCATCTGCAGTTGCACATGGGATGGTCGTTTGACAGCTGGTACTCTTTGAGTACTGGTACAGCCTATTATTCCTCCAGATAAGTCAAAAACATCCAGTTCCAGCCCATGCCAGCAGCATTAACTTATATGAACTGGAAGCTGTTCCTTATTAAAATGACAACTCAGAAGGAATACTGAAGGCTGCAATGTATAACCTTGAAAGCCCCAGTAGCAGGCAGTGGAGTGGCTGTGCCATGGCGTTGTCCTTCCAGCAGACTAAGCACACTGCTTGAATGGCATTCCTCCCTGCCTGGGCTGCTGTGCCAAAGCACTCATGCTATATTTGGTAGTCCTCCTTTCTGAATTTGGGAAGATCTTGTACACAGGTAAGGTAATGTGTAGTAAGGCAGTGTCCAGGGAACAGAGCAAGCTTAAACTAATTTTCCTCTCATTGCAGCATAAGTTCCCTGCACCAGCTCTCTGAAAAGCATCTTGAACTAAATGTTCAGGACCTTAAATTACCTCTTAGTTTACTGAACATATTAAAAGAATAACAACACTCATCGTGGCACGAAGAATGTAGAGGGAAAAGACTGGGATAACTGGAAATTCCCCTGTCACAAGCATTTCTGTTAATGCTCCCCCCCAGCCAGTGGCCATCCACATAGACAGCAGGTGGAAGGAAGAAACCGATTTTCCAGCTTCAAAATGACAGAATGCCAGCAGTAAATCACATTTCTTGTTGAAAGAAAAAAAAAAAATTTATAGTGCAGCTTGGGTATCATATTTTCTAGAAAGCTATTGAAAATGTTTTATCGCATCAGTGTTAGCAGCCAAGTCTTTTTACATGAGAATGTAACAACAGCTGTTCTTGCTTAGATGAAAGGTTTATCTAACCCAGGTATCTTGTCTTTAACAGTGGCCAGTACAAAACGCCTAGGGAGAAATATAAGAGCAAGACACACAGTAATGCTCTGTGGGTATGTGCTTTGAGCCACCAGAAATCCACAGCTCAGGGACATCCTGACGCAGAGGTGTTATCTCTATGTTTAGTAGCCTTTGGTAGGTTTTCTTCTATGAATTTGTCTAATAGCTTTCTGAACCCCTGTCAGCTTTTGGCATTTCAGTACTAGAAAAGCAGTAAAGCAAAGGGAAAACCATATGTGAGAAACATTTTTATAAAAGGCTCTTCTTTTTAGCAGAGACAAGAACCAAAAGACTGAGCAACAATGAGAGGCAGCCTCATGTTCAAAACCACAGTTTTGAATTTAACAATTTGTAAGCTGCCCCAGAGTTCCAGGTCACTGTATAGGATTCCTGAGAACCCAAATCTTCAGAACTGAATCAACAGACAACATATAACCATTATTGTAACTGAGTCACAAGCAAGAACAGTGAAAAACCCATAAACACAGCAGGCCAAACTGATGCGTTTTGAAAGCAGAGGCATTTATTGAGAAAAACGGTTTTTACTGAAATTTCATAACAGAGTGCATTTAAGGTAAATGCACATTTATGTGGGTACCAGATTCAATCCTAAGGTTATCATGTCTGATAACTGAGTATCTAGGTTCTTGATATTCAACAGCTGTATCATAAACAAAGGCAATTCCCGCCTTCTAAATGAATGTTTTTAAACAACACTGGAGCAAAACTTATCTTCTACAAAGAGAATATATCAAGCCAAATTCATCCTTCTAGTAAGACTTTGGCCTTCAAAGAAGATAATTAGGAAACACTTACACACAGTTAAATGCTTTTCCACAACTTCTCTGGCATGTGCAGGAATGACCAGAAGAGTCTCCTGATCCATAACACATATTCTAACATCACCGTCAGTGCTCAAACATAATATAGCTGTAGCATCTAACTGGTTTTTTAACCAGTGCAGAGCTACAAGCAGTTCTAAATGGCTCTGAAATGAATAACACAAATTTATAGTTACCTTTTTACTCAGAAGTCAAGTAACCACCAAAATCAAAAACATTCCACAGACTAAAAATACAAGTCTTGTAATGTTGAGCAGATGCATATGAAGTCACTAGAAATTGTTTGCTTTAGAAGAGAGAGTTAGAATCAGATCAGGAGTGAGCAAGCATATTTCTTAAATGAGAGTCGAGCAAAGAGAGAAATAAGCCAGCAAGCCAAGGGGGACACAGGAAACACAAATATCCCTATATCGTATTCAAAAAAATAAATAATTCAGTTGAGTCCCACTATGTCATTTTCTCAGTGGATTTAGTGATCTCCCATGCAATAACATGCCACAGTACATTTTGATCTGCACCAAAATTAATAGTCAGCCACTTTATGAAATATTATCTTTGTTAGCTTTACCACTAACAAAAATACACTTTCAATTCTTCACATCCACATAGCACATCTATTAAAGCAATCTGGGAAATTAGTTTGAGATAAACTGTACAGCAATTTTATTCATAGCCTCCCTGTATCTCACACTGTTAATCTGCATCACAGCTCACTAAATAGTGCCTAATGTTTATTGCATTTAACTGAATGTATACGATTCTGAGGGTACGCCAGGGACCGATTATCATAATTATACATGTTTCTATGGAAACCCACAAGTCTATCAGTTTTGATTCATTATATTGTTATACCTTCTAGCACTTTCTAATTATTAGGTGCCCATAAAAAAGTCTCAGTCTTGCTGTTACTATAGAAATGAGCTATAGACAGGCCTCAATTGTTAACCCTTGCAGGGCACGAATGAAAAAAAGGAAGAAATACAGCGCTGGAGAGAGAGTATCTGTTTTGATAGGATAAAATATAAACTATTTTAATCTGCAGTCTTAACTTTCTGTAGTGGCTTCACTGAACTTCCTCATTTGTTGGAAAAAAAAAATCCAGCTAGGAAAACAGAGAAGAAAAATGACTGTTTGTCACACAGTCCTGGATTTGGGATGCTGTAGTTGTGCTCTGTAAATGCTCCTCAGCAAGAATACAAGATTCCTTTGAAAGGCACAAGTGTCATTAACAGACTAGGAAAAACACTGTAACATTTGGTCATTAGAAATCTATACAAAGTCTGTTAAACTTAACAGGAATATTTGCACTCTCCTCACTGGCATTCAGGCTAAACGTGGCCTGAAGTGACACTGGTAATCGAGCGGAAGTTTGGTTTCAGTGCTAGAACTGCAAGTACTGGGAAATCACAGGAAGCCAAGATTTCCTCAGGTCACTTCCAATAAGTAAGAATAATCCAGGAAAAAATGAGTTATAATGAAAATAATGAAAACACCTAATTTTGATATGGTTATTTTAGTCTGTTAATGCTATTGCTTACTTTGACATATAATAAACCCATTTTCCTCCTCTTGCTGTATCTTCTGTCATAGTCCCATGAAATCTGAAAGGGACTGAATGGTTTCACTGTTTCCCTAACCCTCCTACTATTACAGTTTTCAATTAGAAGTGCCTTTTAATTTAGATCAGCAAAGCTCTCCCAAAGTGACAGCTTGTCCTTCACACTGCATATCTATTTATTTCGGAAATCAACACACCATTCAATAACCTGAGAACAGGCCTCATTGCTATGCTAATAGTATTCAAAAATATGTTGACACCAATTGAAACAAGTAAACTAGGACTAATTCATAAAGTCAATAATAAAAGAGAAGGGGAAACATTCTTACTTTTACTTCTTTAGCTGAAATTTTAGCTTGCAAGTTTCTGTCTTCTCCGAGAAATGGCCACAGCACAGTTCATGCACTCAAATTAGATTTCACCTACTACCTCATTGTTTCTATCTGGAGCTGGCTTTATGGGGTACAGTTTAAAAAAATGGGAAAAAGAAAGAAACAATATCACTGCATATTCGTGACATTATGTGATGGTCAAAGTTAAATAATTTTTCTTCTGAGTTAGGGGAAAAAGTTGGGAATTTTAAATAAATTCCCATATTTTAAAAAGATCCACATTGTGTATTTAGCTGTAATCTACATATTAAGTTCTAAATCACACTTCCACAACTTCCAGTCAATTAGAGCTAAATCACATTACATACAACAATAAAAGAGATGTACATTTGCATTTATAAGAACTAGTATCAAAGAAAGTGAACAGAGTGTCATTCTATACAAAGGTCTCAGATTTATACTATATTTTCTAGGACCCTTCTGCTCAACTCTTATTTTACTATTACCATGGAAAAACTAGATTTGCTGCTAAACAAGCTAAGCAGTTAAAGAGAAAATTTAATCAGATAATTTTTTAAAAATTCACTAATTGGTATATTAATATGCAATTTATAATATATAATATGTTCAGCTAGATTAAAATCAAAATCAAACAGTGGAGAATATGAATATTTACACAACTTCGCTTTTCCAAAATACTATGACAACTCACAGGGCCAGATCCTCAGCTAAGTTAAACGGAACTGTGCCAACCTACACAAGCTGAAGACTTTGCATAATATCTACTTATTCAATTCAGTTGCTCATGACTATGCTGTCTAATTGTTATGAACTACAGGTTACAATAGCATGACTGTGTGTCCGACAGCGTGCTGATGTGGGGAATGAACATGACTGACAGTGTGAGCCACTCTCGCCCCCCCAACAGTTCCATATTTGTAAGCTAATTTGATATTTCCTTTCCCCTTTGTTTTAAAGTGAGTAACAGTCCTTCTCAGAAATATACAAAATATAAGGATCACTTCTACCTTGCAGGTGAAATTGGACCTCCCATGGTTTTCTCAATGACATTGCCTTTGTGACAATGGGGCACAGTATTACTCACAGTATTGCTCACAATATTGCTCTGGACATACAGTCAAGTCCCAATGACCTTTATTTTCAGAGATTAAGAGTGCTGGAAATGAGTCCATTAAAATGAATTCAAATGAAAGAATTAATCAATCAATCAATTAATGAATGATCTAATTAATTATTAGCTATTAGATAGTTCATTGTTCAAGAAAATGTCATTCAGCATTTATCATATACACAGTCTAGGGCTACGGGATTATGTTATATTTGCTACCTGATACATACATTTCTTAGTACAATGCTAAATATCATTTCATAAGCTGCTGAAAAAGGTTGTACCTAGTTATTTCTGTTTCATCTAAATATCAAATTCTTCTAAGAAATTATACCTTAGAGTTTTGATGTTTTGAGTTTTTTAATTTTTGTAGATCTTAGAAGTAGTTATGTAGTAAATGTAGATTTTAGAGTAGCAGTATATTATCCCTTTACCTTTAACACACCAGCTCAAACCCCTGTTACCCATTCCCATATCAATTCCCTAAATTAAACAGCCTGTTTAGTCTCTTTTTCAAGGTAGAAATGTAGAAGAACACCCTAACCCTACGGAAGAAGATACAGCCATAGACTCAATAACCTTCAGGCCTAGAATTCTGGAAGGCCTACAAGGACATTACATGCTCTGAGGAAGATGAAGATGAAGAAGAGGGGGTCCCAAAACGCCCCCAGACCCAATTTCCGAGAGGCGTGGCAGGGGCAGAACCTGGGTGGTGGCTCGACAGGATTGGGTGAAAATCATTATAAAAACTGTGAACATCTCTATTTCGGGAGCGCGTGCAGGGGGTATTCCAGAAAGCTTGGGGGCTCATTAAAGCCTTTGTATCCTTATCTTATCTCCTACCTAATTTGGCTTGGAGTCTTTTTTTTTCCCACAGCCATTTAGGCAACAAAACATAAGAACTTTTCTTGCATTTATGTGAATGAAGAATGCCTAATAGCTGGTACATCTGTGGCACCAAAAAGATGGCTCATGTCATTGCTGTTTAAAGCAGTATTTTTGTGACATTCCAAATTAAAAGGAATTCCTTGAATCTACATAAAAACTTGTGTTTAATGAGGGTTTTTTGATTGCAAAATATTTCCTATTTACTCAGTTAAATAAAAACACCATAAAATCAGGTATATAAACCTACAAGAAAAAAAGCAAGGGGAAAAATCAAGGGTAGAACAAAAATTGGATGGATCAGTTGCAAATGTTAGATTATCACAGACACCGAGAATCATACAGAACCACTTGACAGAATACTTTCTTATTTTCAAAGGTGTTGAGTTTACAGACACAAAGTTTTAAGTTGTTTTCAGAAGTTATCTGAGGCTAGCTAAAGCTACTTACCTGAAATCGCATTAGCAAGGATTTTTGCTTATGAATATGTATGTTATTTTGTACAAAGTACTTTACCAACTGCAGGAATATTAGTATGAGCATATTCCCATCAGTTCAAGTCTTTAGCTTCAGTAGCTGGTTGAATTGGTTTTGTACTGTAAACTCCTCAGGGCAGGAATCTTGTCTGCCTCAATGTCAGTACAGACTATGATGTGGCTTTACCTCTCCTCCCTTATCAGGTTCATTGAACAGAGCGCTGAAGCTCATACAGACCTATGTTTTTTTGCTTATTTGTTTTATTTTGTTCCTGACTAGTAGTAGTAGTCGTAGTAGTAGCAGCAGCAGTAGTAGTGATGGTAGTGGTGGTGATTTTGTCTGGGTTGTTATTAAAAAATGGATTTAGAGAAGCTAGTGTTCAAAAATGATTTTTTTTTCCTTAGTTACATGGATTCAGTTCAGCTGTTATTTTATAACATTGTTATTTGAAAGGATTTCGTAATCAAATGAGGGAAAAGTTTAGCTAAAGAGTGACATCCTTTCCAACAAAAAGACTTTTGTATAAGAAATGCTCAGAATTTAATGCTCAAAATTTCACCTTCTCCACATCTGATATGACTGATTAAGTTATTATTCTTTTTTATTTTTCTCTGGACAGCTATTATCTTGACCTGGAGTTTCAGATCATGGAAGTTTTCTTACTATTGATCTCCTAGAGCTTGGCTGGATACGTAATGGCAGCTTCAATATCTTTGACAACAAATTCCTTGATTCTGCCAATTTTTGATAATTCTGAGTTCTTTTCAAATGGCAACACAAAGCAAAAGAAATTCAGCCATAAACTACATGGACTGTAAGTGGGACTTCTAGACCCATGAACATTGAGATTTTCCTAAATATATCAATTATCAAAATACTAGTTTTTATGTAAGTTTATATGAATGGTTTTCCTGGAATATGTGTAACATTTTTACTTAACATTATTCAGTGCATTTGTTCTGGTGGAGTACAGCACTTGCACCAACATTGGTTGTTGGATAAAAGGGCGAAAATTCGTCAGTTGCTGCAAGTTTTTTAATGAGATTCAATGAAAAGAGAACAAAATTAAATTCCAAGTTTTCACTGCTCTTACAGTAACTAAATAAAGGCAGGCCATTTATTCATGAATCTTTCATCTCGCTGTAATTGGCAATTGACTCACGCTGTAATGGCAAGGGCCATAGTTCTGTGGCAGATTTGTTTGTGTATGTGGAGACCTCTGTGCACGGTGATGTTTGCATGAGGCTAACATCATCCTCTTTTTTTGTGCAACATGTTAAAAAAAGATGTTTATCTCTGAACCATGTCTTCCACTTCTGCGACAAGCAAGGAGCCATAGTCTGAGGACACCCTGAGGGTTCAGGATGCTGAAATGTCTCACCTGTCTATATGTGTATAGGGGGGTAAGCAGGTGTGCTTAAATTTACTTACACTTATGTGATGAATGAAATTTTCAGTTTCAGAACTGTTGGATGTTATTGACCCACACATAATTGCCAAGCATAAAAAGAGGGAGACATATTTGTCATATTGGCATACAACCCTTGCACTCCAGACTGGATTTCACCTCTGAGCCTTTAAAACTAAAAACATGTTAAAAGTGGAAGACAGTGTGAATAATGATTTTTAGTTGATAAGAGCTATAGTCATTCTCACCCTAACTGCATGTCAAACATCCAAAGAAGACTCAATACCAAGCCTTGAAGAAGAGACAACAACTAAGACCGAGGGACAGGCACTTGAGAGGAAGATGAATAATGCTCACGAAAAATACTATCTCTTCTTTTAAGGGGAAGATGGAAATTCTTGCATTCTTTTGTAAGCAGACCAAAGACAGAGTGTGCATATCCTTAGCAGAAGCCTTTGGTAGCTCTAGGTTCAACCTGCTTTTCCAATACATGTTGCCCTCTTTTGCAGTGGTCACCTGCAGCTGCCCTACTCGCCCTCTGCTTGCTCCCCCACGCCTTTACCACATGCACATTTCCTTGTTTAAGTCTGTTTTTCCCTGAGCTCTTGGCATTCTTTGAGGGCCCAAGGCTAACTGCTCCTTTCTAAGCCCTCCATTGTCTGTCACATACAAAACTCCTTCTCCTACAAGCCCTACAGATCTCTTTCTGCCTTTGTTTCTAGCTGTAAGTCTACTTAACTCATTCTTCCAAGTCTCTCTCCCCATCTCCCTCTCATGGATTTCTTTCAGGTTGTTCTTTACTTTAGGTCTCATTCTTGCACAGTGTGGTCTCTGCCTAATCAGCCGTGTGGCTCATTACATTCAGAATCCCTTTGTTATCTGTTTGGGTTTTTATAAAGTCTCCTGTCACCATGGTATCTTACTGTATTCTCACAACTGTGTCTACTTGCTAGTTTTTTGTATATACATACCTAAGTGCATATTATAATACTTGGTACAAACAAGGAATATTTGCTTGGGATATTTGTTCTTCTAGACCCTCTTCAACTTCTTGTGGCTGTGTAGATAGAGCTCTGCAATCCACTCATGCATTTTGAATCTTCATTAATGTCAGTTCTTCATTTCTGTTCTCCTTGTCATCAACATTCATCTGTCCTCATCCAGAAGTTAAGAGAGCATTTAAGAACGAAGGAATTGCAAAACTATTAATTATAGCAGCAGGCAGAATGACAGCATAATTAATAAAGGGGTTCAAGTGAAATATTTAAAATAATTTTTGTTGGGTAATTTGGCCTTTGTTGTTTTGACAAAACACTCTACAGGAGTGCCACTTTACCTCGGATTGCTATTATTGCTTCTCACGTGGATTTACTTCTTCTGTACCCATCCCCTTGCCCTCCTCTACTTGATTCCTTCCTGTTTGCTCTGCAACCATGGCAACTCTTTGCCACTACTGAAGGTTGGACATTTGGCCACTATCATTAGCTCTACTCCACTGAATCAGCAGTTAAAGTCAGGGAGAGTGGGAAGCTCACATCTGGATGGCGTTCCCTTTTATGCACACGTATGTCTGCTTTACCAAATTCTATAATCCCAGGAAAACTAAAAGGGAAAAAGATCTTTCTCTCTTTCCTTCTCTTTCCTTCCCTTACTCCCACCCCAGAATCTAGAGTATTTGGTTTGTGAAAACTCTTTAGGCTGCTTCAAAATTTAGTGAACAATAGTCAAAAGATAATTGCTTCTTTGCCTTATGTCCTTTCTGAGGGGGGGATAAAAGACAGTCATTAGCTTAAAAAGGGTCATGTTTCTGAAAGCATCAACAACAACTTTTCACTGAAGGATCTTTAAATAATTTCTGTGCAATTAACTAAGTCTCACAACACTGCCCTGGAGCCGATGTTATTGTACGGATGGAGAAACTAAAGGAGATTAAGTGACTTATACATTGTTATGTAAATCTGTGACAGAGCCAGTCACAGAATCCAACAATTTTCTTTAAAGTCATGTGATATTTTATTTACATTTGTAAATTTTACATTTTTCTCCAGGATTTCATTCATAAAGTTCAGTTTTAGTTTTTACTGCTCTTCTTTCACTAATTGTGTTCCTATTCAACATGGCACTTGAGCACATACTCCTATTCAAGCATGGAAGTTGGCCTGGTTAAGAGATTTTTGTTCTGGTTATTCCACTAAAACATTTGATCTAAAGAAAATTGTATACTTTTCAAACAAAAAAAAAAGCTTTGTCAAAAATTTCCTATGAAACATTGATTTTAATAGATTAACATTCTCAAAGTAAAAAGCAAACTAATATTTCAGAATATATATGCGGCTATATTGATCTTTTTTCTCAGCACAAGACAGTCTATCTAGTCAACTCTATTTTTCTTACTTAGGCCTTATGAATCAATAAAGAGCAAAGAGCTCCATTCTATACTGGTAGCCAAAGGCCAAAATACAGCTTTGTGTGGCCCTACTGTGTATGAAGTGAAAAAAAAGTCACTTTCAATATGCAAAATGCTAAGTCAGTAAGAACTGAGGGTCTTGAAAATTTTTCAGGAAAAGTGTTCAGCACCAAGCAGAATTAGAAATAAATGAGCATACAATGCTGTGCTTGTTTGACACATTGTACTATTTGAAGTTTATCACCTAAGGTGCTTTGAATTTCATATTTAGCAAATTCTTGGATGTACAGTAATGCAGCATGATACTTCTATGCATCCTTCTAAATATTTATTAAAAATTAATTCTCTTATTCAGCTGATTAATTATTAATGATGTTTTCCACTTAACTCTCTTTATGTTGCCACTGTTATTCCTACATTGTTCAACTGCCTGAAAGAAATTGTTAAAGGTGCTGAGACAATTCCAACCAGTGCAGCTAGTTTCAGAGTAGGGCTATATATATATGTAGTTATGAATATATATATATACACACATGCTTTCATATACAGTTCTATGTGCATATGTCTGAACATAGCAGTAGGAGAGAACACTAAAAAAATAAGTTGTTTCCTTTTCTTCTCACTGAGTTACAAAAGCCATCAGTGGGAGGAACAAAGGGAGAGAGGTCAATATAGAGCTTACTCAGTAACCTGAGATAATTAGGGAATATATTCTGGGGCTTGTGTAGCTTGCTGTTTCAGGGGGAAGTCTTTACTGCAGATTACTTTGATAATCTCTTCAAATGGGTCTTAAAATCTAGTTGAACCCATTCAATTTGAATAATTTGAGACTTACTTTGACATTTTTTTCTAAGAACCAGTAAATACTTTTCCTTAACAAAATTAACAGAAATTCCTGTGTCTATGATATTTGAAAATATTTGGTTTTCATCCATCAGAGTCACCTCAAGACTTTTTTTTTTTTTTTTTAATGGACTGATAGACGTCTTTTTGTTAAAGATCCCAGATAGTAACAGGTCTCTTGCTTTTATATGATCTGTGGGTCATTTTTCATGGAACCTGAAACAAAAGGTAAAGGAAAGTTCCAAGCCCCTCTCAACCAGCTAATGTTGATCTGCAGTTTGAGACCATTTCTGAAATGCTGGTCTCAGTACAAGAGAGACATGGACATATTCAAACAACCACAGTAGAGGGTCAAAAAGACAATGAAAGGACTGGAATGCCCCAGATATGAGGAGAAAAGGAGGGAACTGGGATTGTTCTACTTGGAGAAGAAAAGTCTCATAGGGAATCTTGTCAATGTCTCTGAATACTTGATTTGAGACAGTAAAGAAAGTGCAGTCAAACTGTTCTGAGCAGTATCCAGTAAGCAGACAAGAGGTCATAGGCATACTTGAATATAAGAAATTCCTTTTGAACATAATTAAAAGGCTTTTTCCAGTGAGAGTGGTTAAATACTGAAAAAGATCTTCTGTGAGATTATGGAATCTGTCCTCAAAGGCATTCAAAACCTGACTGGACTCAGTCCTGGGCAACTTAGCTGACTTTGCATTGAGCAAGGGGCTGGACTGGATGATGTCTTTTCAACCTCAACCTTGCTGTGATTCCAACAATTTCCTTGTAGGTCAGTGGCTCCAGTAGGAAGGGAGGTTATATATCACTTCTCAGAAAGAAGTGCACTGTGCTGCTCTGACAGAGCACTGCATTGGGTGCATTAACAACGAATTGCAGGTAGTAGTTTTGAGTTGTTTGTGTCTAAGCCTAGTTTTGAATGTGCTTTAAATGTAAGGATGGTCAGAGAATTGAACGTGGACAAGTTGTCACATATTTTTCAAAAGCAGCACAAGAAAATACCTGTTGACAGCTTATTCTGCTGCCATGAATGCAGACCTAGAATCTTGAGTGTCTGGCACCTTGATCTACTCCACTGCTCGCAGTGCCCACAGAATATCTGAGCTGTTCCTGTCTGTCATAACCTGTCCAATCCTGTCCAAGCTACTTCTCCCTAAATATCCCTGCATCTTGAAATGACTACTTGGAGAAATCTTACCCCATTTGCTGCAATAGCCTAATTCACAGCAAAACCTTCTATCAAACTCTGTACATCTCTGTCTCCAGAAAATCAAATCTCTAAAAGCTGATAATGCCCACTCCAAGGACCAACAGGTAATAATGTGGTTAGTGTACCACATTTGCATCTGATTTACTTCTAGTTTTAAAGGTTGAAAACAGTAGATCCTGCTTTAGGAGGTTCTATCACAGAAAAAACAGTGACACATTCCTGCATGAATCAGCAAAAGGCTACTTTTTTCAGTATTAATTCAGTGCTTGGTGACAACAACTTATATTTTTCTAGAACAAACACTAGAAATTTCATCTGTCTTGGAAAAGTCTAGTGTAAAAAAGTAAAATTCCTCCCACACTTAACAAAAAAATCCATAAGAAAGTTCATCTAATCTGTTGTGAAATTACTCCACACACACACACACCAACCCCCAGTTACCTGATTTCTATGTTACGTATTAAGTTATTTCAATATTTTGGTAGTTTTTGTTTTCTAAATTTTTATTTGCTCTCCTGGAAGCATAATAATACCTAGGAGCATAATAATAAATTTTAGTAATATTGAATAAATTAAGAGGATTATTCACTATTATTTATACATATATTCTCATATAGTGTTCTCTTTTTTCACTGTATCATGACATTGGTGACTCATACTCAGTTTGTGACCCATTATGTCTCCCAGCTTTTTTCTGCACAGATGAAACCTAGTCTATTGTTTCCTATCTTATATTCAGTTCATCATATCTAAGAGAAGATTTATGTATTTCTACTTACTGAATTGTGTTCAGCTTTTTCCAGATGATTTCTGCAGATCAACTTAACTTCTAATCCCATTCTCTGGCATGATTGCAGCCCCTCCCACAGTAGTGTTCCCTGTAAATTTAATAAGCAAAAGTCTATCTAATGCATCTTCCAGATTAATAATGAAAATGTGGAGTAGTACCAAGCTGCTAAGTACTCAATATAGTTTTTTCATCAGATTTGTGTGTGTATGGAGCCAAAGGGTTTCATCCAGCATCCTTATGAGATGTTTGTGTGACACAGCATTTATAAAGTCAAGAGCAGTAGTGTCTACTGCTTCTCTGACATCCAGTACACTGTCCAGTACTGTATCAGAGGTGAACTGGTGTGACATGATTTGCCTTTGAACTGCTCTGACTGCATACCTTTTTATGTTCTTTGAGGTGCCCATAAATAATTTGGTTTATTATCCAAGACCACTTCTCAGAGAGAAGTGAACCTGGTTACTGTACACTTTCTTGGCTCTCTTTAACCTTGTTATCGTAGTCTTTACATTTGCCCTTCTCTATTCTTCTGTAATATCCCCTCTGAAAGTATTCCAAAGTTTCTTTAGCCACACCTATAGTAGAAATTTCATTAGACCCAGGCATTTGAGAATATCTGTGTTATCTTCATACTTTTTCGAAACTTTTGTCTTATCTTGAGATCTCATAACTTTGCTTGGTGTTAATAGCACTAACTTCCTATCTGCTCATAATATTTATGGTGCAGACATAAGTAGAAATGAATTAAGTGTATTAGTTTCAATTTTTCAATTTCTGTCAAGTAGTGCCTTAATTTTTCTTGTCTTGCTCTTACTGTAACTGCTTTCTTTTTACCTTTCATGTATCTTGTGAAAAGTTTCTTGGTCTGTCCCTCAGCACTTCTGAATTTGTTCCAATAGCTTCTGCTATTCTTTCATCTTCATCTGTAGTCACTTGAACTACTTCCTACTTTCTGGATTCTTTATTTTAGATTTTTAGATCAGTAAATTGCTGATGATTTTACCAGACTGGTCTCTGAATGTAGTTCCCACTCTTCCTCTATATTGGAGTAATAAATGTTAATTTCTTTATAGAAAGTTATTTCCTTATAGAATTTATTTACTTTGGTTTTCGTAAGGCTTGTCTTTCTCTAAAACTAATAACAGCTCCCTATTTGAAATGCATTACATTTATATTACAAAGTCATGTCTCTTCTTTCCTTAAAGATCTTGAACTTTTTCATTGCATTTTCTCCACATTTATATCTAGTCCTTTTTGAATGATCAGAACCAAGTCTGTAACAACCAATTATTCCAGATACCTCTTTTTCCATAAGTTGCAGACAAAAAGATACATAAAAGACACTAAGAAATTTCTGAACCACATAAGAAACTGCTTGGCTTTAAAGAATAATTATACATTTGAAGGTCACAAGTTAAGACTGTCATCTTCTCCCAGGGAAAGTGCAACAGTCAGTTGCTACCACTGCATTGGTTCCTCAGGAACTCCAACACAACCTGAATTGGTATGGTAATGAATTTCTGAGCATCTATACTTCATGATGTAGATCATAATGGAGATTAAATTGATATTAGCATGTCTGTGGTCTATTACAGCCCCATGAAAAGCTGCAAGATATAAATATTGCATGAGGCTAAATATAAATTAATGGGGTTTGTGCTGACAATATAGCAAATATGATACAGATTTTTGTGCAAAATTTAAGTCAAATAAAACAACCAAATTGCACTCCAGAGGCTAGCTCTAGTTGTGGTATGCTTGGCACTGACTTTAATGTAGTAGATAACATTTCTATGTTATCTAGAGGCAGAGAACAAAGTAACGCTTGTATTGCTAAAAAGTGAATACTAGCAGGCTAAAAAAGACCTCAGCCTCCCATTTGGTGGCGACTGGGACCCAGTCAGATACCCTCAAATTCTTCTCCCTTGAGGCATTAAGTAAAGTTGATAATTTTATGGTCTAATGTGTCTGCATATTTTTCTTAGGACCTTTTCTTAGGGACTTTGCATAACAACTTCATTTTTCCTGAATAATGGCATCTGCACAGTCATGTTCTCATTATTTCTTCCTTCTCCATTTGAGACCCAAAATACCACTTATTGAATGAAACATCATTTTTCTGTGTTTTCTGGGACACATTGGAGATAGAAGACACTTGTATCTGCTGCTGTATACCTCTTTTAGAAGACAAAAAAACTGAACAATGCAGTCATTCTCAAACTTTTTGTCAGAGCAGAATTTCAGGGACATTGTAGGTTCAAGTGGACACTAATACATTATTAACTTTACTTTTTGAACTTGAGAAGTCTATTAAAATGCTATGGTCCTGTAAGCCACTCTCTTATTCTTCACAGTCTCACCAATAGCCTGTTAGGACGTCAGTTTGGGACACACAGCTTAGATGGAAAGGGAAGATTAAAAGACATATCTAGCTCCTGACTGAGCTATAGGTATCTTGGAAAATTTAATCTTAAACTAGCTAACTCTGTAACTGACTTTCAATAGTGGAAAGCATTAATCCTGGCAAGATCTTGCTGATGCCTCTATGAATAGGGATAGTACAGAATGAATGGGATGTCAGTGCAGGAAAATTGAAGAAAATACTGATTCTGCATTGCATGGAAAGAGAGGCTACTATTCTAAGTTAAAATACAATTTAAATTCCTCTCCAGAATGCCTAGCTCTTTCCAGGGTCTGATTTCTCTTCTCTGTTAATTCTTGATAATTTTATACCTCCTTGACAAGAAGCAGACTATCAAACTCCTATGTATTATGCATCTCAGCATTTTTATATTCAAATCCAGATACTGTGTTCTGAATTTCCACTTTTGCTGTATAATTGGGTCATCAGGTTTTCCATTAAAATGCTTAACAGAACATTACAATTAAACTGTAAATCTATTACCTCTTGCCTGAGCATGTTTATAATGTTCCTCTTTACTATCTTGGATGAAAACATTTTTTTTAAATAAAAGATTAATTAAAAGAATAAGATACGCTTTCTATAGTAATTCACTAAAATAATTTTTAAATGCCACGAACACCATAAAATTAATTAAATTCATCCTGCTACATTTTGAGAAATATACATTAATCCAAAATGGCTATATTTGTAACCTCCTTTGAAATTGATAGCCATATATTATTCTCAGAGTATTCAAGTTTCTTAATCTAGTTTGGAGTTGACTGACCATTACAATTAATCAGCAGTTCGCTATTTTAAAGTTAAAAACTGGTTAGAAGGCTCTTGTAGGATTTGCATTATGACTAGCAGATATTTTTTTTACCTTACAGGGGTGATATGTTTGCTGCTATTGAAAATGTAGGCTATTAAAGGTTATTATTATTAGAAAGGGAGAATGCTTAGTTAAACAGCTTTGAAATTCACTGACAAGGTCTGTCCTTTCCCACAAGATGAATGCGTGGACACCTCAGTAGGAGTCTGCCCAAGCCCCCACCGAGTGCCCTGCAGCTGTCCACAGGAAGGTGCTGGAAAAGGAAGAAGCAGATGGCCAGGTACACAATTATTTCAGCCTGGAATATAGCAGAATAATCAGCCCATGTAAGGACATCATTAAAGTAGATCTGTTTTGGAGACTGTGAAACTGAGGGTGCAAAACATCTTTCCATCAGTGTGGGTTCCCACCTAAAAAGAGAGAGGCTTTACCAGATGACAAATGTAAACAACAAAGAACACTGGGTTGCACACAACCCCCAAAAAACTCCAAGTTAAAGGTGAAAAACATGTAGGTCAGAAAAGGCACGTAGACACTTTGTGATTCTATGATGACTTTGGAAAAAGCTTGTATTTCACATTATCATCTGTACAACTTACAGCTGCCCTACTCTTACCTATATAAATTGCATAAATAGACATGTATATACATGCATACATGTGAATATATATGTAGACTGCATGCATCCGTGTCCAGACACATATGTGCAAGTATGTGAGAGAGAGGACAGTTGTAACAGAAAAAAACAAAAAGACTTTTTACTTTGAGTTGCTTATTCTCAGTAGAATAACCATAGAAATAAATGAGAAGTCCATAGTTTTCGCAAGATATAAAAATTGATTTTTGAATTTGTGGTAAAGAGCTGCGGCGATATTTTACAATCAGATTAAAAGACAGACACTCCACTGGCCCCAAAAGATTCCAAGGGAAGATGGGCACTTGTAGGCATTGCCTCAAAATGCAGATATTGAAATACCATAGAGGAAGCCAGAAGCACCAACCAGGACCCCCTTAGCCTGTAAGCTTTTCACATTAGGTATGCAGTTATTGTTTTGTATTACATGCTATCTGAAATTATACAAAAACATTTTGTTAAAAAAAGTCAACCACTGTTTTTAGGCTTAACACCAGGATTACAAAATGTGATGTAATGAATTATTCATTTTATTTGACTTAGTACAATCATTTTCCTCCCTATGTAAAGCCTTTGTAAATAGTGCCCTATACTGCTACAGCTTTGAAGAACTTAATACTAGGGGAAAAAAAACCTGGCATTAACTGACAGTGAATAAGGATCATTGTCACTTAGAAAAAAATATTTTGGCAATTTCATCCTTGATCTTCTGGGTAACCCAGTTTCAAAGAACATTTGTGAAGTATACAAAATGCATGGACCTTGAAAACAGGAAATAAAGATGGATGGATTTTAGGCAGTGACATTGAATCCATCTTTCTGTTGCAAGCCCAGTTGCAATTGGAAAGCAGTTCTGGCTCTTATAAACATTCAATCAGAGAATTCTGATAAGCTTTCATAATTTACTCAGATCAAACCTTTCTACAAAACTACAAGCCTCAGGACAATGGTCTTGTGAAAATGCATGTTTCTCAGTGTAATGTTCTTGCCAACTTACATGCTAATTTAGTTTCTTGTTAACATGTGAATGAAGAAGATAAAATGAAAAAAGATTTGTCAAACCACAGTGTTTGCTGAAGGAGACTCTCTTTAATGACTCAAAGTTATCAGAACCAATGTCAGAACAATTGCTAACAGTCAAAAGACTTCTACTGGACCTCATAAAGAAGCTTAGGCTATGTAGTAAAAGTATAGCTCATCACATTTAAAATGTGAGCCTTGGACAATATCTAATACCCGATGCCAAATCAAAACATAGGCTTCATTTTGCTGTTAATGGATGACTTCGTTTTCCAGTAGTATAATGCCAGCACATAAACAAATGAACTATCTTTTTTATTTTATTTTATTTGAAACATAGTTAGAGGCCGTAGTATATATAAATGGCAATAGAATCTTGAGTCTTTTCAAAGCCTAATTGCTCTTAACACAAGCACAACCCCAAAATAGCAGCAATAGAAAATACAGGCGTGACAGCAAAGAGGAGTGCTTCTATGAAACTCCTAAGCTGTTTATGACAAAAACATTGTGTTTCTCTGCTTCACAATTTGCTACATTACTGTAACACTCAGGAGGAGAAAGTTGACAACTCATTCCTGTATTCAGTGTTTGCAACAGAGCACTGCAGTGTCCACTCCACAAAACTACAATAGCATTTTCAAATCGAACTATCCTCAGGTGGTAGTATTTACTGCATATTTTGTTTGCTGCCATTTCTCTGAGATTCCCATTCTTTCCTGCTCTGCAGCAGTCTGGGGAAGCACCAGTTCAGCCATCGTCATTATTATGTACTTTTATTTATTAATCACATTCGTGATGCGTTTGAACTACATTCCAATCAAAATTGTGAACTGGCCCAGAAGATGCAGCAGTCATGTCATTTTGTATCAGCAGCTTCTCTTTTATTCCAATACCACTCTGACCTTCAGCAATAGTGTCATGTGCTTCTATAATGGTTCTCATTGCCTCCTTTCTCAAGCACCGCAGCTCCCTAGAGACTATCTGCATGGGAAGATAACTTTAGGAGCCTCAAGGGGTCTGCTTTCTGTTTGCTCCTATACTGGCTAAAAAACAGTAAAAATCCCATTTGTCCAAATCCAGGTTTTTTCCTTTTTTTTTTTTTTTTTTTTTAAATTCAAGAGCACAGAGCAACACAGCCTCTGCTTTAAGTTTCTCAGCAAAGCTACTGCCTAATTACTGCCTGCTGAGTAGTGCAGTTAAACACAATCAGTCAGAAAGCCTTAAAGATACAATATCCTTTTTCATGAACTGCCTGCTTGTCAATTCGAAGTCGCCCTCCTGCTTTAAATCAACCAACCACAGAGCTGTTATGAACAGCAACTGATTTTCCATGCAGTGCTGCAAAACAAAATCACACCGTATCCTATTTTTAATGGTCACAGTTTTTCAACTGCATAACAAGAGGTAGCTGGCACTGCTGAGCTGAACCATATCAAAAATGGGTTCAAGTAGAAATAGCACAGAATCCTTGAAGAATACAAGTACAGACCCAATTACAAGTGCATTGTGATGCTCAAAGCCAATTACAGGCAAATAACAGTGGAGCATTGATTCCACCTTCATAGCTGCATTGTAGGTATTGGTTGTTTTTATTTTTTCTTTCTACAAGATGCAATGAAATAGTTTTTAAGTCTCATATCCTAAATATTATTTTATTAATCCACTGTGTATTTGCACATAAAGGCTTTTAAAAACAGAAATAACAAAGGAACACCAGCCTTTGCCAAGTTCACATCAATGTGGGCAAGTGCAATAACTTTATACTTCTGTAGATATTTTTCTATATGAACTTCAGGTGCATCGATATTATGGATACATACAAGGACACAGCTCAGAGAAGTACCACCATAACCTTTTAAAGACTTGGCAGAATGTACGGTTTCTAGCACGCTTGAGACCTTGGATAGGTACCATTGTTTGCCAACTCAGATCTGTTCTCATCCACACAGTTAAGCTATAAACCTCTTGGTAACTGGAAATTTTTCATTAACTTGATAATAATTTTAAATATAGTGACCGGAGAAAGTAAAAAATGTACTTATATTGACGAACAAAATGCAAAAGGACAGTACACTTTCCACACAATACTGTCAGTATTGCTATGATTTTCAGATATACTTTGTCAGAATTGTTTTTACACCATTCTAGTGATGTTGGGCACTAATAATGTCACAAGCATCAGAACATACTTAAACTTTCTAGCATTTGTCACCTCAATTTAAATGATCTTAGAAAGAATCTTTTTTTTTATCTGCATGAAATATATTTCTCTTACCATTTGCTCTCACAACACTACCACAAAGCAGACTAAAGAGTTTGTCCCCTATAATGGGAACTGTTTACAACATTATTTCCACATCTGTAGTATTGACTGGGGCAGAGATAGGAGGAAATGGAAAGGGAAAATGTGGAACAGACACTCTACCATCAGACTGAATGGAATAAAATCTGCACTAGTGGCTTCAACAGAAGTCACTGAAAGTCCTTTCTTGCACCTTGCATTACTTACTCATTATTTCGCAAAAATCTGATTTTCTTATAAGAATAACCAAGCCCTTCAATTTCTTAAATGTATAATGCCAGATTTAGAGATAAAGATAGTGTATCTTTTTCTCCTTAAAATGAAGATTTTTTTATTCTTGTATATCTCAATCTCAAATTGATTTTTTTGTTCTCAATCAATCTCAGAAAACCACCTCAAAATACTCAGCCTTGCCTCCATGGTAATATAATATTATGTTGGGAATGGCACTAAAAACTTCTTAAATATTTCATATAACAACAAACCCAAAGACTCACATAAAACTGTAAAAATAAAATAATATTTACAATAATTTGTAATCAATGCAAAAATGCATTGATTACAGTCAAAATAGCTTTAACAGTAGATCTGCCGATATAAGGTACAATATTCTATGAAATTAGGAAGAAGGGTTTAATGAAAATTACACAAATTTGGAGTAAATTAATATATATATATTAATTGATTATGAAAATTAAACTTCAGAATGGAAAATACGTAATGTGTCATTTCATTTTCATGGATCTTGACTGAAATATTTCTGATCTACAACTAAAAATAACTAAAAAAAAAAAAAGTAAAAACTGTGGATATTATTGCCATATAATCAGTTGGAAAACTTATTATCAATTCACAAGCACAGAACTAATATTAAATCATACATACAGAAGAAAGCATGGTTTCAGAGGAAAGGACTGGAACACTGATGGGATTCCTTACACATTCCCAGAAATGCACTTACAGCAGCACACTAATAAAAAGCAGCAGTAAAGAGTATTGTCTAAAGGACTTGTAATAATCTGATTTTGTGGTTCTGAATCAAAATAACTTTGATTGAAATATCCATTACTTTTAGAAAGCTTGTCAAAGGAATGAAGCATACTATTAATATTAAAAGTATACATCCTTCCAAGCAAGACTATTTTCCATATTTGTTCAAATTTTTCCCCCACAGATTTCTAATTTTCCTAAGGGTATAAAAGATAAGAGGAAATAAACAAGCAACCATCACAAATATGTTTCCAAAAATTTTCATAGGATGGTTTTGGACATTCATAGACCCACTATAAAAGAAGACAGGACAGCCAGAGGGTATCTTCCAACTACTCTGAGACAACAGAGGCAACAGGCAGAATAAAGGGGACAAATGCATTGACCCATCTGTCACTCAGTATGCAACCAGTCTGTATCAGCATGATAGAATAGTTTGGGTTCGAAGAAACCTTTAAAAACCATGCAGTCCAACCCCCTGCAGTGAGCAGGAACACCTTCAACCAGATCAGGTTGTTCAGAGCCCTATCCAGCCTGACCTTGAATGTGTCCAGGGATGGGGCAACATGAGTTTAGGTGGTGTATTTCAGACACTAGGACGATTATGGAGGAAGAGAATAGTTTGGATGACCTATGGTTTGGACCATCCTATGTTTTCTGCATGAGATACCACTTTGGAGATCCTCTACACCTATGGTTATTTTGGACACTCATGGGGCTCACACCACCACTGAAGAAGAGTTCTCTAGTCATGTGTCTCAAGGGCCAGTTTATCTATCAGGGAGAACTCCTGAGATGTTCTTTCAGATTTCTTCAAACCACAGCTGTGGCAACTAATAAAGTCATTGTACTCAATTCTGAAGAAAAGCTGTCCTGAATTACCCTTCTCCATTTAGAGGTTACCTAAGGATGCCTGAGGCCTATATGAGGATGACAGCTTGACAGGACAATCATTAATTCTCTTAATTGCAAACTCTGTTCCTAAATCAAGGCCATGAAAAAAAAAAGTTATTTCAATTTATATAAAAACTCTCCAGATTTTGCATTATTGTATTGCCACTAGGGATGAAAACAATGAAAGGCTGACACAAATGTAAAATTTTGCAAAATGCCCAATTTTAACTTGTAAAATAATGATCAGATTACTTTTGAAGTTGTACTGTACTATTTATCAAGGATGAGGGATGCAATTCAGGGCAATGAAACTCTCTTACCTTCCTTGAATTCTAGTTTAAAGCAAAAACTGCAAGTATCTTCTTGAGCCACGGAGACATGCAGAGAATACGTGACAGAAAGATTTCAGGAGCACATGAAATAATTTTGAATAAAATATTAATGAAAGAATATGATAAAAAAATAGGGCTGTAACATCTAAAAAAAGGGAAATAAAAATTCATCCTTTGAAATTGTACATGAAACTACAGTGATTTCCTAAAAAAAAGGTATTTTGACGTCTAGAGAGAAAAGAAGGCTCTTTCCTTGCCTAAAATTTACTCCTCAGTCATGCTTAGACACTGAGCATTTTTTTTCTTATCTGTAAAAGCACTTAAACTGGAGCTTATCCTGAAGCATGTGAGAAATCAATAGGAAATGACTATTTAAGTGCTTGAAGGTAAGCAACTATTAACGTAAATTGCTAAATAGGACCAAGGTGCTCAGATTTTTGGAGCATAAAGTTTCTATGTTATAACCAGAAAAGTCTTTCTAAATCATTATCCCTAAGTAATGAAAATAATGGCTTCTGGGATCAAAACAGATGAATACTTGTCTATCAGTTTTCAGAGGTCTCTGCTCTCCTTAGGTAGCTCTGTCAGATGGGCCCATGGACAGAGATTCTGAATCCTGGAGTTATGGAGACCTTGAATGAGTCCTGAGACTCTGAAAAAGGCCTGTGAAGTCATTAACCTTCAATCATGTAATTATACATCTGTAAAAAGAGTGATGAGTCAGGTTTACTTTTGAAATTAGTAAAAACAATAAAAGACCAATAGCTGAGTTCAAAGAATCAGAAGTATTATTTCTCCTGATCTTAATTTACAGCAGCTCCTGGAAATGAGATCTGAAAGGTAGCTGCTTATTTTCTCACTAATGCTATGATCGTGCTGGAGCTTGATGGTTGTTTACAACACATTTACTCATCTACACGCCATATAGGAAAAATTATGTAATATGGCAGTAATAATTAGCTTTGACTGCAGGTAAACTCCTGAATAGAGGGCTGTATTCACAGCATTAAATAAATGAGGGGAGCTGCAACCTTTTTATAAGTTACTGGGGTAATTTTAGTCTTCACAAATAGTTATAGCTATTAAGGAAATATTTCTCATACACTCTCTTCTTCTTACTGCGGGTGTTGGTGTTACTATTTAATTTCAGATAGAGCAGCACACTGATTGCTAGGCACATCAAAGAGGACAATGCATATTGAGATGAGTAAGATTACTGCCATTATCTTAACGACCTGCTTACAAGATACATAGAGTTGAAATCAAAGGAATAATAAAAAAGTCAGCAATTGCATGTTTGCACTTGTTTTAGGTTTATTTCATGAGCAAATGGGATTCCTGTTTCAAAACACTGAGAAATTAATGAATATATCTGTAGATAAATATTTATTTTTCTTTGAGACTGTAAGACTGGACCTTCCTGAAAATCAGATTATTCTATTTCCTACAGCTGAGCCATTCTTCAAAAGAATTCATCAATTGCATTTAGATTTACATGTGAATTGTCATCCTCAGCCAGAGTAAGGTCCACCTGCTATATACTATTTGGAAACACTTAGTACTCCAGAGGGAGATTTAAAAATCCTGCAGCAGGCTCATAAAAGTTATCTGCCTCATACTCTAAGTCTTTTCCTAATTAATTACAGAATCAAGACTGCTTTTATCTTAAAGTGTAAAGTTTAACACTCATTACATCCCATGCTTATAGCTAATTAGCCTGACACTGGACTGCTCTACTTATAAAGTTTGATTCCTTTCCTAATTTTGCTGAATTCTTGATCTTTGTAACATCAAGAGGCAATGGGTTTCCCAGTATTCTTATGGTGAAAAAAGTATTGTAACTTTCTTTAATTTTAATCTTATGGAATGTTCTCTTGTGTATTAGAATAGAGGCAATGAAATGGCTTTCCACCTCCTCTAACCGTTTGATATTTTATTCACTTTTTTATTTCTTACAGGGTTACAAGTCCATCTGTCAACATCTTTGCTACATCAATGCTACAGGAAACTGTAGGTCTGAAATTGCAACATCTTCTGTGGCATTAGTTGTTATGAATGGATATGAGGTTGAACAGTATAGTCAATGTACATATGCTTCTTCATTCTGTTTTTATAGTTTTAAGAACCCTTTGAAATTCATTTCCACAGAAGGAGTCAACAGTTTCTTGCACCAGGAAACTTCCAACTGCTTTTGCTTTCAGTCCTAGAAACAAGAATATAGAAAACCTATATAACAGAAGCAGAAAGAAAAATAAAACTACCAGAGCATTTAACTGTGGACTTAATTTATGCAGATAATGAAAACTGATGTGGAAGTTCCAAGGTTGAAGATAACTCATACCCTGTTTCACGCACTACTTACTTAGTGGCTCATAAACAGGCCTCTTCAACTGTAATAACATTGTCAGTTCAGAAACAATTAATAGTATCGGCATCCTTTTTCTTGGTCACAACCTGACAGATTAGGGTGGATATAAACCAGAAGTGTTCACAGTGTGGCTAAAGGATGTTCACAGCTGTGGTGAATCCTTGGTCTGCCATTACTGACTCAAAGGTTGCATTCTTTCTAGAGGACATCAGCTTCCATGACAATAAACACAGGCTTTCACAAGTTCAATATTCTTTAATGATTTTTTTTAAATAATTATTTGAAATTGAAAATAAAAATGGAATGTATTGAGTGAATGCTATAGTTACAATAGGCTGCTTTCTGAGGGAAGGACTATTAGAAAAATATGAAAGATGAGCCCTTTAGACCCCTTCAGATGTGAATATATCCAGGTGAATAAATGCATTATGATACATGTAATTTCATACAAAAGGAATATAAAAAAAAATTCCACTGTAGAAAAATGTGACATTTTTTCTAAACTGAAAGAATGTTATACAGGTTTTGCATATGAGCCAGAACTGGAAAGCTCTTGCCAAAAGCTTTCTGGTCTCTTTACTGGCACTGCAATTGCAGTTCCAAGCCTAGAATTCATGTCACTGAATTTTTGATGTGCTGATTCCAGACTGGCCCTATTTCTAGAAGGATGTCTTTTGTGAAACTTTTGAGATAAAACATATGCAGATAAGCCCTTTAGGAAGATGTATTCAGTGGTGGAGTGATCAGTCAACATTCATTTTGTGGCTGGTTACGGTACTAATTTCTGCATTAAGACAAAATTCTTGTTTAAATTCAGTGTTCCAGGCAGCATTCATACACTGATTCACTGAATGTTAAATGAAAGACTAATTTGAAAGCAAATAATAAATCTTCATAAATTTACTCTGATTCTTATTCTACATTCTCATCCCACATTTCCTACCAAATCCTTCCTGGAGGTTAATGGCTTTCTGTTTGTTTAAAAACATTTCTATACAGAATTTTGCAATTTGCTGTAGAATGGAGAAGGTCTTTAGGTTTCCATTTCTGGTGATACTGGTAGCTACCATTCCTGTATCACTAAGTGAGGATATGACTTTAGATTGTGAATGTCTTTGAAAAATAAAATAATTAACCTTTAGTTTATACCATAACATGCCCTGCCAGTTTATAACCCCATCTATTTTGATGGAGTAAAATCATCTTTCTTTAACTTCCTGAGGATGAGTATCCCCAAAACAGCTGCTTAAACCTCTCTCTGAAGGATTATGTGTACAGCTCCATTTATGAACCTTCTTCTCTGTTAATAGGGTTGATGGTGCCTTGGACTCTCTTATATTGTTTTAAATCCTGTCCATTCTCTTTTTAAACTCAGCAGTGATAAACAGCCAAAGGTAACAATTAGCTATTCAGTCCTTTCATATGCCCTTCCTAACCTGCACATTCCGTGGACAGTCCGCATGCACTGCAAATTGCAGCCAAGTGGATGCAGTCAAACCAACAGGCAGTAGACAGGAGACAAGCAACTTCCCCAGTACCACCCTGGCAAGCAAGGGCTGTTCCTCCTCTTAGCAAAGCGAAGTCTCACACGTAGTCTTTTCTATTTACTCCTCTTTATTCTGCTAAAGGTCATTTCTTTTTACACATGATTTGTTATTCCCCTCTGCATCTAGTATATTTCCCTTAGAAATGACCTATTTATAATCATAATAATGCATTTCACTTACATATTATTGTCCAATAATGATGTGCTTTGGGGTTTAGCAGCACTGCTTCTTTCGCTTCCTGTCCAACAACTATTGAGGCGTATCTCTATATTAAACTGTAACATATACTCCTCTTCAATACCCTGTTGTTTGAGCAGCTTCAGATAAACTACATACATTACCTGATTGCTTATACATTCAAGGATAATCTCACAAAGACTATGCTGAGCAGACTGCAGTACCTGCTTGTTGTGGGGGGGAGGAGGGACAACTTGGAAGAAAGAGGGGGGGAAGAGGGGGGAGGGGGGAAGGTGTTTGTTTAAGACTGATTTATTTCTCACTCTCTTAGTTTTATCTTGTTGGTAATAAATTTAAGTTTTATTCCCTCCATTGAGTCTGTTTTGCCCTTATCTATCCTCATGAATTCCTTGCTGGTTTTTTTTCTCTCCTCTGCTACTTTGCAGAGGGAGGGTGAGAGAGCAGCTTGGTAGGTATCCTGGCATCCGGCATCTAGCCGAGGTCAAACCACCACACTGCCAGGAGATATAAACCATGGAAAATTGCTGACTTGATGACATCCTGACTTCAAGATATCATGATTTTAAATATTTAGAATTTTCTTCTAAAGAACAACAATACAATTTGAAAAGAATTCTGGGACCTTCAGCATCTGAAAAGATGTCAAGGAAATTGGTCTTCAAATTTTCTTCCAAAGAGGAGAAAAAAATGTTATGTATCCAAAGATGTCTCTGTACTTGCTAGTCTGGTATTTAAAATATTGGTTACTCTATGAGGTATTTGGGTAAAACAGAATATTGTGGTGTTTTTTTCTTTTTCTTTCCTAAACCATTTTTCTTGTTTTTATATTTCCAGTTGAGGCAAAATTGAAGCCATTGCTCTTGGCAGGGAAAGGAGGAAAAGAGAAGATATTTAGAGGACCCTGAGGGGGTATTGAGAGCTGGTAAGGCTTATAAGACTTATATTTTCAGAACACATCATTTAAACACAAGAGAGTACCAAGATTGGTCACTTGGAATGAGCTGTCATTCTTATTCTGTTTGTACAATCAGTTCAGACCAAACATTTAAAGAACCCACAAAAGTAAATCTTTTCCTCTTTCATTTTTGAAGAATCAACATATTTCACAAGATTTTTCTTTTTGTATTATTGAACTAACCATATTATAAGGTTCCAAAAAACAGTATGCAAATTAAAAAGATATGCCTTTGTTCATCATCTTATAGGTATATTTTCTCACTAGATTTATTTCTATCATTAATTAAATGGTTTTACCCACTGCAGATTTTTTTATATCTAATTGTTTCTATACAAGGAGCTAAAAACAAACAAACAAAAAACATAAAGGTTTTTGAGATACAAAGATTTTATGAAGAACCCACAGGAATAACAGAACCATTAAGAGATATTTTACAAGAGTACCATCGGGGATCTAAACAGGATGCTTGAGCAAAAAAATAGATGCCAAATGTATTTAAGTAGAAAGAACATGGACTCTTTAAACTCATTTGCAGGAGACACTAAAGTGTTCCCTGTCCATGCTTCACATAATATAACAAACAGATTGGGTATCAGTAAGTTCAGAATCCTCTATTCTTCTGCCCCTTAAGGGTGAATAGGCTACTAGGACTTTCATTTACAAAGTGTAAAATATTCCCCTCTCCTTGACAGCACAAAATCCATAAATAAGATTTTTGAGGCAAACATAAAGCTCTCCCATTCATGCATCTTGTACATCTTGTTGGCTCATGATAAAATATTTTCTGAAAAGCCTCCAGTTTTAAACATGCTTATAAACACTTAAGAGGGTTTTCTTTAGAAGATGAGATACCTCTGCATTCCTAAATACACATTTATGTGGATTGGGCTTGCTATCTTCTCGACTCCCAACATTTAAACCCCTTGCAGTCTCAACCATGGCATTCTTAGGTTTCAGAAAAAATATAATCAAGTCCATTCCTAGTTGTTGTACATGTGCACTTGTACATATTTTAGAGCCTGGATGCTTTCAGTAAGATCTAGAGCCAATGTTTTGCAAATTCTGCTTCCTATTTTTATTTCCTTTACAGATTTGGAAAAAAAAAGGCCTGTCTGGTTTTTTTCTTCTCTTGCATGGCCCAGAAGAATAAGAACTGTTTATATTCTTACTTCTTGATCCCCTCACAGTGAAGCTGTAAAAAGATCTGGACCTAGAACCACACTCCTTCTCTAGAAATTTTGAGGAAGGACAAATGAGAAAAGATCTTCCCCTTTTCATATTCATTCTATTTTCCACTCTGTTTCCTCTGAAGTATGTTGTCAAATCATATGCTTCCCTTTAGGGACCTGGAAAAAGACTAGTCTGAGCTGCAGTCAAAACCTGCAGTGTTCTGAATTTCTGAGGAACACATTACTGTAAAACTTGCCTTTCTCCAAGTTGTCTCCTAGCTTTTACTTGGACTATTCAGCATCTTCCTCTCCTTTACATATATCTGCTGGGAGGCTCAAAATTTGTTGTGGTAGGTCTCCACTTTCTCTGCATTTCTCTCTCTACTCCTACCCAGCCTATTTAGAGAACACAAACTTTTTTGAATCTTAAGACATAAGACTGAGGCCTATTTTGAAAATAAAATTAAAGTAAATAAAAGTACCTATCTGTCTCCAGGATAAACTAACAAGGCGTTAATACAGAAGCAACAGTGGAACACCTGCTGCTTTTCAGAGGATATCTGTCATGTCACCAAACCTAGATGAGGGTAGGAAGTTAATTTCTGAAGGGAATTGCCATTTAGTGGCGTTGGGAAGAAAAGGAAGTGTTTGAAAACATTAATTTCATCATTTTAGTGTATTTTTGTGTATCGATATATCCGAACACTAGTGACTTCTTAACGCAGCTACGTCCCTTACAGTGAGTTAAAAGTAAACCTCTAGAAGCAGCTCACTAGAAGTCAGAAGTCACCTAGTGCGTGTTTCAGAGCTAATTACAATCCATGATATGTTTGTAGATTTTTATGGGACGTTGAGATAAAAATTATGAGCAAAATGGAAATGAAGAAAGGAAGAAAAAGATATTTTGCTGTCGCTAAGACATGGTGCCCATGTATGAGGAAGCAAGACACATTGTCCTACACACTTCTCCTAAATACCATAGAACTCATAGAAGCACTTTGCTTCCTTCTACTCTTGGGATAAAATATTTTGCACTTTCAAAGCCAAGAAACAAAGAAAAAATATCTTTATAAAATTACTGAAGTGCCCCAAGTAAAATTTATTTGTTCTCTGTAAGTCTTGAGTAACATGAGAAGAAATCAGTACAAAGTATATATAATACAAAACCAAACTAAAAACCACTTAATACAAATCTTGCTACAACTATTATTTTGCTTTGACTTGGGAGATATACAGGTAGATTATCTGATTTTCCTCCAGAACACTCGGATTTCACTTAAAGCTGACTTCTAAAAGAGGCAAAAAATTTTCTAAACAGTCACTCTTCAAAAAATCTTATTAAAAACTATAATTTTAATTACATTTTTAGTCCAATTTGTCCTGCAGAAAAGGAACAAATGCCAAACAAGTCCAACTGCTTACATACTCGAAGAGGAAAGAGGCTAAGGAGAAACAAAAATATGCTTATCCCTAGCTAAGGAGATGAGAGCTAAGAGCTGATCAGGTACAGGTTGCTGAATGCATTTATTTGCCTAATAATGATTTTTACTCTGTAATCTGTCTCAGCTCTACAATGAAGGACGGAAAATAAAGTCCAGAAAATAAAGTTTTCCTTGTGACAAAAAATTAGAACTTCTCTTACATACTTCTTCCACTGTATTGGTCTTTGTCTTGTTTCCATTGCCTTTATCTCCAGATTTTAGCTTTTCTGATAAAAATCACTAACTTCAAAAAAATTAACTAAGAAGAGCTGCACTTCCTAAGAAACTTGACTACCAGCTTAAGACATGTAAGCTAAGATTTGGAATCCTTTACCTTGTGCTTCCTAGCCAGCAAGAATCATAAGAAGTTAAATTACTCCTTTCCTCTCTACCTTCAAGTTGTATTGATATTTCAAACTCTGAAAAATGCAAGCAACATTCTACTCATCACTCTACTTAATAGCTAAAAAAAGTTCTTATATTGCTAGTCAGTCCAGACAAAATTTCTTTTACTCTCTGAGGGAAAGAGCTCTTACTGATTCCATCGATAACGTAGGAAGAAACTTCTTGCAGAACAATTTGGAAGACTCATTTGTTTTGCAAGGAAAACCTTGCTGTTTCTAGGCCTCCTCAAAAATTTTAAACATACTACATGTAGAATATACAGTTATTGCACTGTACAAGTACAAGATATAGTTCTACATACTAGGTAAGATTTGACACAGATGATGATGACTTCATACTCAGCCCTCATCAGAGGTCTTAATCCAATTACTTCTCATTTCTACCCATGTTAAGTACATTCAAAGTTTATGGGAATACTTCAAAATGACCAAGAGAGTGAGGAAAGGTTCTTGTACTGCCAAAAAAATTTATAAGACTGCGCAAATAAACCAGAGCTGTAAACATAACTCCTGTTTGCTTTTAGTACATTCATTATTTAACAGGGCTTTGAAACAAATGCTTCTATTGCTGTCTAAACAATTAAATAGTTTTGAAACTTTTTCAACTTTTTTGTATGATGTAGGTTTATCAGCTGTCTATCCGAGGCCCATTAGCTATTTTAAGAGCCTAATTCCCTTAGGATATTTTATGTTAGCAGAATGATATATATTACATTTGTAATTAATTCTGAGCTGACATAATAGTAGGAAGAATTCTCTCATATAAAAGAGATAATAATTGCAAGACCTTAAATAAGGATATAAGAACTTTATGTAAGTTTTTTTAAAACTTCCAAACTAAAAATGCAGTTATGCTTCTGTTCTATTATTACACTCAAATAACACTGAAAGATTTTTATTAATGAAAAGTAAGAAATTACACAGACAGACATAATATAACATAGCTGTAATTTAAGAATTAACCATTTATTATACATTCCCTTTCAATTCTACGTAAGTACATAATTATTTTATAGAGGGATTTACCTGAAAAAAAGTCTTTGAAGATAAATATTTTTTAATTGATGGTACTTTAAAAGGGGTGCAATGTTTTAAATTAAATTACATTAAATGCTTTTGTGTTTACTCTGCATTAATCCCTATTTTATTTATTGTCATCTTCCCAGCATGGTCTCATCATGGTTGAAGAGGACTGCTAATGCTATTTATATTATGCTGCACTGTCCTCTAATTGACCTTGTTTGTGCAACGGAATGGCTGCCTTTCTCAAGCTGCCAGCTCTTTATTGCTGCATTTTGACCATGCACTAGTGGCTCTTTGTGCTGCTTTTGAGTTCAAGAATCAATACTGCATTCCCCACAGCCAATAAAGGAAGCTGACAGCATGAATTAACTGAGCGTAGCTGGTTGCATGGAGGGCCATTGTCTTTAAGGAAAATCCGGACGATTACAAGCCTCCATTGCTTAGTGGAGATTTTAATGTGAAGCGCAAGGTTGCTGTAATTTAATTTTGGCCTGCTGCTCTGACACACTCCTCTTTGCTGCTGCTTCATGGAGTCTAAGCTATTAACGGCTGTAGACCAAAACACACAGGGAGACAAAGGCAAATAGTCACAGTCTCACAGCAGCAGCAGTTACTTCTGATTTAACAGCAATATTTCTTTTGCACTTACTGGAATTGACAGGAACTCCTTTTTCTTTTTCCTTCCCAGACTGTTCCCTGTTGAATTCCTACATGTAAAATAAGCCATATGAAAGCAAAATATTTCAACTACAGAACCACAAGGTGTCATGTCCTGAACTGGCATGTAAAGGAAGTTTGAACATGGAACAAAACTGGAAATATATGCAGTGTCCAGGGTTCTTTCCCCTCTAGTCTTACTGAATCATCTAGTAAGGGATGCTACTCAGCCACAGCTACTGCAGTAGAGTGTTGCAAAGAACTATCCACAGAAAAGGCAGGTTAAGTAAATGCAAAGTTAACAGTAGGACTTCTGCTGCTAAGAGCAGAAATTAAATACTTTTTATTTAAAAAAAAATAATGGCTTCTATTCAAGATGCTTTGATATTGAAATCTGTAGTTTCTTATGACAGACAGTATTGTTGACTCAAATGGATTCAAGCTCAGTTATTCAAGAGGACAATGTGTTATATACAAACCATTTAACTCAAGCTTTTAACTTGTTTTCTCTGTTGACAGTAGTATGAGAGATTGTCTAGGGGTAATCTTTCTAAAGTAATGCCAGAAAAGTTTTATCCACTTAAAACTTCCATAAAAAATCCAAAGCTCTTGATTCCTACTGTCTGTTTACCTTCCATATAAATGTCTCAGGAATTTACCTGAGATGAAGAGCTGAGGCTAAGCTTGATTTAAAGTATATTTCTTCTAGACCACAGGCCATGGAAAATAATAGACTGGATTTATCTCTTCTGTCATTATCCATCTTGGCCATCTAAGAGTTAACCACCTAGTCTTCTTCTACAGTCAGTGAAAAGTAGGAAGCATGTCAAGGGGATGAATCACCCCATGCCAAAACAGCAGTTGGAGAAAGCTGATGGACTATGATCTGAAGATATCTATTTTTTTTTCTCCACTGACAATAGAGAGAGCATCGGCAATTAGCTAACTTAACTTTTAGAATGGTAAAATGAGGTGAGGTAAATCCCAAGATAACTTTTTTAAAATATTCAGCGTCATAAATAGAATGGAGTAAATAATAGTCAACAACTTGGCTAGGTATTTATTTACAGTTACTGACATTCTGTCTGCTGCAAAATTGTGTGAACATCACTACACACAAATAATGTAGGGGTGCACAAAAGGTGGAGCTTACAAAGGCATATTTTCTGTGAAAATGCAAAACCCTGGGGGAACTATTCCATCAGCAAAACCAAGAGGTGGGAACTTACAGAGCTCTGAAAAGAAGGAAGTCATTCTCTTCATTCTTTAGATGGGATCCGAGAGCTGGTCTTATGATTTAGTAGATACACATGAATGCTCAGAGTAATTTTCCCTGAATCCTCATATTTAATGATCTTTTACTACTTCCCAACTCTTCCACGGGCTTCACATATTCCACTGATGTGCCATAGCTCTTCCTCTCTGAAAACACACCTAAATTACCTTTCAAGAGATCCTTCTTGATAGACCACATTTTTCCCATATTCAGAGAGCAGAGGCAAAAGTAATCCTACAATTTTTCCTAATGTGAAAAGTTGAGAAATTACCAACTTCACACTCAATTTTTCTGCAGTATAAACATCTTATGTAACTATTAGAAAGATCTAATCAAAATCCCCCAATAATTTAAATAATTTGGAGGGATCCACAAGTGATCATTATCCCTTGTACTGCAAAATAATGAAACTGATATTTGATGGATCTATAGAGGAAAGGATCAATAGATATAAGTAATAGTTAAGCACCTATAAAGGAAAGTACCAAGGTGTCAACAAATATAAACTAAGCTGTCTCCTGGGGAGGAACTTGATTCTGTATGTAGCATGAGCTTGACCCTGCTCCAGCCAGCAGTAATTAAAATGATCTGACTGACATCAGAAGGAGGTGATCTGGACCCTGAATGAGTTTTTGAATACTGCTGTCACCATAGCACCTGAATATTACTGAAGTTGCACACTGAGAACATTTAAGCATGTTGAACTAGTAGCCAAGTTTGGCACTAAGATGCCCAAATATATCTCCCCCGGACTATAAACAGAGCTACTTTAATGTACTATTGGAGGGCAGAGTGGGGCACAGGCTGTTGAAAAATATAGTCAGTCACAAATGATCAAAAGTTAGCTCTATTCAAAGAGGATTATTTTTTCAGGCTAACTTAATAATAAACTTGAAAATTCATTTCAGACCTTGCAAAACTGTTGACAGCTAGGGAGTTTAGAATCGTTAGTAAGACCTAGTTTTCAGGTAGAAAACAAGGGCAGAGCACATCTAAATTTCCTTTGAAAATAATATATTATTAGGATTAAAACTAGCAAATTACATGGAACTACGGTAAACTTAATTTGCATTTTTCAGTTCAAAAGAAATGTTGCTTTGATACCACTGTAGTATATTTACAGTACATACATGTTCTCCTGGGAATAAATGTTTATTAAAATTCTATTTCTCTCTTCTTTTTGTCTTACTGTACGCTTTTTCCCACAGTCACGTTTTCAGTAGCAAAGCTATTTCAAGTGCACTTTATGGATAAAAACACTGTTGTGATTTAAAAGAAAGAAATTAGAATGGAATTTGACAAAACAGCAATTTTATAAATGCCCATAGTCACTACTAAATTCTGTACATTTGTAACAGGACAGAGACATTTCTCTTTCTGCCACTAATGAAAATCAAACCCAAGATTATGCTTGCATGCATCAAATAATATACAGTAACTCATACTATGTTCATTTTTAAATCATAAGCAAATTAAAACCTGTGTTTTGCAGATGTGTTGATTATTTGTTACTTCTTGAAATCTTTGAAGCTAATATTAGCTAATGAAGCCAAAAATATTGTTTCTGTTATTATTTTAACCTTTTTACCTATCTTACAGATATTGATTTTGCTTGGATATGCTAGATACAGTACAAATATGCAAAAACAGGTCCCACCTCAGCTGTTGTACAGTTTTGGTGAGTATATATAATACTTAATAGAAAGCTGGAAAACAATATTGGTACCTGATTACTACATCATCACAAAATTCTTAAATTACCAAGAGTACCAAGAGTACATAAATTGTCAAATTTCTGAAAGTCAATGCAGCTGAATTTTGTGAAACCTGAAGGGAGTGTGGTGAGTTTTTTGGTGCACCTGAAGTGGAGCCTTTCCTCAATAAGAGACTGCCTGAAAAAAATATTTTAGAATTTTTGATTGAGCTTTTAGGTGCCTATCTTCAGATCCTAGCAACTGTACTTTGATACCTGATTTGGTTCAAACAACTGTATTAATACTTTTAATTATTCTCTAAAATACAAATAAAATAATAATAATTAATAATAATATAATAGTAGTGGTGGTGGTAGTAGTAGTAGTAGTGGTAGTAGTAGTAGTAGTGGTAGTAGTAGTAGCAGTAGTAGTAGTAAAAATGCTGGAATCTTCTCCCAGTCAGAAGTTAGGGCTTTATTTCTATCAGTATATAGATAAAAGTGATTTTATTTAATGACTTCTCTGTCAGGGTAGATGGGAAGAACATATTATGCATATCAAACAATGTATTTTCTTAAAAGAATTTATAAGCTGCAGAGATAGGTTACTCATTTCACTTGCTAGCAAAATGGAAGGCAAGGTAGCCATATGGTGTGAGTAATACTTTTACAACAAATTTTAGGAATGGAAAAGAATATCTTATCACATAAAAGCCATGGAGAATTTAGGAAGAGAGAATATGATCAACTCATTTAGAATTTGGAGAGCATATGAGGGTTAACACCTCTAATGATAACTGCCACTTGAGCTTTCATAATCAAATGCTTCAATTTTAGGTCTCATCTGAAAGGCAGATCACATAGAGAATAGTCTGAAACTCTTTAATTGCCTTGTATAACAATACACATTTTTAAGTAAGTGAATGCATTACAGCTTTGACTTTTGTTCTGATCATTTTGTGTTACAAATAGAAGCACACCCATCGTTCTTCTCATCAGTTAGAAATTTTAATGTTGGCGCATAGGATATTCAGTCTGCATAATTCCTTTTCCTCTTAATAGGAAATGTCTGGTTATGCCTTTATACACTGAGAAGAGAATTGAAGCCATTGTCCTTGAAAAGACTGCCTTTGCTTTGGGTAAAAAACTTTATCATTGTGAATTGGCATTTGTATCCTTTGCAGATTACGAAGCACAAGGTATTTGAAAAAAAAATGTATCTCAATGGCCATTGTCCACTTCTGACATTTTATGTTAATAAGCTGGCCTGAACACAGCTCTTACTTATACCTTGGTGAGTTGCATGAATTGTATTAATATCAGGAGAGTTACTCCAGATGTACACCTACAAAACTGAATTTGACTTTATGTGGGGATATGTAGCTGGTGCTATGTAGTCCTTTTGTCAGAGGTTTTAGAGCCTGTACAGAAGAAATGTTTAGAAGGAAATAAAGCGGTAGGCAATCAAAGGCTGTCTTTTTAAGAGGATGGCAAGTCTAGCAACTTGACACCAATAGCAAAGCTCAAACACAAGTGCTGTTTGTTGACTTTAGCGGTGGAGTGCCACTCACCTTTTTCTGGCTGTTTCACATGTGCTAACTGAAGATACTGTCTCCTACTTCCCCGAGATGTTGTGAGATTTAATTAATGGTGTTCTAAAGCACCACATAAATCTTAGTGCTGCTGGAATTTGTCCACTGAATACATTTGGTATTTTGAATCAGCCACAAGTTTCCTGGTATCCACATTTCCAATATTAAAGGCAACAAATTATTACAGGGAAGGTACCAGGAAGTAACAGTTTTGGGAGTCTGCCACAGACTCTCACTGATTTATAGAGGTATCATGTGCCTTTCCATAGATTTACAATCTTCTCTTCCTTACACTGCTTGCATCCATCTAAATAATGATGGGGAGCATATGGCTTTATTTTTAAACACTGGCACAAATTTCAGTCAAGCAGCTCATAGGTTATAAATCACAGGCTATATCAAGTTCTAGAAGACTGATGACATCAGCAAGCCAAGGACTTCTTTTGGAGGAGCAGAGGGGGGCATGACAACCATGGTCCTAGCTGGACCTTTCCTACTGGGAGAAACTTTTCCAAAGGCAGTGTACATCCAAGGGAGCAAGCAATATTCAAACTATCAGGAGACTTCAAGGGTGTTTTGGGGGAGAGAAAACATACACGATCTTATCGTCTTGTAAGCCAGAAACATAAAGGCCGTTGTGATTTCTACCCCAAAGAGCTTCATTCAGATCAGACTAAAACTTTGCAGAGATGGAAAGGTAGAGATAAACTGGGATAGATGCTTGCCTACCAGATTGAAGAGAGAGACACACATTGCAAGACTGTAAAATTTTACTTATGCTATTCAAAGTACATAAACAGTAACAAAATAATACATTAGAGCAATGTTAGAAATAATTCAAGCTTATAAATAGAACCTTCACTGCTAAATGCTAACAAAACCTAATTTCTTTAACAAGCTTTCCATTGTAAAAATGAAACCAAAGCTTCCATTAAAAGATTAGCTTTCCAGGCAATAGACAAAATATGTAATCCAAAAAGCACATATTAACAATGTGTAGTGGTTTCTTGCCTTGTCTAGTCTTCCAGAAACTGTTTTAACATTTTAAAGAAGGCTATTTCCCTTAATGATAGTGATTTTGGTTTGCATTAGATCATGCAGTATTGATTTTAATTTTTTTCCCATGACTGTGAGCCAAATTCTGTAATCTTGCCTTTTTATTAAACAAACACTTGTGGACATCCTTCTTGAAGTAAAATGTCATGTGGTCATTTGGTTTCTGAGATTTTTAATAATACATTTTAATCACAGAGTATGTTGGACTGGGGAATTCTTTTGTGCCACCATTTCATTATTACCTTTTGAAAGCATAAAAAAAGGGTATCAGTATTTAATTGAATATAGGGATCTGTGAGTTTGTCCATGAATATGCAAGGCAACGATGCAGAGTCTTGTCTCAGACAGACTGGTGTCAGTGCTGTCAAAACTAATGCAGCACCTCCAAATACTGACAGTGAAACGAAGAGCAGAAAGCTAGGTCAAACACGTTTTTCTTGAAGAGTGTACACTTTTCAGGCTTGCCTTTACCCCATGCTATCTTCCATGAGCACCTGGGAAAAAATGAAAGACAAGTTCAAAAGCAAAGAAGGCCTTTCTAAGAACAGTGTGAAAGAAGTTTCCATGAGCTGCCAGAGTTGCAGAACAACAATAGTAAAAGCTACTGAATGGAAACAGTCCAGTGAAAGATACTGACTAAATGTTTTCTGTGCTGATACTATGGAGGAAAAAAAAAAAAAAAGGAAAATAAAAAAGTCAAATTTTTAGTTTGTTTAAGGCAAAGACAGAAAAAAACCAGATGATTTTAAATATTGATTTAGAACCTTAACGCTTGTGATTCGGATCTGAAAATGTGAACTTTCCCTTCTTTAAGTGGAATGAAGGTTAGTAATTCAGGCTATAACTATGACTCTATGTGTGCACATTATTGCATTATATTCAACCACAAAGAACAGGTAGGCTGTTTACTGTACAAATACAATACATAACAACTCTCTGCCTGGAAAGGTTGATTATTTACAGCTTCAGTCCTTCCTCACGTGCTAAATTTTACAGATTTGAATAGTTTCATTGGAAAAAGAAACACCCACTTCCACCTTTGCCAGATAAGGGCCCACTTCTATGGATAATATTAAAGTGAGTGGTTACCAATAAGGAGTTAAGAACAGAGCAGGGCTCCAACAGGAAGACACTGCAGCCACAGTAGATGCATATCAAGTGTTTTATACATCAAACACATGGGATGAAGTGTCTTAAAAAATCAAAAAAAAAAAAAGCCTATTGTTGCACAGTCTGTGATTTTACATGTTGTACCTGAATACCTGGTTGCACATCTGGATCAGAAAGAAGCAAGTGCAGTCTAAAGAAGAAATCATATACCAGGCAGGATTGAAATTATCTTTGACAGAAGAAAATATGTAACAGTGATGCAGAACTGTAATTCATGCAACATGACCTAATTATTTTAAAGGAAATGCTAGCAGCATTTTAAAAGCCTGTGGATACACAATTGTTAAAATTTAATGCTGGTGTTTGCATGTATCAAAACTTATGGAAATTTGTGTGGAATTTTCACTCCTATTTTATTCAGGTCTCCTCTGAAATAAGACTGTCATCTCAGTAGGGTTATTCAACTTAATAAAAACTTTAAGTAAAATAAATAAGTAATGTCAAGTCATAGCTCATTTGCAGGACATCAATCATGTATTTGTAAGTTGTGGAATAAGATTAAATAAATACAAGGAAGCAAAAATAGCTCAGGGGTCTCAGAATTCAACATTTAACATTTGTTCTATTAATTTCTTATATGAACACAATATATTTTCTCAGCCTATAACTGAGAAATAACTTTGCAGTCATCCACAGGCGCAACACAATTCAGTGAGATAAACTTTTCAGTGTCTTTTTTAATCTAACAATAGATGAGCAGAAAATGTCCAGCATACCACCTTTACTCAAGTTGTTCTCTCTCTGAGATACATTGCTCCCTCAGGCACCTCTCTGCAGAGATGTGCTTCATGATTTGGCTCATCTGAAACCAGTGAGAAAGTGGTATGAAGTGTCAGCTCACCAGGCACTCTCTGACTTGTCCCTGCATGTTCTGCAAAGACCTGCAGGCCCTCCCTGCCCTCTGTAGGTGACAAATTTCACTGGCTGCAGTGAAAGAGGCAGCATGTCAGAGATATCACCTTATCTACCTTTCCTCTACCTGTAAACTCCTCTTTGTGAATGTAGAGGGAAGAAAACTTATCTGCTAAAGTTTTCACAGTTATGGACAATGTCTCATAAACAAAATCTTGCCTTCATGGAAAAGACCTGTAAAGACACCTGGATAATTGAGAAGCTGCTCGGGCTGGCAGAGCAGTGGGATTCAACAATGCCTTTCCTCTTGAGCTTTAATGGCTCCTACCCAGCAAAGAGAGCTAGGAAAAGAGGGAGGGAAGGAGAGTCCAGGACACCACATTATGCAGTGCTCCTATTTTAGGTTGTAAAACTATTTTTCATTTCAACTATTTCTGTCACATTTTGAGAGCCCTGTGTGGAACTGGTGACTAGATTTTATGCTCTGAGATAGTTTGCTTCCATCATCCATGCTCTTGCAGCCATCAGAAATGACCAGCACTCCATGGTGCTAAGGACACTATGTTGTCCATTGCCTCCACTGGTGACACCTGAAGGATCATGTCCTCCTCTCAGTCTGAAGACAGAATGCCCTGGCAGGATGGAAATGGATATGACTCCTTGTGTCAAGGCACAGACCAAAGTCAGTGAAGTACCTCTTCTCTGAAAGAGAGAGCAGATAATAAGTAGTAAACATTATTGTGATTTTTTCCCTTACCCACATTAATCCAAACACTTCAGCTGGAGAAGATCTCTTCCCAAAATTGCAACACTAATGATATGAGCTGAACATTGAACCACATACCTACAGCTTGTCAGTGTGCGTACCGCACTCTCCTCTAACAGCAGAAGCAGCAAACATAATCCAAAAAACAATGCCATGCCAAACAATGCTACAAGGTTGTATCTCCTCAGAGATGGGAAATGACTTTCAGAGCTTCTCTTTGCTCCCATGCTTTAGTGGAAGACCTGAATCTGGCCAAATAATGGTAAACAAAATGGAAAAATAATAAACGGAACATGAGGACCTGTCAACTTAGGCCTTAAAATGACATCCTTTTCTGAACTCACCTAGTAGTTGGAATTACTGATGAATTGTACTGATCTGACTTTTTCCACTCAATATCTATGTCTTTTCCATTTTTCACCCTTAGGGCTCTACTTAACTAATCTAGAGATTTTTAGTGCTCCTGACAATGAGAGGCAGATACCCATGGCTGTAGTCAGTCTTGGTGTAGCAACTGCCCATGAATTCTGTCTCCAACACACAGGTCAGTTAGCATCAACTTACAGATTTCTGAGCTTTAATTTATTTATTTAGGCCAAATGACTCCAGTATGAGCTGCAGCTATTCAACACTTCTCAAATCAGGCAATTTTATTTAGAATACTGAAAAAAGGAATCAGTATCTGTGCTTTAGGAATTGAAGTTTTTGTCTGTTGAGAATGAAACTGGTAGCAGTAATTAAGAAAGGCATTTTGCCCTTGGCTCCACAGTCTTCTGCTAGTCGTGCTAAGGTCTGACCTGTACCACACTCCACAGCTGACTCAGTATTTGGACTTTCTTGACTTAACATTGCCAGATTAAAGCTGATTTCTACTGGTTGTGCAGTGAATATGTTTTTCAAAGGGAGCCAGATTGCATCCATGGAGCACTGAGACAGTGCCTGCCATTTGCAGAACGCAATGGGCCATGCTGTCAGTGGCCAGGGTAAGAAGAGCACTAATTGTATGGCAACCACAGGGTGTTGAATCAGTGGCATTGTTGCTTTACCAGTGAATCAGCTAAGGAGGAAAGATTGTGGCCCATATTTCCCAAAGCATAGTCTGCCCTTGGTGTTTGCGGCTCTGGAAGAATTGTTGAGTTTAGCAATTTAGGCATGATTAATCCTGCAAGCAAATATATGCAAAGTAGAATTATGGAATCATTTAGGTTGGAAAAGATGTTCAAGATCATCAAGTGTAACCATTAATCTAATGCTGTCAAGTCCATCACTAAGCCATGTCCCCAAGTGCCACATTTACATGTCTTTAAAAACCTCCAGGAATGATCACCACTGTTTTCCTGGGCAGCCTGTTTCAATATGTGGCAACCATTTCAGTGAAGCAATTTTCCTAATATCCAGTCTAAATCTCACCTGATGCAACTTGAGGCCATTTCTGCTTGTCTTGTTTCTTACTACTTGTGAGAAGAAACTGACCCCTAATCCTGCTCCAGCCTCCTTTCAGATAGTTCTGAAGAAAGATAAGGTCTCCTCTCAGCCTCTTTTTCTCCAGGCTGAACAACTCCAGGTCCCTCAGCTGCTCCTCATAACACATGTGCTCCAGCTCCTTCCCCAGCTTCGTTGCCCTTCTCTGGACATGCTTCACCACCTCAGTGCCTTTCTTGTACTTAGGGGCCCAGAATTATACATAGGATTGGAGGTGAGGTCTCATAAGTAGGTACAGGGGGAGATCACTGCCCTTGTCCTGCTGGCCACACTGCTTCTGATACAGGCCAGGATGCCATTGGCCTTCTTAGCTATCTGGGCACACTGTTGGCTCACGTTTAGTCGGCTGTGAACCAGGACCCCAAGGTCCTTTTTGACTGGGCAACTTTCCAGCCACTCTGCCTCAGGCTTGTAGCTTTGCACGGGGCTATTGTGACCCAAGTGCAGGACCCGGCATTTGGCCTTGTAGAACCTCATAAAATAGCCTTGGCCCATCGATCCAGCTTGTCCAGATCCCTCTGTAGAGCCTTCCTGCCCTCCGGTAGATCAACACTCCTGCCTTACTTGGTGTCATCTGCAAACTGACTGAGGGTGCACTCAATCTCATTGTCTAGATCACTGATAAAAATATTAAACAGGACTGGACCCAAGACTGAGCCCCACCCAGTTCCCACCGGGAACACTACTTGTGATTGGCTGCCAACTTGTCCTTGGATGGATGTAACTCCATTCATCACCACTCTCTGGGCCCAGCTATCCAGCCAGGTTTTACCCAGGAAGAGGTGCATCGTTCCAAGCCATGAGCAGACAGTTTCTCCAGGAGAATTCTGAAAACCCATATGAAGGGAATCCAAAATACAAACTACAAGCTGCAAACTGTTGGTCTTCTCCTTCACTTCGCTCCCAATGTTTTCCTGATCTTTATTTTTCTGGTAAAACTGTATTGCAGGTAAGTCTCTGTCTTTTTTTTATTCTTGCTATTATGATGTGAAAACAACATAGATGAATCCATTTTAACTGACCTTAAGATTCATTCATCTTTCTGAAAATTACAGCACACTGTTATGCACACAAAATTCAACTAGTTTAAAAATCTTTCCAAATAAAAACTGAAGAGAAAGTACTTTCCTCTTTAAACATTTAGAAACAGGTTCATTTTTCTTCCCAATTATAGCAACTACACAAAAGAGTAATAAGTCTCAGAAGATTTGTCACAAATCCTCCAAGTCCATGACACCAGTTTCAAAGAAAACCATTGGTTCCCTTCAAAGCAATAGTCTGCAGCTGCCTGATAAAAGGCCACAACCCAGTACAAGGTAATCATTAGGCAGACGTTATTATTATTTTGCTAATTAGTAAAAAATCATTGGATTTCCCGTGGCTTCTTCCTGCTGAGCAATCATTTGATCTTGCTTATGTTGACAAACACACAAGTCACCAATTGTGCCTCATTTATCATTTGACAAGGACAGTGTTTGCTTCTTCTCGTGTGAAGAAGACTAAGAACAAGAAAACAGGCAAGAAGATTCAGAATATAAGTGTCCTTTCTTTTTGCTTTAACTGATACAGTGACAAACCCCTCCAAATAACAGGATCTGCAGTGAGCTATAAAGCTGCAGTTCAGATCCTGGGGGGGAGTGTTAATGCAGAATTCTTACAATGAGCTTTGTGTAAAATAGACTGGAACTATTCCTACTTCAACTGAAATGTAGAGAACTCCATGTTCCCAAAAAAGGACCCCACAGCACTCCCCCTGCAACACTGTCTAACTGTCAAAATATGGCTAAATTTAACTGAGAGCTCTCCAGGGGGCGAGGGGTGGGGAATTATTTTGTAAAATGTAAAGAGTGAGATAAATTTCTACAGTTCAATTCCCCAAATGTAATTTAAAAGACATTTCAAAAATCAACTCCTCACATAGGGAGTATTCTTTTAAAGAATGCACAGGAAAATCTGGCATAAGGATATGTATATGTGAGTTTATTTATAGCTATTGCTAGTGATGGGTATGAAATTTTTTTGGTCTGGATATTTCTCTTTCAGTAATCTGATCTTTAGGCTGCTCAGACATTGTCAAAAAAACAAAACAAAACCAAACAAAACAAAAAAAGAAAAACCAAACAAAACAAAAACAAAAACAAAAAAACCCACCACTGCAAAGAAAACTGTTATATCAGTTCTTTAATATAAAACCAGGCACTGTATTGTTTCTAAGGGACTTGCAGTATGTTTTTAAAAAAATTTTATTTGTTGTTGCATATCACAACATTATTTGTCTTAATTCATTTTATGAATTAGTATTAGCATCTCCCCAGAGAAGACATAAATAATGGAATTCTGATATGGAGAGAAAAGAATCATGGTAAGCATGAAGGAATAAAAACAAAGCATTTTAAAAGATGTAAAATAGGTAATTTTCTGTATCGATCTTCTGGAGGAAGACAGACAGGCAAATATCTTACTCAGTTTCTACATATGACTTTAAATAGACAAGGGAAGCTGCTGAATTTATGACATTAACATCTGTGACATCAAGAAAGCTTCTATGTCTATCTTTAATGTCTTTATACCGAGGGGTTTTCCTTACCTAAGGAAAATAAGTAAAAACAAGAACGGGCAAGGATGTGTGTGAAAAATAATGCATTGTACCACTTTTATAGAAAAGGACAAATGTTTCATTATTAAAGATTGTGCAAAAAACAGATTGAAGTGCAGCTTCACTATTTGCTTAAACATATATTTTTCTAGGGAGATAATAGTGATTGCTTGACTCTTTTATTTACAGGCAGTTTAAATTGCCTCTCAAAAATACAGTTTATAGGCTGAATGATCTCAGCTATTTTGCAAAATTACTGATGTGTTCTTTTTATTGCAGCTTACATATCCTGCAGCAAGTCTTACCATCTCTTCGCAGCTTGCTATACTGCTGCTAAGAATTTAGAAATAAACACACCAATTTTAAAGAGACTGTATTTTTCCTCTGCTTTAATAAATCAATCTTGTGCTGCGATGTTGGCACTCCTTTAAATGGGTCAGGACAAAGTGTGTCCTTAGTTCACCTCATGCAGCCTGATTGCTGATCACCAATAATTTGATCAGCCACGCCACAAGAAATGATTTGGTTCAATAGATGTAAACATGGCCAACCACATCCAAAACACATCAAAGTTAGGAGGACTCTTCCTGCCCTCTGACTTCCCTGGAGCCAGAGCAGCCTGTCAGAGTACTGTGCCCCCAGCTCAGGACATCCTGTTCTCTCTGCCTTCAGTAGATGATTTGTCAGATGAAAGAATCTGAAGGGCTGAAATTTTAAAAGAGATATGACTACACTCTGACTTTAAGCACAAATACAAAAATCTTTCCCAAACAAGATAATTAGGGCTCTGACTAGACAAACTTTAGAGAAATTATAGCCCACTGAGCCAAGCACCCAACCTGCACTGTCAAGATTTCCTCTTTGACTGTTTGTTGTGGTGGTGCTTTTAAAGAATTTGACATTTGCAAGCACATTCCTAATAGTGGTCAGACATTCAGTCCAGGGATGTAAGGATTTTTTTTCCTTCAAAATGCATTTAATAAAGAATAATTTAAACAGAAAAAGTGAGGAAGGCTTGCTCAGTGGCTTCGGTATTTTCCCTGCTCAGGCAAAGCCAGGCTTGCAGAAATGATGACAGTAATTTCCCAGCTTCTCCACTGAGCATGTGTGAGAAAGCAGAGCAGAATGAAACAGGCAAACATTATACAGGGGTATTTACTGGCGAACTGGCTTGGTTTATTCTGTCCATCCTTCACACCTTCTGCACATTTGCTCCTTGTACAGTGGGCTATATTGGCAAGGCTTGATAAAGCACTTAAGGTCTTTGCTGGTACAGCTGCTCACAGAAACTTAATTTCAACACTGCATAGGAGAGTATATCTGTTCTCTTAAATTTTAAATTTGCTCAGGCAAGTATTTGGGTTGGAATGGTTTTGTATGCTCAGCCAGGGATACAAAAAGAGTATCATGATATGGAGCAGAACACCAGTAGTTAAGCAATGCATGACAGACATCAAGTGTTCACCATGACATCAGAGAACAAAAAATTCAGAATTATTTCAGTTTAATAAATATATGCAAAAGGTTAGTTTAAGGAAATAGCAGTTTGCTTGTAAAGACGTTGCTATCTAATTCTTGGAATAAATTATTCATTTCAGATTATTAGCCTAGATGGGAGCAGCGGCAGAGATTGTTTGTTAAAAGGGGGAAAAAAATGTCAAAGAAAAAAGCATATAAACAAGGACAAAATATAAATAACTTTTCTGACTGAAACAAAAGTAAAATTTTATAGACTGTGCCTTACCACAAGATTATTCATTTTTATTTTTTTCTGGGTAATGCCACAAGCTCATTGTTACAAAGACAAAGTGATGACAAAATGCTTATATGTAAGAACTCAGGGAAAATATGTATAAATATCCCTCTGCTTCTCTTTGCTGTGAAATTCCACATTTTTCCCTTTTGTTTTTGTTTTAGAACTTTACCAACTTTTTAAATCCTTCTTATATTTTCATGCACGGATACTTTGGCAGAGGTAGCTCAGAATGTGGAGAACAGTGGAACACTAAGTTCCTAAAACAGCATAATTATGCATCTTAAATATGATTGAGTTTAAGAACGCCAGAAGGACATGAAAGCTCTGTTTCTATCTTGCCTTACAAAGAATAAAATTAATAGCTTGGATGAATGCAGTATAGCCACAAAAGACAATCAGAGTAAATCTATAATGGGCTAAAATTCAGTGAGAGCAATAAAGGGGTCACAGTGGTTTGAAGGAAATGAGAAATAACTTCAATTCCTTTTTTTGAAAAATAAAGAAATCTATAATGACCTTTTCTCTTAAAAAGATGTATGTTTACTTTTGTATTACTTTATCTGATATTACTATAGCTGTTACACTGTCCTTCCCTACATTGCAATGACACACATTTCAAGTACATCATTGCAAACAAAAGAAAATTATTTTATCTATTTATTCCCATCTGCAAGAACAATTTAAACAGAAATACAGGAATTAAGGTAATGACAAGTAGGATACAGTATTTACCATAGGTGGATCTTTATTCTCCACATAATTTTGTTTCACACCCAGTATCAAGGCGTGGGATATCTGGGAGGTCTCAGAGCTTCAAGTGTCACATTTTGTTCCTAAAAAGGGACACAGCTCTTGTCAGGGCCCCTGGCAACCAGTCAACCCTCTGCAACAAGAGTCCAGTGTCAAAACTGCAGCTATCAAATCCACCAGGGAAATCCCTGCCCTGCACCCCAAGGAAGTTCTGTGAAGGGCTTTGATGAGCCTAATTTACCACATATATCCCCAAACAGTAAGGGGGGGCACATCTATGGGTACCTTAGTTTGTGTGCACCTTCCTCATTCCCATGGCCCTGTCTGCACATCATGGGCATTTCTGATCCTTGTTATCCTCACTGGGCCTGATCCTGATCCCCACACACAGACCAACATCCTCTCCCTCAGCCTATCCCATGGAGGTGCCTCACGCCCAGGGCTGGGCCTCCTGATCCCCTCCAGCTGCCCTGTTCCTGGCTGGGATGAAATGGGACGAGATTCCTGGGCCTGCTCTGCTGCCCTGGGGGGCCCTCACTGCTCCTGAGGGAGACCACAGTGCCCAGAGTGCCCTGGCACACTTGCATTGTAGTAAAAACAAAGTCAGTGTGTGTGATTCATGTTGAGGGTTTCAAAGGAGGTGATTCTGCCCCTTTACTCTGCTCCAGTGAGACCCCACATGGAGTCCTGCATACAGCTGTGGTGCCTCCAACACAAGGATGGGGACCTATTGGAATGAGTCCAGGGGAGGGCCCCAAAGACAATCAGAGGTCTGGAACACCTCTCCTAAGAGGGAAGGTTGAGATAGTTGGGGTTGTTCAACCTGGAGAAGAGGAAAGACCTTAGAACAACCTTCTAGTACCCAAAGGAGGCCTACAAGAGAGCTAAAGAGGGTCTTTTTCAATGTATATAGTGATAGGAAAAGGGGCAATGTTTTTAAACTGAAACGGGGTAGGTTTGGATTATATATTAGGAAGAAATTCATCCCTATGAGGGTGGTGAGACATCACAAAAGGTTGCCCAGAGAAGTTTTGGGTGTCCCACCCACCCCTGGAAGTGTTCAAGGCCATGTTGGATGGCGCTCTGAGAAACCTGGCCTGGTGGAAGGCGTCCTTGCCCATGACAGGGCGGTTGGAACTAAATGGTCCCTTCCAACCCAACCTATTCTATGATCCTATGAAATGTCATCTGAATACACTGCGAGGATGTGCATGAAATGGTAGCCCCTACACTGACAATGCTGTTGGGGCAGCAGGATCTGCAAGTGCCTACAATATGAAATGTAATTTTCTCCGAGTTGGATATGGGGCTGGGCCTCTACACAGGCAGAGGTTAACTATCCTTCCTGTCCATCTTGGAGACTGACAGCTCAGAGGATGCCTTTTGGTAGCCTGCTTCCATTTTCCAGGCTCCCACACTGCCATACTCTGCCTCCCTACCTGTGCCATCAAATCATGCATGGGAAGGGCAGAGCAGACCTCAAATCCAGCAAGGGTAGGTGGCCACCAGACTCCTTCCTTTCCCCAGCAGCACCTGAGCCACCTGAGCTGGGACTAAGCCTGCACCAGTGCTGTGCAATTGAGGCAGCAGGCCAGTGTAAATCCCGAGGAATGTGTTTTGCTTGTGCAATCATGCATCAGAAGAACACCTGCAGCAAAATGGTGTAGCAGAATACCAATGCTGACTGTTGGCCTTTAGTTTCTATTTGAATAACACACTGTGCTCATACTATGCAACGTATTTAGAGAAGAAAAAAGTGGTGGTTAGTGACAAGAATTTACTACCTGGTAGTAGTCCATGAGCAGGATGAAATATAGCCTATGTCTCTTTCTCTAGTGCTTTCTCTGATGATTTTTCATCAGAAGTCCAGGATTAGAATTTAATAGAAACATGAGACGTTGTCCATTACACACGAGCTGCAAAGGACCAAAGCACTAAGCAATTGGCACACAGAGGTGTACTCAGGCAAGGTATACACAAATGTGCATGTATTTATGTCTAGCATAGAAGACAGTTATTATTATTTAAACAGCAGATAAGTTGCTGAAAATGTTCTTTGCTTGTTTGTTTTTATTGTCTTAAAGGGAAGTCAGCAGTAAATATGACCTTTAAACTGTGCAGCTGACCTTTATGCAGTTCTTAAGATGATTGTGGAATTTAGATGGAATTGGACGGGTTGGAAAGGAGCTCTGAGATCAGCAAGTCCAACCCTTCATCCACTACCACCATCAGAGAGGTAAAGGATTAGTGTTGAGGCACATAAATGAGATGATTATATCATGATTGTTATTGGGATTTCTCCTGATATTCCCTCTTTAATAACTCAAATGCAAAAATTTGAATATTGTCCTATTTCTCCGTTAATGGTGGTATCCATCCAATTAAAACACTTCCTAGATTTCTTAAGCAACTGCAGTTCCCTCAGTGTTGATATGAAGTGACTTCACCAAAACTGGATCAGCTATGAACAGCAAGGTCATGTCTTGCCAGTGTGAAGAGAACAGTATCTCCTCGTAAACTTGGATTTACCCTATAATGAGCTGCGAAAAGACAAGACAATAAAAGACAAATATGGCTTAGTTTAATGATATTGTACACAGAGAGGTAATAAAAGAATCTCTGGCAATTTGAATGGTGCCAGAAAAAAAAGATCAGCAGATCTACGATGCCTGGAAGATCTACAATGCCCTGAAGAAACAATAGGCCAAATTGCTAGCAAGTAAAAGGTCAGAATGAAAAAAACCACTGGGAGAAAAAAATGCATAAATCTCTTGGTTCCATACTTACCTATGGATTGACTTTTAGGCATATCTTTTCAGTAGACAAAGGGGAATAAGAACAAATCTGGCTCTGTATATTATAGATCTTCAAAGCAAAACAATATACAAAATAACTGGATAACACGAAAATGAAAGCAAATCTGCTGTGCTAATAATAATTTGCTAGTCATTCACCAATGTCCAATCTTGGACCCAAATAAGTGACACCCTTGTTATTTTGTTTATATTTGTTCTTGTTTTTCAGTTGTCTGCATGACTACATAATTTCTTTCATGAACTTTCTAAAACCTATAATGCAATTTACATTTCTTGCCTGGGGTATGCATTTGGAAGACCGCTAGAAATTTTTTCCCCTAATTTATTAATGATAAATGAATGTTCAGTCTGATCACTGAACCACACTTTTTAACCAGAAATTTGTCTTTTCAGAAACACTAAGATAAGACTATAAATTAGGCTTGTTAAAGAAAAAATCTACACTGGAAAGCTATGAGTCTATTGCTAAAAGTAGACAGGGTGTATTTCCAAATATACAAAGAGAGTTGCACAACTGTTTTCTGCAGAGAAGCTATGGGATTTGAGTACTTTTTATGCTCTGAAAACTCTGAAAATTTTTTCCATCCCTCTAAGGATGTACCTTCTCTTCACCACCTCTCTGAGGAACATCCTATACACAGAGAAAGGGAGAGGCAAGGAAAAATCCACAAAAGTTTCCACAAGAGAAAATGCTTTGTGAAAGAGGTTCAATTACCTGTCACCATCTCCTGGTTCTGTTTTTGAATTCTGAAAGAACTTGCTACACTCTTCACTCTTTCTATGCCATGTAAATAGGTCACAAGCCTCTTCTGTGTGACTCTGGAATAAGCTGCAGAGGGAGGTCAAGTCATTTGAGCTTTGAGGTTTGGTCCTAACTCATTAACTTGAACGAAGTAATCTTATAACTGGTTCTGAGTCCAACTTCTAATGGGTCAAGATGTCTCATCCCGATCATTTTTGTTGTCTCCACTTTCTCAGTGGATTAACTCTATATGACTGCAAGACCACACAATAACAAAGCTTCTAAGGTCATGCCAGAAGCACAGAAGGAGGCAGACATAGCTGCACAAGGTGATTCACATGGAGGTCAAGACCAAACTCAGGCAATTAGAAAGCAGCAAGCACTTCATATGACCTCTTACTGCAAAATTGTTTTGTGAGCTACCAGTACCATCTCACCTGGCCATCCTATTGGGAGTTTGCAAGGAGGTAACTTGCAAATAGGTCTTTCTACAAGGCATTGACGTATACCCCCTTTCAGCTGAAAGGACCTTTAGTAAGACACAGCCCCAAATATCCAATGACAATTAAGTTAAAATAAGAAACTGGGTCATCTCTCCAGTCATATTCGTATGAGCAATTGTTATGCACTGAGGTAAGTGTCGTTACAGGAATGGACTATATTCATGAGTAAGTGTGTGAAATTCCCTCCTCAGGAGAGCAGGTGCTTCTCTCTTCTTCTCCCTGGGCCTCTGTTTGGTGTAACACACACATATACTGAATCATAAAGCCCACCTTTCATTTGATCTATTCAGTTTTCCGATTGACTTAAAAGAAAGGTCTTATTAAAGACACTGTAAGAGGTTTGAATGCTGTCAGGAATGCCCCCTGTGAGTTCAAATCATATTACTTTGCCCACTAGGCTCATTACAAAAAGCATCTTGAACCTAGGCTTTCTGAATTCACCTGAGAAGTCAAGATTGGACCACAATAAAGAAGGGCAGTATAGTTCTCTTGATAAGGCCAGGTACAACTCCCTTAATATCCTCAGGAGTTATTGTGTATCTATAGATAGAAGAATTCTCAAATGTAGTGTCTAAAATTCAGGTGTCTGTATGTCTGCCAACTTAAAATACTACATTAAACATAGCTTTATGTGTCATGTGTCTAAATTTAGACGCCCTAGTTTTAAAAATGAACTTATAAAGGGGGCAATACATATCTAAGAGAAGACAAAAATGCTCACTTAGAGTATTTTTGACTTCTTAGAAATACTTCTTAAAGCATTATAAAAGGCCATGGAAGTATTCTTCCTACCTGCCTATGAATTAGAATATCTAGTAAGAATAACATTATTAGAATTTAAGGGGGTGATCTTTATTTTCTACTTTAGGCCAATTTAACAAAAGCATGTTCTTGATGTGCATAATATCGTAAGTAGCACTTCCTGAATTGTTTTCATTAGACAACAGGATTACCAACAAATTACTTCAATTACAGTCATCACAAAATAAAACAGTGTGAAAGCAATAGATTCATCACAGCCTTGCACATTACGTGTGCAAAGAGGCAGGAAACTGCAAACAAATCTGGACAGTGGTACTTTATACCTTTTTTTTTGTATGGTTGAAAATACCTCATAAAGTACTCAGCTAAATCATGGATAATTAGGCTTTGTTGTTTTAATTCAGCATACCCAATACTATTATATCACTTCAGCATAACTGGTCAACTGGCTTTGAATCAGTGCAGAGTCACTGCTTAAAAAATGCAAATGAGAAAGCAGTCCCATCATGTGGAGCCAATTCAGAGTATTTTGATTATTATAAGCAGAGTAGATGGAAATATTAAGAAGTGTGAGATTTAACAGGGAACAAAATCAAATCAAATAAATCAAATACAGGTCCATCCCTCCATCTGTGGGTCTGTGTCTAGAGAGGAGGGTTGAAAACTCCATTTTTAATATTTCTGTCTCGTAAAAGGAAAGCATGAGCCAAGTACTGATCTCATCTGTATTCTCACATCTTACTGACTCGCTCAAACTCTTCTGCAAAGTTTGCCAACAAAAAGCTGACATGCAAGACAAAACTTTAAGAAAATCAATGCCAAATAATTGCCCAAGCTATAAGAAAGAATAAACTTGCCAGTACATTATGTTCCACCAACATTGTGGAGAGTTGTAAACCTTAAATTCAGGGGAACTAAACAGCTCTTATTGTGCATAGAAGACTTTATATAACAGCAGGCAGCACAAATCATTTCTCCACTGCAGTTCAATAACTAGTCATTCTTTCTCTTCTATATTCGATTCTGCACCAAAGCCATGACTTAAATGCTGTGCTGCTGTCAGTTAGTTGGCTGTCCTTTCCTTGGCTGCCAAAGGGGATGCTTAAAAATGAAGCGATTGTCCCAGTAATCAGGCATCTCCTGGTGGGACAGTATATGATAAATTTTTAAGGACATAGCTGCAGCATAAAACATGCTGTACTTTACATCAGACATTGTCACACAAGGATGTGATTCTTTTTCATTACTTTTAAGATTCAAGTATTGTGGGAAGACTAAAAAGTGGACACTATGTCAGAATTATAAGAAACCCAAGGTATATTTTGTGATGTGACACCATAGGTTTATGGATAATATCAACTATAAATTGCAAGGGATACGGAAGACCTAATTCCTTTAAAGCAAGTCTAAAGGTATACTGAATATTGATAAAGTTTATTTATTTGACTGTACTTGCCCTACAGACATGGATTAGTTTTTATTCTATTCTAGGAAAATTTTAAAAATGCCTTATCCAAAGCTAAAAGTTCTCCCATATTTAAGGATAAGCAAAAAGCTATGGTTTGACATGTGTGCATGGTTTAATTGGTATTTCAGGTGCAAGTCTAACACATAAGGTAACTTATTCTCAAAGAAAAATGCTGAAAACTATGAAAGACAAAACTCACTTGAAAGTCAGTATCTCTTTCAAAGAATGTTCATTCCAAACATGAAAGCAAGGCCCGGACACCCACTTTCTATCTCCGTGAAAGTCAGAGAATAGTCAAGAGTGGTTAGGTTCCATAAATATCAGTCCCTCCTCACACTCTTAAAAGCAATTTTACCCTAAGCCACCTTTTCAAAGAATGTTATTTACCAACAAATAAAACCCTATTGTCAAGGTCATCTCAAGCTGGGAAATAAGAGCTGATCAACTTAGTCAAGTAAAATAGATCAGGATACAGAAACACAGAGGGTAGTCAGTGCCTTGTATTTAGCCAGTGTTGGAAGAAGCATATTATACCAGATTATGTTGCAAGAGTCCCATGGTATCAGCTCCTGCAAGGTGGTGAATATAACACTTTTCCCCACTTTGGCTTAGAGATAAGGCAGTCCACTAGTCCTATGGTATTATAGGACTGAGACTTTCAAACCACACCTTTAATTCCAAAGCATTTTCTTCTTAGGCCAGCTATTATTGCAGATATATGGTAGTGATGTTGTGATTCTTGTCTTATTGCTTTATGAAAGTATATTACAATATTTTTCCCAGTAAATTTTTGCTAATAAAATGCTCCTCTTTTTTTTCTTTATCATCTAACTTTGGCCCTTGCAGACAGACTAGTCACTTCAGATGGTTGATTTTTTTTTTTTTTTTTTTTTTGCTGTCTACAAGCACAAGGCATGACAATTGGAGGTTTCATCCACTAAGAGTGATGAATAGCCATTAGCAGATCATGTTACACAGCACAGAGTTGTCAGGAAGAGAGTTGTGCCTAAAACTGAGCGCTAGTGGTCCAAACTTCTTCTGAAAGGCACAGAGGGAAAGGAGAAAACTTTGTTGTGTGGGATAAGAGATATCAGTACTCAACAGATGCCAGCTCCATCTTCCAGGAGACTTGATACAAGACTCTAGACAGAGAACAACTTAAAACATACCCACATGAATATCCTAATTTTCCTCATAGCATATATGCAAGCATAATTTTATATGGAGAAGCAGAAAACTGACCTTGCAAATTCTTACTTGAAACAGAAGCAACATTAGGAATAGCGCCACATGTTCAGTGACACTAATAATAACGACATCTGGAAACTTTTAAAACTTTTACTTCGATTTCTATTCAACTTTCAGGTCGACTTTATGGCTCAGTCTCTTCTGACTAATGTTTTCTCATGGTCCTTTCTAGTGGTAACTATATGGAAAGACACTGATTTCATTATTGACTATTTTCCGATTGCTTTATGGCGCTGAAAACTATACTGATAAAAATCTCTGTCCTCTCTTTGGCCACACCATCTGCATGGCAAAAATTTCTTTTAAAAAATTATAGAAGCAAAGATTTTCTCTGCATCAACAAATAGAAAAATTATTTTTTGATTTTCCTCTATATATTTGCTACTCTCTGATTAAACCAATAGATGTATCTTTGAATTCTCACGAGAATACCAAAGAGCTTAATAATGCAGCTACATGTGGGTTATAAAAGCCAAAATATTCTTTCAATATGTGCTGAAATAAGTTTCATCACTTCTAGTTATTTCCCACACTTCTTGGCCACCACAAGTTTACAGAGAACCTGGCTTATTCATGCTAATGGCCCAGGACAACTGTGTTGAAAGACATACGTCCATTTGGTTAAGCATGAAGTAAGACAGGAAGAGAAGAAACTTTTTAATAGACAACCGGTTTTTAATAATGAGTCTTTGTCATCAAATAGCAGCATATGAACACTCTTACTGACATTCTAGTTCAACATCTCAAATATGACAGACCAAAGACATAATTTATTAACAGTTGGCAGTCTGGCACTGACTGGGGTCCAACTTTTACTACAGTGTGCTCTGATTTTTTTCCTCAGCTTATTTTGACTTCTTAGAAGAGCTTTGTCAATTGCTAGTACACTACTCTAATTCCAGACTTACTCCGAATTGCATATTAAATACACTACATACACAATTCAAAAATATTTTTTAAATATTCCAGTAACAATAGGTAGAAATAAGCACTCTTAGACAAAGATTTGTTCTTGTGTCTTAGCTTCCTCTCTCTTACAAGGACTAGTGTTTTTGTCAGACTTCTCATTGTGTCCAGATAGACTCAGTTTGTAATTCAAATTAAATTATTTTTGAGTAATATTCCTACTCAACTGTTTCAAGATTTTTAACCTTGAGAATTATGGCAACCTACAAGTTTGTCAAAAAAGCTGATAGTGGAATGCTACAATTTCTTTTTTCCCCTACTAAAATTAGTGTTTAGGCAGTATCTCAAAGAGAACAGTAGGATTATTAAGTGAAATGAGTATACACATGAAAATCCTGAACTAGATAAGGACTGAGACTATTTATGAACTTACTGTCCTAACCAAGCAGAAAAGATCAGGTAAACAAGCTCTCATGGGACAGGCTGCATCATATCTCAATATCTCCCCATAAGTGTGGAAGATCTAAAGGACTTCAGAGTTTCAGAAGATTCTCCTTCAGACTAAGAAAACTTTCTTTTTTCCTATCAAAGGAGAAGGAGTAAAGATAAAGCTTAAACTATGCAGCAAATGGAAATACAGGAAAGAAAAAGGATAGCATTTCTTTCCTTCAGAAGCCACGTTCTTTCTAAATTAGAGGGTGCTGAAAATTCAGTTCCTAAGTCCTGAATTTGCCTTGCCACAAATTTACTCACCAAACAGTTCTCAGAGATCCTAGCAGTGTCATAAGTTCTTATACTTTAGCAGTTAAGAATAATAAAGCCAAGTGCAGATGAAATATACATGAGTGATAAATTCTGGATTTTCCACTGTGGAAGCATATTGCTTTTATGACTCAGATCCAGGTTACTTTAAGCCAGGTCATTTCAATTCAGTTTGCAGAAGAAAGACTGTGAAAAAGACTGTTAACCTATTTTTCTATACTGATAGAATTTCTCTATCTCTAGATGAAATGGCTTTGAATCAACAGGTTTAGGACACTTTGATTTGATTTCTTTTCATTTTACAGGGAGGGAGTAAAGAACATCACCACTGACTTGGAGTGAGGTGGATCAATACAAAACAGTAGGCCAGGTCCGTTAAATATTGGAGGTTCAAATACCTGTGCTTGAAATATCAAGGAGCACCACAAGAGTGAATGATACAGTGAACATAACAATTAAAATGCTCTGGTTTTATCAAATGGTGGCAAGACATCAGTACTCTTCTCATTCACTATTTATACTTGATTTGTGTTCTTTTTTACTGGGTGTACCTTTCAATTGCTTTTTAGTAAGACATCTTAAAAAATATTCATGAAAACCAAGTAGTCTGAAAACATCTCTCTGTAATAAACAGAATACAGGTTCAGTACCCTGTAAAAATCCCCTTACATGTCTGTTAACCACGAAAGTTTTTTGAGTGGGAGAGTAAAATTCTTGAGAAAACCCCAATAGCCCAACCTGTGCACACTAAGAGTATGCTACCTACTGATGTACAATGAACCTAGGGGATGCTTACATTAGTCAGTCTTGCTAAAGCCCATTGGTCTTGGTCACCAATGCTTTCTTTCAATTAAAAGTTTCAGGTCATCAAAATCCTCCTCAGTGACCCACTGCATAGTGGGTTGCATTGTTCTCTCAGAGGGAACAACTGCTCTCTTACTGTAAAGCATTTCCCAGCTTGGGAAGCTTGAACAATTACCTGCTCTAATGCAATATATTTTCCCCGTCTTCCATCAAAAATATGTATGTTCAGAAACATACTTGAATAACAATTTATTGAATGTTACATCACTATGAATATACCAGATTTATAAAGCCATTATAGAGGCAGTTCCCAGTGTGGTGACACTGTACAGTGTGAGTGATGCAAGTAAAAAAGTTTCTATCTTAGTATTCAACAAAAATCAGACATAGCTCAGTGTAGTCACACTCTTCCTATCTAAGGCAATATCAAGAACGTGTATGAGCCCAAATCTCTGTGCTCAGCCGTCCGTTCATTTTTCCATCTGTACACTGTGTATGTACATCAGTGGTGGTTGTACACCCTCAGGAAGTAGTCTCTCCTAAAGTTTAAATAAATCACAAGACTTCAGTCAGAATTGTCATCTATGAGCTAAAAAGAAGATCTCTGTTACTAGTGGAACACAAGCTATGCATAAGAAATCTGCACCACAGATAAAGGATCTGCAGTACAGGTGGAAGAAGAAATGCTGTCTTCATTAGTTCTATATATCATTTATTTTAAAATATAAACACACTTTATATTTTCACCTGATCAAGCCTTTGAAACTGAGATTTAGGTCTGATAAGTACACAATTTTAAGCAAACATACCAGCAAATATGTTTTTTTCAGGTAAGGTTTTTTACAGTCATTGTCTTTTAAAAGCATAGCATGCAAAAAATATTGGATTTTAGATTTACCTCAAGTTTCACGTTAATATTGCAAATGAAGCCTGGTTTGAACACAATGGAAACATCTACTTCTTGCAGAATAGAGGGATTCAATTAAACATATATGAGTGTATAAACACATAAACATATTGGAAATTCCTCTCATATGCAAAGCTTTCTAATATGTTTCTTTATGATACACTGTCTTTTGACAAGTCGGTGTGTACTTACACATTTTGACAGTACAAATGCACTGCCTTTAAGTAGAGATTGTACAAGTAGCAGAGATATTAAGAGGTGGAAAAGATCTCAGCCATCCAGTCCATCTGCCAGATGATACAAGATTATTTCCTATATCACATTTTCTCATGTCTCTAAGTCCAGCTAAATATCTTTCCACTACATGCTACAGGTTATTACACTTCCTAATGGACACCACTCAAGTTTTAACTTTGCAGCCAGACAACTTCATCTCCCACTTTATCCATTTGTGCTACTCAATCTCATCCTGTCTTCAGTAACAGAGAGTCTGTGTCCTTCTTTCTTTTCTTTCTTTTTCCCCCCTCATCTCTGCACCAGTTCCCCTTTCTCTACAGCATCATTCATGACTTTCTTCTATTTCCTTTCAAGTCTTTCACAGCCTGTGCCCTGGCCACCCTGTAATTTTTCATTCAATAAAAGTGCATATACTGTTTCTTCCAATCAACTCATGGTGATGGTCCTTGGCACCAAATTAATAAATTTGTGAAAGGTTTCCATGCTTTCTCTCTTCCCTGATTCTCTCTCTTTTTAACGCGCTTGGAATGTGCTTCACGCAAACAGAAAATTCTCATAGATTTCCCTCCTTTAAGCACTCTTTTGTTGCCACACTGAAATAAAATGTAGCTGGGAGATGTGCTGTGCTGACTGATATAATTGCCTAGTGTGCCACTACTGCCTTTATGATCCTCTGTTCCCATGTCCCTCTCACCCACACCCCTTTTTGACAACCTATGGCCCATGTTACCTCTTAGCTGTTAAGGATTTCATGGCAAGATCAAATTTTTTGCTGTTTCTCTCACTGGTTTCCTGGTCAGCAACCCAGGCTTCTAGGCACTATGACAATATAAAATAGAAATACTAGTTATTAATATCAACTCTCAGGTATTTGGAAACTTATTCTTGAGTTCAAGTCATGCTTACCATGCACTATATACAAGACAACATGTCTCATCCCATTGATAAGTAGGATAAATCTAATCATCCCAGTAGGATAAATCTAATCATCTTAAATTATAACTTTCAAACCTAAACTAAGGAGGTAAAAGCTCATTAGTTATCTTCTTCTACTTTTGTTGCCCTTATATCCATTCCTCTAGACCCTTTGAGGGAACTTCCCAATTCCTTTTTGTACCATATTGACTACATTCAGCCTTCTAACCTGAATATCGTTAGCTTAGCTAGAGAAAACCCAAGAGAAAAAATATTAGAAATTATCAGTAATTTATTGCAATAGGGAACCTTCTCTCCTCCCAGCCTGAAAGAAAATCTAACCAAAGGCATTAATAGCATCATCACTGCTTCCCTCAGAGAAACTGGAAGTGATCAGTCTAGTGACAGATGTAAGGGGATATTTTTATTAGGTCAAGGAAACTTTCACAAAAGAAAGTCTAGCTGGACTAGAGTGTAGGTGTTACTTGGACTTCCCACAAATACTACAATTCACAACAGTTTTGAAGCTGATGGATCAAAAAAACATCTTTCATTCAGGTTAAATATAACTAAAATTATTGCATGATCTAAGGTATCTAAACCAGAGCGAGTTATTTCCCAAGGTCATGCAGGGAACTGCATTTGAGGAGTATGCAGTAACACCAGAGTCAGATTTGAGAAAGGTTATGTGGGCATGTGAAATAGAAGGAAAGCTGGAGAGATGTACAACCATTAAAAAAAGCTTGTGTAAAATCAGCAATAGATGTTCCCCATAACATGGCCTTGATTGGAAAGGCTTATAAAAATCCCTGGAAGAGAGTGCTTTTGGGCAGAGCACTGGGAAGAGCAAGTCTTGTATCATAGGGAAATTATCTCCAATTGTTATTTCTCCCATGTTTAAAAACCCAAAGCTTCATATGTGGTAACATGTGGCATAGAGATAATGCAAGTAGAATGACCGAGAATGAAGCTCTCCTTAGGCAATGTAACTCCCCTGAGATTAAAAGGATCCCATTAAAATGGAACTAATTTCTTAGGGGTTTTTTCTTTTCTTTTTTTTTTTTTTTCTTGTTTTCTTTTCATTTTTTCTTTCAGTGAAAGACACTGCACATCACACTCAGCATTGGCCAACCCCTGAGGATGTTGTGAGTGGTGATACTATGTCATATTGCATGCTTTTACAATGACTAGCACAATGTGGCCCTCAATCCTAAAGGAGGCTTCTAGATACTACCTAAGGATAAATGAATTATAGTAAGTTCATGTGAATAATCAGATGCATGATTATGTTTTCTCCGTCTTAAAAACCTTCACTAAAAAGTATTTTGAAACATTTTCAGAATTTTATGTCTTCCTTTCCTTATAAACAATATCAGAGACATGCTGGGAGATGCTGCTTGTGCTATCGTATTTCCTGTGATGCCAAGGGAATGCTTTCTTTTCCTGCCCTTCCACAGCCTGTGGCAGAGTGGTTTGTAGTGTTTAGCAGGAAGGGCAGAAAGCTCTTTGAATATGGCTTTCCTTTTTTTAATTATGCACTGCATATTGCCTCGTGCTCACTTGTCTAAGGATGCAATATGCAGAACCACTATATCATAGTTTCAATATGACACGTTGTGAACCTTCTGGCTTCTAGTCCAGGAGCCAAATGGCATTGTGTATTCCCTCCATTTGGCCTCATTTTCATCTTCCCCTTTTGCACCCGGGCTGACAAGAGGAGCATATGAAGCTTTTTCTGGCTGCTGCATCTTGACCTTGACCTTACAGCTTTATAAAAGGGTACTTGCATGCGCAGGGCTGCTGTTGTCTGCAGCCAAGTCCCACTTTCTTTTGACATTAAGCGAGTAAAAGGCCACGTGATGAAGTCGCTTCGCAGCCCCAACATTTCTGTTCTGCTTTCTCCTTTGCAAATGTTTTTGTACTGACTTTTTTTTTCCTCAGGTCAGGCTTACAGCATCTTTTTTTTTTTTTTCTCTCTGTTGTTCCTATCCCACTCTCCTTTTCCTACGCACATACACGCGCCCACACACAGCCACACGCGCATAGAGACCCACACACACACACAGAGGAAAATCTATATGTGTCAGACATTCAGCAAGGGAAAGACAAAGGCACTGAGTTAATTACCCATCATTTACTGCTGCTGAGAAGAACAGATGGTAGCAGGCGATATGTAAATGGCAAGGGGCAGTGAATTATTCGATTTTTTTAGATTAATCGTCGATGACAAAGGAAGTGATTACAAGCTGTGACATTTATACAAATGTATAAAGTACATAATGCTAGAAAAAAAAAGGGCTTAATATTACTATGAGGATGTCAGGCATGTGAACGCCATTGTCATAATACAAAGCAACACATTTTGTGAGATCCGAGGATCCGCTTTTCTTTGATTTGCAAACTTTAGTAAGTCCTAGCCTCTGGAAATATATATTTCCCAAAATGAATCCACGCCTGACAATCACAGGAAAAAAAAAAAGGTTTGAGTGCTTTTGCATATTTCCCACAATGCATAAGTCTGCCTAGGCTGAACAGTAGAGCTTACAAGGGATGAAGCTGATGTCGAATCAGTGTGGACTGTAAAATAGAAAAAGGTGCTAATAAAACACATAGACAGGAAATGGAAAATAAAAGGAAAGGTGATGTTTAAGTTGACAGGCCCTCGGTGAGGACAGGAGGGCAAACAGTGAGGTGGAAGTGAAGACAGAAGAGAGTGCTGTTTGTTTACTGCATGTCTGAAAAATAATTGTTTTAGAGACTTTGAAGGTCGGAATGACATAATTTTCAGGCCATGCTTTGCTCTTTTTACAGAAACACCGAAACTGCTCATCCTCAAGGTAGTCTACTGTATTTTCTGCTGTATAAATAATTAATTGGTACATGAGGAAAACAGATGCTTTCTTTTGCAGATCATAGAAACCACTCCATCATCAAAATGTCTTCAATCACCTAATTATTAAATCTATACGGTGCTAATAATACAGATGGGAGCCGAAGCCAGTGAGCTGCAAATTTTGTTTCCTTTGAAGCATCCCAACCTACTGTATTCCTTGTTTGACATCTTGTAGTGAACTACTCTCTGCAACATCAGCAAGGCAAATAGAGGGGAGAGCTTGGTGGCGAGCTTATTTATCCTCCTCAGAAATACTTTCCAATCAAGCAAAACAAAACATCACCAAAATTACTGTGAAACACTCCACTGTTGTGCATGCTTTGTTGATTACAGAGGGGTGAGGGAGGGACAGAATTACATTATGTTAGTCAGCAGCACTGGGTAGTACATTTAAATCTGGCAATCCATTTCACATGGATATTTTTTCAGGAATGAAGTGCTGGCTGTAGCAATCTGCCCTGGAGAAAGAGAAGGATTAAACACTGTAGCACACCAATATTTCCTGTGTGGTATTATTAGAAGCCAGATACTCAAGCCCCAACAGCTAAGATATTGGTTTCTGAGCTGTTTTTCTTTTTTCCATATATTACTACCTTTATGAGATTCAATTAATGCAATAATGTAGTTTCTACTCTCTTCATTGGTGTACATGCAAGGTTGGTTAGCATATTTGTCTTCCTTTAGGCAAACACAGCTTGGACCCCAGAATAAAAAGACATGGAATTATTGGAAGAATCAAGATGTATCCATTTCCCCAGACCACAGAGACTAAACTACTAAACTGAAAGTATCCCAGATCAGTTCACATTGCACACAATGTCATGTTATCTACTTATTTCCTTGAGTTGGAGGGATCATGAGTTAAAGTTGTAACCTGGGTAGGATGACAGACAATAATTTCTCTCTTACAAGGCTAGAAAACAGTAAAAGATTCTCCTTTCCTGAAAATTAAAGAGAAGGAAAACATCCTTCCTATTGAGGAACAGTGAATGGGACACGACATAGTAAAAATATCTAGGTAAGTGTGAATGGCTGTATTTCTTATCCCTCCCCAGACATGATGAAATGGTTCCAGTGAGAAAATCCTCACTCCCTCCTCCTCCCCCACATCTTTTTTTTTTGTTTTTTAAACAAAGGAGAGATGATTTATGACATGGGCATGAGCTTATACAGTATTCTTTTACCTATAGATTCATATTTATGAGATTTTAAAAAAACCCCATAGGTACACCATACATTACTGCACATTTTCCATTGTTAAAGTGTTAATGCATTCCAAAGGACAAAAAGCAACATCAAGAGCGAAACATATGTTTTTATTTGGAGAAAATGGCTGAATCTGAATCCACACCATATCTAGTCATCTAATTATACAAATTCCTGCAACACAACAAATTCATGAGGAAAGAGAAAACAAAATATCCATGCATTTCCACTGCTTTGGAGATATTTATTTATGAAAACCACAGGTAGTCATTATTTATAGTTCTGATCTTTTTGTTCTTTTATTTTTTTTACTAAAACAAAGATGAAATTGGAATTGATTTTTTGAGGGACCTTTATACTGAGAGCAGGATCATTTTATATTTTTGCAAGTTGAAGTCTGTATTCATTACTAGGAAAAAATGTAAGAACAACAAGCTAAAGAATTTTCATTTGTGACCCATTTTTATTTTATAGGAAGCTTGTCACTGCATCATTGCATAAAAATGGAATTTAAACTATGCTTGCACAATAAAATAAACTTTAATGCACCCTATTCATACAGATTGAAATTATGCACTGGATATATATTTTTGTTATGCATGTATGTATGTAAACACACATTTATGTAGAGAGAGTTTTTTGCTTGGTTAGCTGAGAGTTCGTGTTTAGGCAAGCGCACCTAATAATCAGAGTCTTCCATTAGGAAGATATGCATATATAATATTTATATGCAGATGTGTACGCTTGCCATCATGCATCTATAAGCATGTTTGTTAGTACTGTTCTCATTTCTTCTTTTCTGTGCTGTCCACATTAAAAAAACTGTTAATTTCATCGGCTGTGCATTATAGAACATATACAGTGCAGCCTATTAACCTGTGAAAGCATGAATATGCTGTGAGACTAGAATCTTTTCAGTCCTTGAGAAGTGGATAACAGTAATTAAAAAGTAGAATGTGAAGGCCTAATGTGACAGTGAAGAGGTGAGTCAGGGCATCAAGACCTTGTTTAGTGGGAGAGGTCAGGCACTGGGTAGCAGTTAAACACCCCAAAAAGACGCTAGGTTATTTTTCAGTTTACTGCACAGCCTCCTACAGCTGAACCAGTAATATGCTAAGTCTGAAGTGGGATATAATAAAAACCCTAGCTATCTAGGGAGGCAAATATATTCCCTTAAGTAACTTTCACGTATATTGACATGGATTTTCATTTTTTCACTAATAAGTGCGTGTATCTTTGTGTGTTATGCTTTAAAATATACATCATAAGAGCAAATATGTCTAAAAAATGTTTGGTAAAGCAGATATAGACACATAATTTTACTTTTGGTTGGTTTTAAATATTTCAGGTCATTTAAAATTATCCTACTGCTAATATCTTCCTATTCCTAAAACACCTCACAGTGCTCTGTACTGTGCCTTTCCGAAAGCAGATAAGCAAGTCAGCTAGCATCAGTATTCCAAAATACCAAAACAAACCAACAACAAAACAGATAGAGTAACACTTAAACCATGCCCCTTTAGGCATTCCTTTCAACTCACTTCGGCTGACTCCACTTTTGTGTAGGTTATAGGATTTACTATAGCAACCTAACCTCCCACTCCAAAAAAAAAATTCTAGCTCCCCCTTCTTTGTGACTTAAATCAAACCAATAGAGCCCTCTATTGGTAAAACCTCAGATAGCTACAGATGCTTCTGTGGAATAAGGAGGCAGTACTAGTCATAGCCTATGCCATCATGTTCCAGATTAAGTCAATAGCAGATGTTTTTGGACTTAGCATTAGCAAAATGCTCTGAGAGAAAAGGTCTGTCTTATTGCCCAAGTACGAATTTTAATTTTTTTCTTAATGCAATAGCTTTACACAAGTGGTAATTGTGAAATTTGAGCACAACATCACCATACGAACCTGTAACGTGTCTGAGAGCACTTTGTTTCCATTAAGAATATTTCAGTTTCTAGAAAGGATGCAAATATATTACTCCTAGACTTGATTCAATATTTCTGTTTTGCTAAGTACAGGATTTTTGACTCAACTCTCAGAAGCTATTTGGAACATCATCTTCTGTACAGTCCTACAAATTAATTAAGGCCTTAGTTGCATTATAATTAAGGGTCCTAAGGCCAAGTCACCTCAGAAACCTAAAAATGCATGACTATTTTCATTAATAGACAAGAGAGTGTATCGGAAGTGGAAGATATTTCTCTAAAAAAATGTAAGGAGCTAAAACCATGAAGTCTTTACAGAGGAAAGACTATTAGAGACTCCAAAGAGATTTTTCTCAGTCCAGACTGCCAGTGTTGAAAACAAACATTGATTAATCCCTATGATTTGGCCCATAATTTCTATCTCACAGCCCATTTCATGACAAAACTTCTGCTTGTAGCCATGTGCATACAGGTACCTAAGGTGTTGTTGACTTCATGGACCCCTTCCATGGTGCAGGCAGGAGGTAGAAAGAGATTTGGTAGGAAGATAGACTGTAATAAATACCTGGGGTTTTGATAAGGTAACTGTCCATATCTTGGCTTCAATACACAGGGACTTCACAACCCCTTACTATGTATGTATTTACATAAAATTATTAAGATTAACTTTGTGATTATAAAGTAGTTGTATTTACTGTTTTATTACTGAGGAAAGGCAATGGCCTATTCAAAGTAGAAAACTATTATTTCTATTTTGCATATGAAGAACCAAAGCAAAAAAGCAGATTTAGGCTGCCAACAAAGGGACCTGTGTGTCCTCAACATGGCAAGACCTGTCCTCCAGTCACTGCAAATGGGACATGGGAGGAGTTCAGGTTTTTCCCCAGAGTTCGAATGGAAGGAGGTTGGTGCACGCCAAGGATTAACCCAAATGTGGATATGAGGTCTGAACATGTCCAGTACACAAGCTAAAAATCTTGGAGCCTTCCTGAGTGTCACAGCTGAGGTGTAGTCTAAGGTCAAGGTCACAAGGGAAGCCTGTAGCTGATGCAGCTCCTGCAAACAGAAGTGAATTCTGGTACTTCCAACTGTTTGGCAGCCCACATGGCCTCTGGCTCCTTCTGCCAGTCCCACATGCCCTAGTCTCATTCTCACTGACTCCCAAACCTTTCTGAAAGTCAGCATCAGTTTTTCCAGCTGTCCTTGAAGTTGATCTGATTCATGGAAGTAGGGCCTGGACCTGCACTAGGGATGCACAGGAAATATTAAACCAGCAGCAAACTCATCCATCTTCATGTTTCTGTGAGTCATTTCTTCCTCCTTTCATGTCACTCATGCATCAGTGAGGATATTTTCTTTACTCTTAAGGTCAGATCACGGTCTCTCACCTGTTTTCACCATGCATGTTGCTTTTACTCTACTTTCTCTGGGCAAGAAGGGGGAAAAAAAGAAATACTGTATGAACAGTTCTAAATGTACAAATTATATACAACCATCTCAGTTGCTCAAAAGGTACAGAAGTTTCTTTTATTTATTTTTTTTTTTTTAGTTTATGAAATCCATTGAGCAGCAAGAATTAAAATAAAATGTGGAAAGAAATAAAATAAATACCTTTAAATGTGCACAAATAATGCCTCCTTTCAAGTTACATTAAGGTTGTTGCATTTGCAATGTCTTCCAATCACCTTTTTGCATGACACAAACTACTTCTGGAAGGTGCGTGGGAGCCCCTGGGGCCTACCAGAAAAGGTGACACTGTCAAAACATGAGAATTCCTCCACTGAACAATTTCTGTCCTTGTTACCTAATAATTTATGAACACCCTTGTATGTTCTGCATAACAGGCATCTCTGTAAAACTGTGTGACTCAGTGGGAATTATTTCAATCCTATTTCAGAAAGACAAGGCCCTACCATACTTCTGTCTGAGGGAAAAGGTAGAAGAGGCAGAAGTCCTTGTGAACTATAAGTCAATCTGCTATAACAAATCAATCTACTAATTTGCTTATCAGGTCTTGCAAGCACTGTTTCAGTCAGAACAGGCTTCTGTACATTTTCCAGGACATGGGATCTCCTCAGTCTGCTTGGCAGTACAATGGATGCAACCAAAAAGGGAAAGAGAGCAGGAGCCGAACTGATGGGTCTCACTGCATTTTTGCTCTTTCTTTTAGATGCTGTTTATTGATTTTCCTTTCTACATTTGCCAGACAGCATAATGGCTTTTAAAACAATTAAAGTCTTGGAGAATTTTTTTTTTTTTTTTTTTAGTTCACAAGCACCTCCTATTTAACTAGGTAAAGATGCATAATTTTTAATGGAGAAGCAATGACTTTCTAAAAATGATGTTACTCCACGATTAAACAGGAGAAAATGCCACTGTGTTAAAAACAGCTTGCCTCACACTCCAAAGCTCTTGATGCTATAAATAGAGGAGGCTGGCAGCCTACAGCTCACCATCTTCCACTGTGCTGACGCGCCGTAGTGCTAGCGAGGGATGTGATTGCTGCGTTCACCTGAGGAGTATTCTGGTGTCTCGTCAGTCTCTACTGAGAAAGGGCTTTCAATTGGCTGATTTCTACTCTGTTAGGAAAATTACAGCTGTCCTTGTTAAGTTTCTTCCCTTCTTTTTTTGCCTACAGTGGCACAGGTAACAAGTTTAAATGGATAAAACGTGGGTGTGACTACCAGGGATATGAGACAACAACATTAAAGGGAATATACTTTCATATCTCCAGTCTTACAGGGAAAGAAACAACAGGAATAAAAATAAACTAATGCAAACACAACATATAACCCCAGATCTGTACTGAACAAGAAAAATAATTAAAAAATAATTGCAGGACACAACCTTACAGAGGAAGATACTAAAATTATTCTGATATTGTTCCATTTTGTGTATAACTGATAAACTTTTAATCTGTGGAAAAGAAAGGTGACGTGAGGCATACACTGCAAGATCATACTTGTCCCAGGACAAAATGAAAGTAAGGTGTTGCCAGGTCTGCCCCCACCCCCGGCCTCACCCAGAGTATTGTGGAACAAATAAAGGTTAAAACAAGTCACCTGGATGAGATGTGCGCTCAGATCTCACCTCTGTCTGAGTGCAGGAAGGCTCATGCGCTCCAGCAGGCATAACCCTTATGCTCAGACATTGCCAGTAGGGTGCCGAGAACTGGGACTAGGATGGGGACTGTCTGGGAAGATGCATCACTCTACCCCCACCAGACAAGGGCAGAAAGGTCCTCAGAGCAGAGCATGCCCACACCTCCTTCTAAGGAAGCCCTGACCCCTGCTATCATTCCATTTGTTGGCAAGGGGTTACAGTGCTGCCCTGCTGCCCTTCTCTTCCACACACACAGCCTGCTGGCATGGGTGTGCTGGTACCTTTTATTCTCCCAGGTCAGGGGTATAACCAGCCTCAGAAGGATTAGTCACATCAGTGTCAACAAAATCCAGGAAGAGTCAGAGCTTTGGTGAACAATTTATTGAGAGCAAAGGAAAATTCTCCTTACTAAGTGCAGTGACAAAGCACCGGGCAGAGGCAGGAACTGAGCTGCAGATTTCTTATTTGTGACACAGCAGCAGCAGCAGCAGCACAACTCAGCCCCTCTGCACCTCCCTACAGTGTTCCCTGTCAGGGTCATGCTGCAAAATATGGCTGCTTGCAAGAGAGGACAGGGGCAGTCAGGAAATCACAACGGAATTCCCCTATGGATCCCAAGTGGTTTATAATTGCCTGTTGGGAGGTAGGTTCTTCCACGGTGTGCATGTTGTTTAAAGGTCAGTGCACATTGCGCTTAAAATTTCAGGGCACATTTGTGTTTTACTGCATGCTTTTTATTTCTCTTAGAAACTAGCACAGGGAGAGTAGAGCTGATTTTAGGCTCTAGGAGCAGTACCTGCACCGCAAATGCCTTTTTTTTTTTTTTTTTTTTTTTTTTTAGGCTGGACAATTTTCATTTCCAGTCTGCCCAAACTTTCAGGAACCTTCAGGTCAGCTTAACTGAGAAGATATCAAGATGGCAATTTTTCCCTGTGACTTTTACTGGTTTAGATTGAAATCAACATTGCTTTAACATGTTAATGTTGTTAATATACTGTACTGAGAAGCTGAGAAGAAAAAGTTGAGAAGGGCAATGACCAATTCACCTGCCAGCTTAATAGCCTGTTTGGATAAGGCTAAAAGCAAACTGTAGTTTTGACTGTAAGCAGCAATGTCCTCAGAGCCAGAGATGTTATGACATATTTGTGATCAATATACATTGCAAAACAATGTCATTTTTTTCTGCTTTAACCTCTGGAAGGTGTACAGCTCCAAAACACTAAAATAAGTCACAATATTCAGAATTACAGCTTCTAAATTCTTTACCTAACATGGCTATAGTATGAATGTATAAAGCCTAAAATTCAAATAATCAAAAAGTAAAACAATCAGAAAAATGACAAATTAAAAGAAATCACAAAGGATAGCCCTGAATCTGAGCTTACAGCAAATACAAACTGAAGTTACCTTGAGGCTTGAAAAGTGTAGTAGCCTGTATTCCCTGTTAAAACAAAACTACTGATATGACTTTATGGCTTACAAAATATTTTGGACAGATCACTCTGGAAACTCTCGCCTTCTAATTGTCTATTAAAACTATTCCTATTTAACCGCTAACACACTCAGAGCTAAGAATAATTGCAAGAGGAAATGGATATTTATATACAAATTTTCATTTTAAATAATCTGTTTTCGCTGAAGATGAGACAAAAAACCTAACAGAAACACCAGTGATTTCCCTGTATTGGCACTGATGATCTCCTTTTAAACCACCTTTGTATTTATTTCCATAAATCTATCCTTTTTTCCTGCTTCCAGTTCTTCTTCAGAAAACACCACATATTCCAGCATTCTGTAGTTTTTCTACTTCTTCATGAAGAGCACAAACCATTTATCCCCATTAGCTGTCTGTGCAGCTCCCATCAGCAAGGTTTAGACAGACTGAAAGGCTCCAAATCCCAGTGCCGATTCGTTAAGTTATCCAGTGCCAACTTCTTTCTGTCTCTAACTTTGCTACTCTGTTTGGTACTAGCCTGTAATTTTATAGCCACATACAGGGCCAGATCTGGAAGAAATAAGAAAAAGTAGGTCCACAGAATATAAAGAATATTTATAAAGGTATAATGTGTCAAACTGCTTAGACTAGTTTCTAGTACATAAATTGTGTTCTTTTTCTTAGACAGTGTTGTGATAAATTAAAGCTATTACTATGTAACTACATATATCACATTCTTATAAAATTCTATTGTCACTTTCCAAGTGATATTTATCTTCTTTTGTTTTATACTGTCAAGGAGACTTAAGCAAAGGCTGCAGTGCTTTAAATTCCAGCTTTTACTTTGGGAAAATACCAGCAAAAAGACAAATAGAGTTCAGTAAGACTGCAGATATAAGTGTCTGGAGCATCCAGGTGAGCTGTGCTGCTCCATCTGCACTCTGCTCTCTGTGCCAAGCTGCTTGGCAGGGGAAAGGAACGGACAGGACCCTGCTGTCCAAGCATTGCAGAAGACATGAATCTTGTCAATTTTGGATTGAATTCCATGCCAGTTATCAAGCAAGCAGCCAGCAAACTGCAGCACACCACACAGCAAAATGTACACCAGCCTCTCTATGCCTCACTGCTTTCCCTGGATGGCACTTGTTAAGGCATTTCTGTGGGCTCTCTGTCTCCAGGTACTGCAGAGACCATCACCAATTCACAAGGCTGAGTGTATTTACACCAGCTGAAACACAAGCCTCTGTTTGCATACAGAATATCTTAGAGCAGCTTTGATATGTGATAAGAAATCTCTTTCTCTGGACAACATTATAGGAACTATAAGCTGGTTTCACAAAGGTTTGGATTCTTTGGATTTCTGTTACTTTAAGGTGCCAAACTGTAGCACTGTCAATTGTATTCTCAAGGGTTTGAATCACTTCCAAGAGATTTTATAACTGTATACTTCACGTTAGGCAGAACTGCAGTCATATTCAAAGCATATTGTGGTAGTCAACAGGAAAAAAACTAAAATACATATTTGTTTGTTACTAACAAGAATTTTTTTTGTTGTATTAAATTCATATTTGGCAGCTAGTAAAGATGTGTTATTTGCTTTTCTCTTAAAATTCTTCTTTTCAGCATCCTGATTCCCTAAAGTGCCTCCATTTCTTTTCTCCTCTAATTTTCCTATATTTCTTCTTCAGTTTTGTTCTATTCTTCAGCTTATCCACAACAAATTCTTCCAGTCAAGATATGGATCAATAACTAGAGCCTTTCAGAATGACAGAGAAATGTATTTAAAGGCGAGAGGAGGAGGGGGAAGAAGAGGTAAAATATCTTACAGTTGTCATTTACAGATTATATTCATCCAATTTCATCATCTTGCAATCAATGGTCCACAGGTATGAGAGTTTACACAGAAGTTTATCGTAATGAGAAGAAAACCAGAGAGCTGAACTGTAACATTTTTACTACCTCTAAAGAAGCCCAATTAGAACAGCCACAAACAACATGGATTCCCTGGTAGTCTCTGTAAGGGGGTGTGTAAAGCTTAAATTTGCTCACAAAGCTGACCAGACAGTTGCACTCCTCCTCTCAGATTAATTTAACCAGATTCTGATGATCTCCAGAGCTGCTATCAAAATGGTCAGGGACTAAGTAATCTAAGTATCAGTAATCCTACAGCTGGTTCAGAAAGCTGCTCCCTGGAAGCTCAGAAGCAGCAACTGCTGACAGCACTTCACCCTTGAGCCTTGGCCCTGTCCTTGGCTCCAAATAGGATTCTACGGCTCCTTCATAAAAGAAGCAGTGTCTTCAAGATCTTTTATGACAGTGACCCCAGGGTACCTGAGGTCTGTAGTACATGTCCACGTTTGAGGAGCTTACCCGCCTGTTGTTTGTTGGCTGAGCTACTGTAATCACTGGTAGATGGCTGTGGGCATACTGCTAGCCCTCCCAGGTGTAAAGTGATGCAACTTAATAGAAGCCTTTCAATTTAAAGTTAATTGAAAGAGGTTCATGCTAAACCATATTATCTCGCAACTGGAACAGGCCAAGAATGGAAAATTACTACAGCTCAGCAGATGGGCAACAACTTAGTAAACCCTCTTAATTTCATTTTGTTCTCAAATCTATCTGGCCCAATGAGTATCATGATTTCACACAGCAGCTATCTTCCACCAGACCAAGGAAACCTTTGCAATGGAAAAATTTTTAATGGGTAAAGTTGGACCATTAGTGGTTTACATACCTGCAGTTTGTTCCTACAGGACTCCAGAATAGCATAATAAGCATGCTTATAAAAACACAGTACAACTCCAACTTCTGAAACCAAAGCCTTCCCATATATCTCAAAACAATCACTTAAAACAATGACGGAAACTGATAAGAAAAGCAGACCCCAGACACCACTCCCAGTCCTGTTAAAAAAAATTTAATTTGAGGCCTTGAGCACTTTCAGGTTTTTTTTCTAGGAGAACTAGTGACATGATTCAATGAAGAAACATGAGCGTTTCTGGGAAAGATCCATTTGGTAGCTTTTGGTTGGAGTCTGAAGCTATTTTGTTATGATGCTGCAATGCAAGCAATCATTTAATTCATAGGCTTTTGTCCTGTACTCACATAGGACATCAAAGCAAGCTTAATGTAATTTGAAAGATCATAATCTAAAGTAGAAAATTTAAAATGATGCCCAAGTCGACTATATATCCCAAGAAGATGAAGGAAAGGGTGATTTAATCAGCTGGAAGATTTTTAAAATATTTGTTCAGCATTTTTTTCTCCTAATCAAATTTACCAGTAGCAAGGGAATTAAAATAAAAACTGTCTGTACAGATATATATCTTGCTTATCCATATTTTCATGAAAAATGACATTGATAGCAGAGATTTTGTGAAAACTCAAAAGAATATTAAGGGCATTAAAATAAAAAAAAAAAAAAAAGACCCTTCTATCATTATACAAGTACTGAGGTACCAAAACTACTGTATGAGTCAAATGGTTTTGTTGGCATATAGCCATGTCAGAGTTCCTCCCAGAGGAGAGGGCATTCTGACTCAGGGAGCAGTGCAGGGAAAGTCAGGCTTGTTTATGCTGCTCCTGTCTTCCTCTGAGAGAAACTGTGGTGCACTGTTAGGACTATCAGCACAGGATGGGCTGCCAGCCTTCTTCCTACCAACAGTAGACAGATGTGGCTGTTTCGTCCAGTCACTTTCCTCAGTCTGTCATTTTTCCCAGGGACCATGAATCAGTAGCCTGATTCAAAGGTTACACAAGGAAATAGAGCTGTGCATTTGAATTTTGTTTTTAATTGGGTCTCATCAGGAACTGCAGAGAGTTTTTTTGACTGTTAAGTTTGAGTGAGTGAAATCATTTCAGATAAAGCTACATACACAAAACTTGGATTTGATACTAAAAACAGGCACTGGGGAAGCCTTCAGATCTTCTGTGCTGCTGGAGAAGTCACATGCAAGCTGGGAAACGCTATTGCTTCTCAACTCCTGGCTGCCCTTTCAGTCCTGGGATAAACACAGGAGAGAAAAAACACAAAGACTTTTCACTGCATTCTTAAAATCCAGACATGCACTGTATGATAATGCAGTGAGGGGCAAGATTGACAAGCATGTTTTCAGACAGGAAGCAATGCATGCTTCAAAGATCCCACAATATTTTTTTAATTAATGAGGGATCAGTAGCAGACAATTAAATCATGGTCATTGAAAATAGAGAAGATTACTTTGCTTTTTTTCCTGTGCTGTTGCAGAGTCAAGTCTTAAATTTGTCAGTTCCTCAAAAAAAAAAAAAGTTCTCTGCACCTTTTCAAATTGCTTTGCTTTTGACAGTCACAATTAAGTGACAGTTAAGAAGCAAAGAAAATTTTTTATTTTTTAAAGTTTAAACTTTAGTTATGTGGGAAAAGTTTGGGCTTTATAAGGGTACAGGGAGCTAACACTTCAAAACATATTTTGCTCACTACCTCTAAATATATAGACTGGCTTATTGACACTCAAATAACTTTATGTCTTTCTCATGTCATATTCAGACAACAGGCAGCTTAGGAAAAAATAATCAGTGTAGCTCCAGTTATGTAGGCTGCTCCAGCATATCAATACTCTTGAAACAGTAATCTATAATATATTCTACCAGTCAAATCAACTCTCTCACCTTTCCCAGGCAGAGGCAAGCTACCTGAATTCCTAAAAAGGAGAGCTTTCACTCATGCTACTTTCAAATAAACAAATTCAGCCAATTCATTTTAATTGCCTTGGAGTGATCAGCCACGCATCTCAATTCTGAAGTTAGGCTTTTCTTCATCGCTGGAGTTACATTTTGAGCCACTCTCATTCTGTGAGGGAGGGGCTGTAACAGACACACTGCCTCTGATCCTGTCTTTTAGTCTGGGAGCTTAGGAGCTGCTCTTCTTTCCTCTACACTTTTTTTTGCCACTCCTGCATCACTTCTGCCTGTCACTATCATATTCCTCCATTCTCTGGAGAAAGTAATGCCTTTGCACTTCCATTTTTGCTAATATTTAATAGCAGGAAAATCAGGCTACTTCCCCAGGCTTTTGTTGACGTACTGCTGCCTTCAATACTCCTCTTGGTCAGACAAAAAAATCTGTGTGTTGCCAGGCTTGTGTTCTTACTTTTAATTTAGGAGTCTTTCATTTTAAAATATGGGTCACACAGGAGTGCTGTCTGTCTCTCTCAGCATTTCGTAAAGTCATGAGCTCCTCTGCACTAGCAAAGTGACTGTAGAAAAAGAAAATTTACAAGCTCAATCTGCAATGTGCATTAGAAAGGGGTTTATAAAAAAAGGGGACTTTTAGATTCCATGCTCATTTTGCTTCACATTGCCTCAGAAAGTGACATCGGAGAAAATCAGCAGAGATGGCCTGTTGACTTCATGACATGTCTGTTAATTTCAGAGATACTTGCTGAGAATATTCCTGGTTTTAATTGCCTTCTTTGTTTATATAATTTCGTTCCTTTACCACTTTTACATATACTAATTAGAAGGTTTGTCCTACACTTTTTTATTTCACTGATCTTTTTAGGAAGGTGGACATACTACCTAGTAACAAATATTTTTTCTGGTGTCCCATTGCCCTAGGGCACAGGACATAGTCACATGTGTGGCCCAATAGAAAGGTGACTCACATCCTGCATCATTTCTATTCCTCAATTATTTTCCCTCAGGAAGCCCCAGTAAATTCACGTGACTTCTTATGTTCTATTCTTAGGATTCTGTCTGTGAGTAAAAACATGAGTATCAAGGAGCAGGTTTCTCCTGAATTACCTAATAACCACAACTGTCCCATTTCTTTGCTGTTTCAGTAGGAGAAAAGTGGTAGAGAGAAAAGGGAACTGTGCCAACTCCAGTAATATTCACAGTAAATGTCTTTTTAAAAACGTACTAAAGTCTGCTGACTGCGGAATTTTTTTAAAAGCCTGCTGTCAGGCTGCCTATGGATAAAGTCCTTCTCATTCTCTCAGATGCACACTCAGAGCCCCAGGGGATGAGGTGACTAAGTTTCGCCACTTTAGGCCTCCACTCTTGGATCTGACCTTTACCAGAATCATTTACAGGTGGAAAATTAGTCATTTCACTTCTAAAAAAGAATAGTATCAATGAAATTTGAAAGGTATGTCAAAGTGAAGAGACTAAATATCCTGAAAAGACACATGAACATTCTTACGGGTGGCTTTTGTACATTGCTTTCTTTATACTCCTGAAGTGATTAGGATTTTCCATGTGAGTTTTTCATGTCTTTCCATTGAGAAACACTAAAAATAATATTTTTCCTGACTCTCAATTTTCCTTTTTAATCTAGAACAGATCTAATTACATGACCTCTGCAACAAGTGGCCTGGCTACTGAAATGTGAACCACTTTGATGGTGGTGAGAAGAACTCAGTAGAGAGTTTTAATAATTGTAATACAAAATGTCGTAAAGCAATCATTGCAATTCCCCACTGCAGTTTTTGTACTACACTTTTTGAGTCTAGTTCTTTGGAAAATAAAAAAGCTCTTTGTGATAGGGATTATCTCCATTATAAGGCTTAGCAGTGAAGTAGTTAACCATGCTGATTTCTAAAGTGCTATATTTAAGTTTCAGAGTTAACATCCCTCTGAAACAAATAGAGCTGATTATTCTTTTTAGAGCAAATTTTTCTTGTTCTGCAGACTGAGGTATTGTCTACATTAAGAACATTTGCACCATTATAACTACCCTAATTTTAGTCACATCAATCCTACTCCTTGATGTAGACAAAGTGTACCTAACCACATCAGATAAAACACTGTTTTATGGTTGTTCAGTCTGCTCATATTAGGTATTTTCAAGAAAGATCAAGTCTCATTAGTGCAAAGTTTCCCAAATGGAGAAAGATGATATTGCATCATTTTGCACTAGCTTTACACACACACACATTAAAAAAATTAAAAAAAAAAAAAAAAAAAAAAAGCTTTTTTTTTCCCTTAAGGAAAGGGAAGTAATAATACTTAAAAACAAACAACAAAAAAACAACAACAACAAAAAAACATACATATAAATTATGCACCTCCTTGGGGCAGTCCCAGCCCAAGACTCTGAGGAACATAAATTCCTGCTGCAAACAGGTCTCTGTTTCATAGATGTAGGTGCATGGTCAAAGGCTATCTACTTTCAGAGCAAACTACTAATACATCTGACAATGCAAACCACTGCCTTCCACATCACCAACCTCATGCTAAACAGGCATATGTTCCCTTGAGAAGGAACAGATATTTTTTGTTTGCATACTACCTAACACAGGAGGGTCAGCTACCACAATATAAATATTTAATCCTAATAACTAGGGAGGTAATATCAAGGGGATGTGTTAACATGATGCCTCTCCAAAGTTCATAGTGAATAAGCAACCACTCTGTTTTCTTTTTTAAGAGGTAACAGAATAGGGGTCAGACTTTCAAAATAAATATGGAATCAGAAGGTGGCCAAAGCCTGGATTTCCATGTCCATTTATGCTGTAGCCAAAGAACCAGATGTTTAGCATAAGGCATAACACGCGGCAATTTCTCCAGTGTAAGGACTCACACAATGAAAAAGGGGCTGGCAGTGGCAGAAATGGGGTTTTGCCTCTCTCTCTCTCTCCTCCCCCTCCCTGGAACACAACATATTTCTATCAGGAACAAAAATAAATAAATCCTCAGTTGTCTTGCTGTGCCCAATTAGTATTCCATCCATGAACTGTCCCATCAGGGAAAAATGCTTTCCTCACACACGTGTTCAGGATAACATTGATGGATCTGAGGGCCTCTCCAAACACAGTGACCATCTGCTAGGCAAAACATAGGGGTCTGACAAGCAGGAGCCATTCAGCCCTGTTGTTGGGCCACATTATTACATATTTGACAAGGGTAATGAGAGGCTGTCATTAACCTTACATGACAGTCTCCACAATGACACACACTAAAGCAAGAACAAAGAGCAGAACTCAGTAAAAAGGCACCTACTTCTCATTTAACCCCGAAATTGTCAGACACCATTATTGCTGATGGAGGCTGGCGGTCCTGGGGTTAATTTCCATCTCAGTGCTCTGCTTGTTCTCTTTTTGAAATGTACTCCTCATATGGTTAAGGAAGCAGTTTTATCAAGGCTATTGGGAAGGCAATGCATTATTTATCATAACACACTGAGATGTAAGAACAGAGAGGGTCTCCTGGAGGAATGAACAAACAGACATATTTCATGAACCCTTCTGATGGTCTGAAAAAAAAAAAAAAATTTCTGAGCTCAGTCTCTGATATTTAAGGTTATCATTGCCTAAGTGTGTGACATTTCTCTCATCTGCATTTCCTGCCAGGTTTCTGTCAAGCTTAAAATCACAAGACTGTTTTTCCTGGTGACCTTGTCACAGTCACCTGGCTTTATAATCACAGGGAAATCCCACAGAGAAAGTTAATCGGTCACCTGACTTTTAGTTGAACAGCAGATGTAGGGTGAGACAGTATTTACAATTTCAGGAAATGAAAGGTCATCTGAATATAAAATCTCTGTCTCAGGTGCAATGATATGGGTTACAGTTCTCCAGCAAGTTATGGAGATCTCGTAATAGAGCTGATTGCCACCTCAGCTAGCCAAGGAATATATCTATTTTCATGGTGACCTACGGGCTTAACCTAGGACAGGGGGCTCTGGGAATAATTGCAAGCACTTGTTCAGATGCTTCAACATATTAAGGGCAAATGATAGAAGTGAAAGTGAAGATTATATCTCGCTGCAGGAGATTCAGAGCCAGTACAGCTGGGCGTGAGCTCACAGGAGTCACAAGGTTTGGGAACAGCTCGAGCCAATGAGAAAATAGGACATCAGGTGGTGGGTAGCTGCAGTACGAGGATGCTCAGAGCCACTGGGGGGAGGGGATGCCATCTCTGTGGAGAAGCTCTCTATAAATAGCATACAAAAAGCAAATCACTTTCTTTCCACACAAAAAAAGCAAATGCAGCAGCACGAAGCCAGCCTTCCAGAGACACTGGCTGGGAGGGTGAAAAAGAAGCTGTACGAACAAAAGATTAATACTTGCGTGGAAAAAGTGGAAGGTAAAAACTGTCATTAGGAGACAAACTATGCGAGAAGTGAGTCCAAACCAGACTGTATTTTTTATTCTGACGGTGAATCAACAATCACTGAATACTTACAAGGCTGTTCACTACTAGAAAAAGTAAAATATGTTGTACAAGCACATTTCAGCTTATTGATTGCTTTTCCAAATTTATTGTGGTGGTCCTTCTCAGAGTTGGATGCCAACTTCATGTGCTATCTTTTCTGCTCTCTCACTGGAGAGTGTTATCCTCCTGAGCCACCCACAGGGGAGTCTGGTGTACAATTAAATGTCTTGTTGCTATTAAATAAAATCTCTTTTGCTATCTAGCCATCCAGAATTCATTTTCCATTAACAGCTGCATGATCAAACCACTGTTTAACAACTACTCTCAAAGAGCTACTGAAAGGAAGACAAAATACATGTGAAACTGAGTTCTGCTTTGAAATGACAAAAATGCTAGTGAAGTGTTTTTCCTTCTTTACCCAGCCTGTCATACAGTTACAGCTATTAGCATTCAGTGAGTAGTGGAACTACACAACCCACTTGGCCCATCTCTTTATCATGGATTAAGGCTAACCAGCTAGTGCTCCTCCCCAAGAGATCTTCTTTCTGAGTTAGCACAGGACTCCATTCATTAATTTCTTCAGTAATTGTGCATGTCAAACCTCTAAGGATGACTGAAGCATTTGTGCTGCAGTACCATCAATATATGGATTGTACACTGCTCTCTGACTTTCCATCTCTCTCCTTCTCTGCCTCCAGCCCTCACTCACCTCCATCCACTCCTTCTTGTTGTTTACTTAACCCTTAGTCTAAAAAATTCTTGGTTTTAGCTCAAAGCAGAATAATAGGAAAGTCTACCTTTATCATCTGAGTTTAAATAGACTGGCATGATCTCTAATAATGATTGTAAAACTATATTTTAGGAACTACTGATGGCAGCCTTAATAAGTATGACTGCTTCTCTCTAGCACATACAATGAGAATGAAGCCAAATTACCCCTGATAAGGATTTGCTAGGCTAAGACTGGTGGAGATACTCATCTCTGCTTAGCTCAGGCTCTAGCCATATGCCTATGGAAAAAAGGAGACGGATGTGGTTTGAAAGACAGTAATTTCTTGCTAGTTTTTCTTAATATTTTATGCACTAACCTTACAGTAGACAAAAATTATTTGTGAATGTAGAAATGCCATGGCTCCTAAGGAAATCATCAAATGGAGCACATGCATAATATTCCAGTGACTTTTATTTCTGTGGAGAATTTGAAGAGTCTGTGTTATCAAGATCCCTCAGGACAACAAAAAAAGGTTTGATATATCTTTCCTTAAAGGGAATTTTAAAAGGGTTCTTTAACTCTAATTAGCAAATCTACTTGGGAATTCTCAGAAATAGTCTTCCATACTCAAAAATGAAGACTACAGAATAATTTTCAAAAAAAACCCGAAGTTGATTTCCTGTTTTAAGAGCAAAATTCAGACTTTGTTAAAAACTACATCTGTGTTAACATAGAGTGAGTTCCCTCAACACATCCAGCCTTGAACCTTTTATGAACAGGTCATCAAATTTACCTGTAAGAACTATTTCCTTACAAATTCAATTATTTATGGGCCCACTGTCCTTGTGAGGTTATATGAACCTCTTAAATTTTCATTTAATATTATACTTGGCAATTAAATGCCCATACTATTAACTACAAAAATTGCTCTTCATTTTCTTTTGCTGAAGCTGAGACTGGTTGCTCTTTCACTCCAATATTTTGTGAGCTACCTATTTTGTATAACTTTTCAAGAGATACATATACTGTGTAAGATTCTTCCTCTATTATGATATTAAGGAAAGATCACCTTTATATAAATAGTGAAACTGTACTGCACTGCACTCACTTAACGTTTTCTAAATCTACAGTCCATTTGCTACAAAGCCAGGAAGATAATAATAGAGTGGTTTGGGTTGGAAGGGACCTTAAAGATCATGTAGTTACAACCCCCCTGACATGGGCAGGGACTCCTCACACTAGACCAGGTTGCTCAATAATATCTAATACTGTACTCTAACTGGAAAACAAATGAGGAATACTAATAGAATTTTGTATTATGCATAACATTCAAGAACACAGAACTATTTTTATCACCTGCCCAAGTCACCGTTACATGCCCAGCCTTGGACCCACAGATCTATTATGTAGATCACTGCATATGAAATATATGTGAATAAAAGATTTACAGTACAACCCTGTATTGCTGCTTTCAAAGAAAGAAAAAAAGTAAGAAGGAGGGAAAAAAAAGAAACAATCATCAGTTTGAATTGATGAAATATCTGCTATCCCAGAAAAAAAGGAATCTGCAATCTTTGGAATATAAAACCACATTAAATGGTTCGTATTTTAATCAGGAGAGGGTTCATTCTACATCCTTGTCATATGCTGGCAAGTTGTGCAAGTCTAATGTTCTGCCTTTAAATTAGCTGCAAACACTATCACAGTCAGACTAAACTACATTTAATCAGATGCCTGATGAATTATGAATGGGACTACCAAGCAATTGGACCATTAAGCATTAGATGAGTGTATAACTGCCCCAGATGTTCCACCTAGGGTAAACTCAAGTATTTGTATTTGAACTTTCTAAAACTTGAAAGACTTAAAAACTAAAATTTTTTAATAGTTTGAGAGACTCTAGGACTGGAAATTTTCTTGCATAAAGCTAAGACTGGAATTGAAGTCTTGAAACATGAAAAAAAAAAAAAAAGGTGATATATGAAAAAATACACATCATCTCTGACAGAAATAACTTCACTATAATCTGAGTAACAGAGTTGCAATGAAATAAGTGAAGCAGGTAGCCACCTGAGCCAGAAGTTTCCTCACTGAGGAAATGGCGGACAGCTTCGGCTTAGACCACATTTCCATATAAAACTATGAAAAATAGCATCAATTTTGAGCCAGGAATTCTAAGACAAGACAATAAAACAGCACAGGGATCCTGCCAGGCACTATTAAAAGATTAGTAAAATAACTCTGTCACTAAAATCATGTGATTTTCACTCTCAAAGGAGCTGGCAGCATTCAGTATTTTCAAAGTCAGAGGTAAAATGCCTGATTGACAATGGAAAATTCTGACCTACCACTGTGGTGAACAATGACTGCAATGGGAAGAAACTGATCTCACCATCCCAGTGTCAGGGCACTGTTTCATGAAAGGCTAGTGTAAGCAGCCTGGAGTTTAAGCTGTATTTCTGTCATTACTCTCACAGCCCACAAAGGACTATTAGCTTTTTATAGCAAGTAGCTACCAGCAGTATTTCTGCTGCATTCAGTTTCTCAGTCTGTGTTGATGGAGGGAAGACAGACCTGCATAAGACCTAAGTACACCGAGTAAGGCAAGTCAGTATGGCAGAACTTATTGCCTCTTATGGTCCTAATGTATAAGATTCAGACATGGAAATATAGAATAATTAGATGCTGTAGGAGTGCCTGAATTCAAGGCTGTGACGAGGGAAAAACAGGCAGGAGCCCCAGCAATTGACTGGAGAGGCACTGTGCCTTACTATTAATGAATTCTTTATACTACTGCTGGACATTTGCCCTGGAGGAGGAACTTACTGGAGACTTCTTTTATAAATCATATCACTGCAACTGTCCTGGTTCCCACAAGCTATGCGGAAAGCCCTAGAGGAAGGCATCACATCCCCCTTTCACTCTCCCTGTGCCTCCTCGTTAGCCCATAGTGACTTATTTCCTTCTCACACAGAGGTCTGCAACATTATACTCCCTTTCCAAACACTTGCTGTGTTTGCAACAGCTCATTGCAGTTTCTCTCAGCATAGTCAGGTGTGTTCTGACTCTTCTGATTCTCAGGAAAGCTCCCTCCAGCTGCACCCTCTCACTGTGCATCAAGGAGCAGGAAACGTCTCATGCCAATGGCACCTCAGTCAGCAGGACCTGCTAACAATTCTTGGCTCACTGCTATGCTAAGGTCAAGAGTAACAAATTACTTCTCTTGAGGAGCTATGCCTCTAGCCCTGTAGCAGCCCACAGGGATGCTGATACTCCCTGCTCTTTTTGTTGGGAACTCCATGGGGTGCAGGAATACCTACAGCAACACAAGCCTGCACGAAATTTTTCAGCTCTAGCTAAAAAATCGACAAGCTGATCTATTGAGATCTATGGACATTTCATAGGCAATATGCTCTCTGGTGTTGTCTGCTGGATAAAGAGCACTGTGATCTTTTAGTTATCAAAAGCAGTGGTCTCTATCACAACTGAAGTATACAGCTGGAAAATATCACAAAGTGTCACAAAGTGATCAAGAATCAGATGAAGGCTAATAAAATGTTCTATGAATTTCTACATTACACATACAGGACACAAATATGTTTAAATTATCAGGGTTCAGAAGGGGCTCATAGCTTCTTCCTCTGAGGTACCACAGAACTAGATAGCTTATTTGTGCCCAGAGTTTTTTTCCTTTCTAAGAACACTAAAAAACCACAAGGAATCATTCAGTTTCCAATAAATGATGGGGCTTCCAAAGGCAGGTAAACATCATTTTCGGCTCATGGTCATGTTTCTGATGCAGGTCACTGTCCTCTGTGCTTGGACAACTCTGAAGTCCTTTGTGGAGTCGCAGGCTGTGCTGGGATAGGTGTCTCTCATCATGAAATGAAGAGAAATACAAAACATGCCTTCTAGAAATCAAGACCAAATCATTGCAGTGGTCAGAGGAAGAACCTCTCTGCCACTTGTTTTGATAACTGTCTTTCAGTCACTAACATTTCCTTTCACTGGCAGATATTTCTGTTCTGGACACCTACTCATACTGTACTTTCGTTACTAAAGTACTGGTTCTTTATTGATGGTATTTACACATCTTCCTACTCAGGACCATCTCCTGAGAGATGGAGGGGCCCATCCAAGGAGTGACACACTGTGCTAGTTGAACAAATTTGTGGCTTTGCTAGTGAAGTACTGTCCACAATTGTTCATATCCTGAGGAAGGTGTGAATGGTTGTGTTGTATTTCCTGTCCAGTCACAAAGAGCAAACTAACCCTGTACCATCTCAGATCATAGATGTGAGCTGCAAAATCTACTCTCTTAAACCTAATGACAATTCACATGTTGAAATAGTGAGTTATCAGCAGTTCCAATTGTTTTGAAAAAGAGAGCCAGTGTGCTACCCCAACTCTGTCACTATTCAATAAAAGACTCCAACAATTAGGCAAACAAAGCCTGATCTCTTTGCCAAAAGCCATCTAGTACTGCAGAATAAATGCTGGGACCACAGAGGACCAACAGAGTTTTCAGAAATTTATTTTACCTCAGGCTTCTTGTAGCAATCTTCTCAATTCAGTACCCTTCCTTCCCTCTTCACCTGACCAGAAAAATAATTCAAAGGATGAGTGTTCAAGGTAATACAGGAACACAGACACCGAAACCAGAACTGGAGTGTTGACACTAAATAACTGCTCTCCAGAAAGGCTCTGAACAGTTTCATTTTCCCTCATGGGAAAGAGATTTGACTTTGACATTGCATCAGATCTGCCTCTGTGCATCCTCCACAGCCTTCACAGTCTCCACAGGCCTGAAAGGCTGAGCCCTGGAAGAGTCAGAAAGCTGACATACTGCTCCCCAGACGACCCTTCACAGGGGTTCAGTCCAGCACCTGCTTTCAGAGTTCAGCTAATTTACTCACAGTGGAGTTGCATACAGCAAAGAGTTACCTCTGGGTTCTTTTAAGAAGTGGTACAAGAACAGTGCACACACACTTGTCTGTATGAAGAGCCCAGGGGCTAGAATGCTGATTCATCACAGGCAAAAGCTGGTCTAAGGGGATGGGACCCATTTCTCAGTTCTCTTAAACTTTGCAGCAGTGAAAGGTAAGAAAGCATTTACCAAAATCATCTTGTTTAAGCTCTGTCATCATTCAGCAGTGAATGTAAAATGCACTGTGCCACTCTCTGGCAAGACAAACTCCCTGAGCTCTACTATATAACTGATTTTGCTTCAAATTGGTTTCTTGGATTACAAGTAGAAATTTTTCTCATGTAAAGAGATAATGGCAATCTTTCTTTTTAGTAGCTAAACAAATTCTTAGCTCACACAAGAAGGTCTGGTACCTTCATTCCTCAACTTTTATTGTATGTTTGTATGTTCCTTTCTGCCAGTAAAGCCCTGTAAAGAGAAGATGGTTGTAATCAGATCATTGGCTAAAACAACTGATCAATAACAACTGCATATGCTGCAAAGAGCCTTTAATGGCACTTAATCCCCATTAGGCTGAGCTGGAGGAAGTTGAAGGGGAAACTGCATCACATTTCAACCATTTATAGCAGCATCCTGGTACTTGAGCAGCTTTCAGGGAATGGGAGCATTTGTTCTGAGGTGCTCTGGGACAATCATCAATAGGATAGGAAACTATTGCATCATTATTGTCCAGGAAATGCTCTGGGGACTCTCCAGGGAATGGACTTCAAGGGTTATAATTTTTTAACAAGAGTTTATGTTGGGTCAACCAGCAAAGAAGTACCACGTGAAGATTTTCACCCACTGGTAATTAAACATGTCTTGGGATATATTTGACACTATTTCTAAAGTCAAAAAGGCCAATTTTAATAATGTAAACCACCATAATATCTTTAGGAACATCTCCTTCCGAATAAACATTATTCATCCTCCTAACGTGTTATAATGCAGCCACATAATGATAGAAGTTTCAACATATTTTTGTTTGCTTCCTCATAAAACCAAACAAAAAATCCACACCAAGTTTTACAGTACACCTATGGGTGGCTAGAGAACATTTTTTTTGTGTCCCATGCCACTCCTCTGTGCTGAAACAACTCTACATGCCCACCTTTTCAGCCTACACATTTTGTTTTGCAAAGAGAAACGACCAACACTAAAGATAAGGACCTAAAATCTGTACCACCCATTCCACAGACACTAGATGTTATCACAGGATTCAACACAAATTCTTTATGAATCCAGCATTTAGTTTACATGGTGATGTATCTCACTGACTCTGAGAAACATAAAGCCTTTGAAAACCAAATTAAGTTGCAAGCCACTTAACCTGAGCTGTCTGCTGTGGGCAGTAGCCCCTGGGAATGATCAGTTTTGATTCCAGTTGCATTTAATATGGTAAGTGGGAGAAGCTAGATAAGCTTATCAGGGCTATGACTGAGATAAAAGGTTGAAGAAACTCTGCTCCACAGGCCAGGGGTCTGCGCATCTCTTTCCCCTACGTATACTTGGTATGTATAGAGAGAAACTCAACAAAGCCTATTTCATTGATGAGATCTAGAGCTGTACTAATTGCAGTGAGAGAGAATTTTTAGGAGCAAGTGGACTGAGAACATCTGTGAGTCTTTTGATGGCTGGGGTAAGTCTAGTGTTAAATGACATCTTTTATAAAATGGTACCTCTGATGCAGGAGCATTGAGTATTGCTTAAAAATGACAGTATTGAAATAGCAGCTGACTCTCTTGTTCTCAGAGGCCTGAGTTTTGCTCAGCTTCAGTGTCTAGAAGAGTGCAGGATATAAAGAGTCAGCTCTGCATCAGTGCAACTCAGCTGGCACTACAGGCAGGAAAACACAGCTGATTGAGCTTACCTTACCTATCATCTAGCCTCAAGAGGCCCCACCACTTTCTTGTGAATTGATTTTGCAGCTGGAAGGTTATTTCACTTCACATCTCCAACCAACTTAGAGATATCATCAAACAGGTATCAACTTTAAGAAGAACATACATGCTTCTGGTTTCCTTAACAGTTTATAGAAAAGGGCCTAAGACCAGAAACAATAGCCAGTTCTGTTTACTTTTTAGGCGTAAAGATGTTAAGTCAGTCTGTAGTATCAAGGGATTACATGGTCTGTTGGCGAAATTTGGCCATTGTATCGTGTTTTTCAGAACAATTACACAAATGTGATGCTTAAAAAAAAAAAAGAGAGCCATCATTCTAGAGCAGCTCTTGTGAAGTCATACAGTTATTCTTCTGCACTTTCAATTCCTATCAAAGTCTTATAAAGTCAAGGAAAGTACTTTCCAGTGGGCACTCACTACAATACAGATGAGAGGCACATCCTTTATTGAGCACATTGGCTTTCTTCAGAAACTGAACGATTCAGAAACTGAAGATCTCAGTGCTGCTAAAGCTTATACTGGCAGTTTTACCAGTAAGACTAAATATAGAATTCTGTTGAACTGAACCTTATTCTTAAGGCTTCTTGTGTGTCATTTAAGCTTCTGATGGCTAAATAAAAGCTGCAGTAATATAAAGAGATTACAAAAAGCACCAGCCACTGGAACCAAAGAGGTTATCCCATGGTGATGTTTTGCAATTTGCTTCATAGCTGCCTCATGAAGTTCTCTGCCTTCCAAAAGTAATATGTAATTTATATTCCAGACACATGCTTTCTACTAGCAAATGGGAATAAAGTATAGCAAAATTCTTCAAAAATGCAGATTTTTTTTTTTTAGTGTTTTTCTATTTTGAATCTTCAAAATGACATCTGCTTTGTGAGAGACTTAGGAATCTGGAAGGAGGTTTGCACAGGAGAATGAAATCGTATCTCTGATCCTTCTGTATTCTATCCTCTTTAAAATAAGTACTTGGGCTTGCCTTCTTGCAAAAATCAGTACAATGCCGACTCACTTTTTGACAGTTTTATATAACATCGTGCATTGTGGAAATATTTTGAAAAGTTTATTTTGGTGTTGCATTTCTATTAGGCTAATCAAAACAGTTAAGCATTTTAATAAACATGACTGAATAAAAACACACATCTGTCTGAAAACACCAGTGAACCGCAGTACGGTCTGCAGTTTCACATATCAGGAATTGAAGACAGCCGATAGAGTAATCCTCCAAAAGATAAAAAATAGAAAAAGCCTTTTTAGATAAATAACATATTCCCAATTGTTCAAGCTATTCATGTTAGGGGCTTTATTTGTTTAAAGGACATCCTCTGTAGTGTGTGTAGAAGGGATGACTGGGGTCTGTAACAGTGTAAGGATGTATGAAGATACAAACTCCAGTCTTCTAGGCTCAGCTTGAGCTCCTGAGAGTAAGAAATGTCTCTCAAAGCTGGGCTGCAAGGTTGCCTGGGGCTCTTGCAGAGACTGAGACCAGGGAGACAAGCTACCTGTCCACAAGTGGTGAGTACTGTTGAGGATCTGTGTGGCATCAGAGGTGAGGAAAGAGGCCTCCTGAATCTTATTTTGAGTTGTCACAAAGCTCCAACCCTACCTCAGTGGTATGACCAGAGCTGGTGATGCATGGCATCACATGGCAGCACTAAGGGAAGTGCCAGGGGTGGCAGTGTGGCACAGAGGTCCCTTTGCTGGCCTGATCAGAAGTCCAGGAAGTTTTGTAACTCACTGGGGGCTTGGATGTGGGACACTGTGGAGGCTTATCTGGCCCTTGTGCTAGGAGCTTCACTGCTCTTCTACATAGGCATCTACATCACTGTCAGATGAGGTCTGGATCATGCCAAGGGGGCTCTGGGGAGAGAGTCAAGGATATGGAGATCCTTTTTTGTGCCCTTTGACCTGCTGGAGAAGGAGAACTCAGGGAGGAGTAGATAGATTCCACAATTCTGGGCATCAACAAATGTTTGCAGAGCTGGGTTGAAAACACAGATTTGAGTTTTAGGACACTGGCATCGTCTTTGAAGATCAAGAACTGCCAGGAAAAGAAAGAATCGACCTGACCAAGTAGGGAATCTTTGCCAACAAGCTGGCCAACTAGGTGAAGAGAGCTTTAAAATGAGAGTGAAGAGGATCATGATGATGTTGTCCCCTGGAAGAGGTGGACTAGTTTGATAAGCAAAGGATGCAGAGTGATGTGGAGAAGACTTATAATCATCAAAACAGGGCTGAAGGGAGTCCACTCTAAGTACACACACATAAGGAAGTAACTACAGGGTATGGAGGAAATTCTCATACCTCTTTTTGGGAGATAAGCATGGCTAAGTGTTTCTCTGGAGTGCTGGTAAACTAACACATGCAGGATGAGGAACAAACAGGGAGATTTAGAGGTCTGTGAGCAATTGTAGGACTATACAGGATTACATAGATCTCACTGGAATCATGGAGATGTGGTGAGACAGCTCACATTATTGGAGCGATGCAGTGACTGAATAAAGGCCTTTTGGGAAGGGCATGCCAGGATGGTGAGGAGTGGAGTTGTCTTGTGCATGAGAGAGGAAGAGGAAATCATTAAACTCTGCCTTGGGATGGATGAGGAGCCAGCTGAGAGCTTATAGATTTAGATTAGCAGGCAAATCAACATGGGCAACGTTCTCGTGGCTGTTTGTTACAGAGCCATGATCAAGAAGGAGTATTACGCGAGTGTGTCTTCAGAAAAGTGCTTCACATTTGCAGGCCCTGGTCCTCATGGGAGACTAACCAACTCAGTATCTGCTAAATAGATAACACAGCAGGGCATAAGCAATACAGAAGGTTTCTGGAGTGTGTTGATAGTAACTTCTTGACACAGGTGATCAAGAAGCCAGTGATAAGGTGTGATCTGCTGAACCTCATAATTACAAGCAGGGAAGAGCTGGTGGGTGATGTGAAGGTCAGAGACAGCTTTTGTTGCTGTGACCATGGGATGATGGAGTTCAGGATACTGCAAGAACAATCGCAGGGAGGTACAAGAGCAAAATGGGGACCTACTGTCTGGAAAGTAGGTCTCCAAAGAAAGGCCTTGGGATCCTGGTGGACAACAAGCTGACCATGAGCCAGCAAAGCACCCACATAGAAAAGGCAGTCAACAGCATCCTGGGCTGCGTTAGGGAGAGCTTTGCTAGCATGGTAAGGGAAGTGATTCTTCCTGTCTGCTCAGCACTGATGAAACCACATCCACCACACTGGGTCCAGTTCTGGGCTCCCCAGCACAAAAGGGACATGGATATAATGAGGAGACTTCAGACAAGGGCTACAGAAATTTGTAAGAAACTGCAACATCTGACATACAAGGAGAGCCTGAAGAAGGGAAGTCTTAGCAGGGGGATCCTAACAATCTGTAAAAGGCCTGGTGAAAGGACTAAAGAGGATTCAGCCAAACTCTTCTCAGTATTATGCAGTGAAGAGATGAAACAACAAGAAAAAATTTTAAAAATAAAAAACAAGCTTTTTTTTGGCCACAAGAGTGGTCAAACAGTAGTACAGGTTGCCCAGACAAGTAGTAGAGTCCTCGTGCTTGGAGATATCCAAAACCCATCTTTGCCATGTTGTAAGAAAACTGGTATAGCTAACCCTGCTTTGAAAAGGGGGGCTGGACTGTAAAGTCTCCACAGATGCTGTCCAATCTCATTGACAGTGTGATTCTGTGAGTCATTAGTGTGAGGGTCAGTAGCCACTTTTTGTCTTCTGGGAGGAAATGTCACAGAGACTATAACTGTACTGTAGTCACACCTAAACTACAGACCCAGGAACTCTTCTAGGATCCCAGTTCTGTGTGCATACCCTGGCAATGGCTTGCGTAAGGGAATGCTCCTGCATTCTCTGCCTTGATTTCTGCTGGAAGGGAGCCACGCTGCAGTACAGCCTGGTTTCTGTAAAGTAAATTCTCCCTTGAGCACTGGTGATCTAATTTTTCTTCTAAATCAAGAAGTTTTTTAGGGGGTCTTGGTTCTCTTCCCCAGTTGAATATGATCTCCTTGAAAGTCCCAGGTGGAGGGGCAGGAAGAGAAAATTTCAATACGGCTCTTTTTTCATCCCACAGAGACATTGACAAGGCTGAGAATCTAAGATGAGTCCAACACAGACAGAAGAGCACCAGACTGAAGTACACACAGCAAACAGAAAGCTGACAAGCTGTTGCATTTTGTAGCAGATGCAACTCTAACAGCGTATGTGGCTTCATTCCTAGATATAATGAGTTGCAAACACACACTGGGAATGCTGTTTTTGTTCAAAAAATAACTCTTCAGTTAATATACAATATGTGCACTGGATGAATGTGTGCTTCTATTCCCATAATGCAATGAGAGATCACAGAGAGGAGCTGTCACACTTTGCTGGACTGATACTGATTATTTTGGCTGTTCATGTCATTGCTGTCTATTTGTCTACTGAACAATACAGTTAAAAAGCTAATGTTCAGAAATCAAATTAAAGGATGTCTCCTCTACCTCAAGAAGTACAGTTCCAGGCTGTTTAAAGGGATGGATATGTTCTGCCTGAGTTGGAGCTGGTGGGATGTACTCACATTTTTCTGTGCAACAGACTGGAGATGAAGTCATGTATGCACCAAAATGCAGATAAGTTGTTGAACTTCTGTGTACTCAAGCAAGGAAGCAGGAAGAAGAGGGAACAGTGACCACTCATATTGGGAGCTCTAGAATGGATTAAATGTCATCAAAAGTGTATATAGAAAGAAAAGTTCTTCCTTCAAGACAACAGGAAAGCAAATTCACTAATGAAACATGAATGTGATATCAGGGCAAATAAACAGCACTCGCAGGTAGATATCCAAGCATCTACACAGTTCTGTCAATTTCATTACACAGCATTAACTTGTGAACAACTAGCCTCACAAGCTTTGAAGACAAGATGTTCAAAGCAAATTTAGTTTCTAATATAGAGTACAATGAAATATGAAGGAAGAATTGCTAGCAGAAAAAATGTTTGTGAGAAGAATGTCTGAGATATTAAGTATGTATACACTGGAATCAATATCAAAGAGGTAAGAAAATAGCAGATGAGTAAACTGAGAAAAGTGACTTCTTTTTTTTTTCCTTCAGTTTGAGGGTCAAGAAGATCACAGTCTGAGCAGCAAGGCTCACTACGTTACAAGTATGTCCTCAGCTGCAGCCTCTATCTCAACGAATAAGAAAATTGTTTGAGGCACTAGCAGTAAAGGGAGACAAGCTGTGATCATAAACTTGTTTTCAGTGTTGCCATTAGTGTTCAGATATTGAATTTTTTATTAGTTTTGTAAGCTAATAATGATAGAATTAGGCTTGCAGTCTTTGACATAGGATGCCATATTTCTGCTGCCACAACAAATTGCAGAATCATATGCCTGTTCAAGGTGCTGAAAGGATCAAAGTAAGTGTAACTTCCTTGACAGAAGCAGCTTTCAAAATCAGCTTCCTAAGGACATACCTCCTACTGAGCCCTTTATTTCAACTATATTTTGCATGTAATTCTGCCAGCTGTCCCATTTTAGAGCTTCGTAGTGGACTCTGAATCAGATTAAGAGGTCTACCCAGTACAGATGAGAAAGATGGAAGAGGAAGAAACTAGGTAAACATTTAAATTCCTGGTCTAGGGCTACTAAAAGATACTGATAGGTCAATGAATGAAGACAGTTGTGTTTTGCAGCCTAAAGTCTCTGCTGATTCTGAGAGAGGGAAAGGAATAATGGGCTTGATGTGATTGCAGAAGAGAATTTTTTTTTGAACTTGGAAAACTGTTGTTAAGAAGATAAAAAAAAAAACCTACCACGCTATTGGGGAGTTTACAAGGTGAAGAACTCAAAGTTATGAAATACCTCAGCCTATGTCCATGGATAACCTACAGCCTGCACAGACACATGTACATTATCAGAGTATATTTAATTGTACAACTTTATGTGATAAACACAGCCTATCACGTTCACCTGCAGTACTTCTGCCTCATGAAATTTACTGGACAGATCATGTCCTAAGGATGTATCAAAGTGAAGGGGACAGTTATGCGAAGGACTCCTATCTCTGTCTGGTTTCTGAGACAGGGACATACGAGGTGAAACAGGATGAAAATTTGCAGAAGGAAAACTGTCTTCCTGATTAAGTCCCTTGACTATCATCTTGATCTCTGATTTTTTTTCTCTGTCTAGATCATGGTTTTCCTGTGTGATACTGATCATAGCATTTGTGCAAACTCTCTGTGATCACTCCTGTTTCATTTTCTGAGTGCCCAATCTGAAACAGCAGGAGTGTTGAACTCTAATAATTGTGAAAGTTTGAAATGAACTGTGCTCTGAACACATAAAAGGCAGCAGAATGCACTGAAAAAACTTGGCTCTAGTCTTGAAAATTAGCCTCTAAAAATGAATTGATACAGACCAATTTCGGCTTCAGTCTCAGTGCCTCTGTTCCCAGTTTGTAAAACTGAGACACCATCCTATTACTTGGCGGTTGTGTTATATAAATAAATTCATTAATATCTACAAAAAAAGACACAGACATCAGGATCAGATAAAAGACCCTGAAAACGAAATACATTCGTGCTCAGTATAGCCTTTGGATATTAAGCATTAAATGACATACAGGACCACTCATCAGAAGAGGATGAAGAAAAACTGTTGTGGATTATGTAGATTAATGACTTTATCATAGTACATGCACACAGATAGCAGGCACAAGACTGTAAGGTACTTCAGCTCAGGTATTTCCTGACTGTCAAGCTTCACCAGTCTTTTCAAGTAAGATTTTCTTTTTTGTTTAGAGATATTTGTATATCTATAAATTTCTGAAGTTTCTACATGGACAGTCAAGAGCCAGCTATATAAATCCCCAGTACATTGACAAGGATTTGAATCTAAGCCCTTTGGATATAGAAGGAGAAAAAAACATAAGTAATTTAAAAATTCTATTTTTTTTTTACTTTTTTTTTTTTTAAGTAAATCAAATTCCCGAATTACTGAGATTAGGGGACATTTAAAAGAGAATTTCTTTAGATTATCAAATGTCAGCTACAGAAAACATGCCCTAGACATGCACAGTTTTTTAAGAGATTATCATCTTTTTCCGTGATACCCTTATCCAGCTTTCCATATCAGAAGTGCTAGTCATGATACAAGAGTCTGAACTACTGTATAGTTCTAACATATTTCCAAGAAGACAAGGGGTCCAGATAATAATACACATTTGCTCTGCTCTATTTGCTTCTCCCTGAAGTCAGGTCAGAGCTTATTTTCAAAGCCTTCAATACACTACACCAAAATTTATTCTTAAAATAAGTCTTATTTTTAGGTGCTCTTGGCTACTTCTGAATTTTCATGAAAGGAATGACGTGTTCATATGCATGGGAACAGCAGATGTCTCAGCAGATACAGATCAGAAGTGCATGTCCCTTCAGAAGGCATGCAAAATTCTCTTTTTTTAAACACAACTACCTAAACTTGGTGTGTCTGCATGTCTGCTGTATCATTACATTTCTGTTAAAAGCAAATGTAGTTGAAGGTGTGTAGTTAAACTGCACCACAAGATGAAACATGGACTTTGGGAATGGCATGACAATTACACCGTAATGAAGTGATGAGCATCGTTTCACTACATCAGGACTGAAGAGATCAGACAAAAACGAGAGGGGCTACCATATCCTATGTGAGACCACTCAGAATAGATTTTCTTATATTTGGCCCTCAAGTAACATCACAGTAGCTAGGGAAAGGTTTCGGAGTTGTGATATAAATAAATAAACTGTGAAAAAGACCCATTTTTCTCCCACTGAAAAGTAACTCCTCTCAAAAGGGTAACAAATCCTTGCCATTAGATCAAAACCCATATTTGATTAATAGAAAATAAATAAACAAACCAGCATTCTTGATCTGAGTGTTTTGGGGTTTTTTTGACTCATTTTTCTATTTACGCCTGACTCTTTTCTTTACAGAGCTTTTTACTCGATGTTCTGTTTTCTCTGCTGAAGTTCAGGCATATACAGTACCTGTTTTATTAGTGTCACTTGGCTTTTCATTAGACAAGGAAAATGAGCCTCTACAGCATTCAAGGAAGAGACCAATAAAGATATATTACTGCCACTTCACTCAATAAGAGCAGATGGGTCATAATAGTATGTCTGATACCAGCGCATTTGTAGAGTAATTCTTTCTTATCAGGCAGTTAATGAAATGAATTTCTATCATAGCATCTTTAAAATATAATACTCTCACAACTGTCTTTAAAGACCTATTTTGAAGCAAATATGTTATCTATCAAAATATTCATTAAAATTAGGTGCAGGGCTACAGGAAGAGAAAGATTAAATCATTGAGGCATCTGGGCCTCTTATTCCTCTAATGTGACCTCATTATATCATAATTTGTTATTGCAGAAATTTAATTTTCTGATGCCATGGAATTATTGAGGGTCTCCCCTTTTCCAGCATTTTTAGTCTACCTAATTGTAAACTTCAAGATCATTTGGTATTTGATACTGGTTGGCTCCAAGATTGGATAGGAAACCGATAGCCCGTAAATGAGGAAGCACTTAATGAGGAAAACGTGATGACATCTATTGACTATATTCTGAGCTAAGATAAATAAATAACACTTTCACTTAAGATGTCCTCAACTTCTCCTCAACGCATTTGTTAACTCTGTTCAGAGCAGATGCTTCTCTGCTTCAGTACCAAGAAAGGAGGGAGATTCAAGACTAATCAGGGCCATGAGCCTACCAGCACTACCACTGAGCATCACTGATCCAAGGGTTATGGAGGAGAAATTACTTTACATGTAAACTTGACAGCTGGACTTTGAATATCACAGGACTGACATGACAAACATTCCAGTTAAGATATGCTCCCACAAGAATTCTTCATGCAGTTCCAGGGTTCTTCACTTGGACACTCTTCCCTCCCAGTGAAATGTACTGGAAAAGCAAATTACTTTGATGGCACTCTATTAATCCTCCCCAGTTGAGGCATGACACTGGAAGACTTCAGAGTTTCCAGGAACGCATAATCGAAGTTCTACCACCTATCAGTTCTTTTATGGCAGAAAATCTCAGGTAAACAATGTGATGATGCCTCCCTACAGAGAAGGTAAATTTTGGATACTCCACAGTTGTTGTATGTGGGATGCAAAAACAAAACACCTGTTAATACACACAGCTCCACATTCAAAGCTATTGCAAACTGGAGTAGAATAGTAAGAAATACATACCCTCAGTAAACAGTATACCAATGTTCCTGTAGTTTCCCACACCAATCATGAAATGCACTTCAAGGCTTGATCACCGTGGCACAGCTTCTCCTGCTGCTCTGAAGTTTGAAAAAGCCTTGTGCAAGACCAAGTATTAAAGAATTTCCCCTTCAGATTTAAAACAAAGTAGCCTTAACTAAGCAATTAAAAAAAAAAAAAATCAGGGATGAACAACTGAACTGAGTTGTCTACAAGTACAGCAATGTGAAGAATGCATCCAAATTGCATGCAGCTTTGTCATGTACTAAGTTACACATATACTTATGAAGGCTAAAATTAAAAACATTAAGACAGTTCTAAATCAACACAGAGTGGGTTTGCATCAATATTCATATACAAAATTTGGCCAAGGTATTCAGCTTCATTTTCTATGAATACATCAAATTTTAATTCTTTAGTGGGTATATGAAAATACCTTTGCAATGGTGTTCCAGATTACAAAAGATCTTATAATACATTATGATCTTACAATACAGAGGTTAGCACTTCATGACCTCAACATACAGAATAATAATTTGGAATGTTCAATGTTTAAATGAAAAGAAAAAAATCTTTTGTTTTGCAGTCTGCAAGTGGATACAAGAATTCTAGATGTTAAAAAAAAAAAAAAAACAAAAGACATCATATGCATGTAAACTCCCTGATGTTTAAGTGTGTTTAAGTAAAACCACTTTTCTTAATTATCTTGTAGTTCAATAATCTAATAATAATTAATTTCAGTAAACCCATAAATATAGCTTGAAATGCAAACTCCATTTTTAATCAGTGAAAACTGCCATTTGTTGAAAAGGTTTCTTGAGTAATAACTTTGCAGTCTTATTAGTAATGTGGATTTATAGGAAAATCAAAACTATATTAATTATACCGTATCCTCATTATATATTAATAGACTCAGAAACCAAGCATTTTGTGCCTTGCCGACTGAGGTGTAATATTTATATGAGGCTTTGCAGCAGCAGCCAGTGTGCCACTTAGTTCTAATGCACCTACTTTAGAGTATTGACTTGGTGCCCCTGGGACACATGAGCTCAAATCCCAGCCGGGAATGCAGATACGCTGCACTAAGCCTCTAGAACAGTGTCTTGGGGGTTCTCACTTCTCATAAGGGGATGAATTTTGTTAATAGATGCAGTTTGTGTTTTGAGACATCAGCTTATGAATGCAGAACGTGTGTCTATTCCAAGCAAGGCCATGGAATTCTTGTTCTTCAGTGGGAGAGAGATCTGAGAAGATGCAGCATCTCAAGGTCAGCAATATGCAGCTCTGTAAGCATAGGCACACGCAGCCCTCACGCAGAGTTATGAGCTTAAGTAATATCTCATCCTCAGAGTAACAGGAATGCTGCTTCTTGCACTGCACACAATGTATTTGCCCGGCTGGAAAGCCTGGCAGCTTTGGCAGCTGGTGGGATCCAGTGTTTGAGTTGTTTCTTCCGGGTATAATCTGAGAGCAGAATGACTGATCGATTCCATCTCCATGACAGCAGCTCTTGTAGAGCAACTGCTTAAGTCAAATGTCAGACTTTTGACACTACTTGATCATCAGTGGTTTCTGTAACTTGAGTTTGCTGTTTTTTGATCTAGTTGTTTCGTGGTCCAGATTGTTTATTTTGAAGGCTGCTAGAGATGACTGAAGCTACCAGACAGATGCTGAACTCCATTAGCATCCATATGAATCTTAACTATGCCAGTCTACCCCGTGAACAATTTCTGTACTCACCCCAGCCCCAGGATGCTCCTTTGAGAGAGATGTTGCTCAAAAGGGCCTTTACATGAAACCACTTTCCCTTGAGCACTGATCTGTTGACTGATGCAGAGGAATGTAGAGGGCTCCTAAGAGAAGCATTTGCATGTAGTTTGCCACATCACTACCCCGCCCTACAGGGGGGATGGGCACCCATCATATCACTGGTTCTCCCTGCCGTATGCTTTCCATATCTGTGGGTGCTGTCACATGCCTGGTCCACAGTGGCCTTGTGAGATTTCAAAGGAAAGAGAGGTCAAGAATATGACTCAGTCCTTCTCCTAAGCCCAGGAGACTTAAGGAAAAGCTGGAGTGAGTTGTTCTGTGGAGCATGAGCCCACTGGAAACTTCCACAGTGACCTTATGGGCCCATTAGCCTCAACTACAGTCAAAGCCTAACAAACCATGCTCAGGTGGAGACTTCAGCTCTCTACCTTACAAAGTCCTAACCCATTAGCAAAGCAGGGAGCGATGCTCCTGTGAAGAGAATTAATTCCTCCCTCCCACAAAGGAAATGGCAGACATGCCTAGTGACTATTCTTTGTCTCTTTTTAGCTTTTCTAAGTTCATTTTCTTGACTTCACCATCCTCATAAGTGTTTGCAGCTCAAGCTGTGTCATCTGAATATGTCATTAGTCACTGAATAGGCAAGTGAGGAACAGTCAGCTGGGGAGGATTTAGGACTGTATAACACTGATCTCTGCCCTCTGTGGATTATAAGCATTTTTCTAAGTGCCTCTAATTTTAATCTCCCAAGCTGTGGCTTGTACAAAAATATATTCAATGGCCTCCTCTCTAGTGTAATATCTTTATATTAAGGATTTTCTCTTTCACCTCAGGAAGTCAGCTTTGTGGCAAGCCATCTCATTTAAAATGTAGTGAAACAACAGTGGCATTTTTCTGTGGAAAATTGGAAGTACCACAGGTGATAGATTCAACTCTTGCGTCTGTCCAGTTACAAGTGTTGGAGATGGAAAAAATAATTTTGAAACACATTGCTGAAAGTTCAATCTTTTCAGTTAGTGAAAGTAAGTAATTTACTTCTGTCTGCAAGTAATAATTATCTATGTAGAAACTACAGTGATGGAGAAAGACAGCCCAGCAGGGTAAAAGGAGAATAAGAAATCTTTGAATTTTCTGAAAGCCTTCAAAAGGATCAGTAAGCAAATTCTCTGTACCTCCTTCCTCCTTCCTGCCACTGTGCAAACAGGAGAGGAACACAAAAGAAAAATTAATTAAAAATTCAATATAATAAAGCAGACACATAATAAGCAGACACTTAACTCTTTTGTGATTCAAATAAGACCAGTGGTTAGAGATGGAATTCAGGTATAAGGAGTGGGAAATAGGTAAGGGGACAGAGTCAATGTGGGTTTAATCCTCCTTTCAGGAGAGCCAGACTGTTTTGGGCTTTCTCAAGGGTTATGCCCATGTGAAAACATCAGAGCAGATGTGAATGAGTCAGACCAAATTTTCAGCAGTATGGATCAAGTGCTTCTGCCTAAGTCCTGGCCGAACTTCTGTCCTGATTTGTTCATTTCTGTACTTCTCACTCAGCACATCACAAAGTGAAGGAGCCTTTTCATAAGCTTCTCTGTGCTTGCTGACCTGCAGGTTGAGGAAGTCCAGTGGCTTCTGGTGACCATCGGAACTATTTGCAGTTCTCTGCTTTGTTGTGTGCTAGGACAGATCACTACTGTGAAATTTCTACCAGGTCCATGGATGGCTTTAAGGGAGCTTATTTTTAGTGGATAACCATCACATCCTTGTTTTCTTTTCCTTTTTTGGCATTCTCTGCATTAGTTTGGTTATTCAGCAACATACTCCTTTCAGACTGGGCAGGGACTGTAGTTTCAGAGACTGGGAAGCCAGTAGAGAAGCGAGACATAAGCAGCAGCTTATGGAAAGACCTTTAAAAACAGAGCAAGCATATGAGCACTTCTCAACTATATACTGACTATCTGATACTTTTGCCAGTGCTTTCTCCCAAATGTATTATTTTTTCTTATTGTGCTGTGAGCAATTTTTCTTCATTAGACACTCCTATTTTTTAATAAATCATTAAATTCTTCTGCATTTACCCATCCTTAGAGTAAGAGCTTTCTGTTCAGTGCCTTAACCAAAACATCTTTCACACTGCTGGGGTTTCCTCCATGAATTGTTTCTGATCAGCAGTACAGCTTCATCTGCAATCAGTGCCCTGAGCACTCTGCCTCCCCTATCAACCGTTTCAGGCAGGAGTGAAAACACACCCTATCTGCCTATGATATCCTCTTTATTTCCTTGTTGCAGCCCTTTTCATTTCTCCCTGGCTGTTCTCTGACAGCTGCAGCCCAGGCTCCAATCTGCTGCAGGTGGCTCTTTTTGCCCTTCAGGCTTTCTTCACCATTGTGATGCATTAATGAAGTAGAGCTCCCTGTCAGACTTCATCAGCAGTCTTGTGAAGGCAGAATGAAATCACTTCTATTGACCCACTGGCATATTTATAGGCTCCTTCTTTTTGCTGAGTATGGCAGTTATCACCTTTCCATCCCCATGTTGTGTTTATTCAGCAGAAAGCTAAATCACATCTGTGCACAAGTGGAACATTAATCAGTAAACGTAAGCCACTCATAAAGACTGCTGAACCTATCTAATTACCAGTGCTGGGATAGCTCACAACACCTACCCCTCAGAGGGGTTCACAACCCCATCAATCCACAGGCCTCTAAACAGAGCCCGGCAAGCTCAGAGACTTTTTCAGCTCTCCTCTTGCTTGACTGTCCCCAGAAAGCAGCATTTTAAAGTTTTCCTGGACTTATTCCTGATGCTTCTCTTTTTTCCTATAGAAATAACAACAAACCCACTTCAGAGCATTTTTGTTTCATTTCACTATTGATTTTTTTTTTTTTTTACTTTATCACTGTTCTCACCTTTCTTAAATTGCTAAATACCAAACTCAAACACCATTTGCGTTATTGGGGTTAGAGTTTATTGTATCAGTTCATACTATATTATTAGAGGAAGCATAATTCTATACATACAGAATATATATATATAGAATATATGTAGAATATATATATAGAATGTATATAGAATATATATATTTTTTCAGTAATGATGCATAAACAACAAAAGCGTTTAATAAACTTTGTGTGAAAAGAAGTTATAAGCTGTATGCATACATACAATGGAAAAAAAGATGCTGTCTGACAAAGTTTTAATTATTTTCTAATGAGACTACAAATTTGGCTGTCCAAGATATCTCTTTGGATAGATAAATATTAGCTTCTAAATCTATATATATTTTAATAACACTGAATCCAAGAGTCAGGATTATAGAGGATGTTTATGAGGGAGAAAAGCAGTTCAGAAAACAACTTCAGGGTCAGAACAATCAACACAGTGTTTCATGGAAGCAAAGGAAGCAAATATGGCCCCTGACTGAGGGATCAAGAGAACATCAGTTGAAGAGTGAGAGCGATTTTACACTACAGTGACATAATCAGCAAAATCCTCTAACTGGCAATGGCCTCTAAGTTTATGTGCGAGAATGTAAAAAGAGACCTCCAAGAATTATTTCAGTAACTAGAGAACCTGATTACTGTGAGAAGTCAAAGATACTCAGTTTAGAGTATACTATTCAGTAGGAAATATGATCAAATAAGTACTCATAGAGGATGTGGACTTCAGATCTAGTAAAGTTATTTAGCTAAGGAGATAAAAATACAGCAAGAGGCTGAGCCTGGTCACTTCTGCTCAATCAATGCAGTGTTAAAATAAGATCTAAGATAAATTTAAAATAAAGCAAAACAAAAATAGAGTAAAGTTACTTATATCTGCATTGGTTTCTCTGTCACTAATTTAAACCAAGAGAATAAATCCTCCAAAAATAGATGCTGTATTTCAGCCAGAAGTTATTCTATTTGATAGAGAAATTATTTTGTATAATTTTAGGTTATATGATTTTATACCCAAGTGGGTAATAACTGAAATCCTTTGGGGGTGGCCTTTTCATACTGAACAATGATCTGTCTTCATGTCCACTAATAGGCCTCACTTGAACTCCTGAAAATTTGACTGATGGCAAAATGGATAATTAAAATTTTAGGGGCTTTCCTAAGCTATTAGAGAAAATTATTAGGCCCAGTAGGAGATGGCTGAGAAATTCATATTCACATCACTAGCATTCAGGTCAAAAGGGATCAGTTGCAAGAATCATATAAATTGTACACAGTCAGAAATCTAACAAACTCAAATATAGATTATTCAAATAATTGTTCAATGGATGTGCAGTCTCTTTTAATTTACATGACAGCAGTTTTAAGGAGACCCATGGTTCTAACTGAAGAACTAGAAATACAGAGAAATTCTGTTCAGCAACTTTATTATCTACATACTGAGATGAACTTTCAGCTCTTTTAATTTGAAGGAAATCATGAGACCTCATCCTCATGAACTCTTTCTTATTAATATTTTGTTTCAGTCATATAGACATAGTTTGTTGCCTTTGCTGGGAAGATTCACTGAACTATAGTCAGAAAACATCAAATGACCATGCTCCATCTGAACGTCACTCCCAAATAGTCACTGCTGGTAATTTAACACCGATAGATTATGAGGGTTTCTCACCATTAGTGTTTATTTAACAGGTCTTATTTTTTTTATCCACAGGGAAAAAGAGTGGTCTTGCCCTTGAATGACACTAGTTCAAGTGATTTTCAAGCTTCAGCTCTATTTGTAAAAAGCTTTAGATATTTCCTTAAAAAGGTAAGCTAGAAATCCAAGATAAGCGATAATTTATGTCATCTGAAATCTTTCAAATACAATAGCCTAGTGAGTATGAATTAACCATGTGAGAAATAATGTGAGAAATAAGATTTTTCCAAGAAAAGCCAAAGAAAACTAGAGGATATTCCTCTGGGATCTGAGTACTTAAAAGAAGCTCATCATGTATGAGGAATTGATTATTCTGTGTTGAAACAAAATGAAAGAATCAAACAATGCATATATTTTTTGGGGGGGAAAAGAACAGCAGTTTGCAAGATGACTGTGATCTCAACATTCAGGTCTTCTATACAGTATGATACTTTGGCTGCCTGCTACCACTGGTGAGGGTCTATTGAACAATGGAACAAATACAACCTAAGATTATTTACGTTTCCTTTCCTAGCAGATAACAGAAGGGAGACTACAAGAATATGTATAAATACAACTATAGAATCAGAATCCTGGAGATGTCTTTGCCATCGTATCACTACACAACACAGTCAACACAAAACCAATGAAGACTTTCCCAGAGGTGATGCCAATTAATTCAGCTTTCAAAAAGTGAGGATGTCAGGAAGGCAGAGAAGGCTCCAAATGAAGATATTTTTTAAGATTCTTCATTTCCCCATAGGTCTAAAAATCATAGGACCATACAATCATTAAGGTTGGAAGAAAAAGCCCTCTAAGATCACCAAGTCCAGCTGTTAACCCAACACCACCGTGTTCACCTCTAAACCATACCCCTAAGTGCCACATCCGCGCGTTTTCGAACACTTCCACTGATGGTGATTCTACCACTTCCCTGCACAGCCTGTTCCAATGCCTGACAACCCTTTTCAGTAAAGAATTTTTTCCTAATATCAGATCTAAACCTCCCGTGGCCCAACTTGATGTCATTTACTCTTTTCCTGTCACCTGTTTACACCTCATTACAATCTCCTTCCAGGTAGTTGTAGAAAGAGATAAGGTCACCCTAGAACCTCCTTTTTTGCAGACTAAACAATCCCAACTCCCTCAGCTGCTCCTCATAAGACTTGTGCTCCAGACCCTTCACCAGCTCTGTTGCCCTTCTCTGGACATGCTCCAGCACATCAATGTCTTTCTTGCAGTGTGCCCAAAACTGAACACAGGATTTGAGGTGCAGACTGACCAGTGCTGAGTGCAGGTCTGAGTACAGTCCATGTATCCACATATGCTACAGCTTTGGTATTGGATGTAATCCTTCCACTGCATGCTTTCAGAAGACCACTGAAGAGCGCCTGAGATCAGGCACAATTTCCTGGTCTCACAATTCCCAGCTACCAAGACAAGAGTGAATGTACATATGCATACACGCTCATGAGCTCAAGTATTGTTTTGTCCTGCTGCCTCACAGTTTCCAGCATTCACTGGAGCAATGAATTCAGCAGCTCCCCTCTTCCCTACATAATTCAAGAGAATTGGAGACTTGGAGTGTGTTTTCCTTGTCCTCATTTAGTTGTGTTCTCTCTAACTTCCGTCTTTTAAAAAAATGTCAAAAAAAAACCCTTTAGTGAGGGCTTGTACTTCTCAAGATTAGGTGACCAAATTTATCTTACCAACACTCATTTTACTTTGAGCAAGACAAATATGTCTTTAGCCGTACCCTACAGAGAGTTTGCATGGCCTCAGCTCAGAAGATCTGGTATTCCTCTTGCCCCAGTGACTGCTCTGCCCAGTATATCCCGGTTGATCTCATAAGATGCAGCACCTTATTATAGCTCTGTGTCTTTCATGGACTCTTTCAAAGCCTACAAATCCTAACACTTCTATTATTGATATACATACTCCTCATAGCACAGGCTCTTCAAGGGGCAGCTTTTCTTCGATGTCTTACGAAGTCAAGCAGCCACTGAGGCAATGAGGGTTAATGGCATACCAGGCATTTTGACTAAAAGGGGAAATACAATGGAGGTAGAAGGGATGGGAAGAAGACAGAAGAATAGCAAAATCTGACAAATGCTTTTCTCAGCATTATGTCAAACATGTTTACAGAATTCCACAATTAATAAAAAAACCTGCACTAGAGTCCCTAATTACTATTCTACACAGGGCAGAACACTTCTTCATTATCCCTTTTTGAATTGATTGTGTACATCAAACAGTCAAGATATAAATAAAATATGCCTGCATGCATAATACTCTCACATTAAAGCAGAAGGCAATTAACCTATGATTTTTCATTAATTAAATTAAAATAGCCCTCTGAAAAATGTCTCAAATCAAAACAAGTTCCTTACAGAGTAGTTTTTTCTTTCCATGATGCACAGAGCCTGCTTGTTAAATCATTGGTCCAATGCAATTACAATAAACTTCCCCAATGTTATCAAAGTCTACCAATTTGCTTCTGTGGCCCTATTGATCAAAGTGTTAATCCCAAACACAATATTGGTTTTATTTTTCCATCTTTAAAATAATATTTACTGATTGTCCACTACTTAACATATTGTTTACATTTTATTTTTGCTATTTATATTGATGTGCTTTACAGAATTACAGTGCATATTGATCTGATCAGAAATTTGGCAAATAAGACTTCACTCTATGAGTGGGTTACTTTTCTCTTCTTAAATTTATATAGACAATAATAAACTTGATTAGTGTAAGGTTTTATTAGCACTTTGTGGTTATCATCTCCAGTTAACTGAGTTTAGTTTATGGTGCCGAAGAGAGGTAAGAGTCAGTCAGCTTCTTGCCCCATAACAAACATATGCTGTTTCAATCATTCTATTCAGATAAATTGAGTTCTACTAAAGGCACCTTCAGGTGTCTGTTTGCTTTGTGGATTGTGAGGATACATGACCGTAAAACAGAGGGAAAACATACTCCAGCCAAAAATACTCACTGGATGATAAAAAAATGACCAATGCAAAATTACTGCTTCTAAAGTACATCCATTTCCATTACTCAGATTTAAGGGGCATCTGCCCATAGAGGCTATCAGGGTCACAGATCTGGATGACAAACATGACTGAACTTGGGTTTGTTGGGTTTTTTGGTGAGTTTTTGTGATACTCGAGGTTAGAAAATTTCAGACATAGGTATTCATAAACGTTTGATAATAAAAACTACTTGTTTGTTGGCCCCTAAAATTAAATCATCACACTTTAGAAATGTTGAATTAGGTGTCTGTCTTAAAAGAGGCAAAAGACATTTTTAACTACAGAATATATGAAGAGTGATGCTACAGCAGCAGTGTTTTTTCTTTAACTCAAAAGTCACTTACCTTTTTATGAACTCTGTAAATTTTGAATTTACAATATTTTGGCTGTTCAATAATCATAATAATGACTTGTTATGTTAGCAACATTAAAAACCAGCCTTTGGAATGCCAGCATAATTTCTTTGGTACAGATAATACATACCAAGGTAGAAGGAGGAGGAAAAGGCCATGTTCCCTTTCCCAAGTGTTGCTGAGAGCCTGGAGGTTGTGGACAAAAAAAGAGAACAGAGGGCACTTACTCTGGGGAGGGACCCTTGAATGCTCTAGCATTTAAGCAGAATCCAGCACACATGTATTTACAGCACATGTGTGGAAAGTTGTATACTGAATTATAAGAACATAAGGACAGATATTTTGTTGTTTCTGCAGTTGCAGACATCACAAAAGTGGAATGTTTTGCCTGAAGGAAGGAATCATCTTGGTCCTTTTCTCTTTGTCCATAAAATGGGGACAATATTGACCTCATACAAGTGCTCTGAAAAGACACGTATTAGATTCAAATGTCTTTTTTTTTCCAGCTATATGACTTGCTCTAATAAAAGATCTTACTTCTCCCACATATCTTGCCTTGTATTTATTACTGTAGATGAGTACAATCGACATATGGTTTTCTATTCAAAACCATTTCCTTCCCAGAGCAAAAAATAAATACAAACTCTCACCAGTTTACAGCGGAGGTCCAGTCAGAAAATAGTTATACTACCCACATGTCTAAAAAAGCCATCCTATTTTAAACCTTGAATTCTTGCACCATTTTTAAAATTAAACTGAAAAAAATTAATGTCTTGGGAAGCACAAGGTGTTAGAATTTGTCCAGAAAACTCTATCAAGCACTGCCTTATCAGATATTTTGTCTAATTAATTTAACTCATTCTCCCTTTACAAAAGTCCTACAAGATATTAATTCATTTTTCTCATAGAATACAGCTTCAACTCCAGAAAATTATGTCTTCATAATTTTATTCCTAACAAGTAAACTGAGTTCTTTTCTTCATCCTAATGTTCTCTGGTTTTGCTCTTTAGCAGTATGAGCCCACAGTGCCAGAGAAGATCTATAGACCTGTTTCAGGTCCTTGGCTGATGCTTTCATGCATGGCAACTGGCCATTCCTACAGAATATTAAAACTGGTTACATATCTCCATTTCTCAGTCAAAATGCATGTATGAGTCAGAGTAGATTACATCAGAGATTCTACCATATGGGGGGAGAGGGGGGGGGAAGATTACAGAGTACTTTTTTTTTCCTTCAACCACCTAGAGTCATCTTACAGCCTCAGCTTCGTCTCTGCACCTGTGTTATATCATTAGGCCTGGAAAACTGTGAACTGAAGGGCTGTGCTTATTGCACTTCTGAGGGATTTGGGAAGAGAAAGCTTTTTGTGTTTGTAAGCTCTAGGAATTATATTTTTTAACCTGGACAGGTAAGATTAGAGGGAGGTCAAAATGTAAAGATACATATTTCCATCGCAGATCATCCTTTAAAAAAAAAACAAGCAAAAAACCACCAAACAAACAAACAAACAAACAAACAAAAAACCCAAACAAACAAAATGCCCATAAACCCGATCAAAATGAAATAAAAGAAAATCTAACAGTAACTTATAAGCAGGACATGGGCTGGGTTAGCATTTTTCTTTGTTACCTGGAATTTGCATTTCACTTCCTGTAACACTTTCCTCCTCCCATCACTTTTTTTTTTTCTCTTCAACTACTCATTTCCTTAAAGAAACCAATCTGAGAAATTGTATTTTATACAAGTTTGTGATATGTAAGTATCTTTAAGCAGTGAGGTAAAGCAGTTGAAGGCCAGTGCCTCAGATACCATAGGTGATAAAGAAAGAGTGTGTCGTTCTTGTTCAAAGAGAAATGGAGACGTTTGGATTTACTCCAAGCATGTGAGCACTTCCATGTTTTTCGTGGAATATTCGTAAAAAAATCTCTATAAATTGGCTCCCAAAAAGAGATATTTTCCCACTTTTATCCCCACTCTTCCAAAAATAAAAGAAGTTTAAATAATGTATTAAAAACAGCACACTGCAAACCAAATGCACACAGGGTAAACTCTTTTTGGCTTCAAAATGCTCCTTCACCAAAGTCTCAGAGGACTTGCATAAATACAGAAAGTGGAATTGCAAACAGCTGTGGTGTCATGGGCTATCACATTCAGTCTGTGATTATCACCTAAACAGACAAACAAAAGAGAAAAGGACACCATTATCAAATTCCGAATGGAAGAGGGGGGAGAGGGACAGACTCTGCCTGACGTTTTTCCTTAAATGAGAACCATCACAGCAGCTTCACCCAGAGAAACTCCAGTGCGTTAAACGGCCAAGATAAGCAGACAAATCGTATTCCAGGGCACTAGTCTGAGACTTTCTTTTTTATGTAACAGCTTCGGATACTTCAAGACGAACTTTACATTTTAACAAGTTTATGAGTTACAGACAGCTAGCTGCACTGCATTTCAAACACTCCTTTTTTGTAGACTGGAAAGAAACAAGGAACATATCATAGACTGAGGACACTGGTTACACAGAATTTACTTGGGCATGATTCTGAAGATTTGCCATAAAACTCTCATTGTTTTTCCAAGGCCAACAGGAGCCAGGAAAATACACCCTAAATAACTGCCACCATAAATTTCTATAAGCATGATGGTTGGGGAAGGCAAGATTGCAAACACTCACATCTAAATAATTTTAGAAATGGTAAATGTATGTAAAAATTACATGAAACAATGTGCTGGATTATCATGAGGGCACGCCCAAGCGCTCCCTGGATCAAAGACTGACCACAGCATCTGAGAAAGCCATGCATAACTTCTGCTCAATGACAAACTGCTGCTGGCTGGACAGTTATTCATGTAAAATTTTCATCTACAAGCTCTGGACTGGATTTACTGTTAAAAAACAAATAATGGATCACTGGCATTTCTTCATGCTACCCATTTTGTCATGAGAAGGAGAAGAAAAACATGACAGATATGAAAGTGTTCTAGTATGAATAGCCTGAACACAAACTCCTGTCATCCTACTACCTGTCAAGAAAGGAGAAAAGAAGTAAACACTAATTTAGGTTAGTCTAAACTGCCTAAATAAAGAAATAAATAGATATCATTCCACCAAACTGTGCATTTATTAGATCTGTCATCTGAAATCAATGCATTATATGCCTCTGCAGTTTGAGAAAAGCAGAAGTGTGGGATTACAAATTACAAATTCAACTCATGTAATGAAACATATATTGTGTCTTTTCCACAACGAAGGATCGTGATGGAATTCAAAGCTGTTAAATGAGTTTAATTCTGGTCTCAAGCTCTAAGGATGAACCCTAGTCTGAGTTGAGAGCAGATCTCTTGGAGGATTTGAGTGTTAACTTTCATAACCTGAGTAGTTTGTAGCCTATTCCAGCCCCTGTTAGAGTGCAGTCAGATGATATTCAATGTATTAACACTGAAATGTGGGAGGTCCAAGCTGCAGATATATATCAAGCCGTGTTTTATATGCAGAAATGTACCCAGCGTTATCACTCCAGAGTACATAAATGAGAATTAAGACACACAGTGAAGTGCTGATAGTAGTGGAGTATCCCATTGTGGAAAGATCTGCAGCTTACCCTAAACATACAACCTGCATGTAAATAACATGGGAATTGAACTAGCCTGCTCTCAGAAGTCAGGCTGGACCCTGTCAGCTTAGCAGTATGGATACATGCTAAAAGACACAGAGCTGAATATAATTTCCAAGGAGAAAGGAAATTATTCATTCCTTAAACTGCTGCCATGACCTTAAAATCCAGAACTTCACTGATCATCTCTAAAATAATTTAGATTACTCTGAGAGTGTAACGTAGTTTACGGCAAGTTGATTCTCAGAAGGCAAGTAGAGCTTCTCTATAGGAGGGAACTGCCATTAGAGTTCAAAAGGAGCAGGCAGCTGACAGTGCATAATCTTCTTTGGGTAAAGCAAGGGACTGGGAAGAGAGGAACAAACAGCTGAAGGGGAAGGCAGTGAAGCTGTAAAGCAAACAGACTAGGAACTTTCTCTGTTGTGACAGATCTGCTGCAGGACATTTCTAATTTCTGTCCCCAGCTACTCCTTGCTGCCTCTGTTACCACTTTAAATTTCCAGGCTTTTGCTGTGCTGCTACAGGACTTTGTGCAACTGCAGCCTAACCTACCACTGTGGTGGGTTTGGGAGGAAGACAGACACTTGTTTTTAACAATCATGCTTGGTTTAACATCACCCGTACATAAGGGGCAAGATTGCAAGCCTCAGTACTGAGGTGCACACAGGCAGATTCAGGCCCCAGGCCCCTTTCACTACATGTGTTCTATGACCTGAGCCTAAACACATCCACAGAGCAGAAGCTGCAAGGACTATTTCACTCTATGAGCAAGAATTGGGGCAGCTTTTATGAAAACACTCTTGGCAGATAACAGCCCTCCCCCACTCCTTGGCTTTTTTGCATTGTTCTTTACTTTGCCTCACATGTAAATTTAATATAAATCATAATACAAGGCCCTGAAAATGTAAATGCCTAAAGGCATTTAAAGTGTACAGTCATTGCTGGTGCCATGGAGGCAACATAAGAGGGCTGTGCTCCCCAGAGAGACCCCCAGTACCTATGTGCTGATTCCCACAGGCTGTATGGGGGGGGGTTTCAGGGCTTCATTCCCCCGGTTCAGAGAGGCACAGTCAGTAACTTTGAGTTCACATAATACCTGCTCCACTCTGCTCTCTGATAAAGGAGCACAGAGTCTTCCAAGGAAGAGAACTGAAGTGTTCGCTCTGCGATGGAAAGGTCCTCGGACAGGAAGGCTGCCCCAGGCTCCTTTTTAGAGCACATTTCAGCTCAGGGTTATTGTTGGGTGAGAATAAAAATGTTCTGTCTCCAGGACTCTAAAACCACATCGGAGGGCCAAGCTGGCTGCTGCCAGTACTGAAGGGGAAACATTTTGCAGTAATTACCACGTAATGGTCTGAACAAGAGTACAGGCTGTGCCCATGTGCAATGATGTTGCTTGAAGATGCTCTGCAGAAGCGACCTTTACAATATGGTGATAGGGTTGGACTGGATCAATCTATAGACAGGCTCAGCTCAAAACCAAATGTACAAAGTGGAAAGGACCTTGATATTTTCCACAGTAACAGGAGTAGGAAGGGATGTACCTGTGCAAGTGTAAGCAGGAGTAATAACTTTGGGAAGACCCTAAAAGAACAGGGATAACTGAGGCATGGCAAACACACATAGATCTGTGAGTCACTGACACAGAGACAGGTGTTATAATGGTGCTTGTAGGAGATAGATACAGAGTGAAATAAAGGCAATCTGAAAAACAAAATTAAGGAATCCTTATCAAAAAACCCACAAAACCCAAACCCAAACCAACAAAAACCAACAACAGCACCAAAGCAAACCACGAGAAGACATGTACTATATCATAGGGCAATCAAAGTTTCTACAGAATCCTCACAAACCTGAGAACTACTGAATAAACATGTTCTGAGAACTGTCAGATTGTTATGTTTTGATTTTTTTTTTTTTTTTGAGGGGGAAAGGGAGAGGGAAATCCTGTTTTCTCCATAAGATGTACTTCTACTACACAAATATAAGCCTGCTGACCAAGATCTTTTTTTCCCAATGAAACAGAATTTCCCAGAGAACAAAACACCATTTTCTAACTGGATCTTAATAATATCTTCAGGATATTTTCCATGCTTATGTAGGTGTTTCTACAGCAACAACAAAAAAATGCAAAATGCCTGTGTTATAAATAATAAGTGCGAATCATAAGCATTTAATTCCACACTACTGCAATTGTTTAGGGCTTTTGAAAAAACAAACAAACAAAAACACCAAACCAACAATCAACAAAAAAACTGCAGTAACAAATGGCATTAAGTATCACTTCAGATATAAACAACATAAGTTTAAGAATTTTCTCACCACCCCATGAAAATGTCACAAGCTCCAGGTGAAATCAGCCAATGGACAGTAGATGTAAATTGCACTGCAGCCCAAGCTTAGGCAGAGAAGTAATGATCAGAATGAAATAGTAAATAAAAATAAAAAATGCATTGCTATCGCAGAGGAAAATATCCAGGTATCTGGACATAAGAATGGTTTAAATGTAAGCAAGAAATAAACTAACTTTACCTCGGGTTCAAAGTGCCCAGCTAATGAAATTAGAGGATTACTTGCTAACCTCTCACAGTCCATTCAAAAATTAAGAGTTTGGCAGAATTAAATTCTTCAATCACACACATACACACACACACGCACAATTCCTTACCCCTGTTCCATATAGTCCCTTACAACGAGGTCAAATGTAAGATGTCTAGATTGCTTGGACAGAGTCAACAATGATTACTTTACTCTTGGCTACCATTCTTTGAAATTTATCCCTAATCTGGCATGTTGTCTTCATGAAGTCTTTTATGGCCATCTGTTGAAATGAATTGAAGTATTTTCCAAGGATGCATGTAATGCAGAAGCAGTAGTTGCAGTGTTAAGATCCTAAATATCTGTCAAAAAGAGAAAGGTCCGGGAACAGCCTGTGTTAACTGGTGTGATCAGGTCTGATTCAGCCTGGAAAAGGAGATTCACAGGTGACAAGGGAGCATGGTAACAGGAAATCAGTAAGGTAGATAGCCAGGGCTACATCTCCATCATGACAGAGTTCATGTACTACAAGGAGTAGAGAACGAACAATGCCCACTTTGCAGCATGGACAAGCCTCTATTAAAACAATCTGCAAATTATTCTGTATTTTTCCTACATCTCAATGTTCATTCTTCTGTCTGAAAGAAGGAAACAACTCAGGGTTTGCATGCTGTATGCTTTTTGGAAAATATTTTGTGTTTTATGACATTTAAATGTAATTTATGACTCATCATGTTGAATATACAAAATGATTTTTCAACTACAACTCTCCTTCCCACAATTTTTTGAATAAGCTGACTTACCTACCTGTCAGATGAACTAAGCAAAAATTTAGTCTTTCTTAACAGATCCTTAGAAAGACAACAAATTCAGAATGAAACTACTGTAAGCCAGTCATACATTCTCATACTTCAAATTTATGCTCAACTAAGCAACTAACAGTGTTAAATTTCTTCCAAATAGTTGGACATATTTAGCTGCTTCTTTTGTTTGAAAATAATTCACTGAAAGATTCAAAGCTTTGCAGATTTACTTGTCAATAAACATTAATCTGCAAATGGTTCATGGAAGCATCCTGCAGCCAATGGGCGGCTCACAATCTGTTAATTGCTCCTATTGCCTGGTAGCTGTTATCACTGCAACTGCTTTCTCATACAATGACTCCTAAAGAGCTTCAAAAGGCCACCAAACACTTTAATTCAGATACACATGCAAAGCCACATATCATGTTTGCTTCCCACTAACACCCTTCTGAACACAGATTCACTCAGCAAATATTGATGGAGACAGGAGAGCTGTTTTTGAAGCATTTGCCTAAGGCCAAAAATTTCAGAAGTGACTAATTATTTTGGGTACTACATTTTCAATGCCTCCCAGACAGACATCTGCAAGGGATCTGTGTGCAGAGTGATGGAAATCCGCAATAACTCTGGATCAGACCCTTTGAGAACATCTCCAGGTGGACAGCCAAGAATTAAGGTGTCTAACATCCTTAGGCAGTTTTGAAAATTCTAGTTCATTGTGGGAGTATTTTGTACTTTTTGTGAGGTTTTTTTTTTGGTTTGGGATTTTTTTGTTGGGGTTGGGGTTTTTTTCCCTGGCAGAACTTGAGTGTTTTTTTCACAGAGGTGTTCTCTTGGCTTATAAAATTTCCATAACATAAGATTTTAGGTTATCAACTTTCAGTTGCAAATATATTCAGATAACTCATATCTGGTTTGGGGTTTTTTTTCCTTGAGGATAAAAAATTTATGGTAGAAAGGAAAAGAGGGGTAAAAAGGGGACTGTGCATATTAAATGGCAGGGCAAACTTTCAAATTGCCATAGATATAACATTTATATTTTCAAGGTCATGTGTCAAATACAAATGAAATAGTGAACCTTTGCTACTCTGTGGTATTCCATGTCAGGCAACCTAGGCATTAGCAACAATACAACAGCTTTGATGAACTGCACTCCTGTGCCCTGCTGCTCTAACCTGGAAGTTAAAAAGGTAGCAATTAAGTTTTCTAAAAAGGTGCAAGAAAACCAGAAAAAAAAATGGGGCTAAGGCTTACCAATATTCTTAGTTGCAGAATAGTTACTTAGTACAAAACCAAAACAACTTAAAATGTGCAGGCCGAAGGAAAATGGCACGGAACAGGGATGTTAATGAAAAGGGTGAATAAGCTGCCGAGACTCACATCTGCCCCTTGAGACATCGCGGGCGGGGTTTGATCCCCCGAGATGAGACCCTCGCGGCACACTTTGTTAGGAGACGATCACACACGCATTTATTAAAACAAGATGTCAGTTTATATACAGGGGAATATTGAAGGTTCGGGAATAAAGGCGGGATTTTTGCTTGGAACATCAAATACTGAGGGTCAGTGATAAGGGGAATTGGAGGGATTGGCCACAGGGAATATGTCTGGCCGTATAGGGAGAAGGGAGAGCAAGGAAGGAGTGGTCTGAGGGCACAGACAGGGGAGTTCTACAGAAGTTTGTGAAGCTGCACCCTATAGCTGGGTCTCAGGCACTTTCCTGCAGCTGCAATTGTTAAAGAACTTCCAGATAAACTTCTTCCTCTGAGACTTCTTCGCAGCCCTTGTGCATCTCTCTCCATTCTCTGTAGGCTTCTGTTGGCCCAACTCCGACACTGAGATACTTCAAGAAAACAAGGTGGGAGTGTAGCTTGGGGGGGGTAACAGTAGAGGTGGAGGAGCTGTTATTTACACCATTATGACAGAGTGCACAGGCAAAAAAAATGCATCAAAGCTACTCTTTCAAAAGACATGGGACTGCATGAAGAAACTCTCTCCAACGTCGATGATTATGTATTTTATTCTAAACTATGTAACTGCAGTGAAATCACATGATGGCTTCCAAAAAAGGCAACTTATAGTTAACTATATACTGAAAAGGAGAGCGTATATTATAATCCAATTTAGGATATGTTATATTGTAGTATTAGAGTACAAAATGTCTTAATGGGTTTAAAACACATGCCTCTTTTCCTTTTCTCCTCTCTCAACATAGCATAAAATGAAGCTATGGGTAATGTTTCTGTTCCATGTGCTTTCCCAGGAAGTATATGTTACTGAAAATGTAATGGGTGACTCCAGAGTTTTATATGTTAGAGTTATATCTTGAAACCAGTCATTTCAGGAAATTATTAAAATTTTCAGCCATTTCACAAAACAGCTGTTTCATTCAGTGAACTAAGATAAAGTTTCACGCCTTTGATGAAGTTTGGGAAACTAGTAGGGAGGCATCATGTAAAATTCCTGATACCTCATTACTTGAATTAATCTGAGACAACACATGAGATTGTTTTTATCATTTATTTACTTATAAAGCCATATGGACTTCTATATTTATATCTGAAATCTTCCAGTCACATACACCACCTGTCAGAAACAAACATCTTCATAACTAAGGGAACTGCGAGATCAATATTATCTCTGTTTTGCTTTTCAGTGTTTTCATCCATCTGAAGAGCATGCTTTATTAAGAGCCCTGCCTGCAAAACTGGCACTGCCCAGGCTCCTTCCCGCTGGCCAAGGCACCTGACAAGGACAGAGGGCAGCACATCTGGCAGGATTTTGCAGGCGGTGGTTGGAAAGCTGCCTTCAAAGGGAAGCACCAGTTAGCTCATGGGTACTGGTGGGCAGAGAATTTGGTGGATCTGGATGACTCCTTCCTGACAGAGCTTGAGCTGCAGGAACAAGTCTATTATTCATTTAGCTGTGCTCCCATTTCACCGCCTAGCACTGTATCAGAAGTGGGGAGCAGCATGACTGCCGGGTACGTGGACGCACCAGTCATCAGAACGAGCACTGATTGCAGATTGTGCTGACTCTGGAGGTGGTTGATGATCCCTGATAGTAGAGAAGTTGAGCTATGTTCACATTTGGGATTGGTACTGAACGAGACTGCATGCAGTGTGCAGTTTATTACAGATTGGTGGGTGATGCTTTTGAGAATGGGACAAAGCGAGTTCCCACTGCACAGTCCCATAAATTATTGCCTACCATCTATGCTAGGACCATTTGCTTAATGTCCCCTTTGGGAGATGCCTGGATTTGTGGATATCTTACTTTTCCATGCACCAGGCTAAGAGGAGGCCATGGTAGCTTCAGTTCTAGGATGACTTCAGCAGCAATTTGAATTCTTTTATCACTCTGCAACACAACACAGATACCAAGTAGGAGAAAAATATTGAAAAACTTGATGGTCCTTTCTGGTGTTCCCTCTGAAATACAGGCTCGGAGAACACAAAATCTGAGAACGTGGTCTTGGTACACCATTATATCCTTGAAATTTTCTTAAGATCAAGCTTGTGGACAAACAAAGTCAGTTTGTCTTCTTCATGAGTATTCATTGCTTATGGTCAGTTTTATACCAACACTATTAGTCAAGGGTGTTGGCACACAAAATGGAAAAATCTGAAGAACTCAGTAGCCTGTCTTGTGAAGTTTGCATATTTAGACGATACATGCTTTATAACAAGAATATGTAGTAATACTTGCTTTTCTGACAATATCATACTTCAATGTTCACATAGTATATGGGAGGTGCTTCTTTAGTCCAATGGTTTTTTATAAGCTTCTTCTTGTCACCACATGATAGAATGTCACACCTATGGGCAGCAGAGGAAATGAAAAAAACTAAGTAGCAATTCCATAACCAAAGAGAGAAATAATGATGGGAGCATGGGGGGGGGGAAAAAAAAAAAAAAAAAAAAAAAAGGTAGACTGTTCTTTAAAACTTACTCTACAAACAGGTAGTGTTTAAGTCTTGAGTTGAGTTTGAGATATTGTCTTGCCTTTTTGATCTCAGTGATAGCTGCACTGTGTCCTTCCCTTGGTATCAAGCATTTCGGGCACTTCTCATACTTGTTGTAAAGTTCTTTTCTGAAGCTACTTCTGAAATACAGATACATCTCTAGCAGTCACTGCAGAACAAGCAAAGGATCCTTATCCAATAACATCCCTTTATACACTATACCTGTTACTGGGTGAAACGAACAGTCAAATAGTCTAGCAGAATATGCAGCATGTCAGTCATTGCTTAGAATGCATGAAACTTTTACTCATTTTACCAAATGAGTGACTGAAGGAGTCATTTTGCAAAATGACTTAAAATTTCAGTCATTTCAGGAAATCACTGGTTTGATGATACTACTAACATACCATGTGCTAAAGGGAAAGCTTACACTGAAGTGGGAAGCAGATCGTGTTCTTCAAACCCCCTCTTGTGGCTGTGGGGAATAGCGCCGTGAAATACCGCATTTTACTGTAATCTTTTGTTTAAAGACTGCGGTGATTGCTGAAGAAGGAAGGATACATGGGAGTCCTTGTTTTGCAGTGGAGTACATTCTGATGCTTCATATTCTTCCTTGAAAATCTCTGAAAAAGGAGTTTTTTAGGGTTTTTTTTCTTAAATTCTTAAGCAATAGTACATGGTGTTTGAGCTGGATGCCTCTGCAGAGATCCAGAACAAAGGAGTTGCCAGAAAGGTTCCATAGGGTTGAATGCACTGGCTATTTTATGTCAGCTGAGACTATTTAGTTTTAGTATAGCTGTATAGGTCTTATATAAAAATATAACCTTCTTTTTTTTCTTTCTTCTCTTTTTTTTTTCTTTTCTTCTCCTTTTTTTTTCTTTTCTTTTCCTTTTTCTTTTTCTTTTCTTTTTTTTTTTTTTTTCTTTTCTTTTTCTTTTCTTTTCTGAAAAGCATTTTAAAGCTGCATAGCCTACAGGAAGAGCTGAAACAAAATGAATGTGTCCAGAGAATATTTACTTAGCAGCTAGTTAGCAATTAAGAAGCTTTCACAGATGTGGATGAGCAGCTATTCAAATCCAAGCAACTTTGGACAAAAGCTGCCCATAAGGCAAAACTCCTTGTCTTCCTAAGTAGGAACCAAATAATTGATCCTCTGGTAACATTTGTTGGACTGAAACAATGAGCAGACTTTGTAATTTAAGTCCTGTTTTAAAGGAAGACCAGGGTAAGGAGAGAGGAATGAATGTGATTTACTGTAAAAATTCCTGTTTAATTCCTTAAGTACTTTAAAAATAGTGATGCAAATGATGGCAGAAATTTTGGTCAATGCCATATGTCTGTGGTGCTGCATTCCTGTAGGAAATGTGCTACTTGTCTTCTGGAAATTGGATGCTTAGGACCCATTTGCAGAAATAGTACCATCCCTTGAGTCCCTGTCAAAAAGATAATGCCAGAAAGAGAGTTAAATCCATCAGATCTGATCATTACTTGATTTGGAGCCACTCCAAACAAGATCAGCTAAGGTATCCTCTGTAGGACTTCATCACAAAAGCCTTTGGACACCATCCAGGTCTGTGATACCTCATTTTGCCAGCATTCCCCTCTTCCCAAATCCCATATACTTCACCTTTCTTCCACTATTGTTTCAGGGAATTATTTTTAAATAAAGTTTCAATCCAATTTAAGTAAACATTTTATTCAACATAACTACAGCTACTCATTTCTGTTTTTTCTTTTTTTTCATTTATTTTAATTTTGTTTTAACAGTGGTATTGAGGGACAATGGACATATACCTTCTAGAACAATAGCCTGAAAGAATCTGATGGAAGTCTTTTTTATTGTGTGTTATTTTGTGGCACACTGAAAGACTACACAGATCAACTACAAAAGTACTTCATACCAAAATTTGGACAAAATATGTCTGATCTAATGAAACAGAAAATTATTGAGCTGTATAATTTAATATGGGCTTACATATAGTGTGAAACACCCTAAGCAGATCGTAGTGTTGAGATATAATAAGGAAAAACAGTACTTAATCAACAGGAAAAAAAATAAAACAATTGGTTGTGCTCTCCTTAGGTTTTCCCCCCTCCCTGTATAAGGTGTCCAAAATGCTGACCATTGCTAAGTTTAATATACTTAATTTAATGCATTAGGGAAAGAGCTCACTGAGTTTGCCCTACCTAGGTCTGTAAAAACTAAACAGAAATGCCTTTTCACAAAAAAAATCAGAGAGGGAAACAATTAAATATTTCCTTTTGAAAATGCAATTGTAAAATCAGCTAGAAAACATTATTTTTCCCCAGCCAAAACTGTCCTACTTCATAAAAAACACAGCATGAACATTGGATATGCATTCTTTTGACAACAGATACTTCATCAGAGTGGTTTTACCCATATCTCTGTATATCTAAAGGCCTCAAGGTTTGGTTCCTGGCTCTGGCACAGTTTTCACAAGTGTGTTAGGTCAAAGCGAGGACTTGTAACAGTGACTCTGAATCTGCTTGAATGTTTCAGAATTTGAAACCAGTGAAATTCCACTGTGCTCCACTTCAGTATGTCCTGATGTGCCTCAGCTCTCTAAAAATATCTTTCTGAAAGGCAAAATTTATTGGCTTTGTGAAGCCTCCCTTATGCTGTGACAACAGGGAACAGACAGGAGGACAAGGGCAAATCAGGACTGGCCCAAAACTCCTCAGCAGGGCAAGACAAATTGAATTTTTTGCATTCTTTAACTCATGTCGTACTCACAGGTAGTAGCAACAACTTCTCAGTGTAGCATCTTTCCTAAATGACCTATGGCATATGCTGGCCCAGGGAAAAAGCAAGAAGCCTTCCTGGGAGACAGCAGCAGATAGAATGGAAGCCTGCCACCTCCTCAGACACTTGGGGCTCAGCAGCCTCTGTCCCGGTCACATCACAGCCCCCTGCAGTCCCTGCTTTCCTCTGGCTGCAGGAGGCTTTGGCCTCACAGAGGGTTATGTGGGTCCTTGAAAGGTTTACTTAAACCTTGCCTTGACCAGTGGCACAGGTTTCAGGGCTTTATAATGACAAGGCACAAACTTTCGTGGAACCTGCTATAAGCCTGAATGAAACATTACACAACATTAAGCGTTTCCATCCCAACACTTTTAATTAAGCCAGCCAGTTCATACTACACATTTATCACCATTAAACCCAGTATTATTTGCTGAAGTGAATGTAGACATGCAGAGGAGTCAGGTATTAGTAATTACTCTTAAAGCGTACTATACATACACAGCTAGTCTATTGATTTCCAATATTTAATATTCCACAGTGACCAGCACAGAGCTAGCTAAACTAATGAAAATACTAGTATATTATTCTCAGTCCCTTAGCCAAAATTTGACACTTTTCTTTTTTTTACCTAATACTGAAGAAAAGCTCTATCCCTAATAAATTTATCCAAGTGAGAAACTACTTTCAAAGACTAAAATACTTAGCAGATGCATGATGCAAAAAGCAATGTTTTAAGTGTTACTTGTCTACTTTGTCCATGTGCTACTTTTAAAATGTATTTTAAGTATTTTGCACTGGTGTTGTGTATTTAGTGTTTTTGTACTTCCAGCTTGCAGAGTGGAGAGTTTCATTGTAAGGCTGAGAAATTTTGGGCTGTTTTACCTAGAAAAGAAAAGGTTTCTTGGAGACCTCATAGAAAGCTTCCAGTATCTGAAAGGGGCCTACTAAGAACCCTGGGAGGGAATCTCCATCAGGAACTATAGTGACAAGACAAGCAGGAAAGGCTTCAAACTGAAAGAGAGTAAGTTTAGGTTAGATATTAGGAAAAAATTATTTACTGTGAGGGTGGCAAGGCACTGGAACAGGTTGCTCAGACAAGTTGTGGGTGCCCTAAACTTGGCAGTGTTCAAGGCCAGATTAGCCAAGGCTTTGATCAGCCTGGTTTAGTGGGAGGTGTCCCTGCCCATGGCAGGGGTGGGGGGTACTAGAAGATCTTTAGGGTCCCTTCCAACCCAAACTATTCTATGATTCTGTTGTGTTGTTGCGTTGTGATCACCCTTCTGCATCAGAAGCATGACCAGTTGGCAATTCTTTCCTTTTCTTTTGCTTGCTCCATGAATATGTTTCTACTAAGTTAAATTAATTTTATTTCATTTCTCCAAGGTATATAACTGGCAGACTTCTAAATCTCTTGACTTATCAGCTGTGTATTTCTGAAAATAGTTTGCTAGGGAAGGGACCAGATCTTGCCTGTGCTCTTGTTTTCAAGCTTTATTATTATGGGATTCGACTTCAGAAAGGTAGATTTTTAAAGAGCACTTAATTTGAGTTGGTCCTACGGATATCAACTTTTCCTGTGAATGCCACCATTGGCTTCCACATGAGCAGCTTCTGGTGAAGGCTGAGTACCTTTGAAACTCATCCTTCCACTCAGATGTTTTTCAAGTATTATCTATGACCGGAGGGAGCCAAGCTGTGGGTTCAAGACCTGTAACCACTGTTCATTTGGTCAAAGACTCCAGCATTGGTAGTAATTAGACAATAGACAACAAAAACTGCAATGTGGAACAGATTGTAAGAAGCAGAAAAACACAGTTTTGATATGTTTAAATACAACTGTAAATGTATAAAACCATTCAAGGGCAAGTTATCATTTCACTAGAAGATACAGTACCTGGTTTTCTTAACCTCTCCATAGCAAAAGAGAACAGCCAGCTGAGAGTTTTTTCATCAAAACAGATTTAGTGAGCTGAGATTTTCCAGTTCTAGGTCTTCTAAAAATTGTATCAAACTGACATTAGTTGTCTATCACATCCACTTACCAAGCGAGATCATCTTGGCATTTTTTCTATAGCAGCTTACAAAAGTATTCAGTCCAGTTATCACATCTATTTCTTCTAAGTTTTGTTTCTGTCATTTCCACAGCTTTAAGAAGTGACACTAAAGACCCACACTTCCTCAGAAAAATAATGCTTCAAGGTACAAACTGCTTCTTGAAGATCAGTTGCCTTTCAAGCTCTGATGCTACTCCCAGTTGCACCAGCCTTCTGTCCTACCTCCTGCACCTTCAGTAATAGACAGCACAGGGAGACATTTGGAAACTAATCATCATGAACTGGATTTGTCTGACCATAAGAAAAATTCTGGAGAGCTACTTGTTTGGCTTCTCAACAGGGAAGCTGAAGAGTTGAAGATGTCTTAAAGAGATCTATTTTTTAAACCTTAGTATGCTTAAAATTCACATTAAAATTAATGAGAATCACTTTGTTCTTACTGTCGATAATTAAGGAAACCAATGCTTTTGAGTGTGAAAACAGTCAAGTCTCAAGCAAAAAGGGACCTTTGCTGCAAAATGAAAACTGGAGAGTTTAAAGTACTCTCAGTCTTTGTTCCTGGCAAAGATCATATTTTACCACACAAGGGTCAATTAAAGAAGTGTGAAAAGGCTTACAATTTGGCTTCCTACCTAAATTTAACATGTAAAAATTAGTTGTTTCGAATCATGCCAAGATGGTCAAGCTTTTCTTGGGAGGTTGAAAACTATGGAAAAAACTTTCGAAAAAATTTTTTTTTTAAATTTCTCTCTAGACTTTTCTGTCAAGCAACTTTAACAAACTTATCACAAACTTACAAATGGTTTCATCTGACCTGCCCTTACATTTACAGCAGAGAAATCACTCGAGCAAAAGGCATTCATCACCTCTGGGAACAACATGCACCTTTTTTTCCATGCAGCTTTCCTGAACAGTAGTAAGCCATTAACCATATTTGCTGCTTTCTGCATTCAATTACCAAACACGATGCGTTTGCCAGACGAGATTTTCCACATGAAAGTATTCAACATACAGGGGTTTTTTTTGCAATTCCTGTCCTATTCCAACAAATAGTTTTCTTTTCTTCTGAGCAAGGAGTGGGGTCCATGATCAACCATGAGAAATTCTATTTCTACATGCTAAATGCAAAAAGCTTGAAGGACCCAAGATCTGTATCCAAATTATAGCTCTCAGAATGATTCTCAAGAGTGCTGAAGTGCAGGTTTTTTTCTGTATTTTTAATTTAAAAACAATATCCACATTGTATAATTGTACTCTTGTTTTTTTCAGAGCTACTGTTTCAACAGCAGATGCACTCAAGCAATGACAAATACTTTAAAAACCAACAGGAAAGGTACTTTAATTAATTAATGCACTGTTAGAAGCAGTTTTGGATGCAGAATCTATGGGGGAAGTTTATGAATATTTTGTCTGAATAGTTCTTCTGTTTCCAAACAATTCTGTAAATATTTCAATAGTGTAGCAAAAATGATGCATCCCTGGTGAAAAGTTAAGAGATGGGCAAAGGAAAAAAAAGGTGTTTTCAACCTTTGTACTACTTCTACCCCAAAATAGGAGATGTAGCCCCGGGCCAGGCAACTTCAACCTTGTTAACTGAGCCACGAGCATTCTCCTAGGAATGACTAGAATTCATTGCAGGCTCACCAGAGCCCTGTAATGGATTCAGCATTAGGCTTCAAATGCAAGGGTTGAACTCAAATAGGCCTGCGAAAGGCCTGGGCTGCAAAGCAGGAAAGAACAAAAGCTCTGGGTGCAAACTCCTTCTGTTACCTTTAGAAACTGTTTTCTGTTGATTTTTTTCCTTTCTGCCAGAAAACCACATCTTTCAGGATACATTGCCTTCCTAACTCTATTCAAATGGGAGAAATTCTTTTGGGGGAAGGGACATATGACAAGGTTCAATATATAGCTGTGAAATAGTGGTTACATTACTTCTTTTGCACTTTGGTTTGGTGTGATTGGGGGGTTTTTTGGAGGTTTGTTGTGCTGTTGATGATGATTTTTTTTTAAAGCCTTCCATTCCTATTTCCTTTTACCCCTTCTAAAAAAGGTTTCCACTTTTCAGTGCCTGGTTTCTGAAATCCAGGGAGGAGTGTAATTTTTTATGATATCTGAGTTTTCTGGAAGGCAATAGAATATTCTCTCTTAACCTCTACTGTGTCCATGGTAAAAAACCTTATGGCAGCTCTCCTGTTTTCATTTTCAATCTGCTCTTGCTGGAAGGGATAATCTGCTTAGTCTCTGATGGGAGCCTGGGAGTTTCCATATTACTTCTTGTCCTGCAGGACCTTGGTGTTTTCCCCTCTTACATTTTGCAGGGTCCTGCTGAGAGGATTGCAGAACCCTTACCAAAATCCCCAGTTCTCACCTGCTATGACACAGCACTAAATCATTGCATTTACTTAAATCTATTCTCTGGCACCATTCAGGGACTGCCCTCTTCTCGTTCTGGCACTACCTGAAGCACTTGCTTTTCATTCTTGCCTTAAACCATTGTGAGAAACTACAGGCAACCAGGGAGTTTTTTTTAGGAGGCAAGTTATTAAACATGAATGCTGTAAATATGGGACTCCTAAATCCCTCCTCATTTTTTTAAACACACACACACACACACACACCCTTCCCCCATTTTTAAAAGCATGCGAGAGGCTGCAGGTCAGCTCTCTTTCAAGGTTATTTGGAAGGTCTTCACTTTCCCTAGTGTCAGCAACCAGGCGTGAATCACAGCCTTCCATGAAGGAAGGGCTGTCTGTTGGCTAAAGCATTACAGAACACCCCTTTCAGACTCATCCAGAGCACCGCCAACGTCTAATATTAAATCCCAGTGATAAGCAATAGTTGAAATTAAACAACTCGAATGTCAAAATCAGTTGGATCTGTACAAAGGCAAACCCAGTGCACTTTGAGAAACACTGAAACAGTAATACCAGGGGAAATCAGTGTGTAAGTTCTCTGACCTCTTTTTTTTCCCCTCCATTCCACCCTCACTCTCTTTCTCCTCCATCCCCAAAGGAAGTTAAAGATGCTTTTATAATGTGGATGATAGAGACGACTGATCTGCATAATGAAGCTGAAAACAGCCTGCTTGTGTTGAAGCTCCTCCTCTGCATGTTACATGCCAGCAGAGATTTGCTGTGAAACAGAAGGAGAGCTGCAATGCAGCATTTTCCTCTGGAACTTTGCAGCTGTATTACAGTTTCAAGCACACCACAAAAAGACTTTTGTTTACAGTATTTAAATTCAATTTAAATGGTAGCTGTTAAAAGTAGGCAGATGAATCACTTCACATTCACTAACACTTTAGTGCTCACCCACCCTAAGGCTATTATGCTTAACTGAATTACTTCATGTTCTTCATAATTACAATTAATTTTCCTATTGTTTTATGGTACCGCCTGCCTCTAATAATCAGTGGTCCTTAATACTTGGCTATTAGCAGTCCTTAATACTCATCTAGAAATAAGATGCCTGGGTGAAAAAACAGACTCATGAGGCGGCTCAAAATACACAAAACCACTAGCTAGGGATGATAAAGGCAGTAGCTTCAGAAGGCAGAGAAACTTCAAGGAAAACTTCATATTGAAACCATCTTTTATTTTCCTCAAGCACAACAGTGTTAGTTACTTAAAAATTTCACTATTCTGCTCTCCAAACTGTACAATGTCATTAGAAGGTCAGTTGGGATGGCAGTATCTTACTTCCAAAAGTCAAAGCTGCAAACATTCAATAGCTCCCATCCTAGGCAGAGAAGTAACTGCCTTTTCTCCTTCAAGTCCATATTGCTTAAATATTATCTGAGCATAGCAAGGCAGGATGTTGCGAGGTCATTTCCAATATGCTATCCTTCATCCCAAGCCCCAAACCACTATTCCAATTTACTCATGAATCTGAACTCCAAATAACCTGGAAAAAGTTAATGTCTTTGTCCAGCTTCTCACCTCCTAGCTCCTACACAGAAGTATTAGTTTAATGCACCAACATTTCCTTTACAGTTTCAAAATATACCGCAGTTGCAAGTGAGAAGAATAACACAGTGCTGTTGGATTAGTTCCCCCTGGAAATAGTCACCAAACCAGTCAGCGTAATTATCAGACTCCAGTGAAGAAAAATCCTGGATATCAGTGACAGTGATAAAATTCAGCTGATGAAGAACTCTGACAGAGCTCTGGGGGGAAACTATTCCAATGCTCTCTTGCTTTTGACATGATATGAAGATAATTCATATAGAAGAATTGTATTTGCACAAGGCTAGTAATAAGAAATCCGAAATTGGATTTCTACTCTTTTTTTTTTTTTTTTTTTTTTTTTTTTTAAATAACAACTTCCTACATGCTGGATTTAACCACTGATTTCAATAAAGCCAGGATTCAACTCTCATTGACTGCAATGCAGCCATTTCTCCCTGAGCCTGAAAAATACTTAGCTTCCCACACATGTACACGCAAACAGAACAAAAGAGCAGAAACTACATACCCACGTGTCTCCTGTAACATCTTATATCAATTGCACCTTACAGAACGACAGCTGCAAGTGTGTTTTGCACCAAGCTTTCACAGTACGTTTGAAGCTATAGCACACAGCATTAAAGCAATTGCAAACAGCTATGACTGTCACAAATGATAGAAGCATCTCTCCCCTTCATCTTTCTCCTGCCATTTCGCTGGCAAAGGCAGTTTTATGGTGGGTCCTTATTTGAATGATTATACTCTGATTTTCTGCATCTTCTGTTGCAATCGACTGAAGATCGATCAGTTGTTGATAAGCACTGTGAATGTTAAAATATGTCACTCCAGAAAGAGGGATAGATTTTTCTATTAGCTGGGTACAAGGAGCCCAAAATAGCAGACTCCCTCTCCTTGGAAGTACCTACACATTGCTGTACTGCAAATATTAAACAGCAATGAGTTATTTATTGTTCGATCAAGTCCTCTTACTCCTGAACATCACAAACTCTATTGCTTTGCCTGAACTGACCTCTGGTGAAACAAAATTAGTCACTGTTTCCACAAAGACTGTACAGATGTTCAGACTATGGGATCTTCCTTGATATTTTATTCTTGTGCTGAGTAGAGCACTGAACTGGATAGTCCCTAAATTACTGAGTGCTGAGAAGGTTTAGCAGGGGAAGAATCATTCTTTATGTTCCTATACAGTTCCCCAAGCATCTGCTCTCACTTATTGCTAGAGACAGACTATTAGGCTAGAAAGAGCTCTAGCCCAACCTGTGTCTTGTGATTATAGTCACAGTTTAAATTCACAGTACAGGTTTCATACCAGAATTTGCAGCTAATTTATGCTGGTCCATGGTAGGAAGAGAAGGTACTAGAAGTCCCCCTCTCCCCTCACAGACCTGGCACTCACACCATTGGGTAGGGTCTGATGGTAGGGGCACATGTAACCTTTCAAAACTTCCATCAGCCCCACAAACCACATCACAATTAGGGTCAGATGAAACAACAAATTTCAAATGTGTGGAAAATTACTCTGGACTTGAGCGTAACCTCTTGGAGCTAGCTGAACTAATATAGCTGCTGCTCAAATGCTGAACAACTTTGATTCTGCTCCTTAATTGAAACTATTCAACAAATGTTTTCTGCAACTGGAATTCAGCCAACTGATTGTTTATAATCTTTGCCTGAGACTGCTGCATTCATTACAGGGAGAGTTCTCTTTTCCTGTACTCATTTACATAGATTCATAGAATCATGGAATCAGCCAGGCTGGAAAAGACCTCTGAGATCATCAAGTCCAACCTTTGATCCACTACCACCACAGTAACTGGACCATGGCACTAAGTGCCACATCAAGTCTCATCTTAAAAACCTTCAGGGACAAAGAATCCACCACTTCCCTGGGCAGCCCATTCCAGTGCCTGATCACTCTCTCTGTAAAGAATTTCTTCCTAATATCCAACCTAAACCTTCCCTGGCACAGCTTAAGACTATGCCCTCTTCTCTCACTGCTGGTTGCCTCAGAGAAGAGACTGACTCCCACCTGGCTACAACCTCCTCTCAGGTAGTTGTAGAGAGTGATGAGGTTTCCCCTGAGCCTTCTCTTCTCCAGGCTAAACAACCCCAGCTCCCTCAGCCTCTCCTCACAGGACTCGTGCTCAAGTCCCTTCACCAGCCTCGTTGCTCTTCTCTGGACCTGCTCCAGCACCTCAATGTCCTTCCTGAACTGAGGGGCCCACAATTGGACACAGTACTTGAGGTGTGGCCTCACCAGCGCTGAGTACAGGGGAAGAATCACTTCCCTGATCCTGCTGGCCATACTTTTCCTGATCCAGGCCAGGATGCCATTGGCCTTCTTGGCCACCTGGGCACACTGCTGGCTCATGTTCAGCTTCCTGTCAATCTGAGGATCAGCCTTGCAAACACGACTATTTTGGTTATCAGAACATTCAGGAGAAAATGTTAGAGGGACAAATCCATACTTCGCAATTACTTCTCAACTACTTGAACAACATATCTTCAAAATCACCAGCGACCACTGATTTCACACAAACAAGTATTTAAACCCAACCTAGAACTTTGGCAACTACAAGGATATGCAGGGCATAATAGCTGGGAAACATTAACACCTTGTGATAACTATAATGTCAGTGATGAGCTATCATTAGTGAAAAATGAAAATTCCCACATGAAAAAAAATCCTTACTTACCACTGCTTTGGAACTACTTAACATGTACTGCCTCAATATGAAACTTAGCACATGCATTAGTGAACTCCAACCTTGCTGGATACTGCAGTCATAAGTTACAGTATAGGGTTTTTATTACAGAGGCCCCTATAGTAGTTCTAGATATCATACCCTACAGATAGAGTGTGACCCAGTGGTAACAAATCATTAAAGAAATCTTCTTTTTCACCTGTTTAACCAACTTTGAACCCACAAATTATGTGAAGAATGCCAAAAAAACAAGGACATGTGCAATCACAGTGTTGGATGCCTTTATTAGCATGGTCACAAGACAAAAAAAAAAAAAACAACCACAAACCAAAAAGTGATTTCATACTCAAATGCTACTTTGCCTTTATTACTTTATATTGTTGCAATTAAACTGCAGAAATTAAATTACTATTTAATTTCCTTAAATGGGACAGTATTTCACAGAAAATTGTTGTCCTACTGGATCTCTGTACTCTTCAAGATGTTATTCAAACAGTATTAAATTACCCTACAGCAATAATTACTCAGCTCAGACCTAAGCTGTAAATGGCAATAAGGGAAGATTCCACCACCACCAACCCCACCACCCAGTATTACTCCCTAGTTTTAATATTTGCATTGCTGATTAGATTTAGGTTTTTGCTAGCTTGGTACTACTCATAATTTGGGTGAATAGAATATGATCAAGAATAGGAGGGATGGGGGATACGAGGGAGGAACATGTCCTGATCAAGCAAGAGGCAAATTTAAAAAGTCTTTATTCTATTTGCAGAAAGTTCTCCTAGTTAAACCATTTGAAATCAAGTTTTAATCCAGTCAATGTAACCTAATACACAGGTATGAAGTCCAGCTGTATAATTTAAGGAAGCAGCTTTCTCTGATTAAGTGGTCAACCACCTGGAAAAATATTGACATTGTCAGTAAAATTCTTTGACATAAGAGAAAGATGGCTGTTTTTTTGAAATGAAAATAAATAACCCCTAAACACAGGCAAATATTGCATATTAGAAAGACAACGTCAATAGAACTGAATGTTCTGACAGGACAATGATACTTTTCTGACAACTTGAGTTTCTTTGTTTCCCTGTGAATTTCTAATGCTTAGTTAAACCAAAGACATCACTGTAAAAGCGTTGTGACTGCCTTAAAATTGTATGTTTCATTTATCTGTGTTAAGGCACAGATGTGCCAGACCTTTAATTCTTCACTCAGAGAGAATAAAGATATCCCTTACTCAGGGCTGCTCCATCACTTAGCCAGAAACAGCCAGTTCTACAGTACGGTGCAGGCCAAATAATAATAAAAATTCGTGCTTCTAACCCTTCAACAGTCACAAATTTCAGGATGTAAAAATAACACACTTGAGATGCATTAAATGCTCATTAAAATTAATGAGAATGATGTGATTCTTACAAAAAGTACCGCATTGTCTAGTGAGGGAACTGTTTAGTCTCACAAGTGAACTGAGAGTGTTAAGAAGCCTGGTTGTACCAGATAAAATACATGACAAAGCTGTATAGAAAAATTCACGTGGCCACCTGGAAAAAGAAAATCACATTTCTGTCAGCTCTATTTTACCACAGATTTTGTTACTGTTTCCACATATATTGAGAGCAGTTTTCACCCAGTACTTTGTGAATTTCTTTTTCCTCCTTTCATGCAGCACAGCCTCTCCTCTGTGTTTCATGACCTAATTTTACCTCTTTGCCCTTGAAAGTCTGAATTCATTACCAGGCAAAATAAAGGAGTAACAAAAGTACCATGCTACAGTTCTAATGGTTGGATGTAGATATTGATAACTTGTGCTCTGCTCCAATTCTGAATAGTATTTAAAGCCCTCAGACCTAAAATCTCTTAAAGAATAGTGCAAATAAGTTAATTTTTCAAGGGAAAAATTTAAGATCAAAAATGGGGGTTCCAGGATTGTGGGAAGCACCTAGAAGGCATAAAAGAGAGTTGAATTAATATTAATTATGTTGACTATAACCAGAGATCCCGAGAAATTGTCTGCAGAATTAATTTTAACTCATAGTTTGGGTAAAGTGAACACATTCTAAACATGTAAGAACTCTACACAGTCATTCAGACACCCCGTTCCTCACATTCCTGCTGAAGTTTGAAAAACTATTGCACTAAAACAGCAGGGGACAGGGTGGAGCTTGGGGTAAAGAGTAGGAGGCGGGGTCTGTCTCTGTTGGTATCAGTGAGGTACTCTCGGTGTGTCAAGTCTCCCCTCTGCTGCCTTTCCCACTGCTTGTCTGGTCTCTCCAGCCCGGGCACTCACCAAGACAAGGACCCTCCCTCAACACCAGTACACAGATTGTTTAGTTCATTCAAATGGTGCCATCTCAGACAAGACCTCAAGGTAATAATTAATATAAAAAGCACCAAATGGACAAGGACAGATTCCATTCAAGTTAATAATTGCTTAACAGGACGAGGATTTACCACAAAGACTTGTCTCCTAATAAACCATGCCAATATGAGAGAGTCTGGCTGTTTACTGCAGTTCCTTAATGGCAACAAAGCAGTATTAATACCGAGTCAAGTCCTGGTAATTTGTGGTGCAGTGAGGACCTTAACAATTATTGCAAAGGTGTAAAAGAACAATAATTATTATGGAAAAGAAAAACTAGAAATATAAAAGAAATACATTTTCTGTAGAAAGGATTCAAATGTTTTAGGCATTGCAGTGACATTGCCTGTATGTTTTACCTAGGGCAGGTCTGCAGTAATTGCAAAATCTCAGACCAGACTGCAGCCAGATTAATCCTCTCTCTCCTCTGAGTCACTGAAGTGTACTAAAGATTTGTATCCTAAGATGATGCCTTGGGACAGTCCCATCATACAGCTGATGTCAAGTTACCTGATAGCCCAACAGAAAGGGACCGTCAATAATCAGATCCCTGAAAGAGAAGCAATAGCACTGAAATGATGAAGCACGAAAGAGCTTCAGTAACAACCATTCAGAACATCAAAAAGCCTGAGGAAAATGAGCAGAAAAAACCCCAACAACAACAAAAAACAACAGCAGCAAGTAAGGCTTGTGCAAAGCTAAATGGAAAATTACTAGATTCAGCAGTTGTCTTACTAGGGTATTAGATTTTATATTAAATTTCAAAAGCCATATTATCATTCATATCTGGATAAAATTAGGGAAAAATCCAAATGTAAATAAAATAATACTTTTTTATTGTAATCCATATGGGAAGAAAGACTGATACACACTGCTTATTTTCAGTCTTCCTGACATTTCAGTTCCCACTCTGTTATCTTAACCCAATGAAAAAAATCAGCTACTTTAAAATGCTGAAGTAGAATATACTAGCTAAATTCTGTGTAGGAAAACAGGTCACAGAATGCAATCCCAGCCCACTAAATCTGCTTAATGCAAACACGCTCCTTTCCCACTTTGAATCAATACCATGATTTTCAGGAGATATGCTATGTTCTGCTGCTAAATAAATGTCCTTGCATCAATAATGCTGAGATCCTACTGCTTCAAGAAAGTCCTGAAAGATATATAAGATATGACTTTGCAGGACCAGGGCCAAACTGCCTGAATGGATATAAAACATTAAGTCACGTAATATACATAATGAAGACAAATGCATACAATGAAAAATCCTGAAAGAAAAGAAGAATCAATTATTTTCTCTAAGCCCTGCAGTTTTACTATAGATATTCCTATCTTCCCAGAAGAATGCAAATTGACAGTACTTTTTTACCTTGACAGCTTTCCTTAAAATACTTTTTTTTGTTTCAGATTCTAAGGATGAAGTAGAAAAAGAATTGGTTTCTGCTTCAGCTGGATTTTTTTTTTTTTATTACTTACTCCATAATTAACTTTTAAATGAGGAGTTTGTGGCAACAGGAGTGAACTCTAAATCATCACAGGGGCATTACATAAGTTTTTAAAACCAATATTTTAGAATACGTGTTATTACCACACAGTAACAAAAAATTCTCCTTTTTATCAAGGAGCCTGTATACTCCTGTGTACAACATCCATAGTCACACAGGGATGTAAACATCACCATGGTTAACAGTCACATTATCTAGAAATTATGGCCACAGCTCAAGAAGTGGGATTGACCAAAGTCAGAATGCACAGCAGAACACCGGAATGGGAAATAAAAAATGCTGCAGAGCAGAAATGGGATAAATCCTGGGAGCTCTCCTGCAGCCCTGAGATACTCAGTTGTGTGAGGTATGGATGCCGAGCCCAGAGCTTCCATCTGCAGCCCTTGCACCAGGTAGAGGAGGCTCTCCAATGTGAATGCGTCTTGAAAACCACCCCTGGATATGTGACCAGAATACAAGGCCCCAGGCTAATAGGTCAGGCTGCCTCTTGCCCATTCATACATGGAGATACCTTCATCTGTCAGTTCCATAATTTTTGGCTTCCTTGACTCGACAGTGGCCTGCTGTCAATTAATAGAATAGAAAAAAAAACCTAAACAAACCCACAAGCTAGGCCAGTTAATAGTACAGGTTAAAATATTTATTTGGAAAGAGTCTCCATTAAGCCATGGAGAAATTTGTATATGTGGCTTCTATTTTAATCAGGAGCCTTCTGTATATGCCTTATCACCTTCTTCACACCCAGCTACTGCAATTCTGATTTTAGTAATCAATGGGTTATTAGGAAAGACGCATGACAATTCTGCATATGCTTTTCCTTGAGTTATCTGAATTCCCAACTTCAGTATATGGCAACAAGGATGCTCTTGAAGAAGTATGTTCTGATACTTCAGCTGTATGAACACAATTCATGCAGTGGCTGCCATTTCTTAAAAGGCCACAAAGGATCCAACCACTTAAAGAAATTAAGTGACAAAGCCTGGGTCTTGTTCAAGCACTAAATGAGGAGCCTGTGGTCTTGCATTTTGCATCTGTCCTGCATAAAGAGGGGAGAAGGTCAGAAATGTTGGACTAGGTTCAGTAAAGAAATTAGTATTTGCCTTTATGGTGCCAATAGAAAGAGAAATACAGCAAAACCACCTCCGGTTCTAACGTCTTTTTAGGACCACAAATAAAAGGAAATACAATGAACATACTCTAAGTGTTTCTATGGCACACAGACTTTATTTCTGATTTCATCAAGCTTTTAATTCACAGTAGTCACTCTGTTGATAAAATTGCCTAACCTGTGAACACCACTATACTATGAACAAGTGAGTAGTGCTATGTAAATTCAGTCTTTGCAAATTATTTCTTAGTCACTGATTGAGAATGTGCATCTTTTACCATGTGGCCCATGAGAGTTAACTAGCCCTCAGTGAAAGAAGCACTAAACAATTCATAGACACGTATTAACCGCACAGGAGCTGACCTACAGGGAGATGATGCACTATAGCAGCTCAGAGTAACTTGCTTTCTGACCATGATTTAAAAACCAAGCATCAGAGAGAAAGTACCTCTCTGCAGCATTTCCTGGCCATACTATTAAATAGAATAGAGGCAATAACCATTCAGGATGTGTATGGCCTTCCTCTTGTCTCCAAATTGCCTCACAGAAGTTAAGCACAAGACCTGCGTTACGGGAGCAGATGAATGTGAGGGCAAGAAACGCGCAATTTGAATACATATTGATACATCCTATTGGTGCTGAGAAACAAACAATAGTTTGATTTGCCTATGGGGGAACATTACTAGTGGCAGTCTCAGTACTGATGCAGCATGCTTTGCACTTTGCAAAATCAGAAACACAAAAATCATGATCATCCCAGATGAGAATCATCCCATCATTCTCACTTTGCAGTCTCTGAGGGGATCAAATGCAGATGAGGACAGAAGAGATCAAATGCACAAGCAAAATGCTTACTAAGCATTTATAAAAGTGAAAGCAGAGCACATTTAACAGCACCTGTCCAAACTTTTTTATCTGTTGGAAAAAAAAAAACCCTACCTACATAGCTGTCATAGTTTCACCCCAGCCGGCAACCAAGCCCCACGCAGCCACCTGCTCACTGCCCCACCTGCGGGATCTGAGAGCGAATTGGAAGGGTTAAAGCTACAAAATTCGTGGGTTGAGATAAAGACAGTTTAATGAGGAAAGCAAAAGCCATGCACACAAGCAAAGAAAAACCAAAGAATTAATTCACTGCTTCCCATGGGCAGGCAGGTGTTCAGCCATCTCCTGGAGAGCGGGGCCCCACCATGCATAACAGCTACTTGGGAAGACAAATGCCATCACTCCAGATGTCCTTCCCTTCCTCCTTCTTACCACAACTTTAAATACTGAGTTTGATGTCATATAATGTGGAATATTCTTTTGTTCAGTTGGAGGCAGCTGTCCCTGTTGTGTCTCTTCCCAAGCTCCCATGCACCTCCAACTTCCTTGCCAGTGTGGTAGTATGAGAAGCAGAAAAGGCCTTGGCTCAGTGTAAGCCCTGCTCAGCAGTAACAACATCTCTATACTACCAACCCTGTGTTCAGCACAAATCCAAAACATAGCCTCAATAATAGCCACTGTGAAGATAATTACTTCTACCTCAGCCCAAACCAGCACAAAAGGAATGGACTGAAGTCCATTCTAACTTTCAGTATGATCATCCCTAAAAATAACAATTGGCACAACCTTTCCCTATTCTGAAGGGAAGATACTTGTATCTCACCCAGGTAAGATACCTATTCTTACAGGTACCTAAAACCCCAAATTAGGAGCCCTCTGTCACAAAAGCAGCAACACAGAAGAAAAGGGAGAGCCTGGGCTGTGATATGACATACAGCATGCAGATTCACTTTAATTATCTTTCTGCAAATTAGTACCTCTGTCTCTCAGACCTCCTGAACACCACACTGTCACTGGACTATAATTTAAGGTGTATCATTGCTGTTCTGCATGACACTTCTTCCAGATATGAAAAAGGCTGTAGAAAGGAGTCATATCAGACTGCAGCAAAAAGAAAAAAAAAAAAAAAAGGTATTTCTTATACTATTTCCTGTGAGTAGTGGTATTATTAATAACAATAACAATGGTAATCTTCTTACAGGATATGCATATCTTTATTTATTTAATCTGAATAGTCTACTATGGTTTTCTCAAACCTGCCAATATAACATTCAAGGAGCCAGTTCAATTACTGAAGTACTTTCTATTAAATTAGAAGCAATGTACTTCTCAAAGAAATCATCTATTATTTTAACTAAAAGGCAAAGAAACGTCTAACCCACCATGTCTTTACAAAATCTTACAGCTGAACTGTTAACTGTAAACAGAGCCACGTTAATGGACTCATTCTATAACAAAATACTTGAGATAGCACAGCAACAGTGGTAGATGCTTAGCTGTTTTAATAAAAACACAAATTCAAGCCATTCATGAGACAATGTTGAGTATATAAGTGAAAATTCTCTACTTATAAGCATCACAAAAATGTCTTGTGTGGGATTCAAGTATAGTTTATAACTTGCCTCCCCCAGATTCTTACTGTAGAGAGGAGAAGGTCTGATATTTATTGACTCCTGCTATAATATACTACATATTTAACAGGCAACAATCAATACTTGTCTCACAGTGAGGGGAGAGGAACTTCAATCCTGTTTTATAGAAAGGAAAAAAAAAGTAGAAATCTATAAATCTTTTCAGCACCTAAGACCCAGTGTGAAAGGTTTCTGTCACTGGTATTAGCCCAAGTTTGAGCCCATTCTAATATATCCTGATGAATAAAAACCCAAGGTTAAGGGGGTTTACTGAGACTGTTAATTTTCATTTAGAAGAAGAAACTGAGCCAATTCCTTGGAGTCTGACCAAATAAGATGACTGTAAGATGATTCCTGGAAAATGCCTGGGTATAGCAGCACATTGTGGGAGGGAAGACCTGCCCCTATGACTCTCATTTGTCTCCAAACACTTCATCCTTTTAAACAGCAAATATGAAAACTTAGAAAGGAAAGCTGGAAGAGGCCTCCAGGTTTCATCTGGTTTATCCCTTAGCCTGATACTCCAGTACTGCTTCAGACAGATGGTTTCCCAGTCTCTTACAGATTCTTACAACAAGTTCTTACAGTTTTTCAAGAAAACTGCTTCCCAGACTTGGCTATTCTTATTATTTTTCATTGAGCCCTAATTAAAGCATCCCTTGTAGTAATTTAAATTAATTATTTTTTACTTTACCCATGCAGGAAAAGCCAGTTGGAACACTAACCCACCTCAAACTGCTTTTTAAAAATTATTATTATTATTATTAATAATAATAATAGTACCATCATTTTATTTGAAGACAAAAATCAAAATTATTCCCTAGAGAGCATTTTTCATGTTGCAAGACCACATCTAGCAGACAAGATTTATACATCCCAGCATATTTACATTTTTTTTACAACAGCAGCTTGACTTATGCAATTTGCATCCACTACAACCTGTGGATCCTTTTCTATAGATTCCTCTTGTATTTATGCAGCTGATTATACATGGCTAAAAGTAGGGTTTGAAGAAGTGAATTGTATCTTACTTTTTCCCTCATCTCATTTCAAATTCCAATTCTCTCCTGTGGGACATTTATAGGTCTTCCCACCTCAGTGTCATCTACAGATTCAATAAACACACTTTTTATTCCATTAGCCATATAATGAATTAAAATGTTCAGCAAATTGAAACTCAAGACAGGAACAAAAGGAGCACCGAAACCAATGCAAAAACCCCAGTGTTCTGTCTTGAAAACAAACTACTCTCAGCGTAATTTTTCCATGTTTACACCTGCATTAGAGCAGTTTTATTTAGAATGTGAACCTGCAACTTACTTTTAAATGTCTTGAAAGTCAACATCAGAAGCCTGAATCCTGAAAGCTAGAACATCTATGGTTTTCTCTCTTCCCAGAATATCTGTCACTTTAACAGAAAGATATTGGACAGATTTGATGTACTTTGTTTCCAACAACTCTTCTTGATTCCCTTGCATCTCATTAATTTCTAGGTACTTGCAAATAGCTATATTATAATTTTCTGTTTGTTTGCTTGTTTATTTTTCCAGGAATTGAAATTACATTGGATTCTAATTCACGAACTTCTTCTTCCTGCCTTTTGAAAACAGAAATCTAATTTGTCCTTCTCCAGTCTTCTAAAACCTCAAATAATATTCACGAGATTTCAAAGGTAACCTTTCACTCTTCAAAATTTGCTTCATCTTGCTTTTTAAGGAGCTTTGGATAAATGTTATGTATATTCAAATTGTATGAATCTGTCTTCTGAATACTCTCTAACCTGTACTTTTTTCAAAGTCAGTCAAGTATTTCTGGTTTATCATTCAGTTTTGTTAACTGTATTAGTAATCTGAACACTGTCATTTTTTGGTGAGAACTAAAATAAGGAACTTCAGAATTTCAGATTCCATCACATTTGGTAGCTTTCCCTCTGTTTTGAGCACTGACAATTTTTTCCTCGACTCTCTTCTTACTAACAACATAATTTCCTGTTATCCTTTACAGCCTATGTAGTATGCATCTTTATTTATTGATCTTGCCCTTTTGTCTTTGTACTTACAGGCAAACCTGGCTGTTTTATACTTATGTTTAGCAACTTGATCTGTTTTCTGAATCCACACAGGTCCTTCTTCTGCTCAAGGTCATTTTAGTACTCAGGAGTTGGCCATACTTGCTTTTTTAATCCCTAGCCTCTCTTTACTTTCACTGGTAGCCTTGGAGTAACTTCTTTAAAGGTCTTCTGTCTCTTTCTTGAGACTTATTTTCTATGAAATCTTAGCAGTCAGTTTTCTGAGTGACTGTGTTCTTCTTGCCTTACTTCTCTTAGTTGCTCCAGGTTGTTTGTACAAGAGTGCATCATAAATCACCAAGAAATATTGACTTACTATTTTTTAAGACTTTGCTATAATGTTCTGCCAGTGATGAATGTGGCTTTTTTTTTTTTTTCCCCCTATATCTTTCCTGGTTTTGTTTTTGGGGGGGTTCGTGGTTTTGTGGGTTTGGGTTTTTTTTTTAGTCTATTCTTTATGCTATACAAAAAAAACCCAGAAATGGTTATGGGCAAGGAAACAGCAGAATAAAGGAGCATTTTGGTGAGCATAAACAAGAACCCTCACTCTCTCTCTTTGCCCACTTTCACAGGCAGGATGCAGTTTAGAAGGAACAGATACTGAGCGGCATAAAAGCAAATTGTAAACATATCAAGGAAAAGGTATCACATTAGCAGTCACAGCTAGAAATGGACTCATGCAATCAAATATATTCCCTTAGACAACTCATGAATACAGACAGCTCTCAGGTAGTCTGCAGCAGTCCCTTTCACGGTGTCATCTATACAGCTACATGGCAGAGCAAGCAAACACCTCCAACCAACTCAGGCTTTTGGTACAGGCACACAGAAATCCACCCCAGGAATTCTGCAGCATTTCAAGGTCAGTCTCCGTGGCAAGGGCAAGAGATTTCCGCAGCAAACGTTCGTCAATCCTGCGGCTGTAATAACGTGGTGCCATCTGCAGCCCCACACCCCCCGAATCCCCTGTCAGCTGCCGCCGAGTCGGAGGAGCCAGGGCTTTTCGTAATTCCGCGGTCACACACGCGCTGCCCAATTTATTTAACTCTTTCTCAGCACTTTGCTATTGAAACAGCTACAAAACAACCTAAACGTACAGAGCTCAGGAGGAAAAGTAAAGCGAGCTGAGCAGCAGAGGTGAGTTCCTACTGGTCCAGGCACAGCTGAACACTCGCAGGATGGACTGGGGAGCGGGAGGGGAGCCGTGCCGTATGCTCACCGCACAGAGACAGTCCCTATTGACGTGGGAGAGGCTGCTGGGTCCCGGGGCCTGCTGAAGCAAACAGCTGACACCAGTTTGTGAGTCGCTACCCAGAGAAGCCCATGCTGCCAGGTTCAGGCTCCAGTAGCATATCACAACTGAGGAGAGAAAAGAACACTAGCACAACAACTCGGTTGTTGGCTCTCTTTCCAATTTCTGGCATTTCCTAAAAAAAAAAAAAAAAAAAAAAAAAAAAAAGGCTCAAATCTCCTGGCTTGCATTTCTAAGCCCTCAAGCAGATAGAGGCTATCTCACATTTATTTCTAGCACGTGCCATCCTGAAGCCTGGAGCTGGGCAGTTTGCCCCCTTCTCTGCAGACCCTGCAGAGTGCAAGAAGCATCGTGTAGGTTTTACATAACCTTAACCCAGAGCACATCCGCTCCAGGTTGGTAAAGATGAAAGCTATCCCACAACTTGCCACAAGCTGGTGGTGTGAAAATTAGAGGTGGAGGTACAAGGCTAGCATTCAAAGCCACAGCCTAGCTCAAGTTTCCTTAAAATTTGTATGGATGCAGAGAGGGATGTGGATGAGGTGTGGGAAGTTTGTCACACAGACAGTTATGAGACACTAAGAAATGGTTCACATCTGGCTTGAGCCAGCAAAAGGCTCAAATTTTCCCATTCTTGGGACATCATCCAAAGGCAGCAAGTCTGTCCAGCTGGCTGGGAACAGTTCTCTGCATCATGCATCGTTCATTGCAATTTCAATGCTTTTGCACTTGCATCAGCCTGGCAAAATTCAAAAACCTCTGAACTGACATCAGTGCGAGCATGGAAGTGCAGAAGGATAAGTGAGGGAGAGTAGGAAGCCTTGTTGCTTCACAGTAAGTACTTCTATCCTCAAAGCATTGCCTTAGGCTTGGCTAGGGCTTTAAATGTGGGCAGATATTTCCAGTCTCATTGCATGGCCAGTTCATTTCAGCTTGCCCACTAAATACATGAACTTTAACAGCATTATTCCACTCTCCAGCCCAAGCATCTCTGCCTTAAAACCACTTGGTTTGTCACTGCTACAAAGGAAAACAGGGAAAAGTTTCTTTTAATAAGAGGTCTTAAATATCACAAATTGAATGTCATTCAGGACAAAACTTTTGAAAAAATCAGCTCTCATATAAGACAAGACCTGGCCTAAATGGACACATTTTCATATACCCTAGATTTTCTTCACTTCCTGAATATTCTTTTCTTTTCAACTTGATGACAGTTCCTGAAATAGCATTTACTGGTAGTAAGTTCTCCTAAATTATCATACCAGCTATCGCAGCTGATCAGTTTAATTTTGACTGATATGTTAAAGTGATTATAGAAGGACTAGGCTCCTGGATGTAATTGAATTTCAATAGAACTGTGGCACTTAGTTCCTTTCAGTATGTAGAAGATTCCAGACTCTAAGACTAATTATTAAAGCTGCTTAAAAAAAAAAAAAAACTGCTACAAAAAATTTCCAATCAACCCCCTTTTTTACTTCAGAAACTGCTCCCAAGTTTACATCATTTTTCACCACAAAACAAAACAAACCCCAAAAAAACAACCGCAAAACAAAACAAAACCAAAAAACCCAAACATTCCAAAAGAAAATCATAAGAAACCAGGGAAAATTTTTATTGAATATGATTTATGAAACATTTTTAGCAGAACTCATATAGGCCATCTATTTTCACATTTTTGATTAAAAATTCTCACCTATTAATGAAAAATTAACAGATACCTGTTCTAAATTAATTTAAAGCTAAGACTAAATATTTAATAATTATCATAACACACAGTTCTAGGATTGTAGATGTTTCAGAGCTTTCTTTTTCTACCACATGAGCTAATGCAGATTAACGTGGTTTCTTCAGCACTTAAGAAAATTGAAAATAATTAATCTGTAATGGCAGTGATGGAAAAAGTGTTCAAAATGTCAATAAAAGTGCTGCTTTAACAGTACTTCAAATAGTCTACTTACGCAACTTAAGAGACACATTATCTGCCAGACTACACACTTCTCCATTAAAATCTATGAAAATCTGCAGGTGTTTAATTACCTGCTCTCCCATTGTTCCTTGGCTGCAGCAGGAGTAGTTTGAACACCACGTAAAAATTAATGTACAATTTAACATAACAGTTATGCAGATTAAAACTTTCCCTGGTTTCTATTTCCTATGAAGAGTCTTGCACAGACAAACCATAAGTTGCTTTTCACCAGAAGGAGTTGTTTAAATATTTTCATTAACTTCAAAACATTTCTGACTTACAGAAAGAGTTTTGTTATTGCAATAATCAACATAAGACTATAAAATACCTAGGGAAATACTATGAGGAAAATTATATCTCATGAGAACATGAGTTTAAATCCACGCTCCCTTTTCCCAAAAGAAGGTAACTGTTCAATAAATTTGTAATTCATTAGATCATTCAAGTTTTCATGGAATTGAAGCATGGTTGAACTTGGAAGGGACTTCTGGAGGGCATCTAGTCCAACCCCTGTCCTTGAGCAGGGCCATGTAGACTATATTGCTCAGTACTACGCCCAGACAACCTTTGAATATCTCCACAGATGGGGAATCCACAACCCCTCTGGAGAACCTATTTCAGGGCTTCATCACCCTTACAGTGAAAAAGCATTTCCTGGTGTTCAGAGGGAACTTCCTATGTGCCTCTGGCACTGGACACCACTGAAGAGAGCCTGACTGCATCCCCTTTGCACCTTCCCTTCACATGAGATCCCCCAGAGCCTTGTCTTCTCTAGGCTGAACAAACATCACTCTCTCAGATTTTTCTCATACAAGAGATGCTTAATCATGCTTGTGGTTCTTGTTGAACTCTCTCTGGTATTTCCACGCCTATCTTGTACTGGGGCAGCCCACGTGTGGACCTGGCCTTCCAGATGCAGCCTCACCAGTGCTGAGCAGAGGGGCAGGATCCCCTTTATCTGCTGGCACTGCTTCACCTAATGCAGCCCAGGGCATCATTTGCTTTCTTTGTTGCAAGGGTGCATTTCTGAGTTGTTTTCAACCTATCTTGCCCACCAGGACCATGTCAAGCTGCTTTCCAGCAGGGTGGTCCCCAGCATGTACCAATGCACGAGGTTGCTCTTCTGCACACGTAGGACTCTCTACTTCCCCTTGTTGAACTTCACAAGGCTCCTGTTGGCACATGTCTCCAGCTTGTCAAGGTCCTTCTGGATACCAGCATGACCCTGTAGCCTACCAGCCAATTTGGTGTCATCAGCAAATTTGCTGAGGGTACACTCTACCCCACTGTCCCGACAATTACTGAAGATATTAAGAGGACTGGACCCAGTATTAATCCCACAGGATCACAGCTAGTCATTGGCCTCCACCTAGACACTGAACCACTGATTACCACCCTCTGGGCCCAGGTGTTCAGCCAGTTTTCAATGCACCTCACTATCTGTTTATCCAGCCCATACATCAACAGCTTCTCTATGAGGACTTTACAGGTGATGGTGTCAAAGGCCTCACTGAAGTCTAGGTAGACAACATGCACTGCCCTCCCTTCATCTACCAGACTAGTCTCTTCATCACAAAAGTTGATCAAGCTGGAAGTCAGCCATGCTGAGTACTCCTGACAATTTTCTGGTACTTAATATGAATGAAAATGGTTTCCAGGATTAGCTGGTCCATCACCTCCCCAGGGGTCAAGGTAAGGTTTAGTTTGTAGTTCACTGGATCTTTCTTCTCATCCATCTTGAAGGGCTTCTGAGTCTTTTCTGATAGAGTTTCATTAATGTAAGAAGGACTCAACAACACAGTTCAATGTTTTTGGCCAAGAACATTTAGTATCCTAGATCTGAACAAAATGCAAAGTCAAGAAATCTGGGATTCCTTCTGGCAATGGCTCAAGATGCAACCAGCTTTTTTGGCAGGCTTCTTAATTTTCTGTTTCATGCCTCATCCTTTCAAGGCAGACCTGCAAAAGGCAGCAAGTATTCAGCTGTCTAGTTCATGAATCCATTAAATATCTTTACACGTATACACAAGGTTCCAGAAGGGCATTCCACTACATCTTCATTAACTCTGCCCATTGCATGGTCTTTGGTACCACGCTTCACCCAAGATTACAGTCCAGGATCCACTTCTGGGAGTAGGCACCTGAATTCTTTCCTTACAGAGGAGGCCTCTTCTCTATTTCTAAAGCACTGTAGTGTGAAAAAAACAAAAAGAAGACAAGCCATATTTTATGGAACAGCTCAGTAGTTAAATATTCAGTTCACAGCTCAGTGATGCTTAGTTGCATTCACTCCTCAGGTTTATGTGTTAAATTCAGAGCACTGTTCTCCAAGCCAACAGGGGTTGTGGCATTCTCCACCCTTGCCGTTGAAGCTACCCTTCCCTACAAATGAAGAATTAATTGGCAATAGGACAAAAGAAAGAGAGAGAGTGGATAACAATATGAAATAGTCTCCAGGACACACCTGGACCTCTCCCAAGGACAGTAATTTTACGTGTCACTCACTGGTCATTTTTAAACACTTTTATCTAATCAAAGTGCCCTAGGATTTTGCAGTCTTGTGAGATTAGCACAAACTATCTACTATCATCTCAAGGGAACGGGATGAGATCCCTGTCTAAAGAGATACAGCTGATTTCTGGCAGTCCCAGCTCCTTGATGCAATGGTGAAGAACCATGTCATGTTTCCCTTGCCATGATGCTATACGCAGTCTCATAGCATCTTTCAACCCCAGTCCAAAAGGTTATATTCTTATGCTCTTCCTGAACCCTTCAAGATAGATTGTCACACCATTGCATCTGCATTGCAGACAGACAGGCAATCTGTATCTTTTACAATCCTTTGTGAAAACAGCTCATTGCTTTCAAAGGCGTCCTGGAATATATTTTACACTCTTATTGCCTCTTTAGATAAAAGAGCACAATTAGACCTTTCACTTTGCAGATATTCCTTGTGTGGAATTTACCTCCCAGCTCTCAAGACAGCTATGGTCAGCAGAGACAGATCATGCCAAAACTGTTGCAAAAATTTGAGATGGATGAGATCACACTGCTTTGTTATCCTTGTAGTCGTTCTGATCAAGGTACTTTTTCCCTGTGTAGAGAGCACAACATGCCCCATCAATGCCATTCCAGTTAGTGATGCTACCTTTGATTTTATGCAAGTTATTTATAGCTTTCCACATTAGCACTTAGGAATTGTAGAAGTTCTACTTTTCCCTTTTCAAGGCAAGTTTACGCTTGCTCTATCTATGCTCCAGACTAAGCAAAGGACAGAAACCTGGAGGCTGTGTAGTCCTGTTAGCAGGGGATTGCACATAGGCTAATAAGTTGTGTACAAAAACCTCCAAAAGACAAACAAGATATTCCAAATTTAGGTTACTACGATATTTTTATTAAGTTTCTGGAGGTGGAAGTCACATGATCTTTGCTGTTTGGGGCTCAATGTCATGCTCAATCCTGATAAGTGGTAGTCCCAGGCTTCCCCACAACATGTCTGGCAGCATGTGAATGCTGCATGAGGCAGTAGTAAAAATCTCACAAAGGGAATTTCCTTCCTCTTTTACCTGCTGCTATTCACCACCAACCCTGACCAGCTGAAAAGACATCATTTCATAGGGGGTTACCAGATTTTGCTGATTCTGCTGAAGCAAATTGGCTTATGTAATTTTGATATTTCCACAAAGCTAAAAATACCAAAATAGGGAGTGGAAGGGAAGTGATGAGGGAATCATGTTAAGAGCTTTAAATATATAGAACTAAGAGAGCAATGCTTGTATTTAGTATTTGGAGGAACCTTTCAGAGCATGAGGAAGAAAGAGAGAGAGAGAGACAAAGACTTAAATTCAATTCTTTTCTTTTCCTATTACGCAGGAGTGCAGCATCAACAACCAGCAATTGAGAGGAGAGATACATCATTAAACTTATTTATAGCATTAACTACTTTGCATTCATCCACACAAGTAAAACTGTAAAAAGAAGAAAAAATTATAAAGGGAGTGTGTGGTTCTTTCATTAGCTTGTCTGTAATGTTGGATTGGTCCATAAATTAATGTGTAAAAGAGGACAGGAAAAAAAAGAATTCAAAGCTTTGCCATTGTAATTATAGCTCTTTAAATATCAAAAGACACAAAGAAAGATTCCTTTTGAAAAGAGCACCGATTCTCTTGGCAAGCCACTATTAAATACTTGCATAAATCTACAGTCTGTATCCTGTAAGTTGAGGTGACATTGCTATCATGGCTTACAGGTCGGTTCACGTGACCATTGGTGCACTTCAGGATTATTTATATATATTATCAGGACACCTTGAATAGATAAGACAACTCCCCTTCTGTCAACGGTGAAGGGCTAGGAAGTAGCAACTGAGAAAGCTAGCAAGAAAAAGGGCCTTGATCGAAGGTCACCTAATTGTCTTAGGCTGTTCCAAATACAGGTTCTGAAAGTCTCTGATACAACTCAGACATTCAGGTGCAGTTTCATCATGGATTTACCAGTGGGTCCTCCACAGCACTACCCATATGCAAGTACCGTGTCACAGCAGCATACCTGTAACTGCACTCCTCTGTCTTCCCTAGACGGTACTTGGCCCCAGAAAGCCACCAAAACTAACAGTCCAAATATAGTAATAAAACATTCCCTAATATGAAGAACAAAGTGGATTGCTAGGCACTGCAATTTCTAAATTACTTGCCACAGAGCTCAGTTCTCACCCACAAATCGCTCCCTCGCAGGCAACCTTTCCTCACAGTCTCCCAGTGAGACTGTCTTTTGAAGGATGCCACAGAGAATGGATCTAATTCTTGACACCTGCCAGCATGAATCAATGTCCTTTGGTCCCGTATATTTCACAGATTGCAAGCCTCCTCAGGTACAGTCCCATATCAGGGCAGCAGCACCAGATATTTTCCAAAAAGACCAAATCCCACATTGCATGGGGTCTCATAGACTAGAATAATCATGCACTACTCCTGAAATAAGTCAGGGGCAGGCAGGCTTTTTACAAAAGTTTATGTGCTGCTCCCACAAGGCTGCTTTGTGAGCAGCTACAGCATCTAAGGATTTTTCAGGGGGCTGGCTGTTTCCTTAGGCTGCAGCCTCACGGCTCTCAGGCTGCCCAGAAGCTGCCCTGTTGATGCTCAGTAGTCACAGACAGACCTCACGTGGAGTGCAACAGCATTAAGCCTTGGTAATAGCACAGCCTGTCTTCTGATTTAACACTTTCAAAAAAAGTCCAAGACATGGCTCATCAAACACAATAGAATGAGTGCGTGTTTTAGTGAAACACAGCAACTTTTCCGCAGCTGCTAGAAACACAAGCCAATGCCCAGAAATGGGCACTTGCAGGACAATTTTTATGAAGCCAATGAACTTGGGTGCTCTCCTCTTCTTGGTCCTCAAGCACACAGTGAGAGGCACTATCCTTTCCCACTTCCAGGTATTAATGTTACTTTAAAGGTCATCCAGCCGAAGAGAAGTGTGACTCAGCTGGTCCCCCAATGGGAATGAACTGGACTACAGGAGGTCAAAATAGGAATGGACCACCTCAGACTTTGTAACGAGGACATGACAGAAATGTAGACCTCAGAGGCAGTGTGGGACACACCACAGAGAGCTTCTTCCATTAGCTTCTATTGAGATATTGTGGATGAAACAGCTAATTTCTAAGTGCAATAAACTTAAAAAACCAGCTGTGCAGTTTGGGCAGTATCTCTGTCAATGGCTCATATTTGAAGCAAACTGTATTTAAGATTCAGTGGGAAGAAAAGCAGTTGCTATCACAGATGCCCTAACCATCAAAAACACCTAGTACTTTTTCCACTGATGTGGCTGCTAGCAGGGAAGAAAAAGTTCAAGAGCAGACCCCTGAGATACGTTGTACTGCCTTCTTCTAAGATTGACTTGACACCGTTTAATACAACCTCTACTCATTCTTCTCCATGAGCTAACAAGCCAATTAATTATGAAAGGCAACAGGTTTTGGCCTAAAGCCAAATTACAGTGGTGTCATTAGTCTTTGCTTTGAAGCAAAATCAAGAGTCCTACCTGGATTACATTCTCTGAACTCTTCAGTTCAAGGATACGGTGCTGTAGAACTCCAAGTAGGTGCTGACACTTACACACACATCTTAAATAGCAGCCACAATTACAGCCATAATCATCTATATTCGCAGAGGTTTTTTCACCTTTATGTGTTCAGAATCTCTTTGTAAAAAATGTGACCTCAAACAAATGCCTTTAGCCTGGAGGATGCTTATCCACCAGCAACGCTCCTACCCCTAACCACAGCTTGTTCCTGCTCTCAGTACTGCACGTCTCTGACTGCCTATACCTTAGATTTTGTGCAGATTATACCTACAGACTGCCCACAAATTTTATTTCAAGGAACAGTATTTTTAGAAAACAGATGAAGGATGTATATGTGACAAATATTTTGTTTCAATAGAGATGCTTTAGATTAGAACAATACTTACACTAAAAAGCAGACCCGTTGGGCACACAATATACATTTTAAAACTATACACATGCAGGAAAAAAAATCAATAATCCCTGAAGCAGAGACACAATTTCAAATACGATGGTGATCCCCTAAAGATTTTGCCCAATTAGGCTGCACCTCTACCACAACACTTTAAGGTCTTCCTCCTGAGATATCTTCACTTTCCACCCCATTTCATCACCCAGCACTGCTGTGCTACCCCCTGGAGTCACTCGCTGAATTGCTGAGCAGGCTGGAGAAGCTGCCATGAGCCTCCCTATCCATCAATGCACCATGCATGGCCCAGTGACATGAGTAAGCAAGCAAAAGCAAGCCAAGCAAATTGCTTTATTCATATATTGTAAAGGCTCGGTCTGAATCTCATTCAGTATTATTTATTATAAAGTGCCATACTTTAGGCTAGCAGGATCAATGGCTCATTTTATCTGATTTCTGTATAATGTGAAACAATGGGAATTCACCCTGTGACTTCTGTGTTGCTGTTGCTGCTTCTGATAAAATATTATACAAACATATTAAGGAAACCAATAGAAAACACCTGAGATGTCTATCTATGCTAGTTTTATTACTTCTGGGATCTCAAAAGGCTTAGGAAACATCACTGTACATTGTTTCATACATACTCGTGAAAGGGTAACGTAATAAAACCAGGTCAAACAACACTGAATATTAAATTTAATGTAAAGTATGTAAAAAAATAAATACTGGAGGTGTTGGATGAATTATTAATACAAAAGGAACTGTACTTCTGATTGTGGGGAGTTTGGTGAGGCTTTTCTGGGGTAGTTTGATGTTTTTTTTAACTGACACACAAACTCATTTTACATCCAAAGAAAGATGCAATTAATTTTCTTCATTTTTTTTTCCTGACTAAATTTGGAGCAGCTGAGAGGTTGGCTATTTCTATCTTTAAAAATGGACTTATTATGTTGCCATCTGTTGGCATATGACAGATATAGCATCCCCCAGTTCCAGACAGACTCACAAAGATGCAGAAATTTAAAGAGACAGATGTGAGAAATACATGCTCTCATTTGGTTCCAATGTTCACATCTGTTCTCCTCCAAGATTTTTCATTCATATAAATCTATCCTCAGAAGCTAGTACCTTGAAATGTTATGGCATTTCTGGCAATCATAAAAATCATACTCTAGTGGAGTTTACTGCATTCCAAAACATCACTGGATTCATAAAAATCTGGTCTCCATCAACAGGACACAAAGTACATAGCAACATTACTTGTTTGCTTAACTTCCCTCTCCTTCACAAATCATGAGCAAAAGGGTAGGTGACTCGTGCAACTGTAACAGCACTGCAAGAACACAATTTCAACAGGTATCTGCAGATAATATATGTTTGCACAACACCTACAAAGCAAATTGACATCTCTTTCTAATGGTCACTGTATGTTGTTGCACTGTCCCTGGGGGGTCACAGAGAGCATGATCCATCTCCTGCTGGTGTAAGGGCATTTCTTGTCACTGAAATTGTTGCCTACCATTGCAAGCACCTGCCTTCATTTGCAACATTACTCATTTCTTTGTACAGTGCTTTTGACAGGCTGGATGCTAATGCTTCCATCAACTATCAAGATTTTTCCCTCTCCCTGCTTCCCTGTCCCAACCCCTCTACTCACATGGCACCAGCCCCCCGCAGTCCCTTTACCAACTTGGATAGCATAAGAGCTCGGGAGATGAAAAAAACCCACAAAAACAGTCACACAGTCTATTACTCATTGTTCTACTACCTTCATTTTGTACACCTGTTACGCATTTTCCTTTGAATTTGAACTTTGCTTATCATTTTCATCCAGCTGGGATGACAAAGTATATAACCTACTCCCTTTATTCTGTTCATGGGAGTAGGGACTAAAGGGTACTTGTGAGACACATACATACACTTCTACAGGCAAACCTGTACGTCCTTTTTTATTTATGGATAGGTTTTAATGGTAAATAGGGAAATGATGCTTAAATTCTTATTTTGTCTTGGATACTGTGAACCCTTTTTCACCTTTAATACAATACACCTCCTTCTCTGTAATACACTACATAAAATCTTCCTCAAAATGGCAGAGCTATAAAAAATTAAAAGGTATACTACAAAGCAAACAATATTGGAGCTACATAAGCATGCTTATTATTCACATGAACAGTTTTTGGTATTTACAGAAAGCATTGACTGTTGCAGTTCACCGGCCCCATGAGCAGTATGTTAAATCATTAAAGTGTGAGCAGTCTTTATTTGTATTGCAATAATATTCTGTAACTCCATCCCAGAACCCCAGTGCACTCAGCGCTTACAAACAACCACAAAGTCATGATGTGCATTTGAGAATTAATTTTTTTCCTCTAAGAACTAATTTAATCTTTGACAACTCCTCATTTTTCTACATGTTTTCAATTATTTTGAAGCATAAAATGACCTGCAGGCTACAAAATAGAAGACAGAATTCCCCCATGCGGCTCTTACACGAAACATTGAAATAAGTAGAAAATCTTAACAATTGCATATTCCAGAAAGGCCACTAACCTATATATATTTCACAAATAATAAGCAGCTACGTACTTGGCTTCAGTTGATAAGAGATAGTTGACAGAAGTAACAATAAACTTCTTAAGTTTCAGATGCCAGCAAGCAGTAAGACCAGTTACTCAATATCCCCTCTGTGGGTTGCCCTCAGCTTAAGTCTTGTGGCCACATAGGAGGGCCATGTTTAGTGTTGCCATGAGAAGCCAACCCAGAGAATAAAGAAAATACAGTAAAATTAAATAAAATTAAATCTGTCATGTCTAATATGGAGTTCTCAGAAGCATTTTGTCTCATATTTAATTACACCTAAAAGTAAATTAGATTTATATACTTAATACAATTCAGTCAGAAAATGGGGTTAGGCTAGGATTTATTAGAGAGAAATGTGCACTTGCACATTGTTGATCTACAGTTAGCAATTTCTCCACTTTTTTCTTGTTCTCTTCCATACTGATAATTCTCTGCAAGACATCCCACTTGAGTCAATTATTTATATATCTACTTGTCACTAAAATTCCTTCTTTTTCAAATTAACTCTAAAGCTCTCAGGAATAACTACACAAGCTAACTTCCTTCACTGAAAATCCTAGCTGTAGTAGAGATTCATATCACCTAAATTTAGTCATCTGACCAAAATCCTACATTGAAAAGTCTAGATGCAGAGGCTAGAGACTAGTGGTTTTAAACTTTTTACACAGCCAAACCTAAAGAGCCTCTGGGAGTTGTTTCCATGTTCTCAAGACCCTAGTCATGACTGGAAACAACCTGCCTCTTTCCCTCCAACAGCTGGGAAGGCAGCTCCTGACCAGGTGTGGTGAAGCTGAGCTGTTGACTTCAAGAGCTTTTGAGAAACATTTAGTGCACTTACAAACCAAGGTGTTACATGAAAAAAGAATCACCATGATATCAGACTTCAGCTGCAGTAAAAAGAAAAGCAGAAACAACAACCAAATTTGTGAGTCACCCTATTCTGCCAGTCTTGCATCTCATCCATTAGGCTAGGGACATAAGCAGAGAAATGGTCGATATTCTGAATCCCAAAAAGGCTCGAGTACAAATAAGGTAGTGGGATACTTGGCACTTGCAAAATGAAAATGATTCTAGCCTTGCATTTTTATAATTTTTAATTAACATACAAAATCAGTAAACTTGTAGAGTGCAGGTTTTTTAAGTTTAGACGGCATTTGAGCAGGGAGTTTCAGTGTGAGACCAAAACACTTACCTTCTGGCATCTGTGTGCTGAAGGGGATGACTCATCAGCAGAGTACACTGTGGAAACAGGCACCCCCCTCCAGCCCTAACCTGAGTGGGAGGAGGCTGTGGAGTCTGCAGATGGAAGCAAGACCCATATCCACTCATGCAAACAAGGGGTTAACAGTTCATTGTATACCCCTCCAATAAAGCCACTTCTGATAAATGCAAAGCGATGCATCCTTAGAAATTAAAAGTTACCAAAACAAATCAATTTCAAGTCCTGCATCATGATGCAAACAGCTTTTTTAAAAGACAAATTTATAAATCAGAAAATGTTCACCTGACAATTTGTAAAAGGAAAAACACTTGAAGATGCTCAGTGCTCCTGTGTCACTAGGGAAGGGCCTTGATGTAAAAAGTACTTCTGTTTATTGCATTAGCATCCATTTTCATTAATACCCAAGATGATATCATTTCACACATTGGAAAGCAGTTGCCAAAAACTCGCTTTCAAAAACGTATCAATTGATCAGAAAGTGCTGATGAGATGAATCAACTTATGCAGACCAAGGAGAAATATGTTCATAATCCCCTCGCAGCTGGAAAAGACGGAGTGCACAGCAGCTTGAAAACAGCCATAGCAAAGCCCTTGGGTTTTTTATGGTAATGCTTAACACTCCTACACCACTGCCATCTGCTGGTATATAGGAGAGTACAGGTTTCAGTCTAAATTAAACAAATTAAAAAAAATTAGTAGTGCTTTTAACCATGGAGTACTAAAGCTGCAAGTAACGCATTTGCAAGGTCCAGGGCTGCAGCAAGGCACTTGTCTTCAACTTACCACTGGAGACATCACAGGCTTGGAAAGCACATCACCTTCTGCCAGCAGCATTGGTAGCACTAATTAATATTACTGCTCCCTTTTTGAAAATATTCTCTTTCCTACGAGAAAAATCAAGTCTTAAATGTTTCTTTATTAAAGACAGTGAGAAAGCTTACATTTGCTATGGTGGGAGCTACAGAAGACATTTAAAAGGCACTGTTGAATAATACTTTTTAAAATAGTCAATCTATGCAATCAAAACAGGAAACAAAAAGAAAGTGCAATGCAAAGTCAATACACCATAACATTTTCTTCCTCTTGCTAGTCAGTTTAGGTTTTGCATGAAATCCAGAGGAGTCTTTGGTGACAGGCACAGCAACACACGACACAGACCTCAACAAACCTTCCTGCTAGCTTTTCGAGTGCCAGAGTGCTACATAATTTTCACAAAAAAATTTACAGTTGCAGGTTCTTTTTTTATATTCCCTGGCCAAAGGGTGGATCAGTTGATCAATACAAATTGGAACACCAGCACTGAGCTGTCCTGTGCATTATTTTGCAATTAACTGATTAGAAGGAAAAACATTCAGTTCTGAAAACTCAGGTATCAGCCCCCAAAACTGAGCATCTTTCACAGCTCTAGAAGTGGTTAAATTTTTTCAATTAAAAATTAAACTTTGTAGATAGAATAAATTAATAATAGCAGTAACAGCAAACAATTTGCTGCCAACTCAGTAATGTTCTTTTAGGAAAGAACATAGATTTTGTAATTTTACGAGTCTTCAGAATTTTTCCATAGAACAAGATCATGCCTTAGGAAACAAACAAAAAGAAAATCTTTGTTCTGTAATCAACACTCTGTAAACCATAACTCTATAAACTTGAATCTATAAATTGACACATCTATGTTATTCATATTATGACAAGATCTGGCACACTTGGTCATGGAGCATGACTGCTTTCAGCAATAAGACTATATAAGAACCTACAAGGTTTCTAAGATAACAGAAGAAGAAATACAGTGAAGTCAAAATAGAGGATTTCATCCATCAGCTGGCCAGGGAATTATCCTGGCAGCAATGACAAGAAGTTTCTCTGAGTTGCCTATGTAACTCACATCACAGAATGCAGCAAGTTGCCCTCATGCCTTCTCATGAATGGTAGGCACTACTCATGAATGACTCCTTTAAAACAGGCAACTGTATAAAAGCCAGCTGAACCTCACCTCGTGGTGAGAGAAGTACAAAGAGTTGAGCTGCCTCTGGTCAGCATCAGCCTTTTTGGTCACATCACTTAATAATCCTTTATAAATCCAGAGAGAAGATGAAGATTTTGAAGGAGACTACTGAGATAAGATGGTAGCCTGAAAAGAGAATGATGGTATTGTATGAAAATTAAAAGATAGAAAGAAATTAGCATCTTTGATTACTTCAGAGGAAGAAGTTGGCATAATCACAGTGGAAGAAATGGTGGGTAGGCTGGGAAGGAACTGTGAAATGAAGTTTTTGTGCAATGTGCTAAAGAAGTGATGAAGTCTAAGCAATGGCTTGAGGGGAAAAAATAATCTTGACAAAGTTGAAAACTTTGTCCTGCACATTTGAATAGAGTAAGGCTGTAATTCCTGTGCCAAGTTAGATTATAAAATAACTGACACAGAAAATTAGGAAAAAACTGTTACCCGTGCAATTGGATTGGGAATACCAGAAAAACCTGCAACAATTGGCTGTAACACACAAGAGAGGTGAAGACAATACCCAAAAATAGACTGCCCTTTATAACAGAAAGTACAGATTTTCTTTTTATACATTATGCATATCCTTTTATATACATGTATGTGTGCATTATGAAATAAAACTTGTGTATTTATATAAATACACAAGCTATAAATATAGACCATTTGGGGACTTGAGTTAGTGATTGGCCATTGGTGAAAAGATTTCATAAGGATGGAATAGGAGGCCAAAGATGGGGGTGAGAAGAAGGTAGTTTAACACAGAGAATAAGTTTGCAAGTATAGAAATAATACCAATCTAAAAAAATACATCTCAACTATCAAATCAATCATTAACAACAGCAAAAACAACAAGCTACAAAAAAAACCCAAAATCAAACAAACAAACAAAAACCAAAACAAAACACAAAACAAAACAACAAAAACCAAAACAAACAAACCAAACAAACAACAACAACAACAGCAAAACAAAAGCAAAAACACAACAGAGGAATAAAAGCTGAAACCAGTCTGGATTTCCAGACTTATGGGGAGCATAAGGGAAAGAAGCAGGATAGGAAATGGCCTAGCACAAAATTGGAACATTACATGACAATGGGTAGGACTTCTAGTGATCTCGGAGAAGCAAGAGAGGAGGGGAGGGGAAAACCCAGGAGCTGAAATCAACACTGATAGATGAACAGTTGGAGAATGAGCAAGGGAAACAAAGCATGAAGCCAGTACAGAGTGGGTATTTGATGCCAAATTAAATCTGAAGTATTAATTCACATTCAAGTCAGAGGAAAGCATATCTATGGCTTAGTTTTTTGACCTATGATCTAGGCAGTCTCAAGAGATGAAGCCTTCTCTCTGCCCAGGAATCCAGCCTCCACGAAAAAATTTTAAATCATGTGTGATATGGAACATAACTAGATAAATGGAGCATCATAGAGAAGTAAACAAGCAATATGGATTGAGCACAGATCTTGCAAATGAGAGAGGAAAAATATCAGCATTTTCATTCAGTTTGGATTTGGAATCTATCCTGAATTTGAATAAAGTGTGAACATCAAACGTGAGTGTAGTTAATTATTTAAAGATATGCTTTGGGGGAAAGCCTTGTTTTTCTGCTTTTTTTGTGGCTAACTTTTAATTTTTGAACTTTCTTTTTTATTACACTTTGTTGAATAATATTTTAAGCACTGCATCCTGTGAAGTTCCCATGAGCCTCAATTTGAATGTGGTAAATAACATGAGTTGGAACTCACAAATAGTCTTCCATATTCCAAATATTATAAACTTGAAAGTGCTGTAATACTTTTCCTCCTCCTCCTTTATGGAGTTTCTTTTTCTTCTTGTAACTTTGGTGGACTTCTTTGGTTGTAATGGAAAACACTGTATCTCACTTGTCCACTCAAGCCCCTAAGCTCTATACTTATTAGAAGAACAAGTACAAAACTATGTCCTGTATTTTGAAAGTGTAATAAACACTACAAAGGCTTGTCTAGATTAAGCATATTTTTCTCTAATTTCTTATCAGCATCAGAACAAGTATAGACTATTGGTTTATTATCTAACTTTCATTCAGAGGGATTAGCTCACTCCTCAAACTGTGTGTTGCCATTCCCATTTAAGAAGCAGCTAATCTAAGGCCTAAGACAGTGAAGTAACAATGTCATGGCAAATCTAATGTACAAACTGCATCTCACAACATTTCAGCTTCTACCCTGTCCATTGGAGTACATAACGCAATATTTCATGCAATGCAGTTCACTGCATATCTTCTATCCCATTTTTCAAGAAGTTGTGTTTTACTCTTCTAGCAAAAGGTCCTTGGATCAAGTATTTAGAAAGCAGCCATCCTGACTGCATATCATCCATATCCTTTTTCAAGTAATTATTATGAAATATCTATTGCAACAAGTATAACAGCAATAAGTAACATCAGATGCGTGATAAACTCTTCAACAATAACTGGTTTATAATTATTATTTGTAAATTATCAGAGAAAGAAAAAGAATTTCTGAAGGCAAAAATTATCCTATTGTGCTTGGCCAATGGAAAACCTAACTCAGACGAGAGCTTCATCACTACACGTGGTTTTATATCTACAAATGGTCACAAAATTACCCCATTACAAAAAACCTCAAAATTCTTTGAAGACAGAATGAATCAATACTGAACTAACAGCACACTCTGGGAGAAATAAAGAGATTCTAACTTAATGCAGCTGCAACTGAGATAAAATTCAGCCTCCTTTAATAACATTAAAGTTGAAGGATATAAAAGATTACATGGCCTGAGCAATACTCTGAAAAATTTAGTTGCAGGCATCAGCAACATTTGATATCACTGGCACAGAGAAGATGTTAGCCTTTCTGAGGAGCAGCACAGGTCTCCAGGCATCAGTGAAATAATTCTATTTCAGGCATGAAGATCTATCTCCAAGGGCTAACAGCCAGCTGCAGCTCAATATCCACAATCAGTGACCACAGCTTACGCACCACAGACTACTTCCATGAGGGACTATACTCTGGAGTGGACTCATAGTTCTATGCATAACACCAAACAACATTATTCTGAATATAGCCACAAGTTGGTTTGCTGGGGTGCTTGTTTGGTTGCCTTGTCTTTTTAATGCCTTGCTAATAAACAGTTAAGTTGTCAGAGTTCACAGAGTGACTTCAACCTCATGATCTCATGAGTGTACATCTGCCCACAGGAATAAAAGTGCCAAGAAGATGAGCTGTTTATCTCCGGGCCCCAGTGGCAGAGTACAGCTATGAAGGTCAGACATTACATTTGCAAGAAGTGACAGAGTTTCAGCATTAACTTCATAATTTTTGCAGCTGTAAATGAGAACTATCTAAACATGTGAATGGCAATAAGGAAGGACAACTACATATGGGAAGATGGAGGTCGTGGTAGTGTATAATACTGTGCTGTCATGACAGCTGGAACTTAAGAAGGTCAACTTGTCTCCAAAAAAAAAAAAAATCTTAAAGTAATTGCGACAGACAGATGTGTCAGAGTGCCCCAGCCTCCATTTGATGCTGTGTCTAGAAATTCAGGATGTCATTATTAGTTTGCAGAAAAGGAAGAATTATATCAACAAAACCACTGAAGTAAAAGAAAGGTTAATTCTACTATATATTGGAAACCTGTATATTAACCTAACACTTGTTAAAAACAGTAATCCAAATTCCTCAAGTTTTTTTACTGTCCTCATTTTTTATTTCTTTTTTAACTTACATGTTTAAATTAATTGCAAGTTTCTATAACCTCAGGTTATTAGATTCTTCCATTTTAGACTCAGGTGTTGTTTCAAATCAACTATTAAAACTCATAAACAATGAATGATGGCCATAATTCTTCTAAGAGGAAGACAGTAACATGGCCAACCTTCCACCAATAAATGAATAATTTGAATGAATGAGTGGGAGCAAGAATGAAAAACAAACCATAAGGATGGTGTGAAGGTTGTTTTAGTTGTAAGGACTCTCTCATGCCATAAACATATATTAAAATAAGATTCAAAAACTTCTTTTACAAACCTCATTCTTATTAACAATAGAAAATTTTCAAAATAAAAACATCAAGGAGATTAGGAATATCTGTAATGGCTCATAAAAGGTCCCAGTGACCTTCTGGAAAAATAAAATATGCTTCTTAAATGATACTTTAAGTAAAACACTGATAATCTCAATTGAAGAATTAGCTAGTATAACAGGATTTGAAATGTAATTATTATACATAATGTAAATTTTAATTTTGATTCAAACAGGATCTTTAACTGCAGTTTAAAAATTACTATTTCTTTAACCTAAAAACTAATGTCCCCAGACTTTTACACATCCATCTGAATGAACAGCAGTGGAAAATCTGTTAAGGCAGATAAATTGCTGCTATTAGATTTCAGAAGGGGCAGTCTTTAAAAAGGAGAGAAGCTTACTGTTCCTTCCTTGCTGTCCAATGCAAAATCCCATCAAATTACAGCTATGGAAGTTATTGAATTAGAAAAATGAAGAAACCACTCCTTCTGTTCAGTTCTAAATTTTGATAAGCCTAAATCTCAAGATAAATCTCAAGATATTAGATATTAATTCAATCTTTTAGAAAATTCAAAAGAACATGTCCATGTTCTGGTGTTTCAATTTCACAGGAAATACCCAAATCCAGGCAAAAGATAAGATTGTGGTTTTATTTTTATGTCAGTGTGGGTACTTATTGTAATAGAAGACTCTATAAATGCCCAGAACCTTGCTTTTAATTGCCTGTGTCTTCTTAACAGAGTTCTGCATGTACAGATTTCCTCCTGGAAGCATCATTTTGTTGTTTAGACCAAGAACTAATAGATTCATCAAAACAAGAAGGATTTCTATCATTTCTGTTTAAAGAAAGCAATCGTCTTTTGTGGGTACAGAAGCATTTCAGGGTCATACCTAACAGCACACATCTCATTAATCGTATTGGAAACCTCTTGGCAAGCGTCAATTTCTCCCCTTCCCTAGTGATTTGTTAACACAGATGTCAGAGCTGGACTTCTGGATTATTTTGACTGTACATGACTATTGTCTGCTTTAGAATACTTTTGCTTGACAATTTCTGAAGTTAATTTAGATACACTCAATACAACAGATACTACAACATACAGTATCACGTTTGGGCTTCTCAGCTGAGTCATATCAGACACCAGCATCAAAACAAGCATTCAGCTTGTATATGCAGCTCTTTTGCAAAGGAGACTGTAAGTCCTACCAGTTCCATAGGACACTGACCTTTTTATTCACTTTTCTTGGGTCTGCGCTGCCATCACTCCAACTAGATACAGGTGTTCTGTAGTTATGTTGCTTATCATTTACAACTAAAACCCATTTTGGTTTCTTCCTCCATCACCTTATATTAATCCTTTGGTTCACACTATATTCAGAAATTGCTTGTTCTCCTTCCAAATGCAAAACTATACAGGTAACCCACAGATAAACCCATGATCTCGTGGCTACCCATTTAACATTTGATAGAAATCACTCCTGGGTGATCTGGAAAAGTCTAAGATTCCCAGATCAGAGTACCTGATGTTTCCCTTCATCCCTCTTGATATTTTCCTATTCCTGACAAGTTTATAACGTAAATTCTGAACTAAATTTATCCTCAAGTCACAAGGACTTAATTCACTACTCTTTTGAGCAGCAGTTTACTCCACGATTAGTGAAATCCAAAGCTTACAGAGGATGCAAACCTTCTCTATAAAATAAACCTGATGACAGGCTTATTTTATTATTACAGACTAGCTTCTTGCATATTTTCACCTCAATTAGCAGAAACCAAACAAGTTACCTTATCCCTACTAGAGAGGTGTTTTGATGCATCTCAGTAACTGGCATAAGCAGGACCCTGGCTGCCCAGATTTAGATACAATGCATCACAACACCACACAGGCACAGGTTACTCTGAGAGCAATCCAGGTACAGGAACTCTCTAAGAAAGACCAGAGACCAGAACTCAGATAAGGATTAAGACAACACAAATATTACTTAAAAATTCTCCTCTTTTTACACCACCTCTTTGCAGCAGCAGATACCTCATATCATCTACTGCACAAGGGCTTCCCACAAATCTGGAAGTTGCAAATACCAGATTTTATTTTCTAATGCACTTCTAAGAGCTCTTATTATGTATAAACCTTTTGGCAGCTTACTTTACCATCTAATTTTCTGTGTTTCAAAACTACTGTCAGCATCAACATACAGGGAGCTGGCCACTGCACAGAAGTGAGAGAGTCAGCAGATGTGTCCCTCTTCATGACACATTTAGTTCTACAGGTGGTATAGGAGCAGCAATGCTTGAAATGCAGTATAAAAACATATCAGGCAATCTGACTGCAGTTAGGGTTTCTAGCGTGTTCATGAAGTCTCACTTCAATATGAGTGTAGTCTCTGGACTCTCATTTTTGTTCGTGTACGTAAGAAGTCTGGGTTTGCTAAACTGAGAACATAGGCTTTAGTACCAAGCACATTTTTGTCTTCAGCTAAATCTCTGTGCAGATGCCTAAGAGCCTCCAGTTAAATCTTGTATTATTAAAGAAACACTTAATAAATTGCACTGAACTCCAATAGATCTTTACAGAACTCTGTGCACCAAAACAATGGCTATGAACCATCATTTAAACAACTTAAAAGTTTCCCTTCTTCCTATCCAAAACTGCAAACCTTTGGTTCTCTTCGGTAACAAGATGAATCTGCATGCTCTCCAGTATGTTGAGGTCCATTCATCTGTATTTATCAGAAAATATTCAGTGGCTCTAGAAGCTACACTAGAACAATTGCCAAGAAAAGCATGATACTAAAATCTCCCTTCAAAGACACAAGGCGTGTTCAAACATTGAATCACGATTGCATCTCAGGTGTTTTCACAAAATAAACAAACAAACAACCCCCACACCTGTGAACTGAAGAATAGCTGCTTTATAAGACTGATTGATGTGCATTCAGGACGTAAGTAAATGGGAGTCATCATTAGGAGTATACCTGAAACCCTTACTACTGCTGTCCAAAAACTAGATAATGGATATTGCATATTAGCAGAGTCTGGATGCAAACTAAATGCAGTAAGCACGCTAAACACCGTTGCTAATGCAAACATTATCACCTAGCTGTAGTTCACAGCAACTATGATGCCTGGAGTAAAATCTCAACTGGCATTGATCTGCTGTAGGCAGCTAACTTAATCTTCCCACCTCCACTTTCTCCTCCCACACCACAGTTTACACCACACCGTTTGATTCCGAGACCACATGCCTCAGTGTTTTTGGGGACAGCGTGTAGCACTATGAGCTATCACTTTTTCGTTGTGGTTTCTAGCAAGTACCAGGAAGAGTCAGTCATAAGAATTTAAAACTCCTTTTTCTTCTTAGCCAATTGCTGCAGTCTATCTGTTAACAAGACTTTTGAAAATATGGAAATACATTTTGTGCACACAGAGCTTGCTTTTGGGAACTTCTGTTAACATTCTTGCAATGCCCACACAGTTTCAGGCACTGTGCAACCATATGGGAATACACAGACTGAAGTAAACACAAAACAGTAGAAGGAAATATTAGTAGATGTAAAAAATGAGGCAAGTAATAAATGCAGGTTAAAAATAACAGATTCATAGTACAGATTTCAATAAACAATACTGCATATTCTAGTGGAAACTTCATGCATTTGACACACTAATGCCATTGCTTGGTGCCCAAAGTTGTGTCCCCAGAATTTATTTAGGAAGCTGCCAAGAATATATAACAACAACAAATATAACAACTATCTGGAGTATCTCAATACCTCAAGTGACACTAGTGCAAAATGTATTGAACTAACTTGGAATTTTTTTTCCCCCGAAATTCTAATTCATGTGGAGGGAAAAAGTAGTCTATAACTTGAAGTCCCAGGTTTTTCCTTTAAAAGAGAAGCAAACCAACCAAATCTCAATGGCTCCCTCTGCTGTCATGTCTTAGAAGTTTCATTATACTTGTAATTTTTTTAAAACAGTTTTTTCCTTCCCCAGTCAGTGAATATCTGGTATTTTCACACATCATACAGTGAGTCAGCTCTAAAGAGTCAAAGACACCTTTATCCAAAAGCAAATTCCTCAAAGTGCAATAAAATGCCAGCTTATCAAGGCTTGAACAGTAGCATCCCCTCATGTTTGCACAACAGCTACACGTTGTATTATGGAAAAGTGTTTATAAACGGTTTATCATCTTTGCAGTCCAGCTGGATGCGAATGTAGAGATAGGGATTTTGACTCTCACAAAGCCAGGCTATTTTGCATGAAGCAACTGTATCTGTAATAAAAAAAAAAAAAAAAAAAACTGTAACAAAAAATTTCAGAGCCATGGGAACTGTCCTAGAGACAGAAGATGTCTCTGCTGAAAGAAAAGAGATTCCACAACCCATTAACCAAGCTGGAGAACTGTACTGCCTCTGGCAAGCATTTCGCATTGCTTTTTGCCAGGGCCAAGGGGCAGGTAACGGACATCACCCGGCACAAGTGAGTAGCAAAGCAGCAATATCAGGGTGTCTTGCCACACAGCTGACAAGGATTTGTCTGACCCTTGGCATACCAATAGGAAGCTTAGCAATAAGTACTCCACTGGGGATCTAACTCCAAGGCACAGAAGTCAACAGGTCCCTCAAAAGAACTGGAACCAGACCCCAGGATCTGCCCTTAAAGAATAAAGAACTCTGGAGGATGTAATTTATTCCCAGCAATGTACAAAAGAGGAAGATAATAAAAATCTGCAGTGCTCAGCATATAGGTGTAAGTTTGAGAGGAAAGTAAAATACCTCAGTACTTCACTTTCTAGACAGTCTGTGAAAGCCACCTCCCAGGCACACGGTGTGTGTGGGGAGGCAGTCAAAGAGGGTCATCCCCACCAGCGTTTCTCCCCCCTCTTTGGCCACTCAGCAGAGGCACACACTACAAAGTGACATAGTTCCTCAGTGCCCCCTAAATGTAGACTGAGGTTAATGGAATGACAGCAGAGAATATTTCCACAGTCACAGAATTTTTCTCAATTGCTTCCGTCTTCCTTCCGCTCGGAACCTGATACCTCCCAAACCAGGAGCTATATTTATCCCTCATACACTGCAGTCTTCGATGGTCTCATCATTCTAAATTAAGCAGCTTCTGTCATGCCCAGAGCCAGCTGTAACCCCTTCTACTGGATCTCCACATCAGAGTTCTCGGTGCATTTGTGCTGCCGTGTCTAAACCAAACAGGTGTGCACACTTAAATAGCCAGAGGTCATCTCATTCATCTGGTGGTGAAAGTTGAGACTGCCGGATGTTTCACACTGTACTTCTCTACCATTCATTCAGTATGCATTCAAACTGGTGGAAGATAGTCTTTCTCCTCAAACTGCCAAGGTTTCAAACAGCAACAGCCTAATTTTGCCTAAAGATTATACTCACTGCATCTATCCCAATCACCTTCGTCCAGAAAACATACTAAAAACATTTCCACTCTTCCCATACCTTTGTCAGAGCAAATCCATCCTCTAGATTTCAACTGTTGTTTTCTTTTTACTTTTTCCCTGCATGTTTTTACCATGGTGGTAGGCTAATTCAGCTACAGGAAGCAATTCTATTTTATTTTTTGTATGGAGATAAAAACACTGATTTATTACTAACAACCTCTCAGCATGAAATGGCTTTGCTCTCTCATTTTACTGGGCTAGGCTCATGCATAAATTCCACCGATCCAAATATAGATAATACTTCTAATATCCCAAATTTACTTTGGAGGTAGACCATTGTAATCTGACAATAAACTCTGTAAGACCTTTTGAAATATTTCAAGTGAAATCTGCCCCATAATATTAAAATAGCTCCATATTTCAAATTTTCCCTATGCCTTCAGCTTACAATCACAGTTTTTGGCTATAAAAGTCCACATACAATGAATGTAAGACTGGTCTTATGTGCCTAGGTAGAAAGTACAAACTACTTTATCATCTTCTGAAGAGGTAGATACTATATACAAGTATCAATGGCAAAAGCTAACTAGAATGTCCAAAACACATTAAAGCATGATTACTCACAAGGCATCTTGTGCTATCAAATACACAGTTATTACAGAGTGCTCTGTATATTAAATACCCTCCAGATTAAATCTTTTTGCACTCATGTTTGTAAGAAGCTGCATCTTTATTTCTTTGAGTTCAGCCCAACCGCTGAATGCTTTCTCGTTTACTGGCATTACTGGTATTACTTTCCTGACTGGCAGGCTGGGAAGGAGCAATTTTCATACAAGAATTGCTGATATTAAAGGATCAAAAAAAAGACCTAGCACAATTAGACCTGCCACTTCAAGATATCTGATGCTGGAAATCAAGGGTTAGAAGAAGAATACAATTAGTTAATGTGAGCAGTGATCAAGCTCATTCTCTGTGTTTTTTTAGACAGAAGAGAGAACACAGCCTTCCAAAGCTCCTCTTGCATCTATTCCAGACTCTGCCTACAGAGCTGGAATAATTATCCTGACTTGGGATCAACTAAGTGTCACAGAAAGCCTTAAATGAAAGAAGTTTGTGAAACTTATCTTACCAGTATTTGCATGCTAAATTAATTTATTCCCTAACCTCTGCTAGGTCAAGGAGAGCCATTACTGACATGAAACCAAGACATGAAGATTAAAGGATGCTTGCTGTTCCACAGCAAATCTGAGGCACCAAACTCCTGGCCCTTCCTTTTCCGTAATGCTGTTAATCCGTGAATTAAGCCAAATCTTCTCATTTCACCCCACTGCAGATGCACCTGTTGTATCAGATGTCTCTTTGTTTGCTCACCTGGTGGATTTGAACTGAACTCCCCAGATGTGATCCAGCTGTGAGACAGAAGCCTGCAGCAGTCCAGGAGTGCTGCTGAACTGATTAAGTCTGGATGAGAGCAATTCAAGTAGCAAAGCTGAGCCCAGAGCTGTGCTGCAGAGGTGGGCACAAGGGCAACAGAGGTACATTAAAACAGTTGGCAGCTAGGCGAGCACTTGCACAGATAACAATGACCACAGTGTATAAAATGGACTTTTCCCATCCAAGCTGTCACTCTCACAAATAATAAACTCACTTAGGTAAAGACATCTTTCTACTGGCATTAAAATAAACTAAGCTGTGTACATTACTTGAAATTCAATCTCTTAAAAAGGCTCTGCCTCTGTAAAGAAGGCTGAATACTCATGTTAAAATCTGTAGAATATAAGAGGGAATATCCAGCAGCATCTCACCCCTACTCTGAGAACAGAAGTTCCTAGAAGGAAAACCTCAAATCCTGAGCACCTTTTCTTTATTTCAGAAAGTATTTTCTCAAGTAATTACATTTCAGCTAAAAGCAAAGGATCCAACTTTCACCTGGGAACAGGTTTTCCTATGCTAATTCCCACAGGACCCAACATGAGCAAGAGGGAAGAAATCAATGAGGAACAACAAATCCCTACCAGTAACCAACCAAACATCAAGTACATTCTGTCTTTGTACAGGGACAGAAGCACTTGATTCAGTGGGAGTGCAGCACCTGCCCCCATCTAACTCCTATATTTAGTTCTCCTGTAGGTTGCTTCAGTATGCTTCCCCTGGAATACCAAACTTATAGAAAGATAGAAACTTTGACCAAGTGCACTCCAAGGTAACTAATTGCTAGAGGTCTGAGGTACTTTTCCAGGGGAAAACAGTGTGAAAAGTCTCTGGGTAGCCTTCTGGACAAACATAGTAACAGAAACTTTCCACCCACATTTCTGTCATGTGCAGTACAGACTTAATTTTGCAAAGTGTCATTTTGCTTGTAGAATAAGATTCTATTTATCATCTTGATAATTTTTCATATTTGCTTAAAGTTTCTTTTTAACAGAGAGAATCTGTGCTTTGTCCTTGTGTCCTGAATGGACTTTTTTGTCCCTATCAAATGAGTCAGGTTGCTACTGCAGATGATGTAATAATCTTTTAAAAAAACTATGTTTTGATACAGAATTTTCTATATTTTAAAGGTTTTCTAAGTCTATTTAAGTTGCATTGAGCTATTTATGTAATCCACAAATCATAAAGCAACTTAAATAATTCAACAAAGTAAAAATCCAGAAAGGGCCTTGATTTAGAAAGTCAGCTAGCTGGAGGCTAAGTGAGCATGCCAGAGGCATCTTCTGCTTTCCTTGTTCTTACATTGCTCTTCTATTCTTCTCGGTTGTGGTCAGAGGTAGGATATCAGATTAGCCAGATTTTTTGTCTAACTGGCATATCCATTCCTATTGATTGTAAAAAACATACAAAAAGTGCTGAGTTTAAGTTTCAAAATATTTTTGTAACAAACTTCTTGAACTTGTTAAAACTTAGGACTGAAGTATCTTTATACTTTCTGGAACTCAGTTCACGCAAAAAAATGAAATTCAGTTTTATTTACATATTTCATGTATTTATTTTTAGAATCTTTTTTGAGAAAAATGTTATAAACACTAAGCCAAAAGAAAGTATTTAAAGTAATTTGATTTAGAAAGAATCATGAAAAAAGTTAACATTAATCCATCTTTTCTGCATCCAACATTTTGGTGCATTTTTCTAGTTAGTGGGGTAAAAGACTCCTACACAGGCTTTTTTTGTGTTTATATTACTGCAAGATTTCAACTTGATCTGGATTGCGTATTCATGACATTACTGAACAAGGACTTTGGCCTCATCATAAGTCTGTGAAGCTTTGTGATTAAGAACTTGGACCCAAAACTTTCTGCAATATCAGAGCATTCCACACAGGTTGTAAGGAGACCTACAAAATTGGATCCAAATAAGTCAATGAGCCTTTTGTTATTAGTGATGTGAGCTAGACGACAGGGGAAGGCTCAAACTGTCTTAAATCTGTCCTGAAAATTTTTGCCGATTTCGCATTCAGAGGCATAGTCTCCCTTCAGATTCAGCATTTCTTGTCTTTGAAAAGCTGCACAGAGCTCATCCTTTTTTAAATCTTGTTAGCAGATTAGTGGGTAAATTACTTACCAACCTGGATGTTTCCCTCTACTTCTCTCCTCGGGTAGATGTGGTTCAAGGTCAAGCTCTTACCTTTGCGTGGAAAGTTGCAACCACTAGAGAACAACAGCCATCCTGGGAGCACGCTCCCATACTTCCAACTCTTCTCTCCTACCAGCATGATGAAATATTTGTACTATAGTTCCTTTCTCAAAGCTAAAGCTTTGGACTAAAAAAACCCTCAATTAATATCAACAAGTTTATTTCAAGATGCCTTTCCATCCATTTCTACACCTTCTCTATCCTTGGTTCTTCCTGTGCCTCTCCCACTAAATCCTTTTCTGTCTCTAATATTCCTCTACCTTCACAGTCCTTTCCACAGCATTTCCATGTATCCTACCACTATTGACTTCTACTTAACCCTTTTCCCACTACATACACATAAATAAAAAGTATTTGCTGCCAGTACATTCTTCCTTCAATTATCCCTGTTTCCTCAGGGTGTCTTCATGAGAAGCTTTCAAGTCCAGGGACATCCATCTGGGAAGAGTTTAGTGAAGATGCCTCATCCTTTTGTGTGTCCTCCAACTCTAATGTGGAAAATGTGATTTATTATAATAGGAATATTACATTATCAGTTAAATATAGATGAGTTTATGCCAGCTGATGATTGACTAGATATAAACATAAGAACTACTGCATTACATTTGTGCATTCTAGTTGCAGATCTGTTTGTCTAAAAATAATAAGAGGAGAAATTTGTGTACACCAACGTTTCCAGAAATAAACATTTAAAACATCACATTCAAGATTATCATTTACCTGCCAAAATGAGTAACAATTCCTCTTTCTTCAGCAGTACTTTGATGCCAGAATTTAAGAAAAATTACCTAGCTTATTTAAATAAATCTTATCACACTGAATGACTTATAAGCACAACAGAGTATGTAGGTATTCTGTTCTGTGCACCTCATCACACCATTATCCTAATGCTTCATTAAATCCTTAATTGCCAGTCTGTACTCAGAGGGTGTTTTCTTCTCCCATTGCTCAGAAAAGGAAAATACTGTGCAGCAGGCATGGTCTCACTTGGGGTCTCTAGTAAGTCTGTTGCCTCAGCAGTACCTTAACTTTTGAGAGCAATTATAGAAACCAGCAACTCCTTTGATCAGAGATCTGACATAGACATAACCTGTTTCAAGTCTCTTTTCACAGGCTCATCTTGAAAAATGAGCTGCATTATCATCCTGGGTCGCCCAGGCAGCAGTGCTTCAGTGCTTCTTTCTGTGCTTCTTTCCTCCCTGGGCTGGTAGCTTACCTCCAAGCTCAGGAATTTCACAACTAATTGCGCAATTGTCTGCATTACACAAACTTTTCCCTGCACTGTTGGTAGGTCTTTCCGGGGGATTTAAAGATGGAGAAGGAGGGAAGGAGAAGTAGCTCCCAACTTCAAAAATAAAATAAAATAAAATAAAATTTGGAACTTTGCTGATCTTAAACCTATAGTTCTGATGATTACTAAGAATAAAAAGCTGGTTTTTTTTTTCAGTAGGGAGACATTCAAACTGCTTCAATTATTAAAAGATGCCAAAAAGCAAGCAAAAGTACCCCAAAACCTAAGACAAACTTAGCTCCATACTGAACCAACATAAAAATGCGTAGCAAAACAGTACATCTGGACAGCGTTTCCTTGATTTCCTCTTACCTTAGGCTTTGCTGGTGCATTTACTCCATGCAGTTGGAAACACCACACAATTCAATCTGTTTCTTATTTTCTTGAAAGACCTCCCATTATCCCTCTCACTTGTTTCAACCCAATAAACCAAGAGCTCATTGATCTTTTACATGCCATAGGTACAGTTAACTGAGTTGCAAGGAATAGGAGTAAAACATTAAAAAAAGAGAGAAAGTCAAGGTGTTTTTAGAGTGAATTTTCTGTTGCAGAGAAAGCAGGCAGGTTCACAGAATGGGATTTAAGTTTCTCAGTCACAATCTTACTCTTAGATATAAAGACAGACACTGAGACACTCCATCATGATGTAATGCCGTGGAAAAGCTGTGTTTAACAGAAACTTTTTCAGTCCACCTATGAAGACTTGAACACCATTGAGACAATTTGGCACAGAGAAAACTAACTAGAACTTGCAAGAAAATTAAGCAGTAAAATGTTCAAAACACAGCTTGTGTGGGAACACCTCAGTATGTTTTTAATCTCATGTAAAACTTAATCATATTTCCTTGTCATTTAACCAGTATGAGAATAAAAATGATGCAACTTATCAATCCAAAGGCTGTTATTCTCATAAATAAACTAGTAACTTGAGTTACTTCTTCAGGTAAGTAACAATAAGTAAGAATAGAAAAACAACTGACCACGGGATCAGCTGAGTAAGTCTAGTGAATAGCAACAATGACCTGGGGCAAGGGAACAGCCTACTCACTGAACACAACTAACCTTCAAAGCCTTGCAAAATCTACTGCTTATTTAGAGAAAGGGTGAAACAGGGAACCTTTTACTGGAAAGCAAGTTAACTCTAAGATTGTAAACTGACGTAAGGCCAAGAGTAAAATCATAATGTTAAGTGAAAAGCAGGAGAAGAGATATATCTGAGATAAATGGTGAAAAAAATCTAAGACAAAACAAAAAAACAATCCCACACAGATGAAATCAGGAGTTCAGCTGGACTATGTGATCATACTTAATATTTTGCTAAAAAAGATTTTCCAGCATCTGAAAAGCTACACTGAAATGTAAGTGAAGACCCAACTTCAAAACACTCTCTTGGCTGTTTAACATCTTTTCTCTCATACAGTTGAGTTCTCTTCAGCGTTCCAGCATTTCTTCTACTTCCCAGGACAAGTATTCCTGTCTCCACCTTTCCCTTTAAGTTTTCAAAAAAATCATCAATACTCACTAGCAACCCAAAGGGCAGATAATGATAGTTATTTATTAACATTTAAAATAAGCATAGATTTCGGTAACTAAAAAAATTCTCTGAATTGTTTTGCATGTGGTATTCTTGAAATTAAAGAAGATCAATACAACTGAAAGACCAAGCATTATCATCAAATATGAAGTTGAATGGAATACAGATCAAGTTAATAGCAATTACATTACATTAACTTGAAGAAATTAAATACAGTTTTACACATTTTCTGATGAAGCACCACACCTCACAAGACCCAGTGAAGCATCTCATGAGAACTAAGCTGCAAACCAGTTAAGCAGCTAAAAACAAATTGGCAGCCAATTTAAATTTAAAAAAAAAAAAAAAAAGAAAAAAAAAGAAGAATTTAGTAGCAATGTTTTCCAGGTAACTAGCAGAAGAGGGATAGATATAACATCCATTGTATTCCAGTCATACATCACAAACATCTGAATTTTAATCAATTTAACAATTCTTTATTCCAGAAAAAAATATTTCAGTCCTTTCATCCTCTATTTTACAAAGCTGCTAATCCAATCTGATGCAAATACTGGTAAGATTCTTGGGTAATACTGAACAGCAGCTGCACATATTAATGCTTGCAAAATAAAATTTCAGCTTTTCCTTCTTAGCAGTAGATACACAATTACATTAGATAATGAACGATCTACAACCTTGAATCTGATCCCTTTGCTGAAATGTAATATCTTAGCTCAAACTAAAGCTAAGCCTCCATTTAGCTTGCTCAAATGCTTAGTTTAGAAATTTTTATTCCTGGACTACGCATAAAGCCAGGATTTCTTTTTTTAACATCTGAGGTTCTTTCAGATGTTTGCAGAACAGGAAAGAAAGGATGCATAAATTCAGATTTCAAGATTAAAGTGTAATGCTTCACATAAGAGGGCACAAATCAAGATAGCTTGTTCATTTGACAGTCCATAAGCTCAACTTAAAATACAGTCATCAACCTAGAGTATCTTGCTTCGTTTTACATGAATACCCACTTCATTCTCAAGATGCACATAAACTTGTGCAGGCAGATAAAAAGTTATGGTAACTCTGAGTGGATGAAATTCAAAGCAACAACAAAAAAAATTAAGTTTCTCAAGTGTTACAAACTAATTTTACAGGCAGAGGAAGTTAATTCAATATTACGATGACAAGTGCAAATGCACATGGGATATGCAAACGGCTTATAAACTCTCACTGTTAACACTTTGGTTATCACCACCACTAAACTTCAGAAGAACACCTAAAGTGGACCCTTGTATTTTAATTACTGTATGCCCTTGAAAATTCCAAAGAATTACTGTCTGTTTCCACCTTCTCAATGAAAATGCCGAAGAATTAGCTTTTAAAAATTGTATTCACCACATGGGAGACTGAATTCATCCTGTTATAAAGCAATACTTCTCTATTTACATTGTGGCAAACAAGCTAAGACAGACTGAGACAACCTAAACTCAGAAGACTTTCTCTTTCCAGAGGAGGAAATAAGTGAAGTCGGGGACTTTTTTGCAGATTGAGAGAACAGCATCCAAAGCCAGGCTTCTCTAATGGGCATCCAAAAGATACAGCTGACAGACGTAACAGTGGAATTTTCCCAGAAAAGGTAGGGAAGTGGAAAGGAATGGTTACTTAGATAGGACCAAGGCATTGTCTGTCTTTTGAATGTTTTATTAAGAATAGGTTTCTGGAGGAAAATATTTGAAGACCCACCTATTTGCACTCTGCTCGCAGTGTGGCAGAACACTTTCTCATGAAATACGTAGGGAAATTGATTGGAGAAGACGTCCAACTGGTTATTGACTTCTGTTTGTTGCATTTTCACTTGTGGGGAAGGACAAGGTCAGAAAAGAACAGATACACAAATATTATGCATCCCCTTACATTAATAAGCAACAAGTTTCATTATTAATATTTGGCTTAGAGATCCCTGGACACTGACAGTATCATTAATAAGAATTCTTCCAGATTATTATGAGAAAACTGTTGAAAGCCTAGACTGGATATAAATTTAAATTTTTAACTGAAAGGTTCATATTCATCATATTAAAATGCACTTTATTAAAATATATAAAGTAGAACAAACAGTATAGAACAGATGTTTTGAGGAAACATGCCAGCTGTACACTAATATTTTTATATGAGGCCAAACTAATTTACTTAAAATTCCTATAATCTGTAGAGAAGTTATTTCTTCTCCCATGCTAAACTACAGTAGATTTGTCAGGCTGAAAATAGAACAAATAAGGATGTGAACAGGTTGCTTTTGTGAAAACTTTCAAACATATTTAATAAGATTGAATGGTCAATTCTTGTGCCAAAGAATTCTCTTCTAAGTTCCCATACTTTAATGGTATGCACAAAAAACCCAAAAAATTTAAATATAGGTTTTGCTGCACATGAATGGAAAAGAACTGCTCTCAATATCTTAATTTATCAGTAAATTATATGGATCTTCACCTGGCAAAAGGATAAACAAGAAACTGAAAAACTTCCTATTTTCCTTTAAAAAAATGGTAGGAAAAATTAGTACAAATGGCTTTGAAAATACAATAAACCTATTCCTATAGAGTGTTTTGTACTTGAATGCCTAGAATTATTCATTTCAAAAACAGTGTTGGAGAAATTTCAAAGACTGTCCCCACTGGATTTTCACTGTACTAGAATCAGCTGAAGTATGTAAACATCTTTTACCAATAATTTTGAAAAATTAGGGTAGTGGCTACTTAAAGAATTCAAAAGACTGTTGCTTCAACTCAGTTTCAGCTATAAAAGATGCAGACTTTTTTAGGAATTTGCTAGGATGACCCTGCTTGAGCAGGAAGGTTGGACCAAATGACCTCAGTTCCAACCTTACCCATTCTGTGATTTTGTGAATATATTTCAAGTGTGTAAATTCTCCTATGAAATAAAAAGCAACTTAAAAATAGAACTTGGACTAAAAAGTGAAAAATATTTCAGATGCTTCCTTCTAAGTGCATTATTTGCACTTGACCTTAACATTACCTTTTCTTTGGTGCCACAGACTTTTCTGGAATAAGAATCATTTTGGCAAGGGGCTTTTGCATCTAAATTTTGCAGACACTGAACTATGAAACAGCCAGAGTATAAAAAACAAACAAACAAACAAAAACCTCAAAACAAAATAAAACAAAACAAAAAACCCAAAACACACACCAAAAAATTAAGTCTAGAATAGCAAAATAGATGAAGAAGCAAAATTTGTCTAGTTGTGAATACTGACTTTTTCCCAATGTAAGTCCCTCAAAGCAGTGACAAGGTTTTCTTCAAGCCAACAAACTGCACATTCAGCTGTCAGAAAGTCAAATACCAAAAAACCTATGTAAAAGACGTTGATGTTACGAAGCCAAGACATACTCAAAGGTGAGCAAAGCTCATACAACTTTAGTTTGTCCCGCTTGTGTTGGTAGGACAAGCCTTTCAGCAATAACTCTCTATGAGAATTCCCAGGTCTCTTCAAAGCAAAATAAGCAGTCAAAATGGAAAATACTCGGCATTTCCTCCCTCCTCCTTGTGTCTCTAAACGTGTGTGGTAACATTGTATCTCACTTGTACACTAGTAAAATCTTAACACTGAAAACAGAATTACTTTTTTTTTCCCTTGGGGAGCTTTTCCCAGTTTTAAACATTCTGCTGCCTCTCTGGCTCATCAACCCACAGGTGTACAGTTATAATGCAACTAAGCCTATTCAACAGGGGGTACCTGCTTCTGAAAGGACAAGTCTCCTTTTCTTACCCTCCCACCCTCTCCCTTCTACACATCTAAACTCAGAGAGAACTGGCCAGCCATTAAACCAGAAGGAAATGGTTGGAACTGGCTCAGTTTGGATCACAGGAAAACAAATGCTGGCACCAAGGAGAAGGCATCAGGAACAGAAAAGGGGTTCCACTGATTCCTCTATTAGCGAGTTAGCAAGCAGCCATTACACCAGCTTCACCATATTGAAAAATCAGACCAAAAACGGCATTTCTACATTTATTTAAGATATTAAGCACCATTCCTTTTCTTTCTGGAGGAAAAGAACTTGTGCATTAGGAAGCTGAAGGCTAGAAGTTTCACATGTCCATTAACTAATACAGCACTCCACAGCTGATTTTACAATGTTATATACTATTTTTACAGTACTTTATATGCACATAAAATTCCTTTTAATTTCAGCTGCACATACTAAACTCTCAGCAGTCAGCAAATCGGTCACAACATGACTAACACCATCAGCAATCAAACTCTTCTATTTGTAGATTTGCTAACAATCCTGGAACAGTGTAAGAACTGTCACAGCTCTCTAAATGTGATCACCTCCTTCTCACAATCCTGTCTCATTTTCTAAGCTTTCAAAGCCTGCAACAAAGTGATGAACCCACTTTCTACTAAACCTGATTCAATCCAAGAGCAATGCTCATGCTATTAGAATAAAAGAGGCATGAGATAAAGCAGGAAATATTAAGAGAGCCTGCAAAAATATGAATACTGCTGTGGAAGCAAACTAAGGTTGCACATGCAATCAGTTCCTGAATGCTTGACTCTAACGGGAGCTTTCTTTTAACTGGAAACTTCCGCGCATTTTCATAAGATAATTTTGTAATAAAGAAGCAAAAACATGCTGACCCCTTGATGGATCATCAGAAGAACTACATTCTTTGGACTCACAACACTGACCTTTGCCACTTCAGCTGATCAATGACAGTTGGAATAACAGGCAGTAATCCATAAATCAGCCAACAGAGGGAAACAAATAGCTATAAAACCTGTTAGCAAGAAACAGATATGCATGGAAGCAGCAATTTTTGGGCTGAAGCCAAATTTCACAGTAATTGGGCTTGAAACCTTTACCTCCTAGTCTCCTCTTACAATACGCACTTTGTTTATCCCTCCTTTATCCCACTTGCTATTTGTTACACATCTACATTTAAGTGGCATTGCTTCTTTACTCCCAAATATAGGGGCGGCTTCCCTTTTGAGCTTCCAGAAAACTGCCAGTAAAAATTAAAATTTTTATCTGCTACTCAGAAGTCTCAAAAAACATTTCAAATAATGAGCAAGAAGTGTGTACTGAACTTTTTGTGTTCCCAAGTTCATAAGAGTGCAAGAGGGTTAAGAGAGAAAGCAAAAGTTAGCAAAATAGTCTGTATTCAAAACAAACCTTTGCTACTTAAGCTCCAGAACTTTGATTGCCAGAATCTGTAAATTAATGACTTGAAACACAATAAAAGCAACTGTGTCGGACAGTTAAGACATGAAACACATTCAAATAATATGTGCTATTGCTATTTTAAGCTATAACATATCTGACTTCTACACTGCCGTTCTAAAAAGAGAAAGCTATCCCTGGAGTTTGGTACAGGTTGTTCAGTATTTTGTACAGTCAATACACCCTCTTAACAGTTTTTCAGTATTCTTTTCTAGCAGGCAATGTGTTGCTGTTTGAACTGAAACAGAAGGTATATTTTTTAGATGGTAAAAACTAGTATATAACTGCCCCGTTTAATATGTACTCTTAAATTCTTGCTGCATGGTTCTAACAAAAATCATCTTAACATAGTTGTCAACTCCATGGACCAAAGTATTTTTCTCAAAATATTTTCAAATAGGGGAAAAAACACCTGGATGTTGGGACAATGAAATAAAAAAATTTGAGAAACAGAGTATATGCTTGCTAAACAAGAATTATGTTTATTTAGCTAGTGAATCACCTAGAGGAGTAAATTTTCACTTTCATGATAGCAATCTGTCAGGCTTGCAAACACCCAGAAATAGGAATTAAAGATTATTTTAAATGTAGTTATAAAGGTCATAAAAAGTCTGATTTAGACTGAGGTACATTTACTCAAAACTGAGATTCATTGAGTGGTAGCAAACAAACAGTTCCTCAGACAAATGCACTTTTTTCAGTATACATGTTGCAGGAAAAAAATAAAGAAATGTGCATTAACTGGTGGTGTCCACCAAGCTGCATATTAATATTCTCTTACACCAAACAGTTTGAAACAAGGGAAATGTCATCCTAATATAATTTCATGTTACGATTCATTTGGCTAAACTGCAGCTTAGAGTTGCTTTGCCATATTAAAAGATTACTACAATAATTTTCACATGAACATTTAGACTTCGAGTTTTACTCCAGGACTAAATATGGCATGATTTGCTTTTAATCTGTTGAATAGCTAAAAACTGACAATTAAAAAAACTACAACAAAGAAAAAAATTAAGTTGAAGCAATGTGAATCTCACATCATTGAACCACTTCTAATGGTTAAATGTTAGTATTTAACAAATTCAAAGAGTTAATGAATCCTTGCATTCGTTCGGTCTCCTGTGCCTTAGCTAGGATGCATAAATACAAAAGACAGCAGATACTGGTAAAAGCTTCAGGACAGAAAGTGCTTGACGAAGGTACAGTTCTCAAGTGTGTTTGGTGAGAGAGTATAAGGGCAGATGCACTGATGAGAACCATTACAAGAAGAGTCAATTTCGTGTTAAAGTGTTCAAAGATGTCACCTTAAGCAGAAAAAAGCTTTAATAACGTCTTCTTAGACATATTAGGCATTTCCAGAGTCTACATCATTAGTGTTGTATTCTAGCAGGACATCTCCATATAGTTATTGTTTGTTTCTATTTCTCTCCTGAAAAAAAAAACAAAGACAAAAAGAGGAAAATCATATTAATGAACACAGATCAACATTATGTGCTTTCTTCTCATTACAGTAGTTTCATTGCATGCAATTTATCTAAACTAGACAACAAGCTCTCAAGAAAAAAGCTTCAATTATTTTCAGGAACATGAAATTATCTAGTTTAAATCAATTTCTTAAAAAGAAACACAGAACTACACATCAACCTAAAAAGCAAGCATGGTCCAAAAAATTGCTATGAAGAAAAGAGTTATAATGTCACTTTTAATTAGGTTACAATAAAATATATTGCACAAAGTGAACTTAGTAAGGAGACCAAGGGACCTACAAACAATGCAAGAAGTTCCCCAAATCTTCTGCTTGTCAAAAAATGCTCCACTCTCCACATGTTATATCCCTGAAAAAAATATGGTATTCACATGTATCTCCTTCAAAGCCCCACATAATAAAATGTTCCAGCACGTGTAAGATCAAAAGGTAAAGCTGGCCCAATACCATGTCGTCCATACAAAGGCTCAAACGGAAAGAAAGAAATTCTTTTTTTTTTTTTAAATGGCCATCCATACTTTTTTTTAGAAATTACTTTCAATAACAAAATTGAAAATCAGTGAGATAGGAATGGCTTCAAGAAAACTCACTTGAATGTGAGCCTGAGTTGCAGCCCAGACCATACTCACCTACAAAGCCCTCATTGCATTGCAAGGTGCCACACCTGGCGTTTAGGTCTGAAATACTAATTGCATTGTATCTCTGTCAGGGACTAACAAATCTGTACTCTGTATTACAAGTCTAACAGAATAAATAACACTTTCAGTGCTTCATCATCATCCTCTGTCTTCTGTATTTTGTTCCAAGATAAACATACACTTAACCATTATGGCTACCTCTAGGTAAAAAATAAAAACTGATCAACAAACTATATCTTGTTGCTTTCATAATGTATATTCTAGCCTGTAAAAAAATACTATAGCTTGAGTGTAAAAAACTAGTACTTATCTTCCAATAGCATTTTCCATAACACTTTTCTTTATAGGTACAACTGAGCACTTTAAACACATGTATTAATATCTGCAGGGAAGAGAGGTAGGTTCCCATGCCCATTTAAAAAAAGAATAAAAAACTAGAAAAATACTTCCCCGTGTTTTATTATTGCATCACACAGCGTGTTATAAATGGAATATAAACATAGCAGGGAAAAATAAAATAACCCAGGAGGCATTTGAACAATGATTTCAAAACCACTTGATCCAATACCACATTGAAACTTTATTGTGCTAGAAACTATTAAGGAAAACTGCAAATTAGCTTATGAACCCACACAGTTGCTGCTAAGAAGACACTGCAGTGAAAGAAGAGGATATGAAACATTTATACTGGTTATTACTGGTGATCTAGTCACCTCCAAGACAGACCAAGTTGCTTGAAGATGAACACCAAAAAAGTAAAGCTTGTTCTTGCTCCCAATAAGCAGCTCATGATCCCAGAAGCTGTGTATCTAAGACTGGACATTTGCTAGCACAGAACTTCCATGTATTTAAAGCACTTGCACTATTCTGCCAAAAATCATTTTTTCCCAGTTCAAAAATATATGACTAATATTTTAACAGTAGGATACTGGTTTTAAAACATAAGATTTATAGTATCAGTCATTAATACAAACTGTTATGGTAACAATGCACTCTAGGCTGAAAACAGGTGATCAGTGGCCTCATGCCTCACTATGCATGTAAGGCATGCAGAAATAGCCTGCTCATGCACATCTCAGATTATTCCTCTAAGTATCAGCAGACTTCAGCTGCAACAACTATACAGTGTTGAAAAAAACACTACTGTGGTATTCAGTAGGAGCCTATGAAACTGCAATGTTAAAATACTTGTATTTTATATATTGAACAATTTTAAATACAACCTGCATAGAACTAAAATCATGGGCTCCTGTTCATCTGCAAGTATTACATATGTAACCACTGACTTAAGTTGTCTAGAAAGACTCTCTGCATTGCAAACTGACCGACCTGCTGCTTTGTGAACTGAACTCAAAATCCATTTATAAAAATTCAAAGCAGAAAAGGAATGATATCCTGACTACCTGTTGCCAGTTGATGAAATAAAGGATGTGTTGCAAATTTCATGTCCTTTTTGAATTCTACAGAGCAAGAAGGCTTCAAAACATCAGCACACCTTTCCTATAGTCTCAAAATTACATATCACTACATTTAAATACCTAAAGCAGGCATGCAAACCTGACATTTTTTCAATGCAAGTGAACAGTACATTCTTTAAATACTGGTAATCAGTGACATTTGGTATCTGTACAGCAAAACAGAGAGAAAAAGGACCTGATTTATTCAAACCCCAGGCAGTGGTATTCCACTCAAAAACTAACACCTCTCCAACTCTGAAGTCAGATCACACTCCAAAATCACTGTCTTTTCCTGTCTCAAAAAGCATTTTTCTTCAGGTGATTATAGACAAACAAGCAGAAGACTTTATCCCCTGAAGGTTTCCACCACAAGAGCAGCATAACCCACTGGATTCCCCTACATTTCTCTTTGACCCATTTAATTTCCTTTCTCCTTCTTTGTTCAGCCGAGCAAAACTTTTGTCACCTCTCTTGCACTACTCCCGGATGAAAAGCTTCTGTATATTTAAGTTCCCTGCCAAAGGCTAACTTCACTTCAGAACTCACCAGGGTCAGGTTACTCAGTTTTAAGGGGGGTTTATTACTAGGATATGGAAAGTAAGCACCATTTGAATTAGAACAATGTGGGAACATATCGGTTAGTTAAATGTACCTGCCAGCTGCAGACCATGTGCTGAGCAGATTTCACACATGCAAATAACTTTCTACACAAACCAGAAACACCAAGTGAAGGAGAACCTCAAAAAAAAAATATTTAGGCCACAGAAATGTGCATTAGTCTAGTGCAAACTATGGAATTAACTTGGTCTTAACTGTGAGATTGATTTACTTTCAAAATTTAGTTCTCTGAATTCAGGGCATTAATCAAATGATCCCATGCTGAAAAAGAAGCTGCAATGTAATTTATCCTCATATGTAATGAAATCTCTATGCTAACAAAATTTCAAAAATCAAAGCCTCAAAAACATTTCCTGGTCTGATTTGAAAAAAAAATACTGAGATGCACACAACACTGACTTTGGGATTTCTTTGTCACACAGAAGGTAAACAAAAAAAGCCTCATTTAAGTTGCCATAATGTAAATATAGTCTAATAAGACCAGGAAGAAACTACTACAGTCCTTGGCTGTATTTTTTTTCCAAAGATCCCACAAACTGAAACCCAAGAGAAGATCTGAAAGGGTGTCTTTGGCTGATTTTTACAGCAGTTGCAAATGTAAGCATTTCAAGGTGCCCATTTTGAAAGCTACCTAGGATTGCAAGGTTGCACAGGCAAATTGCAGAGCTCCCACACAGCACCTCCAGTACTAGCAGCTACACTTGCAAAAAACTCCCAGAATTTTGCTAAACCTATGCCTCTTACTGCAACGTTTAAAGCGCTCCTGCCTGGAGCTGTCTGCTTTGCACCTCTCCCAGGAGGTAGCATTCTTTCAACAGCTTCAGAAGTTGCTATACTGCAAACTGTGATTTCATCTTCAACTTAAAAGCCCTGCTCATCTGCAGTGTAAGCTAACATGTCAGACTGCATTCTGTGAAGTGAGGCGCAGGCACTCATCTCCTCTGCCAACTGCGCTGCGTGGGCAGGAACACCTGGCAGAGGCAGAACAGGCAGCTGTAGAGGTGGTGAGAAGAATCCACAGCAAAGTTCATGAAATCTCATTTACTAATGGCATCAGTCACAGTCTGAAAATCATTTCACCTCACTGTAGCAATACAGCTAGGGCAGCATAAACGTTGACTTTAGTGCTTGAGAACCAAGACAAAAAAACAGATTACTAAGAAAACTGAAAAATGTCAGAAATCATTTACCCCATTAATGACAAGGATATCATTGGCTCTTAACATAAACTAGATTACTGAAACTTTTAAAATTGTGTAAAATATCAGTCCTTTTTAACTTTTCACTCTTGAATTCCAAACTAGAGAGGGTACAGCTAAACACAGAGATTCTCAGAACCAGATAAAAATATTTAAATGCATTTCTCTGAGAAGCACTTCCGGGAATTCTGGGAAGATAGGAGGGAAGGTTCTCTACAATTCTTACATAGACCTAGAAATTTTCCTGTGGAGTTCCCCTCCCTAAACACTCATTATCTTCTATTCTTTAACGCAATATAAAAACCACAAGGCACAAATTAAAAATCAAAGTTAACATCCAAAGTTGAATGAGGTTTTACAAGTTCAGAGTAGCTCTTTCTCCTGGTAAGTCTTATGAATCATCTGAGACCCTGCTACTGCAGTTCATTTGAACTACAGAGATAAGGCTTTCAAGCACATAAATATTAAGAAATTCCAAAAAAGCTACAAGACCAAGACTTCTAATTTATTTATTATTCCTATTAGTTTTGAAGGCATTTTACTTATTTCAGTCTCTGAAACATACTTAGCAACAGGAAAAAAATGTGAATAAGTTACAGTAAAAAGGTAAATAAATTTAAATTTGAGCAGACTCATGCATTGTTAGTAGAATGTAGAGAGACCATATTATTTTATTATGGTAATGATAAAGGCAATAAGAACCTAATCCACATCTGAAATTCCACAGGGTACAAACTTTCAGAAGGCAGAGGTGGAGAAAGAAACCCAACTATTTTAAAGGCATCATACAATAACACACAACAAGAAGAGGCTCTGCAGAAATCAAGCTTGAAATCCCTGAGCCATAAAAGCCCTTCCTGTCTTGTTTTCTCAGGCAGATACTTTCAGTGGTGGATCGGCTAATTCTAACTACAAGTAGCAAGTGCTTCCTTGCAGTGGTGTACATCATCACACATTGAAATACTGGACTTTAATTAGCTACAAGATAGCCATTTTACCAAGTTCATTAAAAAGTAAAAAAAAAAAAAACAACCATCATCAACAAAAAAAAAACAAACCCCACCACCACCACCAAAAAAAAAAAAAAAAAATAAAAAAAAAAAAACCACCAAACCCCCCCCACACACACACACAAACCCCCAAGCCTCTTGATCTTCATGGTTTGTTCACAATGCTCAGTGTAACATTGGCTTTTGAAGACTGACAATAGCTTCTCACTAAATCTATATATGATCTCTGTCCCAGCAGAACAAGCAGAAAGATGACTCTGACACCTTTGTTAATTTTTTCAGATGCCCAAAGCAACAAGAACATATTATTTAATTGCTCTGCTAAGGAATCTATAGTAGCCTTGGAAAGGAAAATGACATTCACTGCAAGGCTTATAAAATACACTGGGGAAGAATTTCTCAGGTAAATTTTCTTTAAGCCTCACCACTCACGCTCTTTGCACACATGTGTAAATCAAAGTCCAATCTACCATGAGGAAACACGGACTTATTTTACCTTTGTTTCCCATTACATTTTATAGGGAAATGCAATGAACATGTAAGTTTATGCTTATTTTTCACAACTGACTATAACCCCTAGGGTACAGAAGCAAAACAATAATTATCTGTCAATATTAACTACACAAGCAATCCTCTGAAAAAGATCACACAGAACTGGGCTGAAACAGCTTAGCAACTAATAATTTCAGTAATATCGCATTTCAACTAAATGAATATGAAGGTTTAAGCAAATCAATTGATATAAACCAAGCAATCCTAGTTCAACTGAATCTACAGAACAACTTTAAATGACACACAAGATCTGTATATTTTAAAGTGCCATTTTTTCCAGGAAAGCACCACCAGCAGTGAGTTCCTGCTAACCAGCCCATCTGTAGTACGGATCAGTGAAGCAAGGCTGAAGTACTCTGTGAAGAGACACATAGGTTGAGACTTCCTTGCAATATGCAGGCATATTTCTCCCCTGCTAAATGCAGGAAACGCATCACTGTTCAAGTCAATTTGTTTTTAACAGAGCACTGAAATCTGAGGAGATGTAGCAGGTAGCAAAAGTTTGCGTCATGAATTTTAACAACTATTTGTGTATACTCAAGGTTCTGCTTTTGCTCTGGAGCAAGAGACTTAGAATTACTCCTTAGCTTTAAAAAGACACAGCATTTAGAAAAAGGTACAGCTATCAAAGATCCAGCTCAATTCAAGTTCGAAGTCTTGTCTTAGTCAGCTACCTTGATATTTAAGAACATTATAGCATTAGATTCCAAAGAGTAACTGGTCTCTTGAGCATTAAGGTAAACCACTTGGTTGATATTCCTAGCTTTTCCAATAGGGGTCCCTATTTTACAGGAGAAATTGGTCTTTCAAGTCCCAGAGTCAGAGAAATTAAATCCACCCTATAAAAGACTGTATGCTTGATTTTGCAGGTAGTGATTTCAAACCAAAAAGAAAAATGTGGCAAGATTCATACAAGTGTTGCTATGAACTAAGACAGCCTATGAGTTTAATTACATTCCACTTCCTTTATTCAACAGCCCAATATGCCCTTTCCCTCTTGCATCATCCCTAGAGAAAGGCAGGCCACACCACTACTCAAATTCCTACATAGTCACTCTATACAAGACCACATTATAACATCCAGACCTCTCCATACTATACCCCCCCTCCAATGAATTCCAAACCCTACCTTGGAACAGAAACAACTGACTACCACACGCACAGAGATCAGGCACATTTGAACTCTCTGGAACGTAAGAACTTGCAGCTCATTTTTAAGTGTTTTGAAAAGACTGAAGATGCAAAAGCAAATGAAAAGTAAATAAGTACACCATCACTGGAAGGAAATTCTGGAGCAATATGTCCAAAATTATTCTAGCTCCAAATAATCCTCTTCTTTCATGACCAGGGTACATATTCATCTCATGATTATCAAGGGAGAACAAACCATCTCCTGTTTCTACTTTCTCAGCCGTGAGACCTGCAATATCACTTTCAATTATGAAGACGAAACTGTTGATAAACATGAAGTTCAAGGAAATTGCAAAATAACGTCCCTTGAAACATCATCAAAAGCATACAGGAAATTCATATGTTTCTCAGAAGATATTACATAAAGCTGTTTGAGAGGGTTTCATGTTTATTACATGAACCTCTTTTAGATGTAAATAAATACACAAACTTTTAAATGTTGTCTAGTACAAATACTCAACTGCATTAAAAGTTTTGGTCAACTACCTGTTTTCCTTGACTTGTACAAGGACTGTGCATGTATCTATATCTGATTTCGACATTATAATCTAGTACATTCTAGCTGGGGGCTAAGGCAAAGAAGAACTGCCTACAGTGCACTCTTAATGGGTATCTTCTCCCTTCTTTCAAGATATTTTAAAGAAATATCAAATGAAGTATAAAGTCAGCAATGTCCTGGAAAGGAAAGGAGTTACACTGCTTAACACGGCAGACTGATTACAACCTAATTACCAGGGAAACAAAAGTTACATTAGTATCACAAAGACGGAGGGGAAAAATTACTCCTTTTGAGAGTCAGGAAGTTCTAGATATGTCAGCATTCCTATTAGAAGACATAGAGTACAACAGGAAGAAGCTAACATTTTAAATGCTTATTTATTTGTCGTTTAGAAGCTTCCTGAAAAGTAAAAATATTTCAAATGCAAATTAGATAAACAAATATATACTAAATTCTTCTCTCATGAATAAAAATTAATTATTTTTCTGGACTATCACACTAAGAAAAACATCTAAAACATTCTACAGTTACATGAAACCATGATTTCTTTTCCCCATGTATGGAACAAAAGCAGAATTCTCCATTAAAAAGCACCAAAAGAAGTCCTAGGGCAACAGGTAATTCCAGGTTAATAAACCACCATATGAGGGCAAGGAAGTTGATGCCTTCCAAAAACTGCATTTTTAATCAGATTCACATTTGAATTTGATTCATATATTTACTGAAGATCAGGGGTATAACTACTATTACAGATGGAGGGGTTTCATTTTCAATATATTCTATTTTCTAAAATGTAATTATGTCCTCTTAAAAGCCGTATTTTAAGACTTCTCTTCTTTAGATGTTATCACTACAACTTCCTGCTGAAAGACAATAAAACATGATTTTAAGTAATACACACACAAATAGACATATTTACGTCACAAGGCAGCAGTTAACTCAGGACTAAGGGCATTCTAGATTATTTCAATATACATCTGACAGAACTCAGGAAAAACATCACTCATTTCTTTGATTCTTTGGTAAAAGATCACAGCATTTGTATGTTTAAAATAGGCTACTGGAACCTGAACTGTAAGAGAACTGTGGAACAATTACTGCACAATCCCAACCACAGATAACTTGCCCTGTAGATTACCAGGGTCACATCAAACACTGATAGACACTAGAATTCTAATATTTATGGTTAAAGAGACTATTCATAGTCATTTGTAAATAACCTTTATCAAATGGCAGAGTTACTGAAGTTTCATGTTAATCAGAGACTATTCCTTGCTTTTTCAAAAGTATACTGCCATGTTTTAATAAAACATACTGCTAGGTCATATTGGAAATGAATTATTGATCCCCCTGAATTGTTAAAATTAAACTTTTACAACCAATTTTTTTAGGATAAGTTAGCTGTAATGACGAACAGTTATAAACTAAATTAAATCCCTAAATCATACGCTGTTTACAATTTTTAGATCACTAGCTGTATGGAAGTTTCTTATCACGTATGCAACAACAAAACATTAACTGAACTTTAAGGAACATGGAACTGACTACTGCTGCTTGATGTATTTAATATTTTATTAACAGTAATAAGCACGTTTTTCATGACCGAAACACTGGAAACAAAGTGATTGTCACAGCTGCCAAAGAAAATGAGCACAAACCAAATTTACGTCGTTCTACTGGCAGTAGAGGGAGCACATATATTAACACAGCTCCATAAAAGCCTAAATGGCACTTGGTAATAAAGGATTACTCAATTAACCCTAAACCAGACCTTACAATACTAATTGTTGCATTTGAAACTTGAATCATAAAAGAGTGTGTTTACAATGTAAAGACAGGTTGCTTGTACATCGTGTGATAAAAGAAGAAACCCAGATATTTAAAATCAACACTCAGTCATAAGAGAAAGATAAACTCTCAGTAAATGCCATTAGTTTAATTTGGATTTTCTATACTTTAAGTCCATATTTATTTGCTTAAGGCACACCTCAAATCCATCTACAAAGACAAAACCTGAAACTACCAATTTTTCATAATACCAATTTGTATGATGCTGTAAAAGAGCCAATGGCTACTGTGCAAGTATCTTGACAAGTATGTTTTCTCTTAATAGTATTGAGAAAGGTAACTGTTTACAAAGAAATGCAGAGTTCAGTACTTGAGTCATACAGATCCTGTATGCTTTACCAGAAGATATCAAAGGAAACAGCAATGTTCCTTTATTACACAAACATGCATAATCACAGTCATCTCGTTAGAGACCTACTAAATGCTGAAATTAGTACTTTGAATTTTAAGTTTAGCATACATAGAAACACTTCCAATAACCTACATTCCCCCTCTCCATTACATTCTGTGGCTTTTGCCTACTACTGAGTGAACAAAACCACAAATCAAACACAATCTTCCTGAGCTGCTAGGGCATGTCTGAATTATGATTCCTTTGGTAAGTTTCAAAAGTAGGTACTTTTGAAGCACACCAGTTATTTGTGGAATGCCTTAAAATTTAAAAATTAAGAAAATACTGAAACATGAAGGCTATACAGATTATAACCTTACTCCTCCTGAAACATTACAAAATCTGAATGAATCACAGAATCATAAAATATCCTGAGTTGGAAGGGACCCACAAGGATCATGGAAGTCCAACTCCTGGCCCTGCACAGAACAGCCCAAAAATCACACCATGTGCCTGAGAGCATTGTCCAATGCTGTGACCACTTCCCTGGGGAGCATGTTCCAGAGCTCAACTACTCTCTGGATGAAGAACCTTTTCTTTTATCTGGCCTAAACTTCCCCTGACACAACTTCAGGCCATTCCTTCAGGTCCTGTCTGGTCAGACAGAAAAGATCAGTGCCTGCCCCTCCGTTTCCCCTTGTGAGGAAGCTGTACACTGTGGTGCTGAGGGCTCCTTTCAGTCTCCTCGAGGCTGAATAAACCAAGTGACTTCAGCTTCTCTTCACAGAGCTTCCCTTCTAGAACCTTCACCATCTTTGTGGCCCTTCTGAATGCTCTCTACAGCTTTATGTTTTTCTTATATTGTGGTGCCAAAAACTGCACACAGGACTCGAGGTGGGGCCACATCAGCACAATCAAGTCCCTTGACCAGCTTACAATGCTGCACTTGATAAAGTTGTACTAAAAACTGAAAAAGTCAAAGTTTGACCCTTACATTGAATATTAGTTAAGAAGACAGTCCATCATCCCATAATCAAGTTAACATGGAAGTAACAACACTAATGTAGGGCATTTTCAGGTTTTATTTTAGAAAAAAAGAAAATTTTCAAAAGGCATTACACGCCCAACTGGGTATTCATCTACCCCCCAAATGACAGAAACACGACAATTTATTGCAGAGCCATGCAATATAACTGATTTGGGATAAAACTGATTTTGGATATGCGTGACATTGGTCTATATACAACATGTATTGAAAGATCAGACGTGAAACCACCGCAGTACTAGAAATCTAACAGAAGTAATGAGGCTGCGAAGCCAGAATTGTGTCAGCTTCAAGTGAACAAATTCACAATTTCACAGGTCACAAGGCCACTAATTAGCCTAAACCTTAGACTTTTGGGTTTTTTTATTCAATGGGTGGTGTGACAGGATGAACAGAGATCACTACCACCCAACTGCACTGCTACAAATTCCCATTTCTGAATACTTGCATATCATCTAACTGGTTCAACAGCTCCTGAAATGTTTCTAACCATGAGACAAATCATGTATTTACTGTTACTGGCAAGTCTGGAAAGAAAGTAAACATAGGAAAAGTAAATGGTGAACACAAGTGTTATGATTAGGGAGAGTACACGTAAGACAAAGTACACAAGTACTATAAACCAGATTTAATAAAATATCTTTTTGCCTTGTCTAGTTTCCCGAAATACCTCCAAAACTAAAGTTTATCACATTTATCACATGTATACTCTTCTTTGCAGAAATGGAAACTACACATTACTTTTTTAGGAAATACACTATCAGAAAGGTCCAAAAATTATTTTGACACTGTATAAGTCATCACTGTATTGCTTCTGTGTTTCACAAAAGACAAACTGAATCTAGAGGAAAACCTGCTTTTCACAGTAATCATGCTGTTAACATTTAATTAAAGCAGAATCAAAATGCTTTGTTAAATAAAGTAAGCTGCTTCTGTAATTTTTGGTCCTCTTTATGACATCCAGAAACTGTAAAAATCTGAATTACAAGACTTCAGTTATGGATAATACAGTCAAATCAGTCTTCACTAAATTGAAGAAATAGAACATGTCAGATATCTGCTTATTCAGGCCTATGTTAGTATTGCAATCAAACACATGCCTGCACTAACAGACAAGTTAAGAGAAACTAAATCTTTTCACTAAGAGCCAGTTTTATCAAGTACAGCCACTTTGGGTAAAAAGCACAACTTTCTGATTCAGCACCTGCACACAGAAACTCCAGCTGAATGAAAAACAAGGCTTTCAAAAGCATGATAAACAGGAGAGCTACTATAATGACACTGATTTCTTACCCTACGCATGGCTTCCTCCTCCTCTTGACGCTTCTCATAATGTGCAAAGTCATCAAAGATTGAGGTGGTATGCTTGAAAGTAGCAATTATTTTAAGCACTTGCTTGGCTTTTTCTAGGGGTACCTCTTGAGTGTCCCTCGAATTGGTAACCGGTTTGTTGTCATTGTTTTCCAAGCGAATGTGCCGCAGTTGGTTATTGGGAACGTCTTTGACAAAGATCCATTTGACATCAAACTTCCCCTTCCACTTATCCTGAGACCAGACACCAGCATATGCATTGTAGTCCACAACAGACTTCATCTCAGCCACTCCACAAAAGTGTCCACTGCCATTCACACTGAAGAGTAAATAGAGTGGGCCTTTTCCATTCAGGGAACGGTAAGCAGCATCCAAGCGCTTATTACCATGCTCAGTACTACACCAGATAGAGTACTTAATGGAGCGATGAATATCGTCCTCTGAATAACTTTTGATTATAAACACACGTCCGTTCTTCAGATTCCAATCGAAGTCTTTGGGATTGTAGTTGTTTATGGCCTTTAGTTTCTCCAGCACTGGGTGCACTTCCACACCAGAAGGTGAGGAGCTGACAGATACAACACCTAAACCAAAGTTCTCACTACCAGCTCCATTGTTCTGGCTGAAGCCCACACCCCTATTACGAGGAGCTACCCAGCGGTTTTGCAACTGTTGCTGCTGCAACTGGTGAGGCTGGGCCTGCTGCTGAGGTCCTTGTTGCTGCTGTGGTTGCTGTGGCTGAGGCTGCTGTTGAGGCAGTTGGCTTTGCACCAGTGGTGGTGGTTGAATTAATGGCTGAGGCTGCTGGATTATAGTCTGAGGAGGCAGTACTGGTTGAGCTGGGGGTGCTTTTACCACTGACCCTTTGTCATCCCAAGTTCCAATATTCATGTTGTGTTTTATAGGTGGTGGCGGTACAGCAGGGCCCCCAATGCCTACATTACCTTTAGGCTTGAGTTTCGGCTGAGGTTTAGCGGGTTTCCTTGCAATTGCAGCCCATGAGGTTGGTTTAGGTGCTGAACTGCTAACTGGGGGCACGCTGTTAGCTGCAATGCTTGTCATACCTGTACTGCTCAGAGCTGAACCTACAGTTTTTGTTACAGCAGCTGTCATATCTCCACCGATTTTCAGTCCAGTCATGCCTTGCTCAATGCTGCTAATCCCAGGCACCTTGCTCAGAGTATCACTGCCAAATCCAGCCTGTCCATCTGCTATGGCTCTCCCAAGAGAACTAGGTGGATAGCCATAACTGCTGCTGTAAGCAGAGCTTTGCGTTGATTGTCCCTGAGATCCACTTGTCCCCCATGTAGAGAAGTCTGCATTCCCAGGAAAAAAATTAAATCCATGCTGCCCAAGAAATGGAGGGGTATTTCCTAATGCCCCAGGTTGACTAAATACACCATCAGGTATGTAGTGGTGTTCACCATTACTCATCTGTCCATAAGTTGTCAAATATGGCATTGGAGGGTCGCCTGCAGTTGACCATGCTGCTTCACCTAAAGAGTATGGAAATCCAATGGATGGAGCATAATAGCTAGGCATATATGGGTCTGACATTGGTGGATAGCTGTTACTCTGCAAGAAAATAAAATAAAAATCAGCAATATTGACAACTACGTTCAGAGCAAAAAAACCCTGTAATACAATCCAAGACATTTTTAAGGGTTATATGAATGCACTTGTAGCTTCCATAATTCCTCTCAGCATAAGAGATATCTGTCAGATATGACCATTTTTTTCAAGGGACCGTCTCAAAGCACTAAAGAGTCCTATTTTTTGTAACATACTATCTTTACTTTTAGTTACTAAGCTAGGTTAAAAATGTCTCCATGCAAACAGTCTCAAGAAAGTAACTTAAAGTTAGCTTAAAGTAGCTTTAAAAAACAAGTCGTAACTGTACTTTCATAGCTAAAGAAAAATAGCTGCAACTATGATTTTTAGTATTTGTAGCTTCTGTCAAATTTCTCACTTCTGTTGGAGACACCGACAGAATATTACAGTGAATAGGATGCAAGGGTGCCTGTTTGTTTCAGAAGAAACAACAATAAAACCATAACATTTCCATGCTATTGAGAAGGGGCATTAAATCAGTACTACACCAGACAGACTCCTGGGAAATGATAGAATTTACTTCTTGAGACATTTGAAGGACTAGCCCGTATGACTTCTGATGTCGTTTTGGGGAAAAAAATGCACATTATCATTCTCCAGCTGATGCCTCCTTAATGTTGAATTCTTGTGGAAATAAAAGTGAAGGAAAGCAAAATTCCCAAAGTTTTTTAATAATTTGCACTTTCTCACTCTCTCAAGACCTTAGAAACTTAACCCAACACATATAAACTTTTGGCTACAGAGGCAATTCACAGCTCTGAAAGTCAAGTCATTAACTTCTTGGCAGAGAAGTTTTACCAAGCTGTAGTAATATTAAGTTTCAATCTATTATGCCATCAGCTGAGAGCTACTTCTACCACCTTCAAAGGAAATCATGTCCAAGCACTTAATATATTCTCAGAGCCAATAAAACTGTTGTTTTGAACTGCATCCAACAGATGATAATTTTGTGGCAAATGTAAGGGGCTGGGTTTTGGTTTGGGGATTGTGTTTTGGTTTTTTGGGTTGTTTTTTTCCTCAAATTTCTTGTACTGCATCTTTCTGAAGCCAGACACAAGTATAATAACACAAGACATCAAAGCATGCTTTTTAACTGAAGCTTGTCCACAATTCTTAGGAGTACTTTACCTGCTTAAGATATCACATGGTAAGACAAAATATGATATAAAATTGTATTTCAGTGGATATTGAGGCAAGTAAGTAATGCTAAGAAATATCCAAAAATTAGGTCTGGAAGTCAGTTGAACACCAAAATTAACTTCAAGGTAGTAAACAATGTTCACTTACCTGATTTGTCTGACTACTTAGATATGGCTCAAAATCATCATCATTTACTGCATCCTTTTGATGAATCGAACCGTTTTGTACTGAAACTAAAAGTAAATCTGTATTAGTATATTTTCTGGAAGATCCATGCTGCACTTTTAATCTAGGTAACACTTCTTGATCACCTACACATTGAAATACATATTACTGTCAAGCACCCGTCCAATTTAAAGAAAACATCTCATTTTACTGATCATCATGATAGGATCTCAGGAGAGGTCTGCAAAGATAGCAACTAGAACAGACTACTCCTGACTATTCTTTCCTGAGATCCATAGACAGAGGAAAAACCACATGCACACTTTTATTTGCACAGGCAGTAGTAAATCCAGTGCTTCCAGAAGTACCAGAGCAAGCGCAAATGTGCAGACCAACCAGATCTATAGACATATTCAATAGGTTTGGGGAAAGTTGCAACATACAGCTTTCTCCTGCTAGGAGGAAAGACAGTTACCCATCAAGACAACTGTGAAGGGCACCACTATTCAGATATTTAACTCTCTATTTCCTACATAACTGTACTGCCTTAGTGGCATCTCTGAAGCTCTGAGGGGACAAAGCAAGATAGAAACAAGAGCTTAAGTCCCAAAGGGTGATTACAAGCCTTTCCCAAACTTATATGCTACTATATGCTGGAATCTCTTCCTACCTGCTCTTCTTGGTCTCCTATTACCTTTCATTTCATCTAAGGCATTACACCTACCTGGAATTTTCCAGCTGCCTAAATTACTTGAAGTGTCTCTCTACCATCCCCCAGGCTACTATTCAAACAAAGCCACACTGCAGAAATTTCTGCTAGGTTCCACTGTTTCCCATGGTGCAAAGCAGAATAAGGATTTAAACCAGCACTTGCAATTATACAACTTGAAGATCTCTTCTCAAAAAAAAAAAAAGGTAATTTCTGGTTTTCCAAATGAAATATTTTTTTGGTGTTATATAACAAAAAGGTTTAGTGGGGGAAAAAAGTTTCAGAATGATCAGTAAGGTGCACTCAGAAACCACGACAGCAAAAGTTACAACAAAACAGCAGATTTTCTGACAGCTTAAGACTCTGAGTTAGGAGCTGACTCTGTAGTTTCCCTCTTTTACCAAATGCTTCTGAAAAGTATATACAACCATATAACTAAATCTTCAACTTTGTTGAAATTAATGTTTAAGAGTGGGGGGGGAGGCCTTCTGCTTCATTGGGTAAAGGGGCACTGCCACACAAAGTTCACATTGTAAACCAAGTGGTGCCTGGACTAAGTCACTTCAATTTCTTTTTTTTCACATTTGACTTAAACACCTATCAAACAAAACTGCCTTCAGTGAATGAAACTAGCTGAAAAAAAATGACAAACGTATAGATATAATCACAATGAACAATAAAAATCCTGGAAAATTTTATTAACTTCAGACAGCAGTAAAAAGAGGTAAAAATTCATAATTTAACACAGAACAGAATACATTTTTTTTTCAAAGCAATTATCTGGGAAGGAAGAAAACCACTTGTGTTTTGAATACCTTCTTGAAGTTTTAAAACTCAAAACACTTGGCACTTCAGTTATTAAAAACTGGTACAGAGCATTTCTATACTAGCTACAGTAAAGTATGACCAGCAGTGATGAGCACAATAGGGTCTAGAACTGGACAGAACAATATTCCTAATGAAATACCACATTTAAATTAAAAATTAGGTGTTCGGGGTGCTTTTCCCCCATAAATAAAAAGTTTCAGTTAAGGTCATTAATTATCTTTAATTTACACACAGTGGTAATGTATTAATGAGGTGGAACACTATATTCCTCTTTATACTTGGCCCAGTACCACACAGGATGAGCCTCAAAACATTTTGTCCACGTCATGCCCACTTCTTAGACTTCAACAAATAGTACAGACAGCTCAAATACAACTCTGTTATAATGAAAAACATGGGCAGCAGCATATAAGTTTCTTAAAAGCATGCAACCACAAATAAAAGAATAGACAGCTGTATGTCAAGTCTAGTGTCCTATCAAAATTAATCTTATACTGACTGCTCATCTTCATAAAATGTGCAGGTGCTGTGTTTATTGTTTCACAAAGGTCACCGAAGACAGAATTATTTTTTGGTTTGACATTACAACTAACTCGGAATATTCTTGTAAATGTATTTTCTTCCTTATTCATTCTGTATTGAGATCCTAAATCAGGCAAAATATTTCTACACAGATATTTTTCCTAGTAAATACATACATTTCCCCATGAAATAGCATCACTAGAAGCAAGTTTCTTTGGCTTTTCATTCTAACTTTACCTAACGTGTTAATAGTGAAGAATGTAGCCCACACAGACATTTAACAAGAGCTAATGAATGCCTCATTCCCAAAATCTCATGTTAAGTATTCCAGCTGAACAGGGCAGTGATGAAAATGCTAATTGAAACTAATCCACAGATACTAAAAATATCTGTATCAATACAATGCTAAAATACTGTATACTTGCGCAAACACTGTGAAAATATACAATGTAATTAGATATTGGGAAGAAACAACTCATCAAATAAAGGAATATTCTTTTAATTGTTACTGTCCTTGGAATAACCACTTGCAAAATGCATAAGTTCTAGCCAAAGGCATAAGAATAACTTTTTCATTAGAAGTTGTCATACCTTAATGTGAAGAATAAATACTAAATGAACAAGTAACATTTCACTGTTGTTTTAAACCTAATAATTACATTTAAGCCTTCTACAAAACAAAAAATTATTATATACAAATAAGAGTAAAAAACAAGTCAGCACCTTCCTATGACAGATGTGATATGCTGACACAATAAACAAAAGTGGGGAAAAAAGGAATTTCCAGGAATGCTTTGTTTCTCCCCATCACTATGCCCCTATAGGACATAATTTGATTGGTATCAGTTCTGATGTTTTATGTCAACTGTACAGTAGTTGACAAGTTGAATAAGAAAATTTTCACAACAGGATGATTTAGTCATTGAAGTCTTTGAAATATCAACATTAATATCCAACGTACCAGATGGATAGTACTGTTCTACACACTAAAACGTCAGTCCCACAAATTCTGGTCAAGGGAAACAGCACAGTACACCAATTTATCAATTAAAGCATCAAAAACATTTTACTAGACAAAACAAATCAGCTACCTCCCAATATAATTTACAGGTCTAATACTTTTTATTTCAATATGAAATATGCATACATCCCTTTTACTGCTCACTCACATTCTCAGTCTACCAGGCATGTGGACAGCTTCTACCACCCTTTTTAACATCACTACTCTTATGCACAGAACAAACTTCAGATTAGTCTGTTAACTCAGTATCACATCTTCCTTCAAAGCTCCTTTAAGCTGAGACCTATCATGACAATTGAAAAAGATTGTCTGCTAACATGTGGTCAGGAAGGACTGACTGCTGATACTGACTTAATTTATCCTCTTGAAAAAATCTCTAACCCAAAGCCAACTACTCGTGCTACACTGTGCTACCATTTTAAATCTCATAGACCTTTAATCTAATGCTACATCATAACAGTTTCACTAAGCAGACATTACACCAAATAATTTAACAAAGCAGAGATTATTGTTCTGCTCCACTACAGTTTTCATTGAAGTCATATTCTCACCAAGAGAATACATCAGAAGCATTCATTATTTAAAAGGATGCACTCCATAAAAAAATCCAAGTTCAGAAATTCAAAAATCTCTTCCTTACATAGCAAACCGAGAGATGTGTTTTGATTCAAACATTCCACTGCAGTGACAAATTATAGAACACAAAAATATGCTAACATAAATAAGCCAAAGTAGAGCTGACTAGTGCATTTTCACACACTGCAACATAACATCCAAATAGAAATGCTTAATATTTTCACTCCAATTCACATATATATAGTTCAAAAACTACCTGTATGATTCTCTAACAGATGCCACTCAGTAACCTTACTAAAATTGAGAAATAGTAATTCAGTGATTGTGAAGCCATAAATTATTTGCTACAATGAATTTGATTTTTCTTCTCATTTAAGGGCAACATGGAAGGTAAACCCACAAACTGCTGCAAAAACATTAAGTACTTTAAAACTGCACTAAAACCATGAAGAACTTTAAAACTGCAGTTTAGGGAAAAAAATAAAGATATTAGAATATGAGACAAAAATTATTCAAGACCGACCAACCTAAGAAGATCTGAGGAGGTAAACACATGTTCATTTTTCTCTGAGTGCAGAGAAATTAAAACAGGCCAAATTCAGCAAGGTCTGGGAGCTCTCATAAGCAATATATGTAACAAGAAACAGATAATCTGCACGTAGACTGAATAATAGAATAAGTACATTGTGAATAACATTAAATGACAGCTCACAGAGAACAATTAGATTAGTTCAGATAATGAACAGAGGGGGGCAAAGAGTACCTGAGCTCCAAAAAAAAAAAATTGTTTCTTATCTGCATAAGTATAATGAGCATATTAATACACAAAGGTAGCTGTGTGCATGCTATTCTATAGCCCAGTTTGCTGAACAGCTCAGAATTAAATGGGCCCAAGTGCACTGTTAAGGCGAAAAGAAATTCCAAATAGAATGTTACTAAGAAAACAAATTTCAAACCAGAACTGCAAGATACAATCTGAGATGCTGTTTACAACTGACTTGCCAACAATTTTAGAGAGAAGAATATTAAGTTAGTAGAAATTAGTAGTTCCTTCTTTCCTTGTGGGAAAGAAACCCCAAGGAGTACAATATTTAAAAACTAAGATGCTGACAGAAACATGAAAAAAGCAGAAAAAGCAGAAGACCTACAAACACTGATAGAGGATTCTATACTGATGCTAAAATGAAGAAAGACCACAAAAATTTTGAGAATAAGGAAGGTGATGTTATCTGCTCAGATATGAGTAACTAGTCACGTGGTTGCTGTGTGCAAACTAGGAAAGCTATTCAAAATATTCTCCCTATGATTCTGTTCACTGCACAGAAAGATCCAAGGTGTACTGGTAAAAGAGATTATACAAGAGTACCACAAAGTCAGCTAAAAAGAAGTAACTATGTTACTGTCCAACTTCTAACAACAAACTTTTGCAAAATAAAACATTCTAAATTGATGCACTTCTGTGCCACAGTAAAAATGCTGCGAAATAACACTTTGGCACATAATTTCCTGTCATCCTGCTCTGAAATAAAAGATACAGTATAGCTACAACTTCTTCCCATGACTGTCTAAAGACACATGATCCTACATAAACAGCAACATTACAGATTTATACAGAAATTTGAGGTATTAACTTACCTTTATTCCCCTGTCCTTTAGGTCTCTGAATGTAGGAAAGTGGGAGGAAAAAAGCAAAATAAGTTCAGTTAGAATCCTTTAACATTAACTTCAGGGTAATTACATTTATTTGCCAATTTGGCCCTTTTAAACTTAAATGTAATTTTAAAATATTATTAAAATCATTCTATTATAAAAATCCTGTGACATTATATAAAAGATTATAAAATATTACAAAACCAAAAACTGACAGAATTTCACAAAAAGAAAACCATTGGAATAATCTAGTATTTTACAGCCTATGAAGCTTAAAGGGTGTTGAAAAACTGAACAAGTGAACTTTGATTGTTCCCCACCCACCACGAAAAACATAAGCAATAAACATAAAAACAATGCACTGAGTAAAAAAAATTAAATAAGTAGCTTTAATTACTGACAATCCTTGAACTTCATTATGATATGTCGTCTTTTAAATTGACTGACTACAATGCCTTGCTTTTTAGATATACAAAGGAATATATACTGATATTGTAAGCTGAACTTCAGGTTGTGCATTCCTCACCTAGGCAATTACACTGAGAAAATGATACAGCCTGTATGAAGCTTTCACACAAAGAAATAATACCTTAAGGAGGATTTTTATTTTTTTTTTAGGATTAGTCATTACAAAACATTGTTAATCTGTCATGCACTGAGAATCAATGTAACAGTACAAGTTACAGTATCCTTAATTCCTCTATAGCAAGATAAAATCGTTTAGAAAAACGTTAGTCCATGAAGATCTAATTCATCTTCTCACATGTTTTCAACTGAGCACGAGTCTCCAGGTTCCATCACTCTCTTAACAATTTTTAGTCCCGAAGAGCTCAGTATTCAGAGGTTTGAAAGTTTAGGAGGTAACCACCTCCATGTTGCTTTTATGTGTATCTGTCTCAAGAGTTACCAGTACACTGTCCAACACTGCTCCCTCTAAATCTGCAGTGGTTAGTCACCTCCCTCTCCCACAGAGAACCATCTTTGTAACATTAAAGATCTCAGCTATCCCATCTTATAGGATAAATTTAATCCAGACACAAAGGCATGCAAAGACCAAGATACATGGAACTAGAAAAGTTGGGAAGAAGTAGCCTTCGTGGAAGTCAGAACAACCACAAACTAAGAGATTACTGAGCTAGAAATAAGTCTTAAAGGCATTTGTGCTTAAAGAGCATGCACAGAGACGAAAGAAACAAAACATTAAAGGCACGGAGAGAAAATAAAAGGAGGCAGGACACTGCAGGGCCAAAACTTTTTGGGAGTGGCAGAAGCCCACGGAGGTAGCATAGACCAAGACAGAACCGTTTCCAGCCTGAAAGAAAGCCCAGCAGAGGCCTAGCAAAGATAAAGAAATATCAAATTCTAAGCTCCGTGAAAGATCAACTTAAAAAAGTGCCCAACAGCGCAAGGACATAAACTGAGAACTGGTGGAAGAAACGGAGGCCGGAGGGAAAGCAGGGAGAAGAGGTGGGTGAGGAAAGCGAAAGGCAGGAAGAGAAAGGATGTGGTAACGAGGAGCCAGAGGGAATTAGGGGTGTGCAGGGGAGAGGAGACGGCGCCGGGCACCGCGGGGAGCCTGGCACTGAGGCGCTCCTGGAGCGGAGCGAAGGCCCGGGAGCCCCGGAGGGGCTTGGCGGGGAGGGCCAGCCCGGGTGGGTCCCACACAAAGGGGCCGGGCGGCGGCGCGGGCTGAGCGGGCCGAGTTGGGCGCCGGCGGGCCCTGCGGCCGGGCGGGAGGCGGAGCGGCCCTGGCCGATCCGCGGTTATAAATAGGGCCGGGAAAAGGGCCCGCCATCCCGGCTCCCAGGGACCACCGCTCCCCATGGCGGCGGGGAGGGAAGGAAGCGGGGAGGGAAGGAGGAAGGGAAGAGGCCGCGGACCGCGCCGCCCCGGCGGCGAGGGAAGGTGCAGGTGGCCGCCCTGCCGCCGCCCCCCCCGCCGGCGGTAGCGACGGGCCCGGGAAGAGGGAAAGGCAGGGAGCGGGCAGCCGCCCCTCCGCCCCGCGGCCGCTACCTGGTCGACGCTGGTGGCTGACATTCTTCACGGGGAGCCGCGATCCCCTCGCTCCGCTCCGCCTGGGCCTCGAGTGATTCCGCACGCCGGGGCCGCTCGCTCGCCTCCGCCGCCTCCTCCCCCTGATTGTCGCCGCCGCCGCCGCCGCCGCCTGGGCTCGCCGCCGTCGATCGGGTTGCCGCTGGAAGGAGCCGCCGGCCGGACGCAGCGCCGCTTTCCCCCCTCGCTCCGGGCTCCGCTTCCCCACAATGGCGGACGGGCTCCGGCTCCCACTTCCGCTCCGCGCCGCCCTGACCTTCCGCTCCCCCCTCCGCCGGCGGCGCCGCCGACCTTTCCCTTCCCGTCCCCGCCTTCCCCATGTCACGTGGCTCGGGAAGCGGCGCCGCGCGCGCGCGTCCATGGCGCGGGGGGGCGGGGCCGGAGCCCCCGGTGGGAGCGCGCGTGCGCGCGGCGGGAACAGGGAGGGAGGGCCGGGACGGCGGAAGGGGTGGGAGCCTCCTGTTCCTCCGGCGGGCCGGGAGTGCACCTGGGGCTCGGGAATGCTCGGGAGGGAGCGAGAACGGCGTGTCCCTGCGCTCCCCCGCGCGTGTGCTGCCGAGCTGCCGGGCCGGGAGCTGTGCCGGGCGGGAGACAGCGGGGCCGCGGGGGGACCTGGCCTGGCCGCCCTGCCTGGGCAGCTCCTGCCCCCCGTCCTTCCCTGGATCACAGAGTGGGTCAGGTTGGAAGGGACTTCAGAGCGTCCATCTCAACGTCCCTGCTCAGACATGGTGATCCCAGATACACGGCACAGGATTGTGTGCAGACAGTTCTTGAACGTGGCCAGTGAGGGAGACTGTACAACCCCTGTGTAAAATCTGTTCCCATGCATGGTCCCCTGCACAGCAAAGAGTTTCTTCTTCATACTGAGGTGGAATTTCTGTGCATTAGTTTCTGCCCATTGCCTCTTATGCTATTGGTTGGCACCACCAAGGAGAGCCCGACTCGATCCTCTTGACACCCTCCTGTTAGATATTTATACACACTGATAAGGTCCCCTCTCATTCATCTCTTTTTGGGCCTGAATATGCTCAGCTCCTTCAGCCTTTCTTTGTAAGAGAAATGTTCCAGTCCCTTAATCATTTTTGTTGCCCTCTGCTGGACTTGCTCCAGGAGCTCTGTTTCCCTCTTGTGCTGAGGAGCTCAGAACTGGTCACAGCACTCCAAATGGGTCCTGCTGTTGGCTCATGTGGCCCCGCTACCTCTCCCACGGCACCCTGGTGCAGGGCTGTAAGTGGAGTCCAGCTTGGGCTGGAGTCCAGAACCTTGGGTAGCTATGCCCTCCAGCTAGCTGAGCTCATGGATGGCAGGATTACCTGCTCGTAACCCTTATCCTGCCACCCGCACCCATTTTGCTCTACCACTGACCAGCACTTGAAAGTCTGTGCTTCGGCACAAGTTTAGTGGGAGAAAAAACAATGCTTCATTAAGTGTGGGGTTTTTATTTAGCTACTTTCAGTTCCATCGTTAATGAATTACACAGGCCTTAATCAGTATAGGGGCTTTCTGTAGCAGCCATCAGTAAAATCCAAGACTGCTTCAACAATGCCACAGGGGAGAATTAAGCATTTATAAACTCAAGGCTGAAAAGATAGCTTTGCAGTTCATATGCTGCTTAGTGTTTGGAGGAGACAATGCCTTAAATCCGACACAATTGTGTAGCTGTCAACGCAGTGGGAAGGGGCATCCCTCAAGACCCTCAGTCCAAGTTCCTTTTGAAACTTTGTAGGTGTGTGTTTTTTCTTCACAAAGTAAAGTGGTTTGGTTTGATTTGGTTTAGCAATTGCACATTGGGTTCTTGGGAAAGCAACAGTTCTGGATGAAGGCAGTTTATAGTTGCAAATATTTTCTTAACATTGTTAAAAAGTAAAATTATACTGGAAGTTACCCAGAGTTGGTGTAGGTATGGCTTGTAGAGTGTTTCTTTATTCCACTGCAGTGAAGTTTGTAATTTTGACAACCATCTATCAAGAAACACCCTGGAGTACAGAGGAAAGCAACAAGGATGATATAAATCTGGATCTGGAAAATAGCTTCTAAAAGGAAAGATTGAAAGAAATGGCTTTGGTTAGGCCAAGACTGAGAAGAATGAGGCTAGAATATGATAGGAAGAAAGTCATAGAATATTTTTATGCATTTCAAACAAGACAAAATATCATGGGTTTAAACTGCAGCTGGCAAGGTTAAAGTTGATCTTCTTTTATGACACCTGGATGAAGTAGTTAACCTTTAGTAGATCTGCAGAGCTAACTTTGTATGAGACTCATTTAAAACACTATCTGCAAGTAAGACTACACCGTCTGTAGCACCACAGTTTCAAAGGAGGTGGAACCTTTAGATTCAGTCTTTCAAATCATATATCTTTCCCTTTTTTCCAGTTCTACTAATTCATAGACAGCTATGGTATGAGGGGATTTCCATTTCTTGGTGAAGGGTTATAGTTTACATACAGAAAATAGAGCTTGAGTAGACAGAAGAAAAGTGAGAGTGAGTCAAACAGAGCACAAGCACTTGAGTAGGAGTTCCTGCGTTAGGTAGTCTCCTTACCAATAAGCTAGGCATTCCTTTCTGCCTTCAGTTTGTTGGAGGTTTTTTGTTTGTTTTTTTGGCATCTTCTTATTTCATTTAACCACAGTAAAATAACTCTTCACCTTTGTAATGCATTTTGGTGTGGTGATGATAATGCCTTGAGAACTGTGGGTTCTAGTCTGTTCCCACTGGCTAGAGAATTCAGATCTCAGCATTTCGTAGGTCATGGGGACTCCCGGCCATGAGTACATCTCACAAAGTTACACGCTGAAGACAGCATTGAAAATTCCAGTTTTGATCTTAGAGACCTAATACTCAACAAGAATCTACAACAGAAGTCCATTAGGGAATCTGGGCCAGTGAAACAACAGGTTTTAAACCATCTGTTTCATAGCACCTTGCAAGTTCTCAAGATTATTTCCTGTGATCTAGGAAAACGGGTTTTAAACCCTCTGGTTTTGGAATCATAAAATGATAATAAATGGCCAGTGTTTCAAATGGTTTTGGCCCTACTGATTAGACAAGTCTGGAAAGAATGCAGTCAAAAACTTTGAAAATGGGCATCATGAAAGGACAACTCAAATTTATTACTTGTTTAGCATATCATTGGTTTTGACCCAAGGCCATTAATTTTATGAGACTGACAGTTGTTTTTGAATATTTGGGGTTTTAAATGTTCTTTTCATAGAAGTATTGTATTGCTTTTGAGATAGTGCTGGCCCCTACTGACTTAATAACATCTATTTAGTTAAATATGCAATGTAATAGGGGAAGAAATAAAAGCACTAGGAATTTTTTATTCAGTTTATAATAGTTGCTGTAATTTGCATGACAAAAATTCATTGTGCTGCAAATATTTCCAGTTTTTGATAATGTTGGTGTCTGCACTGTGAAATGATTCTACATTGTTCCTCCTTATCTATACCATTAGGAATGTGGTAGAGTGAAAATTATCCTTAAAGAAAGTGCAAGTTCAGCAGGATTCCAGTCTGCATTGCAAGCTTAGGCTCAAATAAACCTTTTTGATGGGGAATAATGCAAGCCTCTGAGGACTTGCTGGAATGCTCTGTGGCAATTAGTTCTGTAATATTATAGTTCAAGTTCCGGTCTTATGTGGCTCTAGAGACTTTGGAAATACATACAGTTCATTTTTCAAAATGCTTTTAGGTCTAGTTTTTATCCCCTCTAATTTTCCATTGCCCGGTAGTTACATTCAGGAATGTTATTTGTGATCTGAGCTATGATAAATTGATTCCACCACCCTTTGCCATCAGATTATCATATCGAAGATCTGCATCGTCCATGTGTGTGACTTGAAGAGTTGCTGCCGATGGAGCTGTTTCTAAGCCAGTTTGCTAGCAGTTTTCTGAATTGACTTAATTGGGCAGGGAGAGGCAACCAACAGTAACATTCTCTTCAGTACTCTATTTTCTCGTGGTTGTTTGAAGTGCATATCAAATGGACATGTGCTCATGACCCCAGAAAGGTCTTGGGGCCCTTCTAGAAATGTATCTCTAGACTACAACAGAGCTCAGGAGGATGACACTTCCCTGTGTTTAACCACGAAATCAATAGGTCCTTTTCAAAGTCTTCCCTGTTACATTCAACAAAACCTTTTGGATTTTTCCATTACCACTTTTAGCATAGTGCTTTGTGCCAACTTACTGGCAAATTTAAAGGGCAAAAGGATGACTGTGTTTACCCTTCTGAGATACCTTTTTCCCTTCAGCTTCACTGGACAAAACCAGGAAAAGAACATACGTACTTTTTTAAAATTAGGAAAACTTTATGGTAACAATTTCTTTGAAAGTGATCGAGATTGCGGACACAAGTCCTGAATTGCTCAGCAAATGCAGTTCTGAATGTACAGTATCATCTACATAAGAGAGATTTTCAAAATAAGCAACAGGAATTCTGTAAAGTACACTGATCATGAAAGAGTGATAAAATTACGTGGCATGTTAATGTTGTAGATGCAGTTTTTGGGAATGAGGAAGTACAAGCTTGCACTTAGGAAAGAGTTTGAAGGAGATCATTGTATGAAAGGACTGCAAAATTGTAAGGTAGACTGTAAATAGTCATAGAACAAAATTATAATTGATGGACAATTAAATAGAATGTAATAGCTCAAAGCTAACACTGTGACAGAGTTAAGCAGCTAAATTAGTGTATGATATATTTAAAAAAGAGATTACTGTGTTTAACCAACAATGATTTCACCTCCTAGATATTGTGATTTTATTTCCCTTGTTATTTTTGGTGGGTTCCATTATCTGGGAGCCTTAGGTAAGACAGAAGCTTTTCACACTGGCAAGCTCTTGTCCAAAGAGATACTAATGTACGGTATCAGTATATTTTATACCAGTGTGTGTGCTGTCTATTTGGCTCAAGGGAGTATGGAGCCATATTTCAGTAGGCTGGGTCCACAACAATGATTAATTACTGACAGATCTTCTCTGAGCAGTTCTTATGAAAGACAGTCTTAAAAATTATATGTATATACTATTTATTTCTTCCTACTCTCTGTGAAACCCTCTTGTCCTTCAACCTATTTTTTTTTAATTTCAGTTTCATTCATATTTTGTTTAAAACTAATGTCCTTGCTGTGTTTGCTCCTAATGACATAGAGCAATCTCCTTTTTGGTGTACAACGTTGCTCATCATAACTGCACATTTGAGGCTTGGCCCAGCCATTGTCCTGACTGCAGTCTGGAGGGTACAGTAACACTGTGCTACAGAAGATTCCCAGTGGACATAGTTTGTATAGCTAGGTTACTTCTGGTCTGCATCATAGTGCTATTCAGACTGTACATTTCCCAGTCCATTAGCAAACAGCGCATGGCCTTTTCCCACCTGTTTCAAATTATTTCATATGCCAGGCCAGAAAAAGCATGGAGCTGTTGTACAGACACTGCTCAGATACTGTACAGTTTGTCCAAGTATTTTTAGGTGACCTGTAGTAAGAAAATGTTCTTTAGTTCCATTTAGCCTGTGACATTTTTACTCCAGCACAGCTGCTTATATGTTTCGTTCCTTTCTCAAGATCTGGCTTGGATGAGCTGTAGCTAGATATACACAAAATAAGCATTTTAAGAGTCTCACATGGTAACCTTCCTGCCTGAGAATATGCACTGAATGCTATTCTCTAATTTTAACTTTATAATTTTCTTGATGTTTAAGAGAAAATGTCATGAACTGGGCTCCGTAATTATTTCAAAGAGAAACCATGTGATTCCTACCTCAGACATTAGATGCAAGAATAATCTTTTTAATTAAAATGAACTTTACTGTATCAAAAAGACCTGTTGTGAATTTGCTGAGATTGTCACCTATTCCACAAATTTACTTTGGCACTTATTTCAGAAAAAAAGGATTAAATAGATTATGGAACGGGTACACGATTTTACCACTGAATTAATGATTTTCTGTACACTATGGTGAAAAATACCTGTAAGCCTTTCTGAAGTCATATTCTGCATCTGACTGTGGCATTTTGAATCCTGCACTTTTTGTCTGTTTCATTAGATCAGTGAAGCATTTTTACTGCCTGACTCTTCGTGTCTCAGGAGTCCCATATTTCTCTTTTTTCACCTAAAAACTTTTCCTATTTTTGTATTCAGAAATGGCAGAAAATCATCTCCTTTTGCCAGTATTCTGTGTTTTTAGTTCTTGCTCAAGAAGTCCTGCAACTTTTCAGTAGAATGAGGGGTTTGGCTCTGCTCCCAGCACCCATACAACGTCCCATTCCATTAATCTGATTTCTGAACTTGGAAAACTTTCATCAATTTTATAAGCTTACAAAACTTTCTAAAATCCTTCTATCACTGATGCTTACATTTTTTTCTAGATGCTTTTTGCTAAATAGTTCATTAGTGGTTAGATTCAAAAGTTGTATAGCATAATGCAGGTGTTAGTTGCTAACCAGAAGGAGAGGAACTGGAAGGTGATCTCCAGCACTAGCTCCAAGCTCACTTGCTCTGACAGATCCAGAGAGAATTAAAGTAATTCCTCTCCCAAACCCTGTACCTCTATCTAGATCTTGCTGTCTACAGAGGTATGTCTATGCAAGATGAGCCCTCTGTTAATGTTCTTAAACCATTTATATAAGGAGACGATGACGTCAAAATTCATTATTTGAGTGGTGAACGTCTACAACACCGATCTAATCTCTGTTGTGCTGCATAGAATTTACTGAAATTTAAATCAGTGTGATGTTCTTCCTATCAGAAGCAAAATTTTTCAGGCCATACTTTTATATGTTGGGTTATTTCTCCATACTTCTTTTTTCCTCAGAAATGTTGCACTCTTATATTACACCCCCACCAAGTAAGGGTGTAATAAGGCAGTAAGTGAAGAATTGTATTCCTGAAAGAAATTTGCCTTAGAAGTTTCTACAATAATTATCTTTTCTTTCTGTGTTATGTTCCTCTGCTAAATTATATGGTTATTTTATGCATATACTTTTATATTATCACTTATTGCATCATGCATAATTATGTAGATTTTATTGTCACTTTTGTTTACTTAAGAATTGTTTTAATGTTCAGGATGACCATTTTAGAATTAAACTTTTTTACAATGACCTATGGTAAATTTGTTCTTGGATGGCATACTGCATGTATCTCCTTGAAACCATTTACTGTCTGGGGTGCTGAAATCTTGTTAAGATATCCTGACCTGGATACAAGCCAGGGTTTCAGAGTCCTTGGAAGCACTGTTTTGACTGGTCAAAAAGGTTGCTAGTTTTCTCTGTGTATTTTGAGTGCCATGGTCTCTCACTGAACAAAAAACCAGGAGTAAGATGTAAGTCCATTCTACCTGAGCAGTGCAAGAGGATAAACTCAACCCTATTATTGGTGTACAGTGTCAGTGGAATTTTGCCCATTTACACAAGGCTGAATTTGACTCTCAAAAATATTGAAGCTGCAGAAGGCAGCAGGTGTTAGTTCTGCATTGCTAAACCATCACAACAGTTCACTTTGCAAGCACAAAATCCAGCCAACTACCCTTTTATCATTGTGATAATAAAAGGAATTAATCACCAAAGGATGATAGAATGTAGTTTATTTTTCTATTTGACTATTTTCTTGACCATAGTATGTGGGAGAAGGAAAACTATGAATCAGAATATTTGATATTTTGTATTCAGTCATGCCTTCCTGTAAAATAACAAGTTAAATCTAGACTGTGAGTTCGATGTAAAATGGCTAAAAAAATACTTTCAATTTACAAAAGGTAGTACTAAGACATTTCTTTTTCTAAATATAGATTAATTGAATAAATAAATATAAAATACATATGATATAACTAATTATATGATGGAACCAATAATCCATTGGCTATCATGAATCCATTTTTATTTTAACAGCCTCATCAAAGAGAGATATACAATCCTTTCTATATCCTTATATTTCACTCCAGACATAGAAGCTATCCATTTTTTTAAGGCTTTTCATTAATACATGTAATCAAATGTCTGGTTGTCTGCTGGATCAACACCATTAATTCTAGTCCACTCAAAAGTGTCTCCAGGGAAGAGAACTCAGGATTATTTTTTTCTGAGCAGTGGTTTCTGCTTTCAATTATTTTACTAATTTCTGTTTGCCTGCTGCTGTTTTGATCTTTCCATTTTCTTACTTTTTTGATCAGTAACTGTATCTCATAAATGGTCCTGCTGATTCTGGCATGGCAATGCTTTCTCTTACTGCTGACACTTCACAGTATTTTTTCTATTTTATATTTTAATTGCCTGCTCATGGTCATCTTTATTCCCTAATCTTAATTGCATGGTCTACACTGGCTAACTCCCTAATTAGACAAGGCACAAGTACTTAGGTGCTCAAGGATAGGTGGCAATCCTCAGTCAGGGCAAACTCGATTTACTTTAAGCTGATCACCCATCACTTAAAATATCTCAATATTTTATTGTTTCCAATCAGATCTTAGTTTCTCACAACAGTCAGTCTGAAGTCTTGCTGAAAAATGCTCTTCATAAGTAATATTTAATGTATGGATTATACACATTATGATACAATACTCAGATCCAATACAGAATTTAAAATAAGTAACCAACTCTCATACTTAAATCAACAAAAAATAATAGAGATATTAATAAATTTACTATATTGATTTTTGTTAAATTATTTTTATTTTAGGAAATTGCTGAGAGAGGAGGCCTATCAAGTGTCTCTTAGATTAATATACTACATTTTTAAAATTATATACTTACATAATTATATAGCTACATTTTACTGACTAGTGAACAGGATTAGAAATGTCTTCTTTGGTTAGTTAAATGACCTCTCGGTCTTCTTTTCCTTTAAAGGCAGAAGTTAATTTTTATTTACTTAGGGAATTCTGACCAGGAAAGGACACATGTCTCTTAATGTTTTAGGCCTAACGAGTTGGGAAAAGAATGTCCTGTGCTGAAGCTCAGTTTGAGACAAATTTTGTGCATACTCCACAGTATTTTTTCATTTTTTAATTTACTGTTTTTCAGGTCTGTTGTGACTTGCTACTAACAAGCAATCAAATAGCAAGATTTACATAAGGGAGATTAACAGCAGCTATTCCTACCCTCAAAAGGAAAAATACTTTTCTAATTGCTTTATTTTTGGTAACTTTTAAATAGATCCACTAGGTGGTGCTTGAAATAAGCTACCCCGGTGTGACTTGCTCATGGCTGCTAAGCCCATCTCAGAAATCCAGGTGTAGCTGGAAGTGTTTATGACAGAGAAATATTAACCAATATTTCATTAGTCAACACTCCAACAGCAATACTCTGGGCAACAGAAATGAGTTTGTTATCCAAGTGCTTGGGTTCCTCCTTTTCATTTCAGAAGTAAAATAAGATATTCACCATTATGGAGATGTACTGCTCTCTGTTATAAATTTAAGTTATTCTTCACCTCTGGTACTCTCAGAATAGATAATTTTCCATTAGTGTCTTTGGCATTTGAAGGAAAACTTTATATCCAAACTCAAAGTGATTTGGATAAAGACAAAGCTTGGCACTACCTAATTGCTTCATCAGTCCCAAAAAAGGTTTAGCTTCTAGTAAGGAATAAAGGAAGACTGTTTATGGTGTTACTGCACATGGCCACAGGAAGGGGCAGGAAGGCCCCTATGGTCAGTCATACAGATATGAATTATGGACACAGTGCCAAATTCCTTGTGGAGTCCCAGGCTTGTTTATCTGAGTTATTCTTTAGCCATTTGCTGTGTAATCACTCATCCTGATGTAAACCAACTTCCTTGGAGCTTTAAAAAAAGCCCAACTGCCACAGACTTCTTGGTCAGCTATGCACCCATAAGTTGCCCAATAATTCCCCCGCCTTTCAATCTGACACTGAAAGCTTCTGGCATAATTATTTGTTCCTGACATTGCTTCTCTATCAAAGAGGAGTTAGTCCTATCAAACTGCTGCCCAGTGCCCAGTGGGAGCTCTGAATCCCCCCCAGCTGCTAGGAGAAGCTGTGACACCCTTAGCCCTCAGGCCACCTCCAGGTGCCTCTGCTTCTGCCTTGAGGGTGAAACCGGGCTTCACTCGTGTTTTTGAGGGAAGCGCCCTTCAGGAGGCATTTCTCTGTTTGCAATTTTCTTTGCAGATTTCCAGGAGAACAAACACCTTCAACTCATGGCAAGAAGAGGAGAAGAAGAGGGAGGAAACAGGATGAACTTTTCCCTATCCTTTTTACTTGCCTGTGCTCAGGTGCTCAGGCAGGTGGCTGAGGGCAGCTGTACCCATGCAGTGCTGACACTTGCACCACCCATTCAAGTCTTGCCTGAGAAGTAGGCTGGCAAAAGTGAGACCTGTGAGAGGGTTCTGATTATTGGGGTAGGTTTAGAAGGGCTTCAGGTTTGGGATGAGTGAGCTGAAGAACTGAAGTGGCAGAGCCCAGTGGGAGAGTCAAGGTAATAATGAAAGCTGGGCAGGAATTGGAAGTGCTGAATTAGCAGCTATTGAAGATTAGGAAAATCAAAGTAACCCCAGCTGAAATAGTTTAAGAGACACAAGACAAATTAAGAGCAAGCCAGGCTTCTCTTATTCATAGAAAAGATGTGTAAAATTACTATTGAGGCAGGGTATGAAGGAGAAGCATGTGTGAATTGCCAATGGAGGAGACTCTAGAGAGTCTATTATAAAAGCTGCTAAAGTGTGCACATGTGAACCTGGATAATATAGACCTAGCTGTTGGTAAATGCACTGCAGACAAATTTAATCTGTCATTTAGGTGTAGTGAAAAGTCTGTTTTGCTCATGACCAAAGCACAAAGGTTGGGAAGCAGAGTAAGGTATATGAACTAGGATGATGTACATGAGAAGCTAGCCTTTCACCTTTAGTATATCTGTATCAGGCCAGGTATTTTTTGTCTATGAAGAAACAGCCTAAGGATATTAAAGAAAGGATCTTAAAGAAAATAAAGGATTTAGATCACTGGAAAGGTATAGAGAAGAAATTAGTCAGAAACTCAGCATTTTGTGCAAAGGTTATTTATAGGACATGAAAAAAAGAGGCTTAATCATCTGCCGTTCATCTTAGAATAATGCTGATCTCCATAATCTGAAATATGCAAATTAGAAAATATTAGTGCAGCCCTCAATTAGTATGAACTTGATTGTTTAAAGGCCTCCTTCTTCTCTTTTTATTAGTTATTGTAGGTCTGAAATGGATACAGAAGTTTTATATTTATACTACTTTCTTTCTTCGGTTTGTTGTTGCAGCTAAAGTTTAACATCAGTTTTAGTTTTGTACCTGAGTGTCTTCATTTTTCAAAATGCTAAATTGCCAAAAATCAAAGTCTGTCTTCTAAACCAGAAGTCACAGTTAGATAGATCAGTTGATTTTATTCTTTATTTAGCTTATCTATTTATTAAGTGGGGGGGGTGTTTAATAACCTAGTTCTTTTTTTGCTGCTTGTTTCATTTTCATGTGAAGAGGCTCATAAAATCTTTGTTTGTGACCGCGTGAGTCTGCCATATAGGCAGGGTGAGAAGTGTAGGTGGTCATCTTAGCAGAGAGCCAAGAAAGAAGCCCTTGGCTCTGTGAGTCCTCAAAGTAGGGGGGAAGCTACTCCCTGTGCCAGGCTCTGGATAGAGTGTCTTGAAATCCAGATGCAGAAGGAACACGCTCTGATCTCTACACTTTAACATTGCACTTATTGTTATGATCTTTAATGTTATTTGAAAAGAGAGAATTTAGTTTCAAGAGCTGAAAATAGGTCGCTTTGGTAGGACCTCAGCTAGGAATGGGAAAGAGTTAATTTCTGTTTCACTGGCATAAGGTTGTATACGTTTTCATTTGTTTAAACAAGGGATTTAATAATTATTTCTTGTAAAAAGAACTAAAACCAATTTATTAAGTTTCAGGATCAATATAAGACTATATGGCTTTTTTTAGTATTTAATGCTAAGATAAGACAAATGATTTTTGATTTCTTCAGTTAGTCTATAAATTTTGTGATGCAAAGTAACTAGAAAAGTTCACATTAAGTAGGGAATTTTTTTCTCCTGCCATGTTGTGGAATTGCTATTAGTTTTATACCAGGCCTAATTAATTCTTGGTGTAAGTCCACATAACTGAGTGATGTCAGTGTTTTAGAAACATTTTCTGAGGTGATCTGTAAGACAGAAAATGGAAAGTTTACAGTGAAGTCAGTCTGAGGACAAAGGTACAGAAAAATCCTTTGATTGAAAGCCTGGCCACACAGTCTTTGCAAAGGGGAACAGAAGTAAGTTCTTTACTTTGCTTGTTAAAAGCTAGAGAAATAGCAGGTAAAGATGTCCTAAAAGTATAGTTTCTGTAGTTTTTCAGCAGGCTCTCTCATAGAATTAAGATGTTAAAGAGAACTAATCATGGTGCTTGCTATGAATTAAGCACCGAATATGTAAGGAAAACAAACAAACAAGCAAACAAAAAACTGGAGTGAATTACTGTTTCTCCAAACAGAAGGAGGTTAGTAACAGACCATACCAGGTATCTGCATTAAGACCATATTACTTTTGTTTGGAAGCAAAACTTTTTACCCGCTTAGTCTAAAAACAGGCTAAAATGAGATGGAAATAACTCTGTTAGAAATCAAAGACGAGATATCTTACCCCTTTACAATAGGACAGTGATGACTAATAAGAATTCCAAGGTAGAGTACAGTATGTGCTCTGTTTTGTGCTTGTATTGCCTTCAGATACATATCATGTACCATTTAATTCTATGCAATTGGTCATGCTCTTTTAGAATTGTCATATCCACTTCTCACTTTCAAAACATTTATTGTTGGGAGTAACCTGGATGAGGAACAGGAGTTTAGAAGGTGGAAAGAAAATATGTCTGGCAACAAAGGCCAGACAGCATCAGACATACAGACTGTTTTTTAGATTGTGAGCTCTCTCCTGCTGGGGGAGAGCAGGTTTCTCTGATTGGCCAATGTCCAGTCAGGGACAGTTAGTTTTCCCAACTAAGAACTTAGTAGTTATGTAGAAGATGCATGTATCCCCCTATTAAGTATATCAATCTTAAATCCTATCCCATGCCCTGTCCAAGTTTATATGTACCTATCCCCTTTTTCCAGAACCTTCATTATCTGTATATAAAAACCATCCATTTTGTAGAATAAAGTTAGATCAGCCTTAGCACCCACAGCTGGTGTCTCTGTGTGATTGACCTCTGAGCTCGGCCGATACACCACCGGGCACAATGAGAGAAACCACAGCTCAGCTGTGAACCCGCTGGTCCAGAGAAGACCCCCGAAATCCCAAACCGTGTTAATTTATCACTGGCAACTAAAATGCTAGTATGTCTTCCTGGCTTCCTCTGATGGATGATTAGCCAAGAGTCTCACCTTCACAGCCTAACCCTTTCCTACCTCCTCCTTGCTGCTGTGGCAGATGTAATCTCTCTGGCTGTCATTTTGGCTATACCTGAACATCAGTCAGGTTTCTCTGTATCTTCATCCCTAGATCACACCTCCTTTTAAATAACTCACTTTGTATAATGTGACCAGGATAGAATTCTCTTTGTCTACTCACAAAACTAAAGTTCTCATTCATGCTATGGTTCTCTTATTTCTTGAGACCTTTTTCTGGTCTCGTCAAATTCGATCTTGCCATTGTCACACCCACCAACAAGGCTGCTATAAAAATTGCTTTTTGTGCACATCTGAAATTGTTAGCTTTCTGTGTTCTTCCATATACTCTCATTTCTCTGTCACATCAAACCTACGATGCTTATCCTCAAATCAAATACTTTTTACTGTCTCCGTCTAACCTATGGCATCAGCTTTTCTTTCACTGTGAGTTAGAATTAGGTGCAGGCCACCATCTGCCCTCCCTGCTAGGAAAAGTTCCACAAAATAAGTCTTTCAGTCCCTCCTTGAAGCTCTTGCCTAGGCCATTTGTAGGCTTCTCAAGACCTGGGATGCAGACATGCAATAATTTAGTCTTATTATTTTGACCAGTAATGGTTCCTCTGTTTTCGCATCCTCTGTCTAGCTCTGTCTTTTTATGTCTCTTTTATATGTAGGTGTAGGCTGCTTGAGGCCAGGGACCAACTTGTTCTGCATCTGCACAGAACCTTAGAGAACAGAGTAACCTCAACCATAGCAGCTGTACCATCCATGCATACATAATATTCATCTTGCATGTTTTTTCTGAATAACAGATATCTTTTTGGATTAACCAAATCATGGAACTAACTACCTTCTCAGTCCTTCTGTACACGTCTTCTATTTAATTTCACAGATATTATACAGAGCTTTCCTGCCAGGACAGCCAAAAAGACATCACAGGGAAGGACTATTTCAGTGCCTAAGAATAGCTTTGTCCTCTGGCTACCTTCATGCACTAAAAGAAGGTAAAACATTGACAGAAGATAGAAATGACTCTTGTATATTTCCTTCAATGGTGCTGCAGTGGAGGCTATCAATATGATTAGTATTGGCAATGCAGACAGCATTCTTTTCTAGTTGAATTCACTGAGAAAAACGGTAAAGAAAATCAAGAATAAAAATACCTAATTTTTTTATTAACTTAATCAGTGAATACCCAGTGATTGCCAACCTGGATTAAAGTTTATATCTTATTCAAGAACTCAAATATTGTTCCACTTGGCAGGCAAGGGTCTAGGTAAGCAGGATTTCCCTGAACGTAGCAAGAAATGTTGATGCAATGTGGTTATTTATTAGCTTTGGTTTTACTTTTAGAGAGATGGGCAAATAATGCCCTAGTGCTTAGAATTTAAATGGGTCAAACTATTTGTACTGCTTAGACTCTGCCCAATGCCTTTATAAGTTCCTAGAGATAAGCTTCTCAATTGACACAATTTTGAGAAGTCCTTTATCCTCCTTTGGTACTTTGTGCTGATTTAAGCACTTTTGAAAATCAAGCTATTCTTTTAGGTTTTGCAGTAAAACTACTCAGAAACATTTCTTTGCAGAAGATATTCCTCATTTAAACTCAAAGCTTTCCCAGAGAACAACCAATCTGCTTGTACAGAGATCTGCCCAATTTTGATTGAATTGTTTTCTTGAAATGTCTGATGTTGGTGGTCTAGTCACTGGAAGTGCAGTACCTAAAGATCCATCTAACATCTTAAATCCAAATCCAAATATCTTGACTCAGAATCTCTCAGAGGTTTTTGTTTTTATAGTGTAAAATAAAAGCAAGTTTTGTAATCTTGGAATGCAGTAAACGGATGGTTGTCCTCTGTACAGATTTATTCACATCTCTAGCTTAAACTGGATATTTGAAAAACATTAAAAGGTCTTTGTTCTCAGTTTAAAGAAAGAGCAATTTTAAACTAATTTGTCCTTTTCTGAAAAAGCAACTTCCCTTGGGAAAAAAATACTGATAGTGAGATGTTGGTCCCACTGATAAAATCTGCTTTCCGTTTGACTAGGAGAAATTAGTTTTGATAATGAGGCACACCAGTTTTACTTTAACAATGCCCAGCAGACACAGATATGACATCTGTACTTCTAGTCACTCTGCTCACTTTCATCTGCAATCCTTCTGGCAAATAGTTACCGGCCAGAATTTGCTCACAGAGAGCATCAGTATGCTTTATCTACCAAGACATATGGCTCTTTGCTGCACACCTTGCATGTAGAAATAACGCAAACCAATGAAGGCCTGCCTTGACTGTGCCTTTGCAAAATTTTCCTTGGTGGTCTTCTCTGACATACTATGTGTTTTAACTGGCTGTAGAAAATGGGACATCTCTTACCCAATATTTGTTTTTATTTATTTGTCTGGATCAATGTGAAAACTTGTAGGAACATTTTTTCAGTGTTGACTATTTGGCGCCAATCTAAGCTTTGTTTTCCCCTGACATTTTTACCAATGTGTGAACTAGGGCACCTAATGTTGTAACTTTATATTTTTCAAGATTTTCAGGCATTATCATTGCTCTTATGTAAGCTTTATAAAATTATAGACTCTTCAAAATCAGTGCCCAAACTCCTATCGTCTACCATTTTAAATACAGCAGGTGGGATTAAGGCTACTCCAGTGATACAGCAAATCCTATTAAAGTCATTTAGATTAGACTTTTAATGTTACTTAGGTTCCTAATTCTCCTTTAATGCGAGTTAAGATGAGGTGCATAAATAAATTTACCGCTCTGGGGCTTAGGAACTTTTGAAAATCCCATCCACCAACATACAATCTACACATTTTCATGTGATTTAGAGATCTGATTTCTCAAGGAAATAAGTGTGGTTATGTTGCCTGTCCCCCCTCTCTCTCTCTCTGACCTGTCTCTCTGTCTTGAAACTTTTGAACCTGAGAGCTGACGTTGACTACATTTGACAGAAAGGCAAGAGCCCAAAGGTATTAAGTCATTACAGAGCATAATGATTGGAGAAAGGCAAGCTGCAGCATAATCTCAGCTGTCCTCACTTCTCTCTTGTCCGCACAGTCTTGCAGGTCAGCACATGTGTTGGTCACAGCCAGCACAGCACCACTATCTCTGTCAGGCAGAGGATCTTAGCTCCAGCAACAATGCACACAGAGAAGGCAGTAGACACTGCTCTGACAAGGATGGTGAGGGAACTTGAAACTCTTGTCCACTGGAAACTGGGCCACATTGATTTCATCATCTAAAACTTGTCATTAGCTAACTTGCAATTGCCAACAATGAACAGTAACTTCTCAACGTAGCTGGAAAAATGCTATTTAAAACCACACATTTCCTCTGAAATGGCATAAACAGATTTTATTTAAATTTAATTTTTCTCTGGACCTTCACAACTTTGCTGTCACACAAAGGACAAAAACATTTGATGTTCCAGTGGCGCAGCAGCTGTATGGAAGAACTGACATTGGTGCCTACTCTACAGAAGGTTTTCCAATCTACACTGGCTCTGTGACATGCCACCAGCAGGAGCTGCACTGTCATCCAGTCATGGTTCACAATGGATATTACTTCTCACCCCCCAGGTTACCTGTTGCTTGGAATAAAAGCACCTAACTCCCTAACAGGTAAAACTCGCTTTAAAAGTCATCTCTTTAGGCAAAAATTTGAGTCAGGACACTGGATACTGCTTCTGTGCCAGGACTTGAATTTATTACTCTGTGTATCCTGCTATGTAGCCTAAACAGGAATAAAAAGACAACAGGATGAAGTAGTGGCAGAGTGTGATCAAATTCAGTTCAAGGCAGCAAAGAACCACACCTTGAAACAACACACTTTGTTTGAGTACTTGGCATTAAAGGTAAAGGAAAGAGGAACTTGCTACAGCAAATCATAACCCACAGACTGCTACATTGCAGGCAGAAACCATATGCTGGAATGCACGCAGGAAAGAGAAGGCGTGTGAATGCACAAATATTTACCCTATTGATTCTGCTTGCAGGTTTTGCTTGCAGCTTTTCTGTGAGCCCCAGCAACCTGAGTTAGCATCTTTTACCATCTGCATGCTTATACAGTGGAAATGTTGACAAGCTGCAACAGCAGCAAAAAATTGTGAGCAGAGGTCCCAGGGAGGGACACTATTGCCAGCCAGACCAAACACACTGTCACAGACAGAAGTTGTGAAACACACAGATGCAGGAAATAATGAGTTTATTGAAGAGCTGTTGTGTTTGCTAATTGGGGAGGTTTTTTGGCTCCTCCTCACCACCTCACCAGTTAAGAGAGTTAATTTGGATAAATTTCAACTGGAAATGAGTGATAGGTAGAAAACTGTGTAAGGTGAAAATGAAGCCTGAAGTACTTTATTAAATACACAGCCAATGGGTAAATCCTTCCCCATATGCATGGGCACAGATTAAATTTAAAGGGGGAAGACATGAGAGTTAAGGTACCTACAAGTCTTTCCTCTCCTTAAACACATACAGCATGCTGCTTATTCTCACAGCCACGTGACAAACCTGGGTCTACCAAGTCCTTATTGCATCCATAACATGCTCAGACTTCAAGGGCATGTCAATAAATCTGGCAGTAAATAAGCAGATGATTCATACTCTTCCTATAGCAAGACAGCAGGATCAAAGTCTTTATCCTTCATCACTTGCTTAGTCCTTGAGTTACTCTGCCAGTTCCTGGCCATGAGTGTTTTTCATTATTTCATCACACACTAAGGATTGCAGTGCCTTACAGAGCAAACTAGATTTAAGTGGAAACTTGGGCTGTGCTTATGCTACACTCCTTTTTTTAAAATTATTTTTACACCATGATAGTTTTGTAAATAGTCTGTTGTGCTGTAAAATTAAAGCCAAGTTCTCTGCCATGTACCTACCATCAACCATCTGCTGAAATTGCTGAATTATATTATAGAGTAAGACTTTAAAAGGCTATTGCTAGGTCGCTGAGTCACCAACCAATCTTGCTAGACAGTACACTGTAAGCTTTTGGTCTAGCACAACAGAAAAAGCTCTGACATAGTTTCAAGCAATGCTATCAGCACCAGTGGGTAGACAGACAACAGGAAGGATGTATCATGGAGAAATTCAGACAAAAATCAGAAATTAATTACTGCAACCAGACCAGTTACATTTTAGGGTTTCAGTTGCACCGAAAGGCTGACAACTTCCCCCCTACTATGCTGAGGCATTCCTACAGCATGGATTCAGAGAAGGGTGACAACCATTATACACCCCTTTCTGCTGTACAAAATGATCAGCCTTCAGATACAGGCATGAGTTCTCAATTCAGTTTTGCTTAGTTTGAAACATTTCTTTCTTCAACAATAATATTCCAGTTCTGAAGTACTTTACCTGAACAGATGCCTATGACAAACTGGGAGTCCTACTGTTATGATTCTGTTCTGGATTTCACTGGAATCTTGCATTTGTATAGGAGTTTGCTTGTACAGGACTGTTGGTTTGGTGGTTTGGGTTTTTTTTTTCAACTGTACATAATAAATACCAGAAGGATAGATACTCTTTTTTCATGTACATGCAATTTCCTCTTTCTCTAACTAAGAAATTTTTTTTTTAACTCTTACCGAGTATCTATTTGCCCTCGAATATGTGACAATGTTGAAGAATAAACAAGTACATTTTTTTGTAGAGTAGGGTTATTTTGTTTTAGCTGGTGTATGCTTCCTTGAGTAGAAAGGCCAAGAAGAAAGAGCAAGTCATTTGGCACTCCATAAATCAACTCTCCCAATTATTATCTTGATTTCCTTACTCACATGTCTGCATTTACAGGTTTTAAATATGTGAATTCTTAGTAAAAATATTGGAGACCCGAAAATTAAACATTTCATGGCTTCCTCTGCACAAATTTCAGCAAGTTATCTAGAACATAATTTATAGAAATGGTGACTACCTTCTATCACCAGCTGAAATTAATTGTTCAGCACCGCTGCAAGTTAAACTCCTAATCTTGATCCTAATGAAATTTATTACCAATGTTGGCTTAAATGCACATGCATGAAAGACAAGGTCCTTCTATTTACCCCATATCATTCACAGAAAGAACATACAACTACTACTGTAGGGTTGAAACGCAAACCTTTTAAAATTTTTATAGTTTCCTGTAAAAGAAAGGGGCACAGGTACATACTCAGTCTAAAATGGTTGTCTCCACACCTCTGGAGCACTTGCCACAGAAGACATGTTAAAATATGATGTGAATTTTACACAGACATAAAGCTTCTACTGAAGGACTGCAAATTCCAGCTATATATTAAAAGTCGGTTTGTCACAGGAACATTCCAAAAGGGAACATCAAAGAGCTATTGCCACAATTTCAAGATTTTGTTGTAACAGTAATCATCCTGGCCCAAGGACACAAACAAGGCAAAGTTTACAAACAGGAATAATTTATTTAGACAGAGCTTTTAGACACTTGAGCTCTCATCCAGATGCAATTAAACAATAAGAAGTTTTTGCCTACAAGATTCATCTTGCAACAGGTCTTAATTGCTCTGGTGAAGTGTCAAGTAAACAACATGTTGGCTCCTAATAATAATAATAATTTTTAAAAAGGCTTTTAAAAATAAACCTTAAATTTACAGATATTTTTGTAACTCAGTCTTGAGGGAAATCACTGAAATGTCTAATAAAACTAACTTTGTTCAAATAGGACACCAAAATCACAATCCACATTTTGTAGAAAAGCTAGTTAAAAGCTATGAGCTGCTCAGCTGAGAGATGTAATGAAAAATATCTTTATTTTCCCACCCTTTTTGTTTTCACGGACAAAGTACTTAGTTGTAAAAACACAGAGATGGCAAAACTAAGTGCTCAAAAATTGTGAAGTGGTGTTTAAAGGCCCTGTATGACCTTGATGGGATATCATTTTGTTTTTTCCACCACCTGTGGTTGGGTTATACATTTGCATGCCAATTTTTCCCACAGAGGCTCTGTTCTGCTCTGTGCAGAAACAAAATGTTTGGGTTTTTTAAACCTGCTGTCAGTGTCCCCTATGTTCTGTTCTCTCTGTTTCTTCCTATATTTCCAGCTTGCTTTTTCCTCTTGATCTAGGGTAAGTTCATACTTCCTCACACCTTCTTGCCATTCTACATGTAAACATCTATACACTCTTGGCTGCACACTCAGACATTTCCCAGTTTTTATTATTTTTTTTATTACTTTTATTATTTTTATTATTTTTTATTACTTTCCTTCAACACTTTCCCCCTCCAAGTTCGTATTCTTCATTCAGTCCCTCAAGTTACTGTTTTATTCGGGGTTTTTTTCTTTTTTTTTTTTTTTTTTTTTTTGGGGGGGGGGCAAAAAAACCCCCACTCCTCCAACTTTCTGCCTATATGCCTTTAGATAGGCAGATTTTTTTGGTTTTTTACATTTGTAAAGCTGAGGGGGATACCTGTAGACATTTCAGCAGTATGTAAGAGTCCAAGACATTGTTAGATATGATGAAAATGTCAATCAAAAAGTATTAAATGTAGCTGTAGAAAGCATGAAAAGGGGAAAGTAACCTGAAAAGTTTTATAAACCTTTTACTAGGCCTAAGTATGCCTTATTAGTTGTATGTTAAATGAAATAAGTCTTCTAGCCTCAGTAGGCCAGCAAGGTCTCAAAGGACACTTAAATATAGGAAGAGGTTTTAATAAAAATACTATTTACAGCAAGGAACTCTTTGTCTTTGATAACTGAACTCAGTGCTGGGCAGCAAAGTTGGACTAAAGCTGAATTCAATTTCACCCCACTTTCTCCATGCAGAGTGGATATATTTCTATTACTGCATATCCATATCAAGGATTAGGTGCTGCAAGGCAGCTTTTGGCCAGCACCAGTCTCCCGTTTTCACAGCACTTCCCAACTGCAATGAGTTAGCAGCTTTTTGCCATATAATATCTAAAGATGGGTTATTTCGGCCTAAAAGGCAGGCCTCCACCCTTAGAGGGTTCTAGGGGTCCGGGATGACCCTCCTGCGGCGGGCAGCAGCGTCGGGGGACTCCCAGCCCCGTGGGGCCGCCCCTCGCCTTCCGCAGGGAGCAGTCACAGCTCGCTTTGGGGCTGTACGCGAAAAACAGGAGGTGCGCATAAAGCGTAAAATTCTAAAAGCTGGTCAATTCCACAAAAGCGGAAAAAGACCCCACCCCCAAAAGCCGAGCCGCCGGAGCCAGGCCGGCTGGAGACGCGGCACACCTGCCTCCAGCCTTCCCCTCGGGCCAGGGAGGGTGCTCAGGGGTTAAGCCCTGTCGGGGGCGGAGGCAGCTCTGCCGGGCTCCGCCGCGCCGCGGTTCTCAATGGGGCCGGCGGGGCTGCGCGGGCCGTGCCCCGGGAGCGGGGCGATGTCGCAGGGTCCGCCGGGCGCGGGGCACCCCAATGACCTGCCCGACCACGCTCCGCGGGTGCGCAGCGCCCTGGCCGAGCTGCGGCGGCGGGCAGAGGCAGAGCCCGGGCAGCGCTGGCCGCAGCCGCTCTCCGATGCCTTCCTGGTGCGGTTCCTGCGCGCCCGAGACTTCCACATGGACCTGGCCTGGAGGGTAAAGAGCAGCGGCGGCCGCCCGCGGGGCGGAGAGGGAGGAGGGGGCGGTGGCGTCTCCGGGTGCCTGGGGAGCCCCCGCTGTGGCTGTCACCGGCCTGCCCCTGCCCCTGCCCCTGCCCGGGGACGCGGGGAGCAGCCGGACCGGGGCTGTCGCTGGGTACTGGGTGGGCGAGTGAGCTCTGCCCTTCTGGGGTCGGCCGGGGTCGGCCGAGGCCAGCCGAGGAGTTTCAGGGTGTAACTTAATTGCTTGTCACGCGTATCTTCGTCGTGGCACCGAATGAACGTGCTGTCTCACATTCAGCGTGGCTGGTTCTGTGCAGTCTCGATGAGGTAACATAAAAGTTGTGGAAAGGGTGGTACAGTCACTCCCGCATGCAGTAAGTGCGGTGAGGTTACAGCTCCGGTTAGGAAACAGTATCTTTGAAAGGACATCCTTGTCATGATTGTCGGGCTCAGATTACTCGTTACTAGCAGAGATACGACTACTCTTAAAAAAAATAAAAGAAAAGCAAACTGTGTGTAAAAACTTGTTTACTCTTGGAGTTTAGTCATTTACACCACTCCTTGCAGGCTTTGGTAAATCATAGTTCTTTCCTGACTCTGTATGGCTTTTTGCCACACTGCATGCATTTTTTTAATATCCAAAGGTACAGATTTTTACTTCCTTTTTTTTTTTTTTTTTTTTTTTTTTTTTTTAAGAAAGAGTGGCAACCACTAAATTTTGGAACAGAAAGTATTTCCAAATCTTCCCGGGGCAAAAACTGATTCACAGTGTGCCAATTGGAAGCTGTGTTTCTGTGGAATTTGGTACTGTTTACATAGCGTTTCCCAAGAGACTTCACCTATTAGTTTCTGACTTCTCTCTACTGTAGATTTTCCAAGTTCACTCACCATAAGAGAAGATTATTTGCATACAGATTTACCGCAGCATTGAGGTATCTAAAAAAAGGATGTGAGGAATTGATTAGGCCCTTAATTATAAATAGCTTTAAAAATTAGATTTTTGTTCATTTCATTTGACTCATGAGATTTGTGTAACAGCTTTAAACCTTTCCTCCAGCAGAAGAACTAGGGAGTCAATTCAGATTCCTTCGGGTACTCATGGATCTTACTTTTGCTTGAAGTTCATGAAATTCTTTTATATCGAAGCTGAACACTGACAACTGTAGGACCGTGCCTTTTTTTTTTTTCTTTCCCAACAAGAGCCATTTTATTTTCCTATATTCCCTGGTTCCAAAAAGCAGGGCTTAATGAGGACAATATGGACTACTGAATATCCACTCCTAATTGTATTGCAAGTGATTGTTACTGGTAATCCTGTAGACAGGATGGCGACACTTCAGAATGTGGCCCATGCACTTCTGCACTTTGATGTGACTAATTGTTAGGTGCATTGTAGGTAGGTCTAATATTTGAGATAATCTAAGCTAGGCTTAGAGATGGAGTCCATGAAGTAGCAAGTTTCCTATACTCCTCTTGGGAATCAGTCCTCTAGACTGGGGACCTGCTTTGAAAAATTAAGTCTTTTTAGAATCTCTTCTTTTTTTTCTGGGTCTCCACAGACTGCTAAATTTCTGAATTTCCACCCTTTCTTTGAATTAAGAGATTCTGATGTCCAAACCAACCTGTGTTTAATGTTTCTGCCTAGAATTTCAGTTCTCCAAATGCTGTAGCTATTTGTACTTAATGTTCCACATACTAGCTGAAACTTTTTTTCTAGAATACTTCTCTTGCAGCATAGGAAGAATAAAAGAAGCATACCTCCCCCCTCCCCTTTGGCCAAAGGAATGTGTTTATTGCAATTGGTAGATCAAGGCCCAAGAGAATTATTGTGCAAAAATCTGTGGTGGTCACAAGATGTATATTCATCTAATCCAAGTCAGACTTCATGCAGAGGTTACATTAGTACTTCAGCCTAGACAGAGCCCTCCTGCCATCAGTCCGGACAGTGGCTGTTCCCTCCCACCCTGGTTTGATGTTGCCTCTTGGTCTGGAATTCAGGCTGATACAGTCCCTTTTTACCCACTGGGCTCCTGTGTACCTACTGCATAGGACTTGTAGAGCAGCTAAGGGACAATCAAAGTTCATGGCCCTGTCAATGCTTTTAAGCAACAGTTGTCCAGCGTCTTAGTATGGGCATCTTAGTATCAGCCTTGAATATAAATCAAGAGTCTGGCAACTGACCAGACTGTTTATTGATGATTAATAATTGACATAGATTTATCTGATGTCTGTTATCAACATTTGGAAATTCTTCAGAGAAGAATAATCAGGTAATTGTGGCAAGACATTTCATTTCTAAATCTTTTACGGTGATTCATTGCAACAGGAATCTTTTACATTTTTCCAATGGCAGTTCCAGACTTGCTTTTAACTATTGATATATTGATACCTATCATACTAGAAGAAATAAATTCATACCTTAATATAAATTTATATCTGAGCTGAGCGCTGAGTTAATTTGTGCAGATACATGTAACTCCTGTATGTACTGTAAACTAAGAAGCAGGGCCACAGGTCTCTATTAATTGTGCTGAAGAAATGAGTTTATATACCCCTTTTTAATATATCAGCTATGTCTGTATATTTGATTTTATTGATACCATCAAACCCACTGTTGCTTGGGCCCAGAGACTGCTGGTGAATGGGGCTGCATCCAGTTGGTGGCTGGTCACTGGTGGTGTCCCCAGGGATCAGTGTTAGGTCCAGTTCTGTTTAACATCTTTTTCGATGATTTAGATGAGGGGATTGAGTCCATCATTACCAAATTTGCAGACGACACCAAGTTGGGAGGGAGTGTTCACCTGCTGGAAGGCAGGAGGGCTCTGCAGAGGGACCTGGATAGGCTGGAGAGTTGGGCTGATTCCAACGGGATGTGGTTCAACAAGACCAAGTGCAAGGTCCTGCACTTTGGCCACAACAACCCCAGGCAGAAAGGGATCTGGGGGTGCTGATTGACAGGAAGCTGAACATGAGCCAGCAGTGTGCCCAGGTGGCCAAGAAGGCCGATGGCATCCTGGCCTGCATCAAGAACAGTGTGGCCAGCAGGAGCAGGGAAGTGATCCTTCCCCTGTACTCCGTGCTGATGAGGCCACACCTTGAGTACTGTGTTCAGTTCTGGGCCCCTCAGTTCTGGAAAGACATTGAGGTGCTGGAGCAGGTCCAGAGAAGAGGAGTGAGGCTGGTAAAGGGACTCAAGCACAGGCCATATGAGGAGTGGCTGAGGGAGCTGGGGTTGTTTAGTCTGTAGAAGAGGAGGCTCAGGGGCGACCTCATCACTCTCTACAACTACCTGAGAGGAGGTTGTAGCCAGGTGGGGGTCGGTCTCTTCTCCCAGGCAATCAGCAGCAGGATAAGGGGGCATGGGCTTAAGCTCTGCCAGGGAAGGTTTAGGTTGGATATTAGAAAGAAGTTCTTTACAGAAAGAGTGATCAGGCATTGGAATGGGCTGCCCAGAGAGGTGGTGGATTCACCATCCCTGGAGGTTTTTAAGACGAGGCTGGATGTGGCACTGAGTGCCATGATCTAGTAATCACAGTGGGGTTGGATCAAGGGTTGGACTTGATGATCTCGGAGGTCTCTTCCAACCCAGTTAATTCTATAATTCTGTGGTTCTATGATTCTATTAGTGACATGCAAATTAGCATCTCCTTTCCCCCATAAATGTTTTTGCCTAGTGCACTTCATTATGTCCTTGTATTACATCCCCTAACTCTTCTATAGGAGTGATTCTCAGTGACTTGAGGATACTGTCTTTTTCTACTTGAAATGGATCATACTCTTGGGAACAGAATGAAAATTTTTAAGTGCAGTAAAAATACAACATTGAAACTCTATGCCCAGAGTTTTCATAACATACTTTGCTTTTATGGCACTGAAAACTCTCTAAATATCTACGATCCTTTATGAGTTCTGGTTGATACAAAGGTATACAGCAAGACTTAGGGTTTGCTCTGCATTTGACTTACAGAGGAATCAGGACTTCCTAGTGTGTACTGCAAGTAAGTAACTGGGAATAACTGTGCTGTCCAAGAAGGATTGTTTTTCATAGTTCCAAACATACTGATGAGTCTTAGGCATTTTCTCTGAGGATCTTCACATCATTCAAACATAAATACTAAGTTTTAATCAGTTACTTGGCTGCCTTTCTTCCACCAGTACCAATGTATTCCTCAAAAATGATGGAAGAGCCCTTATTAAGCTCTCTGGGTTGACTGTTGAGGAAGCACAAATCAGTGCTTCCCTTTGCACTAAGCCAAATATCTCAACTTACACATGTACCAATCTTTTCCCAGTGGCAAAGAGGTAATGCATGTGGAACTGAGAAAGTTCTGTGTCTCTGTAAAATTATTTTCAATTTTTTCTCTGCATATACCATATGTTTAAATTCTGAGTGTATTTATATACATACATATAAAAAGAAATATAAAATATATATGCACAGAGATGTGGATATGTATATATTTATATATTTATATATATATATATGTTTACATTCTGAAGTTTAAGCTGTGGTTTTTCCTGCAAAGAATGCCAATAGAATTTTTTTTTCCCAAAGCATTTTGTACATTGGTACAACTGCTGACACAATAGAGGCTTAATTCTGTCTAGCATCCTTGTAATAAATATATAGTTATTAATCAAGAAAAAAAATTAAGTTACATATTCAGATGCATTGGTTTCTCCAGCAAGCACATTGTTTTCTAGTTCTCTTACTTCTAAGCAAAGTACTAAGTTCATTTTTTTTTTTTTGGTAGCACATGAATTTTGGTTTAATTAGTAACTTTATAATCTCTGATGTTCAGAAATCTGGAACTATCCCCAACAGACATCAGGAAAAAAACCTCTTAATTAATGCCTAACTCCAGTCCGGAGTTTTTCATCCAGCTTTACCCCATTTATCAAGATATCTTGCATTTATTTTCAGATGCTGAGCAGATGCTAAGTAGGTTATTCAGTTTGTAAACACATATAATTATACATTGTGATGTTTTCCTTGTGTTGCAAGTACCTAAGCCATTTTTTATGCTAGGTAATGAATGTGCTTGTTTCTCCTGACACTAGGTTGTTCTATTTTTATCCAGACTGTTTGTTATACATAAAATTTATGTTCTTCTTGATGTTTTTCCTGAAAAAAAAGTTAAATATTTCTCATTAATTTTTGTGTTTAAATAGTATGAGACTAGAAAACCTGTAAGTACCCACTGCTAGTTTTTTAATTCTGTGACATGTTTAAGGATTACTCATTTAAGTAGCTGTGTGTGGTCTAAGTACGTCCAGCTTCTAAAAAAAGGATTGTTTACATAAATAAAAATTTACAGAACTTCTCCAAAACTGGTTGTAGATGCTGTGGAAGATTATCTAATGCTAACCTTTACTTCAGCTCTAAATCATTTCAGGTAATTAGATTAAGTTTTCAAAAGCTGAGAACTCTTCAGCACTTCTTGATTTTCTGGCCAAGTGAAGTATGTTTGAAGCTTAGCCATGTTATATGTCTGAAAGATGCACCACTTGCTCATGTCATGGAAAGTGTCAGATCAGAAGTATTCCAGCTATATATTTACTCCTTAGTGGATGCACCAGTAAGTAAATGATGTCTTCTGTATCATCTTGAGTGTGTCACAAGCTGCAAACACTACTCTCTTTCTTCAAAGGTCCAGAACTTAAATCCTTTTTGTTTCTAACTTGGAAAATGTAAATATTCCTGAAAATGAGAAGCTAATTGTACTGACAAGATGGGATTATTTAGGGTATTAAATGAATGTATCATTTTTATTCTCAGCTTAATTTTGGCAGGCAGTTATTCAAAGGAGTATTTAAAATATGTAATTAAAATATGTAATTGTTAATTAGGTTCATTAAGTTGTCGTACCAGACATTTTAGGAGAAAGGTGAGAAATGACAAAGCTACAGATGTTTGCCTAGTTGTTTTGTATTGCTGTTTTTGTATTTTGCTGTTTTTTAAGTGTCTGTTTTGGAAAAACGTGGACAAGAGCATATGTTGACAACGCTGTCTGGTCAGCACAAAGCAGCTGGAATTGCTCAAACAGTGTCCTTTGTAGACAGTCCTGCACTAGAAGAGTGAGATAATAAGAGTACCTCATCAGGCCTATTTTTGCAATTATAGTGAATTTCCCTTCCACAAATTATAATTACTTACTTTCCCTACTCCCCAAACCACCTTGCCTTTTTCCTTTGCATGTTAATTTTTAATTTGGCCTAGGCTAGAACTGATTTAATGCAGTCAAAAGGCTTCTGGTAAAATTCTCATAATGGTTAAATATTTCTTTCTGTGATGTATAATTTAGGATGAGGCTTTATCCACTTCTTTTTACTGCCAAATCAAGTGAGATATTAGCATGGCAGATGAACTTTTTCATTTTATTTTGTACCTAAATGCATATTTATTTGTGCTATTTCCATAAAGGATATAGCTAATTTCTGATCAGTATGTCATGTATTTGTAAGTGCTGATAAACAATAACATTTTGGAAATAGTTTCCTCTTGATAATTCATTTGAGAGACCTTCAAAATCATCCAAGACCTCAATCTGAGCAGAAGAAAAGGTATGTTTTATATAAAATGATACAAGAGGCTTGGAAGTAGAGGAAAGGCTAAGAAATAAGACTTACTGACATAGCTGACATGCTATGAGATAGAGAATGGTGAGTCTCAGGTCTCCCTCTAAGAGCCTGTAGGTGAGCATCAGCATAGCTGATGCTGTGATTTTCCAAGGGATGAAGTCAATTCTATTGAAATTCCTTCTGACCATTCTTCCAATGAAATGCTGAAGAAATTTATACTTTTGCATAGATACAAGAAATGTGTAGTTTATTTAAGGTTATGTTCTATTATATTCTATGATTAGTTGTAGCTGACAGCTCTTTTAACTGTAATATTTATATTGCAAAATATGGAGTGATTGATAACAGGGTAAAAATTAGTTGCTGTTAATGCTAATTAAAAGAAATACAAGACTGTTCGTTGATGATCTCAGTGGCTACCTTTAAGATTTAAACCTACATTTCATTTTGTTTTGAAATGAGGTGCTGAAAAATTCCAATTCTCTTAGCTCCTTTGAAACTCTTGGGTTAAAACTCTAAGCTGTAGCTATTGAGGAAATTAATATAAAACCTAAATTATTTGCCATAGATATCCTTCTGCTCTCCAAATTCACTGCTAGAGAACTTAGCATGAGTGATAGAACAGAGGCAAAATTTAGTTAGTGAACTGAGAGGAAACTTTTCAGAAGACAGTCTTGCATATTTTCCTACCTACCTAAGCAAAATATCCTAAATAAATTTTAGTTGCAGGGCAGAGCAGTTCATTTTTCCCACCACCACTTAATTAATATTAAAGGAAAAACAGTAATTAGATTTGGAAATTAGAACTACTGCATCACCAACTTAGTTTTTCATGGTCCATCTCTAAGATAACCTTTCACAGAGCTGCCTGTAATTCCTCTACATAGATGTCACCTCACAAAGGAAAGCCTTTAATTGCCTCTTCCTTGGGATTAGGCCATTGCCTTTCAACATACAGCTCTTCCTGTGCCTTAGAAATACTAGTTATGATGCTGCCTTCCAGACTTAGGAACTAGGGTGATAATGTCCCTGATAACAGACAGGATCTCCATTTTAGCCAAACAGGTTCTCATTGTTTCCACTGTGGGAGGAAAATTGTGTAATGTGTAATGGACTCATTACTTTGTTATATTCTGCCATTTCAGAGGGGTAGGAGGGACTTTAAAAATGTTTTTGGATACACTAATGATTATACCTGTTTCAAATAGTAAACTAGAATTATTGATGACTGTGTGTACAAAATAAGGGTGGGCAGGAGGGAAGGGAGAGGGTATGTGAGTGAAGGAGAAGGTTCCTCTGTAAGAGTTTTGCATATTTAAATTCAAAAAATCCTGAATGAATCCGATGCAGTGTCAAACTGAATACCCCAAAGGTAAGCTGAGTGAGAAAACTGCAATTTGGATGCATTCTACATCCCGTTTTCTCTTCTGATACAAAATAACAACTCCAGTCCATTAACAATTTGATAGAGTTCTAAATTCAACATAGCAATTTACCCACTTATTTGATCCAGTATAGCAAACTTCTGTTTCTAGGAGTGATTTGCTTAAAGCATACAATGAAATTATAGCCAATGCAAAGAGTTAAACTCGACTGTGACCGCATGTGGAAAACATATTTTTAACTGTGCTCTTCATACAATAGCTGATGCTTACCTGACATCCACGTTTATTTATTTCCAGTTATTGAAGAATTATCAGAAGTGGAGAATTGAATGCCCAGAAATAAGTGCAGATTTAAAACCATCTTCTATTCTTGGTCTTTTGCAAGCTGGCTATCATGGAGTCCTTAGATCAAGGGACCCACATGGAAGCAAAGTTCTAATATACAGAATAGGTGAGTGACAAAATTAGCTGGAACTGTGGCTTTTGTTTGTTTGCTTGCTTTAGTGGGGTTGGGGGTTTGTGGTTTTTTTTTTTGTGTTGCGGTTTTTTTGTTTTGTTTGGGTTTTTTTATATTATCACAATTTCTGCAGCAAATCAAAAATATTTTATAGTTAAAATGGCAGCTGTTGATAAAATTGGATAATATCAGAATGTCTTAATTAGACAGCTAACATATTGATGCTCTCTGTTAGAAATGCCATTACATTAATATAGTTACTGAGTTACTGAGGTGTAAGGGTTATATCATTTTGCTTATATTACTGGTACGGCTAAAGTTGTACAATTCTCAAGGGAGAACTTAATTTCATTCTCAGTGGAATTCTTGTCAGTATCCAAAGAAGTCTTAAAGCTTAAAACTTGTAAGATTATGTGGTTATTTGGGTCTGAGTGTCTCAACAATTATTTGTGTTCATGTAAATTTTCAAAGCCATGGGCTAAGACTGTGGTTACTGGTGCAGATGCAGCACAGAGAGGATAGAACAGAAAAAAAGATGTATACCTAGTCATGTATCAATGTTCTGTTTAGGTGTGGATGAGCAGTTGGATGAGTTTTCAGTGTTTACTTGTAGCCAAAGAGCCTTATCTAAAAACTTAGAAAATGTCTTTTAAAAACAGATATTGTTGTGAATATGATATAGTTATATGAATCAATTGGATATAATATAGTTACATGAATCAACTGGGTTTGATGACCTGTATTCTCAGCTAGCACGACTGAGCTATTCCTGTCAAAACCTTGGGTTGGAGTCTATAGCCATAGATGGAACATACTACATTAGGTGATATCTATAGCCATCTACCATTAGGTGATACCATCTACTGAAAAAGCATAAAAGATGAGTGACAGAGCAGGCACACAGAGTAACTTATGTACAGGTAAATCAGTTTATTTCAGGGCTTTTAATATTGCTGGTTAGTTCTTGTTCCCAAGAAGCACATTAGAAGCAGTAGCAAGCAAAACTACAGGTATATGGGGTATTCTCATGGTAATGCAGGGTAATCTATTTACTCTTCAGGACAATGGGATCCCAATGTGTTTACAGTATACGATGTGTTTCGTGTAAGTCTCATCACGTCTGAACTTGTTGTAAAGGAGATTGAGACTCAGCGGAATGGAGTCAAGGCTATCTTTGATCTTCAAGGCTGGCGATTTGCTCATGCATTTCAAATCAGTCCAGCAGTGGCCAAGAAAATTGCTGCTGTTCTCACAGTAAGTACGACATACTGCTTTATGCAGCTTCATTGCTTTAACTTCCAATTTTTCATTTGTTCTAAGCTATAGCAAATTTTCATTCTGTAGGCTTTCTCAGTCTGTGCAGCTTTAAGGAACAAAATCCTAAATCCATTAATAGCCATAGGTTGTGCTTGATTTTACTTAAAGTATGTTCTGCCATAGCAGTAAATGCCCTGTAACTTCTGATATCTTATAAGGACTCCACTGACCTGTTGCAACACAAGAATTTCATGACTGTAAGAGCAGATGGTTTTAGAAGGGATGTGCATCTCTTCTTTTCCATTCTTTTGTGCATTAACTCAACATTAAAAGCTTTTATTCCTGAGACTCAGAGAATATAATAAATAGCATGCACTGAGTAGTTAAGAGCAAGGCATTACTAACTTGTTACCAGTATCAATGATGTTATACAATCTTCCATTTGCTACCAACAGAATGCATAATGTTTATGTTCTGCTTGCTTTTTGCCCCCAGCATGAGAATTGTTTTGTGCAAATCACTGCTACCTCATTTCCTATTTTCCATAAAACTTCTAGGGACTTTAATTTCTTTAAGGCTTACATCTTTCTGCCAAATTCAGCTGAATTTCGTCTCTAGATTTGAGAGGAAAAAAAGAATGAAATAAAAAAAGAGAGGGACAGAGAATTGACAGGCAAGCTACAGTGTAGTTCTATAATCCCGTTTTCCTTCAGAAGTTAGGTTGAAAGTCAGAAATAATAAAACTGTTAGCCTGTGATGTGGAAATGAGCCAGGGAGATAATCTCTTGCTCTGATTTGGTAAGGTTCATATCTGAGGTTAAATCAAAGCTTAGTCATTGAACTAATATCATCAGAACTTCAGCTGTTCTTCCTTTTTGGTACCTGCTGTAAAACTTTAGTGAAACGGTTACGTATTCAAAACTTTTCACATCTAGAATAAGAACTCTTTGTGTTATACAGTCTTGGGCCGGATCTCATGAAAACAGGACTAGTGAGAGTGTTTCAGTTGATTTCTGGGGTAGTAAACCAATTACTAGTATTTTCTTTAACCTTGAAATAGAGCTTCCCTGGGGAGCCTGTTCCAGTGCCCAACCACCCTCTGGGTGAAAAACTGTTTCCAATATCTAATCTAAACCTCCCCTGACACAGCTTCATGCCATTTTTATGAGTACTGTCACTGGTCACCAGAGAGAAGAGATCTGTATCTGCTCTTCTTCTTCCCCTCACAAGGAAGTTGTAGACTGCAATGAGGTCTCCCCTCAGTCTCCTTCAGACTGAACAGACCAAGTGACCTCAGCCCAGCCGCTTCTCATATGTCTTCTCCTCAAGGTCCTTCAACATCTTCGTTGCCCTCCTTTGGATGCTCTCTAATAGCTCAATGTCTTTTTTATATTGTGGTGCCCAAAACTGCACACAGGACTCAAGGTGAGGCTGCAGCAGTGCAGATTAGAGCAGGACAATCACCTCCTTTGACTAGCTGGTAATGCTGTGCTTAATGCACTCCAGGAAATGCTTAATGCACCTCAGAATATTCTTATAAGTAAATAAGAAACCTTGGTTTTTAACCCTATATTTACTCAGGAAATGTGTCTTGCAAATTACTATCCTGTATGAACAAACAGAAGTTAGAAAGGAAAATTGTGTTAAGGAATAATATAGTAAGAAAAGTTCAGGAAAAATATAGTAAGAAGAAATTATCTTGAAAAATTTTTTATACCAGGTAAAACAAAATTGTTTCATGAAAAACACGATAGTAGACTTTAGATATATGATAACACATAATAACATGAAGTAAACCTATAATTGGATATTTTTAGGTCTTTATCATACATTAACATCTAAAAGAAGTGGCACTTAAGAAACATGTTGGGTTTGATTTTTTCATCCTTCAAACTACAGTACTAGTTCTAGAGGAGAAATGTTTGTGAGAAGTATGATTTTTGTAAGCAGAAAATGTCTGGTTGCAGAGGTAGTATCAGCTGAGATATGAATGGAAGCTGTATTTTCCCCATTGCACAATGCTGGTTTTGAGCACTGGCATATTTTCTTTTAAATTTCAAATGTCTGAGACTTTTAAATGAATCTTGTATGCAAGTAGAACTATTTCATATTATAAAGAGTTTATAGCAGATTATTTTTTTAAATTTTCATTACAACAGTAATTTTGTTGTAAGGCTGAACTTCTGGCTTGGCCAAATTCCCAGTAGTTTCAAGGCTTGTCTCTAAATTATAAATATCACAGAATCAGCCGGGCTGGAAAGGACCTCTGAGATCATCAGGTCCAACCCTTGATCCAACAACGCTGTGGTTACTAGACCACAGCACTAAGTGCCACATCCAGTCTCATCTTAAAAACATCCAAGGATGCAGAATCCACCACCTCTCTGGGCAGCCCATTTCAACGCCTGATTACCCTCTCTGTAAAGAATTTCTTCCTAACATCCAACCTATACCTCCCCTGTCAGAGCTGAAGACTATGCCCTCTTGTCTTACTGATAGTTGCCTGGGAGAAGAGACCGACCCCCACCTGGCTACAACCTCCTTTCAGGTAGTTGTAGAGAGTGATGAGGTCTCCCCTGCGCCTCTTCTTTTCCAGACTAAACAATCCCAGCTCCCTCAGCCTCTCCTCATAGGTCTTGTATAATTTATTTAACTTAAAGTTAGTATCTGCAATAGTTTGTATTTATATATACTTACATATTATCCTCCAGGTTGTGACTTGCCGATAAAAGCACATGCTTAGATACCTTTTTTGTAAATTAACATCAGAATCCCTGTTGTGAAGAATTGTACTTTAGAGAAAAGGCTGAGCACAAGGTTTGTGTACAATATTTATTTGCAGTTTGGTGGCAGTTTTCTTTTTCTTTTGTTTGTTTGTTTTAATAATCAATCTCTCTTCATACTGATTTTTTTTCTTTCTAATGGGAGGAACAAGATATGATTTTTTTTTAAATGTTGTTGTAGCAGTGTAAATTAAGAACACTCCAAAATGTAGAAATTGGCAAGATCAGGAGGAATAGTTTAACCTATAGACTAGCCAGTTTTCACAGGCTTGTCCTTAGCAATAGAATCTTTTCAGTAATTTTTTTCTTATGCTGTTTTTCATGTATGTTAACAGGATTCCTTTCCACTAAAAGTTCGGGGTATCCACTTGATTAATGAGCCTTTATTCTTCTACCCAGTCTTCGCTCTAATTAAGCCTTTTCTCACCGAAAAAATAAAGGAACGGGTGAGTGCACACAAATATTTCTTTCTGCCACAAAACCCTTATATGACAACCTGTAGCACTTCCCTTAGTATCTGCTACTCTTGAGCTTTGAAGAGCATAAATCGTAGTTGTTTGTTAGTGGCATACTGACCTCCAGAATCTAATTGTAAAGCATTTGCAGTTATCAATAACATGAGAGTTGCAAGTAGTGCTGTTACCACCACTCTAAATATAAAAGCCACTGTGACACAGAGAGGTTTAATAATTTGTTTGAGGTTACAAAGCAATTATTCTGCAGAACTAGAAAGAAATAGGTCTTGGATATCCCAGTGCTCTCCCTGTAAATAAGAGAGAAAAATATCACTGAACAGTGATGTTATGCTCCAAGTTCTGCAGAATTAGTAGAAGACAACTGTTTAGCTCTGAAAGACCCTCAGAGGCATTTATGCATCAAAAATAGGTCAGACTTAAGTTTGAAGATTTTTTCCAAATAGCTTCTTAGTTGTTTTAAATAGTTATGCAGTTATAAATCTGCAAATCTTCCAAATACAAACCTATTTGTATTTGGATGCAAAAGCATGGCAAAGATTCTGGTTTATTGTAGCATTGGAAGAATATTGGGCTTTTCAGCTGGCATAAAAGTGTTGACAGCAGGACTAAGGTACAAAATAAGCACCCCTGTCTATTGTTATTCCCATTCTTGAAGCCTCCTTTTCTCAGCACATGGATCTTGTACATTTGCAACAGCCACTGCATTCCAGGACAGTAGATACAGAACTTTTTGGTCACAGTTAGCTGTAATTTGCCAGTCCACTTTTCCTAGCGTCTATGTTGCTATGAGAAAGAGGCAGCCTTGTGCAGTCCCTCACTCTCAAAAGATGATAGAAAGAGGGAGTATGTTGCAGCATCCTGAAGCCCTGGCCCTCCTTTTCTCACATTAACACCTATGAAAAAAGCCCATGTCTCCTGATCCAGTTTTGGGCTAGAACTTTAGAAGTGGAAAAGAGGGCAGATGGACAGTAAAGGCCTAAACCAAAACAAACCTGGTGTCCTAGTTCATTGAATGGAACAGAAGCAGATTGTCCTGTCTCTTAGCTTAGAATTACAGGTCTGATCTGAAAAAAAAAACAACCCAAAACAACCCAACTCTAAGGGCCTGTTCCCCATACCTTTACAGAAATAATTACTATTCACTCACTTATCTTACTTCCTGATGATGAAGTGTTAGAGAAAAGACAGCTTTTGAATGTATATCCTTATTGTCTTTGTGTAATAATAATTGCAGAAATTCCTTGTCAAGTGTTAATAAGAGGCCTATAATGAGAAGAAACAAAACTACAATATTACGAGGATTAAAGTGGTTGAGTGGTCCAGGAACTAATTTCAGTTGGAACTGAAACATAAGGACTAAGATATAGATCCTTTTGAATATCTTTCTTGACATGTGCCTGAATCTACATACTACATAATGTTGTTTTTAAACATATTGTTTTTAAACTATCTGGCAGGACCAGATAGTATTGGCTAGGAGCCAGACACTGTCCTTTTCTTGGAAATGACTGAAAGGCAAGCACGTGATATCGTGACTAAACCAATCTCCAGTCTTCCCACTGTTTAGCCATTGGGATGTTGTGTATACCTTTGTTTTAGTGTTGCTAAACCAGTCTGGAAAAAATGTGTAGTTAGTTTTTGCTCCTGTACTCACAGCTACATAAAATACAGTTCTCAGGTTGTAGTCCATCCTTCAATCTTCCTCCTATCCTCCTATCTTCCAATCTTCATATACTGAGCAGACAGTTTCAGCACACATGGGAAAATCACAAGCTACTTCCTTAATTTTTTAAGGAGCTAATTATGAACAAGTACTTTTGTTAAGTCAAACCAATCTGGTGGCTTCAGCTCTTGAACAGAATTTGTTTGCTGCCTGTTTTCACTCAGTAGTCTAGCATTCATACCCAAGTCAATGCTTTTAATATTTTATTTTAGGTGTTTATGCATGGAAATAACTACATTCAGAGTCTGACCGAGCACTTCCCCACCAGCATTCTCCCAGTGGAATATGGGGGGGAGGAAGTCTCCTTTGAAGAGCTGGCTAAAGAATGGACTGACTTTATAATGGCATCTGCAGATTATCTTCAGAGCATTTCTCTGGTTGCACAGAAATAACCTTATTACGATATTATATCAATTCTTTAACAGTGAAAGTGGAAATAAGTTTAATATGAAAACATTCATTTGAACTTCAAATTATTGTGAATGAAACCAGTATTCCTTTGCAGGGCACTGAATATTATATTGGCTGCACTTTATACTAACTGGAGTCTATCAGTATGTGTGTCTGAAGAGATTAATGAATTCTACATATTTGTAGTACTGTTTGTAATTGATTAACTTGTATGCCAGAAAGTTGAAGAATGCATTGGATATCAGATTGATACTGCTCCTGTTAAGTCTTTGGAGACAACTAATTTGTAATAATGCAGTCCAGAACCTTACACTTAGCTCTTGTATCTTGGCTTGTCAAGTCAACAGGATATAAAATGAAGAACGGAATGTGACTAGGGTAGAGTAGTTTGTTACAGAAGGGACTGCAGGGCTAATTTACAAGGAGCAAAGAGGCTGCTTTTTGGATTGATTCTCAGGGAAAAAGACTATTTTGTTAGTTTGTGTCAAATTGAAAATTAGTCAGCAATAGTAAGACATTTGTGTTAATCTTTGTGCTGCTTGTGCAGCTTCCCCTTTTGTGCTAATTAACACAGAGATGTGTTAACATAAATCTTCCAGTTTTCCAAAGGAAGCTGGGAAAAACACCATATACCTGTTCTTCAAATGACAGGAGGAGCTGGTAAGAGAGCCCAAACAAAGTTGGAAATTCTTATTTTTTTCTTCAAAGTGATGTTGCGTATGTACAACAATAAGCAACTCCTCAGATTGTCACCTTTAATTCTTACTGTAGAGTACTACAGAGGTCAAGAGCTTTGAGCTTGTTTGCATTATCTGTTTGTTTCAGAGGATGAAGTAGGTTATTCTTTGTGGATCTGAACTTTAGAAATACCTGTTATGTAGTTTAAGGGTGCTTTGACATCACTTTGAACCTCAGCATAGGAGATGCTGGGTGTCTTCATTTTCTTTTCAGAACAGTAGTTGACAGCTTGCCATTCTATTTGCTGTTAGGCACTGAAAGACATTATTTTTAATTTCTGTTAAGCCTTCTTTATTTCTGTAGGAGTAATGAAAAAAATCTCTCCATACTTACTGGAAACCATTTTCTGTTTTGTTTTAGTTTTCTAAGGGACATTATTGAGATATGAACACTACATATGTAAAAGCTATCACTCTACATAGCAGTATCCTCCTGCAATTCCCAGTATCTAATAATCTAAAGTATTATTTTACTTTTCACTCAGCTTTTTCTTAAAAGCTCTGTTAGTACAACAACTGCTAGAGTTCATTTACCCAGTTTTTAACTCTCTTTTGTAATAAGCCAAGAGATCTTTGCATAAGCACTATGTATTTAAGCATTCCATATGAGTCTTCGTATAAATGAATCTGTAACAAATGCTTTGTTTCTCAGGTAGCTATAAATGATAACTTCAGTTATTTTGGAATCTTTAGGACATTGGGATTCTTTATTCATATATGCTTAGCGGAGAGAAATCAGGCTATCCTATTAAATCTGAAATGTCTTATTTTCCATAATAACTAATACTGCATTACTGTGAAAGTCATTGGAAGCTATTTAATAGCTAGAGGAATATCTATGAAAGACACATTAGAGTACTCGTGGATTGTAGTTTCTTCTGCTGTGATAAGGTCAATGCCAGAAATTCTTTAAAAACTGACAAAAGGTTCTTAGGGTTTTTTTTTTCTTCCAATTCCCTGATTTTCTCAAGTGTGTTTTTCATTCTTCTCTTTCATAGTATATTTGATATGGATCCTAAATTTAAATAAACCTTTTCCAGGTACTTTTTCATAGGATAATATATTTCATATATCTTTCTTTTTTTCTCAGATTGAACTATTTTGTGATAAAAAAATCTCCTTAAATAGAGGAGTTTGGTGAACTGCTAATTCTTCTTTATAAGAAAATAAACTAAGTAGTCAGGCATCTGGCAATTGTTCAAGTGTGTATCTGAAGTTCCGAATAATTTACCAACTGGAGAACTGAAGCTATTGTCCTAATTTTACAGTCCTTCAATTTTAATCCTTGAATGTAAACTGCACAAAGCAATGAGCTGTGTTTCAGTGAACAGGAAAATTTAAACTTTTCCCATGAAACCAATCTCTGATTGTTGCTGGTTTATGTAGCAGAGACCTCATTTGATTGCATAGGTATATGCCCATGCATATGTAGCTGTTTTTTAGTTTTTATAATCTTTATTTGGACTACACCAGCTCTGTGGATATAAAGTTCTAAATGTCTTGGAAAATATCCTGAATCTGTCATTAAGTGGTAGCGTGTTTGCATAACACAACAGTTAGAGCTCTGAGTGCAGTTACTTTTCCATAAACTTAATTATTTTTTAATGTTTACATATTATATAGAAGGTGGGAACTCTAATTGCACTTGCTGCTAATAGTAATGACACAACATAATTGTAACATTTGCATAATTAATGGAGGAGGTATCAGTATGATCCATGGTGATGTGGCAGCTTTGAGCAGCAGTCAAAAAAACAAAGATCCCTAAGTGTGTTATTCTTCAAAAACATCGGAAGTGCCTCTAAAAAAATAAAGTTCCTGTTAAACGATGCAAACATAATTTACTACTGACTGTAAGCATCATGTGATGCTCAGTGTTTTTAATTATTTTTTACATGTTGACGCCATTTTAATTAATAAACAATTTCTGGTCGGACCGTCCTCGTCTGTCACTGTTTGGCGCTGCAAGCGTCCCTTTGCCGGGACGCAGAGAAGGAAGGGGCCGCGGGCGGGACCGAGGGCAGCACCGAGGGCATCCCTTGGCGGGGCGGGGCGGGGCGGGGCGGGGCGGCTCGCCGGGACTGCATTTCCCAGGGAGCTGCGGCGCGGGGCCGGGCCGGGAGCCCAGCCCGGAGCCGTTCAGTCCGTTTGGCCGTGGGCGACGTGGCCATGGGGCGCTTCGCAGGGCTCCGTCTCGGTCCGGCCGCCACCCTCCTGCTGCTGGTCGTGCTGCGCTGCTCCACCGGCTTCGTGCTGCGGGAGCGCTCGGCGGAGCGCAACGACAAACCCATCATCGGTAAGGGGCATCCCCGGCCGCGCCGGGCTGCCTCGCAGCCGCCTCGGCGGTGCCGGGGGAGGGAAGCGCTGCCGGTTTCTGGGTGGAGTGAAATGTCTCCCCGAGCGTAGGTTTCGTTGGAGCTGTTGCAAGGAGCGTTAACGCTATATATACGTGCTTCCTCTAAAAAAAAAAAAAAAATCTTAAAACAACGATGGGCTATTTAAGATGTTATGGTGCTAAGCGGGGAAGCCAGGTCTTCGTCAGGTTATCTGTTATGCGGTACCTTGTGAAGGGGCACCGTAATTGATGCCCCGTTGTCTCCGTGCCTGTAATTCCTCCCGGCGCTGCATCCTGACATATCGGAAATGGGAGTTTAATTAATTAATTAATAAGAGCACAAGTCTTATGAGGAGCAGCTGAGAAAGCTGGGGTTGTTTAGCCTAGAGGAGTCTCAGAGGTGATTGCCTAGAAGGAGATTGTAGCCAGGAGGGAGTCGGTCTCTTCTCCCAGGTAGCTAGAAACAGGACAAGAGGGCACAGTCTTAAGCTGCACCGGGGGGGGGGGGGGGGGGAGGGGGGTCGATTTGACACGAGGAAGAATTTCTTCACAGAAAGGGTGATTAGACATTGGAATGGACTGCCCAGGGAGGTGGTGGAGTCACTGTCCCTGGAGGTGTTTACGGAAAAACTGAACTTGACACTTAGTGCCACGGTCTAGTTGACAGTGTGGAGTTCGGTCGAAGGTTGCACTTGACGGTCTCGGAGGTCTTTTCCATCCTAATTGATTCAGTGATTCTTCTTTCCATGTATAGTATTTGACATATGAGTCGTGCTAATTTTCTTTTGACCTTTCAGGGATATTGGCACAGGAGTGCCACTTTGGTGAGTTCCAGAGCTTTGGAAGATCTTATATTGCAGCTTCATATGTGAAATTTGTGGAATCTGCTGGTGCCCGAGCTGTGCCAATAAGGTAGATGCTTTTATATCCTTAGGAGTGGGTAATAATTGTGTTATGTAAGGGTACCACCTTAGAAACACAGAAAGCAGTTGTGCTGCTTTTCTGAGTGTTTATTGCTCCTCAGAGACTATTGGAAGATATCAGAATTTGCAGGGAGTCTTTAGAAATCAGAATATAAGAAGAGTGGACAGGCATAGTTTAATATTTCTTCTTATGTTAATAGTCTTTTTTTGGAAAGTATAATTTTTTTTTTTACCTGTAAAATTGCCCTTTGTGTGGTTTTTGAAATTAGCTGTTTTCAGTCTACTGTGTAGTGCCTACAAATGCACATAGGTATCTAGATACATAGATACCTACTATCTTTTGTCACATTCTATAGCCATAGAATTCGAGGACTCAAGGAAGGCTATCAGCACTCCTTTAAAAAAACAAAGTCCCATTCTGTTCAAACTGTGAGTCACTAACTCAATGTGTTGTATTGTGGTTGTTGGGTAAAAAGTTGCAGACTAAATAACATAATTGACTATATTCATAGTCAGCAGCTAGCTATAAAATATTAAGTGCACTGAAATCAAATGATAAAATTATAGTTGTCAGAATTTAAAACCTATACTAATACATCTGCAGAAAATCTACACAGTCCAATAAGAGCACCAGTTAAGTGCCTGAATTAGAAGCCAACATTCCTCATGTAGCTAGTGGGACTTTCAGAATGTCCAGAAGCTTCATGCATAAATGGATGCTTCTAATTCTGGCAATTAAGTTAGATGCAGCAAAGCTGGACGCTTTGACCTGTATCCAGTGTATCAGTTCTGCAGAAGTGTAGCTATCTGTGCTATGTGGTTTTGTCTGGGGTAGTGTTAATTCTCTTCACAGAGGCTGGTATGGGTCTGTGTGTTGGAGCTGTGCTGAACACAGGGTTGATAATATAGAGACAGGTTTTTTTATTGATGAGCAGTGCTTACACAGAACCTGTGTTTTTCATACTGCCACGCTGGCAAGGAGGCTGGGGGTGCATGGGTGTGACCCAGGGTTTGCAGCTCTGCCCTTGGAGTCAACTGGAAACCGGAGTTGCCGGTCTGGAGGAAATAATAACCATACCATTCCTGTAAAGGGTAAATTTTTTGAGTGTCTGCAAAAGGGTCTCAGAATACCTAATCCTGAACTGTACCTGACAGGGCCCTATTTTCAATCTTGTGGATTGAGCTGTTTCAAGTGAAATGATTAATTTGATCTGTGTCTATTCTGTTCTGTTTAAAGCATGCTTTCTACATATTCTCTGTGACTGACGCTTCTGTTCAATAACACTTATGTGTTTGTGGTTAAATATGTGTATTTCATATGTATTATATAATTATTTTTTGGTGTTTCAGATTAAATCTCACAGATGAAGAATATGACAGAATATTCCATTCTATTAACGGGTAAGTGTTGAACATTGATTTTCTGTTGAAAGACATGATAGTTTCATTTTTGAGCTCTGCTGTATTCCCAAGAACACTGTCTTCCTACTCTTTATAGAAGTTGTGCTGGGCACTGCAGATGTGAAAATATGTTCTAAGAGAGAGAGTGCATTATTTCATCCTCTGTTGGTGTACTGCCTTTCCTTCCTTGAGGAACACGTCAGATAATCTGCAACAGTGCCAAGGCTCATCTTGGCATTCTCCTGCCAGTCTGCAGGCAGGCAAAAGTGGCACCATAATTATTAACAATTTTGCAAGTGAAATATCCCACTTCCTCCTTGTTAATTTTTTCTCTCTTCCTCATTTGAGCTGTCACCTTAATTTTGATGTTTAGTAGCACTTGCTTGGTATTTCATCTCTGTTCCTACCCTTTCCTCAACAGATTTTATTGTGGGCTTAGCAAAGTCAAAACCTTTTATGGTTTTTTAGCTTTGTGTTAAAAGTGCACTTTAAAATCAGCTGATGCTGCACTCTACAGCCTTAATTGTATCTGAGGCCATAGCATGTGATTGGGCTGCTTGTCGTCATGAGGTGAGCATCTTAAACCATGGATATTTTTGTTAAGGTTATGCATATGCTAGAGTGTTAATCAGCATGTGTAGAATTTTCAGAATTTAGACCTTTGGCTGTCCTCAGAGAGCACTGCCCTCATGCACCACAGCATGCCTTGTGCACTAAACCACTGTGTGTTTGCAGTCTTGTGATATATAACCAAGTATGAGACAGTGACCCTTTGTCCTCTGTGCCTAATCATACTGGAGACAAAATGAATCATTTCATCCTTTTTTTTTTTCATGGCTACCAGCCTCTCTTTGGTTACAGAAAGGTCTTTTCACCAGTGTGGTTTTCCTTTCTTTCTACCTCACCACCTACCTCGATGCAGAATAGGGTGTTAGGCAAGTAGATCCAGTTCCCGTGCCCTTGTGTCTTTGCAGTGACTGTCAGTTGAGTTTGTGCCATGTAGGTGAGTAAGGATGTTCTATATTTCCTCTTGTAGTCCTTCACTGTTACTTAATGGCTTCCACAGTATAACTGTGTGTATAAATAACGAACAAGATCTCTGGAGGGAATTACTTCTCTTTTTATGGAAACTTAGAATAAGAGGGAGATACAATGATCTTTCATGTTGCTTCTTTGCAGTTGGAAATCTCTTATTATTAAATTCTACCTTCTTAAAATCTCGACATTAGCTATAGTAGAGACATAATTTTATGAATATAGCAGTGTACTCTTGAGGTAACCTTTGAAATGCTCAGTGTACATCATCAGCTCTAACCAGTTAGAGATACTGGAATACACGTAGTTGCATTTCAATCTGCTTATGACAATGTCAAGCCATTATCATTGCTACTTAATGGGTTATTTCCTTTTTGCATTAGCAAAAATGGCAATCATTTTTCCTAATTAGTATTGACTAGTTTTTGGTTTGAACAAAAGGAACAGGCAGAGTGATTTTTTTCACCACTTCCAGGGTCACCTTATTTGTTTAATTAGATCTCTGAAGAAATCTGTAATCTAGCCTGTTTTAAAAATACCTGCAGCTGTATTAATTTTTATTGTTGACACTGGAGAGTAATCTGATTTATATTTTTGTGAGTACTACTTTTCCACATAGTACTTGGTGACTTTTGCATGATCCTGTGTGTTACTCACCTTAAAATAAACGTGGTCACAAGGGTTTAAAAGCACAGTTGCTCTGCAAAGGCTTGGGATCACTTGAAACGTTAGTTGTTTCTAACTGCTTGTTAGTATCTCATTGATATGGGTTGCTGTTTCTAGAGCACAGAAATGCTGAGGAAATCCTTCAGCCATTTTGGTAAAAAATCAACAACTAGTGGATATGACTTGAGTAAATCTAACTGAAGTTCTGCAGCAGTGGCATAAGGAGCGCTCGCACATGCAGTTCTGTTCTCTGGGCACTGTTGCAGATACAGCCAGAAGAGGCTTCTTTTATTTCGTGTTACTGTTTTGATGGTATTTGATTACTTTCTGTGTCATCTTGTGTATATGTGATATCTCTGCCAGACTGTACTGAATCTTTTTTTGTGGTATTTGAGTTTGGGAATCCACATGGGGAATTGCTACTCCTGATTATTTTTTGTGGTGGAAAAGGCTTGTGCACTATTTTTTTGAAATGGTTTCTGAGATTACTATAGGATCCTGTGTGATCAAAGGTTACAGCCAAAAGTACTTTTTTTTTCCTTTTTAATAGGAACTTTTTGATCTGTGTTGTCTGCAATAAGAAGATCACTCTGCCAGGGCCACCATTCTTCTTTACTGCAACTGAATAGGATGAATTAAGATTTGGGCCAGAATTTTAAAGTGGTACTAAGAGCCAGCTAAGAGTCAGGATAGGACTTGACAGAGTCATGGCATACAAGCCTTTTGTATACCAGCTGAAATCTGTATGTTTTATGTATTTTCTGTTTATTCTCTTCTATATGTTGCAGTAGGCTTGATTGCTACTTTTTGATAATAATCATTCTTCAGTGGAAGAACAGGAAGATTTAGGATATGATTCAGTTAAAGACTAAACACCTAAACTTATCTGTCTGCACATGCGCTAGCTGTCCAAAGTCACACCATTAATGGAGTGCTAGTCAGCACAGTCAGTGGAGCTGACAGGGATGTTCAACCTACCTACCCACCAGTATCTGCTCTAGAAAACCTATTTGAATCTCCAGTGACTTTCCTGACTAGATCCCTGCTGTCCATAATGGAAGTACAGATGCCTGTCTGCAGATTTCTGAAACCTAGACCTGAATTGTACCCTTAAAACTGCTGTCAGACATTGCTCTGTGTACATTTTCTGCATTCTGGTTTTATCACTGTTGCTAATCATATTCTTGGATGTTGCCTTTCAGGGTACTTTTTCCAGGAGGTGGTGTGGATCTTAAGACTTCAGAATATGCGAGGGTTGCTAAGATATTTTACCACAAGGCGTTAGAGGTAATTACTGAGGAACAATCTGTTCTTGTTATTGTCACTGTTCAGAGATCAAAATGACAGGTTCATATTTTTCAGTTTTGCGCTGGCATCCAGTGTGTTAACTGTAAGCCTGAAAATAGGTAGCATATTTCTTGCTTCTGCATTAAAAAAAAGTCATTTAGCAGCTTATGATTCAGACTTCTGACACTCTCTTCTGCTCAGAAGGGATTGTGGAGAGACTCTCAAACTAATTTGCAATAACATAACACTAAGGCCTCCCTTCATATATGTTACAGCAAATGAAACACCTTTGTTCTACCTTATCTCTAAGTAGATTTAAATATATCTGTGGAGGTGCAGATGATGGATCTACATTAGCACCTTATACCATTTTACCTATTTCTTTGCATTGGTAACTTTAATATAGCAAATTTTTAAAGTAAACACTAGCTTAATATATAACACACAAAAGAAGTGGGAAGAGCACTTGAGAGGTTATATTAATTATTTCTAAATGTTTATATGATCATTAAATTTATTAAGAAAAGACTGAATTTCTGAGAAAGCTGTTTCTTTTAAAGAACAGCAGGAAGACTCTGAATCCTTATTAAAGATTTAATTCTGTTAGAGCAGAAGAGTTTCAGATACAAAGCACACATTTTGAGGTAAAACTTGCTTTGTGGAAAGGCATGGAGATGCACTGAGCTTTATATACAATCCCTGTGATTTGTTAAGAATCTCCTGTCATCAAATTGAATAAAAACGTACCTTTTCTTCCTTTTTTCCTCTTTACCAGATTAATTTTATTTTCAGCTAACATTGATTAAAATTTCAGCTAAGATTGATTAAAATTAAACAGAAGCCATACTTTGGGAAACTTTGCCCCATTCTAAAGGCAGTTATGAGTAGTGCTTAAAGTGTTACTGTGGTAGAAGTGTTCACAGACAGTGAGGAATTCCTCTTCTACCCTTGCTACCAACTTTCCAACAGCAAGCACAGGCAATGGCATTCACAGGACCAGTCACTGTTACAACTCAGTAATTAGGTTCCCTTCTCTTCAGTCCCCATGACACCAATGTTTTTATTCTTTTGTCTGTCTTTATTCATGGTGAATGTTAGTCTGTTGCCTTAAACCTGACTCTTGCAAGGATTGTCTCATTTTTATGTGAGACAGTTAATCTCATTTGTCTCTTTGGAACTGCTCACTGTGTGAACTGCAGCCTGTGTCTTGGTATTCAGTACTGGGGCAAGTGTTTCTTGTGGTTTGTTGTACTATTATGAAATTCTGTTTACATTTCACTGTGATGAACTGAATTGCCTATGTCATTTTATGCTCAGAGAGGCAGGTTTATTAGCTGATGTGTGTACTACCAGTGAATGAAAGGCAGAAAATAATTTTCAGTTCGTCATAGGTAACAAGCAAGGGTTTTTCTTTTTCTTTTCTGTTTGATTTTGTGTTTTGATTTTCATCTTTCAAGACTAAATTAGTGCTATAAAATATTGGTAGTTTTACTAAGGTAAGGTAAGCTAAGGCTGAATTTTATGTTTTCCTAAAACATGTCAGGTCCTTTTCATTTGCCAATGTTCACGAGAAATTACTTTGATCTGGCTCTGCTTTAATATGAATAGAGGATGAAAAATGCTAATCTCCAGTCAAGTCAATAGAATTTTACTAGCTAGACAAAAACCCAAATGAAATACTGTTTTCCAGTTTTTAAATTAGTTTTTAAAATGTGATGTCTTGGGTGTTGTTTAGTATATGCTCAGCCTCCGTACTATTGTTTATTTAAAAAAAATGGGGGGGGAAACACAAAATCTTTGTGTCATTAGTAATTGCTGTTAAACTGTAGCTTATTGTTTGCCTTCAGTGTTCTAAGTCCTCACTTGCAACTCCACTGTCTGTTTTTCATGTAAGTCTGTGCCTAGCTGTGTGTGACGGGTGGTCATGAAGATTGCAGAACTATTAGCCTTCTCTCTGAACATGTTCCATGTCTTGCTCTGAGAAGTAGTTCTATAGGTTTTTATTACCATACTGTCAGAGATGCAATAGGGTAACATTTTTATTCTAAGCCCGTCATTTCAGCTTTCTCAAAAATGTCTTTGAACAGCAACTCTCTGGGGGCGAGCTGTGTGTGTGTGTTGTGGTATGCGTAACTTTAAAATGTTTAGAATCAAGTTAAGAAAGACTACTCAGATTTCACGAAAACAGGAGTTCTGAAACATGTCCCGGTCTCTAACATGTGCTATCAGGTATAAACCATATAAAAATGCAGATTTCCACTGCATGTATGCAATGTGCTTCGTTAAGTGACTGGAAAAACTAGTTGTGTTCTCTTTTTCTTTCTTTTTCTCCTTTTTGCCTTTTTCCCTTGTTTTCACACTGATCTGCCAATTTTTGTGCTTTTCAAAGTGGTTGCCCCTTTTTAATGTTGCTTAAACTCACATTTTCCCTTTCTGGAACACAGGTCCAAACCTGCTAGTTAAACAAATGTATAAGTATGTCACTTAAGAACGTAGCTATGTAGTAGTAGGATTAATGTTTTCCTAATGTAGGTGGGGAGGCATGAGCATGTGGACATCGCAAAGGTCCTTGCTATGTGATCATAGTGTGCTTCATATAAAAGTATGAATTGCAATGGATAGGCTTTTTCACAAAATAGTGACAGCCTCATTTGTGTTCCTTCTGATGAATGTCTTTTTTATGCAAATGTTGCCATTTTGTGGTTTCTCTTTAGGCTTCTCTCAACATTCCTTATTCGTAGAACAGAACAGCAAATCAGTATCAACATTCGGCTGTTTGCTGCTTCAACATGTGTGTGTTATCCCTTAGCATTCATATTTTAGGAGAAAAACTAAGGGAATCTGTGCTTATTTCGAGAGAATTATTATAATTCCTCTAGTAGTAGTTTGTACTACTGTAGTAGTTATACTTCTCACACAAAAGAAAGTGAAAAGAGTAGGAAGTTCTTAACAGTCTTTTTTCTGTAAACTTTCATTACTTTATCCTTATGTTGTTACTTTTATTTTGAAGGCTAATGATAACGGGGATTATTTCCCAGTATGGGGAACATGTCTTGGACACGAAGAGCTTACGTATCTCACAAGTGGTGAAGTTTTACTTGTTAATACCAAGACAAATGGTTTCTCACTCCCTCTGAACTTTACCTCAGGTGAAAAATCCATTACATCTCATGTCTGAGTTTTGCTGAGAGGTGGTATATTTTCATGAAAAATATTCAGGGGTAAATGTTTGGGAGGTTTCTGAATACTATCATGTTAAATTTTTTGTTATTAAGTTGCCTTGATGATTTTTAGAAAGTCAGTGCAGCTCTGCCACTTGTAAAGCAGAGATGTGAGCACAAGCCATTTGAAACCAACAGCAGTCAGCAAAAAACCACAGTTGTGGCTCTTTGAGTCATTTGATAATTTGGACCTACAAAAATAATGTCCATATAGGGCCCTTTTTGTTACCAGTTGAACAAAATTCACTGGTTCAGAACATATCAAACTTGGAGAGCAGGTGATTTTAAGTTTTTCAAATCACATCTTTCCTAATGATTAACATTTCCTAATATTAACATTACTATACCATTTGAATCGTACTGAAATCAGAGAGATCCCTTACGATAGAGCTGTGGCACTCAGCAACACTGGTAAAATGTGGCCTCTGTTGATACTTTACTCTTTATGAGTAGTCCATCTGCAGATCATGTATCATTCACAAGTTCTGTCATTTGTGCTCATTGTGAGTGGAATGGCTGTTGAAATGAGCGTCAAATAATGGTGCTTATTTTAGTGATAACATAGGTAGAAAAATTAGATCCTCTCTGAGTCAAGACAGTGGTAGCAGCATATTGGAAATTAGTTGTAGTTATTTCACTGATTTTTCTTGCAGTGTATTCTAAAAGAAAAAATTTTTACTACCAAAACCAGTTTTACTTTAATTCAGCATTTTATAATTGTCTTCTGTTCCGTATTAGTCCATTTGATAGCAGTTTGGGTAATGGACAATATCCTTTTTCCATTTTTTTCTTTGTAATAGCTGCAAAAGACAGTAGATTGTTCAGGAATGTCCCTGATGATGTATTACATGCGTTTGCTACTGAGCCATTGACATCAAACTTTCATGTATGGAGCATCTCCATGGAGGTATTTGATCTTTTTATTTCCTGTGTACAAACTAATTTGTTTTGTTAAAACTAGAAATAAATGAGCAAATAACACCTTTCCCTCCTTCCTTATCACAGAATTTCACAAATAATGAGAAGCTTCGTAATTTCTATAATGTTCTGACGACTAACACCGATGATGAAGTGGAATTTATATCTACCATGGAAGGTAGGGAAATTAATTTGCTTTGGAAACTGTGACTGTAACAAAGTAGTTCTTTAGAGGTGTTGTGGCATTGATGTTAATTCATATTGCAAGTTGTTGGAATAGCAGGATGAGCATCAGCCCTGTCAGTGCTCTGGCTTTGAGGAGCATACTCTGTTTGCAGGGATATTTTATCTTTTGAGTACGTAACTGTGAGCCTAATTACTTCTCTCACCCTTCCAAGTATGCTATTACATTTTAGAACTGGCGTATTTGAGTGCTGTGATGTGAACTGCACAGCCCTTGTCCTGGAGTAGTTTAATGCCTCTGCAGAGCAGCGTGCCTCTGTTGCACCTTGCTTTCCATCTGTCTGCTCAGGCTTGCTAGATGCTCTCTATCTGTTTACTGGATGGGAAGAGCAATTCAGGCTGCTGAGGGAATAGCAACATCCATCATTACTTTAGTGGCAATACTGGTAATTGCCCTCCTCCAAAAGCCTTGTGCATTACTTGCCTTGTGTTCTCTGTTTTGCACTAGGCTTGCTCAGCTCAAGAAACAATTTAGCTCTTCAGGGAGCGCTTTATCTTGATCAGTGCATCACTAACAGCCCTACAGTAAGGCCCAGCTGTCACCAATGGGATTCTTCTGTGTGGCATCCTGGCTGTCCTCCAAAAGAGAAGAATAGTACTTTGATCAGCAAACCTGATTAGGCTAATGACAGGCATCATCCGTGCCTGCAAGCGGTTTATCACAGAGCAATCATCAGCTGCTGCGCTGCTATTCTCTGTAAGAAAGTTAAGCAGTGACTCCCCCAACATGTATCAGGCCTGCCCAGAGCAGATGGGAGCTGCCCCTGGATTGACTGGGCCTTAAAGGAGATACCAAGACTTGGATCTCAACCGTGGAGCTGACATCCTGTGTAGCTGTGAAGATTGAATGTTGAGTGATGCTGGCAGCATATAGGAAGTTTTGAGACTAATACACTTGTAACATTATTTCTAGTGTGTATATATATATTCTGAAATGAATAATCAAAAAAGTGATGTATACATATTTTCTTGCATGGAACTAGACCCTTCTTTTACAATATGCATTTATTTTCCTTCAGTTCTACAGCATTCCAACTTGTTGTTTAAGCTTTTGTGAAACTGTTGATAGGTGAGACATTTGTAGCTCGTCCTTTGAATTTCTTTTGCAGTAAGATTAAGCACATAATTCTTAAGGCATGCACCTTGCTTATATGCTTTATGTTTTGTTGTAGCATACAAATACCCAATTTATAGCCTGCAGTGGCATCCAGAGAAAAATCCTTTTGAGTGGAAGCATTCTCCAGGCATTCCACATTCCCCATCCGCTGTAAGAGCAGCATATTATATGGCTGATTTCTTCGTTAATGAAGGTAAAGAGTTTATTATCTGTAAATGTGGGGGGCAGAGTGAAGCATTAGTAAAAATCTTTGAAAATGGTAGACTTCTTTTTCAGCTGTCAAAGTTCAGTACCTCATACAGCTTTCTGAGAAGATGACTGCAAGCTTTATAGTCTTATAAAAAACCAAGGGATACTAGAAATAGAATGGTTTAGTGAAAGTGACATCAAAAGGCCAAGCATTCCACAAGCTCTTTTCAATAGACTGGCTCTAAAACATTGTGCTTTGACTTTCTGCCATTTCAAAACATCACTGTAACATTTTTACCTCCCTTGTGCAAATTCAGTAAAACAAAAAAAGTACTACATTCATAATTCCAGAGGTTTTTTCAGTTCCAAACTGGCTTACAGTCATTCAATATCTTCTCAATTTCGCTTGCAAAAATGCATGTCACCAGGATTATAAATACTGCTTGGCCAGTATATGGATGTGTCAAAGGGGTGCAATATAGTGCCCAACAGTTGTAGACTGTAGACAGCACAAAAAGTTTTTTAATTTTACAGAAATGCTCATTTGTTTGTTTATACCTAAGAATCTGAAAGTAATTAGTGCATAACATTTTGATGGTTTATGGCACTTCTTGTCTATTTGCTATAAATGAGAAGAATATAAATACAGGAGTATTTGAAGGAAACAAACTTTAGTCCTTTATTTATCCCTGTTAAACCATTCTGCTGTACTATTTATGAAATTGTCTTACCTGATGGATTTGCACTATGAACATAATCATTAAGCTAATTGAGTTTGGTCTCTAAACTTGATCTCTAATCAAAAGAGTCACCTAATTGCAGAAAGTAGACTCTGATTTAAAGAAATACACCTTGTGCTGACCTAGTCATTGAGAGTGTAGAAATAAAAGTTGTGCTCTGTACAAATTCAAGGCACTTTTTTTGCATAAAGTAGTCCCACTCATCTTTGTGAAAAGGTAGCACAACCATGTAGAATTCCTTGTTACTATCTGTAAGCTTCCTGTATTTTAGGAATTTTGATAAGGTATTTCTGGCCGGTCTGAAATGGGGCTCTGAGCAGCCTGGTCTAGTGGAAGGTGTCTCTGTCCGGGGCAGAGGGGTTGGAACTAGGTGATCTTTAAGATCCCTTCCACTGGACTAAGATAAAAAGAAAAGGGGAAAAAGGAGAAAATATAGTTTGAGTCTGGTTTTCCTTTTGTTGTTTAATACTGCAATGCAGTGTGTTTTCTAGTTTTGCTCTCTACTTTTCCTGGTATCTCTTTGCACACTGTATTACCTATAGAAGTAAGCTTGCTCAGGCCATTATCCAAGTAAGTGTGGGAAATCAAGTGCCAACTCTGCTTGCAAGTCTTGTTAAGACGCAATGCACGTGAGTTCACATATGATGAGCTTGCTCATCGTGCCACACAGATGTGTCATTAGCTTTTGGATTTGTTGACCTTCAATTCTGTAGAGCAGACTTGCTTCAGCCAGCTGTATGTGTCTACCCCCATCTCATCTACCAAATTAGAAATTATTGGTAAGTTGTTGGCAAGGTAAAGAAGAAAAGCTGCTCCTACTGAGTACTTCATATCATAACTTTGTGATGAGTAATTAATAGTTTTAGCTGATGAAAGGTTGAGTTTCTTCCCTAACGTTGAAAATAAGCCACAGGGTAAAAAATGTAAACTATTCTCAGCTGGCAAAAATACACTCATCTGTGACAAATTAATAACTAAACCATTCTACTGAAATGTGATTTTTGTATCTATCCATCGTTAATTTTAACTTGTGTAGAGTTGTAATGTGATACTTTCAGTGAATTGGTACTCTGATGCATTTATTTCAGTGTTACAAGTCTAGTAATACTGGTATTTCTGGAAAATATACTACCAGTATTTTGTGGATAACTGTTTCTATACAGTCTTGGCTTTAGATTTTCCCTCTCCAGTAATAAACTATGCTATAACCAGCTTTCTGAAGATGTTTCTTCACATAGAAGTTGCTGTAATTCCATTTTCTGTGATGCTACACAAAATAACTTAGTTTACCAAGACAGATATTGTTGAGGAGGATGACAGTAGAATGATCTGTACTTTTACAATGTTTTACAGCCCGGAAGAGCCTGCACCATTTCCCCAGTGAAGATGAGGAAACAAAAGAATTGATTTATAATTATGATCCAGTTTATACAGGAACATTTTCTGCATTTCAGCAAACCTATTTTTTTGATTGAGTACCTTGTCAAAGGTGCAGTGTATCTTGTCAAAGGTGCAGTGTTATTTATAAATGGAATTATTTGCCAGCATTGTGTAATTAAGATGATATATTGACAGAAAGCCAGAACAGTTTTTCTTTACAATGATTTATTCTGCACTGTTGGAACATTAATATAAAAATTTACATTCAATACCTTAATAATCGTCTTGGATCACACCTTAAGACAAGCTGCAGAAAAGTGCATTTTTCTTTCCAGGGAAGAGGACTTGATTATGCTTATAAACTTGGAAGTAATCACCTTTAGTGCAAGGAAAAGCTTTCATATATTTTAAAATATGAGAGTTATCTTTGTAAAATGTTGTGGACTGTTATAGCACTAGACACTTAGATACATTGCTTAGTAAAATCCTATCCTTTTCAAATGATTTAACAAATGAGACTCTTGAATTTGTCGTACATAAGTGTATGCAACCAATTTCTTGCCAGGGATCTTTTGTCATTTCAAAAATTGGACAAAATAGTAAGGAGGCATGATAGCAAAAAGATGTTTTTGCCTAAGAAGCACGTTATATCCAATTTGTGAAACTGTTTCTCCTGTACATTCAGCATTGTTTGAATCCTTGTATCTTATAAAGCCTTCTTAAATATGAGGATGCAGTGTAAAGTCGACATTGCAAACATCGAATAAAATAAGTAAGTTTGGAGGTCATAGTTAAGTGCTGATTCTACATTCCATTCTTTTCAATTCAGATCTATATATCCGCCAAGAACTTGTCTGAGAGTAACTGGAGTCAGAAGCCAGCTACGAGATCAGACATTCATTGTTTTGTATTTAAAAGAATGTAAACCTAATTTTTTCTCTAAAGCATCTGACTTCCTGTAGCTGGATAGAGTTTTTACTTGGAGTTGAGAGGTGGTTTGCCGTTAACTTGGTAAAGACAGTAGTTTCTTTCTGTCTTGTTGGGTAGCTCAGTGCAGCTAGAATGAAAACAAAAGATGAATGTATGTGAGAAACCTGTTTAAAGCAACGTAATGTGATAACAGCAGTTGCATGCAATACACTGATACCTTTTTTCTTTACTTTGCTTCGCACTTAGTGAAAATTTTGTTCAGTGGTTTTGTGTGGTGTCCAAAAAGGAACTAAGATGAGACAATCACAAATAACTCTCTTCTACAGCACAGCTTCAAAACTCTTGTTAACATCTGTAGGAATTTGGAGTTTATGAAGAATTCAGGTTTATACCTCAGCTCTGTTTTGTAGAACCTTATATTCTCAGGTACCGTATCTGAATAAATCTGGTAAGTTTCTCAGGTTTTTCAAGTAAAACACTCTCTAACTTATTTTTTATCATGAAGCAACTGCATAAGAGAATGTGAAATGCATCAGTTAAAAAAAAACCTGTAAGGAAACTTTAACTGTGACTACCAGAAAGACACTTCCAGGTCATTACAAGCTTAAATATATGATATTACAGCTTATTTTTACATTTGTCAGATCAGCCATCTTCAGGAAATGTTTATCTTTTTAATATAGGTGACTTAATTATTAACTGACTCCTGAGTAGAACCAAGTGTAAAAAGAGGGTTATGCTCTACAGTTGCATATAAGCATAGCAGCTAGGGTACTTACAAACCAAGTCCATTCTTCTACTTCTTTTTCAGGCTGAGTTCTTTGGAATAGCTCTAAGAATTTGCCTAAGTAAGGAGGGCAGGTTTTAGCCTTAAAATCAGGGATCAATCTTGCAAGTGAAATCTCTGCTAACAGCAGTGGTAGTAATTAGTTCCTAAGTGTGTAACTATAAGTAATGTTTTGTGTAATGTGGCGAGAGCAGTTTATATATTATGGATTTGTATGTGTCTTTCCTTTATCTTATAAAGCCCTACTTGATGATATGCATGATTTTTCTATGATAAATGAAATAAACTTTTATTCAATCAGCTGTGTATTTTGCTTCTCTTTTAGATACCATGGATAAAGCATTAATAGTCATTGTCTTTCTGTTTCCATCTGTGATAGTCACAAATCAGGAGGCTACAGTAGAGGTTACAAATTGTATCTGCTTGCTATGGTTACAGCAAGTCAGGGTCAGAATAAGTGAGATCCGTGGCCTGGCACAGACACACCCACAGCGCAGCTCAGGCTGGGACCCAAGCCCAGGGCCTGAGTTTAAAAGCACTTAAATGTGGCTGCTGAGCCAAGGGGCAGGAACTTTCAACAAGGCCACCCACAAGTCATTCTCAATACAGCCTTTTCACAGCAGGCTCATCCCAGGAGCAGAGTGTCAGAGCTCGCTTGTGCCATGGGCAGCCAAACCCCTTTGAAGGTAGGAAGTGGCTGCAGGACTGGTGAGACTCTCAGGGCTCTGAAAGACATAAGAAAAGAAACTGCTGTCTGCTATGTTCAGTGAAATGAAAACTGCTGTCTGTTGCTTATAATACATATTGTCTTCTATCGTGTTCTCCAGTCAGAAGCAAAGTATAGGAATGAGCTAGCAGTCACCCAATAGAGGATTTAAAATTTTGTTTTAAAGAAGTTTCATTAGACCTTCTCTCTGCTGTAAGTGAGGTACAATATGGTTTTCATAGCTCAGACAGAACTTCTAATGTTTTTACAATTCAAGCTGGAGAGAAAAAAAAGAAGAGGAGCCTGCGGCCCTACTCTTATCTTACTGAGTGTCTGGCTTATGAGCCTAATCAACTTGCTTGCTGCTGTATGGGAAAAACATCCATTGATCAGCAAGGTAACCCCATGTGTCTTGCAGATTATGTTAAATCATCTTTAAGGAGGAAAAGTTTGAAATGGTTTCCTCTGAAGTATTCTGCTTTTCCCACTAGATGGCCTACAAGAACCAGTATTTTATGCAATTCTGTAATCGGGTGTGGTGGTGTCTAAAGTTGAGTAAGATATTTACTGTACTGTGGTATGTAGTTTTGTACCAGCGTATTGGGGATGTGGGGGAAGAATAAGGGAGGAGACAGAATAACACTGCACTCTCTCTGGCACAACTGGGACTATTGGCAGGATTGCATGAGAGAGATTATATGAACATGGAATTAATTCATCTGGGATTAAGACTTGTTTCCAGTGAGTATTTAAACCTTTCAAGCATTAGCTGGAGATAACTGGAATGACGTCTGTCTCTTCAGGTTGTTGTTCCTCTCCTATAGCTACAGAATCTGTCTTAGTTCTATTTTCTATAAATATGAAACTAACTCATGCAAAAGAGGACAGCTTTAGGTTGCAAGAACTGAGAATTTGATCTCAGAAAACCTTTTCCAAGGAGGCAGGCAAGACCAGTTTGAATTCCTTCAGGGAAGGAAGAAACTGTAGGGAAGAAGCATCCTGAAAAAATACTGTAAGTACTGAATTAAAGGGTAAGAGCCTAACCCACAAGCTTCATCGTGGGGAAAAAAGACCACAAAGCAACTCACCCAAACTGCCATCACTTTTTGGCTTGGCAAGCTGTGCAAAATTTCCCAGCAAGCTAGTGAATCCAAAACAGAGATCAGTGTCCAGGCAGGCCATGACCCTCTTCCTCCTTCTATGCTGAGTAGTTAATTTTTAGGTTAATTTTTAACCTTTTCCCCTTGAGCATCAGTGCCACTTTATTCATTGCTGTGGATACTGCTCAGCAAACCAACAGCGAAAGCTGGACTGTATTGGACAGATTTCCATAGAAATTAGTGGCCTATTAGGGATGTGGTGGTATCTTTTCTTGGAATAGCAAGAAAAGTATGGGAAGGGTTTGAACAACCAGGAAGAAAATAAGGAATTATTTCCCAGTTGGGTGTTATTCGTGTATTGCCCTTAGGAGGCAGGATCCCTGAGGTGAGAGAAAGAGCTGTGTGTGTAACCAGGTGCCTGAAGACTGCATGCCAGGGCACACTTGAGAGTGTTTGGATTTGAGGTGGGAGGGTGTACACAAGATTTCACAGTCATTTTTACCACAGTCATTAATTTTTTATTTTATCTGGGGTTGTGTTTTGTTTTGGTCTTTTTTTCTTCTGTGGAGGTCCCGTGTATGTATCTGGCGGTGGTTTTATCAGAAAAGCTATGTGAATTGGCTGGGGTCCAAGACCCATTAAGGTTTCTAAGTGCCTTTTCAAATTATTTTAGTTTGAGTACTTACGTGGAAGACAGATTGACAGATACTGTCAAGTGATTGATTACCTTCCCTTGTTAGCCCTCTTTCCCAGGGCAGACCTCCTCTCTAATCCAGTGCTTATTTATGGGGCAAATAGTGAAGTATATTCCTGCCCGCCCAGGGCCACCTGTTGATAAGGATACAGTCCCAGCTTTCATCACTTCCTCATTATGTTTATATCAGTTTCATAATCAGTATGTTTTAAGAGCCAACTTCCTCTGTTAGTTTTTATATAACCAAAAAATTTCCAAGACCCTTTCATCTAAAAAAAAGTTTAGATCATTTAAAAACGGCTGTCATTATTTGGAGGAGCACTTGAACAAAGTATTTATTCCGTATTAAGCAAAAACCTCTCAAATTCTCTGTGATTCTCAGAAATGTAGTGAACAAACATCCCTTGCAACTAAGCTTTCTGAAAATGAAAAGCAAAAAGCAAACAAACAAAAAGGTTAAATAGAGTATATTCTAGAAGCTGTTGCTCCTGATCATCAAAATAATTGGGTTGAGTACTATTAGCCTGTGGGCTGGTTTTGGCTGGGGTAGAGTTAATTCTCTGTACAGTAGCTGGTATGGGGCTGTGTTTTGCATTTGTGCTGAACACAGTGTTGATAATTCAGGGATGTTTTTGTTATGGCTGAGCAGCGCTCACACAGAGGTAAGGCCTTTAAGGCCCTTTCAGTTTCTCACCTCTCTCCGTCAGTAATCAGGCTGGGAGTGCACAAGGAGCTGTGAGAGGACATAGCTGGAACAGTTGATCCCAAGTGACCACAGGGATATTCCATTCCATATGGCATCATGCTCAGCATATAGATGTCGTGGAAAGAGGAGGAAGGAGAGGACATCGGGAGTTAAGGCCTTTGTCTTCCCAAGTGATTGTTAGACACAATGGAGCCCAGCTTTTCTGGAGATGACAGAACACCTGCCTGCCTATGGGAAATGGTTATTTAATTTCTTGGGTTGCTATGCTTTCATGCACAGCTTTTGCTTTACTTAATAAACTGTCTTTTTCTCAGCCCATGAGTTTTCTTGCTTTCTCGCTTCTGATTCTCTCCCCCATCCCTCTATGGGGGAAGTGAGTAAGCAGCTGCATGGGACTTTGTTACTGGCTGGGGTTAAATCACAGCTGCTTGTGACTATGTAGCTCCCAAACTGCCGTTGATGGTCTATTTCACTGTGTGCTTCCAGTTATATGAGTACAAGAGCTGATATTGTATGTGTGTAGTTTCTTGCTGTTTCCTGAAGAATGGATCAGCAAAACAGAAAGATTAAAATAGCAATTTTCTAGCTAGAAGCACAATAGGAAATTAGATTTTTCCCCATGACTTTGTGATGCACCAATATAAACAGGCTATAATGACTCGAACTCAGCCTCAGACTGGGAAGTTTGAACTTCACATGCCTGTACTTGACTGGTATTTCCTCAGCAGCTCTTGCACTAGGCTAACTCCTAAGGGCCTGGTTTTTCAAAAGACAATGAGACATATAATTGTGACTAATTAGTCATTTTTTTTTATTAGGTACTAATTGTTAATACTATTACTAAATTTTATTAATAGTAATGCTGTTATTATTGGTGCTATGGAGGAGACAGAAAGTACAGTGAATAGTTTACACCATTTCTGAGATTTTTACAAGGAATTCATGGCAGAATGGAAATACTCCAAAAATTCTGGCCAAACCAGTTGTCGCTGCAGGTGGAGCTAGTTCTTTGAATCCTTCTAAGCTCCTAAATTCATCAGCAGCATTTATACTGTAGTACCATTGATGAAGGCGATTTGCTGCCCCTCAAAACAGGTCTAACCATATCTTGTTCTTTCACAGAGAAAGAGAGAAACATGAAAGACCTTATTACCTGCTTTGCTTTAATTTGAGGAATTTGTACTGATTATTTGTCATTAATATTTACAAGAAGAATCTTAGTCCACCCTTTCAACCAAAAGTATCAGTAAATCTTTTGTCTCTGGAGTTACACCCACAGCACTTTTGTCTCTTAATGCCACTAAGGTGAACACAATTTTCTCTTACTAGGAAGAGAAGCTAGTTCACCCTCCATCTCTTCCCACTTTGGTTCTTGCAGATTGTACTACTTTGTGGCTCCTTAGGGAGTTTAGTTACTATACCAGAACTTCGAGGCAGCAGTCACTACTTCTTGCTGCAACAGCTGCCATAGTCTTCCCAAATTACTGACTGTTCTACTTCAGGTGCAAACGAGGGAACTGGCTTCATGAATGTAACACTAGATGCTCTGTAGCACTAGATGCTCAAGCAAGCCCAGTAGCTCCCTGGCCGGTGTGTGTCATCTGAAGCTGAAGCTTAAGCTATCCTAGCCTGAGCGATGGCTAGACAGCAGTGCTTCAACATAAATGTCTTTCATGTCCTTTCATCCTAACTATCAACACCCTTGCCCTCCCTTAGTTGCATTTGCAAGGTTTCCCTAAGAGAGCTGTTCAGAATCCGTGAGTGGTTTTCTCTTTGTTTTCCACACCCAGGGAGTCAGAGGTAAAATGAATTAATCTGGATTAATCTGCAACTGTTTTAACTGAAAGTGAAAGTTGAGTTTAAGATACACTGTAGTTTTTAAGCTGTGCTTTAGTGCAGTGAGTTGGGAAGAGTTATGGTACAGATGAAATATGTATCTTTATACATCAATTTTATTTTAAGAGAAGTTGAATTGCATCATATCAGCATGGGGAACACCAATCCTGACAATAACATCTGTTTGAACAGCAGGGCTTGCTGGGCCTCTTTTGTTTTCCCAAATTCCTCACTTAAGCATTTTAAAGGCTGAGTCCAGGCATCCTCTGCTCCATGGATATTCCTCCCAGCAATAGACATGCTTCCTTACTGCTTCTCTACAGCTGTGTGGTCCAAGGAAGATGGTGGTGATCGCGATAAACCTTCTGGGCACTCACTGCAACTGAATGCTCATCTGTGCAGTGGCATTACTAACAAAGCTGGTGTATATTTTGAATTCCTAGACAGCCTATTTGGTTTCTGGGTGACCTGAAGCAGATCCCTCCTGGAATCTGCTGTCCCTAGGCTGATGAATTGGAGCATGTTTATACAGTACCATTAGGACTAGGATTTACTGTGGGAAGCAAAAAAATTCTATTTAAAAACAAGCAAACAAACAAGAAACAAAAAAACAAACAAAAACCCAAACCAAAACAATAACAAAACCCCAAAACAAAACAAAAACATAAAAACAAACCCCCAAAATCAAGCTGTCTTTAAAACAGAGTTTGATTGTCTTGCTCAGTGCTCAGTTACAAGACAGATGACCCCATATGGTAAATGAAGAGCTCGACTGATCTTTTTCTTATGAACTTTGCTGCAGCCTCTAAATCACTACCACACATCATTTTTATTCCTTTAGCACAGCTTTTCTCCTGAAAAGCTAATTAAAAAGAAACATGATCTCATCCTTTCATGAGTAGCAGGATTTTTGCTAGTTATCCTATTCTTTCTGTCTTGTAGAACTTATTGATAAATTATCATCTAGATACCAAGACTTCAAAACAGACAAGAAAAATTAAAGAGCTTCATTTCTGCAGTTTGAAATTAGTCTAGAGCACTAAAAAATAAAGGTAATGAAGAATTGGGATGTCTCATCTGCCTGATTAAACATCTAACAAGATGCATGACTGACACTCCTCTCCAATCTTTATTTATTTGTTTAATATTAAAAAACTCCTCAGATGTGTATAAGCCATCTGCTGTTCTCAGATTCACCGAGCCTTGGCACATTATGCATCTGCACAGCATTTTCATTTGATGCCATTAACTATGGAAATTTGCAAATGAAAATTTCCATTAGAAAAAGCTGATGATTTCTAGACATTTTTCATTATGACCCAATCTTTCCTGTTTTGTCCTCAACAACTCCATTTTGATCATAACACCTAAGATGCAGACTGCTTTGGCATGATATATAACACCGTCCAAGCAACAGTAGCTAGGCTGGGTCCTTCTCAACATGTTTGGGCCACTGAACCTGGTTATTTCCTCAGTGTGCTGCAGAAGTCTCCACCTGGAGATGGAGCCCTAGCTCAGCCAGAGGATTAAAGAGCAGCCTGGAACCTAGACTGTGGTGTGGTGAGCGTCATGGTCTAACAGTGCCAGGGTGAGCAGGAAAGGATGACTGTGTATGAGGAGTTTCAGATGGAGGAGAAAGCTCTGTCTGCTGACATGGGTGTCTGACAGCCCAGGGAGTGAGCATCCCAGCCGGCTATAATCTCATCTGCCTGCTTCACAACCCCATTACAATGACAGTAAGCTGAACTATGCCTTGGCAATGCCTCTTCCCCTCCTGCAAGGGCAGGGAAAGCCCACAACCCTTCCTGGGCAGAAGCATGGTTGGAGGGGGATGTGGGAGGAAGCCCAGCCTGGGTCAGCTTCATCGAGACCTACCATGCAACTGATGTCGAGCTGCTGTCCTCTCTCTGACTACGTTTGCCTGCCTACCTACTGTGCCTCCTGCCTGCTTAAAGGTGTTGTTTGTTTGTACAGTAACAAATGTGCTGGGATTTGCTGGGACAGCTGCTGTAATACAGCACACATATGGAAATTAGAAGGAATACATCAGTGCCATGAAAGAAACTAGCCCTTAGCTCCTGGATGCAAGCTGAAGCAGTTGCAGTCAGTTAACACTGTTTCTTCAGGCATTGGACTTCCTGACCGACTCTTGTTCTTGATTTGAATACATACCTGTGGCTTTCAGTCATCCTCCTGCTTGCCTGCTGCAACATCTGAAAGATGTAAATTCCAGCCTTGTGCATGCAGGGGGATAGAATAGCAGTGTTCAGTGGATAGGTACCATTTGACCTTCAGTGCTAATAATCTCCTTCCACCAGCAAAATTCCAGGAGAAGGTCATGCACCAGGGTAATAGTCCTTAACCCTCTGCTTCAGAGAGCCTTCTATGTAGCAGCAATGCTATGGGCCTCTTCAAGTCCCCTGAGGGAAAAAGTGATGGTATGGAGGTACCATTCTGATGAGTGAGGCATAATTTTGCCATACCAGGCCCCATTACATCATATAAATGTCTTTCTCTGAGGAAAGGTGATAGCTGACCCTCTATCTGTGCACATGGCACTGCTCTGATTCTCCATCCATCAGTCAACACACTTAGATGTGTGGAGGGGAAGTCATGGGTGCCACATAGCAAAGATTTTATTTTGCAAAAGAAAAAGGTGTGAATGGAGAATGCAAATTCTTGTTTGTGAAGTATGAAAAAAATTTTCAGGTCAATCCCTGTATGACTTGGGCTTCTCTTAAACTGTACCTGCACCAGCACTTCCCGTTCACCTTGCAGGAGTAGCGACATGTGGAGCGGAGTGAACTAAACACATCTGAAGAGATCAGTGACCAGTTATAGAAGTTGATGGACACAAGAGAACAACTGTGGAGATTATCCAAATGTCTTCCTGGGCCCAGGTCTCGATTATTAATACTGTCACCAGGGCCAGTTTAAAAGACAGACAACTTCCTATAGCTGTCTGCAGGGTTGCCCAAATAAACACATGCTATATATCATTAAACATGCTGTGTCCAAGGCATATGTGCCCTGGGGCACTGGACTTAATTATACTGTACTAACAGTCTGTATGTTCATACTGAACAAATCAAGCGTTGTTTGTTTATAGCTGGATCAAAGTTAATATTCACTACAAGCCAAACCACCCAAAAGATTATGAGATTACTGGAGATCTGGGAAAAATCCTAAGTCCTCAGATGATGAATCCAAATGATGCCAAGCAGGTGTATTTTTTGGAAGGGGAGAAGGGACACATGGAGCAAGGACCATGAAGTAGCCCTACACAAGAGATCCCCATAAATTAAATTCTGTTTTACTATATCAGTCTTTGCACTGTTTTTTTATAGAACACCTCTTTATTGCAGTGTGATTTTTGGCAAAGTCTTCTTGTCTGCTTTGTTAAACCATTTAATAAACACTTCTGGGTTTTGTTTGATTTTGCAAAAATAACAACAGCAACCCAACATAGCACTGAGTTTTGGTGAGAGCAATAGGATGTCATGAGGTGTTAACCCCAGGAGATACACAGAGCACTACTGCTCACTTACTAAGCACTGAAGTGCAATCAAAGTCTGGGGACTGTGTCACAATTCCTCACTATTTGGTAACTGCTTTAAGTATTCAGGTGCACTTTTAACTACAATGAAGAGTAGTATGTTTCCACTTCAGTCTTTTAACCTATTCCATGGACAGTTCTGTGGTTTACAGTGTTTTGGCTGTGTGTTGTTTTTTATTTATTTGTTTGTTTGGGCTTTTTAACACCTCTTACTTTTCCCCTGAGGGAAAAAGAAACATAGATAAAACACAGTCCTGTAAATGACACTGTGTTATTTTTAGTTCCTGAACTATGCTATGCTTAGTTTATGCAGCTGAAAATGAAAAAGAAAATCCCATGTCCTACAGCAATATGCACTCATGCATAGCTCCTAATAATTTAAATCCTTCAGTTTGTTCATAAAGGACACCCATTAAAGTTGTGTGTGAAGAAAGCGGGACAATCCTTCATATATAATCCTCATACTTAAAAAATTACAAATACTTTTTCTGTATAACTGGGCAACTTCACTGTCAACCTGCACACACCCTTAACATGCCTGAAAATAGGCATCAGAAACCTAAACGCATTGGAGGAATCCCACCCTCTCTGTGGATTTCCTGCATAGCTCTCGCTATTCTGTTTTGTTTGCTTCTCTTATAGCCCAGGGAATTATTCTCTCTGTGACTGGCATATTTTTTCTAAATTGCCTCTCCTCTCCGAATATGTAATATTCCCTTTCTTATGTGTTCTTCTTTGATGCATCTTTCAAAATTCTCATCCCCAGCTGGTGCTTTCTCCCAGTCTGGGCCAGCCTTGCCAGCACTTTGAGTCAGCCTGCCCGAAAAGCATGATGAGGAGTTAGTGACAACGCAAAGGCAGCAGAGGGCAAGGATTGGTGCCTAATGCCCTGTCCTACATCAGTGTACTGACTCACACAGAGCCTGAGCAGCTGCTGTGCCCTCATCTTTGCCAATCACAGCTGTGGGCAGACCTTGGTCCCCCTCTTCAGACTAGACTTGGGGGGATTGAGGGGAAGAATGAAGGAATTTGATGCCAGCATAGGTTTGCAATCTGAATGAGGTACATCCTTGGTCTTTTGTCTTTGCAACCACCTGACAATTCCCATCTGAAGTCAATGGAAATTGAATTGAATCTAGAAGTTGACCTGGGAACTACTAGTAGGGTTTCCATACAAACACCAAACTTGGTAATCAGCTCCACTAAATGAAATAAGGGGAACCTGAGTAAAATCCTATATCTCTGGGCAAGGGCTACATAGCTATTACTATTCTCACGTCGCAGAGGAGCGTGTTAACAAGGATTAAATATTACTGTGCAAGTCCCACAGTGAGATTCCATGTCACAGCCACAATACAATGTGGGCCATTAGGCTGAAGTCTCACTTAGCAGCTCCTTCAGAGAAGTCCCAGAGTGCCTGCTGTTCCCTTAAGTTTCCGTGGCTGATACAGGCTAGCAGCATGCCTTGCAATTTCCTAGCACAAAGAGAAAAGGCCGGCATTTTCTTCTTGGTTTTCCAGTAAGGCTTTGACCTCAGAGTAACAGCTGTGTTAAAGTTAAGTAGCCACATCTAGTCAGGAAGTCAAACTTTCATTCTTCTCCAGGAGGACAAAGACATATCTACACACCATTAATCACTAATGCGTTGGCCCAAGCAGGTTTTCATCAGTCATTTTAAATGTCATTATAGAGGACATAAGTGCTCTCAGAATATAGCTTTTGGAGTGCATATTCCAGTCAGCTCCAGGAAGTCATCTGTATGTAATTTGGAAGCAGAAATTGTATTTGTTAAGGAGCTCCCACTTTCAACATGCCGCCTAATGTTATGCAAAATTATATGTCACACAGAGCAGACTGAGAGTCATAACAGTTACACTTGATGAACAGAATGAATCTCAAAAGGTAGGAAGCAGTCCTGCAATACATTATTCATGGTTGGCCAAATTAGCCCCAGAAACTGTAACAGGGGAAAAAAGGATAATGTATAGCTTTTTTCACTCCAAAGATTCTGACTCCGATGTCACATTTGCTCTGCACATGATCTCCTTGCTTAAGCAATCTATAGAAAGAGTTTTCAGAGTGATTAGATATTTCTGCGTTGTAAGTTTAAAAGCTTACAATATTTTAAAACAAAAATATTACTACTACTATAAAAACTTTATTAAATAAAAGTATTTTGTTTTGCTTTAACAATCAATTGCCTCTAAACAGGAAATAAATAGTAATTTTTCTGGTGAGGCTTGCATTTTAATTTACTTGCATGGCAAGTTATCATTTAAGAATATGAACTTTCTGGCAAGACAGAGAAATTAGAATGATCCCTAAATATATCAGTAATTTTGTGCTGCAGATTAGTGCTCTAACAAGTGCATTCCCTGGACAAGAGGGAGAGAATCCATCCATAGCCCTTCTACACATAAAAAACAAAAGTATTTTATTATGTCTGAGTTAGTTTGCATCAAAAAAAAGGGCACAGACCTTTTTTCAAACATCTACATTAATAAGAGAATCTGAATATTCAAAATGCAGACAGTGCCTGGCTTTGACATTCACTTTTACAAAGTTAACCTTAAAGTCTCTTGCTGAGAGATAAACCAGATAAAGTTTGTCTATCACCTTTCATCATGAAAGACTGTAGTAGTCTTTGGAAGAGGAGTTTTAAACTATGCATAGTCATTTCTCTTATGTCCTGGATACATCATCTGGTTTAGGAGTTAACCAAGTCATAGAAAAAACTCCTGTGACCTAACATGCTCAGGTCCCACTTAAACTTCTCAAGATGCCACTTGAGTGCCTAGTTAATAAATGGGTTTGCCTTAAATATACTTTTGCTTTGTCCAGGTTTCCTCAGATGCTCAGGAGCTGACCATACTCTGAACCGTCTGAAGCCAAGTATGCTTCATTGAAAGATCAGAAAAGTAAAACCACAGAATTTGTATATTCATTTCACATTCCTCTGACTTGACTCTGGGTTGGACTGAGATGCCCAAATTAACAGCTTGATTACCACAAACCCCACATAGGAGCAAGAGAGACACAGTTCACTTCCTCCTATTCCTTTGCTAATGTCAGGACTGCTAAACTTCAATATTTTGTATAAAAAATGCTTAAGTAAGATGACTCTATTTCTACTCATGCACGAGCCATCTGAGTCTAATCCACTGGTTTTTAACAAACATTCTCCATAATGACTTTAGTGTAGCTGAGGCTCTGGCCATCACCTAACTGCCTGTACATGCCAGATCATATCAATTCAGCCAGCTTCCATTTCTAATTCTATGTATAATTCATTCTAATTTAAAAATATAACTCAATCTTTGCTAGTGCACATTATGAACTCTTGACTCAAGTGAGAATCATATTCTCCTGAGGTTCTGGATTCTTTTTACCTTAAGACTTTTGGGTCATGGTAAAATCCAAGTTTAATCATTAGGTGTACATTATACACTTTTATAACTGGAATTGCATGTTAATTATCCAATTGAAAGGAAATAATATTTACTTTTGTTGAAGAGGCAAAGAGATGATACTTCCTGGAGTGTATAATACTGTGTGCTTCCAGGTAGTGGCAACCTACTGAAACAAGCTCGACATAGGAATGCAGCTCCACAGGAGAGGGTGTTTATGGGCTAGTATCAGGTCAGTATTGGATTATATGTTATGTAGCAATACACTTGCAGTAAAACATCAGATTCAACTGTTAAAAGGAGATGTGTTTTGCAGTGCTTTGTCTTTATATATAATTCACAAATTTGATCTTAACACTCTGCGATGATTGATCCCAGTGGGACTTCTGACATTTCAGCACTATGTATCAATAACTGAGATTTGCTACTCTTTTTGCTCTGCTATATTTTTGAAACAGCACTGAGTGCGGTGGTGTTTCTGTCGCTAACCATGAGGTGGCATAACATGCTCAGCAGAACAGCAGTCAAACCTTGCTTTTAACATTACTTTGTACATCATATTTCTTGGCATAAAAGGTTTTAATGGTGAAAGGCAGACTGTAAAACTAGTTGAGCTTATTAGATACACTATTACAAAAGCAATGACAAAGACACAAATTTGGGTGCTTGTATTTTGTGGTGTTTGTCATTCTAGTAAATAATCTTTTTGAGTGTACTGCTACATGATGATGTTAAAAATAAAAATCCCCGTTCTTTTAATTTTTTTTTCCAGTTTGCTTTCTGCTACATAATTCTGACTTTACTGTGCTGCTTTTTGTAAGTCTGGCTTCTTTCTTTTCTCAAATCTCTTTTTCTTTCTAAGGCTACCCTGTCCAGGCTTCATTTTTCCTTTTGGATCATTGTGATGTGAAGTAAGTTTGATGAATTGAAAATAGCTGAAAGTCTAATTTCTTACAAACTAAGCAGATTAATAGAAATGTCCTTTAAATTTTATGCATATTACACATGTGTTAGCTACATACCTGAGTTTAATACTTCTCCAAGCGCACAGCTTACCTTGGGTAGACCCCTAATTTAGATAATAACATCTTTATCAGAGTGCATGAATTTAAAGAGAGTAGGCTGAGGGAAGACCTCATTGCAGTCTACAGCTTCCTTGTAAGGGGAAGAGGTGGGGCAGGCACTGATCTGTTCTCTGTAGTGATCAGTGACAGGACCCGAGGGAGTGACCTGAAGTTGTGTCAGAGGAGGTTTATATTGGATATTAGAAAGAGGTTCTTCACCCAGAGAGTGGCTGGGCTTTAGAACAGGCTCCTCAGGGAAATGGTCACAGCATCAAGCCTGGCAGAGCTCAAGAATTGTTGGGCAATTCTCCTGGGCACATGATGTGACTCCTGGGGATGCTCCTGTATAGGGCCAGGAGCTGGACTCAAATGATCCTTGTGGGTCCCTTCCAACTCAGCATATTCTGTGATTCTGTGATCACCAAAAGCTCATGAGAACTCATTTCTTGAGATCAGCCTTTTGTATTTTTTGGGGGGTCAGAGAGTTCCAGACATGGCACAGACATGACCACAGCACAGCACAGGTGAGCACTACAACCCAGGGTTGAGGCTTAAATGCAGGTAAATGCAGCCCCTGAGCCTGGCTGGGAAAGGTGTCCAAAGAGCTATTACCAAGCAGGTTGTCGTAGGGTGCAGAGCCCAGGGGTGAGACCTGGCTGTGACAGTCAGACCCTCTTGCTCCTGTCAGAACTTGGGTATCCTCCAGAGCTGCCAGCCAGTGCTGGCACCACAATGGGTCTTGGGGGTGCTCTCATGGGCAGGCAATGATCTTCATAGGTGTTATTCTGGTCTCCATACACCCAGAGGGACACGCCCTGCAGCAGTCCAAACATAGCCTCCTCCAAACTTCAGGGAAAACAGACTTATTTGAATTATAATGCCTTCAGAAACAAAAACATGACTCTGAATACACACACACACACATGCATATATATATATATGCATAAGACTGGCATAAAAGGTTACTGGTTATCACACACCTGAGAGTCTGGGTGCAATTTATAAGCCAGGCAGCTTTATTTGCTAAGAAAAAAAAAAAGAAAGAGCAATTGCAGTGTGGATTATTTATATCAGACCAAGGTTGTTTAAACAAACTGTTGGCTTGCATTTGCCCCAGAACTTGATACTCTACCTGCTTGCCACTTTGGTTCTGGGTACGCAGGTAAAGCAGTGTAAGTACACCCTAGTGACATTTTATTGAATAGGATGGGCCAACATGGGGAGTTAATCTGTTTGTTCATGTGTAACATGATTCCAAATATGTCCTGTGCTAGGGGATGCTGTAACCCTTCCTTGTATATGATGCTCTACTAATTGGGCAGGTACTCAATGTTGTGGAAAATGAGAAATTAGATTACTCTTGGAATCACATTCTGCCAACTTAAAATTCAGCTTCAGCAAGTCTGCTTGGCACTGATTTACAGAAATGTTTTGAAAGCATGGTTACATGTGGCTGGTGTGAAATAACTAGGAAACTGGGACAGAAAGCTTGAAGAACTGATATTTGTCCTAGGGGGATAAGCAAAATAAGGAGAATCTTTTTTTGCATTCCTGGTATTATCGATGCATGGCTGCTGCTTAGTGAGACTATCTTCAGAGTCTGTTGCTGGTTTTGAGAAGCAACAGACCATGCAAGAGCAGCTATTCCACAAAGCTGTCACATCAAGGACTGTGATGTGTGACTGATGAGCAGGTACTCAAGTGGAAACAGGACCTAAATCCAGATGTTTAATTTGCTTAAAATCAAAGAGAATCATTCAAACTATGACTTCTGTGAAGGAAGTGGAAATTATGTCAAGAAACCATCAGTTATCAGCAGATAAGACAGCTTATCACCCTGGGGAAAATGGCACAACTTATATGTAGCTGTCAAATAGCAAAGCAGTACAGGCTAGATCTCTGTCTTTAGCTGCTGAATAATTATTTAGAGTCCTGTACAGCCTAGTGTCCCCTTACAGTGAAGCAAAGTGCTGCTGGTAACGCCAGGTGATCAGAGCTGCTCTGACATGCTCGGAACACACCACCAGCATGAAATGCAGACATAGCTCTAAGGGGCAAATGCTGCAGTAGCAATTTCAATATGAAATGTCTTCTTTATGTGCCTATTTTAACAGATCTGAGTTCCCTGACTGTCCATAACACATGTTTTAGTTTGCTTATCAAGCCTCTGCAAACTAATGAATCATTCAGGCTGATCCCCAGTTATAGTTGCAGGGATAATCAGCTCCCCTGACAGAGAGGGGAGAGAGACCACTTCTTTAAGGCTGCATTGATGAGGGCACTCTCCACCTTATGCAACCCTAACCCATCTGACATGGCCTCAGGATGCAATCCAGCCACCCTGCTGTAAAAGCTCTATTCTGGCAGGCAGCAACATGACCCCATCACTATTTTGGGTGATTTTTTTATGTCAAAACACTCTTAGCAGGTAAGAGATTAACTCATTTGCAAAAAACATCCTGCTGACATTGAAGCTTTACATGGAAGGAAATTTTCTCAACTTAAAAAGAATTTTTTTCCATGTCTAAAAGAGCTCCCAGGTTGTAATTTGTTATAATTAGACTAGATGAGGCTGATACTGGAAGGAGGCAAACTAATTAGTTTGGAATGTCAATTTTTGTTTGCCATTGTCAAAGTCTGTTAAAGGACCTTGATGGATTGCTGGGTTGGCTTTTTCAACATGATAATCCTCATGTGAAAGACAGGCAGGCAGTGTTGAAAAAAAAGGCTGCACCTGCCAACATGGTGCTTGGAGGTGACAATGGTGTTGTAACGCCTGAGCTGTGGGCAGCTGGAGGGAGAGGTGAAACTCAGGGTCCAGGCATGGAGAAGAGACTTTCGTGGCAGCTGTGAACAAAGAAAGTCTTTAGTCAAAGTTGTTTGAAAGGGACAATTCACCAGTTGTTTGGGCTAAAATCTGCCATTTTTTGAGCCAGACTCCAGGCTTTTGAGTGGTCCAATAATGTGTTCTCAGGTTTTAAACAAGAGAAGTTACTCACATGCTAAGCAGAAACCAGCAATCTAGGCTCTGAACTGTTTCATCATAGAGAGCACTTTCAGATCAAAATTGAACTTCAAAAAATTAATTTATTTCAAACTTTTGTGTAAGAAATCTCTATGGATATGAAAGAGTCCAAACAATAATTCCAGAAACTGCAGTATATACTCACTATATGTCACTGCACCAGGCAAAAACCTTTTCATGTCTTTCTACAGCTTTTGTTTCCAGGTCCTGAAGACATCAGCTGCTCTTTTACGAAACTGGTGGTACGTGGCTCAGTCCTGAGTGAACATGTAGTGCTATATTTCTGTGGTCACATCTCCAGTTTTTCTGTCAGTGAAAGTACTCTGGCAAATCTGATTCTCTGTGAAAAAACTGAATTAAGCAGAAACTTGGGGAAAGAAAAAATATGTCTAAAATTTTGAAGGATAGATTTTCAGCTGCCCTAAACTGTGACAGTATGACACTAGTGCCACCAGAACAGTTTGCAGCAACTGATAATCTTAATTTTAAGATTGTCAGCAAATTCTGTTTTGCAGTAAAAACCTAGTCATTTCCTGAAATTGCATGTTACAGTAAAGCTTAAGAAAACTCTCCGAGTTTATTTAGAAAGTTAACACTTATTCCCTACATAGCTGACTGATCTGGGACTCACCTAACACCTTATTGAAAATATGTTTTATAAAAAAAAAGGAACTGCTGCTCAAGGCTTCCTACAAAAATGTTAGCCAATATCTTCTACTATATTGGAGGACATAGCAATTAACATTCAAATCCATTTATTATTCTCAAGATTTTTTCCCCTAATATGTACAGGTTGACCGATACTATTTTGTGTGTCTCAGTCTAGAAAAGAATGACAGTTTCTTTTGGCATCACAGTCTGCCTTTTGGCTCGTTCTAATGAAGACAAATCCCTCCCAATCAGGATTGTTCTGTTCGTTAAGTGAGACAGATGGCACACTCACTGTATTGGTAAAGATTCTGAGATTTTAAGTGTATTTGGGATACATTGGATTGCATTCCCCAGATAAAAAGTGATCAATATTTCAAATGGAAGAGAAGTCAGGTTCTGTCATTGCAGAATTTTTGTGACACGTGCACAGTTCTGAAGCACTTACAGAAAGGCAGGGTTTAGACACATTCAGACAAATTTGTAAAACATGGTCCAGCAGACATGTCTGTCTTGGCAGAAAATCAAATACACACTTCCAGAGCTCTGCCGGAACAGAGTGTCGAACCTGTGCAATCAAGGAGAATGTAGTGCTCCTTCCTGTTCCTCACACCTGGTCCTGAGGGCAGCACTGGGTTCCATTGGAGGCCTTTAATCTGCTAGCCCATAATAATTAATGCAGGGAAATTAATGATGGAATGTAAGGACTAAAAGGGGAACAGTGTCGATAATGGGAATCATTGTGCTAGGTGCTCACATCCTGATCTGTCGCTGTACTTGAAAAAGTTGAAGCAAGGCAGCTTCTGGAAACTGTCAGACACTGAAAGGGGCTCAGATATTCCCATCTCTGAAGTTCTGGAGCCATCACAACCACAAGACTGAACACACTGGCTGGGTAGACATCATCACTGTTTAAGGCATCATGTAAAAAAGAAAAATATTCTGTTGGGCTAAACAGAAGTAAAATATTACAAAAATAGATAATATATGTCCATCCTATTGAAATACTACAGATATAAAGCAATTCCACTGTATCTTTTTCATGATGCCTCAAAAATTGTATTATTCCTATTAATTCTGTGACATAGTACTTGGGTTTTAGAGCTAAAATGAGGTTTTCAAGATGGGACAAAACCTGGTACTTTGCAATATCCTAGAATATGAAATAACCTACAAATACATGAGGAGAGATGACATCTTCATACAAAGTGTCCCTGTTTCTGGCCCACTCTGACTTCACACACACAGTCATACCATTTGATGTATATCCAGCCCCAGAAATACTAATAAAGGGTTTTTTTCAGTTGCCGTTTCTCATTGTCTTTCTCTTAACACTTACTTCATACTCGATTTCAGGGAAGGTTAATCCAAGTTCAGGTAGTGTTTTCTTTGAAGTTGGTGACACCTTTAACTAGCTGGAAAGCAGGTGGATGCACCACAAGACCATTGCTGCCTGAAAATTATAGACTCTACTTCCATTATATTTCTTAGCATCCCCAATAGATTCATACTGGTAAATAACACAGATTTTAGAGGGGAAAGGATCAAGACAAGCTTTCATCTATCTCTCACCTGCTCAGATTTGACAATACACAATACAACAGAAGACTGCGAATTTAGGATCTAAATGTTTAGATCAGCTAAAGATTACTTAGGGTATTTATGAAGGAACTTGGAGGACCTCTGTTCAGTCTCTGATGGAGAGGTAAGTAAACACGTATCAGAATGAACGTCCTTCCTGACAGTCCCACCAAAGAAACCATAAAGTGAAAAAAGTGCAAACCCACAAACAGTCCCAAAACCCCAAGGAAGTTTATGCTCAGTGCTGAGACACAGAGGTTCTGTAGAGAGACATGACTCTCTGGGGCATACAAATCTACACAGCACTTTATATTGTAATTACGAAGAAAGAAATAAAGTGTTCTTTTAAAAAGACCGCCAGTTCTCCAGAGAAAATAGCTTTGTATATCACTTTATGCTAGTGGTGACAGAATAGAAAACAAAATACCACAGTTACATACATGTTCTTTGTCTAGAAGTATTTACAAATAACTTTACAAATTTTTACACACATTTTCAGTTTTGCTTGTTTACTTTTAAATTAAGAGAAAAATTAGTCCCCAGAGGCTTCTAAGGCTTCAGTTGGTACCTTGTACTGTACATTCATGCTTGGCTTCTTCCTGGGAGAAGGGAGGAAAGGAGTTTAAAAATGTGCAAATCACAGACATCTAAACAGCCCTGGATGTAAAGGTTCCTAGAGACTGACACCCATAGAGCAATCGTTCTATTTCTCTTCAAATCAGAGAGAGCTTCTGGTGGTGGTTTCAGGGCAAAAGAAACTATGAAATGAAAAGGGGTAATATCTGAATTGCTATAATTAGGTCAGTACGTTAGTGCTTGAACATCTGGGTAAGAAGAGTCATAGATCAATTCCTACTGCGTTCAGCAGTTCAAACAACGGAAGGAGTGGACACTGAATTCTAAATACAGCATTGAAATTATCTCTTGTACACTGTTAGGGTCTGACTCCTGATGCATATTTTAGAGTCAAAACTACTGTTAACTTACACAATCTTGACCAGGCACAGCATGATCCTATCAGTCAAAAAATACTGACATTTTTTAGAAAGACACACCCTTCTCCTAGTTTTCACAGGTTGTTTTGTTTTCATGCCTCAACACTAAACGTTGTAAAAATATTGAAATTAAAAAATAAAAAAATTTACAAGTGTCCATATAAGTAAATTATTCAGAAATTCAAGATCATCTACAAGGATCTACGAAATAACAACGCTGATAATGACACTGAGCCTGTGGGAAGAACATTCCACATGCCGTGAGGAACGGATGGTGGGTTTCTTCCAGAACGATGAGTCACAAGGTTGGTCTTTTCTTCCAAAATCTGTTTCTTCAGCTACAGCAGCAGAAGTCTCAAGTCCATGTTCATTACTTACTTCGACCTAAAAGCAGGATATATGAATTACATACAAATAAAAACCTATTCTGTTTGTGTCCTAATTTGTGAGCTGTAAATTCACGCCAGCGGACAGGTTAGTAACTAATGAACAAGTGGATAACTCTCATCTGGTCACTAATTTCCTCAGCTGTGAGACTCACAGATAAGGGCCAGAATGAATAATTAGGTACAAAGCAGTAGCTTTGTATTATGCATACCACAAAAGCAAGAAACATTTGGAGAAAAATCCCACAGCTGATGAAACATATCTAAAGCTCACACAATAACAGATTCAGTTTAGCATTATATATTTTTACAGTGTAAGATGGATTTTCACCCAGTTGTAAAATTCTGACATGACCTGGTTACAAATTTGTGCATTTGAGCTGAACTCATGGTATTTATAGTTCTCACCACAACACATCTCCTGAATCTATGTGTTCTCACCTGACTCCCTGTACACCATGTTTACTCGTGTAATCTTGAAAAATCTATGTTGGTCTTTCAGAGCAATTTTAAGATGGGTAAAATCTCAGGTGAAGATAAAAACAGGACGGGATCACACACAGTAGTAACCTCTCCACTGCCACAGTTTCTCATACACTGAATCAGTTCCACGAGCAGAAGTCAGCAATGTTCTTAGAAATTCAAGTACATCCCTAACTGCAATTAGGGATTCAGTCTGCTTAGAGACGGTTGTCCAAAGCTATAGTGGGTTTATTTTATTATATTATTATTATTACTGTCATCATTATAATTATCATTATTATTTAATATTATATTAGTTCATGACAATACTACTGTGATTGTATATTATTAATGTATTATAATACCGTTATTATTAATAATAATCTCTAATGCAAGCCAAAATGCAACTTTTTATTTTTTTCTTCTGGTCACCATGCTCCTCTCTTTTCCAATGGCAGAACACAAAGCAATTCTAAATATTACAGAGTGACCAGACTGTAGATACAGACAAACAAACACAACAGTCTTCCTTATAGTCCTGGTGCTTTAGTCCCAAACAGAACATGACAATTTTTTTTCCACTCCACTGTTGTTTCCTGCCTTATGCACATCACAATTGAAACTGTGTGGTTCAGGGCAAAGATCCCACTTTTTGTCCTGCAGCCTAATGGAGTTACAGGCAGAACAAAGAGCTAACAGGCAAGCTATGATCATTCATATTTGGATTAAAATTTGTTCCCCATGGGAACAAGTTCAAATTTGACCTCTCTGAGGGCTGAAAAGGAAAACTAATCTTAGTCTTGCTAATCGTTAGTAATTATCGTAGCACTAAGTAGAAATTATACTGAATATGAGTACTTGACAAAAACAGACTGTCTTCTAGGTGGTTTGGATGAGACCAGAGTCTTGTATTTTCAAGGGGTGATGCTTAGTTAATTTCCAAATGAAATAAGGGAAATAAAAGGGATGAGCAAAATGGAAATATAGCCAAGCTTTAATCTCTAAAATAACATTTATAAAGGCTTCTAATGTATTTTTACAAGCATTATTCATGTTCAATTCTAAGGGAACAGAGATGGAGTTTTGAACAGCCTGGACACCAGAAGTCACATTTCTTAGAAATACTATGGATTCTCGGACTATATATAACTGATATAGATAGCAATTAACTTATCAAGAGAAGTCAAGAAGGGAAATGTGCTGCAGAGAGATAAGCATCTGCAAATTTCTGGCACAATACACTGACTAAGTTATTTCCAGCAATTTGGCTTTTAATTCAGATTTTGATCACTGATAGTAATTTTCCTCCCAGCTTGGATAAAAATACTTTCTGTATCTTTCAGTACATAAACCCAAAACATCAATAAAGAAGACAAAACAATATAGTTTCTCTCCCTGTTTTATACTTCTTGAAGCAATAAAGAAGCCAGAGAGGGTCCTTGCAGCTGTACAACAATACCCACACATGGGAAATGGGAAGATGCCATCTATTCTCCAGTATCAGCTCACCAACAACCCCAAAATCCTTTGAGCTACTTATAAAAAATCTGCTATCAAAGAACAAATTATCAGATGCTGTGTCTTTTCTACTGCAAAACAAATTGAAATATTTTGCAGGAATGTAAGTTTTCTGTGAATATGTCTTTCATCCTCTTCTTTAATTATAGTAAGTTCTCTAAGAAGGTGCTAAACATTGATTCACTTAATTCTTACAACTAACCTGAATGCAGATTTAGAGATTAAAATCTTTCATGGAGGTGTAAATGCTGTAGGTGCAGCTTTCTTGCTCCTGAATAGCAGTTTAACTTTTTCCTCTAGCAGCTTATTCAGAAGGGTCAAACACCCAATTTGCAGTTGTCTTTCCCACAGAAAATGCAGCAAAATTGACATTTAATGAAATATTACTGAAAACTGTAGATTTCAATGTAGAGCATATACTTATCAAAAGCCAAAATGTTCATGTGGTAATGTAGTATTTCTTGTTCTAGCGTACACCATCATTTTGGGCCTTCATAATCCTCTAATATTTAGCTCAATGTTTAGTAAATTTTGTCTGTGTTTATTTCTACAAACTGAAAGTTGCATCATAAATAAAATATATTTTTAAAACGTGCAAAAATTAATAAAGTCATGAACTTTAGGTGTCATGTTCCAACTCAAAACAATTGGTTAGCAATTGTCCACTTTAAATTAAAACCTCCAGCACATGCGCACATGCATACACCAGGAAAAACCTTCAATCCATTTTAATTCTGTTAACTGATAAATAAAATACAGTAAGTCATTAAATCAGTTTCAATTACGTGTACATGGGTTTGGTGTTGCATTTAAGATGCATGCAAGGCCCAAAGGTAAATTTAAAGACAGAAAGCAACAGCACAACAACTTGCAACCATATAAGAAGAATTTCCAAATGAACATCATCTGGTTTACCAATAATACTTTGCAAATCATCTATATGAAGTTATATGAGCTTCTGCCAAAATATATGTACTAGTAATGTCTCCTCATATCTTAATTTATCTCAAATAAAAAGAATAGATATGCATCCAAACTTATTCATTAGGTAGTAGATCCGGGAGAGTCTATGAAAACATGTGATTTTCATGGTGTGAGCAAATAGGTGATGATAAGGAGATAATGAACTTCCAGTGAAACTTGACAGATAGTTAGATTTTAAGCTGACTAGCAGTTTTTCGGCAAACATTTTTCTTTCAGTAGCTAGGCAAATGTAAAAGCTTCTGCTTTTCTATAAATGGGTTAATCTCATTAAGATTCCTGCAGCAGCAGCAGCCATAAACCAGCTCTTTTCTTGCTAAAAAGTCAGCAGGGAAGCAATTCCATCCTTCACTGAGAGCCTCTCCTTGCTTTAAGATGAGGCACAACATGGCAGACGTGATGCCATCTACTAATCCTTGCTTTAATGGGTATGTCATCAATGGCAAAGTGTCCTTACTCAAATGTTTTATGTGGATTAATTTTTAATTAAGTTCGAATTAAAATATAATTAAATTATCAGTAATCTGATGCCAAAATTATTTTAGGAGAAGATTAGCTTTCAGTTCAGTTAGAAGGATTAATGTAGTCCGCAGGACCAGAACCTTACCTACAGGCTTTACAGGCTTTAACTCAACATGTTCCTGGGGGGGCTGTCGGTAGGAGTATGTGTCAAGTCCGCCTATGAAATCAACTGAAAATACAACAGTTCCAGAAATGAACAAATGGAAATGAAAATATGTCAACTGAAAAAGAAGTTACGGATAAATAATGTTTAAAAAAAAAAAAATAGCAAGCGCATGCACAAGCTTGCACACAAGAAATAAACCAAATAGGTACAGATGCTGTGGAAACTGCTTGCAGAAGGCTCTGAGCTCTGTCTTCCTTCCTATTTAGCCCTGTGCCAGACAAGACAGGCTAGCATTTGTTTGACAAGATATACACACTCCTGCCAGTGTGAGGAGCCACTACAAAGGGGGCGTTCATGGATGTGCAGAGCGCGTAACAGAAACCACCAAAGGGTAATGTAGCTGATTCTCTTTAGGGCAATCTCACCACATACATATATATACACACATATATAATTATATATATATGTAATCTATCTAAAAATATAAATGTATTTAATATTTCCCTTTAAACTGCTTTTGAAGAGTTTAGATATTTAGGTAATGGAAACAGTTTAACTTGTGAACCTAACTTCACCTAAACTCTTGCAGCTCAGTGGGCTTTCAGGAATGTTAAGCATCAACAAAAAACACAGGTGTGAGCACTGAGTTAAGAATAAACAGGTGATGACGAAAAACCTGCAGTGTCTTCACTCAATGAACTTGTGGGGTCAGGAAGCCTCTTCAGAATCCTTCCACTTTTTCTCAAGATTTCTATGTCAGAAATAATGTGGGTATATCTGCTCTTGAGAAGTATTTAGTTCCTTCTATGGTCATAAGGATTTAAAAATAAGACATTCTAGTCTGAATTTTGTATTTTGTTATTTTGGTAAGATTTTAAGCAGTTTCAAGATTCCACAAGTCCAAGCTATCCCAGAAATTTTAAAAGCAGGTTTGTAAAAGGCTATTCTGTTGATTTTGAAGGGCTTTTTGCAGACCTGCCCAGAGCTGACAAATTCACAGCACATTAGGATCCTTTGCTCACATGGAAAACAACTGCCTTCATTTGTTCTAAACAGAATTTGATACTCATTGTGCTAATTGCTGTATGAGAAATATCTAATAAGAAACTGCCTCTTCCCAGTCAATATGTGCACTAGGTAGACAAAAAAAAAGAGTGCTCATCCAGGATGAGGGGATGGCAAAATAAGGCTTAGAGATTGAAGGACTGATGAAATACCTATTGGTTTACCAATAATACTTTGCAAAACCATCAATTTGAAGTCATATGAGCTTAATAAAGTGTTCAGATGAGCTGCTCAAACCTATTTAGCTAAGGCTTTATCTTTCTCTCTCTCTATATATAATTAAAATTGAAATTCACCTTAAAACTCATGTGAAGCTAATTCTCGAGGCAAGAAGCTGCTCTATCACACAAGGCAATGGAATGTGCCAGTTTTCATTAAGACTCTATTTTAAGGCTGATAGCTCTTTAATATGAAGATTAATCATCAATTATTTGAATTATCAGTTGCTTTTAGTTTTAAAAATTCAGTCTGATTTTACCTGATGTTTTCATTGCTTATTATTAGTATACTTCCAGGACTAAGACCACAAATGGTCATTAAACAGAGAAAACTGAATTTTTATTTTTATTAGACACAAAGACATTACTCTGTACATTTCAGTGCAAACAGACATCAAATACTTTAAAACTTTACACTGACTGAACTTTTGGATGTGTGCATCCCTCTTTTTAATTGGCCAAAAGTAAACAGCAGCAACATTTTTATAGGTTTTCCAAGGGGAAAACATTAGTTTAAGGATACTATCAAATAATTGTTTTTGTTTATTTCTGGCCTGATTATTGGATTATGGATAATTTCTGCCACAGATTCATAGGACTACAGTAATTAGCTTCAGAAAATTGCATATGGCCGGCAGCAAAAAGCCCCAGGGTTCTATACAGTTTTATAATGCTCTGCATTAAATGAAAAAAAAACAAACCCACAACTTGTTAGTAGTAGGGATATTCAGTCACTAAACAATGAACACCCCACGTTGTCCAGTCATTAACTACAGTCATGCAGAGAAAAACTTAAAATCCCAGGGAAAGGATTTTTTAGCATCCCACAGATAATAGGTTATAGAAGAAGCTGGTTATTTTATCTGCAGCTGGCTGCAAAACATGATCCATATTCCCAGGGAATTGCTCTCTCCTTGTGTCACCTCAGTTTTGTGGTCATGCTGGATGCTTAATGGCCAGTATGAAATGTTCCTTTAGAGCTCCCTACCTGCTGTGCTTGGAAGTGCAAATCAGTGCTGGCTGTCCACTGTGGGCAGTCCATTAAAGTGATGTTCATTCATTCACGGGCCATATCAGATGAACGGTTGTCATAATCTGTCTGAGTGAGAAAAGTGCAATACGCTGCTGGCTGAAGAAAGTGTATCCACTGTCATCAGTAATTTTGAGGGTTATTCTTTTCTAGACAGGTGACATTTTGGTTTGCCTTACTACTATTTGTCCAGTGCATTCACCCATATGCCACTTAAAATTTGCTTTGAAGTTACCGCAAAAGTATGAGAGCTCTAAAAAAACAATTCTTTCTCCTTTTCCACCCTCTCATCTGGAATTCAGCTTCTCTGGCAATATCCCATTCACCTACTAGCAGGCCCTGTGCAAACAGCTGCCAGAGCTTGTCAGCTCGTTGGTATATTACTAATTTCTTCTTTCAAACTTGGCAAATTCTAAGTGTGTCTGGAGGTGCAGGGTATGAACAGGGCAGCAATATGCCAATAGCACAATTTTCAGTAAATCCTGTGGTCTCTTGGCCTGGAATACCTTAGATCCTATTGGTGTTGCCTCCCCTTTTTATAAATGACTATAAGCCCCCAAAGTGATGGCTTGAATGGCTGGCATCTCCAGCTGTCCCCTTTCCAAGAGAGGGGCAGACTAGCAGCTGCTTGAACTTGTGTTTTTATGTACAGATGATTTTCTTAACCTGTGGGGTTCTAAATGCTACTTCGCATTGAAATATTTTCCTTGTACTGAGATTTTTTTTTGTTTTTTGAATGGCAATATATCAATGCAATCACATTCATTAAGGAAAGGTATGTAACTGAGGAGGGTGTAACTAACAGAAAAGGAGCCAAAATCAATAAGAAAGAGGAAGCAAAACAGGCAGATTGATGATAAGTCAGTGCTATATGCAAAAAGTCTAAACTTTGGACTTTCCAGTGTTTGTACCTGTAGCTTATATAAACTTTCCAGATAAGCACAGTTTTTTCCTAGGGTGTCTACTTTTTTTCAGTTGCCTTCTTTCCTCAAGAGCTACACTGCCCTTACACCTTTCATTGCACCACCCAGACTCACCTAGCTATCAGTTTGGAGCCAGTATTACCCATTTTCTTCTCTTCATACTAAGTCTGAGCACCTAAGCCTCATGTCTTGTAGCAGAAGAATCACACATTCCTATGCAGTATCCCAGGAATAGCTTCTCATTTATGTAGAGGACTAAAGTAGGTAAAATGTGTGCAAGACAATTAAGAAAAGGAGAAGAGCTATCAGTAATCATATGTGGCACTCTGATTGCTGCTCTGTCTCTATAAAGTACTGATAGATGGTAATCAGGGTAAAACAGTATAAAGTGGTAGAAAATTACTAAGAGACAACCTTTTACTTAAATTTTTATTACTGGAAGTTAAAAGGGGAATATTTCAATGTTCCACAGCAATTATTAAGATATTTTCACCAGATTTATTTCTTAGTCTTCACCTAGTTAGATAGATCATAACTTTAAAAATTGCTCTACCTTGTAACATGTAAGTACCACAATCTTCTGCAGGACTGTACCAAAAGAAGTGTCCTCTCACAAGTTGCCTTAGAAAGGGCACTGACATGGAAATTTTTATTATGGCCTTTGCTACTGAACTCTCTTCTCATTCAGTCAGTGATGTGATATCCAAGATATCAATATACAATATTCAAAGAGTTTTTTTCTCCAAGGATACAACTGCCCAGTAAGATGAAGGAAGTATGAAGAAAATCTAAGATATTAGGAAGAGGAAATTGCTCAAACCTTCTTAACCCAGACCCTGCAGTCATTCAAAATCTGAAAGTATCTTTCCAAAATCTTCTCCATGCCATGTCTTTGAAAGATATTTACAGCCATATCATCCCATTGCTGAAGTTAAATGAGAGGCTGTCTGATTATGTTTTTTTTTTCTCTTAAAGTAAGCATTTCCCAGTCACTTTCAAGTCATTAAGTACTCCTGGCTACTACACGGTAAAAGTCCCTAGAAGAGTACAGTCATTGCACATAAGGGCTGTGGGATAAATCCTTATCACAAGTTTATTATTACTAATTTATTATCAGAAAAAACCCCACAACTTTAGGCTGCAGATATGTAGGAATAATTTCCTTAGGCTTTGGCAAACATCTATTTTTCATGATGTTTTTCTATCTGCAAAGTTTAAGTTGATGAAGAGTACTTTTCTGTTTTGGTTTAAAATGTTACATTGTATGCTCTCCAAATACTTATCAGCCTGGGCATCAAACGACCCATCCCTCTCAGCAGAGTTGGCTATGAGACTTACATTATTCTTCAGCAAAGAAGTTCAAACAAATATTTCTGATAATACATTTTCTTCACATATAGTTCACTATTTTTCATTGTAATGAAAATGCTAACATGTTAATGAGAATGCTAATATGTGGAAGTTGTATTTAAAAATATTTCAAACAGTAAAAGCCTTTTTTTCTGACGCTTATTTTTAAAGGTGCTGTTGCTAGTCCTAGAATGAGATTTCAAATACAGTGAAGCTTAGCCATTTTTCTGCATAGGACCAAAGTAAATTGCAAACAGTTCCAATTAAAACTTCCTACATAGTTTTCTTATACAGTGAGAAAAATCTTAGCTCACTTGTTTTCACTAATTACTGATTTTCCCCTCCTTGGCACACTTTTTGATCTAATCCCTTTTGGTGCAGAATGCCACGATTCCCTCTTTCTCTTGCCATTAAAGTTACTATAGTGCCTATATACAAATTAAACCTCCAATTAAACTACACATAAAAGCTATTAAATGCCCAGAAATTCCATTTATCAGTTACATTCAAACAGTAGTAAGAGAGAAATATGCCATTGGGTTTTTACACTATATACCCACTCAGTTGACTAAAATGGCAGCTCAAATAGTCCCAAGTAGACTGTTGTACAGAAGGCTGCAACAGCTTCAGTCACACCTCCAGAAATATGATCTTCACAATAAATGTGTCCAAGTTGGCTTCAAAAGAGACAGAACTCTGAATCTGCCTTTTGAAGTTATGCTTTGATCTTTTTTTAGTATTCTGGTTCAGGAATACATGAAATGTATTAGCGTGCCTTTATATTACTGCTGAGTTTGATGTCATAAACTACAGAGTTCTTTCAAAAATGTTTAGTGCAGATGCTTGGATGGATTGGAATTGATCTATTCCACTTACAGTTCATTGCTAGGTCGTAAGTTAGGTGTTTTGTTCCTTCAAGTTGTTTTTTTTTTCCCCCCTATCATTTGAGTACCATGAGGCTCTATTTCTCTCCTGCTGTTCTTTGTACCCATACCAGTATTTTTCGGCTTCAGTTATTTGGCATTATGACCCAATTATTTATTTTTGAGAAAATGCTTAAGAATTTCTATCTGCCTGGTTATTATATATCTGAGAATATCACAACTGCTGTTACTAACCTTAACTACAAGTCAAATATTTTAGTATGTGAAATTATTATTCCCTTTATATAATTCTGACCCTGTTCACTGCTAATGAATAATTAAGGATAAAATTCCTACAGCAAAGTATTTACAAGATCAAATACATGACATAAAGCCATGCCTTATAGAACACATGTGACATTCGAAGGAAAGGATTCCTATGTGTCAAGGAAAATTCATATCATCCATTCACAACAGAACATTATTTTAAAAAGAAGGTTGTAGGACTAGAGGGATTCTTTTTATCAGTGAGTGATTCTGGATTTTTGTTCCCACCTTCCTTGGGATGAAAGACTGCCCCTGAAACATGCTGCTGTCATCCTCTGTGACATGATACTTGCTTCACGTGTCTGTATCTTTACTTTTCTTATGAAGACTGAATAGGAGTGAGCCAAGGGTGTTCAGGAGAGTGTGTCTGTGTTCATGGAGCAGCACAGGACACAAGCCAAAGAGACAAGGAGCTGCCAACCTATTCCTCAAGTAGAGGGAGCAAAATAGGCAGGTCTTGGAGATGATAAGAACTTGGGAGGCCAAGCAGTGTGTGCTACAAGTCAAGAAGCCAGAGACTTGGCTGAGACTCGAATGAGAAGCACTGTTCTCCAACTGCATAGACACAAGGAAATCATAAAGGAAATTATACAAGTCCCTCATTTCTGTTCTACATGATGCAGTAACGTTGAGTTTTCCATTTAAAAAGTGTGTTAATTTATAATTTAGTTAAAACTGCCTTTTTAAAATTTTGTGTTGTGGTATTTTTGAGAAGTTTTCTACAAAGGGGAGTGTGCACAACCACTTCAAAGGCCTGGCTAACCAAAGCTCTGTCACATTCAGTCCATGTTGCAATTTTTATTGTCATTCCCTTGTAGCCCTTTTTATTTGCTTTAAAATCTGCTTAACATCTCTTCCTGTTAATATCTTCTCCTGTCAGTCAGGGGAGTCTCCTTCTTCCCTGACCCTTCCTTTCTTTATTAGTAGCTGACTTCTCTGTGATCCAAGTAAAGAAGAACCTTGAAACGTACATTTTACCTTGAAATATTTGATATCTTGAACTTGATATAGATGATAAAATGTATAGTTTCAGTAGCCTGAGAGTTCAGGTACCAGCTTTTCCAAAATACTAATCTGATGGCATTTTCCACTTTATGATATCAAACCTATTAACACCATTTATCATTGTTTTCCATTTCAGATGACGCTGTTTCCATTTCCTCATGCTCATTCTCATTTATCATCCTGCCTTTGCCCCCATGACCATCAGTGACATCTTGTGTAGAAATCCTGCTTCACCATATGATATATTCTTCTTAGTGTGGGGCATTGTATGCATTCCCTTCTCAGCAATTGCACTGCATGCACAGCTACACCTTTCTTAGTGGTGCTCTGCTTCAATCCTTGAGGAGGCAAACCCCAAGGTTTTCTATCACATATCTTAGAGGGTTTTAGCCTCTTTAAAATCCAAACTAGCTTTTTTCCTTTGCTAAGCAGACAATGGAGACTTCCTCTCCTCATCCCAGCAGAAAATCCCACATTCTCTCTCCCAACACTTAAGCCTGTGGTCCTACTGTGCCTTCTCTGAATCCAAGTCTACAGATAAGAAACAGAAGTGGATAAACCCCCTCTGTGATCTCCAGATTCTCAGTCTCCTTCTTTCAATCTTTTATCTGTGTGAATGAACACAAACCAGCAAGCTCTTCTGATTGTTCTGCCTTTCTTTTCTTGTTTCTCAAGATGAGGAAGCCATCAAAATAATCCTTCAGCTGATCAGTGGCATGCCAGCCTTCTCAAGCCTCAGTAAATGCACTGTCAAGTCCTTCTACGCTACCCTTGGTCTGTCCCAGAACATATGATCATCCAGTATTTCAGAGCCATTGTGGATATGTCTGCTAAGTCTCTTACTTAATCATGTCCAAATGCATCCATGAGAAATCACTTATCTCTCTGCAAATGAGGATCTCTATTTCACCTCATGTTTTTGTTGCTTTTTTCCTGCTCTATCTTCACATTCAACTTGCTCACTTCTTAGTATTGCTTTTGACATTACCATCTCTATCACCAAATCAAATTAGCTCCTCAAACCCCCAAAATATATTCTAATAGGACTACATTCTCAGCTTTGGAAATAGAGCTAAGAATGTGGAGCATTATAAAATGAGAGCTTACAGTGACCAGTGGTCTTTTCATACATGATGGAGTGAAAAAAGAAATATCACATGTGCTAGCAAACGGGATGGCCAGGAAAACGGTTTTCTCATTGTTAGAAAGTGGTACCATTTCGTATCAGGAGAAAGATGAATGTCTGAAATAGAGCCTGTAACAGGATTACTACTCACTTTGAAGCCATCAATGAATCAATCTGCTAATAAGAAAGAAAGATAATGCAATACTGACCTCATCCATAAAAAAACCCTCTTCCTCAAGAAAGATGAAATAAAAAATACACTTTTATGAAAACCTTGTAACTCTCAAATTTCAATCCTCCAAAATAACAGCATCATGATTAACGAGCAAAAGAGAAGGAGTAGAAATCAATGCTGAGGAATAAGTCATCATATAAATGGTGAGAGTCACACAGTATTACTTAGTTTTGCTGTATCTAACCTCCGATATTGAGAACAGCAGAGATGAACTGAGATTATTTTTCTGCTAACAAAGCCAACTGTGTATTTACTGACTCAAGGAAAAAGAATGCCAAATGAAGTTTAAAGTGAGTCCATCTATGACCCAAATCACAGAGCATTAGTAAGAGTTGTTACGATATAGAGCTAAAAAAGCACACCAGCAATATAGACTAAATGCAGTAAATATAATCTAGCTTTTTTGAAAAGCAGCTCTTCTTTTATTTGACCATCTGGCTAGCTGGAAAACCATATCACCTATATTTCCTGATTTGTTAAGACAACACCTTTTGCTATAAAACTTGCTTCACTTATATACTGAAATAATTAGGGCTATTTGTACAACTAGGGAAATTGTACAACTAGAAAACCTGAAAAGTATCACATAGAGACAACAAGTCAAAGTTTACAAACAGGAGGAATTTAGAAAGGTTGAAGGTGTGATGACATCAGAGACATGATAAAGAGAACTAAAGAAGAGGCAAGAATTTCACAGGATAAAAAAAAGTGTTTAGCAAAAAAAATACCTTAATTGGTTTCAATATTTTAATATCTACTCCTTTTTCTTTTTCTTTGTGGTTCTTCTAAGAAATCCTCCTGATACTTTTTTTGTGAGGGTATTTCTCTTGTTTTGATCTTAGTAATGAATAATAATAATAATCAGTAATAAATAGTTATTCCTTTCTTTTCCAAACAAAACTGACAACTTTAATTAGTAGAACATGCTGGTTGCCTTTAGATACATGAGATTTTAAAAAATGGGTAAAGTGGTGGATAGTTAATTCTTATATGAGTTGTTCAGTTTTGCCACATTTTGAGAAAGCAGCCATTACCAAATAAAATTATCTTCAAAATTTACCTGACTATAACCTGAAATTGATTCTTCACTGACTTGTCCTGCTTAGCCATCTCTTTTTGAATTTACAGTAGCTGCTTTGCAAAGTACTTTGAATATTCTCTAAGGCTATAATGTATGATTACATACCCTGGAACCCATTAGATTAAATGGGACCCATATATTATGATTTTTGTCATGGATACTCCTTTAAAACAAGAAATGAGCAGTTTTGGCTTTTTTAGCATTGTATTTCAGAGCTTAGTGCTATTTGAATTGTAAATAAACCTTATCTTCAGGAAAATTCAGAGGCAGTCTCTCAGCTCAGCTGGTCTGCATGGATCTATTTAGATTTTTGAAGCTATTATCTATAAGGAAGAAGGGAGAACTTCTCTTTCTTCTAGGATAGAACTCACCATCTTTCTCTCAAGCCAGGCATGGGCATAAAGAAAAAGGCATTGACAACTCTGTCTGCCATCCACAAGTCCGTTGAGTCTCTCAGACAGAGTGAGATACATTTAATGGGAAACTGTGGGAATAGTTGTCTCTATTGTAACTGTTCACAGCTTACTGAATTCCCAGATTTCTTATCAGCATATAACCAATGCAATTTACAGCCCAGTGCAGAGCCTGATTAATCCTGTGTCGTCCTTGGCTCAGCACACCTCTTTACTGCAGGTGCGCACCACTCGCTCCAGGCTTACACTTCCCACACCAAGGCAGCAGTTAACACAAGACAGAGCTCTTAGGCATGATTTGTTAACTAGGAAATTATCACTCAAGCAGCAGTAACAATGAGACAGATCTTACTTAAGCTGAGGCCTAGAAATTAGGATAACTTATCTGCATGACAGGTAATATTTGAGGGAGATGGCATTTACATGAAAGAGTGGGAGACTGAAAAGTTTCTTTTCAAGCTCCACAAACTAAAACAAACTCAAGGCTGTTGCCATTCAGAAACGAAGAAGTAAGAAGATTGCTACTGGAAGTGGAAAATGGATTTGTAATTTTAGTAGAGAAACTGGATGAAAAGTATGGACAGGAATGGGCACCATTAAGGCCAGCGTGTGATGTTGAGTGGAAAGCTCAAGAGAGTAAGGCTGGATGCTGGAGTAAGATTGATTTAACAATAGATGCAATTTAAGTGAAAAGGCTAAGGTGCTGGCAACTTGAGGTTGGGTTAGCATCCATTTAAAAACAGATTTAATTTAAACAGAAAGGCCAAGGAGGTGGAAGGTGGAGACTAAAACAAAATCAATACTAAATTAGGTAAGTAGAAGCTTGAATCAAATGAGCCAGTCAAAAAAAAAAGGGCATACTGAGTATTTGGAATCAATGCATGGATCTAAGAACTCTTGAGGAACTCTTATTAAATGATATATCCCATCAAGTCAGAATAATGATACCATTTTAGTAAGAATATTATTTATTACAGTAGTAAACCAAAAATTTTTCAAGGAAGGTATGATCCCCAGTTTGAGGAAAACTTCATGAATATAAGTATACTCTTACTTGACATTAATTATCTTCTATCACAAAATTGCAGACTGGTTAGCTTTGGAAGGGACTTCTGAAGATCATCTAGTCCAATTCCCTGCTAAAGCAGGTTCACCTAGAGCAACCTGCTGTTTCTATCTGCAGCAAAAGAGACACCACAGCCACTCCAGGCAGCCTGTTCCAGTGCCCTGTCTCCCTTAAAATAAAGACTTTTTTCTCATATTCAGATGGAACTTCCTGTGTTTCAGTTTGTATCCAAGGCCCCTTGTCCTGTCACTGGCAACCACTGAGAAGAGTTTGGCCCTATCATTTTGACACCTGTCCTTATGGTATTTGTATGCATCGATAAGATCTTCTCTCAGTCATCTCTTCTGTCTAAAAAGGGCCAGCTCACTCAGGCTTTCATTCTAAGTGAGATGCTCTGGTTCCCTAATGATCTTTGTAACCCTCTACTGGACCTTCCCCAGTAGTTCCTTTTCGTTTTTGTACTCAGGAGCCCAGAACTGGACACAGCATTCCAGATGTGGCCCCACTAGGGCTCAGTAGAGGGGCAGGATCACCTCCCTTGATCCGCTGTCAATGCTCTTCCTAATACATCCCAGAATACCATTGGCCTTCTTGGCCACCAGGGCACACTGCTGGCTCATGGACAGCTTGTTGTCCACCAGGACCTCCGGGTCCTTCTCCACAGAGCTGCTTTCCAGCAGGTCAGCTCTCAGACTGTGCTGGTGCATGGGGTTATTCTTCCCCAGGTTCAGGACCCTGCATTTGCCTTTGTTGAACTTGCTGTATAAATGTATATATGCATTTATATATATATATATATATATGGAATATGGCACGTAATATTCTCAGAGTCATTGAATCATATAATAATTTGGGTTGGAAGGAATCTTTAAAGGCCATCTACTCCAACCCCTCTGCAATGAGCAGCTGACACTTCTCTGCACAACCTGCTCCAGCATTTCACCATCCTCATTGTAAAATATTCTTCCATATATCTAGTCTGAATATTCAGAATAAAGGGTAGAAATGCTTAACATTAATTGTATTTGTAAAACAGAAATTGATCAGGTAGTAATGAACTCGTCTTTAAAAACTCTTTAGTTACCAATCTCGAAATCAATTCAAAGTTAAGGGGAGTCTGTATATACCTATGTTTGAACCAAAGTATGTACATAAATGATTACATATTCATCCATACAGACATACATATCCATCTACACACATATATACATATATATATACATGTATCAAGGCAGGCAAAAATTGTCTAATGATGATATAATACTGTCCTGACACATTATTCAGAGAACCATGATAGCACTTTCTGAAAATAGTAAATAAAATATATTTTGCTTTCACTATAGATATTTCTAAATGCTTTACCTGTACTCCTGAAGTCCCATCTAAATCACTATATATATATGTGTGTGTGTGTGTGCATTTCTACAGTCAGAATCCAAAATTGGGGATGGAAGCTAGAAGCTAGTGATTGCAGCTCTGTAGCTTTTGGTAGCTGCAAGCTCACACAATTCACTGGTATAACAGATATCTTTAAAAAATATTATAATTTACACTGCTAAACTCTCCCTCAACTTTGTATAAAAAAGAATGAGTGGGTAACTCCAACTTGATGAAAATGACCAAGTATCATTTCAGTGTATGAAGCAGAGGAGAATATGTATCACCTACTGAGCTATCTGTAGCACCAGGCAGCTGGCTCTGGGTATTTGGGTTTTTCTCACCCACATGAGAGCATTTCAAAGCTGTACCACGTATTCACCCCTCCCTACTAATATTCTGGGGAACATCTGATAATATTTCTTTTTGTTAAAGTGATAGAGGTGATTCTTTCCTACTGAACTTCAGGAAGAAATTTCTGTCTTGTGCTTAAGGAAGAAACTGTGGGAAGGCAACAGAGGAACTCTAGTAATTTAAGTGATTTATCCTTTTCCTTAGTGGAAAGTAAATCAGCTGCTGGCTTGCATGGGAATGGCATCTTGACTATTATTTTTATATTTATCTGAGGCAACTCTAAAGTAAGAAATTAATTCTTTACTGAGGATAAGACTAAAATGTTTTAAAGAAGTGGTTTAGGAACTCAGGGGGGATTTCTTCAAGTTATTTGATTCACTCCTTAGAGTAAGCTATGTTCTACCAATAAAAAACTGGAACTAGTTTACACATGTTGTTTAGATGTTGCCATTTTCTCACATTTTGTCTGCACCCTATATGGATAAACTTATCTGCACCCTATATGTTGCATTCCACATGAAATGTATGGTACTTTCAAGCAGATAACTTCTGCTGCTGCTAGAAATGTTCCACAGCTAAGACTTCTGTTTTCATATACTGCACACCATCTATTACTTAATGACAATCCCTTAGCTAAAACAAGATCTTCTGCAACAATCCATGGAGAATACAACTTGAAATGAAGACTATTTTCTACATTTTGCTAGCAGAACATAAAATCAGACAGTGGTATGGGCTTTGTTCTGGGGTATTTTGAGTCGTTTTCCAGTGAAAGATTATTCATCTAATGTGGACAGCACCTCAGCGCAAGCAGCAGCAGGAACCACCTATCATCAGCCAGGTGTTTTATGAATTACAGAATACATTTGGTTATGAATCCATTACAATTCTGTGCTGCTGGCTGCTGTTTGTAAAGTTTTGTAAGTCCTCATTTTAGTGAGGTATTTGGACAGTTATTGCCTGAGGATGTTTGATTCGTGCACTGCCAAAGAGAAGTGTAGCGCAGAATCCTCCTTCTTGGTCATCCTTGATATTAATAATTTTATCACAAATTTTTTTTTTTTTAGAAGGTTAATGGACTGAAAAAAGTATAACTGCAATTGATGTAAAAATATTAGTAGTAGGTTAACAAATACTCCTTAGTTAAGGACACTTGTATATTTACATATAAAGATAATCAAATATATATAATATCAGCTATTGCTAGTTCTTCATTCACTTTGCAGAAAAATAGCATAGTTATAAGAAATTTATTGTTGCTGGACCTACTCTGTAATTATAAATATTAAATTAAATGTGATAAAAATCTTTCTATCTTGTTTGATTACTGCCAACAGATGCTCAATGGTGTGTATAAATGTAATGCCATATGTAAGAAAAAGCAATGCAGTGGTTTTTCAGTGAAAGCAATAATGTACCCTGCTTTACTTAATATTTGTCTAATGATGGCATATGGAGGGTCATATTGATACCACCGTATGGGGAAACTCATGCTTTGTAAAAACAAATTCATCTTCTCTGTTCTGAAAGTACAGCTGAGCTCTAGATACAACTACCATAGAGGACAGACAAAAAAAAGGGTTTTTTCTATTACTTATTTGTTCCTGTGGCTTTATTTAGGAGATAAATCTTTCCCTCATGGTGAATTTCTTTTATTTTTGCTCATGCATATAAGAGTTTTAAGCTTCCTTGGATAGACTTTTTGGTGTTTCTGGCACATTTTTACAATAATCAAAATTGTAGATTTGTGGCAAAACTTCCCCTCTGATTTCACTATTATTTCCTTACACAATTTGTATACAACTCAGCTTTCACTCCACAAAATCCCATACAGTATAGAACTATCACTTCTGACATGTGTCAATGTAAGATTTATGAACTAGTATTTAGCACTAATAGTGCTATCAACTGTTTCTCAGAAAAGTCCAGAAACTATTTAGAAATTTAATAATGATTTTAGCAATGTATTTTGCCTAGTCTCCAGACTCTGCTGTATTAAAACCATTCAGTAACTCTGACAGGGTGGAAACAAGCTTCTGAGTTCATTTTTAGGAGAAAATGATTCACAAACAGGATAGTGACAGGCTTTTATGATTACAGATTTCACATATTCCATTCCTTCAAAAGGGCTTATAGAGATTGATAGATCTACAAAGAAAGAAATGAAAAAATGAAGGGAAGAGATATAAATAGACTTTTTCATTAGGATGAATGATGGAAGGTATTAACCCCACTACAGCAGTGTGCCTTTTACATGTCTTTTTATTTTTTTTATTCCTTTTGACCTGCTATCATCTTCCTTCTGCGTCTAAGTTAACTTCAGTCTGAAACGTAGGTAAGGTGAGCAATAGGTGGAAATAAATGTTTCCTCAAGCATTATTACTGTTCAGAAAAGTGTCCATCAGCCAAAATGTCAGGCTCAAAATCCATTTAAGCACTGCACAGAGGCTAAGCAGGCACCTATTATTAATTTTTAAGTCTGCATGATGGGTTTCAGACCAAGAACAGGGGTTAACTTGATGCACTGAATATTGCAGAGTATATTTAATTAAGGAGGCTTTGACTCTCAGATGACTAATTTATTCTGTGAAAACTACTGCAAAATTATGATGGAATAGCTGCATCTACCTAAGAAAAGAATCTGCTGCATCATATTAAAATGCATAAAATTGCTCTTTAATTGCAGTTTCTTGGACTTTTATCCTTATGTAAATATTGTTTATTTTTAACCTGTTTTGAAGAATTACTGTACTGACATCTTGAATAATTTTCTGTTCATCATGCTACATGACTTTAACCAGAATAAATCATGTTCTTCTCAGATAATAACTCAACCAAACCCTTTTCTCACTGTGCTTTAAACAGACGTTTATTGATTTAAAATGTATCTGTGGGATTGCTATGAAGGAGTTAACATTTGTCTTTAATGTATTTATCTATAAGCACAGAGGAGTCTAAAACACAAATGGCACTAAGACACATAGTGAAATATTAAAGGGCTGTTTATTTGCTTTTGACTGGATTCAGGGTCTTAAAAGGCAATAAAAAAAGTAACAAAACAGAAATTACTTCTCTCCAATGATTGTAAAATCTCCTAGCTGTATCAATTCCACTTCTTTGCTCCTCTTTCTCCTTCCTTTGCACACTGCTCTTGCCCCTGCCCCAGGTCATCCTCTGCTAACTAAAAAAACTATTTGCACATGAGTCAAGAAGATTATATGTAAAGGTACAAGTGAAATGGGAAATTTGCCCATTCCTAACAAAGGACATTGAGCTGAATTACACTATACTTTCCAAGAAAAGGGGGATGATTTTCACCTGTAACAGAACACCAAATTACCATTGACAGTTCTGAAAGATGAGCAGAAATTAAATGCAGATCCCTGAGTCCTTCATAGAGAATGGGAACTTGGTTAGTTTTACATACTGGATCACCTTAACACTTGAGGTGTTTTACTGGTTGATAAATATCTTAGCTGTTCTCCATTCTCAGTGATTTAAATTTCCATGGGTATCAGATGGCTTGAAATTCTCAAAAGACAGTGATGTGGGCACACCACCAGAGGAAAGTGAATTGGGACTCTTTCTCTTCTGAAACAGGTTTTCAAAGTGAACAGGGCCCTTACTTTGACAGTAAAACCCTCTTGTGAGGGCCTGAATATAAACCACATGTGCTCTTTAGCATGTGACTGTAGTTTCCCTGAGCATGGATTTCCTGATGGGAGTTTTGTCTTTCTTTCACACATGCATAAAACAGGGTGTGTGAAGCACACTATGAAGGACTAAACAAAACCAACAGTAACATAACATATTTGTGTAAAAAGTAAAGAGCCTGTCTTCCCAAGTAGAAATGTATTTGTGTTTGAATGTGGGTTCGGTGGTGTACACACTATTTCCCTTTTAAAGGCACTGCAGTTTGTGCCTTCCTCATCAGTCTGCAGGCCTTCCCTAATGCTTCATATAGCCTTCCTGTTGCAGGAATTTAGTTAGTAACTGTCTCACAAAGTTTCCAGCTATTGGTATGAAGCCCTAGCTACCCTCACGACTCAGCCATACCAAAAGGAGTTGCCTCTGCATCTCTCTGACCAAAGACTCGGTTTATATATTCCAAATTACACAGCCATTGTGCTGCTGCGCCATCTTCTGCTGATATCAGTTTCTGTGTTACCAGCTTCTGCCCAGCTGTCAGTTTCCAACTTTCCAAAGAAACATTTTCTAGGCTTTTGCTCCTCAAGACCCACATTTTATGTTGCTTCCCCAAGAGTTCATATTTCTCCTTTACTAGCAGCTATCTTTGTCCAGGCTCCTTGCACCTTTTCACAGCACAGTATGTGCACCACATGCTTATGACTCCTTCCCACTTAATGTTATCTGAGAATCTCTTTGATGTATTTACTTCCTAATTGAAATCTAAATGAAAGTGTTATGATTTGACACTAATGTCAGTTGCACTGTAATGGAGAACTGAACATTGTACCATTTATAGCAATGGAAAAGGGTTTCGTTTATGGTCCTTCACACTGTTTTCAATCAAACAGTCTGCTTTTCCATCACAGACATGAATTACTTGAATTATGTCTTCAATAAGACTTTCCAGATATTATCAATTGTTTTTCTACAAAATAAATTAATTTTTCCTACTATATTAATTTCACCCACTTGAGCTATTCTGTAAAGATTTATGAATAAAAGTTTATTAATAAATATTTGGTTGTGTATTATTTATCCTATAGCGATGAAATGCTATTGACATTTGTTCTTTTTTTTTTTCCCCTAGAGGCAACTATTTTACTGTTTAACTCCTCCTAAATGAGAGGAAATAACTGACATGATCACATCTTGTCTCTTTTTTAGGTTTGTTCTTGTACTTGCTCCTCTTTGCTCATCCAATATTTTTCCATTCTCACTACTGCTTTTAACAATGTCTCTGCTAGTTATGTGTGTATGCTGACATCATTAGGCAATTCTCACAATCTCTAATCACACAACATCCTACCAAAAGTTTCAGCATATAAAAAATATTTAATGACATTTTGAGAAATATTTTTTTAAAGGTGTGCACATTTTTAAACTTTTGGAAAAATATGAGTATGTATATAAGAGTTTTATTGATGAAGTGAAGTTAAGAACATGGGCTTAGCATTTTAAATGCATGGTCTGTAAGTGTTGATCAGGTTTACCTAATTATTGATCAGAGTGATACTACACACTGTAAATGGCTTGATCTGTCATCTCCATTAACTTTACTGATAAGCTGCCATTTGAAAAACAGGCTAAACGGCTTTGGGAGCTTTGATTCAAATTTAAATGCACATACATAAATACATATATATATATATGTATATGTAGGCAACGTGGATCACATAATTTTCAGCACTGTGACTGGTTCATGCAGCAAGAGGTTCACAAATCTCTATGAAGAAGCCTAGAAAGTGCAATCCTACCTAGATAAGACAGTAGTACCTAAATGAGTATGTCTTTGAGCATAACTGGTTGACACACAAATGCCAGTTTCTGCCATTTTTTAAACTTTGTTCTTTGCCTTGGTAGTCAATGCAAGCCTAAGTCTCACCCCAGGCACTGTGGGTCCAGATAAGGAGAGGTGTGTATCAGTACTTACAGCTGTCCTCCTCCTCCATGAAAATACTGATCACGTAACAGGCATACACAAATCCAATCAGCTGTAAGAAGGAAGAGGATAAGCAATCATTAGAACACACTGAACACTTATCAAGCTTTTAGTACAATGATGTGGAAATACAGCTAGATGCTAGAAATACTTAGTTCCATTTCCTGCATTTGTAAATTTCAGTGCAAATAGTCACAAATATATTAAAGAGATTTCCTCCCTTTTGATCACGTTGCATAGCATATACTTTAAATAAAAATAAATATTGTCTATTTTAAAATATCTCCCCAGTCCCACTGGGGTCAGTATTGAATACTACTATCAAGTAATACTGGTGGAAAACACCTGTAGCTTGACATTCAGCTATTATTTACACTTCTTTGTTCAATACCTCTTTTCTCACATGAGTTTTCCCACATGAATGTGGGCCCTCTATGCACCTCATATACTTACTAAACAGATAAAATATTTATTGACTGCTACAGAATTCAGTCATAGCAACGCTTCTATGGAATCCAGAAGAGATGTCTTTTTGTGTTGCATAAAGTGTTCTAGTGAAGAACTGTTTGGAAAAAGTTTAAGTTGATATGTGAATTCTCATGATGTAGCTGAACAGTAAAACTGGTTTATGATTCACTGACATCAGGAAACATCTTATCAGAGGGCTCTACCAGTAATTCACAATAACTATGTGAGTAATGCACAGATTCATTTCCCCAAAGGACAACACCAGCCAAACCATGCCATTATTTTAACTGCTGCACCCACAGAAACATCCTCCTCAACCTGGAATTGTGTCACTTGGGCCACCAAGAGGAAGGGATTAGAATCCTTAGGATGAGGAAATAGAAACCCCACTCATTTGTTATCAATATAGACAAAATGTTTTCTTATAACCACCACCACCAAAGAAGAAGAAAATCCCACTGGGCAAGGAAGCCTATTAAACTGCACTGCCCAGACATGCCCACGCCTGAGAAAATATTGTTTGTGCAGCTTTACACAATTAAAGCTATCTGAAAGCCTTGAAAAGACTCTTCATGAGAGATTTCTACAATAACCTAGAGATTAGTTTTAAGAAAACTCCTTTTTCACTGACCCATTCAAAAAATCTAATTAAAACAGTTCTTCTAGGGATGTCACAGATCAACCATCTGAGAAAGAGGTAATTTAATAGCATCTAGACAGGTATAAGCTCATTCAGAACACAGAAATTATTCCAACCTGCTTTCTGGTGTGGGTGCATGAGGAGCTTTACAAGCAGCTCCAAGAGCCTCTCTGCAGACAAAAAGCTTGTCCACACAAGGGAATTCAGGGAAGTTAAGATGAATTAACTAAAGCTGTGAAATCAATGCACATAAGATAAAGTACATTAAATCCCTGTGTGGCCTTTCCCATTCAGAAATAAAGTGGCCCTAGTTCACTGCAGCTTAATCCTTCTCCAAGGGATTAATCTTCCCATGGAGAATTAAGCTACAGTATGCTGAAGCTGAGTTTACTGTGAATGAGGGCTGTCACAGCACTGTGGCACAGCCCTGTCAGAGCTTCCTCTCTAGGGCATTCATGTCACTGCTGTTTTGGGAAAGCGAGTTTAATCCAACTTTCCTCTTGTTCTGAGCAGACTGCAGTATTGGCAGCTTCCTTGACAATTTTTGTGTCCATTTTACTGGGGTGGTACTGCCATAGCCTCTGTCAGGTGAACACTGCTTTGTTATACTGATGCTCTGAGGCAGCCTAATGCAAACCAGCTCTGGAGGAGGCGCTCGCTGGAGATGGCCAGGACTCAGCCATGCCTGAGCATCCCCACTGTGCCTGGTGTGAGGTGGCTGAAACTGGATGGGACCCACAGACATGGCAAGGCTTGCTCGTTTACTGCATGTCCACCTTTACCGGCTTAAGAGAAGTCCAGCCATCTGCTATTAATGATAATGGGATCTTGTGGTTCTGCTGCCCAGCACATCCAGGACCAGCACTGATTTTCAGACTCCTTGACAGATCAGGCACATTTCTTCCCTAAACTTCACAATTTTGAGCCACTTTCAGGCATGACAACAAAAATAATATGCTAAAAAGGCTTCCATGGGATTAAAAGACAAATCATACTTGAGGTATAATGCTTGCACCACCTAAACGTTACATATAATTTTAAAAATTATTGCATTAGTACCACAAAAACACCAGAACATAGGCTCTGGTGTTCATGATTTTTTATAACAGAATATTATCTGTTTATTTACAATATTTCCTGTTCACCATTTGTGTTGTGCAATTTGACTACATAAGTCACCTGGGTTTGTTTCTTTTCCCTAACCACAACTGAAATATTCTGCAGAGGAAAACTGCCAAATAAATAATGAACATGATAAAATGAATTGTAGTACTACTTGTGGTAAAGTGTTTGTGAAGGAAGATCTAATATTTAGAATTATTTACTATTTTCCCATCATGTATTTTTTCTTGTTATTAGTATTCTGTTATATATCAATTCTTGTTATATATATTTTCTTGTTATTAGTATTCTGCATTAACTTTATTTTTATAAATGCATTTCCTTCTTTACATGTACATGTGAGCTCAATATTACATACATATTACATAAAAAAATCTCTCTGTGCTTCCAACAAAGTTCTCACATGTCTCATGTATTGAACAGGTGGATAAAGTGCAGCAAGACTTCCACTCTAATGAGTAATAAACCATCTGACACAAAGAACAAAAGCAAAAGTACTTGGAGAGGTCTTCCCTTCAAAAACATGAGAGTCATGATAAGCGTGATTGTTTTAACAGTCCTAACAGCTTACATCTTGCCCTTTCACTAGATCTTCTCCTTTAAATAAAACTTCTCCCACCCTCCTCAATGTTTGAAACATACTTTGTCTGATCTATGACCTTTTTGCAAAATCAGCAACCTCTATCTGCTTCTCAGAAAAATATTTCTTTATATTTCTCAGCATTAGTAAATAAATATTCCTCAGTCACTTAAAAATCATTGCTACTTGTTGTATTTATGGCATATATTTGTATAAAAGACACCGTTTCCCCCATCTATTTAGTTATTAATACCAGGAGAAAAAACCCCAGTACATTCACCCTCTTAAAATTTCATGGTCATGGAGGGGAAAACAAAGATGAAGTCTAACCATGTCAAGGGATATCATGACCTACCATATTTCAAGAATATCTTTCTATATTTAATGTCAAAATTAATGTTTCTGAAAAAAATAAAGCAACAAGGAGGAAAAAGAGTTCTTTAGCATCAATTGTTAGGTATTGCTTTTCGGAGGTGGACAACAACCTGTGGCATGTAACTAACAAACAAATAATTATAGTTGGGAAGCTGATATTTACAGCACAATTAACATGAAGTGATAAAGTGGGAATACAGCCTCTGACATGAGACCTGTTTTCAGGTCTTTAGACAAAGTTACAGCCACCACAGTGTGAGTATTTTTAAAAAGTAATTGATTAAAACCTCTTATTTTGTGTTATTGATGGACTCATTATTAAAATATTTATTCCAACAAATTAGGTTGCTATCTTGATTAACCCAGCTGCTGTTTAATTAATAGTATTATACTCACATGAACCCATGGAGCCAGCATGCTAATTGCCTATCTGCAATGAGCTGACTAATGTGCACTGCCCAGTTTCTTGATATTGGAAATGCTGGTTGTTGGCTTGGCACCAGGTGATAAGACTTAAAAGTGTGTTAAGCTTTTTTTAAAAAAAAAAGCTGTAAGATACTTAATCTGGTCATCTTGAGTTTCCATAATCATTCAAAGGGACCAGTGAAGTTGCTGGAACAGGATATCCAAAGCAGCAAAAGTCACTAGCACCTGAAAATATAAACAGGAGCCTCTGGCTTGATTCAGAGAGCAATTTAGGTGCCAGGGTGGATTTGTCTTAATGGTATTGAGTTCAAAGCCTTGAAACCTTCTGGAATCCCTGCACTGTACAAGACTGGCAATTTTTCCTGGAGAGCCCAGTCTAGTAAAGTGTCTCAGAAGAAACTTATAAGAGTTATTCTGCAGAAAAAAGGTGGGAAACTTTGAGAAGAGGCTGTTGTTCCCTGCTTTCATCCAGATACAGAGTGGTCAGGGTACACATCTTTCTCTGGAGAGAATAAACAATACACCACGGCCAGCTTGGATTGGATTTGAGAGACCTGATCTAGTGAAAGATGTTCCTGCCCATGGCAGGAAAGTTGAACCAGATGATCTTTAAGCTCCCTTCCAATCATTCTGTGATTGCATGAAATAGCTGAGTATTTTATAGAATCATAGAATAGATAGAATAGGCAGGAACATCTTTCACTAGATCAGGTTTCTCAAATCCCATCCAAGCTGGTCTTGAACACTTACAGGAATGGGACATCCACAACTGCTTTAGGCAACCTGTTCCAGTGCTTCATCACACTCACTGCAGAAAATGCCTTCCTTATGGTTAATCTCGACCTACACTCTTTCAGTTTAAAACTGTTACCCTTTATACTCTCACTACAGACCATGGTAAAAAGCCCCCCTCCATCTCCTTTATAAGCTCCCTTTTATATTGAAAGGCCATGGTAAAGTTTAAACAGGCCCAATTCCCTCTGATCAATCTAATGGCCCTCTAGATGGAATCTCTTGAGAGTAGAGCAGAGGAGGAGAATAACCTCCCTCAACTTACTGGCTACACTTCTTGTGATGCAGCCCAGGGAACAGTTGGCTTTCTGGACTGCAAGTGCACTTTGCCTACTCCTGTTAAGTCTGTCATTCATCATAATACCCAAGTTCTTTTCAGCAGGGCTCCTTTCAAGCCATTCATCCCCCAGTCTGCATTGATATTACAGATTGCCCTGGCCCAGGTGCAAGATCTTGCACACGGCCTTGCTGAACTTCATGAGGTTTATATGGGCCCACTCCTTGAGCCTGCCAAGGTCCCTCTGGGTGGCACCTCTTCCCTCAAAAACATCAACAGCACCATTCAGCTTGGTGTCATCAGTAAACCTGCTGAGGGTGCACTCAATACTGCCACATCAGTAAAGTAGCACTGGTCAAAGTATGGGCCCCTGAGTAAAACCACTCGTTACTGGCTTCTTTTTGAACATTGAGCCATAACTCTTTGGACATGGCCATACAGTATTTTCAGAACCATCAGAATTTTCATACCAAACCCCTTTTTTCTTCAATGACTAACTGATAAGTGTTGCTAATGTTCTCCAAGTCATAGCAAAGGACAGGCTCAGGGTGTCAGAAACAATTGTCACCTAGGCTATAAGTTGGCAGAGACTTCCGTGTGGCGTGTACGAAGGGATTTCTTATTAGCTGAACATGGCTACACTTATATGATGCTATTATAAAGACTTTTGATGCATAATTTATATTCTGCTGATATCCTTAGGTAGAAATGAAATAGCAGTAGTTTCTGTTATTTTCCTCCTGTGCAGGAAGTGTAGTCTCTAGAGGACCTAAATGCTTTAGACTAACTAAAATCTTTAGGCTTTAGCTATGGACTTCTGCATGAAATATAAAGGCACAGCTTAATAGAAGGGATATTAGATTATATAATTGTCCATCATTAAAATGAAAGAAACTATTAAAACATGTAAGAAATTAAAAAACCTAGTTATTTGAGCAAATATATGCTGTGACATGTAATTGCTTTAATAAATGAATATTATTTGAATATATCCTATTAAAAATAAGAACCAAACTGAGTATAAAATGTATGTTTACTTGCAAATAATAACAGCTAATGTGGATTAAATTTTGCTTAGGAAAGCAAGGACAAATGCAAAATAAAACTAGAAGTGATGATTTAAATCAAGGCTATTTTCTGCTGGCTGAAATACTTTTTATTAAAATTGATGATGTGGATGATTTTGATTTAAGTCTTTCTGCTTTGCTTCGTCATCATCAGCTGTGGCCTTTAAATATGCACTCACAGTATGAGATTACTTTCTTATCTATCAGCTTCATATACTGCAGTTCCACTGGCTCAAAGGAGGTATGGAGTGCATACCAAGTATTTAAGATTACATGAAGCAGTGCCCTAGGCTATCAGGTTAATCTTCAAGATCAGGTGTACAATAGGTCACTTACACTTCTAAGCAGCTACACAGAGTTTTGTAGAGATCTCATTAAACAGCATAGAACCATTCAAATAAATGAAATAAATATAATCCTGGCTCTCAGAGGATGTGTGTGACATTGTACGTAAACTAGATTTGGAAGACTTCTCCAATCATGTCCTTTCTTGTACACATCCAGTTCACTCTGTCATCTCACTGAGTAGGGCTTTTTATTGACATCTTCTTTGCTGGTGACAACTGAAGGTCATTATTTATCTCTGTGGTTCTTCAGAAGTATAACTTGGTAAACACAATTCCTTTTTTTTCCGGAAGATATTTCACTATTACCCAATTTCCCACAAAGACTGAGGGAGTATGAAAGAAGAAACTTCTAAAACTGAATGTTCATGAATAAAAAATGTGTAGGATACAAAGCTTGACAAGGTGTCTTTAAATTTAACTTACAACATTGAAACTGTGTAGCAAGAGTGAATTTACTGAACAAAAAGGTAAAACTACATTAAATTACAGAGTATCCTGACTAGTACTTTCAGAAGAATTTACAAATACTGAGTAATTAATCTTAGCTACCTACTTGACACTAACATTTTTATTGCTCTGCAAAGAGGACTGTAAAGCTCTTTTCTTCCATTAAAGACTAGAAAAGCACTAAGTCAGAATGGGAGGTACATAAGAGAAACAGGGTATTACCCCAGTATCTCTGTGTATGCATGATTCAGAAAGACAGAAATATGGCTAGGATTATCAGGCACAAAGAAATTATAACTCTACATATTTTAAGACAATGACAAAGGAATAAAATCAAGAGTAAAAGTAGTATATATTTGTAGCATAATAATAACCATTCACTACTCTAGTTATCCAATCACACAACTCTATATAATTAGGCACTCTGCTTGCTTATATACATTTTATTAGAAACATATTGTAAAACTATATCATTTTAGACAGTTTCAAAACTGAATGTAATTTTTTTAATTAAAGAACAGACAGTCTCAAAGGTATGTCCGCATTTACCAGAACTAAGCGATGAAATGCAGTTTTACAGAAGTAGCAGTAGGAGTGTCAGCCTTAAAGTACTCAGAAATCTAAAGCCACAAAAGCAGACAAATAACTGGAAAAATGTCCAGAAAACATAGTAGAATGAGGTGGTAGCAACATCTGAAGTATGCAGTGTTGTCTTTTTTTTTTTTTTCCCTTTCCTTCATCTTCCTAAAATCTATTTGATTTGAGTTGAATAAAATTCAGGCTGTAGGGGCATTGTCTACCAATTTAATCAGTACAGTGCATAGCTGGTCTGGTCCTACTGTGCCATTTACAGCTGTAGTGGAGAGCTTCTAGAAGCTACAATGCTGATAGCCCTTAAAATGTGCTAAGGACTCTAAAAGTGGGTGACAGGAGCTTATAGATACTTTTTCTTTATATTTATCAGGGAGAAACAAGTGAGCAGATACTATAATAGGTGTCTATTCTTAAAATGCATAGAGGTTGCTATTGGCTAATACAACTCCTCCTGAAGGCCATCTACCTAGCGCTGGGAGTCTAGCAGCTATACCTGTTAGCTACCATGCTTTTTGAAGTCCTACCCTGTATCTGCTGTTTTCAGATCCTGTTTCCTACAGTGCCTCTTTGTCTTTAAATAAAAAATTATAGCTGACAGTCAAATTTTCTCAGGCCAAGATCAGAAACATTTTTGCCTAAACTTGGTCTGGGAATTTACTTCTCCAGCAGCATAAACACATAATTACCCCCATTACTCAGTTGCCTGGAAAGACTTTACCAGTTATGAGGAGGGACGGACGTGTTACATTGCCAAGATTTCACCCACAACATAGTGTGTTCTCTCTCCCTTCTCTCTCTTTAGCTTAGCTATGGGTTATTGTACCTCCCTTGTTTTTGCCTCAAGGCCTTTAGAAAAAATATAATGTGTTCTGAGATCTGAAAGATGGAGGATTTGGAACAAAATGTGTAATCCAGTTTCCCATATAATTCTGTAGGTCACAGAATTTCACCTAGATACTCTGTTAGTATAATGTTAATGTCAGAGCATCCCTCACAGTCTGGTGCTCCAAGATGAGTTATGTACACAGAAGGGATGTGGGAACCTTCGTCCTTCACTCCCAGAAGAGGTTAGAAATAAACCCCAAGCACTAACCCTAATTTATTTGATTGTCTATTGTGTGATAGATATCTAAGTGTCCTATTCTGAATTAAATGAAAGTCTCAGTAAGTAAAATCACTGAACATAGTATTTAAACCTGACTAGTCAGAACACCGTTTTATCTTGAAATATATTAATTGCTTGTTAATGATTCAAATGGATGCAGTGAAAGTCAAAAGTGTAAAATAAAGCCAACCTTGAAAATTTAAGAACAAAACAATGGAAAGTGAAGCACATAAAGGTGGTAAAAAGGAAGAGGGAGAGAAAGGAGGTCTACAAGCAAGACTTTCTCTGGATCTAGTTTTTCTCCAATGTGTAAAGAAAATAAAAGTTATGCTAAGAATAGGGTCAAAGTTCTCATATTTAGGTTAATAACTAATTAGCTATTCAGCTAATTAGCTGAATAACAGAAGGTGAGAAAATCCTTTACAGCTAATTTTACAATAAGCAGACAGAAAGAAGGACTTTCTTCACTTCTGTCAAACTGACTTTGTGTTGTCAGTTTTTATATTTTCTAAATAACCAGTTCTGTTTGCTTTTTCCTTAACTTTTCAGTGTTAAAGATAATTTCAGAGCTACTTGTAGATATCACATGATATTTCCCATCTTTTGGTATAACTAAGAAATTCAGGCTTGAGAGTGTCTTGTAACCCAAATTCTTCAAAGTACCCATCAGGTAATGACTTCACTTCCACTAAGTTGCACATAGTACTTTGGAAGCTGGTTATGGAATCAGAAGAAAGAATGAAAGAAATGTCTGCCAATGACTAGAGCCAATGTAAATCTCTTTGGCATGTGACAAGGTACTTGGGAAGGCTTTTGAATCGCAGAGAGAGGGATTATGCAAGCAGGGGGTATCAAAGCACATTCCTTTCAGAACAGCAGAATATTGCAAAGCTTGGCCATTTTTTATGCTAATACTCCTTTTAAAATTCTTTCACTGCTTATACTGCAATTATGAAAGATGTCTTTTATTGATAGAACGCCAAAAGATATTTCCCCCTCCTTATTAGATCAGAATGCACATAATCAGAGTATTATTTCCACTTCTGATAAAAGACACAGATAATGTATTTTAAATCCAACGATGCATTGAAATCTGTAAGAATTACTTATTTTCTACTCAATAATTTCTTTCCATTCATGCACAGTGTAAATAGCACATGCATGAAACAATTATATTGCCATGAGGTAGCACCCATTTAAAGACAGACAAACTGTGACATGGAAACAAAAATAACTAGTTCAAGATTTCAGTGAATTATGACAGCCCGATCCCCACTATTCTCTAATCTCCTTTATAGATACCTCTTAAATACCTTGGTAATAATATCTAAGATTGAGCTCCTCTTAATTCATAAACATGGTTTAAAAATCATATGAAAAAACTGCTAAGTTTTCACTAGCAACAGTTACGCCACAGCAGTAGGCGAGAGAGGTGATTCTCTTCCTCTGCTCTGTTCTCATGAGACCCCACCTGGAATGCTGTGCCCAGCTCTGGGACCCCTGACATGAGAGGGACATGGACATGCTGCAGTGAGCCCAGAGGAGGCCATGAAGATGATCAGAGTCTCTCCTATGAAGATGGGCTGAGACAGTTGGGGCTGTTCAGCCTGGAGGGGAGAAAGGTCCAGGGAGACTCTATAGCACCTTCCAGTACCTGCAGGGGACTAAAAGGAGGAGGACTTTTTACAAGTGATAGGACAAGAGGCAGTGACTTTAAACTGAAATGGGGTAGGTGTAGATTAGATATTAGGAGGACATTATTTACTGTGAGGGTGGTGAAGCACTGGAACAGGTTGCCCAAAAAAGTTATGGATGGAAGCCTTCAAGGCCAGGCTGGATGGGGCTTTGAGCAACTTCTCTAGTGCGAGGTGTCCCTGCCCATGGCAGGGGGTGTTGAATTTAATGATCTTTAAAGTCTCTTCCAATACAAACCATTCTACAATTCTATGGTACCTCAGAGATTAGTAGAAAAACAAAAAGCCATCATATGAATTAAAGTGAAAAATGCTGTATGACCTAATAAACTGCAAAATATGAATTTAACCTCTACCTTTATCAGTCTGCTCATATTACTGCCCCTAGTGGAACTCTCTGAGGGGACCTGCAGGAGTGGTTGACATAGAAATGCACCTCAGAAATAAGCTCCAAAGCCTGAAACACATGCAGCAGCTTAAACTAGGCACTAATGAAATCACAGGGAAATAAAAGCCTTGAATAATAACCAAGAGCTGGTTAAAATTCATAAGAATGTAGAAATTAATATGAGGCAACATGGATGAGTACAAGTTGTCTAAAAACTTTTCTTATAATCTGGTATGCAGGGGGAGATGGAAAAGTAGCATACAGTATTTCTCTCTGTGGATATTAATTCTCAATTATTTTTAGACACTGCATAGTTCAGATTTCTTTTTCTATTACTATTTTGATCAATGCATAAAAGGAAAATCACAAAAAATATAATAATTTTGATGTTTTTCTTGGATGTGTGAATATATACTCAAAATTCTCAAAACCTTATCTTCTTTAAAGGACCACAGATCATGAGTTTCTCTACTCTTGACAAATAAAATCTACCTCCATCTTTAAGAATTTAAGAAAAGACAGAACAAGCAAACAGATAATGGCTTTTGATTCTTGAAAATAAGAAATGAAAGAAATAACTTCTATGGCAACCAGACTTTGACACTGTTTTGCCTTTTTTTTGTGTTTTCTGTGTCAACAATATTAGATGACAGATAGAAGAGGTGAAGATAAGAAACTCCTTTTGTTTTTCCTAATCAATTTCCATCTATCAGGGTATTTAGTAGATAATTCACCCAATGTTTTCACTTCTGTGTGAATATGCCATATTTAAACCACAGAGCAAATGACTCAATTTTGAGCCACAGCTGAACTGGGGTTTCTTGTCTTTGGAAGAAATAACACTATAGTCAGAAACATGGCTGGATTTATGTGCTTGGCAGGTAATATAGCAGCCTTTTCACTCAGCCATGACATCCAGACGTGCAACACAAAGAACTCTACAATAGTAAAGCAGGTCATTTTGAGAACCTCTTTTTTGAGAGTTGATTTTCTTTTATGAGTATCCTTCCCACTGCAGTTCTTCGCGCTAGGGATATCATTGTTTAATTCAATCAGGCTTCTAACTGGATGTGCAGATGGAGGTATATAAATACACACACACACATATAACCTTATAATGCTTTGTGGAGTGATCTGCTGTGAGAAAAAAAAGACTACCATAAAAGCAGTAATGTTATCAGTTTGCTCAGGTATTCCCAGTTAAACTGTGTGCTAAAAGGCTTTTGTGCTGGATTCCCACTGGGCAGGAAAGCTATCAAGAATTGCAGTGAAGCTTTGCTTTCTATCAATGCCTAATGAATTTTCAAAGCTGCTTCTCCAGTTATATCTGACCCAGTGTGATCTCTTATACCACATCTCCCTGGTGCAGTTTATTTGGTTGCAGTAGATGGTCCCTGTATATATGTTGTGGCTTCATGTCCTATTCACTCTTGTTTCTTACTGACAGCTTTCACTTTACACATCATCCCACTGCTCCCTTTACCTTCATCTGAGTCTGATTCTGCAACCTGAAGCCAAGGGTGCACCCAAAAGGAGTACTTCTTTTCCAAGATATCTAAGCTCAGCCTGTAATCAGGCAGCATGCAAATACACAAGCTACACTGGAGTAATTCTAGAAAGGACTTTCCTCCTATTAGTACAAAACCAGCATAACCATCCCTACATGTCTGGTGATCGTGCCCCCACATGCTGAGTGTATGGAAGATATTTTCTTGTTTTTCCCCAGAGTCAAGTGTCAGGATGTTTTAGCATACAGGGAGCAGATTTGGTCCCACCTCCTACCTTACAGCTACTCCTGCAAAGAAATGCAAATGCAGCAAGAGAGTCTACACGTGGCAAAAGTAATTGCATCAAGGTGCAAAATGCAGAATTTGCTGCACTGAGAATATATCTTGGCCAGAGACAAATTTTAACCAGAACCATGTCTTTGGAATCCCTTACTCTTGCTCACTTATGCTGAGCTTTTGGTTACAGTATGTAGTTTCTTTCAAAAAGCTCAGGTTTAAAGAAATCTAGGATATAGATGATGGTGCTTATTTGGGTCTTGTTCTGGCATGAAGAGAGACTCTGAATTACACAGCCTCAGGATGATGAAGTCAGGCAGAGAAAATGCTAGCCCACTTCTCCTCTTCCTTCTCCTTGCATCCAGAACTGTGATGGATCCTTGCCAAGAAATCTTCCCCTGTACACAGGGGGTACACCAAGACCTCAGGTGTATGTCTTTAGTCTTTGAAAGAAACCTTAGTACACATGGGGGAGGCTGAAGACATCACCAAAAAAGGCAGCTTTGTACATATGGAATATGTTTTTAGGGTTCCTGTGCTGTTGGACTGACTTTCTTAGCATCCTTCAAGGTACAAATAAGTTTACATTTACTAAATCATGCTGTGCTGCACAGAGTAGCTGAATATATATCTGGGAGATTAAATTCTATGCCATTCTTTCCCCTGCTGATACAATTCCCTTGTATTGTGAGCAGAAGTACAGCTCGCTCATTTAAAGGAAAATCAGGTAGGTCTATTTTACTGGCAAGTGTCACAGTTCTTTGAAGTGTTACCTTTTACAAAAGACAGTTTACATCAAAAGGAAAATAAAGGAGAGGCAGTTTGGCTTCTGTAATAAGCAAATTGGCACAAACTGTAATTATTTAATATGAGGACATGGGGGACAAACATGACACAATGGTGTGGAATGAAAGATCAGGGAAGAGGAAAGCCATGTCCCATGTTAAAGCCCTTTGGGGGATAATTCAGTTGATATAAAGCACCTGCACCTCAAAAACATTTATTTGACCAGATCCCTAACCATAGCTTCTCAATAATTATATGCTGTAATGGAATAAAAAGTGTTTGTCTCTTAATCTTACAGGTTAGAATAGAATTGGACTTCAAACGGAAGGGACCTACAACAATCACCTAGTCCAACTGCCTGACCATTGCGCGTCTGATCAAAGGCTAAAGCATATTATTAAGGGCATTGTCCAAATGTCTCTTACACACTGACAGGCTGAGGGCACTGGCCATCACTCTAGGAAGCCTGTTCCAGTGTTAAAAGATGCTTCCTAATGTCAAGTCTAAACCTCCCCCGGCGCAGCTTTGAACCATTCCTATGTGTCCTATCACTGGATGCCAGATCTGGAGAAGAGATCTCAATTTGCCCTCTCAAGAAGCTGTAGAGAGCAATGAGCCTACTTCTTTCCAAACAAAATGAATGTCCTTAGCTGCTCCTCACAGGATGTGCCTTCCACCCCTCTCATCATGTTTGTTGTCCTCCTCTGGATGCATTCAAGGACATTCACATCCTTCATAAACTGTGAGGCCCAGAACTGCACACAGTACTCCATGTGAGCCTTACCAGTGCTGAACACAGCAGGATAATCACCTCTTTTGAGAAGATGGTGATGCTGTGTTTGATGCACTGCAGGATAGGGCTTGCCCTCTTGGCTGCTAGGGCACATTGCTGACTCACACTGAGGCTGCTGCTGACCAGCACAAAAAGCATAAGCATATATAAACTATGTGTGAATAGATCAGTGTTCACAGATCAGTGGGAAAGTTATCTGCAGTGCTCTATACAGAATCATGCTCAGCCCTATGCATTTCAAGTATTCATGAATGATTGGGATTTAGGGTGAGGAACTTAATCAAGGTGGGTGACAATCCAAATCAAAAGTCTGCTGAAAATGTTTTAGATGGATCTCATGGCACTGCGCGACTGGGTGATAAAATTAGAGTTGAAATTCTATGTCAATAAATGCAAAGTAACACACATAAGGAAAACAAACTGTAACTACACATATACAGTAAGAGGCTCTAAATCTGGTATTAGCTCTTGGGAAGCTTGTGAACAGTTCATTATAAACATCAGCTCAGTGCTCAGCGGCAGTTAGAGAGGGGAATCAAATAGTAGAAAAGCAATAGAAAAGAAAGCAGAACACATCATTATGCCACCATACAAATCCTTATGTCCTGCATCCTCAGTGCTGCACATAGTTCTTTCCCCTCATCTCAGAAAGGAGGCAGTTGAGTCAGAACAAGTACAGAGAAAGGTGTCAAAGATAATCAAATATATGTGTGGTTTTAGAATAAGGACAGATTAGACAAACTCACCCTTGGAAAGGAGACAGCTGATGAAAGAATCATTGAAAAAATGAAATCATGAATGGCATGGAAAAGATAAATACAAAATAATAAATTTCATTATATAAGGACAATGCAAAATCAAGCCAAATTATCAGGTCACAGACTAAGGTGTTGCCTTTCATCACAAACTGAAGGAAGGACATTTTCCACACAAATCAGAAATAAACCATGGAACTCAACGTCCAGAACATGCTGGAGAGGTGAGTCCTATACATAGATCAAAAGCTGTTTTTTTCTCAGGAAAAAAATATTCATCAAAGGCTGTGAAAAACAAGACTTCAGCTGTAACAGATTTGTCCCAGGAAGTCCTAGGCAACATGGTCAGGAGATGCTAAGCACTCCTAGCTAGCTGCATTAAACATGTAATTTTATTTTTATTTGTATTTGCTAAATTAATCTGTTAATTACATAGTTGGAAAATTAGAAATATGGTAGTCTAATGACCACAATGAGAAATAGATTAAAATGTTAACTCTAGGCTTTATGTATACATTATAATTTCAGCCCAAGATTTCTTGAATTGAAATGCATAAATTGAAGTATGATTGCATTCATGTTTTGAAATTCACATGAAATCGTTTAGTGAGATGTGTTGCTTATCTCAGATGAAAGGAAAGACATAATGCAAATACTTCCACCTAAAATTCTCATAATAGATGTGAGTGATGCTCAGCTATCATGTTAGATTTTTAGGATTACTCTCAGCAGTTCATAACCCAAAATTTCCTTGCAACTTCATGCATTTTGAGAAACATGGTTGTGATCTGAGATGGGCCAGGAAAACTTTTATTGATTAATTATGAGTAAACTGGCTGTATAAAATGTCAAAATACTTTCTGTATTTCATTCTGAAGTCAAAAAGTCACACTAATCAGTCAGCCTTTTCTGTCAAAGAAGACATTAATACTTAAGAAACAACTGCAGGAAAAAAAGACGTTTCAAATGAAAGGATTGATGTATTATGTTAATCATTAAATTTCTAAAATACCACTTAACTGACTGTAGGACCCACCTTCAAAACCATCTCAAAACTGACATCAGTCTTCCAAGTACTAACCATAACTATGAGCTTAGTAAATATGTTGAAGAATTTTGACACTATCTCCCATAACATCCTCCTAGACAAGCTTAGGAATGAATAGACAGTGAGGTGGATCAAGAACTGGCTCAGTGGCAGAGCTCAGAGGGTCATGATCAGAGGAGTAGAATCCAGCTGGAGGCCTGTAATCAGCAGCATTCCCCAGGGATCAATGCTGGGTCCAATCTTATTTAACTTGTTTATCGATGATCTGGTTGAAGGGATAGCATGTACAAGTTCGCTGACGCTACAAAACCAGGTTAGTGGCTGATAAACCTGCAGGCTGTGCTGCCCTTCAGCAGAACCTTGATAGGCTGGAGAATTGGGCAGAAACAATGAGATTCGACAAGGGAAAGTGTAGGATCCTGCACCTGCAGAGCAATGACCCCAAGTACTAGCACAGGTTGGGGGCTGACCTACTAGAGAGCTGAAGAGACTGAAGAAGAGAGAAGAAGACTGAGAGGAGACCTCATTAACGCATATGAATATCTCAAAGGTGGGTGTCAAGAGGATGGTGCCAGAGTCTTTTCAGTGGTGCCCAGTGACAGGACAAGGAGCAATGGCCATAAACTAAAACACAAGAAGTTCCAGCTCAACACCAGGAAGAACTTCTTTACATTGAAGGTGGCAGAGCACTGGAACAGGCTGCCCAGGGAAGTTGTGGATTCTCCCTCTCTGGAGACATTCAAAACCCACCTGGATGCGTTCCTGTGTAACCTGCTCTAGGTGACCCTGCCTTGGCTGGGGGGCTGGACTCCAGAGGTCCCTTCCAACCCTAAAAATTCTGTGATTCTCTGAAAAGAACACTGCTTCTGTACACAGCTTTTCACGAAGCTTGAGTCACAAACTTAAAAACTGCTAATATTTGCCTAATTTTAAGATCCTTAAATAAATATTGATACTTCTTTTAAGAACACAGTAATTTTGACTTCTATTCATTTCTCTAAAAATTTGCATCATTGTGGAAAAAAATGAATATGTCTTATATTCCTTTAGAGGTAAGAAGGGATACAAGAAAACTTCAAAATTTGCATGTTCTTACTCACTTGCATGAAGAAACTCCTGTGAAAGGGATGAGATTTCCTTTTGATGTTGTAATGCATAAACTGTATGATATCTATAAGAAATAATATTGAATGGGGAGACAGCTTGCACTACAGAAACCCTGAACTACTAGAGAAAACAATTCTGGGAGGAAAACTGTGGAATGAACATTAAATACCCAGGAACCAGATTGCAGTGACCCCAGGTGGCACGTAGCTCCTAGGGGTAAACAGGTGTATCAGAAAGAAGTTCAAGAAAGTGATCAGACTTACTAAAAAAACACACACTGAACAAGTCTGAACTTTCCCAAGCAGAAGCAAAGCAAGTGATGGATTTGGCTCAATAACAGTCTCTTCAATGACCTGCACAAATTAGCAGAGAAAAATATAAAATAATACCAGAAGTGTGTAGGGACAAACTCAGAAAGGTCAAGACACAAGGTACAACTAAAAGGAGAATAAAACACAATAAAAAATACTCAGTGGCATACTACCAATAAAGGGCAAGCCTGGATGTAAGATTGGCTGTGTTCAATAGCATTGCTTTCAGTGAAAGGACTACAAACTCTGGCATTGAGGTGGCTGAAAAAAAAAAGTCTTTTCTCTTTTTTCCTTTTTCTGCAGAAAGATTACCTGGGAATGCTGAAGTAATGCCACTGACACTAATGAAGGACTCAGGTGAGAATAAGAAAGAATATATTATTGATCATTTCCATAAAATAGAAAGCTGAAGAAATTCAGATGCACTAACTCTAGTAAATTCACCTCAAAGCACATAAATGCCTGGCTAAAGGAATCTCAAGCATGTTAGAACATACTTGTCACAATTTGATGGAAACAGAAGAGGCTGAAGATCAGAAAGTCAAAGACTGTACCTATCTCTGCACAAAGACAGGAAAAAGGAGGGGAAAGAGAGCACACGGAATTGTATCCCTAACTTCATTTATCATAAACTTCTTAAAATAAAGAATCAAATTATTTGTGGGTAAAAAAAAACATACAAGTAGGAAGACAAGGTGTTGAGTAATAGCCAATATGAATTTATTAGAAACTGAATCATGTTAAATTAGGTCTGTTCCTTCTTAGTAGAGATAATGGGCTTTGTGGTTAGGGAAGGAGCATCAGGTGTGATATATCCTGGTTTTAGTGAGCATTTTGACACTCCTTGACATTCTTAAAAGCAAACTATGAAAATACTGCTTACACCAAAGTACTATTGTATAGATTGAACAACTTGCTTGCAAATTGGACTCAGAAACAGCTACTCATTGACCTCTATCAAATTAGGAAACAGCAGTTGATGGGGCTCCATAGAATTCCACCTGGTTTCAGTAGTTTCAGTAGTCACTGGATAATCTGCAGAGATAGGACTTTCACACTTCCAGATAGAAGCAAATTGTCAGTGTTCGCAAATACTGTGGCAAAAAAAGATTAGAATTATAATAATATTGACAAACTGAAAAAGGGTCTGGACTTGAGAATATCATAGTGTTGGGGAAAAGAAACCAGACATCATACTGGGATAAAAAAATTAATTTCAAGGTGAATCAGGAGTGCCCTGGGACACAGCACCAGTATGGCATCGGTTGACAGATTGTATATATTTTGAAGATTTCCCTTCAGCAAAGAGGAGAGCCAATCAGAAGAATTTCAGATGAGAATTATAAGGATGGCCAAACTCTGAAAAATGTGACCTATTTGGAAATCTTATGGTAATAAATTACACATACCCTTAAAACTTCTGGACCTGTGAGTCTGCATTTACAGTGTATTGTTGTTCTCATTGTTTATAGAAAGATGAAGTGCAAAGGGCTTCTTCAGACTGCTGCCACCTAAAACACTTATCAAACAATTTTATTCTAGAAATAATAAGTTGCTGTCAGAGGATAAAAACCTTAACAGAGTTTTTCAAATTCAATTACAACATGAAACAATTACTAATATCAAAAGACTCAGGGGTTTTCTCATTAGTATTTTCAAGCAGCATGACAGATTATTTTGAGGGTGTCAATAATGATTCATACTTCTTGTTGAGTCCCCATTGTAAGAGAGAATCATAAGACAGTTGAACTTTTTTTCAGGCCAATATATGAAAAACATGATTAAAGTTGTTAGGAATCTAGACAGGGTATAACTTCGTCTGACAGCTGTAACAAGAGCAGATGAGATGCAAATCAGAATATGATTGCTTCAGGTTTTGTGCTGGCTACTATGTGGGCAAGATTCAATTATTACGAAAGAAGTATGACAACCAGGAAATCTGTCCAAAGCTGAAAACAGAAGCAAGTTGTGTGGGAGGGTATTATTCTCTGATGGTGAAGAGATATTATTCAAGATGGGATATTACTTCCCAATAGGCTAAGTGAATCATCAACATGAAACAGTAAACTTCTTCAACTTAAAAAAAAAAAAAAAGGGAACTAAATTACTATTGGACCCTGGGCAGTACATGAGAATAACTCTGCAATTCTTTCTAGGAAGCACTTTTGAAACATTGAAAGGCAGAGGTACAGATGCCCACACCTATCCAGAAGGTAAAGAGATGCCTAAACATATGCATCTACTCTAAATTTAGGAATCATAAAGTACTCTGACAAGCTTCCACATGCCACATCACAAGGTTGTTACCCTGTAGGTCCAACTTCACAGCCCCCTACCATACACAGATATCTTAGGCATTCAAAACAGCCAGCAGAAATCTTGGTGGTATAGGACAATGGCAACAAATGCTTTCATTTAAAAGGCACAAACTGGGGAGAACAAAAAAATATGCTGAAAAAATAATACAGAATGAAAATATTTTATAATTACAACAATTCAACACAAAAGCTCCTGAAAGCTGTATCCGTCACAGATTTCTATGGCAGATCAAGAGGTTACACCAGCAAAATAACCATTGTTTTATCTTTTTGTCAGAAAATAAAACTGTCATTTTTGCAATAAACAGCAGGGAATGCAATTTCCTTACTGTGTTTTGTTCATTTTCTTATTTTGCTTAACTATTTGCCTATGCTATCTGTTTTGTACCTATGCTGTGTCCTATCTGCATTACAGAAGGTGAATAATCCAGACTGGAAGAATTTTCTCTGCTTATTTGTCTGTACAGAACCCTGGGAAATGAGATCTTACGATTGGTATTTCTAGTTCCTTTTACTGTTGTAGCATTATGTATCTCCAAAATACTTCCTAAATATGTTTGCTTTCTCTGAAACTTTCTTAGATGAGTTGCACAGAAAAACAATCATTATGTTATGGTGTATAACAACTATTCCTGATGTAGTTGAATTCCTAGCTGTGGGATACAAGTAATTTCAACAAAGATTTAATGTGTCTGAACATCATTTTAGGCACTAAGTTACAATCAGAAAGAGATATAGGCATATAGGCAGTTATATGTCATATAGGCAGTTAGGTAAACAACTCTTCTACCATGCATTTTCCATATTTTTAATAACATTAGCATAATGTACCTTTTGTGCCAATCAAGTGCTTTACAGACCAAGTTCCATATACTCAAAATATCCTTATTTTTTAAAGTGATGGACCAGAAAGAATAAAGAACTCTGCCAGTGCATAAGAATACAGTATTTTCTCTTAGGTAAGTGACTGCAGCTTTGTGTTCTGTTCAGCTTAAATAGTTTAACACGACTAATATGCAATAGGCATTAACAGCTAGCTTAGCTTACATTGCTTTCTAAGGGGTTTTCTTATGTGCATGATGAAAATTGTCAGAAAGGAGAGATATAGGGAAAGAAAAAATACTAAAATACTAAATACTAAGGGAAGGAAGACATACTAAAAGTGAACTAGAAGCTGTGAGGAGGAAGAGATACTAAAAGTGAACCACAGGTTGTGTAGGAAAGAGAACTGGCTAAACCAGAGCAAATTCCTTCCTTATATTTTCTCATTGCTTGCTCGCAGGAGGTCAGTTGACTCCACCAAGGGCTATAGAGGTGGATAATCTGCATTTAGTAAGGATTTCAGACTACCTGTTTTCTAATGCTTTTGCCTTGCTTATTTTCCCCTTCAAAGGAGAAGCTACTGGAAAGTTATTTATTTATTTTGCATATAGATCTCATTCTTTGGATGTTATGGTTAGTGTCTCTGGAGGCAGACCTTAAGGACACACTCCGTCATGGTGCTTAACAATTTTCTGTCCTCAGCTCTCACAAAGATAACTTGTATTCAGAGCAGCAAGTCAGGATCACAAAAAGAGAGAACTTGGGTTTAGGATTTATTTATCTAGAGCATCCAGCCATCAAAGCTCAGCTAAATTCAAAGAAAAGCACTTGTGGAAAACAATTCCTCTATTTTGAAAAGGCATCTCACTCTAGAAGTAGATCAGCTTATCTGCCCTTAGGAGAAGCTCACCTGTGGCTGCTGGGGACCTTAGTGGGGGTCAGCAAATCTCAGCTGAATCCAGCTGGACTCCCCTAGTGACTGATTTATTAACAGAAAAATAGATGACTATTGTTCAAAATTGTTTTCACACGATACAGGAAAAACTTTTGTATTCCTAAAAGACTTGGTAGAAGGTTTACAAGGCCTGACAATAACCTGTTTGAGCTGTTACTTTTCATAGCCTATCTTAAGCAAGCGCTCACCTATTGGATAGAGTGGATACGGAGGGCCTGCTAAGATGAATTTGCAAAGCGTCTAAAAACCTGACTAGATATTGCAGCTGAGGCAGCTGAGAGAGAAGTAATTTCTTCAGTGAATAAAAGCTGATAGTGAGATAGTATTTATTGGATAAACATGGTAGCATTCAAACATGGGTTTATTAAAACGTTATTTTAATACAGTTTAAGATCAAATGATTCCAGATGGTTAATCTAGAATTCCCGCAGATAGGCCTGTCAGAAATACCGAGAGTTTAATCAGACTTCTAACACACCAGTGGGCTTTGAACAGCCTGGATTCTCAGGAAGAAAAAATCCTTAGGAACAATCATGAAGAGATTAATGAAGATCTCTGAATAATAGGCAGCAGCAGTTATGAGCATCCAGAGAATGCTTGAGTGCACTGAATTCGGGCAGAAAGTAACAGCACATTAAAGCAAAGCAACTGTAGCCAAGAATAATGTGCTTCTAACACAGGAAGCTGTGCTTTTGATTTTCCCTACGCTGACAAAGAATCCTGGCTGAGAATTCAAATCTTGAAAAGAAAGGTACGTATATAAAGGATTAGCAAATATTTATCTTAACAGTTTGAGCAACACTTATCCTTAGACAAAGACCACACTAATCATTATCTCTAACATTTGACTAGTGACAGAATTTGACAAATGTATGTCCCTGTTTTGCTATGGGCAGAAGCTTTTCAAGCAAGAATGAATCTACAGTGGATACTTTGCCACTCCCTTCCTTTCACAGAAATGTAAAAAACTGTGCTTACTTCTATAAGCACATTGCTATAGAGCTCCTTATATCAGGTACATAGCTACATACTGAGATATTAGTTTAATGGTTATAGAATGATAGAATCATGATTTGGGTTTGGATTGGAAGTGACCTTAAAGGTCATCTAGTTGCACCCTGCCTGCCATGGGCAAGGACACCTTCCACTAGACCAGGTTGCTCCAAGCCCCATCCAACCTGACCTTGAACACTTCCAGGGATGGGGCATCCACAGCTTCTCAGGGCAACCTGTGCCAGTGCCTCACCACGCTCACAGTAAAGAAGCATATGGAAGTATAACTATTAAATTCTCACCTCCCTCCATCAGGTGTCACACAAGAATAAGATCAAGACCCATCAGGTTAGATGTTTCCATCAGTAAAAAACTTAAACCTTGTCTCAGTTTTTAAAGTTCAGTGTGGACTTAATGGTAGCCTTTCCTCCATAAAGGTATGAGATTCTCACTTGAAGTTCCTCTGCCACATACCTGAGGGCATCATAAGGCCCTCTGAACTTGATCCTGTAACACTGAGAAATCTACACAAAATAAAGCTGTTGGATTTACAAAGAGTATGGAATATGTAGACTAACTGTGCTGTGGAACACAATAAGGAACTGCACAGTTTTAAAAGTAAGTATAGTAGTAATTGTGACACTAAATAGCCCTAATTTAATCTGGAAATTACTGACCAGTTGAAGGAATAACTTTTTTTCACTTTCCCATATCCTAAGTACCCAGGATCTATCAGGACTTTGTATGCACTGTTGGAAATGCTGGATGAAGAATTTCCATATGGCATTTAAAGTAATTTAAATGAAATTATGAGTTAATAGATGCTTTCCTCTTCCCCCTCCTCCCCCCCACTAACTTCCCCCTCCCATTTGGATTTTAGGTAAAACACATTTGAGGTGTTTAATTCCAAATCTTACAGGTTTTCCTGGAGCAGGTTGAAAAGAGTGGAGTCTACATCTAGGTTTAACCTCTGCATGGCTTTTCCCAGATAATCCCCTGCCTGGCAGTAAATATGTGAAATAGCCCATACACTTAGAATCCTGTATTGTTTTTCACTAGTGGATAAAACTGTGAAACTGTTGCCTAGAATTCAGCTCTTAAAGAAACCTCTAAGACTCAATTTGTGAGTTTTAGTAGTCAAATAATGATAACTCACTAACACATTTTAGAGCTTTTATGATAAAGGCACAAAAAGGCCTTAACATTATATTTTAAAAAATTAGTATTGGAGTTGAATTATAGACTGGTAGAGTAAGGGAAGCCTAATCCTGATCCCATGTCACATGCTAGCCAACACCCCAAATCTCATGTTGACATAAGCAGGACAGACAAAACTTCCAGGTCTCTAACCCATCCTTACCTGTTTTTCTTATCTTTACAATACTTCTGATAGGACTTTACACTGAATTTTTCAAAGTGAAGTTGAAGACAATTTTATGTCATGACCAATAAACACCCTTCAAGTGGTGTTTCTGAGTGGCGCTGTGATATAACAAATAAGAAGCTGTTCTGACATGAAAGAAATTTGGCTTCTGTGCCCAGATTTGCTAAATCATCCCTCTATGCTGTCTATGTTTCACCTACCACGTCAGCAAAACCAAGTGAAAGGGTGCACCTCTTTCTTAGGCTTGTGTCATCCCACCACCTGAGTCTTTAAAAACATCTGTCCCTCTCAGTTAGCCCCTAGAAGTCCTGAAAACGCAGTCTAAGAACAAGTTGCACCCAGGGGCTCTTAACAGCATTTCTGTGGCTTTCAAGAGAGAGATCTGAGGTGGCTCCACACCACTCACCTGCTCCTGGCTCCCCAGAGGAAAGTCCTCTCAGTGCAGGAAGCTGAGCCACTGTAATACTGTACTTCTCCACAAGAATGCATGGGAATAAGGATGGCCCACACAGGTAATATTGGCCAGAATAATTGTATTATTGTATCAAAGTCCCTAATAACAGCATACAGATGCTACAGCCCCACCGAAGCTCTTCTGCCCACTGCTCATTATTTCTGCTGTGGGTATCCCCAGCCTCACAGGCTGATTATAACATGTTCTCTCATTACTGGAGTTTACAACTCCTACGTCAGGTCACAGCCTAATCCTCCCCTAGGTAAAAGTCATCCAGAGCAAAATGAGGGAACCTATGTCATGGCAATTATTGTCTCAATTAGTGACATTATTAATATGGTCTATCAAAAGAACAACTGCACTTTACCGCATTAACAGGTGGAAATGTTCAATTCTTAATTAACTTTATAGGACAGAAAATTATTAGACTACATCTAGAAAGGTCAAATTAAAGGGTAAGAGAAGAACAGAGCCATACTGTAATAAATTCTGTAGCCAGGGACTTCATTTTAGGTTGTGGAACCCTTTGCAAGGGACAGAAAAGCAAAAAGCCAAAGTGTCTTCACAAAGGGAAAATTTTCTGAAGGTGTATGCTATGTTCTTTTAAGAAATCAATACTGCATTTATAGAACAAATCACTTCACAAATGCTAACGTGCAGATGCACTGTTGGCTGTGTCTGCATTTAGAAACTCAGTCATAATTCACAGTAACAGAAAAAGTCTCCCAAAGCTGCTTATTCATTGACTATTTAGCCAGCCGTGCTGCAGGAACTCTTCTGCCTTTCAGACCCCATATCCTTCTATTAATTCTCTGGTTTGCACACCCCTTACTCAAGGAAAGATGATCTGAGGATGATTCAAAATATAATGGAGAAGAATGTAAAAATAACTGCTTTTACACAGCACTTGCAAATGGTTGAATAGTGCTGAAACTTCAAAACACAGTACTAGGCAATCTAGGGTTTCCTTGGAAATTCCCAGGCTTCCAATGAAACTTTTTTTTTTGGTATCCCAATCACTCTGCTTTTTAACACTCTTCTCGTCCATTATGGTTGTTTTTTTTCCCCTAAGGATTATCTCATATAATGTTTATAGAATTAGCGACTGGGTCTTCAGAAAATCACTAAATAGTGTGCTTGTGTGGAGGAATTAGTCTCAGTCTTTAAAGACTGAAGCTGTTTTCCTTTAATAAAGCCTGTTTTCATATTTTCAGTCCTCACAGCTTCACTGCAACAGAGCTAAACAATATGGTATTTCACATGCAAACTTAGCCATGGAAATCCAAAACAAAGTCTTCAAGCTTCATGTTTGGGAAAACAGAAGGTCAAATAGTCTGAGGGAGTCTGGGGCACTTTCCCATATTATTTTGAACTGTTGTATTTCAAAATTAATTTAGATTGGAAGCTTACCTTTGTCCAGAGTTTTTTACAGATGCTGTTAAATACTCCAGACATGGTGGGCAAAATCAGTAAATAATTATATATTTAAGAGGCTTTAAGTGTAACTTGTAGAGTCTAAAGTCCTTGAAACAGACATTGCCTGCTCTGCTAAAAAGCCTCTAGAGCTGATATGGTGCCAAAGCTGGCTTTCAGACTTTGTGTGGCCTCAGTGAAGTTGGCTGTGAAAGGAGGACTAACAGCCAAGGAACATGAACAAAAAGGAAAGAGCACTTTGGGGTATGGGAATAACACAAGAAACCCCGTGAGAAGGCAGAACTAATTTGAAAGTGAGTAGAATAAGTGTTGTGTACTGACTGCCATGCTCCTGGCAGCAGACAGATGTACTGAGTGAAGATTTTCTCTCCCTTTATTTATTATTAGGGTTATTATTGCTGTTGAAAAGAAATGGTACCTGGAAATTTATCAGAGACTGATGTGCTATTTCCTTTTCAGTATGTGCTGTTAGTATTTAATCTAAACTACAGTTATCACTTAAACTATCAGCATTTTTGTTTGGTTGTTTTTTTGTTTGTTTGTTTGTTTTGTTTTGTTTTGTTTTTCAATGGTATTGCAGAATCTATTTTGTATATGTGGTAAAATCTGTACCCAAAGGAAAAAAAAAAATCCCTTCCTATTTAAACACCAGTGGGAATTTTGGGATTTATTGCACCTGGGCCAGGATTTCATTCACACTCTTAACTTCTTTCTGATTCCTCCTTCTCATTTTGCAAACAACAGTGAGGTCTAAAAATAATTTCCCACCTTAAGGACTGTCTTCCTTGCCTTTCCTTGTTAATTCCTTCTGTTTTGTTTATCTGAGAAAGGAGAAAGAGGAGGGATTTAAAGACTTTGGTTGGCTTCATTTATATAGAAAATAGCAACCCATTTTGCTTTTCAGTATCCAGAGTTTTTAGCAACGGACCCTGAAGTTGCCCAGGCACTTCCATCATCACCAAGGTGGATTTCTGACCCTGAATCCTCCTTGGTATCTCCTGTCTGCCTGTGGCAAAATCTGCTGCTCTTCTCTCACCTTTGGTACTGGTACTGTTTATGCACACAGGCTGTAAGACTGATGGTAGAAACACACAGTCATTTAGGTTAGAAAAGACCTCTAAGACCATCAAGTCCAACCATGTACCTAGCACATCCAAGTCCACCACTAAACCATGTCCTAAGCACCACAGCTACACATCTGTTAAAATATTTCCAGGGATGATGACTCAACCACTTCCCTGGGCAGATTGTTCCAATGCTTGACAACCCTTCTGGTGAAGAAATTTTTCCTAATACACAATCTTTCAAGATTTTGAGCTTCTGAAAACAGGTGAAGAAAAATCTTTAAATTAATAAACAGCAAAGAAAAATATTTAAAGCATGTCACCACAAGTACTTCCATCAGTAAAGACAGGGAGTTGATGCATGCTGGGTCAGAACACTCCAAAACTGACTTTTGCACTCTGAGAGCAGATTGGTGGTGCTGTGACTAGAAGGACTGCTCCCACCTGGAAACCCCTGGCATATGAAAGGTGAGGGTCTCCCTCTGCACCGTACAGGCAGTGATCAGCCATGCAGAGCACTTGTCTGGGATTTTCACTTCTTGTATGTTTTTGTTAGTCATGACCCTATCACACTGTTTCTGCAAGGGAAACATCCACTGAATTGAAGCTTTGGATGGACTTTGATGCTTGACTCTTTTTCTCTTTTCTTTTTTTTTTTTTTTTTTTCCCAAATCCATAGCACATTAACCGATTAAATGGAACAATTTTCTCCCTCACTTCTTTTCATATTCATTATTACTCTGTTGACAGATTGACTGGTGGCATATAAAACTTAAAAACCTTTACTTGGTATTGATAACTTGCAGAAGGCACACAGAGGCTCTGGAAGTCCTTATGTAAAGGGTACATTATAACTCTCTTTAACTTAACAGAGATTTCCTTTCAAATAAATGACCTATGATCTCAAAAAGTCTTCAACTTTCAGGCTTTTACCCTTCTGTGTTTCTCTCTTTTTCTTCATTAGAGAATGGCTTAAAATGACATTTTCCTATGATGCTCTTTCATCATGACTTTGAATCAGTGCAAAGTTTTCCTTGGAAATTAGTGATTGCATTAATTTCCCAACACTTATTCAGAAAATGAAAATGCTTTCTTAAGTCATGTCTTTATAGATTTGATTGAGAGTCTGTTTTCAAGCAGAAGGAAACAGTCACATTCACTTCAGAGTTGCCCAGTAAGGCATTATTTGTCCTCCCTCTTCTTTAACTCTCCAAATAAATGTATATTTTAGAATGTATTTACATCATGATACCTATTGTGACTACTTTTAATTCAGTAGATTTATGTTTAGACTTATAGAATCATGGAATCATTTATGTTGGAAAAGACCTTTAAGATCACGGCATCCAACCACTAACCCAGCACTGCCAAGACCACTCCTACATCAAGTCCCTAAGTGCTGCATCTACGCAATTGGTAAATACCTTCAGGGATCATGATTGTACTACAACAATTTAGTATCTCACATGCTGTATGCTTAGAATGGATATTGTACCTCTCTGCAAGGTAGCACACTTTGCTTCTAGTTTTATCTACGAGATAAAAGCAGTTTGGGCATTTTTTTATCAATAAAGAAAAGTGGGAGACAGCTGCTTAGTTTTACAGCTCATCTCCACTAACATCCTCATTTGTTCTTAGAAGAAGAATAAGTTTTTTCCTTCCAATCAGAATCAGTGGTCAAATGGAAAATGTGAATGGCACATAATGAAGTAAATAAGGCACAATGTGAGGAGAAATTTTGTTGGTTAGAGCAGAGGTCTAGGATATAGGAACAATAATAGAGCTCTAAAAATGCCATATGGTGACTAAAAGGCTCAATTTGTTTCAGAAGTGCTGCATTACACTAGATAAAAGAACTTTTATATCAGCTTCTTTATATCTCATCTTTGCAAATAGACGCTACTTTATTCCCTCATTCATTTACATATTTTTCTGTTAATAGCAAATGAAAGAAAGCTCCAAATTTCTCAAGTTCCATAAAAAAAATCAGATTTATTCTTCAGACAGTTGTAAATGCATGGATAGTCTTAGAGCTAGTAAATATATCTATTACACTTTAGCCCGAAACAAATACAATAAAATAAACTGTACAGATGGAGATATGAGTTATTATAAAATTAGAATTCAGTAACAGACAACAGATGAGTATGTTAATTAGCTAGACCAGGAAATTTTTCAATTTTAATTGACATAATGTCAGTTTAATGTATACATACCAAAATATATGTTATCCATATTTCAGATTTAGAGAAAATACGACAAACATGGTCTTAGGAAAGGGAATTAATATTCGTCTACAAAGAAAACAAACTACATTGGGGTGCTAATTATATGCACCCCTAATTTGGCCAAAACAAGCTTTATATCTAAGTAATTGATGTGGTTTAGCTCTAGCCAGCAACTAAGTGCCATGCAGCCTCTCGCTCACTCCTTGATCTTCCCTGGTGGGGTGGAGAATGGGGAAAAAAAGTAAACCTCATAGACTGAGATAAGGACGTGTTAAGAACAGAAACAAAATATAATGTTAATAATACTAATGACAGTAATGAAAAGTAGAAAGCAGAATAAAACCCAAGAGAAAGAAGTGATGCCAAGTACAGTTGCTCACCACCCGCTGGCCGATGCCCAATTAGTCCCCGAGCAGCGATCGGTGGCTCCCAGCCAAGTTGCCCATTGTATATGCTGAGTATGACATTCTAAGGTATGGAACGTCCCTTTGGCCCTTTCAGGTCAGCTGTCCTGGCTGTGCTTCCTCACAGCTTCTTGTGCACCTGCTCAGTGGCAGAGCATGAAAAGCCCTTGACTTAGAGTAAGCACCGCTTAAGCAACAACTAAACCATCAGCAAAACACAGCAAAACTAGCTACTAGGAAGAAAATTCCCTCTATCACAGATGAAAGCATGACAGGAATTGAATTCTTTGGGTTTTCATTTCTGTACAAATAATAAAAATATACATAAAGCCAACATTTGATATATAGAGTTTGGTTTTAATCTTGCTTAGCATAAATCAAGGGCTGCTCAGTTAACAGCAGTAGAAATAGAGCAATGTATGTGTGAAGTGAGAATTAAGACCATATTCTCCTTTTGACATAGCTCTTTTCTTCTGAGATGTAGTATTATGTGCAGTTCTCTCAACAGTAAAGACAATATATTTGACAGGGCGATAAAATGTATTGCCTGGCACACAATAAAAGAACTCACATTAATGCAGAATTGGCGCTTTAGAATAGGGATTGGTTTGCCATATACTTCTGAAAGACACAGTAAAGGATAATTGCTATTTTCATTAACTATCTTACTTACAGATTTGCTTGCAGTGGTTTAGAAAGCCAGCAACCTGGACTGATCTTGAAAAATCACAGATAGATGTCTCTGTGATACCTTGATAGCCAGAAGCAATATTCAGTCTCTTTTAATAGACATGCAGTATCTTTTAACTGAATGCTGGCCCTTCTTTACACAGCCAAGCAAAAATCTTGAAAATATACAGAAGTGAAATGAAAACTGACCATAAAAATGTTTTGAGATTGAATAACCCCACTGCAAATCAGTGGGACAAGATATTTATGGCGGTGAAAATGCCATATGAATTTGCACTTACTACTTCAAGGTTTTTTTAAAAGGAAAAATAAAAAAACTTTTACAATCATAAGAGGCTATTATAGGTTGCATTCTGCTAAGGTGTCATTTAGTTTTATTTTCCGTAGTGCATACAGGAAATGCATGTCAGTGACCATTAACAGCAATGTAATGCAAGAACATTTAGAAATAAGTGTCAGAAGCCAAAGCACAATAAAAGACAGAGTAGAGCATGAGTACAAAGTACTCTATTCTTGAATAACCAGTGTTCTTGGAAAAAAGGTGAAGAGTCACTGGATAGACTTTTAGCAGTGAAAGCTGGCCAAAGAAAAATGGAAAGAGGATATGGAAGAGAAGACAAGCAGAATGTCTCTTTCCTTCTCTTTAACCTCTCTCCTTCAGGTTCATTGCTTAAAAAAACAAAACAAAACAAAGAAACAACAACATCAGTAAAATCTGACTGGTGCTCCAGAAATGCACCAAGTTGAGAATCAAAGAGTGAGTTGTTATGGCCTGGGGAGTACGAGCTTCCCTGCCCCATAAATAAATGAGTGCACGAAGAGTCACGACGTTATGTATTTTTCATGAGAGGAAAGATGGACACCAGAATGTAATAAAAGATTGACATTTTAGAACAAGGAGATCACGTTTTCCTCATAGTTAACTAAAAAAGGACATAGTGAGAGCACTATATGAGAAATATAGAACAGTGAGCATATATAAAGATTCTTTGGAAAAATGTCATTTTTAGTACTTAAAGATACCTTGATTTGGACTGCCGTGTATCCTTACATGCACCTGATTTATGAAAAAGATTGAAATTTGGCCACTATCCATAATGTGTGAATATAATAAAAAAAGATTAATTTCTACTATATAATTAAAAAAGTGAAAACCTTGCACAATATCCACTCTTATTCTGATAACTCCAGCCCAGTATTTTTAATCACTGATTTACAAAAAAAATATTTGCCTATAATTTCATTAGGTCTTGATGCTTACACTCAGTTATGGTTGCTGCCATGTGTTTGTATGAGTGAACTATGCTGCATAAAACTGTCATTCCTGACTTTTAATTCTAATTAATAATTAAATTATTGATTGCTTTGAAATGAAACCATTAACAGTGTCACAAGCAGGAACATACTGCAATTCATCTTTTTTTGTTCTGGGGGACGTTCAGAGAGTGAAGGTCTGACCAGGTGTAATTAGAAGAGTTGTATTTTCAGTGTGCATTAAGCATTACTGAAGTGTCCGGAGCCATCACCACCCTACCTTGTAATTTCCTGTGTTTACTTTGCAGATGTATAATATATATTACAGGGAGACTCTAGTAGCCTCTTACATTGGAAAGGTAATACAAAGGTTCCTGAAATCATTAAAAGGTGTAGCATGTTATATCCATTGTTACAGTAAGCAGAAAGTATGGAATGTTAGGAAGCTCACTGAGCATTTTCAAGTGTTCATTCAAACTCTGAACTTTATCTATTCTCCCTTTTTTCTGATCAAACAACTTAGTGTGTAATTATCTTGATATGCTAAAGGAGAAGGGCTGAACAGAAACAATTAATAATTGCAATGTTTGCTTCATCTTTTAGCAATGGACTTCAACATCCTTCTCTCCCTCACAGTGTCATTTAATTCTTGTTTAAATAGCTCCAATCTTCTTATTTCTTCAGCCGTGACTGTTGGACCATTTACCATAGTCACGGCTCTCAATATGATAATGGCTTTGCAATTTTCAGGCACCTGTTTCAGATTTGTTTTCCTTCAAGTTTACTTTACGAATATATTTCTTCTCAAGTTACTATTTAGTATGAACAGAATAATACATCTAGAGGGGAATAAAAGTATCACACACAACTAGTTTTAGAGAATTTTTCTGTCAGCTCCTCATCCTCCTAATGTATGCATTTATATGATTCTCCATGTCTCCGCTTTTTGTTTTTGTTGTACTAAAATACATTTATATTGATTGACCACATTTGAATTGAATAAGCAAATCTTGTGTTGAAAATAAAATCAATCCTGTTTTAATTCTAAACACATAATTTTTTAAGTAGGAAAAAAATATATCCCAATTAAACATGTGCATGAAAGCACACAGATAAAAATACAGACTGATCTTTCAAAATCATGTCCTTTAAATATGTACGTAATAAAAATAAGCTTGGTTCTTTACAGCCTCTATCAAGTAATGAGAGAAAAGAAAGGGACTTAAAATGACCCGCTAAAAAGACAAATTGATTTCCATTTTTCTGTATCCTCATTCTCTATTTATGGTGTCTTAACTCATTTTGCAGCTGTCCTATGCCTACCTCTGGAATTCATATCTTAGGCTTTTAGTAAGAGTTTAGCCTGTCAATTTTTCTCCAGGGCTTTTAAAGTTGCTAATAATTTACATCAGTGGATAAAGATTGCCATTACCATGGAGCCTGGTTAAACAAAATGTTTCTGAATTCTAACTGACCATTTCTAATGAGACAATTATAACTCTGTATTCAGTACTTTTGCATTCAGTATGTCCTTTGATAGTCCTAAAGAACTCCTTCATTGTGAGCTTTCCATTTAAAAATCCACATGAAAAATGAAAGCATATTAAGTATAAAAAACCAGCACTCATCATGAATCAGCTTCAGGTCTACAAGCTGGTCTAATGTCCCTATATGTTCTGGTAAATTTAGCAGCCTAGAAACAATTTTAAGCTTTTTGTTTCCAACTCTCATTTTGTTTTTTCCTCCCATGAGCATTTGGTAACTAGAACCATATAATTCAAGTCTATGAACATATTTAAGGATTATTTACATGAGACAAGATTTCTAGGACTGAGTCTTCAGCTCCTCAATCCCATCTCACACCTTTCATTGTTTTCACAGACAGCATCATCAGATTTATTTCAATACAGCCTGAGATTGAGCATGCCTGACATACTCTCAGTGATTACAAAAAAAAAAAGCATCATCTTCTTTGGCTCTTTCTCTGCAGTCCTGGATTATTTAACTTCTGAGGGAGTTCTGGGATGCATTTTCTGTCTAAACACCTGAAAGACAGCTGCCAGGGTGCTGAGGACACAAAACAGTATTCTTCAGAGACAAGAGACCTCCTTACTCTGAAAATAGTCTTTAAACTCAAATTCATTCCTGAACCAAGATTTCTCAGGGTGAACAAGTACAAGATAAAAGCAGTGGTAACTCTTTGCACGTATATTGTGGAGAAACAAAGACATTTAGCTTGTTATTCAATTTAAATTCAAGAAAATTGAAGAGGGGCTGTCAAGAGAAACAGCATAGACACTGCTGGCTACAATAAAATGGGTATTCCCTTTTGCCTACACAAGCTACTACCACTTTTTAGCCCTATCCTTGCCAAACAGACTCTGCACATCCTACTACTGCGATCCTACTACTTTTCTCTATGGATCAGGGATAAGACGCATCAAGGTTGAAAGACATGAACACCATATATTCTTTTCTGCATCCCATATTGGTTCCGTTTTCTCTCATAAGGCTAGTTATTTTATTTCCTCTGAAAGAAATGTGTTAGCTCCATTCTCTCTGCACCACCCTCTACATCTCAGACCCTGTGATCATGACATCAGCTGCATCTTTGTGCCAACTTCATCGTCTCAGTGTTACACATACTGTCACCTCCTTGCTTTTCTACTTGGTGTTCTCATGGTCTCTCCTTGTCCCCGTACATTTTCCTTTCTTTTTCCTTTCATTGTTCATCCACATCAGCTCCTATAGTCTTTTATATGCTGTCCACAGTCACAGCTCTCAAACACATCTCTTCATCCATGGTGTGACTCCCTGAACACGTCACTTACTCTCTCTCTTCCCCAGCCTCTCCTCCTCCTCTTTCTCTCTCTTCCCCCTCCCTGTTTTCAGGAATGTTGACACTTCCAAAAGTAAAACTTCACCTCTTCAATAGACGATACTTTCATATTCTTTTTTTTCAACTGTATTATCTCAGTTACTTTGATATAAAATATTAAAGTTGGTTTTGATTAGCTTCCCTTTCCTTCCTTTTATGTTCATATCAGTATTCTTGCACACAAACTAATCTTCTTACTTCTCCCCTTATAACAGTTCTAAATTCCTCTGTTCTCCTCCACTCTTATCTAAAACTGTGATATGGCTATGGCTTTATTTTTTCTTTGTGTTTTATCAGAACAACAAATCATCCTATTTTTTTTAGTCTTCTTGGTACTTATTATTTCAAAAATGAACTTACAGCTATTTATAGCAACAAAACTTTGTCTGGAAGGGCAAAGCATGCTTCCTAAGACTGGAATGAGTAATCTGTCACAGGACATACACAGGAGTGCAGCAAGGCCACGCTCATTAAAAATGTATGTTAATTCCTTAAGCAATATTTCTCATTGCCTTTCTAACACAGCCTAAGCCTTTTACTGTTACCTGGGCTTTCTTAGAAAATAGATAATAATGAAGTCTTGCAGCAGTGTGATGAATAGAGACTACTAGATCCTTCAGCTCTCTGTGAAGAGAAAATGTCTTTTAGTGGCAGAAAATTGGACCTTTATTCTCTCTGGTGCAGAGGGAGCTTTCAGTTATGCAGTTAAACAAATGGCATGTACTCCATTTATTCTGTTGGCAGTATCTGTGCAGGCTTTATCCTTGGGAGACTGTTAATATTATTCCATTTAAGATTAATTGAGCAAGGTTAGGAATTAAATTAATATGATTTCATTAATATTTGAACAACGTTACAACTGCCTACAAGATTATTTATAGCTTTTTGTGCATCACAATATCATTAATACATAGTCTAAATGAAAAACTTCTATTCCAAATATGTTTGATTCTATTTGAATTAAAATACGTACTGCAAGGTGAATGCATGTAATAAATACATTATTAAAATAAATGCATATGTGCATTAGCTAATTATTTAATTCCCTTTTGCCAGGTAGCAGCAGAATGAATCTATATGTGTGACACAATTCCATAAATTAGTTGCACCATAAGTAAATTGACCTTGCTTCACCCCAATAAACAGCCCTAGAAGGTTAAAAAAAGAATATTTTTACATGCTCAGAAATTCAATTACTCAAGCTCCAAACCCTAGACCTATTTATAAAAAGAAATATGCTATTATTAAGTGAAGTCATAATTTTAGTTTTACTTTGTTGGTCCAAACACAGGCAGTAAATTGTGAGTAAGGCTCAGAGAACTCCCTGGATTAGCAACCACCCAATCCACTCAGCAGCTAATGTTTTATTCAGAGGAAAGATCAGATTAATTTGCTGTTGGTGTATTAAAGCAGACAGGCAGTTTTCCAAATTATGAACATTATGCTAAACTAGGAATAGCTACAGACAAAATAGAATGACAAGGAATAGGGTGACAATGTGAGCAGAATCAGGAGCTTGAGAGTCAAGTGGCAAAAAAAAACATGTCAGCACATTCTGAAAATAACAATCTAAATCATACCTATTATAAGAAAAATAGTTGGAAAACAATAATGCTGGGAGAGAGGGAGGTACAGGTTATAAATTGGATGTGAATATGTGCTGGGAAACAAAAGGTGACAGTATGATTTTGAGCGGGATACCCATAACCAGTGTGGGCTAGGACACCAAGAGCCCCTTTCTACACAGCACTGACAAAGCCATATCTAGAATCTTCCATCTCAGTATGAGAAACTGCCAACAGAGAGAACCTCTGAGGAAAATAAAGAAATGTATGCATGTGAGAAATGGAGTTTTCACACATAGAAAGATGAAAATCAGGAAAAATGCCCACCAAGACTCTAGAAATGGAAATATAACACTGAGCTCCTGAATTTACATCTCTATGCCTGAATGTATGATTTAATTAAAATGTCTTAGTTTTTCAAAACAACAAGAATTTCTCCTTGACAGATTTAAAAGAAAGTTACTTAATAAGAAAAAAACCAACTTATTAATATGTTGGTTATTTGGCAAATAAGCCATTAGGTTCCTTTAATATTTATTTGGAGCTGCTGGTCATTATGCACTGTTTAGATGAACTGATGAAATTAAAATATTTCTGGATATATTTAAAAATTGAAGTAGGGAAAACTAGAATTTTGTTCGAAGATATTCCGATAGTGAGTAAATAGTATTTCTTTATCCTTTCTGTACTTCAGTGTGCTCTGAGCAAGTGGTCATGTTTGCACCTCTTACAGCTGTAGCAACCTTTCCTGTCTACACAGTGTTGATTTGGAGAGGATATCAGAATATTTCATATGCAAATATATTCTATAAGTAAGAAAAATACTTTTAAAAGATAAAAGAATCAGAAAATATTTGTAATACTGAGATGGAATGAGAATGAGATGTTTTCCCATATGTTAAACAATGGGAAATATAACCGTAATTTAGAACTGGGTTATATGTTTTGAAACAGATTTCTCTGATCTTGTAGGTACATTGAACAGAGGAAATGCTATTTTTGCGTTGGTCATTTAAATGGATTGTTGATTTCTACCTTCACTTATAAGAAAACAGAGCAATGAAAGAAAGGGGGCAGGAGAGCAGAGCCAACTCAGCCTCCACCTGGGGCAAGACACAGAGAAAAATTGCTCATATTCACCACTCTCCATCTGAAAAACAGTGAAGTCGTGCTGAGAAATTAGGTTTGCCTGGTATTTCCAGAGAGTTCTGGTTTTCTCTGATGACTCTTTCTTAAGAACAGTGAGATAGTGACTTCTTTGATTTGCGCAAGCATCTTTCTTTGCTAAAGCTGAGAGATTTGTTACAATTTATAGCTGTGGTCAGAACAAAATGTCAAGATGGTTTTAACCAGGTGTTAGACCAGAGAGCAGTGCCTTGGGTTCATTGGCTTAACACATTTGCTGATATTGCCTTATTCTTTATTGTTGTTTCTTTTTAGTATTAAAAACAATGTCAACTAGGCAAAGTTGGACAGTTAGAAAAATTGCTCCTCCCCCCAAAAAAACCCCAGAGAGTCTGATTAAGGTCTAGCATATACAGAACTTAATTTTAGTGGTAAATATTGTGTGTGCTCTGAAATGGCAGTATCATATATAAATATCTGTTCTTGGATAAATAAAAGAAAATAAACTGCTCAATATCTTCAAAAAGTAAGTGAGTATTATTGATGAAAACAGCAGGTATTTAATTTTATCCTAGACTTCTTCTGGATAATTTGTTAGCGATACTGAGTTTTGAGCCAAACTAATTAGCTGATCAGAGACCTACCTCTAAAAAAGCCTGAAGCAAGGGTCAGTTAAAACTTTTTTCTAAATCAAATTTTTTTAGATTTTCAAGACAATTACATTTTGAATTTGGTATTTTTGATTGCTCTGATTCCAACAAAGATATTCAATTTGGAAAAAGAAGTTTGTGAGAAATACATGAATGATCTCACACAAAAAGATGTTTTATAGAAATAAGAGCAGTGTTTTTGAGAATGCAGAGATGTTCAACACTTAGGGGTACCTTTATCCCTGTGATACATGGTGTTTTAGTCAGGCTCTTCACAAAAAACATCCTGCAGAAAATACCTTTGTCAGTTTAATTTTGGGCAGCAACCTTTTAAATTCCTCCACAAGGCTTTGATTGGACTCACCTATGCACCCACTGAGCTTCTCTTAAGGATTTGTGTAATTATGGTGCTTGCCTCTTTGTCTCTTAATAACCTCATGTTTACAGTCCTTTACCTTCTGAAGAGAACTGAAGTGAGCAGGGAATGGTGGCTGCCTTTTGGAAAGGATGGCTAGAATGGAAAGCGAGTGTAGTAATACACGTGACAGCAAGTGGAAGCATAGGGACCAGTGGTGGGAAGAGATGCCAAGCAGGCAGGTCAAGCCTTGTGCCAGTTGTGGGATAATGAGGAGTGTTCACAGCTGAACCAGGATGCAGTTCAAGCTCATTTGGAATGCACTGTCAAAACATCTCTTGGTGTTAAGGTCAGAGGCTGGACCTCAGAATTTCCTTTGCTTATTTTTTTAGGTGGAATTAATGGGTCTTTTTATCAAACTGACCAAAATAATAATTTTTTTTTTTTTTAAAGCATGCATAACACAAGTTTATGAAATTTCCACATTTAGCAGCAGATGTTGCTTGCTGCTGCTGCTATACAGTGTTCTATTTTAAAACACATCTGGTGATTATTCAAACAGAATTATGCACAATAAAAAATTCTGCTAATTTACTTTAAGTAGGGAAATGCCTTTTTAACATATATTTTTTCCCCAAAGTAATTTTCCAAACTGATTCTTGAAAAGGTTCTTGCCCAAAATTAATCTAACAAAATTAAGCTAACAAAATGTAGTAAACTTTAAACTATTTAAATAGCATATTAATCAATTGAGTACAGACTGTTTTCAAAATAAGATTACACAAAAACTCCTATAAATTTAAGTTTTTACTCCTTTTTACAGTCCACTCTACAAGCAAACTACATATCCTAATGATTTTAAAACCTGGTAGTTTAGCTAAAAGTTGGAGGAAGAGCTTGCCAACAAAACCACATTATGCCCTCCAGCAAAACAAATAATTAAAGTGTGATTATTTACTGTTGTAGCAAAGCACAGTTTGAAATGATTTTAGGAAAATAATCTTCCCACAAGCCTAGAATTCCTAAGTAATTGTATTTATATAACTTATAAATTTATAAATTTATGAATATATCTTTACTATATATAATATTTATATACTTTTAATTTTACAATTATAATAATATTTTGTATTGCTTTTCCAAGAGCCCATATCTGTATAATTCAACCACAAAATCAAAGCATGGACAGAAGGAAATACTAGAATTGTTGAGAACATATGTAAACCATTCAGGTTAATAAGACTTTTTTCTTTCAATATTTTGGAAGTAGACCACAGTTGCTCCATGAAGCCAACTGGATTAAGCATCGAAATAAAGCCTGAGAAAGTGGGGCAGTTTAGAACACCTACAAAAATATTCCTGCAAAATTTGTTTTTCCAAGGAGGACAATTTTTATTAATGTAAAGTTGCAATGAAATTAGTGTCTTGTGAAAGCCTTCATTATTGCTTCTTCTTTCCTGAAGATATATATCAACATGCAATTCACATACAGGTTATACAGCCCTGCAAGTAACTTGAACATAGCAAAGCTAAGATACAGGTCAGCAAGGTGCAATGGCCCTCTCGTTTTTTCTGCTTGTAAAAGCATTTTACAATAAGGTAATAAGGCAGAAAAGACCATAAATGTAAGAAAAGTGTCTGCATGAATGTGAATCACGCTTCCAGATAGCACCAATATAATGAGAAAAGTTCAAACGGGGATCACTTCTCAGCCTCATTTCAGCCTGCAGGTCTTCCTCAGACACTGGTCCACAGGTTCATTTGAAGCATGTGGGTGCTCAATTAGATGTTTTTATGGTGCCTATTAAATTATACAAGGTGTTCTGTGCTCAAGCCTGTGAAGCACTTACTAGCATGGTCTTATAAAGGTGGGCAAGCTTGATTGCAAAAGCAGAAGTTGGGAGGCTTGTGCACATTTTCTGAAATAAGTTGATTTTAATTGCCTGCCACCCTACACACTTAGTGCCGTTGCAGTGCCTCATCCTAACACAAAATATCAAAGGCTCCACCAGCTGTGCCCACACTTTCATCTCCCTTTCAGTAACAGCTTCATCAAGAGGACATAGGCCATAGGGGTGCAGGTAACTGAGGAAAAGCTAACACTCCTTGGCTCAAAGAGGCCCTGTAGGAAGACAGCTGGTCCTTCAGACAATATGATCAGAACAGTTTTGTGCTTGATTGATCAATAGTGCTGCAGCACAGACAGTGTGCTTGACTTTCATATCAGAAATTGCTAGCTTGACTTGATTTCCTTAACTTGCTCACAGTCCTCTGTTGTCGCTTTGCAAGGCTGCTGGAACCTGCTGCAAATTTTCAGCAGCCTGGAAGCTGCTCGGAGCTTTCCATTTCATTTGATATTTCTCTCAAGCACTTGTCTTCAAAGGGAACCTCAATTACTTCAAATCAGACTGACAGTTTGCATGAAACTCATCTGTGAGTCCGACGCCTCTGACTCACACCCTGCCTTTGTTCATTATTAACCCTACTGTTACTTGGCTTTTCCTTTAATTTCTACCTGTCTTGCAACTACCTGTAACTCAGCAGTGAGCCAGAGAAGACATCGATCTGTGACTAATACTGTAAGCATGCTGACATACTGTGTGACAAGTGCATGTCAATGCCAGAGAGAGGTCACAGGACTAAACCAGTTATTAACACAGTACTGGCTCCAAGCCTAGTGCTGGGAAGGGATGACAGTGGCAGTGCCCTGCTGCACAAATATATTTTCTGAAGGCTTTCCAGAGTCCCGGGAGCTTGAGCAACAGTTTCACATATTTCACGTTTGTGAAATGCATAAAGTATGTAAGGAAGCTAAAAGTAAAATGTGTGTGTGGTCTATGATACTGGGAGGAAAGAATTATGGAATTCCTCATGGCCATAGGTTAGATAAGGTGGGTGCTAATAACTGCCTATATGTCTCCATGACCCACTGATGGGTTGGTTGATACCAGTTGTGAAAAGGTTCAAAGCAAAGCAAATAATTCCTTCTGCATGTCTCAAAGTTGTTTCTTTGGAGGTGTCTTTCAGAAAAGACACCAAAGAGCTCTTTGCTGAAAGGCAGCAAGAAAAATAGGAAAGGGTGGTTGTTGCTATTAACTCCAGAGCTAGTACAAGAAATGACAGCAGGATGAGGAGAGCTGCATGATGGTGCCTGGCAGGATGGGTTCTGTGCTGGATGCAGGGGCAGCACAGGGCACACCAAGATGCAGGGCACACAGATCACAGAAAAAAAAGATTAAAAAAATTGAACAACTCATCTTTTAATACTTCACGTTAGCTCAAAGTAGAGTCCTTATGTGTGGCCAGAAGACAATGCCTTCCTTTGCTACTTTTTCTTTTCTGTCTGTTGCCATAAGTAGTCCTTTTTCCTTGAATGTTATCTTTAGCAGCCACACTGGGCATGGAGAAATCCTGGGCAGAAGGATCAAAACAATAAATTCTATGTAGGGGTTGAGAAGCAAAGTGCTGAGCAATGGTTTGTGTTGCCTGCTTAGGGAAGAAAGAGTTCTAGATATTTCCATATTTTTTAATACTTGCCCCATTTTGATAAGTTGATGGTAGGAGGGTGGGAGACAAAAGACAATTAGAATTGTGCTGATGCCAAAGTGCTCACAAATCAACACTTTAAGCCTTTCATACAATGATATTGATATCACACTGTGCTGACTGGGCACAAATCTTTTGGGCCTCCCAACGATTTGATAGCTCCTCAGACAAATTTTAGACAGTATGAAGTCTCCTAGAGGCCCTATCACTTTGCTAACACTCCTCTAACCTCAGAGGCACAAAGGCTTGCTTACAAGAAGGGCAAACCCGTGTTTTTTAAAGCAAGTATAATGGTCATAAAGATGGCATAACGTATCCATACACAGTAATAACTTATGAAAGAAAACCCATCAATGAAAATAAATCCAAGTTCACCAACAAGAAATCTGAAGTTCTGACACGTCTTCATCCCCTTTAGAAATACTCCTTTTTTACTCCCTGAGACAATCAAGGGTTTCAGCACTTAATCTTAATAGCCCTCTTCTCTATTACAGTCATATTCATAATAACAAGAGAACTAGGCTTAAAGAAAATGACTGAATAACCCATTTCTGGCTAATAATTATAATTCGTACAATCAAAAAGTTGTGCAGGCAACTGACTGCCTAAAATTTATTTGTGTGGAAGATTTCCTGAATAACTTTCTGTAATAAAAGCACAAAAATCATATTCTATTCACATAAATTCTGTAAATGAATGTGGCAAAAACCTATTTGCAATTATTGCTGCTACTAGTTGGCCCTTCTAAATATTCTTTCCAATTCAATAGACCCAGTCTGTGATTGCACAATCACAGATACTAATGGTGGGAAAGAACCAGAAAATTCTCTAGCTGAGTACTGTTGTCCTCTCTCTTTGTGATGTGCTTCCTAACAAAAAATCCTGAGGAATTTCTACTGTGTGTATGCATTCCTTTCGTGCTTTGTACTTGTCCAGTCTCAAAATCTTCCATATTGTTTTGAGCACGTCTACTCAGCTGAAATTTTGTTAATGACAGTAGGTTTTTTTATTGCTTACTAAGATTGATGTTTTCTTTGAAGGCTATTTGCTAATTTAAATCTTTGCCTGGTAGTTAAAAAGCAGAGTACATGCTTGTATGACAGGCATCAGTGTTCTGTCTGCTTCACACCACGTGCCTTGCTTTGGCTCGCTGTAAATCATAACTCACAGACAAGACACTACTAAAACTGGAGTGAATGAATGTTCAGAGAAAATCAAAATGCCAATTTGTAAATGACAGGTGCAGTGTGTTCTTGCTTATTCAGGACTATAACTTTTAAAATAAATTTTTTTCAGTATCTAAACTAAAGGGGGGGAGGGGTGTCACTAAATTATCTAGGAGATCTGTCAAGTCTCCGACTAACACTGCCCATGTCTTGTGCCTGTGTGACAGTAGCCCACTGTCAGGCAAACAAAGAGCTGAGAGCAGTGACCCACTCTCTCTTAAACAAACTACTTATTTTCAGGTACATATCACTGGAGAAAGTCTAAGTACAGTGTCCAAGCAATTGCTCATCACAGAAATGAAAATAGCAAAGAATGGGAAAAAATACCTTAGAATATCATGTGGTGCATTCTAAGAACATGGTCACAGCTATGGTGCACCCTTCTTCCATTACTGTCTTATTTTGTTCTTCTTATTTTTATCTCTTTATGGGCAGATCAGGGTGTTTCTGTTTGCTAAGCACCAGCATTGTTCTTTCCTGGACGAGTACAAACAGAATCGCTCAGCCAACACATTTACCTCAAAGAGTTTGATCTGGGAGGTGCTCATCACCTTCTAAAGATCTCAAATATATTTTTTAGAATAAGACAGATGAGAGAAAAGTTACTAAAGACACTACAAAGGAAAAAAAGAATGATAGTCTAATTTGCCCCAGATTTTACAGTATATGTTACCTGAGCAGCAACTAGCAATTCTTCTTAGCCTTTGCATCCTTTTTTTTACTTGAAAAAGAGTAAATAACAATTAATCTTAATATGAACAGGTATGAGATAGCCCAGTGTCAATTACAGTCTACATAAATGCATAGATGAATAGTTAAGAGAATTGGGGTATTTCAAAATTGGTACTTAATTAGTAATGCTCTTTCACTTGAGTTCAGACACACTAACTGCAGCTAACACTTAACCCAGAAATGTCAGGCTAGATTAGGCATGCACGACAGTTCAGGTAGTGATATGGAAAGGTGCTTAACACTAACTCTGAAGGATAGATCAAAATATGTACAAGGAATAGAGCAACTGTTCTTTCATATACTTTGTAAATGTACCACTTAGAGTCAGCTCATATGTCTTCTCCGAAGAGCATACCTCATGTTAGAAACCTCTTCATACATTTTTCACTTTTCTGCTTTCCATATGAGTCCTTGCTTATTTTGCCTCCTCTCTGTCATCAGCAAAAGATGAGGCAATGCCATTTGATCACTCTTGAAGGAGCTGTTCTAAGTGACCAATTTGCTGGGCCTTTGCAACTCACCTATGGGGGCCAGTGCAAGACAACTCTGAGGGATGAAGCCAGCTCTGAATTAACATAAAATCTTAGAATCATTAAGGTTGGAAAAGACCTCTAAAATCATCGAGTGCAAGCATTGCCCTAGGACTGCCAGGTCCACAACTAAACCATCTCCCTAAGCACTACATTTACATGTTTTTTCCATACACTTCTATGGACAGTATTTCCACCACTTCCCCAGGAACCATGTTCCAATACTTGACCACCCTTGCAATGAAGATTTTGTTTCTAATATCCAATCTAATCTAATAATAATAATAATCAGAGAATTAACATGACATGTTTAAGAGAAATACGTGAAACAGGACTCCACCAGATTTCTGTGTAGTCAGAGAGCAGAAATACTGAGGATTCTCCTTCACCTCTTCCTCCCTGCAGACTTCCAGCTCCTTCTCTACAATAAGGATCTCCTTGTTTTTTCTAGTTGGTGGGGTGAAACATTTTATCTCAGTCTCATCAGAAAAGTTTCAATAGTTGAGCTAAGTTAACTTCAGGTGTTAGCATACTAGCAAAAATTTTAGGCAGAATGTTTCAAATTTGGTAGAAGTATATGATCATGGAAAATACTTCGAAAGGCTAGGCAGCCTTAACTAATAAGCAGTGCAGACCAACAGACACAGAACTGTACAAACAGGTGGACCTGAGAACCTCATACCCAAGTTACATATATATCAGGTTCTTCTGTTTTGGTTTGGCTTTAACTTTTAGACTGACTCTGGTCTGATCTCGTCAGCTGACTGACTGTTTCAGGCTCTCATGCCTCATGTCTCCTCCAGGAGCTACTCTTCCAGTTCAGTTTCATGCAGGGGGAATCCAGCACATGTGCTTCATACTCCCTGCTATGAACCACAGCACAGCAAGCTCAGATGGCTGAGAGATGTGCTGTAAAAGCCAACTCTCATCAGAAATGAAAAACAAATATAAATTATATAAATGCACACTCTCAGTACTAAGGATAATATTGCAGGAACTGTAGCAAGGTTATCAACCAAATATTAACCGGTTCCTGTGGGTTCAGCAGAAACTGGAGCGAATGATATTTCCCTCTGTCCACTCTTCAGAGTGGAACATACATGACATGATTGATGAGCAGAAGAGAAATGTCAAAATGGGAACATCAGTGACAGCCCTCAGTTCAGAAAAACTGACAAATAAAAAAATAGTCCCAAAGTTGACAGGCAAAAGTGGGAAGGGAGCAAATGTCTTGCTCTACAAAGAGATTAAGTTGCAGTCTATTTAATGAATAAAGGTGAATCATGGCAAGGCCAATGAGGGAAGCATGAAAATGACTCTCAGTTTAAAGATACTACTAATAATTTTTACTTGAGCACAGACTTGTTCATATGATAGTATCAGAAACCAAATGAATGACCCATACAGGAATAGGGCAATTTGCAGACCTTAAGGCTCACTGAGTTGTCAGCTCACATTCTTAAAGCCACTGTACCTGTAAAAATTCAACTAGTAAAGTCAAATTTGATTCTCATGCCTTTTTTTTTTCTTTCTTAATTAATCTTATTTTTAATCTGTCTCCTTTCCTTTTCACTAGGACTGTTATTCAGTATGAACTACTTATTTAGAAACTTCTAATCCAGAGCCCAACTGATGCTGCCTCAGGTCAAAGTGCAAAGCAGCTCCCACCTTACATCCTCTCTAACCTCAACATATGCTGCAAGTATTGGCTTTTAGAATTAGGTGGTCACAGACTGGTTCCTCCCAAAGTACTGCCTGTGAGTAACTGTCTAGAGAATAGGCATATGTGATGCAGAGCCACGCTGTTAGATGTACTAAGCAGCAACCAAAACATTAGGTTTTACTTTGAACTAACATGGTGCACATTATAAAATCTCCACATGCTGGAAGAAAGAGTAAATCCTCTGTGGTTTGCTCATAAATATTTATAGGATTATTCAGTCCATTGTGTAGTGAATAACCAAATGCATTATGATGTAAACCAGCCCAGCTTCTGTGTTTATATTGTCTGTCTGACAGAATACAATTACAAAACATGTTTTTCTTTTTCAAATTTCTACTTGAGCTCCTTGAAGCACCTAGAATTTGAGCTTGGCAATGTAGAGCTGTAATTGCCCAGGGATCTGGCATCTTACAGATTAGCAGTGCATGTATTCTTCAAGGACAAAACTATATACTGTATAGTTTATATTAACATAAATGTATTCTGTAAGGACAAATCAATATATCATAAATGTGCATCCTATTTTTTTGCTCCTGATAGGGAATTCTATCACCAAGTGGAGCAAACCCCAAAAAAACAACTTAACTCTAGATTCAGAAATACTGTATTTGCTTTTCATCACTCTGTTTTATGTTGAGAATAAATTTGGCTCAGGTGTAGGATGTAAATTGCAATTTAACATATTCATAACTGGGGCAATTGGCAAGGTCTGCTGTTTCTGACAGGTGTAAACAGTCAGGCTTAGCCCTAAATGTGTCTTGTCATTTTGTATTTTTTCTCGTTGTTCCCCTCTATTCAGTTTATTTGTTGTTGAAAGTTCTCTTTTATCAGAAAATCATAATCTGAGACAGGGACTGAAATGCTGATTTCAGCCACAAATTAAAAACTGAAAAATAAGAGATGAAAGCAGTGGGAAAGGGAGTCTGTACTCTGCAGATGCACTTTCATTCTCAACAGCGTCTGTTTCCTCAAATGAAAGGAAATCTGACAAAAAAAAAATAAAAGGAGGCTAATTCACCATGGAAATGTGCAAAACTTTTCAAGGCAAAGTCTTTGCATATGCTAAAGGCACAGATGATGTTCCATGTAAAGAATTACTTTTATCTCTATTGTTTTGAATATGTTGGATCATAAGAATGGATGCACTCCAACTGCCACTTCAAAGCCGTACAGATAATCCTACATCCCACTTGCTTTGTTTGCATATTTAATTTTGCTCAAGCAAAAGCCAAATCAAAGCTCATACTTTATTCTCTGAAAAATTTCTGTACAACCTTCCCCAACAGTCCAGCTCATCTGAATGAGGGTGAGTTACAAAGTTTCTAACTCTTTTGAGGATATTTCTATTTACTCTGTCTCTTTCCATTATTTTACATGATAAAGTGTTTCAATTTCTGGCTGGATGGAAGTCATCAATCTCCACCATGTTCAAAAATTCTTCCTCTGTAGATCGGGGGCTCCTAATCTGTGGAGCAGGTGTTGGTGTTGAAGCAGGAGCAATCAGGGGAATATAATTGTTTCTGATGCATGGGACAGTCATTGTCACTCAGTCTGCAATGCAGGTGTCAACAAAAGCAAGGTCAGACTCCCAGTTGCTGGACATTTTTGCCTTTTCTGGTCCCTGAGCCTGAAAAATGGGGCTGAGAGCAGGCAGCCTTTCCCCAGTTTCCTTATAACCCACCTGCAGGCTTTGTGGCCTGCAGTGGCTTGCTCAAACGAGAAAAGAAATTGTAAAATTCCCTCATTCAGTGGCAAAACTTTTTCAGGTGACAGGGAGCAGAGAAGCCCAGTGTCTCTTCATCTGCCAGGTTTCTCAATCCCCTCCTTTAAGTCTTATAATTTCTGTTCAGGCTATCAAAGAGACATCAAAAGATACAGCCCTCACGTTGATATCTACTGCTGAAAGACTTTCACCTTCCAGAAAGAGGTCGAGAATATTAATATGAAAGTGAAATAGCTGGTTTTTAAGGGTTTATATATCAAGAACTTTTCAATGTCACTTCTAGTCAGAGCATTTCAAACAGCAAAATATATTCCAGTCAGGAGAGCTTTAAGTGAATATACCCCTTTCCCTCATATAACTTGATATGCAGTTAGATATGTAGTTGGAAATAAATATAGCATGGTGATATTCCTTAGGTCTTTCATGAAATCAGGCACCCTATATAGCAAATGTGTGGATGCATTCCTTCTCACCAGAGGGAATACACCTTTCATTCCCTCTGTAAAATGCTACAAAGAATTGAGTGTCTATTTATTGCAATGGGTTCCCTATGTTCAATAAAGGTGCTAGGAAATATGTGAGAATCCTGGAAACTGTAAGGTCTAGGCAATCTCCTCCTTATTTGTTGTTTACTGTACAAATTCTTTACCAATGAGAACCTAGGGACTTATTTTTCACTTGCATCAGCTTTACAACTGTACATTTCCATTTATTTCACTGTAATTATTTCTGGTGAAAATGGTCGTGTGTTTTAGTGGTGTTAGTTTACAATATTTTAATAAAAATGCATGGCTCCCCTATGAAAAAGAAAAATCCCATATCAGCTATTTTCAAGAAGCACCTCTAGACTGAAATAACCAGACCAAAGGAGAAAACACCAGTGGCTTTAAAATAGCCCAGAGGAATGAGAATCTGCCAATTTCACATCATGAAAAAACAAGCACCTGAGAGATTTCAGTGTTATTTATCTTTTATTGATCTCTTCTCTCTGGTAACCAGTGATAGGATCCAAGGGAACTGACTGAAGTTGTGTCAGGGAAGGTTTAGGTTGTATATTAAGGAAAGATTCTTTACCCAGAGCATGGATGGACACTGGAACAGGCTCTCCAGGGAAGTGGTCACAGTCCCAAGCCTGCCAGAGTTCCAGAAGCATTTGGACAATGCTTTCAGGTGCATAATGTGATTCTTTGGGTGGTCCCATGCAGGGCCAGTAGTTGGACTCAACGATCCTTGCGGGTCCTTTCCAATTCAGGGTGATTTATGATTCTATGAAAAACATGATGGCAATGTTCACCACCCATGGGTAATTGAGGATGATGATCAACCTTGTCTCCTGGCCTTGTTGGGTGAATAACTATAACCAATACAGAAAGCAGAACACTAAGGGGAATGGCAAACTGTTTTAGTCTTTTAAGACTTCCATAATCCATTTTAGCTGACTGTGGAAAAATGAACAGATTAAAAATATTCTGAAGTATTTTGTGTTTTTTTCCTTGGAGTCTGGTAACTTGGATCATATTGTAGTTAAGTAAGATTGCTAGAGAGAGTTATGTTATTACTATATTAATTGTTATTAATTATTAATTATTTATCATCTATTAATTATGTATCCTATATTAAGATAACTACACATTTTACTGTATCAATATAATTTTATATTAATACTCTAGCTTGCATTAGAAAAATTTCCATTGTTACGAAAAGCAGGCAAACTTTGGTACAACAAGGCCGGATAAAGTCCCGTCTTTATATCACTATGTAGGACTTGCACAAGAAAATAAAAAAGTTAATGCAGAAAAGGATTTTCTAATAGGAGAATTTCTCAAGAAAGTCACTAAATTCAAAATTATATCTATTAAGCTTTCCCATTGGAAGGACCTGTCCCAGATTGCATATTGATAAGTTATTGTGTTGTATCAATAGTTAAAGCTTGGTAGCATGAGACAGATACGGTCCACATTACCAGTGAACAACATGATGGAACAAATAATAAGACTTTCATTACTGAAGACTGAAATGTGTTCAAATGGTTCGCAGTGAGCATGCTCTAAAAATACAAATTAAGAAAAGAGAATTTTCTTTTTCCTTTATAGTTTGGTTTTGGTCAAGGAAAGGGAAAATAAGGTCTATCCAGGAGTTCAATCCTGCTTGCCCGAGTAAAAATTCAGTATCCAGGGAGGGGGAACTTGTCAATCCCTGGCTGGTAGTGATAAAAGCTACCAAGAAGATGAAATTTACAAGAAAAGCCTCCATGCAAAGAAGAGGATGTTTCAGGTACCCACTGGAGTTCATTCTTGAAAAAGTTTTCTGGAAATTAGTGTATTACTTAAATAAATATTTAAGCTATCTGGTTTAAGTGACCAGACTGTAACTTTAGTTTTCTATCTTGATCCTTCTATTTTAATTTATTATTAAAATATAATATTTTTATATTATGCATGTATGTGTGTGAAGATATCAGGTGCATTATAAATTAATAAAAAAGATAAAAATAAATTAAAGAAATCACAGGTTAAAAAGAAAATGATAATGTTTTTTTAAGAGGCTGTTTAATTACCTACCACTTTTTACTGTCATTCACAATGATTATCAATTAATCTACATAATATTAATTTACATAGGAGGTAATGGAAAATTAAGCTAGGAAAGTTCCACATCACAAGGAATGATTTCTTGAAAGATCTTTACTTATATCATAGATTCAGATAGATCTAGTAGATGTCTTCTGCAACACTTGATTTATTCAATTATCATTTTCAGATTAACATCAGAATTATGGGGCAGCACAATTACTCATCATTTTTGTCCTTCCATGTGAACAGTTGTTTCAACTGAAGCCTTCTACATGGAAGAGAAGAAATTAAATTTGCTTTCCAGGCTTCTACTTTAAGATTATTTTGTCCTTTCAGAATAGTTAATGATATCAGATAAGAACTTCCAAACTGAATGTAATTCACATCAGTCTCCCTTACAAGACCACTAGCAACCTTACCTATACAGATCATAATCAAACCACTGCAAAGAAATACCTCAAGCACCCATTCCACTGAATCTATTCTGAACCTTCTGAGAACACAAAAGTCCTTACAGATTCTTATTCCTAGTCTCAACTTCAAACCCGGTCATTCTCATCTGTGCCTGTTGGTTTTCTTCCCATGACATGAGACTCACTTCTTTGTTCTATAAAAGTATATTAAAAAGCAAGTGTATTAGGCAACCTTGACAATCACTGAAAAATTCAAACCAAAAAGAAGGCAACTTTATCAGGTAACTCTATGTAAATTACTACTGTGATATTTTAAAGCATCACTTCTTAGGTACTTATCAACATTCATCTTGACTCCACTCATGTATAAACTTTTTACTAGTCTCTCTTGGTATATGGCAGTGTCATCCAAACTCTACTCTCTGGTGCCTTGTGTGAATGAGACTCCTGGGCTATAATCCCTGCGTGTTTTCCTTCCTCCCCCTATGCCTACACCTAATCTGTGAATGAGGAGTGTTGTGACAGCTGTGTCCTCTGGCAGGCACTGAAGCAGCAGAAGCTCAGTGTCTTTGCCTACACACTACACAATGTGTCAGAGGATTTTGCATGAAATGGGCTCTTTCCATGCCCATCACCTTTCATGGGAGAGCTGGTAGGAGCTAAGTGAGTGTTTATGGCAAAAGAAGGAACTGTCCCTTAACAAGTCCACCATGCCCTGTTTTCAAACTTGTCACCTATGCAGGTGCCAGAAAAGCACATCCTGTGCTGGATCTCACACCTGCTGGTGGGATTCCCCTCTCTACTTTGAAAAATATAGGGGAAGTACTTAAATTTTTCAACAGTTTCTAAATTACTAGATAGTTAACAAAGAACAATCAAAAACTTAGCAGATTTATTAGAGAATTTGGGACATAAAGTTTAGATACAAAATCTATGAAGGCAGCATTTACAGAATGTAGGGCTTTTAAAACTTACTCTGCACTGCAATCTTCATATATCAAAATATATTTTCCCAGAAAAGCTTGTCTGTTTTTGTGAGTAGTTCTGAGAGAAGCATATATGCACCTTGACTTCCTTCGTTGGTGAAAATCAAATCATTCTCTCACAGCTTAAGAAGTATGAGTTGTTTCACTACTTGTTTAGTGAAATCCCTGCTTTGGATTCCCCTATTTCCCTAGGACAAAACAGAAAGCATTGCAAATCATCAGGGACCACAGCTGAGAGAAAAAAAAGAATTCTTTCTGTAGTCAGGTCACATTCAGGCAACAAATTTTAATGGAAGAGCTAGACTGTGGATGCAGTACATGATTAAAAGAAAAATGTCCTGTCAGTTGAAGCTCAGGCAGAGATGGGTTTTAATCAGTGAATATTTTTCCCACACATAAGAAAGTCTGAGCACATGGGGATCAACTACAATATGCAGAAAGAATCATCCTGATGAATATGAGTGAGCACAGATCTATTGCTGTTAGGCTAAGCCAGGCTCACCTCAGGAAGGCTCATCTCTGGTTTGCCTGTGTCCTTTACACTACATATGCAGACTAAGGAAGAAAACCCTCCTTAGTAAAATATCTTTTCATTACTTAAAAGCACATCTGCATGTAAAAATCAATTAGAGAAATGCGGTTTTTGGAAATAAAAAAAAAATGTAGCAAAGTCAAGCCTATCGGTTAGAGCTATCAATCACCATGTGATCTCAGTCTAGAGAAGGAGCTAATTTCCTTGGCTAGTTTATCAACTTTGCAGCTGGAGCAGACCTGATGCAGCACACTGCTGGCAATGCAGCAAAGCACTTTGCACTGAATTGCAGCTTGGCAGAAAGGTGCAAATTTGATTCCACCTTTGGAGAAAACTATCATGCACTGATTGCCACAGAGGCTGCTGAAAGCTTGGGAGTGTCCTGAGAGACTTGAAGACAACTAGGGAGCAATGTGCTCCAGCTTTCTGAATTTCCAGGATCTTTGGTGTCCCAGTAGTCTGTCAAACTGTTAAAGGCTTCCAACAATAGAGTCAATAAAATATTCCTAAAATTCCAAGCAAATACTGTTTCTATTTTCCTTGATGAAAAATATTTGATTTCTGGATTCTCTAAAAAAAAAAAAAATGTTTTGATTGATAATCTTTGTTACACTTTCCACTTTATTCTCTTTTAATTTCCAACTACCTAGTGCAGCATTCAGCATTCTGCCCAGCTCTAAAGACAGCATGTAGGCACATAGGTTTGCTGAGGCACTTTAACCTGTCTTTACTTCCTCCACCACCTCTCTCTCCTGCTTATTTGCAGGGATGCTGCCTTGTACTGGAATTTGTGACCACCAAGTTTACTGTGCACTGTGCAGCTGCAGTTCCCCGCTCAGTGCTAGGTCAGGGAATGAAAGTGTCTACCTGAGAATTACAGTAACTAAGTTGCAGATGTACAGTCTACTACACTGTTTCTGACATGAAATTGGTAATTATGGGAAGAAGTTGAAGGAGGAAAAAAACCTAAATATTTTTCAGATCTCCCTTTATCTCCAGTGTTTCATCATAATTTGCACTGAAATGTTAATGAGGTCCATAAAAATTCGAATTACAAATCGAGTTTTATTTTTACTATAAATATTTTTGTGTAAATAAAAATATTTCAGAATACCTGCCCAGAATTTCATTAACATTTTTGTAAAATAAAAAAATTGTCACAGTAATTTTCACGTAAAATGGAAAACAACTCTATATCATATACCCCAAAATGCCTAAAACAATTAAGTTCTCATATAGATTAACTGACAAGGCGAAGGCACTACTATGTTGTTAGTGCTTGAACTGTTGTCTGCTATAACCTTACCTTTAGCCAGCTCTGCTGCAGAAGTTGCCCACCTCTTTTTCACAAATAACAGTAAATGAATAAATGAGCATGCAAACAGCTATGTTATCAGTGGTTTCAGTTCCTGTTAAATGAGCTGCTTGAAAAAGTAAACATCCTTGGACTGACAACTGAGATGGAAAACCACAGATTTATCTTGATCTTGTTTCACGTAGTTGCTTTATTGACCCAGCTTGGTAATTAGACAAATATACTTGTGTATTTTACTACCTACGCACTACCATGAATAATGAGGTCTATCTAAATCTAACAAGAGTAGATATAAAGCCATTTCTAGAATGTTGGTGCAGATCAGTCTCTTACTATTTACCTCACTTTATTTTTTTAACACTGAAGGCTTGTTTACTGGCAAAGGTGAAGTGGGTTGAACCAACACTATAAACAGTGGAGGAATTGCACAAGGCATAGATTATGATACAAATACAATGACACAACCACTACAAAGCACTGGATGTAATTTAAAAAGCCATAGGTTTGCACAAGCCTCTTTAGCCTCTCTGCAGTCTGCTCTAGAGACTGACAACTCCTCTGTAACATTGCTCAGACTGAAAAAGTTCTAATTTTCAATAATTTGGTGATCATACTAAACTTACTAATAAATCTGTGAGAAGTCAGCAGTTCACCTTAATTGTCTATTCACAGACATGTGTTCTTGGCTATTTTTTGGTTTATTGTTGTTGTAATGATGATGATAATAATGGTGGTGGTGGTGATGAAAACCAGGCATATGTTTCATACTCTCTTTTGCATGTTGAAGTTCAGCTCTGCAGACAACACAAAGTTAATTTTCCATGCCACTTTGTGCAAATGTTTACTATGGAAAAGAAGATGTTAACTGTTTCCTAAACAAAAAAGGTGAAAAAGGTGCAAACTAAAATTCGAGAAAAGACGTAATACCTTCAGGACAACTATATTTTACTTATGTAAAATATATTTTACCATTCCTGGAGCCCTTAACCCTCAATTACCTCATGCTTTTCTATCACATGCTGATGATGACCAGCTTTTCTGATCAATCACATGTCACTCAAGGAAGTGGAAAGGAACCTGCCTGAGCACTAGTGTCATCCCCTACAGGGATTTTCTTTGAAGAACAACACGCATTATATGCTCCCTTGCATCCTTTTCTGTCCAATTATAAAAATAACAAGGCCATAACTAATGGGAAAAATGGGGAAATGCACTCCACTGTAGTGCCCTGGAGGAGCCACATTATATATTGATATCATTAGCCCTTTTCTTACATTTAAATGAGTATGAACCAAACTGCAGCTCTGGCTGACTGAAGGGAAGAGCAAAACCTGTTTTGCATCCTCTTTTGCAGCAATTCCTGGAACTTTACCAATGGCACAGAGAAGGTAATCTTAACACTGGAGATAGAGGAAGAACCATCCAAATCAAACCAAAAAGGATTCAAACTTATGGGTCAGTAGTAAAAGCTTGATCAATGACCTGAAATGCATTAAGCCACTCCAGGACTGTCCATGACCTTAGCCTCTCTGTAGTTCAGTAGTCACAGTGTTTCCCTTGATTAATTATTTACATGAGACTCACAACCTCTATTTTAATGTCTGTTGCCCTAAATATGTTTTTTTTTTTAATTAAGTTCTATTTTTCTCTGATGAAAAAAGCATTGTCTACCAAATGTCATAATCCTTTTTCCTAATAAATGATCTTTATGACATGGATGATTGTATTATTATGAATTATAAGAATAATGAAAATTCAAAATATTTGAAATCTTTGTATCTGGTTAATTAAAATAGAACCTGCAAATGTATGGATGACAAGCCTAAGAATACTAACAATTAGGTCTTTAAAAATGTTCACCATCAATTTACATCAATAATCATGAATCTTTTGGACAGGTAATGACCATTTTTACAGAAAATGAGGTAAGAGCTAAAATATAACTAATTAATTTATTTTTTTTTTAGCATAACATACCTCATGAAGTTCAACAACAGGAAGTGCTAAGTCCTGCACTTTGGGAAGGACAACCCTGTGCACTGAAATGTGATAGAGGCCACCCAGTTGGAAAGTAGTTCAGTAAAAAAAAAAAAAGACTTGGGGATTGTGGTGAACATCAGGTTGAACATGTGTCAGCAATGTGTTCTTGCCTCAAAGAAGGCAAGGGACATCTGGGCTGCAAAGTATTGCCTGCAGATCAAGGGAGGTGATCCTGCCCATCTGTTCAGCACTGGTGAGGCCACAGCTGCAGCGATGGGTCCGGGTCTTAAATGGAAGGTGTAATGAGGATGGAGCCAGGCTCTTCTCAGTGGTGCCCAGGGCCAGGACTAAAGACAATGGACACAAACTGAAACACTGGAGGTTTCCTCCAGAACAGACAAAACTTTTTCAGTCAGAGGGTTATCAAGCCCTGGCACAGGTTGCCCAGAGAGATTGTGGAGTCTCTCTCCTTGGACATAATCAAAAGCTGTTTGGACACAGTCCTCAGCTCTAGGCTGACTCACTTGAGTGTGAGGGGCGTTGGATCAGATGACTTCCAGAGGTCCATTCCCACCTCAAATATTTTGTGATTTTGTGATACAGAGGTTGCAATTTTTTTACTCATGGTAGACATGTCACCGAGCATTCAGACACAAAGCTGCTTTAGACACATTTAGACACCGAGCATTCAGATACAAAGCTGTTGCCTCTCTGGGGAAAGTGCACAACATTTATAAATTTGTGAGTTGAAAGAAGCACTGAGAAGACATCTTCTCAGGGCATATAGTTTAGCATATATATTTATATGCTCTTATTGTCTAATACAAGTCCTGGAAGACAGTGAGCAGTTATATGTGGCTTTGTCATCTTTTGCACACAGAATCATAGTTAGACACAGATATTAAAGTTGTTTTCCTCCAACTACTACACAGTGATGTGAACTGCCTCTGCACTGTCACACTGCTGCATTCATACCAGATACATTCCTGTACCTGAGCAAGTGCAACCAGTACTGAATGAAGGCTAAATTCTTTATCTTAGAATTCTTTAATGATTTTGGCCTCAGTGGTCTCCATAGTACCAGAGAAAGAATTTCAGACTAAAACCATAATCAGCAGCTCTGTTTCTTTTGCTAGCATCTTCATTTCACCATTTAAGCAAAAGACAGAACTTTCTCTCAAGGCCAAATATAAATGAAATTAATTCCCACATTAAATAAAGAACATCTCAGTCCTTGTAGATTTGTGCCCCAAGTTCAAGGTGTTTTCATCTTTGAATTGTCTGCACATCAAGAGGGTACACGTCCAAGTGTGAAAGAACATTCAGAAACAGCTCAGAAACGAAATCCTTATCCTGACAGTCTAGCTACATGTCCCATTCTTCATCTGCAAAGAAGGTGGAAGAACAATAGCCCTTATTACAGGGCTAGAGGTGCTCACACATTCCTCCATTAGGATCATAGAAGAGCTTAATGGAACAGAACACCCCTGCATGGAAACTCAATACCATCTCTATTGGTGTCAAAAATGTCACTGTAACAACTCAATGTCACTTGAAAACATACCTTTCTGTATCATATCAGAAAGGTAGGGGGTATGTTTCTCTGGTAGAGATTTAAAAAATAATATATTCTTCTACAGCCTTGTGGGTAAATAGACCATTTATCTACTTCCTGCCAAAATCCTGCCTCAGTCCACCTTGAGGAACAAATGCCTGGGAGCTTTCCTGGCACTGGCACGCTGCAACCCATGCCATTACACATGTGAGAGATTGGCCTGCTCTAGCCACCTCTCTCCCCTCACAGTTCCCACTCACAGTTTTAATCAAGTGAACAATCACAGGGATTATTCCCACTGGATGGCTTGAAAGCACCAGCATGATTTGGAGGCTGTGACCATCATCAGAACTATGAGTTGTTCTGACCCTGTTGGCCTCAGTATCCAGCTCCCTAGGCATGCTTAATTTATGTGTACAGATGAAGTCTATCCATCTTGCAAGAATATCATGCAAACTCACAATGACCACACTATCTAGTTACCAATTTTGCTGCCAGGAGTGTTTTTTCTTTTACTTGTGATATTACAACTTCATTACATTCTGCAGAAAATAATACATTTTTCTGGCTCTGTTTTGTGCTTGGTAGCGTATGTGATAAGCTATTCCCCACTGATAACTTTACCCTAGGCAGGTATGCTTAATGCTTTTTACTTCACTATGGAAAAATTCAATACTCCTAATCTCCCTCTATCACATCTTTGCCTGGATTTACAGTGTAGTGAAAACCAGTCTCCCTAACTTAAAGAAATGCTTAACATCTTCAACTCCTGATCAGTTAAATAGCCACCCAGAATCAGTATGAGATACAAAGTTACTGTTCCACCAAAAAAAGATTTTTTTTTAGAAACAACTATAAAGCAGATACAAAAAGAGCTTTACTGTATTAGAATTAAATAAATGAATGCCAAGCCTATTCTCTGCAGCAGGGTCTAATGTAGTCACAGCTGCAGCATTCTGTGCATATAAAAATCTTTATACCAGTTTAAAAAAAAAAAAAAAGTCACCTTTCAAAAATGCTACTAGTGAGTTATATATCTTGACAGGTATCCAATATTTACCCCTGGAGGGATTTCTTCCTACAGAGGCTCTAATTCCCTAGCAAATGGAAGTGTTCACATTCCCAGTCATTTGGACAAGGGTTAGCATGATAAAATGATTTGTTATGCCAATAAAGTTTTTTGTTACACTGTAAAATGGTTTGTTATGTGAGTACTGATACATAAAAATGTTATGAAAATTAAGTAGGTTGTAAGATCCAAAAAGGAATAGGCTGCTTTTGGGACTAACTACTAGGAAAAAAGAAAAAAAGAATGATCTTCTGAGCTACAGTCCTTCATTACCTTGAAAAGACAACTTAAATGACCTTTTAACTAACAGTTGATATCGGTACCCCAATTAGGAAAGCAGTTACGTATCCAAAATGGATATGAACTACCTCAGGTCAACAGTGCTCAGAAAATGGGAGGAAAGTGAAATAAATTTATTAATCTAGGTGGCGACTTCTGTCCTGTGTGACAGTAAATGAAACAAGCCTAAGTTACAATTCAGAATGGAAACTGAAATACAGACTCATGGTATTTTCATCATAACATGTCACAGATGGGATAGCAAGACAGTGAAACTGGAGGAAAACCTTCCTTTGTGTACAGTATTTTAATTTTAATACTGTGTATATCAGCTAAAGCAGTATCTGAAACTGGCAACTATTTAATTCACAGTCATGCCTTATAAGTTCCTGGCACATTTTCAATTTGCAATGAATTGTATCCAGAATGGCAATCAGTCACTCCTTCAGAAAGGGAAGGCCAGTTACTTCTTATAATTTATAATTATTACATAATTTCTACACTTTTCAAATTTTAATATTTCTCTTAGTTTGTATATATTAATCAGGTTTATTCTATTGTTATAATGTCAGTATTTATGTTCCTGTCATTTAACCAGAACTCTACTGCACCATTTATTGCAGAAGAAAACAGTTCCTGATTTCAACAACCAGCTGTACTTCCACCAAACACTCAATTTGTTCATAATAACAAAAATGCTAGAAAAAATTTTTAAGATAATACATCTTTTCTTATAGAAGTGAGGGAGTATTTAAAATATTTCTGTTCTCCTTTTAAACTAATGACACTTCAATTTCCCTTCTGCAGACTCCTTGATGCAGAGTGAACAACACTGCATTGCCAGGAAAAGTTGCTGCAAATGACAAACTCAAGGGAGAAGCAGCCTGCTTTCAGTATCAAGCCCCCACAAAAGTAAGGAAGAAGCATTCAGTTAAATCTTTGCAGATACAGTGTGCAAAGTTCATCTGGAAGGCACACTTTCACAGAAACTTTATGATTTATGTTGGCATACACAGGGCTGGGTTGCAAAACAAGTAATTTTGTCTTCACTGGAAAAGATCCTGACTCAAAGTCTTCTGCCCTGACTGAAGGGCAGTCAGGAGAAGGCTTGTGTAGGTGTTTGTGAGTCACTGATGCCTGGGAAGCTGATAGTCCAGGAGCAGACACATTCTTGTATAGGCAGATGTGATGTCAGTGATGTGTAAACCAAGTGCACTAATTCAGACCTGGATTTTCAAGTGGAATTTCATTAATCACAGATGTACAAGTTTATCCAAGTTTCATTAAAAGTAGTGGTAAAGAAAAAGCACTTGGTATCTTACAAAAGGCATGTAGTACTGCAGAGAAATTTTCTTGAATTCCAGACAGTTGGACAGGATAACAGACATAAGCACATATACTGATTTCTTTTTTCTTTTGAAAGAGAAATGTCCTTATCTTGAAAAAATGTAAAAATTAAAATTTGAAAATAGTTTTAAATTAATGAGTGAGATTTATTTTGAAGATCCCTTTGACTTTGCAAGTGGCAGTACTTACCAGTCAGTTAGTAAAACAGCTTGAAGTACTGAACAGACCAGTAATATCTATCCTTTCTGATTGCTCAGAGGTAGTTCTTGACTAGTAGGTGTGGACTGTAGACTTCATCTCTTTTTCCACAAGCACTAGTAGCCATGGTTAGGACTAGCACTTATGTTCTCAATTCACAAACATTTATGTTCTCAGAATAGGTCTGGGCATCTGGGGTGAACAATCCTATGTGCAATCACTTGGGCTTAGCCAGTTGCAATGTACTACACACAGCTATGTAGAGAAAGAGCTGTCTCCTACTACCTAGGAGATCACACACAGCTCATGGCAAACAACTTGTTAATCACAAGCACAATAGACTGAGGAAAGACTTTGGCTTTTGCTCCCAAAGCAACGTATACCTCAGCACTTCCCTGCACCGCAGGCTTTTTATAACAACTTCTTATAGCATTTTTTGTTTGGCATTGCAACAATTGTGGACCATAGAAGCAGAGTAATCTGATAACACAGAGTTCCAAGAAGGAGCAAATAACATATGAATGTGTACTTTAATTCCTAATATTTCTCTGACCTTTTTGAAGCATTACATCCATATCTCACTTTGGGAAGAAACTTAGCCATGAATCATGTAAAATATATTTACATTCAGGGTTGAATAAATGCTATCATTGACTGTGAACTTCAGAAAGATTTAGGCAAATTAATTTTGGTCAAGTCTGCTCTCCTTTGCTGTACACGTCTTAATGAATGAGAGCCAAGAACTCGAGTTAATTTTCACCTGTCCCAGCAGAGGCCAGAATGGGGACTATGCCTGTACTGAGCTTGACAAGATATGGGGAAAGAAAAGAGCAGTGCATATTTTAACACCATGTATATAATTCTCTAATTCAAAATACAATCACAAATCTGTGCTGCTATACATCCCCCTTCTAGGACACGCGACAGCAGCAGGCTGCATGTGAAAGGACTGACGGAATCCCAGTGCAAAAAGAAACATGCACTTACAGAGAGGAGTATTTGGATAGCACTGTGAATGACCTCTAGATACTGGAAATCAATGATGCAGCCTGTCACGGAGACGTAGGAGTAATCCTCTAGGACACCAGGGGCAGAAGGACGAACCACCCTTCGTATGCAGCCGGGTCCGTGTTCCCGCCACCAAGAGCGATGCATTGAGATGTTAAAGGTCATGAGATCCGTTTCCTAGGAGAGGGAGGGAAAAAGTGTGAAAACCTCTGACTTTCTTTACTTTCTTTAAGGTAAAGCAAGGGGAAATAAAAGATCTTTTCAATTATTATAAGGACAACAAGATAACTAATTTGCCTTACCCCTCATACCAGTAATTTTAACATGAAAGTAGGATGTTTAGGTGGAGAGAGGAAATTGCAAACATACATTGATCATATTGCAGTTACACAGAGGAGTTCGTGCCTGGTAGGAGAACTGTCATGCCAGATACTGTACAAAACACAGTGCATAGGCTATGTTCCCATGGACTTACAGCCTGAAAAGAAAATTTTGTTGTTTCTTGACTAGAATGTCACTTAAGGACTAATTTTTATTTTAATAAGCAACAGAAACAGTTTTACCCATGGTTTTGGAAACAATCTAAATCAAACTTCAATCATATTTATTTAAAATATTATCTATAAATAATATCTATTATTTTAAGTAGGACCACAGACAGTCAGGCTGTTCCAGTTGCTAAAGATTCAAATGAAAATATGCCTCCATTCAAGCACTCTCCTCTCTTTTCTCCCCTCTGCCCACCATCCAGATTACCACCTTCTCGGTTTAGTGAAGAAATCTGCTACTCAGAACAGATCTGGGCTTAAAATAAACACAATAACTTTTCTTCATTCAAATCATTTTCCTGATCTAATGGGTACTGGCTGCACTGTGACCCACATAGCATGTATAATGTCTGTGCATTTTAATAAACTTCATCCCACTTCCACTTGGAGCAATGAAAATGGCAAACTTACTAGTGTACTAAAATTTTTCTAACAGCTTGTTTATGAAATACAAACAGGAAAATTCACTTGATTAACAACAGATTTTCGTCTTTAGGTCCTGCTTAGGCAAAATACACTGAAGTTGAATGGATGCCATTTAAATGCAAAAAAACCTCCAAAACAAACCACTACTCCTCACTGGAGATAAATGAGAGTTGAGTTACACTGATAATGAAATGAAATTATTTAATGAAAATATAATTTTAAATATGGAGTCATACGAAACAACTGAGGCTTTCTTTGTACCACAAGACCAGAGATTGCACACTGTTATCAAGTGTTCTTAACAATTATCAGGTCTAAGAAATGCCAGTTGTCAGGCAGCACATGCATATTCACCCTCATGTATTTCAGTAGCTCTTGTTGAGTAGGAATACAGACTAATTGGTTACTGTATATTAAGTATTGCAAGGTAATGCTTTGTTATCACAGCTGTGGGAATAAATTGTGATGTCCATGGCATTGGTGTCACAGCTTTCCTGGCTTTTGAGAGTTTTTTAATCCCTTTCATATTTTTTGTCTTTGAGTTTTTAATGTTACACTCTATTTCAGTGTTTGTGCTTGGCTAGTTCACAGCACATGACACCAAAAAACGGTAAATTTACATAGGGAAACAGCTTGATAAATGTTGCTAATGCATTTAAAATGTAAGGATTTGTCACGTGATTAGTAGAAACAGCTGATTAATAAAATTTTCCATTTCTGGAATACTGTTATGTTTGGCTCTTGGAGTGATTAAAACAAAATGCTTGACTTGATGGGCATGTTTAGAGATACTTAACTAGATGATTATGTTCATATTTCAAGGCTGCTGGATTCAGATAGGAAGGAAGAAGCAAAAAACCCTAAAGAGATGTCATCACAGCACTTTCTGTTTTTTAAAAAATAAATTATTGTTCAGAAGTTATGAATAAATGCTGTAAGAAGAGATTTTCATAGTTGCTTTCCACTGTGTGTATTACATTCTGAGCTGTGTAAGCAGGCAAAAGGAGATAATGATGGCCAAGCAAAGATCAGTTTTAGAAATGCAAACAAAACTACTTGGTGCATTAGCTTGACCTCTAAAATATCAGTTCACAAAATGGCACCCATAAACTGTTCTAGCTGATAAATGTTAAGCTGCCAATCAATAAAAGAAAGTCTGACCAAAAAAAAATAATTTTTTTTTTGACAGCTGAAACATACTCCTCTCTAACTACTTGGAGATTCTTAATGCATAAAGTGAGTCAAATGCACCAGGAATTAAAGAAATTAACCTGTAACTTTACAGTAATTTACAAACAAATAGAAAATTCAAGACTCTTTGACAGGGTGTACAGGTTTTTAAATCAGTGAACTTCTGAGAATGTTTCAGTATTTGTGAATTCACAGCTTGGGAACCCTGAGAATGGTGGAAAAGCTACTGCCCAAATGGCTCATTTTCAGTCTATGTTTAAGTTAAGAAAATACATTCAGGTGCTTGAAGTTTTTCAATAGATCACTTGTTATCTTCCAATTTCACAAGCAAACATTAAGCAAATGTGAATAAAATATTTAATCTTTAGCAGGTGATGTAAACTGCTTATTTGTTAAAAAAATGCTGCTGCTTCATAGCAAGAGACTCAGTTTCAAACTCTTTACAAAAGAAACCAAGTAGCCTATCTGACTAATCTAGTTGGGATTCATTTAACAGTTGAAATTTCAACCATGGATGGAAAATCGCTGTCTTCTGAGCATTTCTCTTGGCTTTATCTCCATGCATCAGCAGATAAATTATACCTCCTCAGCTGGTAACCTCTCAGACAGATGTCTTAAACAAAGAGGGGGCAGAACACAGACAACAGGACTTCCAGGAAAATCCTGTGGGACTTAGGGAGGTGATACAGGGAAAGGGAAGCCTTGTTTCCTATTCCTTCCTTTATTCAGCCAGCACTAAAGCAATAGTCCAATCTGTGCAAAGTTCACTCCTGAGTATAGGATCAGCTCTGTAATCACACTTCTGCTAAGGCAGAGTCCCACTTAACTGTCTATTTAAGCTTTTAAACTATGTATAGGATTTGTGTTGGCTGTCAGCCCAAGGATTAATTTTGATCATTACTGGAAATCATTACTGTGGCAGGTACTTTCTCTTAGGTGAGATGTAATCCCTGTAAGTCCCAGTAACACTGTTTCTAAGTGCTTGGAGATAATGTTTAATTTCATTATATCTGCTTATTTTCTACATTTGGTTTCAAGTGGACATTTTCTGTTGGGCAGGGCTTTGAGCAACCTGATCTGGTAAAAGATGTCTCCAGGTGGAGAGGCTGTCTAGGTGATCTTTGAAGGTCCCTTCTGACCCAATGAATTCTGTGATTTTTCTGCTTCAATTCTTAGGTGGTGAATCTGGATAAATTTTAAGAGATCATAGCATAACACAGTTTATTATAAAACTAAAGAGCAATAGCAAGGCTGATGTTCCATTTATTTGTGTATACTTTATGCACAGTGTCAACAATAGCAAAATAAAAAATTAATGAGAAATTAAGACTAACCGAAATCAAGTTTTAAAGAAAAAAAAAAAAAGACATTAAAGCTCCAGGGAAAAAACTCAATGCACCAAGATTACCTTATATACCAAACAGATAATATGTTGTGACATGATTACCACTGCAGAATTTTTTTTTTTCACTGTATGTTTCTGCTTCATGACATGTTTTTTTACATTTCTTTCATTCTTTGTTAGTATCTAAAAAGTATAGTCTTAGGAAAACTGTAAAAAAACTGTAAGTGTTTTGAGTAGGATGGAGGAAAAGCACTTTTTTCCTTCACAAGAAAGCAAGTCATACATTCCATCTCCTCTCACTACTTCTAAACGAACACGTTTTAAGGGCCTGGGCAGATAATACTGAAGAAGTTCATGGCCATTCCCCATTTCCATTAGCTCCCATACTACCTTGATTGGGATGATTATTTTTGAATATTGACTCTTAACTCTTTTTTTTTTTCCTGTTTATTTTTAATTTAAACTCTTGCCTCAGTGTTACACAGATGACTTTTACTTACCCCATGAGCTATAGGTCAATGGTAGCTCATTCGATAATTGTGGCATTCCTGCAAATGGGACAAAACAATGAACCATACTGATTCCAGGCTGCTCAAGATATAATTCAGTCAATATCTTGACCTTATCATGAGCACTGTGGTGAACAAATGATATGAAGAACATTCTTTAATTGAAGCTTATAGGTTGACTCTACTAGGACTATTCAGCTGTCTGAACTGGATGTCAGACTAGACATAGCAAATTCACTCCTGTGGTAGCAAACCCAATGTACACTAAACCAAAGAAACTATGTAATACACCTAAATTAATTAGCACTTAAGGAGAAAACTTGCAGTAATAGGACCTTCAGACACAGGCCATGCAGAGGCAACCCCAGCATCATGGCCTGAGAGTGATTGAGAGGTACAGAGGCAAAGTAATTTTGGGTGGTGGAATTAGAGGTTCATGGTTCCCACTTATTGAGATTAGAGGTTTACAAACAGAACAAATCCTGTAAACATGACATCAGATCATGACTACAGGAAAAGATTTCTATATCAAGCATAATTACTGTTGGAAAGTTACACTGATTTACTCTATTGTCTTCCCAATCTATCTACACTACAGCACTTGTTATCCATTTGGCTACAGGCCACCCTCAACATGTATAATGTGAAAAAAGAATTATACAAATTAAGCAGTACTGGCTTCTATTTATATTTCTTTTGCTACCTTTATTCCTTGGGCTATAGATAATGTTTGATATCAGATTTTATTTTTTAAAAGTGAACAAAATAACTTCTGGACATTTATTTGCAAAAGCAGGAAGATGATCTACCTAAATGATTAAAATACTTTCCCTCCACTGTTTAATTTGTCATATGCTCAGGGATCTGTATCCTGTCTTGCAAAACATGCAATATTAAAATGACATTTACCAAACTTGCTAGCAAAGTGGAATGTCTTTAAGAAGCCAGAAGGCAAGAAGTCAACAAGAGAAGCATACTGTTGTCTTCTTCATGCAATGTTAGTGTTGCAGTATATAAAAGAATACTGAAGTTTTAACGTTGTTAAAGTGAACATGCTTCCAAAATGGCTTTTGTAACTTGTGTAAACTTACCTTTCTTCTTCCCAGGATTCTCAGTCTTTATCTATACTTTGGAATGTCCCAGAGATACCTGAAGGTCTCCCTACTGGTTGTTAACCCTTTCTTGTAATTGGTTGGTTTGTAAGACCTCCTGGACTCCCCACTGGCTACACTGTAATCCCCCCAAGAGCTATTTAAACAGTGACCAGAACAATAAAGCTCTCTCTCTGCCTGCTCTCCCTGCTTGCTGCTGCTGACCTGTGGTCTCTCTGGGGGCCATGGGGCTCCACGTGGGTAGGGGGACAGGAGGGAGCACTGCTCCCCTCCAGGACTAGGGGTAAAAGGAAAGCCTCTAGACTGGAGTTCCCCTCCCTATCCACCTTCAACGTTCGTCACATGTTAGGATTAGTCACAAGAGCAAATCATAAGAAAAAGCAAGGGACTGTTTTCTGAGACTTGCTGCCCATAAAGATGAGATCTGATCCACGTTTAAATCCCAGCTCTATGTGTTACACCTTAATCTGGTCTACCTCCCTTTTGTGGCACTTTCTCTGTCTGAGAAAGAGTCCAGAGAAGTTAGGTGGTATGACAGAAAAAAGTTCCAAGCCCCAAGGAAAAAACAGCATGAGACAGGGTGATTGGATCAATATGAGTCTTACTTATCACTTTCCATAGGAAGCTCAACACGAACACAAAGAATTCATGATGGCACAGAAAAGCTGTTTTGCTCCGATGGAGTCTTTGACATGTGATTAAGTTGAGCACTTAGTTTGAAAATTGCTCTCAGCTATTCCCTCTCGATGATCCAGACGTATGAAACAACACAGATTTGTAGTGATGCCAAACTGCGAGCACTGCTTTGAGTTTTGAAGACTGGGAATATGACAAGGGTTTGTACAAACCAAGGGTCTGTGCAGATTGGTGTGTCCCTCACTCAAGCCCTATCAGATTTTGACTGAAATGAAGAAAGGAGATGAGACTGAAACGTAACTGTAATAGTAAAGAATTAGAAACATCATTGGCAGGCCATATACAGCCAGCAGCACAAATGCTGTAGGAAAACTTCTCAGGGCAGAGAACCAGGAAAGATTAAAAAAGCTTGAAAAGTCTTAGTATACAGCAATGGGAAAATAGTACAATTATGGGCCATGAAAAATTCTGTCCTACAGGTTTATAAACTGAGCATTTGGAAAAGGAGTTTATAACATAAAGCAATTTCAAGTCTCAGCAAAAAAAAAAAAAATTAACCAATTTTTTTAATTATTTTTTCTTTTCTGTTGTTTTTAAGGTGACATCCCTATGGAGTCATGCATACATTTGAAATATCACTAAATTAAAATTTGATGCCAACATACCTTCCTTCAAACATAAGCTATCTCAAACAACTATGGAAAACTCTTCCCACTATTTTATAATATTTTTATTATTAAAGCAGAAAGGATCAGACTCATGTGCCTGAGTACCTCACCATGTTTACAGCCTGTAAGCGTTCAACAAATACATTATTAGGGAAATTGAGAAGACTCTTGCAATGTTGGTGGAGACTGGATTTCTACAGTTATAATGGACCTGACTGGCTTGATCATACTAAAACTATTAATCCTTTCATAGCCCTCTGACTTTTGTACCATGGTTATGCTAATGTTAAAAACCTTGCAAAACTCACCCTTTCTTGGGGTTTTCGTTCTAATGTTACTTGGAAATGCACGGGAACAGGAGACACATTTTATGCCAAAAGCTCACATAATCCCTTATGAGGAGCAGATGCAATGTAGACTCTAGCCAAAACAGGATTTAACTATGTTATTATCCAAATAACCATATTTTGTTCACAGTGGTTAAGAACAAAGACAAAGCATGGGGAAAAAGGCATAATCAAGAAAAAAATGTCGTAACAATAGTATGGTTAATTTTAATATTTTCTTTAATTTCAGATGTCTCTCTGTCTCAACTATGAGAATACCATAACATCTCTTGCTACACAAGGAGACAAATGCCATGCTGGAAATAAATGCATGAGAGAGTGGGTCCTGAATTTAAGAGTCTGTCCCAGATTCTGATGGCATAAAAAGCACCATAAAAAGACTTTTGAAAACTCACTTGAATGTTGAAATTTCTGACAAGAAAAATAACTCCTTCTTTTGAGACTAGCTAGAAGGCTCCTACCTGCACAAAGGAACAATTTTAAAGATTAATAGTCCAGTTTAAGCAACTGCTGTTGTGTTCTCTGCTTTGCTTGCTTGAAGCAAAGCAGTAGTTCATGATATTGCCAACCCTTGTTTTATGGCAAATCTGGGTATGTTCAGCATTTTTGCTAAAGCCTCCATTCCCAGGGACATGAAATTACAATAAGTTGGTCTTGTTACAAGAAAGTGAGCTGAAGAGGAAAGCTTCAAAAATTATGAACCCTACTGCTAGGCACTTCCAGTCTGTGCTGTAATTTCCATTACTTGCTGCTCTTTCTCAAAGCTGGGCTCCTGGAATCTAGATGGGAGAGTTCAGTATCACAAGTTCAGATCACGGCTATCCAGGAAATTATATCCCATAGTCCCCCATCTTGGATAATCATGGATCCACCAGGGTATAGGAGAGGACCAACTGTCTTTGTCTGATCAAGGAAAATGACCCAAGTGAACCCTAAAAGATTAGAAGAGGTAATAATGAATACATAATTTTATTGATACATAAATCAAACTGCATGATTTCATGGAGCTTTTGTCAGGAGATCCAAATTTTTATTTTCGATTGTGTGCAAAGGGCAACCAGAAAGATATGATAATTCACTACATTTTTTGAGTGAACTCCCATACAGCTCATTGAATAAGACTGTCTGCCACTACCAGATTGCAAGAAGTGAGTGTCTACACTGCTGAAGCCCTTCTGAAGACTGAGAATAAAAAAGGAGACATGAAACAATAAGCAGTAGAAGTGTATTGAACTGCTAAGGTCTGTTTTCTTACTGCTTTCATTTTAATGAAGCACAAGATGCTCTCAGAAACATACACTTCCTCATGACACTTTTTATATGTCTTGTCTGTGATATCAGGTCATCATATTTTTGCCAGTCCCTCAAGTTTTGTGGTGCTGTTTGCCAATGACCTTGGCTTTAGCAAAGCAATCCTTTTAGCAGATCAATTCTTTTATCACAGGCTTCATTTGCATTTTGCTGGAGCAATGACAGTCTCAAAATGAACTTGATAACTAATTTTTAAACACAAAATACAGTCCCTATAGAAACTTTATGGTCAGATGATTAAATTTAAAATCCTCCTTTTCCTAGAAGTGAAGTAGCAATGACATTAGAAAAGAGAATCTGCTGTAGCTGAACTCAGTTAATGTGATTTATTTAATTATTCATTTCACATTGACTACAGGCATTAGTCCACATTTTAGGTTCCTTGAAACATTTCATGTATTTATATAAATATATAAATATATGCATATGTTGTATTTTGTTTATGTATACATGACATCTATATATTTACATATTTATGTTTTTCTGTACAATTTAATGACTCAACAGTGCTTTCCTGAGAACAAGTACCAACTGTGGTCAAAAAAGGCAGCCTTACCAATCTCCTTCAGCAATGCATTGTACCCTGGCTTTAATTTAATTTAATTTAATTCGCAGCCTAATCCACCTACAAACCTCAATAATTCTCACAGATTTTCACACAAAAGAGAGTTTTGATTTGTTTTCTCCAGTAATTTTGAGATTTTCAGAGAACTATTTCAGCAACAAGGATCTCTTTTTCTTTGACATACCCTCTCTTTGGTAAGTCAGCACTTATCATAATCAAAATTACCAAATTCTTTTAATGAGATTAATAAAATAGATCTGATAATGTTTAGTAACTTTTGGATGATTTCCTGTTTGCCGTGCCAAAGGAAATCAGTGAGGTGCCATGCCTAATAATATTTTTTTTTTAATTCTGAAGAAATTTCTCACATCATTGTGGTTGAATATGATCCCCAGAAATGTATTTTTAATTCATGAGGTGACTATAAAGGGCTCTGCAAATAACTTCAAGTCTAGGTGGATTACTTAATGGTCCTGTTAACAGACGTTATATAAATCTGGCCAGTTTAGGAGATTAATAAAGTCACAGAAAAGCCTAACAATCCACTCTTTAAAATCACAGACTTGTCTGCAATCCTTCATCAAGCAATTTTTAATACATTCTGCTCTAATAAATAAGAACAAAATGAGACCACCACAAAGATATAAGAGCATATTGATATTAGAAATGACAGTTTCATTTTACTCTCAAATTTGAAATAATATTAACAGACAAAGGAAGAATGATAAATGATTTCTAGATAGACTGATAGAGTTGGGAATGATAGCAGAACACAACTGTAAGGACACAGAACAAGTAATATTTACATCAGTTACGTATTTACTGAAAACAAAATCAAGACTACTACATAAAGAGCTTCCTCAAATAAATATATATATATATATAAATTTTCAATTTGCCTGAGGAAAAAAATCGAAATATTTTCAATATGAGGCATTTTTCTGCAAGCTGATAAGTATTGACAAAGTTCAATACACTTTGGAAATCATTAATCTTTACAATAAATGATAGCAATTACTAATATCGCTAATATTTTTGTATTGTAAGTTTTTCTATTTTTGAAAATGTTTTAAAAAACAGTGATATAAGGATGTCAGTGCTACTCCAGAAGGCAGCTGAAAGCCTGAGCAGTCTACAAAGCTACCGAGTTGATTTTGACAAGCATGTGTGTGCATTGCTTAATTTTAACAACCATCCCATTGACATAAGGGATCTACATATATTTGCTGGGCTAGGGCAAGTAAGAAAAGCAGTAAGAAACATCTGAGGAAAAGGACAAAAAGGTATGAACATGTGGCTGTATACTTACCAGCCTAATTGTATACTTCCTGGACATAATACAGAATTTCTTTTCAGTATAGCAAGTCCTATAAAGAGTTCTGTAGCACACTGAGGCGTAGAGGAAGGTTTTCTTGAACAAATGTGGCATATTTTGCTATAAAACTCCAGTTAAGCCTATGAAAATAGCCCACAGGTAACTGTAGTGGATGTTAGAATTTCATGTGCAAATATTTTTGGTTTAAGAATATATTTTTAGAGATCCTTTGCAGTCTCTGGGTGAGGAAGAGGAACGTGAAGAGGGTAGATATTTACATTTAGTTTATTCCTCACGTGTAGCCAGCTAACATCTGTGTGCTTGTGCTGGTTTTGAATTGGGTAAAGTTAATTTTCTTCAGAGTAGCTGGTATGGGGCTTTGTTTTGGATTTGTGCTGAAAACAGTGATGATAACACAGGGAAGTTTTCGTTATTGCGGAGCAGTGCAAGTCAAGGTCTTTTCTGCTCCTCATGCCATCCCACCAGCGAGCAGGGTGGGGTTGGAGTTGCAAGGGGACACAGCTGGGACAGCTGAAGTAGCTGTGTGGTGCTTAGTTGCTGGCAGGAGCAGCTGAGTTCCATGACATTGCTAAATAGCAAAGATAAAGACAAACTCAGTGCTAAGCATGTCTAGGGGAGACAGCAGATATGATAAAGCAGGGAAATTTTAAAATGTGGGGATATTAAGCAGGATGGGACAAAGTTTCCTGCCTTTTATTGCTCCCTGGCCCTGGCAGTCTTCCCCACTGCTGCTCTTTCACTAATCACCTGTTCTCCAAGCCACAGGCTGCGCAGCAGTTTTGCTTCTTACAGCACTGCTAAGGGCTGGCTGGATGAGAGGTGATGGGTCAGCTTTAATGGCTTGCTGACTGGGAACAGGCTGCATGCCTGTGGACATCAAAGCAGCACCAGCTCAGGTGAAAGCATCTGTGGGGAAGAACAGAAATCATCCCTGCCCGGGGAATGCTGCCTCAGCATCGTGTATTTGGATGTTACTTAACAGGGCTAGGGATCAGGAAACGTGAGGGGAAAAATCTCACCAAATGCCAGTCCCTCTTCGTACTTCTTTATAACTCTCATGTCTTCACATCCATAACACTGCAAGTCTTAATATCCACCCGCTTGGTTTTAAACTGAGTTGCATAGTAGTGATATGGTCAAGCAGCACTGGTACATAGGATCCTCAGGAAGTTCAAATAGCTTTGAATTAGATCCCTTTCAGCATAACTGTGGGACAGGGAAGCACACAGCCCTAAAACAGGAGGATCTGAAATGACAGGATAGCTACAGAGGCATGTCAACATGCACACCTAAAAACAGATACACCGTCACCGCCCTCCACTGAAATTTCCTGCCTGGAATCAAAATAGATTTTGCCAACTTGATATTTTCTTTTTAAAAAATACAACTACTCACGCAAACACAAGGAGGGCATTAAGTCACTCACATATTGTAACCAGGTATGTTTTTGTGTAGCAGACAGAATGTTGTGGAGAGGGAGTACTTAACTGGGAAACAAGGTAAACAAATACAGAAATCTGACCTTGGTACTCGGTAAAAGTACCTTTCAAAAACTGTAGCTGTTATTTCTGAATTTTTCCAACAAGAAAATGAATATTATACAATAAAGACTTATGACCTAAACATGGGAAATTAAAATATCCTAATGAATGGAAAATAAACCCCACACAAACAAAAACCTTGTGAATGTTCATGTTTTTTTTAATTTTAAATGTGTTCAAAATTAAGCAATTTTTCAGCCAGAAATGCACTTCCAAAGTAAAAGTACTAAACCCAGTAATTAAAAGACCATATGTCTCAAGGTTTTTCTCTGAACAAGCTGAATTTCTATAAAATGCCTAATTTCTAAGAAAGTAAACGATTTGTTTTCCCTGAAATAAAACCCATTAAACCTGACAAACTTTACAGAAGGATTATGTCTGTTGAATAAATTCTTCAGAGTCCTGTTCGTAAAGGAAAAAGGAGAAAACAGCTCTAATCAATGACGTTTGCTTATACTCATTTTAAATGCTGTCACAGATGCTTCTTTGGACTCTAAGATTCTTTTTATCTCTAAGAACTTTACTTGTGTGAATTATGCTCACTTATAAATGAAAACAAAAAAATAAACAAAATCCAGGCAAAACAAAAACTTCCTATTAACACAGCATCAGTAAATCCTACAGAAGTAAAACACATATTGTCAGAGTCAAAGCCTGGTCACAGAGTGCTACTACTTCAGCTAGACTGATGTAATAAATTTGGCAAAACTTCCACCATCACAGAAACAATAATAATATTATAAAGGCCTTTTAACCATCTTTCTTATTGCACTACAGTATGGAAAATAAACCAGAACAGGATGAGGAAGTTTTGTAACAAAGATAACAATAAAGATCCCTGTCTAGTCTATGCCATTTCAATGATTTAATTAAAACTAAAATTTAACCTCCAACTTGCTGTTTGGCCTGATAAACTGTAAGAGTATATTGCAGAGTAAATTACAACTGGCCATTCACTGAAGGTATGATTCAAAGTCCACTAAAGAATTCTTTTGCATATGGTGCTTATAGCCACTTTTAAGGAAATGAGAAAGCCTGTTTGATCTATACCTTACACCTTCACCAAATCTGCTAAATTCTGATACTGATGTATCAGGTTTCTGCAAACACTAAACAAATGAAGGCAGACAAAATGCTCTGCTGAGCAAATTGGCATCAAACATACATTGTGTAGACCTGTGTTTCAGGTCAACTGAGCATTTGTAGAACATTCCATTTGAGAAACACTGGACCAATCTATCTTAAGTGGCCAATAATCGCAGGCATAGAAAAAATCAGGTATGCTTTTTAGTCTCATCCTATCTGGTGTGCATTTGGTTTCCTAAAGAAAGAACACTCCTAGCATCTCAGAACACATCAGTGTCTGTTTCTCCATCCCCTTGGGGCATTTTAACACCTTTGCAAATGAAGAAAGGTCCCATGTATATTAACTTACCCAAAGATTTCATTAAAATAAGAAACTAGAAAGAGAAGGACCCTAGGGAAAGTTTATCTTTTTCTGATAAGAGAGAAACCACAAGAGAGACTGATGTCAATGCACAAGCATAGAAAGAGGCATAATTACTTCTGCTGCTCATACAACCACTTACAGTGCATTTTTACAAGGGTTTCAACAATGCGACCGTTGAACATTGTCAGGCAGTGAATTTAATTGATTTTTGAGAGAATCGCCATCAGAACTTGTAAATTAATATGAAATTATAAAAATACATTAATTATTATATATCATTATTATATTTATTATATATATTATATATCATTAAAAGGAGAATGAAAGAAAAAAAAAATTGCTCCACTGGAATGGAGAGGCACAGATTGACCCTTTCCTGCCTGCTGCATTCAGGCAGGATGTCTAGGGGTAGAAGAAGATCCTGGAGATAGAAGAAGATCCTGAAGGAGCAAGCTAAGTTGAAACAAAACATGCATCTTGCATCAGGTGAGAGGTTTAAAATCCTAGAAACTGCTCCTGATTGATCAAAGACCATGAGAGGAAGTACAACTCACTGGCCAGTCTTGGTTGTTGCAATAAGAACAAGTAGCCAAAAAACATGCTGTCACTGAATTTTATGGATAGAGAAGAATATTTGAAGGTTGGGCTGAGGAAGGTTACCAAAAACGGTGAGATAAGCTGTACTGAAAAGAGGCAAAGGAGCTCCTCAGGTTTCAGCTCTTTTGTACATATTCCCAATCAAGAGTATTTGATAGTTCCTATTTCCCTTTTTTATGCTTAAAGACTGATGGGAAAAGTAACAAAAGTCCAGCCTAGGCTTTGGAAGGAAACTTAGTTTAAAAAAAAAAAAAAAAAAAAAAGCAGAAAAGCTGTGAATAGACAATTAGATACAAACAGGTGATCTAAAGAAGACAGAAAGGGAAACCAGGAAACACACTCCCAAACGTGCAAACAGGAGTTGATATTCTTAAGAGTATATGACTTCAATTTTAGATGACAAAGTAAAAAAAAAAAAGTCATAATAGGAGGAAAAACGAGAAGTTGTGGGTTGGGGAGGCATAAGGCAAAGTCTAAAAAAAGCCAGACTGATGGACTGTTGTGACCCAGAGGAACTGATGAACGAGAAAAGAGAGAATGCACACAAAAAAATGGAAGTGCTTAGGTCTTACCTTATTGAGCTCTATGTAACAGCAAGCACCTTTCCCTGACCAGTTTAAAGCAGGAAAGTCATCAAAAGAGAGTTCACAGTTTAACTCGTAATACTAGCTTTCAATATGATTTCTTTCAATTCCTGACCATTACTTTTATATAAAGCCACATGTATTATCCTAAAGAAACCATCTGAGTCTTCTGTGTCATTATATTTTTTTTAGATTTATGTCTTTCTCTAGATGTTAATTCAGCAGATATGAATAATTTAGTCTTTATTGTTAAATTTTCATAATATATTCTATTTTGCATATTTTGGTCTGTACAGAAAACAGCTGCAAAAATTACATGAATCACATTTGGTGACATCACATATGCTTGTCTGTTGATTCCACTGCAGTTAAAGTTTAATTTCAGCTGCATTACTTCTTCTGTCTCTGCTTAAATTTTCCACATCCTGTGTTGAAACTTTGTCCTTGTCTTCCAGACCCTACTCATCCCTAACTCAGCTGCCATGCAGGATTGGTATTTCTATCACAATCTTTGCTCCTCTAAATTTTGCCGAAGCCCAGGAATTTTTTCTGCTTTTTTTTTAATGTCTGAAGAAGTAAAGAATAAGTGAAAACAACAATTAACTACTAAAAATAACAGTATTTAAAAACACATTCTTCTGTAAATAAATCAGAGAATTTTATTTCCTACCATGGTCCAATATAAAAGCAAAATATATATCCATGGGAATTACTGTTCCAGAACACAACATGAGCCTGTGGCAGTATGGAACAGTATCTCCTTTCCTAATATTTGCAAACTCATCTGGAGCACTTGGCTCTTTTTTAAAAAGTTATGAATAGTTACAAGCCCTTCCATATTACATAAACAACAAAGGCAGAGAAAACATAATTCAAAACCAATTCTACAGGGAGAAAAATAAGGTTGTCTCTCTAGGATATTTCTTTCCCTCCCCCTGGTTGATTGGATTCTCTGCTAGAGAAAATGGGCAATGAAATGCATTGATGTCCCTCCACTGAAATGAATGGAGAAAAGAACATTTAGCTTGCTAAGGAATTTGGTCTTGGGAACATAGTAGTCACAGAAAAACAGAAGTTAGGCATTGGCATTCCACCAGCTTGGGAGCGCCAATAGTAAAAGAATAAGAAACACCAACAGTTATGAATACTGACAGATTCAGTTGAGTAATTAGAGTTGCTGCAGCTGCAACATTCTAGGCATTAATGCCATTGCCATTAATAGTGTAATTATTGAAAGTTTAAAAATCTCCTGTGATGAGGTTTAATGTCAGATAACTACTGCCATCATATTTTACAGTGTTGTCTATTGCTGCTAATAGTTCCAGGTGTCTGACCTGAAAAATAAAATGATGATAATATTATCTTCTTAATATTTAATCCCTACCATGTACAGAGAAGTCTTTTTTCCTATTTTTTTGCTTCCAACTTTCAGGACACTAGGGTGGATTCAGAGAAGTATTTTCACTAACTTTTACAGTAAAACTAGATAAAATTATGGAATGGTAAATATTGCAAATATTTATCCTATTTCAGTATTTGATTTTGTAAACTGTACAAAATGCTAAGTCTGAAATCATGCTAATGTTGATTAATTAATCCAAGGTCATTACAGCCCTGCAATTTCTAAAGTTCAGTTTTTGTGTGCATTTTGTCTATCTATGAAAGGGGGAAAGTAGCTCCAAATAAGGCTTATGCTTTTGCCAAATCTTGATGTCAGGCTAATTCAGATCAATCTTTTTGTAGCTCCCTATTCCACCAGCTAAAATAACCCTTCTTAATGGAATCTCTTGTACATAATGCACTTCTCAGAGTTTGTTTTTTATAAACTCTCAGTGTTGCAAACAGATGAGGTAGGTTTATGATATGACTCTCCTTGAAGGAAATCCTCAATCACTTATGCAAAGCAGGATTATTTAGACTTTCTCTAAATATGTTTTCAAAGAAGTGCAATGAGGAGTGGCATCTGTCCCACCCTCTGCCTGCTTGTTCCTCCCGTTCCTCAGAAATATCTAAAAGTAGCACCTGATAGACACCATCTGTACTGACAGGAAAATCAGTAGGACGTCACAAACAAAATGCTGAAGGCAATGTAATCATTAACATCTTCCTCCTCAGTTTAGGCATGATTTTTTTTCCCATAAGCAAAAGGCAATGTAAAATAGATGAGCAGTACCAAGCCAGGTAGAAAGATACCATCAGTACTAGCAGCAACCACATAATTATTCCCACTGCATCACTTCTCAGATGTCGCATGAAAAACTTAAATTTCCAGTTTTCTAGTATGTGGCTTGTTGGCCCAGAGTAAAATTGTGCCACAGCAGTGAAAGAGCTCTTTTATTCTTTAAGAATGGCCACAGTTTTCCAAGGAAGGGTAAAAGTGTACTGGAAAACAGTGTTTGCCTCAGTGCTCTTCTATCAGTTGTTTATCCTCTCAGTCCATATCCAATGTTGACTTCAGTGCTGCTAATGATAGTTCAAGAGAGAAAAAAGGGTAAACACAGCAGCTAATGTTGAGAACCTCATTTTATAGTGATTTCTCTGGAAGTTTTCCCAGATCTCACATCTGCCATGGCACGACAGTTTACATTTCAGAAGGTTGGTCTCACTGGAGATGCAGTGAGAACAGCCACACTTACAGTGGGTAGGCTGCTTTCCTTAACTTTATTTGAAATATTGTTTCAGCTACTTATCCCTAAAAAAAACCAAACATCTAGCTAGTGAGAGAAAGAACAATGTACTCTAGAAAAGCCACAGGTAGGTCACTTTCCAGTTCCTAATATTCCTGTGGCAGTACCAGGAGCAGAGAAGGTGTAGAAGCATATCCCTGTTACAGACACAGCTTTAACACAATTATGATGCTTTCTTTTGTTATCTCAGTTCTGGAATACTTTTAGAGGTTTTTCATGCTTCTGTCCTTAATTTTAACACGGAAGTGATAGTTAAGGTAAAGACACAAAAAATACAGTCCCTGACATTGATGCTTTGAATATTTTTTCTGTATTACAAATATCAAGTTCAATTTTATACATTCATTCACAGGCTCATGTGTGCTGATAAGGTTATTCAAGACAGCCCAAGGGCTGTGTCTTGAGTCATATACCTTTTGTCCCTGGTAAAGCTTCAACATCTCCTATAGTGTTGGACATTTTTTTTAATATGTTTGAGATCTTTCTCCTATGCTGGTTCTGTGCTCTACATGGTCCATTAGTCAGCAGTTACAGTTACACCATATTTTTCATAGGTTTCACTTTAATTTCCTTAAAATCTTTCAGAAGACACTTGAATATCTGTGTGACCATAAATGCATATGAATCTCGTTTGCAAGAGAAGAGAACACAAAAGAGAAAAAATTGAAACAAAGAGAAAAAAAACCCCAAACCACCAAGGAAAAAAAAGCTACCGTTAGTTCAAAGATAAGGAAGAGGAAAAAAAAAAATCAGCATCCCTTAATTCTACTTAAGGAAAACTGATTGCTGATGATATAGACTGGGGGACTAAAAGATTATTTGTTGAAGACTGAATTTTGATATTGGAGCCAGGGACAAGAGTTATTATTTATTAAATCAATTTCACTTAGTTCAGAGGACTGTACAGACAATGAAACTGGGTAGAACAGAGCTATTTGAATGGATGACCTGGGAGTAAAGTGTGAACTGCTCTTCATACAACTTGTCATAAAAGTGATCAGCTCCTATAATAACTGAGCCTTCTCCAAATAGAAGGTCTCCCCCAGGGTGCTGAATTTAGTGACAACAAGCAAGAAATAAATAGTATTACTGCTAGGGAACAGCCCCATCATCTGACTGAAACTTTGGCTTTCCAATTACTATATATCAAACAAATAGCCAATTTTAAAGATTTAAATTAATATTTAAATGGAAGGATGAGCTGACAAAGGTTTCCATCATTTTCCCTTGATAATAATCTTTTTTTTTTCTTTATATAAAGAAAATATAAGAAGATTTTTATGGAGGATAACAAGTTCTGAGTCAATTAATAGCAAGGAGAGTGACAAAGAAAGGATCTTAAGCATCTTAGAGGCAAGAGAGATAAAAAGAGAATTTTGTCTTTATCAGTTCATTAGTTAAAGCTTATGTTTAATTTCATTAATTCTTACTACTTATTAGATGAATCCAATTTGTAGAGCCATGCAGCCCATTCACCAGTTATCTAAAGTATTTCAGTGGCACACAGTAGGAGTTTTCTTACAAGGTATTAAAAGGAAACTAATGAATAGACTCTCAGGAGAAGAGATCAATCTCACCTACCTTCAGTAGGTCTAAGGTGTCTAAAAGTTAAGTACCTATTTCACCTGATTATCTATCCCTCCTGGAAAGAGAGATGTACCTCTAAAGCCGGTTGTTCCTACAAATGGGTATTTAAAAGTAGTGTGACAGGCCTCTGGAGAATCTCTCTCCCTCTTTCTGCTGAGGGTGGAAGGAGCCCACATAATCAATCTAGACTAGTTTGAGATGATTAATCCTCTGAAGTGTTTTGAAATGTAAATCAAGCCTTTAAATCCAGCAGACAGGATCTGTTTTAGATGCATTTACTTAATAAATGTCATTTTTTCCCATCATTTAGAAGTACTGATGAGGCTAAAACCATTTATATGTATAAGTTGCTTTCAAATCCTGGAAGATGATGTATAATAAGGTGACTACTTCATATTTTTAAAATAACATGCCGAAAAGTTGAAATATAGTCATTTAAGATGCTGGCAACAGCTTGGCTTTCTTTAAATGCAGTAATCATACCAATAAATTATATTAGTAATTATTAATAATAATATATCCCTTTAATAAACCAGTTCAATCCAAGGTGACATTTCTATATTTTTATTTTAGTGTGAAAAACTAATCCAATTTCCAGCTATAAATAACACTGTTATGAGCTCTTTGAATCTTGAAAGATGTTGAGAAGAGGAGGATAAAGGAAAAGAGAAATAAAATTACTAAGGAACTGAAAAAGCTTTTCCAAGGGCCCAGTAGAGTTGCTGGACAGGCTTAAACATTTTAGGTACCTGATATTCCAAAACAGGACTATATATACATAAACTGGATTTGGACACTTTACAAGAGCCTAATGGGGTCCTAAGAAGAGAGCCAATGGATGTACCCTGGTGGGCTTCGGTCTCTTCTCCCAGGCAACCAGCAGTGGGGTAAGAAGGCAAGGTCTTAAGCTCTGCCAGGGGAAGTTTAGGTTGGATGACAGGAAAAATTTTTTTACAGAAAGAGTGATCAGACATTGGAATGGGCTGACCAGGGAGGTGGTGGATTCACCATCCTTGGAGGTTTTTAAGATAAGACTGGATGTGGCACTCAGTGCCATGGTCTAGTAATCACAGCGGTGTTGGATCAAGGGTTGGACTTAGGGTTGATTCTATGATTCTATGTTTGGGAGCAGGGCAAGGGTAACTTGTTAGGCAGACTCACAAAGTTGCAAGTCCTCCATTCATGCTTTCTCAATAGTAACAACTACTGAAGACTAGGTTAATTTGTTAACCTAGTAAACTAAATAACATGTTTACTGGGAGAGTAAATGCTGAAAAAAACCCATGGAAATGTCATGTTCTTCAAGCCTCTCCTTTAGGAGAAGTTTTATAGTCCACCTTCCCACAGAAAGAGCAAAGAGACTCTGTGGTATTGTGGCATTGCTGTCCTTCTGTGGAGGTGTCCAAAACATCTCCAGTTTTCAATTTAGAGCTAGTCCAAACTGAAATAGCATTAAATTGAACAGCATTAAACTCTAGTTGCTTTCAGACTGTTCCACTGGACTGTCATTCCTCTTATCTAACATAATCTCCGTTGCCTTTCATATATATACTTAACTTCTCTTGGTGTATCAGACATTTTTAACCTGGAATCTCTACTGTCCCCAGAAGGATTTTCTGGAAGGACATAATACTTTCTTCATAACTTACATAAATTTATATTTGTACCACATGTAGGAAAATTAAATATAATTTTTTGAGTACTCACAATTTATCAGTATCTCTAAATAACCATTTCATAATTTTTTGATTCCTTCCAAACTACAAAATGTGAAAGTAATCTATGGTCCCTAAGTAGACACGAGTACAAAAATCATGGACTTCTAGAATGACTTGGCATTTTGTAGCAAGTAACTTATGCTGCATTTATCAAACTGAAAAGAACCTTTCCTCAGGGGTGCATAATCCTTTCTGCTCCTTGCCTTATAATAAACTAGATTTATTGCTAACTGTCTTTTCTGAATAAAATTTTGTAGACCTACTACATGTAGGTTTTAAACCAAATCTGCAAAGATATTGCTTTCAATTTTTTTCCAGAAAGCAGTCTTAATGCTTTAAGGAAGTTGCTTCCTACATTTCCTTTTTGTACAGCTTTCAGGCACAGAAATAATACCATTAATCTCCATAAAAGTGAAAAAAATTAGAAAATTCCAGCAGCCAATATTTTGCGTGTCTATCTTAATAGCTGCAGTTACTCTTGTAAGTAGAGTGCTTGAATTCTGCACTTACTGCCAGTTGCAGAGTTGTGTTAAATATGAAAATACAAACCCAAACAATACTCCATGTCTAAGAGTCAGCAATTTTCTCAGTGAACAGAGGGCAGTAGATAATACTAAGCAATATCAATGACAGTTCACTCAAGTCCAGAGAGGAGTTTGACTTCAAAGAATACGCTACAGAGAATAAATACATGATAGAAAAAAATTTCACACGCTCCTTTAAAAATAACATGAAAATACATTATTCAGTAATTGACTACATTTTTTCAAGTAACTGTTCATCACTTATAGCTTAAAATTTTTAGTCAAATTTGCAGAACAAATAAGGAAAACAATATTATTTTTTTCTAATGAGATGTAATCCTTTTCATATACGTAACTTGAAAGCAAACTGGCTTAGCAAATTTAGGTTATCCAATAGTCAGACATCAGCTTTACTGTATTCAGAAATAGTCAGAAATATCTGTAAAACCAAATCAAACAAAATTAATGGTTTCTCTGAACAGCATCCACCTTTATCTGCATATGGAAAGATACAGACATGAATCTGGCATAATGGCTGCTCTCTTGTAGTAAAAAGTCACATTTTCCTAAGATAATAAGGCTATGACCAATATTTGTCCTCATGGAAAAGGTTGCCATGGAAGAAAAAATGTTAAGAAAATTAATTATACTAACATAACTGAATTATTTTTGCAAAGATGCGAGTTTCAAGAAAGTTAAGAAAAAAGTTCTCATGCATACATGAAAAGTAAGATATGATGTAGGGTTGGTGTAGTCTATTGAATTCAGCTTAAGAGTATGAAATTGAAATGCAATAGCTATGAAATTGCTTGAGATTAAGTGACATATGTGGTCAGAGAAATAGTGTATTTGATTTCTCTACCACATTGGAGTCCAGGCTAAGGACAAAATCAGAAATAAATACGGTTGCTTCCTCCTGTGATTTATTCAAAAATATCAAAATCTTAACAGTTTTCCAAATAATTTTTTTGAAATAAAACAAACAAAAAGAATTCTCAGTTCATAACAGTTTGATGTGTTCCACAGTCTTTAATTTGCTGACTTTTCCTGGCAGAAAGTATCTGGGTTGACCATGTTGCGTTTTGTAAAAAAAAAGCCCAAATTGAGCTAGTTTTCATAGCACCCCTATGAAAAATAAATCCTTCAATATGTTCATGAATAAAATATGAAAATATCCATTGTGCACTTATATATTACCTCTTTCTTATATATCACCCTGAGGCAGATGGATTGGAGCTTGTTTATGACTATAGTCAGGATGAGAATTTGATCCTCTAGCTACATTTTAAAAAAACTTTGGAAAACCTGCCCTCTGTTGCCCGTCATCAAACTTAACTTTGTACAAAATCCATAAACAATACTGTCTCTTTCTGCGTGATTGTATTTTGCCTAACCAGAAAATACAATACCTGTTCTTAACAAATAACATTTGCAGTACCAGCAGGAATTCTGAAATAGAGAAAAAGCAACTCTGACATCAAACACCGACTGATATGTCCTTTATCTCCATATAAATAATGGTGTAACTCTTTTTGTATGACAAATGACAAAGATTTGCCAGCAGACTTGAGTTCTGAGATCCACAAAGTGATGAAAAATGCCATCCTCAAGTAATCAGGTATATTTTGAAGCAACCAGCATCATCTTCATATAATCAACACTGGCAAAGATGACATTTATGTAAATTACTTTCTAAATGGCTATTGCAGTAAGTAACTGCTGAACTAAATTTCAGAGAAATTATGGCTCTAATTTACAGCACTCAGGAGAATTTTCCTTATCTAATTTTTTTCAATGCGTCTGTAAACATGAAAAAAACACCTTTTATAATTCTATGAGAAATGTTTTATACATCCTAAGAATTAACCATTTCTGCAGAATATCTGTTGGACAGATTTGAAAAAATCCCATTTTTAGTGACTAATTATCAAACAACTTGCAGGTTTTAGATCTCATGAAAATGGTGACTTTTAGAATACAGAGTAAAAAAAAAAAAGGGATAATTATGTACTGCTAAGGATACGTTGTTATCAGTTTTTTACAGTATAATTAGGAAGATGTGACATTATTGTATAGAAAAATAAGAGCTGACAGGCAGTGAGGCTGCATAATTAGGACACCACACCAGTGTTGATGTCATATGTAAGGCCAAAGAGCAAATAATTTCCTCTCCCAGAAAGATTTACTCCCATTGTGCTGTTGTTGCTATGAAATAGGAGTTACATGTAGCGAGTGACACCAGATTCAGGTGTCATTGGCAAAGCTATGACTTTTGATTTTGAGCACCTAAGAACATTGTGAGGGAGAAATATACCAGTTCTTCACAGACAGAATCACAGACAGGAAGGGAATGCAAAGTTCTTTTTGAGCACCTCAAACTAGGTCTTAGTTTTAGCTACCCAAATCTTTATCATGTCTTCCATGACTAAATAACTCCTTGTAATTAGGAGTTATATTGAAACACTGAAAACATTCTGAAACACTGAAAAATTTGGCAGACAGCTGGAGAAGGTGTGGTTCTAAGCCATTCAGATTCCCTCTCTGTGACTCTGATGTCTCCTAACTTAAAGAAGAAGCCAAAACAAAAATAAAAATAAATTAAAAAATAATTTCCAAATTAACTTTCTAACTAACCATGGGCACACTTGATTTTTAATTCAAAAAGGTCCACATGATTACCTTGCAACCCATTCCCATATCTATCCACAAAACTCTTTCCAGAGCTTCGTAAAAATATAATACCTGCAGTACAAGAGACCAAATCCAGCAAAAATATAACTTAGTTACTCTGATTTCATCACAGCACTGATGTCATTGAATGTATAGATCTACTTCAAGAAATTGCCTTGTATCCAGATCCCTTCATCTTGTGCTTTCATGGAAGATTTTCCAAATCAAAATTAGGAGTTTTACAATGCCATGTACGTGCTGTTCCTCTAGAGAACTTTTTTTTTTTTTTTGTGGATTTGTTGGGAGTTTTTTTTAGACTGTGTTATCAGAGCATCTTTCATTGTGACTGCTAACATAGTCAACATTTTTTCCAATACAGTTTTGTACATTTTTCTTTTCTTACAGTTCTTTGGGAAAAACTGTTTGACTCTGGGTTCATACTGGCAAAGAAAGGATCAAAGCTCTGTCCCTCTCATGCCTCCCATCTCTGAAACAGAGATGAAGAATTATAAAGCCAAGAGCAATCTATTTTATTTTATTGTATATATTACGATCTTCCAGCTGGGCTCCTGGCAGGCTCACAGAGTAAACCTCAGCTGGGAGAGATTTGGGGCATCTGTGCCTTATCTCATTTATGTATATTTATACCTGCCAAATGTCATGGTCTCAGTAGCTCTGACCCCTCCTGAAATACCACCCTTTGCTTGCCATAACAGAAGGATTATTTTCACTTCCCTCTTGTAGCCACTCATGGCTGCTGATGAGGTAGCCAAAATCTGAAACTGTTTCACTGACTCATTCAGACAACTGTTTTCTTTCAGGAACAGCATGAAGCCATTCCAGCTCCCTTTCATAGGAACTGAATTAAGCAATTTGGGAATATTGCAATGTTTGTCTCCCTCCCTTTCCTGCAAATCCTGCAAAAATGTTTTCTCTGTTTGTATCTTAAGAGATGGAATAACATACAGACATCACTAAGGTTTGAGGCTAAGTGTGCAAAGCCATATTTATAATAGCTCCAACTGAGAAAGCTAAAGCTGTTTTAAAAGTACAGCTAAGTGGGAAAGTGAGGAGGAAGGAGGAAAATAATGGTGAAGAGGAAGAACAGCAATGTCTACTTCTGTTCTCCTTTGTGTTCTGGGTCTACGTAGTAACAGAATCAAATTAGAAATGATGAGAAAGAAAAGAGAAATAATACGGGAGCAGAGGAAAATGGATCAAGATAGTGGAGGACTGATGGGATGGGGCAGAATGAGGACTAGAGCTGAAGACAAGGTCATTAGCATGCATGAGAAGGTAGCAGTAGGAAAGAAGTACACAAAAAAAAAGACAAAGGAGAAAACAAACAAACAAAAAAAAGAGATACGAAGGCAGAGAGAGGTGAGCAGGGGAGAGACATCATTACAGATAATCCTGGGAAAGAACACCTGATCATAAAAAAATCTCCCTTATGTCCCATACTCACTGATTAAAAAAGTCCACCTTGAAGCTATTCTGACCTTCATAACCATACACCCTGCCAAGCACAGAATCACTTTTCCATGTTCTCCAGTACTTGTTCAGCTCTTCACAAAATTACATTACTGAGATGAGCCATTAGCAAAAAGGTACTTAAAATTCATTTGTGAGCACATTAGGTTCTTCTCTGTTCTGTCTTTTCATTAATTCACTGTGCTGCAGATTCTTCCATGGTGTTTTGTACATGCCTTTATTTTCCCATGCTCAAAAAAATTTTAAATAGAGGTCACTTCCTAAGAGTTTTGGAAACAAGATTGAAGTGGAATCGTTAGCAGACTGATCCAAATTTAAGCCTTTAGTGCTACCTTCTTTGATTTACTGCTGTGACATTGTAAAATTGTATTTAATTTTCTTTCTTCCAGATCTTCAACAGCTGAGAAGCACATAAGAAAATGTAAAACCTTTCTTGCAGAGTGCATGTAATGTAATTTGTCTCTGTAACATTTCATGCATTCACTAATGATCTGGAAGAGAGAGTTTGTTACCAGCAATAAAGTTCAGGTAAGATGTCAAACTAGATGTCTCAAATAGCAGCATAAGAAATGGATTTATGTGCAGCTGGAGAGCTGGGAATAGCTTAGAAGGATACTATATAAGGGAGAGAAGGTGAAAAGGTAAAAAAAAGGTCCTTAGAGGGAGACTGAGACTGTTACTCTGGATAGAAATGCAACACTGAAGGAAGAATGAAAAGACAGAGATGTTAAGGGGATGCAAATCAGGTAGAGGATAAGGCTCCTGCATGGTGGAGTGGGACTCACAAGTGAGGAGAAGATGACAAAATGGAGGAGGGAGAAGAGACACAGACAGGTTGGGGGGGACAGTAGAGAGCAGCAAGCACTTCACCTCCCAAGAGCTGTGGGCTTCCCAAAGCACATTCACTTCTTTACCTGAAAATGGAGTCCTCTTTTTCCCCTGCAAAACCCATGGGCAAAATCTTTCTCCCACTCCAGTTCTGGTGCACCAAGATGCCAAACCACTTTTTCTGGATGCTGTTCTATTAGTTACAGTGGCAGAGGTCTATGCCAGGGGTCAGAAAGCTCAAATATAAATGTCAATCCATATGTTAATATTATTACACACACATAACTATGTTAAAGAAATATAAAAATGCCCATCATTCAAAAATAAAATTTTTCTTTTATTTTAGTGAAAAATTGGTACCCAAGAATTTTCTCTGGTCAAAGTAGAAAAGACAATCACAAAATTTAAAAAATAAAAATTATTCTAAATATTCTGCACTTAGAAACATCAAAACAACCTGGATTAACTTTAATAATTTATTTCCTGTTTCTGTAAACCAGTGTCATCTATGAGAAACACAAAACCTGAAGTAGTAAACTGGCAAAGCCAGAGGATACACTTTTGGGAATAACCAAAAAGTCTGCCATTTCTTTTCCATCCTGAAGTTGTGACAACAAAATGACCATTCATCTCCCCAAGCCTCTCTTATAGCTGCAAGTAATTGTCACTGGAGATCTTTCACAGTATGACCCACCATTTAATAAGCCCAAATACCTTCAATATTAAATCATCATCCTTTGTCCCATTCCACACTATCTACAGTTGTAAAAAAACCAAAAACCCCAAACACACAAAAAACCCAAACCAAAAAAATTTCAAGCAATTTGGTTTCCTTTCCTACTACTCTCTTGTATCTCAGAGCTGATGTCCAATTAGTGGCATGGCTGGTTGAGGCTGACAGAGCTCATCTCTTGTGTGATGGATGTGGAGGACAGCTCTTCATTTTCTCACAAACATTTAGAGCATAGACCACCCAAAACATTGTGAGGAGCCAAATCAAAAGCAAGGAAAGTGAGGAGACATCATTCACTGTCATCTTCTGGAGGATGATGATCATTTCTAAGTTTCCTTTACATCCTCTCTGCTAGTATAGGAGTAAAAAGCAAATAGGAGGGGAGAGGAAGAAAAAAGGTGCAAAGTCTTTACAGTCAAAGAAGCAGCACAAAGATATGGGAAAGAAATTGAGGGGTAAGTATCTCAGCCAAAAAGAAGGCTCCTTGAAGAGGAAGGATTCTAGAGTAAAATAGAAAATCTCTTTAAAAAATAGAGAATAATGTACCATAGATAGAAATATGTGAAAAATAATTATTTAAAGGTATCTGTGTTATGCAGTACAGGAAGTGAAGAGGTAATATAAAAGATTAGAAAACAAAGGCTAGGTAAGTGTAATAGATTTATTATATAATGTAATTTCTAAGTAAAATGTCAGTCCTTCTTAAGGAGTGTTTCCCTCCCTCTGTGTATTTACTCAGTGCAGGTGGGAAGATAGTAGTAGTCTGCAGTCCTTGAGAGGATAAGAAAGAGGAGTGAAACAGAAATTAAGCTGTGAAAAGCTTTTTTGTAGTGTTGCAGAATCTTAGGAAAAACTAATAAAAGAAAATCTAAGAAAATTCAGCTTCTAAGATAGCTAATTAAAAAAAAAAAAAAAAAAAGACAAAGCACCGTGTAGAGAATACATTGTTAAAGACTGAGGTGAACTGGGTCTGTGTTACGGACTTCTTCACTCTCTGTGTAGTTTTCATGATTCCAAACTCATACACTTTATGTAAAAAAAAAAAAAAAAGGAAAAAGGAAAAGCACTTTCATATAGAAATACAATTTGCATGTTAAAAATGGGTAGGAAAGAACCTATTCCATCAGCATGCACATAAATACACATGGTGGGGGGTTGTGGTACAAATACTGGCTAATGAAGACCTGAGGGCTAAAATATGGAGAAATATGGAGGTCGAGTTGATAAGTATTTATAAATTGAATCACTTGGACTTTTCCTCTGTAATCTGAAATTAAATTATGTTTTAATATGTAACTCTGTGGCCAAGAATCACATTGCTTCCAGAGAACCAAAGATGGTAGAAGGGCACATCAGATAATAGCTGAAAGTGTATAGAAACCAAAGTCAATCAAAATAAAGACAGAAAGAACACTAGGATTTGCTTGGCTACAGATAGTTGCTTTAAACCTCACAAAAAATAATTGAAGAAAACAGATCATTACTTATAGATGAAAACCATAATTATTTCAGTTTCTTCTGGCAATATTGCATCTTCAGAGGTAACATAATAATAACAACAGCAATAATAATAATAATTTTGCTAGAAATTACATTGGAAAATCTGTATCTCTATTGTAGAGCTCAGTGCAGACTCACAGAAAGAATCAATAAAAAAAGGAGGCTGCAAATGCACTGGGTTCCACAAGGAATTAGCAGCACCACAGCGTAATTTGTGGCTGCCACAGCAGCAATTGTTTCAGAGACCCAATTCTTGTTTCTTATTCAGCGAACAGAGATGAATTGGATCCAAGGGAAATAAGATTCTCTCTTAAACTAAGATTTTCAAAACTAATAAACTACTCTTTCAGACAAAATAATATCTTTATTGTATATTTTGAGGTCTAGTGCTTGCACTCCTTTTTCCAATCTAGGCTGTGTTGGCTGCATGTGATTTAATGCAAATGTGGTTTAAAGCTCTGATTTTAGGCTGTCATCAACTAGAGATGCATCTCAATTACCTCTAGGCACTTTTACACATGCAGAACACATTCATATAATCATATGCATATTTCAGCAAATGGTTTCTCACATACAGGTGACTTAGAGACTAAAGAGTTTTGTTTGTTTATTTTTTTAGCTGAAATACACATAAATTTCAAATTTAGATAGAAAGATCTTCACTTTGAATGGTATCCCACACAAGCCTGGCCTGGATTTCGTGCTTATTAGAGGAAGATGGTTCCCAGGAAGATAGTTGATTTAGCAAAATCCTATGAGTTGTGTATAAAATTGTTATTGATTAGGAACATTTCATAGTGACAGTCAGAAGAGGAGTTTGTTACTGCTGGAGTGTGTGCTATGGCACACAATATTGAAATAGCATGCCAAGAAATTCCATCACCTTCCTTCTTATCATTTATGGGTCAGACCTCAGAAGGTTGCAAGAATTTACTTCTGTTTCAGTCCTCATGAAGTACAAAGACATTCTTTCTATCAACCTTTTTTTATGGACAATTTTATTCTTTTGCTACAAAATAATACAATATAAAAGCTTAGCAGGGATACGAAAAATTATGATGAGTAGTGTCGCACTATAAATAGCTGTATACATATGCTGTGGCACAAAAAAGTAGTCACGACCTAGTAAAAATTTGCTCTGGGACACACCAGAAGTAGAAGGTATCTTAAAAAAAATAGAAGCACAGTAATAAATGGTGTAAATGAACAGAACTTTTAGTAACAGATGAAATCCAATCCTCCCAAATTCTTTCACTTTGAATGCCAAAATACACATGGCATAAAATGACTTGAAAAGGGCCAAGTTTAGGCAGGACCAGATGTGCTACCATATTTTGGAATGGCTCAGAACTGCCAGCGTAGAAAGGAAAAAGCAGTTATGATCCACTGGAGAGAATTCCTGAAAAAATAGGGAGGTTCTAACACAGAACACTGGCCAGGTCACTTATGTTCAGCTCAGACCACCCATGCTCACAAGCTGGAGCAGATGCAAAGGTTTACCGGCCTGTCCGAGGGACACTGGCAGTACGGAGTGAGGAGACCAGCAGACTGGAGTCTTTAGGCCAAGCAAAATGAAGGCTAAGAGTTGTATGCACTGATCAGGGGAAAAAGGAGAGGGAGGGGAGGAAAATGCCACTGACACCAGCCAGTTTTGTGTGGCCTTTAATTAGTATTAATTAGGCTCGGAAGCCAAAATCTAGGATCTAGAGAAGACACACTGGGAAACTCTCTGGAATACATTCAAACTGAAGGTGCTCAGTGCCTCTGAAAATCAGATCACTTCCTTGGTACCTTCCTCAAACAGCCCAATATTAACTTTCAATTTTCGCTGTGAATAAAACAGCTTTGAAGATGCACATATTACACACATCCCAGGTTGTAAAATTTATCAAATCAGCAAAAGGAACTATTCCAGTTGTTCAATTTTGTGTTGCAAATAATGATTTTAGTGACTTATGTATTAAAAAAAAAAAAAAAAAAGTGTTGTTCTGGATTCTGAAGGCAATGGGCTCCAGAAACAAATATAGAAACCAAAATTTTCAGCTTTTCATTATGGAAGAAGGACTCATAACATTTCAAATAAAGTTAAAATATATCACTCAGAAGACTTACAGAATATGCAACTGCAGCTTCCCTTGAATGCAGAAACAAGGAGAGACTGAGACAAGTTATCTAAAAGTAAAGCACCTAATGTTTTAATTTGAAATGTCAAAGTGGTATGATTTAGAAGGAAGAACTAGGAAAGAATCCATAAACCAGAAAGTATTATTGTTTTGTCTTTTCATGACACTGCTTTTCTCATTCCATTAAAGTATTCAGAATCTTAAGGTTTGGTCTCTATGTTTCATTTAATATGTGGTACTGCCATGGATTTATTTTCAACCTGTATTTAGTTTAGAAGGGCACTATTCATTTTAGAGTGAAAATCTCTGAGGACAGAATCTTTGTGAAATCATCTGTCTGACATGCTTAGCCTATACAGGAATGAAAAGTGCCTCGTAAATTACTTCCAAATCTATATAGGTTTCCCTCCTATACTTTGCTTTATTGGTTCGAAAAGGGGAGGTGAAGGCAGCTCTGACTTCCCACAGTACAGCTGTTAGCAAATGTAATCCACTGGCCCAACACCTAAATATGCAGCCCAGCAGGATTTAAGACAGCTCCATCCATCATAGCACAGCTCTTTCCATACCACTGTAGCAACCAAATTGGATGCAAAATAATAATTGTTCTAAGCAGTCAAATGAAAGACGACAGTGAAAGCACAATATCAACTCTCTGGACACTTAGCACTTCTTGGAAATACTTCTATTTCTCACTCTGCTTCAAGTTAATTTATTTGCTATTCTTGCAATATTTATTTCTGTAGTAGAGACATTAGGGTAAGCACTGCATTGCAGGGCATACTAAGACTTTCTCATCTGAACAGAGATTACAGTAAAGAAAACAGGGTTAAGAAGGACTGACAGCAAAATAAATGAATACAGGCAGGTAGATCTTGGTTTCTGGTCCACCAGTTGGATGCATAATGCATTCTTTTTTTTTTATTCATAAGATGAGCTAGGGAAAAAACCCACAAACAAGTCAAGCCAACCCCACATCATTTCCCTGCAGTTTCCTCACTTAAAGGAAAGTTTAAAATGTTGCTTAAATTAATGCCAGCGAGAACTAGAGAATATAATTTTCTATTAAATCTATGTAGTCTTAGAAATAGCAGGGTGGAACATGTACATTTTGTCCTGTGAAAGATCAGTTTTACAGAAAACATTCAGAATGTTTATACAAATGAGTTACACATCCCCTGTGAAGGACCTGGAGATTTATTTATAAGCATAAGAAAGTAATCTCTAAAGCTATGATCTGTGGTCACCTGTGGCCTTTGAGTTCATATACTATACTAAAAGGTAATGGAATAAACTAGCTCTGCATGCCTTGAAGGTCTAGTAGAACATGTCTCTGCCTGCAGCCAGGGAGGTGTAACTAAATGATCTTTAAGGTCCTTTCCAACCCAAAGCATTCTGTGATTCTATGACTCTAATTACACCACTTTGCCCTGTGGTGCATTGTGCTCAGAGAAGGATGATCACAGCAAGATTCACTGAGTTTCAGCATTGTGCTGCCGCTATGGCAATATTTTCTGTTCTCAGGTTAGTTATTTTAAAGCTGACTAGCTAATTGCTGCAGGGAACAACAAAGAGTTCAAGATCTATGAAAAGGCACAGAGAGTCAAAACCATATCTTGGTTCAGTTCAAGGATATCAAGATACTCGTCACAATCTCTTTGTATTTCACAGCTATCAGGAATTACTGGCTGCTTTACTAACAAAATATTACAATGACCAATTTAATGACTTACTGAGAAGCTTATGTATACAGAAACAAATAATAAATGATGTCAAAGTATTGTGTCACTAAAATATAGGAGAAAACCAGTTTGCACTTTTTTCCCTTTTTTTTCTTGAATTATCAGTATTTTTTCCATACAAGTGGGAGAGGCTTGAAGACTGTCTTAATGTTGCAGGTTTCTCAGCTTATTCCCATCAATTACTCAGAGTTTTCACCCCTCTTTCTTCCAGACTGCCTGTTTAGATGGCTTATAACTTTAGAACTTGACACAGGCACATTCAGGATGAGAACTACCTGCTTATCTATCTGCTCTGTCCAGTGAATATTTTTTACAGTTTAAAGCTCAGTTAGATCACCTTGAAAGTTTTGGAAAGGCAATGCTGAAGTGTTCCTTTCATAACAATCAATTCTTAGGCTTGTTCTTGTACAGTACCTAAAGACCATGAGTCCATTCCATGACTATTTATTCTGAAAAGTTAAGGATATGCAGAAACACTTTTTCACACTGGTGTGGAATAAACATGGAGAGAAACAATATGACAAAATCATTATTTTTTTCACAAGGGCAGCTCAGATATTGTTTCAGAGATGTGCGAAGCAGGTTTTATGAGGAAAGTTTTTCTTTCAAACCTGAGAGGTAGAGTCATAGCAAAGGCAGAACTTATAGAGACATGAGAAGAACCAGAATTATTAGAGGCCCATTGGTTGCACCTTATGCAGGAGAGATTGTGCAGTTGTGTCTTTGCCTTTCTTCCCCGTCTCATTCATTCATTCATTCATTCATTCATTCATTCATTCATTCATTCATTCATTCAATCACAGAGTTACAGAACTTGTCCAAACCTCATCAGCACAGTTCAGTCTACCCTTAATACTGGAAATGCACTTAAAAAAAATAATTTCTGTATAAAATAATTAACACAATTCTCCTGAACATGATTCTCTGCCCATCAAATTCTTAAATGTTCTCCATACTGCTTAATGTTTCCTGATCTTTTCTCAAAAAAAATCTTTTCTCAAAAAAACAAAAAAGTCCAAACTGGAAGATTAGCAGAACAGCCATAACCTTCCCTAATGGCTTTTCACCTAAGAGAATTTTACACTTTTTTGCAATAAATTATTTTACAATTTATTTACTTACAAATATTTGTGTCTCAACCATTTAACTGGAACTTGCTAGAAATAATTCAAATTCAGATAATTCAAACATCAGGTCTGGAAATGATCATCATAAATAGCTTTATAAAAATAAATTGAATTACCGCTTTTACTTACAATAACTGTGAACAGCAGACAAAGTGCTCAAATGTAATCAAATCAGTTTGAGTGGGACTAATCAGTTGCTTTCCCAAGCTGGATGAGAATGATCAGCACCTTGGAAACAATTAGCATTAACACATTTTCACGCTGCTACATAACTGGTATTTTCAGTCATTTAAAAAGCCTTATCCAAATGTTAACTAACTTATGCATTAGGCCCTTGCTGCCTTGAACTGACATTTCCTAATCTCACCCTATGGACAGACAGGAGCATTTTCAAACAGGGAAAGCACAGAGGCTTTTGCTCAGCATAACAACTTTCACTTATTCAACCAGAAAAATTCTGCCTCTACATGACAAAACGCAAATGTACTGTTGAATTTTTTTTTATCAGAAAGCACTAAGCACTGAGAAAATTGTGTGTGATGGCTTTGGGAGGGCACCGCTCCCCATTTTGTCAAGCAGACCATACCACGATATCCTCTTCATATAGAGAAGCTGCTCATGACTGCAGGAAAGAAAATGTGTGCTGTAATGCATCATTAAGTCAAATTAACCCAATCATCCACCTGGTAAATGAACAAAATGAAGGAAAATCTCACTCTCAGCACTTTCATTTGCTCACGATCTGAAATGGACACATCAATCCAACAGTCCCTTAATCTCACTAGTTAACTTGCTGTTCTTTTATAGCCAAGCAATGTACTTTGCTTCTAATGTTTTAACAAATTTATTGTGGCTAAATACAAGTTCTTTGTCAAAATAACTGTAGCAGAATAACTGTGCTTCCTTTGAATGATTTACTTAGTTTTCATGGTAAGTGGGATGGGTTTATTTGTAAGATAAATAAATAAATAGATAAATAGAAACCACAAAAAAATAACTTCAAGAAGAAATATTTAATATCAAAGATGTCACTATACTACTTTTTACTTTAGGTTTCCTTGTGTTATGCTTCCATCCCATCTGGGCTTGGAGTTCTATCTAAAACTACATTTTTATTTATTTACCTCCTCTTCACAGTGACATGATGCACTGGGAACTCCCAAACTCTGCTAGTTCAGAGTGGGGACTACTTTGCTTTTCTTCCTTACCAGCATAGCATCACAAAAACAAAAGTACTATCCAAGAGCAGTTTTTCCCCCGTGAGACTAGTTAGTGACTGAACATCAAGGGAATGTGTGCGAAATTGCAACACTGCCATTATTAGAAAATAAACTACCACCTACAAAAATTGAATCTGAGTTTAACAAACTGAGGCATCACACTTTAAGCCCTGCAACAGCATTTTTGTTAATGTGTTCTGACACCAGATTGTTTTATTATTCATATAACCATGGTACCTTTCTTCCTTGGTAATTTATTGTATCAATAGTATACAGTTTTCCTATCCAGTGGAAAATTATTTTATTTTTTAAAAATGTAAGGTCTTGCTTTAGAGGAGGGTAGGTGAGAGAAAAATCATGACATAGTGGCTGATACAGGAAAATTTACAAGACATTTTCCTATTTCTAATTATACTAAATTAAATAAAATTATATTTAGATTTACAAAAATAAAGAAACCTTCTTGTTAATTAGGTAAAGTAGACAATAATTTAAAAATACAAACTGGAAAAGCAGAAAGAAATCAAGAATGACTGTGGCTGATCTGATTTCCATTGCATCTGTCAGGTAAAGAATTGGGGATTAAAACATTTGAAAAGCTGTGGAAAATATGTACGCATTGTGTTTATTACAGTAAAGAATGAGGAGAAAAGCTTTACACTGGACACTAATTTAGAAGCACTGAAGATCAAGCCAAAAAGATGAAACTGTTTTTATAAGATGAAATATTTCTTGTGATTTTATTATTAAGCCTTGGGTTTGGTTGTGTGGATGTATATCAATATATACATCAATGAGTAGATAAAGAAAAAAAGGCAGCAAGAAAAATGGTAATTTAAAATTACGTGCTAAGATTTCTATTTACCTTTTTCTATATCCTAGTCAGCCTATTTTGTAACTGTCATTGAGGCAGTAAATTCTGATCTTAAAATGTGGGATAACGTGAATACACAAAATATACTGACTTTTTACCACTATTAGTAATAAGGACATAATGGAAAAACTATCCAGTGAGCATCCCATAACCAGAAATTGAAGAAATGCAAGAGCAATAAATATTTTATTGCTCAGTTTCCTGAACAAGAAAGAAACTTCTGTCTTACTATTCAGATAAAACCATTAATAAAATAGGAAAAGAGGCTTAAGTGTGAAAAATAATTAATGCAACAACCTACTTCTTTCAGTAATTCTTTAAAAATTTTACATATTTTCAACATTGAAAATTTTGCACATACTTACTATTTCCTAGGATGTGTGTGAAATTTACAATGGAAAAGGCTTTTGTGATCAGTGCTGTGGAAATAAAAACTCCACTGTCAAAGAAGCAAGATCCTTTGCCCAAGGTGATTTGCTATGGCACAGGATAGTAGCATAAAATGATGGACTGAAGAATAACACAAAATCATCACCCTTAATGGCTTGACAGTCATCGGGCAAATAAAAAACCCACCTAAACAATGACAATTCTCCACACACACAGAGAAAAGGGCCAGAGAATAAGCATCATCTGCTTTCAAAGTAGCACACCAATAGCATTTGATGCAATTCAGGGCCATCAAGGACATCATCTGTAGCTCTGACCCTGACCTTTTTGAGGAGAGGCAATACATATGGAGTCTGTATTTCCAGGGGCTGTGAAAACCTCTTGCTTCAAGCAACTTTGTAATTCTTGTACTTTACCCTCGAGCTAACCTGGGAATCAGGAGTGCAAGTTAGCCTTTCACTCAGAGCTGTGTCTACGACTTGATCCAAAGGTGCAACGTGGTGTCACAGACCAGCAAGGTGTACATTCATGCTAGTCTCCGAGAGCTCTCCTTCACGTTAACTGCTGACAAACACCAAGTATATTTTCTTCTTTTGAAGAGGCTGTATGGGAGTTTGGGAATAACCTTTAAATTGCTTGTATCACTCAGACTGAATCCCTACAGGCAATATTTTGTCTACATCAAACCTTTTTCTGCAAGAGCCAAAAGGCTCATCTGAAATTGCACACAGGTATCTAAGACAACACAGACTGATTTCCAAAATTAAAAACACTTAAGAATTCCTTTATATAAAAAAATCACCTTTCTCTTATTTTTCTTAATGACCAAAGAAAGCTTATGAAGTGTTACTGCTTTTCAGCAAAACACTGAAATGAGGGATCTCCCAAAACAAAAATGTTCTTTGAAGAATGTGGTTCCCTTACAGCATCCCCCATTAAGGACAGGATCTTCACTGACATGGCTGAAACACCAGGATGCTTGGGAGTTGCTTTTGAATCTCAGGCAGACAGTGCTTATGAATGTTCAAACACAGCACTTAGTGAAAGGATTCCATGCAATACAATTAAATAGAGAACAGAAAAAAAAGTCCTTGCACATGTGACAGTCAAGCTTGACTGGTAATGGTAAAGAAAAATATAAAAAAATAAATGACAGAACTACCATCAGACAGTAAATACATTAGTTTCTCCACTGGATATCTCAGGTTACTTTGAACCTATCTACCCTTTACTCTCTGCCCCTGACCAAGATACCTGTTATGACATTTGAAGCCCTCCCATAGCTGGACATGATGTGCACTTAAAGTTGTTAAACTGAGGAGGAGCTTAAAACTCAGGAGAAAAAAAATAAAAACTCTAAAGTGAAAGACCAATACTGGAATACGAGCTTGACCAAGAAGGATATCAAATGCCTCCGCATTTGCAGGACTTATTTTAATATTTTCCTCTAAATATATTTTCCTCTTCCTGTCTCTCTCTCACATGTTCACTTTTCTTTCTATTCACAGAAGGCTACAAGCAAGTCAAGTGCCGCTATTACCCAAGTTGTTCCTCTTTCAGCCAAACAGAAAAAAGTAAGGGAAAAGTGTCTCCGCACTCATCACTCATGAAATACCATGACCTACTCAGGTACAATGTGTATTTTGTACCACATAAGCATCTAAACAGATACGATTCAAACTACTTGCATCACAACAACATGTAACACACAGAGAATTATCCTTTATAAAATTCATATTAATGTAGGTGAGGATGCTAATCAGCACGTGACATAGGTTGTTACAATATTTTAGTTGATAATTAGGACAGAAGCTGGCAGCTAGGAACCAGTATGGGGCTGAATAATGCTGGATAATACTTAATGATGGCAGGCAAGGGACACAATGGGCCAGTAGTTCAGATGAAGCTGGGCTTGCAAATATATGCCATGTCCTCCAAAAGGTCACATGCAAGCTGAAGCTACTTCAAACGCAGGTTGTGCAAGTGGTAATTGGTGGCAGAAGACACCGATATATCAGCACACCTGCAATCTGTATGTGTTTTTTGAAGATACTATGTAATGCCCTGAAAATAAAACATAGACAGAAGTTTTAATTAGTAAATATTAGATTTATAGCTTTGGAGAGCTAGAAATAATTTGTGAACCTGCTACCTGAGGTGTAAGATAAACTGGATTTTTGTTTTGCAGCTTGCTATATTGCCTTACAATCCTCCCACTGCGTTTGATGGGGCTGAGGAACCCAGCAGGAGGAATAGGGGCAGACATCGTGTAAAAAGACAAAAATTACCAGACTAACCTCCAAAAATCTCTACCTGTCAGGTATACCACAGGATAGCAAAACACAATTCCTATATGATAGGCAAACATCTCATCTCATAGATGCATGGATGTACAAGTTACCAGGTCGTGCTGGTTTTGTTTTCTCAGTGTTCAAGAGCATGTTAGGAAATCCCTGTGTAAAACATGCCTGAGCAGCAAATAAATGATAGGCCTCTAGCTCTAACAAATAAAGATCACAGAAATTTTCCCAGTTTCACTATCAACTCAGCTGCAGGATACATGTCATGAAAGAAGACTTTAGAAGGGATGCTGAGCAGCCCAAACATCTGCTTAGGTCTGAGAAAATATGTTGAAAATATCTTCAACATTGAAGATCAAAAATTTTGTCTTTGGGATACCTAGTTCCATTAAAAAATGAAGACTCACAGAATCACTAGGAAAATAGCAATACATCAATATTTCATACAACCCTCTGAAAAACACAGAATCATAGAATAAAAGAATCATAGAAAGGCTTGGGTTGAAAGTGACTTTAAAGATCATCTAGTTCCAAGCCCTTTGCTATGGGCAGGGATGCACCCCACTAGACCATGTTGCTCAAGGCCACATCCAAACTGGCCTTGAACACCTCCAGGAATGATCAGACACAGTACTCTCATCATAGCAGTAAAATCATACTCAGTTATAGTAGGTTGTATATACAAATTTCTGAAAAAGGAGACAATTTTTAAATTTTGTTTTATTAATGGTTTTCTCCTATGAATAATTTTGACTTTCTGGAACAATCTTTAAAAGAAAGTGAAACCTCTTTTATCATGCAAATGTTAATGCAAAAATGTGAACCAAAATTAAACTACAGGTTACACAAAGAAGAAAGAAACATATCAAAGTTGCTCTGAAGAGCTCGCTTCTCCCCAGGGAAATTAAACTTGCAAATGTATTCCTTTTCTTTTCAAACATTTGTTCTTTTTTTCCCCCTGTTTCTTTTTCTTTTTTCTTTTGCAGGTGCTGGTGGGAAATCAGGGAAGGTATTCAAATGTAGATTAATTTAAAAATATACATCTGATTGGTTACTGTATTTGCTGTAAGCTTTTACTGACTGCAATTCAAAGGCTCAATTAAGACAATAAGAAGAGACTAAGATGAGGCTCTTCTAAAAGAGGTCTTTTCTTTCCATGGAGAGAAAAGATTCTTATTTTAAAAGACAGGTCTTGTACAGCCAATTCCATCTGTGTAGCTGAGACACAGAAATCTTTACTTTCAAACACTTTCCAATAAATGATGAACAAACACACAAACATACATACACAGAGAGAAATAACGACCAAGATGCTGCAGACACATAAACATCCAATGTTTAAATCTATGTATTCTGCAGACCTGACTCTCATTAAAATCTGACACCAAGTGATTATAAACATTGGTGAGTATCCAGAAGGATTACTTGCTTTCTTCTTCAATAATATCTGATACTCACAAGAGAGAGCAGGTGATAATCATTCAATAAAGGAAAAAAAAAAAAAGGAAGAACACACAAAACAATATAGAGAAGGTACATTTTTTTCTTTCATACACTTTTGCTGCAGTCACTGCCTGCATCTCCTGTGTCTTACTGGAGTCTTTGTTGGGACTGCCGGATGTGTGTGCAAGCTCCTTAGATTTTCCAGTGTCTGGGGACAGCAGCAATTTGCTGGAGCTGTTGCAGAGCCCCAGTGGGAAGAGCAGTAGTGACAGAACTCTATTGAGGGAATTAAGAGAATGATGTATTTATAATTTTTATTCTGTTTCCATCAGCATTTATTACTGTGATGCGTTTTGTTTGTTATTGTTCTTAAAACATTTTGTCTTGATGTTTTTTCAGCAGCAAGTTGTTTTTCTATTAGTGTCACTGTTTATTTAAACAGTTACAAGATATGCTCCATGTGCTATCACCGTGAGGAGAAATGTCACTGCTCTCCATTCAGGCATAGTTGTCACCCTGAAGTTTTATTTTTGACTGAATAACATCTGACTATGTTATTTTTCAAATTATTTAGATTCTTTAGTCTTCAGTTCTGCAGCAGACTTAAAGTAAGAATAATTGGAGGAACCTTGAAAAAAAAAAAGTTACTTGGATAAACAATTTCAAACATTTTTTCATATAATTGCCATTACCTCTAGCAAGAATAGCACCCTTTCTTCCACAAAGTCCATTGATTAATTCAGCAAAAGGAATTCATAGAGGTTATAAATATAAAGGCATGCTTTATGCAACCTAGAAAAACATGAACAGAAATATGAATGCCACATGTCTTTAACACTGGCGTTTGAGTGGTCATCTGTAGTTCCTGACTGATCTGTTCTTCTACAGCTGTCATCACTGCAGCGTCCACGTCTGAGCTCCTGTCACCAATACCTGCAAAAGAGCTTCTCTGTACAGTGTGAGGTAACTGAGTTAAGGGAGATAATTTCCCTTTTTTTCTTCTTATGTTGAAGAATATGATGTATTCTTATGCACCTCTATACCGGTAAATGTATATATGTTTTTATATATAGACAGATGCACATGGATATCTATCAATATTTACATGCACATCTGTATCAGAGCCCAAATACAGTGCTATCATGCATATCAGACAGATGCTATGATAATGGTGTAAATAGAGTGCTGGGACATTGTAGAAGACAGCAGTATTTGCTGGAAAAGTAAACAGTTACATGCAAAATGTTTTGCATAGAAGTTTATGGTGTGTATCTGAAAGACCAAGCCAAGGTTGAGAATGCAAACACAGATTTAATCTCACTGTCTTCTTTCTGTCTTTAAAGGTTTAATCAATTGTTATTCATTTCTTGTTTGTTACATAATTTATGGATTTCTGGCATTCCTGTAGAATACTCTAATTTACACGTGAATTCCCATCACTTGCCACTACTTTTACCTTAGCCATTACATTTTAATGCTACACTTATTTATTCCAGATGAAAAAGAATCATAGAAACCTAGAGGCTTCTTAGAAAACGTCATAAATTATCAACAAATATAGGTTTTATAACTAACTTTTCAGTTTTAAAATTAAAAAAAAAATAAAAGTATTACTGATCTTTTCAGGGAATATAGCTAGTCTCTATGGTGATGAATGGCTTGTGTTTTAATAGGCAGTTTACATAAAAATTACTTGGTGTCTGTGAACAGTAAAATTATTCTAGATGGAGACACTTAGAGTTACTTTATTACATTGGTTTAATACAATTCAGTAGCACTCCTACAGCATGTTTTCAACTAGGGAGGAAAGATTGGGCAATTTTTAATTGCTCAAACCTAGTTTTAATGTAAACCGACTGTGCTCAGCTGCACTTCATGACTCTGAGGCCTCTTACTATGGTGGAACAATAGTATGTGATAATTACTACTTCTGCCAGAGCACAGGGAATGAAACAATATACTTGATAAAATTCAATGACCTCGAGGCTACACCGTCTGTGGTCTCATATATAAAACTGTAAATGAAGGAGGAATAAGAGCTCATCTCGAAAAAGAAAATGACTGCTGCCAGCAGACGCCTCAGTCAGAGGTATGGCTTGACTGGCAAGGCTTAGAAGGCATGTCCATTTGCTAATGGAAAAACACAGAAAACAGTGCTAGGCATCCTCATTCCTCTGTCCTGATCTAGACTGGAAATGTTTACTTATGGCACCAGTGACAAGTATAATCTTCCTAGAATGCATAACCATTTGGTGGTAGGTCCTCAGCTAAAAAGCATGTAGCCCAGGTACACTTCTAATATACTTCAGCAGTGAGGAGATTAAAACAAAGAAAACTGAGTTTCACAGGAAGAGCAAAAATTGCTGCAATGCATTAGTGGTTTTACTGCTTCTTTGCCGGCAAAAGTTAGGGACTACTACTTTAGCAGATATGCTCCTCAGGCAAAATACTTTGCATTATTTGCTTGCTCTGTATTTGGCACATTTCATCATTGAGATCAGTCATCAAGGCATTCAGGAGTGTGCTGGATTTAACAGCAACACAGACGTCAGACAGGCATTTAAGTGTTAGGCTGAAAGGTGGTCTATGTGGAAGGCTCTGAGCAGACTCTGTTGCGGCCTTTCAGTACATTAAGGGGGCCTGTACGAAAGACAGGGACACACTTTTTAGCAGTGCCCGTAACATTAGGACACAGGCTAATGATTTTAAACTGAAAGAGGGTAGATTTGGATCAGATATAAGGAAGAAGTTTTTTAGAGTGAGGGTGGTGAAACACTGGCACGGGTTGCCCACAGAGGTAGTGGATGTTCCATTTCTGGAAACATTCAAGATCAGGGCTCTGAGCAATCTGATCTAGTGAATGGCATCCCTGCCACGGCAAAGGGTTTGGAACTAGATAATCTTTAAGGTACCTTCCAAACCAAACCGTTCTTTGGTTCTATGAACATGAAAAAAACCCAAACCTGCACTTACACCAATTTCCCAGTGACATATCAAACTTCACATTCATATTGCCATAAGCAAGGCCATCAGATTCAACCAAGTACTAGGTTGTGAGTTTCAGCTGAGATTATCCAAGACCTTAAATATCTGGAATGCTTGTGGTTGTTTTTTTTTGTGTTTCTTTTTTTTTTTTTTTTTTTTTGTTTTGTTTTGTTTTGTTTTGTTTTGTTCTGTTTCAGAGATGTACCTGTGCATAATATCAGGCATAAATATTTGTCACACAAGAGCAGACAAAGCGACCATTCACACCCGGTTTCCCAAGCTTTGTCCCTCATTCACCACACTTCAAATGATAAGGTAGATGATCACACTAAAGCTGCAGGAAAAAGAAATTGCCTGTTTGAATTTATGTTTAATTTTTCTTCAGTCTCAAAATGCACATAGAAAAATTATGATGATCCATGTAAAACTCACTGTGAAACCTGTTTAAGGCAGTGCAAAGACAGCATAGTAATTTAGGTTTTCCATTGAATCTCTTTTTCTGTTTCTTCAAATGGACACCAATGTTCATTGAATGAACTCTTTAGCAAACAGAAAAATTGAAGACAGATTTTCTTGAAAAAAATCCACATTTTTGAATACAAATAGAATAAGGAACATATTCATACTTTATTTCCCATAGAAAGAATAAATTAAAATACTAGTGCAGTGATGTGAGCATCTACTGAGAGTGTATGGTACACTCTTTGGTATCATTCAGCATGGGAACCAAAACCAATTACAACCACAAGTGAGTGAAGCAAGTTTACTCTAGTGTGTTTGAGTCTTGTACGTTACAGGCAGCCCAGATACTTTTCCTTTTAATTTTTACACTGACACTAAGAATGAAGTTGACTTAAACTGATAAAATTTACCTAATCTGTGAGATAAGAAAAGCTATTCTCTCTGTTAGTGCAGCTTTGGAAGAGACAAAGCAGACAATGAGTCTTTTCTTAGAATGGTCATTTGGGGATTCCTGCTTTGTGTCTATTTTGGTTTTAAGTCAAAACATAGCAAACAGCTTGTTTTTCACAAGATGTTCATGGAAAAGCAATATAGCATCCATTTATTGGACTAAAAAGCTCCACATTATTAGGGCATCCACTGTTTTTCATAAATGCAGCTCTGGGATCTGCATTTGTATTGGTCCAAAGTATTACAGCAGCCGGTCAGTTAATCTTAGTCGTATTTGAATTTTCCAGCAAGTACTCCTGCAAGGCTAAAGATATGTAAAGCAACTTCAAGAAAACAAGCATCTGAATAGCTACATATTACTATGAACTGCTACATATTATACAAACATTGCTTTATCTCCCCTTATGGCCTATAAACCCAGTAATTTTTTCCCTTAAAGATCATAATGGTAATGAACACATCTTTTGCTCATTTCCTCACTTTTAAATTCTCAAAAGAAATGCTTGAAAGGGTGACATTACTTTCTTTTCTAATGCCTTGAGCTACTGAGTTCCACGTGGTTCTAATTATCTTCCATGGACTGGGAACCCCCAAGGAGGCAATAACAGTTGAAGCATCATCATTTTACATAAAATGCCCAAATCTGCATGATTTTAAATAACATTAATAACATTATTTTTCAGTTTTCAAAATCACTATGCATGAAAAAGGTGCAAATTGTAGAAAATACTATTATAAGTAGGAAAGAGAAGAGTACTTCAGCAAAATAAAAAGACAATCTCATTATTTTGAAGTGACCTGGCTCAACTTAATTTGTTTGGATGATGGGTACTAATGAAGCTGTCAACATACAGAGTGAAAATTGTCAGATGGAAACTCTTAAAGAAGCTAATAAGAGATTAAGATCACATTCATTCAAGAGTCTAAACCAGTCATAGATTTCACTACTTTGCAAAATTAACTCAAAACCTCATTTTCTCTAGTTTTGATAATTTTTAATGCACAAAAATACAATGTACCAATTCATCTGCAAATAAAGAAGTAGATAAAATTTTAATCAAGAGATTAGGAACTGGAAAAGAAGCAATAAGAATTAAGGATTAATAAATGAATGATTGACACAGGCTTGGACTCGAAAATCAGTGTGAAAATTTATAGTGTGAAACACATTTTTCAAGTCCTATTACTAGAAAGTCACTAGGATGTAATCTTTCTAAATCTCAGGGGATGAAGGACAAAGGATGTGCCACATTATTAGCTCCACTTAAGAGATTTTGCTACTTGTGCTTTGATTTCCATCTGAGTTTAAAGCTGGCCATTTCTTTGAGGTAATACTCAAGCCAAAGCATTGACAAGCAATTTTAAAATTTAAGGATGAAATGCAGCTTGCCAATGGCCTTCTAATGTCTCTCACTGGAAGCATGCACACCTAAGTTAATGATCCCATTATTTCATTACTACAAACCAGAAACTTTCCTTATTGCAGCTTCAATACACCTGTTGGCATTGCTCATCTGGGAACACCTTCTGTACTGGAACATCTCAGCAGGCAGCTCTCCTAACAGACTCCGGCACTTATAGTGAAGGCTCCTGAACCTGGATGGCTTTATCCAGACACAGGAATGTTTGTAAACCTTTATTTCAGTGCTGCATTACAGTTCATTGGAGCCTTGCAGCTGCCTGTGGGGTAAGAGTGTACGATGGCTGATCTATGCTATTTCCTTGATATCTGTTTTTGTCAGTGTTTCAGGTGGACAGAACTCTACTGCCAGGGCAAAATGAGACAGCCCCCTGACTCACCTGACATGTACCTTGAGATTCAGTAGTCATAACATACCCTCTTCTTGAAACTCCACTCTTTTCTGTAAGTCTGCTTATTTTAACCCTATCTGTAACCACTTACTGAGACTTTATCAGTAGTTGAAACACTTATTATATAATTAATATATAATATTTATTGTTCTATTGATTATATTAATATGCTATGCTACCGTTGCAGCAGAATCTTAATTTAAGCACTGTACCTTGCTCAAAATGCAAGGATTTTTTCCTTCTTATTATAGACATTATTAAAGAGGACATCTAGAGATCTGAGACATCTTAAGGCAAATTAATAGTATTAATATCTTACTTTGAAATCTCATTATTTTCCTGGTCTTGATTCTTTACTTCTGATTGTCTGGGTTAGCAACACTTGACCTTACCAATAATTCAATTCTTTTGAAAGATACGAAAAAACAAATTAAAATAAATAACAGGTCTTTCACAATACCGTGACAGCAGCATTGCCAGGCTTAACTTCAAGAAGGCATGCACAGTCGCTTCATACTGCATAACCACATGGTGGAAATACTAAGGGATTATCACACAAAATGATTCATATAAAAGCTATTACCTACAGAAATATACTGATTTGGGTATCACACATTGGTTTCAGATAATAACTTTTCAGGTTTTCTGACCTTCGGTCTCACAAGTCACCGTGTTGTCAGCTCTCAAAATTTCTGCCTACTGGGCAGCATCACTACATGATGCTGAAAGGATTAAGGAATTCAAGATTTGGAAATTTTTAGAATAGGTCTAAAATGCCTTAGAGATAGGTAAACCAGACTCATAGGGGTCTGGTGTCATGAGGGTCCCATCAGAAGCCAAGATTATTAGGGCCTCTGTGTTCCCTTTTATGAGGGTATTGCTGTGACTCCTCTGTCCTTCACAGCAGGTACCCAGCTTCCTGAGAACAGCATCTCTTCAGGCCAGGATAGCTGTGAAATCTGCAAGAACTGCAGTTGTTCTGGGTTTGTTTTTTGGTGTGTTTTTTTTTTTTAATAGAAAAATTCATAAACCTGGTAATTTATTTCAAACATTTTTTTTTCTTTTAGAACATCATTTTGCTGAGAAGTTTTATAGTTTCTCATTTCTGTTCTAATCTCTTAATTTTAACAGCTCATTTTCACCACTCCCTGCACAAAACCTGAGGAGCATTCAACAGTCACCACTAAAACTTGTGGGAAATATATATAGCTAAGATAAATGTGGTGCAGCTTTGACTTAGAGCATTAGTGGAAATTATGAAGGATTGTAGCACTTCCATCTAGTTCTTATCTCCATTTGTGCCACTGTAACTTAAAAAAATGCTTTGAAAACCTAGATGCAAAATTGAAGCATGTATGTAGATAGGATCTGAGCAAAATGGGTGACAAGACTGACATGGTTGGATGGCATCCCTCTCCCTGGTTCCTCTGCCTCTTCCAAGGAGAACTGCCAGCAAGGAAAAACACTGATCATGCTTAGCCACTGTGCACAAAGTCACAAAGCACCTCTGGTCTCACTCTTTGAGCTCCTTGCTAAACAAGGTCGGAGTGCTGTTAGCAAGGAGAAGAGAAACATTTGGTGTGTAATAAACAGTGCTGTTAATCAAGAAAATCACACGGCCCTTGTGTGCAGATGTGCAGGGCTATAAACAAGCCTATGAGAAGTTTTGCTCTTTTTTTGCACCCTCTGGGCTTAGGGGAAAGGAATGGCTGCTTATTCTATCAACTCCTGAAATGCAAGTTCTCCCATAGGCACCCCAGAGATGAGAACAAGGGTTTCAGCCAAAGTCCAGACTCACGCTGGGGTACTGGGCAGCTGAAAAGGAACGTGCATGCTGTTTAGCTCTTTTGGGCAGAACCTCTCATAACTAATGCATACCAACAAACATTGCCTTATGTGCAGTTTAGCTTTTGAAATGCTTTGAAGATGCGTAACTAATCACCAAAACAGTGAGGAGGTCATCTCTTTCCCACTCCCTGAGAAAAGTCAATTGAATAGAATTGTGCTCCAAGACTTATTCAGTCTCATTAAACACCAGAGTAAATATCCACACTTTTCCCATTTAAAATGCAATTCCAAATTAGTTCAAGCATCAACAATAGTGCCCAGATGCACAGCACTCCAAGTGAGTACTGCTCATAGCATATCTACTAATTTTTCTATAACTTCTGTACTAATGGTTCATCTAGTCACCAGTTGAGCAGAGAGAAACTGTAAAATTAAACATTGAAAATATAAAAAATATGCAGATATTAAACCACTATATTTGTTAATCATTAATGTTACAATTTTGTTGGTTTTATTCAAGGAATCATCTAAGAAAAGCTCAAGACAATTCTGATTATTGGACAATTCTAATTTAACTCCTACAGACTGACTGCATAATATATGGTGATGGAAAACAACCAAAGTACATGGTTGATATTTAATTTTTTCAAACCCTACATGAAAATTTGCACCCTTACAGCCTTTGCAAAATGATCTACTTGTTAATTAGTGAAGTCTATAAGAAGATCTGGAGCTCAGAGAAAACAACTACTTTTTGGCAGAATTAGTAAATGCAGCTTCAATTATGCAAGGCAGAAGTGACCAAGGTTAGGGGGTCTAGACTGGTATTTTTTGGGTGGTTGTATTTTGTGTGTCCAGCACCAGAAATGTTGTTGTGGCTGGGAAGACCAGGTTTCTAATTCAAGTAATAATGAATTCTACCACCCACATTCATTTCCCATTCTTTGACAAAGAAGCTTGTAATAAGTGATTGGTTGTCTGTCCCATTTATCTGTCCTGATGATAAATGCATCCAACAAAGAATGACACCAAGTTCCCATTTTTTAGTGATTACAGAAATAGGCAAACAGCCAAAGAAATATTCATACGCACAAACATGCACGTACATGTGTACACAAACAAAACATTTCAAAAAAATACTTGTAGCACACAACAACACAATTCTCTCTGTCACTGACACCTACTATTATTTATTCACAGGTTTTTTTAAGATGGAAATGAAAGGAGTGCTTTTCCAGCATCCATTCTTAGACAACTAAATTTACAGTAGCATAATAGTGATAAAAATAAATCTTTGAGAAATGCTGCTTGTTTAATTCATGATATTATATCATACTGAGAAACCAGTCTCTATCTGAATATTAAGTCAGACTACGTAGGAGTCAAACATCCATTTCTGTGTGTGCAAGTTATCCCTTTCTGACAATTCCTGTGGACTTCTTTTTATTGGTATTATTAACCATTGGAACTGTCTGATCTTTTTAATCATAACTTAGTAGCTACTGTATCAAGTAAAACTTTAAAAATGTGATTGCCAAGAGCTACTGCCCTGTTTACAAATTTTCCAGTGTGGTAATTTTCCAGATAAAGGAAGATGTTGTCAGTCACTTCAAACTACACAGGACCTCATTACTGAGTACAGACATTCCAATTAATCTTAAATACATGCAGTGCCAAGGGAGTAATTAGCAACAATAAATTGCTGCGATTTTTTAAAATAACAATTGCTCCTACAAATCTCATTAACGCTTCATAAACCCCAAAATAGCAAAGTGTATTATTTACTAGTGCTATTTTTAAAGACAGTAGTTCTTTCTGACTTTCACCAGTGAGCAACCTAATTTGCAAAGTTAGTCATTCTAGCAAACTCCTCCATGGAAATCTAAAGCACCTGAATTTTGCAAAATCAAGCATAAAAACTTATTAAGTGCAAGAATTAAATTTGCTTATGCAATCTTCACTTGGCCTCTTGGTGCACTTGCAGTTTGATATAATCCTCAATTCTGAACACACAGGATTTCCACCCCCCACTTAAGAATTTATGTTCTTGATAAGAAAGATTTGCTTAATTAATCACTCTTTCCTTTCATATCTGTTATTTAGTGCATAATCTTTACTGCAAACAATCTACCTACTCCTACTGCATGTTGGTCAGGGTGACACACTTTAAATTTGCCTCCACAACTTCCTCAGGATATAAAGGGGTATTACCATCCCCTTTTTATAGAAGCAAGAACAGTTCCAAAAGATTATGAGCAATACTGGTTGGAATATCTGGCATATTTCCTGCTTTGGAAAGCATCAGCAAAAACATATACTTCGTTTGTGAAGAACTTCTGCCACTGTGTCCAATCAGTAAATCAGAATAAATGAGGAACACGTGACTAATGATGATTACAATGTTGGTATCAGGAACTCATCTTGCACTGTGCCAGCAACAAAAGGGTAAAGAGAGGCTATTCATCTATCTGGATGCTGATAATAGGTTATCCAGCAAAAAAAAAAAAGATTTGGTGTCAGATGGGAGGATGAGATTGCCACAGAGACATGTGTTTCCATGCAGGAGCCTGTCCACTATAGACCGGCTGAGATATGAAAGAACAATTTCTCCAAGGAGCAATTCCAGGGACGGTAAAGCTCTGTGTTCACCTGCATCCAGAACCAACCCTAGAGCTCCAGTGTGGACCACAAAGCTCACAGAGCCAGCTCAAAAACACAGCAGTGGTATTTATTTCCTTGACTGATGTCACAAGCACAGGCACACAAACTTTTCTGGCCAGTGGCAAAGGCGGTAACACTAGAAAGAAGCAGAACAGCAGAACCAGCAGCTTAGAGGAGCTGGGCAGCACTGCCTTAGCCACCTCTGGGTCCCTTGATGGCCATAGTAAAACCCAATAATAACATTATTTGAAGGTGAATGTCCTTACTGAGGTGGGTTTTGTTTTAGAAATGACAAACTGTAGTTTTAAGAACCAAGGGTTATGACCAGTTGCTTTATACTATTTCAAGGAAAACACACAAGCAGCCTGCCATGCTCTGACTCAAAAGCAGCTCTTGATACCCATCTATGAAGGTGGCCTTACTAAACTGTCATATGGGTTGTCAGAAGAAGGTCTGATACCATACCTAAGCCAATTTTTTTTTTTTTTTTTAGTAGAACCACTGTAGTAGCTGGGCACAAAAAGAGTTTTTGAGTAATAGTTGGTGGCTTGAGGCAATAGACACTATTGCACGTCATCCTGTATCATTTCTGCCTGTTCAGTCACCGCTGATCCTGTAGCATCTGGGCTCTCTCAATTTTGTGAACACTGGCTTAATGAGAGACTGAAGAACACATTTCACTCAACTGCCGAGAGACAAACCAACCCACAAACCAAGAAATTGATTTGAAGCTTTAATCAAAAGAAATGAGAAAAGGCTTCACATAGATGTGTCTATACCACTGGGAGATGATTCTCCTATAATTTCAGATTGCTATAAGACAATTTTGTAGGCCTCTGCTATTTTCTTTTTCCCCTCCTGAGGGCATTTGAAGCCTGGGAAGAGAAAGCTTGAAATCACAGATGGACCTGTTCCTCCATGATAAATTTTGCACAACTGAGTCTCCAGGAAGTCCAGCTGGTACCAGCTGCATTTACAGAAGGCATCCTCCTAAACATGGCAATTAATACTGTTCCCTTTCTCCAAATTCCTGAAGAGACAAGAACAAGAAGACGCATAGAAGTACAACTTACCAAGTTTATTAATTAGACTTTAAGAAAAATTATGATATTGGTTATAAGATCATAGAATACTTCAGCTTGAAAGGGACATTAGGGGTTCTCTAGTTCAACATCCTGCTTCTAGCAGGGTCAGCTATCGGATCAGACCAAGTTGCTCAGGGCTTTATACTGTTGGGACTTGAAAAAATCCATTGAAAGTTTAAAAGATTCTCATAGTCTTCTATCTCTACAACTTTGAAGTGGGACCCAGTATAGATCATTTAACAGAATATCTTAACCTCAACACAGGAGTGAATATTACATTTGACAGATATCTTCCATGTCTAAGATCTGACAGACATGGAGGAATGGGAGAGAGAATAGAAAGAACAACACTCAGAATGCTTTCAGCTATGCAGTTCCTCTTCAACTTTTACTCTCCCAGAATAAAGGAAAATGTCTTTATACAGATTTAGGTTGCTACAGTGTTTGATTCGGTGACTTGCCGTAAAAAGAGTGCTAGAAACCAAGAAGACATTTACAGAAATCAGTCTGTAGGAACTAAATTTTTAATGCTCATAATGGCTCTGATTTACATAGCATAAAGATAAATTCCATACCCAGGAAGTCAGATTTCCTTAAGAAGAGATGCTGAGTAAGCTTAGTGTTGTAGAATACAGGCTGCATTCATTGCCATTAACACATCTTTGCAGCCATGAGATTAGGTGAACAAGGCCTAATCCCAATAATAAAAATTAATCAGCAATCCACTAATGCCTAAGCACATTTCCTTCTGGCTGGTTTGCAGTAAGTAGCTCAATGAGAAACCGCTGCTCAGGAAGACTGAGCTGACACTTTGTGCTACTTATTAATCACAAGACAAAATTGTTAAACACACAGAAATGTTTCTTGAGAGAGCTAATGCACCTGTTTAGCAGAAGCTGAAGGACTTCTTGGAATACATGCCTTTTCTGTGAATTTGCTCCAAAATAAGCTAGCCTGTTGCATGCTATCTACTTTTGTTTAACTCTTGGTGTGGATATCAGCATGTAGTAAGTGAACTGAAATAATTCATATATTTTATGCACCCAGGACTTCCACACTGGGTGTTAAGATACAGGGACTAATATAAATCAAAATTTATCTCTGTCCTTCAGAGGTTTTCCAGGGCAGCTAAGCCCATAAGACAAAGTTAAATTTAAAACCTGTGTTAGCGTTATAACAGTTAATGATGCAACTTTTTAACACTGTTCTTATTACTGTCAAAAATTCTCAGATACTCAGATAGAAGGAAGGTTCCCTGGCCCAAATCCTTCCTTCTTTTGTTATAGAAGTTGATATGAAATACTAGTTACTGTCATTAAAATATGAATCCTATGCCACAAAGTCTTTTTGGGGGTGGTCTCAGCCTTGCAGGTAAATTTCCTTGCAGGTCATTCCCCTGTGCTTGTAGCAAACTCAGTATAAAGCTGTTAGAAAAATGGTTTACTATGAGATTAAGAGGTTTTCTAGACTAACTTGAAAATTCTTCTGTTCTTTCTCTCTTAATTCCCTCTTCCTCTGATAGCATTTATTATTAATTGTGACTCATTTTTTTATGCATGGCTTATTACCTAGTTTGAAGGCTATTTAAAAGACTCTATAGGGAAAAATATTAGCTTATGTGGTATATCTATTTCACTACCAAGTACGACTTGGACATCTGACCCTTTCATCTAGTCTCCTGATAACCAGGTTCTGTGCTCCAAGCACAAGAATTCATGAAATGAGACTCATAATGACCACAAGAATTATGACTGCTGTTATGTTTCCTCTGAACTGCCTGTTGTCCCCACCCACTCCTTCCCTACACCTTAGCCATATTTCTTTGTCAATCATTTCTTGAATGCACCTCTGATGGCAGGACATCATCAGTCAGGCCCACTATTGAAGAAGGCAGGTGGTAGGCAATTCTATTAAACATTCATTATCATCCCACTTTTAAGGCAAAAAGGCAATTGACCCACACAGTTAGAACAATGTTATTGAAGCATCCGTCTTTTAAAAAAGGGAAAGATACTTTTCCATAGAGCTTTCAGAGTGTGAAAGATTATTTTGCCTTCATAAGGAAGCAGAAGAGGCCAAGTCATACCTGTTCATTGAAAAGGCAAAACCATGCTTCACCAGCTTCAACAGTTTTCTTCCTGTCTTCTCATACAATGCCTACTTTCTGTGCTTTTAATTCATTACCTACAGCATCCATCCAGGAGTGATGTGGAAAATCTTTCTGCTTTCCCTTTCAGCTTTCTCCCCTCTAACAAATGAGACACTAAATGCAATTAGCATCCTTATATATCTACTAAGTGCTGAAATTATATGTAAGAACCAGCAAATAAAGAAGTGATTGTTGAACCCAGCTTGAGAAAGAAGTCTGCAAGGCATTTAACTGGTGGCATTTAATCTATAACACGAGTGAAAGATGTGATCTCCCCCAGTCTTTTCCTCTGTTTTCCATTCATAAGAGTTGAAAGTGCCCTCTCCCTCGGATTCCTACGAGACAGATCTTACTGACTGAGAGATACACAAGAGTGTCTTCCTCTGACATACAGTGCAGGTATGCCACAGCATAATCCACCAGCACCAGCCCACTAAATGGATGCTCAATGTCTAGGGTGCTTGACTTCCAATATATCTTTTTCAAAGCACACTAAAGCAAGCAGTCCAGTGCAGCAGCTATTCTTTTCTTCAGAAATCTGGGTTTGTATCTGCCCCTAGGAAGATGCCAGCTCCCTTGGAAGGTTTTTATGTAGCATTTGTATGGTGTAAAAGCACAGAATATTTTAAAATATCCTTTCTTAAGTTTTGCCTTGCTGCAGACAGCCCTGGTGACTGAGGCAGTGCCCTATGTGCACTAGTTTAGACCATGTGCCCCTCTCTCCCACATCACGACTCTGTGCTCTGACCACCGATGACTTAAAAAAACCCAGACACATCACCATTTTCACTCCATTTGTGAATCTAGGATGGGGAAAAAACTCCAAAAAACCCCCAAACTACTGAAATTTTGGGTCAGTCACTCTTGCTGCTTGATGATTTTCAGCTGATGAATCTTTTGTTAGGAAAAAAACAAACATGAAAACTTAGAATTTGCTGCAGTAGCCATCTGTGTCCACCCAGAGCACAAAATAGTCTTTTCTTGATGCTAAACTAAGCTTATCTAGTATAAGAGTATGTACAATACACCTCTCACGTACTTAATGCATCTCAGACCTCACCTGATGGGAGCAGTGTACAAGGGCTGCTTCTGCTTCCTGTATAGCAGCACTACACACCAGAAAATGCTCTTAAAATGTTTACCACTCCTTATTCTTGCATCAGACTTAACAAAGTTTTAACACATTAATGCTATATTAGTGTAGTGAAGGTATGTGTGTCTATATGGATGCTGTGTTGTGGTTTTTTTGGTTTTAATATATTTTTATTTCTAATGTCAGCACTGGGAATGGTGTCAGTTACTGCATTTGAAAAAGGACATTTTAAAAGGCAGTTCTTTAGTTCTCAGCCAGTGTTAAAAGTGATTCCCTAATGGCTGGGCTTTGTTCCAGCAAATTATGATTCTCTGTCAACAGAACCGAAATAAACAGACTGTTTACTACTTTAACTTTATCTAGCAGTTTGAATAAATAAAAAAATAAAAAAAAACCCAAACCAACAAAGACTTTGAAGGTGAGAAAACTTAAAAACTGAATTGCATAGATAATTGTTCAAGCACATTGTTCGAACAGCCCTCTTAAAATTATTTTGACAGGGGTGCTCTGTTCGCTTGTGGAAAAATGAAAATATTCACTGTTTAGTGACATTTTAGGCTCAATAAACAGAAATAAAGACACACACACACACATACAACCATCAGCTTTCTGGTAACAATTTGTAGTGGAAAAGAAAGGATTCTGAAATATGGTCTTGATGTTAATGGCAACCATAGTTTGTTCCTCCTATACCCTGCAGCTGACTACAGATCTTAGTGTCTTATAGGTTCAGAAGGAATGGAGAAAACATGGTTCAACACGGGATGTGCCATCTCAGACCTCTAGATCAGAAAAGAAAACTAGAGACACAGGCCTGGACTCTTACTCCTTGAGATGTTACAGCAACATATTTGGGTCAAAACTATCAGATTTCAGGTACAGATGCTATTTCATTGGGAAATTTTTAGTTTTCCATTTACTTGGTTTGAAATTCTTAAATTACCTCTGAAAGTATTCTTCGTATCTGCTGAGCTGCTTCTCACAGGTATACAAAGCTCTGCCTGTCATAATAAATACTTCATTTTTATAATATTTTATGAACCACCCTTATTGGAGCAATGAATTGCTCCATATATTAATTCAGTTTATTGTGAAGCAGTTATTTTTTGTAGCATAAATGCTGAAAAAAATGATGACACAGTAGGAAAAACTGTTCTTATATTCCATATTTACCCTTTCCTGAGTGAAGTCAGATATAGAGCTATAACCCAGAATGTACTAGATGAAACAATATAACTTTGAGCTATATTTGAAAACAGTGGTTCTAATCATATTTGACCACAGGCAACAGTACTGACACTGAATGAGCAGTAAGCAACATCATCCTTCACTTCCTCTGAAAGTCCAGGTTTTATTTTTACGTTCTTAATTTCCTGTGCCCACAAGCAAAGATGAAAAGTTTTGTAGGCAGCACATTGTGTCACCCTAGGATAGAGAATGGTGTATTTAATATTTCTCCAACACATCAAAAGATCGCTTATGCTATGTCCTTAACTTGCCAATTCCTCTTTGTTTTTCATTTCTCATCCCAAAAGTGATGAGCTATAACTTTCCATGTTTCTATTGAGAAAAAAGGCTAAGAATCAGGTGAAAGAATTAAAGTCAAGTATTTGGTGCACTTCATGCAAAGATATGGCTTGTAATTAACAGTCTTATTTCAGTACTGAAAGTACTGAAAAAAAAGTCAATTTTTCCAGGCGGGTTTTTTACGGTTATCTCTGAATACACAAAAGGAGTGTTTTCCTTTAGAGCAATGTAACACTTCAATAGTCTCATAAAACAATATAATCACCCTGGCTCAGTGGTACTGTTACCAGATCTATCTGTAGACCCTTGGTATAGGTAAATTTAGGAACAAATGATACAACTATTACAGGCACCTTTCACATGGTTGTGAACAACTGCTTATCTGAAAATGGATTCAGATGTTTACTTTTTTCCTTTTTCAGATGCTCTGTTCGTTCTTTGCTGGAAATAAAAATTTCAGTCTGAGAAAAGTAGTTCAAAACCACCCTTGCTCTTCTTCTGTGCTAGGTGGAATTGTGTCCTGAAATTATAAAGCAGAGACCTTGGGTAAGAGTCTCTGTGCAGTTACAATGTTGAAGTTAGAGAAAGAGGAAAAAAAGAGACAAGATGATTAAGGGGTTTTCTTAAGAACATAAAAAATACTTAGGATCAAGAGAAGTCCATCATGTTATCCACCAAACCCAAAATTCACAACTGCAAATGATTACGTGGTACATGAATCATAACCTCTGTGTATTTTGTAACATGGCAAAATAAAATAACAGTGTATCACAGTCACATGATACATAATAAATTGATTAGTTTATGAAAGAAATAATATGATAGGACCATTAGTTATTCAAAAGACTGCACCTGGTGACTGAGCAAGTGTCTTTTATGTACACTATTCTTAATCCAGCCCCCTTTTACTTGTTAGCTCACAAAACAGAAATAGCTTGAACAGGATGAACCACTGGACACTACTTGTTCCTGGATTATTTTCTTGTCTGCCCCAAGATATTTGCTGCACTTGGCTGGCCTTGGAAATACGAATTGGATGTGTCTCTCATTGCTCGGGCCACAACCAGTTGATTCACAAGATTTACAGTGTGTCTGAAAAGGGGAAGAAAATTTTCTGAAGACCCTGAGGAAAAAATAATGAAGCAAATACAGAAAGTGTGAAATCTGTAAAAATATATTAAAAATGGTAACAACAATGCCACTGAGACAAAATTTTTAATTATCAAAGTTATTTTGACAGAAAAGTACGAGATTTTCTGAAAGTTTTATGAGTTCTACAAACAGTAGAAAGGTTTAAATGCATGGAAAAAAAGCAATGTAAAATGTACACCAAAAAGGCAGAAATCATTGTAGTTAAAATTAGTGTGCAATTTCTGCTATAGGAGTTTTAAAACAATTTAAATCTTAGGCTTCGGGGAGCTTATATGTTCAATTTTTCTTCCTGATCACAATGTTTTCCAGAAAATGTGAGCATAGTACAGAAATGCATTCTTTAGCTGTTCAAGGAAAGAATAAAGAGCTTATTTCATCACTGAAGCTGGTATATGTAATATTTATTTTTTAATATACTTAAGGTCATAGCCTCTGAAAAATTACTCACAGATTTCACAAAAGCATTTTCTAACAGACTGCTTTATTCCAAGTATTTCTATCTCTTCCAGTTACCTTAAAGTAACAGTTTTGTGTATGTTTTCTAAAGGAAGATCACAATAGCACACAAAGAGGGGAAAAAAAGTGGGTAATTTTAAAAAATTATTCTTTTGCTTATGTATGTGAACAGTTATACCTACTGCATTTGTTCTGCATTCACCTCTCCTAGGGGAGATTCAAAACATGCAATATTTCATGATGTGAAAACATTTTCTGACTTAACACTGTAGAGGGATCACTTATCCTTCTAATAAATCCACCCCTGTTTTCTGACTTATGCTTCTCATTTATTTGATGTAAATATAATTCACTACAATAAAAGTGTGCTAAAATAAAGCAAGACTCATTTTAGTGGCCTAATGGATGTAAATATGAGGGGGTAATGAAAGCTTACATCACTGAGTGTGAACTGCATGGGCTGCATACAGCACACAGAATGAGATGTCAACACAGATAGGATTTCATTACTGATTTCTAGTGATAACTTCTTCAGAATTTAAAGAATATCCAAACAAAAGGATATTATTTACTTTTTTAATATGAAGTCACAAACTATTAGAAAATAAAAAAATTAAATTATTGTCTCCCAATCAAAGGTAAATGTCAAACCAGAAAATTAATTTACACCAAACAGAACTTCTTCCTAACAAAACACTCAATAAGAAGTTTAAGTATATCTTTCATTGGTGTCCTTGCCCCTTCTCCCATATCTTGGCTATGTCCTAATTTTTTTTTTAACTCTTAAAAATAATAAAGCATCTCTTCCATTGCTCTGGAAAAACACTACACAATCATCAGAGAAATCTGACTGTGCCAAGGAAAGCTGCATCAAAATATCACAACACAATATTTTATGCCTCTCAAAATAAAGTCAGATGTCCAAAATAAAGAAAAAAAAAAACAACACATTTTTTCCCATGTAAGATATTAATGTAATTGTGTAAAAGCAGTAGGTTTAAGACATTTAGAGAAAAACTGAAATTTTAAAATCAGTGTTTTTCTCTGAAATCTAAGACTAAAATGGTTACTGAGCAGAGAATGTGTTTATTCCTCACATCATTATAACTATTTCAATGACAGGTAACTTTGCAAAAGAAAAACAAGCATAAATTTTAACAAGACTGCAGTTAATTGTGCTGGGAAAAAAACTAAGACATCAAAACCTTACTGCTAAAGGCTGGCCTAATTAACAGGCCAATTTCATTACTACAGGTTTTCAAATCTGTGTTATTAATTAAGAAACAAAAGGAGACAAATGGCCTGCAAAGAGACATGCCTGCCTTCTGGCCTACAAATGAGCACTCGCAATCTGTGTAATCGATACCAAGAAACTCACTGGAATTAATGCCCAACCTCACAGCTTTCTGCACCAGCTCCTTCATTTACCTGACCTTTCAGGTAAATGTATCTTGTGCTTATCAAATGACTAACTTGCACCTTTAATTACTTTAATCACTGACCTGAAAAAAGTATGTAAATTTCAGCCTTTCTAAGACCACAGTTTGATATATCTGTAATTTCAGTATAGAAAAGGTGTGTCAGTATCTTGATGGCTGGGAAATGGTCAGGCCGTGGGAAAACTAAAATTATATTTTTCACTCTGCCAGCTCCAGCAGTGGTAGGGCTGATGCTTAAGTGTGCCCCAGAAGAGACTTTACATGTTATGTGTAACACTTCCTGATATAAAAGATACATAAACTTGGCTTGAATGGCAATAAATGTAAAAGCCATAATTCAAATAGAGATGTGTGAATCAGGAAAGTAGAAGTTCTTTAAGTTTGCTTGACAACCCTCTCCAACACTCCCAGATCCTTTTCCACCAGGCAGCTTTCCAGCCTCTCTGTCCCAAGCCTGTAGTGTTGCACGGGGTTGCTGTGACTCAAGGGCAGAACCCGGCACTTTACCTTGTTGAACCTCAAACAGTTGGGCTTGGCATATCGATCCAGCCTTTTCAGATCTTCTCTAGAGCCTTGTTAGAGATGAGGGAGTTTTACTTTCAGACAATCAAACATGTAAAAACCACATCTTTTGTCCACCCTCACGTGGAGTCAAAAACTCCCAACACATCCTGCTTTTCACTCATAATATTCTCTTCCACTTTCATAGCAGAACTCCTGAGTTCACACAATATGCTCAAAGGCAGCACATGACAAATTACTTAATTCTTTTATTAAAACATATTCTAAAAATTTGCTGTAAACTTCGTCATTTTTGTAGAAATCTTGCAATCTCAAACTACTGAAATTAGGAATATGTTTTTTTCATTTTTCAGCAACTTCTTACCTTCTTTGTTCATCAAAAAGCATTTTCCCTAGTGAATTGACCCCAGATGACTCATTCCTCCCAAAGATATTTGACAGAAAGATGCCCAAGCAGCTTATACTTTCCAATACAAAAAATGATGATAAAATTCCAGGGTTGAGAGCACTCAGAGATTCTAGAGGAAGATGTTGCTTGACATACTCAAACAGAAATCCACAGATAGCAGAAAGCAGTTTGTACAAAGCTGAGTTTTCCATAAAGTCACTTGTTCCATTATTGCTCTTTTTATGGAAGGAGGTAAAATAAAATCCTCCTTGCATTCAGTAAAAAACCCCAAAGCTAAAACAAGTTAAAGAGTCAGAAACTGACAGTAACAAGAAGCTATAAATTATGTGCCCCCATTGTAAAACATCACTTAGATATTCTTTCATAGAGAATACAATGAGATGCTGCTTGGTTGCTTAATTACATCCAAAAATCCAAGGATCTTCAAACAAGTCAGTAATTATTAAATTTCCACTCATGATTTATTACTGCTTCAATTATATTGTTTTGACATTTTTTTATTCCAAATGGTAATGAAACTAAAAGAAAAAACATTTCTTTGCAGGATTAGGTTTTTTTACAGCACATTTTGAAACTGGAGATTCCAAGTTACTTTAAAAACATACTACATTCACACTAAAAGTTGACTGCACCTTTCTCAGATCAAAACCAGACACAGTGCATGTATAAACTAAGAAACATAAAAGAATCATCAACTGTATTGTTAGGATACATTTAGCCACAATGCTGCAAACAACTTTTTTAAACCAAGTTCTTCTAAATAAACAGTTTTTAAACAAATTGTTTTTAAGTCAAATATCTATACAGCACAAGAAGTACAGTAGTAATTTAATATTGTTTCATGGTTATTGCTTTTTTGTGGTGTTATTTGATACCTATAACTATATGTTTAAATATCTTGTGTTTCTTAGTATCAGTTGGCCAAGAACTGCATAAGGCATTGCAAAAGGTGAGACAGAGACCAACAACAAACAGACCAGGGATGGTTACTTGGAGAGACTTGCATTTGTAGAGCTTCAGAGAGACAAAGTAAAGGACCTCACACATGAGAACAAAGTATTTAATACTAATTCTAAAATCTGTTGACAAAAATTATTTGGCAGCCTCCTTTGTTTAGATTCAATGCTGGAAACAGACTTGACTAAAACAGTTCAAAAGAGCTAGAAATCTGAATTCAGTCACTTTTCAATGAGAACATTGTTTTGTGATTTTTTTTTTTTAAGAGAATCTGAGCAAAGGAACTGTGTTTCTTCATCATAATTCAAAGTAATGCTTCTGATATCAGGTCAGTTCTTATGACTGGGAATAACATGTAGCCCATATATATTCCATACTTGAGGTCTGGTAGGTAAAATACTTACTATTGCAGACACAATATAAAGCTGATTTTCAATACCTGTGAAAAAATCAAAAGCTGATGGAAGATTTCACAGGCCACTTGGAACTAGATTACATAATATTGATCTGACTTATGAAATAACTCAGGTAATACCAGAATGATGGACAAACATTAATCTGTATTCAATGACCAAGTAATTTTTTAATCCCTCTGAGGAAGTTCTAACATTTTCTATTCTTAATCCTGGAAGTTAAAAAGGGAAAGAAAAACACTAATTTACTAAAGAACTGTCATCACTTTCCTATTTGAGGAAAACTGAGTGAAATTTGGCATTCAGACAATCCAAAGATGAAAGTAGATACTAATTTGGAGTAGGCTGATTTAAAATACAAGGAATAGAACAACAATTCTATAACAACTTTAGGCAAAATTTACACTTGCCTTGCTTATCCAAAAATGAATGACTGAATTCCCCAGGAGACTGCATAACTCATATTAGCACCCAGCAAGTTACTTACAGATGAGGCAGCAGATTTAAAAAGATCAAAACCCTCTATGACCATTAGCAGTGTGGTCACTGTGTTGTCACAAGGTCTCAACTCAGACTTGACTAACATTCCACCAAATAAAAGAGAACTATGTGTAGTGTACACCCACCTCACAGAAGTTAAAAGAGGGATTTTAATAAAGCAAGCGGGAAAAGGAGCCTTTCTGTGTATATGCATGCATACATTTGGGGCACTGGAACTGAATTATAAATCAAAGATGCATCAGTAAAATGTCATAGCAAGCAAGTGTGCTGTAAAGTTGTGTCTTTTCAATAAATCAGAGACTAGAGAGACTAGAGACTTTTTGCTAGTGAGGAAAGGTCTAAAATATTAGCTAGGGAGAATTAGACCCCCACATATTAACTGAAATTTTTTCAACACCCTATCTAGCCCAGTATGATGAATAATCCAGACCCCCTCTGAAGCTAGACTTTTACTTCCAGAAGGAAAATTCCATTCATTCTATTTCTCCCCCTAGTTTCTAATGAATATTCTAAAGAAATTATTTGTAACGAAATATCCCAGTATCTACTACTCTCTGTGTTACAACCTTATTGCTTTAGTGTGTTCTTCCTACAAAGCTGTTTGAGCATAAGAGGAAAGATGACTGATTTCTTCCTTGTTATTTTTTGCCTGTCTGATCACTTGCTTCCTCCCCCGCCCCCGGCCACCAAATACTTCACAAAAAATAGAATTCTAAAGGCAACTCCACCTGGCACAACTGAAGAAAGTACTGGAATCCCAGGCTAGCTCTGTAAGTCAATACTAAAACACATGGGTACTAATGCCAATAGAGTACCTATGAAACCTTGAATTCTTTGTCATAGTGCATCAGGAGTATCTATTAACTCCACATAAACAAACTCAAATCCACTGTCGGTATCTCAGGTGTGTTCCCCATGATGCATACTCACTGAAACCTTTCACCAGTTTGGCTGAAGTAATAGGGGTGGCAATGCTTGAGGATCGCCTAGTTTCCTCTCTCGGAATCTTGCCCTTGATTGGGGAAGGAATGTTAGAGAGACAGTGCTGATGTTGTGTCAGCACTGCTCAGCAGTAGACACAACACTAGCGTGTTATAAAAACCTTTTTAGGTAACAACGCAAAACACAGCACTGTGACAGCTGCTATGGGGAAATGAACTCCATCCCAGCCAGACCCAATACTCCACGTTATTGCATGTCCAAGTGCATGCTTATTTCTGAAGATTACCAGAGAATGACAATGAAGGTGTCACTTATACTGAAACTGCTCACAGGACATTGAGGAGAAAGTAGTCAAGACACTGATGAAACATATTCCTTAGGCCAAGTACTGCATGCCTACATGCTATGGAAATTTAACGGGAACTGAGCTGGTAGGAAGACTTCCAGTCTAGTTGATAATTTTTAAAAATCCACAATAACTAATGGTGAATATTCCTCCCTCTAGATCAACACGATATTCTGGAACCCAACAGATCATCTTAGAAACTACTTTGATAAACATCATTTACAGAGAACAGACAAAACAATGAAGCCACAGCATATCACTGTACTGCCAGCTATCTGTAGTGCTTACAGTCAGAATTTCTGACATACCTCAGAAGAAACAAGGTATTTTGGAAACACATTACTGTGTTTATTTGATGTAAAATGTCAGCACAGCACCATACAACACTGCAACACACCAATGTCAAAAAATATAATGTATAATTTCCCTTGAAAGTGCTAATTTGCATGCATAGGTACTTCAGCTGCGGTAGGAGGGCTACATGCTCTTCTCTACTCAAGTAGAAATATGATTCAACCTCGGTAGTATGGAATTCTTTGGTAAACTTTATAACCTCATCCCAAACTCTGGTTGTCAGTAAACAGCTTTTCAGAATGACAGTTTAAATCAAGAAAATGTCACATGTGTATAGCAACAGGTCTAATTTTGTCTGTAAATTGATGCCTGTGGTCTTCAGAAACACAGTAAATTGCTGGTGATTTACACGGCGTCTCACTGCAAGAATAACTTGACTTTTGCACATTTAACAAAACAGTCTTAAATTATTCATGCATATCATTCAATGTTTGAGCAATTTTAAGAGTCACTGATTTCAGGAACCTGAAAACCTGACTTTTTACTAGATAAATATAAATCTTATATTTGACTTTTGCTTCTCAAACATAAGACTGAAAGTCTATCCTATTATATTTTAGGACTCACTCATCAAATATAAGTGGCCATTTATTATTTTTTTTTCAAACACCCAACAAGTACAATCGTTTAGACTGTCTTTGTATAGTGCTTCAGGTACCTCAGGGTCACTGGTATCTACAACATAGTGATCCAGAACACTGCAGCACCCATGCCCCTTCTAAAAACACAGTGGAGTCAAGGTTGTCTTCCATGAGCCAAACACCTAAGCAATGGCTCTCTGGAAAGTGAGGGGAAAAAAGAAATACACAGAGGTAAAATGCACAGCTCAGAGTGAAAAACAATGGCATGTGCTGGTGAACAGTGCTTTACGGAAAAAGAGCATCATAGCAAACTTTCTTCTACCTTGGTAGATGGATGAGGTGGGACTGCAGATGGGAAGAGGTATGGTCTATTTAAGGAGGGCACAGTAGGAGAAGTCCTGAATACACACCTTGCTGCCCTTCCCAGGGTTGCCACTGAGGCAGAGTCTTCAAAGGAGAAGCTTCATCCTAACCCATGAGAGGCCTGTGTGAAACCTGTGACTGCATCCCTAAAAACACACTATTGATGTCAAGTTAGCTTTACATCACTGCCCTCCAGGGGTCTTCCTCCTCAGAAAAGGAAACAAAACCCACTCTTTCCTTTATGGTTACTTTGCACACAAGTGGATTGCTTTTCATTAAATTAATGACTGAGACAACACGGTAAAATTTTTGTCTAATCTGTCTAATCTGTATGATCAGGTTTTCAATGCATTTTTCTTCAGCCATTTAAGTTCATACCACCTCAGCAGAAAGTCAAGAACTTTGAAGTTTTAACAGCATTTCAGAAAATGAAAACCTACTTCTTTCACCTAAAAATGGTATTTACCAACAGCCATAGGCATATGGCTGGTATGGTATGGTATTAATAATAATACCATAGGCAGCAAATTTTGTGCAAGTATTGAAATACTGTATTTTGTTTGCTGTACTATGACTAGTTATTATATAATACCTTTTGTTCATCATCTTGCAACTTGTAAACCCCTCTGGTTTTTTTCATCTACAGTGCAACCTGAATTAAACATCCACACTCAGTGGACTGAGAAAATAACCTATTAAGGCAAGTGGAATTACAAGTAAAATGGAGTGATATTTCTGTTAGAAAGAACACAAGCCTGTGAAGTATTAAATCATACTTATTCGATGCACCAACTTATTTTACTGTTGGCAAAATACTTAAATACAGGAACACATTTATATTTCCATGTTAATAAAAGGACTCAAAATGCAAGCACTAAACTAAAAGACAAGCTATGTCAGAAAGATTATTTATTATACTATTCACAGTCTTGGTGATGTGATGTAGCAGGTCAAACTGTAATAGCTGTGCCATATAACATAAGAAGCAGCATATTGTGCAGTCTTTTTCACACAAACTTAATATTAACACTAATAAACTATTAATTTCTTTGCCCCGAATCCTTTTTGAGTTCTAAGAATAGCTTTAATACTCAGTAATTTTTATTCTCTTCTATAAGGAGTGTATGTTTTTTAAAACACTCATTGTTTCTTTTTTATTTTTTAAGCAAACATCTTCCTTAGTTTACTATTTCAGTGCGTCTCTGAAATATTAACACAAATTTCATACATTTACATATCCTTCTCTGACTTTTTCTGACTCCAATTCCTTGAATTTCTCTCACCTCACATTACGTATTGGGAGAAGTTACAAAGCAAAAAGCACAACAGAATCACAGTAATATATACAAGATCAATACAAGCAAATGCAATGTAGATGACTTGAAAAGGCTGTTAAGAGATGCTATTATACAGTATAGTAGTGTGCATAATATACAAACAGAATAATATCTATAGACCAATACATCAATATTTATTTAATTCATTGTATATCAAATCTTAGCATTTCAAGTTTATTGCGCAGGACAAGATTTTTGTACTTGATGAATTCTTAAGGTTTGTCTCAGCTTTTGTTTCCTGAACTTTATATATGAGAAGTGGAGAGGTCTATGGATCGCCTCTTATTTTAATGCTGATTCTGCAACTACTTAAATGCATAGTAAGCAAGTGAGTTGAGTTTTTATTGAGTTTAATGAGACTACTCATGCATTTTAAGTTAATTTTGTGTCTGAAGCAGCAGAAAAAAAAAATAATACAGGAATCCAAGTAGTAGGAATACACAATGTAATAGGAAAATAACCGCTGTAATTTGCACACAGTACCCATGTGCTTTAGGCTATAGTAACTCATTGGGTCTGTGATGCTCTCAATGTCTTTCTGAAGCAGAGGTTGTGCATATTAAGAATACAGGAAAGACTTCTCAGTGAAGAAAAATACATTTGTTCAGAGAGAATACAGAGAGAATGGCTGTAGAAGCTTTATATGAATGGCACATGGAGTTTCAGGGGTTAATAAGTTAAGGACTATTCAAGGTTCATAACTATGATGCTTTGGATGAAGGACAGAGACTGGGATGCAATAAAAAATTATCTCTTTCCCTTCTCATCCACTGTGGTCTTTCTTCTGGTTTCACGTAAAGACAACAACTACAGAGTTTCTAATGAGAGGTTACAGCAATGTTTCTGTCTGTAGAGGCACTAGACAGCTCCTTCTGTCCTCTATTCTGGCTTCCTTTTTCCATGTGAAACAGCACTCATAGACAAGAATTCAATTATGAAAGATTCATCCTTTGTGAACATTTCTGCAGTCAATAGGCGAAAAAAAAAGCTTTCAGTGTCAGGCAAACAAGCACACACATACACTGATTGTGTCAGCCTGTTCCTCAAAATAAAAAAAAAAAACCAAACCCCAGAATAAAAATGGAGAGAAGTTTTCTGTCAATATAAATTAGAATATATATAGTAGAGAATCTTTAATGATGAAGAAAAATAAGTCAGGTAGAATCCATGCTAGCAAGGTTGAAGACAGTAAGAAATTGTTCACTAAGCTTATTAGGAACAAAAGAAAACATAGAGATGACCTAGACCCACTAATAGATGTTTACTGTGAATTCTTTAAAGAGGCATAAAAATCAGACACATTTAATGCATGCTTCTGTTCTTTTTGCTTAGTAAAGAACAGAATGACAAGAGGAAGAAGCACTTTCTAAACCATTAGTAAGAGATCTACCAATTTCTAAATCGTATGCAGTCTTTCAGCCTGGACAACTTGCAATCACACAAAAGCTTTGGATGTTGAGATCCATGAATGCAAATAAGTTAATTTTTTAAAAAATCTCTGGAACTGCATGAGACTGAATAATTTTAAAACCTATATAAGGTTCAAAAATTGCACATTCAAGGATCGTTAATCTAGCTTTAGTCCCAAAGTAAACAGGGAAAAGACGACTTAAGAACAGATGCTTGAAAACCAGCAAAAGCAACATAATTTATGTCAGTCAATAAAATATCTTAAGACCTTAGGATCTGTTAAACAAACTCGATTTCATTGCTTTAAGAGGTTAAAAGTTGAGTTGATAGGAGCAGCTGCAAGAAGATAATATACTTAGACATCTATAAGGCATTCACAAAACATTCTTACTGAAAAAAAAAATTGAATGGCAGTACATTTTAATGAACTGAAATTAAATAGATTGAAAACTAGCTAATTAACATAGTTATCAATGGAAAATCATAGCTGAATAAGAGTCTTTCTAGCAGGACTCCCTTGGGATTGATGTAAGGTCTGATGTTATTCAACATTTTCATCAGTGATCTAGTACATATAGAATCACTGCTTGTAGTGGATATATTTGCAGATGACACAAAGAGAGGGAGGAGGGTAAATAATGAAAAGGCAGGCAGCTGTACAGGGCCATCTGGACTACTTGGTAAGCTGGGATCAGCAAAACAAAATCTGTTAAGCTATAGGCACAATCAAAATTATATGGCCTGGAGGCAGGAAATGCAAGTCATGTCACAGATCTGTAAAATGCATTATAGAAAACAAAATGTTTGGATAAAAGTTAATATGATCCTGGAATACTTAAGCAAGCTGCCTCGTTACACATGTGAAAAGTGATCGTACTTAGACATTTAGAAATTATTATCCTAGGATACTGATGGCATTATTAACATCTAGGAACATTTTAAAACTCTCTAACAACCTTTTAAAACCATTTGCATACTTCATGTCTTACAACCAGGTATGTCTCAAGCCTATTTTAAGATGCTTTCAAGGAAAATGATACCACAATATGATTTAATTTTTTGTAGAAAATTGCAGTTTTAAAACTATAACATAAAGTATATTTTTAACTAATCGGGTAGTCAATTGATTCGTAAGAGTAAAATATACGCAAACTAAACTTAAAATAGATAAAAATATCAAGAAGTTCTAATTAAAAGTGATTATTAAGAAATTTGTATCACTGTTTTTTCCAAAAGAACTATTTACTTAGACTGCTAATTTTGCAGGGTACAAAGTGCCTGCATGCCTACATTTCACATGTGAAAAACAAGGCATAAGGATGGAAGATCCCCTGAAGCAAATCATAGCTGCAACTCAGAGTAGACATGAAAATGTTCCTAACAAATCCTGAACAACTCTAATGTTAAACAATATATAATTTGAGATGAAGATTTAGTGAAAATCAGTTCCTTCACAGCTGGACATGTGCATAGCTTTTTTTCCTCACTGACTGTAGTGTTTTATCCAACAGTCTACCTTTAAAGCGAAAAAATAAGAAGCTCTTGTGAATACCCTGGTAACAGATAAAAAGAAAGAAACACAATTTAGTCAAGATGAGATGGCTAAAAAGGAAAATAATCTGTCCTGGTAAGTTGGCCAATAGTTTGGTCATTTTTGATCCAACTGAGGAAAATTACTACACTGAATGAAATGAAAGCTGAAAAAATTAAAATATCATTTATAATTCTCATAAAGTAAGGATAAAATTTATCAACTGTGTTATATCTGCTGCAAATAAGTAATCTCAGGTTTAGGAATAACACCTATGCCCCTTGCAGCAGAACTAGACAGAGGTTTCAGCAGGCAGTTCAGCAAGTTTAAACTGTCTTAGCATAAAAAAATGTCCAGGCCCTCAAACATCTTTGATATAAACAAGGAAAATCTTCAGCCAAAATTCTCAAATCAAACCTGAGCTCTTGATCTACCAAAGGGGCCAAAAAAAAAAAAAAAAAAAAAAGAGAGAGAGAAAAGAAGAAAGAAGCTGCTTCCAAGCAGATGGGTGTAATATATTCTCCCCCTTCAGTGGAATAGCTCTTCCAAAACAACATCTTTAAGAACTTCTATAGGCTCTTTAAAGATATAAGCAGAGAGGGAATCTAGGTGTACAGAATGCAGTGCTGGTATATCACAATCAAATTACTCATAAGCAGCATTTGCCCTTGGAAGACAGTGTTAGTCAAGCACTGCTGCAATCACTGTGATTTCTTTTCCAACATTTCTGCCTTCCTCATTTGACTGAATAGGTCAAGAAGACCCAGCATTATTCCTGGTATAGTAAAGCCACTCTGATAATTAAACCTCCTAGAAAAACAAAGGGCAGAAGGGCAGCTAAATCCCCAATAGGATTCTCTCACTCTTTCCCCATTAATCCAAATGGAAGAAGTCTGCTCAAAGGAATTCTGATATTCATGAATAATAAATTCAGTCACATCAACATGAGCAAGAAATTTCCCTGAAGGACAGCTGAAAAGGAAAAAAAAAAGAGAGTATAATGATCTAGACAAGGAACAATCCCTCCAATTCCCTTGTGTAATTGAAAAGGAGTTCTCAAAACCCATTCACCTTACAGAGGTTAAATAAATTATTACATGGAAACCAAATTTAGGAGGTAAACTTGCTCCAAGATTCAAACTGCAAAGATTAAGAGACTTCCTATGACCTTACAGAATCAAAACCTTCTTGTAATTAAGACAGATTAACACAACACAAACATTAGGCATTCTACAAAAGAAGAAAAGATTGCCAAAAGAGACATGTTGAAAATTCATAACCTTCATACCCAAGGTTATGCTATTGAACTAACTAGAAGTTTTTTGTTTGCTGAAGTCTTTGAAAGAAATTAATACCATGAGGAAAGGCAGGGACGCTGCCTTTATTGTTCACCAAGAAAGAACCACTCAATAGGAGCTGAAGCACAAAATTTCTTTCTTCCAGATATTCTTTTGAAATATGACAAGGTTTGTAAAAATCAAAGGCAATATTACACCACCAGACCAGGATCAAAGTAATTTAAGGTGGATTTTAACTCAGAAAGTTCAAAATTATGCACGTCTAATATGCCAGGACACTAGAAGAGTAAACAACCAGGAAAACTCTGAGTGGATACAAAGGATCTACATAGTTTCAAAAATCTCCTTCATTGTTAATGTAGATCTATGAAAAATAAATCAAGCTTGTATCTTCCCTCGCTTTTCCTCTAAATTAGAGTTCATGAATCCCAAAGGATGTAAGTAGGGTTGCTTGAAAGACATCAAGAGAAGATGAGAAATCACCTGCTTCTTATATTACTTTTCCAAGTCAAAGGTAGGTCCATATTAACACAACTATCTAAATAATATCTACAGGGGAGTCTGGACAGGCTGGACTGATGGGCTGAGGACAATTTTATGATGTTCAGCAAGGCCAAGTGCCAGGTCGTGCCCTTGGCAACAACAACCCCAGGCAGCACTACAGGCTGGGGCCAGAGTGGCTGGCAAGCTACCCAGTGGAAAAGCACCTGGGAGTGCTGGTCAACAGCCAAATGAACATGAGCCAGCAGTGTGTCCAGGTGGCCAAAAAGGCCAATGGCATCCTGGCTTGTATCAGAAATAGCATGTCCAGCAGGATCAGGGCAGTGACCGTCCCCCTGTACTTGACACTGGTGAGGCCGCATCTCAAATCCTGGACCCCTCACTATAAAAAAGACATTGAGGTTCTGGTGCATGTCCAGAGGAGGACAACGAAGCTGAAGAAGGGTTTGGAGCGCAAGTCTCATGAGGAGTGGCTGAGAGAGCTGGAAAAAAGAAGGCTCAGGCCATGCCTTATCATTCTCCACAACTACCTGAAAGGAGGTTGTAGCAGGTGAGAGTTGTTTTTTTTTCCCAGGTAACAAGTGACAGGACAAGAGGAAATGGCCTCAAGTTGTCCCAGAGGAGGTTTATATTAGATATCAGGAAAAATGTCTTCACTGATAGGGTTGTCAAGCTTTATAACAGGCTGCCCTGCTTCCACCTGGAAGTGGTGGAATCACAGTCCCTGGAAGTGCTCAAAAAATATGTCCATGTGGTCCCTGGGGACATGGTTTAGAGTGGACCTGGCAGTGTTAGGTTAATGGTTGAACTTGATGACCTTGGATGCCTTTTCCAATTTGACAATTTAACAATTCTTTGATTATGAAGTCCCATAGGAAGCATGGGGAATACTTAAAACTACCATGAGATTCAGCATCATAATTTCTGGGAAGAACTTTTTCAGATTCTATTATCACAAACAATAAATCCTCTGTACTTGCAAGGTCTCAGACTGTCTTATGAGCAAATTATTACAAAAAACTTACTTAAAATTACATTTGCTTCCTAATAAGCATTGTCTTCAAATGGAAGAAAAAAACCCCAGCAAACAGCATATGAATCAGTGTGAAACTCCCTCTAAAACAGTAAAACTGTTTTCAAACTGGACATCGAGTGAAAATATTTATTAGAAGACTTATGACAGATTTCCTCATAACTAGGAAGAACTCCTTACTTACATTAAGTTCCTACTTAATGTAGGAACTAAAATGCCCAAGAATAAACTACTTCAAAAAAAGCAGTGTATAGAGATTAGCAAAAAACATCAATTTGACCTTAGCAGGCAACAAATAAAGCCTGTACTAGCACTAAAAGAAGTACACTGCTTTACATAAGGATCAAAATCTGTACACAGCAGTCACTCATCTCAGTATTTAGACAGTTGCTGGACATACAGCAGATGTGGTTGATCCAATGTCTAAACAAGAATATGATTAAAAAGAAGTTATCAAAATATCTTTCATTGCAGTTTTTCAGGACATCATATTTACAAAGACGAAAATCAAATCTCAGCAACAGTCTTTCAATTTCTACAAAAAAGAAAAAATTAATCACTACAAAACAGATCCAAATGTCAGTAAGTAGATAAAACAATACCCTGAGCAATGAAACCTAAGTTCACCCTTACATGCAGATAAGCGTGTCATACGTGCTTACAGCCAAACCACAACTCAGGGAAATTTCCCTTTCTCACTCCATGAACAATTCAACTTATGTCAGAAACACAAGGTTAGAATAGATGACTAGATGGGTCTTCCTGCCCTGATATTTGCTTGTTCCTTATTCTGTATGTTCTTGTTCTGCACATAAATACCCAGTCCTTTTTCAAGCTTTGCTGTGTGCTTCAGACACAGATACACCGCAGGTACTCAGGATTTACCCTCTCCACGTCACCAGCCATTGCAGCGTGCATTCCTGAATCACAAGACTGAGTTCAGACTGGGACTGCATTCTCATTTCTTTTTCATATGCAAAGGTGTCTTTGGAGAAATTTTGCAAGCTACTTGAGTTACTTATCTTCTCGTTGTGAGGCTACATTTTAGCTTTTTTTTTTCCTTTTAAAAAATCTTCAATATCCTAGAAATTAGGCCAATGAACTCAAACAAATATGAGTGTGATGTTTTCATTAACAGATCTATCTGTGTAGCTCTTAGCTAACCAGATATGATATAGCCATTATTCCCAAAGCCATTTAATATTAATGGATATTAAATGGATTATTAAAAAAAAAAAAAAAAAGCCACAGCGATATTACCTCAGTTATTTAAACCAGTGAAGAAGATAGTGGCCTACCCTGCAAATATCATATTAGAATTTAGCATTGAGGGATTATAGAAGAACACCAATTCTGATTGAAAAGCCCATTTTAATGGTGTTCATTTTATATAATATAATGAACCACTGTAAATGTCACCTGAAAGGATGTAAAATTCAATTTTTGCACCATCTGGAATGTACTCTTGATTAAGTTGTTCAGTAATGTGATCGTATCACCTAAACAAACTAATCAACATCAGAATGACACATTTTGCAGTTTCAGTGGCATTTATCTGTGTCCCATTTGTTCCACACAATTTTTTTTTTCCAGAATGACCTTATGCTCAAATTGTGCCATGAAACTAGCTGAATGTTAATTCTCCTTTCAAGAGTAAGAATGTATTTCATTAAATCTTACATGATGCTACAGCTTTATACAATAGAGCGAAACAGGGTGAACAACAGATTACTTTTGGAACATGAAATCAAGAACATCAAAATCTCTTCAGCTTAACAATCAGAAAGCCTCTTCAGCTAAAGCAGAATCCTTTGAGGCTATTTCAGTGTAGAAAATTTTGAACTGGAGGAATGTGCACTGATTTCATTATTAGAGTACTAACAGATTCACACATTTCTGCTCTTCATTTTCATTTCTTTTTTTTTTCTTTTTTAAGAGAGCATATATTGTCATCTTTTTTAAGTCACCTTTTTTGTCTGAGAAATGTAATTTACAAATAAAAAGAAAATGCAATTTTCCATAGCTTCATCATTATGAATTCACAGTTCTTAGGTAATTCTTCTCCAACTTTTCATGAAAACAGTTATTGTATTCTATAAAGATACTACTGCACACAGTTTCGGCTCCTGCACGTACTAACACAACATCAAAAAAACTATTTGCAAATACCATTGAAAGTCACCCCACCAACATGCTAAATCTATGATTAACAGTACCTAACACCAGCCATGGCCAGAGCTATTATTTTGAAGTGCTGAAATATTGTGTCTCTTCAATATTACACTGCATAACTTCACAGTAAATTGGTTTCCAGGTTTATTGCCAAAGAAATTAAAAATTCAAAAGGTGGCTGTTTGAACAGGATATTATGGAAAAGTATTAAATACAATTGAACATGGAGATTATTTCTTTTTATGGTGAGAGAGCAGCAGGATGGGAGGAGCAATTTCAATAAACTTTTTTTTAAAAAAACCCCAAACTGTTACTTATGAGAGCTGGTTTAAAGAATGAGTGAAGGCCAAGGGGGTTAAAAGGATTATGCAATGCAAGCATTAAAACTTATACTGGGTCTGTTTTCCTTTGCTTTTAGATTAGCTTAACTGTACTTAAGTACTATTTAGAACAATACGTTTAAAACAATAATTTTTTAAACCCTCTGGGAATAATAAAGTTGCAGAAGGAGGAGGAGGAGGTGAGAGGGTCCAAACCTAAAAGAAACAAAACCAATCATTTCATCAGGTTTTATTTTTGTAAGTTGAATTTTACTAGGACATACACTAGGAAGAGATTATATTTTACTGCTGCTATAAACCCAGTAATTTGTAATGTCTAGAAATTGAAGAATGCCTACAGCTACCTCTGATGTTTTAGCACATCTCAGCTGGTAGTAGCCGATGGTATCAGCTGAAGCAAATGAACATGCAGAAAATAAGAAGCTAAGTGGTATCTCATCTCCCAAGAGAGATGGTGACCAAAAGAAAGTGATGATGAATCAGAGGTCTGTGAAAGGAAATTCTCAGGTGAGCTGCACCATGTACAGCAGAGAAGAAATACACTATTTTCACTCTCACTTTGCTCACAACGAAGTCAATGATTTGTGTTCAGCTAAAAATCCATCAACAGAATAGAAAGCACATGAGTTTTGCCTGTAATAGAAGTCTAATCTCTACCAGGAGTAAGGAGCAATAACAGCATTGCCTCTCACTTGGTGTCACACAGCTAAATACCAAAACCCCACCTGCGAACACCCAAAACCTGCTGTCAGCCTCCTAGGAGAGGAATCCTATTTTCTGTGTCCCTCTGCACCTGCTGGGGAGAAAAGCCAGAGACACCTCAAACTCCCCAGATAAAATGATGCTCCTGCTAAAGTGAGTGAGCTCTTGACTTGATTGCGATGAGATTTTCAGTCTTCAACTTGGACTAATTTTTTCTAATTTAAACACTCCTATCCTAAACCTTCCATGAACACTGACTTGGATTTTTATCTTGACAGAGGCTTGTTTCTATAGACAAAAAATAGAGGGGCAGAAGAATAATCCGGTAGTAAGGCTTTGTAACAGCTTTAAATGCTATTCAGTGCCCTTATTATAAAAAAGCTTATCCTGACCTCCAACCAAATCTTTGCCACATGCTCAGCAAATTATTTCTTGCTCTTCTTTCCAGGGGATATGAAAAAAATCTTATCACTTTCCTTCACACAAAAGTCACTTACATGTGAGAAGATGTATGATGACCTACCTTCAGTCTTCTGCTTAGATTAAGGAAGTCCTTTATCCTCCATCAATTGATTTTCCATGTAGGTTTTATGGATGCTGCCAACTTCACCCACAAGCTTTTTGGAGTGGGCACCTCCATAGAGCTAATTATGATCCTAATTGCACCAAAATAATTGTCTCTGTTTTTTCACTTACACCAGCACAAGTTAGTATGAGATTTTTTTTTTTTTCATATTTTTGGCCTTAAATTCAACTGACGTATATGCTCTCATTTCACATTTAAAAAACATAAAAGAAACATAAGCCCCAGAACATACCTTTACATCTCTATTAATACAAATTAGCATTGGCTCTGAGCTTAACTTACTCCGTTTGAGATGATTAGATGTAATTGCACCACAATTAAGGATTGACTGACATGCACCAGATGGAATAAATTGGATTTCGGAAGTAGCCAGTATAAAGTCCACATAATCAGCCCTCCTTCTGAGAACATTTTTTTTTAGAAAAGACCACTATGTTTCCATTCTCACAGCATTTTAATAAGTAAGTTATTAGTCGATTTTATACTCGGAAGAAATAATTAATTTTATCAGAGTTACAGCTCTATCCTCCAACTACAGATCCATGTAATAACTTAGCCTATAGTTCTGTCTCCAGCTTAATAAAGTTGGATGGGAGCCCTACAGACTTTGAACTTCCACTGGAAAAAGTAAAAATTACTAGGAAAAATACACGGAAAATATTGTTTTATTAAATAACATAAGCAAAATTTCCTTTGGCTTCAGGGGAAAGGCTCAAGAAGCTAGTCACAGGGACATTAGAGAACTCACACTCACCTACATTTAACACAGAAAACTAAGGACCAGGTAATAAACATCAGAAGTAGTTTCCTACTGAATATACAACTATGTATCACGCAAATCCTTGGCCAAAAAAATAAAAGTCAGTTGACATAGGGCTTGATTTTGAGAGCTAAACTAAAAGTAGTCCAGAATGAGGCAAGATTCATGCTGAAGAAGCATGTCATGGAAAAGCCATGCAAAATAAGCAAAAATATCATAGAAAAAGAAAAGATCTCATTAATGTTGCCCGGCTGCTTATGTAAGGTACATCAAACAACTAGGAAAGGTGTACGCAGTACTGGAATGATGCTATTAATTTACTGAATAAAGATTTTAACACATGGGAAGAAATGCCAGTAACTCACAATAACAGTAGTAAAAAAAACAGTCTATCAAAAAGTATCAGCTGGAAGTGAAAATGATATACATGAATAAACACAGCTATTTTCATACTGGATCTGAAACACTCGAGAGATATAAACAATAGAATTATTAACTGTACACTCGAAACAAATGAAGTCTCCTTTGTACAGGAGTACCTAAAAGCATGTATTGCTGTGGATGAAGGACTGACTTATACACATTAGAAGTTATCTGGTCAATATTTAAGCACATACAAAACTTCAGAAAAACAGTTTGTGTTTGTGTCTATATGCTTTAAATTGTCCTTAATCTGAAATATGACAATTTGTACATATTTTCCTTTCAAGACCTAGAATGAGATGCTAACAACTAATGAGCTCATATATGGTTGTAGCAATCTGTCATCCTGCAGTTGAGTTTTAAAAGGTCATTTTATATTAACAGCTTTGTTTCTCTCATACAGGATGGTTAACACTAGAAATTATGCTTTTAATTTCATAAAAGTAGTAAATGAAAAAAGACAGGCAAATTTCATTTTTTGTATGGAAAGTTTTATCAATGCTAAAATCTGAAAAACCTCTAAGTTTACACAAATAAAAAATACATGTATGGGTATATTTTCTTTTATTTCTGATCAAATACAATTTCATTAAAAGTGATAAAAGCATTAAAATTTTATTTACACATCTTAACGTAAATGAAAAAGAAGCTTGACCTATATGTTGCTTATAAGGTAGTTAAAAAGGAAACCTTTGCTCATTAGCTTTCTACTGACAACAGCTGGCTGTGGGAGAGCTGTGTTTATTTCCCTTTCATACCCGAGGTGACTTGAATCCATATCATCCTTTTCCCAGGAGATTGCCCTAATCACCATACTGTAGCTCTTGGGGGATGCTTCCTCAGAAAGCTCTTCTGTGAGGCCTTCTCTCTTCATATAATAAAATAATACGATATTAATTGGAGCAGGGACTGAGATTCAAGTGAATTCCTTGATGAAAAGCCTACAGCCATATACAGTCTTTTAGTTCCCATGTTATCCCCCTCCACCAGCTTCCTCCCCTCAGGTCTTAAAGTTTGGCCCTCCAGATTATTAAAATCAAACTTTAGTGTGAATTTGGGTATATAGATCTGCATAAAAGGTATATAGATCTCTCCCTCAATTACTGGAAAACAAGAAATATGTTTTCAACTAAAAATACACTTTCCATGTCACTCTGATGAAGAAACATTATTGTTTTCTGAAAGAATGGAAAGGATCAAGCCACATACATTGTGTCTGACTCTGGGAGTGCAGGTGGCAGAAGTTTCCATCATTCTTTATCAAGAAAAATTTAAAGATCTTGGTGTACTAAATCCATAAACTTTAAACTAAATACCAAACTGTTCCTTAAAAAAAAGAAAATATCAGCTTACCAAGAAAATCTGGACATAGTGCATTATAATTGAAGGGAAAATGTTTCAAACTTTCACAGTAAAGAACAGGCCTAAATTACCTATGTCCTTATTCTCATTCAAACTTTCTATTAACTGCAATGGAACTCCTTGGCAGAATTCAGTAAATATTCAAAGCAGATCTTTCTCTCAGCTGCAGGAATAAGATCTGAGCAAAATTTCAGCAGTTGTGGGTTTGTATTATGACATTTGAAAAGCTTGTCTGCATTGTGTGCATACTCCATGTGAACATACTGAATTCAAATTACCATTTATCATTGTATTAAGTTATATTTTCTGAACCATTCCGATTGAAGACCTAATAAACATGTGGGACTCCATCCAACAGATAACTAATTCTGGTCAGAGCAAATACAAACATGAAAGTGCTTAAAAACAAACAAACCAACAGAAATCAGTCATCTGCCAGACAGCACCATAATCTTCCCCTGATAGTATGCCAACAGAAGTTTAAAATTATAATCATTCTGTATACATTTCAGAAACAAAGCTGCCTTTTTTTTAATGGAAAAATAGTACAATAGTAAGGACAAAAGTGACTATTGCCTGCCAAGATTTCAATATGGAATAAACAGCCATCCTTGAAAAGCTTATGATGGTGTTTTATTTCCCAACCAAACTAGCATACCTTGATAACAGTCTCTTTCTATCACACCTGACAACACAGGAACATATTAACAGCAAGCAATGATGAATTTTTTAAGCTAACATCTTGGATAAAACCCAATTAAGTCATATACAAATTGAAAATACCCAGGATTTTAGGCATATGGTGCAAAAAGACCTCAGTCTCTTGATGGCTTCATCATTTCTAGCATAATTTTCAGACAGAGCATTAAATTTACTGAACAACATTCTAGATTCTATCATTACTAACTTGGTGTCAACACTCAGAATTTTGACATAATCTATACAAGAGCAGTCAACTTCCATGGAAATAATTTTGTGTCTATCACCTTGTTGAGAAAATACTTTTCAAATGTTGTCATTATCAACCACAAGATAAAAGTGCCACAAAAATGTTAAGATAAGTGAAGTACATACTAGAAAAAAGGGAATTTTCTCGACTCCTGAATAATATTTTTGCTACTATTTCTCTGCACTGTTCTTTGTCATATATGTTAAATAAGAAGAGCTAAAAGTGAAACAGAGTAGAAACTGGAAGATGCAGGATCTCAATTCATATCTGCTGATTTATAAACCTCTTAAACTAAGGAGGTGATGAGAATCAGAATTTGAAATCAATGGAAAAACAACTCAAATTTTCACAGACTCAGAGGGGTCATACTAAAAGTTTTGCTTCACTTTCTAGGCTCTTAGATAAATATACTAGTTATATATAAAATATAATAGTTACTACAAAAAGAGACATGGCCCAACTAAATGAAAAAATACAACCTCTGTTTATCATAAGAATGAACAATTACTTCAGGCATTCATCACTTCCATGCGTTGCTCTTCTGTTCATGTAACAGATTTTTAAATCAGAACATACCATTAGGATCATTTATTTTGATCCTCTAGGAAGTGCCCTAATTTCTTCATCAAGCCCATGACTTCTCATAGCTACATCATATTTGGAGGAAAAATGAATTGTTGCAGCTTTTCATTACAAAATTTTATCACCAAAGGAACCTATCACTGAAAGCTTTAATTTTAATGGAATTTCTACTGAGTAAATTAAATTTTATTTCTTATTAAATTAGTTTCACCAGTTTTCTGTTTGTTTTAGGCCAAAAGCTAGGGCCTTTAATGCTAGCAAGTATGTAGCTCAGAAGTGTTCCACTCTGAACTGAGTGGAGTACACAAATCACAGAACAGGTAAGGCTGGAAGGGATCACAGTGGGTCGTTTGGTCCTCCCTGCTCAAGCAGGGTCTCCCGAGAGCCCATTGCACAGAATTACATTCTCTAAAAGCACTGCATGAATTAGCAGAGATTTAGTTCATATCACTAAATCTACAATCAGGAATGGTGACATTTATTCTAGTAAAAATGCCAGGACCAGCATGTACCATGGCATACTCTGCCTGGAATCATTTAAGTATGGTTGTGGTAAACAAAAACTGGTATCATCTATGTCCAACTTGAGGATAAAAACCACCAGGTGTTGTATGGAGCTCACTGTAGATACAATGCTGAACATAAACTCTGCTAACATAAGCGCCACCTTGAATGAGACCATATGTCTCTCGATAATTTCAGTAAACGTTTCTGCTCTAATCAGAGGTTTGAATAAGGAATTGGAGACCTAGAGCACTGAGTGCCATGTAAAGGAAAGTTTTATTCAGATGTGACAAAAGTCATCCTTTGCCATTCGTTCTTTTTTACATGGAATTAACATTTTCACCGTGAGACCAATTTGCTCAACAACTTATTATATTAACCTTCTTAGTAATTTTCTTTAGCTCCTTTCAAAGCAATCTTGGAAATTCATACTTTTCATATACACACTTGAAAATCCCACCAAAATGACATTGCCTGTTTTTCAACAATCAAAAAGAACCTCAAATTTACAACTGAATACCCTCCCCACCCCTCACCTCAGATGGTACTTCAGAAGGCAACTGTAATTTAGATTCATTACATTTATGTACTTCAAACCCGTGGCTATCTACTATCAGCGAGAAGTTCAAATGCTAGAGCTCTTGTTGGAGGAGATCCAAAGATCAAATTGTATGTTCAAACAACCAAATTTTTCCTCTGTGGTTCCAGTCTTCTAAAATCTGAGAGTCCTGCTTTTAAAACACCCTCCCATAAACCTGAAGAAGGATAAGTGACCTACCTTGGAAAGTCCGCCTACTTCCAAATAGAAGCAGATAATGAAAACATTCCAGGTGACCCACAGGGCAGTCCACACCGTGTACTAAACACAAAGCCAGATGAAAACAAAAAGACAGAAAAATAAAATGTGAAGATGAAAAGACTTTATAGCGAGCAGATCAATAATAAAAAAACCTGATATCAATAAGCATTGTTCTTCTGGGAACAGCCAAGCACAGAGAGTTCAGAAAAGGAGTTCTCCTTACAGAAGAACCAGAAATTACAAATCCGATATTCATTGCTGTACTAAATAAATACCAATAAAACATACTTATTCTTCAGAGTTTTAGACTATCCTACTGATATCAATTAAGTCCAAAATGCTGACCTAAACACTGGTTTTGTGGCAACTGTAAGTAATTTTTAAATTATAATTGAGCTCTTTTGAAGGAAATTCCAGAATAACAAAGTACTTTAAATAAACAAATATTGAAATAACATTTAAATATTATAAAGAAAGGCAAAAGGAAAAAAACTCACCACCAAATAAAACAGAAGATCTATTTATCTGATAATCTGGATTTTTTTCTTTTAAACAAATAAGGGTGAAACTGATCTCTTAAGAGTATGTACTTAAATTACAATAAAAATAGCTCACTACTTCTCCAGCCCCTCTGCCATGAACCTGATCCTACAAAGCAACCTTGACAGATGAATGTATCCATATCTTTTCTGAGTTCTCCAATGTCATATTGAACTCATACTCTACCTACAGCGTGAATGGTCAAATAATTTGTCTACCTTAACTCAGCTTGGCCTCACCTTGAGTCCAGTTCTGAGCCCCTCAGTTCAGGAAGGACAGTGAGGTGCTGAAGCATGTCCAAAGAAGGGCAATGAGGCTGCTGAAGGGACTGGAGCACAAGTCCTACAAGGAGTGGCAGAGGGAGCTGGGGTTGTTCAGCCTGGAGAAGAGGAGGCCCGGGGTGACCTCATCACTCTCTACAACTACCTGAAAGAAGTTGCAGCCAGGAGGGCTCAGGCTTTTCTCACAGGCAACCAGCAGTGGGATAAGAGGGCATGGTCTCAAGGTGTGCCAGGGGAAGTTTAGGTTGGACATTAGGAAGAAGTTCTTTACGGAGAGAGTGATCAGACATTGGAATGGGCTTCCCAGGGAGGTGTTGGAGTCACCAACCCTGAAGGTGTTTTCTAAGAAGAGAGTGGATGTGACACTTAGTGCCATGGTCTAGCAGATGAGGTGGTCAAAGGTTGGACTCAATGATCTCAGAGATTTTTCCAACCTAGTTGATTCTGTGATCTTTTGTGTCTTACTTGGTAGCACAATAGACTGGCACTATTTCCTTATAGATGCACTGTTTACTAACATACAGCTGTAAACTATTCCCAGTGAACTCTCTGGGCAGTCCACCTCAGAAGCATTTCTGCCTGATGGGCCAAGTGCCCACCCAACCACGCTGGAGCTACATCCTCCTGAAAAAATGCAATGAGCAGCAGCACTGCCACTTTACATTTACATTTACACTTACACACTTATAACCTTCACAGTGAAGAACTAAGAGACTTTGCAAGTCTAATTAGCTGTGACCAAATGAGGGTTAATATGCTATTGTTTTGCTTCAATATAATCATTAATGCTAAACATAGTAATCTACAACATGCTGGATCCCATTTGCACTGCACAGGTGCCATCAATTTGGCCTTCTTGCTCAGTTTTGGGTTTTGTTCCTCTTCCTTCCCCTCCCTGTGAGGTATAATGAAAGGCTCAGGTCAAGAGGATTCAATTTTTCCCTACTCTGATTAAGCTCCCATGCATTTCTGAACACCAAACATGTGAACTGCTTTAATATAATTTCTTCTGAGGTACATAGACAGCTGGGAGATGGCTATGGCCTAAGAAGTAGGCAATTAATAAACAAAATAAGAGCAACACTCCTGGGCAGTTTCCTCTGTTTTACAGAGAAGGGCAGTGTGGCAACTGAAGGCTAAGTGATTATAAAATAGACAAAGCTGCCATGGTCTGTGAGCATGCACTATTCCCAAGATTAATTTAAAAGAGTACATGACATTTTACTACATTTGTTGGCATTTCAGTAACTCATCATAAGCTACTGATTTTCCAGCATTTATCCTCAGAATATTATGTGCAGGGTGTTCAAAATTAATGAACTATTCATACAAGCCAGTTGCTTGTAAAAAGCAGAATTGAGACTATTCAGGAGAATTTGCCTTTTTAAGAAAGAATTTTTTATCTGTCCATGAACTAAATCTGTCACCACAACAAAAGGAATCCTGCTTGATCTGCCAGGCCAAGCCAAATCTGTTAATGGCCTCATTCTGTCCCATGGGCACCAATGACAACTTTGTACTACGCAGGCAAAAACTGTCTGAACACGCTTTCCCAGGCCAGGCTATGCTGTTTTACAGTTATGACTGGTTTGGTTCCTTATCCACTGTGAGGATTTCTGAAAGAGAAGTGCAGATGCAAAGCAGGTGTGTACCTTGAAACCCAGCTGCTGTGTATGGAGAGGCTCTTCCTACCCTCTCACTGAACTGCACAAGTCTAAATTGGAGCTCCATTTGCTTTATAAACATAATAATTACCTATTCAGTAATTAGTACTTCATAATTTCTTTAAGAGAGTTATTGTCCACATTTGAAAACACATCTTTTTGGATATTACGCAAGGAGCAGATTTTTTATCTTGCATAGTTTCACAGGCAGTTAGGAAAGACTACATTAAACGAAACATTAAAAGTCAACAAAAGCAAGAAAAGCAAAATTAGGAATTGTCGGAATTTAGGTTATTTATGCCAATTTAATTTTTCTACTTTGTGGTTGTGCAATGCAATGCAAACCTTAATTAAATCATCATAGATATATTTTTATTTTAAAGGATCTTACCTCCCTTAACACATTTTATAAACCACTAACTCAATACTTCATTTCTCCTTGTCACTCAGACCCTGCTCTGAGGATAGAATATTAATTTCCTCATGAGGTTTACTAAGATGCTCATTGCTGTAATGTGCAGGAGCTGCACAAACATTAAGTAATTTATTTTATGTTATAAGGGAATGATACAGCTCTCAGAATGCAAATGATGTTCTGATACATGCAGAGATTACATTCAGAAGTATTCATACATTATAGACATCCAACTTGAGGTGCTTAAGAGTTCATTTTTCAGAACACTTGAGGTTATACAGTGCTTTATAAACTCAGTGTTCAGCTCCCTGTGGCTGAGCATGCAGCACTTGTGCAAATCAGACCAAAAGGTCTCAAGACAAGAACCCAGAATACAAGGGGAAAACAAAGAGCATGACAAGTTTGGTTAAAGTGACTCGTTTTGTGTCAAAAAGGATTTCAGTGTTTGAGAGCAGAGACAAATCTCAGCTACATAGTGCAGCCTTCACAGCAAAAGCAATCCTTTTATTCTTGCTAGCATGTCCCTCAGTCTTCCCATTGTCTTCTGTTTCCTGCAAATCAAGTTTCAATTCCCTGGCTGTGATCACCAGAAAACCCCCAAATATCTGTCCTTTCTATTGAAAGTGAGGTGACAATATAATAAGAATTGGTATACATCTATCCAGTTCAGAATTGCAAATATATAAAAGGATCACATTAAGATTGCAAAGAAGAGCTTTAATAATTTTTTTTTCTAAATTTTTGAGTGTTTCTTTCTGAAAATTTTGCAATACTTTTTGACCATTACATGTATGTGTGTAAATTTATACGTATTTACCTTCTAGCTTAAAAAAATTATAGCAATATTCCATGATGTGGCATCACACTGCTTAAGTCATTAAGAAAGCTTTAACTTTTAGATCCATGATGAACACTTATTTTTTCTAGCAGAGAGACAGCCCAATTGCCATCCTCTGTAGGAAGCTCATGCATGCTGACAATTTTGTCTCAGCATGGGAATGTCTAGGGTCTGAAACATCAGGTCCACACTGATCCTCAGGATTCATTTCCCCTCCAAGGCACCTTATCTAACCTGTTTCATGACATGATCTGCCATTCAGCCTCTCCCACTACATGTCCTAAACATTATCCTGTCCGTCCTGTTGTGTCTGCTCACTCTTACTACCCCACATCTAGCAATTTCTTCCCCATTTCTTTTTTACCAGCCACATTCAGTCCCCCCTAGCTTATCTGGTCTCATGCTCAGCATGACAATCTTCACCATATCTGGCATGAAGAAGGAAATTTCTACATTGGTTGAACTGAGAAGAAGAGTTGTGGTTTTTATTTTGCACTCACTATGATGCACCACTTAAAAAATCATGTGGATGTTCCTGTAACAAACTCCTTCTAGTGGAAGGACCTAGGACCTGGTCATAACCTTTGTTTATTTCCCCCTTGATGCACTATATCCCTTTTTCTTCCCTTTTGCTCTTTTGCACTAAGGATTTTATACTAGGTGGTGTGAGGAAATATTTGGAGTCTTATGAGTTATGTGGGGAGAGTACTCCCTAAACCTTACAGGTTAAATGTCTATTAAATTACTGTCAAGCCTAGCAGGTTCCTTTCAGATCCCTTCTCATAATGCCAGCCTCTCAACAACAGTGAGATTTCTATACCTCTTTTGACTTTACAGGTCATATTGAAACTATTGCAGAGATACATTTCATGTATCAGTGAAATACAAACATTTCCAGAGTTACATCATTCACTTTGGATGGACACAAAGTCGCAAAAAGAACTGGTTAAGCAAAAAAATGCAAAGGATGGCTTCTTAAATTGAAAGGTAGAGAAAAGAGGCAATTTTCTAAGTTTGACTATTACAAGGACTGAGGGATAAGTTTAGCTGTAATGAGTAAAGTATCTCAAGTGTATATTTAAATCTGAAGTGTGCCAACTACTCTGATAAGGTAGGGGGCACTAGGGAGAATGCAGTTGACTCAGGGACACTTCAAGGGAAAGGAGCAACTCAGATCATCCCTCTGTAATACCTGGATGTGCCTCAGAGGCATCAGTACTTGCAGAGCCTTATAAGTACTGGGAAGTGTTACAAATCAACATGATAGAGCAGTAACAACACAGGGCTTACCAGGAAGGATATTGAAGGAGTAATTTTCGAAGCCTAAATATTTCATATGTGTTTTCACTGTCTGTATAACATTTGTTTGAGTACAGTGTAAAGTATCCTGTACAGCATTTCTTGTGCTTTTGTGATTTTTGGTTTACGTTTTTTTAAGAAAATCTCTCCTTGCTTTTCAACTGTACACATTGCCTATATATCATATAGGCAATATTATATTATTTATTGGAATACATTAAGGCAAGTAAAGCAGAGATTTCCACTTTATATTCTGCATATCTAAGTGTATTAGTTTCATCCTTCACTGTTTCACTAACACATTTTCATTCAACTTTGGGCCTGGTTTGTAAAATTTTAACTGTATGACTCATCATTCAGGAGCCTTTTGAAGTTCCATATCAGTAGAAGAGGGGGAAAATCCCCAACTTTAACAAGTATCCTGTCATCATTTTTTATCAGTTTTAACAGCCTGGAAATCTTGCTGCTGACAGCAAGTTCTATTAAGAAAGGAGAAGCATGCATAAGGAAATGGATCACAGCAGAGCTCGGGAGCTTCATGACGCAAGTGTAACAGCATAGCTAGAGCTGAAATTTAGCTGTTTTTTTCTTCTTTACAAATGTTTGAGCAAGTTTCAAATAAGCTAATAGGGGAAAATTAGGAATCAGCTCTGCACTCTTACGTCCCCTGGGAACTTTGCGCTGATTTAACTCAGTCAAAAAATATTCAAATACTGAAAGTAGCACATTCGCTTAGTGACAGAACAAATTGTTCACAAAATTTATCTCAATGACTAATTAATACAAAACGTATTAGAAATAATTATTGGATTTAAACTAATTAGGACACTGGAAGTCAATGCTGCTGCTCCCTCTTTCTCTGTTTCCTAAGCTCTGAGGACTTGGAATTTTAGCTATGAGCAAGTGAAATTCCAGATTTATTTCAGAGTTATCATCCATGTATCAAAAAGACTGTAGACAGACGACATGAGCCACTACCTTAAAGTACTTTGAATGACAATTATATTCAATGGAGATGCCACATGAATCAGCTATTGTATGACAGCTCATATATAGTGGGGCTTTTTTTTTTTTTTCTTTGGTAGAAAGCTCTCATGACAAATTTTACATCACTCAAACTAATTTCTTTCTTCAGACTTTCAATCTATGATGGCTATCCTTATGCTGCTGTCAAAGAAATGACTGTAGATTATGTAGTCATTAAATGCTAGTGATACAGTAAGTAGCTTGGGTTCCATGGCAGTGGAAGAGGAGTTAGAAGCATGTAGCTGCTATTGTGTTTATCAGTTTTTATTACAGCCCTCGCTGAATTCCTTGGCTCTGCGTATGTGCAACAAAAGCCTGCTCAACTGTGCCTGCAGAACTAGTCTCATATTTAACTGCAGTATAGATGTCCTTCAAGTTATAGTCCTACATGTATTACAGTTATTCACTTACTTTCCTATTCCTTACACATGTTAAAATTTGGGGAGAGAGAACATGACATATGCAGCATAGGATGGCAAAGTGAAAGCTTTTGTGTAACTTCTCTTGTCAGAGAAACCCTTCAGGCGCAGACTTCATTGCACAGAAGATAGATTAAAAACATTCTTTTGAGATTAAAACAACGACCCTAGACCTGGTCAGCTTAAGTCAAGATCACCACCAGAGTATGACAGAATAAAATGGGGACAATTTGCACTCACATGTGCCAGATCAATTTTGTGTAGACAGCTTGCAGAAGCAAACTGTTTTATCTGACAAGATTCACACTTTACTTCAATTTTTTATCTTTGGATGGGATCATCTCTACTAGTAAGGCAGAATTCCAGGGAAGTCTTAAGGAAAAGACAACGGATACTAAGCATACTTTTCTTGAAGTAATTGGTTACTTTTCCAGTGACATTGGATTAAGCTTAATCTAAATCAGAAGCTTCAGCAACCAGAGTACATAAAACCATTACTCAACCTATTACTTCTGCCAAAGATACAGTACCAAATTCTCAGGACACCAACAACTTACATATCCAGGGGCTTAGACATGGCTGAGGGTGCAGTTATGGACTAGGAAGCCCATGAAGCTTCTCAGTTAATATGGTGCCTAATTAACTAGTGAGAGCTTGGGTAGGACTCTATCTGCATTGTGTTTAATACTGAAATTCACAACCTTTCTGAAGAATTACATTAAACAGACTTTCTATTTGAAGTCAGGAATAGAAGTTTACTGCTCTAACAAGTGTTTTCAAAGGGTTTCAGAAGGAGGAAGGTGAGCTATGCCCTTCCTTGGGAGAGTTCCATTCAGATTCCCTTTTGCCTTAGTGAAGACAGCCTGGAGCTGGCACTGGTAAGAGTCTTTACTGCCTGTACCAGTGACTCTTTCTGGGGCTTCTGTGGACAGTGGGCAAAGTACTGCTGTGGCTGGGACAGCCCTAGGAAGCACCTTTCTGAGGAGCATGTGATGGGTATAGCCTCAGGCTATACCTCAACAAGCACTTTGAGCTGGTGTAACCCTGCACTGCTGTAGAAAGACTCCATGCACTTCTCTCTTTTCTTTAGCTACTTGTTCCCGTTTTCCCCCAGCATCTCTTCCCTTCTGCTGGAACAAGCAAAACATGTCAGAGAGCTGACCTACACTTAAATTACCACCAGTAAACAGTTGCTTTTCAGCTGGATCTGTTCTGGTTTGACAGTTTACCAAGGGGTTGAACTGATGCTTGTGCTGGTGAAAACGAAGGAACAGCACAGGGACTGAAGGAGCAGCTGAGCTAAGGGGCTATTGCTTATGCTGGCTTGAGGAATCAACTGAATTCAGCCTGAGGGCTAGGCAAGATGCTGAACTGACAAGTTTGTAGATAGCAACTGAAGTCTTGCAGTTCCTCCTTTCCCCTCCACCTCTACACTCCTGTTATGATCGTGCAGTCCCAATCCCTCCCTTATGCTGGCCCTGGCAACCATCAGGAACCTCGCAGACTGGGTTCAGCTCATCAGTTTAGTAAATTGTCAGTTTAGTAAAAAGTCTCCCACTTTTTACTAGGTTGGTTTTCTGATAGCTTACGAGTGGAAATGGCTTACTGAAGAATCCAGTTAACTGCTGTCAGAATTGGTGGGGAGGATATGGAAAAATATTCAGCCAGGGAAAAGAACACTGGGAACAGGGAGAAATGCAAGCCACCCACTTCTGCTGGTATTGAGCTGTGAGGCTGGTTCCAGACACCTTGTGTACCTTCACTTTTCAGACTTCAGGATTTGGCTCAAACTACTACTACTTCACTGGGAACATTGTGTTAGTAAAAGATAGAAGCTGCTCTAAAGCCTTCATCTTCCCAAATAATGAGTATTTGCACCTACTGCAGCTTGAGCTCTTAAATATATGTTTAAAGATTAATCAGAACACAAGTTCAGTGAAATCTGAGAACAGAGTGTTTTGCTGATGATGAGTTTCTTTCTTTAATTATGAGTTTACTTAAAAAAAACCCACACTTCAATATAGCCTAAAATGTTAATTTATATTGGAAAAGATATAGAAACAGTCAACATCTGTTGCATTTCTTTTGGAAATAAAAGCAGATCTTGCATTACTGAACAGCAGTGCTGAACCTGAGGGGCAAGAAATTTGTAATGTTGCACTTCAGACAAGCATTTCTTATTTAATTTTACAGATGCTTACCCTCACTTGCTTCTTATGCATAAAACAGAGAGCATGAAGCATCAATATAAGGATGCCAAGTTCTCCAACTATAGTCAGAGTCTGCTTGTAAGCTTAGTTAATGTGAGTACAACCTAATGTGAGCAGTTTTTGTTTACTTTCTCTTTTAAGACATGACAAAGAATTACAATATTCCAGGCTTAACTAGAAAAGATGAAGCTTTTAAAGTATTTGTTTAATTAGTTTTCCCCAGTAGACATTTATTTCACTCTTTTGTGAAGAAAAAGAATGACAACTTCAGCCTCTTAAAATCCATAACTGACAACACAACCAAGATGTTCCAGATGCAAGCAATGTCAGGTAAGGCATAATATTTATCTATTCAGGAGAGAGTGTGGGGGAGGAACAGGGATATTTTTTTATTGGTAGTTTACTTCATGGCTTTGAAAATTCTTTTTATTCCTGCTTTGTTGAGAACATGGGAAAAAATAACTGTGAAGTTTCAAGTTACAAGCATCAGAGATAATTTACAATAATTTAGGGTCAAGGCCATAAATACAGGTCTTGACAAAATTACATGTAAGAGAGAAGGAGATTTCTTTGGAATCCATGGGTTACAGGACCAAAGAAATTTCTACTGTTCTTGCTTATCCGTGTTAAACAGATGTAGTTAAATATAGCTTGACCATTACAAATCTTTTTTTAATCACCATTGATTCTGCTTGTCTACTGAAGAAATAACCACCATTTGTATTTCATTTCTTCATATATGCATAGTCTAATTGGCTTGTATCATAGTTATAATTTTGACAGCATTTTCTCCAGGTTTTCTATTCTTGATGACTTCCAAAATCTCGAAAAAGCCCATCAGTAGTCCTAAATTTGCAAAAAGACGTGGAGACCTCTAGAGTTTTTACAGAAATACCATCTGGTGTTTTGACACCAAGAAAATTCTGTTTTGTAATATGACAGGTTTTAAAACCAATTGCAAAAAAAAAAAAAAAAAAAAAAAAAAAAAAAAAAAAAGATAATAAATGAGACTTACCACAACTATATACCGAGGCCTAAACTGGATGGTTCCAAACAAACCCAAAATGACAACTATTATTTGCAGGAAATTGCCAAGGATAGGAGCCCATTGGAAACCAAGGAAGTCAAAGATCTGTCTCTCTAATGCTGCCAGCTGTAAGAAAACACATAAACAAAACATCCACTTTTTAATTATGGGTGAGACAGAAGACTTGGCATTTTCTTTTTTGCATCATACTTCACCAGAGAACAGTATAGTAAAATTCTGAAACTATGGTTCCTGGCTGTAGCCTTTGTCAGCATTGTCAGGACACTGTTATATGAAGATAGCTACTAGTCAACATACAGTTCTTCTAATAGAAAAGCCCTTTGAAAAAGCTTTTAGAAAATATTTTTGAAACCACATATAATACAAAAAAACCTCTACAAATCAAACACAGACAAGTTTTATTTTATTCTTGTATTACAGAAACTCCAAGGCTTGACAAATTTCATTTAATTAAAAATTTGTCTTAAACAGAAGCTCGCCTAGTTTGAGCAAAGCTATGCAAACCTTGCTGTTTTTACTGAAATATTATCATGCTCCTTCTCTTCTCCATATCTTTGTTGAAATTTAGTTTCAACTAGACTTGACTGCAAGTTCCTCAATCTGTTCCTAAAGGCCCAAAAAAGCAAAGCAGGCTCATAAGAGTCCCAGATGTGGTACTGGGTATGTTCCCAGGAGTTCCTAAATGCAGGAATTAGGGAAGACTGCTGCAATCTCCTCACTACCTGAGGCACAGACATAGACTCAGGGAGTGAAATGCTGTAGAAAATGTTGAAAGACCTCAGAGCTAGCTGCTTTAAAACCAACAGCCAAGTGAGCTGTGCTCTACCAAAAACTGGTAGGTTACTTTGGTCAACTATAAATTAGAAAGAAATGGTGGCAGCCTAATAGCTCTCTTCCCACTGTCCTCACAACATTTAAGGTCTGGATTTAGATGGCTGTGGAAAAGGAGGAAGCTATGAAACATCAACCTTCATCCTTGCATCAGCATGTGGTTCTTAGGTAATTCTGCATTTCCAAACATTAGACAAAAAAGGGAGAAAAAAGCCAGACAAAATTTTTTGTGCAAACATATTTGCTACTCATTTTTGACAATCCAGTCTATTGTTCTAAATACATAAAATCAACTTTCTCAGCAGCACATTTGTTGAAGTCTAAACTTGGTTCAATATTTTTGCAGCTGTAGCAAGACATTCCTAAGCAACTAAAAAGACTCCTCCAGAGAAATAACTGAGTTTCTGTGCTTGCTAGAATTTATTAGCATCTAGTTGATTTTACAACATTGTTACAAACCCTAAATTTACCAAAATACGCACTTAAAATATTTATAACTGAGACAGATGGAGTAAGCATGGCTCTATGAATACCAACCAAAGTATTATCATATGTGGGTATTTTACATAAACCATTTCATTTTACACATAATGACCAGATTCAATCTTTACCTGCAAGATGGGGCTAGGTGTCACTGAGAGTAGAATCCATCTTTTCTGTACAAAATTCCTCCCTTAACCACACTTGAAAACTATATTCTCTCTGCTGAGGTTAATAAATATGATAAATCTAAACAATGAAATGAACAAAAGGTGAATCATCAAGTCGGTGCAGCTGCTCTGCAATCAGTGAAGTGACTTTTATCAGCTAAACAGCTGGCCCAGTATACATATATGAAAGATTATCATGCAGCAGACAATGTTAATGTGATATTATCCTCCTAGACACATAAGATGTTCCTATCTTTACAGATATTCTTATCCTTTTTATGTCATAGGTAAGGGAGAATCTCAGATGGAACACCACACAAAAATGTCAGGTGAATGTCTTCACCTTGTAGTAGACTTATGACCATCAAAATAATGGTCTAGTTGGGACTTCACAAGGGACAGCTCAGAACCATTTGCTTTTCCTACCACTCTCTACTGAGCTCTCTCAGATGACCCCAAATTTGGGAATAACCCTGCCTGTAACTGCCCTAAACCACAGGATACATTACCCAGTACGGTACAAGGGTGCCCCAAATCCCATGTGCAAGATGGTAAATAGTTTTGAAAACTCTTTGGCACAGGCAGAACTTACAGTTTATGGTCTAACAACAACATACCAAGAGTCCTGTCCTGTATTTCATAGAAAGACAGTTATGACATCTATGACCAGAGCCAGAGCCTTTTTCATTCCCACCACTACAAGCAGAGATTGCTAAAAAATTCTCAGACCACCAATTTTCAGAGATAATGTGTCTTCATCCTGGAGCCCTGACGTTGCCAAGTGAGCTGAGGATGGAGCTGTCAAATCAGACTAGAATTTGCTTAGCAGCCACCTCTGCCCTGCCATTCACTGAAACTCCCCTGTAGCCTAGGTCTTCACCTGCACCAGTAAACTGTGTCCCATCACACTCCCAGCACTGAAGCCAGCTGGCTTAGGACTGCCTTCATTAAGGCATCCTTGGCTCTGAAACAGGGCAGCTGTGTACAAACAATATACCTACTACTCCGAATGATCCCTTGCTATGGGTGAACAGTTTGGGAAGACCACTGGTCACAATAAGCCTGGTTAACCTGATAGAAAACTCTGATGGCTCACTAGTTTCCACAATGCTACTGCCTGGCTTCTTCCCCAGGCCCATATGAATGTGCTGGTGTAGGGAGCATAGGGTTTGCCCAGAGTGGGTAATTCAGGAGATTCACTTCAAACAGGTGGTTCACTGCAAGAGATGAATGCCCTTAGGCATTTTATGTAGCACTGAAACACCTAGAGCTATCTGAAAGGCAGAAGCCTGAAGCACAGCTGTGAATACTGCAGCACAGGTATGAATGAAGCTATTTAGTATGTGTCCCTTCTTGAACTGACCCTTCAGAGAAATTTTCAGATCCATGTAGATCAGCACCTTAAAATGCCTAAAAGACACAGTACTTCAACAGAAACGAACACAAGCACTGCACTTTGCCAGCAGACCTATGTTAAAAGGCTTATAAATACTGAGGTATTTATTCCTCTCCTTCCACTTCCTATCCATTAGGATACCACGAGAGAGAGCTTCTCCTTGAAGCTGTGTCACAGGCAGAAAACAAGAATTTGCATTTAGTGAGTCAAAAAGAGAGCACAAGCAGAAACCTGAGTCTACTGCCTATTGCTTATGGCACTTATCCTGAATTGGGAGAGCTCCTTGTGTTTCTTGCCTGCAGGGCTCACTCTTTATTTTTATATACAGTGACAGCATGAAACCACTGAAGGAGCCCTGAAAGCAGGATGCCAAACATACAGTAGCATTCCTTCCCCACTAACAAGTGCTTTCACTATCTGGCTATGCAGTGAGACCTTCCTGCACAGCTAAGTCTCATTTATTTTGCTCTTGTCGCCAACATAGAGTAATTTGTCTCATCCCTAAAGCCCACAGAATACATTAGCAGGGGTCAGGGGGGAGAGAGGGGCTGGAGTATAAAGAAAATAAAGAGGTAGGAGGCATGTCTATCCTGCTCAAATTGCTACTTTCTTCTAAATTATAACACCTTCTTGCAGGCAGTACAGGTAGCAGTAAAAAACCTTATAATTCATGATCATGGCAAAAGAAACACATTAGGTTCTGTTTTCTTTGTACCATGAGCAATACGCACTGAACAGAGAAAACATCTGAGTACTTCTATTCTTACGTCTGATATTTCACCCAACAGTCCCCAAGCAGCAGTGACGGCCACAGACTTTTTAGCTCTGTGCAAATGAATAAAAGCACTCCCTAACAATCTGTGATTCAGGTAATCCATTGCACAGAAATCATGAGAATAAAGGCAAGGAAACAGGTAGCTGTGCACAATTACAGGCTCGTTTTAAACACATATGAAAAGCCAGTACTATCTCTGTTTGCACAAAGTCTCAGTAGCCAGCATTGGCCACCAGACTAACCTATGCCACATGGTGCAGTTGGAAAGCAGCAGACACTATGACAGATGGTTTCACTTGAAGTTATGTGCATGTGAGTACTTCAGAATGTTTCACCAAAAACATTTTGATGATTAAGAGGCTGTTTTTCTCTAAGAGAAATTTTTCCACATGAATTTTTGCTTTCATCACCATTTTCAGATTCTCCTGAAAACAGCCAAAAAACCCGAAACCTTGACAGCAAAGCAGAGGTTGCCAAAATTATCTGGCTCAACTTCTCCCATTGCTAGAAGATAGATATCCACTTAGAAGGGCAGAGGAGCCCAAGGCTGGAGAAAGGGGGTATGCTTGATGTGACTGCGGTCCCCTGGGGATTTAGTCTCGTACCACTTCCCTAACAACTTGGGAGAGGTGGGCACCTCTACTACTCATGATAAGTAAGACAACAAAGTTTGGGAGTGTCCACAATAAATTGTTGTTTGATACTTTTTTTAATGATTACCAAAGAAGTGGAATGAAAACCCGAAAGAGGAAGCTTTGGTTTGGGCAGCTTAAATACTGGATGTCTGGTTTCCAGTTGGGTAAAAAATTTTCATGAGAACTTATAAAAATCTATCAAAGATGATAGGAAATAACATTTTCTTACCATAACAACACTTGGAAAAGGAGACATGATATTTCTTACTACTGCTGGCAAGGGAGTGCTTTGTTATTTAGTCATCATGATCACCAACAACCTTGTAATGTAAAGTGAAATTCAGGAGACGAGGACTAGAAGTAAAATGCTCTAGTGGGACTGCATCAGTTCACTTAATGAAGATATGCCACACTTGTCTTGTTCTTTTACCTCTTTATTTTGCTAAGTCTTTCAAACATTCCCCATGTCCCACTTCCTGCAGAGTGCAAGGAGAAGGTACTACACTGCAAGACGGGACTCCACTAAAGTGACTCAGGCTGAACTTTCTCTCATGGCCATGCCCAGGCCCTCTTGTGTTAAGAGCAGCAAAGAGTTCAGATGAACTAATCTGTTAGAATTTTAATCTTTTCCACCTAGATGTACAGCACATTTGGAACATCCTGAACAGAAGAAATAGGGCAAACTATAATCTTAATGACCCATATGCAGCTTATAGTAAAGGAATAACAAAATAAAAGGCAGCAATCAGCAATGCTGCATAGGATCTACAGAAACAAATCACCAAGACAGTCCTAGTCAACAGAGAGATCAAAAAACATTTTTGAAAGCAGGCTTCGACAAGTATGCCCTATGGAGTAAACCCCTTCTTTAAATGCTCACGTTGTATTATGCTTCAAAATACATATCAGAATCTGTCTGAGTGAGGAGACATCACAGCGGAGCTACAAAGTCAAGTTTTCAAAATAAGTATTAAAACTCAATTTTCTCTTCTGTCAGAAACATCAGAGATAACAATCACTTTTATATTTTAATGGAAAAGCTTTTATAAATGACATGTTAGTTTGAGATTAATAAATAGATCTAAATCCACAACAGAAGAAGTCACTGGATCAAGACAAAGTGTTCATATGTAAAAGATCATTTCATACAAGAAAAAAACTAAAAGTGGCTTGATATAAACAGAAGAACAAAAAATTGCTTAAAATAAATGAAAGGTTAATGATATAACTGCAAATTTGATACCCCATAAATTACTAAATTTACAAAGATGGGAAGTATAATTTACTCTGCATTTGATATTAAAAAGTTGCTTCAATCTGTCATGTAAAATAATCCCTAGAAATTATAACAATCAGAGAAGTATTCACAGCAAACCTAACAAACTTGTAGTCAAGAAATCTAAGAAAAATCATAAAATTAAATACCTATTACTGCAGAGTGGTAAAACTATATAGCTTTGAAACCTTTTTTTGAAAAAAAAAAAAAAAACAATTTAAAAAGCTAGGGGGAAAAAAGAGAAAAATTATTTCATAATAATGTCCAAGATGGACATTGTTCCTGTTTCAAATGGACTCAGCTTTAAAATGAAAATAATATACCAAAAAAAAAAAAAAAAAAAAAAAAGGTCAATCAAAAAACTACAGTCCAGAGCATTCATTTTCTAAATTCAAGTCAGGAATTATCTGAAACATATGAATCATTATTTGAATCGGAGTTGGTTAATGACGCTAATAATTTTCACAGGAAAAGTTCCAGGATACAGCTCATCATCCATACTAACTGCTGCGTCTAAGCAATGCACTCACCTTTCCCTCACAACCTACCCCTCTATCCCATCCCACCCCAACCCACCCCCCTTATCCCATCCCACTTCACCCCACCCCATCCCACCCCACCCCACCCACCCTATCCCATCCCATCCCATCCCGTCCCATTCCATCCCACCCCATCCCATCCAATCCCATCCCATCCCATCTCGTCCCGTCCCGTCCCGTCCCGTTCCATCCTATCCCATCCCATCCCTCCTTCTTATTTTCCTGCCCTTTTTCTTCCTTCATTTTTGCCCACATTGGTGCATGCTCCCAAAAAGCTACACACCAACACAAGGATGAGGGAAATGGTGGGGCACGAGAGGAGCAGTGGGAGCCTCTTACACCACCTTGTAGCCAGAACACTCAGCTGACATAGAGAAGACCTTGGATCAAGGTGATTTTTAGCACTAGTCACATTTGACTTAAAGTCTGTCTTCACATTCCAGCACCCTTAGGCATATATTTGGCTTTTTCTTGACAGATGTTCCACTGAGAAAACATTTTTGTAAGACCTTGAGGCAAATGCTCGATGTTCACATCATACTTTTATGTTATTTAGGAGAATATTCACTTTTTAATTTAAGGGGAAAAGACATCAAAAAACTTCCAAACTACTGGATAAAACGCCAGCATTGGAGAATAAAGATTGACTTACCACATGCTACCATCCAGGAATTCTAATAGAAGACTAACAGATGATGAAAGAAGAAGGTTAAAATAAATAAGTAAATAAATAAGTTGCATCAAAGCCCAACTGCTAATGTATAAACTGCTTTTTATACAGATTTATACTCTTGCTGTGATTTCAGAATTTTACTGACAAGCTTGACTTCAGTAAAAAAGGAAGATAACATTAACATGAAAAAAATGCCAGGTTTTCAAAGTAGGGGAGAACATTTACTTCTGAAGTGGAAGGGTGGTGTCAGATGATCACTCTTGGCGGAAGAACCTGTTCCTCAGCTAAAGATCACAGCCTCATCTGTAACTTACCATCTTTCAACAGAGCTTCATAACCAAAAATGAGTGTAGTCTGTGTCATAGTGAAATGTTAGAAATTGACATAAATCTCTTCTTTATATCTTTGGTGACAGTTAAAGCAATCATCTGACTGGAGAGAAAACTCCCATTAGATTTTTAATGATCTGAATTCACTTGTCTAGGTGACATACTAGCTTTTGGGTGATTTTGGGTGGTAATCCCATATAGCAGCTCACTAAATACATTTATAAGATTGTGTGTCATGGAAGTTATTGAATGTCAAGGAAGATTCTGAGTAAATCATTAATATTTATAGTAAGTTCAGTTTAATGGACCAAAAGAGAAACTCTTAGCTTTCTGACAAGTAATTGTCAAAGAAGAAAAAACTCCTGATGATCTAATATCAAAAGTGCCTTTGCAGTGTTGGTCAGATAGGTAATTGACTGTCACTTGAGTAACTTAAAATAAAATATAAAGAGAACAAAATATATATGCTGAAAGCACTCGATAAAAGAGTAGTAGCCAAGATTAGTGAAGACCAAAGCATGGAAACAAAGAAAGAAAGGCAGGTTCAATAAGAAACATCTCCTCTTTTTAAGAGAGTCTGTGCTGCTTTTCAACAATGAATGTTACTCTTATTCAACAGTTCAACTCATATGGAAAATACTCAGAACTAAGTAAAGGTCTTTCTACCATTCTGGTAAGTGCTTTGGTGAATAAGTTCACTGGAGTGTGATGGTAGCAATAGCACATAATATTGCTGCAGACGTGGTATTTTAGCAAAATAATAGATGTTTTTCTGAGGAAAAAAAAGTGTCAGTCATCAATATTTTATGAGTAGTTTTTCGATAACTGTTTAAGAAAAAAGGTAGGTAAGCAGTGAGGAGTATGTGTTCAATTATTTTTGGAAGCCAATACACTGGCAAAGAAATTGATCTCATCAGAGAATTTGGACCATAGTAGAATAGGGAGAGCTGGTAAATGTCAGATCTTAAAAATCTACAGCTGTAATTATGCAGATGCTGAAAGGGCTCTCTTCTTTAGTGTATTTTCTCCAAATCTTAACAAATATATTTGTTTTTTAATATCACTATTCAGCATTATCAAACTAGCACAAAACACGTAATTCCTAAGGAAAAAAATGTGAATTTTTTTCTAATTATGTGTACTACAAAAGCCTTGCGGCTACACCAGTGATGTTGTATTGGATTTGTGTGGCCAGCTTTTAGTACCGGGGAGACTACACGGTTGACTTCTGTGAGAAGCTGCCAGAAGCTTCCCTCATGTCCTGTAGAGCCAATGCCAGCCAGGTTCAGGATGGACCCACTGCTGCTCAAGGCTGAGCCAACGGGGAATGATAATAACACTTCTGTGATAACATATTTAGGAAGAAAAAGAAGTTATTGTGCAGATGAAAATTGCAGCCAGAGAAGAGCGGAGTGAGAACACGCGAACAACAATGCAGACACCAAGGGCAGTGGAGAAGGAGGGGGATGAGGTGCTCCAGGCACCAGAGCTGAGGTTCCCGCTCAGCCCATGGTGCAGATCATGCTGGAGCTGCTGTGCCCCTGCAGTCCATGGAGGAGCCCACACCACAGCCTGAAGGAGGCTGTGATCTCGTGGGAGGCCCATGCTGGAGCAAGGTCCTGGCTTGGACCTGATGACCCATGGAGAGAGGAGCCCACACTGAAGCAGGCTGTTTTTGAAGGACTGCACTCTGGGGACAAGTGACCCATACTGCAGCAGTTCATGGAGAACTGTTGCCTGTGGGATGGACTCATGCTGGAGGAGTTCAGAGGGAGCAGCTGAAGGGCTCCTCTCCCTGAGCAGCAGCAGAAACAACCTGTGATGAACTGACCATACTCCATGTTCCTGTCTCCCTGCGTTGCTGGGGGGGGAGAGGGGTGGGTGGAAGGTGTTTTTTAAATTTATTTGACTTCTCATTATCCTGCTCTAATTTTGTTATATTGTTAAATTTGTTACATTTAATCAATATCCTCACTTTGAGTCTGTTTCACCAATGATGATAATCATGAGTGATCTCTGCCAGTCCTTGTCTCAACTCATGAACTCTTCATTATATCTTCTCTCCTCTCTCCAGTTGCAGAGGGGAATGACAGAGCAGCTTTGGTGGGTGCCTAGCGTTCAGCCAGGGTCAACCCACTTCAGATGTCCAGAAAGCTTTTGAGTGATGGATTTGATATGACATTGTTACATACTTTCACCAAACTGAGGCCAAGCCCTCAGATTTGGCCCTGCAAAACTTACACAAAGTCAAAAGAAGCCATGAATACATCAAGATTGCAGGACCTGGTTCAGAAAGTCAACAGTAAATTATTTAAGAATCTCATCAGCACGAAAGGAAGAATCTGTTAATATTTATTCTGCAGGGTCACCAGACTGCAGTGATATAAAAGGTGGCATCAAACAGTCCCACTTCCCAGCACACTACGGGTGCCAGTGTGATATACCCGGGGCTGACGGCTACATCTGTACCAAAGAGACACTATAAAAATGCAGTTACAGTCCATGGGTAGCCACGATAGAGAAGAAGCCAGCTACTATAATAACCCCCCTAGTGCCAACTCGTTACAGCACAGTGATTTAAGATTGAATTTCAACCCTCCAATGAAGCTGCAACTGATCCCAAAACTCTAAAGTCAAGCCCCTTGGCTGGTTGACCTATACAGTCCTGCAAACAGCTGGAATGAACATGCTTCTAATGGCATTTAAGACTCCTTTCGATTTTTCACGTAAATGCCAGCACACATACAGCAAAAGACAGTGTAAGAGATGGTTATAGGTTAAAGATCTCTAAAGATTTTCATCTTACTATGAATGACAAAGTCCATGTCAAAAGACACTAGAGCAAAGGGAAAAGCAAATTACAATTTGTCTTCTTTGTAATTATACATCAAGCTACATAAGCAGGGGCTTTAATCCAAGAAAGCTTTCATTTGCCACACCATTATGACCCTTCATATCTTCAAATACTAAATTATCATCATTGTAAAGTTCGAGGGTTTTTCATTTATTTGCACATTTGAACACATCCAGTAAATCTATGTATCTTTGAGGCTTTCTCAATGCGCAGATTTAAGGAATGGTGGAGTAAAGTACTTACTGACTTAATAGTAAGAAATGAACATGTTTACTACGACTTTGAATTCCCAGGGCAAAGTAAGTAGGCAAGGTAAGGAGGTAATACATGATGCCAGCACTTGATAACAATGAAGCTGACAGCCCTAGATCCCTCCTAGATTCTGATGATTATGGTATCCAGCCAAAAGGAAAAAAAAAAAAAAAAAGAAAAGAAAAAAAGAGAAAAAAAAAGAGAGAGAAAAAATGCTAGACCATTTGCTGCAGGATCTGTACCCAACCCATTGCCAGTATGAAGAGTCAGACTGTGAGAGAAGAGAGGCTGAGATGGGCACCCAGACTGCCAGGTGTGAGATGAATTGAAATCCCTGTAAGGTAAAGAGATAAAACAATATTTAGAGCCTCTAGGAGATGAATGGCATGCTCATTTTGGCCAAAGAACAACTGCCTACTCTTATGAAGTGCATTTCTTTTATGACTTTAAAGCCCTATAAACCCCTGCTGGCTCCAAATGCAGGCTCCAAAAGAAGACAGAAACTAAATCAGATGGAGCTCTCCTTCTGTGACTAAGGAAGATACACATTAAGAGTTCACAAGGACCTAGACAGGTTGGACATTTAGTTCAAGGTCCAAGTTTAACAAACTGAAATTGTTTGGTATTAGTTTTGGCATGAAACATCAAACAGCTCAAACTGATTAATGCCAGATCTTGTGAAACATAAGGTTTCCCACAGGATGGTGTGTCTTCTATTAGAGTTTAGTTTGTGGTTCCACAGAGGCAATGTATCTTCAATCACCAACTCTCTTCAGGCAAAACCAAGTATTAAGCCAAGGCAGCCAAGTAATAAAAATCATGTGCTGGCTGTTACCCCTAATGCGACCCACAGCACAGAGCCTATTTCCACAGCAGGGAGGAGTTCAGATGTCTGTCTAGATAACTTTTCCATTTTTTTCCCCAGAAAACTTATCTCCAGTGCCTCTCTCGAGTGCCAGCTATGCAAAAATAGAACGAGAGATGCATCTGCTTAGATTCCACAGATGTACAAGAGAAAAACAAGCAGTTTAGCACCGCCTCGGAAGTCTGACGACATGTCTAAATAGGCCCCTGCACTGCAGTTCATTCACTTGCTGTCAAATGCCAATTTCAAGCACATTAGAAACAATCACGGATTCTTTGGCACTGTCATTCCACTGACAAGATTGTATTGATGTTGCCATTGCATCGACGAGAAAACTCTTCAATATTGGATCATTTCATATTGTCACATAAAATATAGAAAAATCCCTCTTGGTTTACAGCATAGCAACAATATCCCTCCACCTCCTGAGTTGTTTGGCAAAGAAAAAGGGTTTTGGTGAAGACAGAGGATGCATTTGCTACATTTGCTACTTCCACGTGTTGCAAAGACTGATTTTTTTTTTTTTTTTTTTAATGAGATGAAAATATATTTAGTGAGTACCAAATTGATTCGAGTCTTTTCCATGGTCTTCTTTACTGTTGTCTCTTTTTTCTCTCTTCAGAGCTCTGGCTCATCCCCACAAGCAGTACAGCTCACTCCTTTGAAACAAGAGAGGTGAAACTGTTCATAATGTTGTAACTGAGACAGTGAATTTACACTGTTGGTAAAAAGGTAAACTGAAGTACCTGAACAAACTGAACCTAAATCAGCAACATCTAGAGCATGTGTCCAAACTCATTACTGAAAAATAATAAATACAAAGCTGCTCTTCATTCTTTCTTCTGTAAAATGAAGAACTTTGAATACTTCCAGCAGTTCTGTTTGTTGTGTGCTGAAATCCTGCAAAGTCACAAAACATAATACAGGATCTGGACTGACACATACCAGATTTCATCTTGTAATTCCTCCAGATCCAGGTAATTGCCTGGACGTGTCTCAACAATGTTTATATGTGGAGTACCCTTTGCAAAAAATAATTTTTTTCTCTTTCAAGTACCATAGTTCAGTATCAAATATATGATCATGCACCCCAGACACATATAAAGCATCCCCTGAGCATCCTCTTGCCAGTTACTATTTAGAAAAAAGTAGGGCAACTGTTGTATTTTATTTTCTTTTTCTAACATCTCTCACTAAGGGAAAGAAAATGATAGGACTGCAATAGCAGCATGACAAATTATTTTGACCTTGTGTTATCTAAAGTAATTCATCAACAAAATTCATTGTGTGACTAACTCCCAGTAGGAGGCTACATGGGCATTTATGTCTCATTTAGACATATAAGAATGTTTTGATTAAAAATAATGAGAAGTCTGAGGTTATTCTCAAACATAGAAGAAGATAACTGTAGTTAGAGGTGGTTAAGAACATAGCTATATCTTGCTTTAAATCTCTCTCTTACATGTATGCTAATATCTGGCCATTCTCTTGTAGAAATAAACCCCCAAATGGACATTATTTTCTGTGATTTTGTAGCCTACTCACATAGAATGGAGAATGGAATTCTCATAGTAGATATATACACATATATAACTACATGTATGGTTTACTAGAAAGTTGTCAACAGAAGCAATTGTTCTGGAAAATAATTTTTATAGAGCTACAGGGGAATAAAAGATGTCTTTTGGATCATCTAAGCCAGTTCCCCAATACCAAAATCAACCCCACTCTCAATTTCTTTTAAGAATTTTTTATGTTCTACTTAGATTGGCTTGATCCCTCTACCCTTTCTCAAATGCCGCTCCAAAACATCAACATTCAAAGAGTCCTTGCTTCACCTTTAATTCATCTGTCCTGAATATGGTGGCCAGAATTCCTCTAGATGTGCAGATAAACTCTATGTTTCTTTTCCATTGGAAATACCTATTCACATTTCGAATCAAATAAAAACATTTTGACTTCTACTTGGCACTGACTGGTAATTAATAGTTCAGAAGAGAGAGGGATGAACTATGATCTGAATATAAAACAAGTATTTAAGGATGATATCTTTCAGGGTCATTTTGAAACTCTAAGGTATAAATATAGAAGTGCAGAAATTCTTTGTGTGTGATATATTTTGAACTCTTTCGTTAAAAAAAAGTGAAAAAATTGTTTAATTCTAACTTTTCAGTCTGATTTTAACATAACTTAATTCATCTCTCAGTGGTTTACTTCCATTTGTCTTGTTATTTCTATTTAATCCTCCAGATTCTGTTTTTTCCCCATAACAGTTGACCTGCGGTGTTTTAAAAAAGTTTATCTAGCCTTGTCCTTGCAAACCATAGAAGCAGTAATTATCTCTCTTTACCTTCACAATTCCTGCCGCTCTCCACTAGCCCCACTGCTGGTATTTCAGTATGCACAACAAAAAGATGATAGCTAGTGATATTCAGTGGAGCTCTTCATTTATCTCAGCGGTGTTCTCTCTATTTATCCCATCAGTCAAACCTCTTCCAGCAGCTCTTTTGTCCACTCCTAAGCACAGCCAAGACATACCCATACTTGTCAATTGCCTCTCAAAAGGCTTGGAACAGAACAAACAAGTTAAGGAAAGCAGGGGGGCTACCAGAATGTCACAAAAGACACCAACGCTGTTCAAAGGCTAGAGGTAATTATCCCTAATTATCTAGAGATGCTCAGCAAGTCTACACAGGCAAAAGGGAAGACAGAGACTGATTTGAAGTCATGGAGTATGATAGATTCCCATGGTACAAGATTTCTCCTTTGGATTTCAGAGTACTGATCCCAAAGACTTGCAAAATTCCCCATACGTTTGTCAGTTTGTGTTAATGGTACATACGTAATGTTCCCATACAACTGAGGTAAGAGCACAAGAGACAATTTGTTTTGAAGTATCACACCTCTGTGCTGTGCTTTTTTGAGCTGTAGCACAATAATGTATCATCCAGACAATCTGGACTCCATAGGCTGTGTATGGATAACAAAAATCTCAGATCTAGTGTTCTGTTCAAGATAGACCTCAGTCTGTTTCAGACATAATCCTTACTCGTAACTGATGCTGTGCAAGTACTTCCTGGCTATCATCCAAAACTGTGCAAAATGCCTCACAGGAAACATCAAGAGATTGGATAGTTTTACAAAGAGCAATGTTTAAGTTAATGTATAGGCCCTACTTGACTGCTTGCAGAGCAAAAATGCTTCATGGACTGGTTAAGGATAGAAGGGACTTCAGGAGGTCACCTGGTCTAATCCCCCTGCTCAGGCAAGGCCATCTAGAGCCGTTTCCCAAGGATCATTGAATATCTCCCAGGATGGAGACTCCTGTCCGGGCAACCTGTGCCAGTGCTCAGTCACCCTCACAGTAAAAGTGTTTCCTTTTCCAGTGCCTTTCAGTATATAATTTCTAGTGAATTCAGCAGATGTGCTATGACAGTCTATTTGGAAAAGATATTTTCTTTGAGAAAACACAAGAAACTCCAAGGCATATTTCTGTCTTCCAAACATGCTGGTTTTATTGTTTTGGCAGATCTGATATGACTTAATCAGGATCAAATTTATAAACTTGAGCAAATTAGTTTTCTTAAGGAGGACAAAAGGAGACAGTAATAAGTAAGAAGCTCAGACAAATTTAGAGCAAAGGCCCTGGAAAATCTGAGGGCATTTGTACCAGCATCAGAACCTGGAACCCTTGTTCTCATCAGTAACCCCAATGGGGTCAGTGGGGTTTTTCAGGCTTGTATGAGCTATAGGATGATATAAATGAATGAAGGGTAACTGTGTTAAATGGTAGAACTGTCAAAAGTCACCCTTGGCTCCATGAGATAAGGGAAGATCTTTATAAAGTGACTGGAACTTCACAGCACTATGCAATTTCCTCTGTTAAGTCATGATGTTAACTTAAGCAAAATGAATGTCAGATGAATCAGAACCTGATTAGAAATACTTGCAGTAAAAAAAAAATTAGGACAAACCAATCAATTGATCAGTGAATTGAACATAAAATAGAGATCAAAAAATACATGGACCTCAAGTATCTGTAGAGGAAGACAGTACTGCTGGCTCCGTAGTTGAAAAAAATTACACTTGGGAATCAAAAATCTCCAGCATTTACTGCCAGAACTATTGGGACTACAGGCCACAGTGAGACTTTTGGAAGATATCATCTAGAGAAATTTCTTATAGAACTACTGAAAGTCACATTAATGAGAGCACATACAATTAGAACACTGCAATGCCACTCATAATGCTGGAAAGTATATCTCTACCAAATTTGACTTTACAAAATTCTCTCTACTTCAAGACTTCCAAGAAGTAGTACTATCTATATGATGGCAGATTTTTATCTACCTTTTCCCTGTAGAAGTGGGGTTGTGGTCTTGAAATTTCAGTAGTGCAACTTCCTTTCATGATTCAGCCCGCCCCTCCCCGCCAAAAAAAAAAAAAGGGAAAATAATCAGAATATTCCAAACTCTTACTTGAGCACAAATATAACCAAAAGTGAGAAATTATTGTGACCAAAACTGTGACTATCAAATAGGCCTGTTTCATCTTTAATATTTGTGTGAAGGTCTTACTACTGTGAAAGTCATTCTTAAAAGTTAGTGCGAAGAATCTTTGAAAAGAGTGAGAGGATAAAAATGTTATTTGCCTTCCTTTCTTACTCATACTTTATCTACCCAAAATAGACAGATTAAGTACAAAATGTGAAGGGAAGCCTTTAAACCCAGGGAAAAAACCCTGCTGCAGACCTTCTGCCTCATTTAATTTTACTGTGCAAGCTGAGAAAGGGAAGACGGTGGCGAGAAAATATAATGCTAGGTGTCATTGTGAATGAAACCACATTAGGCAGTCACATGCTTCTACATCCAGTGGATTTCAGTCACTGTAGGCTTATTTATTCCAGCTTCTTCTCCCTGGCGAGAGACACCTGTTTTCAGCAGGGCTAAGCAATCAGTCTATGACAGAGAGTTTTCAGACCCCAGGGAAGGCGTGCTGTAATCTCTTTTCTTATCACTGCTGGAATAGGCATAAAGACAAGGCAAGTCTGCCTTATCTGATGCCATGGCAAGAAATGATAAACATGCATTATCTTGCAGGAGCTCCTGAAAATCCACTGTCAGAAGAGAAACCTCTTTAATCCAGCGATTCAGCAGATGGGAGTAATAGGGAGGAAACTGATACAATGAAAGCCTGCCATATTTCTCCATATGAGGCAACATCCTCATGTCTCTTATGTCTCATCTCCTTTGTAACTTCAGAGTTGGAGAGGATGCAAACATGTTTATTCCTGCTTCTACTTGAGCCGTCACATCTCATTTCATCTTGCCATCTTTGCATATTCACACATCTCCAGGACACACTGCCCACTAAATCCAAGGTCTTCCTTTTACTTCTTCAGGATCAAAGTAACCCTTGTGTGTCTACAACACACTCTACTGTAAACTCTTAATGCCAATGATTGCTGCATTTTCGTGTCACCTGGGGCATATCTGGTGTACTAAATATTTCTAATGGATTCCTAGAACCTGGAGTAAATCATGCACACCTTAAGCTGTTGGTGGCTTCCAAGGCTACTGCAACCCAAAAATATGAATAAAATATCAACCTTTATTTTCGTAAGTAGCCTTATGACTACTTACGAAATATAGTGTGAGGCTGTCATCACTACTTTTATTCTCCGCTGTAAACTCACCATATTTCTTTCATTATAACGTATTCTTCTACAAAAGTCAGAAAACCACTGTTCCAATTGAAATGCTGTTTGTATTCAGATGAGGACCCAGAAGCACACAAAATATTTATCCAGTAAACAGACAATTTTCTCTACAATAAAAAGAAAAGGACAAAATCCAAATTCACTTTTTCAAATGTAATTCAACTTTCTCGTGGATTACTTGCTCAATGTAGTTGACTTTGAGATCTACTCTTAAAAATAACTTTTACTCAAGTGGCCCCAGGAGGCTTTTGATTTTTAAGCGCTTCTACATACTCCCATACTCAAACTTCCTATTTCCCCTACCACTGCTAGACAATAAATGCATACAAACCTATTTAATGTTGCAAAAAAAAAAAAACAACTCCAAGGTGCTGCAAACAACACAGTTTTCACTTTTTATTTCAAGCTTATCTCTTGGAAAAGAAGAAAACCACACACAAGAGCAGTTATGGCTTTGCACCACAGGCACACCACAGAAAGTGCAGAGAAGCCTGCTGTTCCCTTCTCTGTTTGGTAGTATGGCTGTACTCTGTGTTTTAGTTCAATTAGCACTTCCATGGCCTTTCACTAGGCTTCCTGTTTAAAAATTCTAAATTTTAACATAACATATACAGTGTACATTAAGATAACTATTAGCTATATTGCCTGTTCTGCAATGAACACCTGTTTAACCAGGTAAGATACCCATCTTCTTTCTATTTTTCTCCACAATCAAAGCAAATTCATTTCTTAAAAGTGGAGAATGAATAGGAATAATAGGACAGGGATAAGGCACAAGATATGTAGGTTCTCAGTTATACCTTTAATCTTATCTCCATGTTAACTTTCTAATGATCCAACTTTTTTTCTAAGTAACATCCATTTTTTTCTAAATATAAATTCAGGGTCCTACTTCTGTTTCACAGTATATACCCTAAAGTTCCTTGCGGTTTAAAACCCATGCTTGTTCTGATAAGCTCTTTGTACTACCCACATAAAAGAATTGAATGCAGAGCTATAAAAATGTCCCCAAGTTCAGCTGTAAATTAAAGCTGTCACTTCATACTGAAAGCCTGGAAATGCTACACGGCTTTAGGAACACACAAGGAACCACCATCTTTCTACCTCCTTTTTTTCTTAATATCCTATGTTTCTGTCTTATTGCAAGCATTTCTCTGGAAATACAGATCTTCAAGTTTGTTTTTAGTGAGGATTTATTCCCATTACACAAACACAGGATTACACCACTGGGCCTAGATTTCAATCATAAGTCAGCAAAAAATGCTGAGTCTGTCTACTGGGAACATTAAATCATGAGTGTGAATTTTTTTACTGTTTGTAAAGTTTATTTAACTAGATTATGTTGTTGCATTACATTTGCAGTCACCTTCAGTGTTCATTTCCTTTTTTCAATTGTGTTAGAACTTATCATTTTGCATTCCCCATCCTAAGTTTGTAAGAGGTCTTATAGAAAATAGAAGCCAGTGAAATAAGAATATGTAATTTATTCAAAAATGGTTCACTGAAGTCATTCAATCAAGTCTTAGAAAGAGCTGGAAGCAGAACAGAATTCTTTGATTTCTATTTCTAAGCCTTCCTTTACAATATAACCCAAAGTATCTGAATATGGGGTTTTTTTTATTATTAAGGAAGAGCCTTGTAGTTAAAACAAAGGAGACACAAAAAAGGATTCTGCCCTTCTCCCCATAAAGCTGCGTACGGTCTGTTTGAGAAGGCTGACATCAGACTTGAAGTAAAATCATGCATATCCATGCAAATATTCAAATATGCAGGGAGTTAGCTCATAATATATATCTATATAAATTGCATATATACATTAACATTTACACATACACACACACATATATACTTACGTATATATCAATATATCCATAGATCCATATGTGTCTGTAATTAATTCAGTGTCCCTAACTCTTTGGATACATAAGCAATTGTATAGAACTCATTCTGAAATTCTGGCCCAATCACTTATACAGTCTATCTAGATTCAAAATAGTTCCCTTTTCTGTACAGTAGAAACCCTGTGAATGGTATGAGTATGAAAATTTTCATACCATAACAATAAAGTAATTTAAACCAAAAGGTCTTTCCCCAGGAAAACTACCAGGTTCGGTGAAGCACGTGCATGTGTGAGGAGGTCAGGATTACATCTGACATCCTCACAGCAGCATCTGTTCCTGCAGGACCACCCAGACTAACCCACAGTGTCTCCCACATCAGCACTGCATCCAGTCATCTGCTGTGAATTCTTTATTCCAAGGGAAGAACTACCTTGTGGCTTTTCATCTCCATCAAGCACTAGGACAAACTAACCTACAGCAGCCAGTATTCCATAGAATCCAAATCCCAGAGGTAGCCACAGCACTAGGATAAGGAAAAGGTGTGGGCAGGAGATGGGGACCAGCTGTTAAGAGAGCCCCTTCTGACCATAGCTACTTATAAATCTAAGCAATGTCCTACACCTGAAGTTGGCTCTGCTGGCAGGGCTTCTTGGCCCTTTATGACATGGGTATTGCAAAGACTGAATTCTTGCATCAAATACAACTCTTTAGGTATTTGCTATTTTTACTTGTTCAATGTATTTTCTTCTTGTTTTTTAGTTTACATTTTACATCTACCTGCTTCCAGAAACATTGTAAAGTTGGTTATTGACTCATATTTGATAACGTCTAACACTGCCTGCCTAAGAAGTAGACTTTTGTATTTGAAATCAAAAAGATTTATATACTAAAATACAAGATTGTCTTTCAGTGAGTAAACAAGGGTACAGCATTAATGTAGCAAAGTAGTTCTTTTCAAAGAAAATGTTAATGTTGAAGTTGTTTTCCATAAACTTCACACTGATGTTCTTTTGAAGAATAAGAATATCCACTTTGACATGGGGAAATATTTATTTTAATGGAACGGTCTGATTCTTCAGACACAATGATAACTTGACATAAGGCAATTACTCAAAACTGCCACATGAACTTTTTGTCAAAGGTGCTTTCTTTGACTCATCAAAAACAATATAATTACAAGATAAAGTCTATCTTGGCCAAAAGCATGTCAGATATAATAAGTTAGAGTTCTTCTTCCAAGAGACATGATTAATCCATTTTAAAAAGTACTACAATAAAGTAGTTTGTTTTTTTAGTAGACATGTAAAGGTATTAGCTCAGATTCAGGCTGGTTTTTAGAAAGACCCCCAAAACAACAGAACCATCGTGGTATAACAGTCATGGGATTCTAAATAATTTGGAGGTCTGGGTCTTTTTGGAGACAAGGACAACAGAATTTCAATATTTATCTTTGTTATTTACCACTTCTTTGCCTTCCTATAAATCTTATAAATTAATATTTTAGGTTTCCTTTTGGTCATTATTGAAATCACAGGCAGCACAGACCCAAAGCACTTACATAACCAATAGGAATATAGCCTTTAAACATAATATTCTTATGCAGAAATCCCTGAAGAAGTGGTTACATTCTGAGAACTAATGTATTTTTAGTGTATTTAAGGAATGCCATATAATTTCCATAATACTTTTACTTCTTGATTATTCTTTCATAAATTGCCCAATTAAGCACGTTGTTAAGCACCTAATATAAATAATGTGAATAATTTAGTTAAAATTCCTTCTAAATTACTAAGCAACATTAGCTAACTTCTGGAACTTCTTTGGTGTTTCAAAATATGGTGAAAGCCAAGATCAAATCCTGAGAAAAGTCCTCACCTAACTCTTTCAAAACCTCTGAATGCAAGATACACATTCTTTTCAAAATGTCTATCATTTTAATATTTAGTACTAGACATCCTCTCAAAATTATCACAGGATCAAAAAAACATTTTATCATCATTATCTTTTCAAACACCTCTATCATTTACTTATTTCCTTTTTTCTTCTAAAATGGAGAAGAAATATTAAGAGATCATTTCTGACATTTCTACATTTTTAAGTAATTTGACTGTCCTATCATTGTTTAAAAGATCTGCATCCTTGTTAACATCCTTTTTACTCCAACCACATTAATACTTATTTCCATGCCCTATTTCAACTCCCACAGTTTTTCTTCCTTGCCCTCTTTTGAGGATTTAAGCAATTTTCTGACATACATACATATTTTTCTGCTACATACTGGAATATATATTGATGTCTTCCCGATGCAATTCTCATTTTCCTTTCTATGTATGTTTAAATGCTAAAATTGTTTGCATTGGATTTAGTATTTTCTGTGTTATCCTAAAGCGAAGTGAAGCAGGTTGTCTCTTGTTACTGACCTGCAATTCCTGAATTTTAAGGGAAAGCAAAAGAAAGACAAATTCTCTCCCTAGGCTCATGATGTACATTCTGTGGTGTAGACAAAAGCCTAGTAAGTCTTATAATGTGACCACTTTATAGCCATTTGTTTTTTTTATGTTGTACACTTACAAAACAAAGGATGTGAAATTGAAAACTTTCACTCATTTCTAGGTACTGGGTCTTGTTTATCATAGAATATTAGGTCTCTAGACCTTTTAGAATTGTTTAAATCTATTCTGCTCTATGATTTTATAAAATAGCCACACAAGCAATTTAATACAAAATTATGAACTACCCTGCTTTGATCTTTCCTCAGTATGATCCTGCTTGATCCTCTTGAACTAAACAAAATAAGAAGAAGATGTACTGGGGAAAAAGCTCCCCCTATATAAAGCTATTGCTTCCTCTTTCCTTTTAAGGTAACTTCCTTTATTTCCATATTAATGGAATGGTTACATCTGGATACCAATCAATAATCACTTGTGAACCAGGCTTTTGGTTGCCACAGACTTCTCTATGCTAGCAGCAATTCTGATCTTATATTTTATTGCAGACCTCATGATATAGCCCTAGGAAAACTACAACAAAATCTCTGCTGAATATGTGTGTGCAGAAAAGGGCAGGTAGGGTGAATAATAAATAGCTACCATTAAAAAAATCATATTTAACACTAGGAGATGTACAACTATAGGCTTCAGAGCCCATATTTTAAAATTTTACTGCTCTACTTTTTTGCTGCTATTTCCATGGAAATGCCTTAAAATGCCAAACAATATTTACTAAATATGTGAATCACAGTTTAAAATGGGGACAATAAATGAGTTGAAGGAAACACATTCCAGTCAAAGGTCTCCATTTCACAGGAATTATCCTTCACCTGAAATGAATTATGAAAAAACTGAAGGACCTTGGATTTGGTCTAGTATCTGTAAAAATACCACATTTAAATAAATTGGTCCTGTCACTATGATATAAGAGAAATCAAAGCCAGTGATGAAAACAAGATAAAACATCTAATCCAGAGACCAAATCTATGTAGAGGTCTGCAACCAGTCTCATCTCATTTTCCATCAGGCTACAGTAAAACCTCATTTATTTAAAGGTTAAGACAGAGTGTATTTAAACTAGTAGAATACTTGCTTTTGTTTAAAGATATAAACTCCATCAGCAACAAGGAGTTATATTCCAGCAGGTACCACTAGTGCAGCCCCTGAATTCACATCTGAGTCCCCTGGATTTCAAAATGGATAACAGGTGAAACCTCTCCTTCCTAATGTCCTATGATGCAAATAAGACACTTTTGTCAGCTTGGAAGAATTGCCCAGGTGTGATGAGCTTTCAGACCAAAACCATGCTGAGATGGCAGTATCAAGCAAAATGCACCAAGTCCCCTCCCCACTCCATGGGAGTAAGTCAATACTATTACTTTTCGAAGTATTTCTCCAGTGTTGAAAAGCGTATACAGTGTGATGATGAGATGGTGAAGAAAGAGGTAATTAGTCAGTGTCCAGGACTCCTCTGATGACTAAATATTTTGTAGCACTTAAAAAGTGTCCTGAGTTGCTGCAAATCCTTTTTGCCCCTCCATAGTTGCTCATGCTAACTTTGGCATGTCTATAATTCCCACATAAAAACACTTTTATAAATAAAATTTTAATATTATTAGCAGTCATTATGAGGATTTATTTTATATGAGACATAGTGCTCAGCATTCCACCCTCCATTACAACTAACTCTTGATTTGTAAACTTGTAGAATTACAACTCTGGTGCTGATTGAAGAAAAGAATATGGGCATATTCATCTGTTTCCTACAACGGCCCCAAATGAAGATAGTACTGACAGGATAAAGGATTGGTATTTTGTGGGCTCTGATTTCAGAGAACTTTAAGTCTATGTTAATCTTGATGTGCAATTAATACGTTTTAATTTGACTGTATATACTGCTACCTGGAACAGCTGTTCAATCTGAGCACAGTGTGTGTCCTCTTGGGACCTGTATTCATTTTCAAAATGTCAAGATGTGCTTGGGAGCAGGCATGGAGCAGTCTCAGCTTCCTATAGAACAGGGAAAATGCTCTTTAGAATAAAAGAGTATAAATATCACCGTTGTTATGTTGATAGCCTTTAAAAGGAAAGCAAAACAACTTGAAAACCTTCAAGCTCAATTTTGGCAAACCATGCAAATGGCATCTGTTACAAGGGGATTTTACACTGCTGCAATTACTTCAGGCAGCAGGGGTTAACCAGAAGTTTTGGAGGTTAAACCTAAAGAACCACTCCAGTTGAAGGCTAATTGTGTTTTCTCTTTCAACCGAGTTCTTAAATGACTCCTACTGGGTCGTGTACTTTCAAGAAATTAGACTAATCCAGTAAGTATATTTCTCTGTGAAATTACAGCGGGGTTTAGATCTGCCCATAATGATTCAGGGATAATATATCCAATTTTATGGCATGGAGTGACACAAGCTATTAACTACATGAAGTTCTTAGCATGTTAGCTTTTCAGAACCCACTGTGGACTTCTACCTCTTTCACATGAAAAAAATCACTGAGTGTTATTCATATTGAGATCGATTCTCATGTATGGGAGAGGATGTTTAATACCATTATGGTATTGTAACATAAACATGGTGTAAACACATATAATTTAGAATCAGTGTTTCTTATGTGTTTTAGAAGTGTGAATAAGCTTTATTAACTCCTCACCATAAATGAGAGGAGGGGGGAATAAGACAGTTATGGGCTGCAGTATTGCTCAAACGTCATATGGGTGAAAGGAAATAAAAATTAAATTTCTGTATGGTTATGGGAGATTCCAAATACGTAGAAAACAAGTAAGGACTTGCATGCTGTACATCAAATAAGGAGTAAGTGACAGGAAAGCTTTAGCAGCTAAATGAAGCAGATGAGCAAGAGTATGTTTATTAGGTTTTCTGTGCGGATGTTTAGCAGTTTTTACTACAGACAGAGGTAAGCAGATGATTATTATCCCCCAAGAGCAGGAGGAAGCTGGTAAGCAATTATTTTGAACTGTGGTATGAGGCACAATGTCTCCCAGAGCTATTTGTAGGTTGATGCAATTTACATGCCATTGTTTGCTCAATCTTGTGCTTAAAAAACACTGTTTATCCAAGCTAGTATTGATGTGCATGAGCAGTCAGGTCTGAAACCGAACAAGCTTTCCTGTTTCATTATCTCCTTGGCTGCTTTCAGAGATATTCTGCGGCTTTTCTTGTGGAAATGGAAGGTCCTCTCCTTCAAACAAAAACATTTTCTGAAGGACCAGTGTTGTTTCTGGACTGTTGGTGTGGGAAATAAAAAGACATGTTCATGCTGACTGTTATGGCACATCAGGAAGGGAAGAAATGGACCAAGACCATGCATAGTGATGGAAATGAAACAAAATTGAGAATTGAATTGCATTTCTGAATAGTAACTTCTAGTATTTTTTATGTTTTTCTATTTGAGATACCATAATATCCCCCTGTTCCTGCCAGGATGAAAGCTCTTCTGGGCCCCAGAACTAACAAACAAAAGGGGGTCTGGGTGAGCAAGAATGGTTATGGGTAAGTAGGCAGGAGTTATCTCATGTTTCCAGTAGAAAACCTTGAGAGTTCAGTGGGAATCTCTTGAAATAGTCACACTCTATGATTCTTTTTCATTTCTGTTTTAGCAACGTCAGAAAGGTTCTAACCAGCCTTTGAAAATACAAACATTAATGGCACCTGCTCAGTAATAGGCAGCTCAAGCAAAATCTGTAGCTGGAATGTGTTAATATGACTCTCTGAAATATGTGTGATATGTGAAAAACTGAAGGTAGGAGAGTTTGCATAAATAGAGATATCTGTCTATATGTAAATAAATCAATAGGTAAAGACTGTTGCAAAGATGGCACACGAAGCTAACATAAAGACTTCTTTTATATACCTAATGTACATTTTCATTTGGAAATTATTTAGACAAGAAGATATTAATCTATCCTGTGTCACTGTAATTTCTTATTTTCAATTCTTCATAAAATAGAAGCAAAATATAACCATATCCAGACCTTTTCCTCTCTTTAAAAAGCAGGTCTGTTTCTGTGGTCCAATATACAAAATGTGAAATGTCCAGACCTTGCATAAACATAACGGCATGTAAATTAACTTATACCTAGAAGAGATAAGAATGCATTTCATATAAACTATTTCATATTTATATCTTTCACATAAATTATTGAAGAATTAATACTGTGAGTTAATTGTACAGTTTGGCAAACTGCATCATTTTAGACATTTAGAAACAGTTGTAAGTAAAACTGGAATCAAGGAAAGGAGTTCAATTAAATTAGAACAGGTGATCTCGGATGTATACAGGGACAGCCTTACAAGGCATTCAAAGTGAACCCAAGTGTTATGCTCATTTGACTCTCACTGAAATGTCATATACTGCTTGTGTCTTTAAAGATAGCCTATATATCTAACCCTGCAGAAGCTGAACAGTAAGTCTTCCCCATCATATGGCTATTCAGAAGCAAACAGCTTTCTACTGTTGCAAAGAAAAGGTCACCCTGATTTTAGCCTATCACTGTGGCAAATCCACTGTAACCTCTTGGAATATTAAACAGTTAAGTGTGCTTAAAGCAATGTAAATGAGAGAAGAATTAAATCACAGGAGACAGATCCATGCCTGGTGTAAACACCCCAGCTTAGTTAAAGCAATTGTGTGTATGACAATACAGTATGAGTGAGGATTTGCTTATACATTTCCCCACCAAAAAAAAAAAATTAATAATTGTATCTCATATATATCTTTAGTCTCCACTAAAAAAAAAAATAATTCTAGAAGAGCTTGCTTTTTATTTAAGTTTTCTTTAGGACAGTAGAAGCTCTAAAGAGAAGCATGTGGAGGAAAAAAGGGTTAGAGGGGAAAGGAAGACTCAGAAATTCTCTCTCTTCAGCATTATTTCTCCTGTTCCTCATAGCTCAAACTATATTCCTCATCTGTTCAGCGATCAAGTGTATTTTTGTAATTATTCCCTCATGTCTGGAGACAACCCGAGAAAAGACCTCGTTGCCTCATTCTTTTAAACACACAAAACTCTATCACTAAGGCTGCTTCCTTCAGTTTAACCTGTGGAGTGAAATTAGCCTGCCTACTCAGGTTCTCAGTCTGCCAGAAAATCATCTTTTCCCTCTTCTGAGACTCATGATGAATCTTGCATGAACCACGCCCGTGTTAAAAGCCAACAATTTTGTTCATTTTGTGATAATTTTATTATCAGCATGTCTAATTTCCTTTAAGTTCTATGGGTATTACTTGGAATCATCAGTACAAACTTTGCCAAGAGACTCACTGTTGCAGCTCATCAGGATTAAAATCCAATTCGGTCTCCTTCCAGTTTCTCAGGGTTGTTATCTTATAGACTGTCCTGAATGTTACGTCAAGGAAGTTCTATCTGAAAAATGTCCTAAAGTGTCTACACTGTAAATAATAAATAACTATTTCAAGCCAGGGGGATGTTCAAAACGTTTGTTTCATTCTAAGATCAGCATCTCCTCACAGCAAATCATTCATAGGTGAGAGCACTGTCTATTATCCAAGTGAGGAATTGATTAGGTTGTCTCCCATAAAAGCCATGGAGCAATAGTTATTTACTGAAGTCATCTGAAAAGCAGCACTACTCTATGATCTTAAAACACTTCATGTTTTCTGTGTGCTAGACCATGAACCTTGACTAGAGAACAAAGTTAAAATTTTCTTGTAAACTCTCTTCTTTGTACTCTTGAATAGAAGCACAGTATGAGCAGATACACACTTACACAGAATTTCAAAATGTTTGTCATGACCCTGCTTGTCACAGTCAGATAACAGAAGAGCCTGAAAATGATCATAAAAATACGGGGTTGGTGTTTTGGAGATGGTCCATAATGATTTAATGCCTGGGGATGCATTCAAGCATCCCCCAGGAGCCTTAGCACCTTAACTGTTAATTTCTACAGGCAACTCTGAAACTTGAGTTCTTGCTCACTAGAAAACATACTAGAGAAAGAAAGTTAAGAGATTCCTTTGATTTAGATGTGATTTCCTATTCAGATGTGACAGCTCGATAAAGATTAGAGAAGTCCAAATTAAGCAACTTTTTACTCTTTTATTCTGCCTTGAACTAGAGTTTAGAAAATCATCAGAAGTTTCTACTTTTGTGTTCTAAACCATGCTTAATCACTAAATACTGTTCAGTTTCAGCTATTTTCAAATCATGCAAGTTTTGTGGATGGACTTGTTGGAGTCTCATTCAATATATCACTTATGTATCATATTTATGGACTATTTAATTTTGCTTCATTTGTGGTCTGTGCCCTTCCCCAGTTCAAATAATCAGCCATGGTGGTTTTGAGGTATCCTTGAAGGAACTGAACTCCATTTCTCCGCAAAGAGGCAAAGGCAGCAGTTTCTGCACCATTAAATTTCAATTTAACCCTTCAAATAAGGCTTGACTAAGTACTAAAGAAACAAGTAAGCTTTGTGCTAACCTTCTTCAAAGAAATGAATTTCATTCTACTAAGATTATCTTTTCCTGTGTATCTGTATAACTGTAACACACTGACCAGTGGAAACACCATTTTTAGCAGTTTTCTAGAAAGTGCTATTAAATATTTTCTTGGGTTTTTTTTAATAATAATTTGTTACACGACATTATTGCCTTTGTGCTTTCTTTAAAAAAAAGATATTTACTACTGTAATGACCTTTGTAATGAACTATCTTTTCCTGTAACCTTAACAGTTTAATTCAAAGTGCACCTTCCATGCATATACATCAAAGCATTAGGATAACAGCACTTAACAACTAACATTTTAGTTAAAGTCTGCTGCAACACCATAATTTGACTAATTCTCCTTGCAAGCTACAAGAAAACATGTCTTAAATATTTCCATTCAAAATACAAAGCTAATAGACCTTTGTGATTTTTCAGGCTGAGGGAGGCAGATTAGATTCTTTGACTGGATAAATTTTTACTTATATTCAACTTATTAACAGCAATTGAAAAATAGATAATGAATCATGAACATCACAAGGAAAAAAATCAAAGAATATTGTAAAATCCATAATTCTGTCTGACTGTAAAAATGTGCTACTTTTCCTTCCTCTGCACTTTTCATTTTTCTTGCATTGACAAATATTCATGGCATGATTAGAAAGAAAAGCCAACCTGATGAAACATATATTGTATTTGTCCTGTGTAACAAGTATTTTTCACAGCCATGATGGCACAGTTGTAAAAATTTTTTTTGCTTTTCAAAGATACATGCTGAAAAACTGCAGATGTCAAAATGTCAGTGTAATCAGGAGAGACCAGATAGAAAGCAGGCTATATCCCAGCTACTTGCCTAAGAAACTGCAGCAGAGATCCTTATCACTATTTCAACTGTAGCTGAAATGCATTTCCATAAAGACAAATTGTGGGAGTATCTGTGTGGCACTTAAGTTCTGCTTTAGCATCCTAAGTGAGGCTTATTGCTAGAGCCTCTCCATTTGGGTTATTTTCACCATGAATGGGACATGCTTTATATAAATCAACACATGGCACTACAGACATCTCAGAGAGGTTTACAGTGATGAGTCTGACAAGAAAATTATTTCTGAAATGAGCTTAAACACTTGAGTAAGGTACTCTGAGTTAAGAATTGCTATTACTATTCTAGTGGCACCCAATGAACACACAAAGGCAGAAAATTACTAGGAATCATTCTGATGGAGCAAACCAGCAGCCATTCTTGCTATTTACACAGCCTGCTTTATTTCGCCAAGAATGTCTCTCTTGCACACAAATAAGCTATATGCTATGTTTTATATATATATATATATATATATACATATACACATACACATATTGGCCAATCACAGTTAAAAAAGCTGTTCCAAAGGAGGCATATACACTAGAAGGTATCACAAACCAACACTGTTATAAAAAGAGCACATCTGTAACACTTTGCACAAATAAACTCTATAGTTTATACTTCAGCATAAAATTTTTGATATGATTATCAAAGGAGATGTGTGTAACCACCTTATGCACAAGAATGGTTCTGTGTCTGTCCTCTTGTCTCTTTTTCCCCTTTACTTGCATGGTCTATTTCAACTGCTCATTGAAATATGACACAAGAGCAGAGATCTCAAAGATTCAAATATCTGGAAGATGTTTCAAAGAAATAAGGTAAAAGAGACATCTTCTTAAGCAGGAAAAGTCCACAAGGAGTCCCATTTGGTAATACACGACACAGAAATTACATCAAAGCCGACATCAAAATCAGTTAAGTGGATGACAAACCTGAAGACAACTCATCTCCTCCTTCCAGAGCTCATAAACCTCCTTGCAAAGCCTGAAGAAATGGAAATATCTGACTCATGTGGCTCAGCAGCTGCACAAAGATAAGACAGCTGGCTGATCTTGCAGGAGATTGTGCTTATAACGCTGAGGTTGTTTCTTGATCACACAGAAAACACTGCTGTCTGTAAACCGAGACAACCAGCATCAAACACTGGTGCTGAGAGAAGGATGACTGTAACAAGAGTCACTGGCAGTCTTAGGCCATTTGAGAGATGGGTTCCACTCTCTAGACCTCTAATTTGAGTTGGGTGTTTTTTCATGTTTTATGCATTGTGGAAGGTTTCAGTTGTTCTAATGTATAATGTATATGTGACATTATGGTATCCCTATGGAAGTGGAACCTTTCTCCCATCTACAGGTCTGAAAGTATTGAGAAAAAAAATTAACACATAACCTCTTAAATTAGTATCAATGAAGCAACAATTCAATATAATAAGGTGAAAGTTCATCATGTGAACCAATAAAGGGGATTTCAAGATCTGTGTTTAACTCTGATAATAGGGAGAAGTGACTGTTACATGCAAAGAATAGAGAAGATAAAGACATCTGTTCACTTCAGTGTCTCTGTTGGCTTTAATTTCACTAGCAGAAAGTCAACAGCACAGGTCAATGAATGGACTGAAATTTCACTTTCAACATGCTGAGTTTTACTGCAAAGAAGCTGTAGAATCTGAAAAATTTCTAAGATGTCATATTATATTCAACTCTGAAGCTATTAAGTGATTCATACTGTATATTATAATCAAATAGGTACTGAATAATTATCTCTGAAAGATAATGAAGATAATGTGTTTACGTGAATACTAGTATATTGAGATACACATATTAAAATTAAACAGAATGTGGCAGCAGTAACAAAATGGAATAGAAGGCATAATGTTTGACTTGCTAATAGCTTTTTTTAAAATCAATTAGCGTATTCTAAATATTTTTTTTCAATTTTTTGTTTATTGAGAGCATATTTACTAGTAAATGGAAGGTGCTTTCTTCATGGCTGACAGAACTGTTATTAAGAGCCACATTCAGGACTTTACCACAAAATTGTAATGTTTATTCTGTTTGATGTTTTCCACAAAATCCTCAAAAGACAAAGTTCTGTCATATGCTTCTTTCACACAGTGTTCCACAGCACCACAGAAAATAGTCTAAGGCAATTCTATATAATTCATCAGAATACATTACACACACCTCAGACTTGCTGATAAACAAGTTTGCTTATATCAGATAGTATCCTTACATTACAGATATTTAGTATTTAAAATATTCTAAAGCTTGATGACCATACCAAGAGCTACCAAAGATGGTGAAAAAGAAATTATTGCAAATTCCATGAGATGCCATTTTGCAAAGAAGAAATCAAAAGGAATGGAAATTTTCATCCACTTGAACTGGCTAACCTAGTCATGTTTAAATACAAGAGTGTTCCTCCACTGCCCAGTGCCTGCCCTGATTGACATCTGACCACGCCAGACAGAAAGCCAAGCAGGTGCCAGCATCCCTTGCCTTCCCTCTTCTCTCTCCCTGCCCCCTCAGGCATGTCCATTCTCATGAGGCCAGGTGACACTCAGAGGACATTCCTGTCAAAAACAGCTGTTGCACAAATGGTCTGGAACTGCAGCAGAGCAGCCAATAAAGCAGAAGGTGATCTGGAAGTACATTTGAGGCTTCATGACCCTGCAAAGGTATTTCTGGGAGAATTAAAACCCCCTAGCTGGCTCTGTCTCCCCTTTTTCTTAAACAGAGACAAGTAGATCCAAAGGACACCAACAGGAGTGGGAAAAGATGGATAAGCAGACAATGGATGTGGGTTTTAAAAATCTAAGCTAGGATAAAGTTCTATTTACAAAGTTTAGACTAAACCGTGGCTCTGTTCTAGCTTTGTCACAGACTTGCTACATTGCTTTAGGCAAGCTCTTAAACCCTAGCACAAGTAGTCCCCAATGAGCTCTGTTACTGGAATAGAAATACCGAGTCAGGCAGCTCAAGAAGGAGCTGTAATATATATGTGTGCATGTGTGTATATATATATATTCTAGTTAAACAGTCTATTCTAGGCTTAAAAAAATTAGCATAGCTATTTATCTGCCCCAGGTTGCATGATTCCAAAGTTGGAATGAAAGGGGAAAACACGCCTTTGTTAAGGACATACACCTCATGATGTGGTGGTGTAGGACACAGATGTGTTTGGAGGAAGAAATGGTTTAATAGTATTTCAATAAAACTCTCTGAGTATCTGCTAAGATTACCATCAGTGAGAAATGTAATGATTGTGATGACTGGAGTGACTCTTTTTTTTAAGAGTACCACTTAAGTGGTAAAAGTGTTGTTGGTTGCCATAGCAGTATATGTTACAGGAAAAGTACAAACACAACCAACCACTAAGGTATATAACTGGCTGATCAAAAGATGCATATGGACTCTTTTGGAGGTTGCCTAATTTAAAGTGTTGGGACTACCTCCTCCCATTGACCACAATGGGGTACCAAGGTCTGGCATCCTTACACACCAGTCTTAAAATGCCTCATAAGGGCAGATATAACAGTAGACTGCAGAGGTGTGAAGATGTCCCTAAATGTGAGGCTGCCAAATGTGTTTGACTCTAAGAATACACTTTTGTACGGATATCACTGTCCTCCTTTCTGAGAATGTGACCCTTTAAATGACCCCCTTTTCTTGAATACATTTTCCTGTGTCTTCTCCTTCCTTTCTTCCACTTATTATTCTCCCCTCTTCTTCAGCCCTTTACCCTTATCTTTCCCACATGCTGTTAAGCCTGATTTTTAAAGCAAAAAGTAGCCCTACTTAGTGCAGCTTAAGTTTGCAGAGAGAAGGAAACAGTCTTTCTTCCATGCTTTCTCTGCTCTTTAGAGAGCTAGTGTCAGAAAAGGTTGTTTGGGAGCAGGTGGCTGAATCCTGCCTAAGAGATTCATAGGGACTGGGTCAAAACATTTTGTGGAAGTCATTATTACATATATCCCCAGCAAAATCAGCAAAGGATACTAGATAGAATGGAAATGTTTAAGGGCAAGTGTAAGGATGACAGGTCTTTCTTTCAAGACCAATGGCAGAATCCAAACAGAGTGTGTTTTCGAAATTGGCAGTTTCATAGGAAAAAGAAGGAAAAAATCATTGCTCACCAAGGGAGTACCCTCTGTGAAGTTCCTAATGACGGCAAGGGCAGAAAAGTGAGAGCAGAGCAGGTTCTTTATAAGAAACGGAATTTAGAAAACAAACAAACAAACACACAAGTCAAGGCACTTTAAAAATGTTTAGAGAGAACAGGGGTCAAAGCATCCCTAATCCTCATGTGAGATTTCTTAAATTATACTACAAGCAGTCCAACTTTGTTCATAATCTGTTCTACAAAAAAATCATCTGTAGAAAATGAACAAGCAGATATTTGTCTGTCGTGCCAATTTATACTCCTACACTTAATACTACCATTCCCCCAAATCATGAATATTAGGCCTGTCATCTATGAAAAAATGGTTTAGATGTTAAAAGAATCTTTACTGAAATATTTACATAACAAAATCCAAAAATAACCCTGGCAGTAGCAGGCACCAACAGTCACCAGCCAGTATCTCTGCAAATGTGCTTTTTCACTGTCTCTCATCTCTTCCTTTTTGAGTGTCTGTCTTTTCTACAGGCCTGATGCTCCCTCACTGGCACTTGCAATGGACTGCCTCCATTCACATGTCTACTGTCTCATAGGTGTCACCAAAAAATGACTTTTTAGCTGCTGACACATTTGTACCATCTGTGGGAAAAGCAGCAACAATTTGGCACCAGGAACAACAAAGAAGTCACAGTCCTGTCCCTGTGATGTCTTCCAGAAATCCTTGCTCATAAAAATCAGAATAAAAGCAATTTCAACTTTGTTCTTCCCATTAAGGGAGAATGTAACTTCAGTAGAAATTGTGACTTCATGACTTTAAGACAAGAGGTCATAGTCTCAGGCTCTGCCAGAGGAAGTTTAGGTTGAATATTAGGAAGAAATTCTTTACAGAGAGGGTAATCAGGCATTGGAATGGGCTGCCCAGCAAGGTGGTGGATTCTCCATCCCTGAAGGTATTTAAGAAGAGACTGGATGTGGCACTTAGTGCCATAGTTTAGCAATTGTGGTGGTAGCAGATCAAGGGTTGGACTTGATCTCAGAGGTCTTTTCTAACCCATCTGATTCTATGATTGTATAACTTCATGTAACTTCATGGAATTTCATGGAAATTGTGAACATAGAAAGATATCTATAGAAAACTGAGGGAAATCTGAGTATATTAATACACATGAAAAAAGGGCACAGGATTCAGTGCATCTCCACCAAAAATAAAACCTGTATCAGCATGAGGAAACAGAACAAGGAAATGGATTGCTATTATATATCTGTATAGTAGAAAGGAAAGGGCTTTGACTAACTCCACCAGGGACCAACTGGGTCTAGTGAGACCAAATAAATATTTAACAACATTGCCAAAGGTCATGTCCTTATCTGCAGGTTAAATGTGTAAGCTTGTATATTGAGAATATAAGCCTTGGAAACCAGGGAGCTCAAACTGATTCCAACTGGTCCAAGATTTTACTTGTCAGTGCAGCAGTGTGAGGTGGCATCTTTGCATAAGTGAGTGCAGACTCCTTGGTGACACTTACATCCAAGCTCTTGAGATTCATTTGGGATTTGATATCTCATACATACTTTCTAAATTAAGAGACAGGCATTGACCAAAGGTCTCACACCATCTGGTGCTCTTATCCCAGGAATTTATGAGAAGACAATAAAGTGCAATGCATTTCTTTCATTTATTTTCTTTAAGCAACATAGTAAGGCCACCTTCAGTTTTGGAGTATGGTAGAAATGGAGCTTTCATCTCCCTGCAAAAAAAGTTATTATCAAATATTAGCAGAGCTCACCAGGGTTTTCAGCACTGAGCGTTCCTTAGTCTGCCTGAGTTTACTCATACAGGCTCAGCCTGCAAGTCTTAGATGGCAAGCAAGATATATATTCTAAACCACAGACACTATATGTATTTTTCATGCATTCAGAGTTGACCCAGAGTTCAAAAAACAGGCAAAAGAAATAATTAGTTGAAGTCAAGTAGTGGGCTTAATGGTTATTAAACACACCTTTTTATGAGGTGCCTGCCTCCGTGTTTATGTCCAGGTAAGCACATACAGAGAGCGAAAAAAGCATGGAAAAGCATACTGAAAGAAGCGGTAACAAAATCTGGGTGACTACCTTAGGAGAGAAAGCTGGCAGGAACTCAAGAAAGGAGTGAATAAGCAAAACTTGGGAAGACTAAAGCACTAGAAGGGCAGACACAATATTTCCCACTGCCCATAAAACCCCTGTACTGAGAGGTAAAGTAGGTTTAGGTTCACTCAGTGGGAGAATAAGTAGTGAAGGAGGAATGAACTATTAGATTTCACAGCATTATTTCTCAGGTACTGGGATTCAACAAAGGCTGATCCCAAATATGAGGTTTCATTGTGATCTATCCCCAGTGATCTTCGCTACATTACAGAAAATTATGGACTTCATTAATATCCAGAGGAGAAGAGTTACCATAAAAAATAGCTTCTTACGCACATAAATAGCACATGAACCACATTTACACCATGTTATCAGTTGTAAGACACATCACAAAACAATGATTTGCAATGCAGAAAGCTTTTCCTTTTTCAGTCCCATCACAGCATGACAGGATTTGCTACATTAACCTTCAAAAGAGAGCCTGGATTCACTCAGAAGAGAGTGAATCCAAGAATATCACTGCAAATCTACTACTTTGCTGCAATTGTCAGGAAGAAGAGTCTCAAAAAAATCAAAATGTTTCTTCTTTTTTGTATGCAACCAGATCACATAAGTATCAGCATACTGCACTCTGAGAGAAAAAGACTAGCTAGGTAAAGAGAGGGGAATATGTTAATATCAAAGTTTATGGAATAGAATATTTATTTACAGCATCCAGAGAATCAACAATCAATGTCTTTTGATTTACAGAGAGAGAAAGGTCTGAATAAGACATGTAAAGGGTATAAAACCACTTAGCTAGAAGGTCTGAGGTATTTTACAGGATCCTGGTATAACCTATGAGACAAATTTGCTCAACTTACATTTTAGTGGTATATAAGAGGTCTCACTATCACAAAATAAGTGCTCAAATCATAACAAAGTTGTGCATTGGCAGTTCTCTAACAGAGGTTGAGCATTTCTTGATACTTCCTGGGAGTGTGCTATTTACATCCTTACAATTTATAATAATTAAGCTTATCAATGATACATTGAGAAGTTATCCACTTCACCCTTTAAATAGTTTTGTCATTGAACACAATAGGCATTGTAGGGTAGGATTTTGAACACTTCTGCTCTTGTATTTTGATAGAAAGTGACTTTCTGTGGGAGAACCCCAGATAATAAATCATTGAAGTACTAAATTATGTTGATAGCACATCTGTTTTAACAGTATGCAGTGTCACATGCTGTACTGCTGAAAAAACTGTGCCAATGGAAGAGGTTTCCACATTTGTTTGCATATGTTCATGTGAATTAAAGAACTTTTGCGTATGTTCGAGTGAATTCAAATTTCATGTTCCAACTTTTTTCTGAAATTTTATCTCTACAAAAAGATCCAAAACCTTCAGAAGCATGGCTGGGATAGTGTATAGTAAATTCAAAGAGTCAAGATAGACTGTTTTTTTCTCTCTGTCTCGGTAGCTGAAATCAGGGGAAAACCCAGTTATGGGAGTTTAAAAGGAGGGCATTATAGACCAGAAATGACATTACAGGAGATAGAGAGAGAAGCAGAAGGAATCCAGAAAACAGAGGTATTGGCTAAGAGCAAAAAAGTCTTGGTCCTACCGATGACATGTTAAACTTGAACTCATAGAAACCTCTGGTTTATTCTGAGCTCTTGGTAGTATGTCCTTCCATAACCTTGATCATATAATTTCAACACTTTGCATCTCAGCTCTAGACACATTACATGAGGATCACCACTTTCCTAACTACCCAACAGAAACACTGCCAGGATAATGACAATAATGACTAGATGTGTCTAGACACACAGAAGGACCCTGCTCCCAAAGTCACAGCCATGGGCAGAATACTAAAACCCGAGAGTGGCACTATGAGAAAAAAAAAAAAAAAATAGGTACAGATCTAAGCAGAAGGCACAACAAATTCTGATATTAAAAAAAAATTAAACTTGATTTATTCCATCAATCAGTTGCTTTGCAAATATAGTTCTTTCAAAAATGTCAATTTTTTTCCTAAACTATAAGTAGCCACCTAAACCTAATGTTATTTCTTTCATAAGGCCATTCTTCAGAACTTAAAAATCTTCTGAGTCACCCACACTCAGACAAAGCAGTTGCTTTGTTAGGTTTTGGCAAGAAAGCTCCAGTTTTTCATGTGTAATCAGTCATTAACTCTGTGGGAGCCTTAGAAATGTAACCTCTACTAACTATGAAAAAGAATAACAAGACTGTCTTGTTACCTTCTCATTTTACACAACCACTAAACAAATGAAATGCAGACAATATACTATGTATTCTGACTCTCTGCATGTCATCAACCTAAAACATATGGAAAGGGAATGGGGAAAAGCACTAGTACTGACTTTGTGCTGCTAACAGGTTTAAAGGATGTTGGCCAAGAGCATTCCAGACACTGGCTGAGTTTTATTTTAACCATTCATGGAGTCAAATGGGCTACTTCTGAGAGTGATGCCCCACATTAGTAAATGTTGGTCTTTCTCATCACATAAATCATAAGCTATCTATCTTCCTAATCTTATCAGTCCTCTCAAGATGCCTGAACCATGACAAGAAATAATGAGAGATTAATTAAAGTGTTAATCTGTTCAGTAGTACTCAGCATAGGGAGAGGAAAAATGGCCCTTCATGAAGAATGCTGTCACTACACCAGACCTTGGAGAATAAATGCTCTGAATTAGTCCAGGACTCTACAGAATGTATAGAATTTGCAAGAATGACATTTTAGATAATTTTGTGAAAGAGAGTTTAGGCTGCTGTGATTATAGCTCATGCATAAAATGAACCACCATACTGAAGTGTATAAATGATGACAACTTATAGCTAAGTTGAAGGTAGCCCTTAGGCACCTGATAAGTTTCCAGCCCATGCAATATTTTCTAAGAATAAACATAAGCAGCAGCTGGCAGGGACACATGTAAAACAACAAAACAAAGCTACTTGGATACATCAAATACCCTAAAAATCAGACACAGCAATATTGGTTGAGATTGGAAATAAATTATTTCTGTTCCTTGTAAAGAGGAATACTTAAACAAAAAAATGTATTATCCATTCAGATTCATTACTAGCCCAAATACATTCGTGTGTGCAGTGGAAGTAATACAGCGAAGTGTGATGTGTAGTAGGAGTAGGAATAGCATATGCGGGGCTTACTTTGAACTAGACTGGAATCATGGAATAAATGCTGCTGGTTTATTTTCATCGAAGGAACCCTAGTTCATGTACTCTGAGAGTACTTCATGACTGAAAGCTAAGTGTAGTTAGAGGAGGCGGTCAGGATATTGCCTTCAGAAGTGCTAACACTAATACTGACACAAAGTTTTCTTTCAGTGAAAAAGAAAGAAGCATAATACATAGTTAATCAGTGGGTTTGTGTTCCAGTAAGAATGAATTAGGTCAGAAAATTCAGAGTTCAATACCACCCACATGAAAATCCTTACTTTCATGGACACAAATACACTCAGTCTGGTTTCAGTGGGACTATTACTATTACTATTTGCCATTTCAGCAAAAGCTGAAGCAAAGCAATTAGAATTTGTCCTCACAGCTACATTCATATGCCTCCATTCATGCCTTCAGTTGAGTTACCTGAGCACAGGGTCCTGAAAGACCTGAAAGAAGGGTCTTACAAAGCATGCTGATATGTCTACATGAATTTAGCACTACATATCTTTCACGTTTCACCAGTTCACTATGCCATGACTGTCTGCACTTGACTGGATAAACATGCCCTTCGCTGTCAAAGGGCAATGCTTGGCTAAGTGGATGTTTTATGATTCATACCTTAAGCAGAGTTGAGCACTGTAAAGCCAAGCAAAATGGAGGAGGAATTATGGAGCTAAGAGTATATCATAAATTGGTGACACAAAATAATTATTGCTTAAAAAACTTGATAGTACTAGATATAAATTTCACATATGTAAAAAACCAATCACTCGCATTTACATATTTTCTCTATCTCTGTTAAGCCAGAATTCAAAATTTGGTATGAAATCCTGATACCAAATAGCCCCTTGTTATTGGTACGTGAGTATCTGAGCAAGGTTCAGGGACCAGACAAAGCTGATGTATCCAAAGGACGCAACATATGAAAAAAATCAAAGAAAATTCCTTACTAGAATACTCACTTCTCATACAGCAGTTAGTGTCGCAAGGGAAATGACTTGGGTTTTTCCCATTTGAAAAAGACCTTGAGTCTACACCTTCTTAATTATGAAATGTATTAAGTTTTCAGAAATTACATTATTCTCTAATGCTTCTGTCCATTAATGGAGCACATTCATTGTACTTATTAAGATGGTAAAGAATCATTCAGCTGGTGGGAATGAGGGAAAGAAAATTGAAACATTCCCTGCTAAGAAACTAATTTAACAAAATGACAGGAAGTCAGTGGAACCAAAAAGCAGGAGATGTTAGAATTAGGTCTACTCATTTGAGTCGTATTTGGTCCCATCAACAAAGGCTGCTTTGAATAAAATGACTCTGGTCCTCCTGCTCTCTGTATTTTTCCACAGAATACTCCCTATTCTTTCTACACTCTTCTGACAGGATGCCTGTGCCGCTACTTTGTCCCCTGTAATGTTTTCTGAAACAGAGACTGACCTCTTCAACAGTGCTGGTGTTCCTACTGCACTGCCTCAGATGGTTTTAAAATGCTGAAAGTTACACTATGTTATACTCCAGATATATAAATTAATTGTAATCCTTTCAGTCCACCAATGCATATGAAAGGTTATCAACCATTCAGGCCTTGGAATGAATATCCTAAAAGGCACAGGCACCAAGAGCACATGCAGCAGTGTCAGGAGGGAAACACTTCTCAAATTTTTGTTTGTTTGTTTTTTGAGACTTCAAAATGTTCCATATCACTACTAGAAGGACCTGTGCTCATCCCAGCATTTTGGGAAAACCAGGGATGACAAATGCTGTGCTAGTGGTCACTAGCAGCCAGGGAATTAGCCTGGGGTATGAGAGCTGAAGACATATTTGGATTTGACCTGATTCAGATTTAAGAATTAAATCTTGCTGTTCTTCATCCAACTGTCCTTACAGAGATAAAATCAAACACATCTGTGGCTGGCACAATAATTCTTTTAATTTTTTTTTTTTTTAATACTTCAAAGTGAAAGAGATATGTTACAAAGGGTAGGCCTAAGTTTTTAGTCTGGAGTATGGGCTTCATACAGAATATGATGTTTGCTTTCCTAGTCCTAGTTCCTGCTCCTGAACATCAGCACCACTCCATCCTGGCTGAATTTTCCAGGCTCCGGTTATTTCTGGGGTCTCAGGTTTCTCTGTTTTGAGGGAAAAAAAAAAAAAAAAAAAAAAAAAAAAAAAAAAAAAAAAAAAAGGCACCAGTTACAGACTACAATATGTTTTCTCTCAAAAGGGAAAACAGAAAGCAAAACAGCACCTACCAAAAGAGAAAGCAATTATAATTAATCACTAGCCATGGTCTGTGGCAAAATAATAAACGGAGATGATTTCTAAGTCTAAGTCTACAACAGATTTAAGTTTCAGAAAGTAGTTAGGTGATTAACTCAGTGTTTCATAGTTTTGCCCAAGGTTGTTACTGCAGAAGTGAACTATAAGACTGCACCTGTGAGACAGTTCCCAACACAGCACAAGAGCACACCTACTAGAGTGATTTTTTTCACAGGATTAGAGATAGTGGTTGCCCAATAGTCAGCTCGAGCCTCCAATTTCCAAAATTTTGCTGTAACTCTGAACCTTTGCATTGCTTTGTTCTGTTTCTGGTATTAACCTGCAGACATAGGATTAGAATCAAAACACAGCAGAACAGGGAGCAAGAGAACTGATCTTCCATTCACTGGTTTGCTATTTTAAATCAAAGAATGACAGCAGCAGTAACTGTTGAGCTGGGGGTACAGGGAATCAGCCCAGGGAGAATAGCATTAGCATGGCTCTAGCGTGCAGGCTGACGGGAGCAGAGGATTCAGAGTGTGTGTTTAAGCAGCCAGGGCGTTTGGGGAAGGGAAATCAAGCAGGTGGTGAATAGGAAAGCTGGATCAGTAAGTGGAAAAGAGCTTTCAGGGGAATCATTAGGAGCAGTTGCCTGGCCAGGTCCCATTTAGAAGGAGCAGCTGTGCCAGCCTGATGAGGGGAGGGCATGCTGCTCCACGCCAGATGTGCACAGTGTGAGCACACTGTGTTGGCTGCCAGAGATGGGGAAGAATAAAGACAGAAGCCGTAGGGAGGATGATATGGAGAACGAGGGAAGCAGCTGCCAGGTTACTCCAGGAGCCAGATGCTGTGAACAGAACAGCATGTATCACTGTTGCAACCCTGTGATCTCGGAATTGTTTCTGCCTAGGAGTAAGGGGTTAAATAAATGTCCAGGGGAAAAAATATTTCAGAGGCTGTAGGTGCTGATTAGGCTGATCCATGCCTCTCTGACTGCTTCCTGCAATCAAGATGAGCTGGTATTTCTGCTTGAACTACAGCTTAATTTTATCACTGTACAGTAGCTAAGAATTATTTCTTGGGCTAGATACTGGGTTAAAACTGCAGTGAAAGATATTAGATTTTGTTCTGTCAACTACTCTACAAAGTCTGATTTTTCTCTCCATCAGCTCAACTGTAATTCATGAACTCACTCAGAATAGACACATCTGTCTGGCTTCTTCTGAAGCTAAGCTGTGATGAACACCACAAAACCCAATCAATCAAAACTCTCAGGACAGTGTTCATGCCTTGGGACTATGAACATCTATTTTGACTTACTCTCTTGGTGCTATGTGTTGCCTCTACTCTGCACTCCCACTTCTTTGACCATCTTTTGCTGAAACTATTCTAATGTATGATAGAGATTGTATTTCTGACCATACACGGAGGTCTGAGCCTTGGTGGGAATACTACAACCCAGAAACGTTCTGTCTCCTCTCCTTCACAGCAAAACTTCACTATTTCATACTCCCCTTTCTGCATTTTTTCATAAGTTACTGTCTTGCCCCATGTTCAATTGTTGTATATGTAGAATATTCTTTGTCTGTTGGGGGAGGTCTCAATTTTTTTTAAATCATCAGATTTTTTTATACCTAAATTTTTCAAGCAGAATTCTGACACCCCATTCCCCTCTTGTTGCCACTGGCATACAACAGCACAAGCCTCTGAACTGAGCTGAGCTAAACCAGCACTTTCTGTGCTTCTACATACATTGCAATTAATCAAAGGGAGCATATCTGGTTTAGGCAGATTCTTTCTGCCTGTTCAGAAGTCAAAATATAAATAAATATCTATTTTTATTTCTCCCAAGAGATCTAAGATAACTGCTATAATATATAAAGAAAGTAAGAGCATGTTTTATGCAACAGAAAATTCTATCAGCAACACTGTATGATGAGAAGGACTAGGCAAATAATTCATAGTGATTATATTGTTATAGAAGCTTAATCTTATTGTCTAGGGCACCTATGCCAGGATATTTCCATTCTTTTAAATGTGTACAGTATTCAATGTTTATGCCATTTTTAAATGTCTAAAGGGATCGAAACAGGCAGATGCTAAGACTTCCTGGCTATTATTCATGGACTGAATTATACTGAATTATGATTGATCACATAGCACACATTTTCAATCTGGATAGAAGTTGCATAGAAAAACTTTTCAAAGCAAAAAGATGCACGTACAAAAGTAAAATATAATCTGCTGAACTGGATACTTTGATGTTTTGGGTTTTTTTTTTTAGTCTAGTAAAAAATATAAAAGTATATAAATAATTTTTTTAATTAAAATGTTTTAAAAACATGCAGGAAAAAACATTGTGAAAAATTTTATTAAGGTCTTTTTTCACAGCCTTTTTAAAATACTGTGTGTTTATGCAGACTTTAACACTTCAGTGATACATACATTTAGATAAAAACAGGAACAAATATGATTCTTTGCTATATTATTACGATTGCTGTTAATATTGCTGTTACTTATTTCTGTTGTTACAATAAACACCTCAGAAAAGGCCTAAAATCACCTTGTAATCCAAACTCAGGTCTTTAGCACATTTTCAATTTTGTCTTCTATTTAAATAAAATCAGTTCTTGAGTTTATAGTCTGAATTGCTAACATGAAATAGAAAAGACCAGACTATGGTCCCACTCATGACACCAGAGTAAATAGTCCTTTGTGAGTTTGGTGTCTGAACGAACATCACCATTCACAAACTTCTCAATTTCACATGACAACGACTGAAGTGGTGAGAAATTATGATGGTGGACCATGGGCCACTAGTAAAAGAAAACAGTCTTCTTTTCTAGCCAGCAAGTCCTTCTGTTAAAGTCCCCATAGAAAATTTCTTTTCTGTAGGACGCCAACCATCTCTTACTGATTTATTGTCTTCATTCCTCCCTCCTACTCCGTATATAATTTGAAATAGTTAGTAAGATACTACAAAAAGTTTAGCTGAAGTTGAGAGGTGTAACACAGAGCCTTGAATCAAAACCAGAGGACAGGATTCCAAGGTGCAACATTAGGATACTTTAACAGCAGCATCATTACTGAGTTCATCATAAAAACGTGGTTTTGGAATTCCCAGCACTGGACTAGATTTGAGAAGATCGTCTTCTTTTTCACTGAAATGGGTGTGTATATTTGTGATATATGGTTATCATATGCTTTTACAGAACTTAGCCTCTACTTAATAATAACTGTAGCTAGCAATTACTTTGATTTAACCTGTAAACATGTGATAGACTGAAAGATGTCAAACATATTTGGACAATGTAGCCCTGATATATTAATAATCCCACATTATGAACAATTGTTCATAATCCCACAACAAGCATTTAATCAGATGCTTAACTGCAGGTAAAGAGCACAAATGCACTCAAATTTTCTTCTTTGCCTTTATTTACATGTAAAACTTGAACATGCAGACTGCAACTCACAAGGAACTTTGTTGATCAAGATATACACAAAGATCAGCATGATGAACTTATAAGTATTTTTATGCTTAAAACATTGTTTCAACTCTCACATGCACCATAAAAAGGGGAAGTGCTGCTTGAACTGGGGAACTGGGAGAAGCCACTAGAAGGAAACTGTAAAATGAAAAGTAGAAATAGCACAAACCTTATTCTGCCTTTATTTATCAAGATGAGATGGAAATAGCCTTGTTTCCAAGAAATTTCTATAAAGTGCCTTTACCATCTCATTCCAAATTTAAGGAGGCTTAATATAAAAGCTAACACACTTCGTGAGAATTCTTCCTACTAGAAAGAGATAAAGATGATACAATAATGTAATTGTCTCAGAGCATTCTGTCAATCATGATTTTTAAATAATGTTCTGTTTTGAGAATTTCACACTGCTTTAGTCAAATTATGATTGATAATATCATTCTGATGGATATCTCCTCCTAAAGAGCAGAGTTTTGCCTGTTTGACCACTGTAACAGATAGAAACAGCTAACTGAGGAGTCTGTGTGAAAGATGGAAGGCAGAAACACAAACCCTGTACTCCAGGCTATGTCATCCAGTACTTAAATTAACAGACATCCTCAAAATAGCTCAGTTTCCCATTTTACACACATCTTATATCTGTTTTCTGAAAATAATCAGAGATTTCAGTGGAATTAACCCCATGACACACTTGAGTCTGACTTGCCAGAACTTAGCTTTTCTTCCAAGTTCTGCCACAAGCCCTTACAAACAGGAGTAGATTGGGAAGTAGCTGGAACATGAAACTCAAAAATAGGGACAGCACACAAAATTCCCTTAACTTTTATAATTTATCAGATTGCAGTATACATTCCAAACTCATTTTCTGGAAGTATCTATTTACTATCCACCCTTTACTTTCCTTGGTCATGACATCCTCTGCTACAAAAGACAGCCATGTAACTATACCATAGGAACTGATGTTGTATCTCATCCCAGTTAAATACAGTGAGATGGTAAATATACACTTTATCTATAGATCTCTTTAGACTCAAAATCTTTTGCATTGGCCCAATAGGACCTACAGCAAAAGACATCCTGAAAACTATTTTTTCAAGCTATCCAAGCCATTGACAAATGGCTTTTTGTTTTAAGAAGTATCCTAAATACCCATGAGAGCCTTGTTTGGAAAATTCTGCAGGAAATGCAAAGATTCAATTAGTTTCCATTTTTCTTCTCATTCTCACCCTTTGCCTAGGAGCTGCCTTGCTAGTTCTCCTCGTTTGAACAGTAATTTAGTACATATGTTTATTCCCTCTTGTATACTTAAAACATTTTATGGTTCCTAATTTCCTAGTTATAAGATTATACCCTCTGATTTCTATGGCTCTCTGCCAAACATAACAGTTCATTCTGTATTATTGAAAACATATGCAGAAGCTTCAGCAAGCCTGATTTCCCTTCTGTCTGTATTTCTCTCACAAATGTTCTTTCTGAACACACTGATGCCTCAGACTTTTTACATTTATTTCTTTTCTTCATGGACTCGCTGCAGTCACTAAGTACTGTCCCTTGCAATATTAACTGCTTCAGGAAATTGCTCACCAGGTATTTTTTAGTAAAGGTGGCAGAATGAACAGAAGAAAATTATGCAGATGGAGTTCCATAAGCATTCAGTTGCTGGGCTCACCTAAAGGAGGAGGCTTTGGAATCCAGTGTCCCCTTAGCCTGTTAAAGGCACTGCAAAAATCTAAGAATTTGCAAATAAGGCAGATGAAGCAGCTGTATCTAGCAAAGGCATCTGCTATGGTTATACCCTAACATTGCTCCACTTACAGCCAGCAGAAAAGCCATTTGCATTGGGTTTTGCCTTGTGCATCACCTCTGCTAACAAACTACTGTATCTATTAATGGAGTGATAACACATCATCTAACTCATTCCTATCAGTAACATTTTAAAGATTTCATGCAGTTCACAAAAATCCTTTCTGAAATTGTTTCCACTAGAGCCCTACAGGGCAGACTGCAATTTTGACTCAAAGGACAGTTGAACATATCCTTTGTGCAGAGTATCCTAGCCTTTCCACAGAGCTGCTGCTTCCATCTGAATAAACATTTCCTAGTCTGCCTTTTCATTCTGCCCTCGGAGATCTGTAATAGTTCCCTGTGATTGCTCCTATGCCTTTCCTGTGCTTCATTTCAATCAAAGCTGTCTCTGCACTGGTAGCCAAACCACATGTCATTTCATCCTTCTATCAGAGTGTTCTCCTTTGTCTCTCATACTCCTCTATACCAGGACTGCAATCCATTTTAAAGTGTCTGCAACCCTGTTAGACTGCACAGGGAGGGAGGGAAGCACAAAATGTGCAATCTTGTGAAAGACCGAGAAAGAAAAGATGAGGAGACAGAGCTAGGAGAAGCCTAAGTTTGAGACTTTCTACTTTTAGAGAGGCAAAGTCCTTACCACCTGCAGAGAAATCTTGCCCATGGAAGGAGGTTCATGCCCCCCCCCGAGGCAGTCATCGACCTTCCTGCTCTGCTCTGCAGGCCACCACAAAGGCACAGGCATGCTTTCAAAACCTGCCTCACACTAGAAGTAACACTAGTAAGAAAAACTTTCCTGGAGCATGTAATTCAAATGAAAGCCTCTGCAGGTTATTTTTTCTTTAAACTACTAATGGGACATGTTACCATGATGCCTTCACTCCTCCCAGCAGCTGTAAGAGGGTCTCAAGAAACACCTTCATTTTCACTGGCCATGTGGTGATTCGCCCACATTTCTTTTCACAGTTCCTTGCCACATTCCATTTGTATCTTAAATCTACCTGGCATAAAAATTCACAGAATACATTTTGTTAACCTAAATAATATTCAGTTAAAACTCTAGGTAATAGACAAATATTTTGTGCAGAGCTAACAATGTGAACTGGTTTGAGCTCCCCATCTCACTGCCACACGACCACTTGCTAGGGTACCCTACCCACAGCTGACCTGCAGACACAGCTACCCTGCACTTCCAGCCTGGCCATGGTGTCCTGACACAAGCAATGCAAATATGCTTCTTTTAAAGCAATTCACTCTTCTCCTATTGCAAAACATTCTTCGTGTGCCATATAGATAAAGTCAAACAGCTAATGAGATAACAGAGAATAAACATCACTTGTGGTCATTTATCGGTTTATGACTTTTTTTATTATAACTGGCTTTCATCTGTGATGTGATCAGGATGAGCCTGGTCCTGAGTGTACCCCAGAAGGTTTTGACTGTGGCACTCAAGTCCAGCCTCAGCAGCAAGTAGTAATAAGCACAACAAACATTAAAATTGGATTGCCTCATGCTTTGAAGCAGAGATAGTGTGAATAAAAAGCATGTTGTTTATGTTTCATACAGCAATTTTGTTCAGAAAAGAGTCATAAATTGAGTAGGAGTGACTAAAATTAGAGTGTCAGGAAAGACGGCAGCTCGTTGCTTGAAGAATTTATACTGTAAATGCTGCAAAGTTATTTGAAATGGCAGTTGTTTGTGAAAATTTGTTTTCCACACCGCATTGCCTTTCTTGGTCAATTTATGACCATTAATATACGATTTTTCTCGAAGTGAGCATGGGAGAAATGAGGGGAAGTCAGCCAGAGATAATTCTTAGACAAGGTGACCAAAATTAGAAGTGTGCCTACAGACTCTGAGTCTTTATTTCTAGATTGATTTCAATTTCATCAAAAGGTTACAATGACTGGTCTAAATAATAATAATAAAGAAAGGCTTACACGATCACTTTTATTGGAATATCTATTGGTCTGTCAAGCTAATTATCTGACACCACTGTTGCAGTACATTAAATTCTGCATTTACAAGGCACTTATCCTCATTTGTAGATATGTTGATTCCTTGGGAGACTGAACATTTGCTAAACAGCATGGTTCTAGGCAACAGGACTTCTGAAGTTCCTATTTCCCAGGCTCCATTTGTCTCTCACTGTATATGTGCTACTCTTTCCCCTGTGCACACCGTGCATCCTATGTGTGGAAGGAAAAATGAGTTAACAAGCAGGTGGAGTAAGCCCCCTTTCCAAATTGAGGTGCCCTATGATTTCTTGTAAATGAGAATAATCACACTAAACTAAGACATGTCTGGACCAGCGTAACCCTCTTCCTTGACTAAGCTAACTTTGGATGTTGGTTGGTTTACAAGTAGGCACAGCCATTGCAAACATGACACTGTTTAAAGTAGTAACAAAAGCCTTGTCATCCCCTGTGCAACAGAAAGGGCAAAATCACGCAGAGGGATTCACTGAAAAATTTCTGTGAACCCACAAGCTCAAGGAACAAGACTGATGAAAGAAAATTGTCTGATAACTTTGTGTTTCTGAATCCCATGGCAAAAGGAAGGCTACAGGGAAATGCTCTTCAGGTTACTTGGGTTGGCTTTAAAGTTGCTTTGTGCTGATGAAGACTCCTAAAGCTACTTTAGGAGTACTCTGACACAGAGCTGGGAGCTTGGGGCTTCACACATCTCAAGGTACCAGGTGCTGTAGTATTCAGATATCTCCAAATATCTCAACTTCAATATAATCCAGCAAAAAGAATCAATTTAATATCAGAGGTTGGACAGGAGGAACTCTAAAATTTGATTTGGCAGTTTGCTTCTATAAAATCACATTTTTTCTTTTCCCAATTTTTTTTTTAATGTTTTATAACCCTGCTAAGCTTGGGTACAGGCAGAAATGATGAGCACATAGCTTGCATATAAAATGAATGAGCTTTTCTAATTTTTGCTGATAAAATAAAAACTTTCACCTAAATTAGGTTGAAATACGCATCTATTCTCCTGCATTTATGTGGCTTTATTAAAGTGCCTCTTTGTACTTCAGTGAACAATTACAAATCATTTTCCCAATTTCTTCAGACACTCAGGCATGCCAAGAGCTAATTAACTAGTGTGACAATTGCAAGAAGCAGCAACATAATTCAGTTTTTTAAATGGCTGGAAGGTATTTAATTTGAATAAAAGAGGAATTAAACAGCAGTAGTAATAAATGGTATTGACAGGTAGGGTACACATATCAGAAAGGTCACTAACAAAGTATTTGCAGGTACTTTCAAAAACTCCACTTTGGAGTTGTGAAATTAGGATTAATTGGCTGGAGCTGTTTTATAGACTATTTCACACATTTAACACTTTACAATCTATCGAGGTAATCAGCCATGTGTAAAGAACAAGTTTTGAATCGATTCCCTGATTAAGTAAAATACAAGGGTCTTTGTATGCAAAATGTTGAATGCTTAATGGAAGATTCATCTGGCACAGTGGAATATTAGTAGCAAAGACCTTTTCAGTATAGTAAATATCAGAACTTCTCAGAATTTGGGCAACTGTTGTCACAGCTCAGAAGCAAATCCTGTTCTTGCTGTGGAAGTAAATTGGGTAATAGTAACTACTAGTCATGTAGACTTTTATTTTGTAACAATCAGTATTATTCTACATCCATTTTTTTTTCTTGTTTAGTTTGAGTAAGTTTTCACTGTGTCTTTCAAAATACCAAAATTTGCTAATGGGAAAATATTCTCTCTTTCTCTCTTAGAACAATAAAAAATAAGAATTATTAAGATCCACAAGAATTTTGCCAAGTAGAATACAATTAATGAGCTACAAATGACATTGCCCAGAAATAATGGCCCTATGGGAATTAGATTTTGCCAGACATTCTACCTGAGCCACCACTCTCATGTTATGGACTCAAATGACTCTTTATCCAGGGAAGTCTCTCAGTTTCTGACCTCCTAGTATTGTCCTTGCCTTGAGTCAAGTATCTTGTAGAAGTAAAAACAGTTGAATCAAATACCTGATGAACTCAAAAGAAAGAATAGTTCTCCACCAGAGAAGGGACATGTAAACTTAGGAAAAGAGGATCAGTCAGATCTGGGGACCATCATCTCCACCAACATGTGCTGTGAAACCCCAGACTCTCTCTAGACGTCAAGTGGTCTTGAGCAGACAGCAGTAAGCTCTGCCTAAACCTGCTGACTTCTGGGCCTCTCCTCCTCCTATTTATGGTCAAAAGTGTGCAAGTGACAAATGAAAACAGTTACAGTATAAAAAGTCCTAACAAAGTCTTTGTCCATGTTACTTTGTCACAGTATTTGGTAGAGTGGCCCACTGAGGAGCTCATAGACCAGAAAGCAAAGTTCAGTTTTCATCTGAAGAGACTTGGAAAACAGGTATTGAGGATGCTAGATCTAGGGGATCAGCCTAATTCTAGCCTAAAGGAACTGATGTCTTCTGTGGTTCAATGAAACAGGTCTTACATATTTTTATGCATGTAAAAATTTGAATCAGGTAAGTATCTGGGATCGTTGTAATTTCTTCCAAATGGTAGTCTAGCAATTTATTTTATAAATATATATATTTTTTTTTCCTAGCTGCTTCCTTAAAAATGGTTCAAGGTTAAGAATGGCAAGTGCAAATTCATCTGTGAATTAAATAAGATGAGAAGGATTCTTACATACCAGCTCTTGCCAGAAACAGATGGGCTTGATAACAGTATACTCTAGCTGGGCAAATACTTTGCACTCCAGTTCCTATGTAAAGTATCAAACTATTTAAATTCTATGTTGAATGTTTAAGCACAATATGTTGTCAAACCAATGCTAAAAGAACAATCTTTATATTTCATTGTGATACAAAATCCATACAAATTAGTATTAGAGTCAGATGAATTTTAGCTCAACTGTCCTCAATCAGAACTCCTTGCAACAAGATCAATAAACAAAGTAGTTCCTTATCTTTTGGGGAGATACTCATTTTGCCGTAAATTTCCTGCTTGCTAATCTGGCTGGTAGGTGTCTCCAGGAAATAAGAGCATCAGCTTTGTACCAGCTAGATTTAGTTTTTCAAAAGAATAAGTGATTCAGTAAAAGTAAACTAGGAAACATTCTGCATGCTGGAGTAGTAACCATGTGACCAAAATATGTTTCTATGTAGGAGTTTCAAAACATATTTTTCTGGTTTATTTGGATTATTACAAAACAGTACATACAGCTTATTAATAAAATGATCACATACTGTAACATAATAACTAGTTTTGTTACTAAACATTTTTCTTTTCCTTTCATGCTGTTAGCATGTTCTTCGCAGCTACTTACTCATTAGCCATCCTTTGATCTCTAGGCTACAGCTTTTTGTGCTACAAGCAAAAACAAATGCTATTTACTTCCTGCATGACCAAAATACACAGCTTCAGATCTTCATGGATCATAGTTAGCCCCATTTCAACTTAGGACCTTCCCAAGTACAGTTCAACCTGCTCATTAAAAATCGTGCAATGCTTGTTTCTTCAAAACAAAATTCAGACTCTGCTGGGAAGTCAAGACATTAAAAGTAATGAAGATTTTTTTTATATATTTTTCAAGAAAGTAAGAGCTGATTTGGTAATTTTTTTTTTTTGGACAGCTGTCTTTCTTATAATTTGGACTGCATCTAGACAGACCTTGCTTTAGATTTAAATCTTGAGTTCCATCTGTTGCTTTGTTTCCCCATTCAGAAACAAAAGGCCTGGAATGAAAATTGAATAATGGCACATTGGAGTCATTTAGGTTATTAGCTTTCCTTTCCCTTCTTAGATGCCTGTTATTTTTTTTTTTTCTTGCCATTTCCTGGTTCATCACATTGGAGCTTAACATTAGTTCCTTCTCCATTTTTCAAGACTATGTCTACAAACGTGTAGAAGAAATACTTATGTATCATGTGGAAATGCCCTAAGAATGAAAATATATAGATACATTCAACCCTGGTGAGAGTCTACTAATACATACTGAATTTTGTCGTGAGTTAACTTATTCAACTTCTGAGGGAAACAGATTGAAAGAGAAAAATGTTTTAGGCCCAGGAGAAGTCTCTCCTATTGAGTCTGGAGTGGAATAAGATTAGTAATCTATGATGGACTGAAAAGGTACAGCTAGGAGATTGAAAATCAGTATCTTGTAAAATCCTTTCACTATGTCAGCCATATATTTTGCTTCAGTGGGAACCAAACCTGCAAGAAGAGATTCTCTCAAACACTTTGAAAATAGAACTATTAAGAAAAAAACCCAACATTTAAATTAAAAGGGATAAAATTCATTACGGAAATACTGTAGAGAAAAGGAAGGCTTTTCCAGGTTTTCATATTCTGTGAACTTGCCTAATCTCACAAAGCACTGCACAGAAGCATGGAAAATCCCCTATAATTTCCCTAACAATGTGATGTAAACTTAATAGAATAGACTATTGTTGACCTATTGTAGTAATAGTTTGGTTTCCAATTACACAGCTTGAAAAACATCAAGTCCTTTTGAGAGTATGTAAATTTTATCAGTCAAATGCACCTCATTACTTAATTATAGTTAAGACATTCTAGTAGAATTACATCAGAAATTAATTTTTTCCAAAGTATTATTTATTCAGTGCATTGTTTAGCAAAAGAAAATCAAAATATCAATTAGCTGTTTGAAGAGAAACAACAAAGAATATAGCAAAGGGTATTCAGATTATTTCTTTTTTTTACCTTTGGATGCTAGCCAAATTCCAGAGCTCTCTAAAATGTTTGCATTTCAAGGAGACATTAATGGAGGGGTCTGGCATGTTCAATGTGACCCTGCTTACCTACAAAGACTATACAAAAACCTGTTACCCTGAGTTCAGTAGGCATTTGCTGATGGCTTTAGCACTGTTTAATTAAGTGTTCAGCTTAAGAGTGGCCCTTTAAGTTTCCTTATGCTTATCTTATTCCTTACATGCTTATCTAATTTAAAATACAACAGCCACATCAGAGGCATTTCCTACAATATTTAACTACAAAAAGTAATGATGCTTGAACTACCTCTGTATCTGGAGAGACCACACAGCAGGGCACAGATGATCAAGATGTAGAAAAGGAGAGATGCTGTGCTGGACCTTACACTAGCAAACAAAGAAAAATAAGTCAGAGATGTGAAGGCTGGGGACAGTCTTTGCTACAGTGACCATGGGATAGTGGAGTTTAGGATTGTGAGGGATGAGGACAAAGCAAACAGTAGGATCACCACACTCAGCTTCAGGAGCTGGAAAGCAGTTTAATGGAAAAGGCCTGGAGTTCCTTGTGGAGACCAAGTTGAACATGAGCCAGCAATGCACCCTTCAGAAAAGAAGGCCAGCAGCCTCTTGGGCTGCAGAGGGCAGGGCACTGCCAGCAAGTAACAAGGCTACTAAAGAATTTGGGGTCAGGCTCTTCTCTGTGATGTCCAATGGGAGGACAATATGCAATGGGAACAAATTAAAAAATAAGAAATTATATCTGAACTCTGAACATTTTCTTACTGTGAGGGTGGTCAAACACTGGAATGGAATAGGCTATCCAGAGAAGTTGTGGAGTCTCCATCTTTGGACATACTAAAAAACTGATCGGAAAATGTCCCAAGCAAACTGCTCTAGTAGATCCTGCTCTGAGCACAGAGTGGAGGGGATGGTGGACTAAATGATCTTCAGACATCTCTTTCAATTTCAAGTGTTGCACAATTCTATGATTTATACATAATTTGGGGGGGGAGGGTGTGGTTCTGAATTACTTGTTTTTATTCATAACCAACAAGCAATTCCATTTTCTGAATATCCTTTAGCTTCTTCTCTTGTCCACACCATGTTTAAAGTTCCCATACCTGGGTTTAGGAAACATCTCTCTTCCTTACATCAGCTTTCCTTATGACTCTTCTGTGCTGCTTGCCCTTCTTTTCATCAACTACTCATAATATTCCACCCACATTTTCATGCCTTCTGCCTGCCTACTAATGACTATATTCTAGCTCCAGAGAACATCTTGGTTCTTTAATCTGATTCATAATAAATGATTAGGAAAACACTGCAGAGCAAAGTTTTCATCCACAATTCCCTCTCTGCTATTACACTCTTATCTACCATCCTTGCTACAACCTCTTCCACAAAAATTTCCACAAAAATGGAGTAGGTATCCTTCAGCAGCAGAGCCATGGACAACAATAAATTATAATACCCAGAAGGTACCTTAGAGCTTTCAATTTTGGAATTTAAAAAAATAAATTAATTTCTTTTAAAAGGTAGAAATAGTCAAAAAAGTAGTTTGATCACTTTATACTGTCAATGACAAGATGCAGAAATAGATATGCAGGACTTTGGTTAAACTGCCCCTTCCTCTTCTATCATTCTAATGCACATTCAAGCTGTCGTGTAATTCTTAATTTTTAGTAAAAAAGCAACACAAACAGACTTATTATTTCAGGTAGACTGGTAACTCATTTCTCATCCTGCCTACTCATCATGCAACTACTAGAAAGAGATTTTCTGACATTTCCAGGATGCAGATTCATCCTACAACCATCAGAGACACCACTGTCCCACTTTAAATCCTTTTGAAACTTCGTTATTTTGTAGCACCCTATTCTCTCACCATTCTTAACAATAAGTACAGTTCCTAAATACAGAAGCAGTAAAAATTACTAGTTACAGAGTAAAGAACTCTTCTACAAGATTGGGCTAGCAGAGTTTCTGAGAATATGGTGAAATAAATAAATATAAACAAGGAAAGAAGAAAAAATATCCACAAACCTGAAGATAAGTTACTTAGAGGACCTTTCTTATTTTTCAGTTAAGTAATGTGAAGAAGGTAAAGTGTTGACCTGTCATATCAGAGCAATTATGAAAGTGGGAAATTGCAAAGATGTGTGCACACAAAATATACCCCAACATTTTTGGAGTATTTTCAACCCCTTTTCAAGAAACTTTTATAAGTACTAAAAATGTAACATTTCACTATTAATATGCTTAGATCCACTTTAAACAAGATGAAATAAGTCATAATATCAAGATAAAAAATGAGACAAAGCTCTTGCATCAACACTTGCCTTCCTTATATGCTGAGTCTCAAGCTGTCAACCTAATCTTGGTGATTGATGAAGCTCTCTGAAGAAACACAGTTCACTTAAGACTGGACAGAGGCAAAGTGATTCATAGAGTAAATATGAATCTACCTCACAGTTTTAAAGAACATTTAGACAAGACAAAAGGAAAGGAAAGGAAAAACAAGTCACTAATATCATGTCATCAGTCTCAGACCAAGGTGATCCGTGAAAGGCGCTTTTGCCCACTTCTACAAGATGACTGTGACTGTTGAAAAATCATACAAGGAGACCTTATGAGAAACTTGAGGATAGATAGATAGATAGATAGATAGATAGATAGATAGATAGATAGATAGATAGATAGATAGATAGATACATGTTGTATACACCAGGATAACTACACCTCTGCACAATGGGACATCTTAAAAACACTTAAGCCACCAACTCTTTGACAGTAGTACCCTCATATTTCTGTTTTACCTTTTTCCTGCCTGAAATCTAAATTCAGTGAATGATACATAAAAATGGCAACAAGGAAAAAAAAAAAAAAAGTGGTTCTATACTGGCAACATTGAATAGACAGAAAAGTAAAGATTAATTGTAACAGTCAAATTCAAGTGCACAGACAGATACGTACACAATTACCCAAACTTTTTATAACTGCACTGGTCATAAATGGAGTTAAATAGATGTTGTTTTTTTCTGTAGTTCTCATAGAGATACAAACCAAACAAAGGGGACAGAAAATCACTTTATGATCAATAGTGAAAAAATTGCAGTTACTCAGGTGTTTTCTGGGCATTTGTGTAACATGGAGAACTAAAAAGATACTAGTACATACTATGTAGATTAGCAAAGGGCAAATTTTTATGTTAATAATGAAACAAATCAATTTGAAATATAAGGCAATCTGCTAGGTTTTAAATATTTCTTTGCCTTATGTAGATAAACTGTGATTCCTTGATGAAAAGTAAAATTAGTGAAAAATTCTTCCTGCAACCAGTGTAGGAATTATAGCTAGAATGAGGAGCAAAGACTTGTTAGAGAGAAGGAGAACGTAATTTTTATGAAAAAGAGCACACCTAAGTACTTTACTAAGTCAAATGAAAGAACCCTTGCTCTTCCCTTTCCCTTTTAAAGGTAAACATGTAGGTTTATCTTTAGCCAAAAATTGACCTATTAAGTACCAATCTGAATAAAATTATTCAACAAAAGTTTAAAGCTTAGCTATATAATCACATTGTGCCAAATACTGCAGGACCAAAACTATTTCAATGAAGAGTAAAAGTCATTTTTCAGGAGGAATAACTTTAAGACATGACATGCTGGCAAACAAATCTTCCTAACAAGCTATTGGCATAAAAACCCTGTGATTCTGTCCTAACAAATCACTCCACTACTATTTTGTGTCAAGCTATGATGCTTTTCTCACTGTAAATAATACCTTATTCATTTCAAGAGAGTTAGATACTCCCCTGAATAGGGCTAATTTTCAGTAACATACCGCTCAATCTGACAAACATGGAAGAATCTGTTCTGAAATAATTATCACATGGAGCTATTGATTATAAGATATTGAAATACGAAAGCACAAAACTGGGCATATTGTACGTCATACTCTGGTAAGCCTAAAGATAATGGCAGTTAAATTTCATAACTAAAAATGCCACCTCTTCAAATTTGAAAAACAGGCCAAGAAATGTTGTAAAGTTAATAAAGTGTCATGCTCATTCTTATATGCCATATGAAAGAAGCTCAAATGAAAATTTCTTCACAAGAAAACACGTAATTAAGCAGGACAGAAAAATAAAAACAGAAAAGCTTCTTCAGAAAAGTATCTAAGCAACCTTTCCTTCTTGTTTAAATATTCAGACATTTCTGTGTCAGAGATTAACAACCAGTTCATACTCTCAAAAAAAAAAAAAGGATTCAGAAGAAAACAGCTGCTTTCTCCTCCTTTTCTGCTTGAACTACACTATTAAATAGAATGAATGAATGAATGTTTTAAACAGAAGTTCTCAAGTAGACACAATATGCTTTGATTTGTACCTTTGATAATATCATTGAAGCCAATTAACTTAACTGAGGTTCTGGCTTTTACCTGCAATGTACAAAAAATATGAGATTCAAGTGATTATATAATGAATAAGAGGTATCTACTCTGAGCAAAGCTGGCTAAAAATGCAGAATTGCTTTTTTACAAAACACTTAATGTTTCTTTGAAATTTGTTTTTAATCCCACTTGAACCATTTTTTCCCTCTGAATAATTTTCCAGTGAACTACAAATTCTGAGAACAGGCTTTTTAAGAAACAAAAGACCGTCTGTGTCTGCCTTTCTTTCAGTTCTCACATTTGATAGGATCATATCTCCTCAGATTGTGATGAAATCAGAAGACAGTAGGCTCTTTAACAGTAGAAAGGATCAAGATGCTAGAAATAGCCATCCCCTTCCACCTTTAAATAGGACTAAAATACTAATTTTAACAAGAAATAAAAGATTTTCAGTCTTAATTTAATTTCCCATCAAATTCTACTGCTGTTAGTAGAAAATTCTAATGATAGTGGTATTATTCATACAGTCAAACCTCAGTTTTGGTTGGTCAGCAACCCACCACTACAACAAAATTCTGTGGAAGTTTCCAGTATCCCTAGTCACCACCTAGGCTAAACACGCACAAGGACACAGCAGTTTGCACCCGTAAAAGTGACAAAGCCAGTTACCCTGTGGGACTGAAAGATGGCAAAATACCTTGCAGTGCAGTGGAGAAATGCTAAGGCTGAAGCTCAGAGACAACTATGATAACCACTTCAGTACCATCAAGCTCTTGGCAATATTGGACCAGATGTGCCAGCTGGAGCCTGTAGGTTTATCAGTCCTCTGATGACATACATATGGATATTAAGGATGCAAAAACCCCAGCTGGAACTTGTCATTCTACCTCCACAATATGGGAGGAACAATATGGATTTACACCAGTTGAGAGTCGGGCCTAGCTGCCGAACCCTCCATGAAAGGAATGGGAAAGCCTGACCCGAGCAAACCCCTATGCCAAGACAGCCACAACATCATTTCCAAGTGTTAACACCTCCATGTGTGCAATCTGGCAGTTGTGCTAAGAGCCTCCCCTGAATTCATTTCTGGAAAGAAACATGCTGGAACTTCCACTGTGGACCCACAGGAGATTCTGTCAAGACAAATATTTATCCTTTGACCTTTTGCATTGAAAAGGGTAATTGAAAAAACAACAGCAACAAAAACCTGAGTGTGCACATCCCTACTGTAGCTTCAAATATTACTTCATTAGAAATGCAGAAAATTACCTAGGAAATCCTGAGCCAACTCGCACCATGGTTATTAATAAAAAAAATCCCAATGGCTGCTAAGAGCTTTCTTTATTAACAATACTTTCTAATACCAAATCTCTTACTTCAAGCAGAGTGTTGTTAGTAATGGCACAGCACATATATTTTGATTCATTTATTGAACCCTTTGCTCTTCTGATTTATTAATAGGGGACTTCCCCAGTTTGGTGGAGCTTACTACAATCCTGTTTAATTCTTCTTCATTTTTCATTAGTAGGTCATTACACACTTTAATCCACTACTTCTTCTGTTTTCTGAACTCCAGGCAAATTAGCCCAAAGATCCAGCACAGGAAGAGACTGCAGATAAGGAAAATAAAAAGTTACCAAGTTCTAAATATGCTTTGTCTGTCTCATTCTATTACTGGACAGTAATACTCTTTTATTCTGTAGTTTATATACATACCCTCTCACACATTTCTGTTAGTCAAAGCTTTTAGACTAGGCTGATGACAGGTGGCAGTCCTAGCATGAGAGGACCACATGCTGTGGACATTAATGAATTTCTTTCAGGCCCAAATGGAAGTTTTATAACCTTAGGTTGACTTACTCTCCTCTTCAGTTAAATAAAAGTATTTCAGCTCATACAAACAGCCCAGCAAGATACAGAAACAGCAAGAGCCAAATGAGTGGAGGGATTTAGAGCTTTTCCAAGGTTTTCTTCCAGTTCAACCATTTTCAGTCACTAATTAGCAATGCAGCAAATCTCTTACTCTGTCTTTTGGAATGCAACGTGCATTATCAAAAATGCAGGTGAGAAAGAAATATTGGAATGGTAAAGTATATTCCAAAGTTTGTTTTTACTTCTGTGAGGCACTTCAGCAAACTACAACAAAATTGCAATTCTGACTATAGCAAACAAGCTGTAAATGTTGCCCTAAAAAACTCAGTGTAGTGCCACACCTGTGGAATAGAGCATTTTGATGTCTGCAGTGCCTTATAGGCTTTAGATGTTTTATGTCTTTCCCATTTGTTAATGTATCCAGTTTAACATTGAAAGAAATCAGAATACAGCAAGTTGCCTAAAGCAGCAGATCATGAGGACAGAAACATCCTTAGCAAACTGCAAGTTCTAGTCGAGGATTAAATGAACAGCATTTTGGTTTTCCTTCACTCAGCTGGACTTTTTTAATGCTTGAAACCCATGAACTCAAACCTTAAATGGCAGAAAAGAAACATGATTTCTACTCATAATAATCTCCTTTATATCATGCCTGAGAAAGGAAAAGGACAAAGTCTGTATAATAAAGTGTTTGGCTCTAAATGACCTGCAATAAATACTGGATATACAGTCTCTCTCATGGTACTAATAATTCACATTTATTGATGACCTCTGTTCTCACAGTGACCGTGATAAAGATGATGATGTGGAAATCTAGACATAAAAAATGTCTGGAAAAACAGAATGCATATCAGAAAGGTAGCACTGTGATAGTCAAAGAGTTTTTAGCTTACTGCAGGACATTAGAGAGCAACAAAGTCTTTACATCTACCGCTTTATCTTCCTGTTTTAAGTACCTCACGTTGTTTTTTATCATCAGGATAAAAAGAATCCCAGCAGTCTTCAGGTGACTACAGTAACCAGGCTGGGATTTAAATAAAGAACTTTGAGGTGAAAGATTCTCTTTTTCATTACCAACTATGTGAGCCATAGCTCATTTATTCTGCCCTTAAAATAAACCACATTTTCAAAAGTGTGACTTGACATCTCTTTTCCCTCAGTTATGACAAATGGAAAAAATTGTACAACATGTATTTTTACTCTGACTGACAGTTTACACAAATTATTCCTTTATGTCTTTGTAGTTTTACGTTCAATATTTTAAATGTCTGAAATTGCATATAGTCATATTGAATTCCATTAGGATTCCTCAGTCTGTCAGAGTAATAACATATTTGAGTTTTTGAACTCCATACATACTTGATTTAATTTACAATGGTTATGTTAAAAAGTCTATTTTCTTCCCCTTTTAAACCAGGTACAGAAGAAATTCTAATTGGGTGACATGAGATCATGAACAATTACTATTTTTCTATCAATATGTGAAGTAGTCTTTCAGGGAGGGCTGCAACACTTGTACTAACAAAAATATGCACCCATCCGAAGGTCTTCCAATAACCTCCCTGTTACGCATGACAAACCCGGATTCCCTCTCAACTTAGAGGCCATCCAGGCGGTCCATGCCTTCAATAAAGCCATAGGAGATACTCTCTACTGCCCTAAGAAATAAGGAAAATGGGACTCTATGGCTTCAAAGGACTGCAGAGAGAAGAGGAATCAAAACTGTACAGTAAGGTTTGATAATCTGTGTATCTGTACTAGAATATTGTTTTACTCTTGCTCTAAATGTTAAACAGACATAGTTATACTAGCAAATGGTGAAACAGGTCATTCGGCCCATTTTCACCCATTACTGGATGATATTGCAGAACATACTTACTAGGTAATTTAAAGCTTTCAAGGTCATATACTGCAATCAGTCTGAATGCTGAACTTTCATGCATTAAGTATCAGAATACACCAGGTGCTTTCAGTCAGGAGCTGAAAACTCTATTTTGTAATTTTATCAACAGATGGTTGGCATACATGTTATGAACAACATAGATGCAGGCTTTTCATAATAGGCAAAATATACAGACATAATATATAGACATAACACATACTGGGAGTAGATTAGAAATTAAAACTGTTATAAATCTGAATTCCTATCAGTATGGAATAGAATATCTGAATTATGCATAATGTGGGGGAAAGGAAAACAGAACAGTGCACATGCACGCACTAAATTACAGGATGAATATCAGAGTCCATCATATTTCATCTTCTACCTCCCCTTCACAAATAAACCCTGACAATGAAATGAGCCCAAACAATTTTTTCTCCTGCTTTGACAGTTGCTCTTGTTCATTGCACCTTACATATCATTCTGATTTACTGGTCTTTTCACAGCCCATCTCTCTTGAAGAGCAATTTTTCCACAATGCCCCAAAGAAGCAAACAAAAAACACATATTAAATTCCTCAGTCTTTGCTGTACGTCCTGCCTTCCTGTGTCTTCATTTAGACTTTGAATAGTATAGGTTAAGGATTTCATTTGTCTATTTGTGCAGAGCAAACATGCACAGTGACAATTAAGAAAGACTCAATCATCGTGATAATCAGCTCTGTGAGTTAGCAGCCAGAGGCTATTGCTAAGGTCACGATGTATAGCACAATATCCATAAGCTCAGAGAGACAATTCATGTTTAAACTCAATAGAAGACAAGACAAGTTTTAAAATAATTGTTTACAGGGTAAAAAGCAAAGGCTGTACAGACTAGAAGCTGAGTCTCTGCTGTGGCAAAGTAGGCACAGCGCACAGCCAGGGCAGGCAGAAGGCTGGTCCTGGGCCTTGAACACAGATGACCCTATCCCACAGGTAACTGTCCTTTCCTCCACATTTGGTCAGGTGCTTGCAAAAATCATTCGTGTGAAGGTGAAGAGATAAAGGTGGGAGAGACCAGAGCCAAGGGGAGACAGTTCATCTTCCTAAGGGAGGCTTGGATGTCCACAAGGACAGATATACACCTTCCCCTCCAACTCAATATACCAAATGGATCATGAAGTCAGGAGAAGTGTTTTTCACAGTTTAAGTAGCTGCTCTGCTCTGTATGTGCACCTCGATATTGCTCCTATGGATACCCTTTCAGCTATAAGTTGCCTGCAGGCAGTAAATGCCCAGAAAATGTGGCCATGACCTCCAGCCTCTCCCTGCGTGGTACGGTCTCTAGCACTGATGGCCTTGTTCATGCTTATCCACTGATGCCTAAATATAATGTTAAAATAAACATCTTTTGATTTTGAACACATACATTGTACCTTGAACCAATATAGAACTGATAGTTTTTGATCATATGGATGTACAATTGAGCATTATTCCAACTGTCTCCTGCTTAAAAGAGATTTTTGTGTATAAGAAATATCAGTTTTACTCCAGCTTTTTGCCTGTCCTCAGGGACTTTGTCATTATTGATTAGATGCAAAATTAGATCATAACCTGACTAAATAAAATTTCTTTTCATATGACAGTTCTTTGGTCTCTGCTTCCCATGTCACTTTATTACTCACTGTGCAAATTATATGAAAATTTTAATTTTCCTTTTCAGGTAAAAAGAAAAATCAAGATATCATATTGTATCCAAGTTACATCTATCATTCATAGTGATAAAACAAAAATAAGCCTGTCTTCACATAACAAATGAGCATTGCTTCACAGTTTTGATTATAAAGACAATATCATGTCTTGCATGAAAAGTACTAACATGCTTTGCCACTCCTCTAAATTCTTCACTATTTGGCAATTTCTACCATTTAAAGGGAAGTTGTACATGGTTGCCAGGAAGAACCTTATTCAGAATAGCACAGCATTAGACATCTTGAGTGTATTGTCCCCATAGCATCTGACTTTGCACTTGGTCAGTAAAATAAAATACCAAATCTTTAGAGAAATAGATTTTCATCGAATAAAAACTCTGTTCTATATCACTTTTTATCCTTGTGTATCATGCTGACTGACACAAACATGGCAAGCAATTCATGGCAAAGGCGAACAGCATAGAAGATTTCAGGCCAAATATTCAATAATGTATTTAACATATTATAACCATTTGCTATGAAAAAGCATCTTGAAGCCAGCTGTTAGCAGGACCACAAGGTTGTGTTTAGCTGGAAAAAAAGGAAAAAGTTAAGAGAAAAAAATATTCTAAATTAAAATTCCAAAGTTAAAATTTAGGTGACATTTCCCACGACACCATTAGCATCCGAGGAGTGTGAAATCCTGTGCCTGTTCTGAGATAGAGTTTTGGGACAAACAAAACCCATAAAAAATGAGAATAAAATTTGGCCTGAGAAGAAAATCTGCACTGAGTAAAGTCAATTTTAGACAGGAGCTGGGTTTTATTCATGAGCATGTCTACTGAAGAGCATATCTGTAAAGTGTAGGCTTGTCTTTTTTGTTCAGCTATGGATACGTCAAACAACCAGAGACTGTTGATTTCTTCACCAAACTCACCTAAAAGTCCCAACAGCAGCTAAGACTGAGGGATGAATTTACTTTCTATTTTTATGTTACAGTGAAACCTGGAGAAATAACAAACTTAGGGCTTTAAGAGAAATCTAAAGCAGAACAGGAAGGAAGCAGAGAAATAATAAAATTGTAAACAGAGAATCAGAAACAACTCTGCTAAGTAAGCCATCCTGACTCTACAGTGTGAGCCATACTTGAAAGTAGAATATCACTATACCTTTCGTAAAGAAAAAGAACAGTTTATTCACTTTTAAAAATCCTATGACCAGAAACATGATGTGAAAACAGGAGTTCAGATATTTCTGTGCCTCTATTTCAGTTTTAATAGATGCCATATCCCCAAGAAACAGGAGAGAAAAAAGGTCAGCTGAGCTAAGCTGCATGAGGGAACGAGTACCTAATGGAGAGAAAAGGAGAGAAGGGATGAGGAGAGAGATGCACTGTAAAGGCAATGTATTGGGAACACGGAAACCTACTTTTTATTTCTCATGTTTTCTCCCTGGCCCACTGTAGAAATATCAGCAAGTCACTGAATCGCTTTGCACATCTGAGATAAGTTGTGCTTCTCCTGAACTGGGGAGAGGAAAGATGCACAGGCAGAACAGAATAGCTCTCATGGTGTTGCTGTAACAAGATTTTTCATATCACTGGCAAATAGTCCCAGTAGAAAATACGTTTTACTGTTGGGGCTGAATTATTTATTTTGCTGATGCATGTAAAAGCCACCACTGGGACCTGCTAAGTTCTTTAGTATAAAGCAAAGCGTACATATCATGGAAAAGAAACCACTGCCCCAAGGAGGTGACAATCCATCTGCAATGTCGGGAGTAGCAGATGGAAGTCTCCAAAAACCTGTGGGGCAGCACAAGGTGAGCATGAAGCAATCACAGTTAGTGTCACTGGCTGGGATTACTTCTCACCAGCTGCTAAATCCTCACAGAGGGTTTCTCATTCAAAAATCCAAAGCTGACAGGAGATATAACTATCTCTCCTTTGCTCAGGGAGATTGGTATAAAACCCAGCCTACTCCACATGGCCATTTCAGTCTCTGGAGGATTCACACCAATAAGTATCCAGTGCTTGCTTTCAGAAACATTCTCAAGAAGAAACCAATCTGATAAAAATGAAACTCTGCAAAAACATGAATTCCATTTTGTTGAGTTCTTTCCTGGCTGGGTCCACAGCAGGGTTAGAGAAAAATTACCCTGTACAGCTATTATGATAAAAATTAAAATCACTCCTGAACATGAGAATTTGTGTAGCACAGGCTACAGACTGTTCAATTAGCCTTCCAGGCCCAAGGGCATTCATTTATGATCAAGTTATTGGTCATAACGGATGGGGTCACCTGTTCCGCCTCCTTAACCATGGTGCCTGTCTCACAAGGTTTAATAGTAAAATGAAAATGTCTTGGCTAAAGACGGTGAGAAAGTGAGGTCTCCTATTGTCTTTGGGACGTTGGAGATCCCTGCCCTTGTTTCTAGCTTTAGGCAATATTTAAATTATTGATACAAAAATAACTCCAAATAGTAGAAACTGAAGGAGATCATTCACACTCGCTCCTAATTCAGTAAGTAAGTGTGTTGGTAGTAATTGAGTCCTGTATTTCTGCTATATGTTTTTGCAGCTACACTGCAAGGGCAAAAGGCATGCCTCTTTTTGTAGGAGGCATGCAAGAACTTCTTGGAGAATACTTAACACATTAAAGAGTCTTTTCATCCGACTCCAATTTTGGTATTAACACATGGTCTAATTTTCAGAAGTATTCAGAAGTGTCATCTACCATTCATATCAGTAAGGAGTGAACTTGAAATGAAGATAAGGTCACTAGGCTTTTGCTTTTCTTCCAATTGCAGAAAACTATAAGGCTTAGCTTTGTTTTGCCTGGCTGCTTGGTTTGCAGGGGAGGTAGAAGGTTGTGTTTGATTTTGTTGGGGTTTTACTAATTACCTGAAGAATAATGAATACTTTTAATCATCTAGATAGAGTCATAGAAATGTAAAATTTTAAATTTTTAATCTTCTGAGCACTGTTGGTGACCAGTAAATGAGGTACACAAAAATGTTTCTGCAAATAAATAGAACTAAGTTTTCCCAAAGGCTTAAATTGTTACACATCATTCAGAAAAGGAGTTTCCCACACTTTTCCCTGTTTTTCTACACACTAGAGATCTAACACAACATTCAGTTCAGGGACAAGGAAATAAAAAAAGACTACTATTTAGAACATATAAAGCTGGAAAAAGTTTATTTGAGCAGAGGAAAGTGTCAGTGAAAATGAAAGGTGTTTTTTTTCAGCATTCACAAGCAAGTGAATAAAATCTCAGGCACCAATATTATTTGAATCTTTCACTGCAACAAGAGAAGAAGGTATTGAGTAACACTTTGTCTGTGTAATAGTTTGTTACTAGTCCAAATTTTTAATATGAACGCAGTAACTTCTATAAATGTTTTATAAGCGTTTTTTAACAATATATCTCCCTAAACTTTTTCCTTACTATATTCATTTAACCCCACAGAAGGGGGAGGTTTGGTTGTTTTGACAATCTTTTTCAAATTTGATAATAATAATAAAGAAGACTATTAAAAAAAAATCATTGCCTAAATTCACCTGTTTTTTTCTTTTTCCAAAGAATATGTATAATTTTACAAATTCTTTAGTAAAACAAAATAGCTTAGTGCACCATTTATGAGAAAATATTACAATGCTTATATTATTATATTTACATCTTAGTCCTTGCAATGTTATTCACATATTCTATTTATGCTTTTGCATTACTGATTAAAATAATAGTATTGCATCTCCTGACATGAAGACTAATTGCAATTCTTACATGTTCCAGCAGGGACACATTACTGGACAGGAAAAATAGCATTCACATACAAATGAGTGCCTCTTCATTTTTGAAACATTCCCCATACTTTCATGTTAACTTAGTCAATGTTCATTAATATTTTAATAAATTCAAATTACTCTCCAGCCATTCAAAATTTATGAACAATGACTGAGTGCAGCATTTGAAAACTCACTGAATGTATTTCACTGTTTCTGTTTATAAAAATATTCATAGATAAGGGTTCTGGATACAGTTAGCCTCTTAAGCTCTCATTGGGTAAAGGCAATATTTGAAAAACCGTGCTCTTACTACAGCCTCTGCAGGCACAGATGAAAGTTAGGCTCCATTTCAGTCTGCTGGAATGGTTGCACTTACGGGCATAAAGCAAGAGAGGCTCAGTACCAAAGGTGATAAGTACAGATAAAAGGAAGGGCAACCACAAAAAGAGGAGAATTCTGAGAATGATTCTAATGAGTTAAATATACTTTTCTTGTAACTAATTACGTGCAGGCGCATAATGAATATGGTCCTGTAAGAAGACAGAAGATGAAGTTATCTAATATCAGTCTAAGCATGTTTAAAACTTCAAGGAAGGAAGCAGTATTAGCAGTGGGATCAGTATCAGGACACACACTGATAAAGACGACAGGCCTTGCCAAACTTGGCACTAAGAGCCATGTTTCACTCATGCCATTTATTTGGTCTTGGCACTCCCACCCTCTCGCCTCTTAAGAAGCCTGAAAAGCCCTTCAGCTCTCCATTTTAACATGTCTTCATTCCAATAATTCCAGAAATACTGTCTTCAAATTCTAAATAAATTTAATCAAAACCAGTAGTAGCCTGCCATTAATTTGAGTAAGAACTGATCAGGCCTTTTGACTGGGAGATGCTTGAGGCAAGGACTAAGCATTTCTCCATGTACTAATTGTATAATAATTAATAAAAGTAAATTAGATGAAATATAACTTAGAGAAAAACCACTCCCTTGAATTATGACTGTTGAAACATAGCCAGAGGAGCACTTTCAGGAGCCTGCTCGGCTGTGCAGTGCTGATATAATTATAATGTTTAGACATGGTCTGCTACAGAGATACCTGCTGTAACTTACAAGCTACACTAGACCTAAGATAGATGAGCTGATGTGTTAATAGTCAGAAAGACAGAAATTAATGAATATGGCTTCTCTTTTAGAGTCTTGTGTAAATTGTTTCTTTAGTTTGGATCTAAGAAAATTCATAGCTGTGATTTAAGTCTGAAATTCAGATTTTAGACAAATTTTGTCAAAACACGTCTCTACACAGTTTTTCTACATTAAAACATTACTATACATATAAATTCTCAGTGGTTTGGACACAAAATCCTTTACTCCACCTAATTAATTCATCAAGTACTAGAGCCTTTCATCGCCAAAGTTTCTTCCAACATACAACTCTGGAGATACAGCAAACAGACACAGAATCAACTAATCAAAGTTCAGTGTTACAATCTCATCTTTTTAACAAAATTAAGTAAAGGTTGTGCACAGAAAAAAAAATCCACTAAGTACTACCTTTAATATATATTATATATTTTTTCTGGCCTCAGGAAATTTATTCTAAAAAGCAAAACAAATTTTCTTTCCTATAACTGATAAGGTGGGGCTTCTTTTAATTCTCTAATGAAAACAGGCAATCCTGATTTTGTTTCATAGTGCTTCCCTAAAGTCAAAGATAAACTTCACTCTTATCTTTTCTTTTGTTGCTCCTAGAATGATTGCGCTGTTCATTATATTGTTTGATGTTGCCATCTCAGCTTTCCAGTGCCTGATTTGTTCATTTCATTCTCAAAATTATTAGGCTCTGCATTCCAAAAACAAGATGATTTTCTCATTTAAAAAACAATGTCATTTTGTGTATTATGGATTTACAGGTCACAGTGCTAATAGGTCATGGAAAACAGTAACATGAAAGGTTAAATTATGAAAAGGGATTTCACTTGCATAAAAAGGAAACAAGTGATAGCACCATATAAGTAAATATACATCATAACTGCACAAAAATCATAATCAATAGGTACCCATAAAGCACTTAAGTTATTACCCTCAAGTTTACAGAATGCTATGAAACAAAATCTGAATGTATTAATCATGAGATAGAGTATGCTGGTCATACTCCACTTTCCCACTGTGCACCCATCCAACTGCACACCAAATTTATCTCCAACATGGGAGTGACAATGACTATATCTCACCCATCTGTGCATATGGATCCAGGGCCACAGACACAATATGAACAGCAACCACTGCATCTTTCACCCCAGTGCCTAGTCTGGTACCTTCCTTATGCCTGGGGGACACCACAGGTCAATGTAAAAAAAGATGTGTCTACTGATCCACCTTATCTTTTTTCAGAGGAGTCTAGAATGGAGGAAAGGAGCCCAGATCCTTTTTTTTTAATGAGGTCTTGGCTTCAGACCACCCTTTTAACTTTATCCAGGACACACAATGAGAAAAACTTCCAGTGCATTATGCACTTCCTATGCTTTTCCAGAGGTTGGATCTATCAGGTCTCCATAAAGCTGTAGCACTGTTACACGCCCCAGATGTTCTCTAACCAATTTTTCCCCTATTACTAAATCACGTTGCCAGTTTTTACTTTACTTCACACTCTGGTTTCTCAGTCCATACTGTAACCTTGCTCACCGAGATCTTGTTCTGCAGGCTGACAATGTCACAACACCGGTTATGCTTCAAATCTGAAGACCTACATAAAGTAAGGGATTAGATTGCTGTTTCTACCATTTTGAGTAATCAATCCTTTCCACACTTTCCACAAACCACAAACAAATAACATACACTTAAGACATCACTGCTTTTCTTTTTTTTTTTTTTCAAGAATTCCATCTATCCCAAACTAGCATTTCCTAGGAGGGCTTTATATGTGACAACTAGTAAAAATATGGCGACTCAGCAATACTTTGGCTTCAGCTTTCAAAACTAAGGCTTTTGTAAATTTCCTTCTTGGAACCACTCCACCAGACATCCTCTGCAAGGGTAAAAACAAACAAACAAACAAAAAAAGATCCTTAAACTCTTTCCTAAAAAGGCATTTTTTAAGTATAAAAGAAAATTGCTGATAAAATAAAGTTAACTGGTTTTCTTACATGTCTAAATACAAAACACCATAAATAACGAGCAATGCTGGGATTGACTTTTACAATGCAATCTTTATGTAATGGTTAAACTTCAATTCCCAATCTTTATGTAATGGTTCAATTTCATACAGAATAATGTATCATACAATAGCCCTACAGAATGCCACTTAGCTTTGTCTTTTTAAATGTCCACTACAAATCCTACAAGGTAAGTTCCCAAAGTAGAGATTAGAGACCAATATAAATGTTGCCTTCACAAGGTATAGGAGCTTGGCCACTGCATGTGGGTATTTAAAAAGACAATAGAATAAGAAGGCCAGCATATAGTTATACAAAATTTGGAATGCCAAAGGGTCCGTATCAAGGGGTTCTGCTCTACCATTTCAACCTTCTTCATATAAAGATATCACCACAAATCCTCCTGCCACTTCAATAAGCAAGCTGATACACTGCTGAGAGCTGCTGACTCACAACTAATGCCACAATCATCTCAGCTATGAATATGGGCTGATCACACAGGACTAACTTTAGGCTGTGGGTGTGCAGGTATGGAAGACAGTCCTTTTCTTGCGGACGAGCTGATGGTGCTCTAATATGCCCATTCAGAGCCCATTCTGTTCAAATTATGATTTTTTTCATTAAATGGTGTTAATTTTGTGTCTTATCAGTAAATTGAATTTAGCTCCTGATGCCAGATAAAGACAATTCTGTGTTGCTCCTACTAGAAATGCGTAGGCTTTGTTCACCTTTGTTTACCTTATCCATCTTGTAGGTCTTCGGAACACAACTGGAAAGCAAGGCACCTTCCAACCCAAACCATAAACAAATGTCGAGATGGGCAGGGCTAGGAAATTAAAGACAGGAACTTCAAATTGAGAATGATACTTGAAAGTCTCACTTTGGAGCACTTTGATAAATTCTTGTCAAAGGAAAACTTATAAGCAACCAGCATCCTGCTTATCTGTGCCTCCTCAGAAACTTCAGGAACAGGTCAATCATCTGGAGCTGGTGTTTCTCCAACTTTAGAATTATCCATTCTGTAATTCCAGCAACTGGAAGCATGCACTTTTACAGAAATTAAAGCAATTTTGTCCAGGTTTGCAATGCTCATGCTGCACACTCACATTTCCTTTAAGGGCGCTATTCCCAGACATGAACTCTGCCCTCCAGAAAGAATCAGAGACAGCATGAAAAGTATAAAGTCTGAAACTATTATGACAAGGTATCAACTATCATGTTAATATGCAGTGTCTGTCATAGATTATTTTAATGCACGAGCCCTTGGGTCACATCAACATCACAGAGCTTTCTGGGTCACCAAATTAAAAGGCATGGTATCATCTTCTTTTGACACAGAAGCAGTTCATTAAAAATATTCATAGAGATATACGAAAGTAATCTTGGTCAGGCATATACTTTGAAAATCCTGCTGTCTTCAGTAGAGACTCAAACAGAGAAAAGTTCTTCTGGGAAGAAAAGTCAAACTTCCAAATTAAACTAGATGAAAGTTCTCAGCTGGACACTGTCCTCAAAGTACACTCTTTGTGAATGCACAGGTTGCTGACAAGTCATGTACAGACAATAAATGTTGATTTTTCAATGGGTTTTTGACCCTACTTCACCTCTGATTTATCATGAGAACAATGTCTGTGGTCTTTCAAGAATGATTGAATTTTCTCTCCAAATACTCCTCTATTCAAAGTGTCAATTTTGATGAATAGTCTGTCAAGTCAGGACACAGTCAAAGAGTTGAAATAAATCTATCAGCACATGGTGTTTGTCATTAAGAAAACCATTTGTACTTTCTCGAGCATCACATTCATCTGCTTCTCTTTGTTACTAAATCTACACAAAAGTATTGGAATTTCTTGCATTATCTAAGCAAATTACTTTTCAGCTGCAATCAGAAAGGTTATATTTTGCAGAAAAAAATAGATTCACTCTTTTTTATAGAAGTTGTTTCAAATATTTTCAAATGTCTAAAACAAGATAATTAGAGCTCTAAGCCACTGCTACTGTCAATCTTCACAATAATTGTGAACATTAGCAGAAAATAAATGAGACTCCAGTGTCAAGTTACCTGAATATATAAAATGTCGTAGCTGATTAAAAAAATAAAACAAATCAGAGAAAAAACAATCACAATAACACAAGCAAATAACAATTTCAAATACAAGACTATGGAGAGGATGATCACAGGCGGATATTTGATACCTTCCAAAATCTTTAGTGTATCAGAAAGGAGAATGTGTACTTGCACATTCAGCTGTTGGATTCTTGGCACTTACATGGCAGCAGAGGCAAACTCAAGGACTCCAGTACAGTGTATGCATCATGGTAAGAACTCTAAGGTTAACCAGAGTTTGCACAGAAACTTGCTCTGAATGTGCCTGACACATCAAAAAGAATAAATGAGGACAGAAGTATTATTAGAATGTTTACTGAACTATGTTAAATTTGAATTTGTACTGAACTATGACTGCTCTGAGAACAAGTCAGTTTATACCAATCTCATGTGGTTTTGTCATTCTGTTTCACTTTTCTACATTCTTACTCCTTTTATGTCAGTGTCCTTACAATTGAAAACTGACCAAACATTTATATTAGTCCATAGGTGCATTCATAGAATTTTAACTTTTGGCATCTTTAAATGTGTAAAAAAAGACTAAAGGCACATCTGAAATTATAACTGGATACTCAGAATAGGAAAATTATATGTCTTTCATTATCCATTCTTTGAGAAAGAGGTTGGCATAGCACCTGAAGTCACAGCTATTCCACAAAAATACATTGCCTGTATAAGATGTGTTGCCAGTACTTTCAAACTGAGAGATAAATGGAGAGAGAGACATTGTCCATTCTTCTCGCACCCATTTCTGTTGCTGCTCTCTTTGACAGGTCTACTCCTAAGAAGAAACCTGATAGCATTACAGTTTGCGCATGAACTTCATTTAATGTGAGCACTAAGTGTAAATCAAAGTTCTTGTTTGTCCTTTGACAAATATTACTTTCATTTTTCTTGTGATTACGCTCCAGACACTTGCAGTGGTTTTGTTCAACTGGTTTCTTTGATCTTCCCATAGCTGACACCTATGTAGCTAAGTAGATAAGATAGTCTAGCACTCAGCCAGATAGGACTCGTAAATTTTGCTGGTGATAAACTGCATTGATCCACCACATTTTGTAAACATCATCTAAATAGCAATATGCAGGAGATCCTGTGCGGTCAAGCATTTTCCTACATTCTTCACAGCTCCTCTTTGGCTAATGTTTGTCTTTCCCTCTCCCAAATACAAAATCTGTTTTACCAGGTGCTGAAAGAGGCCACACACTTTCAGAGAGCACTACTACTTAATATTTGAGAGCTTGCATGACACAACAGTTTACTGGCACAATTCTAGCAGGCTACTGTTGCAGCATATCGCAATCTCCATACAATGCTACTGCATGACCTGCCACTTCAAATCACCTTTTTAAATTTATAAAAATGAAAAACAAATAATAAAAGTATCTTACAAACAATTTTTTTCACAAATTACTAGACTAAGATCTGAAACAGAACTTTAAAAGTTTTCTTTTTACAGAGATTTTAAGAAGTACTGTTTAAAGCTATTTTTCAGTTTGTCCTCCAGAGCTTGTCCTTTCTGTTCCATCTAGTTGAAAAGCTATTGGGATGCTTGGGCAATTGGATCCATCCCTCAGCTATGATCTTCATCTCATTAGTCACTTTCATTGAGTGAGGACCATCTCCAAATGGACTTATAACTATATATACATTTTCCCTCAGGAATTTCTTTTTGTATTCACACTTTCTTGAAGACTACCTATGATTCATACATATGATAATTAATTACAACAAGAAGTTTTCACATTCCTCCCCCAAGGCTATCAGTTGACCTCCAGCTCACTCTAGAAACAAATATACCTTAGGCATGGCTAGGCAGAAACATCTCCTGGCTGGGCCACAAACAGAACATGCTTAACTCAATTAATAAATGAAGCATTTACCTGACTGACTTGCAGAACTCAGCACATAATTCTTACATACTGAGAATGATCCCAAGCCAGCACATGAGTAACAGGGAGAAACATCCCAGTTGTTCAGTGCTAGCAGTGGAGAGACAATCTTAGCTACAGTAAGACTCAAAGTTTAAGGAAATCATGATCGTAGGATAAGTGGTACATTGATAGAAGACCTCTTGCACAACAGTGGATTGGAGGGAACAAACATCTGTAAAGAAAAAAAAAACTAGAGAAATACCTAAACTTCTGCAAAATCATGAATGGAAATACATAAGTATTAACTAAGAAAGGGTTAGAAAATGGTTGTGCTAGTTAGTTATGCCACAGTATGTCTCTGCATCCATATATATTCCTGCCTTGATCCTCTTTCATACACATCAGCAGGAATAGTAACTAAATTTTCGAAAACTTCATTCATAACTTCTTTTGCTTGAAGTGTTTGAGGCTAGCATCTCTAAATCTGGTCTTCATAATCCAACTGATATTTCCAACAAGGCTAGAGCAATAAAGATAAAATTATTTTCCAGCTACAATGATTTGTCTTTACTATTAATTTGACAAGGAGTGACACTGTCATAGACAGTAAGGCTGAGATACACAGAGTGCTGTGTTCTCTTTACCAAAGCCATCTCAAGGCTTTTGAGATAGATAACAAGAGCCTTACTATGAAGGAAAACACCTCATGACCTGGGCAAGGACTGAGCCACTCCTTTTAGGTAAATGATTCTTGGGAAAGGAGAAGAGAGAGAAGCAGAAGGTGTTCAGGGGAATATAAAAATATAGGTGGAATAACTTCTGTCCCTTCCTTCAGCAGAGGATAACACCTCATTCTCCCAATAATTCAAAGTAATCGTAACACGAGCTGACAATTTGACTTCTCAGGGTTCCTGATTAGATAAAGTAGTCTGTCTGCTTTTCTCCTCAATAAGCACTTTGCCTAATTTGCCTCTATTTAGAGGCAGGCCTGTCCTTTATCATCTGATAAAGGAGATCATCCTGATTTCCAGGGCTGCACTGTTTTCATATAACAGAGGCTATGAATCCGCCACCAAGAAATGATGCTCTACTCAAATGTAATTTTTGCAAATATGTGGGAACAGGACGAAGCTGTATCATTAGGCAGTTCTATCAGCATCACATTCCATTCATGCACTTTGCAACGAAATAATAACCTCAATATTACTTTGTGGATTGGAAATGCAACCTCTTAAGTTGGGGGCAGTTCACTACTGCCAAGGGTCCAAAGTTGTGCACACAGGTTTTTTACTTCACTTTCTTTGTTCTAACAAAACACTCTAGCAAAGGCAGAAAGTAGGTCATATTAGGTCATGATATGAATAATTTCAAATATTTAATATGCTTCAGGATGGATTTAAATAGTTATTTTTATGCTCCCCAAGTTTGACTGCTCTGGCTGAAATCTCTTTTTCCATTAAAAAAAAAAATCCACCATTACAGCCAAAATATTTTTTTTTCTAGAGAAAACTTTCTCCTCAAATGAGAAACCCTTTCAAGTATTTCAACTGATTATCTGAAACCTAACAGTGAAGTGTGCTTTACAAGTGAGTTAAAAAGGCTGCCAGACAGGGTCTTGAGAAAAAATATGGATGGAGAGGAGGGAATGTAAGAAAGAAAAGAAAAAGAAGAAGTAAGAGTACTGATGCCCTGCATGCTTACTTCTCCAAAGGTAAATAAACAGATATTCAAAACTGTTTAAACTGTTAAAGGGACAGTCCTTTCTTTTAAAAGCAACAAAAAGCATTATTCCCCCTCTTATATACACGGTCTGTTGTTAGGTCTTCTGTCACCATGGAGACTACCATTGCTGTTGCTGCTCATGATGATTTTCTCTAACCGGTCAGCACATGTTTGAATCATCACCTAATATCAACCTGAGTCACCACTAGAGAAGTTTATATTTATCCTGAACGAATGTCTGCATAGTAAAAGAAATAATTTTGAATTTGTTTTGTTGATTTTTCTATTGTTGTTTGTTTTATATCATATACAAACTCCTATGATTTCACTTTCCTAATTCTCACTCTAACACAAATTCCCTGACTGATACAAGTAAAAAAAAAAAGGGACTGCTGCTGTCACTGCCAGTGGTCCCATCTGTTTTTATTCTTATCTTCCATTTATCAAATAGTATAGAAAAAATTACAGTGACTTAGTGGGGTCAGCTGAAAACACAAAATCTGAAACCCTTCCCCAAAGTAGTACCAACCAGATAGTAAATCTCACTGAACTTGCATTGTTTCTTCCTGATACAAGAATGGTACTAAGTACAATATATTATGTTCTCCAACGAACACTGTCCAATGTATCTACAGATATCTTTAAAAATCAGAAATATATATTTATTTTCAGGTATTCAATCATACATAAAAATTCAAGCATTATTTACATAGTTATTTGGATATTACTAACATGATCTCAGGAGTAGACTTCTAACACCAGCAGCATGAGAGTTTTTGCTTTTTTAACAACCTTCACATAGACAATAGTGGCTTTATTCAAAACCTATGGAGTATTTTAGATATAACATTTGAATAATAAAATAAATTGGGGGGCATTTCTCTTCATTTGAGTACTGGTTTCTTCACAAAAGGAATAAAACTACAGAACTTTTCTGATGTGATAATGAGAGTGGGAAGGATTTTGAAACAGAGAAAGAAAAGTTCTACAATTTCCTTGCTCAGACTGCACCAAATGAAACTGCTGTGGTCATGAGGAAGAGCAGGCACAATACAGTCTTTTTGGTTATCCTTTCAGATACCCAGGCCTTCATTTATTCAATCCTGGTTTCTTTCCTGAAACCCATTTCCCCTATAGTAGCAAATAAAGTTTTTCATCTTTCCTAGAAACACAGGATTTGCCACTGTAACATGGATGACTCTTGGCATGATTCATGTTGCTCACATTTTCATCTTATCTTGGCTGGATCATGGCAATGGGACAGATGGCCATGCCGCCCTCAATGCTTAGCCATTGCCAACTAGTAAAGATCACTACTACACATCTCCTCTGCAGAATATGTTAGTATGAGCTAATCAAGCCCTTTTCTTGTTGTCTGCTATTGATTTCTGTGGAATTTTGTACCAGCTGCAAGGTCTTGTCTTGTCCATTCAGGTTTAAGAGCTTGTAACACTGCAAGCTGACAACTGTGCCTAATGACAGCATCTGCAGTGGTACAACCAAAGGCTGAGGAGACAAAACTCACCTTAACTAGGAATGTGACTGGACTTTAGACAAGGATTTTCTGAATAGTTATGAAGAGTAACAGATCTTACTACTTTTTCTTCCTAGAGCAGAGAATACTGCTGTGACACCACCTTGTCTGACACAAACACAATGTGTACCTTTTAAGGGGCATAATTAAAAATCAAAATTAGCAAGTTTCAATCACCACAGCCATTAAAATGACTGAAATACAATGGTGACCCCTTGCTTCATTTACTGAAGATAAAGAAAGTGCTGAGGAAATCTATGATGAACGTTAGTCCTGTTGGCTATCAAATAGAGTTCAGGTGCTGGTGATGAGCAAAAGTTACACAGAGTGCTGAACACAGCCAAACTTCAAAGAAAAATGCTTGGTTTCTCCATTGAGAAAGCACAGAAAAAAACCATTTTCATTAGCACAGCAGAATAGTGAAAATATGTTCTTGCTTAACTAGGACTTTGAATAAGGAGATATCTTCTACTATACACCATAGAGTGTATAAAATTTTTCATGAACAGTAGTGCAGAATATTAGCCATTATACTGCACAAATAATGATCTAAACCTACAGCTTCTTAAGCTGAAAAATTTGCAGTGCAGACCAAAAAAATCATGCTGATCAAAACTACAAAAACATCATTCCTCTTTCCAGGCTATTTCTGCTTTCAGCCTTAATACACACACACATTTGAGGTCTGCAACTGCAAATCTCCCTCCTCCTGAGCATGAATCACTGATTTATTTCAGATCCAATGACAATACTTGTTGAACAGCTATGCAGAAGGGCATTCTTCAGTCTTCCTTCTGTATCCCCTCAAAAGACTATTATCCAAAGGGCTATCATCTGTCTAAACAACACCCTAGAACCTGCAGTGGTTACTCATCTGAAATGTGATTGAAACCTCCTTAGCCTGATAGGATCTGTATCTCACCACTGAACAACTTGGCGTGACCTGCACATACAGGTTCTTCCTGACATGTAACCCACAACAGTCCCTCTCAAAATAATGCAATTCCTTACTGCACATAGTTCTTCACTACACCTTTTGGAGACCCTTGGTTGGCTCCTGCTGTCAGAAACATACTGGTGGACATTGACTCAAAGCAGTATCCAGAACAAAACAATCTCTTAAATTTACAAATAGCACAGTGAACTCCCCATTCTGCCCACTCAAGCAGATTCTTTCCACAAGAGTATTCTAATCTACAGGTGAGAACTGTGCCACAGTGAAACCGCAACAACACGTTATATGTAAAAGTGATATTCAGTATTGAGAACAGACTGAACATCCCAGCTCAACTCAATGCATAATTAAATTAGCATCCCTGACTAGACAAATTTGTTGGTTTTTCTCTTGATCTGTCTCTTACACATTGACTTGGCAACTGTAGTTAAACTACTGTTCTGAAATTACTAACTTTTTCTGTGAACCAGTATGTTCACTACATAAGCTTAAGTACTCTGAAAAAAAGACTAGCACCTTAAAAACGTGTGGATCTCTCAGATGGATAATGCCAACAACTTCTTTCTGACAGTGTCTCACTAGTCTTACCTTCATTCTTTTAATTGGGTCCTTTAGCTGGCAAAGAAGGAAGCATATCTATTTTTTATGCCAATATTGTACCAAAAACAATGAACTCAAACTTTTCTATGTTCAGGTGAAGATGTACCTTAGATTAAAAACTAAGTGTGTTGAATTTTTATAATGACTTAAAGATAGTAATCTACTGAGCTGGATGTGGTATCAGCCTATTAAAAAAATCAGCTCAAATTATATTTCTGTCAGCTAGTCTGCATTTTTTAATCTGTAAGTGCTTTCAAAAGAGTAACTGTCCATTACATAAGTAAATTATACAAACAAAACCTGCACTCAGAAGAGAAAAAATTCATATAAACAATTGCAGATAAATTGTATACACCTCAGTTGTGTAATTTGGGACATTACAGGCCTGACCAGAATCCCAGGCCTTTGAAGTAAGATTCAGTCCGTTCATGAATCATGGTCACGTTTTCAACAAATATTCATCTGTGTTTGGGTAGGATCAAGCTTTTGCTTCTGGAGTTGGAATCTTCAACTACACAAGAAACAAAATCATTGATACAGTGAAGGAAATAGGATTTTCTTATCAAGGTCATCAGTGGAATAATCTTTCAGCATAAAATAATCAGTCTTAAATCTGTGCTTCTAACTGGTTATCAGTTCCAATTATATCAAGTGTTGATGTTTCTAGACTCAGGGCAAACAGTATGTTAGTTTCTGTTTGAAGGCAAACATACTGCATAGATATCAGTCTTCCAGACCTAAGACATGTAATTGAGACCTCATCACCCTTTTAGGTGTCTTTGAGCTTGATCTCCTTTTATGCAAATATTTTATAAAAATACTTTCAGAGGTTTTAACCTACACCAAGTATGATTTCAGATTTTAAATATTGGATAAAGCTTTTTTTCCTACACTCTTAGTGCCATAACTATTCGAACTTCCCCTCCCAACATTTAAATTATATTAAAGATTAATATCACATTCTCCTCAACATCCTAAATCAAGTAAATAGCCCATAACAGCTAGCTTATAATCATATTTAAAAGTCTTCTTCCCTGTGCTAATCTCATTCTGAAACATTAAACCTGATTTTTTTTTAATTTGATTTACTCCTCATGGCATGCTACATATTTATTTTTTACACTTTGCTGGTTGAATCAAGATTTGTGCAATACTAGTATATAGTTCTTAAGGTAGTTATGTGGCTTAACTGACAATTATGATTCTTATTTCTCCTTTGCATCACTCCTGGCCCTTTTCCTAATTCAGAAAGATTGAAATATCAACATTCTAATGAGAAATTATTGACATAATCAGCACACACATTTGTGACGATCTTTATTCAGTTATGTATGAATAACTAAGCAATACATTAAGCTAGAGGAGACTCCTGAAACTGCTTTCATTTCTCTCCAGATATTTCTGAACACAGCAAGACCAGTCATTGAATACAGGAAGACATTTGCAACTCATAGCTCAGGAATAAAAGAAGTCCTATCCAACAGGTCGTTACAGACTGTGATGCTGGCAAACTTAAATGCTTCTATCAAAGCTCACTGCTGACAACACAATGAAGGCTTCATTTTAAAAAACAACAGAGAAACATCAGAAGAAAGGCAGGAATGAAAGTACTGGAAGGTCTTCCTAACAACTGTAAGACAAGGTTAAAGTCCAGCTGGTTCCTTTATGAAACTCAAATCCAACTGGCTGAATGCAGAGTTAATCCCTCTTCCACCCACCTAATTTGCAGTCACCATTAGTGCTGTCTGGAATACTGACAGTTCCCAGAGATAGCAGGAAACCTTTACACCACCACTGGTGACTGCTTCATCCCTTACAATAATGGCATAGAAAACTGAGGTGAATCTCCTTTCAGGAGTACATCTGAACATTAAATGAAATTCAGTGCTAGAGTCACCTTGGAAGTGGAAGCCAAATGCTATTCACAAACAGAGCACCAGTAATTATATATGTCTTATTCCTCTTAGGAATCAGTGACATGACATGCTCATGGAGCAAGGAGATTTTATAAAATCTGGGTTTGCGACACAGCAGCACATCAGCTCCATTACCTTGAGGACCAGATCCCAGAGCTACGGTACAACCACAACTGGCCTTTCAGAGAGTGAGGCCGATGTTTCCTACATGACAGAACAGTGTTCTTATTAAAGGCCTGATCTTAAACCAACAGAGAGATTCCCATTGACTTCATGATGAAAGAATTTTCCATCATTCTTTTCATAATCCCACCAACTGTGCAATACAGCTTTGAGCAATATATGAAGTAAATATGTATAACATTTAACATCTTTGAAAATTCATAACCTCTTTTCTGTTTAAAATGGTACAAATGGCTTCTAGAACAGCCTCCCCCATCTCTCAAGCTGATAACTTTGGGGATATACCTGCAGTCCAGAGCAGGCCCTCTCAAAACCGTAACATTTGTAATTTTCACTCTCTGGGACACAGAGTTAATTAAAACGCTTATCCTGGCAATGGTGACAGTTCACTGACAGCTACACGTGACAGTCAGGCTGAGAAAATCTAAACACGAGATCTGAACATGAAAAAGAAAGACTGAACACAGATGCATAATTTCAATAGGCTAATTCTACATTTTGATTCACTATCCTGATATCTTATACATGCAGTGTGTCACTCAGATGAAGGGAACTCAGGAAGAAACTAATAACTCATTCAGGTAAAGAATACAGTTGGAGGGAGCTGGGAGGTGCACAAGAAAGAGGTCTGTCATGTCTTTTATTAACAGGTCTTCAATATTTCTCATCTTCTCTGTTAGATTTTCTAGCACAGAAAATCTTTGCATCATTCTTTTGCTTTTCTCTTTGCATATTGTGTATCATTACATCAAAGGAAACTGGGAAAAAAAAAACTCAGCCAAATTTTATATTCAGGCCAAACATATCTTTACAAGACTAGCAAGGTTGAATAGGAATTAAATTGACCCGTTATTATTAATTTCCAGGTATTTCATATAAACAGCAACACTGTAAAATTAATTTGAAATATTACTTTATTAATTGTTGTCTTTGAATAATCCAGAGTGGATTGTGCACATTTTATATTTAATTGTAGCTGAGGTGAAGAGTGATTGGATTAGATATAAACTACGTGTAATTGAAATTAATGAATTTGGCTAATGAAATATTTATAAGTGACCTTTCCCTGAATTAATGAAAAAAATGCTGTTTTATTTAAAATATCTTTGATATTTACTGTCTGAGATTAGATTTAAATAATGTCTTTACATAAGAAAGCTAAATAGACATCTCTTACTCCCATAGATTAGCAAAAAAAATAGTAGCATTGCAGCTTTCTGCTGCCAGACATATTTAGTGTTTCTTGTCAGGTATGCAAGTGCTGTTCCCAAAAGTTAAAAGTCTTACATAAAATCATTAATGAGCTTGTTTGTATGTGAATAATTTATTCCAGTCTTGGTCCACTCACCAATTCTAGTGACATTTAGATGTGGTCTAGTCTCAGGCATGTTGCCATTAATATTAAAGCAACAAAAAACTAGGACACAGGCTCGTGCTGCATTAATGATATTCTTATCAAACTGAAGTATGTTACCTTTGTTAGAATTAGCAATGCAGAAATGCTAATGAAATTCTCCATGGGTTACAGTTGCATATTCCACTTTGTTAGAACACCGGTGTTATGATGACTACTATGAAACCCTTGTTGCAAAATAATGACCTAGCAACTTCGTAAACTTTGAAATAAACAGCGTACTTATCTCTACTTAGCCAGATGTGAAACTATATTAAAATAAAATCAGATAGAAAAATACATTAAAACTCTCTCAATGTATTTTAAAATGTTGAGATGACATAAAATGATAGCATTTATTGAAGTCAGAACCCTGCATGTCTTACTCATGCGATTAGCCCGATGCTGCCTGATGGACCATTCTTTTAAGAACAGGGAAAGACATCTGGCCTTTAATAACTACTCTTTCCCTTCCCCTGCTGCCAGCAGTTTCACCTCACCTGGAATGTATAAATGAGGACCAGAACCTGTGAGATACATAAAGTTAATCGGTCTCCTGCTCATCTGTGCATAGGTAAAACCCATTTTGCAGTGCTGCACAATTTTGAGCATGGTACTCCAGGCAAGATGTGGACCTACCAAAAGGTAGTAAGAAGCAAACAGCAAGACTGGTCAAAACTAGAAATTTGAACAAAAAATTGAGAAACATCAGGACTCAGTTAAGACTGAAGGGAGACAGGATAACATTCTTCATATAAATAAAGGGCAGTTGCAAAAAGAAAGGCAATGTTTTAATCTCCCTTCTATGCTTGAGAACAGAAAGTGAAGTAATAGCCTAAAAAGCAGCAGGGAACAAGCAGAAAAGAATTGAGGGTAAAATACAATTTTCCAGTAGCAAGCACAGTCAAACTATGAAGAAGATGTTATGAAAGCCTTGTAGAATTACCAACTTTGGATAGTTCCAGAGCACACTAAGCAAATACCTATCAAGAATAGAGTAAGTGTATTAGGTTCTGTCTCATATCCAAGAGACAGAGTGGATGGAACCTTGCAAGCCCTTCTTATCCTATTTATGATTCCGTAAACTCATGTGGGGTTCTTTTTACAATCCAAGTCTCTAAAGCAATCATTTCAAAGGCCAACAGTTTGCTTTCCCACAAAGTAGATGAAACTAACAGTGACATTATCACCAACATACACACATCCTGATTCACAGAAGGATACACTTTATATCCAGAATTAGAGCATTAGAGCATATTTGATACTCCCAAGGTTTTACTGAAGCAAAAAGTCCTGCACCATTCGCTTTGTATGAGTTAAATTTCAGAGAATGTATGACAGACAAAAGGGCAAATAAGGAAGTGACAGCTTTCTCCACAGAAGTAAAAACAAACAATAAAATCTCTACCCTGCCAAATATGTTCCCTAGAAGACTTGATGTTTACTAATTTAGGAGGCTTGGTCAGAGGGTTAGATGGATTTAACTCTTGGCAAAACATTCTGTGACAACCATTTTGCCAGTTGTAAGTTATAAAAGTACTAAGACGTATAAATATGAAAGTAAGAAGAATCCTTTTAAAGACTTTAAGTATCCAGTTATATACCTCCTGCAGAGTTTATCTCTTCATTTTCCTTTTTTATGCCTTTAATGTGTAGATAATCACTGGTCCAAATATCTCTAAATACAGTGCACTTTAAAACTGCACATTATCTTTGTAATAGGGGATCTCAGATAAACAATTATTGGCTAGTCTCTAGAGATATAAAGGTAGCTCAGCACAAAAGACTGAAATCTAAAGCAGCAGAAGCAAAACAACAAAGAAAACATTATGGTCAGCATTTAGATCTATGGTAAAAAAAGTGCAGCCTAAAATTAGGAAGACAACAGCATATGTTCTGAAATGAATCTGTCCTTATACTTTATGGTTGGGGTTTGCACATTTTCTTCAGCACAGGGAAACTCCAAATCTGAAGCTAGTAAATGGCAGCCTTCTACCCTACTTGTCAATTTCTTTTATTTATCTTTAGAGATGCATTTCACTGTAATATGGGATTTCCCCACTTATAAATATGAAGCTTTTTTCCCCCCTTTTCCTTGCACTCTCCTGTTCCCTCAGAACAAATAGTGCAGAAGACAAAAGAAAGACACCTTGCTTAGGGGAAAATGGGAGATCTGCATGCAGAACTATAACAAAATGTGATACAAAACTGAAAATCCTCAGAGGTGTAGAAAAAAAATTATTCTGGGCAAATCACAGTATCTAAATAACAGGGAAGACCGCCAGATTTTGCAGCACCCTGGGCCAACTGTGTAGAAACACAGTAAGTCTGGGAACTATGATACCAGACAGGATTACTGTTACTTCTTAAGTCCTCCAGCTTCAGAGTTGCACCATCAGTAAGCTGAGAGCCCTGAGACCTCTGTAGTGGGAGGTAGGGGTGGTATTTGGAGCTTCCTGCTCCAAAGCCAGAGTTGAACCTCTAAGAGCCCTCCCTGGAGCTCAAGGCTCTCCCAGGTTCCCACCTCCAAGCTCACAGGCAGGAGGCAGAAAGGCTTGAAATCACTGACTCTGAGGCAATACACATAGCACACCTCCCTGGAAATTAGAAAACTCAGAAGGCTCGTGCTTGCATTTTACTGAAAGTTTATAAATACATGTAAATATTTGGGCTTCAATAAACTGGTGCCTTTGAAGACCAAGACTTTGTCAAGAAGTTCTTGCCAGTCTCTAAACATGGTTAATTATCACAGCAGCAAGTAAGTGGACACTTGAAGTCTTGGCCAGTTGCTTACTATCAAAATACAAATGAAATCACAAACCTAAAACTTCTTCAATATTACTTTCTTTAGCTGCACAGCCACATGCAGCAGTCACAGGACAGATAAAATAGCAACAAAGAAAATCAGGATATGTTAGAGTGTTATATACCCACTGCTTTGACTTTACTTCTAGCTTTCAGCAGCTCAACAGTAGCTTTTAGTATATCATTATTATGCTGAGACAATACAATAATAACTTTATTAAGAAGCATTCCATCTGTATTCTCTGTGTTTGAACAGATACTGACAGCCTGAATAATGCACAACAGTCCTCTTTTTCCCTCTCCTTTATAAATTCATTGCTTGGAAATTCTGCATCCATCAGTGTTGCCATGGTGACAGCCCCACAAGTTCTCCCATGACCTCCCAAGACACTTGGCCCCTACCCATAATTCTGCAAAATCTACATCAAAGAGAAGTAAAAATAATTACCATATGGATTTGTAATTATTATTTTAGTAATTTAATGTATATTGGAACATAAAGTAGACTAAGGGGCTGAGATAGACAGGAGGGTGAAGGGATCTGAATTCTACCCTCAGGATGCCTGGACAAGTTTGAGTTTCACAAGGGCTGAGCATTTACAATTCACCACTACTTCAACTGGAACTCTAAATGCTCCACATTCCTAAAATTCAAATCTTCACTCTATCCTTACCTTTCCATTCCTTCAAAACACAGTCACTTCTGCAAATAATTTTACTGTTTCTATTAAAAATTAGATACACAATTACACAGTATTATTTTTACCCTTAATAAATCACAGATTGTATAGCGATATCATCCACATATTTGTTACTTTTCAGAGAAGCATAATGTCAGAAATTATTTTATTTCTTTACCAATACTGTACCTGTAAAAAGAAAATGAGAAAACTCAGAAACTTCCTTTGCAAGGCATAGATAATTCTCTTCCTAAATACCTCACCTTTTTCTAATGAATCCTTACTTCATTAAGTCTGTTCTGGGACTAATGCATACCTGAAAGGATAAGCTCTGTTAGATTTTTGTGCCTATGTATACTACACTGGATTTCAGCTGAGCTAAACTGATGAAGTGATAGTATTGTACCTTCCTAGGTGATTTTTAAAGACAGGATTTATAAGGTGGAGAAGAAAAGAAATGTTGAAGATAAGCGAAAATATGCCTAAAATTAAGCGTCAAACTCATTCAGCCAGGTCAGAGATAAGCTGTGGGTAAGCCTTTTCTGAGCTCCTTAACGGTTGTTAAAGACATCTTATTAAAGAACGGCAATACAAGCATCCTTAGCATAAGGATTGTATGCATATAAACATATATACATATATATGCATGAAGCAGCTAAGAAAAGCAGGTTTCTTGCTAAGCCTACAAATTCATCCCGTCAGGATTACCTGAGCTATGGCAGCTCCACAGCCACACTGAGATCTTCCTGTTTCCTCAGAAGTGAAATACTCCAACCCATGAAGGGAGTGAATTTCCTGAAACCAATCCAGTCTTCTTTCTCCCGCATAGCTGCCAGGTTAAGCAGTAGGCCCACATCAAGATGGCACACCATACCATGCACAAGGTAAGGCCATGTGCAGCTCTGCACAGCTCTGTACCTTAAAGGATCACATCCTTCCTCTTATATACTAGAAAGTCATTTCTGCAGTTACAAAATCCCTCTAGGTCAAAGAGAAGGCTTCAGTACTTGTGACTCAAAAGACGCCTATCCACCTCCTACCAGCAGTGCAACGTGGCATCTCAGGTTACAGAACGACAGAATCACAGAATGGGTAAGGTTGGCAGGGACCACAGTGGGTCCTAAGATGAATTCAAATAAATGTCTTAAAATTTTACTGGAAAATACACAGCAGGAGCAAAATACCATTTTACAGGATCTGAATCCAATTAGCTTTTTTAATAAAGACAGACCTGTGAGCTGTTTCTACCACTGACTATTGTTTAACATCATGGAGTTAATTAGGTCAAACCAATAATCAATCCACTACCATCCTCCCTGTTAACATCAACAATCTGTGGTTTGTTATGGAAGGCAATATATATGATTTGAAACAAACATAGTTCACTGCACTAGGAAGGAATATTGTGGCAGCTCAAAAGGAGTCATAGTGTACTGCAGCTGTGTTGAGAGAAGGCTTCAACATATGTTGGTGCTAACCACATCTCTAAACTTCTCCAGCATCCTTACCTAGTTTTCTGATAGTATTCCTGCTGTCACTCAAAAGGATCATGCACTCAGCATGAGCTATCCGGACTTAAGAACTGGTATAGTGAAAGGCTCAGGTAAATTACTTTTAAATTTAAGTGAAAGGTGAAAGGATTTAAATTCAAAATCCATATTCAATTCTCCATTACGCTGGTGTAAATCCACAATAACACTGTCAGGAAAGTTATTTCAGACTCATACTTGCTTAACTGTGATGAGAATCCAGTCTTGTCATTTGAATTCAGTCAAAGTCAGATATGGAGCTGTGTGCCTTCTTTTGTTACTAAAGGATTAAACTATGTCAGGCTTTTTACAATTTAGTGCCGTTTTGGATTGCCAACTTAGAACACGATGTAAAAAAAATTCAGTGTCTATCCAGAGCTCTTTCATTTTAATTCAAAATATATGTATTATTCATACTAAAAGTTTAATTGAAGTCCCTGGAATTCAAAGAAGTTACTGACCCCACGTATATAAGGCTTAGCCATAACAAGGTATAACAGAAACAGGGAAGCTGTCTACTGCCATAAATGAGAAAGGTAAGTGATCTAGGATGCCAAAATACATATTAATAAGGATTAGAACCTGCAGCAAAATATAGTCTGTTCACTGTGGGTCCAGCCTGCTCCCCACTGTTCTGCAGATGTTCCAATAGTATTTCACCAAAAGCAATGGCCACCAGGATTCAATACAGTGTGGTGCAATCCAACAGACGTATCTGCCATTAATTCAGCAGCAAATGGGTTAAAAACTCCTCATACCCAGGAGCTTCACCATTCTCAGAAAAAAAATACATAACTGAGGTAAGCAGCAACCCACCACACCCTCCAGCCTGATGCTACCTATTTCTCATTTGCCAAAGCATCAGTCTATTCAGATGGTTTTGGGAACTGCAATCACACTATTTCATTTTGCTCAGTTCTAACAAGTGCAGCTCACATTCAGCTGTTTCATTTTCTTCTTCTGTATATTTTCTTTGGCTCTACAATCTCTTCTACAGCTTTCAAGCTGGCAAACCTCTGCGTAGGTCTTTAGTGCAAACACAACTTATCTATTACACCTTACCTGTTAGTTCAAGAAAATACCATCACTGAATACAAAATCAGATTTTTTGGGGAGCTAAATAGAAAATATGCCACGGTATGTTATTACAAAGAATAGTTACATATTTCCCATTTAATCCTCATCTAACACTTTAAAGCCCACATGAAATATAATAAAGCTCAAATAGGAAGACTATTATGAAAAAAATTGGTCTACACCACTCACCTTGACAAACAAATGCAGCATCTTCACAGCTAGTCACCCTGGGCTTTTTCCCCTGCATCCACCCATGTTTAATGCTGACCTATTAATTTTAGTCACTTGCTGGACTCCATTTAATGGTTCAATGAATATAATCACTGGTACTTTCCTTCGCATAATCAAGGGGCTCAAAAATAACAAAAAGGAAAATAACATTTTTAACTTAATATACCAAAAGTTTTCTGCAAACGTTATGTTTCAACTTTTTCCATTATTAATAAAATTTTATCTAAATTATTTTTAAACTAAGCTTTATGCCTTTGAACAGACTTCTGAATATATTACCTGTTCCCAACTACACCACATCTCAATTCACATTCAGTCTTTCAAGATGCATATCCTTAATAAGAATAAGGAGCCTAATCCTTTGAGATACTGGGAGACTAAGCCCATCTTATTGAGCCTCTTAGCAGCATACTCAAATTGCACTTTCTCTTTGGAGCCATTCATTCTTTTCAAGGATCAGGTTCTGTTTCCTGAAAGTCTGATGGGTTTAGGACTATAATTAATCCTACAGTACATTGAGCACTAAAATCTGCATTGCTTCATAACTCCCACTGCAAAGAAAAAAATAATTTGCTTCAGCCAACCAATTTTATGGGCTTCTAGAAAAAAATGTGAATTTATAATGCATATTCTTAATTAATACTTTCAGTATTCAAACAGTTCATACATATTTTTCTTCCACCTGAACAACTATTATTCCTCTGCACACTCTCTCTTAGCTGAATGCAGGAGAAAAATTATAAAACTCAAAGCAGAAACAAAACTATTACAGCACTTATGAGAGCCAAGGAAGAATAAAATTAAGTGAACTTAAATTTAACATCAAATTCATGGTAAAAAAAGGCCATTTGTTGGCCACTTTACATCTGGTTCAGAAGCTGATGAACAGGCAATTACAGTAAAGCTGCTCAGAATCAGATCTTCAGGTTCTCATCACAAAAACTACAAACCCAGAAATTTTAACTTACCTAGTTGATCAAGCCCTTCCTCTTTGTTAAGATGGCCAAGACTCTTTGAAAGCTCTCTTGGTTTCCATGCTCTTGAATTCATCTTAGGTAATCTGGAAATCCTAAAATCACCAATTTAATTAGAGCTTCTTTTTGCTTCCAGCCTCCCTGTTCCGAAGTTTTCGCTAAGAGCCAGGAGCCAAGATCCATCCAACACACAAATACTCAGCTTTGCTTTGGTAAGCCTCCACTCTGATCTCATAGCAGTAGCCCTCAGGTAAGGGACTGAATGCTGAACACTCCAGGAGGCAGCCCTGAAGATCCAAGACAACGAAAAAAACTCCCTATCGGCGGAACAAGAGTTAAATTTAACTGAGATATCATTCCTAATTATTAAAAGGTAAAAGTTAAGCTTTTCCTGATTTGCAAGGGATTATAATTAGGTAATATAATTCAGACTGTGGAAGTTCTTTGGTTGGTAGTCTTGAAGTCCAAAGAGCTCCTCACAGGCACAGTGTGGACACAGGACAGAAAAAGGCATGGGAGTTGAAGCATGCAGCATCACTGATCTGTTTCCACATGTTAGAACCAGACCTTTAATTTGGAAGAAGATGGATAAAGACTCCTTGTAGCCTAGCTGATATGGGTCCTCCACTGGCAGAGGACTTGCACTGTTTCTGACCACTGAGCAGCCAGGAGATGACAACATGTTTTAATCACTTTTACAGCAGCTGGACAAGAGCCAACAATCTACAGATAAAGTGCTACAAGTGACTTAACGTACCCATTAAATATGTCTTATTGTTAGCAGTACTGAAGATTAATGAGGAAAACGAAAGTGAAAAGATAGCACTGGTAAGTGACAGTTTTACTTAATCAAAGAGCCTCTGGGGCCTGTAGAAGTATGTCAGGGTCACGAGGATTTATTTTCTTCCTCACTTATTTAGACAGATCTGTTTTGCAATGCTGGTATGGAGACTCCCTGTATTTACACTACACAAAAGCTGTATTAGAAGACAAGGGCAAAGGTCTCATACTAATAGCTCTAGCCCATGGTTGCCTGTCACTCGCTGCTCCTCACAGTCTTCCTTGCTGGTTTTGGATTGCTGCTGATGCAATTCAGGTATTAAGCTTAGCCAAGTCTAAGGGAAGGTGATAGTCTCCCTCTGCAACCAATGGCAACAGGTACATAATATTACATTTCACTTACATTTTGGCACCTCACACCTTATATGGAATAAGCTGTACTGTACCTAGTACAACCAGATCTCTAATTGCAATGTAGATCTCTAATTATCCATTGACTGAAGGGTAAGATTTTCTTACTGAAGCACTTCAGCTTAAAAGTAAGAATGAATGAAATTTAGAATATGGTACAGTGTATTATCAAGCAGAGACGGCAGCTCAGATCCCAGAGCAATGTAAATCCATTAGCTAAGAGTCTGATACTTCGGTCTGTGAAATCACTGTACTTTCTTATTTCATGGTTCTATTAAACTATGCATATGAAACTTTATTCAAATTCCCAGTCTGTGAACATAAGAAACTTCAAATCATTGTGCATTATGATAAAATGTTACAGACAACATTCAGAACTTTAAAAGTACTTGAATTAAAGGATATTCTTCGAAGTAACTTAATCTAAATTTTTCAAAATCACCATTTATACATAGACTTCCTATGTTTGGGGATCAAGAATATATCACACAGGTTCTATTTTTTTAAAAAACAAGACATTGCCAACAGAAGGAAGTATCAATCCTGGGGAAAAAAATTGCAAATATTAGGTACTTGAAAAATAACTACTACTAAAATTTTGTTGGAAGAATTCAGATAATATTTGTGAGGCACGGATAATGCAGATAAGTGCTCTTGAGAATTTCCATGAGGAAATTAATAACCACATATTCAAAAGAACTGAGCACTACTTGCATAAGGGCTCTATTAGCATGCTGCCCTCCATTATGAAGTTGTTGACTATCTGCACATCTAGTGGATCCTTTGTCTCTTACCTAAATTTAATCAGACATGAAGGACATGAGCCCATACTACAGGTCACTGCCTGAAATTCCCCAAGCAACAAAGCAAACTATTGAAAGTCAGTGGAAGTAGATGCTACTTCCTGCTATAGGAAGGATGAGACTCTACAGAAATAGAGATCAGGATCTGAGTCTTAGCAAAAACATTCACAAGGAATCAAAAATCCCTTACAAAGGAAACTGAAAAATCCCTCATATTTAAGTATATGCAGTTAGTTGAACTAACATTACAGAATAGTTCCCTTGGCAGGGCTATTCTATATTCTACATATTGTGCTAGATTAAAAGTATTTCTCTTGATTTCAGAAACAGTAAGTATATTGCTCAAATTGCTATGACAAAAATTGCAATGATTTTACAAATTTGCAAGTAAGCATTTAGTAAGTGTTCCTGTTCCCCTTTCTTTTAATAAGATGGCATGCAAAAAAAAAAAAAAGCATTATTCAGGTGTTTTCCACTAGGCACCTAGTATTTAAAGTATCTGCTTTTTGTGGAAACATAAAGCATTTGCAACAAATTGAGGATACGCACTTACTAATTTGGAAAAATTATACTCATTCATGCCCTAGCTCTATATTCTGAAGGCATTTTTAAGTCATTCTAGGAACTAGAATAGCTCAAAATGAAACTTCTTAACTAGAGCATGTTACACCTGGGAAAAGTGTCTTGATGAGCAAAGCTAGCTGTTAAATTAGGGTAAAAAATAACATTGATTATGGTCATGAGTCCAAGACAAGCTTAATTAAAATCAATGGAGAATTTTCTAGTGAAAACTAAAAAAAAAAAAAAAAAAAAAAAAAAAAAAAGAGACAGAGCAGCAAAGTATTATCTCTTAATTATGTTATGGAAATTTTCTCCAATTGATACTGTCTCATGTCACTAAAATTGAAGTAACCTATAGATCTCAGCATATAAATATTATTTCACAGTATCAGCCCTCGAGCTTAAGTAAGAGATGGTCCTTTATCCTTTCTGTAATCCCTCCACAGACTTTTACCAGGACTGCCAGTCCTGTTCAGCTGTTCAGCTCTTCTTCACTGGCTTTTCTTCTTTTCCTGGAAGATACGGGTAGTGTTCTAAGACAGAAGGGAAAGCAGGGGCAGAAATTTTATCTGGGGCTTTTTCACTGACTTACATGGTCTGCCTGGACTTGGCACTTCTATTTTTGTGTCTAAGTACTGAAGTGTGCATGATTATTCTTAAAATGTTCAAGACATTGCTTAGACAGAGTGCTAAACACTATAGCTGGTGCAAATCTAGATATTTTTAGTTACATGATATCCAAATAGCTTCAAAGTCTTCCACTTTGTCTTTAATCTTGGGGTTTTTTCCCAACTAGCCGCAAAGGCTCTCAAATGCTGAGCAAGCCAGCATGACTAGAAAGCTATCCGGCACTTCTTGAGGAATGGCAAGGTACCAGAAACAAATGTCGAAGCCATAGAAACGAAGAGGACTACCACATGGATACTAAGTGTTACTTAGCATTCATTTATTACAAAAGATATTACTCTCTTGACTTACTCTTTCAGTGCAAGGTTCTTTGGCATTTATATACATATTGTACATGCAGCTACCATCTTCCCCAGCCAGGTCCTACAGTCACAACTGCTGCTACTGAAATACATTCACCACTTCCTTGAAGCATCTCTGCTCATTTTTTTCTGCTCATTTTGCTCTGCTCTGTACTGTCTCTGCTCAGTTCTTTTTTTTTCCAATTTTTTCCCATTAATTCTGTTCAAAACCCTCAGGTAGAAATTACCTGTGATGTTTCGGGTCAGTGTAAAAATGCACCTGCATTAAAAATTAGTGACTAGTATTCAAAACCTGTTGGGATTCCTTATTCAGGGTCTAGCACAATCTGGATGCTTAAGAAGGACATAGTCTAAACATTTACTGGGACTTATAATACAGTAGCACAGCTAAAGCAAATTTTAAAATGATAAATACCCTTCTGTTGGTCAGTCTATTCTTAAAAGAATAACTGGCACTTAGGCATCAATGAAAAAATCCCCTGTGATTCTACTGATCCACAAAACTAAGCCCCACTATTCTCATGACAGTTTTCTTGTTTTTCATTTCCATGTGAATTACTACTCACACACATGAGCAGTGAAGCTGTGGTCAGGCTGGTGCTAATAAGTTGGCAATCATCCCTGATATTGCACTGTTAATCAGAGGGTGCTCTTTAACAGAATCCCACTGGCATTATAAAAAGCTCTAAATGGCAATAAAGATGGTGCTTCATCCCGTTAAAAAGAGTTCTCTTGAAGTTTCCGGCACCTCTGAGTCTGTGGTACCTACGGCCATGGAAAGGAGCAGAGGCAATTTGCATCTGTGAACATCTTCTTTTCATTGTTTGCTTTCTTGTAGAAAACTGCACATAATAAAAACAATAGCTAATGAAGAACGTTTGGAAGTTGTCTTCTAAATACCACGGAACATAACCAAAGCAAGTGCTTCCTGTTTAGATCACTAGAAACAAAGGATTTGCCAACTAACTTAACACCACCAGTCCAATTTAATTGACCACTTGCCCCAAGTAGGTATTATTTCTTTAAAATTCAAAGGCCGAAATCTTAAGCTGACTTCAAAGAAATGTTCAGCCCAATGTACACGATAATAGCTAGGTTAGAATTCTCTCCATCTATGCTCATTACCTGTGTGATAACAGGCCATTAATTAAAACAGCAAGTCATACATAGCCATATTATTTACACTGTCATATTCACAAAGGAGGAGTGAGATTCCTACATAGTTTTTTTTTTTTCTTTTTTTCCCCTATCAGGCTCTTTAAATTTGAATACCCCAAGAACTGAATGGAATAAAGTGTTGTGTGTTTTGATAATCTTACTGGAAATATTAATGGTAGTAACAGTTTTCACAGCAGAGCTTCCTGAAAGCTTGTAGTAGCTTTTCATGTCAAAACTGCTCTCTCTGAACCTGATGAAAGGCTGGGGATGTGCAGGTGATTTGCAAGGGAAAGCCTTGCACCAATTCCTCTGTGTAAACCCTTTCTGGTCCATTCGTGTGCTGAAGAGAGGCAGCAGGGAATGAAGCATCTCCAGCTTCATCAGGAAGGGTCCCTGGCAGGGCAATGGAGGCTGGAGATGAAACTAGAGTAAAACAGCAGTGTCATGTGAATATTTAGGCAGCTTTGATTCCAGATTGCAAATACATATAGTAGCCAACATTAGAAAATCAAGCAGAGAAATACTGCAGAAATAGACTGTTAGCACTGAAAGCACAAGAAAGTTCTGGAAGAATTCAATCACTGACATTTTGTATAGCACAACACTTCATTTGAGTTGAAATCCTTAAAATGACATGACAAGTAACTCAGAAAAAGAGCTACATATTCAAGAAACTTTAATAAATTTATGCTACTCAAAGACGAAGGCACAGAAAGCCTTTATGTTTTTTTTTACAAAATCAAATATAAAAACCTGATTGGGATGGAATACCTCCTAATATGAAAATCAGTTCTCAATTAGCACTTTATAGATACTGTTTGTTTTAACATATAATGCAAAAGAGTTTCTACTTTACATGGTGAATTATGGCTGAATATATCCATTGTGATTTCTTTTATATCATTTGTTTTTCTTAAAAAGAGCTGAGTCAAGTGAATAGAGTCAAAGATGCCATACATGTCCTTACATTCTCATTATTCTTTTGGAATAATTTGAATTTTAGATACTCCTGAATGGATCTGAGATTACAAAATATATCCTCAGGGAACAACTTTCTCAGTCTTTAAATGCCAATGTACACAAATGATACAGAAGAAAAAAATCAGGGTCTTGCATATATTCAAATCCAATGCTATTTTCACATTTTCATTTTCAACCTTCCATAGCATGCTATTTATTCTGGAACATAAAATAAATCCTTGGACTTTTCCCTTGTTAAGTAAATTGAAAACTAAAATTGCACCTAACACAAGAGATAGCTAAAAAAAATGGGTTTTATTAAGAATGGTATTTAACGAAAATAGATGTGCCTTCCTGGATTACCTTACCTATAACCTGTCACTGGAAGCTCTGGTTGTCCTGAAGGCTCTCCTGATTTCTAGGCCTTCTCTCATAGCATGGGGAGGTTGAAGCCTGAGAGCTGATTAACAGTTTGGAGAGGTCTCTCTGGCTGAAATCTGCCTAAGGCCAGAGCATGCCAAGGGCTTGGAAGTGCCTCTGGAGGCAAGTCCTTCCATCATGCTGCTCATGACTGGAACCAAAATTCCAAAATTCTTCAGCCCTGAAAGGTCGCAGACTTTGAAAACCTATCCTTTCTCATGTTACAGAAGTCCATAAATTCAGAGGGACCAGACAGAAGGCCCCGAACTGCCATCACATTTGGCTCACTGTAGTTGGCATTCTCTAATTTTGTGATGCCAGGGCATAAAAGGAAAGACTGGAAGACTGGATAAAAGATTCAAAGATCTCTACAATTCTGGCACCTCTGTAGCATTAGTCATCCACAAGCAATTACATCATGGGCTTACACAGCAGCCTGTGTTCAAATACCACTGAACTATGTATCTTTTTGGGTTTTTTTAAAATTCATGTAGTATTTAAAAAAAAAACCCAAACAACAAATCATCTGTCAGCGATCTTCTAACTTTGAATAAATTTGAAGGCCATCAGAAAATAAAGTATAATGAAAGATTTTATTTACTGTGATACTCCTAAGAAAACTGCAACAAGGAGCATTTTATAGAAAGTCCATGTTTAGAGGACTCCCAGGTAGGTCTTCAGGCTGACGACTGAACATTCAAATTTTAGCATATTGGCCAAATGGAAGCACTGATTTTTTTTCAGACCCTTTTTATGAGTACTCTAAATTAATGTAATAAAGAAAAGTGAGGTACATTTCTGAGTTCTAACTACTGCCTTTCTAACTCTGCAAGAACACTGCCAAAAGCCCATTTTTACACCAGAAGGTGAAATAGAAGCGCTCGTATCCTAAAGGCAGTTCTGACTCCCTTGATGGACCTCTTATCCAGTGTTCTTATTTCCCCAACTAAATAGCAGTAAGGTGAAATCAAAACTAGTGGTAAGCTGTAACAAATATAACAAAATTGTAGAACTCTTCAGGATTCCCATCAACACAAGAAATTAAAATCTGAGAAAACTCAAATGTTTAACAGCTGAATGATTTGACTAAGATTTTATGTTCCAATGGTGTAATGAAACAAAGAAGATTTACAGCATAAAAGTACTACAAACTACAAAAGAAAGCGATTGTCCTTAACACAAAGAAACCAGACAACAGATAGAGAAGTGCAGGAACCTTCGTTACAGGGAGTGTTGGTCTGCATTTGAAACAATCTTATGAATGGAGAGCATATAATATAGAGAATGAGTGTCAACAGAACCCCCAAAGGTCTTGAAAGCACGGTTCTGGAAATTATTATATTTTTTATGTTAAGAGATGAAAAATAAATTTAATTAGTTAGCAAAATGCAGTTTTATTCCATTTGGAGTCATTTTCCAATACATTAACTTTCTCATTAGAATTCAGTTTTGTCTTGCTAAACAAAAGGAACCACTTCAATACCTGTGGCATGAAGAATCATCTAGAAGATGCACTGTGCCCAAAATTACTGCAAATAATTGAATGTAACTTCTGTAACACCAGACAGTACCAAACAGTGGCACTTGGAGAGACAAGTTGAGCCTGACTGAGCAAGCAGCCAAGATAATTAGCAGCATCGTTCACATGCCAAAAAAAAAAAAAAACAAAAAAAACACCCAAAAACCAAACCAAACCAAACCAAACCAAAAACCCAAACACACCTCTATTTGGAAGTAGTGACTAACTAGCAGGAAAGAAGCAAGTCCAAATTGCCAGTACTTTTTTTTCTCCAATTCCTCTTTTTTACTCCTGTTCCATATTCTCCCCTGTGGTTGCTCATTCTCAGTAATCTTACAGGGTGAAATTAAATGCAACACTCTGTTCTTCTAATTAATTTTTCAATTTAAGATACTTTGCTCCATCAGTGCAAAGAGTCATCTATCTACACATCTTAAACATCTATAAATGAAGAGAAATGGTTTCACTCCATCTGCCTCTAATTAAAATGGCTTCACTAGCAAAATTATGTTATATAGATGGTTTTGCACAACTTGTGTATAGGTAAGTTTCTGTTACACTTCTGTTACACTGTTACAGTATACAATCACTAGTTTCCATTTAAATCACCAGAACACCAGGTCAGGGACTGTCTCAATACAGTTCTGTTGAGTTCTTAATACACCATGACTGTGACTTGCTGAAGCATTGTGGTACTTCTGGAACACAAATATATCAGAAAGACTAGAGATTATGAAAAATAGGGACAACTAGGTTAATGTTAATCTGCTTTAACAGGAGAGGCAAAATGGTGGGGAGGGCAGTTTTTCCTGATGTCATTGTTCTAAAACTCATGTTTCTTGCTGTTCTTCATCTAAGCAGCCAGTTCAGATAGGAGACGCCATCATTTTATTCAACCAGAGATTTTAAAAAAACCCTGTTCTTCCTATTCTCTACCCATAAAGAAATACAAAAACACACTCACAGAAAATGTTTGCTACCTCTTAAGACCACATCAGCAATTCTTTACATTGGCTCAGCTGCTATACTGTAACAGTATACTATAGTTATTACAAACCCTTAACAATCTCCTCAAGAACTCCATGCACTGTTCAGAGGAAAAAGCAAGTCACTACCTCTGATCTTGAGTTTTTACAGGTCCATGAAATGAGTTGCAGTGATCTAGGACTATAATCTACAAAGAAAACAAGAAATCAAAGGAAAACAATGGATATAATTATACCTAAACAAAAAAAAAAAAAAAAAAAAAAAAAAAAAAAAAAAAAAAAAAAAAGGAGGTTGGAAATACCAGTTCCACTTCCAAGCCAAAACACCCCTTAGGCTAAATACAATTTGGGAACAATCTCACTGAGTTTAACTTAATTATGTTAATCATTTAGGTAACTGATTGTGGGATGAGTATAGCTGGCATCTGTGAAGCAGAGCAAGGAGACAGATGAAAAGATTGTTTGCCCCTGTGGGACAGGGAGAAAAGAGAGCGGCAATTACTGACTGCAAACTGCAACACAGGACCACTTCGGAGGGGAAAAAGGCATCAGGAAATTGCATGTGCCCAAAAATACATTTCTACTAGGGCCATGAATTTTAGGCTTGGCTTTTGAAGGCATTTTACAGGTTTCCTGGCAAATGGAGTTTAAGGTGTCTGCCAGTAAGGTAGCTCTGTATTATTTAACTGACTCTGAAAGCAATATAGCAATCATTCTGTCTCTTGAGAGGGCTGCTGTTCCCCTGTTACAGAACAAACTCTGAGGGCCAAATGAATCCAGACATGGCATAATCTCTTATGTTTTTTCAACCTTTTATTAGGACAAGAGATTTGAGAAAAAGAAAAAAAAACATAGCTTGTTCCTAGATTTTATTCAAAAGCAAGTCCCATTGTAATAAATTTTCACAAGTGCTATCCACTTTAATCTGACATGAATCTTCCTTCTCTTTGACTTAAAAAAATAACCAATTAAACTGTTTGGTTTCTATCCAAGTGATTCAGTAATTCCACAGTTTTGCTGTATGGCTGTGATTCGTAGCTTCATATTTCGATTACTACTGTCCTTCAATCTTGAGGTGCTGTAAGAGAGCTTTTCAATATAGTGCCCCAGCACCATGACCTTTCTGCTCTGTCTCTGTTCCTTTGTTGCTTGGATTTTTTACTATATGAAGCAATTTTAAGTATTCATGGTATTAAGAATCTTCAAGAGCTATTCTGGTGTTCCTTAACTGAAAATAAGGGGAAAAAATCTCAAATACATTTTTCATCATTGAGAAACATTCCACTGTATAACCACTGCCAAAATAGTTTCCTTCAGAACTATACAGCACATTAATGAATGAGACTGGTACATGATTCCTGTTCTTTTTTTTCTTGTTTGATTGGTTGGGTTTTTCTTGTTCTGGGTTGTAGCCACCCACGAAAAATTAATTCTTTGCCAGATCTGAGTGCAGAAGTGAATGTCAAAGAAATATTTTGTCCCTTAGGACTTGTGGGATGGCTAAGATCAATCAGAGTATATACCTCCCAATGCATTAGTATTCAGATATTTGCATACATACAGATGCACAAAAGTTCTCTCAAAAGTTCACTATAAATAATTCTTCAGCTTGTAATTTTGCATCATACTCTTGTTCCTCCTTGCTGGCATCGCAGGGCTGTTTGCACCTTAAGTGACTTACATCTCAGAAGTTTTCCTTTTCACAGGTCACTAATCTCTGTGCTAAGAATCAAGAGCCTTTGAGAAAGATACAATTCTATTACATGCACTACAGCCACAGTCTGTGATAGTGAACATTGTCATGAGCTGTTCAGAACCTTCCAGGGGTTAACTGATGCCACCATCATTGACAGCCTTATGCAGGATACTGAAAAGGATTTTCTAATCTAGGATAGGCTTATGATTTGAGGTTTGAAATTAAAACTTTAACAATCTCTATATATACATACAGAAAAATACAGCTCTAATATTTCTATGTAGCTAAATATACTTATTTAGAACACTAAACCAGCCAAATTCTTTTGAAATTGATGCCCTGATTCTACAAAACACTGAAATTCTGAATTGTTCACTCTTAACTATTTCCCCTCAGTTTGAAAGGAATTTTTTCAAATCTGTTTTAAAAGTTTAAAGACCTTCCTGTCACTCCAAGGATGTCCTCTCCTTAAACCCACAGCTCCATGACATTATATAGGCTAATTTTTTTATTTTATTTATTTATATATTTATATATATATATATATAATTTATATTATTACATAGGCCTCATTCTTTTAGGAACTTCCCGTAAGTTCCACATCAGTTCTTTTGTGTTCTAACATATATTCAGAGCCCTGGCTGAGAGGACATTTTATCACTAATTTTAGTACTAGCAGGTGCAGCAACTGCACGTGTAGTATTTGCAGAGGAACTTTCTTCCTGTACAGTCAGCACCAGGCCAGGTCTGATGGCAGCAAGCGCCAATCGAACTGCAGTGGGTAGGCATGAGCTATTCATTTAAGCTGGTAGAAGTAGCCTTTGGAAGCCACTTAGCAAGACTCTGGCCCCAGTGGTATCCTGATTCCCACAACTTCGCTTATTAGCTGCACAAGGGCAGTAATAATGTTAAATCTGCAGCATAATATATCTAAGCCTATATCCCTTTACAATTCGCCAATAATCCTCCTTTTATGGGTCAAAGTGCAAAATGGCATTAGAAACTTTCAGAAAGCAGCACGTTCTACCCATTTTTTCTTTTGACAGCATAGATATTATTTGTTTTTGACCCCTGAGACTTCTCCAGAGGTGCAGAATAATATAACAGCACTGTGGAGTCTGAACGTGCCCTTCACTTCAGCTGTCAGTTCGGTGAGACAGGAGCAGTGTCACATAGCTACAGCTAATTAATTTGATTCTGTCTTTTGCAAGGCTCTCAGCTTGCATATAGAACCGTATTGGAGATGAATTTCAGGGATGATATTTGCTTAAAAATGGTTCATCTTACAGCACCAGTTCTTCAAAAACTTATAACCAATACACTGTTAAACAAAGGCTGTATTTTCAAAAATAAAGGGATTCAACCTTCAGGGCTATATTGACAATGCATACCTTAACAGTGTACTTAAAATATACTTTGCAAGCAAACCCTTCATGATACTGAAGATGACAACGTGGTGGCTGATTTGAATATAGTTTAGCATTCCACTCTGCACATGATAGGGGAATCTATATGAAGGACTGTTGTCATTGCTATTTAGAGGACATCACTGTTTAGTTTTGTTATAAAACATGCTGTGTGATCTAAGTAAATATCTGTGCATGCTTAGTCTCTTAATGATGCAGAAGAAATTGAGTCAATTGGATTTTCTCCCATGAATACTAGTCAGTGATTTGTGGATTATTTGAGAAGAGGTTATACATAAAAGTCTGGCAAGTAGGCTAGACAAACCATTTCTAACATGTAGTTTTCTTAGCAACTCACACATTATAGCTGTTGTGCCGCACCATTGATCAGCTAAACTGCACAGACTGGAGAGAAAGTGTTATTTAAAAGATCAGTAAGGGGAAAAAAAAAAATCTCCTCTCAATGTCTTCTAGGAGCAGAGATTAGACCGCTAGTATTTCAGAGCAGAGATCAACGGGACATAAAATGAGAGACCATCTATAATGGAAACAAAATTTCAGAGGCAGTGTCAAGAACAAGAGAAACAATTTTCAATATGCAGATGGCTTAAAAGTTTCTCTAAAACAAGCCAAATAGCTGGGCAGACTTGGAAAGAGAGAGTATGCTCTAATTAAAAAAGTCTAAAAGATAGTAGAATATTGTAGTAGATAGCAGAACCCTAAAAATCAGGAGTAAACAGATGTTTCCACTACAGAGGTTTCTCTTTTGTCTATTTCTGTTGCATTGCAAACAACTTCTAGAGTAGAAGCATCCAGACCTGCTATCATCTGCTCTAGATGACAGGACATCTCCAGCCTTAACTAAGCCCAAGCCAAACCTATCATGTGCAGAGTAAGACATAAGCAACCATCTGCCTCTTGCAACAATTAGCAATATCTGCTTTACTAATTTCTCTCTGTTTTCAAATAAATAACTCCGGTGAATAAAGATGAAGTAAAATAAGAGTGAAAAATAATTATTCTAATCCCACAAATGAGAAAAAAAAAAAGATTAAAAAAGGAGAAAATTAAATGTAAAAAGGGCAAATACCTCCATTTATTTTTTCTAAAATTCTTTTTGGTCACAGGGGTCCATTAAAGGATAATATGGATGTAAAGAGAGAGAAAGAAAAAAAAATTCTGCAAAATACTAAAGGAACTAGAAAGAGTGAAGAAAGACTAGATAAGAAAAGTCATAAGGATGCCCAGGTAAATGAATGAAAAAAGGACAAATAAGTACAAGAGAAATAAGAGCACCTTCATTCCAAATCTCATTGAAAGTAATGGAATGGTCACCAACAAAGCATCTTCATTCACAGTACTTCTGTGAGTACCTATTTATCCACAGCAGAAATCATTAAGATATCATAGAAAAGAGAAGGGAAACAGTAAAGATTTACACCAGGCTCAAAGGCTAGAGGAGTGCAATATACCTTATCTCTCTAGGTAAGGGATGCCAATGAAAAGCAATGGTGTAAGAAGTCACATTTTCTGCTGATCTCCTCCAGATGCTATGCTACCAGAAGAATGGAAAAGTAGCTATTACCTGTACTCAGGCACCTGCCTTAAGCTTCACTGGAAAGCAATTTCACAAGAAGGACTTAATCAAAAGCTCCACTGTCCCCATGACTTTGGTACAATTCCAGATCCACTGGAGAGACATCTGTGACCTTGCTGTTCTGAGTCCACCACCAGGTCTTGCTACACTGCTATATCTCTCCAACAGCCATTCTACTGTGTAAACATTTTTTTAAGCTTTCCCTTTCTAGGGAGAATCCTTAAGGAAGTCTCCTTTCTTCATTTCGGGTAGCCAGGCCAAGGGACCAGGGCAATTCCCCTGCACACCCCTGCCAGCCTCCCGATCCATGCAGCAGCACAAGTTACCGACAGATCTCTCTCTCACACAGCACCCCTGGGCTGCAGGTTTAAAGCTGAAGTCCTATTTATCACACGGCAGTTTCACAATGAGCAGCTGGCTGGCAACAATCATCTGGTCAATAGCCACGAGCTCTAAATGAGCCCCATGATTTCATTCAACGGAGCTGAAAGGCAAAAAGGAGACACTGAGTGGCTTTATAGCAAAACAAACCATTTTGCTTTTGGTTCACTAGAGTGCAGTGACACAAGACAGTAAAAAACCCAGTGTACCTTCTACATGGTAGCAGCAGATCTGTTACTGATGTAACAATGTTTGCTTTATTCTTGATAATGAAACAAAATTTAACTCACACCTGGCAGCCCTGCTGGAAATCTCACTGGAAAGAGCAGAAATTAGATGGGTGTACAAGGTCAAAACTGTATTTTTCCTTGCAAAAATGATCTTTCTGCACTGGAAAGCAGGAGGTGCATCGAATATATATAACCATTGAGAAAAACTGTGAGGGTGCACTTATGTGGCATCAAAAATTCAGGCTGTTTTATTCCTATTCCTTTTATGATGAACCAAACTGTATAAACAGGAAAAACTATGTTTACACCAGAAGTTCTGCTAACATAAAATGGATTAGCTTTATTTAAAGGAAAAGGACTTTGCCTGCTTACAGTAGCTAGCTCTCTACATTTTATCAGTGACCTCTGAAAACATTTTTGCTTTTCTCTCATTCAGATAAGATACTTTCAACATATTTAGACATGCTCAACTTTATCTTTCTTACTTAAGAAAACAACATTCTTCTGAAAGCCATTCAGAAATAAAAACAGAAAAAAGACCTGTTTGATGAGCTAAAACCTGCCAGCATCATTACTCATTAAACGTACAGCTTCTTCAGTGGCATACAGTTATAAACAGGATTAAGATCACAATGGAAAGGCATGGTAAGAACACAAATGATAGTTCTAAAATGCAATAGGGGGTGATACAAATGTGTAATGGTGAATGGGAAAATGATACAAAGTCTTATCCCATTAAAATACGACCAAAAATTGCATCTATTTAAGGGCGGGAAAAAGCCTTTTCAAAAAGGCTTGAAAGTGGGGGGAGGGAAGAATTATTCCATCTACACCTTTATCATCCTTCTTTAAGAAGAATAAATAGTTCTGTGCTTAGGGCACTTGCCTAAGATGAAGAAGACAGCAGCACAACCTTCCATTCTGATTAATTCTAGACAGGCCTTTGACAGGACTTCCCACATCCCAAGAGAACAACTTATCACCCTATTATTTCTGTGTGTACAGTCAAATCAGCCTCTGACTAGCATGAGAAACTGCAGTTTTTATTTGCTGGAAAAAACATAGTTTCAGTAATGCAAACTTCTTCTTATGCCAAAGTAGCCAAATTGGTTACCAAGGCCTATATCCTCTTCGCAAAACTTCATTTCAGATGCCAGTGCCTAAGAACAAGTAAAAATCACAAGCCTTAGAATAACCCATTTTATCCATCGGATTCTGACTCAGATGCCATGAAAGAATTACACAACTTTTGCTGCTGTTCTGCATTCCAGTCCCTCACAGTGTACTGATAATGCAACAACATATAAAGTATGATATGCTTACCAGATATGATTTGATCTTTTTCATATAAGCTAACATGGTTCAGCTACCTACTGCTTCTACTCATAGTTCAGATATTGTGGGTTTTACAGTGGAAAAGAGTGAAATTGCCAGGTGTCTGGCAATAATTAAGTATATTTCAATAGGCACTGATGTTGCCATTCATAACTTTGTACAGGTGACATTTTAATTATTCCTACTGTTGGTGGAGCAGTTTTCTTCAAACATCAGCCATGTACACTCTGCAGAGATAGACAAGATCAAAGGTTGAATAATGGACAACTGGCAAGTAAATCCTTCTCTTTCTCTCTTTCTTTTCCATTTATTCGTACTTCAAGCCATGTGGTTTGTGATAGGATTTTGCATAACTCTGCCTTGAAAGTTTAGCTAAAGTCAGAGTGAAAGGAAATTCAAGCTATAGCACTTGAATGCAATTCAATCTGATTTATCAGACAAGACTGTTGAAACACCTCTTGCAAGACAGCAGCTTTTGGCTCAGTCCTCATGTATTTTACAGGAATATCAGTATAACAAATTGACTTACTGAGTCTCCTGATATGACAACTCATTCAATCAAATCCTTCAGACAAAGACATCTGCAAAGACAAGCATACTACATCAAACTGTGCATTCCACAAACCACACACAGAAATGTCTGCAAATTTACAAGTACACAACTCTACAACCTGATGCTGCCAGAACAGGGGAGATGTTAAAAAATACAAGATATTAAATAAATAAATACGCACAGCTAGTGGCTTGCAATAAAAATTTTTCTTGTAGTCAGGCAGATTCTGTTGATTTCCTGTACAGGTCGAAGAATTATAGTAACCGTACATTACTGGCTTCAAGTCTTATGATCAGGAAGCACTTTGCTTGTCAAGCTAGGTAATACATTTTTAATTTGCAACCTCATTTACAAAGGAAAGGCAACATGATATATATTCTGAAGATTATTATCAATATCAAAAGAAATCTATCAGTTTTGTAACAAACTCTTGGCAGCTATTCCTTTAAACACATACACATTTGCTACCACTATACCCGATCTTTCCCTCATCACTGAAGCTTGGACAGAAGCACTGTCAGTAAGTGCATCTGATATTTAAGTCCAGTAAGGTACAAATTAAAGATTACTGTTGATTAGCTCTAATTTGTCGAGCTGTCTCATCATTAGTACATGAATCATTTAGGTTTTAAGCTTCCTCAAGAAGAGACTGCTTCTTTATCTTTCTATACAACTTCCACCATAAATTGTGTTGCAATAAACATTAATGCCAAATGGACAAGATATTAGCAAAAGTTTTGACCAACTCATTTTTCTGTGCATCGATTACACAGTAAATATTTGTTGAAATTATTCTGTACAATGGAAAGAAGTTACTGTTTTTAAGTTAAGTGCATACTTAATCAGGCAGGCTGTCTTTAGGACAGTCCATAAAGAACAAAATCTTCACTGAACACCAAAAGCCTGCACTAGAACAGCAACAGCAGAGAATTTTGAATAAAAACTTGCATGCACACTGGTATGAAGAACATACATAGGAAAAAAATACACACACATGAACAAAGCACCACAGAACAAAGCCCTTTTCTTTACAGACCCTCAAATGCATTTTAAGAAATGTGCTGTGATGTAGAAAAAAAAAATGGACTTAAAAATAGGAATTGAATCCCCAGGGTTCTGTATGAAGGACATTTTGTGGCTAGGATATCACAACATTAAAAACGTTGAGTATTTAGGACAACAAATAGACAACTCAATTGAAAAACACACGACTCAGGACCAGTTTCTACTGAGATCATATTAAATACCATAGGAGTCAAGATAAAATGAAAAGAATAAACCCTCTGTCTAGTCTTTTTTCTGGGTGGACTTTGGTAAATTCTACCATCAGTCAGGCAGAGTCACAGACGTCCAGCTGTGGTGAGGGATGACCACACACCACTTGCAGGGCCTGATCCTGCACCTTGGAGCAACTTTGTAAATGCCCCCAAGAAATGTGTTGCCTCCCTCTTTCAAAGGCAACAGTGCTCATGCAGCGAGTTAAGAATATAATGTGGTAAATTTTAAGGTCACATTTTAGAAGGTATTAAGCCACCTTGATATTTCAGAAAACAGACTTTATACTCATCCAAAAGATAGTTAAAACCATATCAGTATATTCTGTGTGTAAGCTCAGTACCTTGTATACGTTCAGACGTAAATTGCCAGATTGTTCAGATTACGTTTAATTCAAGCTCCTGGGCAGCACTTTTCTTTAGGACTATGGTATGAGTCGTATTTCATATAAAAATGCCAACACACCAGTAAGGAAGGCAACTCCAGTGGCGTGACTTCAGGCTTGCTAGGTGGATTGCCAGACCTTCAGCACCTTACAGACACTCAGCAGTGCGTCACTTCCCTCCCTGTCACAAACACTGAAGATAAGAGGCAGGCTGTCAGGGTGCCTGGGAGAACTGGCATCTTATCACCTGTGTGGCCTGCATCTCTGAATTCAGAGCCCTCAATCTCATTCTGGAACCAGAAATGTCTTTGTTTTTAGCACAAGGTAAGGAAAAAGAAGTCATTTCTAGTGCCCAAAGACAAGAGGTAAGTTTTGCACCCAGTGATGGTGTATTCCTCTGGTTCTGCCATCCTGGAACTATATCCCCTGCATAAGCTCTATCTGCTTTATTGAGGATGGGCACCCAATTAAGCCTTCATAAAGCTGTAATGAAGGAAGAGATCTTTAAGGTATCTATAATAAAATGTACTTGTCATGGTTGTTTGCCTGCATACTCTGATAATGATTTGAGGACCAGGAAAGACTTTTTTTTCCCCCTACATTTTCTTCTTTTTTCTTTTAGTAAAAGCTCTCACATTTCACCTCTAAGGCATTATTGTGAATTTTATCTTGTTAATTGACTGCTCATATGGCAATAATTTTACACCACATTAAGTAATGTTCTAATTTGTTTTAATGCCCTCACTTAATGTGAACAAAATGCAGCATATATATAAATTAACTCCTTACATATGCAGTGTACACAGTTGTCATCTGGTTTTAGGTAAGAAGGGCATGCATATGGGAGAGAGAAATATAGGAGGAATATATGTGCAAGAGAGGATGAGAAAAGCAACATAATAAACTGTCAAACTGAAAAGAATGGTGAGACACTAATCCAGAAGGCATCAATTCCACATTGTTATGTACATCATGAATGCTTCTGCTGCTTCAGTTGGGCTAAAAAGCAGCAAGATAGAAGTAAGAACCTGATTAAACACATGACTGACTACACCAAAGATGACAGATTCAGTGAATGTGTTTCTTACTATTTCGATAGGGGAAGCATCTTCAGTTTGTGTGCATGAGTAGTAAAGAATCAGGAGTGGTGGAAAAGAAACTGTTAGAGCTAAATCCCCGTGCAGCACAGTGACTGCCTCCACAGCCCCAACTCATTCACAAAATCCATGCAGCGCTGAAGGAAAGGAAATTGTCTCTCTGACACATTTTTTCTGCTTTTGTAGGGATCTGACTCTATGCTTGGCTCCATTATACTTCATTAATCTGTAAGTTATGAATAAAAAAAGCAGTAAAGCACCCATGTAATGAATATTCAATGTTTTCTGTGAAACCTTAGAGGTTTAGAACATTTTTGTATTAATTAAAAAAAAAAATCAATCTTGGGCCTTTATATATAATATTCCCCTATACACACCATAATAATGAGTATATTTGTCCTTATTTGTCCTACTCATATACACTAAACCATATTAATGACTGGAAATTGAATGGCATAAATAGAACTCACAGCTGTTTGTATTCTTCTTGGTGGCTCTCAATATTCCCAGAGCTACCATTTGGAAACTATTACTTTTCTGTCACTCACTACTCTCCTCCAGAAGGTCTAATGAACTGCATAGGGCAGTTTTCTGTCCTTGAATTAGAAAGAAGATCTAACACCTTTTCATGACCTGATGTGACTTTAACTGTTGTACCAACTTGACCTCACACTTCATGATATTCGATTTTGAGAGAATTGCATACTTCACGAAGGATACAAAATACTGTGAAAGGACTGAGATAAGCTACAGAGATAAAAAAAAGCTGAATTATATTCATTATTTTTTTCTAAATCTGCAGGATTAAATATGTGTAGACATAACAATCACAAAGTTTGCAAACAATAGTACTAATAGCACTAAATATGTAAAATATGTAAGCACTAGATATGTAAATACATATATATGCAAATTCATAGGCAATATTAAATTTCTGCAATATTAACACAAGATAATTTCACACTTTCAGCTGCTCCTACAAGTTATTTAGCTAATTTTTTCAACAACAAATATCTCAATGAAAAGATTTATTTAAAAATCACAGATAAGGAATTATTTTTTCTCATGGACTGTAAATAACGTAAATCTAAGCATGATGCTTTTAAGCATTTTTGCATTTACAAAAAATCCCACAACATAAATCTTTAATTTCAAGAAAAAAAAAGTCTACTTGTGAATGCTCTTCCAAATTTTTCTTACCTTTAATAGAAGTTATTGTGACAAGTGTAAGACAGCAGAACTGAAATCTGGAACTTGTATTTGTATGGCATTGACCTGGCACTTGTTGGTTTTACATAAGACATCAACCTCTCAAACCATACTAACTTTCAGCTCCTGAAGATAAGCCTTTTCTACTCCAATTTTTCCAGAGCAGAGGGTTTTCCTCTTTCCCCCAGTTATGGATAGCCACGTCAGTGCCACATGCTATTCCACTATCAATATTTTTTGATACCTCCAGTCATTTCTCGTCACTACCTCAGCAGTTACTGGCCACATTTCCACTGATAACTTGGTCTCCAGCTACCATCATAAAGGTTAGTATTCACACAACAAAAACTGATTAGGCTTGATGAAAGAAGGGTTTGCATTAGCTGCAATTCACTGATTTCCCCTCAAGACATATCTCTCAACTGCTTCCCAGTTATAAATCCTTTCTTTAATTAACCTCGATGCATATGCAGTCCTAGTCACAATGTCCTAGTGCAAAGAAGGCCATGATGTAAAGGATTAGAAAACACTGCTTTGACTCACTTGTGTCTCTTTTCATGGTCATTCTGGGACCATATGTTCTCATTTTCCCTATGCAGAGAAAGAAGGGAACACCTTGTTTCCTGCACCACGCTCACAGTTAACAAAGCTGGTTAAGGAAGTTAACAATCTTCAAGCATGATGTCAACCAGTACACACCTGTAGGAGGATAAAAGCAGCAGTGCTGCAGAGAAGGACCTGTGAATCCTCGTGGACAACAAACTGTTCATGAGCCAGTAGTGTGTCCTGGTGGCCAAGAAGGCCAACAGAATCCTGGGGTGCATTAGAAAGGGCACTGCCAGCAGGTCGAGGCCCTGGTGAGATGCATTTGAAGTACTGGGCTGGGCTCCACAGTACAAGAGAGACACGGAATTCCTGGAGCACATCCAGCAGAGGGCTACTAAATTGGTCAAGGGTCTGGAGAATCTCTCTTACAATGAAAGGATGAGTGGGCTGGGCCTGTTTAGCCTTGAGAAGAGGCAACTGAGAGGGGACCTCATTCATGTGTATAAGTATCTAAAGAGTGGTGTCAGGAGGATGGAGGCAGGCTCTCCTCAGTGGTGCCACCCAATAGAACAAGAGGCAACAGGCAGGAACTGATGCACAGGAAGTTCCACCTGAACATGAGGAAAAACTTCCTTACAGTGTGAGTGACTGCTCACTGGAACAGAGTGCCCAGAGAGGTTGTGGAATCTCCCTCACTTGAGATATTCAAGAACCATCTGGACACTATCTTGTGCCATGTGCTCTGGGACAACCCTGCTTGAGCAGGAAGGTTGGACCAGATGACCCACTTTGGTCTCTTCCCATCTGACCCATTCTGTGATAGCACAGTCCAGAAACCTGAATCTGAATATACAAATCACACAAGTCTTGTACTCTAGGTCCAAATAACATTTAGGTTTTCTGTTGAGTACCCTCTACAAGAGTAAAAGATACTCAAACCACAACCAGAATTTTTTCATTTCCTTTGCCTCAGACTTGTCACTAGCAAGTAAGATTACATACACCAAAGACATCCTAGGAGGAATGTATTCTGCTCAAGGACAGTATATACATGATCTATTTCCCCAGGGAGGGGAATTTCCCATGTACCAATATAAATTAAAAATCTACCCAAAGGGGACCTGCTTCTAAATACTGTACAATTTGATACTGGAAAAAATTCTTCTCTTCTTCTGTATCATGGTACCCCAAGGGTGGGAGGTCTCCCTTTCCTCAGTAAGCTGCTGTTTTCAGAACAGGTCAGCATCAGTTTTCATTCCTTCTCAAAAATGGCAAAAACGCCACTGCAACAAATGAGAATTTGTTATCCTTTTCTCTTCCCATACCAACTTGCAACATAATCCTTTCAGAAAAATATGTAAATTCTGAGCCCTGGAGACAAGGTAATAAGAAAGGAAAATTTTCTAGAAACAGTAGCCAAGTGGAGTAGTTGGAGGTGTTGGCAGAAAATCTTTTCTTGACATTCTCCAAAATGCCAGGTTATTCCTTATTGCTTTAATTTAAAAAGTTTTTCTTACTTGAGATGCTGGAAAGTTTTGATTTGTGGAGGATTTGGATTGTGTCCAAAATTTCAAAAACTCAAGTCTGGAGCAGATAGCACACAAATTGTTCTGAAATTTTTGTTGCTATATTTTAAAATTTCTGTAACTTTGTTGCTATTGTTACTGTAGAGCATGTCCATCCTATAGCCTGTATTTGACAGAAGATCGTATCAAAGCTCTTCTTGACACAGACCTCAGGCAGAGCAGAATACCTTTTGGCAGCAGATGAAGATGGATCAGAAAGTAGGCAGCAGAACATAAAGGCAGTTCAATTTAAACCTGCAAAAATTTAGAAACTGGGATTTCTGGAAACCCATTCAGCACAGCATAGCATTGTTAAAAATTGCCTTTCTTTTTCAGCCTAGCACAAAGTACAGAATGACAGCTCATTCCTGAAAACCCTAACACACCTAGTCATGAGGAGATGCCGCTGTCAGCAGTAGTCGATTACTTCTTGTAGCATCTTATGAAGGCTTTCATTTTCTTTTAACTGGAGTAGAAAAATGTAGCTCTATTTATGCCTACAGATTTAATGTAGAATGGAGAAGAATGTCTCTGTCCAGCTTACTTTCCACTTTATCAGCCACCACTAAAATGCATTATATAGCTCAAATAATGGTGCACCCTTAACTTGTATGGTACCTCAGCATTTCTAATTATCTCCAGTTTGTATCTAAACATGAAGTACAGCCTAATTACCAAATTACTACCTTGAGGTCTTTGGAGTATAAAAAAAAGCAGCATATTAATTAGTTCCAACAATACACTTTATAAACTTCAGAAAGTTCAGCATAATATTACCATCAGAGTAATATGTTATGGTTTGTCTAAGTTTGGAAGTTCTTTGAGTTTGAAAGTTATTTTGCACTGCAATCTTCCATTTAGACTAATTTGGAAATGGTTATACTAGGAATTGTGCATCCATGGTTTTGCTTTAGCTGCTTCATGTATTTCTCTTCTTTTGTACCCATACAAATCTCTAATTTTCCAAAGTACATATACTCTTTTTTTGGTGGAGATGCTTACCTCTGTAAAGGCACCACAAATGGTGAAGCTTCTATTATTATTGTGGGGGGTTTTGGTGTACCTTCTCTTGGTGTTTGGAATTTTGATCAGATTCCCATAACCCCTCTCCTGTTATGTCCTTACTCACCAAGAGTAAGTGTCACCATCATTTTTAAACTACTGTTGAACAGTATGGTCTAAGTGCAGAATGCTCTATCCCTGGTGGACTTTAATACAACTGACACAAGGGAGAAACATGTAGGGACCATAGAGGGGACACTGCAGCCCTTGAGGGTGATTCCACTGCTGTCCCCAGCTGTGGGGGAGCCCAGCTGGTTCTGGGCTCTCTGTAAACTGAAATACCGAAGATGGAACTTCTTAACCTGGCAGAGGGTTAACCACGGACAGTAGGGACTGTAACACAGAGTGGGTTTCCTGCTAGAGTGTTAACCTCTTGTGTTAGGATGTGTGTAGCTATGTCCAATCATGAGTTGTTATGATAGTGGTAAACCAATGCTGTGTGTACATGTGTCACCCAGAACTGCATAAAGGCAGACACACTGTTGCAATAAAAAAGCTGGTATCCTGAAACCTACATCGCCTCCCACCTCGACAGCGATACCCAGCATTTTCACAACTCTCATCAAATTCCTTCACTTTCCTGTAAAGTAGGACTATGCCAAAATCATGATGACTCTTCACACATTTTGACATCCCACTGACTCTCCACAGCTGGAACAAAAGACAGCAATGGAGTCCTAAACTTCAGCATAAGACAAGCTAAAACAATGGCTATTTTACAAGTGACATGTGATGATGTCATGAACATGGGTTTTGCACAAGCTAGAATCGCAAAAAAAGGTTACCACACACAGAGGAGGTGAAACCAGGAAGCAAGCCTAGATCTGAATGGGAGCAGTCAATAAATGAAATGCTGATATCAGCAGAAGCAACATAGCATAGCTTAACATAGCATAGGAGGCATCTCCAACTAGCTTACACAACAATTTCTTCCAAATTTGAGCATTTGTTTCAAGACATGAAAAATAAAAATGCAAACAAAAGAAGTAAATGTAAATAAGCATTCATATTCAACTGCCCCCCTTCGCAACTTAACCTGCCTTGCTATTGCATATTTATTCCTCAGGCAGGTCCTTATAAATATATTTCTATGACCACTTGCAGATGTGAATGAGCAACAAAAATATAAAACACTTCCTTTTTTTTTGACAAATTAGGAGATTTTTCTACAGGTCATACAGTTGGAACAGAATACCCTCTCTAAAAAATCAACTAGTGAAGCTTTCATGAAGACATCTATTAAGAACACATTCCCAGCTGCTTTTGGCTTTGGGAGGATAGAACTGCAGAATATAGATGAAAAATTAGTTATATGACTTTTCTTATATTTGTAATTCAAGCAAACTCTTCCTATTCTAGAGTGACTGGCCCATTTGTGTTTGAAAGTGGTGGTGGCAAAAAGCCAGAAAGAGTCAACAAAAGCAGTAGCTTTCTCAAATATAACATCTAAATACCACTTCAGCATGAGAGCAGAAAAAAAACCAAGGTAAACTGCAGAAATGGATATATTTATAGCAGAAAGAGTCTCATTTGGGAGACTGAATTACATTTGCTTCTTCTAGAATGTGATGGTTTGTGATTGGAGTGAGAAAGTAAGGGTGGAAATTTAGTAAACTTCATAGGTAGGCACATAAATATCACCTTATTGAACACTCAGAAGTTCTCTTGTCCACACTCAGAGCTTTGAGGGAGACACAGATAAGCAAATGGGACAGATAAAATTAAAGTGATTGCAGATAGCACCATAAAGTTTAATTACTGAAGTTATCAGATGTGCCAATCAGGAAAAACACCAGAGTTGCTGAAAAGCCCTGGTGCTCATGCAATTAATCAAACAGCAATGAGAAATCACCATAGTCACCCTTCACAAGAGGCAGTATATGTAAATACAAACATAAACACTTTGTGCTCACGTGAGAGAAGAATGCTGACTACAGCATCTACCCAACAGACAGAGCAGTGTCATATATCTCACTCTCCCTCATGGCCAGAGAGGCATTTTAAATCTAGGGTTATGGGAACAGCTCAGTCCCAAACGGTAACAAGCATGTGCTCATGCTAAGCACTTTACTCACCAAAAATCAATGACTGTCTATAATGAAGTCAGGGAAAATTTTTCTTAAAAACTGGGAAGGGAAATCACACCAGGTGCTCTACAGCAAGTGAGGGAAATGGACTGTCTTCAAAGGCAGAAGTCCATATTTTATATTTATATTACATTTTCTTTTATGGAAACATAAGTATAATAGACACGCTGTGCTTGATCTGCTGGAGAACTGTTCATTAAAAAGAAAAACCCTACATAAAACCAACCAAAACAAATAATTCACCTGTCTCCTGGATTAATATATTTTTTATTTCTATCACTAAGGCTGCACCGAAATAATTTGGGTCAAACTCCTGCCGAGTTCCTGGTACTGAAATCTATTTTCTAATTCATCTAACATAAATTTATAGTGATTCCTAGGCAGTCTGTCACCCCTTGTTAAAAAAGTCACCTGGAATGTCACGGAGAAGCCATTCTGATTCTCTTGACTCACCCACAGTTCCCAGTGGCATTAACAGCACAGAAATTTAGGTTGGAAAAAATACCAGGGAAAAAGATTTGCAACAATTCAAAGTGGAAAACTAAAACACACTCAGAGGATCCTCCTTTTTAAGCCTGTTCTGCCATTTGACCAGACTGAGATAGCTATTTAATATCTCCACTAGCTTTATCTTCTGATTTTGAATGTCCTCCACTACTGAATTGCATTGAAATTTTGTGTTAATTCCAGAGGAATTTTCCTTCTTACCCAAAAAACAGAACGAATCAGAGAATCACATCTAAGTACTCCTAAAATTTAGCCACATTACACTTTACAGACCACAGAAAAGACATGTGCTCTTGCAACCTCATTTGTTGATATTTCAGTTGAAAGTAACAGCAAATTAATCTGAAGTGCAAACCTAAAATACAGCCACAAAGATGATAACTAGGTCTCCCTTAGGGCAGAAAAAGTAAATTTATATGGTCAAATTAGAATAGGTGGTTGTGGGAAAGGTAATTACATTACTAATATCTGCCAAGCTCCCAATAATGCTAATTTGAGACAGGTTACTCAAACAATGGCTTTCTCCATGCTTATAAAGAATAACTGTAAATCTCCTTTGGTCATTTCCATGTCCCATAGGAATAAAGTCCTTAAAAGGTCCAGGACAGTTCATGCTAAGACCTCAGACATTAAAGTGCTTTTCAAATGCCTTTAGGGGAATTATTACTGGGAGAGTAGCTGTGATATTTCAGTAAAAAATACATGACAAGAAAGGAAACAACAGCAGAAGTAAAAATAAGAGAGATTTTTGAAAATACTAAATACTCTTGGACAGGTGGTATTTTACAACAGCACAATCCATGGGTTGCATTTACTTAATTTTCAGGAAGGCACAAATCAAGCTCTACTATTTCATTTATCTCACTGATGAATCTTAAACGAGGTCTCCAGTCCGTTTTCTAATATGGCTTGCGGTTTCTCTTGACACCTCTGCAGAATGTTCCTTATGAATAAAGCCAGGAGGATGGGGGAAGGTGGCTCTCCAGTCACTCTCTCCAGACAGGCTGCTGTAGGACTGACTGGCAATGCAAGACAACAGTTGACTCTGGTAATATATTCTTTTCAGGCTCTGTGACAAAGGATGTATGCAGGCAGTGCCATGCAGGCTGACTGTTGAGATAGCCCCTCTTTCGTTGATGAACCCAGTTCATCAGTGAAAGAGGAGCTGAATAACTGTGCCACCAGATCATGAAAATGAAAAGCTCTTCAAGCTCCTTTGTTCAGCAGCCTCCCCGCTCCAGTATCAGTGAGGAGCCAAGAGCCTGCTGCTGTTCAAGGGAGGGGGGATTCAAACCACTTCCATGAATATGGAGTGCAAAAGAATGAAAAGCTCTGTTACAAAGGAAGAGCGTGAGGATTGCATGGATAACTCACACTCAGGGGAGGTTTTGTCACCTCTGCAATGGATTTTATTAACTGCATAGGCCTCAGTAGCAGAGCTTGATTGAATGAGTACCTCCATCAGAACAGCAAGAAGTAAGCTAATACTGCTAATACTGTATTTACTAGATTTACAGATTTACTATATTCCCAGAGAGATTTGTCTTCTTGTTAATGGCGCTAAGAATAAGGTGAGCCATCATCTCTTCCTATAGCTGAAAAGCCAAACATAACTAAGTGTTTTATTGTTCATGTACTCAGCAAACCTGAAAAGTGTTACTTAAGTGCAGAGGAACTGGTTTTCATAGTCTGCTGACTGGCAGCTTCTGCTTGCTTATACACTCGACAGAACAAGGTTGGTTGTTCTGCATTTGTTTATCTACAAGAGAATGGGTGCCAAGGCATGAATGAACATTGCCTTGCACCCTCCAGGAGGCAAAGGGTTTTCCAATGAGACTGACAGCTGAATTTCATAAGAAGAGGAGTTCCCTGAACTGAAAAAGATTTGGTAAACTGGGGTTTCTTTAACCATCTTCAAACTTATATGAAGTCCTGGACAAAAGTAATCATCAGTGATTTAAGTCAAGAATATCAGAGAATAAATGTTTCTATTTACTCATGACATCAAGACATTTTTTTCTTGCTTCTCAGCAAAGACAGAGCAGGTCCTTCTGGGGTCGGGTTTTTCCAACCTCGTCAAATTTATGTAGCTTTCAACCAACAAACAGAATTCAGTTTTAAACTGTATAATTCCACCGAAATTAGGTGAGATGCCCTCATTTTTACTAGTACTGTTTTATGTTTCTGGAAGGATTTTTCAAACTAATTTTATTCTGATTTATTCAGAAATTGGGGCAGGGCACTGCTGCTTCCTCAAATGTCTGAAAGGAAAGCTGTCTCTATAGTCCAGAACAATCTTGCTGCTTGCTTGTTTTGTTTATGATTGTTTAAAATATTTAAGCTTCTTTAGAAATAAAGGAAAACAATGTTTGAAACCATGAGTTAATTAAGCAAACAGACCAGAATCGTACATAGCTCAGAAGATATTAAACTATCCCACCTGTCACTGGGTTTGAGAATACCATGGAAGATAACCCTGAACTTGGGGAAATGTAATTCAAAAAACTCCACTAGTATAATAATAGGCTTGTCTACTGGCTCTGTTACCCAGCTACAGTGCATTAAATGTCATTTAACTGTTCCAATAAATTCAAGCTCATGGGGGCAATTGGCAAGCAGGACAATGGAATAAACTGATATAATAGATGGATCAATAGACAACACAAAGATGTAATGAGAAGTTAATATGTTGAGGACAGAACCAATATGAAAAATCATTATTAAGTTAACTTTTTTGAAATTCTAGCTTTCGAAAAATGTTCCTCTAAATTAGTAGCTAATTTATTGTATGCTTCTACAGGTCTTCTGTTACATTTCAAATTAATTACTCCTACAACTTATTTAGGAAGAGGAATGAAACATTTGCAAACAAAAAGTTGTTCCTCAGATGTAAACTTGTTACAAGATCATTAGTGTTGTGCTTTAAAGACAAGCTGAGTATTTCCTGGGATTTTCTGGTTTCCCTGAAAGAACAGAGCATAGCACAAAACTGCCTTGTGTATCACCAATGTCAGTACAGTAGGGAGTTTATCAAGAGATTTATATTTTCACAGCTTACTTTCCTACAAATAAACATTTCCAAAGTAAATGTTTTTCGTCGTGTAGTCCAATTTGTTTTCAGACCAGCTAAGCCTGTTAAAAGAAGAATTACCTTCAGCCATGGTGCCTGCAGGCAAATTCACCACACAAAAACCATCCAATGCACCTACAGCCACAGCTGCCAGAGCTCCTTTGCTGGTTGGTGCAGCCTTTAACAGCTGTGGCACAACACTTTCACCAGCAGGGTACTGTCACATGTCACACTGCTCACCTTCATGGCTGCTTCTGCTGAGTGAGCAGGCACTGCATGATGGCTTTAAACCTGCTCTGCTTACACTGCCACCTAGTCTGTGATTTTAAGCCTCCTTACAGATTTCCCTGACAAAGGAAGAATTACCTGATGTTCTTTAGATGAGGGCGAAATTTATTTGAAGTCAAATAAAACGTTTAGCTGCCTTCATCAGAGCAGGGCACAGAGCTCCTCACTGCAGAGGCACTGCTCTTGAAAAAGATGCTCCTACTAAAAAATCAAATCATACACCCCACTAAAGGCAGGTATCAAACAGGTATGTGGGCATACTGAGAATCCTGTCTGTTTATTTCTACTTTATTTCTGAAAGATGGTACAGAAAGAAGAGTGATGAGAATGCTAAGAAACTGGAAGTCAATAAAGGTTCCCAGGTACTAAGTCCTTAGGCTTGGATTGGAGAGGAATGCTGGATTGGGCAGCAGTGCCTTCTTTCTACAGCTGATGCAAGGTGTTGCTGTTACATCTCCCATAATGGGAAAATTAGGTATTATGAAAATCATTGTGCAATGGGTTTCTAATGTCCTACAGTGACAACTGTAAAGACAAGAATCTGCCCATTTCCTACCTTTTTTGCCGATCTTGCTCACTGGTGTAGACTGGGAATGCAACCACACTGCAGAGGCTGCTTTGCTTCCCTCCCTGAACATGAGCAGGCTTGGCCATAAACTGGCCCACAACCTTCCCACTTACAGGGCTATGCTCATATTACTATTCCTGATCACACTGTCTTCACTGTCAGTGAAGGAATCACCAGGGCCGTGAATAACCCTTTCCACACATCCTTAAACCCCTACAAACCAGACTTTTTACATTCTGCTATAAATTTCCAAGAGAGAATCTAACTTTGCTTCCAAAAGAATTTGCAAAAACTACGGAAAATTTGCATAGTTCAAAATCAGGGAAAAAAACATAGACAAAGCAGCACAAGCACAAATACAGGCTGGGTAGAGAATGGATCGAGAGCAGTTTTGAGGAGAAGGACTTGGGGGAGTGAGAGGGCGAGAAGCCTGACATGACCTGGCACCATGTGCTTGCAGCCCAGAAGGCCAACTCGACCCTGGGCTGCATCACAAGAAGCGTGGCCAGCAGGTCAAGGGAGGTGATCTTCTCCTCAGCCTTCATTTTCACTCAGTGGGTGGTGAGGAACTGGAGCAGGTTGCCAGAGAAGTTGTGGATCCCCACGCCTCTAAGTGTTCAAGGCCAAGTTGGATTTGAGAAACCTGGTCTTCTGGAAGGTGGCCCTGCACGTGGCAGGAGGGTTGTAACAAGATGATCTTCAACCCAAACTATTCTATGACTATATAACTTCTGAACTCAGCTGCTCATTAATTTGCTGGACTCCTCATTTATACATAAGATGCAAGACCTGTAAAGGAAGGGCACTATTTGCACCGTTATTTGAAGTTTGCCTAGCAAAGTGGGATCCTGATTTTTACAAGGTCCTAAATATCACTACAAAAATTAAAATAATTAAAGTAATAACACACTTTCACAGTGACATCAGCTTTTGTGCCTAAGTCTTTGCTTTGGGGCACTTACACTAGGAAAAAGGTAACAAAAACGGCCTGGCATCTCCATTATGGCTAAGTACTTTTCTAAGTCAGAACTATAATCTGTGAACTAGGTAATTATTTCAGGAAGGTCTTTTTTTTTCCACACATTTGTTCAGTAAATGAGCAATGTTAAAATAAGTAGGTTTGAGATTAATTATTTTTCTCAGAAGCCCCAGCAGGATTCACTGGGAGGTCTTTGCAGTGATTTTATTAACTGCTTTGAGGATTTGTGATCTGAATTTACTATCCAGGGTTACTGAAATTGTGCAATATAGGCGACCTTCCACAGGTTTTAAACAAAAGAAAGGGAACACATGCAAATTTGGCACAAAAGAAGGGAATGACATACAACTGAGACGATATGTTTGCCTGGATTTCTCTTTTGTTGAGGCAGAAGCAAATAAAGTGCCCCCTCTCTGACATTCACACAATCTCTATCTACATTGAGAGGTTTTTATGAGTGTTTCTCTATACTTTCCAACACAGGAAGAGAAAGTTAAACATGGAAACAGCAGGCACATACAGATGGCTTCACTATTATCCAGTGTAAGCATGTCAGCAGGTGCAGCTTCTCATTTCCACTTTATGTGGTGGGCACATAAACTCTCTTGCCCTTCTCATAAAAATTAGCATATGAAGCACCTAACGAGTTTCAAAATGTAATCAGATGCACTGAGTGGCCCAGTTTTAGAGCCAAACTTGATTCCCATTTCTTTCAGGTATGGTCTGGCTAGTTCTGTGACATGAGGTTTGAATCCTGGTTTCGCTACACTTCTTCCAGGAGCCTTGCTGAAATCTGTCTTCTGTCTTGAGAAAAATTACACAAAGCAGCACAGCAGCAGCTATCAGTATTAATCTAAATTAATTCAGTATTGTGATTGCAATTTCCCGAATCTCTTCCATCTGACTGGAATATAATCTTCATTTAACTACCCACAGTGATCCGTTAACCCTTTTCTTGAAGTGTTATCCCTGAAATTTAACATGTTGCCCCACTTTCCCATTCTTTTAACAGAAAAATGAAAGTGAACAACAGAAAAATCAATCAACAACTGATAAAGCAAGTTTCTTTCTGCTTGGAAATATCAGCTATAGCACAGGGTGCTACACAACCCACATGAAAGTCATGTTAGAAATGCTTCTGAGAGCATGAACAAAGAGACAACAAGGAAAGGCAATAAAATAAAGTGGAACTGTATAAGAAAGAGGCTAATTTAGCATAAAGGGAATATTGACAAAGTTTCATAGCTCATCTTTATGATTGAATTCTGCTAGGCTTTTACATTTATCTTAGGAAATGCACACTTTTGCATTACTGAGAGCCAACAATGCATCACAAGTCTCTTTACATAAATCACATGAAGCAGACTTGGCTTAATTCTTCATTCAGGTACAGCATATAAAATTCAGGTTCCATCATGGTGCACTTCTCTGCCTTAAAAAGCTGAGACCTGGAAACCTAGGTCTTTAACAAGTCTGAAGCTACTGATTGACTTTTTAGTTTCTCAAAGCACAGTCAAATATGTCCAAGTGGCCAAAGCTTTTGATAAAGAAAACTGGACAGAAAGTCTGTATTTCACATATCCCTACAGAAAGTCTGTTAGAAGCTGTTGAGTTTTTATTAGAAGGAATACAAGCAGAAAGCATCTCTTTTTTAGTGAATACTGCTTTTCCTATCCCACTGGTGAAATCTAATTTTTCACCCTTGAGCTGTTAATAATTAATAAGAATTCTCATTAAATTTCTGATATACACATCCTTAGGCATTTACTTTTCTAAGCAGATAGAAATTCTTGTCTTACAACACAATTATGAACAAATCCACCACAATGCTACTGATTTATCATTTGTGTTTCAATAACAAATAGCTGAAAAACAGATTTATCTGAATTTTTCACATGAGATAAGTAAAGATCAAGGTTAAATAAAAATTATTATTCATTTACAAATCTCTGATTTGACTTCAATAAAGTGACTTCCCAGAGTGATTTACTATTGCTAATACAATGCAAAAACTTTGCTCAGAAAGCAAAAGTTGACTAATGACATATTTTACCAAAAAAATTTCTCATCAGCATCCTATACAGACATTGATGGACTTCAGGATACTTGTTTATGTTTCCACTCTAGGTTTCAAAAAAAATACATGCAATAGATATTCTACCATTAGTTGTAGCACTCGGTCATGCAAAAAGTTCCTCAGTATTTTCTGATGGAATAGCCAATGCCCTCAAAGGCCATAGTGAAGCTAATTCAAGGAATCATCTTAAAACAACAAAAGTTGTTTAAGCTTCTCTGAGTAGTGAAACAGAACTTGAATTTTCAGTCGGTGGGCTGGACCAAGGTCAGAGTTTCTTGATATGCAATTTATCTTCTACAAACGTTTTATTGCTATTCAAAGTCCATTAAAAGGGAAACAGTGTATGTTTCCTGGGTAAATTACAGATTCCACCACAGGACAGCAGAAAGAATACGCTGTTGTGCCAGAGTGTGTGAAGAAAAATTGTTATGAAGTAAGATAAAATCAGAGCATTCTACTTTATTAAATAACAACTGTTTCAAGAGAGTTGTAAATTGCTTAAAAATGACAATACGAACATAACCATTGCACAGATAATTTCACAGATACTCCAGATTATGCTGTTCACTATTTAAAGTGACATGATATATAACTGCATACTTTAAAGTGCACAATGCCAAAAAAACCCTATGATAATGACAAAAACAATTTTCACAGTAGATCACAACATACTGAAAGGGAAACTTGTCAAAAGTATAATTGCTTTACTACATTACATTAGAAAAATACTGGTTTGTAGTTGATTAAGAAAAAAGGTTTACAGGGTATTCATTTAAAGACAAAATTATAGCAGTCACCAGGTTCTCAAAACAATCTCTTTTCAATTCATCAGTGAAAGTGAAAATGCATGCACATCTACAGACTCCTCTATGGGATATACTTCAGTGTCCCTCGTTCCTCCCCAGTTAGGAAGGTCATGCTTTTGCTTTCTCTTCTTCCTTTGTCTGTAATTCAATCCTCTTCTCCCTTCTCAGACAAAAAGGCAAATTACTTCCTAAAATCACCCTAAAGCCTTGTTTTGTCCCTGTTGTTTAATAGTCACTTCCTTATAAACCACTTTGTGACACTCTGTATGAATGCCACTATATGATATAAATTATCTTGTTTTCATTTGCTGGAGCTCCAGAATAAGTTTAGGGTTCCAAATAACCATGCAAACACGTGTATCAATAAACACTTCCCTTTAAAAAAAAAAATCATTTAATTAGAATATTCTCTTACTTAAAATTGCAGCATTGGATGCACAACTGTAACTGTGACAGAATGCAAAATTAAAGCATTTCAATCAATACAGAAACATAAACACTAAGCTCCAGGCAAAAGGGTAGCCTATCACATTCCATCTATTATTACAGAGTCAGAGGATATTTTTTCCTGTTTTATGTAACTTTCCCTGAAGCTTGATGTTTCTCAATTATGAGCTGCAGTCTTCTCCAAGTCTGCCATAAAGTTGAATGCACAATTTGTAGCATGCAAGTATATGAAGGAGAAAAGTTACTCATTTCAATATCATTGCCCGATAATACTCTATTCTGTAATACTGAATTAAGCAAGAAGAAATAAAGAAGGAACTGTAAGTGTCAATATCCCATCACGTGCTACATGTTGCCTTATTCAAAATACTGCTTGTAAAAGTATATATTTTATTGAAGACATCAGTTATTCAACAAATGTTGCTGAATTCATTTTTATTTTGCAAACAGTAATGCACAATTGACAAATCAGGAACTGATAAAAGAACACTGAAAGGGATTTTATGGGCCATCATATCCAGCCTGTTGCTAATGCACTTTTTCCCTAACTGCTTACAGACATTTTTTAGCAAATGATAAAATAATGTCTTTCTCTTCCTCGGCTATTTGCAACACAGTAGCTCCATGCTAAAAACAGAAAATCCCAATACCAGTTCCTAAATACAAGGTTTTGCACTTTGCACTTCTAATTTCAGCCCATTTCTCTCCATTCACTCACCCTGTCTTTGATTTGGCAGTGCCTCCTGGCTTCATCCATTACCAAATTTCACAAGTGCTACTTCTTGTGCAACATAGATGCTAAAACTGGCTCCAAAACCACTCTTCAAGGCACCAGACCTGTATTCTTGTTCTAGAACGACAACTGAACAGCCAAAAAAAGCTGCTGCCCACCTATGTCACTAGTTCCTACTAAACATACAGTACTTAGGCCTTTAAGAAAGAAAAAACTCCTATGCAAAATCTTTGGGGCTTTTACTGAAGGATAATTTCCATTTTCTTTAAAAGAGTAACACCCCACCCAAACCCCTAGTCTGTATTATATGCTTTGGTATTAATTTTTGTTTATTCTATATTGTGAATATCCAAGCCTGAAGCAGCACAATTACGCAGACATATTATATCCTCATACCCTAAAGCAGAATTCAGGCTTGAAAACTGGACATAATTTATGATTTTTTTTCACCTCAACAAATATTCCAATCAGAATCCCCTTAAAATTACATTATCCACACACTCTTCAGTATATTTTTGTATCTTTCCTGTAAACAGAGGTTATCATATTTGTATGGCATAAGTTATTTATTTTAATGAAGAAGCACCTAAAACAAGAGGAGTTTCCACAATGAAGGCATCACTGAAAAAATCAGCAATGATATAGTATCTGCTCCAAGACTTTTACAAAGATAATATACAATATGTATATATACGTACAAGTAATCTGTGGGAAAGGGAAGGTGTGAAAAGAAATAATGATCCTCAGCACAGCTACAAGTCAGTGAAACTAATGGAGATTTTAAATCACCTGCCTTTACAATATATATGGAACATGGGAAACAGCATTGCATTTGTTCAGTTCCCAAGCAAACTAAAATGAATTAGTAACAAATGAGAGTGAAAGCCATCCATTTGGTTTTACTCAGTTAGTGACCCAACCCTGTTGAACACATTAAACTAGAAATCCTGAAAAAAAGCCACAGTTTCGCAGCAATTAAATTGTAAGATCCCTGTAGCAAAAGGCTCACTTGGGTATTTTGATTTCCTTCCAAATACCTAATTTTTTTTTTTGTACAAAACATATTAAAAAAACATGAAGTAGGGGTTGAGTTGGTTGGAGATTAGACCTGCACAAATAGGCTATATTTCAAGACTCTTGTGATAACCTTAGCAAATTAGAAGGGAAAAAGATCAACTCACATTAGCATGGTATGGCCAGTTTTATTCTGCTGAGACAGAGATAATTCAGCACTTCTACACATTTCATTTTAATCATCACAGAATTAGTCGTCAAAGATTACTATTGCTTTCAAAGGAAATGTTAAATCAACAACTGGAAAAAATATATTGGAATACATTTTCCCAACAAATACAAATTCACTTTTATTATCAAGCTTTAGCCTGTGGCACCCTTAATATGCATCAAACTATGACTATGTAGAAATTAATCTACTTTAAGTCTTGATTTTGAGTTTATAACCTTGCTGAGAGCATTTCCTGTATATTACTTGCTGTGTCCTTCCCTTCATCTGTCCCTGAAAGACCCATCAGCAATTGATTGATCCTGTCCTTGTAGCAAGCACAACGCTGTCCTAGTAGCATAACCAAGACCACCAGCCCAGGGCTATTGCTTTTCTAGTGACTCCAACTCATTGAAGATTGGAGGAGGGCAAAGTTCAAGAAGAAAGTGTGAGACTGCTACAGAACAGGAGGCTGACTGCAACCAAGAGCCAAGGAGGGCAGAATGATATGTTGAAGACACTGACAGACCCAAACATACTGTCAGGAAGCCAAATGAGGAAGGTTTCGTGGCAGACACCTGTCATTTTTCAGTGTCTCTTGTGCTGTGTGTATGACAGAGTGTATATGGCTTAAACTGCCATAAGACCCTTTCAAGGTGAAATAGTTATTCAGCACACCAACCAGCACAGAGCTCTGAAGGGGTATTAATATCCTCTGTAAAGAGGAACTGACTTCTCACCACCCATCTTTGGTTGTGCAGCAACCAGTCAGCACCACAAGGAAGTGCAGTATCCCAAAGACAGTTTCCAAATATTCCTCAAATTCAGTTATCTTGAAAGTCAGCCCAATACACAGCCTGGTGAGCATTCACAAGTAGAAAAAAAGGAGAGACATGACTGTAACAAAGATTTTATAACGATCTTATGTAAATAACCTGATTTCATATTCAAACAGTTCTCTAAGAAAGTAAAATGTAGTGTAAGACTGACAGATTGCAACGTACTCTTAAAGACTGAAGTATTACATGACACTAGATTGTAAACTAAAATTACAGGTAAGACTACAACACAGAATAAGCACATGGGAAGAACAAAAGCAGTTTGGCACATCTATCACCATCTTTTATTTTATAGTGTCTGTCAGAGAAGAGTGCCTACCTCTGAATCAACTCCATAAATACTGACATAATCTCTGACCTTGTCCATGTACACATGAAAAGCTCCATTAACTTGAAAAAATCCCAGTGAGTAAAGTCAACTTATCTGTGCCTCCTTGTTGAATGCAACCACCTCAGAACCAGCAAATCATAGACGATTTCTGTCAAGGAGCAAATTACTAAAACCCTCAGTTTCTGCTTATATATATACATAAATACTGGAAGCTTTCAAACCCCTGCAGGTAGCTGACCTTTGTGCAGCAGGGCAGGCACAGAAGGTGGCAGTGAAATGTTATGGTCATGCAAGGAGTGCTTGGGTCATTCTCCTGGCACACACTGTGGGCCACTTGACTGGAACTGAAACTGCAGTATAGAAAGCAGATGCACAATCAAAACCTCTTTAAGAACAGACATCCAAATGGATGATGTTGAGTTCCAAAACATCAGGCTTAGGCAAAAAAAGGGAATAAATATATAATGAACAAAGCATAAACTGTAAAGGGATGATACTTGAGTTTGTCAGATGACTCATGTCCTCACTAAATGATTTTTTTTTTCTAAAATCTCCTAGTCCTTATGAAACAAATGCAAGGGAAAATTAGAAATAAATTTTTAAAGTGTCTCAGCTACTCCACAGCATTTTGTCTCTTTTTTAGAAGAAAAGCTTCTATCAGAAAATGTGATTATTGCATTTGCTAATATGTAGATTTGTAGGACAGAAAAAGAACTTCAACCCACCGTAAAGAAAATCCAGCAGATTTGATGTAATCTTGAAGGGAAAGAACTGACTTCAGAATTACTACATATAACTTTGTTGTGTACCCTTATTACTAAATGAAAGCCCATAAGGAATATTTTATGCAATTCCATACATGTGATCTGTGTGTTGGTGTTCATTCAAGACTTCACAGCAGAGAGAGCCTATGGCTTCTCAGCAGCAGACAGAGCAAGAATGCAGGCTTCTCAGACAGACACTCATGAACGCTATTCTGCTACCTTTAAATTTTTTTCAAAATATTAAAAGAAGACAACTTATTTTCACCACTTATTTTTTCCTCCAGTATAGGAATTCTGTCTAAACCAAACTCTTTCTGCAAACAGGTGTGCTTGTGGGGGTGGGACTGGCAAACCTATTTTTTTCAGAAGAAATACTTTTCCAGAAAATGTCCCAGCATCCCTAACAACATAGCACCACGTTAAATTTGAGTAGTCGCCTGAAGAAATAGCAAATAGAGACAGTGCCTTACTAGGAACTGTGCCTCAGAGTGCTCCATCCCTCCTTGTATAGGACACCACCTTTGACAGAGAGGATGCATTGTGCTTCCTTCCTTTCTGTACCAACAGGGTACTGATTCCCTCAGGATATGCTAAAAAGAGTCACATACCTTTTTTGCAATGTACAAACAAAAGATGTCCAGATTTTTTTGGCCCCAGTGGATGTGCCTAAAGATCAGTTGCAAACAAATGAGACTGTACCGAATCTCACGTTGCACAGCTCACAGTAGTAAATTTCCACTTCATTTAACTTGGACAGCACACACGAGCACACTTGCGCTTTGTCTAGCTGTGCTTCTGTTAACATTAATATCATTTAGCTCATACAAGCCCATGATTTAGTTACTACATGCATTATAATGATACAGTATTACAGATGCAATAGTAGGACCACAGTTTCAACACTGACTCATGAGAAAGGAATACAGGGATTTCTAAAACAAAATCTACAGCAAATCTGTATTAGATTATTCCACATTTCACCAATTATCATTTTCCTATGAATAAACTCACACAGGAATGAGTTTTCCCCTTGATAGAGCAGACTGAGGTAACAAGAAGTAACCTACTGTGAGAAAAACTGCCTTAAGCTGGTATCAGACAGTAAATGAGATTTCAGTTCTGAGAACACTACCTCTGGATCTTCCAGAAAAAAAAATCCCTAAAAGCAAAATTTTTTTGGACAGAAGATGGTTGTGAAATTAGAATACATCTGGTTAGTTTTGGACATGCATATGAAAGAGAAAGCCATCATCATAGCCTTAGTTTTGCTTTGTCTTTAATAATTCCTAGAGTTCCCTCGATGGCAGATAAGCAAAGGGGAGGAAGAAAAAAATCATCATGTGGCTGTAAAATTCAATTTTATACACTGAATTTTAACTAAGGAGTGCTTCAGGTCATCAGTAGTAACTTCCTTCCAGTAGTAAAAAATTGACTGATGAAGATAAACTGACTGATTTTTTACCATAGAATGGTTTGGTTGGAAGGGACATTTAAAGGCCATCCAGTCCAAGCCTCCTGCAACGAGCAGGGACATCTTCAACTAGATCAGGTTGCTCAAAGCCCCATCAAGCCTGACCTAGAACATTTCCAGGGATGAGGCATCTGCAACCTCTCTGGGCAACCCATGTCAGTGTTTCACCACCCTTGTGGTAAAAAATTTCTTCCTTATATCTAGTCTGAATTTGCCCTCTTTTAGTTTAAAACCATAACCCCTTGTCCTATCACAATAAGTTCTCCTTTGAAGTCTGTACTGAAAAGCTCCCAGGAGCCTCCACTTCTTTAGGCTGAACTACTGTAACTTTCTCAGTCTTTCCTCATAGGAGAGCTGTGCCATCCATCCCTTGGAACATTTCTGTGGCCCTCCTCTGGACATGCTCCAGCAGGTTCACATCTTTTTTTGTACTTTTTCTGTGGTTTTGATTTATTGTTGTCTAAACTGGAAAACAGAACCTCTAATAACAACTAGGTAAGTGAACCTGGCTTAGATCAAAACAGGTGGCTGTGCCAATTAGTGACTAAGTAAACAGCAGTATGAAAAATGGTAACCCTTAATTACAGCCTCAAGTGTAGTGCCGAACATGCTGTATTTTCTATTTATCCAAATCGAATAGCAAATAGCTTGCCACATGTTTCTCATGTCTCCAAGGACTAATTAAAACTGACCATCCCTGTTCACAACCACCTGAGTACCGATTAAATCTCTCTGGGTAAACATTGCTTCTAGCCTTCATTCACTGATGCCTTCTCTGTGACCCTTCACTTCTTTTGTGTAGTAGTTCACTATTAAATTTCGCCTGCTAATTCAGCAGAACGGTGCTGAACTGCAGCTGTCCCGTCTATTTCAGTAAATCAGTAACTTACCTATACAACTGAGCTGTTGAAGTTAACATAAAGAGTCCTGTTGACGATTTCTCTGGAGTTTCCAGGCTCCAAAATGCTTCCTGAAGGGCCATGCCTCCAGTTTGACCTCCCAAACTAACCTTTGAGAGAAGCTGGCCCTAGAGAAGTACCACATTAGTAAGAAACCACAAGGGTATTAGTACCCGTAGTAATTACTGCTAAGTAGCACGACACTACTACTTGCAAAGACAAAAGCAAAATGACAGAGTCATCTTGAGATTGAAAAAAAAAAAAAATTTAAAAAAGAACAAGCCAGGTTGTTAGAACTGTCTAATTGTATAACAACAAAGAATTTGGATCCAAGGCATCTCATATTATCCTTTCCAGTGCACATTGCTTTGCATGTATTTGTAATGAGTCGCTCAGGTTTTCATGACACTTCCATGACACTGAATTCCATTCACTCTTCCCCAAGCCTGAATTAAAAAGCCTACATGATTTACTGATGACTAAATGTGCTGATGACTGCTAGTCTCTCCCTTCTACCAGCCTACTAGCAAACATTTACAGCAGCACCTTACCCAAAGGAGGAATCCCTTGTTACCATATGGCTGTATCAAATGTGTTTCAGATGCCAAACAGCAATTCCTTATACCTTAAATTTAGTTGATTAGACAAATAGCGTTATTAACTGTTTCCTCATGATTAACTGATTTTAATGCTATTGCACAAAAAAAAAGGGGCATCTAAAGTATAACATATTTTACTAATCCCAGAAGAAGGCAAAAAAAACTAAAAAAACCCTACCAATTTAAGCATCTTGAAGGAACATATGAGTAACACATGGCAGAGGAAAAAAAAAATTTATTTTCATGTATATAGATCCTTAATGTCCATGATAAAGATGAAGTCAGAATCTGCTAGCATCCTGAAAATAGGTGGTTTTCTTTGAGGGACACAAAATCTGGACCGTGATGGAAGTCTAATTCATTCCTTTGTGCAACAGAAGACAAGGTATTACAGGTAGCATTGGAAGGCTTTTATTCCTATTGAGTTAGGACGCAGGATTTTACACAAACTATACGAGTTTCTCTTTTCAAGATAGTAACCAGTGCACTTAGTTTCCCTCACAGTGTGGTTAGCTCTAGCATGCAAGTCTTCATCCGCTTTCCCTTTGGACATTGGTGAAATAAGATTAATTTCTACTTTTAAAAACCTAGGGAGTTTGGTGACTGGGGATTCATAAAAAGGAAGGTCTTCACATCATAGAAAGAAACTCAACAACTGGGAGTAGACATCTTCTTGGAAGGGGCCAGCATGGAGCCATGATAATAAAACAACTGCTGCCCTGAAAGGGGACTCCCTTCTATTTCAGCTGTGGAAACTTAAGGAGAATTGTATCTAGACAGTCTAACCTTGAAAGCAGTAAAAATAACTTTTTTTTTAGGAGAAAAAATGTGTTGATGAAGGGTCCGCTTAGAAAGGAAGCTGCTTCCCCTTCCATGCAGAAATGGGATGGGTGATAGGAAAGGATGAAGCTCAAAAAGCTGAGTTCAGACTGAAAGACTTCACTGTGAGGCACCTCACTGAAAATGCCACATTGAAAAAAAGATGGAACAGGAAAACAAGAGTTTTATACATACAACACACTAATATCAAGCCTAGAGTAGTTATTATGTGTCAGTCTGTTCCTGGTTAGAATTCTTTTGTTTGAAAAGTACTGGAAAAAAGCAAATGGTCTGCTTGTAACTATGCAAAACATCCTCCATTTCATAAAAATCATGCCCATTCAGTAACATCAGTTTTGCCTCTGTTCCAGCTAAGTTGAAGTTATTTAAGCTCCTTGGTTGGAGTGCTTAGACAAACATATAAATATATATTACATAAATTTAGAACAATATATATTTCATATCCTAAAAACAATATATAATTATTCTGTGTATATTTTAGGTTCAATAAATCAACTGGTTGATTTATTTCAACCAGTATTTGCATATAGAATAAAAGTAGGAATAGTAGCTTTGTACTTCAGGAAACTAAAATGTTTTCTTTTCTAAAGGTTACATGGACATCTGATATATATGAAATATTCTTCCAACATGAAGCACGAACTCTCTGCATGTATTTTAATCCCAACACACATTATTTACTGAAAATTTAATATAAAATTTCTATTAATAGATAATATTCAGGACATAAAATGCCTATAAACTTTCTACAAAGCTAGAAAAAATACAAAAGCTTATTTAACAGTTTCAAACCAGCAAAAATGAAAACTGGAAAAGTCAAACTATTTTGTTTACAGGCTTCTTACATATTCCAGATAATCAATTTATGCTTGTAACAGGAACAAGTAAATTTTTGGCAAACAAAGAAAATCAATTCGACTCTTTCTAAATTAATTGTTGTCCCTCAAGGGGATAAACACATCTAGTGACAGACAGGGTTTGTTCTTACAGTACTGCTTAGATTTACTCTCCATGCATTTCAAATCCAGAGATCAGAAGACAGTGAGATGGAAAACAAAGCTCTTAATCTGTGCTCCAAAGCTGCAAACGTGTTAATATTCATGTTTGCAAGGTAATTACAGTAAGGAGCTCCTTACTGTAGATTTCAAGAAGGAACTTAACCTCTGATAATCATAGAATCATAGAATCATAGAATCAGACAGGTTGGAAAGGACCTCTGAGATCAAGTCCAACACTTGATCCACTACCACTATTGTTACTAGACTAGGGCACTAAGTGCAACATCCAATCTCTTCCTAAATACCTCCAGGAATGGAGAATCCACCACTTCGCTGGGCAGCCCATTCCAGTGCCTGATTAAATGGTGGACTTCAAAACAACAGACAGTATTCCCTTTATTGCCAAAAAACTTAGATATTTCCTGAGTTTAAAATTAAAGTCTTCATATCCACTGTGCTTACAAATAATTAAAAATTTCTTATTTTCAGAAAATAAAAAAAATTCTTCTATTATTTGATTTTGTTACTTTTACAGAACATAGAGATAAATAATAGTAGAATCTTGTGCAATGCATACTCTAACCAAATTTAACACAAAACTGTTCTTAATCAAACTTTTACAATTTCAAATTTGTAATACAAACTTCATCCTTAATAAATTTACTTCTTCCCACATCCTTTCTCTAATTGTAAACCAGAAATTATTCTGTTTACATTTCAGAAACGAGTTGTGATGACAAACGGGCAAAAATCCTTTTTTGCTTTGCTGACAGTTCCTATAAATACATACATGCATTATTATTCCAGATCAATATAAAAACAATTTTGCTCCAGTTTTTTTACTGAATGAAAAAAATAGTTTCCTCTTTGGTCATTTTTAACTATATTAATGAAAGCTAAGACAGTTTGAGAACACAGAATTGGATTAAGTGGCTTTAGATACCTTTCACAGAGGACTTCAAATAATAACATCTCATGGAATATAGCTTAATAATTAGGATACTAGATGAACCTAAAGAAAACCTGACTAGAAAAGTTTCCTTGGCCAGATATGGAGCTTTCATTCATCAAAATTCTTTTCAAGGGGTTCCCTTTTATATCACTTATCATTACGTTACAGTCTGCAAAGGCCCCTAACACTGATGTATGGTTTTTAAGACACTGAAAACTTATCATGTGCTACATGATTTACTTCAATTTTTATTTTTTTATATTTATTTTTATTTCAGATTAAACTACCCTGTGAATTTGACCCCATCTATTCATAGCCTATCTATGTTTAAAAACACATATATATGACTCATGCTGCACAAAAATAATATACTGTGTTTATATGTTTATAATGTTAATGTTTACAAACTACTGAAAATATTTAAAATGTATCCTAAAATCTGAACAGCATCATTTTTGTAATCCCTGTCTCCAGGAAAACAAATTGACTACTAAATTGTTTGAGTATACTTGATCAAACTTGGTTTCAGCAGCCAGCATGAAGTTTTTGGATTCTTGTCTTGCTGATTTCCCATATTTCATAGATTAAAAAAAAAAAGTAGTTACAATTTACAGGGCATGTTTAACTATACTCTCTTTGTTAGAACTACTTAACAGGAGACTGTTTCTTCTCCTTCATATGCTCTGTTTTTTTATTTGCTTTGGGGATCATTAATAGCTTCTTCAGATTTCTTTCTTCTCTTTTTTTTTTTTTTTATTTTTTAAATGTAACTTGAATATTTAAAAGCACAGAAACATGCATGTCAGCTCAATAAAAAGTTGCTTATCAAAAAAGTGTGATGTCCCATGTCACCTGTAATCCTCCCATGGCTCTTCAGAGATCAAATAGATGACAATTCATCTAAACAGAAGTCAGTTCTCAAAAGATTACAGGTACCTGTGCTAGAAAGAAAGTAATGATTCCCTGAGAGCACCATAATAATCAATACACCTTTATCTTGAAAAACATCAGCAGTTTACTTCAGATAAACCACAGGAATTAAGCCAGACAATAATATACACTGGGGTAGCTCAAGTCCATCCACTAGTTACTTAAAAAGCATGAAAAAAAATCCTTAATTTATTTGAATATTTCTTAAGTGTTCTAAAATATACAGATATCTACATGTAAACATACTTTATAATGTAGCAAGGAAGAAAAAAGAATCACGCTCAGATGTGCATTCTTACCTCATGGCATGTGTGGGCCACGTGGCTGCTATGAATGATTAAGAAGGTAGCCCAGTTTTGTGCTGCAGCTCTTGGACTAATTAATTCTGCTTTGATGTAAATCTGCTTTTATTTTTAGGTCTTGTTTTATGCAACCCGTAATTGTTTTAAGCTTACAAGAGGAAACACGGCTGGAAAGGAACAAATACTTGTTGGTCCTACTCTCCACATTTACACTGGTAAGCAAGTAATTTGACATGGAATTTGCTTTTGTATATAAAGCGTATAAGAAATTATATAAATAAGTATACCATGGACTTCAGAAAAACACTTTATGTGGTATTTTAAGGATTAAGACCTAAACAGTGGGTGTGTTGCACAAGTAGGGCCAAAAAGCGAAAGATTTACACCAGGTATATAGATCCTGGTGGGCAGAAAGTAAGTTATAGTTTATGCTGGGGTTTTTTAAGCCAAGGTGATTTTTTGATAGGACAATGCAAGGATTTTGGATGCTATGAAAGAGGATTCCACAAATGACAGGAGAATAATCAGGAGAAAGTACGAAGACAACAGGACAGCAGTTCTCCAGCGGTACTAGAGAATCACAGGATGAGTCAGGTTGGAAGGAACCACAGTGGGTCATCTGGTCCAACGTTCCTGCTCAAGCAGGGTCATCCTAGAGCACATGGCACAGGACTGCATCCTGACAGTTCCTGAATATCTCCATAGAGGGAGACTCCAAAACCTCTCAGGGCAATCTCTTCCAGTGCATGGTCACCCACACAGTAAAGTAGTTGTTCCTCATATTTTCCCCTCATATCATACTCCTCATACCTTGTAAGAAGGTCCCAAGATCAGCTTGGTCAGACAGAGAAGCAAAACTACTCACAGTTCTTCTCTCAGATTCTGAACTAGATTTAATTTCAGTCAGGTTTGCACTGCCTTTTCATCGCTGCTACAACATTTCTGTCAATAAAGTTTTTTCTCCCAAGAGCATTGTGGAAATATTTAAGGTCAAAACTGATTTCAGTAAACTGGTTTTATGAACTGTTAATCCTGATATAGGACCTATGATCCCCTAAAGATTTGCTGCATTCAAAGGAAACATCTTAAGAATAGGAAACCTGCTAGATCAGCAGCTCTAAGGTTACAGACTAAAAGTGCTGTGAGGATTTTGATGCCAAACTCCAAACCTGATAAACTCTACATTGTTGAGAATAATTAATGACTATTCCCAACATCAGTTGCAGCCCCAGCTGTGTCCTTAGATCTCCCTTGGCACTTTAAAATGTAATTTTTTGCTTTATGCTTAAATTTTCTAAAAGAGGGAGAACATGTTTAATATCTAGTTCATGCCTAAATCAATTTGAATCCAGAAACTAAGGGGCTCTGAAATAACCTACTTTGGGCATTTCAGAGCTGGATGCTCACACTGGAGCTTTCACACTTTTTAGCATCACTTTTTCACAGCAGCATCCAGCACTAGATTTTTTAAAGTATCCTAGGGAGTTCCCTACCTCCTCTCCAGAGCAGTGAGAGTACTCGCCTAGGTAATGGAAGACAAGCTCAATTCCTTCTTCAGCACTTGAAAAGTCAAACTCATAACTCTAAACACCAGGTTCCCATCTAGTCTGACTCTGATGTTTGTATGAATAGAGAAAAGAAAAATATTAGAAGGGGACAGGGAAGGAGGAGTATCTGCTTCATTCAGTTTGCTGGGGACAGAGGATATAATACCTTATTTCAGAGCTTATCAGACCACCCACGGTTTGGGCTCTACTCAAGGTTGACTATTGTATTTTGGGCAATTAATGAAATACATAAGCAGATCCAAAAGCACATCCAGAATCCTTTTCAGTCTTAACAGACTTATTCACAAGTGACAGGATAATGTATCATCATGCAATTCTTGGTATCCCTCCAGCATATAAATGCCTCAGTAAAAAGTGACCACTTGAGCAGGTGCAAGAAGAACCTCCCCAGAAAGACTCTGGCAGTGCTGCCCTAGCCAGGGACATCCACTGTCTGAAGAAACTGGGAAGGTCAAACAGTGGTTAATGGGAAAAGAAAAGAACAATGTAGCTCTTCACCACATTGCTTTGTCATTCTTGCATGCCCAGTAAGGCTTGATCATCCAGTAAGGAACAGAAATAATCTCATGTGATTTAGGCAACTGATCATATAGCTGTGATACACAGAACAACCACAATGAGTGGTTTCCAAACAGCCAAGAGCCTGAAATACATCCACATAAACTGGTTAATCCTTTATTCTGAATAATGAATAAAGATGTAGGACCTGAGATCTCTCTGTGCAGAATCTGCCTCTATCAGCTGGAAGAAAATACGTCTAACAAGTAATGTTATCAGCTCTACTGCAAATGGCAGCATCTTCCACACAGCTTACATTAAACTCTCAGGGAGTAAGGTAAATGACATAACTTCTGCTTTAAGTTAGCATTTCCCTATTACAACAGAAAAAAGATCAAACCCTTGTCATTAATCACATCTTTGCTCTTATGCAGCACCATGCCATTACTCCAAGATAGGCTTTCAGTAAGTAATAAAGTACTAACAGGATAATGGCAGTGAAATAGCAAATGAAATCTGTTCTTGCTCACATTTGTTCCACTTCTTTGCGCTGATAGTAAAAATACATAAAATGGGATATGGAAGATATCCATATGCAGTGCATTAAAATGAAGAGGAAAAAAACACCCTAGTGGATACCACTTTCTCTCATGCATCATCAACTTCTTTCTGCCAAAGTCATACTAAGCTGCTAAAAAGCAATAAAAAGCTGCAATGGGAGAACTACAGAAGATTCGGGGCATGTAAACACACACCAGCGTAAAAAATAACAGTTCTCATCCATAGAGACATCCCTAATTTCCATCTTCATTTAAGTATTTTCCACATCCTATTGACTGAGAATTTGTATTTAATCAGTGATTGGATGTTCACCCCAAAGCATTTCTAACTTCAGCAACCTATGGGTCCAGTAATATACATACCTATTCCAGAGCCTAAACCCTGGTCTGTCGGTCTACAATCCATTCACATATTACATTTCCAAAACTCTTCCAGTAGACCAATGTGAAGGATGCATATGCCCTTGCATCCCCATATCCAAATCCAACTGCCTTACGAGGTTTTAGGGAAGTCATCAGCTCAAGAGAAGAGGCCAGTTCTACATTAGTACAACAGGATGAGACCAATTGCGGAGAGACTCCTCCAGGAAGGAATCTGTGCAGAATAACAAGGGACTCATGGTGGTTGTAGAACATCTCAATCCAATACACTGAAGTTTTCAAATATTCACCACTTCATGGCAAGGAAGTTAAAATTTAACCCCCCTAAAGAAGAATATCCCACCAATACTTGGCATGCGAAAACTACAGTGAGTCACTAAAGCATGTCATACAGAGAGTAACCATTTGGTTATATATTATATACTACAAACTAACATGAACAAAATGAACACAAAATTCTGCACATGCTAGGTAATACCTACATGACAGCAAGTAATGGTATGAATCAGAAAGTAAATAAATACATACACGTTTGTGTATGTATTTGCATGTTTATGTTTGGCAGAAAAGAATAAAAAACTAAAGAGAAAAGAGCGTATTTATCTTATTCATGACTAAAATCAACTTTGGTAAGAAATATGACTAAAATTCCTATTACTCATGAAAAACGCATACATGAAATAATTTATATTACATCATGACATTTTCATTAAGATGCAGAACTTCTGCTCAAAGAGAAGTACAGTACAATATTAAAATTTTAGCCAACTACTAACTCTGCTGTCTTGAGTTCAAACAATTAAAAAGCCTGAAAAACCAGCTTTTAATTTTCAATGTTTTAAATGTTTTTGAAGAAAACTTACAGCAAAAGCAAGAACTTGATTTCCTGGGACAATATGCATAACTTTCAGTTACCAAGAAATAGCCTTAAACTAGTTGATTGCAACAGCAGAACAGGGATGTAATAATATGCAAAATGGTAGGTTCATATAAATGCAATTAATGCAAAAAGATACAAATTATCAGATAAAGACTAGTAATTTAAATTCTTTAGCAAGTGAGCAAAATTTGGCCATGGCTAGAACTTTAGGTGCACAGATGTGGCACTGCTTCCTTTACACATCTGTAGATCAGATGTAACACCAGTGAAAAATTAATTCAGACACCGAAAAACATTACAAGAAATTATTACAGCCTCCAGATCTTCTCATGTCTTCCACTGTTTATCTATTCCAGTGAATCTATTCTTACTAGATCTAATTATTATATTTCTGAACCTTCTGTCTTTACTACTTTGAAGCTGGTTATCAAAGTACAACATGCAACACCAGCTTTCTCCATTCAACTAACCAAGTAACTTGTCTGCTTGTCTTCAAGATGGTACTAAACAAGTAATATCCAAAGTAATAGAATAACCATCAATAAACCTGCTTCATGGAAAAATGAAAGCAAAAAGTCATTACTGGAACTATCTGGAGTTTTATACCTATCCCAAATGTTCCCTGGAAATTTGGGATTATTTCATAAAAAACAGTACTGAAAAAATAGTTTGCAAAATAGTTTGCATGTCCTTAACTAAAACAGAAGAAAGCAATGCATAAACCGACAGATTTTGAGGCTGCTTTAGTATCAGCTAGTCACAAAGAAGTAAGGTCTGTAGTGCAAACCTTTTATCTCTACTCTGTCCTTATGTTTGACCAAGTCACACACAGTTCATTTGAATTTTTTCTAACTAAAGAAAATATATGGTGCATTTGTACTCCTTAGCCTTCCACAATTTCCACAAATGACAATCCATGCTCAGAATCAGCTCCACGTAGAGCAAGGAAAACCCATTTTGCCTGGGGTTTTCTGAGAAGTTTCAGTTTCTTAAATGTACTCAGCAAACTATTTCCTTCCAGCCTTTATTTTGACCTTATTCATAGATCCCAGTTTATAATTTTCTAATATCACATTTCTCTCACACCTGACCACTCTGGAAACTTCACTAAAAGGTAGTGAATAGTTAAGATAAACTCTGTTGTAATTTTCTATTGTTAATTAACCTCATCATGATTTCCAGTATGAACACTTTTGCTCTGTTAGAACTATGTTAGCAGTTGTACAGCTGATGGTTCAGAAGGCATCAGAAAATGGTCCTTAAAATAATTAGGAATATTTTTTTGTTCAATTATATATGCATGAACCTCTACAGATATGTACACAAACAGAAAAAATAGGGAAAGTATGGTTTTTTCAAAGGCTATTTAGTGTGATTTTGAAACTTGAGAATTGTGGAAACACTCTGCATATTCCAGCCATTTCAGAACTGAGATAAAGTCCTGTCAAGGTGATGGGAAAAAAGGCTAAGGAAGGTTTGGTCAGGGTGGATTTTAAGGGGAAAACGAAGAAGCCATTGTCACCACGTATCTCAAACCAGCACCTTACTAGTAAGTACAGGCATTTTCACCATGACAAAATAATTGCGGGTCCTGACCCCAAAAGGAACAAAACTTCAGACAAAACATTTCCATCTCTGTCAGCACAAACACCACCTGCACCCAACTGATCCCTGAAAATATTTTCATGGGTTTCTGCCACATTTAAACCATACTTTCTGAACATCTATTGAGCAAGAGTTAGCACAAATTTTCTATTTAATGCAAGCCAGTGGAAAGAAAAGTCAAGTCAAAGGTTTATGGAAGGAAGAAAAGCTATCTCTTGTAGCATGTAGCTGTCATAAGTTATTTTATGGGATATATGAAACCTAGCAAATCACATTCACATCAAAAAGAAACTACATCCAACACTGACTGAAATACATCCCCTTGCTGTTGCTGCAACCTCAGAGTCTGACCTTCACATTACATCTAATAGGAGACAGAGAGACTGAGAGCCACATATAGTAAAATAATCTATGGACTCTCTTAAAAATAAATATTTGCAAGTCCTAATGAAAACACTAAGAAATAAGAGGTGTATGAAAAATTGTTTATGAACTCAAACACACAACAATTGTCTTTTTTCATATACTTATAAATTAATCCCTCTGCAGAAAGAAAAGGAAGACTATGTGAGCATATATCACACAACATAGGATTCCAACAATTACTTATTTTTTATTTCCATCTATAAATTTGAAAATGCAGTTGCCAGCTATTTTGGAGCCTACTGTAATTTTCCTGCAGACATTGGTCTCCAGACAATTTATGATAAGACTGATGCATTAAGTATGAAGTGGTTTCACTGCTGAGCCCTTACATCACAATCACAATTTTCTTATTAATCCCTTTCAGTTAAAATACAATTTTATACTTAAAAAAGTCCCAATAAAATTGGTAAGGCACAATTATTCATAGGTTAAAGCCCAGTCTTAGATACACCCTTGCATCCATTTAACGTCAGCTACATGAATCTCTTGAATTTTGTGCATGCCAATCTCCACAAAATAATAATAAAAAAATACTGGTTTGTTTTTCAGTACAGGTATCTTTTCCCAATTCATCTATTTTGAATACTGAACCTACTCAGAATAAATAGCAGCCAATCCAGTGACAGCTGAAATTCACATTTAGAGTTGGCATTCACTATTCTCAAAGATGCTGCTCACAGGCTTGTCCTTAAGTATGTGCTGATTGTTCAGGAATTTTTGGAGAGAGTTGGAGTAACACAGTCTAAATGGTGCATGTGAACAATAAACCACAATAAACCACATATTGAGGCAGGCAGTAGAAAGCAACCAAAATCTGTGTTTACACCTCAAACACATGCACACAAAAATACAGTAAGTTATTTAGCTTTAGTGACATTCTTCTAAAATACTTCTATTTTTCTGTTCCACATGTGTTCATGTATGTACTCATATTTTTACAGGGGTGGTTCAAGCTTCTCTGTAAGAATGGTTATATCACAGATAGACTTTTGAAAAATTAAAATTTTCACATTAGGTGAAAATTTGAATTTTCAGTTTAAAATAGTCTGTATAAAATTCAAATAAAATGAATTTGACAGTGCTGTTTAACGCTTCTTGGAAGTTTTTGTGCATCTTTGTCTTCTTTCTTCTAGGTGCTCTTTTTAGAGTTTCATAGTTTGCATTAAAAAGATTAAAAAGAAAAATATTGAGAGATCTGTCATCAGTGGTTACCAAAAATCCTGCTCCTTTTCTAGCTGTTAAAACATCTGGTTGAACAATGAGCTATCAATCATTTATACTGAGCTCTCCCACATGGAACACATTTTATTGACAATTAGAAACAGGTAACAAATAATGTAGTTTCTTCTTAAACCAATGAGTTAATGGTGACACTCCACAAGTTAATGTATAAAGTTTGATCTTTACACCTTACCTTTGCTGATACAGAACCCACCATTATTTTGCATGCCTTATATGTTGATATAGTTCATAGACTCTAATCTATAGAAGATAGAAAACATAACTTTTAGATGGACGTGCTGCAGATACAATATAGTTTCCACACTGAATAAACTGTGTGACTCAGCTTCTCAAAAATTAGCATGAAGCACTACAGAAAAAAACACTTATGAAAATGCTAAGTGCCGAGATCTTCCCCTGGGAATTTACAGCAGATAGGTTAAGTCTTAGCATGTTTGCCCCCCATGACATAATGGTATATTATCAGCAATATTCCTGGCAAAATTCCAACCAAGGGGAAGCTCTCTCCCTTTAGAACATCGTTTTGTGAGGATTTACCAGCAGATAGCCACTAAGCCACCAAGAGAAGACATTCATTATTAATTGTGGGGTTTCGAAAATATTTATTTAGCAACCTAAGGTGAGGACAAAGCAAATAAATACATGACACTGAAGATTAATAAAGTCTAAATTGCCACCTGAAACATATTTTTTCTTCTCCAAATATGTGCGCTTTTCCACTAGCAATATTCACATTAACCACTCCATTGTTCTAAAACCCTTTCCAAGCTTCTCTATATACGAAATTTCTGGTGGACTGCTAAGGCAGAGCTGTTGAAGAACTTCTTTCCTATAAAAGTCTATTTGTAATATCCAGTTCTGAATATCTGCAAGGATGGAGGTACAACTGTCTCTCTCAAAATCTGCAACTCAAATTCTGCGCTAGTGAAGGACAGGATTCACTTTCCTTGTTCACTTTCCTCAGTATTTCGAACTATACAGTCTCATGGTCTATGATTCAATAAGAAATGTGATTCAATATGATTCAACATGAAAAATATTCACTCATTAAATGGTGTTGGGCAGTCTAAAGCATTGTCACCCTTGTACACTCTGCAAATATTGGCAGAACAACATGTGTATGGAAGAAAACTACCTTAAAATCTAAGACTGAGAAAATACATTTCTAAGTCACCGTCAGAAATTCAGGAGAAACAGGCCTTTTATCAAGTCTGTGAGAAACTGTGAGCTCTCCAGAATAAAGATAAAGAAGCAGAGGAGCTGACCCCAGCAGACTTACTTGTTTTATTTAGGATCTGGGCAATAAGGAGTACTCCAGGAACCAATACATCTATCAGAGTTCAGATGATATTAGAAGAGTATGGCTGGAATGATACAGCAACAGAAACAAGACTCTCACATACAAAAGAAGACCTGTACTCTTTTCTCCTGCCATTGCCTTCCTTTCCATTCTTTCAGCTGTTTACTTTATGGCATTATTAGAACCTTGATAATTACTTTTTAAAGCAAAAAAATACATGCATAGACCAAACATTTTTGGCCTAATTCATAATGAACAAAATATCTTTCTGATAATCAGTGTCCAAATGGTTTGCACAATTTTCTGCTTGCCACTAATGAGATTCTCACTCCTCAAAATGTACCATTTAATTCACTTTTTTTAAAGAAAAGAGCTGCTTCATAACTGGAACAGGAGAAGCATAGACAGCTTTCCCATATATGTTAGAACTGATAGCATTTGAATATGTTTCTCACTTTTGCATAGGCAGGTACTATCCAGTTTACATGGCAAAATTGTGCCATAACTGCTCTGTACTTCTATTAGCTCAAATGAAAACTTCAACACCACAGATATCTGCTCTAGGATGGCAAAGCCCCTGATGGGGACATGGCTGCATCAGTAGATGACTGTCTCAGCTAAGTTTATACATTTAAAGAGGTGGTATAACAGCCTGCAGGAAGAGAGAAAATCCTGTTGATATATGTCACATCTACAGCAACAGGCTCCTGTAATGAAGTTATGCCGGTGGTGCTAGGACTGCAGACTGCAAATTAGACAAAACCTAAGCAATATGTATTACTACAGAGTTTCTGTTACTAGATCTTTATATCCAACATAATGTTGCAAGTCCTGTGTGGGTTTTACTTCAGCTTGTGCACATTTCCTTTCAGCCATTTCTGAAATCAGGGTCAAAAGCAGTCACAAGAGATCATCTGCCTCAAGATAGAATCAACTGTACAAACGATATGTTCCTGATCAAACATCCCTCTAAAAGAACACCTAATCCCTGGGAAATCTATTTTCATAGAAAAGCAAAGATGGAACAGTGTTTAACCCATATAGTATATATATATATTTCATGCAAAAATAATTCCTCAGTGAGACAGAATGGGGGTAGATATGCACCATTCAAACCAGAATCATAGCCCTTTTCACAAAATTCAGTGAGAATAGTTCTCTTATTTTTCAAAGGGAGGACAACCAAGCCAGGGCTTTTTTCACCTGCATAAATGGAAAAACACACCTCTACCTGAAAACATCATAAAAACAAGGGTTTGCATCTCTTGTTGATACAGGTTGCCCAGGGAAATTGTGGAATCTCCCTCTCTGAAGATGTTCAAAACCCATCTAGACATGTTCCTCTGTAACATGTTCTACTGACCCTGCCTTGGCAAGGAAGTTGGACAAGATGGTCTCCAGAGGTACCTTCCAACTCTAACAATTCTCTGATTATGTGATATTCCCACTGCACCAGTTCTTACCACTCCTTGAAATAAGAAATGAAATTATATACATTTCAAGATTCTTGTCTTACATTTTCAGAAAAGTGACCATTTATTATGTTTTCTTACCTTCTACCAATATTTCAGCATGATGCTGTGGAATGTGTTGGTTCCAGCCCTAAGTTACAGGTTTGGCTCAGTGCTCTTCCTTTCTTCTGAAAGGTGAAGAATACTTAGGTAATCTCTCCTGATACCTCTGGAAAGGTCTTAGGACAACAGTTCCAGATGTAATAAAGTTTCTTCCCTGTCAAGTAAAAGTGCTAGATGTGAAGAATTCAGTTAATGCAATGTTGTGATTGAGATTTTCAATAAATAGCAGTCAGGGAAGCCTAAATTTTGCCTCCTGCAGCAACTCTAAGAAAGTGCATTTAAGCATCTGAAAAAAAAAAAAAAAGAACAAACTAAAGGAAAACACAAAAAGCATTGCAGAAAACTGTGTGCAGGGCTGACTACAAAACCTGAAATCAGTGAGAACTATTCCACTGGTTTCCAATATTAATGAAGGCAATATTATTTTCTGAACATATCTGTGTTTATGCTGGCCATATCTTCAACTTCCTTGCCATCATGCCTCTATGCTTCTTCAAAGGAGACCTAAAAGCCTGTTCTGGAAAGGCCAGAAGTTACAGGACTATCCTGAGTCTTCCCTGTAAAAATAGTCTAAAAACTGTGAGGATCTTTACATTTTCCAAAATAGGACAAGGATGAAGGAGGCAGAGTGGATAAAGACACAAACCCCCTAATGCAGACAATGGTATGAGAAACTACCGGTGACACCATTATTACCTCAAACCCTATTAAGCATTTTATTAAAATGTGGGAGTAAGAAACATTTAAAAATATACATTCATTATCAGAGTAATTTTTTCAAGGGAAGGACACTTGCCATCTAGTACTCAGCTGTTATCTTTTAAACTGATATTCAGCAAGTATAAATGACCGTAACTCTGCTGATGTTAATGGATTTACGGAGGCTAGAGAGCCAGAGAAAGTGAGGTTTGGATAATCTAATAGTAAAAGCAAGGAATAATGATCTCAGATGTACCATCACCACACACCTTGCTGCTCACAAACAGACCAGCATGATAAGACCAAACTTTCCCAAGGAAAAATCTATATCTGCGCTATGAAAAAGCATGAACGCTTCAATCTCAAGGCCCTCTTTTCTGAGAATTTGAAAGCATCAGACAAGACAAGCTTATAAAAGACAACTGGCGATCTTGTGCTTAAGATGGGAGCCTGTTTTTTTTCTCTGGCTTTGTCCCAACTTCCCTGTGGCCTCAAGGAAGGCCTACTAGCAGTAAAGGCAGTAAAAGGCTGCAAATACACTTTTGAGCATAGCTGTGGGAAGTACTTCAAAGTTCCCTAAAGATTAAAAAAAAAAATCTTATAAGGAGGACAGGAAAAATAGATCAACTGAGCAAGAAGATTGGTAAAATTCAGTGTCTGTGTTAGGCTTATTACTGGTAAGGTAAGAATGAATGTGGAAATTAGGAGAGCAAAAATTGTGCACTTAAAATTAGACCTACATCAGCTAAATAATGAGGGGAGTTTAGTCCACTTGTGTACAGTTTTAAGAAACAGAACTCCGGAAATCAAAATAGCAAGAGATTTGCAGGGGAACTCTAGAAAGTATGATATAATTTCCAATCTGGTTCCAAGAATCTTCCCCTCTGCTGAGCATCAGCCAAGGGGGCACAAAGGCAAAACCACCCCAGTTGAACCTGGCCATTAGCAGCAGGATGTTACTGTAGCACTCCTGAGATTGATGCACTTTCCCCACAGGCTCATTAACCAAGGCACCACACCATGCTAAGTGACTTCACAGTTCCCAGATGCACACTGCCTTGCCTCAGGCCATCTCAAAGCAGAATGAACATGTGACTGTCTCCATCAACTTGTGTAAGCAAACACAATCTTAATTCTCTAACGTTAAAGTTCTTTGAATTCTTTATGCATACCAAATAATAATAACTGGTTATAATTATAGGTGAGAGTCTCACATTGCCATACAGCCAGCATTTCTAATGCAGAACTGTTACTGTGTATGGATATGCACTCAAATAAGAAAAAGAAAACTATTTTATAAAAACTGTATGAAACCTAAAGACATAATTATATAATAAAATGACCTCAAAATCTGATGTATTTTCTTGCTTATCCAGAAATCAGCATATATTAACTTCTGATGTTTGAAAAGCTTTTGTTCCCAACTAATAAAATGAGAGCAGAACAGACCTTGAAGCCATCTTAAAGTAATGGAAGATTTAATAAGAAAATAAGATACTCCTAGTCCAGAAAAAATGTGAGCATATTAATAATAGATGACCCAGCACTCCTCAGCATGATGTAGGGATCTGTGAAATGTTACAAAGCTAAGTCTAGTGCTAGTGAAATGCCGGCTGGTAACACCGATAGAGCCAATATGCGGGAAAGAAATCTCCCCTTGAGGATGTCCAATGGGTGTATTCTCAACCACAACACTTTTCAGATTAGAAGAGGGTACTCATTTTTGCAGGCTTCCTAATGGTATATTATAGTGACTTCATCTAATGGCACTCCCTAATAGTGCCTGTACTTACAGCCCAGTCAGTAACACAGCTGCCTCAGTTACAGCTTGATCCCTCTGGGTAGCGATGCCAGTGAGTGAGGACATCACTATCTGTAACTCCTGATGTTCTCTGTGGGAGATGAGGTTACTCACTCCAACACAGGAGGTGCTCAACACTTAGCACAGTCAGACTGGTATGCCTCTGAGAGTTTATGTTCTTTAGGGTCACAGAGATTACCCCTTAAAAGCAGCATAATTTATTGCTTTAGTTTTAGAGGAAGAGAACTGAATGTGAACTGGCTGCCTTGGAAATTCCTCTTCTGCCTAGATAGTTGGGATTTTCTGTCAGATGAGCTTTTGTCATTCAGAGAAAATGCAACAATTAAAGTTTGCCACCCAAGAGATTAGGATTTCTCCTTATTATTTCAGTGAATATACTGTAATTTTTTGACATTTCCAGTTAACAAAAATTAATTGAATAAATGAGTTGACAAAGATAATATAATAAGAAACCCATGAACTCATGGTTCTTTTAGTGCCAATTAAACAGTGCTTCCATCAGCAAAAACAAAACTCTTCCCTGACTTAAAACTGTCCCTTCCCTGTATGCAGATGGTCAGTTCCAGTATTTCGGGGATACTTGTTTATTTTCTTATTCTCCAGAATGAGAATAGACTAATTCCTGTCTTCCAAAAGAGTCTGTGTCCAGAGGTGATAACACAAGGGAGAATCCCCAACTAACCATGCAGTCAGTGCAGGTGTATGTATTCGCAAGTCTCATTCTAAAGGAGAGCTAATTGAGTCGGGATCAACTCAAATCTGTCAACTCCTGAAAACCATCTTTCCGAAAGAGACATTCCTCCTGAAACAGAAAGGGATTTTTATCTTTGCAATGTATTTTAGCACCTTAATACCACTTTTCAAACAACACACAATTAAAAAGAACTGTTTTCCAAATTATGAGCCCAAACAAATACAGAGAACTTGCCTATGAAAATGTTAGTATGCTCATAGTCACATGTGGCCAATATAATAACAAAAGGAAATATGGTAACTGCATGCAGAAACAGTGAAGAAGCACCAAGCATAAAACCAGCCTGAACTACAACTCCAGAGACCTTTTTGTACAGCATAAAACGAAACATTTGCATGCTTTCTTTTCTGACTCCATTACCTGTTTTGGTTTGTACATGCTTTAGGCAGGTTGTATCTCTGATACACATCCTAGTCCAGAGCAAACCTCGGCTGCAATGTGCTTCAAATCATCTTTAAAAGTGCAAACTCAGCAGTGGACTTGGGGCATTATTTACTGCAGCTTCTTGACAGATGAATATGCACAGTGAAGCCCCAGCAGTACCGGAGCACTCCAGCACATCTGGAACGTGCACTAACTATAGTCCAGCCTAGAAATCTAACTACAGTCTAGAAATCCCACAGAAAACTAAGAGGTTTATATGGCCAAGAATTTCACTAGTCAGATACACCAACAGAATCAAATATGTAAGAAATCTAAATAATAAATAATTAAATCAGTACATCTAAAATGAAAATACCAGAATCTCAGTCGCTCAGGTTAATCCTGACACTCTTTTGAGCTCAAGGTACTGTAGAAATAGTTCTTCAGCTTTCAGAGCTAGTAAGTATCACATACTGGCTGAACGCTGAAACCTGGAACCTCTCATGGAAACAAAAACATGCAATTAAACTATTTGATACAAGCTTCTCCCATGCTCTTTCTAGATCGTCCAGGATTGTCAAATGTGACTAAAAGAGGTTATAAGTAGTATTACTCTCCCACCATCAGACAATCACTTCTTTTCAAAACACAAGGTGTGTAGAAAATGTCAGCAGATCAAGGTGGATACAGGTTTAGTATCTGTCCCACAACAGAATAAGCAGCCTGGTCCATATACGTATGTGATGGGACTCAGTAGTATCCTGGTGAGGTTGCTCCACACCCTGCATTACCACTGTGCAAGGTAGCACAACACATCTCAGCTGCACAGGCTACAGTTTGAAAGAGTCATCAGAGCATTCAATTGATTACAGTTGTACAGATTAACAGATGTAACTGTAAAAATATAAACACACCTTCATGACATCTAGCTCATGGAAAAAAACCATATTAGAGAAATGAAGGGCTTAGTCACTTATCCAATTTAAATAAACTTTGGCGCTTTGTGGTTCCTTCTGGCACAACTCAGTCAGCTTTGGCTTTCATCAAACCACTGTGACTAAACTATACATCAGTAATATACAACTTAAAGCCATTTAATATACTTCAATATATTTTAACTCATCTGTGACATCTGAATGAAGTTTGTATTTATGCTACTGTCATTCATACGCGTAATTTGTCATTGTAAATTTTTTTAAAAAGGCACTTTTTTCAGTCCATCCCAACACTCCGATTGCAAGTCCTCTAAGAACTGCATTACAGTAAATGACACTACTAATTCATCTATCCAGTATCACTTGTCCACATTCCCTTCTTTTCTGAACTAACCAGATCTTTTTATAGTGCTGTGAAACCAACATCACATGAAGAACCACAAATAACTGTGACAAATACTAAAAGAAAACTTCCTTTGTATAGATGAAAATCACTCAGATAAGAACAATGTACTGTGCCCATTTACAGCAACAAGTAAACTTTAACAGTCTTGAATTCTTCAGGCAACCAGATCTGAATCCTATTATGATAAACAGATGAAGATCAGAATTTGGAAATTGCTCTTAAACAATTGGGATGAGAGTTGGGAACAAATCATCTGCCTCCAGAAACAGAGAGGAGCAGGCCAATGGAAAAAGCGTATCATTTCACAGCTGGGCATTGGAGCCAAGAGCTTCCTGTTGATGAGAACAGAAAGAAGAAGAAGGATGAGGCTGAGCACAAACCTGTGACTTTAACCAACATAAGAATTAACTAGAATCAGTGGTAATTGGCAAAAATTTCTTCCAAATCTTGGAAGTTTTAAGGCTTCCTGAATGACCATGTTGATTAGTACACTAAAACAAGTATCTTACAAATGTGCTGATCGTAGACTTATTAAGTAAAGAGTCTTCAGCAGTTCAAGGGACCTCCACGAGAAGACCATCTATCTTCAGTTTTCTGAGTAGCTCCATCTGCACTAGAGGACAGAGAGGCTTTCCAGATTTCTATGATGCAAATAATTCAATCAGTAGAAACAGCAAGGTTTCTGTTCCAGTTAAAGTATAAACACACTTACTCCAATGAGGTCTACATAACTCATGAAATGAATACATATTAGAGAAATGTAACACTCTGCTCACTCTGCAATAGAAAGATACAGCAAGCTTTTAGCAGGAAAAAATAAATAGCTCACAAGAAGAGGCAAAACTATATATTTTTGTGATGTTATTCCTGCATTATAATGCACTAGTTTCTAGCTTTAGAATTCTTCAGCTTTTTATTCCTTGATTGTGGAAACTAAACTTACAGAAGGATTTTTCTCTATGCACTCCATTTCAAAATGCATTTAGACATGAGCTCTCTTCAGTCCATCTAAGAAACTGCACTTAACTGCCCTTGGGTTTTTGGTTGGGGTTTTGCTGGAGGTTTGTTTTGGTTTTGTTTGTTTGGGGGTTTTTTTTGGGGGGGGGTTGTTTCTGGTTTTTATTTCTGTTTCAGAGAGTTTTTTGCTTTTGTAGGTATGCATCGTATCAGCCAACAAGGATTTATGTGTCTGTTCATTTTCCCTGTGACTTGTGCTCAGCTTCAGTTGCATGCTCCTAAGCTCCAGAAGCACTTTGTTCACGGGAGCTTCCGTGAACTGGCAACAGGGCAGTGAAGTTGTAGCATTCCCAGAACAACACAGGATATTCAAGGCTCAACCAAAGGCAAAAACTACAGTTGGATGAGAAATACTGCCAGTCATTCCAATCTCCCTAGAAAACATCATCATAATGTGGGTTTAGTCCCCTGGTAATTTTTATTCAAAGGGTCTGACACTAACACAGCTACTTTACAGTGAGAAACTGTCCTAGAAGCAGTGGTATATTAGAAAAGATGAACAAACATCTTTTCCTTAATATCTGGTTTTCAGTGAAACCTTGGGCAGGAATTCCTCCCACACACAGAGGCAACCTTCATCTGTCTGCTGAAGAGGGCTTCCACATCCCACTTTTTTTACACTCGTCTAAATGCACCTTTCTACACTTTTCATCCCATGCTCCCACATAATCTCCATCGCTATAAAAGTATTTCAGTATCTTTCTGCTCATCTCTTAATTATTATTATTACTACTTAGGTATATCTGTAGCTTCTTCGGTGTGTGTCAAAACCCTCCTTAGGGAAGTTCCATTTGGCTCATATATTTATACTTACTCTCAGTCACAATGTCTGTACTGATGAAACTTAAAAAAAAAAAAAAAAGCCACCTATCAACCCCCTTTGGAAAGATCTGTGGAATAGCCAATGTGAATATTCAAGAGACTCACTCTCAACAGAAATAATTTGTTTATCATTATCTTCCTTTTGCATTTCATAAAATTTTCACTTTTACTTCTTTGTGATGTTAATTTCTGTAAGGGATATTTGTCTGGCCAAAACTGTATTAAGTTGTCAATGAAATTGTTGTATTAAGTAGAAAACTTTCTTTTTTTCCTTTTCTTTTACTGTAATGCTGACATTCACTAGGTAGAAGGGGTTCACTGTTGCTTTTGCTTGAACCTTGAAGCCTTTATGTAAAATAATGACTTTCAGCAACTTTATTGAGAGCTGTAGGGCATTCAACAACTTGTAAGAACAAGTCCCAAATCACCACAGCATTAAAAAATCCATCCGAGCTGAGATTACATGCAAGATATGGCTGTGTTTGAAGAAAGACAAGATGATAAGGAAGTATAGTAAAAAGTAAAAAGTCTAAAATAAAATCTTTTACTACCATTTCATTACCGGGGTCTTAAGCACTCTGTTTGTTCCTGAGATCAGAGAACAGTGATTAAATTCAGCTTACCACTGTCTTTTAGAGGCCTTACCAAAGGCACAGATCTATAGCAAGATTACAAAGATTTCACTGGTCACACATGGAAAAAAAAAAAAAAAAAAGCCCACGACATACTAAAAACTGACTTAGTGATGCTAGCATGCCTCTGTCAAGGAATTGCAAGTCTCACTAAGTGCAGCAGTGCATAATCTGAAACCTGCTGGCATATCCTTTAGGACGGTATGCATTACCTGCTCTTGAGAGATGAAAAGAAAACTGTTTCACCTTGGACAAATGCAAGCTGCTTCAAGATTCAAAATGAGACACTTTCCATTTGCTGCTGTCTGATTTCTATTTTGACCAATGAAAAAGATGGAATTCCCACAAAATCACTGCAATTAACATTATTTTTGATTTTGACTGAAGTTATAAAGTTTACAAAGATATCATGTCCAGTGTGAGCAAAGGCAGTGCAAAATTCATTGAGCTATTCATTGATAGCACCTGCTAGCATAGAAGATGACCTGAGGGAAACCTGGCCAAAGAGATCGCTTGGTCTTCACACTGCCATGCCCACCAACCTTCACCCTTCTAAAAGGTGGAAATTGGGACTAATATAGAGATGACATTTTTATACTGATGCTCTAGCAAGACCAGTAACATTTAATATAAGCATTTAATAATTACATTTGCCCTCATCTAACTTGCAGTGAATTTCAAAATGTGACCTGGAGTTGAAAAACTCTGTATCATATTATCAGTTTCCTGAACCAAACAGTCACTTATTACTGATCCTTTGTATTATTCATCTAGAACCAAAAATGTGCACTTCATTTCCCTGTACAGATAAAAATAACAGGCTCTTTGCCCAAAAATGACTGCTTAGCAATTAATTACAAGGCTGAATGAATAAAATATATTTTGCTTCAATATTAATGAGTTTGAAAGATCTGATAAACTACATTGTATCACAGAATTGTTAGTTGTGAAATTATAAATGACAAGGCCATCACAGGTACTTCTCATTTACTTTAATACTGAAGCTTGACACTAAGAATACTGAATACTAGAATTGCTACTGCCATATCAAGCCTATTTCCACAGTATTATAAATGCAGCAAATTAGGAAACTAATTATTTCAAAACAATTCAAATTACTATATAATTTAAATACCCTTCTAATAAAGAATTGAAGGCCCTTATTTCTTTTGCTCTGGTAGGATCATATAATCACAGGATAACCTAAGTTGCAAGGAATCTCTAGAGGTCATCCGGTAAAACCTTTATTCATAGCAGGCCAAAATCAACATCAGTGAACTTCTTTTAGATGACATTTTTAAGCTATGTTCAGCTGGATTTTGAATTTATTCACGGATGGAGTTTCCAAAAGTTCTCTCAAAAACCCAATCAAATGATCTCACTATGATTTTTTTTCCTAGTATTCAATCACAATTTCTTTCATGTTGCATCCTAGGTCCTCTGTCTCTCCTCTTCACCAAGCACATCCAAAAAGCAAATATCTTTGCAATAACTGTATGGAATACATTAATTTATTCCAGTCCTAATCAAGTGAAGTACAAAACCTTCACTCACTTTTCCTGTACAATTATCAGGGCCAATGATTGGTGTGACTGGTTTGCCTCTTTCTTTGGTCATCTAATCAATTAAATTCATTTATTTATGTGAAAATTAATTTGGATATCATAGAGGAGCCAAAATGCAACACTTTTATCAAAAAATTAAGGAATTGTGATTTTATCACTTATTTGTCAACTTACCAGATTGGCCCTAAAACTAAACAGGTCACTTTGTACCTCTAAGATGCAGGTAAGATACAGATTGAAAACATGATTTAAGATCACCTAGTATTACAAGCTTTTATTTCAGATACAAATGTCACAAAATTAGCAAGATTTAAACACCACCTAATCAACTGCAAGCACAGCTGATGCCAGATGATCTCTAAATGTAAACAGAGAGTTTGTTCAAGTTCTGCAACTTCTAACCAAATTCCATTTAGATCCAGCAATACTATCCTTCTGAACTCCAATAATTTTCAAAAACACAATATTGGTTTCTTAGTCCCAAGAATTGTGTCTTGAATGTAGCAGATCTTGAAACTGAAGCAGATCATCAGCATATCTGAATGTTCTCAAAATAGATATTTCCAAAACCTACTGACCTTATAAACAGGGAGAACACCTAAATAATTCACATTTTTCAGTGGATTAACTGCTATTATTATAATTGAAATCTTAACTCTTTTACTTCATCACTGTAAAAATATCTATTAAATGTTTATATGACAATTAATAATGTTTATATGAAAATCAGTCACAGAACAGACAGGAATTTTAGAAAAATAGCCTGGTCTGGTGGATGGAGCCTAAAACTAAGCAAAAGCTGCAAGGGTCCTTCCAGAAATTCACCTAGTTCAGAAATTTCACAGAGCTCTGAAAGTTCGTGGTTCTTTAAGTTTTGAATTTCTAACTTTGGAACAGTCTTATGTGCAGCTTTGCAGGAGGGGATTTCACTACTGAACCTGAATTTCTGTTGCATGGAAAGGTTAAACCCTACAATGCTGATGTGTTGGGAAAGTTACTAGCAGGTAATTCCCGATAATTTTGAAAAAATAAAACAAAATCACAAAGTGGAAAAAACTTAGTTGTTACTCCTTTGTCCCTGCTGAGAGAGATGATAAAAATTATACAGCATAATACATTTTTTGGATTGTGAATATTTAACTCAAGTAGTTCTACTGGATGAAGCACTTTACTTCCAATCGTCAGGTTGCAATGCAATTATACACCCATACAACAACCATATCAGCCTCTTAGGCACAGCCACCAGCAATGGTTACATATTTTGGGAATGCTATTTGAGTTATCAGAGGAAAACACCTCTGAAAACACCTCAGCTGCTGTAACAGAAAGGGCAGCATTCTGCAGGCAGGATGTTCAGGGCTAAAATCCCAAGCTTCCTCTGTCCTTGCTAGTACAACAGGCACCCATCATACTTCCCCTTCTCTTATCAGTGGATAGATGCTTCATCTCCAGATCAATGGGCTGGTGACTCTTTTACCAACATAAAAAAGATGCAGCAATTTACTGGTTCAAAGATTTTACTTTCTCAAATTTATCAAATCCCTTGAATCCCTGAGCTGATAACTCAATAACTGATGTCTGTCTGTTCTAACATACAAGCACCAAGAGTCAAGATCATAAGTTCGAGTGTCTAACCCTACAAAGTATTTTAAAATGAGATGAAAATCTGTGCACAACATATATCACTTCCACACATAACTGCCGAAATTTCATGATGTACAGTAACAAATGTTAAATGTTGTCATTCAGTCTAATGGATACAGTTTCCAAAACTAAGGAAAATTAAGTATACACCAGTATACTTAATGTTGATGCCAATCATAAACATACATCTCTTGAATATTGAGAAGGATTAGTCTGTTAAAATGACCAACTGCACTCCCCAAACAATCACTAGTCAAAACAGTGTGGTCTGCTGACACTTAAAATATTTGGAACGTAACAGGTAAAATAGGCCTATTTAACACTAACTATAACTGGATAAACCCTACACTTCTAAATCAAGACCTACAAAATGAACACAGTACAGAGGAGTCCAAGGATAAACACATGAAATGAAATTGTCAAAGCCATAAGAAGACTTAGCCACACACTTTCCATCAACCTTCCCTTCAGCACTTTGAAAATCTCATTCACCATCTCTGTTATTTAGAGGTTTTTTGTGGTTGTTTATCTGTATGCTTCTAGGTCCCAAAAACTTCCATTTATTCTAAATGTTGCAACAAAATTATCCTGCAATGGTAGTTTCTCAGAAACACATTTTCAAAGCAGCATGAAGGTTTTCACTGTGTGACATATATTAACATCAATTGGACTCACACAGCTAAATCTTACTACAATTCATTGTCAATTTACCCCTTCCAGAATTTCATGTTTTTTGAATTTGTTTTATTTTACAAACCTTTTCATCTTACAATATTTTATGGCAGTTTCATACACTAGCACAGGCATAGTCTCTGGTAGCTGCTTTAATTTTCTAGTACAGATGAGGCCAACATCTCAGACTTCTAGTGGCACCAGTAAGAATTATGACTGTAATCCAAAGGATTCATATATCTTTATGATATATTTTCCCAGTGTATACATAGATCCTAATAGTCTAAATGACAGATTTATGCACAAAAAGATATACATACACTTCTGACTTCTTTGCTTGACAATATTGGCAATGGCATAGGACAATGCTTCAGTCAGGAAGAGTAAAACAGTGAAGGATCAAGGGCAGTGAGGGTGGTGGGCAAGATCCATCTCTCCTTACGCAAAATTCCTCTGACTTTCAGAAGCAAAATCCACCTGAAGGGATTCAACAAAACCATGAGGCTAACAGCTTTTCCTGAACTTGTACCATTTAGCTTTCCATCTCAATGATTTTTTGCAAAATCCTCTATTACACATAATGATATGGATTTACGTCTATGAATGAAGTTATCATTAAATGATAGAAGACTAACTGCAGAATGTCCTTGGGATTCCTGATTTCAACATTTCAATGTGCTTATTATAAAAAAGTAAAAGCTGTCAGTCAAAAATAAACAACTTCATGGATCAAAATGTAACTGAAAACTGGTATTATTGCCATTTTTATGTCAAAATCCTCTGACAAACAGCACTGAAAATTACAAACAAATCTTCTTGCAGTTAATACACTTAATGAGTTAACATTAGAGAAAAGATATTTTATTGACCATCATGCAATAATTGTTGTTCTCTTCACTTTTGCCTAGGCTACTTGTTTATACACTGCTGGGATGAACAGAACAAAAGTTTCAAAGAATCAAGAAACTGCACTTTGAGAACACTGAACAACATACCTTTCTTCAGAACAAGAACCAAATCTTGTTAATGAACATGTCTCCAGGGATTTGGCATTTATACTTCACATCTTACACGAAAAAGAATCTACATAGTACATGCATGCTATAAAAGGTGTTGCCAACTGTGTTTAATAAGATATCTCTTTCTCAGGTGATATCTTAAGGTTAATCCTAAGGTTAAGCCTGAACTGTTCACAGGCCCTTTTCTGATATGACCAGAACATGACTAAGGTGAACAACTTCCTTTTCTAAAATATATGCCCACCTGTCTCCTTTTTAAAAGTTTTTCCTCGAGTCATATAAATCATCAGTACTTCTGAAATTCTACAAATCAGCACTACAAGCGCTTTGGATTTTGTAAGACTTAATAAAAATGTTATCCACAATCACTAATATTTCTTTCAAACTGTCATAAATGGATGCAAGGTAAAATAAATCTCACTTAATGACAGTGATGTCCAGGGATGCAGTTTTGCTGCACATGCTTTATACTCATGACCCCTACGGTGTTAGAAAAAGCTCTAAAACTGCCTGTGGCAACAACATGTACACATATAAACTCAACAGTACAACTGCTGAGATCATGGAAAGTATCTGAGCTGTAAGTTCATGTGTGTTGGTTTATGAATGGTATTTCCTAATTTAGTACTCCCATAGAGACTCTCCAAACCACTCTGCCACTTGCTCAGTCCCCCTCTCCCTGCAGGAAGCTGGAGAGGAGAACTGGAGGCACAATAGGCAAAGATTATGGTTTAGGATAAGAACAATTTTTACTGGAAACAGCAATAACATAAGAAAACAAACAGTAACAGCAGCAATATTAATAACAAAAGTGTGCAAAAGAGAGAGTGATTCACATGCAAAATGCTCATTGAGCCCAGCCCCACATGACCACAGCCAGGTACCCTCCATCTTGGAAGTTGGCCCATAGCATCCTAACCAGAAGGAACCCCTTCTCCCCAGAAGAGAGTCCCTTTCCCCTACTCCTGGAAACAGACATGAGGTGCTATAGGCAATGACAAGGTGGTATAGAATAATGTCCAAGTTCTAGCCATGCCCCCTCCCGAATGCTGAAAAAATTAACCCTGTCCTGGCCAGAACCAGAACATCATGTCTACCAGATTACTTCTTGGATGTAAAGAAAGACTTCTATTTTTAAATGAAAATAAATTGACAGTTTTGCAACACAGACATTTATCAGCACCTGAAAGACAGATATGGCTGTGGAACATTACTATAAAACAGGTAAGTTCAGTAGAAAGAACTATGCACTGAAGTAATTTTTGAAAGTTGTTATAGCATCTGATAGGCCTTTTATAAAACACGAATCTTTTTCTGAAATACTTTTTATGCATTTCTCTGAAGATTATGGTGTCTATTCGCACTTTACTTCAATTTTTATAGCCTACCAGTAATTCTACAGAATAGTAAATACAGTTATTATAACCCTCATAACAGGCAGAGAGAAGAAATTGGGTTTGTTTCCCCTCCCGCATGCACTGAAGTAAATCAGGAGCAACTCTTCTGCAGTCATTAGGGCAAAAATGATGCAAAACAAGAAATAAATAATACCAGAAATGTATAAAGAACACTTTCCTCACACTAAAAGTACAAATCGCAGGCCTCCTCTGCTTTTTTGCAAGATTGCGCCATTGAGGAACTTATAACCACACTTAGCTCATCACACTAAAGCACATCTGAATAAGGTCCAAGCTCGAACTGCAAACAATGGAGACACACCAGTTTGCACAGGCTAAGAACCTGGCACAAAGCCTTGAAAATGAACGAGGATCTTCAAATAAATGCAATATGTACAATCACTTCTAACGTAAACAGAAGCAATTCCAATGAGGTCTGACAGACAACTAGAAAGATCAGAAAAAGGATGACGAAAACAAAGCAAACAAACAAAAAATCCCCACTAACTGCATCCCACTTGTATTCTTTACAGACACACACGCACAAGGAACAGCACTAATTTTAAGAGAGATCATGTGGTAAAATGATGACTCTGAGTCACTAGAAAGGAGAAAAATCTTTTAAAACACTCTTGGGACTGGTAACTACTCCTAAAGGAAGAGCATTATTTTATCATCCAGCTAATGAGCCAGAGGAAGGATTATTGTTGTTTGGAGGAGATTTGTCTCAACAACTCTCTTCTCTAAAATAAACATGCCAACTTCACTAAACAAAGAGAAGAAGCTGCACCTTTCTGTTGTTTCGATTGCGCGCTGAGGAATATTTAATCAGAAGAAAGGAACCCCAAGAAAAGTCACGGAAGAGGGCCGGCAAACACCGCTTTTACACATGTTAAGAAAAATAGAAGAAGAAAGAGGCGGCGACGCCGGTCCCCGCACCTTCCGAACGCGCTGGCAGAGCCCGGCAGTGGCCGGCCCCGCCGCCTCCCCGCGGGCACGGACTGCTGCCCAGGCGGGGGCACCGTGAGCCTCGCTCTTCCCCTCGGCCTCTACTTCGAGCAGACGGGGGAAGCCCGTGCTCGGCACCAGCGGTGAGCGTCACCGCCTCGAAGCGACACCAGGGCGGGGGAGCCGCTCTCCCTCCGGCAGGGAGCCCTGGCAGCCACCCGTGCTGGGGGCGCCGCGGCACCGGCCGGGCTCGCCGCTCCCCTCCCTGCCCCGGCCGCGGGGTCGCTCTTGCCCCACGCCGCCTCGCACCGCAAAACTTACGGGCCGGGGCTCGGGGCGCGGGGCGGGCGCGCCGTCGGGGCGGCGGGCACGGACAGCTCCGCGGGCAGGTCAGCGCCGCTCCGTGCCCCCGGTGGCCGCGCCCGGGGCGGGGGACAGAGCGCCCGTCCCCTCCCGCCCCCCGCGAAGCCGGAGAGCGCCCCGGCACTCACCAGCTGCAGCGAGCAGAGGAAGATCAGCGTGCAGCGCCCCGTGCAGCAGCCCATGGTGGCAGCCGGAGAGCCGCCGCCAACGCTGCTCCTCTTCTTCCCTCCCGCGCTGACGCGGCCCCGTAGGCGAGGTGGGGGGCTCACCGCATCCGGACGGAGCGGCCGGGGAGTGCGTGTGTCCCCCGCCTCCCGCTGCCTCCCTCCTTTGTGGAGGGTCTTCTCCTGGGCGGCGGGAAGTAGCGCGCGGAGGTCGGCGCGGCCCCGGGGATGGAAGCTGGCGGCAGCGGATGGCTCTGCCCGGGTCTGGCTCTCGGGAAGGGGCAGGGGCTGGGGGTGGGCGTGTGCGGACCCGGGCGGGGGTGGGCAGAGGGAACGCGGGCGGGGAGGCGGGGGGCGTGCGGGGGAAGGCGGGGGGTGTGCGGGCGAGCGGGGGACTGTGCGAGGTGTGAACGGGAGAGGAGCGGAGGCGGCGGCGGGCTCTTCTCAAGCGCCGTGATGGGGCTCCCCGGGCGGGCAGTTTGCAGGGATTTCGGAGGTTCCCAAGGCAGGCGGTGCTTGAAGGGGACTCGGCGGGAGGCACGGTGGGCTGCGCGGAGAGCAGCGGCCGGGGCAGCCCGGCGCGGGCCGCTTGTTGCGAGCGCCCGGGGAAAGTTCAGGGGACTTGGCCAGCCGGGGCGGGGAGGGCGGGGAGCGGCGGCCGCCGAGCGGCGGGGCGGGACCGAGCCCCGAGCACTCGCCGGGCTCCGGCCCCGGGCCATTGTTCGCCGTCCGCGCTGTGCCGGGGGCGGAGGGCGCTCCCGCGGCGAGGGAGGCAGTCAAGACGCTGGTCCTCAGGGAGTCCCACTGGCAGAGGCTGTGTGCCCTCTGCCACCGGGTGACGGGAGGTACCTCAGGGAGCCCCCCTTCACCTCCCGGTCCCCCGGCGGTGACTGCCTGAGTGCCTGAGGGTGACATTCGCGCTGTTTGATTCCTTCCCCAGCCCCGCACCGGCGGTGCTGGGGAAAGGGATTTCCCTCCCTGGTGAGTTAGGCCACTGTGTCAGGAAAGCCCGCCGGCGCCTGCTGTCCCTCTCAGGTGTGAACTGGGGCTCCGGGGAGAGGGGCTCGGCCCCAGCAGTAACCGCTCCGGACAATGGTAAATCGTAGAGTCGTTCAGGTTGGAAAAGACATTTAAAATCATCAAGTCCAACCCTTAATCCAGCACTGCCAAATCCACCGTATACAAGGAGATGGATGAACAAAGAGTGCTCGAGTGCTCTCTACGGGCCTCTCCGTGGGCAGCTGAGAGAAAAGGGATCAGTGGAGATAATGCGGTCCCTACACCATTATATGCACTTTGGTCATAGACAAGTAATGTTTTGGGGAGGGATAATAAATACAAATATACACACCATCTCAACAATATTTTTATATGTTGTGGATGAGGTGTCAACGACCTTTTTTTATAAATGAGATTATTTTTTACAGGCATGTTTACTCACCAGACAGCACTTTTTCCTACAGCCTGTTACCAGCTGCTGTTCCACGATGCACAGACTTCGCTACAAAACACTGAAGTTTGCCCTGAGGGAAAAAAACAAAACAAAACAACCTTACCTTCTGCAAGGCATTTTAGTGAGATATCTGATTAGTGTCTCTGTGAAATACACAGTATTGCATCCCCAAACTACGTACAGCTCTTCATTTATGCATTAAATGTTAGTGACAGCAGTTTAATAATTACAAAGCTACTGCAAAACAGTATTGTGTCAGATTAGATTTGGAAAGCTGCTTTTTTTCTACCACCTCACTTTTAAGTAGGAAAACATTAAGATAGTTTTATATACCAAACTGGAGGAACAAAAGAAAGACAAGTAAGAATCTTATTCTGCTCACACAGGATATTGTTTGACTACCTATGTATGCGAGGAGCAGCAAATACAATCTACATTGCATAATATACAAAACTTCAGTAAAGCCACCTGAGATTTATATTTCTATGTATGACTTTTAAGATAAAATTCTGCCTGGGGCTAAAACTTTACTAAAGGCACGTGTTCTGAGAACATACATATTTTGATAGATGAATACTTGAAGATATGAAAGTAAATTGAAAAGGTGATAGTTGCCAAAATGCATTGTGCCAGCCTAAACTGGAAAATTTTACAGATTCCATACAGAGGACTTTATAGCAGCTATCATCTCTCTGGACTTGACTGAACTATTTAATAAACTACAAGCTCTTTTTAGGTAAAGCAAACAATATAGAGATTAATAATAAGAATTGCAGGGTGGGTAAGCAACCAGATAAATGAAATTACAAGAGCTACTGATGAAGAGATTTTACTTGTACTCATCATATTCAGCCCCTGCTTGTACATCAATGAGATCAAAACTCTTTCCCCTCTCTTTCTCCCCAAGCATAGTGCTTTTCTGAGAAGTAGCTAAATCCTATGGAATAAGGGGCAGAGGGAAGGGACACAGCTTGGGCAGTCGACTGCAACTGAGCATAGGGATGTTCCATTCCATATGGCTCATGCTCATCATATAGTGCTGGGAGAAGAAGGAAGAGCGGAACATTCAGAATGATGGTGTTTGTCTTCCCCAGTCACTGTTACACATGATGAAGCCCAGCTTTCCTGGCAATATCTCAACACCTGTCTGTCCATGGGAAACGGTGAATGAATTCCTTGTTTTGCTTTGCTTGTGTGTATGGCTTTTGCTTTCCCTATTAAACTGTCTTTGTCTCAACCCACAAATTTTCTCACTTTTACCCCCTGATTCTCTCCCCCACCACATGGGGGAAGGGAGGCAGGAGTGAGTGTCTTCATGAGGCTGAGTTGCATCTGGGGTTAAACCACAACAACTGCGAGAAGTTTCATAGATGTCTATGAATCCCTACCATTTTTCTGTTTACTTTCTCACGTCTCTGAAGCATTTTGCTATTTATGTCCTCCAGCTAGCCAAAAATGATCCCTCTCCCCTCCCCCAGAAAAAAAAGGGCTGTTGTGTAAAGCAGAATTATTCCTGAGTATAAGGTGCCACAAAGAAAACTAATGTTACCTGGTTTGGGAAGCAGTAAAAAAAAAGTTAATTAACAATAGAATGACTTCCCTGGGAAGAACTAAACTATTAGAATAACCTTGCCTTACAGCTGAAAGCACTGGGCATAGGAGAGATACAGAAGAAAAAAACTGAGTCAGAAGGAGGTTAGAAATGAAATATGGTTATATGAAAGCATAGAATTTCTAGAACATATCAGAATATGCAATATAAGAATAAAATAAAATACAAAGTAAAGAGGAAGGGCTGTATTTACAGATTTCTCTACACATGAATTGAGTAGAGAAGCTGATAGTCAAATAACCATAGAAAGTAATTTCCAACTTTATAATGAAGACAGCTCTAATTCAGCACTGTACATGCCAAGTAGATTAAAAAGTGGTGTAAACTCTAAAAGGTCCTGTAGATTATTTTAACACCTAACAAGATATGTTGTACAGATGCAAATTTAGTTTGCTTGAAAAAAAAAAACATGTCCTCAAAAGCTTTATGATACATTCATGTACACATGGCCATACCCTGACATAACTGTAGGTTTCCTTATTGTAGACCATTAGAGCCTGTGCTTTTAATTTCATTCCATTAAAAGCTTGTGCTTTTAATTTCATTGCATTCACAGCAGAAAACAAAAGTTGTTCACATTCGTAGAAATATAGCATCACAGATATCTATAAGGGGTATTACAGCTGTGCCATAGAGACTTCTAATTCCTATAGGTTTATTCCTTGATAGGTTATATTCTTCAGAATAAAAGCTATGAAAATTTTCAAGCTTAAGAACTAAAACCATCAGTAAAATATATTAAGAGGACAAAGTGAAATTCATAATATTTGACTGTCTTTGTAGCTCTTTAATGGCACAAACTATTTGTCTAATAAGCCGTTCATTTGTCTGCTTCTGCTAGAGTTTTCCTTAGCTTGCATCAAACTTGTCTGGTCATGGAGCTTCATGAGGAGGAAATTCAGAGGAAATTGCTGATGAAAATAAGTGAAAGTGTCAAAGGATAACCCTAATCCTGGAAAGATTTTCGTATTTACTTAATTTTAAACACTGAAAGTAGCCCTTGATACTGCATGGAAATTAGGTAAACACATTCAGGGTCTGCAGAATCAGTGCTTAAGAACAGATTCTGGTGGCCTCACATTTCACCTTTAGTTCTGGCATTTAATGCAGAAAGACAGAATCAAAAGCTTTTTAATTATTTTTAAAGCTTTCCCAGAACAAGGGAGGATGCATGGATCAAAATGCACCTCCATAAAGCTATCAACAGGTCACACTTCAGACAGACATATAGTTGTGACAGCTTAGAAAAACATTCCACTGTGTTTTCCCCAAACAATCTTGAAATACCTCAAGCAAACTAGAAACCCCATGAAATTTAATATAGCTTTAAAGACAAATAAGGGTTTCAAGACATTATCAGTGTTTTTAGTAAATCCTATTTTCAATTTATCCTTCTGAAGGCAGATACACAATATAATGATCTAATTTTTCATTTCTATGTTAACACCTGCTGCTAGGAAACTATATTCTTCATTAAAATGCAAGTACTTTATGAAATGGAAATATACATTCATTGTGAATTACTATTTTCCTTTTTAAAATAGTGTTTTAAATTATCAGGCACAATGTGGAGAACCAGGGTGAGGCACAGCCTCTCAGTGGCTTGGCAGCTCCTTGGGGACAGGGGTGGGGACCGGTCAGGGTCAGAACGAGACAATACTCCCACAGGCTGGGCTCATGTCTGGGGAGGCAAGGCTATGGGCCCTGCTGAGATGTCACTGGGGCAGGGACTGATGGCTTTTGTGGGGCTAAGATGAAGTCTTGGGCTGTGGGCAGGGTTGGGGGAACCCCAAGGCAAGGGGCTGGTGACACCCTCAGGGTCCTGACAATATGAAAGCAGTTTTGAAAACATGAGTGCCTTAAGTGCAGAGACCAACTCCCTGTAACTCATTTTGGTTTGTCAGCAGTAGACAGACTCCAGCTCAGCTTTGGGTTTGGTTTTTTTTGTCTTTAGCTCTTATTTCTTTTATTTGTTTGTTTGTTTGTTTGTTTGTTTGTGTTTGTTTGGGATTTTTTTTTTTTGTTTGCTTTGCTTTGCTTTGCTTTGCTTTGGATTTTTTTGTTGTTGTCATTTTTGGTGTAATGCTTACTACCATGTCCCTAGAACAGCAAGACTAGAATAAAGCACAAGATGTTTGCAACTGTCTCTCGTATTAATTGCAGGAACAAAAAAGCTGGTAAATTATAAGGCTTTCTTCTTGCAGGTCAGAAAGTAATTAATTTTGAACTATTAATTGAACATAAACATTGCTACAATTCTCAAGTTTAATATGGAAAAACTTGACAAGAAAACTGACATGTATTTATTTATGTAGAAAAGTCCTTCAAAATGCAAAGCTGAATTATAGTATCTGAAATGAAGTGTGGAAGGATTGTTTTCCTTTGCTCGCTTAGGCTTTGGCATTAAACTTGAAAAGATGGCACTGATACCATCTGTGTTATTCACAACCAAGGATTTTAGATGCTGGGTTGGTCTGAAATACTTGTGACATTTACTGCTCAACTTCTGTGATCTGGTGAATGAGATTTTGGATCTGGGAATCAGTGATAAACCATCACATGTCACAGCAGAGTTTGGCCACAGTAGGAAATGCGGGCAGTGCCTCCTGTTCTGGGTATGTTCAGAACTCCTACTGAACTCAGTGCAAGTTTGGGAAGCAATGAACACATTGCTAAGGCCTGAATAGGGCTGAAAAGGTAGGCCACACAATTGTTCTAAAGTTTCTGTTGTCAGCAGTGTTTTTCTCTGAGTAATTCATACTCATTTTCCAGCTATTTTCAGGCATTAAATGTCAGCTTTCCATAAGAAAGGCAAAGCTGACTTGCCTACTTGATGCTTAATAACAAAATTTACTTAAATTATGGTTATTACATTTGTAGTTTTAAAAACCTTCTTTTGTTATGACTATAAAGCTGAAATATTTTACCTCAAGGTTTATTTTATGTACAGTGCTAGGCTGCCATTTCGATCAAGCCTCTGAACGGAATCTATCCAAGGACACGCACTGGGGAAATTTTGGTTCAAGGAAACTGTACACTGATTGACTGAAATTTTAACCCTCTGAAGCCAGCTGTATCCCTCAAAAAAAGGGTTAAGGAACTACATATGCATCTTATGCAAACTTCACTATCTCCATTACTGCCAGGTGCAATACAGCGATACACGCTAGTGGAAGATTTGACTACATAAAGATGCCTTACCAATACACAATCCATATGCAGGGTAAACAACTAATATCTTTTTGTAGAAAGCCATCAGCCTTGGCTTTGGCAACAGTGTATTCCTGCTTGTATGACTTAATTGGTGTTTTTATCTAGAAGTATTTTTTGCCATGTTAATTTTTTCCTTTTGGTGAGCTCATAGTACAAACAATAACATTCTAGGAAATAATTGTTTCTCCTTTCAGTTTTTCATCAGAATAAATTTCTATTTGCTAAATCAACCTGATTTACTAATTAACATCTGGATCTTATGTACACACTATGCACACACACAATAATACCACAATTATATTATATTAGCTTTTTAAGGGCTCATCTAATTTTACTCTATACATAATCCTTGAAAATGAGATTTGCATAAAGTAATTTAAAATAGACAGGGCAAACTAGAAGTATATAATTATGTGTCGCTCTGAAATAAATACATTTTCAGTTTTCAATTTCCATAGCTGAGTTCATAATTTAGCTTCTGAATATCTGAGTTAATAATAAAATGACAGTATTCCACTGTCATATACGTAGTTATATGGAATTTACAGACAGGGTCTCCTTTGTTATACTTCCTGGATTACCTGTGGGGTGAATAAACATTGATCCTTCGCTAGGAGCTGTAGGAAAGGAGGAAGCTGAGAGGCATTCTCCACTTTATCTATTAAACAACTAAAGAGACTTTTTCCCATCAAGATTTCTACTGCTTCCAATGTGGAGAGCTTAGGCTCTGGACCTTAGTTCTCTACGTTGTATTGAAATTTGATGCTTGTAATAACCTAAAGTCTTCAACAAAAGTATCTACCTACGCTTCAAAGCTAACCTCTTTTTCAGACTTAGTTTGTCTGAGACTAGCCTGTGACATTTTTATTTTAACATTTAACATTATTTATTATTTTATTATTTTAACAATTCTTCACAGACAGTTCAGAATTATGGGTTGCATGATAATGATCCATGCACAGTGAGGTAAATACACTCCCTCTTGGTTTTCTCTGTCCATTTCATACACACTGTAGACACATCTCCATAACCTGCTGATTCTGTTGTAGGATTTGTATTGCCAGTACATAAGCATGCTGTTCAGTGTCCATATGTACTGGCAATACATGTTACCATTTATAATGGGTTTTAATTCATGTTTGCTAATATTTGTTAGTAGTATAAGGCCACCTCCAGGAGTCAATAGATTACAGAGGAAACATAGTTTGCATAAAGAAAAATAAACTGAGTCTTCTCCATGACAAAATAAAGCAGTTAAGTATGTGAGGATAACAGTAATACATCAGTTAAATGGAAGCTGAATCAGTTCCAGAATCTGATAGGACACATTCTGACTGTTAAACGTAATCATGTATCTTTAAACGGATCAAGAAGGTAGTGCTGATGAATTTTTAATTTCAATAACCAATACTATCTGAGAAGCTGGGTACTAGTTAATTATTTTAATACAGATAATGTGGTCATATAGATTTACATTCATTTGACATTTATGAAATTGATAGCACTATGCTTAAAGTTAAATATGCTGTTGGAAGTTTTCACTATTACATCAATCTCTGCACTTGTTTTTAAAGAGATCTTAAAGGGAAAAATCCTTCAGTACCAAGATTCAAAGAAGAATGTGGTAGGCAGTATTTTGATGATGACTCCATGCTGGGAATTAGAAGGACTCCAGCCAACAAAGGAATGAGATTCTTGAACAACTTTCCCAAGGCTACTGGGGCAAACAAATTAAGCCAATTAATTTTTAGTTGGAGTTGACAAATTAATGAAGGGAAGTGGATGACACATAGCTATTTGCAATACCAGGACCCTATAGAATACCAGGAAGTCCCTTTGAATTATAGAAAGCCATCAAAAATTCTAATACACCAACAGCACAAGGAGTAAAGAGAAGGAGATATGTCAGAGACAGATAAACATCCTGTCAGCCAGGATAGTTCACAAAGGTTCTGGGAGTCATGGATGCCTCTAGGCAACAGATCATGCCCTAAGTTAAACAGTCCTCCAGGATACTCAGAAGAAAATGAAGGCAACATTAAGAAACTTATTTGAATCATCTCTTGAACAAATAGCAAATTATGACTGGCTCATACTTGAGAAAAATGGCCAACTCAGGAGCAGTGCATAAACTCTAACACACCTGCATAAAGAACTCACTGAGTAACTCTGAATAATAGAGTTACATAAAAATCAGACTGTTTGCAGATAAATTTCAATTGGAAAAAAAGAAAAAAAAAATGTTAAATTCTCCGAATACATTCTTTACTGCAAACACTTTTCCCAGCTCTAATGAAGAGAGTTTGCTCTAGGAGCAGAGAGAATAGGACTATGATGATAGATGATTGCTTACTCATTTAGAGCTGCAAGGATGTTCTCTTCAAAACCTAATTTTTATCCATTGCTAAATGAAAATTACATCCTTAAGTCATTTGATCTTGCATGAAATGTCAAGTCCAGACAAAAGCCGGGTCAAGCAGACCTTCAAATAACACTGAGGGAAGACAGGACCAGGCCAACAGCAGAGGGGCCATTTTCTTCAGTCCTGGGAGACAGGAGAGGGAGCAGTGCAAGTTTCCCCTCTCCCTGCCCCCATTGCTGCTGCAGTTGCAGCTTGGCCCAAGCCCTTAAGTGTAATTCCCATTTGACAGCTTGCATGGGTGTGAATATGTTTAAGTAAAAAGAAACCCTGCCAACCTTAGATGAATTAAACAACTGTGGCACTCACTGGGCCAGATTCTCTAAAGCACCACAACAAATTTGCAGGGCTGTGACTACCAACTGGAGTCCCAGTTCATTTTTAATACCGTAGTTAACAAAGCTGTATACAGATGCAGCAATGACCATAGAAGTTCAAATGTTTCAGTGTTTCTGTCCAAGAGTGCCTTTTGCAGTGGATTTTCATATCAGGTTTTAAAACAGGCAGTCTGGATTGAGAGCCGTGGGTGCATTTTCATGTCTAGTAACAGAGTCTGCTACTTATCCTTGAGAAAGTTTTCTGTTATATTTTGATGTACTCATATAACACTTTAAGGCATAGACTGTGTTCCACTAACTAATCCCTGTTTGGCTCTTAATTAATGTCTCAAAGAACATTTCCATGCTAAACATAAAAAACTAAACTTCAGAAAAGTTTCTGTGCTGTTCTAATCAGCTCATACTTCTGCTTTTTTTATCCACTTACTTAAGTAGAGCAGAAAAGGAGTTAAAACTTGGGAGAAAATAACAGTTTGTATAATGTTTCTGCAAAAGCCAATGAAACCCAAAAAACTGTGTCTGTCACTTGTTTGCTGAATCAAATATTTCAGAAGAAATGTAATACATTACTTTTAAATTTTCAAATGTCACTGTTCAATAGAAAATGTCATCTTTTCAGCAGGAACATGGAACTTAACAATATTATAATGAAACTGCAGTGAACTTCTGGATATGAATTTGACCTCCCTGTGGTTCATTCTTCATGCCAATGAAGGGTTTTGTTAGCCTCAAGGAACTGGAAGGTACTATGAGCCAGGCAGAGGGCACTCAGGGACTCAATACATGCAGCTCTGTTGGTTTCTGGCTCTGAGGATGCCCTTGAAGTTCAAATGCTCAATACTGAAATCGAAAAGAAATCTATAATTTAAGATTAAATGTTTGGCTGTCATGTACAGATGTTACCAGGTCTGATCAGCTCTTTTCTGGAACAAAAAGAACTATAAGTGCAGCTGTTTAAAGGTAACGTCTTTCCTTCAACAGGTTCTGTTCCTCTGGGTAAGAGACTATGCTCATTAGTCTTTCTTTTGCAACAGATTTGAAGCCAAGTACCTAAAATTTGGGTGGTGGAATTGTACACATTTTTTTCATGTCTGCACATCCATATTCTTCCTGATTCTAGCAATACTATGCTCTTTTTGACTAGGTGCATCCCCAGAAGTAAAGAAATGGCCCTTGCTTTTTGGTTAAGGAGTAAAGCAATATCTCTGCACATCCAAAGATGTTCTATTCATATGTAAAAGGAGTTTACACTATGTTAATTCCTCTGAAAAGACAGTTTCATACATAGTATGTTTTCTCTGTTACATATTGTCAATGAACATGTTTCAGTTATTGAAAAACAATATGATCAAACCAGGAAGAAATCACTGTGTACTCCAAATTAAACTTCAGATGACAAGGGCCAACAAAAACACCTTAATGAACACTTTTAAAAAGACCTCAAGTGAGGATTGAGAGATGAGGAGCAATGAGAACAGAATAATAGAGTCATTTAAAGGGCATTTGAGAACAGGATCACATTTATGGCACATTTCTATGAGAAATGTAAGCCAAGAACAGCAGCCTTGCCCTTCATCTGCCTCTAAATACAAACCACTGCCCTCCCAGTTGCCCTCTGCTTTAAGCTGACAAAAGCATTCTCATTACTGAACAGCAAAACAGTTTGAATTAATCTGGATTAAAATTAATCATTACTACTTTTTCTTTCAAGTGAACTTTGAAGTGGACCCATTGTCCCATTTAGCTCATTGCTTGGCAGTGCAAATACTTATACTGGCAGCAGGCAAGGAGCAACACAGGGACGAGAGCAAGCATTTGGGAGAAGGGAAAGGGCAGGGCTGTTCTTTTTGGCAGCAATGCTATACTGCTCGCAGAATTGCAATGTTAAAGCATCCCATCCCAACTGTGTTAGGTTATTTCTGCTTATGCTAACAGAACCAAAACAGATCAAGTGACACTGAGTAGGAGGCTTGGAGAAGGCAATCAAAACCCACACTCTTACAGTGGCTAGGGGGTTCACTGGTAATGGGATCTCAAGTAGTAAATAGTTTAAGAGCCAATAGTGGTGCAATCAGTTATGCAGCTTTTGTGAAGCCATGTGGAGAACAAATTCAGATTTTTGCTGCAGCTGGTTAGCACTGTGCTGCAGACACAAAGCACCTCTAAAGCCAGGGTAGCCAATTAATGCAGATAACTGGCATAACATGTCTTATACCATTGCTTTCCTGGCAGCTGGGTATTTATCTGCCTGGAAAGGTAGTGTAGTCAGATCATCCCCGATCTGAGACTCTCTTATCTGTCCCAGGGGCTCTTATTTGTTGGTATAGTCCTGAGTCTATATATCACATTTAAAATTGCTGGAAGACCAGCAGGTCACCGGGAGTGACTGCCTACACCTGACTGCTTCTGCTCTGAGCGAGGTGTGTGCTGTTTGGCTGCGTGACTTTTCTTATTCCACAAATATTCCCTCCAACAAAGAAAACCAGGAAAAGTAAATACTTTCCAGTAAAAGAAAGTAATTCTCTTTATTGTGTATGCATACTGGAACACTTGCTAAGTGATAGCTTAAAACATGTATTTGATGGAAATGAAAAATTGCTTGTGAGATTTGGAATGGACAAAAGTCTTGATGGCTAACTGATCATATTACAGTGCATAGAAAGTTCACTTCCTAGGGCTCTCTGAGCAGGGCAAGCTACAAAGCTTGTTAGGGAGCCATTTAAAGCACATAATTACCTCCTCTTTTTCATAAGATACATAAAGTATCTTTCACATGATCACGAAGTTACTTCCATTATGCGACAGATGCTTTTCCAGTCAAGTGTACAGGAATTGCTTGCTTGATGGTTCCTAGTGTGGTCAGTGGGGGGATGAGATACGAGTTCACCTGAGCCGGTGCCCTGGCAGGAAGCCCACCATGCTGATGAGAGTAATTCTGCTGTGGAGGCACAAAACTGAGAGGGGATTCACCAAAGGGCTCCTGGGATGGTGCACTGACCTGTAGCCTGCTCACACCACTGTTTCCATGAAAGTGGAAAACAGGAGGAAGGCCTGAGACTGGTGAACTGTTTTCATTGCTTCTGCAAGTGACCAGCAGTAGGGAAAACTGCAGATTCGTAATGCTGGATGACCGTATTGTCTTAAATAATGTTGGATGATATTAGGAGGACATTTTTTTGAGGCAGCTAAACACTGTGACCTTTAGATCATAAGGACACAGCGTATTACCAGTCCATGGACCTGAGGGGCATTCTTTACACTTGTAAAATCCTATTGTTGAACTGTCACACCTGGCTGGGTTCATGAAATACGTAGTTCAAGGTGTTCTTTCTGTTATCAGCATGCTGAGGGGAACGATGAAACAGGTGAAATTCTGCTTATCCTCTGTTCCAGCCTTAGAACCAAATTTTGTACTCAAGAAGAAAAATGTACAATTTCTTTTGTTTGCACAGGTTTTAATCATATCTGTTTATGTGAAAACTGTTTAAAATTATTACAAACTTTTACCTCTTGATTACCTCAAGTTTGTATTTTCAGGAAAGGCACTTTTTTAAGGCTAAGGACACACATTTCTACCAAAATTCTCTGGATTTAAAATCTACCAACAGCCTTATATAACATTCTTTTTACTTGTTTCTATTCCTTCAGCTTTCCCACTCATCTGTTACAAACAATTAAATCACTGGATTTTTCATTGTTTGAAATAACTGGTTGCATTACCATCTGGAAACAATACATTTTAAGTGCATAATTATGGATGTTTGAAATCCCAGGAACCCAACTTTATATGCACAGGACTAGGAGGCAGCATGCTCGGAAATGTGTTGTCAGCTGTGTGATGAACAGTTAAGAGGAAAGGAGGAGCAATTCTCCACTAGTGCTCTGCTGCCTTCATGCCACTAGCTTGAGAAAGCTAAATTCAGATTTGACTGCAGAGCAAATGAGAATGTTTTAGACTACTCTCACTTGCACTGAATTTTAATGATTGCAGTGGCACAAGAGGACTCTAGTTGAGCTGTGGCCTTTAAGTCCTCACCCTTTTTAAAGCTCAGTTCTTATGAGGCTGCAAAACTGACTTTGCATTAGTTTCCAGTAAGTGCAAAGAGATGAAGGACATTACACAACAGGACTGTTGAGAATAACAATGTGCATAATAACTTCACAGTGGAAGAAGTTCCAATATACTGTAATAGAAGCAGCAATATAGGACACTGAATGTGTACAGAACCAGCACATCTAAAAGATATGACAATTAGTCAAAGCAATAGCAATTAGATAAACTTTGACTAGTCCAAATGTGTAACTCCATCACCTTTTTACCCTTTCTTTCCTTGCATATCACCTATTTCTCAATGTATTAACTTGCTGCAAAGAACTCCAACTGAAAATAGTCAAACAGGTCCTCCAACTTCACTAATGACAGCTGCAGGACCAGCTCAGCCTCAGAAATCACATCAGAAGTCCTTTATATTGACAAAAAGGTATCAAGTAACTCAAAAAAAAAAAAAAAAAGGTAGAAGTTCATTACATTCAGGCCCAAACACACCATTAAATGTAAATTTTATTTAGCTTCGATTTCATAGAATCTGTATTCCCACTTGTCCATTATCTGTCTGATTTTTTTCCCTAGTATTACTTTGCACTGAAAGACTTTTAGCTTCTAGTTCTTTCAAGTTATTGTCTGACAGGACACCTATCAGTCAGTTACTCTACTATCAAACTTCAATATAGCTGGCTGAGAAGAAAAGCTCAAACCTCTGACCTGCATAAGTGCCTGCTTGCTTGAAAGTACTCCTAAATCAACAAGTAAAAATCCACACAACCAAGTTTACCTGCATGCAGTGTATTTCTCCATTTCCAAATCAGTTTATTTTAGGACAGTTAATCCTGTTTCTTCTGTGCACTTTTGTAATGCAGCTATTGTTTTTATTAGAATTACTCTTTGAAATGCACATGCAAAAATCAATATATCAAATTTCCTAAAACTCACATGTGGAATTAGCATTTCACACTAGTAATTCCCACTCACACCTCAGTTCTACTTTACCACCAGCCCTGTACAGGCATGTAAAACTATGCAAGCTGAGGACAGTTCATTGAAGACATGTGAGCGTAAGATGTGATCAGGGGGCTTTGATATAGCAAATGTAAAGGGACTAAGATATAAGTATTAAAAAGAAAAAAAAAAGAGCTTTTTAAAATAATAGTAAAAAGAAGTTCCCATTCCGAATGAGAACAAATAAACAAACATGCACAAACATCTGGTGGAAGGACTAGCTTTATACTCTTGGACATTGAGGAAGAGCCTTTCAAACTCCCTGGGACTCTGTATGTTTTATTGTATGAACACAGATATCCTGCATTGCACTAAGCCTAGCTAAGGTACTGCTAAAAGTTGTATACAATGCCAGACTTTTCTAAACATTTTAAAATATTTGTATACATTTTCTTAAATAAAGAAATATCAAAGAAAATCAAACTGGGAGAAACAATCAAACTGAATAAATGAAGTTCTTTTGATCTTTGGAATAAAATAAATGGAATTTATTGGCTCATGATATACTAACTAAGACACATATAAGAAATATGTGATTAAATAGCATTTCAGTTGGTGCATTGTTTATGTATTCAGCTCTGAAGATAATGTTCCCAAAGACAATCAATCACTGATTTTAATTTACTTTATTGTGCTAAAGAAAAGAGTGAATTAAATGTAGAATGTATTTAGCCCTTCTCTTGCATTCTGTAGTAATCTAGATGGAGCATATACATTTTCTATTTAGTGACACTAGCATGATTAAGCATTAAGACTTAATGAGTGCAGTACAGCATTTTTTTAGGGCTCATTAATAAAGTTAGAGAGAGAAAAGATCTATTGGTCATCAAGTTTAGCTCTTTGCTGTGTTTGTGGGTTTATTATATGGTCAATAACCTTGTTTATATACAATATAATTGATTTTGTGAGAGGAACCTTAACTGACTAATCTAAGTGAGATCTTTCTATCTCTAAATGGCTCAAAATCTCAGATGCATAAGTCCCTCCACAAGGCACAGACTGTATCTGGCGGAGATGGATGAGGAAAGGTGACAGTCGAGAAGAACAATGCAGGAATAATTTACAGAAGAAACAGGTTTAACAAAGGAAGAAGCATATTTGAAAGAGGCAAAAGATAATGCAGCAACAAAAACTAGGAAACTGATTTTAAAACAAAGCATTATACAAGAGAATGCACATAGAGAAGACTGAGAGGTCTCCTAAAGGACTTGTAGTGACTCAACTGGTTTATTAACATGTTTCAATGCAAGGATGATAAATTACACCAAGCTTTATAGACTTGAACATTGTCTAACTAAAACCAGACAATGGCTACATTACAGTTCTAGCATTGGTACAAGCATTTTCTGGAAGTGCATTTTGAAATGAAAAAAAAATCCCAAACCTAATAGTGTCTCTAGTCTCTCAAAACAACTTCTCAATACAGCAGACTCTCCTATAAGAAGCAGGGATATTCCAGAAAGCCCCACATACATTATCTGATTTCAAAGCTCTATAGCTCTATTATCTGATTTCAAAGCTCTATAGCTCTATAGCTACTCCATCTCATCTTCCCTCCTTAAGACAAAAAAAAGTCATAAACAGAAGAAGCCTAATAATGCAATGAATGGTAGCACAAAACAGATGAGCAGCAAAAATGAAGGACATTACATTTCACTTAGACTATAATTTCTGATAATATTCTTCTGGGTTTAAGGATTAAATGGATTCACATTAGCTGTTTTTACGTATGTCCATCTTTACCCCCTAACATACAGATACTCTCAAGCCTTCAAGACATTCACCATTTTTGTCCCTTGTAACTTGGTATGATGCTTGTCATATTTTAAAGACAGCCTTAAATAATGATGAATAACAATGAGAGTATCAGGCTTTATAGCTACAAAAATGGAATATTGAAGTTAGAAATTTTTATATCCTCGGTAGCTTTGGATTTACCTGCAAGTACTCTCTGCTTGACATATTTCAGTGAGCTTAGTCCTACCGCCACCCCTAAAATAGAAAGAAGTGTGCTTAATTCTACAGTTGCTACTCTTTATAGTGCTTCCTCTGGTACAGTTACTGGAGGTATCCCTGCTCGTAATGGTTTGTCTCCGGCCGCTACCCTTGGTAACAAAGCTGCATGCAAGCCTAGAGGCAAAGGACTGCAACACTGAGGATGTGCATCTGGGACTGCACTATTTCAAAAGGGGTTGCTTCCCATGTAAATTGTGTACAAGAAAATACAACTGTAAAAATTGTGTCAAATTGTTATTTTCTTTTCCTATTCATGAGGGAGACAAATAGCTGGTCCACAGCAAGACTCAAACTTCAAAACTCATTCAAGCTATACTTGAAGTTTCATTTTTAATAAAAAAACCCACAGAACTTGTTGCACACTGCAATGTCTGCAGTCAGTATGTCACTGCTTCATCAGTAGAAGACAGAAAATTGGCCATTTTTGATTTATAACTAGCTGTGAGCACAGTCTCCTCTTGCAAAGCCATAGACAATCTGTAAGTGCCCCAGACTGATCACAATTCATTGTACAAGGACAGTTGAGGGATGTTTTATGTGAAACAGTCTCTGCAGAAACCTACTTACCTAGTTCCACCAGGAAAAGGTAGATATACCTTCTGCTTTAATGGCTGCATTGCTTCCAAAAGCTTTGTCTTAACTGATCCTTGTTGCAGCATCCTAAACATCTGCAGATTGCACTGGGAGCCAATAGAAAATCTCACTGCTGTGCCCTAGTCTTGTCAGAAGGAGACAGAAATATAGCCCGCATTTTCAAGCCTAGAAATGCTAAGAAGGGGCATGGCACGGGACAGGACATGGTGTGCTCTGGCAATTGTTACATTGTATCTCCTAAAATCATTAAACCTTTTCAAATATTCCTGAGTTTATTATGGGAGTACCAAGGGGCCCTGATCATGTAACAGAGGTCCATTATGAGAGCTGATACACAAACCCATTTAATTAAAATTTGTCAAGACTTGAATGGACAAACAAGGGGGAATTCTTACACTCACAGCTGTTCAAATTTGCCGAACCAAATTTTGACAGAAACTAAGTCAGAGTGAAGGAACAGCTGAGAACAAAAATTATTTCCTGATAAAAATAAATGGTCCCTCAAGTTGAAATCCCAAAAAAACCCCACAAAAAACACAAACAACAACAAAAAAGCAAATCACCAAAACCACACTAAAAAAACCACTCTATGTTTATTTAACTAATGCAGTTAACTAAGTTACATGAATTAAAGAATTCAAAGCAGTTCTGTACGATTTCTGAAAAATCATGTTTATACAGTTTATTTGCAGATTAACTAATTTAATCTTTGCATAATTAGTTTCTTATCTTCTCCTCATTGCAAACCATTTTTAGTTTCAGGAAAATTATTTCCCACACAAACATTCTAAATTCTTTACTTTCCTGTTTTCAGCAACTTCCTTAAAAGCCAGTTATTTACTTATTCAATTTCCTTTGCCTTTTGCACATGCAGCATCTTGAGTAATGACTTGCAGTTTTCTCTTGGGCAGGTAACAAAATCCTTCTGTAGATTATGGGAGCAATGAAAATCATGACAAGCTGCAGTAAATGTATTATAGTTATTGTTCTATGCTTGACGGTAGAATTTCAGTACATACGGGCTCATTCTTTCTGTTTAGGTAAATGTACCCAGCATTTAATTAGCAAAATATTTTGTTGATGGGGGACTTTGCTCTACAATAGTAAAGAGGAACAGTTCTCACTCCTATTGCTGCTATCTATCAGAAAAATAAGATGGTGCAGAGAAGAAAAATCAAATCAGGCTACACTTTAGTGTGCAGTAGTACAGTGGGAATGTAGAAGACTTCGGGAGACCAAAACATGGATTTTTGTTGCTAGTAGCAGCAGCTTTAGCAGTGCTCATTTATTACTATCACCACTGCCAATTTAGAGAGCTAGTAGCATTTGCTATACATAATCCGTGGGGCCTTTCAAGGTGAATTGAAAGTGGAATGAAGAGAATAGGAGGGGGGAGAAATGTTACAGCCAGAGGCAGAACAGCTGTTATGAGAGGGTATAGAGTGCTGTCACTTATTATTCTTAACTTATAAACAAGCCTTCACTCTTACTGGTCTTTGTGGTTATACATAGTTACAAGTGCGGGAAATTATACAAGCAGTTGTGAACGCCCCCTGCCATAGTTCCCGCTATAATAAATTATTTATCATCTCATTATTCAGCCTACAACAATATCAACCATAAATCAGGACTCCACTATGCTAGCTGCTGTACATACACACGGTAAAAGTCCCCTCCCAGCATCTTTGCACCTGAGGTAAAACAGCAAATGCTTGTTGCCAACTTGCTTCCTGCAAAGCAGATACACGTTTTGATCAGTGTCTAGAAAGAGGAATTGGCTTTCATCTCATTTGGCCAGCTTTCAGGTGTGAAGGAGGCATGTAAATAGCTGCACATTGGCATCATGGATCCTGTCTTCACTGGGAAGCTGAAGAAGTAGCTTGGACATCTGGCACAGCTTGGCAGATTGTCACAACGCTACAGGAGAGAGCTAATATAGAGAAAGCAAGATATTGCACTGGCTGTCTGAAAGGGTCTGGTTGTCTTTTCGTTTCATACCCAGAAGAAGTCCTGGGGATTTTCTTGGCTGTCTTCTAGTCCACTGACTCCAAAAATGAAAATTTTAAATGGCATTATCTACAAAATATTCATTTATAGGAATGAGGACTAAAACCCTAACACATGCTCAGAAAGTCCAGTACTGTTTTTTTTTTCTATTTGATCATAATCTATATTCCAAACATTGGTTAATGATACCATAAAATTAATTCTGCATTCTTAAAGCAGTAAATATGAACCATAAAGCCTTTCAGCATTCACTAAAACCTTCCTTTCTCCTATTCTGACCCCTCAAATACCCAGGAAAGGCTAGTAGGATTAAACACTTCACCAAGTAAGCTTATTAGATTAAGATGGCTTTCTTTAGAAGAGTTTTTTCCAAACAAGGAAAATAGATAATAACAAAATCTGACAAGTTAAATGTGAAAATTCTGTAAGGCAGACCAATAAAAGTCTGAGGAATATTACTCAAAACATTCTGAAACTAAAAGTAAATCCTTTTAAAATACAAAAGGAAAAGGAAGATGACCAGATAGTCTGTAAGACTAGTAGGTGATGAGGGAATAACGGAGCACACAAGACCACAGTAGAAAAGTTAGGTTAATATTTCACATCCCTCTTTGGCTTGCAGGACTCTTCAATATGCAGGAACTCAGGCAGAGTCCCACACCGAAACATGATAGAAGATGCACCACTGTCCTACCTCAAACTGAAGTGTGAGTAGAAAACATTTTTGGTCAGACTGACGCAATGTATAGTAAAAAAATACTCCAAGACCAGTGATAAAGGATCTTAATTGTGAAAAATAAGCTGAAATAAGCACTGCAGGGCATAACCTCTCCCTTGAAATTGCCTCAGTGTCAGCAAACATGATGTGCTTTCAGGAAGTATTCAGGTAACATCAGAGAACTAGTACTGTATTGCACAAAACATTGTAACAATGAATAGAATCAGTGGGCAGCAGGATAAACCCTGATACACATTCAGTGGTACCTAGACACTCTGCTCAAAGACCATGGCCCATTATACCAAGTACTGCGAAAGTACAGAGCAGATTGCTTCTAGCCCAAACAAAAAGCAGCAGAAATATGCAAAGACTGCTAAAGGAGATACAGTAACACAGATAGACTTTTGCAGACCTTTCAATTGGATTTCTGAATGCTTGTATTATGGCTTGTAAGTTAAGTGTTTAACATACACAGGCCAAAAAAAAGAAATGCCAAAAGAAGAAGAATCTAAGGAGACAGGCATTGGCAAGAAAAACATTACATTATTTATGTAGCATCATGATGTTTTCATCACATTATTTTCAACACTCCTTTTTTTGAGTGCTTAGGACCTGGTTTACTGCATATGATTGCGAGTCAATACTACAACATATTTGAGAATAGCTGTGCCAGTTCCATGAAGGAGTCAAGGAGAGGTAGGTGAATCTTGTGGATATAACTACTTAGATCTCCAGAAGTCATAAGGACCCCTTGAATAGCTCCAAGAGAAAAAAAAAAAAAAAAAAAAAAAAAAAAGGGAAAAGTTTTCATATAGCTAACTGACAAAGAAAGGGAACAGCAAATGGTTAATTTTCACAAAAGAAAGAAGTCTCCAGTGGAGTTTCCATGGAGGACATATACTCAAGCTTATATGATTCATAAATGATCATGAATATCAAAGTGACAAAGTTTAAATCATTCACAGAAGTAAAAATGAAGGCTGACTAAGAGGAGTTGCAGGAGGACTTCACAATACTGTGCAATAAAATACCAAATGAAATTCAATAAAGACAAATGTGAAGTAATGTCAGGAAAAAAATGAACAATTCTGACTTTATAAAGTGAGTGTAAGGCTCTCAGCTAGCTATTACCCATCAGAAATGGAATCTCAAGGTTATAGTAAATAGTTCTATAAAAATGTCAACTCAGTGCCTCACAGTGGTAAAAACAAAGACAGGCAAAAATGACCAATAGTTTGGGAGGCAATAGAAAAGAAAGCGAAAAGATGTAGTGATGCACTAGTACAGTAGGCAGTAATCCCAGACCAAAAGACAGCATGATGGAACTGGATAAGTGGCATCTTTGGCAACAGCGATGATAAAAATTAGGCAATAGCTGTCAGTCAAATAAGAATTAAGTCAGCTTGGACTCCTTTAACTGGAAAGAGGATAACTGAGAGGACTATAACAGGGATCTACAAAATCATAAGAGGTATAGAGAAGGTGCAAACCACCTGCCCAAATTGAGGGGACAGATTTTTGGACATTACATAGATGAAATTCATTTTGTAGGACACCATGGATACCAAAAGTTTCCATGGTCCCATAAAGATTAGTTTGTGGAAGACAAATCCATGAAATAAAAATACACCTCTGAATTAGAAAATACCCATGATCCATTTTGAAGGCTGGAAGATCAAGTCCCCAACAAATGCTTTACCAGTTAACAACATAAAACCAGTGAATATAATGTTCATCAGATTCATAAGTGGGAGAATTAAAAATAAAATACAAATTTTATTTATCATTAGCTCAAACTATATATAAATTTACTGTATTCACTCATGGCTATAAACTCATAGCATTAGGAATCTACTGGTTGAAATCTCCACTGAAACAAGTGTAATTTCATAAGACAATCTTAGTTTTGAAGCTGCTTCTATCACTGTTCCGTGTTATAACAAAATTATAGACTTGAATCAACACAATTGATTGAAGAAAAAGTCAGTGAAGTATATTTAGGTATTTAAAAGTATGAAAACTAGAATTAGAGTCACAGTCATTCTCTGATTGCACTAGGTCCACAATTTCAGTCTAAGTGGGAAGAACTGCTTTCATCGGGAACTTTACCATCCAGGATCATCAGAAGTAAAAACGAGTAAGGCTGACACTGGTGTACTGCATATAAACAGGCATGCTCAAACAACTGCCTAAGAGCTGGGTGTGCATTCAGTTTTGCTTCACCCATGACAAAGTCCATTACTCCTGCACTAGGCACAGAACTATACCTGTTGAATAAGAGCTGAAAAAGAGAAAACTGCATTGTGCCAACCTATTAGCAGGTACTTGCAAAGACACTGTGAGTAAACTACTCTATCAAGTCTGTGGTCCCTCCAGCTGTATAAGATTTCAACCACTATAAGAATACAAGTTTGTGTTCCGCCCATTAGCCAAATAATAAACACTGAATTTCAATCTTCGTGTCTGCCAATAACCAAACTCATATATAAGTATGCCTGGACTCAGAAATGGATTATCACTGAATGACTTTGAAAGTGTAGATGAGAGCGAAGATATAGGAAAGGAAAGAGAAAGCAGCTTACATTGTTTTAGAAAGTCAAGGTTCTGGAGAAGGGTTGGTTCGGTGCTGGTCCACAGAGGAAACGAAACAGGCTCTTTAGCAAGAGTTTGAGGTAAGACTGTTCTAGGGAACAGAGAAAAATTCTCCTTCCTGGCACGCTGTTTCTGTGTGGCTGTGCAGTCAACATAATATGGAAGGAAGCTATGCACTCTGACTTGTTTCATGGAAGACAAGGTGCTATCTTTGGCATAGGAGGTTCTGGCTACTCCTAAAGAACAATTATCCACAGGCCCTGAAAGAACACAGCAGAGGGTTCTGTGAAGACCAAGTTTTTCTCTGTTTTTAATTTGGCCTTTGTGATGGGTTGGCACTGGCTGGATGCCAGGTGTCTACCAAAGCTGCTACATCACTCCCCACCTCAGATGGGCAAAGGAGAAAAAATATAACCAAAGACTCAGGGGTTGAGATAAAGGCAGGGAGAGATCACTCATCATCACGGGCAATAACACACTTGACTTGGGAAAATTAATGGAATTTACTGCCCGTCAAAAAGGAGTAGAATGACAAAAAGTAACACTAAACCTTAAAAACCTCTTAAACCCACCCCTCCCTTCTTCCTGTGCTTAATTTTATTCCTGGTTCTCTACCACCTCCCTTCCAGTGGCACAAGGGACAGGGAATGGGGGCTGTGGTCAGTTCATCATGCATTGTCTCAGACACTGCTTCCTCCTCAGGAGCAAGACTTCTTTCCTTGCTCCAGCATGGGGTACCTCTCACAGGAGACAGTCCTCCACAAACTTCTTAAATATGAGTCCTTCCCATGGTCTACAGTTCTTCTTGAACTGCTCCAGCAATGAGTCCCTTCTAAGAAGTGCAGTCCTTCAGGAACAGACTGCTTCAGTGTGGGTCCCTCATGGAGTCACAAGTCCTGCCAGCAAAGCTGCTCCAGCATGGGTTCCTCTCCCCACAGGTTCTGCCAGGAGCCTGCTCCAGCATGAGTTTCCCACGGGGTCACAGTCTCCTTCAGGCAGCCACCTGCTCCAGTGTGGGTCTCCTCAATGGCTTACAAGTGGATAACTGCTCCACCATAGATGTTGATGGGCTGCAGGGGGACAGCCTGCCTCACCATGGGCTGCATCATGGGCTGCAGGAGAATCTCTCTTGTGGTACCTGCAGCACCTCCTCCTTCTTCACTTGCCCTGGGGGTTCTGTAGAGTTGTTTGTCTCACACATCCTCTTTTCTCTCTCTGGCTACAATTGCTTCTGTGCAGGAATTTCTTTTGCCTTCTTAAATATGTTATCCCATAGCCATTATCACCATCACCAATGTGCTCAGTTTTAGATTATGGCAGGTCCATCCATGAACCATCTGGCATTTGCTCTGTCAGACGTGGAGGAGGCTTCTGGTAGCTTCTTGAAGAAACTGCTCCTCAAGCCCCCTTGCTACCAAAACCTTGCCACACAAACTCAATGCAACATTCTAGATTTGGAAAGGTCAGAAGAGGTGGCCTCAAGACAACAGGGCAGTGTCCTTACAGGGCAGTGTGGGTTCAGTTATTCATGAATTTAGGTTTGAAATAAATAAGCTAGAGTGCTGCTACATTCCATACTTTTCTTCTCTTTTATTTCAGAAATATCATTAATATAAGATTACAACGATATGTAATACCCAGACATGTATTTCTTTGAAGTGCCAGTGTTCCTGTTACATAATGCTATAGGATCAGTTTGCATAGATTTTGCCACAGCAGAACTGGACACAAAAATGTAGGGAGACATCCACAGACTCATATGACTAGGTGGACAAATGACATCTGGGAGCCTCTGAAATGCCAGACTTCAAGGTCAAAGCAATAGAACAACTACACACAACATACAGTGCCAGCAAAGAAATGACCAATAAATAACAGGTACAGACATGATCAGCAAACATCCTAAGCAAAGTTAAAGGAAGTGTCTGTGGAAAAATTATAAACAGAGAAAAATTAAATCCAAAAATCAGAATATTGTCTTTTAAGTAAAGAAGTCTCACGTAGAAGTAAGGCAGTGCCAAAATGATCAGTCAGAGGAGATGAGTGAGGGGCAGGAGGTGGCAGTTTGCCATCCAGCACATAAAAGTGCTGCTCTGCGCTCTGGGTTTTCTACAAGGTTTTTATAAGCACATATGTGCCTCATTAAAAAAGACTGTGAAAGACACCAAAATTGGAACACTCTTCTAGGTGCACTTGAGTAGGGAAGAAGAAAAAGTAAAAAAGAAAAAAAAAAAGAAAATATTACAATTAATGTTTTCTTAAGCCACAATCCTCAGACTCCAAAATGAATGCAATCTATCCTCCTGTTTCTGCACTTCCTTTTCATTGATGGTGATTCTGCCAAATCACAGAAGAAAGTTAATGGCAGAAAAGATCACCTGTTTCTTCCAACTAATTTGTTAAGTACTTTAAAAATTAGCAGCTTGGAAACCTTTCAAGCCAGAAGGGAAAATATTCATGTACCCACATCAAAGTGTTTCTAACGACTGAGCTAGGTAGTTCTGAACATTTCACAGGTGATCAAAACAAATGCATTTCTAGGATGCTACTGCATTATAACAGGCAGTAGGTCAGGAACCATAGACTGGGTTGATCAAACTGAAGCATTAACTTTACAGCTAAATGAGAAGCAAAGAGGGTTCTCTGTGGGGCAAAGAGCAGAAGAAAATATTAGGTTGGGAAATTATTAGTACTATAAGAAGTGGAAAGGGAATCCTGCTAAAAGAGATGAGTTATAGTGAAAAACAGAACTATATAGCTTAAAAACCAAATTGTGTTGTTCTCTTAAACTCAAGACATCACCAGGTTTTTGTAGATGGAATGATACCGAAATGATCTTTAGAAACAGATGTTTACATGAGGATGGTTTGCCCTGCTTTTCGCCCTTGCAAAATTGACCTCCCAAATTCCTTTGAGCAAAAATTGTGCCCCAAATGAATCTGAAGATTTAATTTTCATCCAAGGTTGCAAACCTGCTAACTATCAAATTTGCATGTGTTCAGAGTACTGTGCCTCGTAGGTCTTTCACATACTGCTTGCTATGCTCTGCACTGAGGGGAATCTCACCCAAATGCTTTCTTAGGGAGACAACAGCTTCATAGTTAGCAGTGAATTAAAATTTAATATCTTCTGAGAAGGTTTCCTTACCTCTCCTTTCTCTAGCTCTCATTTCCATCGTAAAACTGTAAGTTATGTTCCCACAGTGGTATCCAGCATCCTATACACACAGATGTCCTTTTTGAGTCTTCCTCTTCCTGGAATAAGGGTGTCAGCATGCAAAGCCACCACACGCTCTTCAGGACTTCACTCTTCAGACATTTTAGAGAATATGAGACAGTGAGAACAATTCACATGTGCTAACTTTGCCTGACTTACTACTGCAGATCATCCTGTGATGAAATAGTACAGCATTATGTGCATCAATACTTATGGGTCTGACCTATGTGTCTATCCAAGGAAGCAGACATGACAGATCTGTATTTATTATCAGATTGCTCTCTTTTCTTCTTGTTATGGAAATAGTCTGGAAGTGTGATAGAAGACAGAAGCCCAATTGACTCAATCTCCTGCATGAGAGACATGCAAACAGATTTGTGTTGGCCCTGAGTGTTCTTCAGAGACATTTTAATTCATGAGTTTAAATGTTTTCACAATCCAAATGTTGAGCTCCAAAATGAGCAGAGTAGTAGTGTCAGCCACCAAAAACATAACTGACGCTGGAACTGTGCTGATAGATCAAGAAACAAACAGAGTCAGCTCTTCTGAGACCCACATGAGAGCATACCATGTTTAGCTCTCATTATGTGCTGCACTGCTGATTTAAATTGCTGGTAAACATTGTTTTCAGAAATCAGAGCTGGTCCCAGACACTCCTTAGATAACATACGATTTTGCTGCATTACTGGCATAAGGAGAATTTAACACCTCAGAAAACAGTCTGAAAGTGGTCAGGATAGATTAGCAGAAAGTATTTGGTTTTCCGCTCAGCACTGGTTGTGGCAATGATGCTCAGAGTATCAGGCCATTTCTTACAGCTTTTGTACAGATGAGAGTAGGTACCAGAAGCAGCACAAAGAAAATACTACAGATAATGCTCTAGTAACAGGCAGAAAGGGCTCTAGAGTGAAATACAGAAATGGATCCAAGCCAAATATTTTGAATCCAAATTGCTCCAAATGTTGTAGGATTTTTGTTCAGACTCAGTGATTTGAGAAGCACCTGCCCCTAGACAGCTACTAGAAGGAAACCAAATCATCAGAAAGAAACTGCTCTGTGATGAATTTTGTGCAGCTGCCTGGGGGTAGATAGTGCTTATACAGGTGAAAGAAACAGACTTCATAAGGCAGCCAGATCTTAGACACACACTAAAAATAATTTTCTTTATTGAGGCCCTTCTTTTTCCAAACACATAAGAGCAGGTGTGTAATAGGAGTCCTCCACTTTGTCATAGGAGAGCTTCAATGGATTTCAGAAGATTGGAAATCTGGGACAATAAGAATAATTGTGATGGTCAGTAAAGTCCTAGTAGGGCATGACAGGTATAGTAGAGACTGGTGTCCAGTCCATAGTGGTGTTCCCCAGGGCATAGTATTGGGGCTGGTCCTGTTTGCCATTTTTGTCAATGATCTGGACAAGGGGATCAAGTACACCCAAGGTAAGTTTGCAGGCAACACCAAATTGAGTGTGAGTGTAGATCTGCTGGAGGGTAAGAAGGCTCTGCAGAGAGATCTGGGCAGGCTAGATCAGTGGACTGAAGTAAAATACATGAGGTTTAACAAGGTAAAGTGCCGGGTCCTGCCCCTGGGTCAAAACAACCCCATGCAGCACTACAGGCTTGGGATTGAGTGGTTTGAGACCTGCTCAGTGGAAAGGGACTTGGGGGTGCTGGTTGACAGCCAGATAAACATGAGCCAGCACTGTGCCCAGGTAGCCAAGAAGGCTAATGGCACACTGGCTTGGATCAGAAATAGTGTGGCCAGCAGGACTAGGGAATGATTGTCCACTGTGTTCAGTACTGATGAGGCTGCACTTTGAATCCTGTGTTCAATTCTGGACCCCTCACTTCAAAAAGAACACTGAGGTGCTGGAGTGTGTCCAGAGAAGGACAATGAAGCTGGTGAAGGGTCTGGAGCACAAGTCTTATGAGGAGAGGCTGAGGGAGCTGGGGGTGTTTAGCCTGGAGAAGAGAAGGCTCGGGGAGACCTCATTGCTCTCCGTAACTGCCTGAAAGGAGGCTGTAGTGAGGTGGTAGTTGGTTTCTGCTAAATCTCAAGTGAAAGGACAAAGGAAATGGTCTTAAATTGCACTAGGGGAGGTTCAGATTAGGCATTAGAAAATAATTCACTGGAAGAGTGGTTAGCATTAGAATAATTTGCTCAGGGAAGGGGTGGAGTCACCATCACCATTTTGATGGTTGGCCCAGATCATCTTGAAGGTCTCTTCCAACCTTGATGATTCTGTGAGATGAGAACACCTCTGACATACCTAAAGCACTGTCTGTACAGTTATTGAAAACTGCAGAGCTAGAACTGAAACACTTAGATGCACAATTCCGTTGTGTGCATTTATTTTTTTGTTCTTCAGTGAGATTAGAAAACAGCATGAGAAGGAGAACCAGCAGCTATCAGACATCCCACTTCCTACCCTGCCCTGGCAACTGTGTCACAATTTCCTCCAGCTAAACTGTGGTCTCAGACAGACAGATGGCTTGCAGAATTGCTGTCTTCACCTAGCAAAGGTAGCATGGTCTGCTGAGCTAAAAAAACCACATGATTTTTCTGTTTCTTATGTTGTGACTGATGGATCTGCACCAGGGGGAAAAAAAAGCAACCCCAACTCAAAGGCACTGAAAGCCTATGTTTGGCACCAATGGCCACTAAAAGCTGCAGCATCACTACTAACACTGCCCTCCGGCTCTTCTCCTTCCTCACTTCAGGCTGCAGCTGTTTAATGCAGCTTCTTGCATTTCTCCTACATGATCTGAAGCAAAATATATTGAACATGCTACTGTTTATATTATCTACAAGTATGCAAATAAGCCTGTTGGATACATCCATTATGTATCTTGCATGAAGGAGGACAAAACTGGACAGTGAAAGTTTTATTTTTGCTTTCATATTTGCAAGACAGTGACTCTCACACTTAGGTATTATCTTTAAATATTTGGGATGCAGAGCATTGCAAACCAGTGCTCTATCTAGGTCTGAGTTGGTGTAAGCAAGTGGCAGAATAGCTAATATATGTGGGCAAGCCGAGGTCCAGAACACTAGCCTGACCATTTCTGCACAACCTTATCTTTTTATTACCCATACAACCAGACTTTTGTCTAATGGGCATAACAGTGAGCTTTGATCCCTGAACACAAGACCTGCCACTTTTTACTGGGAAGGCTTTGCTCCATAGAACTTAACTATCTAAATTATGCTAGTGCAAACACAATTCACAGACCACAATCATGCCAACCAGCAGTGGGGTGAGATAAGCATCAAGAATTTCAAATGTTTTTATTCTGACATTGAAAATTTTTCACCATCAACAGCTCTTTAATTTTTTTCCATATATCAGACTAGTACCAACCAAAGCAAATAGCTATCAGAGCCCTACAATAACATACCTACGAGATCTACATCTCTCTCTTTGCTATCTGTCTCACCTTAGAACAAGGAATATGGGACATATCTCTGTTTGTCCCACCATTGTTCTTCCCATCAAGATAGTGATGAGCAAAAAACTAAAGCAGACCTTCCTTTGTGATACTGAAAACCACAAAACTCATGAAGAAACAGGTGAATGCAATGGAAATGGTGTTGTCCATTGCCTTGCATCCCTCTCTTGTTATCTGGCCTGCACATGCACAGCTGGTGTGGGCTGAGGTGACAGGAATGTCCACGCTGGTGCATTATCCCTGCTGTGAATCAGGAAAAACTCAGGCTCTTAAGCTGTCAGAACCTACTTCCTCTGCAGCATTTTAAATGAAACAATTTTTCACTCTCTGAGTCCTTGTAAACAAGTTTTATAGTGCTTTCAACTTGACTCTATTGTGTGTTGCTGGAGAATTGCAAGTGTTTAGGATTTAAACCCTTTTCTCAGAACATCAGGCCGGAAGAAAAAATAAAGGCTTTATCTCTAGAAGCTTTCAGAACCTTCCAGAACAAAGTTCTTGCATCTATCAGTATGAATTGGCATGAGACATCTGGTGAACAAATTGCTCACTCAAATAAAAAAAGCACAAATAAAAAATAAGTATAGAATTTTAAAGTTCTCCGTTGCATTCATCTTTCCACCTACATTATTCATAACTTGTTGGAAACACTTCAGGCACAGACCCATATTTTCCCATCTGCACTAAGTGCCTAATACAGAGTACACCACTATCAGTGCACAAGTTTCTGTACTTCAACAAGCTTTAGATTAGACCATATATGAATAGCTATGTACGGGGAACCTCCCAGCAAAATATTTGGAAGCTTTGACTCTAAACTTTGCACAATTATTGCACAAAAATCCCTTCTGCTGCCATCAGGCTTACTTCTTCCATCTCTCTCACTGCCTTCCTAATGCATACATGTACCATAGAAGTGTTCCCATGAAACTTGTTGCAAAGGGAAGAACCAGTGACTGAAGGTTCACAGGTGAGTTGAAGGCTCAGCACGAAGTATGGAGTAATGCATAGTCTCCAGCCAAAATCCAGGAATCAGTTCATTGACTGAATCAAGACAACCAACAAGGGTACAAACTCTTCTGCACCAATATCCATGCAACTTCTATTGACATCGAGCATTTGGACTGAGAGAAGGACATTCTGGGAAGTGTGTTTTCTCGCTTACTTGGAAAGGATTTTGCTTCCTAACAGAAACATTCTTAGTGTGACATCTAGCGTCAGGAACAAGTACATTACAGACTCAGATGCAACAGACCGAGGAAATAACTAAGTCAATGGAACTGGAAACTCAAAAAACCAAAAACTACAGCAACATTTTTAAAATATGAAATAACATCTAATATACATAAAATTCAGGGAAGAAATATTTTCTTTTTATAAATAAATCTGTTTAAATACATGCAAAAACATCCTCTCTACTCAAACCCACCATATCATTCCTTTGGTCACCTCAGTGTATCTTGTTTTCTAGACTCTTCTTACACAGCAACTACCACATGACAGTCTAGTTTTATGAAGTGTTTCAGGTGTCATTGTAGGATGCAAACACTTTAAAGGGCACAAAAAGAAACTATGGTGAAGCTGACTTTTGAGGTCAACACACTGACTTGAACTACTGCTGCATTTGTGTATTTTAGGTCCTCATGAAACAAATTCAAGAAACAAAGATAATACAAGGATTAGGGAACAATGTTCAAAATGTTAAATTCTCTCAAAATCTAGTTAATATCACCTCAAGAAATGTGGGGAAATGTCTCCAAATAATTTTTCAAGTCAGCAATTCAGTAAAGCTATTAATTCTAAACAGTGATTACAACTGATTAATAATCAAGATCAGGAACCTTTAGGCTTAGATTTACCATAAATACGATTTTCTACCATAGTTATGCTGACAGGTTACAGTTTTACCTTGCTGTCTCTGTTTTAAGTTCCATGACTTTACTGATGCTTAAACTCAGAGGGTAACAGTTGGAAAGAGGACTTCATAACAACTGGTGTCTGATGACAATTTTTTTTTGTAAATGCAGGCCAAATACAAAGGGAAGCATAAGTTTGGTGCCAAATTTTTACAGTCTGGAGGCTAATCTGGCAGTCAGGCTTCTGGAAATTGAGTGAAGGCTGGATTTCTTGATTTAGCAAATAAGAATTATGTTTTGAGCAGGCACAGTGACATTCGCTGCCATCTCCTGGAAGTGCCTCTGAAGTACTGGAACCATTCAGAACACTGTCAAGGACTCAGCAAAACCACTGATTTGAGGTCAACTCTCTTTCAGAACCAAAACTTCCTCCCAAAATAGAAATTTTCTTAGACAAACTTTTAATTTTTATAGAATAAACTTTCCAAGAAAAGATGACTGCAATGGCAAATCCCTGTGCACTTACATGTATCATTTCTGAACAACTATACAGAAAGCTTTTATGACAGCAAACTTTAACCCATTTTAAAAAGTTCTGCTATAAAGGCACTTTACACAAACTCATTGCCATGATTATACTGATCTGATAACTTCATTTATGAAATGTAGTTAGAATTATTGAAAAGCAGCAACCCCTACAATATTTATAAAAGTATTATATAGAAGGAAAGAAGGAAAATATGTCAGATTCATAAGGTACATACATTAAATATATATATATTTACACAAAAGTGTCACCTGCCTCATTATTTCCTGATTAGCTGGTTAAATTCCTGTAGGGGTCATGATTTTAAAAGGCTCAGAGAGATAACTTCAAGGAAGCTGTTCTAATAATGATCATCAAGGCTGTTATTAAATGTATCAATGAAAAGGACTCTATGGACATAAAATCTATCTACACAATATTTGTTGATGGCAATACTAAAAATGATGTGAGCAAAATAAAATCTCGAAAAATTCCATATCCTGAATCACTCATCTCTCTTGCACTCAGATAAATAGATACTATGTAGTCATTGTTCCCTTCTCATCAGTCTTTCTTCCACACAACACACAGATCCACCTCATGGATCTGGTTTCCTACAGCTAAGAAAAGCAAAGCAAAATCAGGATTAAAAATAACCACACCAGCTATTGCTACCAGCCTGTGAGGAATCCACCAAAATCTTAAACTGGCCCCAGAATCTGTCTTTTCAGCATGCCTTGGATGAAATTTTGCTCTTCTTCTGCAGTTTAGGTAAGCCATGATGGTTGCAGGACTCTTATTTCTAAGAGCTGGAGAGCTCACCAGGTGCTGGGTATCCTCGCACATATTGCTGATCCCCCAGTACTGACAGAGCTTTCCATCACTACATCAAGGTGTGGGTGTGAGAACTTTTGCCTCCTTCAGTGTACTCATCACCTAAATGTTAAACAGGTCAGGAAAGTTTTAAAGCAGGGACATAAAGAGATTTATTTTTTACTGGTTGCTCCCCATGGGTCTTACTTCATGAGACTGTGAAGTGAGCCAAAACCTCTTATTTAGCTGTAAAAGAAATATACATATTCCATTGTAAAAATTGATTTTTTTTCCCCAAAATTTTATTTGGAAGTGATTTTGAAAAAGGTAGAACTCTGAAAATATTTTTGCTGGGTTTAAACTTACACCTGTATGCAAGATGCTGAGAAGAAATTAATTATCTCAATTTATTAGAGAACTGCTGGTAATCAATAAGATGTCTGCCTCCTTCTCGTAACATATTTAATGGCCAATGCATTGGCAGTGTGGAACACATTTGCTCTTTAATTGTGGTTACAACAGATTTATTCTGCTGCATCATTGAGTAATCAGTCATCTATTACCTTCACGAATTTGAAATATTTCTGTGACTGGTAATGAAATCACAGAGCAGAAAAATAAGATCAAAAATGGTTTTTTTTTTCTCCGTAAGTCTGTTAAAAAGAATGTGAAAGGTAATGCTGACTTGGAAGCTGTCTCTCTCTTAACTATTTCCATGGGTGGCTTCTAACAGAAAGCACAGCCAAAGTAGATTTTGAATGTTTGGATGCAAAGATAGAGCCCAAACAAGAAACAGCTCAAATTTCACTTCATCATTGTTACTTCACAGCAAACAGATAGTATTTTAACACAGAACATTTCTTTTGAGAGGTCTTCTTCCTGGTGAAAAGAAGATAATTCTCAAAAAAAAGGTTCACTCATAGAAATACCAGATGTGATGGAAGATGTTATTTAGAAATCATATACACACTGGTAGTGAGTAACCATTCACACTGCCTAGTAGGTATGATGACACATTGAAGCCCTTATTCATTAACTCAGTTTAACACAAATGGAGATATTTTCCTAATTTTTTAGATTCACTCATTAAAATCAATGTCAAAGCTCTAACTGAGTAAAGATATTCCATCATGCCCCTGAAACATATACTTAGCTGTAAGAGCATGTGTAAATCTAATTAATAAAATCCACAATGTGGGTAGATAGTTCAGCTCAGTGACTGAAATATAAATAAATACTCCTAATGTTCTTTCTGACATAAATATGGCCAGGAAAAACAGAATATATATTTCACTTTTTCATGTAGCAATTTCAGAAAATTGTTTATGCAAAAACATCATGTTGAGAAACAGTCTAAAACTTCTATACTTTTCAAAATTAAACTTTTCATATTTTAATGGATTGCAATTATTTTCATCATTCTTTTCAGATATTCCTCTTCCACAAACCAGACATGTGTCATGAACCATTTTGTCCCTTCTCAAACTGCATTTTTCAGTTAATTTACTTTTAAATGAAAACAGTTACCTCGTTTGACTGGTATTTTAAACTGGCATCAGTTTGACTCTTCAAAATACAGAGACTGATATCAAAAAAGTTTAAAGCACAATTCTCAGGAGCAGAAAACTACAAAGCAGACCTAAGAACTAAAACTTTGTCCAGAACTCTAAAGGAAATTTGGCATAAGGGTGACTAATGTCCTAACTAAAAGATCTTGTTGATTTGATAGTAGTAGTTAATTTAGCACTGCTGTGATGTGATCATCCTTCTTAGTTATGATCCTAGGACACTGTTACCATCCTCAATCCAACATACTTTCCCTCTGAAGGGAGGAATTTTGCATTTGTGAAATATTCTTCTGTTAGCACCACTTTCTTTCTCCTCAGTTCTAGAAAAAACCTTGAAAATCCATGAAGCCCCAGGACTAGAAGGAAATGGGCAAGGATATTAGCAAACTTTAATTTTTTACTCTCTCAAACATATGGATTTATATTTCCTACCACTATCCTATATACAATCAAGCAGTAGTTCAGGAGGGAAACTTCAAAGGACTTCCAACTGTTGCATTTCAGATATGGGACCTTGTTCCTGGGTGTTCCAGTACATCTGGGTTGACATCATCATAGTTTGGTAGTAATATGATTTTAGTCTATCCCTGCTCAATTAGTCAGATGTTATTTCTTTTTGCATTGTTGAAACTATGAAATCATAGCCTTGTGGAATCATAAAATGTGCTGAGTTGGAAGAAACCCATCAGGATCACTGAGTCCAACTCCTGGCTCTGCACAGGACACCCCAAGAATCACATTATGGGCCTGAGAGCATTGTCCAAACATTTCTTGAACTCAAACAGGCTTGATGCTGTGACTGTTTCTCTGGGCAGCCTGTTCCAGGGCCCAATCACCCTCAGGGAGAAAAACCTTTTCCTGATATCTAACCCAAGGCTCCCCGATGGATCTTCATGCTGTTTCCTCAAATTCTGTTACTGGTGACTGTAACTGGTGACTGAAGAGATCATTACCTTCCCCTCCACTTCCCCTCAGGAGGATGTCATAGACTGCAATGAGATCTCCCCTCAATCTCCTCTTCTCCAGGCTGAACAGACCAAGTGACCTCAGCCACTCTGCATACTGTTTCTCCTTCAGACTTTCACCATCTTTGTAACCCTCCTTTGGACACTCTTTAACAGCTTAATATCTCTCTTATGTTGTGGTGCCCAAAATTGCACACAATATTCAAGGTGAGGCCACAACAGTGCAGAGCAGAGCAGGACAATCCCCTCCCTCGACCAGCTGGTGATGCTTTGCCCGATGCCTCCAGGACACAGTTGGCTCTGCAGGCTGCCGGGGCACTGCTGGCCCTTATTCAACTTGCCATCAACCAGGACCTCCAGGTTCCGTTCTGCAGTGCTGCTCTCCAGGCTCTCTCCTGTCCATTCACACAACCAGGATTGCCCTGTTCCAAGTGCAGAATCTGGCAACAAATCACTAACAATTACGCTCTTCCAGGACAGACCAGAAACTGTCCATCTGGCTTGCTGGTTTACACTTCAGCTGTACATCCCAGAATGAGAGACTTCTAAAAACCCACTTGGGATGTAGGTACTAATTTTTGACCCAGGGAAGGATTTGGACAGAATTGCCCTGCACCAGCATTAGTCCCAGGAAAATGTGCCTGATGCATATGCAGTAGGCTCTGCTCACCAAAATGCCACCAGACTTTTGCTGCATGGCCTGTCAATGAATGCTGTGCAGTACCTTGCCCTTTCCATTTTTTCTATAGCTTCTTTCTTTGAGGTAGGGATGTAACTTTTGAGCTTACAGAGAAGATCATGTAACAACCATGAAAAGAGACGCAGTCTATGTGGTACAGTTTGTGAAAGGATGATCCACAGCTTAGCCCACAATAACTTACTATGGTTATTTGGGATTTTCAAGCTACTACTTAGTTTTGGCCCACTTTTGTACAACCAGAATATGCAAAACATATTTAATTCTACACCAGAAGCTTAAATGGGGAAGGAGAATCCCCCTCAGATTTTTAGCTAAAGCCAGCTACCTGTCCTTCACAGAAGCAATTATTCATGAAAGAAAAATTAAACGGATGTTGATTGAGAGTTCACTTAAGCTAATGGTGCGATTGGACATTAATGTGACTAATGGTAGTGGGCCCTCTGGATGAGTTACGTGGTAATAGTGCTCCAGCTGCTTTGGCTTTGCAGAAACCAGTCAGATGGCTGAGAATCACTTTTCTGGTCTTTCTTCAATTAACCTCGGTTGAATGAAATAACAAATTAAAATTATGAGCAGTTCTGAAACTGGGAGGCTGGGGGCAGGGTTGGGGAGGGTATTACTATGTCTGTGTTAGCCATTAAAGGACACTTACAATCTTCTTGGTTATTCAGAATTCAAATAATCACCAGCTTCCCAGGACTTACATTTAGCATTCAGTCATCCGAAAAAAAAAAAAAAAAAGGCAATTCTCATTCAGCAAAAGGCCACTGGAACAACATTGATGCAAGTTGTGTCATGAACTTGTTACACAAAATAACTATGCCCCAAACCCCTTTGCACTTACTTAGCAGTGTAAATGTTACAAATAAAACCTGCAACACTATTAAATTACGAAGTCATTATATTGTATTTCTAGTATGCTCTTGATCATTTTCTAACAAAGGCTTTTGAAACAAAACTGCCTATTACTTCTTACTGCCCCATATATCTGGCCAGCGTGTGGGTCCTCAATACTGCAAAGTCTCATTTTCAAAAAGCCACTACCCCCAAATGCTTGATCAAAGACTCCAGGAGTAGAACTTCTTTTCAGGGATTCAAGGAACAATGAAATTTGACCTAAGCTTAAGGTAAAATCATTCAGCAATCACTACAGTGCAAGATGCTGATGGGTACAGGTAAGTGAGATAAATACTTCACAGGTAACATAACAGATGTCTAAACAAAACTTTTCAGTGCTACCATATAGGTGAATGTCAAGTAATAGTGTGAAATCATTATCTTTTGAAATAGAAGTACTGATTTTTTTTAATTACTGAAATAATTAGTGGAAAAATTCCACTGTAGCTTGGAAAAAATATCTTATTCCCCAACATGCTCTTACTGAGCTTAAGCCTGAGTATAGTCTGATTATACATACAAGGGAAATGCCACCTTCATGTTCAGTAGAGCAGTTTTGAAAGAAAAGAGTGTGCATAATGACTGTTTTATTATCTATCCAGAAATATTCATTTGTTTTATATACTGATTCCCTTCCTGATAACAGGTGAAGAAGTGGCAATGGAGTTATGATAGACCTGAACAGGTTTTTAGAAATATAACTAGAGACAGAAACAGTATATGATAAACCTGTAGTGTATTAGAAAATATAAAGTGTTGAGGTTTCCAGTTTTCCCATAAGTGCTGAAAATACTAAAAAAAAAAAAAAAAAAAAAAAAAAAAAAAAAAAAAAAAATATCATGCAAGAATGTAAAAAATGTTCAGTGGTCTTTTATTCAGACATCTTATCTCACCATAGACAGCTACATAATAATGCAAACAGGGACATACACAAAGAGACTTTCCTGGTTTCCTTCCATTCCTGTTCCACATTAGGTTTGTTTTGCCTCTGGGTTGGGTCCCAGATTTTGAAATCATTGGAGAAAAACCAACTGGTTGTTGGCACAGAATATTTTCAGATCAGAATTTTCAACACTTTGGCACATTTAACATCATTTCAGATAGATGAAAGTGACAACAAAATACAATGCAAGGATGAATTAGCTCCACAGCACACTTACTGTGCTAGACTGTTGCCTTGGAACATTTCCAGGAGAAAACACCAGCACAATTGCAGTGAACCAAGCACAGACTTCTTATGAAGCCAGAGTGCTTTTTGGTGTTACCTGCAGCAGTACCTGAAAGTTAAAATTCTCTGGCAGAGCAGCATGTCTTTCCTACTGTTTTATTGAAAGAGAAATAAAGATAAAAGCTCAAAATACATTCTAATACAATAAAAGTTGAAATCTAGCATAGAAAATTTTTTCCCATGCTTCAAACTAGGAAACAAGGATCAATACAGAATACATATTCTCCAAAATTTGAACAAATGCAGCTTCATGCTGCCACAGCCAAGTGCTAGGACTGTCCTAGTTAGCTAGATTAAAGATATTGGAAATGTCTACACTACACTGTAGTCACTTCTCTTCCATGTACAATAGAAGCATTAGATGATAAAGATTGGAGAACAATATTAAACTATATTTGTACTTCTCTGCTCCTTTTTCTAAGTTCCAATGAGAAGAAAAAATGATAAGAAAAATACTCATTAAAGGAGAATGATGAGCAGATCAAAACACTTCCTCTTCTTCTCCTACTATTCCCTTCCTCGTAGCAGTCCTGGACAACAAGAATCCAAATGCCAATTCAAATCAGTTTTAATCTAGATGGCTATGCAGGTCACATCTTATGTAGCAGAAAGCCTGGCCTTGCATTTGCTGAATTAACCTAGAAACAGTTATACTGCATAGCTCAAGCAGCCTGGAATCAGAACGTGATGCCCCATCATTCCTCACCATTCACTGCCTAGAGGTTCTTCCCACAAACTTGGAGACATGCTGGGGTATTTAGATACCTATGCAACATTGTGCCCAAATATGCTGAAAGGCTGATGAGGAGAGCTCAGGTTAAGCCCTTTAAATATCTAAGAGCACTTAGATATTCTGAACTGTCATGCAGTTCAGAAATGACTAGCTAGGCAAAGCACGAAGTCTCAGAACCATGCCATTAGCCACCTGAAAGGAAAACAGAAGGAGGTCAGGAAAGACAGAATCACATGATAACTGAAAAGATTTATTTTCTCATTTCCTTAGAATACCTGATATAATTGCCCTACATGTAGTAGAAAATGAAAGAATTGTATTCTATATTTCCTAGCGACGTGGAGTGAGGATTGAGGGAAGAGAGTCTCTGCTTCCCTAGAAACATATACAGTTACTTCCCACCTTTGAGGACCACCTATTGGGTCAAATCCCAAACACTTCTTTTTATTTAGCTAGCTCCCTGCTAGGAAGTTTCTATAGGTAAACCTTCATCTTGAGCAACCTTCCACTGAATAAGACTACCTCCAGCATTCAAATATATATACAGTCTCTGAGATTCTTGCAAAAATGCAGTTGATCTTCACTTCCCCACTGACATTTACCACCTCATTTGAAAAATGTTTACGTTCCTGGAGACTATCTTCTATGAGAATGGTAAACAGAATATGCTAATACATTTCCTGGTACTTCAATATAAACTGCCCATCAGAGCAAGATTCAGTTTTGAGTGTCTGATATCTTTAGGTATTTTATGTGCCACGTTTAACAAAGGTCATACTTTCCTGAAAAAAAAAAAAAAAAGACACTGAGGTATTTCAGTAATTTTACTCTTGAGATTAGTGTGATGGTAGTCAGATAGCTTGGAAAGGGCAGTGGATGGAAACAGGTATATATCTCTCATATTGATTGAGGGAATAGTCCATTTTTAGAAGTAATTCTAACTGCAAGATAAAGACATCAAAAGGGATTTGTTTGATTTCAATAGGAAAGAGCCCAACTCTTTGCCAAGCTGAGAAAATGGCATAGAGAAGACTAGAAGACAAGCACTCAATTTTTGGATTCTTAAGGACACCCTTTGTATCTTTACCACAAAACTCATAGAAGCTTTTCAAAATATAAAATAAGGCCCATAACTTTCATAAGACAGAGGAATATCACAGAATCACAGAATATTCTGAGTTGGAAGGGACCCACAGGGTTCATCAAGTCCAGCTCTTAAGTCTATGGCCCACACAGGGATTGAACACACAGCCTTGGCACTGCGCTGACTGACCGTGATTTTTATTCTTATACATAAAGGCTGAAACAGTCACTTGAAGTTTTGGGCAAAACCCAACGAGGGTGACAGGAAGGAAGATGTTAACTGCAGAGACCTCTGGGAGCAGTTTGCGAGGAACTGCCTTGGCAGCAGTTCAGAGTAGACTGAGTCCTGAAAAACTGTATTTTGAAAAACTGTCTTGGACCATGTTCAGAAAACACCAGATTTTAGTAAGTGCTTCTATTGATTTTGCATTATTAAAGCCAGAAAAATAACTTACCTTTGCATGATATCTAATTTACTTGATTTAGTATGTTAATAATTCTGCCGTAAGACCAAAATGAAAATCTGAGTGATTCTTCACTCTGGAATTAAACAACTGCAGAGGAATTAATTTTTCCATATCATTTAAATTATACAAGAATGTTAAACCCCACTGTCTTTAAACTGTTAAACTGCCTCACTGTTTTCACTGATATTAACTGCTAGTCTCTTGGGGACTACTATTTCAGGGTGCTGACAAAAAGCCAGTAGGAGGCAGTAGAGTCTTAACAGTGATGAGACTTGGATTGGGGCCATAATGGGCTTTAGAGGAGAGATGAGAGAAGTCTTAATGTTGCAGATTGAAACTGGAAGATCAGATGTGTATTCAGGACATTGATGACCACGTGAGTGTTATATTGCACACATTTGTTCATTTGACATCAACATTAAAATACAACTGGGGTCATAAAATCTGAAACTTTTAGATGGTATTCATGATATCTCTGTAGCACTGATTTGTCAGAACTGAAGATGACAGTCACTGTCCTTAAGGCAGTCATATGACCTCTCATGAAATGTATCTCTGTTTGGAGGCACACTGAGACAATTACACCTTTAGTTGTTGATTTAAATCTGCTGGGTTTGCCTACAAAATCACCTACCATGCATTCACTTGCTGGATTTTCAACTATAACACAAAATAAATAGAACTGAGGAATTAATTACTTTTATGTTTTATTCAATGTTCAGAAACTATATCCTCATGCATTTTAACCTGAAATCTCTTTTAAGAGAATATAATCAAATTCCACATCTGGAAACCAGATTTTTTTTTCCTGTCTCAAATCCCAAACAGAAGAGAACAGAATTCCTCAAATGACTGCTCAGTTCTTTCTGTCATGCTTCACTACTGACCTCTAATGAGCAGTAAGGAAATTGCCTGAAATTTTAGTCCTTTGTGGAGAAGAAATGTGATAATAACACAAGTTCTCCCTAATAAAGGTTTATCCTCTCAAAGTAGGAATGCTTGCAAGAATTACTGGGTTAGGTTTCTGTTATACTTCCTAAGAAGCTGCTTTCCAGAGGAACATCTAAGAAAACTGGAAATGGTATTTTTTAACCACTGTAAACTAGTAAAATTTCAAAGATTTCTAGAAGACTGAAGCCAAATTCTCAAACACAGGGCATGACACTCAAAGGCTGGAGTGCTGCTAGAATCAGGTTTGCAAACCTCATGAGAATACAGCGAAACCTGAGTATTTGTGAGAAGCAGCTTTGTAGTATATTGTAAAAATAGCACACCACTGAAATAGTCTCACACATCTCTCCTTTGGTATGTGCTTGACTGATCAGGAATTTTGCTCCTGAGGAATACTGTATACTGTGTCAAGCACACGACATTGAAAACCGTATTACACTTTGAAAGTATTTCATAGACTTCAGATGGTTCACATATTTTCATTTTAGTATTTATTTTAAATGCATGCCAAATGTTTACCCCTCATCCTAGTTCACAACATAGTTGATATTATATAATTTGATGGTCTTGTAAAAATATCTGTGTTAAGAGCCCTTACATTTACAGTCCTTCCATCTTCAGAGAGTCTATTAAGGTTATCATATTTTTGCACTTTACAATTATCTTTACATGATACCAGAAGAACCTCCATCGAAGGGTAAAAATAAAACAGAAATGTTTACATGTCCCAAGCAACTTCAGGTATCCAGGGACTGACAATGTCATTAATTGTAGGCATTAATCCAGGAGTCCCACATCCTTTCATCCAGGGTGCAAGGCGCCAGAAGCATTTCACTAGCTATAGTCTTCTGTGCTCCATCTAATACAAAATTTCTATTTCTTGTGACTGAGTAATTCAATGCCAGGAAGAATACAGTATTACTGAAAATTGCTGCAAAATATTTCGTAGATTGCTGACAATAATGACACTCACAGGATTAAAAAAAAAAAAAAAAAAAAAAAAAAAAAAAAAAAAAAGAAGTTTTAATGGTTTCAGCTGCCATAAAAAAAAAAAAAAAATCAAAGGAGGACATTATATTTCCCAAAATAGACTGCTGATAATTAGTAGAACAAGAAGCTGTTTTTAAGAAGGGACAGGGGAATACCAGAACAAGTGAATGACAGGGTCAGTTGGGTGCTGTGAACTTCCAAAGAAAATATTGTGAAATCAGGGTAAAGCTGTACTCCCACACAGAGAGCTGTGGCCACAGTCCCTTTGGACCAGCCACACACAGCAAGCTTGACCAAAACCAGATGCTGCATTAAAAGCCATTTCACAACAGCTAGGACAGAACAGCTCTGCACGCCCTTGTATTCTGGAGTAAGCAAGCCTAACAGGCTATTATTTCAGAAGTGCTATTGAGTTTTAACTTCACTATGTCGCTGCATAATAGCTTCCCTCTACTGAGGAGGACGTAGGCAGTTTTAATCTTATGCATAGCTTGAAACTTGGTAAAAGTCATGAGAACAGCAGCATGTTACTTTACCACTGGGAAAAGGACAAACAACACTACAAAACAACACATATTAATGAGCTTCCTGCCTACACAGCACTGAGGCAGACACTGTAGAGTGCTGAATCACTCAGTAGGAACCAGGAGCACTCCCTTCCCCTGATGCTGCCTTTTTAGGAGATGAAAAAAACGTAGACAGAGATTTCTGTCGAAGCTATCACTGAAATGAATGCTTTCCCAGTTAATGCTGCAGCCTTGCACTACATGACCAAAGCAGTACACTACTGTATTGGTCATGGTGTTCAGCCCCTGTGCTTCAACAGCAAGGCATTACCAACATTTTATTCAGTGTTTGCTTCACCCCAAGGTGATGGTAGGCTCTTACCTATCCACTGAACCTGGGCTGGAACTGAGTCACAGTCATGCTTCTGGAGGCAGCTTCAGGAGCTACTTAGTCTGCAACCTTGTGGCACTCAACAGGAGCTAAAATGACAGTGAGGGAATCACAGTTTTCCTCAACCTCAAATTGAGTATTGCTATTGGGTAAAAATCTGTTCAGAGAAACTTCAGGAAGTTTTCTAACCCCTACTCTAGATTAATTTGGCTAGAAAATGAATGAGTGGCTTTATGGAATTATAATTGCAAATGTGCAACTTTTAAATTTTGAATTATTTGTTTCTCTTCCTTAGGTAAAACACATATTCACAGTAGAATACCAGCATGGTTATAATTAATTTCAAAAACTTCAGAATCAAGTGACAAATAGAAAAACTAACACAAAAGAAGTGTTGGATATGTGCAATATAAATAGGATACAAAGGGGACAATAACTTCTACTGTATTTTTAAAAATAACAAAAATTATTTCTGCATATACTACAAATAGCAGTTGTGTAAGGAGGAAGATATAACTTGTATTAGTGTTTTTCCATTTTTCTAAATAGACCATGAAAAAAACCCTACTAATTCTCCTTTTATTTTTAGAGACTTTTTAATAGCAATATAATATTTTTAAGTATTTATCCAAAACTTCACATTTTGTCAGGAGTAAAGATGCATATAAAGTATTAACCAATCCTAACACCATTCTTATTAATATATCAAAAAATCTCTTGATCAATACTCTTGAGCAAGATAATGTTCCAAAATACATAACATTTCAACTGTGCTCTTGCTAAAAAAGTAAGCAGCACTGTGTAGGTGTCCTAAAACGTAACCACATGCTCAGCTAGATAAATTGGACTTATTTGTTGCCATAGAGCCAAAAGACTAATTCACTGGGTAGTGACTCAGGTCTCAGAAGATTCTTGAATGTAAATGAGATGTTAACATTCCTTGGAAGGAAAAAAACCTCAAACAAGCAATAGATTAAACTAAACACTGTCTTATGAAAGAAGAAACAGATGAAAGAAGAACAGAGAATGTACCTGTGAATGGAAACATAACTTAGAGATTTCGGTGCCTGCCTCATGAAGAATACTGTTAAATAACTGTCTGTTAAAGCTCTTTATTGCTTTAATCAGATCCAAGCTCAAACTGACTCATGTTACTAGTTTTGGGAATTGCAACCAGTAATCACATAAAGGAGAGTTTCACTGGGGGAGAGTTATAGGGTGCAACCTGGGCACTGTCAGCAGTCTCCTATATAGTGGGGTAGCATATCAAATCCCTAGAGATGGTGTTGCAAACCCCACTCTTCTCTCAATCCGTGATAGATACAAGTCTATTTATTATATATACCATTTCCAAGGGATGAAAACTGGCTTTTCAGTTTACACTTCCATTTAGTAGTTCCTACTACAAATCCCAAAACACTGACCAAAAGGACTGCCATTATGCACAACAGAAATAAATCTGGAAACATTGCACTGGGGAAAGGGGTGAGTTAATGTTTAATTAGCAGTGGTGACAGAACATTCTTAGGATCAAAGAAACATATAGGGCATTTTTTCACTTTGAGAGCCAAAAGTGATCATAGAGACTTAAAAATACCTTCCTTTACCAGAGTGTCCCCATCGCTGGTCCACGGAGAGTCATCATCTCAGATTATACCTTCTGCTTTCCAATAAGTCTTTTTCTGATCTCTGAATATAAACAGCCCAGATCACCAGCATCAGGCAAAATGAATCCAAGCCTGTTCCTTTTTCTAATCCAAAAGTTGAACAAAAATATTTTCCATGGTTCTTAAGAGAACTACAGACATGAGTCTTAAGCAAACATTTGAATCGTATCAGCATTACATCTCCAGCAACAACAGAAGTCCTCAGAACTCTCTGCTGTGGGACAAGTTGTGTACACTAGGACCTGAGAATCTGTATCAGAGGTCTGAGTCCTGGAGAGGAGACAACTTGGACACTCCTAGCAAAGAAGCCACTGTCTAATTCTGGACTGAAGCAAAACTGAAATCTCTGTTAAACTTTTATTTGCCCCATCACGATTTTCTTTTCTTGCAAAAGCTTTACTGACAGACAACTAAAAAGAGGAAAGAGCATATCTAACACAAGTGTTCTGTACATGATAATTTATTCATCTTATTATTTTATTTTGTCCCTCTTAATGTTATGTTATAGCATAAGGGTAATTTGTTGACAGATGAATTACATAAACATTGATTAAAAAAATTCATTTCTCTCATTAAATTGCATTTATCCAATTACCCATTAAAGTGCCTTGTAATGCGAATGCACATTTCTCACATGACATTCCAAAGCGATGAACTGGAAAATGACACCTTGCCAAAACGACACTTTCGTACATCTGATAACAGAGTTGAAAGACCAAAAAAACCCACAAAAAAAAACCTACCAGAAAAACCACTCACCCAAAACCAAAACCCAAGCCAACTGCAAAACTATCCCCAGCTGTTTATATAAGGTGTCTTTAACTCAGACTTTCTCTAGAATAAAGCAATTTTATATTTCATCAAATGCTGGCAAAACATGAGCCACTTAGTATCCAAAAAGTTACCAGAGGAGCTCTAAAGAGCAGACCAACCAGAGTCATCCGGGACTAGTTCAAAGGACACTGAAAACAACCTCCCAAATCACTCTGCACTGATGGGTGCAGACAGACCTCAACAGGCTTTGCCTGTGCTGAGCATGGTGTGGGCCCAGCACTCCACATAGAAATCTAAGAATGATGAGCCAGCTCCAGGCCACAGAGCAACAAAGCTGCATTAGTGCAGCTCTGTGCCCCAGTTATTGTGCAGCAGCAAGAGTCAGAGCTCATTAGCTCAGGAACTGTGCTAAGCTCATTTATACACACAGTGTCTTCAGAACTGAGCTGCTAAGTCTGTGAAATGTTGAACTGTATTTGTGAACGTACTAGGTCAGACTGCACTTTGTGCCACTTCTCAGCAGGCAGATTCCCCTCTCATCTCAGCCATGGTCTGAGGTAGTGCAAAATGACTCTCCAATCTAAGAGAGCTTTATCTCAGAAAAGAACCTTACCTTTTATTCCTATGCATACCACACTCCCACTTAAACCCCTTCTACTAATACAAAACATGTGACCACAGCTAATCTTTTTTTTCTGCCAGTATGGGTACTCAAAACAGTCTCTCAAAAAAGACTCAGTCTGACGTATAGTCTCTCAAAAGAGAAGAGACGTTTTAAATACAATCGCTGAGTCAGCAGAGATATGTGCAGATTACTTGTGATGAGTGTCTTTTATAGATCTTCTCACATTCCCCTGAGCAATCTGAATCCATGTATGCTTTATTTTGCACAAAACCAGAGATCACTGTTTGGTGCTTAGCTACACCTGTAATCAGCTGGGAACTGTTCTCATTTATAACAGCCTTCTGAGTATTGCCTACAGGCTGCTTTTACAGGTCTAAGCAGCCCTAGATCTCTATGCTGCTGCTGCAACCGTCTTCCCAGAGTTCTTCTTTGTTAATAAGGATGCTATGGCTAAATAACACTTAAGAAAGTCTATCTTATTCCAATTCTATTGAGACTGCATCTTCTCTATAACGCTACTGTGTCAAATCCTACACAGCGATCTGCTTTTTACCTCCAGGCACATAGAGGTCAACTAGGTAATCTAACCTGTGCTTCTGGATCTGAGAAGCTAAACCATCTCCCTGTTCACCTTTTCTTTATTGAGAAATCCTGAGAGGCTTTGTGAGCATGGACACATATATATGCTTGACAGCCAGCTGTTCAGAACACCTCTGGTGACTTTATCTAGATTGTAGGTCAACCACCTTGATGAAGGCAGAGTCACCTGAATTACACTGAGCTGGCCTGCTATATTCTAAAAGCACGACAACCACACCTTCACTATCCACATCTACCAGTTAGGCTTTAGCTAAAGGTTTTCTGCATTCCACGGCCAATGAAGGTCTCTCCTTTTCCCAGTCACATCTTTCACTACAGTTTGCTAGGTTAGCTTGTTCATTAATCCTATTAACATGTTTTTGCCTTATCAAGCCCATGGAAAATTGAGAGTTGGTAGTATTTCAGGAAAAGAGGAGTGAGGAAAAAAGGCACATAATAATATTTCCATTAAATGTGCACAGTTATGAGCCATACACTCAATAAAAGGAGCAAAATCTACTGTGTAACAGAAGTATGGTCGTAACATCATTCCTAATGCTATCAGGTTTACTGGGCTACAATTTAGGCACAAAAGAATTGTGCCCATGGGCCCACTGAGTCTCAGGCTGGCTCTTTTTTCACATCTGTTTCGGTCCAGCAACGTATGTATCACAGAGTTCTGCTTCAGTGTGCTTTGGCATGATTGATCTCTGTGACATAACTCTGCCATTGCTGCCTGGTTTGTAGTGTTCAGGTTTTTGCTGCCTGTCTGGGTAAGAGAAAGCATGAACTCTCTGTCCTGCAGCACAACTACACTTCAGAATACCCTCCCTGCAAATCAGCTCAGTATTACCATCAGGCAACTACAACTTCTCTTGATGAGGCTGACAAGGAAAGTTTTTGCTGCTTCTGGCAGTTTCTGCTGTTCCTGGCAGTTTCTACTGCAGGAACTGCCACTATTATAGTCTGGCCCCACATTAGTCCAAATCCAAGACTGCAGGATCCCATGGACCAAAAAAGATCCTCCAGACCCATGGATCACATCCTCTTTCCTCAAGACAAAGGATTCGGTAAAAGAATTATAGACTTGCTCTTGTTTATTCAGAGAGATTTTCATGGTTTCTTGGACAGAAGCATATACTCCAAATGACAGAAAAACTTTGGCTGTAAGGGAACTTTGAATGTTATTCTGTCAAACATAAATACCATTCTCAATTCAGAATTCCCTGCCTGTTAAGCCAGGAGGACTTACTAACCCTAAAACAAAGCACAAAATTTGTATTTGTCCTATCATTATTATAAAATATTAACTTAGCAGGAACATCTAAAGTGGGAGGAAATAGTATGGTGTGAAACTAGGAATAAATAGCACAACGATTTATGTAAATTATGTTAGACATAGCAGGTTGTTCTCCTTTGCCTTTGGTGCCAAACAGCTAATCTTCCCTTCTAGATCTGATGTTTCTGTCCAGAAGGATTAAGCCCATTAATTTACAAACCTCTCATTTAGAGTTCTTTTGGCTATTACAGTTTAAAGTAAGTAAATGCTCAACAGGAGCAAATATCAAAAATAAAGACAGTGAAATATCAAGATTTTCCTTCAATAGAAAATAATGAGTAGTAGAATCTCTCTGTTAGGGAAGGAGAAGTTATATTTCCAGAAAACGATGAAGTTCCTTATAAAACAAACTTCTGTTTTGTGGAATTAAAAGTAATGAATCACCTTTCTAACTAAAGAATATGCAATTTAACATAAAAGGGATTTATATTAGTAACATTACTCCCTACAACATGAATATAGCACATACAGACTGTAAGATTTTTTAAGGGGCTGGATGATTAGTCAGCTACTCAAGAACAGTCACTTGCTGAGCCAGCTTAAGGTAATGTGAGCACTCCAGCGTCCCATGTCACCTGATCACCTACAAAGATTAGAAAGGAATGTTCCTCACATGTGTAGTCCTGAAGTAGTTGGCACTGTGTATCAGATCTTGATGTTTGCTTTTTAACCTTTTCCTTGAGTAGAAGCTTATCGCCATTTCTAGATTACAGAATCACAACAGAACTGATTCTGTATACTAAATCTTGTTCTCTTATCTTTTTACTGTTATAGGCTTTTCTGGTGAAAAAGATAACAGTTCTATTATACATTATACTTCAATATGCTGATGACTCCCAAGGTGATTTAATTTTCATTAGATATTGTATTTCCAATTTATTTTAATGACGCTGTAAATGAGAATGTTGTACAAAATAAAAATACATAGATTTACACAAAGGCAAATAAGATCAGCATAATAATGTTATTCAAATATATAAACAATATTAAAGACCTTCTTGCTTATAAGTTGTGTGCATGTATCTTTACACAATTTAGTTGGATTATGCTTAATAGATAACATGATTAAAAAGCCACCCTTCAAGGCATCATTGATAATATTTTAAAGATTTTAATTATAAATAAACAAGATAATAAACACTCCTCTGAGCAAATCAGATAAATTCAGTAACAGTATAAACAGACCCTCCTACTCCCTGGAGCTTCCATAGTGCTACAGGCAACCCCCAGTGAAAGTCCAGCTACTCACAGTCACGAAGTGAGCGAAGGGCTAGCTTTGCAATCAGTCCAGGAAGCTCAGATATTTTACAGATCTCAGAAGAGAAAAGCAAAAAAAAAAAAAAAAAAAAAAAAAAAAAAAAAAAAAGATAAAATACTTCAGCTGCCACTTTCTCTTATGCCTCCATATACTTTGGCAATATATGTGAGCATGGGATGGAAACAATTCCCAGACACACCTTGGGATATGTATTTATTTATCTATACGTCAAAACAACTGCTTTAGTATTACTTTAAAAACTTGTGAAGGTCCATGAGAAAAGGACTTTAATACACAAATATGCATACATATATGCATATAAACTCACACACAAAACCACCACATACAAACTCATACATAAGGATTGCATGCAAACTGTGTTTGAACTTGGGTCGTAATATACTGTACAAACTCAAAGATGGTATTTACACACTGCCTTTGGAATGATGTGAACAAAATAGCTATGGATAGTTAGAGAAAGGAAGGACAATAATTTTAAGGCCATGCTCTGAACACTATGTTTGACAACAAAGAGATATATCTGCTGTGACAAGTTTTCCCTCCTTCTCCTATTTCCTCAATAAGGCATTTAAATCAATTTAAAAAGAGGACCTGAAATAAACAAACACCCACAATGCTTTGGAAAAAGAAAGTGACCTCAGCTAACAGGTGAAGAAATTTTGGTAGTGAAAGAAGTTGATAATTAAAGCCAAAGAAACATTAAAATAGAATAGGAAGGAGCAGAGTTGAAAAGGAACACTCCCAGATTCCTCCCAACAGGTACAGTGCTACTGATATAACAGGACTAAAGACCAGTGAAAATGCATTGTTTCTTATCAGTAGCAATAGTACTACAAAGACAAGACAGACAAATAAAGGTGGTTGAGACAGTTTTAGCATGTCAGATTTTTTGACAATTAACCAGTGTCAGCTCAGTGTCAGCCAGGCAGGTTAACAGTCAAGTAGGCTTATGCATTTAAACTGTATCAGACAGCTTTTGCCTTTATTTAGCAGAAGAGTAATTGCATTCTATAGTAACAGAAAATATTAATTAAACTCAGGCAAGTGGGCAGGGAAGGCCTAAAGGGGGAGCCTGGAGTGGGCTACACTGAAAGTAGAAGTGAAGGTGGCAGCAAAGACACTCGCTTTCAAAATGCTAGGAATCATTTAAGCATTTGATCAGTGAAGGCAAGTCCGTTATGTCAGAAGATACCCCTCCTTCACCACAGGATCCTGGGATAAAGCAAAATAAAAGTGGACAGACCTATCTGAAGAATAACACTCCAAGAACACAAATGAGTTTTTTTGTTTAATGTGATCTCTGTACAGGTTTTCCCCATGGGGCAAGAATGGAATGGTCTTCTAGTAGAGACGCAAACATAATTTCCCCTCTCACAGAAATAAATCTTCAGACCCTTATCTGCTTTCACAGAGACTGAGATCCTGCACACTCCTTGATGGGATCCCTCAACCCATTTCTGTCACTGCACTCATTATAGTTGTGCTGCTCTATTATCTTCCTCTGTTCTTCATTAATCACAGTGGAAGTGGCAGCCTACCATGAAGAAGAGAAACAGACTTAGCCGGTCCCTACCCGGATACTACAAGTGGAGGACCTACACAATAGGGATTCAAAATTCACTCAGCTCTGCTTGTGGGGCTAACGTACCACCTGTAGGCTGCTTTAATTTGTGACATGAAATTATGCTGAGAAACACTATGGACTTCTGCAGTAGGCAGATGGACTACCTGCCTTGCCTTTTTGCAGTAACAGTACCCTCCAGCAAGGTCACTGATGGTCACTTATGGCTCTATTTGTCTAATGGAATATTAATTCAAAGAATCATAGAATATCCTGAGTTGTAAGGGACCCATAAGGATCACCAAAGTCCAACTCCTTAGAGTAATCAGCTGCTTATTAATACTTTTCTTTGGATTAACTAAGCCCAGTGCCATCAATCTACGTTTCTTCTCAGCTTTACTGCAGTGAACTTGTCAGATGCCATTTCTTTGGCTTCCACACTCCCTTTAACATCTTAATATTTTCCTATTTCAAATAACAACCATCTTTTCCCCAAAATCATGTTGGACACATTGTGTTTGCCAGCATTACATTGATCTTGGGTGTGGGTGTGTTCTACTTATTTTCCTAGTTTTTCCATGTCTTCCTCATGTGGAGCAAGCTCTCAGTGTTAGAAACTCTGTCCACACAATGCCCACATTCTGACTTACCCTTAGATTTCATAAAACTGTAATTAGGTACAGCTAAATCCATTTAGTAAAGTATATTTGGGGTTAAGCAATTAAAATTTCATTTGGATCATGTTTACCCACTTGAGCACATTGCACTCCCCTCTGTTCTTGCCACTTCTCCTTGCTTGTCCATTCTCTTCATCCCCACCCTTCTCTGCTCCATCCCAAAGTCCAAATACCTTTCCATTAATAAAACACTTTGTTCCAAATGTACCAGCATGCAAAAGGTTCACAGGCTGTTTTTCTAAATTAACATTAATGTCATTTTAGTTGCCAGTCATGAGTAAAGCAAACAGGCTCTTGAAATAAGATATCTCTTTAAAACATTAGGCTCAACACTTCGCTAGTTCAGTTAATGTGTTGTGATAGGTGTTGTAGGTTCACATTACTATCTCCCTGTACATCTGCAGTTAAGTCTCACGCTGCAGTGTAAGTGGACCTTCACAACATCACCTTCCACCTGCTGGAGACAGATAATGGCACAGTTTTTAAGACAGCTACAAAGAAAGTAGTAGCCTCATCGTATCAGAAATATAAATTATTACTTTGTAAATGGAAGTCTGTGGAAATTTTACCACTAAAAATGAATTTGAATTTGCATTAGATAAACACACTGCAAGAACTTAGAGGAAAAAGTATCAGAATTGTATGTCCTTACTCCAGAGGAAGATTTAGTGATAGTTTGATCTTAGATTCCACAGGCAAGAACATTCCAAAAAAGGTAACATAATTTGAAGGCGACAAACCTATGGCCAGAGACTTTACAGAGGTAAATGAGTAAAGTTTACCAAAACCATCAGAGTTACAGTTGGTATGATCCACCTCTATGTGTCACTTGATACTATCTTGGAGCCAGTGCATGAGCTATGCTTCTGGATTTCACATAGGAAACGAAGAATCAACAACACAGGCCAGATTCTGTCAGTGACATCACTCCATTCAGCTGTTTCTCACTCATATTGCTGCAGCAGCTAAGAACAATAGGAACTTGACTATCACGATAAAAGATAGGTTCCTCCTCCCAGCAAAGGAAGACATCCTATAAGTCAGCATAGGGGATCACGTACGGACAGCCAAGGAGTACCATGAAACAGTACTAACCTATTCAAGTGCACCAGTTCTTACCATGAGCCAATTCTTTTTTGCAGCCAAGAGTTTTAAGGTGGAATGTGAAGAAGAAAGGAGAACATGGAAGAAAGTATACCAGTGCTTGCTACAAAATGGGCAAATGAAATCAGCATCTTAACTGAGGAGAAACAATAACTTTAATCCTGATATGGAAAGTCAGATGTCAGCCAAATGACAGGCATCTGTCAGCTTGTGGAGCTGGGGCCCACTTATGCTCTGAATGCCAGTCTGCTTATCTTGACTGTATAATATACCGAACTTGGCACCCTGCCTCCATTCAACACAAAGCAAAGGAATGAAAGCTGAAGGCCCTCAAAAATGGAGTAACTTTAGTGTAATGTCAGAAGATTCTCCCTGAAAACCTTTTTAATTTTTTTGGAACTTGTTATTTTGAATGTCAGTTTTCCTGGATTTAGTCTTAAACTTAACAAGTTTGACTAATTGGAAGAAAATAGGAGCAGTCTAGAAGTTCAGTCATATGAATTATTAAGAGTGAATGACAACCCTTCAGTGCAACTAATTTTTCATAGCCACAAACCAGAAAACCTTTCATTGGGATGATGGCACACTTCCACTACAAAACAAAGTGTCTCCTCATGACCTACAGGATACACTATCATAGCCACCACACCTACAAGTTACTCAAATTGTAAGGTGAATTATTAGTACCTGCTCCTCAGAGGATGATACTTGCTTATACCTGCCAGATGGAACTGACAGCTGGCAAGTCAATGCCCCTCAAAGGCCTTCTACAAACAGGCTGTTTGTGTATTCTGGTTTCCTATTTTCAGCCCATTTAAATCAAACACCTCTGGCTCCTACTCCCCACCTCATCTGGCTCTTGGATTTAGCCCTTGTTCCCGCTCAGTTCAGATTGCTTAATGCACACCTCCTTAATATTTTTATTATTTGCATACTTTATCACAGTAAATAGTAACTACACGTATTTAATCTGACATTGCTTCCAGTTTGCTTTCCAACAGACATGCTTTGGCTGTGTCATGTTACGGGAAAGAAATCATACATTTCTATGTCACAGACTATTCTTTTGATTGCCAAATATGTATCTCCATCCCCTCACGGGGGGACAAGATTAATAGTATGGCAAGTATATTGCTGTCCTGAATGTTAAGTACAGTCAAGTGTTTTCTTAAGTTAGACTGGACATAAACAAGAGTTAACATGCCTAACTACTTCAAATAAATGAAGCAATTGCTCTTTCAATTTGAAAAGTTTAGGAAAAATTGGCTTTTAGTTGTCATTAAGTACAACCAGGTACAAATCTTACCAGTTCAGTAAAATTTTTAATAGAAATTTTTGAAACTATTATACTGAAATACACTGAACCCCCCGCCTCCCAAAAAATCCCAACAAGCCAAAACAACAAAACAAATAATAAACCCGAGGTTTATTTAAACAAATAGCAAAAGGAACCACCCTTGAATGTGTTCTGCTCCAACCAAAGGGAGAGATATACTTGTGAAAAATCAAAGCAGAGCTAGTGGAATCATATAGCTGGAAAAAAATGCTTGTTTCAGAATGCTCTAAAAATATACAGTTTAAAAAAAGAGAAGTATTCAGTATTCAGATATACTATTTACAGTCATACCTAAAAAGCTAACCGGACAGAAAACATACAGGAGAATGTTCATTATCAATCTCAAGGGAGTAATGAAATGCAGTGAGTTTTAGACCAACTCCTCTCAAATCTGTTCCCTTCCTACTCATATCATGAAGCTCTAAAGATTAATGAATAAAACACAGAACATTTTAACACTAAAAGTCACTTGTCTAATGAATATCAGGTAGTGAGTGTGCCAAGATTCTATGATTAGGCTACATTTCTTTAACTGCCCATGTATCACTGAAAAGTGAAATAGGCATAGAAACAAATAGAAATAGTTTGCTTCATGAAAACAGCAACCTTAAGTTATATTTTTTCACCTTGCAAAATGAAGGAGCAGGTGAGGGTCCAGAAGTAGTAGTGCTACCTGATGTATTTGTCTCTATACTAAGAAGTCCCATCTCTCGAGGGGTAATAGGGCAGTAAGTGGATGTGCTTACCCTAGGCAGAAGTAGACTCCAGAGGCTGGGAAAAACTCTCAGAAGGTGTGTGAGTTCATGCTACAGGTTTTACTTCCCCCCCAGAATTACTTCCAACTAAAAAACACGACAGAGTTCTAGTTTTTGATCAGTTCTAGTTTACTGAAATATGTAATTTTGAAGAGAATACTACTCGTCTTATTATTTGTTGCCTTGCCCCTTTACTACAGCTGGGCTAAAACTATTGGCAGGGAATTCTTAAGCAAGTGCTCTGGGCTGAGAAGACCTCCTACAGGGAAAGCTCAGTTACAGCTATTCCTTTTAAACAATATTAGCTATTGTTTGTGTATTTTTTGCAGGCACTTTCAGGTTTTAAATTCTTCTAAATACAGCTAAGTGAATCCCCTCCATTTTATATCTGCAATGACTGATTATGTAAAAGCCTCTCAAGGCTGCAGAACATTTCATATGTTAAATAAACTTGAGTGGTATTTATTTATAACTGAAGATACAAAGTTCCTAGAGAGGACGCAGTTCTTTAATTTGCCAACAGGATGACAAATCAGCAAGTATGTGCTGGCCAGAACATGCCAGCCATTCATCTCTGCTCTAACCAGATGTACACATTATCTGACTATCCCACGGAGTTGATCACAATTCTCAGTGGAAGATGGGAGGCTACTGAAGCAGAGTTAGAAGAGAGTTTTGGGAGACAAAGGAAACAAATCTCCAGAAATTTAGGCATTCTGTATTCTGCTGTCCCTTGGACAATTTGTTTTCTTTTCTAATGTGGAAAATTCACAAAATTATTCTATTAGACAGTGTGAAAGTAAACCAAGACTAGTTCAGACATGGCATCTGGGGCAAGCAGCTGTTGGTGGTGGCTGATTTGATCAGAATACTCTGGGCTGATTCTGGAAGCTGATAAGTCACTCATGGTAATGGACTATCCATCAGGACAAACTGTTGGAGTGCATTGCTGTTTCTGTTCATACATTCATATCCTCCAAGCTTAAGAACATCCTCTTTTATGACCGATAGAAGTTTTTGCTTTTTTAAACAAAGAAACAAACCTCCAGAACATCTGCATTTCTACAATTCAGATAGCTCATTTTGTTTCCCTACTTTTGCCCCACCTTTTACAGAGGCTTTACCAAATGCAGTGGTAGGCTGGAGATCTTACTGATGCTTTTTGCTAAACAATTCAAGTCTCTGAAAAGCAGCAGACTGGAAAGCCGGCAGAAAAAAATACCTTTTCCTTCTTATTTTTCTTGCTAATTTTATTAACATGTATGATGTCACATGCTGGAAATGACTGACTAAGCCTCATTCTCTTGTTGCCACTCTAATGAGGATTGTATTTTCACCTAAGGTAATTGAGATAATACTGATCCTGGTTTGTTGTAGTCTTTATCTGTAGCCAACCAGCATTCTGCAGTATTTGAGCTCCACCAGTTGTTCTCAATACATCTGGAAGGTATGACTTCCAGTTTAAATATCTTTCAAGGCTCATCTCTGATGGTACCTCTAAGAATTCATATTAGAAGTAACTGTTACAGGTGTACAAATGAATGTTTGCTCTTTTTTTTCTGAGCATCTCATGCTGTAGGAAACAAATCCATACATTCCTCTATTGGCACATAGGGATATGACAAAAGGCCCCCCTAAGATTCCAAATAATCTTCACAGTTTAAACAAAATCTAATCAACAGATGAAGAATCTTGCTATGAGAAGTTTGGTTCATTCTCAGCTGTAATTACACTCACAGGGATCAATTTACCTGAATCAGACCTGGCACAATTTGCAGTAAGACCTGTGGAATCCAAGCACCATTGTAACAAATTCCATACTACTGGGTCATACCACTGATCCAAAGGCCAATTGCTATTTGAGTTACTCATTGGGGAGGTTGACATAAATCAGCTGAGAGCAACGAGAACAAGCTTTTGACCTAGACTTAATAATATCCTACAATTTACCCTTAGCAATTTGAAATCAAACTTCATTTTAACCTTAGGTTTGCTTGAACTTGACATGTTTCACCTGGCTCAACTTCTTTGTGCATCTTATATTCAGGATAATTACATACTTCTCAGTGCTCCTCCAGCAAATGACTGCTTTCTATTTGTCAGTATCACCAGCTATTTAGGAAATGTTCCAGTGCTTATATAAGAATGCGTAAATCTAAAACTGATGTATATTGCCATAAAAGTACTGTTAAAATAAATAAATAAAGATAAAATTTCTCCGTATGAACAACCAACTAAACTATACCTCACTTTGCTGTAGGTTCAATTAGCTGCAAGTGCAACACCAACACAGACAGAGCAGTTGTTTAGGTTTGGATCACTGAGACACTCTCTACCTTCTCTTTTTTTCCTCTCTTCCCAAAACATCTGATCTGTGGTTGATGAATCGTGGCTAACAAATGCAAATGGCTAGATGTTGACTCTCTGTACTGCCTGTAAGCCCATTAGAAACCAGAAAGCTGACCAGCAGTACAAGTGTCAACTTGATAATCCGTAAAACTAACAGCAAAACCTGTTCATCACCCTCTTTGTTCTATATTTACACAAGGCACATTTTTGAACACAGCCTGCTGGTGGGAACGCCTTTTCCAACTAACTAGCAAGGTGCATAGTTCACGAAAAAAATATTATCTGGGCAATAGAAAACCTTAAAATTCTAAATGCCAAAGTTTTCAGGAGAAAGTCTTATACTATCTTAGAGATATTGACATATTATTTTTAATTATATCTTGACAATACCCTACCTACTCTTTTCAGTGCAATGTATAAAGTAATAAAATAATTTTTCCTCTCTAGTTGGAAAATTTCCTTTCTCCTAATAATTAATTGAAACTCATTTATTTATGAGAAATGTATGCAATCAAATGGACAGCTGTAAGTCAGTCAGAGTGATCAGCATAAGAATACCACCACTTAGGAACATGAACAGAATAAGACTGAACCCTTTAAGCCTTCTTATAATGTGCAATTCTTTTAGCAATTAGGAAACTAGAGACTGAATCCTCTTTTCATGTAATTATTTCATCACTGCTTCTGCTTATCACCTCGGACCTTTTTCTTTCTCTCAAATAGCAGAGTCGCTGTGCCTGAATGAATCGGGACAGCAAAACAGCTGTGAGTGCATTAATGCAAAGGTATTTATGGAAATGAAATTCTCAGTAAAAACGTGCATTTATTTTCCAAACATGGCTCATTAATCGGTGTCATTCTTCTAATACAGTGATTTATGATATGTAGCATAATTTAAATTGCTGTAGTCTCAACAAGCAGTCAATTAGGACAGTTTGGAATGAGGGTAAAGGTGATTCTTGTTAAGAGAAAGGATTTTTTATTTTCTGTTTTAAAAAGCCTGATCCAAGTGGAAAGACTCCAGCTGACCACTGTGTGGTCTGTCTTATATACCTTACCTTTATGTATAACTTATATTCTGGGTGTTTTTTTTTTTTTTTTCTGGTTTTCCTTTTTTTGTCCTTGCTTTACAAACTTGCTCCTTCTCATTGTTACATTCTTTTTCTGCCCTGTTTCTTTTCCTCCTACAAACAAAGATGATATTTATCTTCTTGTGGTTTCCTGCATACTCTTACAATGTACCAAACATGTAGCTCTAAAACAATTGAGCAGATTAAAAAATGACAAGCCATTGCCATGCACATTCACCTACCCACACCATGGGCTTTTCTCTTTGACACCTTTCCCAAAAAAAGACATTTTGAATACTTGCTTCAATTTTCATTATATTTCAGATCAGAAGGGATTGGCATATCATTTGCTGCACCAGTCACCCTGGCAAATTTAAATCAAATTAGGTGTTATTGTCTCTAAAATAACTGATACCAAGCTGTCTCAAGCTTCTTAAGTGGCACAATGTGGATCACATACTCTGTACCTGAATTGTCCTCAGGTGATTACAGTAGGAAAACCAGGCCTTTTTCTTTCTGCTAAGTTTCTCTGAAAGGCTGCTTAGTCCAAAACCACACACGATGACCAGATTTTAAGTGTGTGATCAGACATATCAGGCAAAACTATAAGAAAAAGATCCTCTGATCAGTAGAAGACAATAGCCCCTCTTATCTAACATTTTTCTTCAAGTTCACAGGTATCTGTGAACTGGAAGGAAAAAGTCTTCCTGATGATATAGGAGATCGAAACCTCCAAATAACAAGATCATGCAGAAGGCTAGTGATCAGCTTAAACATACAATACTGTATGAGCATTTGCACCTCTGTGTGTATATTTTAATTCTGCAAGAGAAACTTCTTAGACAGAAGAGAATACAAGCAGGTACTGAACACACCAGTTATGGAATACTGGACCTGTGTGCCCAAGTAAGCAAAAGTAAGGAATTTTACGGTCCATTCACAAACAAAAATTTTGTTCAGAGTGAAACGTTAGCAATATCTGTTAAAGTGTCACTGTTCATCCATTGGCTCCAATGTTATCAATATCTCTTATCAAACTGCCACTTCCTGTAGTATAACTTAAAGAAAACTGCACCCCACACTGCTACAAACAGCTGTTGTCTCAGTTGACAGTAATTACTGCTTGCAAGAACATAGTCACACAGCTACTTTCTGCTAATTATTGTATTTTCAGTAATCTCAGTTACAGATTATAGTTGATTTTTTTTTTTACTTCCATTCTTTACATTGCACTTTCTAGTTTGCTAAAATGTTAATAATTCATCCTGTTAGCTTTTCCGTGATAAATTGTACATAGTCATGAGTATGCCTACTCCTCTCTAGCAAAAAGTTCAGATACTCAACTGTACTAGATACCGATTAAGTCACATGAGAGATACCAGGAAGTAGACTTCACTGTTTTTGATGTTCCCGAAAGTAGTTGCTTTTACTTATACTGGCTAAAGTACCTACACTGACATCCTGTTACTTGACTAAGCACTTAAATGCTAATCTCATTTAAAAATATTGATTTATGCTCTTCAGTAAATTACTGCCCCCGAATAGTTTCATTGCATTACTCTGCCCAAAGCACAGTGCCGACTTTTGTTAGGGTAAAAAGGAACCTATTTCTGCACATCCACTTGCAAAGGCTCCAATTTGCAAAATTGTTTCTTTTGACCTGAAACATTGTATTTATGGTCAGGACTCAAAGCTGGGTTTGCTTTTCTGTTTCAGGCTTTTACTATTATGCCAAACTGCGACTTAACCCAGTCTCAATGAGAATCATTGAGTACCAGGAGGCACCCTGAACTCCTGGAAAAAAAAAGAGGCTTATTTTGTCACAGGCGATTATAAGTACTTTTAAAGCCTCAAAAAGCCTTGTTGGGGAATTCAAAGTCTAACGTGCATTACTTCAAACCCTTTCACTACAGTGGTTGCAAAGGAGCTCCCTGGAAGGCTTGACAAGCTGTTCCACAGATCAGTCACAGGATGGGTCAGATTAGAAGGGACCACAGGATCTGATTCAACCTCCTTGCTCAAGCAGGGTCATCCCAGAGCCCATGGCACAGGACTGAAGCCAAACGATTCTGGAATATCTTTAGTGAGGGAGACTCCACAAGGTCTCTGGTGAATCTATTCCAGTGCTTAGTCACTCACACAGTAAAAAAGTTCTGCCTTGCATTCAGGTGGAACTTCCTGTGCATCAGTTTCTGCCCGTGTTCTCTTGTCCTATAGCCTGGCACCTCTGACAAGACCCTGGCTTCATTCTCTCGGCACTCACTCACTCACCCCTTTATGCACATTGATGATGTTTCCCGCAATTTGGGCTTTTAACTGGATGCAGAGGGCGGTTTAAGACACGCGACGAGATGCTTTGAGCGAAGTCCCCGTAGGAAGGACCACCCCCCCCGGCTCATCCAACTCCACCTTCCCAACCTTTCCCACCCTCTCTGGCGGGGGCGGCCCCGCCCCCTCGCGGCGCGCGCGCCCGAACCCTCGCGAGAGGCCGCGGCCGCCGCTCGCGCCCGCGTTTGCCACGTTCAAAGGCGCCGGCGGTGGCGCGAGAGCGCGCAGGGCGCGCGCAGCCGGCTCTCCACCGCCCCGCCCCTGCCCCGCCCCTTCGCGGCGCTACCGCCAATCGGAGGCCAGCGTCACCCCACCTTGCTGGCGCGATTGGCTGTGGGAGGGCAGGGGGCGGGGCCGCGCTGCTCGGGGCCGCGCCGCGATCTGGTGGTGTGGTCGCGGCTCCAGACGCGCTCGCGCTGCCGCCCCGCCCCCTGCGCGGCCCGACGGGACGTGCGATGGCTTCGCGCAAGAGCTCCAGGGGCGCCGGCGGCAGCCCCAGCCCCGGCTCCAAGAGAGGTGAGCGGCGCCGCTCCGCGGGAGCGAGGCCGTAGCTCTGCGTGGAAGGGGCGGGGGCTCCAGCGGCGGCCAGAGCCGAGGAAGGGGCATCCGCGGGAGAAGCGCTGGGAGTGCTGCGCCTTCTCCCGTCTCCCCCGCCCTCCGCTCCCCTCCTCCGGCGCTGCGGCAGCTGGGAAGGGGGACATGGGCCAATGGCCGAGGTCTGCCCATCGCTTTCCCGCCGCTCCCCATCCAGGGCGTTCACGTGGAGGGAAAACTCGCCGGGCCGGGGCGGCGGGGACGCCCCTCGGAGGCTCCCCAGAGGGCTTGGGGTGAATGGGGGGCAGGCCTCGGCATCCGTGGGTATCCGTCCCGCAGACCTCTTTCTCTGGGAGGTGGGGGAAGAACCGTGATGCTCTCATCTGAAGTCGATGTTATTCTTGTGTCCAAACGTAGATGTGGAATATCTCCTCAGGATGACCTAATTAGCAATGCAGGTCATTAGATAAAAGTTATTTTTTATATTGTAGACGGAATATCTGAGCTGGTGGTTTCTGTAAATACAGAGGCAAGGGGGAATAGTCTCGGGAAAACCCGAGCAGAAGATTGTATGAGGCAGCGATCTGCACACACCCTACACTGCCAGTAAAGAACCCCTTAACAAATCTGACTGTAAACTGCTGCGTGTGCACATTTTAAGTAGGGAAAGTAGCATTTCTAAGCATAGCAAAACATGTATGAAAGAGGAGAGGGTGTATGTATTTCTCGAGTCATTATGCAACCGTACACGCTGCTCTGGACAGAGAAAGTGCTCTTATCAGACATTGATTTTTACGTGTTGTAGCTTCTTTAGATTTCGAGCTTGTGCACAGAGCTCCAGTGGTGAAATGCAGTGATGATTCATAAATTATATCTCGTCCCTCTTGGAATTTAGCATTAATAGGGAGAACAGTGTTAATTGAAGGAGGAACCATATAGGATTAGTTTACGTATCACATGATGAATTAAGAGGGAAAGATTTTAAATATACTTAAGCTTCAAAGAGTTTATAGATGATATTACAATGTTCATAGAAGAGGTTTTGCTTTTATTTTATTTCCAAGTCGTTTTTCAGTGGCTGACCTGTGCTGTAGAGTCTGTATTAATTACACTTTTTGTTTGGACTTAAGATGTTCTGATTATCACCCAGTATTAAACATGCTGAATATAGATTTTCAATTATGATGCATTAAAAACACGCATCTCTGGTATAATTTTGAATACTGAACATGGTACTATATCAGTCCAAAGGTTTGTCAACATCTGAAAAATAAATTTGTCAGTAAACCGAATCTCTGAATAAAAAAAGTATTCTATAGATTTTTGTTTGCCGTCTGAGTAACATGTTATCTCTTTGTATTAAAACATATCTTTGATGGGATGAAGCAGTCTTGGTAACATGTTAGGCACTCTCCTAAGATGTAACCTCTTAAATTTGGACAAGTGTTTTGTTAGTTTCAGATACTCCTAGTTAGAATCCCTTGGACAACCATAGCAATTACAGCATGAAGCTGATGCTGTTGTCACGGATGCAGCTGCAGAAAGAGGTAAGGGATGATCACTCCTGTGTGAATAGAGGAACAGCTGGAGGAGCAGAGTCTTCGCAGCAGACAAGGGATGTGAAAATGAGATGAGGAAATAATTTTGAGATGGCGAGACTGTGAAGTCTGAAAACCTCAAGTCTGAGGCAGTTCTTACTTGATAGAAGTATCACTTTCACAGCAGTTCTTGGGGAGAGGCTGTGGCTTCTTGCCAAGGCCTTGCTCACAGCTCTGAAACTATTGAGGCTAACAGCGTATCTCAAAATCTGTGTACTCAAGACAATGCCTGCATCTGAATGTAGTAATCTGCTTTCAGGTTTCTGTATCACAAAATATTTACAGTAGTCATACAAATAGATTAGGTCCAAAACAGTTCTAGCTGTAATTTATATAAATGTTTTCAGATATACTGAAGTACCAGAATTGGAATCAAATACTTTTAGAAATGGAACTCTACCTTTTACTCTCAGAAGTCATATACTAGAAGCTATCAAATCAGTCCTAATTAAAAAATATCTTTGTATTTAGGCCTTGTACTGCTTCTCATGGATGCTTCTTCGAAAATGACATTTACAGAATTGTATGACTGCCAGTGATTTTATTTATACTGAAGTGAAAATCAGGGACAAATTTGACAGTTTGTGCATACTTGGAGAGGAAAATGTGTTTGTTATTATCTTTGCTCGAAAATTTGGCTTCTTGTCATTAGTCAACAGAATCCACTGTCAAGATGTGGCCTCCCTAGATGAAGAATATCAGTTTTAAACAGCTAGATGTTAGGTACTTGCTGCAATATTACCTGAAGCTTAGTTAGATGAGGGACAGGTTTTGGTACAGGAACATATGCATGTTACCAGGTCATGAATTATCTCCCTCAGATTTCATGAGATGTGGAATGTGGAAATATCGTGGGCTTTAGCTGGTGCCTGTGGAGAAGCCTTCCAGCAAGAGTGAGGATCAGCAGCCTAGCTACTTTTGAAATACAGATGGCTGAAGACATATGCGTTACTTTGTAAGCTATGCTTGCTTGTAGAAGTAAGAGTGCTGTTAAGACATTTATCATTATGTTGCTCTGTGTGTCTTTTGTCTTATAGTACATAAGTAAGGACTTACTTAAACATAATTCTTACTGATCATATAGTTGTGCAATAATTGTTGTCTGTTTTCTTTGCGTTTCTAAAGCCAAGTGGGAGAGGAGTTCTCCGTTAAGCTAGGGAATATGCAAACCCCGGATTTCCATCCAAGGCATCATCTGTATCTACATTTTATATCATCTCTATCTATATTTTATAATAAAATAAACATAATCCTACCTCTGCTAATTCTGAGGCTGTGTTGACTTCAGTCTCTATGATGATAAAGAACTTTACTGTTGCTTTGATAAATTTTCTTTAATCTCCACAGTAATTGATTGAGTAAATGATTGAGAATCTCCTGACATCCCCTGATTTTCTCTGCAAGATCCCAAAAGATGTTAGTTTTCACTTTTTGCTGTTTTAACCGTGTGGTTTCCTTAAATGTTCAGATCTATTGCCAAGCTTTTAACTCCTTTTACTCATCTTTTGGACCCTCTAAGATCCTTTAATGTAATTCTCTGAATAATTTTTGGCTTTTCAGCTTTCTTCAGATTTCTTTGGAGATCTTTTGGTATGCATTCAGCTTGATCGGATGTCCATATCCAAATGCAATTTTATGCTAACATTACTACTTTTTTATTTAACAGTATCACTTTTAGAAAGAAGTTATGCCTATTAATTTGCAAGAACTTTCACTTTTTATCTCATCTTTGCTTAAAGACAACTTTGTAATGTACTTTCCCCGGGTGAGGCTCTCCATTAGCTTTTTGTTTACCATAAGAGCAGAGAAAGTTCATCATCTAAACAGGTCCCTTTCTTCCGGCTGTAGTTTTTATATTGGCTTTTGGGAACAATGAACTTCACATCAGTGCTTCCAATGCTTGAGGTAGGATTGCCTGTGCATTCTCTGATCTCTTGGAGCAGCCCAGCTGTGCTGTAGGATAACATCTAATTACACTATGGATTCTGTTTAAATATGATGCTTCTATCCATCTAAAAGTTCTCTCAAAGAATTCTATCTCTCTAATTTTTAACCTAAACTACTGTCCAGTGTCTTTGCTTATGCTGTCAACTTCACAATTGTGTAGTGTATAATCTGATTTCTTGTGTTACAATCCATCCATTATTTCCGTCTTCATGTTAATTGTAATCATTAAGAAGAAGGGTACTAAGGTGTTGAAGGTCATAAGTGAAATGTAAATTTGGGATGTTCTGAGGGGGCTTAACAAATGTTTTGACTTGTCAAAGTGTTGCTGACCAAAGGTGACTTAAGTCCAAGTGTTTGCTGAACTAAAATGAATTCTTATGAATTCAGTTAGTGTCCTGTTCAGTGCTTTGATCTGAGTATTTTAAGCCAAGGTTAAAATGTCTTCAGGAGTATACAGTGGATTGCTATTAATTCTTAGAGTTGCTATAGGTCTATAGCAGAGAAATGAGAAATACTTTGTGTCTCATTGATGGAAACTTTGTATACTCTTTTAGAAAAGCTCCAGTGATTTCTTCAGCAAGCGTATCCTATTTCCTAGTTTAGTTGCTTACAACTGCTTGAAGATCTTGAATTTTTGGCATTAGTGCCAGCTTCTGTTTTTTAAACAATTTGAGAGAGACTGGTGAAAATATGTCTCTGCATTTGGAACAAAATGGATTTTACCAGGAAAGTTGACTGTGACTTGAGAGACTAATCCTAGACATCTGAATTTTAATGGCATATATGTACCTTTTATCTTAAAGCTAACGAGAGCTTTCCAAGTATGAGTTGGTCATGTCAGGGACAAAGTACCTAAATAACAACTGTGTATGCATATTTCTTTTCTAAGTCTTCAGGAAACCGTAAACCACACTAATGCAAATAGTAAAACTGAAAATGTAGACAGCCATCTCTTTCAGATTCATGTGTCTCCCTTGTGTCTTGTTCAGCATGGCCTTTCTGGAAAGCGTTCTAATACATTGTAAAATAATCTGCCAAATTAAAAATTGGTAGCCATAGTAAGGATCCAAACATCCGTAATTTAAGTGGTATGTTGCAGGAGAGCCACCAGTGAAATGACAGGATTTGCTAGTTTCCTTCCTCTCTGCTCCTTTCTTTTTTCTTTTCCCCCCTCTTTTTTAAATGTCCTATACAAAACTTGAGGCAGTATCTCTTCAAGCGAGTCAGTTCTCTTATCTCTGATTAAATGAGTGTGATATAAATAACAATCTTAAAATGGTTAACACTGGTATTCCTCTGCATACATGAGCAGATTTGCATTGGAATAGTGAATCCTTGATATAACAAGTGATTCATTTGTCCAGAATTTGAGTCAGATGAGCTCTAGAAAGACAACTCTGTCATCTCTTACATTTATCTGAATGAAACTTTCTCTACACTGTTAACTATTGGAAGGTACAGTAACTGACTGCCAAAGTCACTATGCAATGAAAAACAATCAATTTGAACACAGTATATGCTTTTATGACTTATTTTTCCATCTTGTCTGATATTTGGATTTCTTTGCTTTTTCTCAAGGCTATATTATTTTGAGTTTTAATATTGATAGTTAAGTGTAGTAGGATTGACAAAGAAAGCATGATACTTTCCTCTCTATCAGCACTTTTTCTCCTGAAGAATTCTGGAGCACTGGGAGATTCCTCTCCATACTTGCAGAAATGCTGCTACTTGATAAAGACACCAAGGAAAGTTCTCAGGTCCCTTTTGATCCAGTGTGGGCTGAAATCTTGGGCCTGCTCTGTGTTTCCTAATGTATATTACTTGTATGCACGAAGTCATTGTGAGCTAAAAGATTTTATTCGTGGTGCTTCAAATATGGAAGAAACTTGCACTTCATATCTGCAAGGATGTTTGCTTTAACACACTTTTTAAGCATTTTGCTAAGTGTTTAAATGGTCCATGAGGTAACCTTTTCAATAGCCTTTTGAGGATAAGGTTTGTTTAAAATGTTAAGTGGAGAACCTAAAGGATCTCTAGTACTGGGGAGAGTATGTTTTCTCAGATTTTGGCAATTCCTTTGAGAATGCACATGAAGTTTCCCAGAGGTCACAGGTAGTGTAGGTTCAGACCCCTACATCAGGATGTATATTATATTGGGGAATTAAGAATTACTTTTTTTTTCTATGTATTTCAATGCTGTAGGTCTGCAGTCAGCTTCATCTGGTTTGAGATTGCTCTGCAGTCTTCCTCTTTTCAATTCCCCTTCCCTGTACCCGAATTAATGGCTGTGCAGGTGCGAGGTGAACCACACAGGGAACTGAGAAGCAGAAAGCTGATTCTCTTTCATTTTTTCCCCCCAGAGTGCCTTAGTGCACAGCTTCAGGGAAGGTCATCTGGGGAGAAGGGAGGAGATGACAATGAGTGGATGGGAATCAGGGTAGGGTGAGGTTGAATCTGAAGTTTTATGTTCGTTCATGCCATCATTCAGCCATGGTATGAACATAGAAAGGTGAATGGTTTGGTTGGCTTTGCTAATGTAATAACTGGATATATAATTGCTTCAGTAAGGACAACAAAATTTACTAGCAGTAAGAAGGTCTGTGTGTTAAGATTATTTCTAATTACAGGGTGCATAAAGAGGTGAGATTTCAATATTGCTGTCTCTTTAAACGGAAAACCCCTTAACTGATCAGCTGTACAGAGAGAAGGGGTTAATTTTCAGATGGAATCACTTTGAAACATGTAGTAAGAGTTTCTGTGTTAATTCTTATGTTGAATTCTTCATTGCAGAGAACTTGAGCAATGAAGTTCTGATTTGCCTCAAGCGGTTCTTTCCCGATGAAGATCACAACCTGGTAATCTGTGTGACAGCCTGCAGCAATCTTTTTCCTAACTGCATCTGCGAGCTAGCTCTTTGCATGGGAAAGTTTTGAGCTGTGCTTTGAAGTGGAAATCATAATATTATGCATCTTTAAACATACTGGAAATTAAGTGTGCAGATACATACATACTGAATTTGAACATCCTGTAGTATGTGTGGTTCAGCTTTGTTAAAACTTTAAACAAATTTTAGTCTCCTTCATATGCAGTTGCACTATGATTATGCATGTACTTAACCTGGTATAACAAATGCTACCAAGTTTTTTGAAGACTCTTTACGAAGCATTAAGTACCTAGGGGCGTTGTAACTATTCAGTAGTGGTTTTCTGGATGTGCAGTTTTGTTTCCTGAGGTTGTTTGATAATCAACAATTTATTACTAATGCAACAAGTCTGACTTTCTCACTCATCACACTAGTGTTTTTTTTGAATTTTTAAAATTTTCTTTAGTATTCTTAAAGAAAGGTCATATAGCAGTGTGTAAGTGTAGTGCTATTTCTTTCCATACTACCTAGAGGACACATAGTAGCTAGAAGACACAGATTTATCTTTTGAAACCAGAAAGATGTGAAAACAGCGATTCTTCTACAACTGAGACCTCCTAACAACATATTTTAGTAACTACTTATACAGTTGAGGTATGAGACACCTAAAAGCGCTTTTATACTCTGTAAGAGTTGCAGTTGCATAGTACCCGTGTGGACTAAGACCTAATTAAATTGGCTTAGTATCAGACTTGAAACTCAGATAAATTTTAGGCATTTTAAATATTTTAAAATGTTCTTTTTTTTCCATGAGCAGAAACCTGTGAAAAGCAGAGTTGGAGGCACCTGTGTGGCAACTAGAGTTTTGCTATTTGAACTCCCTCAAATTATGAGAAAAATTGGAGGAACTGAAACGACATAATCTGTTTTCTTTATTTTGTGGCTTAATTAGGACCTGTTGCTAAAACAAATTGATGTGACCCACATTACAGGATAGGAAAATGGAACAAAGAAAAAATACCCTGAAATTAATACCAGAGTGCTATAGAGAAAGATGAGGATTTTCATCCTTATGTAATAGAATCTTTTTTAAAGGTCACCACCACCAAAATTTGCATGTTCCAGGCCCAAGTGTTTCTTATATTTCCTCTCCACATTTACCTTCCCTGAACTCTGCTCTGTCCTAAATACAACCTAATATTTAATTAACCTAGTAATTATGTAGGACTGTTGGCTACATTAAATCATTCAAATGCAAGATAGGTAGATTGTATAATTTTAGATCTTATTTCCAAATGTTCTGTGGGAGAGAGCTGGTTAATCAAAATAGCAGCTATTAAAAATCTTTAAGTAATCTGTACAGTTAAAATCAGTATTAATTTTGTCTACTCGTTGGTATTACAGCTGATACAAAGATGTCATTCTTATAGCAGGAGGCAAAATAAAATACCTTTTAAAGCATGTAGTCTTAACTTTGAGCCTCTTGGCTTGATGTTTAAGTCAAATAAGGTTATAAGATGCAAGTTTTACTTTCAGTTTTGGACTTTAATTCTATTTTGTGCTTTTATACACATAAAAACAAAACTAGAGAAAAATGTCTGAAGTGTTTGATAAAAATATAAGAATGTAAGGAGGTACTTTCCCATACAAATCTATTTTGATTAGGTAAATATATAACAAAATATTTTTGTTGTCTTCACTGGACTCCTGTTTTTTGTTTTGTTTTGTTTTTTTTTTTCCTGAAGTGCTAACTGTCTAAGCCTGTTATTGTACTATCTTTAAGTTTGTAGAGAAAAGGATAAAAAAAAAAGTTATCCAAAGTATTCAGATAGTGATAGATGCATTAAATACTGCTTTAAACATATTCCTGTTGATAGTCAGTATTCATTATAAAACTCTTTCAAGTTGTAAGCAGTATCATTAGTCATGTAAGCTGTGTGCACATCTGTGGATCTGTATGTTTTTTCCTTGAAGAATCCTACTTGAAGAACTACCCAAAAATATTCATCTGAATATCCAAAAATTAAAAGAAAAAGCCAAAACATGGCTTGGACAAAATTTGACTAAGTTTGAAAGTGATCATCTTTCTAGATGCAGCATGTTTAGAAAAGAAGCAGGTGCAGATTCAGGATGTTCTCTTATGAATATACATCTCTGTAATAATTTTTTCCTCCTCTGACTTCAGCAGTTATGCTTAGATAAATAAGACTCTAGAAGAAAGTTGTTAACAGCAGCATCTCTTCTGGGGACAAACAGCTGGTCTCTCCAAACCTCACTGAAAAGTGTGGAGCTGAACACTGCAAGTAGAGTCCACTATTGTGCTGTATTTAGATCAAGTGCTTTTGACAAGTCTTATGTAACTGTGCAAACTCCTAAGACAGAATTTCTCATTAAGTTTCTCTGTCTTTTTTTTGGGACTGTTTTTATCTTAGAGAGGAAACCTTAGGTTTTTTAAAAAAACAAAAAAACCAACCAACAGCCCTGAAGCTAATCATTATTGTGATGTTTCTTTTATGAGTAGATTTCTTGTGAATGATTTTTATTACTTTTGTTGTGTATGTGTGTCTTAGAAGAATCATGTAAATGGAAAGCAATCAGGATTTTGTTTATAGCCAGAAAAATGTAAATACTGAAGAATAATAAATAAGTAAAAAAACCCACCCTGGGAACGATGCTTGACATCAGTCAGCCAGATGATAATATTATTCTTGTTTTGGATATTTTTTTCTGAAGAATAATTAATTCTAATTTAGTAACAAATCACCTTAGCTTGCAACTGAAAAACTCCTCTAAATATTGTGGTGCTTCCTATGAGTCAGGAAGGTATATCTAGGCTTAAAAGTACTTTGATGTAGCAGCTTATATTCAGAAATGGACTTTTTGATTATCTCCAATATTGACCATCTCTTTATAAACTGAATATAAAAAAGGGAAAAAACCTATATGTGTCTATTTTACTTGAAGCATATTTTCATATAATAGGATCACAGATCTGATTCTGTGTAAACAGGTGTTATGGTTACAAGAAGGGCTTTAAAGAGTGGTTTCTTACTTCTATGCAATACTTTGGTAACTGGAGCTCTCACTCAGGACAGAGGAGGAAAAAATATTTAACTCCATTTTCTCAGGGAAGAATACGTTTGGTTGATTTCCAATGTTGCAGCTACTGTTTATAGGATGTACTTGAATAGAAGTGAGAGTGTATATTTTAGATTCTTGCTGTTGAAACTGTTCCAATTCAATGTGAAACAGAAGTTCAGCCTGCTGAGAGTGAATGTGAAGATAGGTCAGGTATATCTGGAGTCACCTTTCTTACTTAGAAAGGAGGCAGAAAACTGGGTTTTAGTCTCTGTTCTGCAGAGGTCCTCTCTTACAAATTACGGTTGTGGCCAGTTAAGATTTGTGCACAAATAAATAGTTTCATCTTAAGGGACTAAAATGGTTTTGGTCTTATACCTTTGGATATCCTTAAAAAATATGTTTTAGACCTCTGAAGTTCAAACACTGTTCTCTAGAGGAGAGAAGTGAATCTCTGATGTTTCACATCCTGATTAAGTGTGGAATTTGAGGAGATGGTTCAATGGAATCACTTAATCTCTTGAAGGGAGGGGCTTCCTTTCACTAGGGAAGTTCAGCAGGGTGCTTATGATACTACAGTTCTTTTACATATTTTGTGATGCATCCTTTTTTTTCCATTTGTTTTTTTCCCCCTTCCAGATGGCCACCCTCAGCATCTCCACAATCATCCTGCTTTGTTGTCTAAGCCTGAATTTTAGACTTTGCTCTTGTTTTCAGTATTTATGTTTGATTGTATAGTAGGACATTTTACTGTGAGAAATCTTGTAGGGATTAAAAATTAAGGGTCTTAGACATTTATATGTGGATTGATTATATGTGTAATAAGGAAAAGTTCCTCAAATACTGATGTACAAATCTGTGAAGTGGGAGCAGGGTAGCCAAAATTGCATTGCACTTGGTTAATTTTTATTTCAAATTTACATTCTGGTCTTTGTGTTTTCTTTGAACATAGTGCTCTTTCTATTCCATCCATTTCCCTGTTCCTAATGAGTAAGTTTCTGATTTAGGTTATTGGAGTCCTTTAATGACATGCACAAGTATCTTTATAGCCATGTAGACTAGAATAAAGTTCAGACCAGAGATCTTGTTTTTAATACGAATAGTAATAATAATTTAAAAAGCCACTCTTTCCTCCCATAATTTTCATTGAAGTTGTAGTGCTGAAAAAAATTTCTTAGAAACTAAAAAGAAGAATCAATTTTCTATCACAAAGAATTTATATAGAATTTATTAAAAGTAAACCTTTACCTTAAACTTTCGATCTTATCTCTAAAGACCCTGCTGCCATGATTGTTTGTAAAACAACAAAAGTTTCTGAGTATGGATATTTGTGAAAATTTAAGGTTGGAATATTTCATGAATGATACCATAAGTACTTCAGTAAGAATCCCTGTTCCATCTGTAAAGTAAACAGAGAGAAAAAACTCTCTCTTAAAAAAAATGAAATAGAGTTTGTGAAAGCACAGATTTGTCCATTGAAAGTGTATTGTTCTACCCTCAGCATAGAATAACACTGAATGAAAAGTGAAGATGAAAATCTGTTTTACCTCAGGATAGTAGAGCAGTTATTATGGTGTGGGAACTTCTCAAAACGGAACAGTTCAACGCAAGTGCTTATCAAGACTAGATGAATATCACAAAAAGGGTATATGTCTATATACACATATATGATCTCACAGTAGTGCAGGGGGGAAAGCTTATATTTTAATAGAAAAGAGGAAAATAGTATTTTTAATGTATTTCTAATTTCTAGTAACCACCTACTTGTGTGCACCCTTCTCTTCAAGAGATAATCCATAAGTGCTTCCATATTACTTCTTAGTGCATCTTTGTGGGAAATAATTATACAAATTACAAAATCTTACCTTGATGCTTTGAAGCCTGACTGTGTTTGTAATCGACTCTTTTTCCTCTAAACTTCTTTGCTTGCACTTTGGGATCTAGAGGTAGAACTAATGCTTCTAGTCTTGATTGTTGTCTGTAAAATTACGTAAAATACGTGGACTGCATAGTTGTAGCAAAACTAATTTGAAAATAGTTTTAAAATTTTGGAATAGTTATACAAATGAGGTAAGAATAATAATGTTGAGTGTTAGTGAAGCAATTTGAATTACTTCAAAAAGAGCCAGCAAACAGAGCATTTGAACACAGCAGAACAAGACCTTGTAAGAGATCTTCACTGCTGACTTAGCTATCCCAATCTCAAATTGTATTGTAAATAGATATAAATTAAATTTAACCTTTGTCTTTCATAAAACTAATGAAAATTATATTATTTGTGTTTTGAACTATAACATTCCAGGAGATACATGTATAACCTGTATTTTTCAAGGTGTGTGGTAATGTGTGTTGTTCATGGGGTGTATAATCAGCTGTGTGGTTCATTGGTCCATCTTTCTCTTAGGCCATTTTTCTTTTGAAGAGTTTCCCTATTTTAGCTGTAGCCTCCCCTTTCAGGAAGATGTTTTTAATTTCTTGGGAAGACATATTCCTGCAATAAGTTGATTTTTAAATGCCTCAAGATTAAAGCTGTGGGTACTTGGTTAAATGTCAACATACATATCTTAGTTCAGATTTGGATTGCACATTTGGAATCAATTTCTTAACTGTTTCCTCTTGCCTTGCTTTTATGCAATATGCTGTTGTACCTGGATGGAATGTGATTGCTTAGGTCTGAGTGAAATGAAGCAAAAACTTATGCATTTATGGGCACTCAGCCAGGCAAGTTCTAGTTCAGACCAGTCTCCCCATGTATTATATGGACTTGAGGTTCTCGTCATTAGTTGAGTGCTTTATGAATCCACTTGTACTAAGATCTGGTGTCTGCAAATGCAAGTGCAGCTGAAGTGAAATAGCAACAAATTGCCTCATCTGATGCCTGTCAAAACATGGTATGGTTTATATGCAATAGACTACATATCACTGCACGTAAAATTCTTTTCCTTATTTAAGCTGTTGATTTCTCTTTATGTTTGGTAACTTCTACTCTTCAAGTTTTCTTTCTGTCTTGCTCTGAATTGCTTGTGCATCAGCTAAGTTACAAAAATGTACTAGTCAAGATGTCTTTCTTAAAGCATTTGGTCTGTTTAATGTGTTCAAGTGGCTTTAAAGGTAGTAAACAGATAGATTAGTTATAGAATCAACTGCCTGTAGTTCCTTTACATCCATTTGATAAGTGTTAAACTGGTGCTCTTTCTCACTTTTTTTCTCCCTTGAGCTGTTGGGAATTGCATTTGGCAATTAGTTGCTGGATGTTGAAACCACAGGAGGTGTATGTTGTTTTTCAAAGTAGCTGTAACATTCTTCTGTTCACTTCATCTACTTTATGGCTGTGTTATTTAAAGAAGCGTGGGGGAAGAAGGGCAGAGTGCTAGATTATAAAGTTTTTATTAGGGTTGCTGTGAATGAGAAATGAGTTCATTTCTGATTTCTACCCAAAACGAATAAGCAATAGAAATTTTGCCTGGTTTAATTTTATGGCATGTAGTATATTGCACACTAGGAAAACAACATTTCCTTTGGCAAAACTCTCAGTAATTTTTCTTTGGGTATGCTAGAAGCACATATGATGTGCACCAGGGAACAGTTCAGATCCGAAAATTGTTTGACAGTTTTGTGCGTGGTTGGTTTCAAGTGATTCTTTTTGACGACTCTAAGTTATAGAAATTAGTTGTCTCTTTTTTTCTTAAAGTAGTTAGCAAGTTCCAAATGAGCAGTCTCTATTTGGGAAGCCTGGTAGAGGAGTGCCAACATGGAGAAAGTTTCTTGGGTGAGGGCCAACTTGACAAATGCAAGCAGGCAAGCTTTGTGTCCAGACTTGTGTTTCAGCTTATGCGCATGGATTTAATGCCATTAGAGCTCAGGCACTGTGGCATGCTCTGCAGCAAAAATACTACGGTACAATGTGCTCGGTTTCATTTGCTCTTGTTTTTATGTTGGAGGATTAAGGGGAGGGGAAAGGATCAACTACCCAGGATGCCCTGTTTGGAGGAGTAAGTGAATTTGATTGTCGTCAGACCTAGATTGCCATATGAGTTCTGAAAAGCGTTTGGCTCCTGAGGATAACTGCTCTAAAAATAGATTTGGAGGAGAGGTTTCTCTTGGGTCCAGTTTCGGGTTCCAGCTGAGCTGGCTTTAGGAAACTTGTTTGCTCCTGTTGCAAGACTGGAGTGAGGATAAATCGTTTCTTATTCTGCCTTTTTTTTTTTTTGGAGATACTGACACACTCCCTCTGCTTGTGGATATCGAGCACTAATGTTATGGCTGACGACACAGGTATAATCCTAACCTTTCTTGTGAGCAAATGGAAAACGTGTACTTGCATATACCGGTTATGTCTGATTTTGTAATCGGCAAAGTAACCGGCTTATTGTCATTTGTTGGTGTTTGCTTGTCAGTTTGCCGTTCCAGTCTGCGTTACAGTCTGCATCTGTTCTCTTGGATTATATGTTCTCTGGACTAGAGGCATTTCATGAGTTTAAGGCAGGTGGTTGATTGTAACATTTTTTGGTTGAGTAGAACATAGGTTAACGTAAGAGACATTGTTTTGTCTTCAAATATCTGACTTCACTGTTATTTTTGGAGTATGTAAAATTGCTAGGTGTCACGAAGGTAAGCTAAAGAAACAGGGGTTTCATACATTTTTGTCTAGGAGTGACTTGATGAGGGAGGGGTGAGGTACAGGATTTTATAGATTTGCCGTTGAGGAATGGAGCGTGCTTTAAGACTTTCTGATGTCTGCATAAAGACATCTGGTGGTGTAAGCACAGGCTTACCAGATATGGCAAGTGACCTACTTTTGACATGGCTGGCAGCATGTGCAGGGAAAGGACTTGAGTTGAGAATTAACTGTTTGGAATGAGCTCTGAAGCGAGCTTTAGTGCATACAGTGTTTTGTTCTGACCCTGTATGTGGCGTTATTTGTGCAGACCCTAGGTACATTCTATGTTATGTAACTTCCATTTATATAAAAGAGTTGCGTGATCATGCTGCCATGGTTGAGTTGTTTTTCAAGAGTTTTGAAAATAATTTTGCTATAAAGTAGGAAGCCACAGCATAAAAATATACCTTTGTGACTGTTGTGAATTATATTTTTATAGCAGAATCTGTTTTTGAGGAATTTGCGTGAAACGGTCTTTTATACTAGAAAAAATATGAACAGAAATTCTCAGTTACTTAAATAAGTTGTGTTTTCTTTCATTTTCCTGTTCTTCTAACAAGTAAAGCTCCTTCCTTCGGAGGCAACTAGCAGTAAACAGTAGAAAACAGTGAGATAAATGGGTTTGAAATGCAGTAAGATCCTCTTTGCTATTTGCTATAGAACAAAGTTGTAACATGGAATCCTTTAAAGAGTTTTTAGCCTTGGGGTTTAATTTTAAATATATATGATGCTTTCATTGACTGCCTTGGAACACAGGTGTAGTGAAGCCCTGTTGTTTCATACTATAACTGTTTATTTCTGAATATTAACATTTCCAGCTCAAGAATGCTTCAATGAAATTCATATACAGTTGAGCATATTTCTGAATGTACTGGTACATGGTGCTTGTTTTTCGCTCTGTTTCCAGGCTACCTGTGCATTACCCACAAGAGAGATGTTAAAATGAGCTGAGTATATGGACCTTGCACATATTTAATTAGGGGACTCTGCAGTAGCAAGTGATATATGCCTGAGTTGTCTCAATTTCTCTCTGAATATTATTGGACACTTGTGTTTAATGTCGAAAAGAAACTAAATAGTTGGTATTTGATCTTTGAAGGGTGTAGTCTCGATAAAAGAATTTTTTTCTTCAATAAAACACTGAGCTGAGTAAGAATTGACGTGGGTCAGTGGAGATTTTATTGGTTTGAACTTGGTTTATAGCACAATGAATGTAATAAAAGGGCAGTTTATTACAGCTGTAAACCTGATGGCAAGCAGGGTCTGAAAGGACTTATATATAGTATCTGTTACAGAAATAAGTCAGCTGCCAGACTCTCATTATTTATCTTTCAGACCTATTCCATTTTATTGTAAAAAACAATTACATTGATATTTAGCTGTTGAGAGTATTTTTTGTCTTTTTCTATGATCAGTGCTGATAAATGCATCAAACATTACTTGCAATTAGTATGAAAAAGTTAACTCCTTATTATATTATCACAATATTCATGACAAAGTTCCTCAAAGAGTCCTTCAAAATATGTAAGAAATAATTTTGCATGAATAACTGGAATTGCATGTGGTTGAACTGGCAAATGTTGGTTCTTAGAACAGAGTGAAGTGGAATAGACTGATGGACGTGAAACTGCAGCCAAGTGCCAGCTTTGTAGCAATAATATCAGGAGGCAGAAGAGCAGACCTTGAGCTTTGGAGAAAGGCCACAGGCATCTTTTTGGTTACATATTTACTATATGTATCCCTGTTTTGCGGACAATGATCCTAAAAAAACAGACCAAGCAATTTATATCTTTTCTAGTGGCAAAACCCATTTGAAACCTGCTACCCACATCCAGGTCGAGGTCTGTCTTTATCTAGTGGTTTGTTTATAACTTTTGTATTTTTTTATATATATTTACTTTCCAGATGTGCAGTTATTAGTGAAATTGTGATTTGTGTTATGTCTGTGTCATCCTTTTACTTGCATGTTCCATGGGATTGGAAGTCTAAAGTTATTTAGCATGGAGTGAATCTGTGTTTGATTCTAAGCTATAGGGAAGATGTTTTTAGTTGGTTAAGTGTCTGTCTGAACTTGGAATCTTATCCTTAATGTGGTTCAGATTTTTGAGCTTTTTTAGGCTATTTGAATCGTCACATTGGTTCTTTGAGCTATTTCAAGAACTGCTGAAACTTGATTCAGGAGAAACGCTTCTCTTGCGAAGCTTTTCTGCTGGCCATGGTGTCCTCTGGTGGCAGCCTGAGAACTTCGGGCACAAATGCAAAGCATCTCAAAAATGTTAAGCTCTGTGTAAATACACAAGGAAGGGGGGAAGGGAAAGCAAGGCGGGATTTCTGGGTAAGTTGTAAGACAAATTAGATGGGGGCATTTGGTGTTTGGTTGCTTATGAGGCTTTTGCTTAGATAATCATCAAACTTCCCACGGTAATCCCCAGCAATATGAAAAGCAAGTAAGGGTGATGAAGTTTAAAAACAAAAACTGAACAAAACCCTAACAAACCCCACCACAACAAAAAACCACCAAAAAACTGTTGCTCAAATGTTTTGTATTCTGCATAGTCATAAGAAACAAGTTTTATAATTATATACTCAATAATAATTTAACTCTTACAACAAATCCATTTTTCCTCCTTGTTTGTCTTATTTTAACAGAGACTAAGCATGGAGGAAGCAAGAATGGAAAGAAAGAAGGCCTCTCTGGAAGCTCATTTTTCACCTGGTTTATGGTAATTGCTTTACTGGGAGTTTGGACATCAGTGGCAGTTGTCTGGTTTGAACTTGTAGATTATGAAGAAGTTCTAGGTAAGAATTTTAAATCTTAAGATTCTTCTAATAATATTATGATATTCATTAAATAAAATCCATTTTAAGTGTTTAGATAGATGATTTGACTACTGCAGTGTTTGCAAATGATATACATGATGAGAATAAGCAAAGTATTTCAAAAACTGTGTTTCAATGCTGAACGCTGTTATGATGTTAAAACGGGATTCTCATAAGACTGAAAAAACATCATCCTTCAGCATCTCTTTGTAACACGTATACTGTAGTTCATTTGAGAGGTGAGCTAAATATGCATTATTTGAATATAACCTCTCAGAGACTTGCAGCAGTGATTGAAATTGGGCAGCTAACGTTATTCCTCCTTTGATGGACTGTGATGCCTGTAGGGTCAGGATAACGAATCAATCATCCTCTCATGGGCGAGCAGTTCAATGACCTCAGTTTATAGCTTATAACGGTGATAATGGTATCTCGATATCACAATTTTAAGAGAGTATTGTTAATATAATACTTAAGGGTGCAAATTAATATCTCTAATTTCAAGATGTATGCCCATAGGTACGGCTATTGTACTTGATGTTGTAGGATTTAACATGCACTATTGCAACTGGTGGTTTTACAAAATTAAGAAATCTGTTGGAATGTGATTTTTTTCATCTGGACCAATTTTTTAAGAGAAGCTTCTGGTTTGCAACTAAATTGGGTCTAGTGATGCAAATAATGGTTTTTATATTTTTACCACACATGCAGCCAAAGCAAAGGATTTCCGTTATAACTTGTCAGAGGTCCTACAAGGTAGGATATTGGAGAAATAAACTTGCTTTGCAGTCCCTTGGCTGAAAGTTTTGATTTATTTTGTTATGTTTTTAATTTTTTTGAGAATTACTATTCTTCTATTGTGACATGAAACTCAGTCATTTCTCATCTCATTCTTCATGGGTTTGAAGATTATACTATTTTTATTTCTAGAGAATTACATTTTTTCACCAGTCTACTGTGTTTAACCATAAATTGACAAAAATACTTTTTAGTGGATTGCTTCCATACAGTGTTGATGGATGTATTTTTGACTATTCTAGACGCAAGTCTGAATTTTTCTTCTTTTCTGTTTTCTAATTTTCTAAGTACCATATTAAGAACTATGTTCATTTATTTTGCAATAAATGAACTTTATTTAGCAATAAAGTTCTGTTTTCATTTAGAGAATAACGAGTATAATATATTGTCAAACTACAAGGACACAGAGTTCTTCTGCAAACTGTGCAGAGTTTTAATCCTGTTAAAAGTTATGTCTGAATTTTATCAAACCTATAATTAGATACATCTCTACTCACTTGATGATCCCAGGACACTTCAGTTCCTGGATACCACAATTTTATGCTGAAACTTCTCTTTTAGTAGAATCTGAGTTCTCTTTTGCATATACCTAGGGCTAGTAGAGCTGCAGTTTTAGAACTAAAAGTGATAAATCTGATTTATTAGTCATGTATGAAAGAATGGACAACTTTTTTGGTCTGCATGGAAGGTTAGACAATTGTTGATAAAATTTATGAATGTTTTCTTTTGTCTGGAAGGTGGACTGCCTACTTTCTATTAATTTGGCACTAAAAATTTTGTACTTATATATATGTATCTCTTTTCTGAGAATTTAGAATTTCAGGAAGCATGTTATCAGAAAACAAATGCTGATTTTTGTTTTATTGTTTATTTTCTCTCAAACATGTTGAACATTCCCTGTGAGCTTAAATTTTATTCTAAGCAAAGCATGTTCATGTCAAGTATGTAATTACAGAACATGCAGGAAAAAAACTTGTGTTCAGTTTCAAATCTAGGAGATATGAAAAGGAACTTGAAATATTTGTAGTATTTTCCAGGAAATTTAAAATGTGGTTATGAGTACATATAAATTGCTAAAAAACTTATGGTAACAATCTAGCATTGACATTTAGTCACTGCACATTGAAAACATTGTGCTGGAAACAAATGGCTGAATTGTCTTTTCCTCCTCTCTTTGCACTCCTAGGCAAGCTTGGGATTTATGATGCTGATGGAGATGGAGATTTTGATGTGGAAGATGCTAAAGTATTGCTAGGCAAGTACAAATACAGACAGAGTAATCTATTTAATTCAGTTGACATGGTCAAGTTTGGCTTTTTTTTTTTAATATCAAAACAGTATTTCTGGTTTTTGTTTTTCTAACTGGAGAACTTAAATTGATTTAATTACGATGGATTTTTTTTTTAATGCAAGTTGTAGGATTGGATGTGCAACTTATAGCAATTTTTGTTCTTTTTCTGCTAATGTAGCAATGAGTGGAAAGCATTTAATTACTTACAGGATGATTTTGAAATTAGGTGTTTGCTGCTGTATCGACTGTTGAAAAGATGGTGGTGATTATTATTAAATTTATCAGATATAGTACCTAGGATGTTTCAAGAGTTAAAACATTGTTTATGTTAGCATTTTAAGCCAGGCTCACTTTACAGTGACTTTGAACGTGCCTTTGTACTTCTTAGATGACTGTTTGTGTAGTGTATTTTTGTACTGTCTTTCCTCTATTCTGAATTCTCCACAAATCTGTTCATTTTCTTTGCCTTTAAGAAATACTATATGACATGAATTTTTCTTCTTTGACATTGCAACACTGAGTTTAGGTTTCTATTCCTCTTAATTTGTGAGAATGTCTTTCTGCTCACAGTGTATCTTCAAAGGGAAATTTCAGTCACTAGACATACTTCATGATATTGCTCTTCTACCTACATCTTTTAAAGCACTGCCATCTTCCACTTCACAATCAAGCATTGGATAGGCAATTCTTGCATACCTGATGTTAGAAAGTGTAGTTTTCTTTCATTGTTCTGTTCAAATGTAGATCTGTTCTGAGCACACAAACCTGACAAATTAAACAAATGAATAAAACAACAAAAAACCCATCAGAGTAAATAATGACTTGAGCAGAGGACAAAGTGGAATGTATCAAAATAATAGAAGTTATCGGTAGTATATTAGGATGTTATGGTTTGCTATTTGAAATTCATACTCCATAAAAATCAGTTTATCATCAGATTATTTTTTCCTACTTATATCTGGAGGAATAAGCAAGTCTTTGGAGAGTGTGTGTTTATTTGTTTAATTCTGCCATGGTTTAAAGAAAACCCATGTAATCAAAATTACTGAATCAGCTTGCAGTGGTGTGAATGTGAGAGGCACTCCAAAGAACCTCCAGTGCCCTGAATGGGTTCAGAGCCACAGGCTGAGTGTTAATTATTAGGGGTGGATGAGGTAACACTTCATATAGTTATCATCCAAATATTTCTCTATCTGTTATGTAGTGTATAGAAGGGGGCTATCCATTTCTTGTGGGTCCTGTTGGCTGGATTCAGATTGCCAGGGTGGTAGCCAGGAACATTCTGCTGCTTTGTTACATCTCTGTTTTATGCAGCTTGATATAGCCAGGAATTCTGCCAGTACATGGAAATGTTTCTATTATAAGCTTGTCTTATCATACATTTAAACCTTATACTTTGAACGTGACATTAAAAGGTCACAGATGAAAATTTATTTTTATTATTTTTGAATAACTGCTTAGAAATATTATTTAATCTCATTTAAATTTAATAATTTTGGATTACAATTTCTATAATTGTCATTTCTGATTACAATTTCTGATAATTTCTGCATTACAAAAGAAATTATAAATTTTGAAGTTTCATGACACTGATAAAAGTTATGAATGTAAAAAATATTTTTTCTAATATGAACTAAAAACGAGCACCACTATGCAGTTGATGCAGAAACTAGAAAATTGAATTCCCAGTTAAGGAATTTTCTTTCCAGAGTTAAGTCTTTGTAGTAAAGAAAACTGTATAGTAAGCCTATACAGTAAACCATATAGTAAGCTATATTTTATATTAGGGTAACTTTCTAGGTATTGAATGCATAGCTCCTTCTGTTTGTGAGGATTTTATTAGTACATATGCTGTGTTTGAAGACCAATTACTTTCTGGGATTCTTCTCTGGGTCAGACTGCCTTAACAGCAAGTATTTCCTCTGCTAAAAAATGAGTTACTGTAGTTTGATGTTTAATGATAGGAATTCATATGCTTTTTTCTTTTCTGTTCTTTAGCCATTACGGCACTAGTGGTGTATATTGAAATTGTGGCATGCACAGTGGTTTAATGTTGTCTGCTTCCATAACTGTTTAGTTTTTACTACAAATTTCAAGATTTAATTTCATGTTAACAGTAAATACCTTTTAAGTTAATTTAATTTTGAGAAATGCATCTCTTAGCATGACTTATTTTATATTTTGAAGGGTGGTTTAGTAGCTGACAACTTAATAGTTTTCTGTACTACTTGGGCATACCTAAATAGAAGAATTAAAATTCATTATTTTATTTCTTGTTTGTATAAGGTATGATAGGGCCTTTTCTTTTTCTATATTGGAATCCAAGGAGGTTTGATGATTAAGTTTTCTCCAGATATTTGTGTAATTTTAAAAAGAATGTGCAAGAAGTGTGTTCTTCCCCACTTCCCCCACTCCTCTAGGTAAGAGAACTGTAAAAAATGCCAAAAAACAAGCCACCTAAAACCCTACCAGTCGACCAACCCCAGGTACTTGTGGAGTTAGTATTGTAGCATTTATAAAACATTATCCACGGTGAAAATTCAAACATGCTAAAGGTCGTCTGACATTATCTTGCAGATTCTGTCTTTTTCATAGGTATTTGTGAGGTTGTTTTTACGGAATTCCTTTGGTAATGGGAAGAGAGGCTTCATACTCTGCTGTTTTGAAGACTGCTGTTTTCAGTTCTTCTCTTCCTGCCTTTCTGTCTTTTTCATTCTGATTGTTCTTTGAAGGGTGTTAGTCTTCAGAGGAGTGTTATACTTATGTACTTGCTTTAAGTCAGTACAGAGAAACAGTGTCTTTAGTACTATCACCAAAAAATGGCATGTATAGGAAGTACCAAAGTCTGTTGTATTATTATTATTTTTGGAGCAAAGACTTTTTTTTTATACTTCAGTCCCTAATACCCTGAGAAATTCCACTTAAGTGAGTGCAGTGGTTAACACAGTTTTGGAACTGCAGCTACGGGAAGCCATTGCTATATTGTTCCTGCACATTTAGTTCAGAGTAGGCCAGCTATGCAGAAAATGGAAAAAACCCACCCTAGTGTATCAGGAAACAAAGGGTAGGAAGCAGTAGAATCCAGGTAAACTAACTTCTTTTCCCCCAGTTCATCTCTAGTAGAAAAATACGTCTGCAGACAGTTGCACCAAGATTGCACGTTCACAAAACTTGTGATGAGGTGATAGGAGTTAAAAAGAATGATTTTTGTGCAGTTCAGCTGTTTAGATAAGTTTCATTCTCTTCATTTTTCTCACATTCTACTGTAGCACCTTCAAATATTAAAGGCTTGCTAGTGCTCATTCTCATAAAAGATGTTTGCAGGAGAAGGAAGGCTTCATCTCGTTAAATGCATGTAAGCAAGCCCTCTGCTCCATTGCTCGTGGTAACACTAGTGAAGAGATAAAGATTTTGACACTCTTGATCACTTTGATTGAAATTGTGATGTGAAAATTTCTCTTGAAATAAAGTAGTTATTCCCTGTGAGTCACTGCTTTAGCATAGTGTGGCTACTTAGTTGGGCAGTTCTGGTTTTGTCACCATTTTCAGACACTTTTTAGGATGCTAATGTGAGCTTATTAGCGTGTGTTTTTACTTTGAAAAGCAGTTCTTGATTATGAGGGTGAGTGAAAAATAGTTTGAGTATTAATTAGAAACGCTGTTAACACACATTCTCCCAATTTCTCTGGTTCCCTTTGGTGTCCTAATCTTTTCAAGGAAAATATGCTGCTGTACTCCATTTTATAAAGATAATTGCTCAAGAGTCTTATTCTTGACTTAGTGCAAGAACAGGGGCATCTCTATCTCTATGATTCTGCATGTGCTTAAAGAAATGATATCTTTAGTCTGAGATCTTTCGGGAGTAATGCAGGGGTTTTTGTGTTTTTGTTTTTTACACCAGATTCTGACAGAGTAGAATGACACAAAAATTTATAATTCTGTGTTTGTAACTTAGATTTTTTTTTAATTTTTATTAAATTTTTTGTTAGGTTTCCATTCTTAAATTGAGATTTCATTCTTCAGTGAATATCCTTACTTTGGTTTATGTCTTTATGTCTTGCTTGATCCAAATTTTGAAAACAAGTTAGAATTATAACTGACGACTGTGCATAAAGTTGTTTATAAAATTTAATTTTTATAGAACTAAGCCATGGAAGAAGTTGGAGAGGGATATTTATAATACCTTGATTGCCTCCTGGATTCAGTCATTTTTAAACCTTTGGGCTATCCAGTGAAAAGTTAAAGAGAATGGCTGGTCACTCAAGTAGAGGTTCTGGGCATCCAGTTACGAGGATGTGGAATATCATGGACTCAGAAGTTTCCTCAGAATTATCATTGATACTTTCACTATGTTCTGTAAGAAAAACATTTTAAAAAGTGTTAAATGTCTCTGCAGTGAACTTCTCTATCTTGAATGTTTCATTAACCTGCATCTAATATTGCTTTGTAGTCTGCATGTGCAACATGGTCATTTAACTTTGTTTCAACAATCTGTCTTCACCCTTAGCTCACTTTTCTGCTTGTCCTTTTAACACAAAAAAAGGTTTGTTCTGGTTAGAAGTGTGGGAAATTCCTCCCTCTTCAGCTTTAAAGCATACCAGTAATTGACTGTTTGTCATTGCCTAGTCATTCTGTTGTACTTTTCTCAGAATGGAAAAGTTGAAATGTTATTTGATAATAACTGTAAACCAGTCGATTTTAATGAAAAAAAACCCAACCAAACAAACAAAAAAAAACCAGCAAGGAAACAAAAGCCAAAAACCAACCAAAAATCAAAACAAAACCTAAGACAAACCAAACAAACAAAAACAACAACGGAAAAAAAAGGGAGCGGGGGAGGAAAAAAGCATTATTCATGGCTTATTTGTATTTTACAAATGCCAGTTAGATCAGTGGGTCTTGTAATAAAATAGCAACTTCTAGTATTAAGGAGTTTAGCAGTGATGAGCTCTTTCTTTGCTGTTCTGGCCATCTCTTACTTAAACTCTTTACAATGCTTTAGATTTTCTGTACAACAAAACATATGCCCTTTCTACTGCCCTTTCATTTTTATATGGTGTTCTGTATATCCTCAGGTTTGGAAATAATTCCCGAGGACCAAGTATGTCATGTTGAATATGTGTCACAGAAAAAAATAATTGCAAAATATGTTGAAAAACCCAAACAAGCAAACAAGCTTCAAAACAGCCCCTCAGCCCCACCACCTCTCAGCAATTAGAATCCTCACTTCTAAGCAAAATCAAAATTCTGCATGGTAGCTTGTTATCCTTAAGAGTACATTTGTGACAAGTTTGGTTATATACTCCTTGTCTTAAAATGTTATTCTCAGCTATGAGTTGCAAGCTCTCCAATTTGAACACAGTGGTTTAAAAAAAAATAAAAAAAGGCAAATTGGGTGATTTTAAAGTAGTGGAAGATTGCTGTTATAAAAATTGGCTGAAGGTAAATGCTGTGGCAAGAAAACTGAATATAAATGGTTTGGTTTTAGGACTAGGAAGAACGAAAAGCAAAGCTTCCACCTTTTTTTTTTTTTTTTAAATAAGGTTCTGGCATAATGTTTTGCATGTTTATTGCCCAAACTGTAGTCTATACTTGGAAAGATTCAACTTTCTTAACATCTTTCTGTTTCCTAATTAGCATTCCCGTAAAGACTGCTGTCTGTGACATCAGATGTCTTTCACAGATCCTCCTTTTACAGTTTCCTCTTTCCACCTAACTACTGTCTCTTTTTTCCCCTTCCCTCTCTCTCTCTCTCTTTCCTCTATTCTTGTGTAGGCCTGACCAAAGATGGCAGTAATGAGAATATTGATTCCCTTGAGGAAGTCCTTAATATTTTAGCAGAGGAAAGCTCTGATTGGTTTTATGGCTTTCTCTCATTTCTCTATGATGTATTGACTCCTTTTGAAATACTAGAAGAAGAAGAAAGCGAAGCTGCAGATGATGTTGATGGTACGTCACAGAATGAAGGGGTTCAGGGAAAAAAGACTTGTGTTATTTTGGATTTACAGAACCAGTGACTGAGAGACTAATTTGATTGGCTTTTGAGAATGTCCCTGAAATCATCAGTCTAAATATAACAAGAATTTATGACATTGAGGGGAACCTCCCAAATGGATGCTATAAAGATTGAACTAAAGTCATCCATGCTATGCAGTTTCAATAGTTGAAAGCCTTTCAATGATTTTTCCATTTTTGTGACAGGATGACAAATATTACGTGGCTGTGTAAATATTTAGAATAAAACATGTATCTGTGGCTGTGTAGTTGGTTTCTGTATGTGCTTCAATTTGTGCATTTTATGCACGAAACTTACAAAGCTTAAGTGTAATAACCTCTCCTGTTAAGACTATAACATTTGTCTTTCTAGAAAACATTAACTGAAGCATTTTGTAACAGCTTTGATTGTATTCTAGCATGACTGCATTCTGTAAATACATATTTATGTTAATCCTTTAATATAGACATGACAATGATAATTCTCTTGTGAAGTATAATTTTAATAAATAACTTATTTTGTGATTCACTGATTTCTCAGATAGGTTCTTTTTACTTGTTCAAAGAAAAGCACTTAATTTAAAAGTGCTTGAAAATTCTACAGAAATATTTATTTTTAAGTTAGCTAACATTTGTTGTGTTCAGAAGATACTCTGTCGTGGTTTTTTCCCATTGATTTGTCTGTTTTCAAACTAAGTCTTCAATCATTTCTTTAATACAATAGTCAATCACAAGGGCTGTTTTAAATCTGCTTTAGTTTTTAAGGTGGACCGTTTATGGAGGTGGGAAGCTGTAATTATGTATTTCTAATGTAATAATGAATATATTAAAGACTAATTGGAAATTAGAACTTAATCTCTTCTATTCCTTGCTAAATTGAAGTATTCAATGCAGTTTTACAAATTTGAATCTTTTTCTTGTGAAACTGTTCTATGACAGTTGTTCCAAAAATATTTTCCATGTATGTGAATTCTGTCTACTGTCATGAAGTTACTGGTGTAGAAAGGGCAGTTTATAATTGTGTTCTGCAGTTTGTATCAGATATCAAAGGCTGAAATTGAGCTATCCTTTTAGTACATTAATAATGTATTCAAACAGATTACTACTAAAATTTTGTGAAATTGTTTGTTATTATGCCTGCTTTGCTTAAGTTTTTATTGGTTTCCTATATGAAGTTGATATTCAAGTTTTAACACTAGTGGTTGCAGGCTGAAATTTTAATCTGTTCTTAAAATTAATGAATTTTCACTTACTTTGGCATGACAGTTTTAGAGCAATTTAGCATGCCTGTTTCAATTAAATCATCTAACTCAGGGTTCTATTCAATCTTTTAAAAGGAATAAAAAAGTTCTAGTGTAAAGCAAGCGAAGTGTTGTGATTTGTTAATGTTGCTGCTCAAGGTTTATGAGTTAAGTAGAGTCACAAGAGCATTAGTCACATTTTCTTCCAAATATTTGAGGATTAGGATGTAAAAACATTAACAAGTAAATTTCCTGGTTTTTAGAATGAGATATATGAAGTGTAAGGCAAAGAAAATTAAAATTCCCCAACCATTATAAAAATGAATGCTAGTAGTTCTGTGGAAGTTTCTTAGCAAGTGGAAGAAACTTGTAAAGCATCTGAGATGCAGGAAATAAATAAGCTTGGGTTGTTTTGTTTGGTTTGTGGTTTTTTTGATCTTTTAATTTTAGAAGCAGATTTGAATTAGAAATAAGTTTCTTTACTGATACCTTTCAGTGAGAATTAAAAACACTGTCATGGAACATTGATTTCTATTGTAGATGCTTCAGTAGTGGAACTAGATAGCCAAAAAGAGAAGGGAAACATCTACTCTAAGAACTTTACTGTAAGAACTTATGAAGTTTATACCAAATAGTTAAAATACATATTGATAAACTGGTAAAGCTGCAAGTGAAACAGAGATAAATTGCTTGAACCATGAGAAAGCTGCAGGCACTGAGATAGGTGATCAATAAACAGTAAATTAATTTAACTTGGGATAGAGATGAAATGCAGGCCAGGAAAGTTCTGATTTCATGTCATGCAATTTCCTTTTGATTTTATAAAATATGGAGAAGTGTGCTCAAAAACAATTATAGTGGAAATAGAGAATTTGTAGAAGGAGAAGAAGGGATGTGGGTGGGTGAAAAAACCTAGGGTGAAAAATAGGGTAAGTATTAACAGTAAATAACTTTTTAGAGTGTTTAGTTTCTGGAATATAGGGCTTTTTTCCAGAAGTATTCATTCTTGCATGGTGCTGTTCCTCTTGAGTAAACAACTGAACCCTCACCAGTGGTGAATGGAGCTGTCAAAGCTCCCTGCAATTTTGGGATAGTAGAGTTTGATTTTCACGTATTAATTGTTGTCATTGCAAGCAGAACTTAGCCAGTAATGGTGGTAATAAGATTAGGATGAGCCTTCAGTTTTGTATAAGCATGACAGTTCTTTATTTGGGTGTTGGTGTTTGGGGTTTTTTTTAATTTTTTTTTTAAATTTTTAAAGAAGCATTTTAAAAGCAAAAAGGTTAATCTGAGTACAATGTGCAAATAAGCAAGGAAAATGGAACTGTATCTTAACTCTTGCTTGTAAGTTCACACAAATTGTTTCAAATCAATTGAGGAAGTTGAAACCTAAATTTTTAGTTTGATTTGTTGTGCCTTTTTCTTGTGTTGGTAAATGTTTGCTATTTTAACTGCCAGTCTTCAAACAAAATACTGCATTAACCTTTGTAGCATAAACTTTTGCTTGCTTTCTTGTGATACTAATGTAAAGAAATTTATAGGGGAAAAAACTCCATACCGATAGTTCTAAAATGGCTGAGAACTTGTGGAAGTTTTGAACCCCAGACTTCTGTGACCACCTTCAACAGTATTTAATATGAAAGTAAAAGAGTGCTTTATATGACATCCCAGTGCTCATAATGTATAGAATAACTTACTGAAGACAGTAACTTAATTACTAGAGAATTACTGTAGAATAACTTAGAATTGTAGAGAGTGAACAGTAAATTGTTTGCATATCTGTTGAAATTCTTACTGAAACAACTTTTTTGCTAGTACTTCCCCCCACCACCACTGACTTTCAAAAATTTGCATTATTTGTCTGAATTGACTGGCTACAGAAGAAATCAAGTTTTTATAATATTTACTGGTATAGGTTACAGTTGGATGGAGGTGTAGTAGACTATTATGGTCAGATGGGAGAGGTAAAACCCCACCTGTATTGTAAGTGTGATTTAATTAGTGTTTGAGAGCTGGGGAAAGCTGTTCTTTACAGATCGGTCATTTTGGTCAGAAGTGCACTATATTGCCTGTTCTTGTTTGGTTTTCATAAGATAAGCAGCTGTCATAATGATGGCACAGCAACATGAAATACATTAAATACTGTCTTTCTAATAGACAGTTTGGATTTCCCAAGATGAGGCTAATAAAGGCAAAACTTGCTTGTTGGTTTCTTACCTCTGCTCACATAGGATGCAATGCAAACATCTGTGACTTCAGAAAAGAGAAATGCTTTCTGCCATGAGAGTCTGATCTGGATTTTTCTTCTAAAATCAGGCAGTTAAATAAACAAGAGGTATTAAAGCAATGTACTGAGAGTGGAATGAAGTTTGGTATTTTGTTGGGGGTTTTCTTTGTGCTAGTTGTATGAATTCAAAAAGCTCTCTTGCATTTCTGAGAGGTACTGGCTTTGTTAAGCCCAGCACTCTGCAAAACAGGGAATGAGTTGAGTTTAAGGTAAGCAGGTACTAGCTTTCTGTCAGCAAGCCACTTTGGTTAGCAGAAAACCTTGTATTTCCAATGTAGCACCTTATAAATGCAGAATCATAATAATAATTATGTGCAGGTGCATATGCAAACAAGGATAGCTTTTTCTGACTTGCCATTCTTCTGGAGAAACAAAATCAAAAGGAGAGGAAAAATGTTAATAACAGTTTTGGTTTACAGATATGTATTTCCTTCTTTTTAATACTGCAATTTTAATATATTTTGCTAATTTTCTGGGTGGTTAAGGAGGTTTTTGTTGGGACATCATGCATTAAGGCTAGAGTCTGAACACAAGCCCTAATGTTTAAAGCTTGACACTTTATACCCTGTTATCAGGCATTACACAGATTGTGAAAGGATAGCAAATTCTGTCTGTCAGCTGCTTAGTGCTAACCTAGACTGAATGCTTTCTGTGGTAAATGCAAAGTAGCCTCTTCCTTTTCACATGCAAGTGGATAAGCCACCTTAATTAGCTTACATTTTTTCCCGTGGTGTTGTAGGTTAAAAGGGTTTATGCAGGTATATGTGATGAAATTCATTTATAGGATTTTTTTTTATATGGCAAAGCCTTTTATCTAGCAAGACTATTAAAGTTTTCAGGATTATTAAATTAATAGAATGGAATTCACATGTGTCAGGCTTCTCAATGTACTATTAAATGTGAGAATGTTATCTGTTAATATCTGTGAAACTGCTTAAAAAGAAAGTGCTTTTATCTAAATCTGTTTTGCAATCCTTATCTTTCTGAATAAAAATAGTATTTATATATTTTTCTTTTGATGCTGATTTGTGGAGAATGTTCTTGAAGATTTTTATGAGGAAAAATAGAGGAAATTACTGGGTTTTGTTGCATAATAAGAATGCTTTGTAATATTCCTAAGCTTCAAAGAATATTGTCTACCCTTAAGCATTATATGAAAATAACCACTAACCAGAGTATCTGATTTTTTAGAATGACTATTTAAAGCAGTTATTTGGAAAATATTGGTAAACTATCCAGCTATGTTAACTTTGACGCCTACTGTTTAATTCACTGACTCCAAGTGCCATTTAGCCATTTCTAAAATTCCACATTTGTAGTTGTAAAGTCTACATTTTTATCTTGTGTTGCCACCACTGGACATTTATAATATGGGACTGAGTGAAAAAAAAAAAGGAACTTTAAAACTAGCGCAAAACAAGTGTAAAGACACTTGAATTGGACCTGAGAATAAGAGTCCACAGGTTCAACTACATGACTTATAAAATCCTGAACGTTGTTTTGTGTACCCCAAGGCTATAAGAGCCTAAGTCTTTGCCACAAGTTTACTTAGCTGCCAGATTTTTGTCATATGTCCAGGACATTCCTATCTTGAAAAACTTGTGCACCCATGCTTCAGGCTAATTGGGGCTTACAAATTACTTTCTTCTGTAGTGCCTTGTAGGGACCCAGTCCAGGTGGAAATCAAAATGCAACAGGATTTCTGCCTTGTGATTATTACATAATAAGATTTTGAAATGTGTTATTTTACATACTTTTCCTGTAAATAGGTCTATTAATAATATGTTCATCTGTACATGATTTATGTTATTATGTCATGAATGAGTAATTTGATGAGAACCTTACTGCTGTTCATTTATAAAAGCAGATTGAAGCAAATTACTGCTTGTCTGAATATTTAACAAATGAAATATCAGTAATCAGTGAACAAAGTGCTTTGTAATCTTTCAACGTAGTGCACATACTTTTAATTAAAAAGAATTTGAAATATTTTTATAGTACTTTTTTTCTATTATCATCTTTGTACAATTTTACAGTTTTCCTTGCCAATATACGCTTTGAGAAGTCTATCTTAAATTACCCAGAAATGTTTAAATTTAATATGACAAAAAGGGAGAAGCTGGAAATCTAAATATGGCTCTGTGCAACTTTGCTGAGTACCTTTTATTGTTTATATTTTCATTGATGCTATAGTATAACAAAGTTGAAGTCTATTCTTCCTTTCATATGAACTTCTTCCATGCAGTGCTTAGAAGTAGTAAGATTGAATAATGATTTTAGTTACGTTAGAGCTCTGGTGGTAATCTGTGAGGGAAGAGCTTAGAAAGATTTTCATTCTCAGGTAAGAGTTTTTAAGGAAATAATTTAAAAAATTGTATTTTTACTTGTCTAGCCCATTTTTAAAGCCATTTTGGCCATAATATCAATGCCTGATGTTTGAAAACGTAATAGAGAAATTAAATGCAAATTACCTACAAAGACTTTATTTGTTACTTTTTAATTTTATTTTTTTTTTAGTGTAGGATATCAGAGTTTTGTTTCATTTTTTGGTGGTTTTTTTTGGGGGTGTGTTTTTGTTTTGTTTTGTTGTTTGTTTGTTTTTCTGAATAAATGTTGTTATTGTTATTGTTTTCTAGAAACTGAATCTCAACATGCAAACTGTGTCCAGTGTAGGGGTTTACTTGTTTGAATAAGAAGCCTAATGTTGAGACATGGGAATATCTCTTGTAGTTTAATAAGATTATGTATGTGTTTAAAAATACAAATTTACCTTAACTTTCCAACTTTACTTTCTAGTTGGCTCTTGGGTAGCAGTGTGCATGATTTTTGTGGTTAAAATTGTTGTGTTTGTGGGATTTAGGTTCACAGCATCATGATAGTGATAATCCAGTCTATTTTTATGGTATTAAAAAGATGAAACTAATGATTATTTATATTTTTAGAAAGGCTTTTACCTTCAGGCTTCTTGTGGAACTAGGTATAAAGCACAATCGATGCTGAATGCCCTCAGTTTCTGTTAGCTACAATAGGGAAAGAGGGCAACACCTGACTTCGGAGAATAGGGTTTATTTTTTTAATAAAAGTCTTAACAGTCTTAAAAAGTCTGAAGTAATGCAATAAATATTTTAACTGAGATGAAGTGGCAACTGCTTTTTGGAATCTGAGCAATACCTTTGCTAAAACGTTTATTTTCTATTAGATAAAGAAACAGGTTGTAATTCATTGTAAGAAAGTAGTCAATTTATGTAGTCTGCAATACCTAAGTTATTGAAGATCTTTTGAGTTAATATGTTTATAAAATATTTATAGCATTTTATAGAAACATAAATTAGTGGTTTTGAGAGAGAGCTGACCAATACCTTGCAGAGCAATCAGCTGGGGTATTGGCCATAATGACATGGCAACTGTCTGGAGAGATCTGAGCTCCAAGGAGTTAAGAAGCATCACAAGTAGCATGCATCTGGTAATGTGGTATTTTTCTATGATTAATTAGTCTTTCCTATCTGTACTTGTGGTGGTCTTACAACTGAAGGTGCTTTACTCCTAATGAGTTAACATTTAGTCTCTCTCCATAGCATTTCAGTGTGCTATGTAAAGTTGACTTTTTACATAGCATGGCAAATTGGGAAATTTTGTGTCAAGTTTGTTGAACATCATGGATATGTTCATAACCTATTTCCATTTTGCAACAAATTAGGTGAGGAGCCAGGAGGGGTAGCCAAGAAAAAAACTAAACTCAAAGGTATTTTCAATGTTCTTTTTCATGCGAAACTTCATGCAGATAATGATGTATGAAATGCATGCGCATTGCAAATACCAATTGCAGGTTATAATAATGGATACTAATGCCCGCTATGGTTTCTAAGTGTTGTCTAATGGTGCAGCAAACTATTATCCTTGCAGTTTTTCAGTAAGTTTTTTTTTATTACTGATTGTAATTTAATGGCAACGCGAATGCTTTCCTAACTAGAGATTATATTTTGTTTGTGCGTATTTTTTTACAACAGTTGTCTTGTTTGGATTGTAAGTAGTTCATGATAATTTCATATTCTGCATGTTTTTAGGTAAGATTTTCCTCTGTGTGAAATCCTCTTCAAGTTATCTTTCATGAATTTGTGATACTATTACTGTATTGTAGTTGGACTAGAGTGCCTTAATTCTGCTTAAGTCTGTACTTAAATAGTTTCATTTATTTCTTTCTTAGGGTAGGGGAAATTTAGGCAGTGATGATACTTATACATTTTCTAAGTCTTAAAGTAGGATAGTTTGCAACCAATTTATACCATATATTTATTTATAACTATATTGCTATATGAACAGGCCATAATGGTCTTAAATGTGTTGAGAGACAAAAAGAGCTAATTAGCCTCAGCAAACCATGAAGGTACCAGATGTACTTCAGGTGCTTATCTTTTTAAAATCTGCTCAGTTATACTATATCATAGCACGGGACTATGTAAAGAACGCAGTTTCTTTGTTGAATCACTTAGACTTTAAGGTGTTTTTTCTAGCAGTATGTGGAAAATCAATGCTTGCTCATCATACAAACTTTCATGAGAAAGTGCGTTTACTGAAGGAAGCTCTCTGCTCATATAAATGTGACTTTTCTTAGCATCTTGCACCAAGTTGAAATTTTTAGCAATTGTTCCACATATGCTTGGTATAACTTGGTTGCAAATTAGGTGTTTCCAAGAATGGTAATAAATGTCATTTAGCAATTCCTTTCTGGGTTTTAGATTATTTTTCAATGTTTGATATGAGAATGATGAAGTGACATAGTTCAAATGTTTTATGTCAGAAAACATTTGGAAGGAAATACGATGTCATTCCTTTTAGTTGAAGCTGTGTGATTGAATTGTTAACTCCACAGAAATGTTACAGAGGGGTTAGAGGCAGATGTTACAGAAATCTCATGTACCTACTTTTTTGCCACAGCAGACTGCAGTTTGTCTCAAAAGCCTGAATAAAATTAGAGCATTTTACATTTAAAAATCATTATTGCTTTTCAATAATGTGGGAGTATTAATTTTAAAATTAAATGCAAATATTGCATACAGAGATTTAATGGAAAAACCCTTAAATTTTATTGAGTTAAAAATTCCTTATTCTGGAGAATGATGCTGGTAATGACAATTTTTTTCAAAACTATGGGCAAAATGGAAGTATTGAAAATTAAATATTAAACATATTGAACATAAATTTCAAGGTTTATGTTCTGACTTTTCTTATGATCTATTATCTACATAGTTTGACACAGTCAAAGTGAATTGAAATAGAGAAAATAAGCACGAGAGACAACTCCAAAAGTAAAACAAACAAAGAAGTGTTACTGATAACTGAAAAACGAAGTTGTAAGAATTAATTTACAATTACTACTTTGATTTCACTGAATATAGTCAAACCCAGTTAACTTTTTTGGGGGTTGATTTCATGCACCAGGACACTGCTATTTCTTCTTTATTTTTGTGTACTTATGTCTTATTCTTGCAAAATATGTACATCAGATATATTTTTTAAGTCTTTGCTTAATATGAGGTAGTAGTATCAGTAAAATGTTGCATTATATATTTGTATAATAACACTTTATAACTCTTACAACTGTCATACTATTGTCAATGATTCAAATTTTACTGTGATTTTCATGCTCACAGACAAAAGTGGTTTTATTCTGCAGAAGTTAGTTAGCAGTAAGATAATAGAGGCATGGTTTTCACTAAATTAATGCTTCATACAGACGCAGCTGGAATATAAGCTAAGGTTGCTTGCTGGCTGCATGGTGTGAGATATTGCTAAAAGTCAAAACTAATTTTTTTAAATTGCTTAAAGCCTAGAAGTTAATTTTACAAGTTTAAATTGGCATCTAACAAACATTAAATATGAATTTGATCAAAGCTTTTAGATAGTTGTTCGTAAGATGTTTTGTGACCTAAGAATGGTTCTCTTATTGAACATTTCCTCTTTTTTAAATGAAAAACTAAAAAGTAAAAGAAGCTATTAAAGAACCACTCAAGAAATTAAGGGAGAAGCAGGAATCCAAGAAGCAGGAAATCAAAGATGAAGAAGAAAAAAAGAAAGCCAGGAAAGGAAAAGATGCTACTGATCGAAAGGACAAGAAAGCTGTTGATATGAATAAATTAAAGAAAGATTCTGACAAGGCTAAAAGAGACAGAGGAAAGGAAAAAGGCCTAGACAAAAATGTAAAATCCAAGGAGACTACAAAAAAATCAACCAGTGAAAAGGATGATACTATTCAGGTGGGAAAAGACAAAGAAACAAAAAAGATAGTCAAAAACCAATCCAAGGAAAACAAGAAAGAAAAGAAATAAACAGTTCTCATTCTGCTAATGAGGAACAGACTTCAGGAATGAGAAATTTGGCACGTTTATATGAATGTGGTAAAAATGGCAGTAAGAAATTAATGTTTTCTGGAAATAAATGGGAAAAAAGGCTATATAATAATTTTTTAAAAACTGTTCAGTGTGTACTGGTATGGTAAACACAAAACAGAAACATCTGCTGTGAGACTCAAGTATGTACATATGTTAATGTGCCTGGCTACCAATGTGTATTGAAAACATTCAAATGTCAAATTCACACCAGTTACTTCAAACCTACTCTAAATATGGGTTTGGGGCTTGATGATTGTTTTGATTTTTTTTTTTTTTAGTCTTCCTTGTTTCCTTGTATTTAGGTACTATTTTCTTGATGTGGAGATGAAAATTTAATATTGTGTTTGAAATGCACGTTTAAAAGCAATATGAAAAAAATTATCTGGACACATATAGAGTAAACTCACAGATTAAATATTTCTATTTCACAGAAACAGTGAGGAGGAGCATTAATGGACTGTAGTGTTATAGGAACTTATCAAATTAATGTAACTTATTCCCTACTAAACTTTTTTTCCCTAAGTAAACTTTTTTTTCCCTGAGAAAACTATTTTATACACCATCAAATCCACTTCAGTGCTGGAATTGCTTATGAGACTCCACTGTATACTCAAGCAATATGTTGCAGCATTTTTATCTATTGATCCTGTGAAAATGTGTTCTACTTTTCTTCAATCCTCTATTTATTTATTTAATTATTTACTTAGCTCTATTTAGATTGAAAAGCTTGATTCATTGTCACTTTTCAGTTAACTGTGTCCTGATTTTTCTGAGTCTTCCAAGTGCTTAGATAATGAATACTAAAAATTAGGCCACCTACTTCACCATTTATAAGTATTGTTGGATTCCATTTATGCTTAAGAAGTGATATGCTACTACTACTCTGTCCTGGTTGAACTTGTTTAGAGAACAGCTTATATATATTTGCAACTATTATTTTCTTCAACACTTTTCAAGTGCATGATACTCCTATAAGCAAGATCCTGTGTTAGTTTGCTCTTACAGCTTCTGTATTGTTAGCATCAAGGAAGGATTTGTCCATTTATTAGAATAAATAAAGTTGCAAAACATTCTGCAGAGATATTAGAAATATTTCAATATGTTATTGAATCTATACTTGCTTTCAAGTTTATTTGGAAATTAGTATTTTCTAAATAAACTCGAAAGCAAGTATATTGCAAGCAATTGCACTATTACACAGGAATCAGAACAAAATTTGTAATGAAATTTCAAGATTTGTTCATGTTATACTACAGCATTAGCTTAAAGAAAACAAAACTGAGAGAAATTGAGAATGAGCATATGCATATGGATGGTAACGTCAGATTGAAGAAGTCCGGAAGGTTAATTCTGTTTGTGGTTTTGCTAAAATTTTGTGTGTAACATTTGGCAATACACTTATCCATTCGATACATGTGTCTGTAACATGCCTTGATCCCTAGAGGTATAAGATTATTTGATTTTATTTTTTTTAGAGGAAATGAAACATTGTTCAAATAGTTATGAAAAATAGTTTAAGTTTTAGAAAATAGTATAGGAGCTTAAAGTTCTAGCTGTGATAATTAACAGAGGTGATATACCAAGGTATTTTCTAAATGTTTATAAATGCATGAAGAGGGAGGGAAGATGTGTGTTGTGAACATTATAGTGTTTAGCAAAAAATATGACAGAATGAAGTTCTAATAAATGCACTTGTATAATGAGCATTCTCTTTTAGGTTTTGGTGATGATAGATGTACTTATTCAACTTTGCTCTGATAAGCGTTAAGATGCATATTTCACCAGAGGAGCATTCAAATCACACTTCTCAAGGATGGTGGCACAGTGGTATAGTGCACATCACTTTATTTTCTCCCCTAATGTGATAGAACTTGTAACTCTGTGGGAGTGAAATTTGGAATGAGTTGCTTTTCTGATTAATATATTATTGTATCTATGACCCAAAGTTTATCTGGTTCTAAAAAAGTTCAGTTGGTTTTTTTTTCTTTTCAAGGAACATTTTATTTCAGCAGCACTCCAGGCTATAGAGATAGCCACACAATAAAATGATATTTTTGCCCCGGAGATCTGTTGTGTTGTTGTATATCTCTATAACACGTTATTGTAATTAAAATTAACATGGCAGTTTATCACATAAGCTCATAAAATGGACCACACAAGCAAAAACTGAGTACAACTTAATTTTAACAAAAATAAGAGAGAAAATAGTATCTTGCAAAAAGTAAATGGCTTAATGTATTTCTTACTCAGCAGGAATGAATAGGAATCCATTATAAACATGATAGATATGTATAAAAAGCTTGAAAGTCAAGTTGAGAAATACACAAACGAAACCAAGAAGTACTCTTGCTCGTCCCTTCTTTCCTGTTAAATACACATAATGCTTTTCAGCTGTGAAATACTGGCTATCTTTTAAAATACTTTGGTTCCATATATTGTTCGTGAAGCAGAGCAGGTGGTGGTCTGCTACTGGAGATAAGAATTATTGGAGGATATGAAGACTTATATAGAGGGGTGTATGGCTAAGGTCTGTGTGGCTGTTTCTGTGTTTCCAGATTCTCAAGTGTGAGGTGGTGGCAAATATTAAGTAACTGGTTTTGTCTTCATCTAAAGGTGATTGTAGAAGGAAGCAAGTTCTTACCCTTGTAGCAATTAGTATTCCTGCAGGAAAAGATGAATGTCATAATATTATTTCTTAATATTTTATGGGTTTTTTTTAATAACACAGAAGAAAACTGGCAAAAAATTAAATGCAAATTTTGCGCTTTTTTTTCCTAGCTTCTGATAGTGGAGTTAATCTATGTTACAGTACTTTTGGATACAGCTTAACTTGTCTTCAGGTTGTTTAAATTTTAATAATAGGTTAAGATAGAATTGATTCTGGTATTCTGTTTCTACTACTTGAAATAAATACGTGTTTTTCTCATGGTGCATAAAATAATATCTCTCTGTTTTACACAAATTTGGGTTGAGACATACTAGTTCTATTTGTATTGAGATATGTTTGACTCCATTAAAAACATGGTAATGATCATTATTATGTCTGTTATTCCACTTAGAAATTATTTTTACAAGATGGTTAGCAGTACAGGAGTGTTCATTATAGTGTTGCCTCTGCTTTATTAAATATTATTTTTCTATTGTTTTCTGTGTATACAGCTCTTGAAAAACTAGTTGACTTTGGCCAGTGTGTGTATGTATGTTTCTTTAAGGTAGTCTTATCATCATTGGCCATGGATGTAGGATTATAGAAGAAGGAAATTTGGAAGGGGCTTCAGGAGATCCTTATTCCAACATCCTGTTCAAAACAGGGTCACTTCAGAGGAATGACCAGGTTACTCTGGCCATTATCCAGTGTAGTCTTTAAAACCTCCAAGCCTCTCTGTGCAGCCTTTTCCACTGATTTCACTTCCTTTGTGTCTGGGGGAGGTGCAGGGTGGATGTGTGTGTTTGTGTGTATCTTTTTTCTTATGCCCTGTATGAACCTCTTGTATAAGTCTTTCTTGAACCTTGCTAAAGGAGATTGGAGAGGAGAGTTAGCCTAATACCAGTAGATTCTTGAGCTTATGTTGTCTTAAGATGTGGCATAATCTTTCACATCTAAGAGTTACCTTTATCTATTACCAAGGTGTTGATCATTGCAGTTATTGGTTGCTTTCTTTTCATTTTGTAAAGTTCTAATTAGTTGTTCATAGAAGCTATAAAATTGATCATATGAAACACTTTTTGCCCAAATTGAAAACAGTGAAAAAAATCTGCTGCCTATTTTTCTACTGGATACTGAATAGATGTTGAGAATACCATAGTCATTTGTTTAGTTTCTTTGAAATAAAGGAAAGTGCTTAAATTTCTGTCTCTTTTTCCCTCTCTCATTGTATTTTCGTCTTCCAAACATATTTGTTTACTATCTGAATACACTTTAGTTTTTGTATATATCACTGTATATCAGGACAGCCCTGCAATTATTATTGTTTGAATGTATTTTTGGAGAGTGTAACATCAGTTAATTTAATTGAAACATCTTTCTTAGTTTATAACTGAATCAGATCAAAAGGAGCATAAAGTTAACTTTATAACTGAAAAATGCAGGCCTTAAAGAAAGATCTGTCCCAGCACAGCCAACACCACCAGAGTCTGAGGAGACTGTCCAGGCTGCTGAGAAGTCCTTTGTCGAATCAGGTAAGGGCTTTAATAAGCCATAGGTGAAACAAAAGACATAATACTTCATTTGAATGATAATTCTGTTTCCTTAGCACGCAAACTTTTATACATTTTGTGTTGCTTATCTACTAAAGTTTATTTAACAGGAATCACTGTTGATAACTTTGTATAAAATCACTGACCCTGAGAAGTGTAAAATTTTAAAAATTTTACCATCCAGAAGATGCTCTAGTCAAGCCCTCGTGGTTACCTTTGAATCTGTATTACATCAGAATAACTTTCTGATGATGTACAGTTGTGGTTTAGATACATTTGCAACTATATATTCAGTCAGAATAACAGCAGATTCTCCCAAGAACCAACTTCATAACATGATCAAATATTCCCTTTTCCATTAAGACCAATAGTATATCATAAGTACTGTAAGTAGAGCTTTTACTGTTGAAAAAAAAAAAAAAAAAAAACCCAAAACCCAAACATTTTAAAAGCCCTATAGTATTAGTAAAATGCATTAGTTTTAAGTGGGATTCAAGAAAAATGTTTACATGTCACATTTCATGTATGCAATTTGCCTTTTACTATTATTCAGAGAGTACATGTTTTTTCTGCTACTTGAAGTGGCTTATCCTACTTGATATTTATATGAACTTAGCACATAAATGCACAACTCTAGAGAATATGTCCAGTAAAATGGAATATAGATTTTGTTTTAAGGGACTTGCATGATTTTTTTTTTTTTTTTCCCCATAACTGGTACCATTTTAGGACTTTATTTGAAAATGCAGCTGTGATCTGACTTTTGTGCTGTAGTGTTTCTGAGTGTTAACTTCAGGACATTTATATGAAAGCAACACTTCATACAAATTCCTGTTGTTCTGGCTGGTGTATTAGATGATGATCACTTGTCCCTGAAAACAGTTTGTGATTTCTCTTGGCAATTCGTAGCAGAATAAGACCTTGATATTGTAATGTTAGTATCTACTTTCCCTGTTTATTAAGTCAAAAAACCCCTATTTTTTGCAAGTGACATTTTATTGTCAAATATGACATGCTAGTTCTGCTGCCTAAATTGTAGGAATGTAATGGATTAAAGTGCTAGTAAAATAATTACTTTGAGTGTTCTTGCTTTGAATACTTATCTGAAATTGTTACTGCCCTTGAGAAAAATATATGTGCAGAAAATGCAGTGTAGATAAATTCTTTGAATTCGTCTTCAGAACAAATCTGATGTGATCGATGCAATACTTTCTATATTTGAGAGTAAGCAAGACAAAATTGTTTTTGTAATTGTGTGAGTCCAGAGGTTCACCGGGTTAGTCTCCAGGGAACTTTATGGAATAGAATAAGAACTTTACAGAGCCTACTAAGGGCTGTGAGCCTTGAGCTAATGTTCAGACTTTGCCTTTTGCACTTACTTACTTTCACTGTAATTTATAATCCTTTTAGAGCACAAGACTGCTGACGTAGAATTGGAAGATGAAAGTCAGTCTGTTCTTCATGAAACTCTCCATTCCCAGCCTGGTAATGCATTAACACTTAGAAATCACTGAAGAGTTTATAAATACTGCCATAGGCTAGATGTATCTCAGTCTGGTTTTGGTATGCACTTAAAGTAGCTTTGCCTGCACAAAACATTCCAAGCTTATATGTAATTTTCAAGAAAATTCAGAAAGTTCAGTCACCTAATCCTAAAATTATGGCCTCTTACCTGGAGGTGTTTGGCAGCAATAGTTCAAATCAGTCAGTTGACAAAAACTTGCTCAATATACTGCGTAGAGTGAAAGAACGCATAGAACAGAGATGGCCTTTACTGTGGGTGGAGAAAGCCTTGTCAAGGCAGTGCAGATATTTTGGGTTTAGGGTGCAGGCAACTCATCTGTCCCCCTCCCCATCTCCTTTGGAGACTTGTTGGAAAACATGAAGGGTGCACTGAAGACTGAATATTTGCTGGTAATAGAATATACCAAAGAGTGTGTATTCACTAACAATCTGCATTATTGATTAGGAGAGAGGCATGAAGATGTAGATGAAAGCATAAGTGACCAGTGGCAAGTGAAGGAAGAAATACATGGAGAAACTTTTGAAGCTCCTGCAACAGATGACATGCACAGAGAATTAGAGAATGCAATGCCAGAAGCATATGAGACACCAGACTCAATTCAGAAAGGTATCTGAATGATTAAATAAATTTAAAATTAAATTAAAAAAAAAAAATAAAAAACCCCACCAAACAACCCAGACAAATGTAAACATCTCATCAAAAACTTGACCTGTAATTCCTGCTTAGAATAGAGATGTAGCAAGTATCAACCACAGATAGCATTATTTAGCAGATAAATATCTTTTAAATCAAAGTGGTATATTTTAATGCTCTGTGTTTTAAAATCCAAGTAACTATATATTATTATTTAATTAATGCTGTATTAGTTTTCAACCAAATTAATCTGTGCTCCAGATATGCATATCTCTCCACAGTAGAGGGATGACTATAATCATATAGAATGGTTGGAAGGGACCTTAAAGATCACCTAGTTCCAGCCCCCCTACCATGGGCAGGGACACCTTCCACTACATCAGGTTTCTCAAAAGCCCTTCGCAGCCTGGCCTTGAACACTTATGGGAATGGGGCATCCACAACTTTTCTGGGCAATATGTTCCAGGTGCCTCGCCATCCTACAGTAAGGAATTCTTTATATCAAATCTAAACCTACCTGCTTCTGGTTTAAAGCCAAACCTTTGTCCTATCACTACATTCCCTTGTAGGAAGTCCTTCTTCAGCCTTCTTGTCCTTATGGGACTGAAGGGCTCCCATAAGGTCACCCCAGAGCTTTCTGTTCTCGAGGCTGAACCCCAGTTCCCTCAGCCTTTTCTCAGAGCAGAGATGTTCCATTTCCAGCCTCTCATCTACCAGCACCACCAGCTCCTTGGCAGGGCTGCTCTCAGTCTGTCCATTCCCCATCAGTAATACCTGTATGGAGTCTGCTTCTGGACTTCCTGGTTTATTTAACTGAATTGTTAGGGTTTATTAACAGAGCCTTTTCTAGACAGACTTATTCTCGGTCTTCTTTCATTTAAATGTGTCTCCCTAAGAGAATTATCAATCAAAGTTATCCATCAATTATGTTGCAAGTCCTGCAGAGATGAAGACATAAAAAGAAGATGTTCATATCTTGCTGCCTTGGGGCTTTGACAGGACGATAAAAATTATAGTAAAAATATTTAGGCAGAATCAGATTGTCTAAATCCAGCCTGGGAGAAATGATTTCTGGATGCTTTTTATCTGCCCTACTGGAAATTTTACACATCTCTTAACACATCTCTTTAAAAAACTCATGTAACAGATATCATCTAAAGGTTTAAATTGCTGGAACACTGAGATTCTTTCTTCACAACAGAAGTAATTCTTTTCAGTCTGGGTCTATTATACCTCTTTGTTTCTGTATCTCCTTTATTCATCTACAGCTTAACTTAAAGTAGGAGAGTAGAGGAAATACTCAAATTCCATTTACTTTATATCTTTGCAATTAAGAAGGCAAAGTAAATATATTCTCCTTGCTTCACATTTACACAAAAATTTCTCTGGAGAGTAATTTTTTTGAGCAAGTGTGTATAGAGTTTATTTATATATACACATTCTCAATATTATATAGAAGAATAAAATTTTAAGTATTATTTTATAAGTCTATATACATGTCTTGCTGCCATTAAAAGAAATTTGCTTAGAATATCAGCTTAGAAATTTTACTCCATTCTAACATAGTATCTGTTATAGGGTTTGTGGTATTGTATATTAATTTAAAAATTTGTAAAAACGTATTTGTTTTTCAGATGCTGATCTTTTGGCAGATGATCTTGAAGCAGTAGAGTCTGAGCCCTATGAAGTTCCAGGTATCATTTTATTTTTCTAAACTCAGTAATACTGATTTTCTGCCTAAGTGTAACAAATTATATGAGAAAGAAAAATAGAAAGGTTAGACTAGTTTAGAAATATGTAATTTTGAATTTTTTTCTCTAAATATCTTCTTGCTAATGCCGTGGATATTTTTACTTTGAGATTACTATATCATACTTGCTGTTGAAAATCTTTATTAGTGGATGACTGAAATGGAAACTTTGCTTTCATTGCTGCACAAACTTCATATTTACTGTGAGTTTTTGGCTGTTGTGTATGATTGGGATCTGGCCAGGCAAGAGACCTGTGGTTTGCACAGTTTAAGAAAGTGAGAATGAGATTTATTGCTTATATTACTGTCTTCTTACAGTTTGCAATACTAAGGTTCCTCTAGACTATTGTTCTTGGCATCAAAAGCATCCAGTTTTTAACTTTTTCTTCAGGACTGTTTGTTGCTTTGTGTGACTCTACTATCAGACAGTGAGTCAGCGCCAAGGACATCATTCTGAACTATCCTTGTGCTGTCTTTCTGCTCACCTTAATATATCTTAAAAGCTTTTTGAAATTTTGCCTGGACTAATCCAGTTAAGCTTACAGTCATCTTCATATTGTGCTTGATATCATGTACAATGGCATTAGCTCATCTTTCCCATTATGTAGAAGCATCAGGTCGATATTACAGTTTCCCTGCTGTCTGATAAGTATTTCCTTCGGTATTCTAACAGTGTTTATTTATAGTACAAACAGCCTTTTCCATTTACATTAGACATGGATTTATGTTTGGACTAGGCTTCTTGTTTTTGACTCAATGTTAATTCTGGACTTTGCAGTCCTATTTGATGCCAAATGTGACAGAAAAGTAGAAAAAAAATTTGTTTGATCAGCTAGCACTGTTTAGTCCCAACTGTGTGGGAGATTATTGCTTTCCAGTTACTGCTCTAGAATCCAATCTGTGATGTTAGTTTCTTACCTTCAGTATTTGCAGTGTGTCATACCAAGTATATTAACAGCATTGCAAAGAATTGTAGTAATAGAGGAGAATAATATACATACTTACCTAGGCAGTGAAAAGAAGAAAGTTGCTGTAAATCTATGATGCCATAAGTGAAGTACATAATTTGCAAGGCCATTTTTCTGGCTCATATCTTGTCTTCGGTAGATCATCCTGAAGTCAGACTCCTGCGTGTCAGTTAAGAACATGCTGTAGAATTTTGAAGATAGAAGTTTACATTTTACATTCATATTAAAAAATATACTGGAGAGTAACAGCTCCCATGGATCTAGGTTTCATACAGAGAGTATAACAGAGGACTACAAGAGACCTTCCATTGCCATGTAAAGTTGTGTCAGTTTGTAAAGTTTTAATTTGTCAGTTTTCAACTAAGGGGCTACATTTAGCTATTGACAGATGCATTATGGATGCAAGTTAAAGCAATCAAATATTAAAAATATTTCCTATTTTTTCTTTCAAAATATTTATTTGTTCATATTTAATTTACAGCTTCAGATGATTATGTTGCATCTATGGAGGAGAGAGTAAGTGAACCAGAAGCTCCAGGTTTGTAACTTTTTGTTACTTCAGATGATGATATAATCTCACATTTTTTTAAATGTACTACAGAGTAATGTGTCATGTTGACTGTTTCATCACAGTTTTATTTTCAAAGAGTTGTAAGGTAGTTTCAAGTAAGCCTGATTTTTTTTTTACCACTGTTCTACCATTACATTTGTGAGCCTAACACTCCATCCACAAATACTTTAAACGATATCTTATTCTGTCAGGAGACTTGCTGTCTAATCGATGGATTGATTATCCAAGACCTACTTATGTTCTTAATGTTAATCCTAAATACAAATGTGTATGAACTTATTATATTCTTTGTCTTATGGTGTAGCTCCTGGATGTGTTTTACAGTTCAGCTGTCACTTTTAAATAAAATATTGTAGTATTAACTCAATATGTTTAGTTCTGATATTCTTGAGCTAAATATGTGACTTTTTAAGTTTGCATGAAAATGGATTGAAATATAAAACATTAAATGTTTTTATTTAAGGTGACCCTGAGGTAGTGCTAGAAGATGCTATGGAACATTACATAGGTATAGTCTGAAGTCTTATTTCTTTTTATTGAAGCTTCATTGAATTTTGTCCCCAAACCAGATAATCATGCAAAAAACCCACCCAACACTCAAAACATTGGAGCTCTTAGATAACATCTGTTCCTTAATAAGTTATTACATCTCTAGTTTTGATTATTTTCTGAAAAAATACTAAGAGCTATATAAGTACTACTTCCTGATAATGTCACCCAAATGGGCAAAATAATATTTTGAGGGTTGAATTTCCAGGAGAATGGATATTGGTGTTTTAAATCATATAGAACTGTTTCTGTGGATAAAAAAAGAATTTAAATATGCCAGAGATGTTGAAGTTAGTGTGATGTCAAGAAGAAAGTATTGTCTTTAAATTTTTTTTAGAAGCAAGCAAACCGTAACAAGTAGATCCCAAAATTGCACTGTGGAAGTTAGCCGTATATAGAAATGATTCAAGAATATTTTGATTCTGAATTATAGGTAATCAGTAGATGGCTTCATGAATTGTATAAGAAAGCCTAGTGATACTGCTTTATCATTTTGAAGTCTATCTTTTGATGCCAAAAAATTACTCCGTTCTTCTCACAGGATCTTTTAGAAATCTTCACCTTTGAACTCTTATTAACTTTATTACAGTATAAAATACTATACTTTGGAATATCTTTTTTGTTCTGAATAAACTTGACATTGTATTATTTGTATGTCTTTACTGTCTTAAAGTTCCATGAATTTTCATATTCATTTTCTTTTAAACAGAGGATATAGTGCATGGCAATTATAATGAAGATCAAGGTATGACAACTGCTATATTTAGTGCAATTACAGTATCAAAGTCTTTAGTTAATATGCAAGTGAAATTACTTTTTCTTAAAATTTTCTCTGCTGCCACATTACTTTGCAAGTTCTCAGTTAAGGTTCAGTGTTCAAACCCTCTGTATGTAAGCAATCAACCAAGTGAATTGATTGATCAAATGGAAGAAGTGTAGAGTATACATTAAATTCCCACATTGGTCCTCTGTCATATTTTGTGTGTATGTGGAACAAGAATGCTGAAGACTTTGCATGCCCTTTCTCTTACGAAACTCCGGTCAAGTCAGCTGTGGTTCACTGCATCTGCATAGCTCAGTATTACCTTTGTGTTCTTTGGAAATTACTCTCATTTAGTTTGATTTGTTGATGACTTGCTAATGATTCCTGAGAACAAAAATGAGAAGAACAGTAGTCACAGCCTTGAAACAAAGGTATGTGGTTGTGATTCCTGCTGTGATATCCTTCTCGGTACTACCATACTTCAGAATAATTAAGCATGTTTTGAAAGCATTTTTGTTTATTTCCCATGTTTATGTAACCGGAGCAAAGCATGGGGATTCTTAGTTTCAGGATATTTGCAAGAGAAAATCTTGAGGCTTATTCTTGGTCATCAGGAGGGAAATTCTGACATCTGTCTTTGGAATATGTAGCAGTGGATTTACCCTATATGGAATGGAAGAAGTCCTGTCAGAGATGGACTGGTGAAGGAAAAGAAGAAAATAGCTCAAATGTTATAGAAACAGAACTTTTTAATGTTGTTTAAACAGATCTTAAGATGGCTTTTCTGTATTTTGCAAAGTCACTCTGTCTCCCGACACCCCCCTGTAAAAGACCCTTATGCAGGAATGTCCTGAGAAGATATCCTTAGGTCTTCTCATTGGCCTTTGTTCACCTCTTTCTATTGGCTATTAACTCTTTACCTGATTGGGTTTTTCTGTAGTACCTTGACCCTGTAATTAGTCCTTTTCAATCCCCCTGAAAGCCATATAACCCCCCATCCCCAATAAACTCTCTATTTCGTCTGTCCCTCAGCTGTGGTCTGTGTGAGTTTCTTACGGGCTCATAGAGCCACATGCTCGAGGGGCAGTTTGGGAGAGCATACACCTCCAGAGAATGGTTTAACACCCAAGATCTGAAGGTGCCCCCCTCCAAATCAACCGTCGTAGGAATAGAAGTTAAAATCTCAGTGAAAGACTTTCAGTGGCCCAAAGGTGTATTTAGCACATAGTCTGTGTCTTTTGCAGTCTGCAGATGATAGTTCTTTGCCTCAGTGATGATGCCCTTGACAAAATGTCTTGGCATTCATAGAACAGAAAACCAAGAGACCTATAGATATTTTCCCTGGGCTTATTTTTTTACCCACCTTTCCAGGAGATATTTATTTTCCGATCAGTTCCAAGTCAGGAATCACTTCCTCTTGCTTCTCGCACCTAGATATGAAGAAGTGCATCTTCTAATCTTTGCTTTTCATAGTTTTTCATATGTAGTCATGACATGGACAGAAAATGCTTCCATGCCCTCTGGAACTGTCATTTATATCAGCTTTTTGTGTAAGTTGATCAGGGAGGTAATTGAAGTAAGTTACATCATCTTTTCGTAAAATCAGTTCCAAAACTGTTCCACATTCTTCAGTCTCTTCTGGCACCCCAGCACCATAACAGTGAATCACTCTATTTTGTGAGTAATTCATGTGCTTCAGCAAGCAGTGGTTACATGTGCTGTTGCCTCTGTGTGCTACACTCAGAGTTCTAAATAGCATCAGATAAATCAGATTTTTTTTACCCTACTCTTTCTTTAGTCTTCCAAATCCTCTGATTAGAATGATAACAAGAATAGGAATTTCTCTCCAAAGGAAATTCTAAGGTAGCAGGTGACTGTCAAAAAATTTATTATGCTTGGCTATTAAATAGCCAGACTTCTTTTTGCAGTAAATTATTCCCACAGTTCAACATAATCTGTGGCAAGCTGCTTTTCTCTTGATAAAAGTTCACCTTTTCATGACATGATTTTGCCTTGCTTTCAAATTCTCCCTTGAAGACATTCTGACTGTAAGAGAAAGCATCACACATCCTTTGTACTTCTTGAAGGAATTTCATTTCAGAGCTCCAGCCTGGAGCTGTGTAGAAGAAAAAGACCACTCAGCTGAGCTACCTTTCTGTGACAAACCTTTTTTCCTTAGGAGTTCAGTCTGTTGAGTTTCAGGGCATGTTCACATTCATGTGCTAGACACCATTTTAGCAGTTGTATCACTTTTCTATCCCTTTTGTCTGTGGGCCCATCTTTCTTGTACCTTTTTCCATGCTTTTGATTGGATTGAAAGTGGAACAGATTTGCTCTATTTCTGGAGAAAAACAATTTTAGCACCTGTTTTCTAAAGTCAAAGAAGGAATGAAGGCCATTGTGGAGATCTGCATTTCTTTCTCCTAAGTGTAAAGCTTGTGGTTTTGGCATAGGCTCCAAAACTGCAGTTCACTTCCTCAAGAAGATTCAGTGTAAAGCTTGAGATGCAATTGTGTGTGAAGTCAACAGAAGTGTAAGCTTCTCTATTCTGGAGTCAGTGTATCTTCCCCATCTCTATCAGATGTTTCCCTTTTTCTGGCAAGACCCTCTGATGAAATATTTTCTCCAATTCTGGTGCTTTCTGGAATTCTCAGAAAGCTGAGGGTAGTGCCAAGAGAATTGTTGGCTAGAGCAGTTCAGTATCTTTTGTGACTCTTGCTTTGTATGACTTGTTTTTTAATTCAGTCAGGAACCAGCTCCAATAGGGTCGCTGAGATTATTGCTAATGCTAAAAATTCTGTTGTTGAAATAAGTGTATGATAGCCCACAGTGGAGTGTGTAAATAGATGGATCATATAATTTGCAATAGAAGAACGCAGTTATTGTACACAACTTTCAGTAGTTCTATGAAGAGTTTGCTACAGTATATGGCAATGAACCTGGAGAAAGAAAGCAAGTTTGAAATTTTCATTAGAAATAAAGTGTTCTGGAAGTTTTTTTTAAGGATATTCTGTAAGAACTTTTTTCTAAGAAATGTATGGAGAGGCACATGACCATTAGTATCTATTACGACGTGGGGGGTTTTTTTGTTTGTCTGTTTTTTAAAATCTTATGTAATTGACCTTTTTCAGATGAGGGTTAATGACTGTTAAAATAATGAAATGAACTTTGAACTTCTTTAGTTCTGAAATTTACAGTGAGTTTGTATTGAAAATTCAGACAATGGATAGCATTTTCCTCTATTTTCAGACATTATCTAAAATTATTATTGAATATTCTTAACCTATTTCTTCAGAATTATGAAAATTAGACTGGCTCTTTACTCAAATATTAAGAATGTAGAAAAATTGTAGCAACTGCACATAATGATGGATTTATTGTTGTAATTGTTTTCTGCATTTCACCTGTGTAGATAGAAAGGCTTGAAATTTCAGCAATATGTTCACATTAGTATGGGTGTTTTTTTGTATAAAATTTCTACTACAAGCTCCAGAGAAGGTTCATGTATCTATTCAGGCCCCAAAGTAGGGAAAATTTTTTAAGGGCTTTATCATTAAAGAAATTACCTGGTTGCTTAACAACCAAATTTTTAGGATACTTTGTGCATATAAACCACTCAGCAACTTTATTTTTTCTTTTCTTTCAGAACCCAAACTTGAAAAGCAGGCTGAGACTCAAGATACAGGTATATACATATATATATATATAAAAATTCATATATATGTGTGTATATGTATGTGTGTGAGGGGGGTCTGTGTATACTCCCACACACATCCCACCATTTGTATACATTTATATATATGAAACATATTAGAAAATCTTTGTTTCGTATGTCAAGTAGAAATACCTCTACAGTAAATGTTATTAGAACACATATTGTTTTCAAAATCAGAGAAATATTTTAAGTTAGCATAACAATTATTAACTTAATCTTGCTGTTTATATGTATTGAAATATATAATCGGTGTGACCTTCAGTCATGATAATTGCCAGTTACAGCAAAGGTTTGTTACAGTCTATGTTTTTATAAACTTACCTTTTTGACTATGAGCTGAGACACGTTTTAATATGCTGTCCTTGAGGATTCATCTTTAAGGTCTCAAGTGACACAAAGTGGGGTATCTGAGGCTTTAAATGGACAGTTGGAACACAGTAATTCCTCATAGGCAGTCAACCTGCTGCCTGTTGTGATCCTTGCTCAGCAACCAGTGCTTAAAATCATTCAAATGTAGAGGCTGCAGACTGTTGTGGGTGCATTTATCTAATTAGCAGGAGCAATTAAAAATTGTCTGCAGTATTCTCTCTGTGTCCTATATACTTTGTTGTTTTGAAATAGCAGCTCAAGTCATCTCAGATAGCTGATTGAAAAAAAATACAGCTTTTTAATTTCGAATATAGTAAAGAAATTCTCTAGTGTATTTTTCCCCTCAAATTCACTGAAGTTCCTGTTTGTCAATAGCAGTTTCCTGTTCACAGGTAAACATGTCTATATGCTAGCTGTGTTCTTTTGTGCTGTGTGTAAATTCCATAAACTGAGGGCTTGACTTCATTATTGCTCTGAATCAAATGTGTTTTTTTTTTAGCTGTTCACGACCTTCCAGAGGAGCTGAATGAAGCCACAGAGCCAGGTATGTATTTTGTAACTGTGATCTTAAAGTCATTTGATAAAATATATGTATTTGAAAATCTGACTTTAAAAAAGAAGCAAGCTTATTATATACTTTTTCTTTTTTTTATTGATAAAATTACTGAAGATTTTGATATTGCTAAAGATGTCTCAGGTATGAATTTTTGTAGTTTGTGAAAGAAAAAAAATTAGATTTGTTAATATAATTAAAAATCAAGCAAATGAAAACCAAAGAAGATAAATGTGTATGTAGAATCATCAAACAGTTTCATTTGGAACAGACATTTAAACATCATGTGGTTCAAACTCCCTGCCGTGGCCAGCAACATCTTTCATTGAATCAGGTTGCTCGAAGGTCTGTCCAGCCTGACTTGTAACACTTCCAATGATGGAGCATTTCTACTGCTCTGACCAACCTATTCCACTGTCTCACCACACTGAGAACAAAAAATTTCTTTTTTATATCTAATCTCAATTTACCCTCTTTCACTTTAAACCATTGCTTCTTGTCCTGTTGCTACAGGCATTGGTAAAAAGTGTCTCTCTGTCTTTCTTACAAGATCCCTTGTTGAAAGGCTGCAGTAAGGTCTCTCTGCAGCCTTCTCTTCTCCAGACTGAGCAACCTAACTCTCTCAGCCTGTCTTCTTAGGAGAGGTGCTCCAGCACCTGATCCCAGTGCAGGAACTTGCACCTGGCCTTGTTGAACTTCATGATGTTCTTATGAAGTACTTACTCCATTCCTCAAATTGGAGCTCTATGTTAACTTTCCACAATGCCCCTCAAAATGATTAAGTTGTAAATTTTTGTTTGCTGTATTGGTATCGGGAAATTTTAAATGACTGCTCTGTCAAATGTGATTTAAAGATTTGTTCTAAGAAGTTAAAAATGTCATTAAGCAAGTTTTTTTCGAACTTGATTCAGTCAGCTAGAGCTAAGTGATCTAAGCAGTTTACTTTGAGCACAGTGTGTGGCATTTGATGCTATATTTATTTAGATGTTCTATTGGAAAAACTGGAAAAATGCATTCTAATGTAATTAAGTAGGGAAAACAGCAGTTTCTTTTCCTTCTCATTTGATACCAATTTGATTGTGAATGTACTATGTATGACTTTTAATACTTATTTTCTTTGTAACAGTAGAAAGTAAGAAATCAGAAGACAACGTGGCCATTGAACCAGAGGAATCAGGTTTGTGTGTTATGTTTTACATGAGTTTGCCACTTAAAAAAAATTTTGAGAATTATAAGTACTATGCAATAGAATTTTATGCTGCAATAAAAATACATTCATAACTTTTCCTACAGCTGTTTTCTTTTGAGGACAAACATATCTGTGTTGTTGGAATCTATCATCTTGGGTTTTTTAATGACAATATTTTAATAGCTTTCAAAGCACTTTCAGTTTTAGAAGTTGAGAGTGCTACCAGCTCAGAAAAACTTACATCGATAAAAATGACCATATTAGGCCATATGATGAAACTGAAGATTTCTTTTATTTGCTCTGTTTTCCACCAGCCAGCCAGTCAGTCAGTAGTGCATATTTGGGAAAGAAAGTATATGTAAGAAGTAAAGTAGAATGTTTCCCAAGCTTTGAGCTTTATTTATGGGCTTCCCAAGTCGGAGAATGTATTTCCCTCCCTTTGATTCTTCTTATTGTCTACAGCCAGCATCCTGGCTATTGTGGAGTTTTTTTCTGGTGAGCTGGACTGCTTGACTGTATGCAGCCTTCAGTCTATTAGCAGTAATAACACTTGCTGATGTGTGACATGTCTAATTTAAACATACATATGGAATTAAAAATAATTGAATTTTGAGGTCAACTATTTTACAATTGCATCTGGGAACATAAGTATATGAATTTTTCTAAGCTCATACTGTAGTAGCATGTGAAACTGGGAGATCTGTGCTTTGGGTAGTATAGTTTCAGAATTTTGAAGTATCATTTTTGAAACTGCAATTCTGCAATTTACCCATTGGCCTCCTTACATATTAATCTTCCCCTTGGAAAAATTCAGTGGAGGAAGAAATTTGCATCCCACTTTGGCAAAGTATTACAGAGCAGTCTTGATAGGTCACTGTTTTGAACATAAGTTGAAAAATAAGGCTTTTAAAAATATTTAGGAAGCAGTCCAGTTTGAATTATTTTTACATTTTTGATTTACAGAAATACCTTTTCAAGCTGAGGATTATTCAAATGATGTTCAAGTGGGTAAGTCAATTTTAAATGCTTGGGATTTTTTTCAAAAGAAAAAATAAAGCTCTAGCTACATGGAAATTTATAAACAAATTGCTTTGTGGAGAGGCATGAAGGGATATCATCAATGTCAAAGTTGCTTCTTGCTTTTGAAGAGAGAATATTTTTGGTGTACTTGATAAATGGTAGCAGTAGTTACTGGGTTATATGAAAGTATTCCAAATAAAGTGTTAGTAGCTTTTATTTACAACTTAATTTGTAATGATTTCAGACAGAGCTGAATAGTTTTGCTGTAAAGGGAAATACAACAATTTCAGGTCTTGGAATATGTGCCTACTTCCTCTCCAGAGTAACTGATCAGGGACAGTGATATTGTTAATTCTTTGTGTGTCAGTCAGATCCATTGGAGTCTGGCTGTGGTACATTCTTGGGGCAATGCTCTGTAAACAGGACTTTTTTGGTCATGACGTTTCATTTTTCTTGACATAACTGATATCAAGAACAAGAGCACTTTCAGTTCTTCCATCTGTATCCTGACAATAGTAAACATAGAGTTGACCAAAACCATCTTTAGAGTAGCTAAGTGGCTTCTGAATTTTAAGACCGCTTATTGTTACATTTCACTGCTTTTTGGAGTTAATGATTACAAGGTGCTAATTTGTTAGTTGTAACACAGTAGTTGTGTTGAGTGAAACAGAGTTGTATCCCGAGGCAGTAGATCAGAGAAGCTGCAATCCAAGAGCACTGACAGCTATATTTCTGTTTTGTTCTGATTAGCCTGAGCACCTTTCTGGGTTAGATAATCTTTGCACTGTGCAGGAGCTCTTATGAGATGTGGTGCCCAGAGGGTTCTGGGGTGGGTTTTTTTTTTCCATGTGGAAAAGGAAACTTGAGTTTGGCTCTTGGTTGTGCCAGAAGTAGCCAGAGAAGTGAAAAAACATAGGAGGCCTTTGTGGTTGCCCAGTACAGATTGAGGGCACGGTTTAGTTAATATTTTAATTTATTTGCTGAACCTTAACTGAGGTGATTTGAAATGCTCATATTAGTACTTAACTGTGTTGTCTGTGAGGCTTCTCTAATCTCTTTATAACAACAGCCATATGGTGTGTTGAAATGGTTGAAGCCATAGATATCCATTAGTAGATGCCTTATCTAAAATGTTTTGTTTCGTAATGAATATGGAGTATTCTTAGCCAAAGCCTGTAATCAGTATAAGAACAAACAGTAGTTGCTTTGACAGCATAGCAAGAAGTTCAGCAAAGGTAGTCTTCGTTTCATTTGTTGTGCATTAAGTTGTAACTGTACAAGAGGAAATGATGTTTTCTCTCATAAAATGTCGCTGCTTAAAGTTAAAATAACAAAAAAGCCCTTCCTGAACTGTTAGAAAGTATTAACAATAAATAATTTTACTGCACAGTACCAGTTGTATTGATATGAAGATATTGAGATGATCTCTTGGCTTACATTTACTATTTTAAAATTAAAGTCAGAATGCCAGTCCCAACTTGAAATCTTTAAGTTCTGTTTTTTTGGGACCATATTTCTGTCCCTTTTGTGCTGTGATTTATGGCTTAGCCTTGCAGCAGTAAATTAATAGAAAATAATCTTAGGTGTTTTGTAGAGTAATGAAGATTTCCAAGATATGCCAATAGAATCATAGAATCAGTTAGGTTGGAAAAGATTCTTAGGGTCAAGTCCAGCTCTAAGCCAAATACTGCCAAGTCCACCAGTAAACAGTGTCCCTGAATGGCACATCTACATGTCTTTTAAATACCTCCACGGGCTGCACCACTTCCCTGAGCAGCCTGTTCCAGTGCTTAAGCACCCTCCTGGGGAAGATATTTTTCCTCATACCCGATCTAAACTTCCCCTGGCACAACTCGATGCTGTTTTGTCTTAACCATCACTTGTTACTTGGCAGAAGAGACTGACCCCCTGCCTGGCTACAGCCTTCTTTCAGGTAGTTGTAGAGAGAGATAAGGTCTTCCCTGACCCTCCTTTTCTTCAGGCTAAACAACCCTGTCTTCCTGAGCCACTCCTCATAGGATTTGTGCTCCAAGACCGTTCATCAGCTTTGTTGCCCTTCTCTGGACATGCTGCAGCACCTCAGTGCTCAGCCCCACTTGTTGTGAGGGGCTCAAAACTTAACATAGGATTGGAGGTGGGGCCTCACCAGTGCTGAGTAGAGAGGGACGATCATTCCTTTAATTGGAGATGTATTTTCAAATAAGATGGTGGAAATTAACCTAGTTGTCCACTCTCCTTTTGTTGTACTGTGATTAAAAGAATCTTTACTGGTTTCAAACACTGTTAGAATGAGAAATAGCATGTTCTACTTTGAAATAGTATGCGTTTCTGATCCTTTCAAAAGATCTTTTAGATTTTTTTTTTTTACCTGTATATTTGTTTCCAAAACTAGTGCAACACTTCTTAAATCACATGATTACCCTTACCTCTTATTGTTTCTGCACAAAAAGTAGAATTCAAGTAGCATCTCAGAAAACTGAGAAAAGAAACAGAGGACATAAATGACTGTTGACTATGAATAAAAATGAGTATTAAATTAATATTTATTTCTGCTAGTTAAGTATGTTTACCTGCCTTCTTTGTATATGAATCTTTCAGTTTGAAAGCAACATTACTCTCAAATTTTCCTCTTGGAGTATAATACTCATGTTTACCAGGGTTTTTTCTTTTAATATGTTATTTGTTATGGAGGATTCAGTACAGAGATTTTATTGTCAGAAGTCTTTGTGTTTAAGTATTCAAAGCCTAATATTTTCTGTTCTCTCAGCGATAATAATATTGAAGTTCATTGTACTAGAGACATCCAAGAACTCTCTTCTGAATGAAGAACCTCTTTATACACATATGCACTCTTTACATATATGAAAGATGTATCTACTTATGTAATATACATAACTTCAGGCAATGTACAAGAAATTCAGAAATATCATTATAGAGTCCTTATTCTTCAGTATTATAAATTGATGCAACTGCATTTCAACAGTTTCTGTTAGGTTGGGAGCAGCTGTTTGATCCTTCAGTAAAACATGGGAATTTAGTTGTTTTAGAAAGAAAACAGGAGATAGCTCAGAGGCTGAATTTAGCTGTGAGGAACATTCTCACATCAGCAGTGAAGAGATTCAGTGTAGGATTTGAATATGCTAGAGTTCAAGTCAAAAGTTTTTTGACTTCAGGGTATATTAGAAAAAAGAAGAAATACTACTAAAATATGTGTTTGGGTATCTGTAGGTACTGTTTTCCAATTGTCTGAGTTCATTTCTAATATTATTATTCGTATTCTTTTCTAGATGTAGGCTAGTTTAACTTCAGTTATAATCCACATTTTTTTAACTAATGCACTTGAGTGATATGATAGACCAGCTTCAAATATTGCTGATTCAGATTTTTTTTTATTAATCCTGTTTTACTCTGGCACATAAATTGCAGTGGTTATGATAGAGTGGTTCTGGTTGGACGCATATTTTAGGGGAGACATATCGCAGGTTTTGGGATACCGTTACTCTCTGTATTATGATTTTGATCCATCTTGTATGAGTTCAGATTTAAGATATCTCTGGGTTGTCCCACTCCTCCCCTTCACCTTGTATCCCTGACATTTTATAACCCTTCATTTATTTTACCAACTGCTGAAATCCCTTGTGTGTAGAGAAGTTTCCACTTTAGAACTTGGACCCTTCCTTATTCCCTGGCTCCTCTTTTCCAATTATCTCTGACTTTAACAAATAAAACCCAAAATCAAACCCCAAAAAAACCAAAAAAAAACCCCAAAAAAACCCCAAATCCCATCAAAACAAAAAAATTGTTTTAATGTGTTTGGGACATGGCCTAGATTTCCTTTACAAGGTAATTGAAGTGCCATATGGTAATAAAAAAAAATTTACTGCATAGATAAATATTTCCCACCATATACAGCAACTTTGTGTATATTCATTACAGTAGCTCCTAGAAATTATAGCTTTCTCAAACTAACTAGTCTAATACAAAGTTGCATTTTTTAGCATTTAAGATTTTTTTGTTGTTGTTTTAGAGTGAGTTGTGTTTTGGTTGGTCCTTTAATATAGATTTCCCCTTATTTTTTCAGATACTTAAAGCTTCAAAAGAAAAGTCCCTACATCAGGAGGACCAGCCCTAACCATACGCTACAAAAGGGGAGCAGATGGTTGTAATAGATCTTATGATGTAATTACCCAGCAGTTCAGGGTTTGGGGAATGAACACTAAGATGTTGTAACTGGGTTTTAGCCAACTGTCATTTTAGTAAGCATTTTTAACACTTGGATGTTTAGTTTACATTCCTGTCTGATATTATTTTTTTTCCTTTGGTCAAGTTTAGTGAATTAATTATTTTTTTCTTCTGTGTTTGTGACAGAATTGCAACTTTGAGCTGCATTTCATGTACTGTTTAAGCTATTGTTAATATTCTATTTATAACGTAGCAGCAAGTACATTTTTTCAGATTTTAATATATATCTTTTGTTGTGGATTCATACAGTATGTACAGAGCAGTTTGGTCAAATGAAACATATTATGAATTTTTAAATGTTTTATAACTGCTGATATAGCATACAGCCTAGTTGAATTTTATTAAAAACGCTAATCAGGCACACACTATGCTGTGAAGTTTGACTTATCTCTCTTTGCACTGATGTTATGTCAACAGTTACACTACATGAGTTTCAGGTTATTTTTAAAATAGCCTAACAAGATGCAAAATGTGTGTGTTTAATTTCTACTAATAAAAGAGCAGATTACTAAATTACACTTTTCTGAAACCATTTATATGTGAATTAGAATTCTTTATGCCCATTTGATTTATAAAACAAAAATGTCTGGAGACTACATGATAGTCTGTCAGGAAGTCAGTAGAGATTGCAGCAAAACTGAGTTGCTGGAATCAGTTTGACTTTAGTAAAATTTTTCTGGTTTGCCTCCTAATATAATGATCTCAAAGCTAGATTTAGTTAGCTTTACATTCAGTAAATTATTTAAAAAGTCAAGTTTGTATAAATACATGATTTGCAAATTTTATTTAAAAAAAGGAAAAAAACTTCAGAAATTCAAACTTTGGAAAAGTTCGATGTCAAAATTTAAGACCTACAGTTAAAAATGCTCTTATAAACGGTACATATGAAATTTAGACAGTGAGTGATTTAGGATTTTAATATAACAGGTGTGTTTTTTACCTGTTCTGTGCTGCTGTTCCACAATTATGGAGACTTATTTTATTCTTTGGTATTTTGCATGTGTTCCTTTTTGGCTCAGGAATAATTGCTGTGATTTTTAGGAAGTTGCCAAGCCTGATACAGGAGCTTAGGAGAAATACAGTAACATAAATTTATAAAAAGAAAAGTCAATTTGGTAACCCTAATAGTGGTTGCCTTTGGGTTTACAGGGAGACTTTCAAGTTCTGTAACACTGTTTTGAAGTCAGGTTTCTAGATGCTTAAATTTGTAGTGAAAGGGGCATCATATATGCTTGCCTTTTTTTTAGTATTGGGATTTCAGTGAGACTCCATGTGAGTGTTCCATCTGATCAACAAATACAGATGTCCCAAAGTGATTTCTTTAGACTTTTCAGGAAAGCAATAATACTCTTAGACTGTGATGTGTTTTGGGATGGGATGTTGTAGTAAAAATACCTGTGATTGTGAATTGCAGAGCAATAATCTTTACAAAGCCATATTTTGTGAGGAATCTTGGTAATAATTTTAGAATGGTGAATGGAGGACTTTTTATATAACAGTGGCAGTCTATTTCTAGAATTATGGGACTGTGAGAATATATTATGCTGTGATCAAATTTTAAATATTTTGTAACTGGGTATGTGATTTTACGTGCTTCATGTTTACAAAAATATGCCAAGCTGAGCAAGGTCAAGTGGACTATTGAAAAAATGTATATTTAATCCATTTTATTGTTTGGCTGCAATAAAACACAGAAGAATATCTTTGTCTTTCTAGTGTCATTATTTACTCCTGAACTGTAGGGATAATTGACTCATCCACTAATTAATACTATTTTTTAAATTATAAATTTGAATATTTAAAAATATATTTGAAAACATTATTTACAAGGAGGAAGAAATATAGCAAGAAAAATTAATTTTATTTCTGACTGTTGTTATGTGAAGGACACAGACAATACTCTGAGGTCTGTGTCTTCTATAATTGCATTGTGTTTGAACTTTTGGAGTATTAACATTCTGCAACCAGTTTGACCTGAATTTTTCCCATGACACGTAATTTCTGTTTTTAACTTAAAATGGATGAGATAGCATTCTTTAACAAATACAAATGTCCGTGGAAAGTGTGATATCTACCTTTCATACAGAATATTATGGTTATGGTCCATAGTTAGATCAGAGATCTTGTCAGATCTGCACTGTTCTCTATTTGAAAGAAAAAATATTCCTCCAACCTTTTCAGTTTTCGAACACCTCCATAGCTTTAATGATCAAATATGTCTGAATATTAGTCTAAGAAAATGTAGAGATTACATTTTTCTTTATTTTTTTCTTTACATTGCCTCTTATTATATTTCAGTGAATCTATGAAATCGTGGATTCAGTTGCTTTTTTTTGGAAATCACAGGTAGAAATACCAATTAGCAAAGAATAGGCTGCTAAAGTGTATTTTAATACTGACAATCTACTACAATTTAAGTGGCTTTTTAACTTTCTCTGGAATTGAAAAGGTATCATATCATGGAACTTCTGTCTAAGACATAAAGAAAATGGCTAAAATTTGATATAGGAAAGATACTGAAAAATTTAATGTTTTTACTGAATATCATTTGTAATTTTACATTTCAGAAGTTATGTGTATGTAAATAAATCGTATTGTACACTTATAGTGTTGATTGAGATTCATGTAAAATCTAAAGGTCTGAAATGCATTTTTAATTGTGACCTGTCTCATTGTCACATGCAGTCACAAACATTTAGATGTATTGTAATGTGAAAAATAAATTTATTCTTCATGGTAGAAACCTTGGGAATACCTAGTGCATTTGTTACACAGTGATAGCAGTCCTAGCCTGTAGAGCTTAGCTAAAGCTGTTTTGCCTGTGATTTTGATCTGGATTTGTTTTGCTTGAAATGGAGAAATTGAATAAAAGATGAGAGGGGTTTGAAGAGCTAAGATTTTGTTTGTTTGTTTGTTTGAGCTACAGTTGGTTTAAGTTGATGACAAAATAGTCTTAAGACTTATTATCATATCCCTGTCCTTTGGACAGCAAATTTTTAAGCTTTGTCAGAATAGCATAATTAAAACCTTTTGAACCATCGAAGTATCCTAGGGTTCGGTGCAGAGTGAAAAAAGCAATGTGTGCTGAATATGATACTGAAGTGAATTCTTAGTTAAGTGTGGTGAGAAGTGAGAGAAACAAGATCTTCAGAGCTAACATGATCAAGTTGTCATGAATTTCAAAAGCAGCTACCTAGAAGGAAAAGCTGGAGTATTAAAAGATCTTTGGAGAGGCTTTGGTGAAATCAATGGCAGCTAATTGAGCAGAATCCAGATTGAAAAAGTCTGAGAGAGTTTGGACTGATTCTAGTGCATAAATAGGCATATAGGTTATATGTTGCATGAGTCAGTAGTAAAGAAATGTGAAGCCAGACAAGAAATGGGAGGTAGGAGCAGGCTTTAGAGTGATGAGATCATACCTTGTTCTTCCTGTGATGGCAAAGAAGTTGCAGAAATAACATGAATGTCCAGGATGTGTGGAAGCAGGTTACTGAGTGATGGAGAATGAAGTAGAGAGAAGAGGTGAGGTGAAAATATTGGTGTTGCTGATAAGGGAGAAGATACAGAGAAAATGGGTGGCTAAGTAGCAGGCTGTAACATGGTAATGTGAGCTGATAAAAACGATAGCAATATAAGTATAAAGACTGGTCTATGTAAAAGCTATAAATTCATATATTCACGGACCTTCATTATTGCCATTTTTAAAATGAGGTGTTTCTGATGATGTACAGATATACACAACCATTTTATTTATTGTGCACAAAAAAATAGAAGAGTCAGTGTTTTAGGAAGTACTGCACAACGCTTCCATTAATATACTCTTATAATAATAATTATCCCTTAGTATGTAATTGACTCTATACATCTTTTTTAATTTCTTTCAATTTAATCGACAATCTAGATTTCATGATGTAATTGAAGGGGTGAATGACTTTCAGCGTGACCATATTTATTTAATTTACCATATCATAATCAAGTTCATGCTCATTCTGTCTTGCACTGAATGTAAATTAGACTTGTAGTGGTTGTAGTGTCCATACACTTAGTAGCAGAAGTTGTCAATCTGTAGTAAACGGTGAAATTAGAATGTTAAATTATTTGATTTCATGTATGTGCATAACCCAGTTTCTCCATGAAAAAATGAAATGCTTTCCAGTATTTTAAATGGTGTATTTTATTCACATAGTAATGGTTCTGAGCAGTTAGTCCCAAAAACAGTGAAGAATGAATATTCTGACAAAGCATCTCTAAATTACTTAGAAATTTAAGAAAATGGCTTTTATATGTATATATATATATATATAAGAATACTTCAAAATAAAACAGTATATGTTAGGAAAATAACTAACTAAAAAGCCAGCTGACCTCCCTGTTTAGTGTTCTCTAAGTTTATTAGGAGGAAGTATTGGAAGTTTACTGGGACAGAACTGGAAACAGAATAACGGTGTTAGAACTGTGAAGCAAGATGCAAGATGTTATAGAGTAAGGCAGGAAAAATAGTTTAGAGAGGGGAAAAAGATGTTTTTATATCTGTTACCTTCATGATAAGGCACATGCATGATTTGGGTACAGGATGTAGTCTGCCTTTGCTACAGGCTGTCTTAACGCTTAGTTAACATTTACCTGTACAGTCAAATGTTTACAAAGCAGCTGTTAAATTACTTTAAGAGTTAAAGGAAACAAAATCTTTCAAGTGCCCAAGCCACTTCTGAAAATGAGAGTTTGGTTCCAAATTGATTTTGTTTTTCACATTTTAATCAAATGTATGGATTAAGCTAGTGTTCCCAGTAGTTTTTAATTAGTTAACAGCTTTTCTTTCTTACAATATAGCTTGCATTGTGATTGTATATCACCAAAATCTACTAAATAGCTAGAGAGGATGTTCTAGGAAATATTTTGTGATCAAAGCAATAATGTAATATTTGAAGCATCTGCAGGGAAAGACCTTTAAGGTAACTATATAGTTGAGAAAATTATCTAAGGTTTCTTTAAAAAATAAAAAGGAAATAAAGAAGTCCTGTTTGGTCAAATATGTTTTGAGTATAAATTTTAATTTTCTTGTATCTTTTTTTTATCATAAACTGTTAACATAGATTTATTTCAATGAAATTATATTTTTAATATTCTAGGGAAAAGTGAAAAAGAAACTGAACAAGACAAAACAGAAAAAGGTAAGTCTGAAAGTAACATTCTGTTCTGAAATTTAAAACCATGCTTTCTGAGAAGACTGATTTAAGCCATGTTAAATAGTAGTGAAGCTTAGCTCCTGTACCTGTGACATAGATAAACTGCAACTGGATAAACATCCAGAGAGCATGTGCTATTCTAAGTAAACGCACAGTTGTTTCTAAGGCTGGCATCAATGTATTCCCCTCTTACATGGTCACAGAATAGAACAATAGAATCATTTAGCTGGAGAAGACCTTTAAAATCATCGAGTCCAACTGTTAACCTAACACTGAACCATATTCCCAAGTAGCACATCTTTTAAATACTACCAGGGCAACCTGGCAAACCTTTCAGTGAAGGACTTTTTCCTACTATCTTATCTAAACCTCCCCTGGAACAAACTGAGGCTATTGCCTCTTGTTGTGTCATTTGTTATCTGGGGGAAGAGACCAATCCCTATCTTGCTACAATCTCCTTTCAGGTAGTTATAGAGATCTTTATGGTCTCCCCAGAGCCTCCTTTTTTTCAGGCTAAGCAATCCCAGCTCCATCAGCTGCTTCTTATAAGACTTGTGCTCCTGACCCTTCACCAGCTTCATTGCTCTTCTCTGGACACACTCCACACCTCAGTGTCTTTCTTGTAGTAGCCCAAAGCACAGGATTCAGATGCAGCCTCACCAGTGCTGAGAACAGGGGGAAGTCACTGCTCTAATCCCGCTGGGCATGCTAGTTCTGATCCAAGCCAGGATGCCATTGGCCTTCTTGCCTACCTGGAAACACTGCTGGCTCATGTTCAGCCAGCTGTTGACCAGTAACCCTAGGTGCTTTTCCAATGGGCAGCTTTCCAGCCACTCTTCTCCAAGCCTATAATGTTGCACTGAGTCATGGGGTGGTTGTGACAACTCCTACTGTTTCAAGAGTAAAATGTTCAGTTTCATAGTCTCAGTTTAGGATTCTGCAGGTCATAGTTTCACCAGCATCTGTGGGCAAGAGTCAAGCTGGGCTCCCTGGCCCTAGGAGCTGCCAACTGTGCTGAGACTGGAGAGACAAGTGACATTAAAATCAGTCCTTGTCAACTCCCATGTTTACCAAATAAGGGTTTTGGTCTAGCTTAGTTTAGGAAGGAAGATGCAGAGGCAGAACTGATGGAAAAGAAGTGAGGTTTTTGCTAGAGAGCACTGTGAATCTGCTCTCCCTAGGATGATATTTGTTCTGGCCCTGTGCATTCCCTGTCACTGCACGAAGCTTGCACAGCCTCCTTCGCTGGGGTCATAGTTTGTAGCTGACAATGCGCAGAAACCTCAGGGCCTGTGCCAAGAGATTCGTTGGCTCTTTTTCATTCCTGGTTGTTTTTTTTTCCTCTACTGCTCCTTTTTCATTCCTGTTTTCATTTTCTATGTGGAAGTTATTTTGTGTTTGAGTACTTAGGAATAATAATTTTATGATCTTTTGGTGAGATGTTCTGGTTTTGTATATTGATTTTTTAAATATAAGTTTCTAGGACTGGCAGACTTTTTGTTTAGGTATTATATATGTCACATGTAAGCATTACATATAAAAAAGTAAAAAATCTCAGAAAGCAAGGCAATTATGTCAACATTTCCATTTATAAAAGGATATAGATTTAGCAGGAAATACCTTACTGTGTTGGGCTTACATACTTGATAGTAGAGACCCCCACCATTACGTACTAGTTTTATTAAACTTTTAGAACAGTATAATGAAATTACATACAATAGCCATCCAGTATAGGTAATAATAGTAGCTTGTGCAAAAAAAAAAAAAAAAAAAAAAGGAAAATATTTAAGGATTTACTATTATGCAACATTATTCATCAGAACTTTGACTTGAAAGTAAGACAAGGTAGATCTACTTTCCTTTTGCACTCAAAGTGCTTTGTGGTTTTGTTTCTTTTCAAACAGCAACTAAATAAATGCCATTGGAGATTACAGACTTTTATAAAGTGGAAAAAGGGATGGGTTTGTTTTCCAGGTTAAATTGATAAAATTTTGCACCCAGCAGGGAAAAACAACCCTGCATTTTTCTAAGAACTTTGTTTATAATTGAGCTACTTGTGCAGTTTTTTCATACAAGGTGAATTTATAGTTTGAACTATTTTAAGCTTTCACTTTCAGTAAAAGGGTCTAGCTATAGATATCCTAGTCAGAGAAAGTGGTATAAAGTACTATTGATTTGGTTTATTTTAAATTACCCTAATAAGATGCAGCAATAAATAAGTGAGAGGTGTATTTTAAAAAATACTCTGCAGTGACAGGTGTATGTAGGAAACTTGGAAATCTAAGGAATTGGGAATTTGAAAATTCATTTTTGGCTTGGATTTAGAGTTTGCTTATGATTCTGACAGTGCATAGAGATGTATATGGAAGTCTGCATTTTTTTATGTCCAAATATTTAAAAACAGCTCCGAAGAGCCTTCTGGATAGAAAGTATTTACAGCTCTGAGTAGACCTTATATCATCAGTATTTTTCACTGCTGCTGTCTTCATCGTACTTTGTTAGCAAAGTGTCTTAATAACTTTGTAAATTTCAGTTTTCAACAGGATTTCATTAAATTTATTAAAAGTCTCACTGAAAATTCTTTGATATTAGCAAAAACCCCCTCTAGAAAGATCTCTAAAGAAACAAAAAATAAAATGAACATTTTGGAGCATACTATTACTTCAAGGTTTCTCTGTCATATATAATTGAGAAGGATTCTTAGTCTTCTTCATAAGAATGTGAAGAGACTTTTACTTGAAGTAATTTAAGTGGGATAAATATTTCAGGTGAGTCTGAGAAATAATTCTTTAAAATGTTTCACAACTGGTACAATGCAGGACATACATGCCACAGCCATAAGATGTCTTACCATATGAAGTGGTTTTAGTTGTTTTTGATAACAGGCTAAAAATTAATTTAAGTATGGAGCTTCTTTTTTCTACTTTGACTTATACTGGCATATGTTAAATATTCATTTATATTGGTGAAGAATAAGAACTGGAACAATAATTTTCAGTAGTCAATGTGTTTCATGCAATGGACTTCAGCGTGGGTAATAACATAAGAATTTTCATTTTGATAAAACTGACAGTAAAAATGAATGCTATTTGCTTGGATCACTCAATTGTGTTTCATCAAGGACAGATGTACACATAAGCCAGGCTTAGGACAATGTCATTGCACAAGTGGCCCTGCAAGAGTAGTTTTGATACCACAGTGTCAGGGTTTAATCTGGCCACTGCCTCTCCAGGCAGTCATTGCCTGCATTTTCCACCAAAAAGATGTTGTGGTTTTGCTCTGGGTCAGTTTGCTCTCACACCCCCCACACAATTACTATAAATTGAGAGAAGGTTTATGCAGGCAAAAGAGAGCTGATTGGGGAAAAAATAATATTAACATTTATTATTGATAAAATAAAAACTAAAGCGCTATATTTAACAACAATTCTACTTAGGTAAAAAGCACTATGTATTTACAGAAATACCTCTCCCCCCTTTTATCAGTCTAAGGAGGAGAAGCAGTCTCTTTTTCCATTCTCGGAGCTCCAGGTCTGTTCAATAACTCTGCAGCACTCTAAAGCTCTTCTTCTGTTATCTCAGGACAACAACTCCTTTTCGTCACAGCTGGAACTCTTTCTATATCTCTCTTTGCCAGCCTCAAGGCTGGGCCTGCCCCCTTCCTGGGCTAAGACCGGAGGCTGGGAGTTACCCAGGCCCTGAAGGTCTTCTCTTCCATGGACTGCAAGGGGACACTTGCCTACCATGGATCTTCACCACAGAGTCACAGGGGATAATGGCTTTTGAGTCTACCCCTGTTTCCTGTGGGGTCCCTCCCCATGGGAGAACAGTCCTTGATAGACCTCTCTAGCATGGATCCTTCAGTCGGATCCCAGCACCCTACCCGAGCTGTTCTTGCTCCAGCATAGGTTCTCTCAGGGTCACAAATCTCCAGCACCAGCAGGATGGATCTCTCACTGAGATCCCAAGCTTACCTGGGCCGTATTGCTCCAGTGTAAGCCTCGTCCCTCTCAGGGTCACAAATCTTCAACAGGACTCTGCTTCACCTCAGGTCTCTCATAAAGTCTCAGCTCCTTATGCATCCACTTACTCCAGTGTAGGCTCTTCCATGAGCAGCATGGGGGTCTCCTCACCCCAACAAACTTCCACAGGTGGCAGGGTTTTATTTTTCAGTCTTTTCCCTGCTGAAGGGAGAAAGAGAGAGCGAGAGAGGGGGGAGAAGCAGTACCCTCTTCGAACTTCCCTTCTCTCTCCTCCGGCTGCCAGCTTTGACCTTGGAGGTCCCTTATCTCTCTGTTGAAATTCCTTCTGCAACGTTTCTCATCCAAGCAGTCAGTTCTTCTCTAAAGTTTTTTCTTCTCTACTTCCTTATAGGAGAGAAGGGGGGCTTCAGTGCCACACCTACCCCCGGCCCAAGGCCAAAGGAGGAGGGGGCCTGGCCCCCACCTGGGACCTGCCGCTGCTCCTACATTGTTACCAGTTTTAACTGTGCCTAATTTCAACTGCACAACTAGCCATTTCTTCCATTTTCTTAAATATGTAATTGGCAAAGGCGTTACTAAAACTTTTGATTGGCCTTTTCTCCAGAAATCCACCTGGACAAAACCATCCTTAGCCCCAGATGCTGGCTAGTGGGCAAAACCACGATACATGGTCAGCATTCACCACTGCTTACTCCAGATACTTACCTTTGCAGAGGATACATATTATTCCACTGTGGTACCAGTAGAGATCTAACCTGTGTAATATGAGGAGGCTAAAGTGCTATTCTTGTGACTAAATGTGGGTTTTTGCTGTAGGATGAGTCATCCCCAAAATTCCATTAAGAGCCTTTACCAGACCTCCGCTGTCTAGAGAAGAGCTTACAGACTTAGCTCACCACCCGCAGTGTCACCTCAAGTTAGATGGGCTGAGTTCACCCATGCAAGCATATTTATAGGAGTATACACAGTACCTATTGATTTACATATTTGATGCAGGCTACAATTAAATAAATATGAGCTGTGTGCAGAATGACCAACATGGAAATGTAATTCTTAAAGTCCAAAATTGCTGCGTAATGCCATTCTGAACTAAATATATAGGACAATAGAATATTTGTGTTTATTTTTATATAGAAAGTCAAAGTAGAAATTTCTTTCTGGTCTTATCAAAAGGTTGCTTGAATCTAGCCTTTAATGAAGCCCAAGGACTTAATGGTGAAAGAGAGAGGTGGATGAAGGAAATACATGACAAAAATAAAATTATGATTCTTCGGTTGTTTCTTACAATCAACATCTAACCAACCAACCAACAATAATTTCATACAGAAAGCCCTGCAGAATACTTTTTACTGCGAGGGAAATTGTTCTGGAATAGCTGCAGCTAAAGATTTATTACAGTCATTAGATTCCAGTTTTATTAGTCCCTAAAATGCCTCAGTTTTTATTGTCTGATTACTTCTCCAGATAAGTTGATTATAGTGTTCTACCAGTACAGTTTAGAAAGATCCTTTAATTATTGTAGTGTTCCTGGCTTTAAATTGTCGAGATGCAGTTACTTGGTTTTATACCTTTTAAGTTACCTTTATGGAAGCCCATAAAACAAGTGGATCACTTACACTCTGTATCTCACATAATGAGCTTCCCAAACAACAGGACAATGACAGGAGTTTTTCATCATCATCAAATTCTCATTCAAGCACCCACTGAGATGCAGCACAATTTCCAAAACTAATTTGGATAATGATATGGGGCTAGTATGAGGAGGTAGGACAATGACTTGAGCAAATTTTGAATTCCAGGTAAAAGTAATCATTCTGCTAATATATATATGTGTATGTTTTTCAACTTATAACTGAAACTTTGGAACTTGGATTGGGAAGGTCAGAGTGTTGGGTGTGGAGTGGTGAGGGGAATTAGTAAAAGAGAAGGTCACAAAATTACTTGGAAAACAACTACGGACCATGATCATTGGTATCTACTTGTCCCCCACTCAGAAGTTGTCATCCACAAGTTGCCAAGAGCATTATTACTGAATTTGTATCACAGCAGGAATAGGAGGGTGTTTAAGAAACAAAGCCTGTGGCCCCCCTGGAAATTGCTCCCTGAGTTTTTGACAGTTTAGGATGGAGAACTGACAGGAGGAGCCTTTGCTGGGGGTGACTGAGGCTGCATCACATAAGGAGGTTTTTAATTCAGATTAGCTTTTAGAGATGGCATAGCATCAGGAGACATAACTATATAGTTATAACCTAGATAAATAGTTATAGCTCTTATTAAAATGGTATTTAAGACTTAAATCATAGAATTATAGAGTAGTTTGGATTGAAAGGGACCTTTAAAGGCCATCTAGACCAACCCCCTCCAATAAGCAGGGGCATCTTCAACTTACCTGCCAGCGGTAAATGCAACATACAGTCAGTGCAGCAGGATTGTTCCAGTGTACTTTTCAATTTAAAAAACTGGGGTACTGTGTGTCCTCAAGGTAGCTGTAAAGATCAGGCTTTATTTTGAATCCTTATGCCTTATGAAGGAGTTAACTAAAAGCCAGAGTCCTAACTCCTGTCTGTTTTGCATGCCAGTAGCAGCAGATGTAAGATGGAGGAAGCCACTAGGAATGCTCCCTTAACGTGATAATGACAGTATGAACAAATTAATGAGTAAATAAAAAAAATCTAATTACAAGAACCAAACCACTCTCATGAAGTGGTTTGTTAGATGGGGAGTAGTATCTTTCTATCCTCATGTTTTCTCCCCAAGTCCACAGACAGATTGTAATGACATTGCCTTGCCATTTCTGAGGAACTAGAAATTTCATTGGAAGACATGTTTAACAAGAAATACTTATGCTAATATGTAATATGTACTCTCATATTCTCATAATCACAGACTACTACACAGAGCTGGCTACTGCCCCTCTCAATTAACTATAAATCCTCCAGCATTAGTTTCCAAACATTAAAGCAAGACCGTTTATTGTATGTGGAAGGCAATCTTCCTCCCAAAACTCCAAGTTAGACCAGCCAGGCTGTCGGTCATTGCTATCAGTGAAAGACCAGGTTCAAAATGTCAGCTCCAGTGCAGAGGTAAGCCTGCCCTCCCACCTCGCCACTTTTCCTAGGCTCTGAACATAAGAAATGGAGCAGAGGTCTTAGGAAAAGGTATAGTTAGCACTCAGAGCAAAATAGGGAGGAGGAGAAAAGGGAGCAAAAATGAGTGGAAAAAATGCCTGAGCTAGTTCCAGTTGGAATGTCTTTCTGACCATGGCTGCACAGAAGCTAACAAACTCACTGTTTGCAGTATCCTTCTTCACAACACAGCTGGCTGTTTGTGTCAGAATAAAATCACAGAATTGTAGAATATCTGCTTCCAACTTTTACAAGGCACAGGAGTGAGAGAAGATTTATGTTAAAAGTATGAAAGTGCATACTAGTTTTTAAAGATAATCACTAATTGTTCTGGGATTTTTAATAGCAGCATGATATTATCTCCCACTTACTTTGGTCAGGAACAAACCTGTACATGTATTCTTTGATCAGAGGCTCAGAGTATGTCAGCAAGGACAGAGTAGTTCATGCTATGTGCTAAACCTACCCCATCTTTTAAGTGATCTTTTCAGAAAAGTGATCTTTTTGGGAAAAAAACTAGTTGAAGCCTTTACAGTGTAGAAAATATCTTGACCCACTTAAAAGTAACTTGCTATTTGTTAAAATGCCAAGTGCATGCTGTCTCTTTAGGTTAAAAAAAATCTAATAATCATGAAAGATAATTATGATAGTATTCAATATTTTTTCTAATTCTGGCCAATGATATTTATTCTTTTGAGATATCAGGCTGATGTCTAATGAGGCAGGTCATCAGTGATTTCTCTTTTAGGAGAATGAGGTTTTCCCTAGCCTGGATGATTGTGTTATATTTCAGATGAAAATGTGAAATGGAGAGATTTCACACATACACCCCTTCCCCCTTCTCTGGAGGCTAGAGAAAACTCATTTACTCCATTATAGAAGCATTATTAGTAGTTATTTGTGTTATTTCTATGAGTTTTTTTCTGTATTTCTTTGGACTTAGAGTGATAATCAATTTTTTTGCTATGTGCTAGTTATCACTTTTTTTTCTTCCGTGTTGCTTCATGTAATGGGTTCAGGTGCACTTTCTACATTAACATAATTGGCTACTTGGCATTTTATAACAGTTTCAAAGCTTGTATTCTGCTCAGTTATACAGGACTATACAGCCATTTGATCATTTGAGGACATTTGTCTAGAAATCCTAAAAAAGTTTTAATTCCTTTATTATTATTTCTTCAGGCAACTTTTTACAATAAAAGCTGTCAAGTAGCAGGAAGTATAATTCTGTGTTTAAATCAACACAGAATTTGCAAGATTTTTAATATTTTTTTTAATGCTGGACAGTTCTTTAGGATAAAAAGATAGATCTGCTTCAAATGAAGATATACAGAACTTGATTTTTTTAAAAATGTTTTTAGCTTGAGTTTTTTACAGAAAAAGCTAATAATAGCAGTGGTAATTGAGATTGCTTTCTGTCATAACACTGGTTTTAATCACTTATGGCTTTTCTGAAATTATAGCACTGAGATGGAATTTTGCATTGCGAAAATTTTTTGAACTTCAATATCCTGTTGCTGGTGTAGGGCTAGGAGAAATTTTGGTCATTGTGATGACTGGCACAGCAAGCTGCTGTGGGGATTTCTTTGATTATTGAGTGAGAGAATGGAAGTTACCTGTGTAATTATAGTATTGTCACTACAGTGCACTTCATATAGAAGTAATTACAGATGTTGTAGAACGTAAGACTAGGTGGGACCCTAAAGCTTACTTTGCTTATTTGGTTGACTGAAGGCCTTATCAGTTGTGTGCATTGTTCCTGGAAGATGCTTATATGGCTTGTTCTTACAATTTTTTAGTAATTAGAATTCCACAACTGCCCTTAGCAACCTGTTCCACTGTGCTTGCTTAAAGATAGTAGTTCCAGATGTTCAAGCTAAATTTCCTGCTGTTGCAAATTTAATCCTTCTATTCCTTATCCTGACTATGATGATACAGAAAATAATTTATTCTTTCATCTCTATAGCTACTTTTTACAGAGCAGTATATACTTCTCTTCCACTGGCAAACTCTTCACTACTGCCTTTTTATGCTTCTTTGTTCTTGCTTATTCAGATGTCAATGTTCATTCCCCTCCCCACCCCAGCAATGAAAGACGAAATATTTCTAAGCCATTCTTCAAAAGCAAGTTGTTCAATCATGTTTAATCATTTGATTACTTTTCCTTAATTTTTATGTGATGCTCTTGCTAGGTACTCTGAGGAGTACCTAGCATTCCATTCATTATTATTCAAAAGAAAGTTCTCTGTCCTTTGTAGAAAAAAGATTGCCACTGCTTTTGGTGATGACAAGGTGTTTTTCAACATAAACCCCAAATGTGCCTGGTATTTTAGTTTTCATATGCCAGAACAGGTATATAAAATAGCTATTTCATCATCTCTTATTGGATGACATGGCAGGCTATTGAGTTTATTGCACATTGAATGTAATACATTACCACGTCCAAAATATTTTCCTTCTTTTTTTTTTTTTCTTTTTATTTTCTTCTATATCTTAATAAGGGAGATATGAGATTGCTTGTCATCACTGGTAATTGTTTATTCTCCAACACAAGAACTAGCATAGACCTTCTTATAGAAATACTTCCTAGCTTGCTGCTTTGACAGTGGAAACCCTTTTCTCTAAAGGAGTCTTAAGAAATACTAAGACAGCAGTCCTAGATAGAAAGCGTATCCTTACATCCAAGGCTATTATCGAAAATCCTCAGTATTCATCTTGAAATACCATAATATGATGCATAAAAGAATTATTACTGTTTTAATACTCAACCTGATTTGGACAACAAACCATCCTAGGAGTTGTGTGATTGTGCACAACCTCAGTGACATGGTAAAATCTGCCACTGAAGAAAAATGACATGTTTTTTCCTCTGAAAACAGATGAGTTAACTTCTTTGTAATATTAAATTTAATATATTGGGTCACATCTGCTAAAAGATTATTACACTAGAAGGAGGAAATGGATAATTTATTAAAATACCCCTGCAGGGAGATAGCAGGCTATCTGGTTAATATAGAGGAATGCTTGATGGTTACACTGAAAGCTCCCTAGTGAATACTTTAACATAGGAGTAGAGCGGGAGATGAAAATGATTGCTTGTTATATAATGTTTACTGTGTTATATTGGTGCCTAGCAGATGAATAATATTTATGTTAACAGCTCCTTTCCAGCTTTTTATATTGATCTCCTGCTGGTCTAGAGATGATATATAATTGTACTGAAAACAGATAATTCTTCTTCGTAATGGAGGGTGGCAAAAAGGTTCTTCCAACACATCACCCAAGTTGGATATGAAGGGAAAGATATCACATCTTTGTGCAGCAGACTTTTAAGATTTTAATCTACTCTTTCTTCATGAGCTATTTGTCATCTCATTGTAAATTCAAATGATCATCAGATATAGAGTCCCATAGGCAGCAAGAGCTTCTACTTGGGTAGGAAAGCTTCTTTCCTATGCCTCAAAGGAACCTTGCTGTTGCCATGCTTACTGAGTTTGGGACGACCAAGTGACTCTGTCTTTTCATGAATGCTGAAAGCTAAAAAGCTGACAAATAGCTGTCCTGTCTTACTGAATATACAGTTCATGTATAACTAACCAGCCTTAGTTAAAGGTTTTCATTCATGCCATAGGAACTGAGAATTGGCATTTTAGTTGGGGTTTACATTATTTCTTCTGTGCATGTGCAGCCTCCTATTTAGAGAACAGAAATGAAACCAGGTGTTTGGTGGTGATGTCCAGCTGGAAGGTCCCCAGATCATGTACTCATAGGAACTGACATGCCTCAGTTTTCCTGCTAACAACAAAGGACAGTTTCACATGGCAGCTAAGAGTGCAATGAACCTAAAAAGTCCTTAGCATCATTTGCTTTCATTGGTTCCTTGGGCTGATGCTTCTGGGTTCATCCACACCTGCTGTTGAGAAAGCTAGGCTTTAGAAATAGCAATGGTTGTTTGAAAAACTGAGTTGGCATATTTTTAGAAAAGAAGAAAGAAAACAAAACAAGACAAAACCCAACAAGCCTTTTACGTGTTATGGATTATTCTTCTCAGGCCTAGTGATGTGTAAGAAACTTCTGACCATACCTGTTAGTCACTGTGGACTGAAGGTTTGGGGTGGAGGGATCCTTGCTTTTGTCATGAGAACTTGTTCTGTGAGTTTTACTGTATTCAAGGGGTGGGAACCAGGGAAGAGAGCCAGGGCTGTGCTCCTTAATCCTTATCATCATTAACTGCATGAAAATGCAGTAAAGACATTGCTTTCCTATTAAATGGATGATAGTAAAAGTAAGACAGAGCAAGACTGGAATAGGCCACAGATAGGAAAGTATTGCTTTCCAATTTCCTTCCTCGGAGAAGGAACAACTGACATTAAAAACATGTATATTATGAAAAAAACACAAAACAAAGCTCCTCTTTGGTCAGTTTAGTTCCATGATAACTACATTCCCTAAGTGCACTGTTGTGTGTTTCAGTATAAATGCTTGATTTCAAGTCATGGGTTGCAATAAAAACCTGAAGTGTTTAGGGGAGCAAAACCGATATATTAAAGTATAGTATGTGGTGGTTTATCCTGAAAAAGTTGTAAACTCCTATATGTCAGACAGGTTTTTTTTTTCTTCTTAACTTCTTGGTATCTAATGCAATGAAAGATTATGGTCCCTTTTATTACAAGAAGGATCAACAAGGATATAATAGTCCTAATGCACTGCTGCTTTAGTATCTTACCTTTATAAATATTAATACATTTTTAGATTTTAAGCTTCAAGCAACCTTTTTGAATAAGCAAATGGAATTTCGTAGGATAGCTTGAATTCTGCCTAAATTCTGTTTCCCTCCTGCCTCTGAAAAACAATGGCATCTATTCAACTTTGCATACCAGTGCTGCAGAAGGGTTTAAAAAGGCAATATAAGAAAAACTATCTGCACAGAGATGTCCAAGTTCAGCATTGAATATGACAGTGAAATTTTACATCAAAAAGCCCAAAAGTGGTCAAGGGTTTTTATTTTTCATCCCATAAAGAAGCAGTTTAGAGTTAGGAATCCTCTAATGATTAGATGGACTTAGTATTGGTTAAGCATTAAGTAAGGCAGTTGTGTTTTCTGGGGTTTAATGTGGATGACGTGATTTGTCTGCCTAAGATTGTACGTAGGATCAGAGTCTCAGAGACAGTATCATTTAAGGAATCATGAGCACAGCTTCCAGTAGTATGTGGTGGCTCTTGTAATTCCTGAACAATGCACCTGAGGACTTGGGAAGCAGAATAAAACGTAGCTAGTTACAATAACTTGTTATCCAAAATACTTGCTGTAGCATTGTAGCAGTCTTGTGATGTTAAACTGTTGGATGTTTGGGTTTAGCTTTACAAGTACCAGTTACAACATTACCTGTTTAAATATATACAAAGAAAGAAGTAATTTCATGCTATTAATGACTTATTCTCCATAGAGGGGGGAAAAACAGTAATGCATCATTAAAGCAAAAACATGTGCCACTGATTACATATATGTATAACTACTAGTTAATTGTATCAGCCAATGCATATTTCCCCTACCTGTGTCAGAAAAGTCAGTCCTTTTTTCCTAATGAAATGCAAAATCAAAGTTAAGCTGTAGCAAATGTGGAGAAAAGCAGTTACCTGCTGCCATATCCTTTCAGTAACAGATTTGCATTTTTTAAACAACTAGGTAAGAGTAGTTTAAGTATTGTATTAAGTATACTTAATGCAACCAAATAGACATTGTTTAAGAGTGAAGTGCTATGAAGTAAATAGCTGTTTAAATTAACACCATTTACTTCAATTTGCTTCAAATGCAGTTTACACAGTTTACTTCAGGGCTGGTTTGCTACATACTGCTGCTGCTCTGCTTTGTGATAGCTCACTAAGCTGTAGAAACGTGATCACTTAGAGGTCTTGGTCTGACATTTCAGTGTTGAACTTGAGTTCAACAAGAACTCTCCTCTACTGAGTAACTACGATTTCTATGAACTCTTCTAATCACAGAATGACAGAATGGGTAAGGTTGGAAGGGACCACACCAACCTCCCTGCTCAAGCAGAGTCATCCTAGAGCAGATGGCACAGATTTGTATCCAGATGGCACTTGAATATTTCCAGTAAGGGACGCTCTACAGCCTCTCTGGGCAGCCTATTCCAGTGCATGGTCATTCACACAGGAAAAAAGTTCTTCCTCATGTTCAGGTGGAACTTCCTCTGCTCCAGTTTCTGCTGTTTGCCTCGTATGCTATTTGGGATCTCGTATGCTATTTTTGATCTGAGTCAAAATGCTATTGTTAGGCACCTCTGAGATGAGCCTGTCTCCATCCTTCTTTACACCCTCCCTTCAGATACTTATAGATGTTGATTGATGAGATCCCCTCTCAGTCGTCTCTTCTGAAGGCTGAACAGGCTCAGTTCCCTCAGCCTTTCCTTGTAAGAGGGATGCTCTCATGCCTTAATCATCTTTGTTGCCCTCCACTGGACCTTCTCCAGGAGCTCCACGTCTCTCTTGTACTGAGGAGCCCAGAACTGGACGCAGGACTTCAGATGCAGCCTCACTAATTGCTCCAGGCAAAGAAGTAGACCCATATAGTCACAACTTTTAGAAATTGCTAATATATGCTAGTAATCATGTTTTTCGTGATACCATATAAGTGTGGAAAAATAACAGTTCCCTTTGTTCTTCCACATCAACTGAACCATTTGGAAAAAAAAATCCCTGATTGTTATGTGATGAAAGATTCTTTATCCAAAAGTTGAGTGCCAAGTCATTCAATTTGAATGAATGAAGTTTGCTTTTCCATATAGGAGGTTTTGAGTGTAATAAGTAAGAAATCAGTTTCTCTTCAGTGTAATTTGAAACTGCCTTCTTTGGAAATCATGCACTTTATCAACACATTCCCTAATTGAGTGTTACTCCAGGCAATTGCTGTGAAATGCAAAAGAAGTAATGAATTGTATGTTTTTTAAATCTTCTAGCTAAAAAGAAGAAGCCAAAGCTCTTAAACAAGTTTGATAAGACCATTAAAGCTGAATTAGATGCTGCAGAAAAACTACGTAAAAAAGTAAGTTGTAATGTTTCACTCAGGACTGTAGGCAATGGACAAAAATGATAAATTAAAAACTTAGAAAAAGGAGAATGACTTTTAGATTAATTTTTGTGAAATTAACTTTTAAAAATTAAATATTCAGTGCATATTTGTCTTTCAAATTTAACTTCTGCTGGATATTTCACTTAAATTTTTTAAAGTCATAAGTGTATGTCTGTTCATGTATGTTTGCTCACTGTTGACCTTGAAAATATTTAGCTTAACCATTAAAATTTATGCTTAAATTAATCACATGGAACAGTTCTGTCCTATCACTGTTGCCATTTGAGTACTGAAATCAACTCTTAATAGAGAACTTAATATGTGTGTGTTACTCTGGATCTCTCAGTAAGTGTTCAAGTGCCTCAGGAGTGTTAGGTGCAGATCTTTGAAGTAGGTGTTGTTTCTGTTGGGATTCTGCGTGTGTCCTGTAAATGTCTGTATTCCCATACAGCTGCTTAGAGGACAAAGCAGATGTTCCTGCTTCTCACTAATGGCAGCAAGACTAACATCAGTCAGTCAGTTTGAGTAGTTGTGAATTTAATAACTTGACTGTGAAAAGCAAACAAAGAAAAAAACCCAACAGAAAGCAAGCTCTTCAGTCATCTCCTTTTATAGGTTCCAATTTTGTTATTTTATTTGAGTATTTTGGAAAGTAAGACCTTTGCAGAGATGTGAGATCTCTTTTCCAGAACCAAGATGAGATAATGAAGCAAGACTCTGGCTGTTAGAAATGAGATGCCTTAAGTCTTTAGGATGTAAATCTTGTAAAAACTCTGATATGCCTCATTGACAGTCCTAGCACATAAAGAACAACCACGGGATTTTGTTGTACCCTGGATTTGAGATGGATGAGCAAAGAGATGTACTATTTTCAGTACAGTACAATAAAGACCATTTTATTCACTGCAGATGAAGGATTATTCTTGACTTTCAGAATACTATGCTATTTTGACTTTAAGCTGCCATCTATGCAGCCTCTGGTAGGTCTGTAATTGGAGTGGAGGGCTATTAGATAGAGAGTATTAACCTCATGCTGCCACTGCTGTTTATCACTAGAAGCCTTCTTTACGTGTTAGAATATAAAATCAAAAGGAATTTTCATGCTTCTTGTTACTTAAGCAATTGGTTAATCAGAGAAAGACGCAGCAGAAATTTTTGCTGAACCTATAGGGTCAGTTTGCTGAGTCTCTTTTCCTGCCTGTGTCTCTTGGTGAGTTACAGATAGTCATGCGTGTCATGTGGGAATCAGCATAAATTTAGTAATAAATTAGACGTGTAATATTTGAGGATAGCAAGGCAATTGTGTGTAATAGCCCACTCATATTCATAATCCTGTAAGAGCTGGAAGTGGCAGCAGGGTCTGTTGCCAAATATTGCCAAGCAGTGCTTAGAAACTATTTAACAGTGTGGCTGGTTCTTCTCGACTTCCATCCATACTTGATGGTCAACATCCATCATGAGAATACCATAGTTACATTTGGACTTTATATGAGACAGGGATGGGACACAGAACACCTGTGAGGTCTCCTGAGGGACATTATTATGCAAAAGATTTGGAGGAAAGAGGCATGTATTGTGGATGAGTCTAAAGTGTTTCCCGTGGAAGAACTGTAGTTACGATACTGTTCATCAAGAGAGGTGTGTGGAGAGAAAATTTCCACATATGTCTAGAACTTTCTTCCCATTCTCTGTTACATTCATTTTGGACTTTGTTATTACCAGCAAAATCTTTACTTTTTCATATAGACAGATTATTGTCATCTCAGCATTTTGTGCAGTCAACAAAGGGAAAGTGAGTAAAATAAAAAAAGCTATTAATTTTAACCTTGGAAAGTAGGTAATATTGTTTCATAAATAATTACAATCAATTTCTCTTAAATAAGAAGGCAATCCTAAGAAAAGTATGAGTGAAAACTGTTGATTCAGAGTGCATTGCTTATTTTATGTTTGTGTTTTAATTGTGGAAACTAATGTCTTAATAGGTCATTCATCCTCCAGCATTTTTGTTAGAATTGCTGATAAATATCTGTACTTTTCAGGGAAAAGTTGAAGAAGCTCTAAGGGCCTTTGAAGCACTAGTGAATCAATATCCACAAAGTCCTCGAGCAAGATATGGGAAAGCACAGGTACTTAAAAATAAACAAACAAACAAAAAATAATAAATTTTAAAAAGCTAAAATAAACATATTTTTAGCAGTAGAGTTATAAACACCAGTCAGAATTAATTTGTAAATTTATGGAGATTTTCTATGCTATCTGTCGTATCTCTTTCAGTTCACTATCCTTCCCCAATTACGTTCGCACCTTTTGTCTAACTTTAGTCTAGAGGAAAGTATTGTAAATAACACAAAAATAAGATATGCCCTACAGATCTCATAAGAACTGTCAGGTGAATGGTAAGAGATAAATCCCAACTAATGGCCCAGTGCAGGAACAACAGGCAGAACTTCACTGTTGCATGATGTTTGCTGTAACTGTTAAATCAGCACGTCAGTCAGCTCTGGGATAAATGCTGCTTTTTGCTTAATAGGAATAGGGAAAAGGATTTGGAGTTTTTATGTAGAGTTGGTTAAAGGATAAAGAACACAAATTCTTAGGCAAGGAGGCTTAATTAGCTTTTTTTTCTTTTGTGGAGAGAGTTGTGTTTCAGGTGTTCCTCTTAAAAAAAAACAACAAACAACCAGAGTACATCATAAAATAAACTCTGCATTCATAATACTTTTGAGCTGTGTTGGGATGTCTCGGAAGAGAATAAACTTTGAATTTTCATAAATAGTAGGATAATCCTATTGCACTAGTAGTAAAAAAGACTCAAATCCATGTTAATCAAGATGAACAAAGTGAAGCCCTCACTGTAGGAAGGAATTGTGCTGTTAGACAATTACTCAGGCACTTGAACTGGAGTCAACCAGTTGTCAGTTGGTTAATAAGTCATGCTAAATGTCCAAAATACTGTCACGCAAGCACTTGATACACATATTTGTCCTTGAAAAAAGGAAAGTCAAATTTCCTGGGGAATGTACATCAGAAAAAAATAATTATTGCTTAAAACTGATTTCTGAAGGTATCTCTGAAGGCTTCATGATGAACGGTTTGGCTGAGTAACCATATTTCTTTGTGCTTCACATACTCAATTTCAAAGCAACTCAAGGGAAAAAAATTAAAGGACAGAAGTGCCGAAAGATTTCAGGTACCTGCTACAGCATATGCACTAAACACAGTTGAAGCAGTGTCATTTAATGCATATGTGAATTTAAATAGACTAACAAGAGTTTCCACACCTGTAGTGCTTGCCATGCTCTGCAAATTGACTTAAAAAAGATCATAAGCCAATAAATATAGAAGTATTTGGGAAGAATGCATTAAAACATGAAAATGCATGCATTTATATAAAAAATTTAAAGTAAACCTTTAAAAATTCTGCATTTGAGACATAATCTTACTTTTTCAGCTGTTGAAGCAGATTATGAAAATGCCTTAGGACAGGTGAAATCAGTCATAGCTTCTCTAAGGTTCACTGAAGCTATAATTTCACTGTAGAGAGCTCATATATCCTTTGGTCTGCTTCTAATTTGATGAGCCAGTTTAACTTTTGACAGAGTTGTAGGGTAGATATTCTATCAACATATGCAAGAGTAAAGGCAATTCCTAAATAATTTTCAAAAAAAGAGTGTAAATAAATTTGTCAGAATAGAGGAAAGAAATGTTTGTTGATCTGTGTATTGCTGCCAGAGTGAGGCTTCGTATACAAATAGTCCATAAGCAAAATTTAGTATTTCTTCCATATTATTAAAGAGATTGCGTTATTTACTTTTGATAGCAGAAATTATGAATTTTACAAATATTAATCAAAAATCTGTGTTAATGTATGTTTACATTTGGTGCAAGTTTTCTCGTACTTCTGCTTTCAGTTTGTAGGTAACAAGAACTAATGGCAATTCTAATGTGCCTTCCCAGTTATTTTTAAGACTAACGAATTGTTATGTGTTCTAATTATGGTTTTGTGATTCTTTCTAGTCTGAAGATGACTTAGCTGAGAAAATGAGAAGCAATGAGATGCTGCAACAAGCTATCAACACCTACGATGAGGTGGTTAGTCTGCCAAATGTCCCTTCAGATCTGATAAAGCTCAGCTTGAAACGAGAAGCAGACAGGCAGCAGTTCCTTGGTGAGTTTTGAGGGTGGGGTAAAAATTATGGTGTGTGAGCAAGACTTTTAAGAGGTCACTAAGGACTTACAATGCCAATTCCATTGAATTTTTGGTAGGACTTGTCCTCCTAATATCTGAAATGCTAAAGAAAAAGAAGTTATTTAAATTTTTTCTAGGAAACTGGTGTCTATAATTTGCTTGTAGGATAATAGTGCCTGTAGAAAGCTGCAGTAGATGCTACGAGAAGATATGATGAGAAGTGTCAGTTTTTATTGACAAGGAAAGAAGAGTCTTCCTTTTCTACTGAAGCTGAAGAAAATCAAGAAGAAATTAATGGCATAAGCAGAGTAAACATATTCTGAATAAACTTTCAGTAAACAAACAAGAGTGGAAGTGAACTTGGGGATAACATTGGTTTAGATTGTAGGTTTAGATCTCAATTCGTGATGTATGAGAAATGCTGATTAGAATATAAGGCACAATCAACTTTTCAGTAAAGAGTTCTGTTCTCATGGGTTAGATTTTTAATATCAACTTATTTTGTTCTTTCTGTTCCTTTGCAAGACCTCTTCTAGGAACTGAGGAACACACTTAATTTTAAGCACATAAAGCATGATAAATTTCCATGATAAATAATGGGAGTAGAACTATTACTAAATGCTAGAAATGCATTTAATTTCTTAATTAAGATTAAGTTTATTATTATATGTTTACTTAATTTTGTTGAGTGCTTTGATATCTGTGTATGATAAAGCAGTCAAAGCTTAAATAATGTTAGTGCTGCACTGTAAAGGATTCTCCACAAGAGGCTACCATAACACTGCATGATGTGCACTTGCAGTGATTCCCTGAAATACTCCTGGTATTGCTTAACCCCAGTGACAAGCAAGCAGTTGAATGTGCTCGTGCCTGCACAAGCTTTTTCAACTTCTGCTTCTTGATCGTTAGCGAAAGTGGAGCACTTGGCTCTGATTTGTGTTTTCTTAGATGTTGTGTAAATGTCTTGCTACTGTTACTCATATCTGCAGTTGTAATTAAGTCTTGTTCAATCAAATCAGGTCGCATGAGGGGTTCCCTGATTACTCTGCAGAAATTAGTTCAGCTGTTTCCCAGTGACACGTCATTCAAGAATGACCTTGGTGTTGGTTACCTCTTGATAGGAGATAACAGCAATGCTAAGAAAGTATATGAAGAGGTGAGTTTCCATTCCAGTCAAGTAAAAATATTTGCCTTCATATGTTCATTCTAAAGATCGATTGATTTTAACTTTTTTTAGTTGTTAAACATTTCACATGTGAGGTTTTGAAGGGTTAACATAGATGCAATTTTTTTTTAATACAATTATATTCTAATTTTAATTCAGATATTCTGGTACTGTTATGCTAAGTTTTTCCTCATTGACAGAGAAATGCAGATTTGCTTCATGTGCTTAATAATATTTGAAATCGTACACTTTGTGGTAGCCAGATTTGGAATATACTGACAACACATGTAGGCGTGTTGTATGTAATGTGTAATATGTAATGCATAGTATAAAAAAATATCCAGTCTGCAAGACAAGGAAAGCAGAAGCCAGTCTCTTTACAGGAACAGCATCTCTAAGCATGCGATCGAGTAGTTCAGTACTCACACAGCTATTTAACCTTTGCTTTTTCATATTTTTGTCAGCAGCCTAAATTCTGTTTTTCTTTCACAATGTTTGCAGTGTGGAAGATTCAGTGCATTTATATTCTTGTCTTATACTATGGTTATTTGGCTGGGGAAACTTCAGTGCCAGGAAGGGCCGCTCTGTTCCTGGAAGTTTTCTGTGATCTGGAAGCCCTGTTAACATCTGGAAACTGTCTGACAGATGTGGAGCCTGACATCACTGGTAGAGAACATGCTGTCTGCGCCTGACCAGAGAGTCTTGTTGGTCTTGGCACACGTGTTGCAGGGCTTGTTTAGTACAGGCCTGGTGTGGTAACTGGCTGGTTATATAGGCTGGAGAGGAGTCAGCATGGTTAGTACCACCTCCTGAGAATAAAGGCCCATTTGTTCATCCCCCTCGTCTGGCACTCTGGGGGGATTCTCGTCTCTGGTAGTTTCTCAGAGAGAAGGAGGACTTTCAACCACATGGTTGGAAGCAGGAGCCAAAAGCCTGTAATACCATTTTTTTTCTCCTCGAGCTCCTCTGGTAGTCTCAGATGTTGCCAGAATAATGTTTGCTTTGCTACTTTTGCTACTTTGTAGGTCCCTCCATAAAACATGGCTGTTCAATAATTTTTGTCCTGCTGTCAAAATTTCTCAGAGGATTAGAAATATCAGCTTTCAAAGATAGAATTTATTAAATAAACCTGCAAGGAACTTGAGAAAATAGAGACATATTCCTTTTGGGCAAGATTTTCCTTTGCAGTTATTCAGTGTTTTGCTGCAAACAACTGTTAAAAATTCTCAATATCAATAATCACAGGAATTTTTATACATGGAAGGTCATGAGTTTGCTATATAATTACTTTGATACTGAGTTTTATATACTTCAGAAGAAATGTATAGTGCTCTGACTAAGAACAGATATGTAAAATAAGAACTAGTGTGCTTTTAATATATTGTTTTCCATTCTTCTATGGACTTTATCCAGTGTAATTACTCTGTTTTGCAGTTCATTAACCAGTGAAATAGGATAGCTCATAGTGGTGTTCTGTTCTTGTAAAAGAACAGCAAATACTTTTTTTTTTTTTTGTAATCATATGGTTTTGCCCATGTTCTGGGTATTCCTCAGGTTGAATTCCAACACATTAATATAAATTTGTTGTTGTAACCCAAGATACTAGTTTATCTTCCTAAACTAAGGATTTTAAGGAACAATACATAACCAAAGAAACAGGGAGAAGCCCATGTGTACCTGCTTTCATTCTTGGTTCTACTGAAGGCTTCTTACATGAGTTTGGGCAGATTTGTTAGGGGCTGCCTGGTCTGCTCTGGAGTACTTTGCTCAGCTGTTGCAATGCGTATTTGGAAAGTGATGGGCATATGGCTTTCCTCCTGTAGGTGCTCAGATTCTCTGCTCAGTTAGTAGAGAGGGAGGCAAACTGTGAATAGTGGTTCCGAGGACCTCCACAAGACATCTTGCTCTTCCCATGATTTTTGAAAAACTTGGAAAACTTCTGTAGTGTGACTAAATCCTTTTCACTAGTGTAGGACAAATTAATCTTTTGATAGAAAAACGTAAAAGAGCACAGACAAGAGCATGAGCTCAGTGCTGCACAGTGGATGCCTCCAATATTTATGAATTCTGGGTTCCATTTCCCCCTGTAAGGATGTTCATACATTTTATTCAAGTGTTCTTTAATGCAGAAGGCATGAACACTTAGGAAGACAGAGCAGAGTTAAGGGCACATCCTCAAGAGAACAAACCCCTTTTTGAACTAAAGTCTCAGCTCTTTGCTGATTCCCCTCTGGTCTCATTCTTTTCTTCATGGTTGTCTGACTTCTTGTCTACGTGGTACTTGTTTCTGATGCTCAGGGAAATCCCCAAGTAGTTAAACACTCTTCTTTGCAGGAGAAGCTAAACTCCAAATTTCCTGGGAATCTGCTAGTTGGGAAAAGGTACCTTTGTTTCTTGCTGTAACATTTCCATCTTAATTCAGTGTTACCTGTCTGTCTTAAGCAGGGACTGAACACATGCAACCATCTGGACCCTTCACAGGCACCACTGTCTATATGGGATCACAGTACATAATATTTCAGACCATAGCTTGCATCATCTCGAAGGAATTGAATAGAAGCCGAAGGAATCCTAGTGGATGAAAGTTTTCTGCTTTTGCTTTACATTTAATAGCTAGTTTACTTATTTTTCCATTCAGTTCTTATTTTTCCTACCAAATTTTTTAAATCTTAGCAGCTTATTTTAAATGTCTTTAATACGTATTCCTTCTTTTGGCTACAGAAGCAATGCATATAAACACTGAGCTTCAGATCAAGAGATTTTTTTTTTTTTAATTCCAGATGTGGTGTGGTGTAATCTGACTGACTCAAAAAACATTTTCTAGAATACGTTTGCCACAATTTTTGCTGAACCACAGGTAGAAAATGATGTCCAACAGGAGAGAACTTCAGTTTTGCCTCTAATATTAAAGCATTTTCTTTTGAACATTACACCCAGGGACATGGAAACATAATGTTAAAGGTAGTCCTAGTAGAATTCAGAGCTATTTTTATTTTCAAAGAAAACATAACATTAGAAGTAGTCCTAGTAGAATTTAGACCTATTTTTGTTTTCAGAGATATACAGAATATAAAAAAATACAGCAGAAGAGAACTTTTTAGGACCAGTTACTCTGCTAATAGCACGTATTCTCCCTGCCATGCCGAGGCACATGTGCATGGCTCAGTGCAGCATTATACAGACATGCATAAGCCAACTCTGAGCTATCTCAGGTACCAAACCCAGAATATCCACATTAACACAGTACTCTGCCTTGGCTAATTAGCCATTGATAGCCCCAGAGGTTAATATCTATATTCATGATTAATATTTAATGGGCTGTGAGCAGTTTAGTAAAACTTATTTCTAAACATAATTAATATTGCATGGAGCAACAGCAACAGAGTAATACAATTTACATTAAATACTTCCAGTGTAATTTCTGCTGATTGTATCTCTTCGCTTCTCTTTAGGGGCTCTGAACGTAGATCATTCCTTAATGCAACTCGGCAGAGTTTAAATGAACCATAATACAGAAAATTCTATTCTGTCTTAATTAATCAGATAGCTTTATTCTATAGTTAAAGAAACTGCAACAAAATTATATGGCTAATAAATATTTCTGTCAGTCATTTCATTTCACCCTGCAGGTACAGATTCTTGGATCAAAATAATTATACACAGAATGCTGAAAGACAAAAGGCGTAAAATTCATAAGGTGGTAGTGTATTCTTATATTAGGGATCAAGTTCATCCTTACTACAGCACTTTTTGCTAATAATGTCTCATATTATGGACTTCAGATAGATTCTCAAATTGTTTGTTCCCTCATAGTAACTCTTTTGTGCCAAAAGAAGTGAAATCATGCTATTTTTAACTCATATCATTTTATGCCCACATTGCTATGATTTTGGTTTTGCTTGGATGTATTTTGTATGTAATAAGGTTTGAGGAAAGAGAGAAGTTGGTCCAGATAATTTGTAATGGTTTTGCTTGTAGTTGTTTGATTGAGAAATGAGGTTAGACAGTGACTGGAAAAGGCGGAGGGAAATAATTATGATGTATGAAGGCATTTTATCCATGACATTAGAAATGGATTTAGGCAAGAGAAATTGCTCATCTGTCCGTTGTTGTGTATTTAGCAGCTGTCTAGACATTCAGCGGGTATCAGCCTCTGTAATTCCACTGGCTGCTGGGCTCTTGTGATGATCCTCAGACTGAGGGTCTGTCCAGATAAAACTGTCCGCCCTTATTTTAAGGAGAGAAGAAGTGTAAAAACAGATTAACTTGACCATGTAATTGATATCACATAGAGCTACAAATTATATTGAATGCATATATCACAGAAATGCGGTGCTGGAAAGTAGATCAAGACATTCTCTAATTTTCCCCTTGGCTGAGGCAGACCAAATGCACTTAAATCACTGACTCGTGTTGGAGGTGCATGTTTCAGAACTCAGGCTGGACAACTTCACACCTCCTTACCCTGAAACATTGCCCCATACACTGATCCTTTTCTACAGCTGTCCCTGTACTTACAAACCTTTGCCTTGCACAGTCCCCATGAAATACCAGTCTCTGGATATTTGCCAGTGACTTTTCTTTTTCTGCAAAATTAAGCCAGTTTGTAACTCAGATATTATCTGAATCTTGTTGAGGGTACAAAATCTTCTAGCTTAATTTAGCATGTTTGGTCTTGGTCAAAGAGCGCAGCACACAACTATACAAGAATAATTTATCCATCAGCACCTACTGTGAAAGCACATTGACTCACTGCTCACCTTCTTTCTCTTGGCCGGGGAAGTGCACATTGTTCCAGAGAGTGCTTCAATTTGCCACTGTGCTGAGAATGTCCTTGGTGTTCCAGGGTTTGTATGTTCCCATCACGTGATGCAGGTGTTACAGCTTCTTTCTAAATTGTAGTCACTATGCTTCACATCACAGTATGTTTTCTCTTGCAAAAACTAGTTTGCCACCAGTAGAAACCCACCTAATTTTAAACTATTTCAGGTATATTTCTATACTACGTGTTCTGTAAGTGTGCTGTAGACTTTTTCAAGAGCAGCTGCTTTCCTTCAGATTAGTCAAACCTGGGATAAGTAACTTAAGTGTTAATGAATGGGTTTAATGCTGTAATGTATCATGCTTTACCTCAAGAGAGAGGATGGGAAAGAATGGACAACTGAAAATTATTTTTTCCTGTTGGAATAATTTTACTTCAAAGATTTCAAAGTTTGAATTGTCATAGAGTTGTCTGGACAAGCACAAAAGTGAATGGAGGAAAGAAAGTACAGACAAGCCAAAAGATAACCTGAGCCAGTAATGGAAGCAGATGTCATTGTATCACTAAATAGTAGTGCTTGCACAGGTTTGTTAATTTGCATAGATCCATACAGGTATATTTTATTCATTTGTTCTCAAACAGGTTCTAAGTCTGGCTCCAAATGATGGCTTTGCCAAAGTACATTATGGCTTCATCCTGAAGGCAGAAAACAAGATAGCAGAGAGCATACCCTATCTACAGGTACTTTATCACCCACAGTAAATGTTTTACCAGAAAAAAAGTAAAATTGGAATGTATGAGATGTGTCAAACTAGAAACATGTTAAGTGTGAATCACTGTTAAAGCTACTTGTTGGAGTTAGAGCCCTTCTCAAATCTTCGTTCGCGAAGCCTGGCCATGATCCCTACATGTGAACTGGAACAGGGTTGTACTCCTCAATTCTTAATAATCGAGTATTTGTTTAATTCATGGTTTACCCAAAGTACATGGCTCTGAGCCTCAAGTTGTTTTGAGGTTGGCAGTATGCTGCAAACCTAAGGTTCTTGAAAGATCCAGAAAAGGCTTGATGTCTATACTTCTGAGTGTTTGAAAATAAATACTACTAAATAAAACCTTAATTCAGCTTTCTAAAATGCTTGTATATATGTTTATAGGTTCAGGGACAAATGTCCAACTCTAAATATACCACTGTCTTGGAGAGATTGAGGCGATAGGCCATAGGTCTTGGAAAACTGTTAACATTTCTCAGTGACTTTTTACTGACTTACTGTATTCATTTAGCTTAGCTTAGGTTGCCATGGTGATTATATTTTCTAGCTAATTTCATAGGCTAGCTAATTGCATAGAATTGACAGCCTATTTACAGCAATCAAATGAACTCTTTTAGAAGTCCCATTGAAGTTTCACTTATACCCTTAATTTTTTATTTATTTATTTATTTATTTATTTACTTATTTATTAGGAAGGACTAGAGTCTGGTGACCCTGGCACAGATGATGGACGTTTTTATTTTCATCTGGGTGATGCCTTACAGAGAATGGGAGACAAAGAGGTACATGTTTAACACCTTCTTGCTTTAAAGTCTAAATCTCTCAGGACTGCAGTGTCCAGAAAAACCTTTAATGATGGACCTAATGTTGAAAACATGAGTAGTCCTATTGCAACAACAATCCAACATGTAGAGGTCAAGATGAGCAACAGAAAAAAAATCTGTCATTGGCATAACAATACAATCTCTTAGCATCCCTTGCTTTAGAACTAACCTAAAGATTTGAAGCTTGCATGGGGCAGCTTGAATTGAGGGACTAAACATTTGTTGAAAATTTTAATTAATGTATTTTTAGAGTCTGTGTTTTCCTCCTGCCACTTACAGGAAAGATTTTAACGAGAGTTGAAAAAAAACCTGTATAGAAGTTCTCTCATACTCTGGTATAAGAATATTTTAAAAACTTTTCCAAAATAACCTTGAGGACCAATGAGTATGTGATAAAAGAACACATTGAGAGAACTGCATGTGTGGGCTTAGTTATGGAATTGATCAATAATTAAATTAGCAAATAGATCAGAAAAGCATCAGTTTGTACAACATATCTGTAATGTGCCCAAGAAAAACAAACATATGCCACTGGAAGCTGTAAGAGTTTCTAGTTTGTTTATTAAAAAACAAATTTTGTTTAAAAGCCAGATTTAAATGCGTGAATTAGCGCTACTGTCATAGTAGGGGAGCAAAGGGCCTTTTTTCATGACTGTTATTAGTAATGAACTTTACTATGGGAATGAATTGGAAAACAATAGAAAAACACTGTTCAGGTTCCTAGGTGGGAAACATGAAAAGAATAGGCATTAAAAAGAGTAGCAGAAATAGCTATGAAAATCACTGCTTTTTAATTACTTATCTAGTAATGTCTGAAATATTAATATCTAGAATACTGTAAAAAATGCTAACCTCTTGAGTATTGTGGCCCGATCAATAGGTGGTTCTCCAATATGAACTATAGACAAGTGAGCTATGATGAAGCCTATGTATCTGATCCTTCTCAAGCCTAATTCATCAAATTAGGGGTTTTAAATAATTCATGGAACTTTTATTGCAATACCTAATGCATCTAGTAGATCTAAAACGTTGAAATGTAACAATATCTGAATTTTAAGCTAGATTGCCTTCCCTGAAATATTCTTTCAATGAGTTGGGTTTTCTTGATCTAAATGTTCATTTACAAGTGAGAATTAGTTTTCCTCATTTTACTCAGGAAAAAAATGCATATGATCACATAGAGACACATGCACACAGTCTGCTTTCACGCTTTCTCTGTCTGACTCCTCTCAAATCCCTGTATGTTTCCATGAGATATTCTGAGTTGAATGGTTGAGCCGAGAATATCCCTTTGTAGTGTCGGACTAAATATACCACACAAATGTAATTAATGCAATTAATGTCATCCCTAACTCCCAGATGTGTTAATGTGTTAATGTTTATGGAGTTAATGGTCAAGTCTGCTGAAGAAAAAGTTTGATTAAGGACAAATGAACTTCTTGGGATAGAGGAGACTTCTAAATTTATCAGTGGGAAGTCCATTGTTAAGGTAAATTTTTCTCACTGACCTTGCTAGGCTTGATGAATATCAAGGTTTAATCAAGGAAACAGATCAATATTTAAGGAACATGTGAAATTGCTGTCACTAAAGGTTTGTTGAAAGTACATGTTCATCTATTAGAGCTAAATTAGGAATTATGAATATGATCTTGGTAAGTGTAGGAAAACAGTGTTGAGTATGCCTTTTCCAACTAAAATTTGATAAAATACCAAATTGGCTTTAAAAAAAAAAAGTTAAAAGTTAAAACTGTGGAAGTTATTCTAGAACAAAGCTCAGTTCACACAGAATGTATAAAGCGAGTGCATTTGAAACAATGTCTGTCCTGGAGAAGATGACACACTGTTGTAACTCTCTTGAATAATACAGAGGTCATTATTTAGTCTTTCCATTACCAAGACCTGCATGAGAAAAGAAAGGTTCCTCACAGAATCTCAGGAATGGAAAGGATGAGCAAGGCAGCCAAACCCAACTCCATTCTGCCAAAGGCAACCTCCACGGAAAATTCTTCTAATAGATAAATATGACCAGTATTATACATCGTGATTATAGCTGATATATCTTGAAGAGCAGCAACATTCATACTCATCAGTCAGTGGCTGAAACAAGTAATTCATCCCCTTTATCATTTGGGTTAACTCCAGGCATTGCAAACGGATACAGGCAGTGAGCATGAACAATCTATTGATATCCCACTGCTATTACAACTTACATCTTGGGGAACAGATGTTATAAATCTTAATGCGTCCATTTCAGAGATTTAACTAAGATAGCATCAAAATTTAAAGATACACTGTGTGTTACCCATAGGTAACAAATAATATTTTTTTTGACCCATGCACAATTTCACTGAGCTTCTCTAGGGAAAAAAAGATGACAGCTTATATATGGTCTGCTGTTATTCTGTTCATCCACAATGCTTTTCTGTACTTCTGATAAGTACTGTAAGGCAACACTCTACTGCAGACTTTCTTCCACACTTCAAGAGAGTTAAAAAGATCGGAGTACTACATTTTTTAAAAGCTTGAAGAAAATTTACAGATTCTCAAAGAGAATTTTGGCCTGTTTCTGTTCAAGGTAGGGATTGCTGCCTGCTTCAATCCCTCTGTTCTGGACTTCTTATCCTCATCCCTCCCTATTTAGCTGTCCTGTTTTCTGGTTTGTTTGGGTTTTTTCTGTTGTCTGAAATATTGCAGCTGTAGCAGTACTGCCAGGCAGGAAAGAGGCACCTATATGTAACTTTTCCTGTGTGTGGTTTGTCACAGTACTACTTCTGCTAGATCTTTTCTTTCCAAACATTCCATTTGCTTTTTTTGCAGGACCTTGTTTTGCTGCTGCACAGGGGTAAAACAAGCTGTGTCAAGGGAGAGTAAGACAAGCAGAAGTCTAGTATTAGCCTCAGTAGATTTCTGCCATCTGACTGGTTTAGGTGTGGCAACAAATATTTGAAGAAACTCAAGTGCATTTAGGTATTTGATAATTAAGCAATGGTTTAGATCCATAAAGTCATCGGTGTTTTCATCATCACAGCGTTTCCACTGGCAGCAGAAGACAGTTGTCTTTAATTCATAGGTAGAGAATTGAAACAGAGAAAATGAGGTTGACCAAGATGAGAAACAATTGGATCTTCCAAGTCCAAGGACAGGACCTGAATTACTGACCTATATTTTATATGAATGGTTGTGAGATTATCCTATTTTCTTAATATAGGATTGGACAGCCTTGGCCAACTGACCTATTTTGTTATTTGGTGGTTTTTTTTCTTGTTTGTTGTTTTTTATCTTAAAGTATTCATTAGTACATTTTATTAAAGGAATAACCCCAACATCCAAAGAGAGAGTCTGTTACCTTGACAAAAAGTGTTATATTCTTCTTGTAGGATCTTGGCTGATGTGAATTTGGTTGTTAACAACTACAATCTTTTAGGCATACAAGTGGTATGAACTTGGATACCAAAGAGGTCACTTTGCTTCAGTTTGGCAGCGCTCTCTCTACAACGTCAAGGGACTGAAAGCTCAGCCTTGGTGGACAGCAAGGGAAACTGGTTATACAGAGCTGGTGAAGGTAAAGCTTCTTTATACTTTCATTTTTATTAAAATTACAACTATAAGTTATTAAGCAGAATAAATGCTAATCTGTAAGGTCTAAACTACTTCCTGTGAGTTCCAGACACCACTGTCAGACTGAGCACAATTGAAATACTATAAAATGAGCTCAGGCATTTTTAAATTTGAGAATGGTGACAGCATGGCTGAAATGATTAATAAATACAAAATTTGCATGGTAGACAACTGTAACATCTCAAGTGGAAAATGACAGCAAATTTTGGTAATGCCTGGGACACCCACTGTGAATTTTTAATTAGTCAGGAAAGGCTGTGTCTTTCAGCCCTTGTGTAATATTTAGTGACTTTGGAAGCTTTTAATTGCATAAGAGAAACAAGTATAGATTCTAGTGATGGAGTTAACAAAGGATAATAACATAGAATTTAAATACTTTAAAGGGTTTTTTATTTATTTTAAAATAGTTTATATTTCCAAAATTGCTTGGTTTTTGTTATTTTATTATAATTTTAATAATAATTCCTAAAAAATTAGAAGATAACTTCTTTTCCCCTGTATGTTTTAATTATTGGCGTGTGGTTTAGAAAAATTACTCTGCACAAATAATTAAAAACCCCAAAGTTTATTTGCAGGAAACAAGTTCATTCAGAATGGTAGTTTCTTTATACGTAGTAACACAGAATGTTAGAAAACCTACTATGGAAGGATGCTTTTATTTTAAAAAAACAAAAGAGGAAGATTGCTCTTTGTTATGGTTTTGATGGCAGCATAAATAAGACTGGGAAATTTAGATTAAAATATGATTCTCCACTGTAATCTCAGCAACACAAAGGAGCAATTAGCTCTATGGACTAGCTTTTGGGAAGATCTGAAATGGGTCCATATTGAACTAATTCTTGAGGAATGTGTAGGAATAGAAACTTCTTGCCATAAAAGATACAGAGAAACTGGCAAAGTCTAATCATACTTCTGTAAAAAAACCAGAAAATAATACATGTTAATTGATTGATGTTTTAAAGCTACCTGCAGTGTTGCTGAACAATCTCTTACATATAAACTGTGCAAGTTATCACAGAAGGTAATGATCCCTTCACCCTTAGTGTGAGTCAGCTTTGAAGGGTGAAAGAATTCAGTTCCTGTTATAAAATGGCCAGAGCTCCACCTTGAAGGGATTTTTTTTTTCAGATGAATCAGGCCATATATGAATGTCTTGGTTTAGTTCACCATCTTGCATGGCTCTTAGAAGAGCTGATCAGAAGACTAAGAGGGATATAAATTCACCCCTGACCTCCACAGCACAACTGTCTCTCTGGAATCCAGTAATATCTCTTCAATCCAATCATTTGGTGGTATATGTTTTAGCCATCTTTAGATGTATATGTTTTATTAGCAGCATGTCACTGAATCTGGATTAAATTTTGGCTTCGAATTTTCTTACATTCACAGTTTAAAGTATAAACGTGTAATGTAAGTTAAATGCATCAGGACAAATACTTGTCTTGCTGTGTTTCTCCTATAACTCAAGAAAGTACTTGAAATTTTGAAAGAAAGCAGGTTTGATTCTAATAACATAAAATGCTGCAAACAAAAACAGAAGTAGTATTCTCCAGAAAGTGGCAAAAAATTGTTGATAACATTGGGTTTACTGATGCCTGAAATAGTCCAGCTGATGTACATGGTCTAGTTAAAAAATACCCCAACACATTATTTCCTCTTTTCACAGAGCAAAAACCAATCAACAGTTATTTCCTACTGCTTCATGTCATTATATTCCACTTGGACCTATGTGGGAAATGCTTCCAAACCCTAATGGTAGAATTCAATATGGAAAGCTGCTGTACAAAATGCTAGAGGTCCTGACCCTCTTTTCGTGTGTTTCACTGCTTGATGTTAAATGAGAATGAACTGTTTTCAATATCTTGACAGCTTAATAATGCTAACTGAGGATTTATTCATGGCTGAGACAGTGCTAAAGGTGAAATCTCTGGCAGCAATTTGGTTCCTTCCATTAACCAGCACTGACCAGTTGTGGTCAATAGCATCTCATAGCACAGACCTGGCTTGATTTTTTTATAAAGGGTCATGTAGTTTCTTGGGACTCAAAGAAGTCAATCTCATGCTCTATTTACTTTACCATTACCTACTAACCTGGATGTCTCCAGAGGGTTTTGGGTTGTTTTTTTTTTTTTTTTTGAGGGGGGGAAGAGGAGGAAAGACTGAGAATATCTCAGTAACATTTATCAGGATGTGCTAAATCTTGATTAGTGGAACTTGTGCTGAGGGGAAGTGGATCTTTGCATCTCTCTAGCTGCAGTTCATTGAGGCCTAATGTTTTTGTAATTTCCTTTAAAGAATAGGAAGAGGCACCTGATTTCTCAGGGAGCAGAAAATATAAACCTTTATATTAGGAAGTGTGTGGCAAGTGATTTATGTAGTAATGTTCTGCTAATGTTTCTGATGTATAGTTTTTCAGGCATTTGGATATGGAGATTCAAGAAAGTATCTTTCTCTTTTGATCTCAGCTGAAAGTAAACCTTACTTTAACCTTTGAAAACCTGTCATTTTCCCTTGGGACTATTAGTTTTTCTCTGCCAGTCTTACTTAGTCATTGCACCTTTTTCTGGTGCCTTTTGTAGAACCTCAGTTATAGCATTATTCTATGCTGGTGCTTGTTTAAAAAATAATAAAAGAGAGATTTATTGTTAGATCGTAGAGACTTTTCACTGGTCTGATATTAATACATAGGTAATGACTTAAGTAACTTTGTCCTTGCTGCATTTTGTGTCCTTTGACTTTTGGAAAGGACCCAAAGAATGCCTTGACAGTAATTTACTACAGTGAATAGCTGATTGATTAAAGTAGATCTTGTATTGTTGTTTTTTTCTGATGTCTTAGATTTTACTAATTAAAGTGCAACAAGTAAAGTGCAAAAAGGGAATGAAAATACTGGCAACAGCACATATCTGTATCATTTTCCATAGATTGACAGGTAGGCCTTAATGGTTTAGCTAGTAATAGCTAAAGATCCATAGTTAAGGGAGAAATTAAATTGAAATGTGCATTCAAAGTGTGGTTGGATTCTTTAACGGAAGCCTTGTGTTGAAAAGGGCAAAGATGATGCATTTAAGTGCTGATGCTTAAGCACTGTGAGTGATTGAATGGGTGCAAGGAATCTATTTTGAAAGGTTTAAAACACTGTCCCTTGCTTGGAGGTCATCAGCATTACCCACTGGAGATGTGGTAACTGTTTGTGAATGCTTTCCTATTCTCTTTTAGTAACAAAGTGAAGTACATTAAGCTCTTCACCATGATTTTATTTTATAGTTCAGTGTATTAAAATGGATGTGTAGTCAGTAGTTACACCTCATGTGAGGGATAGCAACCTCTTAATCTCTCCCTATTTCATTTATGACCATGCATTGAAAAGGTTTGACAGCACAGAGTTAAGGATTCTTTCAATGAAATAGTCTCACATAAAAATAAACCAATATTAAGAAATCCCTGTTTAAATAAAATCTATGCTATTGCCAGATGTACAGCAACTGTAAACTTCCATTGTTAGGAGATGTATTTAAAAAGCCATATGGAGGTTTATGGGAATCAGCTGCTGGCAAACAAGTACATATGCTCCCAATGCTGATTGCCTCCTGATTCTTCACTTGGAATCAGGGTATTGCATCAAATATAATATGAATTCTCTGCTCTAATCTGGAGCTTGAATTTGTACACATCATGGAGCGTGAGCATGTTTAACTCTTTACTTAGGTACCAGCTATTGGATCAAGAGCCATAAGTCCAAGTCCTGGACTTAGTCATTATGCTTTAATGGTGTTTTGTGTTCTTACCATTCAAGGTATGCCTAAGAGTTTGTAAAATCAAGGAGATCAAAGCTGAGCTGTGTTTGAACTCCCCACTTCATTTCTACCTAGGAGTTGCCTGTTGCTCTTTATAAAGCACTATCAGTGTGTTTTACAGATGGGGTCCAGGTTTCCAGGAGTACAGAAGCCCTATTGATTTCAGGGCAATTTCTGCCTAAAACCATCGAGGAGTTAGTTCAAAATCAGTGGTATACATCCAAATAACTTTATATGCAAAACGCTGGGGAAGGAGCCTTTAAATTCAAGGACAAACACCTTTACATGTGAACATTCAGCCTGTGGCACTTGTGAGAGAATAGAAGTGACAGTGCAAGACCACCAGTGTTCTTCATGCATCATCTTGTCTGCATTGAGTGAATGCTCCTTCTTACCTTTTTTTGGCTGAGTGAGTAGGAGGAGCTTGAGGAAACAGAGAAGCCCTTGTAATATCTTTTGAAGTTTTGCAGTTTTGTTGATCATTTTAAATTCAGGCTGGTGTGGATGTAAGTTATTGTCTTTCTCTTCTCCAGCCAGTGCAAAACCAGGTACTCAAGCTGGTATTTCCTTTTGTATATACCATAGCGCTGAATCAGTAGCAGCACTATTCATCTCTGATTGCCATATTCATCTCTGATTAGGTGGAAATTTTCAGTCTGTTTTGTGCCCTGCATTTTGAAGAAGTCAGATTTCCAAAGATATTTAAAAAAAAATCCCATCACCTGCATTTTTACTTAATGTTAACTGATGAATGTTATGGAAACCATCAATGAGGGAGAATAAGGTGAATGTGCTGGGAAAAATAAATGCTTTTCCCCCTCTTCTAAAGGGGTGAGAGAGAAAACAATTTGTTACTAAGAAAAGATTACTGTAATAACAGAAATTAAATCCATACTTTCATAGGTTTAAGCCTACCTAAAATTGTTCTAGTGGGAGAAAGAAGGTATATTATAGACGGCATGTCCTAGGCATGGCTTGCTTTTTATGAGCTATCAATATACAACCTATTTTGTCAGTTCAACTTGTCCTTTAAGTAAAAAATAACTCAAGTGGAAATTGCAACTGTTTAATTTAAAAGGGGAAGGCTAATAACTATATGGAGCTTTAAGACTAAAACAGGGCCAGTTGTATCACCTAGTCTGTTCTGTGTTATAAAGACTTTTGAGTTTTACTCATCATATGAAGAGTTAGTGTGGGAACATACCATAGCCTGTTTTAGTGTGAAATGGATTGAAAATGTCTTACAGAAATGCTTTGTTCAAAACCCCAGAGGAAAAATGAAAACTATTCACCCAATATAAGGTTTAGTGAGAAAAGTAAGCAGCTGGGAAATTCAAGTTACTTTTATCCAGAAACATTGTTATACTGTGGGGTTTCCATTTATATTGCCATAGTATTAAAACAACTTATTATTGGTAGAATAAAAGATTTTCTATAAGGATAATGTCCTAAGGCAGCAGAGAACAGAAATTCTACTATTTTGTGTGTTTGGTATATATGAAGTGTAAGGCAGCTTACATGTTCATAACAGTTGTGCCTGTAAATCATCACCTGGCATTTCAAGTTGTATATGATTTTTTTCAATAGCATCAGCATGTGCAAGTGAATCTCTGCGAGCCTTTTTGAAGGTTTAAATCATTAATTTCCACTTAAGTGGTGTGTTTACATTTGTCCTCTTTGAACCATAATATTCTGCCAACACCTGGAGTTCCAGGTTGTGTGAGGGGTTTTCTAGTTGCAGGAATGATTCCAGGTCACATGTGCAGCATTTAGGAAGATCAATACACTTAGCTTGCAACACAAAACAATCAGTTAAAGAGCCCTGAGGCTCATCAAAAAGCAAGTCAAAGTAAGGCCTAGGCTGCAAAGAAGCTGGGGATTGTTGAAATTTTACAATGCCGGTGTAACTGACTCCAAGGAACGCTGTGAAAGTTGTTTTTCTTGCCTGTACAGGTCAGAAGGGAATAGAATATAAAGCAACTCAATAATGATGAACACTTGGTTTTAGTGTTTTCAAATTGAAAAAAAAAATAATTATGGCAGGGAAAAATAAAAATAGTACTAAAGCCAAATACAGTAAGTTCTCAGTGCAGTAACATAGCTCTCACAACAGTCCTTAGAGAAAAACTGGAAGCTCATTCGGGATGAGGGTCTTGCTGTGATGGATAAAAAAAGTAGCCTCTTCCTGCCTGAAGATGAGAACCTACGAGAAAAAGGAGACTGGAGCCAGTTTACCTTATGGCAACAAGGTAAAACAATTTCTATTTCTTCTCTTAGATCAATTTCACTTTCTCAAACTAAGACAGTGTAATGAGGAGTAGCAGTTCTTTCCAGAACTGTTTTTGTAATTGCTATGCACAGAAGAAGGGAACAAATAGAATAGTGTCTAGACCCCTGTGACAATAAACAGGAGTTCTTTATTCTAATTTGTGTGGTCCCCTTGCACTTCTAAGAGTGCCTTGAGTATGTTAAGTGTTAAATAAGTGCATACTTGTCCCGGCAAGGCTGCCAACATTTTGCATGGTAATGCATAGTACAGCTCAGCCTGAGGGAAGATGATGACATGGGAGAAAGCACATCCTTAATACTGTCTTGCCATCTATGTGAGATCTGTCATTCAGACACTGCATGAGCAAAAGAATATGACTTTGAGAAGCCTGCTGCCCTGCCCCTGAGCTGTGCAGTGGAAGGTCCAACTATGAGAATGACCTTAAATTCGTATAAAACTCTGCGTATGAAAGAGTACCATAAAATGAAATATTAAAAGCAACTTATATTAAAATGTAATCTGGTATTAAAATGGTATGATACTGGTGGCATTTTTAATCTTTTTTTTCTATGCAGCCTCATTTATGTTTATACTTTTAGAATAATGTTTTTAAAGTGATAGCCTGGTGTTCACAAATAATTTACAAGCATAATATGCAGGCTGCTGTGATATTACAACATGAAACTACTTCAGTTGCACAATCTGTAAAATGGAAATAATATTTACCTGTCTTTCAGTGTCAGCTCTTTGACGTCTCTGTTGCTGTTCTGCAAAGCAAAAAACAGGGAGGTGTTCATTCATTGCTCTTACCAATGCTCTATCCATTATTTTAACTAGGAAGAAAAAATGAAAATGCTTGTAAAAGTGTTCCAAAAACGTGTGCTTTATTGGAAAGATTCCCGGAAGCTACTGGCTGCAGAAGAGGGCAGGTACCTGGCAAACTTCTTCTTATCTGCAAACTTTTAATGCTCGGAGCTGGTGATTTTGAGGAATAGAGGGATATACATATAGAGGGATGCACAGCTTTGATATGTTTAATGATGATTCAAACACTTGATAAATTTAGCAGCAAAAATATGCCCAGTTTTAGCTGCCAGCAAATACCAGGTGAAATATGTCAGCTGAAGTCTTTCTACAGACCCTTCCTTAAGTTGAGCCATTTTACCTTGTGTTTCCTGAGAGCTCCTGGTAGGTAAGCAGTTATTTTCCATGAGTCAACCAATAAGTAATGACTTAGTAGCCCTCAACCTGAAGTGACCTGGTCTGACTCATAGCTTAACTCTGCTTTGAGCAGGAGATTGCATTACGTCCTTTCTAACCTGAATTTTTTTTTCTGAGCTGAACCTTACTTTACATGACTAATTCAGTGATCCAGAGTCTAACTGTGATAAACTTCACCTGTTTACCCCAGCCTGTCTGCATTAGACAGAAGAAGAGTCACCTTATGGAAGCCAAATAGCAGTACTACTGTCACATCCATCTTTCCTAAAGATAAAGGAAAGAAATTTCACATCCATGATCTGTGGCTGTGGGTGCCAACAAAGTTTGTTTCAAGTGCCTACACTGAGGATTCAGCTACAAGTTAACCTCATTAAATCATGCAGTAGATTTGTATGGTTTGGCTCAATACAGATGCAGCTGAATGAATGGCCCAACACAGCTGTCATGAGATTCTGTAGGACAGAATTTTTCATCTTTTTTCCAAGTTATTTTATCCATAATGACTATGTGAGAATAACCTTCACATGATAAAATTAAGGATGCAAAAGCTGGAAAACACCGTGCTAGCATAATCCTAATTCAGAGCCTTGAGAGCACGTGTCCATCTTTTTCACCAGAATCCTGCTTTTGATGTGCAGAACCACACTGGATGGCTACTGTTGTGGGAATGAACAAGGTTATTGTTTCACTGATTTATTGCAAAGGCTGATTGTAGTGAATATAACTAATGAGTGAAGTCATCATGGTTCGTGCAGCTAACAACAAGAAAACTTCTCTCTGTGGCATCTGTAGCCAAAATGGATCTGTCCCAGGGAGCAAATTCTCTTTGAGAGCTTACTATTTTGTTAATCATTTTTGGTGCCCTACATGTTATCACTAGGATATGGTTTGCAGAAACATTGTGTATTTGCAGGTATATCTGTAGTCATGTATTTTGAACGTATAAATGTAAAATAATCTGGAAAGTAAGGTTTGCATCCAGTATTAGGGGATGCCTAGGGCAATTTTAATTTTATACTAGCCATGACTCAGATTTTACTGGCAAGTTAAATTTTAAATATCAGCTAATAGAGATATAGATATCTATTCACATACTGAAACACTGGGAAGCAATGGGAACAGACACAATGGAGAAATAAGGAATTCTATCATAGGTAGACCATTTGGATGCTCTGGATACCTTGTGTAGTGGCAAAGCTAAAAGAAATGTAAAATAATCAACTACTTGCTCAGTGCTGCTGAGAGACTGTGTGGAACAATAGCAAGTGATCATATTATTTAAAATTATATAATTCTTCTTAAAAATAGCAGTACACCAACAGTATCAGAGGTAGGTTTATTTCTGGGCACTTCTGAACTCTTCAGAGTTTTACATTACAACCATGGTAGTTTAGAAATGTTCATCTATAGCACTTGAGTACAGCAGTACATATATCTATGTACTTGAGTACAGCACATAGATATAATTCACAGACATATTCAGACTTATTTGCTTGGGCAGATAATGTACGTGAGAGTAATCAATCTGCAGTGCTGGTAGATTAACATAAAAAAAATTGTTTATCTTGGATAAACTAGTAACTATCCTGCATAGCCGGTGTTTTGCATTGCATTAGGGTTTGACAGGGCGATTAACACATCATGGTATAGCAAAGGTTGAATTGAAGGTTCTGTATTCACCATGGCCACTGGAGCTTGTCACTTCTGTTAGAAGAAACTGCTGGTAAGCTGAAACCTCAGACACCGAGAATGGCTCTGGCATTAAACACACACTGTCTTCTGCTGACTGTGGATTTAGAGAGCAAGCAACACATTAATCTTAAGATTAATCAAAGATTTATCAAAGTTCATCTGTCCCAACTAAATGTGCATATTTCGCAGTTGAAAAGATGCTTCTTACCACTGTCATGCATTAGTTACACTTACTGTTCATCGAACTGTAGAATGAACCAAAAAGAATGAGGAGAAAAGGGACATCTGGAGATTTAGTCCAACCCCTTGCTCAAACATGATGAGCTAGAGCAGGTTGCTGAGGACTGTGTCCAGTCATGTTTTGAATGCCTCTGAGGACAGAGACTCTACAGCCTCTCTGGGCAACCTGTTCCTGTGTACAATAAAAATGTGTTTTCTTATGCTTAAATGGCATATCCTGTATTTCAATCTGTGTCCATTGCCTCTTTGCTTTTCACTGGATACCACTGAGAAGAGCCTTCCCCTGCCTTCTTCACTCCTCTCAACAGGTATTTATATGCATTGATAAGATCCCTCCTTGAATCTTATGTTCTCCAGGCTAAGCAGTCCCAACTGCCTCAGCTTCCCCTTGTATGTTAGATTCTCCAATTCCTAAATCACCTTTATACCCCTTTATACCCCTTCACTAGACCTGCTCCAGTGTGTCCATGTCTCTCTCCCATTAGACAGTACAGAACTGGATCCAGCACTCAAAGGTCTCACCAACTCTGAGGGGAAGAATAACCTCCCTCAACCTACTGCCAGAGCTCTCCATAATGCAGCCCTAGAAGCTCTTCGGGGTCTTTGGTGCAAGGGCACATTTATGGCTCTTGTTCAAATTGGACACCAGGAGGGCCCAGCTATGAGGACCCCACAGTCTTTTTCTAGAAAGTTGCTGTCCAGACAGTTGTCCACTAGCCTGTATGGGTGCATGGAGTTACACCTCCCCAGTGAAGAACTTTGCACTTTGTTTTGTCAAACATTGTAAGACTCCTGTTTCCTCCTTTTTCCATCCTGCCAAAGTCCCTATGAAGGACAGCAAAAAAAAAAAAAAATACATTCCTGTCCAGTTTTCTATCATCTGCAAACTTGCTGAGGGGAATGCACTCTGTCCCATCTTCTGAGTCATTGTGAAGCTATTAAGTAGTGCTTGACCCAGTATTGAGCCCTGGAGAACACCTCTGATGAGTGGCCTCCTGCTGGATTTTGTGCCTCTGATCACAACTATATGAGCCTGGCTTAAATGCCAGGTTTTAATCCATTTCACTGAGAACTTACCTAAATCCTATTTCATCAGTTTGTCGATGAGGATGTTTATGGCAGATAGTGTTCAAAGTCTTACTAAATTTGAGATAAACAATATGCACCAAGCTAAACACCTCACCATAGAAAGCTGGTAAAGTACAATATCCCCTTCATAAATCCATGCAGACTATTGCCAGGCATATTCTTTTCCTTCATGTGTTTGAAAATTGTTTCCAGGATTATTTGCTCCATCACATTCCCAAGGATTGAGGTGAGGCTGACTAAATGGTAGTTGCTCAGATCATCTTACTTGCCCTTCTTGAATACAGGAACAATGCCAGTCCTCAGGGACTTCCACTGGCAGCAAAAACCTTTCAGAGATTGTGTGGATTGCGTATGGATTCACCAAATTGTTCATCTCCCTCTGGTCTCATGCATGGATCCCATCAGGACCCATGGAACAGGTTATTGAGTTTGTTTAAATGTTTCCTAACCTGATCCCTCTCCACAGAAGATAACTCATGTGTGCTGCAGACTATTTCACTCAGGTGCCTATGTTCCTGAAAGTCAGTCATGCAAGAAAAGATTGAGGCAAAAAAGGCATGTGATGCTTCAGCCTTTTCCATGTCCTTTGTCATTAAATATTCTGCCACATTTAGTACCTGGCCCATTTTTTCTCTAGACTTCCTTTTACTGCTGATGTATTTGTAGAAATCTTTCTTGTTACACTTCAATTCCATCTCCAGATTCAGCACCAGGAGACCTTTGACATTCCTACCCTCATCCCTGCACATGCGGAAAGTGTCTCTACAGTCTTTCTGGGTGACATGACCCTGCTCCCTTCTCTTTTATGACTCCTTTTTGTGTTTCAATTTTATCTGGGTTGCTGTACTCTCTGCAAATGGGGATTCTTGAGTTTGGACAAGGTACTGTTTATCAGCTGTCCTAGACTCCTCTTCTCTCATGGAATTTTTCCCAGAAGATCCCTGAATAAAACCAAGTCTGTTTTCCTGAAGCTCCAAGTAATAATTTTGCTTTTTGTGTTTCTCCATCGTCTCATGATCTTGAACTCCATCATCTCATGGTTGCTCCAGTCCAGACTGACAGTGACCCTCACAGACATGTCATCTGAGAGTGGCTGGCCAGTCTGATAAACACAAGCCTTGTGTCTCCTCTTGTCCATCCTTCTAAAAGATGAGTATCTGCAAGTCTTTCTGATTGTAGATAGAAGATAGTTATTTTCAACTTGAAATATGACTACTGGTTATTTTAAGTAAAATACAATTATGCAGTATTACATACAAACATGCTTCTGGATGCACACAAATCCAATAAAACATGGGTTTTTGTAGTATTGAATGCCTTTAGGACATGAGAAGGAGCACTTGTTACTGAGACTCAAACAAAAGTTTACATTACACTTTTCACCCATCATGGAGGATGAGACAAAACAGAATCCTGAACTCCCAGCTGCATGGCTGTGAAGTGGAATGTGTTGAAAATCTGCCTTTCTCTTCTTGCAGATCAAATATTCTATCATGCACCCTGGGACTCATGTCTGGCCCCACACAGGGCCCACCAATTGCCGGCTGAGGATGCATTTGGGCTTGGTGATACCTAAGGAAGGCTGCAGAATACGGTGTGCCCAGGAAAACAGGTATGGCTGGGGGCCTTTGGCTTGTTTTTTTGTTGTTGTTGTTGGCTTTTCATTGTTTTTTTTTCCACTTTCCTCAAGACTGAGAAAGGGATGGGACTGCATGTAATTTAAAAAAATAATAGGGTGTTTTGTTGGTCATTGCAGCCTACCAGTACTTAATTGGGGCTTGTAAGAAAGATAGGGACAGTCTTTCTTGTAAGAAAGATAGGGACAGTCTTTCTTGTAAGAAAGATAGTCTTTATCAGATAGGTTGCAATAGAACAAGGGGTAGTTGTTTCAAATTAAAAGAGGGACGGTTTAAATTAGATGGAAGAAGATTTTTGTAGAGAGGATGGTGAGACACTAGAACAGATTGCCCACAGACATGGTAGATGCTCCATCCCTGGAAACATTCATGCTGAAGCCTGGAGGGGGCTCTGAGCAATTTGACTGAGTTGAAGATGTCCCTGCTAATTGCCAGGAGGTGAATTAGATGGCCTTTAAAGCTTCCTTTCAACCCAAACTATTCTATAATTCTATGTTTCTTGTTCAGTACAGCTGTGGTCATTTTAGATTGTTGGGCCATTTTGAAGTCCCAGCTCTGTAAAATGTAGGGTACAATGCACAAAAATGGTAGGTAAATAATATTTAGTTCTCATAATCAAACATTGCTGTCAGGCAACACAATCTTATTTTGATGTGAAGGTGCAGAGCTACAGCCTTATGAAGAAGCAAGTCCGAGATCTCACTTGTAACAGGTGACACCAGAGCTGTGCAGGTGAAAGGGAAACTACCCCAAAGTAGCTCAGCACCAGAGCAGAAGAGTGTGGTCCCTATGTTACCACTGTGAAGTGTTTCTCACGCCGTCAGGCCTCTAGAAAGTATTTATTTGCATGCTAATGGTGGGATTTGTAGCCTTTTCAAAAGGGGCTAATAGTTCTGTCAACTTTATGACTTTTCCTTTGTTGTGCAAAACAGACCATCCCATTATGATGCAAATGATAGATCCTAGGTTTTAACCTCTGAAGCTACTTAATCTGGGTGCCTGGAGTTTTTATTGTCCTTAACTGAGCTGCACTTTCAGGCTATTTAGATCAGTTTTTTTCAGGCTCGGTTTGCTTTTAAAAAAACAGAAACAAACAAAATAAAATCAGGAAAAAATCAAAAACAACAACAACAAAAACCAAGAACAAAAAACTAACCAAACAGCAACCAAAAAAACCAGCAAACACTGATAATAAAAAAACCCCAACCAAACAAAAACCCCCAAACCAACCGAAAACCCGACTATTCCCCCCAACAAAACCACCAAAATTCAGTTGCCCCAAACAAAAGCAAAACCAAATCCCCCAACCCCTCCCCGAAACACCCCCACCAAATACCCCCCCAAAAAAGCCTCCCAAAAAAACCACACCAAAACACCCCCCCCAAAAAAAAACAAACCAGAAAAAACACCCCCCAAAAAATAAAAAACACCAAAAACCAAAACAAAAAATGCCAAAGCAAAACAAAAATACTACCCAAAGTCTGCTTGAATTTTTTTACCATATTATAGCATTGCAAGTGGTTGACTCCCACTGACTTGGATAAGACCAATGTAACTTTATTGCAGTAGCAGCAACTCAGGGTCTATATAACACAAAACATTCTTGTTACCAGATAACTAATGTGGTAGCAAAAAACCCCCACATGATGATCATAGCTGAAACCTGCAAAAGGCTGGTTATTTGGGCCTTCGAGGCTGACGTCTATGTGCAAGTCAGTGTGAATTTTTTTATTATCTTATGCTTTCTGGTTTATCTACTCTTGTTTAAATTATTTTGAGATTATTATTTCAGTTGAATTTATCCAATTTCAATTTCCATTTCTCTACAGAACATTACAGCACAACTGAATAAATTTTAATGTTTTTGCTTTTGTTGAATTAAAAATACTGAAATGAATAGGGAGTATGAATCTACTTTTCACCCTGGTTTTGAAAGAAGAAAGTTGTTTTCTCTGTGAATGGACACAGCTGAATGAGCTTAAGCACTGCATTTCCATCTTTGATGGCAAGGCCTTTGTTTCTTTACCATTCTTACTGTTCATAGTGCTTAACTCCCTTTAAGGGCGTCCATTCTCTTGAACTGCTTCAGCTACTAAAGAATTCTGTTAAAAAACTCGATTATGTGTCCATTGTAGAGTGGCTTTAGGAAGGAAAGCTCTGACCATTGTTAACTGACTGTTTTTCATCCAGTCTCACCTGAAGGGGTATAAGCAGGTGTTAAACTTCCTCAAAATTATGAATCCAGGTCTCAGCAGGCTGGAGAAGCATGCCAGCTGAAACTTGATGAAGTTCAACAAAGGCAAATACAAAGCCCTGCAGCTGATAAGAGATCAACACCTTGTTATTGTACAGGCTGGGTGATGACTGCATGGAAAAACAGCTTGGCAGGAAAGGCTTAAGGGTCTAGGGGCCAAGTTGAACATGACTTACAAACTTATTTTGGCTTGATGAAGACTAGCTATGCACTGGACTGTATTTGTAAGTTTGTAGGAAGCAGTTTGAGGAATGCAATTTTTTCCCCTCTCTTCTCAAGACACTGCCTCTGGAGTATTGTGTCCGGTATGGGACTCTTTAGTACAAAAAAAGTTATTGATAAACTAGAGGGACTCCAGTGGAGGATGATAAGATGATTAGGAGACTGGAGAAGCTCAATGAACTGGTTTGGGGTCTGAAAACAAGAAGGCTAAAGAGGAGCCTAGTTACTGTCTTCATCTACTAATGGGTGACTCTGCAGAAGGCAGAGCCAGGATCTTTTCAGAGAGGTGCAGTTATAGAATGAGAGGTTGTGGATGCAAGTGACAGTGTGAGGTAAGATAACAGGTACCCCCAAAATGCCAGGCAGTGGAAGGATTTCAGAAAAACCTATTCCAAATTTAGAACGCTAGACTTACAAGGGAAAATTCCTAGCAGTGCTTGAACACTGGGCCTGAGGAAGGCACACCTCTCTGTTCTTCCTCGACTTTTATCATCGCTGCCTCCCCCCACCCTTCCCCGAACACGGAGACCCATAACATCTGTGAGGGTTTCTCTCTGCTCTTCCCAGAGAGAGAGCTTGAAAGCTTCCTCTGGAATGAGGGAGAAAAAAAATATCCAACCATCTTCGAGAAAGGTGCTTCTTTCCAGGCAGGAAAGCTTTCCTAAGCAAAACAAGCTCTAGCCTCCTGACTATAAATCTTCTGGAAAGAATATCTACATTTACAGACAGTGAAGGAAATTTCATCTTGAAAGAAGGAAGTTTTCACAGTGAGGTTGGTGAAACAAAGGAAGAGATGGTGGAGTGCCTGTGGCTGCAGATATCTCAGGTTCTTCACTAGTGCATTTTTTAATATCTAACCTCAATTCGATCTAACTTTGCAATGAGCCTTGCTGTGAGCCAAGGCTTGGATCACATGCCCTTCCAAAGTTTCTTCCAACCTACATTATTCTGTGAATCCACACATCATAAAATTGACAGAAGAACTAATTCTTCTACCAATTAACAACACACTCATACAAAGCTTCTGTTAATTTTTTTAACAATGGAGGTGCTCAAAACCAAGCCACTCTGAGTAAATTGCGTGTATCCCTTTTTGTGCCAAACAAAGTTACTTATACTGGAAAAGTACTACTGTTAAAATTTGGCTCTTCCCTGCTGTAATGAACGCTCACATAGGGTATTTACATCTGTTTAGTGGTCTGTTCTGCCTAACCAGTACTTGGCAAGCAGAAGGGCTTTGAGTTATGGGATCTCATTCTTCCAGTTCATCTATAACAGTATAGTCAACCCTATGGCATTCCAGCCTTCTTCTCAAGAGAAATCTTTAGACTTAGTGCTTTGACTGGATTTAAGGCACAAGACTGTTAACATTCCAGAAATGTTAAGCATGATTAGGGTCTAATTCTATTGGTCTGATTTTTAGAAAAAGCAAATTGATTTAATATAATTTCTTTTTGAACCATATTAGTGGTCATTCCCTCAGCTTCCATCACTTCTGTACATCATTAATGTATCTGATTAGAAAAGAAAAAAAGTGGATTATTAAACCAGTATTATACCCACTCCCTACTTTATAAACTTAACTCATTAACAGTATATAAATAACATATAAATGTCTGAATGTGTTTGTGGGTATAACTATGCAGAGTGAGGGGAAAAGATCTGTCAGTAATACGATTAAGACTAATCTTTCTGTAGTTTATTTCAATTAAAACTCTGATACTCCAATTTCTTTATATTACATTGTGAAATCTTGACTGTGCAATCTGTACTGTTGAAATCTTTCTTGTATGTCCAAGAGCATCGTCAGAGCTGATACATACCTTGCCTGCTCCAGGGCCCTTCAAATACTACACTAAAATATGTTCTTTTTTTTGTGTGTGTTGCAGAGCCTGGGAAGAAGGGAAAGTTCTTATTTTTGATGACTCTTTCGAACATGAAGTATGGCAGGATGCTGAAAGTTATCGCCTGATATTCATTGTGGACGTGTGGCACCCTGAGTTAACAGCACAACAGAGACGCACCCTTCCTGCTATTTAAGGGGTTCCTTCTGATATGTGTCATGGAGGAGCTTTAACCCTTTGGAGTATGCAAATGGGATTAATTTATCCAGCATACAAAGTATACAAGTATTTTAGGGATAAGAAAGGATGACATTCTACAATCAGAGAGGACTTGGTTTAAAAAAAAAAAAAAAAGAAAGAAAAGAGGAAAAAAGTAAAAAAAAAAAAAGAAGCCATGTTTTGTTTCATACTGATATAGCACTGATGTGTATTGTTTTTCTGGCTGCAAGTTTGAAAATACAAATCTTGTCAGCCAAAAAGCAATAGGTCTGGATTTTCAAAGTGAGGAATGTGCAGATGGTTTTGCCATGCCTATATTATGTGTACAGAACCAGTCAGTAAGTCACATGCTTGACTATGTTCAGGCATAAGATTTATGATTCTACATCTAGGAAATACTTCCCAGGATTTTATCTGGGAAACAACATATAAGATACTTGCAAATGTATGCACACAACCAACTTTGAAAATCAGTATGCAGTTGTAATGTTAGCTGCTTTAGGCTTAGAACATGTCCCTATGTTATCACTGTAGATAATGTGAATGGATTATTTGAGTTTTTTACTTTTTCTACCTGAGTAATTGTATTTTTCTAGCTTAATTATGAACAAATCTTCTTTAATTAACCACTATTTTTTAAAAAAACCCCCACTATATATACAAGTATGTCTCTAGCTATCAGCAGAAGGAAAACACTATATATGAACAGATTTAATTTTTGCTAAATGTGGCCTTCTTTTACCTTCCTGGAAATGCAGATAGAAACTTGCATAATCAGCTGCCTAGTGAAGCTTTGTTTTTCTAAAACAAAATAGTTCTCTTAGTTAGCTGGCAACCTTCACTTTGATAATGTGACTTTGGAAAATGTTGAGCAAACGTGACATTTGTGGGCTCAGATTGTAAAGTGCTTGACAGTTCTTAGGATTATAGGGTGAGCTGCTGTTTCTCCTGTCGTTACAAAAGCTTGTGTTGTGATATCCTTTTTCTAATCAGCAAGGGTTTGGGGCACCTCTTTCCAGGGACTCCTCCTTGGCTGCCCTTGAGTGGTCATTCAGCAGAAAAAAAAAATATATGAAGAATTTCGTGTGCTTTGGGCAGAAGGACAAGGTCTAACTTGGGTTTTCCTGACAGAATGTAGAGCAGACAAAGAGTTTCAGGTTATTAACTTGTATTAACTTCTGCTGCCAGCATTCTACAGAGTGCTAGAATGATCGTCTAATTGACCTAATGGTGTTTTCCCTATTTTGAAACATAGCACATAATGCTGAATTAGTCTGATCCCAGTACTGTTTACATGATGCTCTGTATTTGCCATACAGAATTTACTATATTGAAAAAAGGCCTGATTTCCAGAAAGAGAACTTGCTGGGTGTTTAAGCAGTTATCAGGTCTTTTGGGTCTGTACTGTTTAATGGGAGATGGAGGGTGCAGGACTCTCCACTATTAACTTCTAAGAACACTAACAGGAGAGAGAGACCAGGGGTTGTGCTGTTGATGTTTATGTCAGGCTGTGACATACTCACCTGCAGTACCAGCTGGGTGTGGACAGATGTGATGGGATGCTCAGGGCTCGTCCAGAGCAGTGGCATGGTTACTGAGCACTGCGAGAGACAAACACTAAGCAAAGAGACATTGAGGTCACTTTACCTCCACAGCTTTGGCTTTGTTGTCCAAGGGACACTGAACAGTCATCTTATTTGTGTAATACTCAGTGGTTTATTACTGCAGAGACTACATCATTTTACCTAACTATTGTGACTGAATGCTGCATTTGCTAAAGCAAAATACAGATAAAGAGCTTTGCATTCCCATAAACTGAATGCTTTTCAGATTTTGTATTTTACTAGGTAATTAAATTTTGTAATGCCATATAACACATGGTGCTTACACCATAAATGAGTGTAACCAGTTTCTGGAAGTGTGCACTTTAATTTCCTTTTTGAATAGTAAACTGATAAACCCTCTCTAATCAAGAGTCAGTTTTAGACAGCTAATTAGGTTTTAATGTGTTGTCCATATCAAAAATAATCCTGAGACTATACACCATGTACAAGAAAGTAACAGTTCTCAGTTAATAATAATGAAAAATGAAAATATTTGTTAAGTTTCACTCTTTAGAAAATTTAAAGATACTTCTGGAGATCATTAGGAGAATTGTGCAAAAGTGGAAAAAAGGTACTCATTATTTGGGAGGATAAAAAGAGTAAAAATGTTTTTTAAATCTCCTAGTAGTTGTTAAATCAGAGGCGCTATTTTATAACTTTGTGAAGAGATCAAGCAGTATAAATTATTAACTATTTTGTAATTCTCTAAAATAAAGACAGTTTGTGAAGAAAGAAACAAAAACTTTTGAAACAAAAATTGGTGGTTTAGGAATATTTTTATTGATGTCGCATTTTAGTTTCTGTAATTCAGATTAAATGCTAAAGGAGTGGTAAAAATTTTGGAGCTTTATTTATGAAAATCCATGCCATCCTTCAGATTGTTTCATTATTCCTTTGAAGGCTTATACTTTATCTTTTCCTATTGCAATCGACAAATAGATGAAATCAGCATATAGATAAAAGTAATGTACCCAAGCTGTGGGTGTGCTGGAGTAGCACTGTTCATTAGATTGTGTAGTGATACATTGGCCACTTAAAAATCATAAGTGCCTTTAATAAGACAAGGTGTACTATGAACAGCTCCTGCAACACTGAAGTGAATCTACTCCATGCCTACAAGGCAGGAAGCCGGGAGCATGTTGTTTTGTTAGGTATATTTACTGTATTAGCTATATACATGGGGAAGATATATATAGCAGACTACAGAAATTATGCAGTGAACAACTGGTATATTATTTTAGGTATTCCTGTTTGCCAGCTGGTATTTTGTCTTGAAAAAGCTTTTCAGCATTGGAAATGCCAAGGGAAGAAGTGAATGGAAATGCTTTTTAAATAGAGATCCATTGCAATTTAATTTTTTTTTTTGTTGGGTTTATTTACAGAAGGAAATGGCAGACAAGGGCAATGTAGTCTGTAAGGCAATATATACTCATCATGATGATAGGAGGTGGGTTCCATCCTGCCTGTCATTACCTTCTTTGCACAGTCTCTATAAGATCCTACAGTTAGATCCTACAGGCTTCATACAGTTATATACAATATGTATTTATTCATATCACAATTAAAGAAAAGAAATAATTCTAATCCTTTGCAAGGTTTGATCTTCAAGGGTTGGATTTCAGTGATATTTGCACTTTTGGGCAGAACAAGACCCACTTCAGTGAACAGTGATTGTAACAGGTCATCACAAAGATTCAGTGGCAGTGGGGGTAACAGAGATTAGGTGTTTCTCTCTGTTTTAACAGAGAAAAATCACAAACCAAAGTATTTCTTCCTTAATGCTGCAGTATACTAGCCAATGTCTGTGTTTTCTGTCTGTTTGGGCTTTTGCTTTCCACTTTAAGCAAGTTCTTTTTGACAAATCCAAATGCCTTTGAGTCTCTGTGAGCCAACGGAAGGGAGCTGTGTCCTTCTACCACAACTTGACATCCTATAAGATGATAATGTCAGGGGAGTGGGAATGGAAGAAATGGAAGAAATCCCAAAGATAAATGGGCTCAATCATCTTATATGTTTAATGTTCCTGGAAGCTGCAAGCTTCTGCTTCTTTTTCTAGCGCCTGTGTTGCCTTGCTGGGACCATCAACTGCCTTAAAGACTCACTCTCTATCATGGAGGTCAGGCTTTGTATCAATAACATGTTGCTGCAGGAGGAGGTTAGTCTGAATGAGGTTATTCTGTACAAATACTAGTGGGTAAATCCCAGGTGTGTTGATAGGATCTGGCAGGATGTCCTTACTGCCCTGTGCAAGTATAAAATGTTGTTGTAGATAAAGGCAGTATTTTGTTAGTCCTTCTGTTAGGGCTGACCATGTCCACTTGAACTGTATCGTCACTTCAGTGTAACACTTAGGAATTCAGTGAATGTTCCAGGGGCACGTTAAAAACCCTTGTGCCCACTATCATCTCATTTTGTTTGTATGGTTTACTCTGCTACCTTTGATATGTTGTTGCCAACCACTTGTTCTAGTAAATTGCCAACATACGGCATATAATTGAAGACTAAAGGTGTGTACAGTGGTTGTAACTGGTTTAGGAAATAAAGTCACTGAATGTGCAATTTGATAATGATTTTTCTTTTATTTCTTTAATCCAGTTTCCATTTCAATGAAGGGATGGTACTCTTTGCAGCTAGAGCAAACAGAAATAACAAACTGATCTTTGGCATTTCAGTTCTTCTATTCGTCAGCATTTCCTTCTAGCAGGAGCTTGTACTGAAAAATTAATGAGAAGTTTTCCTTTTCCATTTTAGCCATGGCCTGTATCTGCAATCAGCATACCCTTCTGGCTATACCTTTCCTTGACTGCAGGAGGGAAGGGGGTAAATGGCTCTGCAGAGCTTTCATTTGTTGTTGTGACCTGAACGAAACAATCTGGATTGAACCATTAATCACTGGTGAATATGTCCAATGGGTCTCCCTGGCACCCCCCCCACCATCACACGTGCACACACATGCACACACACATATCTAATAGGCTCCTGAGTTGCCTGTGGAAAAACACATCATTAAAATTAAATGGCTGCATTTCAAATTGTGCGCGTCTGCTGCCCACACAGCTCATTCCACTTTAGCTGACGGTTTTATGAGGGCTTCAAAAGTTGAGAACAATTTTTGCTAGATACTGAAATGTGACCCCCCGGTATAAGCAGCATGGATGAGGCAGTCACAAAGTATCATGTTGAATGGCATTATACTGGCACTGGGTTTTTTGTTTGTTTGTTTTTTCTTTTTTTCAATGCAAAATCCTTCTGTAAAACTGGAGTACTCTGTAAATGCTGATGATTCTGCCCTCTGACTCAGATTACACTTACTTATTACAGTGCAAAGTTTAAATTTGAGATGCTTTTCTTTAAAACTCAACCTTAGCTTCTATAAAATAAGCATCCCTGATGAAGTCTTCAGGAACACTACTGACATACCCTGATTTGTTTAAACAGAGAATGCATTTCTGTAATTTCCAATATTTTAATGTCATAAGTCAAAAAAAAAAAAAAAGGAAAGAAATCTTTTGTATATGGACAGATTCCTGTGTCAATAGAAATTTCTCAGTTTTTGTTCAGCGTCGGCCACACGGACAGATGGCTGGTGACAGTTGTTACTCGTCAGGAAACATGAAGGACTCGCCATCAAGCAAAACACATGTGTGTGTGCGTGAATGTGTCTGTGTGTGGTGTGCTCTGTGGGTTTCTGGTACGGTGGAAGTCTGTTCATGGATCTGTGTCTGTTGGGCATGTGGGACCTCAGTCCAGAGCCAGCAGTGGTTGGGTGTTCTCGCTTTCTCCTGGGTCTTCGTGTTTCAGTGTGCCAGCTTCCACCACAGACTGGGACCTGAAAGCAAGAAGACACACATGCTAGCAAGGACTGCTGCAGAGGCACTCACCTTCCTGGTTTTACGATCTTTCTTTGCTTTAGTCCATTTTCATCTTTATGGCTTCCTAATTATTTTCTGTGGAAAGCATAAGGAATTTGAGAAACATTCCTTTAAATACAAACAAGGATGTGACTCACTGGAGATCTCAAATGCTTTCAAAATATTTAGTGCTTACCTACTGTCCATAATGCTGAATGTGCTCACAACTTCAAGACCTGACCCTGCGATACCATGAGGTCTGTTGGTGCCTAATGTCTTCCTAGGCAAAACTGCTTGTATGAAGCAAGCTGACTGCTGGAAAGCAGTCATTTGCACAAGTCTCAGTTCCAAATCTCAAGAAATACAAGTAGACAAATCACATGATGTAGGGGTTTAAGGAGCAGGGCTACCATGAGTTACGCAAGAACAATAAAGAAGCCAGAGTTAATATGACTATGAGGGACCTTCTGGTGTGCCCAGTCCTGCAGTTTTTCACCCTGTCTACACCCTTGAAGGAGAACCAGGAGAATCAGGGCTAGTCTATTTTAAGCTCATTTCTGTCATCAAGGTGGGAAGCATAACTGAACCTTTGTTATTAGTGGATAAAAATACCCCAACACGTAAAAAAATGAGTAAACACTAGAGAAAGTAGAACATCATCATTTCTTGCAGTAACAAAAGCTGAATGGGCTTAAAATGGTGGAAAAATTCAAGACTTTCATTTTCTGAGGTCTGTGTGCTCCAATGTTTGCTTGCCTTTTGAAGGAGGATCTGATGAGATTATTGTTACAGAGATTTGTTATCCTCCATTTTCTCTGCTTTGGGCTAGAAGTTGCCTCCTAGCAAGTTTGGAGTGGACAGTGAGCTTTAGAACAAAATCACTGTGTGGTTCAGGAACTTTTAAAAAGGGATTTTTTTTTTTTTTTTCAAAAGTGAGGGTAGAGTCATCCAGCCCAGCCATTTGCATAGTATCATTTTAAGGAGCCAGTTCTCTCATGGATAGCTTTTTATAATTAGGGGTAGCTCTCACTCCCTACATGATGTGTTTGTGGTTCCCAGTTGTTCATTTAAGCTCTAGCTATTTCATGAGATTAGATGTCACCTCTCTTTTGATAAGAATCCTTAATAAATTGCATGTACTGCAGCACTTGATCAGGATTGAATACCATGACTGTGAATAACTTGTATGATAATTATACTTATGCCTGGAGCTTTCATTAAAGCATAATAAAAATTTTTCATTAAAAAAAAGTCTCCAAAGAAAGACAATAAAAACTAGTTGCTCAATGGAAAGATTTTATGCCAACATTTTCAAAGAAAATTTTGTTTGCCCAAATGTTTTCTCTGCATATTTTTTACAGATATGTGACATGCATAATGTTTATGATTGCATTTTAATGTGGAAAAGTGACTGCTTTGGGACATTATGCAAAATGGCAATATACGTATTTCTAGCATGTGGCAGTAAAAACTAATCATATGGCTTTGAAACTGATACAGAATGTATTCAAATCACAACATAAGCAGGTTTTTACTTTCTTTACGGGACTACCAGATTAAATTATTATTAAATAGTAGTGGTTAATACTTGTCATCAATGTATTTTTTCTCTCTGATCGACTTCCCTTCAATGGATGTAAAAAGCTGCATATCCTTTGCAGCATTTGCAAGCACACAGCAGAAAGTTTCTGCTCTAAGTCAACTGTGAATAATCTCACAATTTTGCCTTTTGTGATCACAGCTCATCACCCCAACTTTCATGTCATTACATACACAAAAATTCTTGCATCTAGAACAGCAAGATACCAGTTTCTCCTCCACTGGTACTGGTACTTGGATTCACACCACCTTGGGAACAGTGTAATCCCAAACTCTGTGTGCAGGTCCCATGCTATTCCTTTTCACACAGAGACAAAATAGCCAGAGCATCAAGTAGATGCATTGTAACCCATATGACCTCCAAATTCAAAATGTCAATTGATGCAAACGCTATGCCCAGCCTTTCTGAATAACCTGAAGAGGGATCCAATTGAGATTTTAGTATCTGCTGAACTGTGCAGCAACAATTTCTCTTCCATTTCTGCTAAAAGCTGCTCAGCCTCATATCCTAAAATAAGCAATTCTCATATCTATCTGAAGGGCACAGTCATAGTTTGAACCATCATCACTATTTTCTAAGACACCACAAGAAAAGAACTTGTGTTTGAATTTCAATTTTCCAAATACATTAGTGGTGGGTTTTTTGCTGAAAAATGCTTCCAGTTTTGCTTTTAACTTATTTTTTATGTAGAAGAGCAGAAAATAAGTCAATTTTAAATGAGATTTTAAAATACTCATTTCATATTCTTAATTTGTGGTAAATATTAAAAATGTAGATGCTTGAAAAAGCATTTCGGCAATATATATCAATGCAGTTCAAAGTCTAATGCAATAACTTAGCACAAGATATATGTTTTACTGGCCTAGAACATCCTGCAATACGCATTTTATAACTAGACTTTATTTATGACAGAGAAAATATGACTTGTAACAGGTGACTGTTGCAGAAAGCATTTCCAACTGACAGTAACTGTAGAATGATAAAATATGCTGAATTGGAAGAAACCCATCAGAATCATCAAATCCAACTCCTGGCCCTATGCAGAACACCCCAAGAATCACATCATGTGCCTGAGAGTATTGTCCAAATGCTCCTTGAACTCAAGACAGGATTGGTGCTGTGACCAGTTCACCAGAGAGCCTGTTTTAGTACTCAGCCACACTCTGGGTGAAGAACTTTTTCCTGATATCCAACATTAACCTGCCCTGACTCAGCTTCAAAACATTTCCTTGAGTCCTGTCACTGGTCACGAGAGTGAAGAGATCAGTGCCTGCCCCTCATCTTTGAGAGAGGTTTTGCAATGACATCACCTGGCTCTATGAGGATTCTGGGATGAATTCCATCAGGTCCCATAAATTTGTAGGGATCCAGCTGGGGCAGCAGATGCCACACAATTTCAGGGTCAACTGGGAGTTGATCATTCTCATAGTCATGGTCCTCCAACTCAGGGCACTTTATCCGCAGTATTTTGTGGCTGTAGAAATTAGTATAAGACTAATACTAATTTGGAAGTATAAGACAAATACTATTTGGAAGACACGCCTTACATGTTGGTTTCATTTTGGTTTTGTGGATCTAGCAGACATATTCAGTCCGTGGAAAGCAGTCACATTCTGGGTATGTGCAAGTTTACCCACTATTTAAGGGGAGTTGTGTGCTGACTAGTATTGAACGTAGGACTAGGACTAGTTTTTTTATTTTAAAAGTACTGCTATCTGTTTTAGCTGCATTAACATTTTCTTCAGAGGATTTCACAATCACATTTCAAATTTTTAAGTAGAATCTGGTCATGGTTCTTTGGCCCTGTCACTGCAGTGGATACTGCTCTGGTGGTATCCTATATGGCAAGCACAAGTTGTTAACAGTACCATACAGAAGTGTTTTTATTTTGCTGCCTTTCCATATCAATGTATTCAAATACCTGATGGGGTGGAGTAGTAGAACACAAAAGACAGAATCATCTCAGTGATACTTGGTGACAGAAGAGGCAGCAGACACAAATGGAAATAAAGGAACCTCCATTTTTTACTGTGGGAATGGTCAGACACTGAAACAAATTGCTCAGAGAGCTTGTGGAGTCTTCATGCTTAGAGATATTCAAAATCCAGATGGACACAGTCCTGGACAACCTGCTCTAGCTGACCTTGCCCTGAGCAGGGGCTTGGATAGAAGATCTCCAGAGGTCTCTTCCTTAAACTTTTTCCTCAACCTGTTATTCTGAGGCCACAAAAATACCAGCTTCTCTTAACCATCCCAATTAATCTTTCGCTATCATGACAGGGCAATTATTTTCTTTCCAAGCTCATTATGCCTTTGGGGTGTCAACTTTTACAGTGTGGATGACATTCAGCTACTAAACAGAGGTACCTACAGCCATTTAAGGCACCTTAGGGTAACCAAGACAACTGAAGGTTGTAACTCTGGGTTTTATTAAACTTGTAGAGGACTCATGTCCTTCTGGAGTAACTGGTGGAAGCCAAGAGGCCATCATAGTGCCTAAAATCATGCAATTTAATTATACTTAGAAGGATGAATGCAGCTAGTTTGTGAAGTTCAAGACATATCCAAGTCATTTTGACCTGAGCAAGGAATGAACTAATCATCTAAGCAGGGAACAAAAATTACATTGCCCAACTCCTCCTATCAATACCTTTTGGAATTTTAAATGAGCATAATTGAATTCAAAGACTTCTGGTTTCCCTCCTTTTTCAGCTAAAAATTCTCAGTGTCCAGTTCGAAAGATTCTTGTTTGTGGTGGATCTCGTTGACTTAAATTTTAACAAAAGCAGACAATTGTTTGTATCACATGGATAGATAGGGTCACTGCCCTAAGACACTGGAAGGCACTGTGCTTGACTTTCTTTAACATGATCCACACAGGAGATTTAGCTCCTGTAAAAGTACACAGTCACAGTGGACTGGGAACTAAATCTGAAGCAATTAAAGACAAGTCAATGCCCATAGACTTTACTACCCTAGATTCCAAGGCCAGGTAACCTTGCTTAGGAGAGCACAGTAAAAATGTAATGAGAAATGAATTCTCAGTCTCACTTCTGAACCCTAGGTAGCATTTGAGTGTGGTCCATTTAAAGCGTCAATCAACCCCCCCATGGTTGTTATACCGTTCAGCAAGAATATTTGGAAATCGGGAAAATCAACAGTACCCAGCTGTTTCTGCAGCAGGCCAGCCATATATTTCAAATGACAGCACTGCATAGGTATGTACATCAATATCTAAGAGAACAGATGGCTTTATGTGTGTGGTCACTTTAATGCAACTATCTCCAGTCAAAAACCATTTAAGAAGACTGGATGCAGGCTTTCTAGCTGCACTGGTTTCAGGAGGGTCTTGTCAGAGTATAGCTGCTGTTATTAGCTCACAGGAGTTGATGTCTGTTGGGTATCAGTTTTGTTTCCCATAAAAAGTACAGTACCAAAATCCTGCACTGAGCTAAGAGCAACTGCCAGAATATCATGGCATGTGTGTTTGAATGGACATCTTCCAATTCCCTGATCCCCCATTTTAAGCTTTTCATCACAGCAATGCTCTTGTGCTGCAGCCCACAGGAGTGAGGATGTGTTTGTGCTGGGCTTCCTTTCAGGGTGTCTGTGGTGGAAAAAGGAGAGTGGCATGTTTTTTCCCTTAAATGCAGGAGGCTTCAGGCTCTCAGAGTGACACATTGCAGATCACAGTGTGACTCTATTTTCTACCTCTCACCTTCCATCTGCTCATTTCCCTCAACTTCCATTCACATTTCACTAGTATCTCAGTGCTTTTCATCTCCCAATTATTCATTCCCTTTACAGAACATAATAAGTACTTTTTTAAAATTACACCCATGACTGTTTCTATCGACAAGGTCTGAGACGCATTTCTTTCTCTGCCCTCCTCCCTTCCCATAAGACTGCAGATGGTGGTGCAGCACTTCAGAGTGTGTTCTGCAACACACCTTAAGTGTATGGCTTTATCAGGTGGGAAAAACAAGGCTTACTCCCCGGTATCACAGAGACAATGCAGATGTACAAGTACGAAGTGATTGCGGTGAAAGGTGCTCTTTTGTTATTGAAAGCACTTAAAACTGAAATGCTCCCCAGGTGGTGGGGGCAGATGCCACAAGCCCTGCTTAGCAGTGCACAACCCCAGCACAGGAGCCATGACACGTGGCTCTCTGCCCAGGCTCATAAGCCCTGATCAAATCTCTTGCCAGTGAAGTCTGCAGCTTCTCCTTGTGCTGGCTCACAACTCTGCATGAAGAGAGCAGAGTGTTGTGCTGCAGAGACCTGCCTAGAGTGGCAGCTTTGGCACACTAACCACAGCACTGAAAAGAGAGGCAGCAGCGCTCATGTCTAGGGGCACAGCTGGGCTGTGAAGTGATCCACTGGCGTTGTGAGTCAGGGGGAAAAGCAGCATGAAAACTCTGGCATAACCTTACTGCCAGCCCAGGGCTTAGCCAACAGGACAGTAGTGGCAAGCTGCTGCACTTCCCAAATGGAAGCTGGCTTTGTGGCCACCGTGGCAGCAGTGACCACTTTCCCCCCTGGTGGTAAGCACACCCTAGGGAAAGATCTCTGAGTAGTGCCTTGACACATCAAAGTCAGGGACAATCCTGGCCCAGATCTGTGCCTAACTGACTGCACGTGGGAAGAAGTCTCTGTGAGTGCACCTGCACTGCTAAAGAGGTGACTGCTGCACAACACCCCTCGTCCTACCTATGCTCACCAGAGCTCTCCATTCCTTTCCCGACATCTGGCCACAGCTGTTTGTCTCCACTGCATAGCTCACTGCAGGGTGTGCACCAGAGAGGGGTAGGGATGACACTGCACCACATTTGGCTCTAACCATGGCCTGGCCAGCTCAGCACCCAGTCATGACCTGTCCCTTAGCCCACAGCACACCCCTGGGGTGCAGTGCATACCCTTTGGCACTTACTGTAAAAACAGTTCTCTAGTGGGCTTACTGCTCTCAGCTTACTGCAGACACCCTGAATCATGAAAACATACAGGAATGGTTAAGTATTTGACACAGCACATACAGTCTCATATCTTCAGGCCACTGAGACCCAGAGGGGAGCAAGAGCTAGGCACTATGCAGGGCAAATGCAGCCAGACTCCTCTGGCAGAGGTTATCCCTGGGTAATACAGACAGGAATTGCTCTGTGCCACCAACCTGGGAATTAGGATGCACATCTCATTCTTCTTTCATCAGCGTGGACTTGCCCTATATCTCCTGCTTCTAAGTGCTCTGAGCTTCCATGTCAAGATTTTGCCTAGGTCACATTCCCAAGTCCAGAGCAGGAGAAAGGCATGGATGGGAGCTTGGCCTCTTCATTTCCTTTCTCTGCTATAGGCTGTGTCTTCCACATGCTTTTTGTCACATAGAAGGAATAGGAGAACCTGCTTGAGACAGGAGTTCCTGAAGACCCTTAATTCCCTGGAGTCCAGTATGTCACCTATCAAAAGGTAAGCCTACTAATGGAACCAAATAAAGACAACACTGCAGCAACAAAGACCAATGTACAGCAGATTCAGCAGAGCTACTATAAAATATGCAGAATTTGATATCTTAAAAACAAATTTTGGGCCAGGTAAAGGAAAATTTCTTCTCAAATTTTATGAATATTCATGAACACACACACATGCACTTGTCATCACCACTCATGCTTTTCCTCATGATAACCATTTCCTTGCTCACCAAGTGCTCTTTTTAGCCCAACAGCTTCCAGTCTCCTTGTTCAGGCACTCCAGTCCTTTACTCCTGCCTCATCTCTCAGCCTGCCTTTTTTGCTCACATTACAGTGATTCCAGTTCTCAAAATCTCAGCCAGATTTGCCACTGAATCATAGTCTCTTCACTGCTGTGTGGCAATAACAGGGCAGATGGAGCCCTGAGAGTAGAGGGTTATCAGTCTTCCTACTTCCCCATCACACATCAGAAGTTTCCTGTCCTTAACCAGAACAGCACTAAAGCATGAAAGCAACCCTGCAGATTACTATCTAGGCTGGAAAGTCAAGCACCACCACAGTGTGAAAAGCCAAGATGTAGGCTGTGGGAGCAGCAGTCACTTGGCCAGGTGTGTGGGGGTGTGCTGTGACCCCTGCAATACTCCCTGGCCCGAGGGGCACACACTGTTCTTTCTCAGAGAGCTCTTTCCTCCCTCAGTGCTCAGCGCAGACAGTGCTGTGCTGGTAAGTGGCTGTTTATTTTGCTTTCTTGTACCGGTTCAGCGTGTGGCTCTGTGACACATTTGCTGCACATTAGTCCAAGCCTGCTCTGAAGATAGCCTTTGTTAATTCCATCCTGAGCTTTTCTGTGGAGTTCATCAATGCAGCACTTGTGTGCCTCTTCAATGCTAATTCATTTACTGCCATAGCATGACTGTGAGAGTTGGTTTTCTTTTAATTTTCATTTTTCTCGTGGAGAGCTGAAGTGCAATGAGATTAGGGTACAAGTATTTCTCTTATATGGGGTGCTCATTTCCCAGTGCTGAAGGTCTGATTTTGCGGAATCCTCAGCATTAAATGGCAGTATGTATGTTTAAAGCACATGCTAGGTATTTCTGGAAATTAGACCCCAAAGTCTGTAGCTTGGCAGGTTGAAAATAAGCAATGTGCAGTCTCACCATCTGTGTGAAGTTTGGTTTAAGCTACTTGCCAGGCTGACACGGGGATTCAGAGGGACAGTGAGAGAAGGATCTGCTTCTCCAGTGTTGCACCTGACAGCCTGAACCAAAGGATTCCTGGAACCAGGACCAGGATTCCTGGTCTCCATCAGCAAGCAAATGCTTGCCCACCAAGTGTGCATCCTAGCCCAGCTGCTTCCAGTCCATTATGCCTGCCTCATCTTTCAGTCTGCCTTGTGGCTTCCACCCCAGTGACCCAAGTTCCCAGTATCCCAGATGGGCTCACCGCTAAATCCACATCTCTCCAATTCTCCTACCAAGAGCAGAGAGGATGCAGCCCCGAGAGCAAGGAGTGTCAGTCTTCCAAACTGACTCCCTGTCTTGCTATAGAATGGCCTAATGTAGAGACAAAAGTGATCACAAGTAAAAGTTGTAATTGCAAAATCCCTCTGCACCCCCATGACCTAGGCAGGAGATGTACATTGCAGGCATGAACCGTCAACCCAAGCTGAACAAGTTTATTTATGTTGGGAGGCCAAGCTAAAGCATGAGGCAATCCTCGGGGCCATTAAATGCTAAAATTAAATATGTTTCTACAGGGCATGTGTGAATTGCCCTTTCAAAGGCTTGTAATTCAGCCAGATGTAGGTGGATTTTTCACAGGATAGCAAAACACATAAGCAGTGTAAAACCATTTGTTTTATTAAGTGTCATGTTTCTAATCTAAACTACTAAACTTTTGGCAAATTTATAGCCAGGTGAAAACATAATTTACAATGCAATATTTTAGGCAGACTGAACACCACTGGTTCCGCCATTCCCACCTCCAGCCTGCTTTTGTGCACCCATGCACTGGGAATTGAGTGCTGTAAACAGATGAAACCCATGCTGCCAATGCCCCCAGAGAGCAACTGATTTCCTGCCTTGTCCCAAGGCATCCCCAGCACTAAGCTACCCATCCCTCCTGTCCTTGATTCAGCTGTGGCTTTGCAGCTCGCATCTCCTTGGCTTGTCTCACTGTTATTCCTGAGGGTATTCTGAACCATCTCTCCTGCAGCCTCCCTAGAACCTGCTAATGTGCCAGATCCACTAATTCCTTTCCATTTCCCTCTGATGTATTAGCAGAATTTCGGTCAAAAGCTATAAAACTGTTCAACAGCTAATAATCTATATTACTAGACAATGTATACATTACATGATATGCATGTCCGTGGGACACCTCCTTCACTATCAAGATGAGTCTCATTCATCATCTCAGTATGGAGGAAGCATTTCTGCGGAAGTATTTAGAAATTCTCCATTGCATGAAATAATTTATAATAAAATAACAAACGTAAGCCTTGCACTGTAGGTTTTGCATGTTACAGAAGTATTTTTTCACAAGGAGTTTCTTTCTTTTCCTCTAAAACATGTAGAAATGCACCCCAGCTATAAGCAGAGCAACCCAGGTGCCATCCATGGGCAGTGGGAAGTTTTCACACATTTTCATACTGATTTTTATTTGCTGGTATTTTACTACTTCTGCAGTAAATTGGTGCTGACTGTGAACCGGCATAAAACATGACCCATAAAAGCAGAAACATATGGTGAAGGAACATTAAGGTCACACTAAGGATAACAACTAAAAAGGTCTGCCCCTGCACAGCCCAGCTGGGCATATGGAGGAACCAATCTGAATAAATAAAAACCTTACATAAGTCACCCCCATGAATGGCCCCTTTCGGATCTAAAACTGTTCCAGTCGGCATTAGTGTGCACCACTTGTAATACCCTTCCTTCTGGGAGCAGGATCTTGTTTCTGAGAAAAAACAATTAGTTTCAGCAGCAAGTTCATTTGAATATCAGGGCTTTTGAAAATGCACACATCAGGAGGCAATAATGCCAAACCCTAATCTGTACTTTAAAATCCTTTCGCTCTAATCTAGGACATAAAAATCCACATGCTCTAACTCAACAGCACTGAGTTAGAATGCAATGCAATGCATTCTAACAGGCTTTTTTGCTGCATTCTCAAAATGCCTAATATAGGGGCTTTTCATAAACCACTAGGAAGGTCACTGGATCTTTAGGTGCACAAGTCCTTTAGAAAACGGCCTCAAATGTGCCAGGAGACATTCAAATTAGATATTAGGAAAAGTTTCTTCACTGGAGGTGTTGACAAGCATTGGAACATGCTGCCTAGGGAAATGGTGAAGATACCATCCCCTGGGGTCAGGGTTTAGTGGTGGACTTGGCAGTGCTGGGTTAATGGTTGGACTTGATCTTAAAGATCTTTTCCAACACGAATAGTTCTATAATTCTGCAAGTTTCTACTTCACAGCAGAAAAATGTAATGGTGTCTTGATGCACAGATTGTACATTTTCACAATTAATGTGTTTGGCTTTACTTTAAAAGTTTTACCCTAACCTTGAGTTTGCTGAATAAGGTTGACTCAGTGATAGCAATATTTTTGCAACCCCTGTTGTCCGAAGAATAATTTTTAACGCCAAATTTGATTAAAGTTATCATTAATTAAACTTTGATTAAATAAATTTCATTAAATAGTACAGATTTTTTGGCCAGAAAAAATATGTAGTTGTTAAGTAAAATTTCCTTTGTCTGCAGGGCAATTTTAAATTGCAGTAGGTTTTCAGGCCTGTTTGCACCAGCAGCAAGCTAAAAGCAAGCACTTTTGTAATGCACGGGAGGGCGGAGAAAGAACATTCAGTTCACAGGCTGTGCTCAGTGCCTGCACAGGGAACAAGCAAAGGCAGAGAACACTCTTTGTCTCTTGGACTGAAGACCCAGTTCAGACATCAAGAAGTGACCCAGATGCAGCTGCAGAAGCAAGAGACAAGGAGGTAACATGCTGCTGCGATTTACTTTTTGCTGCTGGACTTGAGCGTAAAGAGCAAGGGTGACACTGGGGGAAAAAGGAAACTCTTCGAAGAACTGAGCTCTTTCACATCTTCCCCAGTCACTGAATCCATCCCTTCAACTAGGGATGCTCATCCACTGCTGTTAGGTACTCAAATAACTACAGGCACGCTCCTCCCACTGTGGCTGGCCAAAAAACTATGCCCTATTGGCACAGTGATATGTGGAGAGCAGTCCCTGACTCTTTAACTGCTAGGCTTAACTACCCACCATAGCTATTCATTAAACTGCACACCCAGATAAAACCCCCAGCTGTTCCTAAAAACAACAGCTCATCAACAAAAGCCAGCATGAGCGCCTCAGGCAAATGCTTTGCTTTTGTGTGAGCTCCCTGTTGACTAGAGCAACCCAAGGCCCCTTTCTGACCGTCAGGGCTCACAGAATATTTGGCCACAGCTGAAAGGGAGATGATTTTCTTCTGTGTACTCCAAACTGCCACACCATTTACACTGCTCTCAAATCTCAGAGATCATAAGTGACAGGCTCCCTGTGTGGATGCAGATCCTTCAGAAGAGATGGCCCAAGACAGGGGAAGGGTCTGTTGCCATTGCTGCTCCCAGGACTGTTGAATGGATGTGGCCAAACTCTTGGATTAAACAAACTTTGCTATTACTGTATCAATGCTGGTTTGCGTGTTTACTACCTTGCCCATTTCAGACTTCACTGAGCTGAATCTTAATAAACATATATTCTGAATGGATTTTTGTTATTGTTACTTCCTCCCCCTGGCTATTAAGACTCATTATGTGGAGTCATCAGCTGTTTTGCTTTGTTTCCCATCTGTTCATACAGTACTTGGGTTCTGAGATAACACTGCAGATGGGAGTGCAATTTCCACTGTTTTGATTTTGCCCCAGTGGGGCTTCATGTGGCCACTGGTGGAAAAATTGCAATGGTTTTGATTAAAGATTTTCCATATTATAGAAACTTGTCAAATCTCAAAATTCTCAAGATTGTATCAGTGACTGGAGTCAGCGGCAGTCTTTTCTAAGAGGATTATAAATCTTTTCCCCATCTACAATGCCTCCATTCTTTGAAATCAACAAGGACTCTTCTTTGAGAACAAATCTTGAGCAAGTTCAAGTCACAGGGAAAAACCACCCCTGCTATGGGAAGAAGATAGCATTCTGGTCCCAGAAACTGGAACCTAATGAGACTTTGACAGGCAAGTCTAATCTCCTGTAGCCACTTCATATTAGACCGTTCATATTAGACCTTTCACTTGTGTATCAGATTGTCATACTGGCATGCTGTTTCAGTCCTCTGATAACTAGCAAACCAACTCTAATTTGCAGCCAAGGTATACTTTGATCACCTTATACCTATTTGATCCCATGCCTGAGTTGTCCTTTTCCTCAAATATCTCTTCTGTCTCCCCAGTTTTTATTCCCTTCAAATCCATTTCAACCTTTGCTCTGAGAGGCTGAACAAAGCACTGTCTTCTACAGCTTCTGGCTGGAAGAGTATGCTCTCCACTCTCCTCAGTCTCCCATGACTCTCAGGCAAACTCTGAGGTGCCCCGATGATGGGAGCCAAAGCACTGCTACCATTCCCAAACGCAACATACAGGCATGTACCTGCTCTGGCTTCAGCCCCTCCCACTGCTGCTTGGTGCGGTGTTTTTCTGGTCTGCATTTTGAGATTTATTTCAATTTTCTGACTTCAGTTTGCTCTCAGACACATCTTGAAAATGCCCTCTTTCTCCCCCTTTGCGTTCACTTGCTAACATAGGCAATTGAACTGTTGTAGCCACTTAATTTGTCACTTTTCTTCAAGATATATAAATCATAACTTGATTTCTCTGATCCCTGCTACTAAAATTTCTGGAGGCTATATTTGGAGCAGGTTGTGCCCAGGGTGACAACAATCTCTAGTTGTAGAGGATGGCAGCACTTCACTGCACAGGGGCATTTCTCCGTGGTAACAGTGCAAGACAGTTACTATAGCAGCACTGAGCTCAAAGATGAAGAATGCTTTCATACAGCACTGGTCCAGTGGCAGCTCAAGCAAGGATGCGCTTGCGTGGCTTTGCATCAAGTGGCCACAGAGTCAGGAGGGGCTGCAACTCTGCACCATGTATTGCAGCAGGACAGTGGCATAGAGGGGAACAACCACTGTAGCTCCAGACTTCTGGGCAAATCCACCTCCCATAAGCACTGCTCTCCCTTGCAGCGGATTACTGGGCAGGTAAACTTGCAGTGATACCTGGGAAGTCAGAGAAGAGAGGACCCATAATTGTTTGGCAAGGCTTTTCATCCCTAAATTGCAGGAACCCAAGAAGGCTCAGGTTTTATATATTTACCCCTTTCAGAGGAATATAATTTGCTAAAGAAAAAGTCAGTGACCTTGATCTTTTTCTTGGTTAAACCCAACATTTCTCCAGACAAACACAAAATTAACATGTTACCTAAAAATGTATGCTGTAAATGGAGGAGTAGAGGAGAGATTTTCAATGAAACTACAAAATTGCTTTAATAAGGGGAGAAGTGATAGGACAATTGTGAGGGAATTATATTTAAGATGACGAATAATGTTAGATCACCTATGTCTAGAGTAAATCTCTCTGGAGTAACCAGGAATCTCAGCCATAGCCTGAGTTTCTCATTGTCTTAGAGATATATGAACCTAAAGAGGCAAGGAGGGGAGATATATAGAGGTAATGCTGGTAGAAGTCTGGAGACCTTTTAAGATGCCTTAGATATAAATCTGGTCTAACAAATCTAATAAAGCACACAATCACATTCTCTGAGCATAGGCTTTTACCTATGCTCAGGCCAAATCATAATTTCAGGAGAAGAAAAATCAAAGCAAATACTCAGAGGGCAAAATCTGTTGAAGCCATGAACTCTTCACCTCTAACAGCAAGTAATGACCACAGGGTGCAAGATCAGATGGTTGACTTAACCGCCGAGTAACAAAAGTAGGCTAAAAGTTAGATCTAGTCTGCCCAGAGGCAACATGACAAATTAGATTCATCCACTCCCCATATTTGTATTAATGCACTTTTGTATTAGTGAACAGATTATAAAAGAAGGCTTTGCCTCAAGGCAGGGTTTTTTGGCACTGAACTAATTTTCAAGCCAAGGTTCTTCCCTAAGGGCTTGATAAGACCCTCCCTGCTTTGCAGTCAAGGATCCAATCCTCAGCAAAGATTTACCTGTGAGCAGTTCTTAACACTTCAGACCTTAAAAAACCTACAGATTTCTTTCTATAAAGCTACATAAAATGTATACTCTCCAGATGTGTTTTAATAACAATGAAATATCTAGTCAGTATTTTTCTAAAATCATTCAGTTTCACTGTCAATATTAAAAAAAAAAAAAAAATTAAAATCAGCTCTCTGGGACAGGGTCTGTAAACTCAACCCAGCTCCCAGTCTTGGCTGCCAGTCAGTAGTAAAAATTGCTGACAGTGCAACTGACAGTGCAATGGCTGCAGTTCACAGCCCCTCAGCCTTGCAGCCCTGTGAGCCCTTGATGTCGGTCCTAAGTGTTTGTGTTTCCTGCACGAGGCCTCACTTTGCAGGCACAGCTGTGTGGCATCCCTCTGACCTGGGAAGGAGCTGTGAATCAAGAATGCATTTCTTTTTCCTCTGAAGATGAAAGACTTTTAAAATTAATTGCATGACATTATGGCTTGTCTGTGTTGTCAGCTTTGATTTTGCTGTGACAAAATGATGGCCGCTCCCTGTCAGAGAGAGTGATGCCGTGCCTGTGAGCACTGCACTCATCAAGTGGCAGCAGCGAGAAAAGCATCACTGCGATCTCCATGGGAAGCAGTTTCACGGAGTGGGACGCCAAGGGTGAGGCGAGCGCAGATGTTACACTCACACAGGGGAGCCGACCTGGCCACCACTCACTGCAGCTGGTGTCGGCTAAGCCATACCACCCACAACCCTGCGCCAGGTACCCAACTTGCTGACTGCATCCCCGGAATCAGTCCAAATAGCTGAGTGTGGTACTCTCCAGAGGTGTTATTTTGAGCATTCAGAGCTAAATGCACAATCACTCGAACTAAAATCAGAGCTCTTAAAAGAACAGCTCTGCAGCTGCCTTTGCAGGGCTTGACGAAGCCAGCGGGAGCAGAAGCAATGGGAGAACAGCAGCGCCTTTCCCCTTTAGAGGGCAGTGGTGTTCATCGTACAACAGCATTTTTAAGGAGGTAAATCCCTTATCGAAAACAACCGGGTCAGCAGCAGCAAAGCAGAGTCAAGTAATAGGGACCAGCACTGAAGCAGTGCTGCTGGTTGCACTGCACCGTACAGAACAGCATCTCACTCTGATATACTTTCTGTGGTGCTCTGTGCAGGGGCTCATTAATTTCCACTCATTTTCATGCTCAGTAATCAGACAAGTAATTACTGATCCACCGAGAGGCTTCCTTTCCCCCACCACGCCATGAGCACAGTCCAGGATGAAAGTGCTCCTTACCATGAACGTTTGCCAAATTACACCTTCTCTTTGAGGCAGATGAGCCCTTCCTGTGAGATTTATGCCAAACCTGTTCAGAGAGCCAAAGAAGAGGTGATTTCAAAGGCAGTACTATACCTTTTCATGGGTTTGGGTGAGGCCTCCCGCTCCAGGTTGGAGGACGCGTGCTTCACATGCATGGCGTTGTAGGAGGTGTGGGTGTACTCGTTTTCGTCGCTGTAGTCGGGACCAAGTAGCGTTCGAGCCCATGTGCCCATGTCGTAGGGAGGAAGAGTCCCCCCGAATTCAGAGGGCAGGCATTCAGGGTGTATTAGCTGGTGAAGGCTGTTCAGGTTGTTGCCATGAAGAAAGATCTTTAACAAATAATAAAAAAAACCCTCAAAGTCATCATCGATTCCTTACTTCATTAAGCACAAAAATAGCAGCACTAATGAGGTGTGGAGTGTCACTAGTCGACACTGCAGTTTCAGGTGGGAACTTGCAAAGCCCTCAGGGCTGGATCAGTGGATGGTGGGGGAGGGGGAGGCAGGAGAGCGGGTTTTAGCTTTGGGGTGGGCAGCTGAAGACTTAGCCTGGCACTATAAACACTTCTGAAAACTCTGATTCCCTCGCATTTAGCATATGCCACTTTTAATTTCTGAAGTGCCAGATCAGGAGAAGTGGAAGTCAGGAATTATGACTGATTATTGCTACTGTAAGAGGACAGAGGATTGTATGGAGATTAGTAAAAAGGGTGACAGCAGAGCTTACTCAAAGTAGATGTGAAGAGTAGGTCTTCAGCATCTGAGGGGGCAACCAGCCCTGCACTCCAGGACTGACGTTTCCCAGGGGTGTACCAGGCTGTGTTGCCACTTTGTGCTGCTTCAGCACCATCTGTCTCTCTAATCCCTCTTTGCTTTCAGGCTGGTTCTAGCCTTGTCCTGCCTAGTCAGACTCAACTCAGGGTGGGCTCTGGGGCGTCCTGAGAGATGATCCGGTCATTGGTTGATAGACTGCAGAGAACAAATGGCTAAGATGACTGCCAGACTAAAATTCACATGGGCTTCAGTGGAGAATATCTGCCTCCTCTGCAGTGTCAGAAAACAGCCTTCAGGCATGGACATTTTTTTGTGGAAACAAGTGAGTTACCACCATGTGAAAACAACCAAGTTCCTGAAGGAATTAAATGGGAATTTTTACTCCAACAAGAAGAGTTGAGCTGAAGTTTCCTTCACTTGCAAGCAACTTCAGCCAGGTTTGATAATCCCTTCACATTGGTGATTCTATTCCTGGGCATGTCCCAGTAAAATGTATCCACACTTTGCTAGTGACAACAGATTTCTCGTACTTGGCAGAATTATTGATTTATTCCAGACCATACAAAACTCCTAAGATTTAAAACCAGCAGCAATTCTCTGAGGGCATGTGTAAATTGCAGAGAGAAAAAGAAGAGAGCAGGCTACTCAGTTACTCCGGGTCTGCAGCTTCCTATCCACCCTCCATCACCCAACCCCCATCTAATTACCCTTTTCCTTGTCTTGTCTTTGAGAAACGGTTTGATTAGCGTGTACAGGGCATGGATGTACCAGGGCTGATTGACAAAATGGACTCCTCCAAAACGTGCAGGAAAGCTGTCCTATAGAAAGAAAGAAAAGCAGTTAAGAGACGCAGTGCTTTACTCCGGCCGTCAATATGATGAAAGTCAGAGGAAGAATCTGCTTCTTTGCATCTGCAAACGAGCACTGGGCTTGCTGGGAGGGGGCAGAAGAAAAATAGAAAGGAAAAGGAAAAACAACAAAAACAAAAACAGACTCCTGGAAACGTTTGTATCAGTTTCCTCTGTTGGTAGAGGCAGTCCCTTCGCCCCTCCACACACTGATGCATCAATTGTCGATGAGATGTCGATGATTTAAAGTCGGGTCTCCAGCCACCTCGCATAACATTTTTTAACTCCATCAGGGCACTGACTGGGCCGGCCTGGGAAGTGAGAGGGGGTTGATAAGCACTGTTTCCTCTAGGGGAAGCTTTCTAATTTCTCATTGTGCAGCGCAAGGCAAGCCCCCGGTTCCCACGCACATCGCTGCTCAGAGCTCACCTTTTCACCCTTCGGCCTCCCTGCCTCCCCCTGCTAAAATCATCATTACAATGGCTGACCTTTCGGGGTGAGCAAGCAGCTTATTACAGGGAGGAGGATGGGTGGGAAATGCTGATGAGTGAAGGTGTAGGGAGAGCGCACCATGACAGCACCATGGAAACTGCTGGAGCCCCGCTCTCTCTCGCTGCCAGACAGAGCTCAAACACCCTCGGCATTAGCATGCAGGTAGCGTCCTCCTGCCGAGGTGTTCCCTATAGCATCCTACCCCGCTCTGCCAGCCCGGCACGCTTAATAGGAGGTTGCTGGCGTGTCTTTAAAGGTTATTGTATATTGTGAAGGGTGTTTTGTACCTAGGATCTTATCTAGCAAATGTCAGTCAGGGAAGACCCTAGAATTCTTTTGCATTGCATAAATAATGGGACAACTGCTGTTCCTGTGTGCAAATACGCTTCCAGGAAGAGGAGAGAGACCCGTCTCTCTGCTGTGAAGGGAGATTCTGATGAAGCTGTCCTCATCCTGTGTGTGCTCCTAACCCCTACAGCTCAGCATGTAAAGCAGAGCATAATCAGGTCTCTTCCTTCAGAGCTTTGGCTCTGGGATTCAGGCAGGTTCCTTCCCCCCCACAATTAGCACAGGGTGTCCTGGGGTTTTCTCTCGCTTTCCTCTGGAGCATCAGAGATTGAGCACAGCTGGTGAAAATACAGGGTGGATTTGTGAGACGATATGAAAAATCCCCTTATACACCTGCTTGGTAGAGCTTCTGTGCTGCTTCAAGGTCATTTTTTTCCCCCATATTTAGCTTATATACGCATCCACCACCTCCTGCCAAGCAGCACGTATCTTCAGGGCTCTCCATGCTTTTTAGCACTGGCCATGGATTGCCATGGCACTCATCCTGAACCATACTCAGGTAACATTTAAGAGCAGCCACAGGCATTAAGTGATACCTTTTTCTTTTGCTATACAGTATTTTGCTATACAGCTGCTTCTAAATCGGGTCAGTTGACCCGAATGCATTACAAGTCTCAGTATTGGATGCTCTGTGAAAGACTATTGGGTAATCAGGCCGGCCTGAAGGAAGACAAGCAGTGCAACATCACAGGTGATCCCATTTTAAATTCTAGTTAACTATAAATTGAGCTTTAAAGACCCCACCTAGTCTGGGATCCTTGGCATAAGAATGGTGTGAACTTGCTAGAGCAAGTTCAGAGAAGAACCACAAAGATGATCAGAGCACCCCTCCTACAAAGACAGGCTGAGAGAGTTGGGTAAAAAAAGGTTAAGAGGACAGGTTTAGATTAGATGTTAGGAAGAAATTCTTTCCTCAGGGGGTAGTGAAGCACTGGAACAGGTTGTCCAGAGAAACTGTGGATGCTCCATCCCTGAAAGTGGGCCAGGTTTGATGGGGTCCTGAGCAACCTGATTTAATGAATGGCATCCCTGCCAATGACCATGATTGGAAGTAGATGATCTTTAAGCTTGTTTCCAGCCCAAGCCTTTCTATGATTTTATTTTACAATTCTGTGATTCCTTTAAAAGATATTCTGTTGAGGTGTTAATTTTCAGTAAAGATGATTATATATTTCCACTGCAGCTGGAATATTCATTAGAGTTTAGGGATGCAGCTCTGACTGAGATAAATTACTGCAGTGCTGCAAGTTGCAGTGACTTCAACTGGGCTGAGCCAAGAAACAGTTGCAGAGTGTCTGAGCCCACCTAGGAAAAACGTGGGCTGTCAGAAGTATGAAGTTAAGCCCAAAATGAAGCCCAAAGTGACTTTCTACTATGTGATAACGTAAAATGGTGTTTTAGAGCAGACCAGAGCCATAAAATGGCCATCTCATGCTAAATTCACATATTCAGTTGCCTTTCTCTCACATGGGAATGAAAATGTTAAGATTTGAAACTTTCCACAGATTATTCTAAAAAACCCTTAAACTGGAATTTTCCATGTTTACCTTTATTTACTTATTTGTTTATTTCACAGACTCACATAATCAAAGAACATGCTGAGTTGGAAGGGACCCACAAGGATCACTGAGTACAACTGGATCCCTACAAATCTATGAGGCCTGATAGGATTAATCTCAGAATCCTCCAAGAGCTGGCTGATGTCATTGCAAAGCCTCTCTCAATGGTTTTTGAGCAGTCTTGGGAATCTAGAAAGGTCCCAGATGACTGGAAGCCGGTGAATGTTGTCCTGCTTTTCAATAAGGGCAAGAAAGAGGACTCCGGAAACTACAGGCCTGTCAGTCTCACTTCAATGTCTGGGAAACTTATGGAGAAGATTATTCTGGGGAGTACTGAAAAATATCTGAAAAGACAATGCAGTCACTGGTCACAACCAGCACGGCTTCATGAGGGGAAAGTCCTGCTTGTTAAACCTGATTTCCTTTTATGAAAGGCTAACCTGTCCAGTTGATCAAGGGAAGCCAGCTGGTGTAATGTTTTGGACTTCAGTAAAGCTTTTGATACAGTCCCTCACAAGATCTTTCTGGACAAAATGTCCAGCACAGAGCTGGATAAACACATCATGCAGTGGGAGAACATATGGGTCAAGAACAGAGGGTAACAGTGAATGGGGTAACATCAGACTGTCACTGGTGGGGTTCTGCAGCACTCCATCTTGGGCCCTGTGCTCTTCAACATCTTCATAAATGACTTGGACACAGGACTGGAAGGGATACTAAGCAAGTTTGCAGATGACACAAAACTGGGAGAAGCTGTTGACTCTGTCAAAGGCAGGAAGGCCCTGCAGAGACCTTGACAAATTAGAGGTCTGTGCAATCACCAATCATATGATGTTCAACAAGGGGAAGTGCCGAATTCTGCCCTTGGGATGGGGCAACCCGGGAGGTATGTACAGACTGGGGAATGAGATGTTGGAAAGGACCTGGGGGTCCTGGTTGATGGCAAGTTGAATACAGGTCAGCAGTGCCCCAGGAGGGCCAACCATGTCCTGAAGGGCATCAGGCAAAGCATTGCCAACTGGTTGAGGGAGGGGATTGTCCCGCTCTGCTCTGCACTGGTGTGGCCTCAACCTGAATATTGTGTGCAGTTTTGGGTGCCATCATATAAAAAAGACAATAAGCTATTAGAGAGTGTCCAAAGGAGGGCAAAGAAGATGGTGAAGGACCTTGAGTGGAAGCCATATGAGGCATGGCTGAGGGCACTTGGTTTGTTCAGCCTGTAGAAGAGGAGACAGGGAAACCTTATTGCAGTCTACAACTTCCTCATGAGGGGAGAAGAGGCATAGACACTGATCTCTTCTATTTATTTACCTATTTATTTATTTCTTATTAATTCTGTATCTGTCAAGCTGGCTGCCATCTCACAAGTTGTATCTCTAAGGAAGAAGTTCTGGACACCTTTGCTCTTTGGGAGTAAATTGTCATAGCTGTTCCCAGGCTGTACTGTAGCAGCACAGGTCAGCGTATGAGACACAGTCTGAGTCTGAAGCACAAGACAGTAAATGAGAGATGGGAAGCAAGGGAATAACTTTAAGACACAGAGATTTATACTAATCCGAAAAAGAAAAATTGTTTTGCTTTCTCACTGGAATGCACAAATGATATTAATCACAACCTGCAGTGAGAAATGTCATTTGGACTTCATTTCCAAGGGAGAATGTGATTTTTTTTAGAACATGTTAACCAGCCTTAACAATACCATGTTACCCAGTAAGGTCTAAATACTGAGAACTATAGGAATCAGCCAGAGGTTTAAACTGGCACTCTGCCTCTGGAAAAGGTCGACTAAGGAGTAGGATGTACTTTCCTATATAGAAAATTAATTTTATGTCCACCCAACCTACATTGTTGAGTCTATAAATTAGATTCTGTCTGATACATTTGTAGATTAAGCGTTACAGGAAAGCCCATCATATAACAATTTTATTTAAAGGTAATTGCTTTCTTTTCATTCTGAAGGTACATCCAAAAACGCACAAAGACCCTTGAAAAGGAAACATGGTGGTCAGGAAAAGTAACAAACACCAAAGAACATTTCTTTCTGTGTGTAAGTTTCTGCTAATTTTTTTCCTTGCCCTATTAAGCACAATAAGCTCAATTTGACCTTCATCCCTTAGTCCACCTGCATTTGTAAGGCTGTCAATTAGAACAAGGACAAAGACCTTTTTTTTTTTTTTTTTTTTTTTTAAAGCAAAGAAATTTGATATGGGAATCATCCAGACACTATCTGGAACTGCAACACACTAATTTTGCAGGAGTCCCTAATTAGAGCAGAGCTGTCTTGGAAAGAAAAGCTCCTGTCTGGAGGTCTGCCTTGTGCAGCTCCAGGAAGATGTATGAGACATTTCCCACACCCCACTTAGTGTCTCTGCTGCTTTCCCTGGGGCAAGGTGAAAGTAGCTGAAATTGATTTTCTGCTGGAGAGCTTTTGCTTTTAGGAATTCTCTTTTGATTTCTCATGACTTGTGATTCCTTGGGAAGGTGTATTTTATAATGAGGTATATTTTTTGGAGTCTGCTGTGAAATGGACCATGGGATCATGGAGCTTTTTCTTAACCTGATTCCTTGACAAAAATACCCAGTTCTGAGGATATATTTACATTTTATTTCGATGGTGTAAATGAAATATAGCACACATGAATTGGTCTAATTATTTTTGGGCACTACTGTCTTCTTATCTGAAAACCAGACTGGACGTATTATCATGTTGCTCAGTGGTAAAATTGCAGTGTGAATAAACACATCCAACCCAGTGCTAATATAGCTAACTTGCTTCTCAGCAAAAGCAGGGAATCATGGAATGGGTCAGGTTGGAAGGGACCACAGTGGGTCATCTGGTCCAAACTCCCTGCTCAAGCAGAGTCGTCCCAGAGCACATGGCACAGAATTGCATCTGAACTGTTCTTGAATATCTCCAGTGAGGGAGACTCCACAACCTTTCAGGGCAACCTGTTCCAGTGTGAGGTCACTTGCACAGTAAAGAAGTTCTTCTTCAAATTCAGGAGGAACTTGCCGTACATCAGTTTCTGCCCATTGCCTCATTTGGAGAGCTGACTCCATCCTCTTGACACCTTCCCTTCAGATACTTACATACATTGATGAGGTCATCTCTTCTTGAGGCTAAGCAGGCACAGCTCCCTCAGCCTTTCTTTAAGGAATAAGATACTAGAGGGATGCTCCAGTCCCTCAGTCATATTTGTAGCTCTCCACTGGACCCACTCCAGGAGCCCCATGTTTCTCTTTTACTGACAGACCCCAGAACTGGACACAGCACTTCAGATGCAGTCTCACCAGAGCTGGTAAGGGCAGGATCACCTCCCTCAACCTGATGGCAATGGTCTTCCTAATGTAACCCTGGATACTTTTGGCCTTCTTGGCCACAAGTGCACACTGCTGGCTCATGGATAGCTTGCTGTCCACCAGGACCTTGAGGTTCTTCTCTGGAGGGCTGTTTTACAGCAGGTAATTCCCCAGCCAGTATTGATGCCTGGGGTTATTCTTCCTCAGATGCAGGACCCTGTAGTTACCTTTATTGAATTTCAGACTATTCCTCTCTGCCCATCATTCCAACCTGTTGAGATCCTTCTGAAGGGCTGCACAGCACTCTGGGGTATCAGGCACTCCTCCCAGCTTTGTCATCAGCACACTTGCTGAGGAGGCATGTGCCCCTTCATCCAAGTCATTGATGAAGTTAAACTGAACCTTGGAGGACATCACTAGTGACAGGCTTTCAACTCGATCCTCTGCCACTGATTATGACCCTCTGGGATCTGCCATTCAGCCATTTCTCAGTCCACTTTGCTGTCCACTCACTCAATTCATACTTTAGTGAAAGGACTGCAGATATTTTCTTGGGCAGCTGGCTCACTCCGGAGTCAGACCAGGCCCTTTTCATTGGGACCTGAAGTGAGCTAAAACAAGGAATATATCTAGCCATGCTGCAGTGACACCTTCCTGGAGCAGTGTAGGCAAGCCAAGAGAGAGAAAATTGTCCAAACACAGGGTTTGAGTTGATTGAATGAAACCAGGGTCATTGATGGGACTCTTCCTTTGCCTAATTTGTCTTTGTTTTACTTTATATATTTGCTTCTTTACTGTTTTCAGTTATTGTCCTCCTTATCATCCTCAAAGAAGAGAAAGAAATGAACACTTGAGTGCCACAGTGGAGCTGCCAGAGACACGCAAAATCCATACAGGCCTCAATAAATCTTTTGGTTTAGATTGGAGAAGTATCTCCAACCTTGCAGGACAGAGCAGAATTTTACAGAGATCAGTGTTTCCCTTCTCTGCTCAGACCTCCTGTGCAGGAAAATGTCTGAACTGAGTCCGGGAGTGAAAACTTCTGTTAAATAATGTTCCATTAAACAGCTCAGGAGGGATATCTATGAGGTGATTGAGAAACAATTTTTCTTTATTTCTGCCTGTTCTTGCCATCACAACATCTATTTCTTTTGGCATGATTTTGCATATGAAACCTTTTACTACAGAGTTCTGGACTGCCTGAAAGCTAAAAATCATCATAATCTTCCAGCATCTCCTCACACCAAAGTGTGTCAGGGAAGCAAAACAATGTTTGGAATACAAAAACTAATAAATCCAACCTGATGCTCAAGTCGTTCCTTTAAAACTGCAAGAATTAGCATTGTAGACCAAAGACCTGAGTCAATATCCATATTACAGCGTATTTCTAGGTTACAGAACATCTGAATTTTGAGAAATTAGCATTTTTAAAATGCTTTCATTACCTTTGCCCTTTGCAAATAGAAAGCACACACCTTGCCATCCCATTGAATTGCAATCTCAACTATACTTGCCAGTTTAGTGCAGATCCAAATATAATCCCCCTTGAAAGAAAATAATTTCCCTCAGATTTAGGAAGATATCAGTCATAAACAAAACTGTTTAAAGCAAAAAGGTCATGTAAACTGAGGATAAAAACAGCTTCTTCATGCCTGTACACTTATATAATCAGTCCCCGTAGTGGATTAAAGCTCCTACAGACCATATTAATAGTTCAGGAAGATTTTATTAATAGTTCAGTCATAGTTTTTCCATGGAGAATTTCTGTGAGTGTGTGATTTTAATGGACTGGTGCAATAAGGGAAGGAGGCTTTCCACTCTTCACCGCTGGATACAACTTCAGCCTCTGAAAGAGAGACAGCAGCTGAAAGTTGTTGTTCCCTGATTTTATGACTTTGTCAGATATTGAATAGGTTGTGTCCATCAAAAACCTGTTCCTGAACATATTTAACAGAATTCCATGTAATACCCTAGGTATGGACAGAGCGGGCTGTAGAATAGTGCCTGCTGGGAGAGAAGGCAAAGTGTCCTCCCATCACTACAGCTTCGGTTCCTAATTTTAATGGAGCTCCTAAGAGCTGGATGTTTAGTTTGGCAGGGGGCAGTGGGAGGCAGCGGCAGGACTGGGAGCCATGAGAACACTGGGACTGGGCTGCTCCTGCACCTCTGCAAGTGTTCCCTGGGGCTGCAGGAGCCAGGGCTGCTCCCCCTCACCCTCTGCAGTGCCTGCTCTGATCCCAGGCACGTTTCCAATCTCCACCCTGACAAGTTGCTCGTCTTTCTGTTATCTCTTTTTGCTCCCTTGTGTTTTTGAAGAGATGGGAATGCAAAATTAATGTTGCCTGTGGCAATAATTGCAAATCGTTTGCTTCTACCTTGGCATGCCCTCAGAGTACACAGGGCTTGGAAGTAGCTGTAGATTAGGGGAAAAGCATTAAAAAAAAAAAAAGACATTAGTGCTAGCAGCGTGGCAGACCTGACCTGCTTGAATATGATTGTAAAAAGAATTCTTGCAATTGTGAGGAATTCACTGATTTTGGGTAAGTTGTGACTGTAACTGCTCACACCAAAGTACTCTCTTTCCTTTGAAGCACACAGCAGCAAAGGATTGGAGCAAAATCACAGAAAATCGTGAGTGCTTGGTTTATTTTTACATCCCATGCCCACATATGTAGATGAGGATGCTCTGAAGTACTTCTGTCAGAGGAGTAGACCTGAAAAATGAACACTGGGATGCATTCTCCTAAACATTTTAATTATGTTTGTTATCTCTCCTGCTACACTTGGTAACTTTTAAAATTCAGTAGTTTGCAGTGGGTTTCTCCCAGTCATTATTGCACACTATTGAGGTCCCACAGAGCATCTGTTCTTGGGTGTTGGCAGATGGCACCAATAAATCGGTTATAGAACACAGATTTGCTCAGTAAACTTTGATTTGTCCTGATAGAATCATGCTGTCATGTCATCTGGTCTAACAAAATAACTTGTAACCTTGGGGCTAAAGGGGGACTTTTTCACAACCTTTTTACAAGAAACCCTTTACTGAACCAGCTCAGAATAATTTAGAAACAGAAAATTTCCCAGAAGCAGTGACTCTGTTGGATTGACACTGTACCCTGATGCTACTTTTTTGCTTGGCACTTGCTTTTACCCGTGTTCCACACACTTAAGCTACAGGCTAAGACTCCATCCATAAACAAACAAACAAAAAAAAGAGATTAATAAATTATATTGACAGAGAAACAGCAGGTTAATTCAGGGGGTTGGTTGAGGACATACACAGAGAAGAGACAAATTCAAAATGTGATTAAGAAATAGTGCAACAAAAAGCAGTGACACGCTAATTTGGAAGTAGCCCATCCATGTGTGCAACTGAGGTACTGCAGTTTACTCTAGATTAGGTCAAATTAGGTAAGGCCAGATCAGGATGCTTCTGGTGGAGCAGGAAGAGTGAAAGTCACTCACTAAGCTAAGGAGGGGTAACTTGGGTCACAGGCAGCATGGGAAGGGACATGAATTAGCTGGAGGCTGTTTTTCAGAGTCAGTTTAGGAACTTGCTATGATCTTTACAGCCAGCCCCAGCAAACCGAGACTAAATTGTCTCCAGTGTCCTGATTTTTGGTGTAAACTGTAGCTCAGAAACATGTTTATATTCAGCTTTCCTAAGTGAGGGTAACTGCAAGATGATTCGCTTCTATTCCTGTATCTCACTGAATGTGAACGTCTGAAATTAGTTGTGGGGGAAGCAAAAAGCAGGAGGAAGATCATCAAAGCTGGAAGTCGTTTTGGGCTTAATTAGAAATGGCAAAATGTGCTGAGCACAGAGCAAGCCTGGCCTGGAGACTGACTGGATGAGCCCAGGTGCTGCCGGCTGAAGTGTGTGACCTCAGATCAGCTGGGATACTTCACACTCCCTGAGATGCCAAGCCCTTGCCTGATCATGACCTACAAGCTGTGGTTGCTCACTCAAAGTTATCATCACAAGAAAGTCCCTGTGCAAATGTTAGGTTTCTGAGAGAAGAGGCCTCCCTCCAGTCCTTTCCCTGACACCAGGAGATAAAGCGCTGCTGTATCCACTTGAGCTGTTGGTGGCTGTTTCTGGGTGTGAGTCAGTCTCAGTTTTGGGGATGTGATAAAGAAATAGGTTTTTTTGTAACCAGATTTTAATGCAGGGCCTTCTGACGCAAAATGCCCACCAGCAGAATGAGCACCTCCACCAAAGAAAGTAATGGTCAGCATTAAGACAGCTTTAATGAAGGAACATCCTAATTCCCTTGCACCCGGAAAAGAATTCATCCAGGAGCACTTTGTTTGGCATTGATAATTTGACCCCAAAAAATGTTCTATTTTTAATATACACTTTTCGAAAAAGAATAACTTAGGGATTTTTTTGAAAGCAATTTTTAAAAGTTAAGATTTAAACAAAATTAATTAGTGCTATTAACCACTCTAGCAAAAAACACTGCTGTTTTTCTTAGCTGACCTGATTTGAAATTCTCTCTCCTATCTATTTCTATCTCCATAGTCAGGCCTCGCACCTGAAGTGCAGTAGATTTGTGGGACACTGTGGTTGAAAGCACAGGGAGTGAAGGAGTTGAGGCAGAGAACAAGATGACACTGAGGCAAATCCACTGGGGTTTAAAAGGCTGTTGAAAGGAGAGAGCTGAGTGCATGCAAAAAGTCAGTCCTGAAAAGCATAATGTATAGCACTATTTCTTTTCTGCTACTGAGATATTAAACAAAAAAAGATGTACAGAGACTGCCTCTTTAGATTTGCATTGTTATGCTGAGTGCTACACCATGTATGCAAAATATTTATTCAGTATTTTCCTCACATTGCTACGTGCTATATATATATATATGTATATATATATATACATATACATGCTCTCTGCTGAAACAACTCTGTGTCTGAGCAAAGGGCAATGAAGGCCAGACTCCCATGGTGAGGGCAAATGCCCACAGCATTAGTTAAAGTCAGCCAAAGAAAAGCAATTAAAAAGGTCTTGTGGCACTTGCATTTCTTCTCAGGAGACCTACTGACTTTGCAGAGAAGTTTCTCATCTCTGCCTATGGAAGCGCCAAGGTGTTAAACAGAATTCCTACAGTTGCATTACACTTGCTTTGTGATTGAAAGCTGATGATGGGGAAAAGGAGATTTTGTTATTTATAGTGCTAGGCAACCTATTTGGTGCTGAACAGAAGTTGGATCCAGCCTGACTTGAACAAAGAGTGGAACCATCCTAAAGCTTCTGCTTTCACATTAGAGTGGCATGGAAAGGAGATTATAAACTATCATTGTGATGAGATTATAGCCTATAATCTCATTATAAAATTATATTTTATTGGCATTTGTTGACAGACTAAAACATAGTATTTGATAGAAATTATTCCTTTTCCAGTAAATTTCTTTGCATCTAGCAGAAAGTTAAGAAAATCCTTTGTGTTGACTCCCCTGTACAGCTCACTAAAGATATCACAGGCTCCTAACACTCATTTTATCAGGGCTATGTGCTGAACAGAAGCTTGATTCTCACCTTATTTCACTACGGATTTCAAATTTTACCCTAATTTGTTTGAGATTGAAACCTCATTTTAAAATGGAAAGTTTCCCTTCACCTGGCTCTTACACAACCCCTTTTTAAAACAATTTCTATAGTCTCTGTCATCTTTGACAAATTTACTTTGATAAATGTCAGATGGTGAAGATATTTTCTCAATTCTTTATTCTCTTTCAACAGGAGTGTGTGTATGTGTGTGTGAGAAAACCCTAGGACCTATTTTGTTTTAAAGACAGTCAAAATGCTAAATGCCTCCTCAGTGCTGGAAACCCAGCAATACCAGGCAACTCATGCTGCATTAGATAAACACCTGATAGTAGCAACACCTTTCCTTCATATGCAGCCTCTTATTCTTCAGGCCAATAGGAGCCAGGGGAAAAAAGCCCCCACCTTATATTATTTGCTTGATTCAGTTTCTGCACTTGTTCCAGTCTCTTAGTGATACTGCTTCCCTTTCTTATCCCTTTATGCTGAAGGGAAAACTGTTTTCTGTATTTGTGTTTCACAAAGTCCCACATAGTCAGAGGACTGATTTGACAGAAGCAGACCAATGTGTCAGTTCTGCAATAAAATATAATCTCTTTGTGTCTACCCTTCTGTGATTTCTTTCTCTACTTTCTTTTTTTTTCTTTTTAATAACAGAGCAGTGCCTTAGTAATGAGAAACCTGAGCATCATTTAATATCCTTGAAATAATTTTTGAGAACTAAAAAATATGAGTCATACAAAAGATACATATGCAAAGATTTAAAGATACATTGTGGAAAATATATTTTTAGGAAAGCTGTTTTTACAGTGAAAGACAGCATTTCAAGTTTCATGACATGACATTTTTTACAACCTGCATTTAAGAAACAAATTATGGAGACCATTTTGCAGGGAAGAGCCTTGCACTATGCAGTATAGAGAACACACTGGTATTTTTACCCCATAAAACCTGGCATTGCTGTTTTTATAACACCACAAAAAGCTAAGACTGTCTGATACTCCATTTGCAATTTGTTAAAACTTTGTTGGAGTTATACAAAAATTTCAACAGGGAACTAGACATGCTTATATGGGAACAATTTTGGAAACTGGGGATGAGGAATTGATTTGAGAGTATCTCATGAGCTTGAGAGAAAAAAATATTTTCTGCACTTCAAATTATTTTTGTGATTACTGGAGAGTGGATATCTAAAACTCAGAGCCTTTGGGGCATGGACACAACCTTTCACATATGGTTTTTCTAGTGCACATGGTTTTTTACTGACACAGTGAGAATTTGAAGGTCTCTGAGTGCATATGCCCAAAATCATTCAAGGAAGTTTGGAGGTTAAGATGTTTCATTAGATGGACTAGTGATTCATTAGATTGACATAGTGATGCCCTCTTGCTTTAAAATCTATCATGAGTCAAAATCCTTGGAGTTCATTAGCTATGTTTTCCCAACAGAGAGGCTGCAATCCTGACCCACAGGTGGGAGGAGAGCTCTCCTTGCAGTGGTTTCACAGGTGGAGTCAGGGCTCCCTAAAGCGATACTTTGATACAAGGATTTCTCCTTTTCTAAGTGCATGACTTTGCCATTTTAATGTTCTTTTTGTGTCATGCTCACCACCTAAAGCAGTGCTTGGAAACAGTCAGTGCTGCTCATCACATAATCACTCAGAATCAGGGCTTTTGTCAGTTTGGCAGCATTAAATGCCAGATAAACCCTGTACTTTTTGCTACGCAAAATACACGCTTATACTCTCTGCAACAGCTCTCTCATTTCCATAACACAACTTCCCTTCAGTTCACACTTCTTATTCCTCACTACCTTACTTTACTCTACTTCACTTGCACTACCACCTTAACTCAAAACAACTTTAAAAGACAGCAGTTGGAAAATACTTTCTGCTGTCTGTGTAGGTGCAAGGAAAGCAAAGCACTAATGAGCTCATCTTCCCGGTCTTTCCATCATCAGCAGCCAAGCATGGATATTAGGCTGTGGACATAAACACCAGGACACTGTTTTGGTCCTTTGCAATCCTGTATATTATCATTCTATCCACCTACATTCCCTGAACAAGAGGAGTTCAAGAGTTACCAATGAAGTTTACTACCTAAGTAGTGTTTGCACTGCCTATCCAAAAAGGTTATTCCCAATTGTGTTTTCAGGCACCACAGTATCAGTCTGTGAGCTAATGATTCCTCTGTTCTCTGGTTCTACTCCTAAAAAAATTTTCTGATTATTTTCTCTAAAGCCAAGAGCATAAAAAAAAAAAAAGACTTCTCTGAATTTGCTAAAACTACAGCTCACAGAAGGGTGTGACCTCATTTCTAAGCCACCTCAGATTAAAAAGCCATACAAAGTTTCATCCTCCTCTTTCTTCTCATATTGGGTTAAAGTCATGCATTAAGTAATGCTACATGAAGCCTTAAATGAATTAGGCGTTTTCCACCCAGAGGACTGGAGTATCTTCTGTCATATCTCTGGATATCATTTGATTTGGTAGTTAGATACAGGGCAGTCTGTACTTCTTTGAAGGCTTCCTGTTGAGAACTCTTTCCACCTGATGGCAGGCAGCAGCACATCCTCCTTATTAAACTCCCAGCACTGAGTGACAAGACATTTGCAAATCAGTATCATTTACCTTGAGTTTAGTATGTTGGCCTCTGGCAAATTGAAGAGATATATTTTTTTTTTCTGGAGAGGTGGCATACGGTGTTGATGAAAAACTGGTGAGGCTGCTGGGATTCAAGTGTTGAGATCTGAGGAATGAAGTCTGCCTCATGGTCATTTACTAATGTTTTTTCCTCTGAGGTTGATACTGGAGCCAATACAACTTAATGCCTTCATAAATGATCTGAATGATGATAGCAAACCCTCAGAAGCCTTGCTGCTGGTTCTAGTCTGTGGAGTAGAGCTGATAAGATGGAGGTTGAGTCAGGAGTCCCTATTCAGAGGGATCCAGACAGGATGGAGGGATGACTCTCTGGGAACACCACAGACAAATACAAAGTGTTTCATCTTCAGAAGATAAGGAAAAGTGGTGGACAAGAGAGGGAAAAAACAGGGAGGTGGTGGAGTCACCATCCGTGGAGTTGTTAAAGAAATGACTTAACATAGCACTAAGTGCTGTGGTCTAGTTGACAAGATGGGGATCTTTCAGAGGTTGAACTCCATGGTCTTGGAGGTCTTTTCCAACCTACATGTTTATGTGATTCTGTGATGTTAGAATAATCCCATGCTGTAGGACAGAAGAGGACCTAGGCATCTTGGTGGGCAAGTTGACTATGAGACAGCAGTGTATTCACATGTCAAGAGTGGCCAACTGTGTTATAGGCTGCACAAGTAAGGTCATAAGAAGGGGGGTGAAGGAGGGGATCTCCTCACTACCTGTGAGAGAACATCTGTAGTGCTGTGTCCATTTCTGGGCTTCCTGCTGCAGGAGAGACTTAGATACTAGAATGAGTCTATCACAAGTTATCCAGATGACCAGAGGCTGGAGGACATGACATATGAGGAGAGGCTCAGAGAACAGGGTCTGTTCAGCCACAGAAGAGGAGGTTAAAGGGGAATCTCACTGCTTCTTCCAAATGATTAATGTGCACCTATGGAGACAACTACCAGACTTTTCTCAGGGAGAAAAGACAAGGTAATCAACATTAGTTGCAGTTGTGGTGGCATGCTGGTTTTGACTTGGGTGGTGTTAATTTTCTTCACAGGTGGCTGGTATGGGGCCGTACTTTGCATTTGTGCTGAATGCAGTGATGATATTATAGAGATACTTCTGTTACTGCTCAGCAGGGCTTGCACAGAGCCAAGGCCTTTTTTTGCTTTTCATACTGCCATGCTGGTGAAGGGTCTGGGAGTGCATGGGAAGTGGAGAGGAGAAACAGCCAGGACAGGTGACTCCAAATGACCAAAGGGATTATTCATACCACATGCTGTCATGCTCAGTATATAAAGTGGCAGGGAAGAAGAAAGAAGGGAGGGGGATATTTGGTATGATGGTGTTTGTCTTCCCAAGTAACTATTACATATGATGGGACCCTGCCATCTTGGAGATGGCTGCACACCTGCCTGCCCATGGGTAGCAGTGAATTCAATAGTTTGTTTTGTTTGTGTATGCAGCTTTTGCTTTCCCTAATAAACTGTCTTTATCTCAGCCCATGAGTTTTCTAGCTTTTACCCTTCTGATTCTCTTCCCAGTGCTGGTGGGGAAGGTGAGTGAGAGGCTGCATGGTACTTGATTGATGTCTGGGTTTAAAACATGGCAAGTGGAAAGCCAAACCACATATAAGCAGAAAGTTTCACGATGGGCAGTCAAACACTGAAAAGCATTTCCTCAAGAAGCTGTGGAAGCCTCATTTCCAAAGATGCTCATATTGCAGCCAGAAAGACCTGGAACAACCTGATCTAAACCCAAACTTGGTTCTAACTTCAAAGTTTGCCCTGCTTTAAGCTATGAATGGGATCTGATCCCTTCCAACCTTAATTATCCTACAATTATATGGTATTTTATATGTGCAGAGATGTGTGCATCTGATGTTGTCAGACTGTTCCTGCCCTGTAATTTACTTAGTTGTGTTCCACGCTTATTGTTGACTGATCACTGCTTATTCAGGGCTTCAGGTTACAGTTTCCATTAAAAGCCGAAGCTTTCATCATCTTGAAAATATGTCATAGAATTTATTACAGACAAATGGGCAGGAAATTAAGGCTTATTTATGATATTCTTTGCCACAAAACCTGTATTATGAGCATAAATGGCAGCAATAAACAAAAGAAAATAATCTGTCCAGACCAGAGGAAAATCTATATCACCAACTCCCTGCATTGAGCTGTTGTTCCAAGAATGAATGATATCCTTGTTATCAAGAATGTGCCAAGTGAACAGAATTCATCAGAAAAGCTGCATTCCCTATTAATGCAGCTACAGAATTTCACACATGCCCCAATACATACTAATCCCACTTATGTCCATCAACTTAATTAAACCCTCTCCATTATTGAAATCTATAACCGGCATAGAAAGATATCAGAGCTTAGGAAAGAGTGTTCGTTTATGCAGTTCACTGGACAGCTTTCCAGTAGTGCTAGGTTATTTCTGGTAGGAAGTAACAATTTCTGCTGGATATCCAGCAATTTGAAAAACATTTGGGGATTGCAACCAAGGCCAGTGTTGGTCTGCAAGCATTAGTGAGAAGTTAATCGCCATGCTGGATGTTTTGCAGATGTTTCATCTGGGTGGTGTTTTTTTGTTTGTTTGCTTGGTTTTTTGTTTGTTGTTTTTTTTTCTTTTGGCAATGACACACTTTTATCATGTATATACAGTAATGTGCATGTACAGTACATCTTTGCACAGAAATTGAAGATAAGGTCCACTTATAATGCAAAGGTTACACTAGAATATTTCCCCGCTTCTATTAGGATCTGGCTGGAAAAGTCAGTTCACCGCTTATTGATACCATCCTCTCTGAAATTTTAAGAACAAACCGTTGACAATTTTTTTGTTTCCTTCCCTGACTCACAGCTCTAGGCACTATATTGTTTCAATTTTTTAGTGGAAAATAAATCTTAGGTGCACTGTGTTGTACAATCTGGGAGGGACTACTCTCTTAAATAGACTCTGCTATTTGAACTCGTTGAGTTGTGAAGGGGTTCAGCTTATGAAAGCCTGTTTAGTGTGAAATCCAACAATGAATGCAGAGAATTCTTCACTCAAGGTGATTATTGAACAATTAATTTTCCCACTGATATACAGCAAGAAAATATCCGAACAGAAAAATAGAGAAGTTAAACAACTTACCAGCACCAACATTATTTCAAACCACAGAAGATAACTGGAGTAATTTGCCCAGTACTTCAGTCTGTATCCATAAACCATAAGTGCCACTAGAAAAGTAGCTTAATTTCTGACAGAGAAGTGAAGCACCCTGATTGTTAAAAATATTTTCCCATTAACTTGGGAAGAGAAGGCAAATTATGAAAGATTATTACAGCAATTCGAGCACTACACTCAAGGTAAAGGGAAACATGTCAGATGTTTGTTTTTAGAGAGACAATACAATAAAGACGGTGAAAAAAGTGGTTATGATTCACAGAAAGTTTTAAAAAGTTTTTAAAATTTTGGAATTCAGTTTGTGATAACATCACAGTTATATTCAGAGACTGAATTCATTCCATGGACAGAAAATTGTTGACACTAACTGGAAAGGAAACTAAGGATGCTTCCAGGAAATAAAGGAACTCTCAACAGAGTATAGAATAGAGATGAAAGGGTCAAGATGATCTATGGCTCATCTACCCAGGAAAGTTTCTCTTGTCATAATTCAGGCTACAGTAAGAGAAGCCTTTTGCTCTAGGGAGGCAAATATAATGAAGAAGAACAAGTGAAGGTATTGTGCTTACTGATCATGTAGAAGGCAAGCAAAACATTGAAATATTTCATTTGCATACGAATGACCTAAAAATGGCATCTATTGCAATGTCTCTAATGAGAAACTGAAAAGGCAGTAACACTCTGGGAGGTGACCTTATGAAACTGGGTCATCCATATATGCATGATCATTATCTCTTCAGGAAATTATTTCTTCTGAATGCCACTGGGTTGTGCTTGGAGCCAATGGCTTTTGACTGGAAATACAAAATATTTGACAGTGTAAACAGTACTAAGCTACACATAAATTATGTTAGATATGGGGGGGAAATGTAAAAAATCCTATCTGGAGGCCTCAAGTAACTCAGAAATTCTGACAGAAACTAAACAAACTAAGATGTAAAATGTAGAAGAATATTCCAGAGAACCCTCACGGGAATGTTTCCCCCAGCAGACTCCTCGCATGTGGGAGCTGTAAGGAAATTTGCACCTAATCAAGCTGCCTGCAGCAGCAGCTTGAGAGGGCTACTAAGATACATAGAGAAAGGGTAGGTCACAACCCGAACTGTATTTAACATTGTGAAGTTACCATGGCACCAGTGGTGCACTGGAGGTCACATGAACTCTGAAGGCAAGATGCCTGTTCTTGTCAGGCAGCTGTCAGAGTCACTTTGGCTTCACAGGTGTCTTGAGACAGATAGAGCAAAGCAGCGAGTCCAGTATGGTTTGTGAAATGATGCTAGCAGTGATAAAGGTGGGAAGCAGTCATGCCAATGTGCAGTGGACTTATCCTGGATGCAAGCGACACTGCTGCACCAGATGGACACAAGCAGAGGTGGAATAGATTTTCTCATCTGAGACAGCTGAGCTCCAGGATATGCAACAGCAGGAACTGAAGGACCCAGACATGGCAGAAATGACAGCATGGATATTACAACTGATATCCAAGGATCCATGTGATGTTATGGCACACCTTAGGACTTAAATGAGCCCTGGTAACTGATGGTCTTCAATTTTCTGAATTGCATTCAATTTTCTGAACAGGAATTGTAGGAAAATAAGGAAATTGCAAGAGGACCTTAAAATAGCCACTTGGTAATAAATGATTACTGATTCCTTCACCACTTCCATCAGCCATGATTAGTTTATTATCCCTTCTGTTGCTGTGCTCACAACTTGGAGTGGAAACATGAAACAGCACTTTCTTTGTGTTTCCTTTAAAAGTGACAGGGACAGCCTCTTTTCCCTTGCAGGAGATAGGATAAGGTCCCCCCCACTGCTTACAGAAACCAGGTCTGTAGGAAGCAGAAGGAAAAGAAAACGAGAAGGAAGAAGGAGGTAGTAAGTGTGTTCTCCCCAGTGGCACTCTCCCAACAGGATAATTTCTCTGGCTTCAGATCCCCTGATCATAATAGCAAGCCATCTGCTCATGGAAAGAGGGCACTTCAAGAAAGGATATCTGGCTTAGTCACCCAGTCACATCACAGGTCTGCAGGGTTTCTTTTATTCTAGTAAAAAAGTTTTAATTTTTAATCCTGTTTCTCCATTCATTCAAAAAAATTTTGATGTTGCTTTTATAGTATAACCTGATAATTCTTCTAAAAAAGCATAATGAGATAAATAATCAAGCATCCTATGAAAGTATATAGCTAGTAGTACCAGAAACTGCAGTAACAATAAGGTACAACTGCAGTTAAAGTGTTATGGAGTCAGGTACCCTGGAAGGCAAAGCATGCATAGACTCTTTACAATAGGAGCATCATCTATGTTACACAGTCCTACATTTTCTCTCTGACCTTCCCTCTGGCCTCTCCTGGACTCTTTTCTCTGAGCTGCCAGTGTGGACAAGTTGGAGGCAGAGGTGCAGGTTAGTGGGACATTATTCTTTCAATGCTCTGCCTTTCTACTCCTCCAAGAAAATCCGTGTCTAGTAGATAAGGAATATTTGGTTTTGTTATGCTCCAAAGCCTGTCACAAGTATCAGATTCAGACTGCAAATCAGGACCCGATCTAATGTTCAAGAACTGAATTTTCTGTGCTGTTTTCATGCCTTTTCCCCACCTTTCCCCTCCCCACCCCCATTGTTGTAATTCCTTCACACTTCCCATCATCCATAGTCCTCTTCTGGCTCAGCTAAGTTTTTTGAAGCAAAATCTGTGACAATATATTTCAGTGTGCATTTTGTCTTTCATTTTGATTGACTTCCCCTGTGTTTTTGGAGCCACAGGTCAAAAGCTTCATTGTCCCCTGCTGTTTTAAAAAGTATTCTTCTAAATAAATAATACATACCACAGACATCTCTGATCAGCCTAGCAAAACATGAAGCTAGCCATGCCAGCTGGAAGCTGAAGAAATCAGCACCTGCCTTTGCACAGCAATTCTGTGTCATTCTAGAGACAAAACGAAAAGCCTTGCCTCTGTTGAGACATGAAAAAATTTACTGTGGAGTGAAACTCAACATGGGAAAAAAAGCAATTCTGAAAATGCAAGAGAGGTTATAGTCCCATCACTGCTAATAACCTCCTTGAAGCTTCCATCCCTTGTGTTACCTGATCTTGTGAGGGTCCCTATAACATTACATATTACCCTTTCCAGGATGGCTTAGCTGAACCTGATGTATCTGCCCTGAGACACCAAAGGGTATTTATGATGCACAGCTGTGGAAAACCACAAGATGAGGGGTGGGTACTACTATGTGCCCATCTGAGGTACACCTCCAAGAGTACACTCGTGAGGTTTGAGTTAAACAAATTTCTGTAGAACTGTGGTGGTTTAACAATGTCATTTTTCACCTTCCCCAATTATAACATCTAAGGTCTTATTAATTTATGTCTATTCAATCATATGTTTATTCTCTAAATTTTTGAAAGAAAATAACTTCTCATGTGTTTGAGTTTTTTAGAAGCCAGTAATTGAATAAAAGGTTAACATATAGCACTTGCTCGTTTTACACACAGAAGTATACACAGTGCTTTCTCTATTTAGAAGAGGACATGACACAAGAATATGACACTTGTTAATGCATGAAGAAGTGAAATTTGCTGTGTGGTTGTTTTTTTTTTTTCTGCCTGACGAGTGCCTTGGCTTTATGACAAATTTTAATGTCAGTAGAAACTGTAGCTCCAAAGTACAGTCCCAGCTCCAATGGCTTCAGGTTACAGATCTGTTTGTCAAAACAACAAAGTTCTGAATGACTGACCTCTAGGCTCTGACTCCACTGAGCAGAATTAGGAACTTCTCCATCTAATTTCCATCTGATTTTCCACATTAGCTTTGCTACAGCCTTGTATCTCATGTGTTTATTTTATATTATATATTAAACCCATGTTTTTTGTGGAACTGGCAGCAAAGCAAGAGGGAAGATTTCAGCCATGCATTTTTGCTGTGCCGTTCAGCATTGTGTCCCTTGACTCCAGACATACTAAGCAATGGGGCAAGCAAGTAAATGGGTGGAGAGATGGCAGATATGACTGTATTTTAAACATATTGCAGTGGCTGTGCCTACAAGAGCTTCACACGCCCTCCCCTAAAGAACCTGGTATTTCCTTTCATACTTTGTGATATCAGACTTTGAGAAAACCCTTGCAATATCAAGGTGGTGTGTTTTGAAAGCTGCCTTCGCTGTCATAGGCTTGGGATGATGAATAATCTGACATTTAAATGGAACAAACAGTGAATGCTGACTCTGTGTTATCTTGAAGGACTGCATTTATTGGTAGAAGCCCACAAAGGAGAGCTGGCAGTTCACCTTAACGTGAGACCACCAGAGGGAATAATCACCAGGCAAAATGAAAAGGCATCAAACATGCCTGACAGATGAGTCTCATGATGTCTTGACAGCTTGGACATTTGCATGAGAATCTGCTTACCCTTTGCTTTACTTTTCATTGAACAAAAGTGTATGTTGAAAGCTCTGCCTTGCTATTTTTGCAGTCCTTACACCTCTCTATTGACTCAGTAGTCTCATGTGAGGCCTTGTTTTGGAACGCTTCTCAGGCTACTTTCATCCCTAAAGATGCCTACCAGTTTCTTCTTCCCTCATACTTCCTCCTTTTCTCTTCAAGGAATAAAGATATTCTTCAAAGGACATACTGCTCTGGCAACACTTAAAGGTAATCAATGACTCAGGTGCCCTTTGGTTTGGTTCAAAAATGTTACCTGGCATCTTTGTTGTCAGGAAAGTAGAAAATACAAGAGCAGGAAATTCCCCAAGTCCTGCAACTGGGTCTGAACTTTGCTTCCTTCTCTTCCATCCTTTGACCTTACTTGTTTGTGTTAAGTACTTCTGGCACCTGTGTAATCTCTGATATCCTTTTTTTTGCCTCTAAGTAATTAACAACAGGGCAAATACTCACGATCTCAATGCTTTTCTTGCCTAAATTTGATTTTTGAAACAACTGTTCATAAAAGTGTAGGAAGGTCCTGCTGAACCAGATCCAGTAAATCCAATATTCTGTCCCTGGCAGTGGTTACAGATTGACAGTCAGGAAGTAGTACAAAAACATTATAAGATTTGATATGTTCCCAGAGTACCTTCACTTTCCAGTTGACAGCTTCCTGTGTTCACTCTTTTCCTGAAAGGATTTTATGTCTCCAAAGACATCTTTTCTCTAATGACAATTCAGTCATGATTCTCTTAACTATGGATTAAAAAAAAAAAAAAAAAAAAGAATAAACTGAAGTGCTGGGAATTTTGAAGACTCTTGATACCCTAGGAGCTCAGCTTTCCTGCCTGGGAATAGATTGCAAGGTTTAGCTTTCTCCTATCAAAACATTCCTTACTAGAACAGGAGAGAGCCAGTCAGCTGCAATGCTGTCTCAGGTTTGTTATGAGAGAGGGAAGGAGACACCATCAAGATTTCAGTTTCTTTGGTTTTGCCTTTTTAGTAAATTTTATTTTCGTCTGCTGCAGTCAGTAGCTAATTACTTGTTTCACTGAAATATTCTTTTGGTATCCCTTGGATCTTGTCGGAGAATTTCTCACTGGAAAAAAATAACCACAAGCATTTCTTTGGGAGGCGTCAAGCCTATTATCCTAGAGCATGAATCAGCATCCTAAATGTTGCAGTACAGTGTTCTTCCAGTTGCTCCCCCTTCCACTCCTCAGATCAGGTACCATCCTTTGTGTAACTCCATATATGCTCCAGGAATATTTCAGTGCTAGCCAGGAAAATTTTACATGCACTTCTCAAATACTAGTGAATCTTGTGAGAACTCTGCTCTCCCGTGCAGGTCTTAAGCATCAAGGCTTAAAAAACTTGTTAAAAAAACCGAGGATCTTTATGATCACATTGCATATATAACAGGTAGCTTTGCAAGTCATCCTTGAAGCTGAGAGCAGATTTTGCAGTGTGACAATGATCCCAGGACACAATGGCAGCAGATCTCCTGGGACTACCTGAGAACCCGATCTGCCTCAGCACTATGGTGTTGAACACTTACAAGTACAAACTGTGACTTTCAAAAACGCTTGTTTTTCATTTGGTTGACATTTCCTTTTTAGATTTGCTTTGAAGCCTGAGGCATGTAGGCTTTCTAAGGTGAAAAAGGGTTGAATAAAAGGTGATGATTGATTGTAAGAAAATCATTTGCAAGGAAAGCGAAAACAACAGCATGTCAGTTCATCCAGAAGCACTTGCCATTTGAAAACTCAGCACTTGCCTTTATGTGACATTCTGTCACAGTACTTCTGGATCTCCTGATATTGCCAACTGTTTAGCAGAACTCAATATAGAGTAGGAGGTTTAAAAAGGGTAATAAGCCTATTTCAGTTCACCAAAATATGACATATTTAAGAATCCCTTACAATTTGTTGTATACTTGTTATATAGCAGTCTAGAGTGCTAGAGGGAAATGCTGACTCTGAAGAAGTCAGGAGGACAACAGTAACTTCTAGAAGACACCTCTTATTCCAGTGCTCTTTATTTTTGTAGCTGTCTTTACTCCTGGGAATGCAATGAAGTGTGTTTTCTAAAAATTCCATGGTGTCAGACTAATAAACACTATGCAGATACAGCTACTCAACAGACTGTGCAGTACCAAAACACGTGAAGATAGAAACAAGCAGTCATTAAAAAAAAAAAATCTCTTCTTGTAAAACAGAATGTTTCATCCATAAAACCTTTGGGTTTAGGTAAAAAACAACTCACAACATCTATGAAGCTTAATTCAGCCTCCTACTAGAAGCAATTCACTGAAGCTACCCAGAATGCTGGAGGGTTGCACTTCTTAGTTAAAAGCAGCAAAGTGGTATAGTCTCCTCTGCTTACATAGAGTGTATGGACCTCTGCACAACCTTCCCGCAAAATCAAGATATGAATACCCTCACCATAGGTCAATCCTCTGCCTCAGGATTTCTTTCTGTTGCCTGGCCCGCAGGGAGCACTTAAAGACTCCTCTCCCTTGGCCCTTGGAATACCATCTGTTCTGCAAAGTAAATAAGCTTCAAACTGGGAAACCATAGGAAGCCCTCTATAAACACTTCAACAGTCTTAAGTGACCATTTAAACATTTAGATAGGTAAACAAGAAATTATTTTGCTGACAACATGACCAAATTGAAATCCTACATCGCTCAGTGAAGTACATCTCCTCTTCCATCCAGTGCTATCTAGTTTTTAAAGCTGCAAGGTGATACAATTTGGTAAAAATTTGTTTCAGGTAGTAAGAGCTGAACCACAACAACAACAACAAAAAAAGCCCTTCTGTTGGAGGACAATTTCTAGCGATGTCAAGCATTTGCTTTCAGGTCAAAAGTTGTTCAGGAAAGTTGCACAGCTACACTGACATGCCAACATAATCAAAGTAACGTATGTACTCACATCTCAAGATGCTCAGGTGCTTGTCACCAGAGCGGTTATCCATTTTTCAGACTAGCATTAGCAAGTCGGGTTACAGAGAATCTGCCTGCCTCCACTGTAGAGACAAGACCTATGTGGTCAAAATTTGTTGAGAAAGTAATTAATTTACTGAAGAAACAAAGGACTGATTGAAACTACTTGTATTTATCTGATGACGCATCTTGCAAAAAAATGAATGAGAAAAAGAATCAAACAAATGCACAAACTGAGCTAATTTCAAGTTTTATTTTGAACTCTGATTTTTTGTTTTGATATGTAGCTTCAGTGTGATATGAAAAGGGAGAAAGAAACATTTGTAAATGACATGAAGCCTTTGCAAGTCAGTGAATGAACTGGATGTTTTCTGTTTCCGTTTGATGCACAACAATTGCTTTTCCAGCTGTAATACTGGGACAACGACTTAGAAAATCAATTTGTTCATCTCTAGTCATTAAGTGTGTAATGAAGCATTCAGTGTGGTTCATGGCCATGTTGAATAAACAACTTATTCAATGTCATTAACATTTTCGGTCTATGAACTCATGAACACCCAATAACATTCCTTGTTGTGCAGCATGGGTAAGCTGTCTACAGTGCAAATTACTGTCAAAATTCAAGATAATATTTTACTTTTATTGAACATTTTAAATATTTCTTTATTGCAAAACCTGAACAAAACAGTCTGGACAAGGTGGCCTAATGATTTACGTGTCTTTTTGGCCAGTGGAGCACTTGCTGGATTGCTTTGAATCGTACATTAAAGTAATGGGGATAAAACAAGTATGACTAGGTACATCAGGAGACAGCATCTGCATCATCCTGCCAGCCATGTGGTTTTGGTGCATTATGTAGATGTCTTCCATATTAAAATGTTGCAGGCATCATATTATCATCTTGAGAATGAATTTTAATTAGACATGCTATAGAATAGTGTTAATAATTAAACTCATGACACATATTTTACCTGAAAAAGGTGATATGTACTGCATAAAATTATAATTTGATTTCCAGATCACATTTTCCCTAATAGCACAGAGGGACTTAGATTGGACCCATAATCCATCTAGTCTGGTGTTCTGTGATAAGCTCTCTCAGGTACTGATTTTTGTAATGATACAAAAAAATATGGCTATTATTCACACCTGTATAGCTGATATATATTCAAAATCCATCCAGAAACCAGAAACACTCAGCACAGTTCAGGCATATGACTTGAATGCATGTTAGAGGATAAGTGCTGTTCCTGCTGTTTAATACGGAGGAGCTACAGGCTGTGAATTCCTAGTGCTAGGCAGACATGCCTAACTGAACACCTCTGAAATTGGAAAGTAATCCTATTCCTCCTTTTGTTTGCAGTTTTGTAAAATAAATCATTAAACAAGAGCTGACCCATACAGTGTGAGCATGAATAGAAATTGAATAGAAAGCATATCTTTAAAACCAGTCTGGAAACAGGTGAAAATGAAGCCTGAGAGAAGAAATTGGCAGTAGATTTTTATCCCTATTTCCCTCATTTCTCTGAGACAGCTTTAGCATGAATTGGTCTGAAGTTGAAGTTGTTCCTGGTTGGGTGCTTCTACTTTTAATGTCAGTAGTCCTAACAGAACTTTACTATGTTATCTGGACAAACTAACTTTAAAATCTACTGATAGTCTTAAATTGGTCTAAATTTCCAATCTCTTAGAGTTGTTTGGTTGAATTGACTTGAGCAATCTCATAATAATAACCTTGACTGGAAATAAATGCAAACCTACTCTTAAAAATCCATCATTCCCTGTTTATGCCAGAAATCACCTGCCCAGACGTGTGCAGATATAGGATAAAGTTTTGTTTTGTAGCAATGTTATCATAAGACTTTGAATTAATCGAGATGGTTATTATAACTTGAAAATTGTACCATCCCCTGTTGAGTTCAATTTCTGGTATAATGAACACATACCTAAACATACTAATTTTCTTTCTTGTCGTAGGTCTTTCACTTGAAACTATTTTGCCTGGGACACTTAATGAATTCTTAATAACTTTGCAGTCTGTATTTCACTTAAGACACATGGATCTAGAAATCCGGAGACAAAAATACAACAGAGGTACCAGTTTAGTAAGTTATTTGAGTATATGTATTTCATAACTCAGCATTCTCAAAGATAGATCAACAATGAAGTTTTTTTCAAACCTCACTAGGAAAAGGATGACACATACCTAGGACAGTACCGTATACTTGATATTTAGAAAAATAATTTGACTTGTAAAAGGAAAGGATTCAACAAGATAAGGTTAAGAGTACAGAACTCATGTCTACACCTCATCACAGAGCGCACCCCTGGACTACACATGACTTAATTTAATAGATCTCCTTGATGCAGTGTGGATGTGCCACATCACACCTGAAGCAGTATTACTTCCTTCATATCTTTCTCATTTAGCTCACAACTAGTTCTTAAGTTGATTATCTCAGACACCTTTTGCTCCTTCTCCTGCAGTATCAAGAAGCTATACTGTGTACCTCTCCTGACTCAGTCTCCAATTTTAAATGATTTGTTTGTCCCTCCCAGCATCTGAAGTTCCTTTAGCTGTGTCCTGGTGGGAGAAGTGCTGAGCCCTTTCACTCTGCATCATTATTTTCTGAATTAGTGGGCATAGTTTGCTCTGGGTCAGTTCAGTCACCTTCATGCTAGAATAATGGGGATTTTAATTACATGATGTTAAACCACTCTCTCTGATGTAGCCATGTATTGGAAGGCTCATCGTCAATTCAGTAGTCGACTGAGGAAACCTTGGATAATGAGAGTTTATTAACTCAGGTTAATGAGCCTCAGGCAAAAATGAGGGATTCTGCCCAGCTGAAGAGCAGCATTGAACACAAACATGAGCAGAACTCAGCCCTCTCGAGATCTGCCCAGGAAATGACAGAGCATTTGGTAGAAATACCAGAGACTGGATGCTGAAAGCAGAGCATCTGTGTTCTTGAGAGCTACAGTTTTAATCATGTCCTTCAGATCTACAAGGAGAGGCAGTTATCCCAGCAAGTCCACTGGCAAACAGGAAGAATGACTCAGAGAGACAGCAAGCATAATGGGCATCTCTCAAGAAGTCCCCATGACTCTTCCCTCAGGGTCTCTCTGAGGGTGTTCCTTCTGCTGCCCACTCTGGAACTGGTAACATCTGTGCTCCTAGCAATACCCTCCTAGTCTCTGGATCTCACATGCTCTCCTAGGTGCAGAGAAGTGCTAAAAATCTGTGGTACTGGACATACACACCAAGCAACGTGCCTCCCCTGGGAGACAGCCTTTCGATAATTTTCCCATCACATAAATTCACACAGGTACAAGTTCCCATAGGATGACTCGACATAGATAAGGAAAAGGGATAAATCCCATGATACCTGAAACAACCATTTACAATTGTACAACTCCCCCTTCACTGCAGTCTCTCATGCACGTCTCCAACCTTGCTGCTCTACCCAGCCCTGGAAGGACATCAGTAGATAAGGTGGTGAAAAACATCACATCATTGCAGCAGAAAGAACATTTATTTAATTAGAGCTGCACATTTTTATTTCATAAAAAAGTGTAGATATGGAATTGCTTTGGGGTTTGGGGTTTTTTTCTCTGCACTTTTTTTAATAACTGTAAATGCAGTTCAAATAACAATAATATTATTTCAGAAGTGTTTGTTTATTTACAAATTGCAAATAACTGTCATTCACAGCTAGAAAGAAACACTGGTATTAGCCAAGAGAGGAAAAATGCATGACCTTCAGTGATGTGAATTACTATTCTTTCCTATAATAAATGCATTACTCATTGAAATAATAAATGAGTATCTGCAGTTTGTAAACACAGTAGCACACAGTATCAGTAGTTTTCTGGATTCACATTTTTGCATCCAGTCCCATTATTGCAAAGTCTCAGAAGGGCAAATAGTTCAAAATGACTCACTGGGCTGAAATTCTGGGTTCTGAAGTCAGCAAAAGGTCTGCCCTTGTTGTCAGTTCTGGGAATTCGTGTACACATTACATGTACTTGTCAGCTCTTGCTGTTGGCAAAATTCAAATGGATACAAATTCTTTAAGCTAGATGATGGAAGATAAAATGGCCCAAGAAAAAATGACCCTTGATTTTCTGAACTAAAAGAAAATTAAGTTCTTATTTCATATTTTTGCATCTATTGCAAAATATAGCTCATGAATCAAAGTATCTTATCTCCTTCCCTATGGGATATATTATCAATATTCAAAGAAGGAAAAAAGGATTGCCTAAATTATCGAATGCTGTGAAGTACCTATAACTTTTGAAGTTAGAATAGCTGGGAAATGACTGATTGAATTGTTTATGGCCTGAAGAAAGTTGTCTGCGTATTATTCTTATTATTCTTAGTTTTTATATATGCAAAATTGTAAAACTGTGATTCAATAAAAATACTGACAACTATGCCAAAAATGTGTCTGAGACAGATTTGGCTATGCTTATTGTAAAGTTGACTGTAAAATTTCCACTGTGCTGCTTCTTCAGAAGGAAAAATTTTGCTGTTCTTAAAGTAAGACCTCTACTAAACAAAACATACACAGATACATACATTCATACATAAATAAAAATGGTCTGCAGGTGTTGTCCAAAATTAGAAAATTATTCAGCTGGGAAAAAAACCCAGTTATACAGTTTTTCATACAGTTAATGACAAACAGAAGATCTACGTGGCCATTGGTAAAATCTTGCCTTCACAGGAAAGTTCTAATTGCACAATTTTTCCCATAACATTTATGCAAATATCACTGTGACAAAAATGTGCCAGTGTATTTGTGAAGATGTGCCACTTTAAGATGACAGCAGATCCCACAGGGCCTTCAGGCTCCTCGTGAGCATGAACTGAGGGGACTGATCTGCACCTCCTGACAGTCACGCAGCAATTCCAGTAACACAGAGACAGGTCTGTGAGAATCTCACTGGAGCTGCAGCAGGACATGAGTGCTGGAAGGGACCTCCACATAGCCACCATCACCTTATGTATATACAGGAATATATGCTTGTTATTTATAAAAATATCCAAACAGACTGGTGTTTGTACCTCAGTTAGTGCTGTCAGGAGAGTGGTTACTGTTATATACTGTCATCTCGTGAGCTATGTAGGAGGGTTTAGAAATGCACAGGAGATTAATGTTACATTTGCACTGTAGCCCTCTGGCAGCAGAGCCATGACTACAAAAGGGGTGTTGCTTTTTACCTCTCACGCTATTAATCCACACAGTAGAAAATGTGATTTCTCTCCAGTGCTGTAAGGCATGTCAAAAACTTTACAAGCCTGTGGCAACCATCTTTTCTGCAGGCTAGAGTATGTGTGCAGGTTTGGAAAGTAATTTTCTAGCTCTTCATGGAAGATTCCAGTAGTGAGTACTGCTGTGAGGGACGGCAGGAGGGAGGGAGGAAGGGAGGGAAAGGGACTTTAGAGTTTTGAGTTGGAAGATACAAGGAGCAAAATAAATACTTGTTTGTAACACAGGAGTATTACCTAAGTCTAGATTAAAATAGCTGCCCCTGACTTAACCATCTTCAGATGAAGTTAGATCATCAGAACTAACTGTTCTGATGTTAGTTAGTTACATCTACCTAACAGATTAGTAGATGTAACTCTAATTAGTAGCTACATCTACATTTCCACAAATGTACCTTCACCATAGTAGTGACAATTCAATTTATAAAATCCAAAGGTAGATAAAGAGCCAAGCATATTGATTAAACTATTAACCAGTATAGTTTCTACATTTTATGGCTGCACCTACAATAAACTTATGTCGATTAAAATTTTAAGCTGTTTGTTATCAGCAACTGGAGAAGGCTCCAGACCAGAAGATGAGAAAAATTAATAATTTAGGAAGAGAGAAGCATATTTGTCTAATTATTGTGGTGTTTGAGATTTCAAAGGGGAAATCCTTTCAATCACAATAAGCAAAGGGAACATATAAGCAAATACCACTTCTTTAGTGTCTACGTTTCCTTCAGTGGCTTATGAAGTTGTGAGCTTTTTAACCCTAAGAGGCTGACCAGTGGAGAGCAGGGTACTGCAGTGGAGAGGTAGACACCCAGTTGTCCTCGGAACTTGTTCTGGAGCTGACACTACTTTCAACTCCAATTAGCTAACTCAAAATCATAGCTCTGAATTTTTTTTAAAGAACTGTCGTGCATGAACACACACAAACTGTACTCAAAAAAATGATGGTTCAGTAAAATATGATCCTGTGAGCTTTTGGCACTAGAAAGACATTCCCAGAAGTGACGGAGGCCAGATGATGCTGAGGACTGTTGCCAGAACAAGTTCTGTGGAGTGAGAAGAGAAGGCCTGAGTGTTCATATGGATGCTACTTCCTTAAAATACTACTGGTATTTTCCTTTGGATGTAGTTTTAAGATCCTTCTGGCTTCACATATTAATTGAGAGAGTGATAAAGAGAGGCCAACCTTTCCACCCCCTCTCCCATTTTAAACAACACTCTTTTACATATTTAGGCCTATCAGTGAGGTGCAAATATAGAACTTGTGAAGTATTATGAGTCATTAAAGTTGAATAAATGCTTAATTGCACTTGCAGACCTCTTGTAAGCCACCTGACAAGCACTGGTGGCCCTGGTGATACAGGACAAGGCAGGTTCCTTTGCTGAAGGATACAGGCAGGTGTGTGCTCTCCATCTCAAACCAGGATCATTGCAAGAATTCCTGAGTGATGCACCATAGATATCTCCAAAGAACCTCTTCAGTTTTCACCATCCCTTTTGATCTAACAACCTTGGATACCCCTTATCCATTTCCCAACTGCACCACATCCCATTCCTCTTATCACTCCAGAAATCCTATTCCTGGTTATTTCTAAATCCACATATCCATCTTGGATCAGAATTTCACAAAACTTCACAGTGCATACCTTTCCCCTAAAAAGCCATCCAGAGCACCACCCGACTCCAAATCCCCCCAGTTCTTTCAACCTTCTTCTCCAAACCTCTGTCTGCCCAAACCCTCCAACTTCCCCACTCTTCAGTTCCAGTCTCTCCACTATCGCCCACTGCTCTGTGGTCAGGAGCCTCAGACTGATCTCATGACAGTGATGGCTGCTCAGCCCTCCATTTTTGGATCCTTCACCTTTGCTTGAACCATCTGTCAATATCTGCACTCACTGCAATGAGTTTCCATGACTCTCTGAGCCCACTTTCCTCACCCACAGCAACTCCTCCCTCACTGCCCCGCCCACCTCCAGAATATGACTCAGCTCCTGCATCTCACAGGGATTTCTAAAACCTAAATACAGGCTGTGGTTCCCAGAAATGTATTTTAAAAGGATGCAAGGAACAAAAAGTAAGATCCATTTTAGGAAAACCATGTGTATTTAGACCCTTTATTTCCATACTTTTATTCTACAGTTTTATTTGGAACTGCTTTTTTTATAGGATTTCAAAAATGTACATGTAAGTTTTTTCCTTCCCCCTGCCCCTTACATCTGACAACAAAGAGAGCATTTTTACCTTTATTTCCCTCTCTTTAGCCCTGTATTTGAAAGGAAGGTGGAGGAGGTGAAAGGGGACTAAGATCCAAAGAATTAGAGGTTACTTGTTCTTCTTTGTAAATAATTGCCGTGCCATTGACTGAGTGCCCTGGAGCCCAGCTGCCTGCTGACAGTCTGCTGTGTCAGCAAGATTTCTCTTGTTTTGCAGGAGTCTTTAAAATCATCATGGGTGGAATACAAGGCAGACTACAAAAACTCACTACCAAGTCTTGATGGCACGCGGTGGCTTTTCAAATTAAAACATATTTTTCTTTTTCTCTCACACCAGAGATGTTACCTTGATAGTGCTTATGTATTCTTCCTTGCTCATGGAGGATGCAGAGCTCTCACTGAACCATTTTTTTCCCACTGAGATCTACCGCTGCAATAAGAATGCAGGTTATTTGATTAATTACTTTATTCAACCTTTTTTCACCTTTCAAAAAGGCACTTCATTCTTCTCCATTTATAGCACACTGTTTCCTACAAGGCACTGTGAAGATACTCTTTATTAATCCATTCATCGTAATAAAATAGCTGTGTGAGGAGGCACAAGGACCACCTGGATAACAAAACCCTTCTAGGTGCCTCATTTAGACCATTTCCTATTCAAAATCTCCTTGCTCCAGCATAGGAACATGTGTGCTTCCTTGTAAATTATGCATGTCAATTTTCCTCCCAGCCTCGCATTGCTGCCAGTGTTAAAGAAAGAGGTGAAAAAAAAAACAAAAACCAGGGTACCACAGAGCTTACAGCAGTAGAAGTAGTCTGTGGGTTTGAAAAGTTACTAAGTTGAACTGGACAAGTGGGAGTCCCTGTTTTCTAGCCATTCAGAGCTTTAAAGGCTAGAACAAAGCAAGATGAAAATCTAGTCTGGACTATTCCTTAGCAAAAGGCCCTGAATTTTCAGCAAGTGTTTGGCTGCAAACTGCAGAGTAAGTCCAGCTAGGGATAGCACAGAACTTCAAGAAAGCCTGAAAGCTTTCATCAGCATAACTCAGATGGTGAAGGATCTAATGACCTCCTAGACAAGATGCTGTAGTGGTTGATAGCACACATCACTTTTTTCTGGTCAGAACTGGTCTTTCAACAGGACGAATAAGGTCTCTCTAATATCACTGGAACAATTTTCTGAATTTATGGTCTCCACATCAAACTGTGCCCATTTTGCAGTGGACAAGATGAAGGTTGTTTTTCCAGCTAAATCAGCAATAGTGTAAGGCTCTTCCTTTTTCACTCATCCCCATTTCATGGGAGTTCAGGAGGAATGCAAGTGGCAGTAAAATAAGGCTTGCTCTTCTGGTCTGATTCTTCAGTGTTAGTGTGAACAAATGGCAACAAAGCACTTCATCCTCAGGGGTGTTTTTCTGATTTAAAGAGAAAGAATATGATTTCCTAAATATTAACCCTTCACTCTGAGAGGAAAAAACACCCCACATTGTCACTGAGCAAAACCAAGCAATGACTGTCTCTGTACATCTTGTACACCACAAAGAGCTCTTTTGACTGTATCCAAAGGAGGAGAGAGGTGTTCTTAGCTGAAAATAAACAGAATTTCCATGAGTAAACACTTAGATGTGGACTTGGTGAGAAGGGAAGTGTTGGAGCTGTTCACAAGACCTTGCTAGGGCAATAGATGCTATATGTTATTTGGCTGAAAGAGGTGGTGCCCCAAACCACTATCCCACGACCGGAACAACCATATCCAATGCATCTGTCTCTTCTGTAAGGTCAACAGAAGCAGCCATGTCCCAAGTGGACCTTGCAAGGGAGTGAGGGTGTATGTAAACCTGTTGGGTAGAGACACAGAAGCAGCACTGGCAATCAGCCTTGTGATTTTCAAAGACTTCCTTAAAGACTGAGCTTTAAGTTCCTGTGATACTGCATTAAAGCTCGTCTTTCATTAAAATAGAAAGAAAAAGGTTCCAGCCTTCATGGCAGCAGACAAATCTTGAAGATATTAACCGAAAGCACCTCAGAGACTGTGAATGCAAAGGAAGAGTCTTATTTTTTTGTTTGCATTTACATATCTATAAAAAAAATCATGGCATCAAGGTGATAAAGAGAGCAGGAGTATGGGGTTTTTGGATGTTCTCAGAGGGAGACTGTAAGAATACTATGAAGCTGCTGCTCTGACTGACAATTTCTCGCTCATCTGGAGGAGAAGACCCGCTGTGAGATTCACATGCACTCCTCAGAAAATCCCAGGTAGAACGCAGGGGCAGCAGCAGGGTTTTGGATGAAACTCTCTCCCCTTTGAGCCTTGTGGTTTGTGCAGAACTCCTGCAAAGCTGAAAGGAGCTGGGGAAGACTCTGTGGTTTCCTGCCAGAGCACAGCTAGGGAGTTCAGGGGTCTTTTGCGGTTCCTGCTCTTTGAGTGCTGGAGTAACAGTGTAGCACTCCAATTTTCATCTCACATGACCCAAGGGCATGGTGTGTGTGGGGGGGTGGGCTTTGCTTGAGACGGTGGAGGAAAAAGTTCTGTAGTTCTCCTTGCCCTTCCCATCAGCAGTGCTCACTCCAGCATTACAAGAGGAGAAAGACACCTTCAGCTCAGCAGCTCCTGCCCACACCCACTTTGGTCGGACCAGCCACCCACCAGACCTTCACTCTGTCCTCTGTCCTCTGGTGTCACTATCACCAGGTAAGTGACAGTGACATTTAGGAACAGGTGATAGATCAGCAGGGATGGCTGACTGCTCCTTGGTTTTGATCCACCAAACTCTGATGTGGTCATGCTTAGATAAGCACACGGAGAAATGCCATCAGTTTTCCACTAAATTTCCGAATTTACTACATTTTTTTTTCTAGCATCATGTTTGCTTGAATACATTTATTTTTATCCTTCAGGCAAATATTTCTGCCTCCTGTGAACCTTCAATGTAAATCAACGGAGGCATTTGGCAAGCCATATCAAAACTGCAGCTTTACATATCACTGAAGTGGAAAATAAATGGAAATAATTACTGATGCCTCCCAGTAAAGATTTGTTTCAAAATGAAACATGCAGCTCAGAGGGGTGGGCACAATATATGTCTAATGATTTCCTGTTAGCTTACACAGCATTGGCTCAGATATTTTTATTTCATTCCAGGATGTGTTCTTTCCCTCTCGGGAGAAATCAGGGAAATGGTGGTTGTTTGTTTACTCATTTAACAATATTGAACAGAATCAAATCTTCACTTATTTGGTATACCTGGAAGATGATATTTGTACATCCCTCCCATATGATAGAAATTTGAAATTAACTGATGTTTGAAAGAAAAAGGCATACATTGCCATGCCAGTAACATCACTAACAGAGTCACCCACTGAACAAACTATATTTTCTTTACAGTGGGCTTGATCAATATTCATAGGGGGCAATGCTAATTTGTTTTCATGCATTTCAGTATAAACCATTAATGCATGGCCTGCTGACACTGATTTGCACTGACAAGCAGAGAACTGAGTCCTGCAGTGCCAAGGACTGCTCCTGAGCCATCACCACAGTCTGTTGTCCTATTTGTTATGTACAAGGTGAAAATTTAGTACCACTTCTGCTTAGTGCCTTTGGACTCTTGGATAGAACTGTTCTATAACTTTTACCATGACTAGGCAGTACTTGTGGGAATCACTGAGGACAGATGCAAATCTTCCTGCTTTCTGAAGCAGAAGGTGGCCATGCAAGCCAGACCAAAACCCCATCTTGGCCCTGTATCCTCTCTCTGGAACAGCTGACCCATGCAGCTGCTGAGGGAAGGAGAGGAACAGGTAAGTGTGTCTCCACTCAACACGATCACAGTCTTCAGTTATTCTCAGCTTTTAGAGTCAGACATGATTCCTGTGTTCTTCGTCACCCTTGCTTTATTTCTCTTGCAAGTGTCTCTTGCAGTCATGTGGCTTTCACATATCCTTCGAGGTAAGGACTTTCAGGTCTGCAGCACACTGCAGGAAAAGCTGCCTCCTTTCATTTGTTCCAAATCTGGTTGGTTTACTACCTCCTCACCCTTGTACTAGTGACAAGTACCAGTTGCCACTAGTGATAGTGGCAAAGCATCAGGCCAGTGCTCCTCTATTTTTTCACAACAATAGTTACCAGACTTCAGTTATTGCAGCCTCACTGATACCATCAAGCCTGCAGAAAGGGGGTTTGCCATGAATTCGTGCCTAAAGCTTTGCTTCTGCTGCATCTGGATTTTAAACATGACATCAACAGTTGGACTTCTTGGGGGAATCTTATCCCATTTGGAATTGCTATGGCTTCACAGGGCCAAATTTGTTTATTGCTCCACTAGCTGCAATCTCAGGATATAAAAATATATGGAAAGTTGCATCCGAAAGGCCAACTTCACTTTTATTTTATTTGTCTGCATTTTTATGTTACCTTTTGCTGCAGGGTGAAAATGAATGGGTGTTTTTTCAACAGCACTTTTATTGTATTCTTACAGCAACTCAGCATGTGCTCATAGTACGCAAGTCCTGGAATAGTGTCTTCGTATTACAAGATGCCCATCTTTTCTATCCCTCCAGGTCACAGCTTTTGTAAAGCTTTTAAATGCAGTAAAAGTATTAAATACTATTTAAACTTTGCTTACTCTAGATAGAAAATCTCTGAAGACACAGTACCTTGAAGTTCAGGAAAAAATTATATGAGGAAGGGCAAAACACCGTGAAGATGGGAGATGTGGTAACTAAAGAAAAAGTGAAATGGTAAATTTTCAGATATATTTAGCAAAACAAACTTTTCTAAAATTTCTTCTACTACCTCCCAGCAGGAAGCTGATCAACGTTTGATGTGTTGCTGCTGAGCTCATTTACATAATTCTGATGCTGAACTAAAAACAACCAACCAACCGAAAAGACAACCAGAAAAACCCAAGATACAGCATTAGCTGTTCTGATTCACAAAATCTCCCATCATGGCAGTGTTACAACATTCTAGCTTTTAAAGTTCTGCTGTTCATTACTGATTGAAGAAATGCAGGGGAAAAGTTGGCTCATGACTGAAAGCGCAAAAAGGCTGATAAAAAGAAAAAGACAAATAATTTTCAAGTTGGTGGTTTGCTGCATTTAACATGTACAAACAGCATTTTGAATTGTTTAAAGGATGCAAGGTTTGTTTCACACACAACAACAGTTGAACAGCAAAGAAGTCAGAAGGATTCAAAGTCTTCACCTATGTCACATCTTCCAAGGCTGTCCCTATTGAGGTGACGTTTCTCAAAAGGATGCAATACACGCAGAAATCAACAGATGTTTCATCAGTAATAAAATGTTCCTGCCAAGTTATTTCACATTTCTTTTAGTATGCCAACCAGCCCAGATTCAAAGTCTGCCTTGCAAACACAGCCTCCAGAGCCTGGGGAAAGGTGGCATGACGTTGCTCTCTGGGCTTGGGGAGAAGTGGCATGAAGTTGCTCTCTCTTCTCGAACATACAAAACAAAGGAGACAATGATTTTTGCCTGTGGTTACCACAATCACATTTGTAATGCTGGTGACATAATTGAGCATTCACTATGCTGAAATCCTTGATCGCTTGCCCCTGTTTATGCCAGTGGCCTGGACACTTACTGACCGGCCTGGGGCAATTTGAGTAGACCCAGATTTGAGATACTGCTGCTAATGGAAAACTGCAGCCTGGAAACTAACTGCATGGAAGTGCCTTTAATTCAGGTATTTATTTTTAACAGTGTGCGTGACCAATGAAGCACTCTGCTGTTAAAAGCAAATTTATGAAAACCATGTTCTATATTGTTACAGAATTTGTAATTTGTAAAATTTCCAATTAAAAAAAAAAATCATCAAAGAGGACTAATTTGCAAAAACTCCTATAAGGATGCAAGCTTATTTCCAGAATTTTTTTTCTTTCGTCTTAAACCTAGCATCTCACAGATGTACTTTGCATTAGCTTCAAAGAAAAGGAATGAACTACTACAAAGGATTGGGGTTTTTTTTTCTGTTGTTTTGTTTGTTTGTTTGTTTGTTTTTCCTATACGCACACAAAAAGCTGGGCAATTCTTAGAGTTAGATAACAAATAAATTTACTCAAGCTAATAGCAACATTCACATACTTTGTTAGTTTAACAAACATTCCTGAGCTAATTTGCCTAGAATATCTTTGCAAAATAAACAGGCTCGAAGTGGTGTAAGCAGTCAAAGTAAAATACTTCAAACATTTGAATTAATTTTATCACAGATGCCAGGAATTTACTAGGAAGGTTATTTATATGTTCTCAGGCAATACTGTTCAGGTATAACTTATCTCTGGAACAGAGAAAATCTAAGTTATTTTCATTGTCTTTTAAGACAGTTCAAGTGGAATTTATTTGCCTTCCTCATTCAGCAAACTGGATAAGAGGTCTAGCTCTTTAAATGCTGTTGTTTCAGTTTCAGAGGAGAGAGGCTATAAAACAGGGGTGCTTCATTAAAATACCATAGCTAGTACCTCTCAGAGGCACAGGAAAGGAATATTCACTGAGTAAGTAACACATTATAAATTATAATTGAGATTCAATTCTCCCAGGGAGAAGAGAAGGTAACTTGTCATTTGAAGTGTTGTGAGTTTCTGAGAGTGGACTAGGAGTTTAGGGGGTATAATGATATCATTAAGAAATGCCCTTGCAAAGCAAGCAAAATTATACTGTGCTGTTTCTTGAAAACCACAGGAACTCTTTATTGTTCTGTCAGCAGCAGTTCAAAGAGCTATGTGACCCCATTAACATTCACTCAGGCATGTATAACAAATTGGAGGAGGGAAATTTCTTGAATAGTTAATTATATTTTGTGTGTTTGAATACCTAACACTGTTAGCCATATCAGCTCAGCACCACAGAATGCACACCTTGCACACCTGGTTTACCTCACAGCTTTACTTGTCTTCTTGATATTTAGAGAAGAAAGGGATATGAAAAGTAGAGAAAGAGCTGGGAGGTTGGGAAGTGGGAAAAGTAGATAATGGCTAGCTGATTTGATGGCTGTGGTTGAACTGCTCTAGTATTCACACTCCTTCTTATATGAGTAGCAATTGTTATTAGATTACAAGAAAACCCTTTGAACCTACATATTCATGTCAGGTAGGAATATGTGGGGTGTTACACATAAGCTAGACTCCTCCAGGGTAATGAAGTTTATCTCATTTTCAGTAATACACAGCTCTTCTTGCCAAACTAGTTATTTATTTCTGAATGAAAAGTTCTCCATGAGGCTCTTTCACACATGGTGCCAAATGACTACAGACTCCATGCTGCAGTGATTGGCGACTCAGCTTAAGCAAAGACAGTGGCCAGCAACAGAAAGTGAAGTTTGACTGGTTGGTTTTGAATGCAAATGTTTCAGGTTTTAGAGCAAGTGGTAGGTATTGTCTTCAATGTTAGCAGAAAGCCCGCTCACATTGATTAATTAAGTCAGAAGCTTTATCTGTACCAATTAATTAATTTCAGTTACACTACAGATTCGGGAATCCTTATCTCTTCAGGACTGTCCTCTTGCAGCTTTCCTCACACTCAGTAATGAGTTTGATAAATTATATGATAAAGGAAAGGACCATCACAAGGAGGTTAATGTTATCTGTGCTATATGGAGGAGATGATATTTCCTCAGATAGTTTTAAATTCAGGTTCTCTGTATTCCTAAGTGACACTAAACCAAGTTAGGATTGTCAGTGGGACTCTTCATGAAACTTCACACAAAAGTTAGACAAGGACCATTTGTAACTACTGCAGACCATTTACATAGGCATTCCCACCAACCCACCAGAAACTGTCTTTTCCAGACACTGGGCTCATATGCTACTGAGCACACTTACTAATTCAAAGCTGCTTCTAAATAATCTTGGAAAATAGAAGAGTAAGATTTATATTACCCTATAAGCCTAGGCAAGCTTGAACTCTATTTTCAGTTCTGCTGTTGCCCTCTGTAACTCTTACAGAGTGATAAAGTATTTTGCTCATCACATATATATTCATACTTCTGCCTTTCTTCTGCAAACCTGTCAATTTAATGACCTTCTAAATGTATCTGCTAGTTGAAGAATATTTGCATTGTAATTGCACTTGTGTTAGCTCTGTTTTTTCTTAGCTGTATTTTTATTGCATGTAGATTGGGGTTGGTTAGAAAGCCTCCTCTGAAATGGAAATTTTTTTTTACACTTTGGCCATGCTTTAAGCTTCTTCTACTGCAAATAATTTGAATCAGTGGGAGTGTGCTCAGAGTGAAAAGCAGAATGCACATTCAAAAGGTCTAATACGTGTCTACCAGAAAGTGATGGAAAACACATCCTGAAATAGTTATAGGAAGTTTTGAATTACAAAGCAGTATAACTACTGGAAGAATTTCCAGTGAAATGCTTTTCTCCTCAGAAAATTCCGATTTGTTGAAATCAAAGCTTAGTGGGGGGCAAGCGGCAGAGATGAGGGGAGAAGGAAGTAGACTGAACATTTCACTTGATATTTTCATCTTTCCTTGGAAAACTGTGATGTTTGAGGTTGACATTTTTGCATCCAGGAACCCCCACTATTCAAGAATGCTTGTTTCAAGTGTTAAGTTTTACACAGTTAAGAAGAGGCATAAAAACATTTGGGAACAAATCAGAGTTCTTCAAGATCACTAGGCAAATGTTCTAATTGATGTACAAAATTCCTTCCAGAAAGTGCTCAGACACTGAAGGACATTTTCTGCAAGCCTATAAAAGTCTTACAAAGTGGAAAATCCCTTGCTGACGTGGTGTAACAGGACTGGAATAACATCCTCCATCAAGGCAATGGCATAAATTTCATTTGTATCAATTGGGACTTCACATCAAATTTACTGAAAAATTTGTAGTCTCCTTTTCCCATGCTGACCATACACATGTTGACCATACAAATAGGTATGGCCATGCAAAGTCTGAGGAATTTATAAGTTCCTTTTTTGAGGAAGAGATAATAATAATAATAGATGAGGTTTTAAAGAAAATTGCGATGTGTGGTAGAAAAGTCCTGTTTTTCTGCACATAGTCAAGTCAACAACAAGCAGGCAGATCATTGCCTTTCTGCAGAACTTTAGAGTGCTGGTGACTGCAGCACTTTGTTAAAAACTTGCATTAGAAATTATTACCTTGCCTATAGAAGCAGAGTGAACACAGAATCCTGCCAAGAGCCCTCTCCTGCACTGAGCTGAGCTCATCCACAGCAGCATCACGGACACACAGCCACTTCCACTGATGCAGCACATCCTTGAAGGCGTGTGCTAAAGGGATGACTGTGAACAGGAGGTTTAAGGGGGCAACTGATCTTATACTGTCACAGCTGTTTTCCCTGGGAGCATGAATTTCAGTCCTGCACTTGTTAGTGAAGAATATGAGTCCTTTCCTAGAGAGAACAAAGTTCTTATCTACCTGTGCTCAGAGGATAATCCATGTCACATGTCTCAGTGTACAGTCATATCAGAGTGACAATTCCTCCTTTTGCTCTGACTCCATCTCCCTATCCACATGTGCCTCCATCATCACCACACATCTCAAACAAAAATAGTACCTGTTCCACCTCTGCTGGCACGTAGCTCTCAGTGAAATGTCACTACTCCTGTACCTTTTGATGTGGTCTTGTACATGCAAGCCCTTTTATATTTTTGCACAATCAATTTATATATTTCTTACACCAAGAAGTTATCTGTAGTAAACACTCTCTTCAGGATACATTCACTCAGTTTCCATGCCAAAAAGGAAAAAGCTTTCGAAGTTGTAAAAGAAGTTGAACAGATATTACAGATACATCACTCCTGAAGTTTTATGAAATTAATGAGGACAGGGATAATGTAAATTAATGCAAGTACATTAGACCATGTTCACATTTTACGAGAGGAAGAAGGGTTCAACATGCAACATGATCTATTTATGCATATGTTGGTGGGAAGGTTCAAGTGTGACTGGTGTTAGCTCTAGCTGCCTTTTTGCTGTCTACCAGTAAAAATACAACTACCTTCTGCTCTAAGCAGACTTAGTGCAATAAACTTTCACATTTCCTTGCCAGGACTGAAAGAATATTTTTTCTTTTCTAATGCTTATCAGCAACTTGATGAGATCTTTATTAAAACATAATAACTGGCATTAAAAAAGACTTTCCACTTAACATATCCACATTGCAGCTTATCCTTTACTCACAGCCAAAAGGCCCAAAGCATCCAACTGGTAAACATGGCAGGGCTGATCAGTTCTACTAAGCAGTTAATTCCAGTTTTCAAGTGACAAATGTGAGTCTACAGCCTACTATGATTTTTTTTCCCCTTGTTCCAGAGATGATATGGACACAATGAGTATAGGCCTTCTTTTGCAGAGAGCAAAACCTGTTTATCTACCTGTTTTTTAGATATAAAATCAGTCAATCCCTTTTCTCGTCCCCTATAAGTTCAAAGGTGCTCTCACTGATAGCTCAGAAAGTACTCATTCTACATATCACAACAGCTGTTGGAGACAGATAGCATGAGCGTTTCTGGAATGATTCAAACTGACCTTCTTTCAATGGATACTAAAAGCTCATGTTAGCTGCAACTTCATGTTCAGCCATCCAACACAGGCCTCTAATATGAAGCACATAATACTGAGAAAGTTATCTAGGTAACAGATTTGGGAACTTTTGAGGCAGCCTTTAATGCAAAAAAAAAAAAAAAAAAAAAGGTATGTTTTTATGTGTACATATTGCTAGTTATTTCATTCAAATACCTGTGTAAATATGCAGACTGACATCTCATACGAGCAGTAGACTTGAAATCAAGAAAGTTTTTTTGCTACATATGTTCAGGAAGCAGAATACCTAATTGCATCTTACATAATCTGCCAAATTCTGATCTGTAGCCATTTTCCAGTCACTGAAGATCATTAGAACTTGAAACTTTCTGTTTTTAGAGGCAGTTCAACCATTCTTAGTAGGAAGAGATCTATATTTTCTTCACAGACCAGATTCGTAGGTCCCATTCTGTAGGTTAACCCACATTTATACAGCTCATCTTGCCTCTATGCACATAAGCCTGAGTTATGGTAGGTCTTCCAGAGTTATTAGCAGGGAGCCCTGTTTGGGAAGTTACAACATGCCTTTTGGACACATCACCATCCTGCTTTTATATTCTGAGGAAGTTGCCTGTCCTCTGGTAGGACACAACTAAAAGGCCATTTATCCGTCTTCAAGGACCCAGCCTAGAATATTCCTTTTTCTTCAGTTTCCCGATCCTGGGAAAGATAATGACAAGGCTTTTGCATAAAATCCAAAATCTAAATACTTCCTTAATTTTTTTAAGTCTTTAAATTCTGGATATAAAGAAAAAAAAAAAGAATCTGCCTTCAAGTACATTTCTTTCTAGAAGGAGAAAGGAAAGAAGATGGATTCTCAGCTGCCACAGTTCAGCATTACTCTGCAGATGAGCACAGAGCCACAGTCAGTTATGCTGTCCCAGCAACTGGTCTCAGCTCTGTGCTCACTCTTATCTTCCAGATTTTCAAAATGAAAAACTGAGGATCAGCCAAACAATCTAATGAGTGACTTTTGCATCTGCAGTTAGTTGCCCAGAGGTAAACAGCTTTAGAATCTACATTGAGGGGCTTTTTGTATTAGGTACTGAGGTTTTTTTGGCTTGTCCTTGTCCAAGCCAGTTTATACATGTGCCTATAAATGGTTTTGCTTGCCTGTCTTATGTCACTGAGGATTTTATCTGTTCTGACTTTGGTAGGCAATGACAGAGAGCTCTGTCTTTCTGTTAATAGGGCCAGTTATATATACCAGTTGAGACATAATAGCATCATAGGATACTTATAGCACAGGCAGATTTATCCCCACACAACAGATTTCTGCAGAAAGGCTGAGCTATAATGAATCTTTTTAGAGTGTTCTTGAGTTTATGACGATGTGGATTCTCACTGACTTTAGATTTTCAAGTAAAGGCAGTATTATGTTCAGAAACTTTATGGAAAGAATTGTTGCATCTTGTACTTACTACGCAAGACATCTTATAGCCCACATCCTTCACCTGCTTCATAAAAAGTTCAAGTGGAAGTACTTAATCAGTCAAAGAGATCACATTTATCTTGGGTTTCAGAGTACACATGTGTTTAAACAAGGAAAGAAGAGTCAGTTCCTTGCTCCAGGGTCTGAGCTGGTGAAGGAAACATTAAGTTTGCAGGGCAGAGAGTTTGGTAAAGTCTCCAGATGCATAAGGGCTGCCTGGGCTCTGTTCACATTCCCAGTTTGACCATTACAAATGTTAGATTATGCCCACTAACCCAGGTCATGTTGACCTGATATATGCTTTCATTACCTCAGCTTGATTTCAAATTTCAAAAAGCAAGAGATTCTAACAATGAAGACAGAAATCAGATGTTTCTTACCACTCATAATGAAATGGAATATTAAGTATTTCGATTTCTATATGAAAATTATTGAAACAAACATTTTCCCAGATTTTTTTTAAATAAATTTGGAAACTTATTTCACCATAATAATTCTATTACAAAAACATTGTTCCAGAGAAAAAATGTTTTTCACATGAAAACTTTTATCAGCTTCAAAAGCTCATATTTTTTACTAAGGTTTGGAAAAACAAGCATACAAAAAAATTGCACCTTTGACATAATATTGAATTGCATATTTTCCTTTAAGGTCTACATTCTATTTTGAATTTTGAGCACATTTGATATTATAGCTCCTCCTTCTGAAGCTCAAAATGAAAAACATTTGATTGTATAAGATAGTCTCAAAAGACAAGTAATTTGCTGCTACAATTTAACTGACAGTAAGTTTCTCGATCCCACATAATTACAGTAGAAGGAAATTTTATAAAAAGACTTAAATCTATTGCTCATGTAAAGACGAAAAAGCTTTGTATATTTCTAAACAGGCTGAGTTTTCCATAATCTGACATCTCATTCCAAATTTTGAAGTGGGATAATCTCCAGTAATGTCTAAACAAACCTGTTACCTTGATTATCTGACTTGATCTCAACATTAGAGCTATTCTGGACAAATATACCTTGAACAATTTCTTGAGATAAGCTTATTCAAGTTTCCCACATTTGAAGATTTTTTTCAGAAGATTTTTATCTATACCAGTATCTAATTAAAGTGTTCTTAAGTCAAGCATCATCGATTTCCTTTCATTTTCCTCTCCTCCCAGAAATATCAGCTTCAAATGTTTGCTGGCTTATGATAAACTGAAGATAATTTAACAACAACAACAACTGAAATGGATCTCCTAATGTACTTTGTTGGTCAAATCTTCTGTCAAGCTATTAGCAGTGAAAATCTGGGGACAAATTCCTGTTTGCAGATCTTGGTTGTTCCCTGTTGTTACTGCTATTTGCTGTAATGATTGTGACATCTGAATCAAAGCCTTATTGAACCCTAAAGATCACTCCTGCAGTGATTCATCACTGTCACAAAGTAGGCAGAGGGCTTCTTTTTTGAGAGTCCCTGTCATCACATATGAGTAGAACTGCATGTGACAGAACTATCAGAGATAGAAAGAATGCAGGAAATAACCATTCACCCTTCTTGTTGTTTCAGTACCTCAAGACAGCCTTGGGGCAAGTTAGTGTTTATGTCAGGCAATACTAGGTACATTGGATTGCAAACCTGATCTTCAGGTCAGTTTTGAATCCAGCTTGCTGATTTGTGTCATAAGCCACTCAGCTGCATCTTAGTAGTAGACCATGGCCTTCTGGCTTGGTTTTCACCAAAGAAATGGCAGGCAAGGGCAGACCTGCTGTATTGAAGGTTTTGGAATATTTCTGGCTGCTATTAGAGAAGCTGTTGCATTTCAATTCAGAGTACTAGCTGGGGGGATTTTCTAAATTGCTATATGCATGCATGAGGAAAAATGTACACAAACTGCAATGCATTGCTGTGGTGTTAGATAAATCAGAAGCAAACAGTCTTTCTCTGTACTCACTGGTGGAAGCACGCTAAAATCAAAAGTCCTGTCTGGAGGCCTTAAATAAATTAAAAAAAAACCCAAAAACTGGACTTCACAGGACACACAGCCTATACACTGTAACACTTCCCATGATTATTAGAAGTTTCCAAATGCAGTGGTTAGTAGCAAATATCCTGCATACTAAGAAGTGACCACTCTTTATGTGCTTTACCTGCTTCATGATTGCAACATGGGCTTCTTACCTTTGTTGTTGAACTTTGATGCTTATAAACTGCTATGCAAAATGACAAAAGATCAGTCTCTGGTTAACTTAAGCCATACTTAAATTTTGTCTACTATCACAGGATAATTAAAAGCTCAGCAAGACACACTACAACTTCACAGATGAAGAAAACAAGGTGAAAAATATGCTGTGAAGGGGAAAAGTGGTTCACATTAAAAGAATAAGGATTAGAAGTCAAAGCTCACCAAGTTATTGGCAAAATACATTGGTTTTACACACATCTCTTTCCCCACCTCTCCATCCATATGACAATCTTGTGTTTAATGTGTTAAAACTCAGAAGATCAGTAAGGACTAGGAAGGAGCATGGTATGAGCTCAAAGCATACAGTAGCAATTGTCTTGTGATAAAACATCAAAGCTTGTTAATCAGAGATGATTTAGTCACTAGGAACACATTCATCCTTGCACTGCTGTGACATAATGAGAATTACCATACTGTACAAATACTTGTTTAGCATCTGAACTACTGTAGTTTAAAGTGGAGACATAAGGATGTTTTTAGGTCATTAAATAACATAACTGAGAAACAGAGTAGGTGCCCTCTTGAGTTATAATGAACTGTCTTGTGTAATGCAATACATACAGAAATCCATGCAGAACAAGGAGTAGTATTGTGCAAAATGTGCATTCAGGTGTGTGGTGATGTCAGTCCTACTATATCTTTCTAAGTATTTACAGACTTTACAGTATTTGGAACTGATCAGCCTATGTAATAGCAATAAATTAATTTCCGCAGCCAAGTTCATTAGATTTGACTAGTGTTTGTTTTACAACACAGGATGAATTAACATATGTATGTGTGTAATGCTTGTTGTCAGCACATAATGATAGAGCATTGCAGCACCAACTTGAGGAAAAATAAATGACATACAAACACACACACACACACACACAAAAAGTGACAATATATTAATTGGCTGGAAGCAATTTGAAAATAAGAAAAAAAAACAAAATGCATAAATTATTAATTTATTTTGTTTATTTTTAAGCAATTCTATATTTCAGAATGTGGTGGTCTGAGACACTGAATGAGAGTTTAAGAAACTATAGAAAAATGGTTCAGCTATGGCATTAAAATTACCATTACATAGAGAGAGGTTAATATTCCTGGCTCAGATACCCACATGTGAGCATATGGGTTCAATTCCAGTAGAAATTGTAAGAGAGTATTATTTTCTTTCCATCTACTTACTTAGACTTACACAGGACTTAATATAACCCAAAACTTCTTTTTATAAAGGAGGACTGAGATAGCCATGCTATCTGCCTGTCTGAGGACCTGCACATGCCCAATGGACATCATCAACTCATGAGAATAGAACCCAATTTTTTTTACTTTCAATGGCCTCCAATACGACTCATATTGTGACACTTTTTCTGTGTGTAAGTCTAGTCTCCAACTACATTTTGGACAAATTTTACGCTAGGATGGCAAGAGTTCATTTAAAATAATATTAGAACAAAGTCTCAGTGAAAGTACTTCAACAGCAATGGTGAAAGCCAAAAAAATCCCAAAACTAAAAGGTTCCCACCATCACTGTTTGCTAAAAATGTGTTTTATGAGCATGAATGACTTGTTTCTAAGCCTGGTAAATTGGAGTGCAGCATTCACAACTCCTACAACTTGTCAAGCCAGTGGTTAGTTCAGTCTAGGACATGTTGTCCCAGTTTGTACTTTTAAAGAGAGTTATATTTCTAGTAATCATGGAGAAAGCAACAGTAACTTGACTTTAAATAAGAAATGAAATGCCCACACAGACACAAGAAAGGCAGTTTGTTTAAATTGCCCAGCACAGGATATAAGACTAATGACACAATCTTAAGATCAGCTTTGGTACTCCCAGGCTTTGGTACTTCCAGAAACATATTGTTGCCAACAACTGCAAATAAACTGTAAGCAGTCAACCTGGCAGTGCCATGGCCAGAAATCAGACAGGGTGAAGGCTGGATTGGCCTCCTACCAAATAGATGGAAAAGCAAAATTTGGACAGGCACAGGGACAACTTGCTAAAATTTGATTTCCTTGTGGGTATCACTCGGCTTTATCTTCCTTCTGACTGGAGGGGTTGTTTTGAACCAGAGAATGAAGGGATAATATCAGCAGGAGAAGATAAGGTATTGTCCTAAGGACTAATTGCACAGCTTGACTTTATAATTTGTTAGAATAGATGAAAATTCCTCACAAAGGGGAACACAGGCTTAAAACTGATATCAGATTTTTCTACCTCATTTTTGAATAATAACATGAAGTAGAGACAATCATGATCTAATTGCAGACTATTTGTTAGTAAAAAAATTAGTTGAACAAACTGTTCTTTCTGTTAAATAGTTTAAAGTTAAAATAAACACACCATGGAAAATTATTCTTGAGGTATTTATGACTGCAGAATATCTAGTAAGTACAAAAAATAAAATGAAAACTCACTGGCTTCTAATCTCTCTTTTTAAATATGTAGCTACAAGAAGCATGTGGTCCTTGGCAACCTGGTATAAGATTGAGGTCAGCCTTGCTTTGAGCAGGGGGTCAGACAAAGTGATCTCCAGAGCTCCTTATAACCTAAATAGTCCTTGACTTCTATCAAATGCCCTCAATTAATAAGGTTATGTCAGACTACTTTTAGACCTAAAAATCCATCTCTGGTCTAACAGCAGGGATGGGCTCAGACTTTAGTGAAAAGGACTGAAGTCCTTTCTGAGCACCTCAGTTTATCCTCAGCCTCAGGTTGCCCCGCCAGGGCCCAGCTGCCTTGTCCTTTCCACCTAACCCTGTAACAGCACATGGTTTCAGATTGCTCCTATTTAACTGCAAGCACCAAGTGGACGTGCAGCCCCTGAACAGTCTGAACCATAATGTAACAGGATACTGTGTGACAAATAAAGGCAGTCAGAATCAGGGCACAACAGGGAGTCTGTCCTCCCTCTTCTTCATTTCCCTCCAACTCAAATGCATCCACTTGAACACAACAGCACACTTCCATCTGCTGAGGGAGCTGCTCTCTTCTCCTGCCACCCTCCTTCTGCACATACATTGTGTTTACATGTGGACTGCACACTCCAGAAGGCAGACACCGCTGGATTTTAATTCCCCCCCAAATTCTCTGATGGATTAAGCCTCAGATCTCTAACCCTCCCTCTTTCAATGCTGTGTTAAGTAACACATATATTGGTTACATTGATTTACAGCTGAAATAGAAGTGAGAGACAGAAAAATGAGATGTCTGAAAATCAATCTATGCTTCAAGTAGATGGGACATTAAAGTATTCTGGATTATTTTCTATACCCTTCATTTTGCCCAGTGCCTGATGAGGCACAAATCACCATCTGTAGCAATAAAAGTTGCAAGTACATGTGTTACCCTCCACTTACCTGTAACCCTTCAATGGCCAGTTTGAGGATAGATGGTGTAAGCTTGGAGGCTTGCTTGAAAGAGAAGTTGCTCCAGTCTATAATTAGAATGAAGCCATTTATCTGAAGCTCCTGATCTTCGATGAGCACTTCTAAGGAAAGTAGAATAGCTCGAAGGATGTCTATGAAGGAGTTCCTAAAGCCAAAGCAGAAAAAATAAAATAAAAAAAATCAATGGTTGCAGTTATCTTCAAACCTCAAGATACTCAGCTTTGCTGTGGATGTGGCATGAGCAAGGTATGAGGATTCATTCTGACAGAATTCTTCTGAAAAGAGAGTTGTTTCAGAGGTGTCATTAAACAAACTCCTGCTCTAAAACTCACATTCCCCTCCTCGGTGTGATAAATCTTGCTCACCGGTGGATAAAATAAACACTGAATGAGATCTCAATTCTTCTGGCATTCTTTACAACAGATTTTAGCTAAGCTACATTGGCAAGCTATTTGTCTGTGGTGAAATGAAACCAATTCAAGGTATCAGTTTAAGTCCTTGTTTGTTTGGATATACTTTACCATTTTTGTTTGTTTGTCTCCCTTCTTTTCAGGAAACGAAATAAATCAGTACAATAGAAGTATAAAAGGTACAGTTACAACTAGGTTCTGTGCCTTCCTGTTTGAGTGGAGGGAATAATCCAAGCTTTGCACAATAAAGTTTGACTGTTTCCTTATTTCTGCTAACCAAATGCAACATGAAAAATGGTTGCACCCACTTAAAATGGGAACTCTTTATTAATTTTCAGCTACAATAAGCTGGCTGCAGGGCTTCCCTCAACTCTGGGAGAATAATAAAAACCTTGGAGACCCTGAAGGATATTGCAAATAACAGAGAAGAAAATGTTGAAATGTTTTCTTTAATGTGCAAGTCTGTATTGGGAAGCCTGAGCCACTCTCTACTTCCACCTCATGCATTTTACAAAAATGTTGAACACTTTAATGACTTAGTCCATATTTATATCTCAGTAAGCTGAATCAGGTGGTTCTCCTCATCTGTCCTTCCCTTTAGGATGATTTACAACAATAGATTCTTTTAGAGAGCAACAGATAAAGAAAGCTTCAGAAAGTACAGCTTAATTTTGTCTAAAATAACTGTGTAACATACTGTTAGTCCAATTTGCTTTACCTCTGCATAATTCTCAAGTTTTGATGAGGCCTGAGGTGTCTTACAGGGAAGGTTCACACCATGTCCTCCTATAGTGATTTTAATTTAATATTTTTTCTGCTGTTTTCTTTACTTTAAAGTAAGTTCTTTAAGTCCTCAAGAGTGTTGCTAAATTCTGCCTGAGATAAAAAACCTGTGTGCAGCCAAAATGAACTTCTCTGCCATACAGACCTCTACCTCTGAATAGCATCAGCATATGGTAAATTGCTATTAGAAGAAAATGGTGAAGTGTTTTCTTATTCTTGCTCTTTTCTCTCAGCATATTTTGAGTGGAAATGTATGTTCTTTCTCTAAAGACCCGATCCCTTGAAAAAGCTACTTATGAAATCTACCTTTCTGCAAAAATTAGAAGTTTTTCTGAAGTATAATTGCTGAGACAACAAATAGAGCTTAAAGATATTTAATTTTGTTGCTCCTGGGTACCAAAACACCCCTCCCTCATTTACCGTTACAGGACAACCTTGACCTTTTCAAATCCTATGGGGAAATTGTGATAAACAGAAAAACTGAAGAAGTATTTCCTTCAATGTAAGGAAATGTAAGCAATGTAAGGTGAAGGCATACTGATTGGACTGGTACCTGACATTTATTTTTAGTCTAAATTTATTTTGAAAAACTCTGGTATACTACCTATGGGCCAGCTGAAACAAATGATGTTTTTCAAGCAGCAGCATCAGATGACTACATTTTCAAAGGTGAAAAAAACAAATATACCCCTGGACCTATTTACTTAATATATCTACACTACCCAACATCCCTCTTCAAGATGGTAAGACTTCCATAAGAACTGTCCCATGGAAGCTCCAAGAGGTGTGCAGTGGCTCCAAAACCATGCTCACACATATGCCAAACTTCTTTGCACTCTTGTTGGCATCAGTGCAGAATAATATCATCATCCTTGGACAGGCCTTATGGCTACATTGGGCAAGATGGAATAATCCTGACTTCAATTTAACCCCACAGTTGGGAACCTTAGAATGAACTTGTTTGTTATTACCAAAGGTATGAAACCAGAGACCCACTGTGATAAGATTTCATCCTTTATTTATGGGAAAGAAATTTTCTTAAGAGTACATTCAAACTTATATTTATGATCCTGATACCTCTAATATTTTTAATGTCTGTGTAATTGTTTCAGTAGGGCTGTCTGGGAATGGTACATACAAAGCATCTTCTGCAATCCACCTAAACTCTAAATAGCAACTAAATATTTGAGTGCAAAATCGTCCCCTTGGACTCTATGTTGAGAAATCCCGGTCTTTGATTGTGTGTCTTTATAAATTACCAATTTATCAAGCATTTACTCACCTGTATTTCCCTGTACCTTGGGTAGAAATTATTTACCTGGAAGATATGACACCCCATTTTCTTAGTTTGCAATTAATCTGTCTCTCTTCCTGCCTACATCCCTCCCCTCTCTATGTATTTGCACTTTTAAGGCATGGTGTAGGAACTGTGAACACAAAGCTGTTTTTCAGATGAGTACAGGGAGACATGAAAGCAGCATACAAGTCCTCCAGGTGGTTTATTTGCAGATACACTGTTTTGTGAATACAGAGACTGGATAGAAATCAGACAGAGTGCCACTTGAGGCTGAAGCCCTCTGCTCCCTAATCTTTGGGCTTTGAGACAAATCATTCAGCTGTGTGACTGATTTGCATCCAAATAATTTTCTACGCATGAACACAGAACCACTTGCTATTAGTCCATCTCTTTTGTTCCTTTGCTTAATGTTCCCTTCCCTCCTTCAATCCCCTTCCTCACCAGTTTAACCCTCTCACACAGAAAAAAAAAAAAAAACAAAAAAGTGAAATAAACTACTATTACACAAAAGGAAATGTATAAGGGTCCTGTAAGGATTCAGCATGGAGCTTACTGAAGTGAGTCACTAATGAGTTACAAAAGATTTGCACAAGCCTCAGAAAGACAAAAAGGAAGAGGGAGGGAGAGTGCCTATCTGCAGTGGCTGAATGGAAAGGTACCACAAAAGAGGCTCTTCAAATACCCTTTGGAAAATGGGAAGTTAGCCCAACAGAAGCTAGTGATAAGGAACAATAATGTAAAACAAAAATGAAGATGGTTTAGCTGAGGGATTTGGTGGGGAGATTAGCCAAAGGCATAACATGAAAATAAATAAGAAGAAATTACTTAATTATAAGAGGTGTAAGCAGGCTGTGAGAAAAGCAAAAGGCTCAGTGGAGTACCGGGGTGCAATGGGAACAATTAAAGAGGATAAAGACATTGCAGGAAAATTAAATGATCTATTTTCATGTATCCGCCACCAGCCATTTTGAAGAGATATATGCATAATAAAGCTGAGGGACTGTTGGAAAATAAGGGGTCAAATAAGACACACTGAAAGAAAGTGATACCTTTTGGAGAAGATAGCATCAGTAAAGGCTTTTGACATTACTCTTTCTGAACAGTTAAGCACAAGCTCTGTTTTACACATTCTAGTGAAATTAATTGGATTATTCAGACAGTTAAAAGTATGAACATACAGAAGTACTGGCAGATGAAGCCATTAAGATTTTCTGCTAGTAAGCAAAAACAAACTGTCACTGCAAATCCCAACTGTCCCACAAGACAGCAGGCTAACAAAGTTTGGACCAGTGCCGTTATCTTGGCAGTTGCAGAGAACTCATCTTGACATCCCTAAGTTAGTATGCAGTAGGAGCCTCTCTCCTCTAATACTTAAAAGGTGGACAAAGCTCAATAACATTTAGTGAACTGCAAACACAGCATAGATAAAAATCAGGTAAGAGACCACATCTCACTTTGTTCCCTTCCCATACACAAAAAATCACCAACAGAAAGCAAAAATGCACACAGTTTCTGACTGGGGAGAGCTGGCACTGCCCTGCAAGGAGGATTCCCACTGGTAGTAAAGCACAGAAGAGGAAGCAGAAAGAAGGACCAGAAAAATATCTTCAGATTGCCCCAAATTATTTGAGCTAATCAAAGGCAAGAAGCTGGCTGCATTTTGAATTCTGTGGTCAGTTTTGAGCCTCTCACTACAAGAAGGCTGTTGAGGTGCTGGAGCATGTCCACAGAAGGGGAATGGAGCTGGTGAAGGGGCTGGAGCACAAGTCTTGTGAGGAATGGCTGAGGGAGCTGGGGGTGTTTAACCTGGAGTGAAGGAGGTTCAAGTACAACTTCACTGCTCTCCACAACCTGTCTGAAAGAAGGTTGTGGAGAGGTAGGGATCAGTCTCTTCTCTCATGTAACAAGTGATAGAACAAGAGGAAATGGCCTTAATTTTTTGCAGGGGAGGTTTTGCTTAGTTATTATGAAAAATCTTTTCACTGAAAGGGTTGCCAAGCACTGGGAAAGGCTGCACAGAGAAGTGGTTGGGTCACTGCCCCTAAAGACGTGTAAAGATGTGTAGATGTGGCACTTAGGGACATGATTTGGTGGTGGACTTGACAGTGCTTGGTTAACGGTTGGACTCGATGTTCTTAAATGCCTTTCCCAAACCTAAATGATTCTATTATTCTATGAAAAGCTTAGAAAGAGAGTCACGAGCAACATAGCAGATCAGTGCAGGTGGAGGAGGGAGAACCTGGGAAGAATCATTTCTAATTGTTCCCACACACAGCCAAGGTATGCTATTCATGGAAAAATGCTTGGAATACAGTCAGCATTGGTTTTTGAAAAAGTGTTCATAAATCATGTAAAGTAATTTATTTGAGTAGATTTAATTCTCCTTTCTGCTCATGAAGTATTGAAAAGAAAGCCCCAACTTCCATTAATGTGTTCTTGGAAAAACATTTGGGTTTTCTTAAAGCAAGTATTTATTTCAGAAAATTAAACCTCGTCTCTGCTGAAATAAGTACTGGAAATTACTAACATACAGTCCTTGGGGATTCATGTCTTGATTCAAACTTATGATCATGAGTAACCACCGTGACTCTCTGGTATCAGAGGGAAATGGCAACCTCTGCAAGACCTGATCTCCACAGCTTATGACCTTTTGGTGAGGAAAGGACCTTCACATGAACCATACACAAGGCAGGGCAGCCCTTGGCTAAAGAATAACGAAGAAGAGTAAGTTCAAAATGAAGAATCATGAATAAACATGGTGACTCACTTGACTAATGCTGCACTGGAGAAGATGAACAGCTGAACAGAAGCACTCACAGATGACTCATGCACTGAAAAAGCTTGTTTGTCTCATCTGTCTGAGGTCTGAATAGCACATATATGTGCAGAAACTAGCAAGGCTTGTCTGTAATTCACAGAGGAAATGGGTTGCATTCACAGAAAATGTTCACAAAAATATTTTGACCTTCCATGTGTGACTTCCTTCATAGAATAATTTAAAACCATTTAAACTTGTTAGCTGCAAAAAATATTAATAATTCACCAGCATGCAAACTAGAAAAATTATTGCACAATAATATGAGCTTTTTTTCCCCTGCTTTGTCATGCCCAAGTTAAATTACATATTTTTTTTTTTATTTCTCTGTCAAACCAAGATACATGCACAAAAAACTCCGACTAAGTAAAACACAGGTTACATTATGTTAATGTCAGAGCTCCAAATTATTCTTCTGTCACATCCAGTGTAGCTATCTTTGGTTGTTCCAGTATGTCAGCTTCAAACAGGCATATCTTCTGCTTTGTAAAGAAAAGATAGCAAGTTTTTCCCCACAGCATCTGTGTCACTCTATAAATAAAATTCACAAGCAACTTTACGTCCAGGACAACAGACTGGATAGATAAGTGTACTGATTTCTTTCTTCAGAAGTGCTTAGTCCAATAATGTGTTGGATACAAAGAATAGCATAGACTGAGACCTGAACTGTATGTAACATTAGAAATGCATGGCTTAGTTTAAAACTGAACAAAGGCTATCTACAGACAGATGTATGTCTGGCTTTGGATTTCTGCTTGGAATGAGCTGGAAACCTCTGCCATTTCCCATGAAGGGGAAATGTACAAACCTGAAGAAAAAAACTGCATCTTTTTCTTTCATTGTGCAAAAATTGCCTCTCAGTGACAATCTTAAAGATATAAAAATTTTCTCCTTGTTATGTTTCTGCTGGAGGTTCTTCCATATAAAAGTATTGTGAGGGTTTTTTTTGCTTTCACTTTCCACTTCAGTTGAACTCCATAGCAACCAATAGCCCACAAATTACATACTCTACAGTCAAGTCTGTGTTATGAATCTCCTCCTACATGCGCTCATTCATATTGTGGGCACCTTTTCTAAATGAATACTTTTTCCCTGATGTTAATGTGACTAAACAAGGACCCTTTCTTATGTGTAATTTGGCTGACAGGGACCTTTGCAGCTCCTGTGCTTAGGAAGGGAGAGTGCAGGTGGTGGGGCTTTTCACACCTATGGGCCAACTTCCACCAGAGTGGAAGGAGAAGCTGGCATCTGTTCTTCCCTTTGCCTCAGTTCACAGAAGTGTCATACCATCTAGCAGGGGTTCAGTCCAAGATAAAGCATAAAATTGTTTCAGTCCTGAGAGTTCAAACAAATCCCTCCCAGAGGTCTCAGAAAATTGATCCCAAAGGGAGAAGACAACTGATTGCAAGCCATCACAGTACAAGCTCAGTGTTTGCTCCTAAGGAGTCCTTGTGGGTGCAGCAGGGAACCCCAGTCGTCAGGATAATGGCTTGGCTAGCCTCCCATGAGCAGTGTAGGTCTCTGCTTAGCAGCCTGCTGCTGAGAGGAAAGGCTGGAAATCAATTTAAGGTGCAATAAGGTTGTTCCTCTTGTTGTGGTTTTGTTTTATTCCTTCAGGAGTTAAGTATTTCTGAGATACACACTGCTGGTTTTCTCACCTTTTTAGTACCCAGAGCAAAATCCTCATGCTTGCACACTGTGCAAATTTCTCTGTTGGGAAGGAATAAGTGACAATCACAGTCAGTGTGTTAAGATATTGTGGAAATTATTAAACACCCTATGCTTCAACTTTTAAGTGCAATAAGTCAGTTTGACAAAGCCACTGCCATACTTTGCCTCACTGGTCCCAAATGCAATGTCCCTTGCAAGGAGCACGGGGAAGATGGGCAAAGAGTTCATTCCAGCATTAGCATAGTCAGGGAGTGCCTGGTGGTTTCAGGTTAGCAGTCTCCACCGTTTGAAATTTAGGAGATGACACGTGGGAACAGTCAGTCACAGCTCAGGATACTGTTCAAGAGGCATCTTTTAATATCCTATTGTGATCTCACCAGTGTTGTGATACTGTTCCCTTAAAGCACAGCTGTAGTAATAATGAGGAAAATGGATAGCTGGTACATGAATGGCTATAGTTAGAAGCATTAGGATTGATGGATTCTGTTGTTTACTTTATTCTATCTGATTGCATAGCCTTTTCTTATTCCCTCTTGGCACTGCAATCCATCCTCGCATCACACTAACCTATTTGCTCAATTTCTTGCACCATTGCATTCCACGAGTTAATTTTTCATTACAGAAAGGGGAAGGATTTTCTTTTGAACACTATGAAGCTACTGTTTAATCACTGAAAGCAATTATACAGCTCTTTTGCTTTGTTATTGGAAGGTACAAATGGTACCACCGAGTCATTCTCCCTGGTATGTTTTCTCTATGTGATTCCTCTATGTTTCCTCTAGCTAGATCTCCACTGCATCTTCAACACCTTTCCATTTTAAACAGCCCTGGACTTTTTGTTCTCTCCTGAAGTAATCACTTCACTTGTTCATAATACTAATGAATCTTTTCATTGCTCTTCTTTTTTTTATCAGATAGTTATATTTTTTCATCCTCTTCTTTTTGAAATAATACAGTGTAAAGTGAATTTCATATTCAAGGTGAGTTAGGAATGTCATCATACATAAAATAATGTTATCTTTTTCTATTTATCCTCCATCTCATTCCTAATGCAGCCTAACACTTAATTAACTTTTCTGACCACCACTGAACAATAAGTACACTTCTTAATTGTGCTGTCCATAATGACCTGATGTTTTTCTTAAAAGGTTAAAAGTAATTGAAAACCCAGATGAAAGTGCACAGAGTTAAGAAAGGATAATGGATCTGCATACAAGATGTGGTCATGTATTAAAATCCAACATGTTCTTAGACTTTGCACAATAATGCTGCTTTTCTAGGTAATTCTAGAGTTTTCCACAATTTTTCCTAATCCTCACTAACCTACACAACTTTCCATTTACTTTTTGTCACACCACCATTTGCCTCATCTGTGTCTGTCAAAAGAATATTACTACTGGGCATTATGATAACATAATTTTGTCACTTACAAATCCTACTCTCTGCCTAAAGTACAAGGACCCCTTTTACGTGCAAGGCAAAAGTTCAACTGTATATTTATTAACTTTTCTTAAAATACAAAGTTCACAGGAAGATTTTTTTATTAGCTAACTAAATGTCATATTTACATATTTTATTCTAAAGAATTACAACAAAATTGTCTAATTGTCCCTTTGCTTGCAGTCATTCTTACAGCAGACTGCAGTGATGGCTAAATCAAATAGTAAAGTTAAAATCAAATAACTGCTCACCAATGCATATATTCTGAGAAAGCTGTGTTCAGAATGACAAAAGTCATATTATTGCTTGATGATATTTAAACAGCATCTGGTTTCTCACGTAGCAATCATGAATCCAGAAAGCTCTGAAAAATTGTGGTTTAATTATAATAATGTAGAGAATGATACAAAAATGATGATGTTATGAAAAAGCCTGAAGAGGCTCAGTGGTCCCTATGCCTGTCTCAGGAGGTCATATTAGGGTTTTGCTAAAAGACAAGAGCAAACTGATGAAGCCGTATGTCATCACCCAAGGTAAATAACCAAAGCTGAATCTCCTCAGAGAACTTCAGTAAAAGATTATCAAACATGACAAGAAGTGGTAAAAGTATAAATGCAAGTATATCTGAGTAAACATCTGAAATGGCTGGTGAGTCAGACAGTTATGTGATTATGCCTGTACTTAAATATGGGCAGAGAAAGTAACAGACATTAAAAGTATGTACAGAAGTGATGTCAATCACCAAAAGTTTTATAAATTGTTTTAGTTGGAACCCTTCAGGGCCTATAAATTCAGACATGAAAATACTATAATCATTTCTTAAAAGAATATGAAAAAAATGTGTCAAGGATTATATATCAAAGAGGTTTCCCACTGGAACAATAGGTAACTTGGATATGGTTGACAAGATGGAGGAATTTGATATTATTGATGTAGAATTAATCTTTTGGGAACTCAAAAGAGATGCAATGAAGATTCATAAGACAACAATCTAGAAAAAATTGCCTGCGTGTCTGTTCAGAAACAATGATGAAGAAAATTCGCTACAATGATTCAACTGAGTAGGAGAGAAGGACCAGAAAAAATTTGGAACTGTGTAGATTTATGAAATAAAGGCTGTTAAAAGTGTATCAAATCATGGTGCTGCCAGCCACAAAGAAACAACTTTGCAGTTACTCTGAAAATCTTATACATGAACTTCAAGAAAAATGAGCAGTTTTCACCCTAGCCACTTTTGAGTGGATCGTATTTCATGCAACTTCATTGAAGAAAGTGAGGAATGAAAGCAGATTTATTTTTCCCCCAGGAATACACTAAAAGTGTAAATGAGCCATATCTGTAGAAGTCATTGTCTAGAATTCTCCAGATTTTACAGAATCTTTAACGAGATAAAACTAGGTTGTGATCCAATAAACAATGAGGAGTCTGGTCAAATGTTACCAGTTCAATTAGTAAAACGTATGCCTTGTTACTCAGATTCTCCAGGTCTGTCTCTCATGTGAACAACAGCTGACAGAAGCTGCTTTGGGAGATCCATGGACACATGACATCCCAGTATGTCAATCAACAAAAAACTGATAACTGAATGAACTTTATAAGTAGATGGTAGAAAATGAAAGTTACGTACAGACAACATCAGTTTGAACCATACCACATTACAGTAGAAACCCTAGGAACTTAAATCTATAGGGATCATGAATGACAACTGCTGTAATAGCTCCAGTGAGTGAGGCAATGGCTCCTTTTGAAGAGGAATCACTGAATAAAGAAACCAACTATCATTAGAATTATACTACGTGGTGTTACCAGTCTTTTACTAAGTGTATCTTTGAATGGATAGCAGCAGTGGAGCAAACCTAAAGCCTAAAGGAAGACAAAAATATTTTTCTGTGTATTTTACTACCCCTTATGCAGAATTGGTTGGGTAAGAGGAAGGAGAAAAATGCTCAGATGCCGAGATGGCTACAACCACCTGAAGCTTTGCAAGTGAGGAAGTAAGCTTTCCCAGGAACCATTCTAGACATTTGCACATTCCCAGAATGTGCAAGATTTCTTTGACAAAAATGGTAATTTGGAATGGGTTGGGGGTTTTTTTGTTTGTTTGTTTTTGTTTTTTTTTTTTTTTTTTTCCTTCAAGTTGCAGATTAGGATTTTTGAGAGAACTGAAGGACAAAGAGAAAAGGTGTAAGCCCAGACTGACTCCCCTGAAATTTTTCCAAAGCAGCAATATGGACAAAATAATGTGACAGGCTCAGCTCATTTAGAAATACAAGTGTTTAAACTGTCTTTCTCAAAGCAGATGACGCAATTATGGAACAAAAATATTAAAGTGCAGGCTGCAAATTGAAAACTAGAAACTGCCAGGGTTACAGTTGTTTTCAAAATACCTTCCCATGCAGAGTCAGAGCACAAAAAAGGTTACAATTTTAAAGTATGATTTTAAAATATGATTTTAGATAATCACAGAGAGAAAAATTAAGCATATAATAAAACTCTAAGACCAGTATTCACAAATTTTGAGTACTTCAATTTATGTGAATGTAGTGACTTGGTACATTTCTCCATTAAAATAAAATAAAATAAAAAGTGAAAAAAAAAAAAAAAAGAAGAAAAAAAGGAACAACCAAGTGATTAATCAATGCCTTTTAACTAAGATTTCTAATTCCATGTTCTAGTAGCATGAAGGTTTTTCTTGGATGTGATGGTGCAGATCTTTGTGTAACATACTGACAGCTACAGTGTGTAAATAACTGTTTAAGTTGAGATCCCAAAGGCAGCAGAAATAGTATTATGGAACCATGTATGGACTATATGGTAATGAAGAAAGGAAGCCCAGCCTGGTATTCCTTACTCCCCTGAAGTCAGTACAATTTTTTGGTATATGCCAGCAGTGTGGTCCTTACCTTGGAATAGTAATATTATGTAATTATTTTGGCAGACCATCAAATTTTCTCAGGAATTTCCAGTGAAAAAACCCCAATCTTAAGTGGTTTATAAACTATTAAAGTCGGTTGAGCTGAAAACAGAAATTCATATGAGTTGCAATGTTCGGGATTTGGAAATAAAAGTTACAATCATTTCTTATTACAGAAATTATCAGCAACCTCCTAAATCACTCTAACCTCTATCCTCTACACAACAGAGTATATTTATATGTGAGGATGCTTAGTCTCTGCGTTCTGGCATCTACTATTTCATGGTTTGCTCTTTCTGGAGGAAAGACTAGCATTTGAAGTTTCTAAACAACTGGAAACTGTACGATGATAATGTAATTGTTTATACTCTTCTATTTCTGTTTGCATTGCTTTTTATTATGAAGCTAATATAATTAATTCAAAATAATTTTTCACCCTTCTAATAAGAATTTTCACATAGTCAATACAGAGAATTGCTGAAGAAATGTGATTAATTGAAGTCACTGCTCTGCACTACTAATTCAATTATAAATAATTGCTCATTGAGCAGCATATGTAAGAATTAAGTTGAGAAAATAATAGAAAAAGAAATTGGTGCCTTTGAACACAATGATGTCCCAACACACCCTATGCTGGTATTTGGAGGAGGCAGCTCTGGAACCAGATAGCTGGAACAATAAAGATACAGATAGCAGGGAGGCCCTATTTTGTCAAAAGTTAGCCAAATTAGTCAAAAGTTAGGCAGAAAAAGGATCAGCAGACAGTGCCACAGCAAGTATAGCTACATGACCTAAAGAAAAATGCCAGAAGGAAAACTTGAGTATTACAGTCAAAAGTGGAAGTCTTGAACAAATAAATCACTCCTTCTTTTTACTTCTTCTTATTTTCTGAACAACAGTCATATCCAGTCACTGGTGCAAGCTTGTTTACAAAGAAACACCTGATTTTTTTCATCTATTTCTTCCCATAAAAAAAAAACCTAACCAATCCTAGCCCAGACTTTATAAAACTAAAAAGCTTTTAACTTTTTAAAACTTTTTATCTTTTAAGTTTTTTGAAAGTAGTAAATCTACTGCTCAGGAGATGACATTGGAGATGTTTGCACCCTTACAGGGAAGATATGGCCTTTAGAAGATTTAATATATAAAAGTTATAATTTGGTATCATGGGAAGACTTGTTAAAATTGCTGGGTTTGCTATTACTACAGTGGGTGTTCCTTTTTTTGTATGTTATTGTCTCACAGTTTAGACTATACTGAAAGGAGAAAATTGGGCAGGGAGTGTCCACTCCCATAGATCTCAGCTCAATCTTAGGACACATTTGTTGCAACAGCAGAATTAATTTGCTTAAAAGCAACTGTAGTACATAGTTCTCTATTCTAGCCAATGTTTCAACTTCACAAAAACATTAGTAAAAAAGCCTTGTGGCAGTATCAAAGAAAAACTACAAATTATCGTGTCTTTGCAAAATGAATCCCAGTATGATGCACTTTGTTTCACTCCACAAAAATACATTTCAGGCTGTCTTTCCCCCTGATCTGACAGAACTCTTCACCACTCCTTTTCCTTACATTAGGCTGACTTAGCTTTGTTTAGTATTGTACAACAGCATTTAGCAGCCAAATAAATGCACTGGTTTCATTTCTGCACGAGAAGTATATTAAGCCATAAGGTGCTTAAGCAGATGTCTGATGCAAAGCATATCAATAGTCTCGTTGCGGATGAGGAATGTTTCAGTTACCTATATCTTAATCATTGCAAAATATTTTCTAATATTTGGAAATCTAATTCCATTTAAGATGGGGATAATTTTGATTTTATTCTGTACATCCACTTTTTACTACCACCTTTTGTTAAGGTAACCTCTTCCATATAGGAAGATTCATATCCCACCTCTTATTATCCTCAACTTGTATTACATTGTCATATTTTCCAGACTTCTTGTTTTATTATTCTTTTCTTTACTTAGCTCAGACTTGTCTCTTGTGCTAGTAATTAGATTACAGGTCAGTTGAAATGAGTAAAAGTAAATGACTGCTGGTGTCCTGCAGATAATATTCCGGTAATACAGCTCTGAGCCTTTGCTTCCTCAGTGGTATTACCTTACTGTATCATTCCACTTGTAGTCCACCTTTTACCCCTAAATCCTTTTGTGTCCAATCAGTATTTTCCCCATTAATTGATCATAAATACCTTTTTTAACAAATCAAGAGACGAAAAAATCCCAGTAGAGACAAATGTGTCAGCCAGGATGCAAACCAGTAATGGCAGATGTGTCTGATGTCTCACAAGTCTCCTTGGCTTTTAACATGGGGTCTACATCAGATATGCCTCTTTTTAAGTAAATCCCCAAATGATTCTGAGTTACTTTTAAATGAGTAATATAAAATGTTCTCTGAAAGAAGGTGAATGTACCTGTACCCATGTGTACACTTTAGCAGCCAAAAATAATGAGATGCTGGAAAAAGAAAAGGCACTCATTGGCAGCTACAGCGTACACAAATTGCCATTTCCCCTAGACTTGCAAAGCTCTATTCAAATAGAACTGAAGGTTTAATCAGAGTAAAAGTGAATGTAAATTGCAGTAGCCAGCTAGAAGTGGCTTACATGTAAATGAGAACTTAGGAAATGGAAAGATTTCTCACTACCTCTCCCTAGGTCAGAGTTTATTCCTCCTCCTATTTTATCTTAGTTTTCAAATTAATATTGTAGTGCATTTGGAAGCAGGTTTTTTCAGCAGTCTCTTTCTCTTTCAATATAAATCACATTTCTTCTTTTGTACCTATAGAACATATAGGTAGGATTAGCCCTGGGAAAGCAAAGCAATGCACACTTATTCAGGAACCTCACAAAGTGAGAACAGCTTAGAAGATCACAGGTCCAAAGTAATAGGAGAGGATGAAGATGCCTTAGATAAGGTTGTCACACTGTGATGTGGATTTTCCTTGGTAGAAATACCTATGCAAAAGCAGTTCTGCATGCTAACACATATCCTAGCACGCTGAAGGGGTGTAGGCAGAACACGTACTCTGTAGATTGATCTGTGCATATTTAATTCACATGACTGGCATCTCTTGGATTTGTCGTGAAAGGCAGCCAGGAGGAATTAAAGAGTGAAACATTTAGCTCTGGCAAGGGGAGCACATGTTCCTTATCACACCATAGCAGTGTCCTTGTCTTATTACCCCTTTTTTCACCTGTGTTACTTTATTCATATCTGAATGAACAGAAACAAGTTCATCTACTGGCATGGTATAAAACCAGGGGAGCTGAAACAGTGGCTTTGTGGAAGGGAATACATCACTATCTGTAGGAAAGAACAAGGAAGGCATGGGAATTGTTTGTAGCTGGAACAAAATGAAGAAAAGCATACTGGTTTAAAAAGACTTTAAAAAGTCTTGAGCTTTATTAATTCAGACCATCAGGGATTGGTAAAGTATGTATGAGTATGTGCTTTGTAAAGTACACTTGACAGTGGTTCTATGGGATCAGACCAAAAGTTCCTTCTTGCCAGTAGCGGGTCCCTAAGGGGTTTGATACACAGCAGGTTGGCAAAGTTAAAATTGAAAACATATGAATTTGCCACTGAAAACCAAATATTTCTTCTTATGTATGTTTGTATGGTAGTCAACAGCTTACACTTCCAACCAATCTTGAATTTTGACTGGCTAAAGATGTATTGTGGGATATTATGTAAATAATCCATATACACTTCTCAAATACATTGTTATTGATCCTATAGTGTTATAACATTACCTGATGCTGTGATTTATATTGCACATGTGAAAGAAAACTGGCACCACATGTGTTAATGTACTCACAGACATGTGCCATTCACTCTGTTTCTGCAATGGAAAAGTGGAAGAGATACCTTCTCTCTAAAAAGAAAAAGATAACTGAATCTTTACTGATGTGAGTTTGCTCAGCATGTGCAGTTTTCATAAGGCAGTTACATAGGAAATAGTTCCAGCAAGAGGTTAACTGGCTTGCTTTGCCCTCTGTCCCTGTTACAAATGGACTCTCCAGGAAGTTTCCAGAGCTGAGATTATCATGGTCTGTGAAAAAGTGATAGTTGCTTTTTACTGCCTCTGTGGTTGCTGTACTTACTAAAAAGTGTGAGAAGGCAATCAGAATTTAAGTCCAAAATTTCCTTTTTCTTAAGAAGTGGTTCCATTTTCTTGTCTTTAGGAATCAAATCTCCAGTCGTGGCATATTAATTATGATGTTCCAACTGTTTTAGTGGTTTATCCATGGCAAAGGAGTCAAAATATGTTGTACAGAAGACCTTTAACAATTCAAATTTTTGTCTAGTTTATTAGAATGGCTTTACTCCTCCATCCTTTCCCCTGGCCTCCATCTCTAAATTTTTAGAAGAGTGTGACAGATGGGTGGTTGTACCACTTCTTTTCTCACATCGTCAAGAGCATCCCAAGGATACATGGTCAGGGCACTCTTACCAGTGCATCCACAGGACCAGCCCTGTGTCCTTCATCCTCCCGCCTCACCATGGCAGACAAACACCCTGAAGCAGGGTGGCTGTGGTGGCAGAATATACCCCAATGTGCTGTCCATGGACCTGAGCACCTCCCACACCATACACATCCTGACCAAATTCACAGTTTGCTGTACCTCCTGTGGGATCATCCAGTCTGCAAATGGCACCAGTTCCTAAGCATCCCTTGTGCTGCTCTGAAGGTGCTGAAAGGGGAGGATGCTTATTACCTGCCAGGGTTTGGTGAAAAAAGCAGATATTTTAATATAAATTGTAACTGATACAGGGCTCAGGGTTCAGAAGAAAGAGCCTGAAATAAAACATGGACTGGGGAAATAATATATCAAGAAAGTATTAAACTTTTAAAATTTCAAATGTATTTAAAGATTTCAGCTCAGTATTTCCGCTTTTTTCTTTTGCTTCTACTGCATGCAGCCTATTAAATAGCTGGCCAGAGAGTTAAATTTTTCTTCTTCCCTGAATCCTTGCAGTCTGTTCCTGCTGCAATGCCTGAGTTTATCGTAGCTGCTTTTAATTAGGCCAGCAAGTTAGAAACTGATCAGAATATTAGATTTTTAGAAAACTTGATTTAGGAAGTGCTCCAACAAAAAAGTTTTCTGGTCTATTCCTATAAAACCTCATCTCAAAAAGCTGCTATATATAAGAGCATTCATTCGTGGTTTCCAGCTGTTTCCAAGGTTCAGAAGGACAAGGAGCCAAGTGGGATGTCATATTGTTTGACTTCCTACTTCTCTGTCAGTGCAGCTCTGTTTTGATGTTCTTTTGCAAAACCCATCTGTGAGGATAACATATAGAGCTCATGTAGGAGTATTCTTTTAGGGACAAATACTATAACAACTGTATGCAGTTTCTCTTTTCTGACACCCAGACATAAACCCTCACGCAAAATTTGGGTCTTTTAAGACAGACTGGGAGGAAAGGCAGGGGGTGTGTATGTGTGCGTACGTGTTTGCTGAGTATGTGTGTTTCAGTTGTACTTTTCTTAATCAAGTGTCCTTCTTTCCATTTATAAAGCTTGGGGATTGGATTTGGTTTCTTTTCTCCCTAGGAGGAAGGTGGCATAGAGCCATTTTCCAGTCTGCCCTTCATTTTCCTGTATTATCCCACAGTCTGGCTCCAGCAACTGTGTTTCTCACCTAGAGGCATTGTCCTTCACAGCTCTTCAGTCAGCCCTCACCTCTCAGCCCGACACCATCCAGTGACCTCCTCTTCCCTCTCAATATGTGTTTGATTGCCATACCCCTCCCCACTGATTTTTTTTTTTCAGTCCAGCTTCTCTCGTCATTCAACATATACTTCATAACTTTCCCAGTCGTTGTTTTTCTTTCTCTTTTTCTGACATTTTCTCTCTCTTCCTGGATTCCTTTCTCAGCCCTTCCCAGGACTCTCATTTGGATATGTCATCCTTCTACCATTCATATGGGCTACAACTGCCTTCCCAAATATGGCTTCCATAACAAATGGTACTAATTGAATTAGGTTGCTGCCCGCAAGCAAATTAAGACATTTCAAGACAGAGCTCCTCTTCGTCTTCCTTGTCCAACATTTAATTTGCACATTTGTTACTCCTTGAAATGAGTACTCTGCTTATGCTATGCTGCCTTCCTCTACTACCCTGAATTCAGCTAGCATTTCATAATAGCTCAGTAATGTAATATCATTTTTTTTAAAATTTTCTAGGCTATTTCTTGTTCAATGCAATGGTTCCTTGAGTTGTCAATCTGCATTGTTGTAAGCATCTCCCAACACAGAATGGTTACTTACTGACCAAACCCAAAGACTTGATGTGTAAAAATCATTCTGGTGTTGGGGATGGTTGTACTTCAGCTGTATTCTCTCATAATAAACATCTATGAGGCTGAGTTACTGCCACAGTTTGCCTTTGACTATAAATCAGTCTCAACAGATGTTCATTCCTTCATATTCTATTAAGCATCTGACATTATGTTTGAAATATATTGGAATAATCAGCACTTGAGACATATTCATTTATACCAACAGGATCTGGTGATGATAATATCCTTGTAATTACACCACTATGAGCATTCTCAGCAAGGACATATTTTTTTCCATTAAAATCCTTTAAAATATTTATAGCTCTTGGTTTACCACTATATCAGAGTATTTCCTTTCCCTTTAGCCTATTTAATACACTTTCCTACAAAATGTTAAGGACCTGGCATTTGAGATTCCTTGGTTAATAAAAACCAGTTTATGGCTAGCAGTTGACTTGAGATAATATGTTGTACACAAAGCAGAAGTTTTTTCCATCTGCCTTACAGAATCTTTGGACCTATGTGACAGCTTCTAAGACACAGACATGAAGACAGAAATTAATTACTATTTTACTGCAAAAGACTATGGGCAACCTTCTGCCCCCTGCTCTTAAGACCCTATTTTCAGGGGATTGTGATTGGAGAGAGTCCTTCTGCTGGATCTCCGCATAGAAATAAATTTTACTTTGGCTGAACAATCTTAAAGGAAATATTTTTACTTGGAAGATTAATGAACACTTTCTGCTGAATTACTTGTTCACCCAAAGTTCCATCTCCTCGGAGTATAAGCAGCATGTACTTGAAGGCAGTAGCCCATGTAGGAACAGCTGTGGTAGTTAGTGAAGGCTTTCCTCAATCCAACAGCTGAAAAGGTACTTTTATCTGACTTCTTTAAAAGCTTCAATTTCACTAGAGGTGTATTTGAGGACTGAGGGCTTAGATTTGGTGAGACTGATGAAATGAAAAAGTGTGAGAAAGAGTAATTGTAATCCAGCACATGGAACATTGGTTTTTACATGAAATCCTGGTTCATGTCTCATCAAAACTGTATGTTTTGCACATGATTATTTTAAAACCTGGGATTTTTTATGATGCAAATTATTTAATCAAAAACATTCATGACATGGTTAGTTTGACATTTTTATCTGTCTTTGTTACTCCCCAGTTTGCATTTAAAAATAAGGGGCTCTCTAAGAAATGGTCTAAGTCTTTGTGGGTTTCACTGAGTTCACACCTTTGATCTTCTGATCAAAGAGAAAAATGGCCCTCCCTTGTACTGGTGTACAGTAATATAGCTCAAATTTTTTCCTTTCCTTTGCCATGGAACTTATCTGATCTCTTTCTTTTCTATCCATCTGCTCATTTTCACTTATTCAATACCTCTGAAGTTTTCTGTTCTGTCTATCATATGTGATTAACATTAACTAACAGATCCAAAATATACTATGCAGGATCTATAGAGAAAGTGATGATGTCAACACTAAGAAACCTGTCTAAAAACTAGAGCAAAATTGAACCAATGTAGCACATGCTAAATTAATGGAACTCTGGCACACAGCAAACTTTGCAGATATCACAAAACCCTTGCAGTATAATTGATGAGGAGGACAGGTTTAGCTCTGCAGAAGAGCGTGAATCACATGCTAGACTGTGCCCACATTATGGATGAGAATGTATGACACATTTACCAGTGGCATTTATATTTCAGAAACAGTGACTTGAAAGTAAATTTGAGCTGAACATGAGCTCAAAATGGGATAAAGAACTAAGAACACAGTGAAGTCTTAATCTAAAAGGAGAGAACTACCAAAGAGAAAGTATTACCACATGATGAGTTATTAGTGAAAATCTTTATTCAGTTCACCAATCTGCACGATATCAACTGCACTAAAATGACAGGAACAATCCAGAAAAGAATGATGAAGAGTATTAGCAACCTGGAAAATCTTCCTAATTCTGAGAGTAAAGAAGTTAAAACTATTTAAGCTCTGATACATTAAGCTAGTGGATTACTTTGCAGAACATTATCTTTGCTGTGCTGGCTGCCCACAAGTATGTTCTTTACCTTGTGGACAACACAAGGTTGTTTTGTCCTCGAGACAAAATGGGGTTAGCTGTTTTACATTCACATGGTTAAAGGTGAGCACAAGAACCTCTGCTGCAGAGTAGCTAACGTACTATCTCCTTGTTGCCTGACAGCAACTTACCCTACAGGGCCACATCCTCAGTGAATTCAAAAGTAGGTTAGATATGACGTGGTCAAGACACAAAAGTACCAGCATGAGAAGCTGTCATATTTTTGTGGTCTATTTAAACTAACACAATCCAGCAGCTGGAAGCTGAAGCTGGAAACATTGAGACTGGAAATTAAAACCTAGTTTTCTAAAGATGCTAGATCAGTTATGTTCTTGAGGCTAAAACTGCAAATGTTTCTAAGGGCTCACATAGAAATTTTATCTTTGATACAGGGAATACCTTAGAAACATCTTGAATCTGATTTGTCCAAGCAGTCACATTGCACAAATTTCCTTTTAAAATCACATTTCCTTTTAAAAATCAATATATTTATAAGCACAGAAAGTTTCAAGGTTGCTTCTGCCTCCTTGACATGGGACCCCAACAGCAACCATATTCTCAGGAGCATAAATGAATGTCCCAGAATGTCTGGATGGAAAATAAATTTATGGATTATATCTATGCTGATTTTAAAAGATCCTTTATAAATTATTAACTCTTTATAAATCACCCTTATAGATTAGGATTTGATCATAAACAAAGAGAAGGCCCAGCCAGTGGCAAATGAGATTAAAGTTAGAAAAGGCACGCTGAAGGTTGAGCTCTTACTCTTGCATGCTAACATCATGGCTGATTCCAGTAGCATTCAGCTGAAATGTGAGCTTGTGAACATCTTGCCATCACTGAAGACACATCTATAGGGGGTGCCCTATAGTTTTTTTGTGACAGTTATGTTTCTTCTGGTCAATAACCTGCTGCTGTGCTGCTTAATAGAACATTTGCACTCACCCTTTCCTTCTCTTAACAGCTTTCCTCTTGTTGATGCCTTTAGACAGTAAGAAAGGAAGAGGAAGTCCATTTACTTATAGCTGAAATCCTGTCCAAAATCCCTGTCGCACCTTGAGTGCTACAAAAGCCCACAAAAAACCCCACTTCTTGTCATCTGAATTCACAGAAGAGATGAGTTTCAGTGGCTGAGCTGAGGTAAAATTTTCACATGATTTTTAATTTCACTGAGGAGTCTTAAGAAAGTACATCCCATCCTATTTGCCTCGGCTTTACTTCTCTGAAGGTTAAAATTATATTTTCAGAATCATGCAGGGTCACTTCTGGGTTTGCACGTACAGACATCCAAACATACATACACACGGACATTGATGCATATTAAAGGACTTGCAGAAAATTTGAGTCCAAATCTGACAGGAATCATTGCTCTGTCAAAAATCTCACTTCAGGAGCCTTAAACAGCAGCACTCTCAGCTTTCCAAGTGTAGGACTTGATGTACAAGGTTAATCACAAAGATTCATTTTGTTGAGGGATCAGAAACCCAAAGCTGGCTCTATATAATACCTAAATCCCTTAATTCAACCAGCAGAGCCACAGTGCTTCTGTCCTCTAAAGCTGATACTTTCTATTAATTCAAGATAACTGTGCATTCAGCTTTCTTTTCAGGCCAATTGCTAGAGGTAGAGTTTTGCAGTTGGAAGGAAGGAAAACTCACAGTTCCAAAAGACAGGAGATTAACTGCTGGCCCCTTTGTAGTTAATAGAACTTTTATTACTGCCTTCAGTGCAAGATTTCACCAAATACGTTTGATTATTTAAAGTTACATTTCTGTATCCTTTTCTATACATTTATTCGCATGCAAATGAAAACCAGAAACACTTCTGAACTCTGCTTTCACATGCAGATGGAAGGTTTTCCCTGAAAACAACTAACATGAAAAATTGCAGGCATATGTGTATTGTTCTCTAATAATTTCTACTATGTAAATTCAAAGCTCCAATCTATTGACCCCTAAGGATAAGACACCTTCACAGAAAACTTCAGATCACACCATGACAAAATCCTTCCTGGAACTCATCAGAACAGATACTCAACACCTGAATCTGAATTTTGTTCTTTAGAATGACTTCTATAAAAAAATCAGCAAAACACATGGTAACTCTACAGCTGATGACACTTCTCCATCTCACCATGAAGGCAGGGAAAATGGAATGGAACCACTTGTGAAGAAGAGGACAATGTGAACATGATATTCCTGGTCCAGTCCCTTTTCTCTGTATCACTTCAAATACATGGTCAAAGCTGACCAATCACATTAACATTTAGGGACATCATTTTATAATAATGGCTGGGAGATATCTTTGTTCATACCACTCTGTTAAAGAAATGACCTAAACAGAAAATACACTTTGCATGAATCTCCCATTTATAAGAATAACATCATACAGCAATCAGAGTGTGCAGAAATTACAACACAGCTTGTGGAAATACAGCACAGGCTGTAATTCTTGAAATGGTTCAAGCAAACAAACCAATAAATAAACAGAAAAGATCCATTAGGAAGTCTGAAGACAGAACAAATATGGTCAGTTTCTTCTGCACCAGAAGAGCTATAAGAACATCCATGTGCTTTGAGACATTTGCTTTCTGTCAACCTCTTTGGTTAGTCTACGATATTGCTGAAAAAATTGTATAATAGATATTAATAAATTTATAGCAAAAGACATTATCTGGCTAAAAAAATGGAAATATTTATTTAAAAAACCAACAAACATGAGCTACCTATGTCCTAAAAATGATGAATGACAGGTGATCAGATGAGATGAAAGTTATAGTAAAATGGATTTATGGTTACAAACTCTTTTACTGAAAATGGCTTTGCTGCTTCAAGGATGGTCACAAACATTCTGTTACAGGTTGAGTGTGAGTGTATGCAAAAAGATAAGGACACTATCTACATTTACCTACTCTGATCCCAGTTGGCTGCAAAAAGCAGAAGAATCTTCCTGCCACAGTGGTCGCGATTTTCCAGTACTCCTGGGAACCCATCTGTCAGAGCCCGTTTGATTCCTGGATCGTCGGCCTTGAAGTTTTTGAACATTTCCAGGTTTAACTGGCGGTACTGGAAATACTGAGCCAGCAGTCTGAAGGCCTCAGTTTGGTGAAACTTTCTGGCTCGGAGAAATCTCAAGATGAAGGCATCATCTGTACGTAAAAACCCAATGTCAGGCCTCGTGATAATCATGTCTCTGACTTGCTGGATATCCTGATGCAAAATGTCTGGGTTTTCATTCAGTTCCAGGCGGGCTTTCTCTATAGTCTCTGGACTAAGTCCAGCTTGTAAATGGGTCATCTCTGCAAAAAACTCTTTTCCAAATCCTTAAATTCGGATGCTTTAGTAGAGGTGCTGATCCCATTCAACTGATGGTCTGCTGTGAGTGTGAGCCATTCAGATGCTTTTTCCCATCAAGCTGATATCTAACAAACAAAAGCAAAGGGCTTTTCCTATTCTTGCAGAAAGAGTAACAGGCAGTTCACATGTAGGATAATCCATCCAAAGGAAAGTGTTGTTTATTCCATCACTTACTAAAAGAAAAAGAAAACACATAAAATATTAAATACTTATATAAAGCTTGAAGGAATGCATTTTTGAATTTAGATAGACATAAAATTTCTTTGTGTCCTTTATAAGTATGAGGATTCCAGTCAATTTCAGAATGAACGCATTTAAGATAAGGCAGTCACTAACATCTTGAATGTATGTATTTAGGCTTTCAGAAAAGTAATGTGATTTATTGACAAATAATACTAAGCTATATCAACTTACTATTCAAATACACTTTGCAATGTTGTCTTACAGAAGTGTGGGAGTTGAAGCATCCCATAACTTTAAGCCAGGAATGACAAAAGCAAAAATAACAGTAAGTTTTTTCCACTCCTAACAGGAACAACATTTCAGCTTCATAAATACTCAGATTTACCCTCATCATACTAAGTAGAACAACTGTTTGATTTGGTTTTATCAGCTGTACTATCAACTTGTAGCTTTCCTTGAATTAAACACTAAGCTGACTGTAAAACTGATTTTTAAAAAATCCCAAACTCCATCAACATTGGGAATAATTTCTACTTTGTATAAACTCACTGAAGATATTTCCTATTGAGACTTAATACATCTTCATGGGAAGCTCTACATGAACAAGGTATTTGATGTATCTAATCAGACAGGGCTGGTGTTTTCATTGAAAAGAGACGTATTTTATACCAAATATTTTTTTCATTATATTGTAGCTTTCCTGCATACCTTGTTCTGAATTTCATTTTCATTTCTGTACTTTACCTAGAATTTTTTTTTACAAGTGATAGAAGAAAAGCTGCTTATTTTGTTATGTATGAACAAAACGGTGCAGTGTATCTCTTACATTTCAGTGACATAATTAAGCAAGAGGCTGTCATCGAAGTCTGTGTAGTTACACTTGTGTGAAATAAGATCAAGGTCTGTCCCAATGTGATATGTGTGCGAAGAAAGATCAAGACCCATACAATCACAGAAACAGACAAGCAAATACCCCCTGCCTCCACTGCTTAACTGATCTCTCTTTCTAATTTCTGAAAAACTGGTTTTAAAAATTAAAAGGGAATCCCTCAGTGAAAGACATACTTTTTGTATTTGAAGAAAGCTGTTTGAAAGGTTATGAATTATTTATAGGAAAACAACCATTTCACTCAGCTACTCCCCTGGGTTCAGCATTCTCAGATCAAACAAAGAGGAGAGCAGGAGTCAAAGTATTTTTTGGTCCAGGGTTTGCTCAATGTTACATTGCAGGACCTGGAAGTCAATCCACACAAGGGATGCCTCGGTTCCCTATGTTGTGACCTTGCATGTTATTGATAAAAACTACATTTTAGATGCCACAGCTGCAGTCCCAGGATGAGATCCCAAAATTTGAATACAGAGAGTTTCTGCATATTTGCTTAAAGGACATTTGTGGTGGGAGATAAGCTTTTCATTTAACAGTAATGTGAATTAGATTTTTTTTGTAGGTAACACAAAGGAGAGTTTATTAAGCATCCTCTTTCTGTATTCACTATGGAACTGGAACTGAAAAGAGCTACCTGCAGGGCAGAGTATCTGGTGATTGATCAGCCTGGGAAAACTTCAGGAAAGGCAGAGCTGGGAGAATAGAAGGCTTTCACAAGGCACTATGGAGTGCAAATGACTCAAGAGAAAAAAGTCCTCAGGTTTTGAGGGATAATTTATGGGTGCAGGCTCTTCAATTCTGAAAGAAATAAGAGCTGTATTAAAGGTAGATTCCTCATATAGAAATAAAGTAACAGCTATTTGCTTTGCTCTTGCTTTCATTAGACCAAATTAGAATAACTCCTATTGTATCAGCTGAATTCCACTGATGTAAAATTGCAGTAGGCCATAAGGAAACCAAGCCAATATTTTGTGACTGAGATCTCAAATTAATGGTGATATGAGCATTTTCTCGCACAAATCATGGTTTTAGTTATAATTGCTTCCATGAGCTAGTTAGGGGAGCTTAGGTGTGATACTGTCATTGGGGGAGTGTGGTACAAGGATTTTCCCTCCTTAGCTTAAACAGCAAATAGTAGAGTAAGGAAACTGTTTGTGCTAAAGGATGCTCAGCTGAGGAGTGGAAGCAAGAAGCTTATCTGGGGTCTGCATTAGCTCTGGCTCAGGGCTCAGTATGAATTACAACACTTCTTGCACTCCTGTGGCTTAGAATCTCAAAATAATGGAATCACAGAATGGTTTGGGTTGAAAGAGACCTTTGAAAATCATCTGGTCCAACCTCCCTGTCATAAGCAGGGACACTGTTCACTAATCAGGTTGTTCAGAATCCCATTCAACTTGGCCTTGAACTCTTCCAAGGACTGAGCATTTGCAATTTCTCTGGGCAACCTATTCTATAGTCTCACCATCACTACCACAAAAGAATTCTTCTTTATATTCAACGTGAACCTGTTCTTTTTCAATTTAAAAATGTTAGCCCTTGCCCTATTACTATAGGCCCTACTAAAAAGTCTCTGACAATCTTTCTTTTAAGCCCCCTGTAGATACTTGAAGACTGCTGTAAGGTCTCCCTGAAGCTTTCTCTTCTTCATGCTGAACAACCCCAACTCTCTCAGCCTGTCTTCACAGGAGAGGTGCTCCAGCCCTCTGATCATTTTTGTGGCCCTTCTCTGGACCTGTTCTAAAATGTGCAAGGACTAGTGGAAGATAAGTGTGTCACATACACAACCCCAAGTGGATTCATCCATTTTCTAGGAGTTTACGGAGAGTAAAACTGTTCTTTTTCTGACTCCCATCTCCACCAAGATATTTTCTTCAGAAATGAGGCAAATTCTTGAAAGGTCAACTGCAGTCTGCTCTAGAAGAAAAATGAGATTTGACCAAGGAGATAAAGTCTGGCCCTTCTTATTGGATCGCCAAGTATTTAATGTCAAAATGGATGCTACTTATTTTCATTAAAGTTGCATACCATTTTTAACTAATTTAAATGCCCAGGATTATCCCAAGGTGAGGGAGATACAGTCCTTTCCTGTCAGATGTTGTTGCCAAAAAAGTAACTTACAAATACTCAGCCGAACAAAAAATATATTTTTAAATGCATTTCAGAGTTTTCTGATAGTGATCTGAGCTATAACCATGGATTACAGTTATCCATAGATTATCCTGATTATCATCCGGAACAGACTGCACTGAAATATTTTAGTGGTGTGAAGTTATATATTGCAAAATAATCTAAAATATGTGCGAAAAATGTTGTCGCTATTTTAATCACAGCACAAATCATGAGGTTAGTAATCCACTCTAACACCATTGCCTTCAAGGAGCCTGATATACATCAGTGGATGAGCTGTACTCCCACTACTAACCTTGACAATAAATTTAATGCTCCATAGCTAGCCAGTTTAATTGTCACTGCACTTTCTCAAATGGTACTGATTTATTCTTATTCCCAAGGTATAACAGACCATTTTCACCCCCTCCCACCCATGGCAATTTCTCCTTCTCTTCCAGTGTTGTGTGCAGCTCTCATCCATCTGCCAATTTTTCAGATGTTTACATCTTTGTTCAGTTTGGTTCAGGGTTGGTTTATCTTCCAAATGAAGATGCTGGCTTTTTTTCCCTACCTTGAATATTGTCACTGCATGTTGGCACACTAGACTGTTTGTTATAGTCTCAACAGCTGTTTTTCTATCTTATGATTCTTTGTTCCCAAAGGACTATTTGCTCTTCTAATGTCTTTTCACAGCCACTTACAATAAATCATCCCTCCAAAGGAACAAAACCCAGCTTAAAAAAAAATAAAAATTACAGAGATTTGAAACACAGCATACTTATACCCAAAAAGGACGGAAATTTCCACCAAAACTGTGGTGTCACATACTATTTTGGTTTATTATTTTCCAATCCAAACAAGAGAATGGCAAGGGACAGAGAGTGGCTTCAGGATGGGTATCAAACTGAAAGTGGGATACAGTTTTTAGACAAGCAGCTTATATTTTTCATTATAAAAATTTAGTTAATAGTAAAATGTATAGTAATACTATACAAACAAAAATGAAAATTACATATTATGGAAGATCTTAATATTCTTTACTGCTCTCTCTTCAGTGACAGTTTCTGGATCAGCATTCAATCCCTATTTGCTCTACATCCCCTGGAAGATTGGCCAAAACCTGTTCTCAGTGATGATGGTATTTGTCTAGATCATTTTGTTCCTTCCCACTTAGCTGTGCCTGCAATATCACTTGTTTTTGGTTTTTTTTTGAGCACTTCATGTCCATTTGGCCCTTCCCTATCCAATTCAGTTCCAGAAAGATTTTACTTGTCTCTGTGCCTATCAAGTGTTTTTCATTCAGTCCAAAGCTATATGGAGTGTGAAATTTCATTACCATGGTTTTCAAATGGAGAAGGAAGTAGTGTTTGATCCTCACCTGGTATCAGGAGGCATCACTGCTAAGGTTTGGCTCATTATATAATTCCTAACTGCTAGCATTCATACAGATATTAGCTGCTAAAATCATGCCAGAGAGGAAGGGAGTGGGCAGGAAGGGAGGAAAAGTGGTAATCTGGAATGATTTCATCTCAGAGAGTGGGTGTCATCTCATTAAATTGCTTTTTGAAAAATATTTTGATGTTAACTGTGGAAAACCTCTTGGGGCTCTGTTCTGCTTAGCAGGGGTTGCTTCATACAGACTGGGTAGGATGAATCCATACCTGTACCTATAGAAATGGTTCCTATGGCACTTTGTGGCCTTGGGGTACCTTAGTAGGAACCTGCTCTGGAAATGGAGTGGTCAGACATAGAATGGGAACTACCCCAGCTCCATGAACTAATTTCAAAGGAGCAATGAGAAAAACTGATTCTCTCTTGTCCTTGATGGCAAGATCACGGCATCTTCCACAGATTGTGGGGAGAAGCACAGCCCTGAGTGATTTGTCTGAGATCATGGAGGACACATTTCACACAGCTGGGAACAGATCATATGTCCCCTGAGCCACAAGCTTGCACATTAATATCTGGGCAATCTTTCCTCTCTATGCATAATGCTCTGCATCATAAGAAAAACGGGAAGCCATGTTGCACACAGGGACATAGAGGGGTAGACGGCAATGTTTCCAGTGTCCCCAGTGTAATCATCTTAGGCTTCAAAGGCATAATCGGGACTCCCAAAGTGTACCATTTCTTTAGATTTTGCAAAGACCAACCTCCCTATGGGGCTTTCCAACAGGACTATCTCATATCCCAAGTCCAATAGCCTGGCTGCTGCTCACATTATTATAGAATCACAGAAAGGCTGACATTGGAAAGAACTTCTAGAGTGTATCTGGTCCAACCCCCTACTCAAGCAGGGCCTCCTAGAGCTGGTTCCTTAGGACTCTGTCCAGACAGCTTTTGAGTATCTCCAAGGAGGGAGACTCCACAGCCTTCCTGGGTGACTTCTGCCAGTGCTGTCACTCTCACAGTAAAAAAGTGTTTCCTGAAGTTCAGGGCAAACCTCCCATGTTTCAGTTTGTGCCCTTTGCCTCTGGACCTGCATTGGACAGCACTGAAAGGAGTCTGGCTCCATCTTCTTTGCATCTTTTCTTCAGTACAAACTAAAGAGATCCCCCTGAGCCAGTTCTTCTCCAGGTTGGACAGTCACAGCTCTCTCAGCCTTTCTTCATGTGAGCAACACTCCAGCCCCTTCATCATCCTTGTAACCCTTTGTCAGACTTTATCCCATATGTCCACATCTCTTGTACTGAGGAGCCCAGAATGAGATACAATACTTCAGGTGTGGCATCACCACCACTTCTCTTTAGCCCTACCCTAAGGGTTTAGATTGTCTCAGTAAACATAAATGAGTTAAATATTGCAAGTCTTTCTTCTCCAGGTACTGATGCTCCTGTAAACCTTCACTAGGGAATTGTTGTTCCTTTTCAGTATGAAAATAGTGAATGTTTGTTACTGTAGTGGCTGTGAGGGGAATTTCATGGTTTCTCACACTTTCCCAGGATAGAACGCCCCAGCTCAGGTACAAAAACCTAACATTTCCTTTAGTTCACTAAAAACAACACATCATGCATTCCTATTCCCCTCATACTACAATCTTGTTAGTTTGAGTCAGTTGCAGATTACCCTCAGGACACATCTAAATGTCCAGAGCTGGTAATTTAGCCATGCCACAGCACAAAACCTGGCAGCAACTCAACTGATCTTTGCTGCTCTCTGCAGTGTGTAGGGCAGGCACATCTGCAATTGCAACCAATCTGCAATTGTCCTGCTGCTTCTACAAGCCACCAGGCATGAGGAGAGACTGACAAGGTTGTCTAACAAACATACAATAAAAAAATTCCATCATTATCTTATGACCTAAAATGAGCAAAACTTATTGCCTACCTGAATATTGAGGAAGAGGACCACATGCCAAGGAGCGGAACTTAACTCACAAATAAAAAAGTCAAACAAAATACCCTTGAACTTGAAGAGATTGGTTCAACTTTTCTCCAAGTCATAGTCTTTAAGTATTCACCAATCACAGATAAACTGCAAATCCCAATGGGAACGTGAGGACCTGTGGCATGCCCCAGAAACAGCAGTCTATGAGGGACTTCCATGACAGCCATGAAATACTGCAAACATCTCCATGAAAAAAAAGCATCCTGGCCACTATGGGACAGAGGTCACTTCTCCAATAATACAGAAACTTCTTGCAGCAGAAATTATCAGCAATATGCAAAACATGAATTCTGACCCCCAAACCTCATAATTAAACTATATGCAGAAATCTGACAGCATGCAATCATAATACTGATGTCTGAAAATCCCCAAATGCAGTAGAAATTGTGTTACAGCATCTGCACAAAGATATACAGGAGAAGAAACAAGATGTTTGATATTACATTTTTAATAACATGAAGTTTATCTAATTTTGCAGTTCTTTTGCTTCATGTTATGAAAAATTAGGTTCCTTTAAAAATATGAAATGCAATGGTGGTGTATGAGTGTTAACTTTCTTCTGCTTTATAAATCATGCCAAAGAAAGGCATCTGTGGCATTCCATGGGGTGGCAGTAGGGGGAAGGAAGGGAAGGAGAGACAGGCAGGGGCAGAAAGGAAGTAAGGAAGGCGGGAGGAAAGGAGGGAGTCAAGGAAGGAAAGAAAACGAGGGAAGGAAAAAGGAGGAAGGGAAGAGAGGAAAGAGGGAGGGATTCTGCACCCAGGAATTCATGCAATCCTTCTGTTTTGGTTTTTTTTTCTCTCATTCCTAATGAAGTCTGATCACAAGCCAAAGTACTGCACATAGGTACTTCTTCCAAAGTTGTAGATATAAAGTTTAACATACTTTGATAATACCTTGTGGGTTTGTTTTTTCAGTGGAGGAACATATCAGATTGAAGGAGTTTATAAATACTATTGAAGGAAAAAACCCAAACTAAACAAACCAAAGCACCACTAAACTATTTGGAAATTCTCGAAGCAAATCCACAGAGCAGCATTATATCATGAGGAAAAGGAATTATAACTCATGTGCCAAAAACCACGTGAATTTTGGCTCAGTAAATTTCCCACTCTTTGAAAGACTAATGTTGTTTCTTTTTCATTTCTTTTGCTAGTTTGTTTTAACTAGTAGGACCCAAGTGTCATATCTTGTTTGTGCATCTGTCGTAGAGACACTACAGTACCGGGCTGTGAGATAAAATAAAACTCACTTGCCAAGCAGCAGCACAATTGCTTCAGTAATTGCATAGTTCAGTAAACAATTGTATGAGTTTACAGTCTTAGTTTAAAGGAAATATTCTCCATCCTTTTATGAGGCTGATCATTTGTATTTCAACTGACATGGTCCTCTGTTGGAATATGAGGAGGCTGCTGTTAAATGTGTCAGTGAAATGACCTCTGTGTTCAAAGCACATAGAGCTGAAGTGCTTTGACCCAGTCCTGTGGGGTGGATTCTGCATTTCCTCTATTGCTGAACTCAATTACACTGCTTGCACTGCTACTCAGTACTACTCAGAGCTACTCACAGCATCTGGTCTCTGCAGCAGCTTTCAAGTTATATTTGATGATTAAATAAATTAAGAAGATTTTTGGAAAAAGTTACAATATCTTTCACTGTCTTGCATATGCCTTTCAAAAGTCTAATTTTTAGAAAATACTCAAAAGCTCTTAGAGCTGGATGAGTCAACAGAATTTTTAAAATAATTGGCATCATTTGATAACAGATATGTGACAACACAAGCTGCCCCTGAAAACTCCAAGCCGGGATAGATTTAAAATGAGGAAAAGCTCTATAAGGTTATCTGAGTTATCATTATATGAAAAAGCAAACCAGTAGCTTCCCTATGCAGAGCATGGCATAATACTGTTACATAATATGTCATGTAGATGTTGGCATTGTATTAACTTCTAGTACTGGAGAAAATCCATGTTATCATCTGATTACTCAGAAAGCACATGAAAGCAGCCTTTCTGTAATTTAATTTTTCCTTTCAAATAGGATCCAGTCACTGTTTAGTGATGGACAAGAAGTAGCCATCTGCTCCTTAACTTCATTATTCCCAGAGCTTGTTAAAACTGAGGAATCAGCGTTTTGAAAAGGGGAAGCTCACTTTCCCCATATGACCTTCCTCATCCTCCCAGGATTAAACCACTGCAAACAGAATTAAAGTCAGGCCAGTAGCACACATGGGGTTTCTCCAGCTGTTAGTTGCTTTGTATTTATTTTTATGCATGAAGCCCTGTCTGAACATCCTCACTTCTTGCAGAGACACAGCTTAATTCTTTAATTCCTGCAGCAAAGGATCCAAAGGCTAGGTGTGATTCACCTCACTTCTTCCCTGCACCCATTACTCATCACTGTTTGCCATTGGGAAGGCAATACACTTGACTGACCTAGCACATTCCCCTCTCCCTTTAATCCCTCTTCCCTCTTTGGGATGAGTACACCTAGTCAAAACAGGCATCAATTTGCTAAGGAGCAAACAGCTATCTGCTGCTGTTTGGCAAACTTCTGTATGTCAACACTTGGCTGGAGTCCTTGCTTCATTAACTTAAAATCCCAGTTTTAACCCTTTCCTCTACATCCTTCTCACCTCTCTCCCGCTCTCATATTGGATCTGGACTTTCCCTTCCAAGTTGTGTTCCCTTTCTTCCCCAGCTCCTGGGCTGCTGAGCTGATTTTTCAGTCCCATACCCCTTTCAGGAAGGACTGGGGCTGATGATGGAGAAGGAAGACAGGAGGAAAAGAAAGGGCAGGAAAGTGAGGAATGTGGGGAAATGGGCAGAGAAGAAAGGAGGCAAGGGAGCAGGGCAAGGAGGAGAGTAGACAGGGAAGACAGAAAATGGGAAGGCAGGAAGAAGAGAAGCAGAGAAGCAGGGCAAGGAGGACTGGAGGCAAAAGAGCCAGGATAGATAGGAGACTGGAAGCAGGAAAAAGGGCAGGGAGGCAAGGGAGGCAGGGGAAGCAGAAAAGGAAGGGGGAAGTAAGGGAAGTAGAGCAGGCAGGGCAAAGAAGAGAAGCAGGGAGAAAGGGAAGGAGGCATGGAGGCAGAGAGCAGAGGGAGGCAGAGAGGTAGGACAGGCAGGAGGGACAGCCAGGGGAGGCAGGAGGCAGGAGGCAGGGTAAGGAGGTAGGGAGGGAGCAGGCCAGCTAAGATGCAGAGGAGGCAGGGAACAGGGCCGGAAGGGAGCAGGGAGTCAGGGCAGGCATGAGGTAAGCAGTGGAGGCAGGGGACACAGCGACAGGGAAGGCAGAGAGCAGGGGAAGGAGGCAGGCAGGGCAAACAGATCAGGCAGTAGGCAAGGAAACAGAGGCAGGAGAGATAGGTTGGGAGGCGGGAGGTAGATCAGGCAGGGAGCAGGGCAGGCAGGAGGCAGCAGGCAGAGAGTAGGGTGGGGAAGAGGCAGGGAGCAGGGCAGGCAGGAGGGAGCAGCGGAGGCTGGGCAAGCAGGACGCAGCCGGCAGGAGGCAGGGAGCAGGGCAGGCAGGAGGGAGCAGGGCAGGCAGGAGGCCGGGAAGGGAGCGGCCCCCTCCCGCCGCCGGAGCTGTCCGCCCAGCGGTGCTGAATCGCCGCACCCCGGGCGCGGAGGGGCGGGGGGCCCCGGGAGCGCGGAGAGCCTCCCTGCGCAACCCCAGAGAAGGCAAATCCAAATACCTGCACAGCGCCGGCAGCTGCCGTGGGGTGGCGGGGGGCTGCGTGGTGTGGGTTTTTCCCCCTGTAGATGTCCTTGCTGCTGAGATGGGTGGGCGAGAAAGATCTCCCTGCTCCCGGGTTCCGGCTCAGATCTCTCTAGAAAACTGAATGAGCGAGCGCCAGCTCCACGGGGCTGTGATTTTTTTTTTTTTTTTTTTTTTTTTTTTTTTTTTTTTTTTTTTTTTTGTAGGAGGCGTGTGCGCCAAAGCTTGGATCCTTCCACTGCCGTCCCCCTGGGTCCTAAGCCCTCCTGCCGCCCGCCCGGCTGCCTCCCGGCGCTCCCGGCGCCCCTGGGATGCGGGCTAAGTGCTCCGTGCCGCCGCGGGAGCGGTGGAAAGCGGCTGCTGGCAGCCGGGAGGGCTCAGCACCGCGGGCTTCTACCCAGCGGCGTGGGTTTCACCACCTTTTTTTCTAGCATCGCCCCTTTCGCAGCGAAAGTCGGGCAGAGCACAGCCTCCTGCGGCATTTACAGCAGCCATGGAAAAAGAGTGATCTTAATGGACCACGTATTATCGACCACGGGCTGCTTTAAATGGACATGGCAGCCTGGGTTTATAAGAGAAGTTTCGTCTGGGTCAGACTGCAGGGACATCTGGCTCAGGGTGCTGTCAACAGCAGTACCCACAGGAAATGTCTGGTGAAGAATGTGAAAACAGGACAATCTTCACCCCTGCACTCTCTCAGCCCCTCTCCCAAGTACTTCAAGTTCAGGAATTTTCCCAGCAATGTAGTACCTGTGTTTTTCAAATGAATTTGTACTCCTTGACAACAGTGTCTCCTTGAATACTCATAAATTTCTAGAACATCCTTGCATAATGTCCTTTGACTAGGCAATCTACCTATTTCACAAACTATCACCTGTCTTCCATTATAGGGGTCTATAAGCTTTTGAGAGTGGTGTAGAAAGGACAGAAAAAGGGAACTTCTCGTATTAAATTAGGTCCTGAAAATCACTTTCTGTACAAGCCTCATAAGACCTGTATTAAACCGTACTTGGAAGACTTTGGGTGACGTAATGACCTTGGCAACCAAATTCACACCCATCCGCTTTTATCAACACAATAACCCTACTATATGTGCGTTTCTTCTTTTGTTACCCCTGTACACTGTGGAATAAAATTCCTGTGAAGTGGTGGATGAAAGTCAGCTGATTGTCCTGGTTTATCTGCTTTGAGCATCCCTCTTGAGTCAGTTACTGAAGGATCTTACACAGCAAAGAACTAGGGGATAAATGATAAAGATAAGGAGCAACTTCTACATGAGAAATGTAAACAGAGTAGGATTCTTTGGCATGGAAAAAAAAAAGGTGAGTAAGTGTAGATAAAACAGTGATGTGGGTGGGGGTTTTTTGTCATTCATAACATTTCATAATAATGAGCAGAATGAGGAAGATAAATTGGAACAATATCTCAGTATTATTTTCAGTTTTAGGAGTAGGAAAAATGGAATCCACTAGGGACTAGCTTTGATTCAAACAAAAGGACATATTTCTTCACAAAATATTTAGTGAAGCTGTAAAACTCATTTCCAAAGGAATTCACGCTTCAGAAAATTGTAGGACATATTTATGGAAGAAAAAAAACATTAAGGGCTTTTAAACATGAACTCACGACCTCTGGCTCTGGAAGTCCCTGTTCCACTAATTGCTGAAGGCTGGGGTAATATTTATATGATTATATACGATTAAATCCTTGCCCTGTTCTTATTCTTTACCTTAGCCATCCACTGCTGATCCCTGCTGGAGATAGTCACTGGGCTCTCTGGACCTTTGCTCTGACCCAGTATTGACTTCTCTTATTTCTTTTATACAAAGTAGACTTTGAGAATGTGAACGCAATAGGATCCATTTTGGTTTTGCTTTCCCTTAAAAGGGGAACATCCAATGGTTTGATTCTATTTCAAAGAGTGTGCGTCCAGACAGAGTCATTTGTTTTTTAGAGGAATCACCCCAGTATTAATGAGCAAAGGCAAAAGGAATCTGTGGGGAAGATGACTTGTGCTTTTAGAATGATTTCCATGCACAACCATTAATTTAACCCAAGCATGTTTGAAACTGGAATATGAGATATTTGCATCTTGTGACCCAACCACATTGACTGGAAGACAAGAAGCAGCATCTCAAAGCAGAGAGCTCAAAACCCTCACATGAGCATTTGTCCCACCACTTGATATAAAAGTATTTCTAGCCCCGGGGAAGTCAATAGTCTGTTATTAAGTAGTCTCATTAGATCATTATTTTCTGCATAGAGATCAGTTTGGAGATAAAAGAACAAGCACTGTGTTTTCATAATCCTCTTGCAAGCTTCCACTCTTGCACAGATGATAAAGATTAATGTACTAGTTACTGTAACTATGCAGTACTTCCCTGGGAATTGTTAATAATATTAAGTGGAATGAACATGAGTCTATAAACCAACTGCCTTAGGCAGTTAAATGAGTTGCCAAATTTGATATATGCTTAATATTTGGGGATTTAATATTTTTATTTGGTTTAATTGGTGTATTTTTTTCCTTCTGTAGTGTTCCTGTTAAGTGACCACTGCTTGCTGATCCACTGGATGATTGATGTGTTGCACAGTCCTATGGTAGAAGCGTGTCTCTAAACATATTACAGCAGGACCTTATATTGATCCCACTGCAAATATTCTCATGTTACATTCTCATGACCACTTTATCACTTCTTCATCCCTTCCTTCCTGCAAAGTCTGCTCTGTACTCTAAGAGCATGCTTCAAGTCATCTCATTCTTTGCACTGTCCCAGTCACTACACTTCAACCGAGGTTATGACCTCAGAAACAAGAGTGTTGAAGGTATAAACTTTGAGTTTCATAAAGGTATGTCTGGGACATTAGAAACCCCCTTGCTGATGTGCACAGATTGGAGCTTCATCTCTTTCTCATTTGCAGTAAATGCATAAAGCTAAGGGGAGAAAAATGTGCCTGTAATCACAATTTGTTACTGAAGGCATTAGAACTGACTGAACACATGGAGGGACCAGATCAGTTTGGAACGGGAGGATATTTTATACAGCCTTTTCTGAAATTAAACCAGAATTTTAATATTGAATTTATTCTAAACTGACCTTCCCTGTTGCCACACGTATCGTTTCTCTATTTTAACAAAGAGCAAAGAGATCACAAAGATCACAAACTTGGGAAGAGAATGTATATTTTCACCACCAGCAGAAGGTATCCATGTTCCTGAACTATCAAGGAAGCCATGGAAGGTCAGAGTGGCTAGTTGCTCCATAGTCTAGGTATGATATATAGTTCCTACTCTCTTTGCAGCAAAATATTTTGTCTTCACTCAGTGAAATGCACAGTCTCTTGCAGTATTTCTGACTCTCAAGAAGTGCTATGAAGTAGGGGCTAGTTTGAACATTTTTGCATCTCTCATACTGCTCTCTTATTCATACAAAGCCCAAAACCACTGAAATATTTTAATTCATCACATCAGGAATGGATTTTTTTTAATAGTAAAAAAACAATTACAAATAAGTGGAAAACTGCCCTCCCTCTGCCTTAAGATTGAAACAGAGATGTATATCTATGTAACACATAAATATATTGATCTTCAGTATTTCAGAGGGTTAGGGTATGTGAATGCTGTGCATATATATTGCTTGAGCAGAAAGGTTGGACCAGATAACCCCACCAGTTGTCCTTTCTAATCTTATTCATTCTGTGGTTCTGTTATATAAGGAGAGGGACAGATCTTTGATGCAATTCAGTATATATATAGTGTCATTAAATTTCTAAGTGTGATTTCTCCAATATTTAAAGTGTTCTTTACAGCACGTGAACAGGGAATTTTAGAAATAATATAGTATAGGATGTTCTTGTATCTTTAAATTTTCTTTTGTGAACAATTTGCTGCTTCTAAAATTAACAGTCAATTTTAATAATTAATTGGAAGCTCAATCTTTTTCTCTAATCTACAATTACCATCTCTTTTTATTTCCTTTGAAAGTAACTGCATTGAAAGCCCCAGTAGATTAAAAAATAATAATTCTAAAACAGCTTAGACCCAATAAATCACTATTCTTAAGGGAGAAGTAACTCTTAGATTACAGTTCAGAGGGATTCATGTTATAAATCCTCCCAGGTTTCCTGAACCTTTAAAATATTTAAAAATTTATACTAAAGAATGCAAAACATATGCAAATTGATTGTTCGTATGATTTGTTTAATGAGAAAGGTCCAATTTTGCCATTTTTACTCTTGATGTAGAGAATTCATTCTTTTGCTGAGTTCACATACAATCACCACTTATGCCACTCTTAGAATAAGGTGTAACTGGGACACAAGGAGAGTTTTGGCCTTGAGCATGTAGGATGGTGAAGCTGGAATGTTCCAATTCCATGGGAATTGCAGAAGCTGGAGAGAAGATCCAGCATAGAGCTGGAGGTCAGCAGCAGAATTCAGGTAAAGGCAAACTCTCAGAACTGCAATCCACAATTTGCCCCCTCAGCTCTTACTTAACTCAGAAATGGTCTAATTCCCATTGCTAGCTTATTTTGGGATTGTGGAGCTCATGGTGCAGACCCAGGCTGAGTATCTTGGTTCCAATGATCAATTAACATTCAAAAACTGCAAGTGAATATGAGTCAGCAGTGCCCTGGCAGCCAGGAGGACCAACCGTGTCCTGGGGGGCATCAGGCAAAGCATCGCCAGCTGGTCAAGGGAGGGGATTGTCCCGCTCTGCTCTGCACTGGGGCAGCCTCACCTTGAATATTGTGGCAGTTTTGGGCACCGCAACATAAAAAAGATATTAAGCTATTAAAGAGTGTTCAAAGAAGGGCCAAGAGGATGGTGAAGGGCTTTGAGGAGAAGCTGTATGAGGAGCGGCTGAGGTCACTTAGTCTGCTCAGACAGGAGGAGATGGAGAGGAGACCTCATCTCTGTCTAAAATTTCCTTTTGAGGGGAAGAGGGGCAGGCACTGATCTATTCTCTGTGTTGACCATTGACAGGACCTGACAGAATGGCCTGAAGTTGTGTCAGGAGAGGTTTAGGTTGGATATTAGAAAAAGGTTCTTCACTCCAAGGGTGGCTGGGCACTGGAACAGGTTCCCCAGGGAAGTGGTCACAGCACCAAGCCTGGCAGAGTTCAAGAAGCATTCAAGAAGTGTCTCTCTGACATTTGCATGTTGGAAATGTTGACTTTAGGCTCAGATGTGCTGTTAAAGTCAGGCACAGATTTGGCCTCATGTCTTTAGTCAGTTTAATTTGGCAGCACTAACTGTGCTGACTTTAGTGAGATAACTGATTTAAATCACCTGGGGACCTGCTCCTATTGAGTTCAATTACTCACAAAGTCAGTGCTACTCTGTCTAAACAATAATGGCACTGTCTTGCTAATCCATTAAGTGTCCTTTTGCAGAGGGAAATAAATTGTGAGATGTCATGTTTTGCATAGGTAGCACCTAAATGATATGACCTTTAAAAAATAACATGGCAAAACTTCACCATGCTGCCTAAGAAGGTGAATATCAGGGCTAATGTTCTTCCTGATTCAAAGGTAAGATGACCTAAGGCAGGCTGGAATGACAAGAAAAGCTTCCAGGGAGGTAAGTGTTCCAAAAAAATAAATGAGTCTATCAAGGCTTTGGATGGCTGTTGAAGAACTAATTCAGAAAAATTCCCTTGGGAAAAACTTGGCTGCTTTCTGGTGCCTTACTACATTGGGATCAGTTTGCACGTGAGCAATGCTTCAGTCTGAATTCTAGCACACTGATCTCAGATAAGATTTGTTAAAAGCTTGAAATACATAAGCTGTTAAATGTCAATTCTCCAGTGTGTTAACTTCGGGGTTCCTGAACTTTCCAAAGTCTGTTATATATTTTCCTTTTTTGTATAATAATTGCAACTTGCTCCTATGCATTCATCCATGGTAGCTTTAACAGTTGAACTCAAAATGCAAGAATGTAACTTGTGAAGTGACAAAAAAGGATTTTGAAGGTTGGTTGGAATAGTTAAAGATCAGGGGAATAATAGGATACTTGTCTGATTGCTTAGTTTGTTATGTGATGATTTATTTCTGAAATAGTTTAAAATGAATGATGTACATAAATGCAGGCAGCTTTGGATGGCAATAACATAAATCAGCAACAGTAATAATGACTGTGAGATCTTGCATATGTAAACAAGCATATGTGCAATATAAATTCAATTATCTCAGTGTCACTGGGGATATAGAATAATTTCATATTTGTGACTCTGAATAACTGCAGAAATTTTTGTTCACGATACTGACAGACGGAGAATAAATTCTTGTTCTGGATACACTGAAATCTGTTTGCTGAAAACTGAAGTATATGAATGTATATCCATACATGTACAAAAATAGAGGCAAGAACAATGGTTGCAATCCTCAGCATATATAAATCAACATCACTCCACTGACTGTGCTGGAGGAGTGCTAATTTACACTAGCCAGCACAGGGATAAGTCTGTGTATATAAAGCAACTATTACACCTGTCACCAGTCTGATGTTTTACGTTGCCACTTCATACAGGAGTGTTAAGGATGCAACTATCTACTGAAACTACTCTAGAGAACAGTTTTATTCTTCCCGGGAAGCAGGGTGTAAACAGTATCAGTCATCTTGCAAACACTGGGTATATTTTAATGTCATGTTGGAGCCGTGGCATAATCCATCTAGAATATATACCCAACAGTGGAGCATACTGCAATCATGTACTTTTTAACAGGCAGGAGGCTTTTTGCTTGTCATAGCTGGTGAGCCCCCAGGGAGGTGAGGCTCCTGCCGTCCTGGTTCCTGATATATGCTGATTCAGTCATTAAAATGTGCATTCATCTTTCTTCTCCCAAGACTTAGCTGTGCACAGCAGGTTTAACTAAATTGCCAATAAGAAAGCCTCTTAAATCATCTGCAGTCCTGACTGGCAGCCTTACAAGCAGATGCAGCAACCAATCTTGAGGCAAACAGAGTCTGTTCAGCAGCAGCTTTGCACTTCTGTGTGTAGCAGCTAGTTGTTTTTTTTTTTTTTTTAATCATTAATGGGCAAGTACATCGAAGACAGAGGGAGGAGGGGCAGAGGAAGAGTGAGAAAAATGGTTGGGAAGGAAAAGGTGAGACTAGTGGAAAATTCTCATTACCTTGTCTGCGGTGGTACCCTCTCTGCAGCTGTAGGATAAAAGGAGCAACCCCTTCTCTTAAGTGTCCCTAGCTTCAGGGTGTGGAGAACTGTTAATCAGCTTGTTCTCATGCAGCAGGGATCTGCAGGAGGGCTGGCTGGAGAAGTGCCAAGAACTGCCACTTTATCCTGAGAAATCTCCTCCCTTAGGCTGAGATTTTAATGGCTTTGGGACATATCTGTCTGTGTGTGTGTGTTTCTCTGTGTGTGTGTCTGTGTGTGCTTGTACAAGAGAGAGAAAATGCATTCTCTTGTCACTCTTCTGCATCTCACACTACTGCAAATGCCCTTTTTTTCCTATGTTTAAACATGAAAGGTAGTTTCAGTAACTGTTTACAAAAGTGCTGGAAAGATCTGGTTCTGGCAGCAAGCTCTCATTGTCAGGCATTGTTGGAATCTATCACGGCTGCCTGATCATCTCTGGAGAGGCATAAAATCCCAGAAACTCTTTAATCAGGTGTCCAAGCTCAGCTATTGCCTAACTAGCTGGGCACAATTAGTCTTGCTTCCCTTCTAGTAAAAGGTCGAGATTTAACTACAGGCCGTGATTTTCTACAGAAAACTGTATCTGGCCCTCCTTGATACAGGACTTACAATCAATCCCATGAAGGCATGTAGGGTTTGCTCCACGCTAATGCTAAGGTTAAATTATTGGTCTGTTACTCTTCCTATAATGTGGTGCATATTATGCCTGCATTGGACAAAAGCCTAGAAACTGTCATTAAATTGGATTGACTCTCTCCATGTACTGGACATCTCGTTGCAGAGCAGAGGCTGGCTGAGTCCTGCCAGAGACCTGTAGCACCCTTCAGGAGGAGTCAAGTACTCTGCATGGGTGAATAACCAGATGATGGGTGAATAACCAGATGATGGAGTGGCTCTATATGGGTGTCTGTGTGTGACAGTCTCAGTTTCTCTTCTCTCATATGTATCCTTGTCCTGTGAAACTGCAGTATGTGAAGAGATGGCAAGTATCTACTTTTTCCCAGATGTTGTTGAAAACCGCGTGCTGCTTAGCATCTCTGAAAAGCTACAGACGTAAAACCTGAGGAAAAAAGAGCAGAGCATGTAGAACTCAAAATGTATTTTAAAAAAATCCCTCTCTGAATTCCCAACTAATCCCCATGATTACATATGATTGTGAGATCTGGAAAACACAGGGGGGAAAAAAAAGGAAATTAAATGCCTTCAAAAAGAGATGCTTAGGGACTTGAGATGGAGGGACTTTGTTATAAGAGTTATACATTGCCAGACAGTAACTTGTCTCTAGCAGTATCTAGAAGGAAGAGAGGTACTTTAGATCTCCAAAGAAATCACTCTAAACCACTAGGAGGGAGACATCTGGTGTAAAACATGATCCCAAAAGAGACCTCACAACAAATGTTTGTCAGTATAACCAGTGTCCTGGTGAATGAAAGCACCGATAACTGACGATACTTAGTGGAAAAATTATTTTGTCTCTTTTTCACCATCTTCAGAGTGAAAAGACTAGTCTGTTTGCGGAGAAAATATTTCCACACACTGGATATTAGCACCATGTGTCTAATTGCACAATTTAGTTTGCTCAATTTTAATCCAACAGACAAAGGTTCATCATATACAATGGCAGACCACAGGATCACAGAATCAATTGGATTGAAAAAAACCTCTGAGATCATCAAGTCCAGCTTCTGACTGATCACCTCATCAACTAGACCATAGCACCAAGTGCCATGTCCAATTCTTTCTTGAACACCTTCAGGGATGGTGACTCCACCACCTCCCTCAGGCAGTCTGTTCCAACGCTTAACAAACCTTTCCATGAAGAAATTCTTTCTAATGCCCAACCTGAACCTCCCCTGGCACAGCTTGTTGCTATGTCTTTTCATCCTATCACTAGTTGCCTGGAACAAGAGGCCAACCCCCGCTTTGCTACAACCTCCTTTGAAATAATTTTTAGAGCGATAAAGTCTCCCTTGAGCTTCCTTTGCTCCAGGCTAAGCGACTCCAGTTCCCTCAGCTGCTCCTCATAAGACTTTTGCTCCAGACCCTTCACCAGTTCTGTTGCCCTTCTCTGCCATTCTCAATGTCTTTCTTGTGGTGAGGAGCCCAGAAGTGGACACGGAATTTGAGGTGTGGTCTCAGCAGTGCTGAGTACAGAGGGAAAATCCTTTACAGATCACTGTAAAGGATGCAGAAAGTACTAAACAGCTCCAGTAATTTCAGTATATTTTCTACAATGAAAGTTCTGTGCCAAGTTTTCTTTAAAAAAATCAATGTCACACAAAACTTGAATTAAAAAAGGATTTTTTCCATAAAGAATTGATAACTTCTCAAAAATTAGCACATTCCCTAACAAGTAGTAGATTTAAACCAAGAAGTTGGTGCTTTGATGTCACTGAACAAATTAGAGACTGAGGGCTTTTTCTGGGACCATTTTGGAAAAGAATATGAATAAAGGATGCTAAAGAATTTGAGACCCATTTTAAAGCAAGTTTATTTTCCTCCATAATTTCACAGCTAAATCTCTCCTTTTGTTGGTTACAAAGCTCTCCTTCTTGTCCACCTATATTTATTTGATTTTCCCCCTATTCAGTTGTTGTGTTTTGTTTTGTTTTTTTTTGCTTAACATTGCCCTTCTAGGGGACAGGACAGCTAGAAATGCCAGTGCTTATCTATAGAGAGCGATCAAGTTTCTCGCTTCTTTAGGCCAAGAAAGTTATCTCTGGGAGGACACGTCTCTATTGCTTTATGGGCTTGCACTGTCTGGGGCCAATGAATCCATCAGGTAGGTCACAGCACCATTCAGGGATCCAGTCCAGACCCATGGGCAGGATAGGAACATTTATGTGGCTGTATTGACTTTGTATTTATAGAGAGGAAAATTCCTGTCTCCAGCTTTAAGAAAATCTCAGTAGCTGATTTGACATCTATTCTCATTTGAAACTGTCCATTTCAAATAAAGAAAACAGATGATATTTCACATGACTTTTGATTAATGTATTGCACAGTAACACAAACACAACCCTAACTATACCAGAGAGGCATTTTCCAGCTGTGGTACTTGCTTTTTTCATGACCACACTATACTGGTGGCTCACAATCCTCCTGCAATTAGCAAGTGCCCAGGGTCTCCCTCCTTCTCTGTCATTTTCGTTTGAAACTCCCAATTTGCAGAAGTTCATGTAATAAGCTTGTTAAGTGAATAACTTTGTACATTATGCAATTAAATTTCATCCCATTTCTAATACTCTAGTCTCAAGGTCATTTAGTTTTTCCTGTATGATATTACAGTCTTTCTCTCTGTTGAGCTTTGTGTCATCACCAAACTTCATCAGTACACGCCAGCTTCTCATCCCAGGGTCATTAATGAAGATGTTAAATAATCAATCCCAAATGTTTGAGGCTTTCCACTAGTGGCAGTTCTTTCCAGACTAATTATTGTTTCTTTTCTTTTGCTGATTCTGAACTCATATTTCTTGCTCCTTTCTTCATATAACCTCTATAAATAATAGTTTCCTGTAAGGTGTTGGTACCTAGCTGCAGTACGGATAGATGAGATTTAGTTTTAGATTTAGTAGTTTTTTTCCTGTGTTTTACACAGATTTAATCATCCTTGGTAAAATAATCATCTGATCAAACTATCACTCCTAAATCTGTATTATATTTTGTCCTGGTTTTTATTAATTTCCTGTTTTTAAATATTCAATATCTGTGCTAATCATACATCTAATTCAGTTTATATCCTTGATTCTGGATTCTTTACCTCTCCCTTTTGTATATATGGGTAGGGTGCTTGCTCTGTTCTAGTCAGATGATAATCCTCCATGATCCATTAAATTTCTGATTTTTGTTTTCAAATTTCAGTGTGTAAATCACCTAGTTTCTCAAAAGAGCATATTGAGCTTTCTTACACCCAGATGTGGTCATTTCTGTCTCTGTACATTCATGTCTATTAGACATTTGTGCTCTTCATCTCATCAGTGTTGTTTTTCTTACTGAAAAATGAGGCCAAATATTAGTTTGGATCTGGAGCCATATCACTACTATGTTTCACTATTATGTTTCCGTCCTCATTACACAGTGGACATTCTTCCTTATTTATTTGCATGACTAGATTTTCACTAGTTGTTTTCATTTGATTTGCAAAATCTAATTTTTTTTTTAAATCCATTTGTACACGTCGTGCTTTGTTGTTTAGAAAAAGCATGGATTACAGTACTTTGCCAACTCCAAACAGTGTACAGTGCTTCTCTCCACAGTTACCTCTAGTGCACTTTCTCCATCACCTTTTATAATTAATCCTCAGTGAGACTGATGGTCTGCAGCACCTTGTTCATGCAGCTGGAACTACAAAGGTGTATGAACACCTGCTCTCAGAACTGTTGTGGCTGCCCTCGGTTCCCTTTGTATAGGTCTTCCTGTGGCTTCCAGAGGGGGGCAGATTGAGCAAGAATTTCTGGGTAAGGGTGTGGTGACATAAAGCATGCTCCCACTAAAATCAGTCAAAACCTTTTCAAACGTGCACTGTCATGTCTGAGATTTGTGAAGTCTACCCCAGAGTCAACATCTTCTCTCTGCTGTTCTTGGTAACAAGATACTTAGCACAGGCACATCACCACAGGGCATGAGACCATGTTATGTACAACAGCTACTACATTAAGTATGTGGAAACTGCTGAAAGAACCCATTGGTGTGACACATTTGAGGGAACAAAATTAAATCCCTGGTTTGTATTCAAGGCTCAGAGGGATGGCTGAACATATGCCATGAACATATAAAGTTGCCACCTCTCAGCAGAGAAACCCTAACATATGGGATATGAATATACTCACAACTAATTTAGCCTGTTTCCTCTGACTTTGAAGTTCAATGGAAGAACAACACTTCACAGATGAAGAGCTATGAGAACCCACAAATGATCCCACAAATGATTCCAATCTCCTGCTAACTTGTCATAGCCTGACAGAGTACGTGAATCTTCAGTGTAGTTTCTGTTGATTCAGTGCCTGTTGTTACTACTTCTAATACTAAAAGGAGAATCCTAAAGTACTGACACCCCAGACCCAGGATTGAGCCGCTCTGTATCTTATTCCCACCTATCTCACATATCTCCTGAATGACAGTGAAAAAAAAAATCATTACTTTGATTTCCTTACATTTCCTGCTCTGTAGACTGAGAATAGCAATGGTAGCCTAGAGCATGGAGCTTATATAGGTCTTAATTCTTTAAACAGGGATAATGTGATTTCTGAATCATGAAAAGGTGTAAAGAAAGTTCAAAATATTATAATGGCAAGTAAGCTACACATCTTTGAGGATTCAATATGTAACTTTTTTTGAAACCCCGCATTTTAATTTTTAAATAACAATTTTTCTTAAGCAAATGCTTTCGTGTCTTATAATAGTCAGAAGTGACACTACAAAACAAGAGTCTGATACAGAGCCAAGATAATTTCTATTGCTTTAAACTGAAATGAAAATTTCTGAGCCTTGAAGCATGACAGCCATTCAAGAGTCTATTTTTCTGGCTTTGAAATCTGAGTTGTACTTAGCTATGGGATCTGACAAGTTTCTGCTGCCTTATATCATCCCTGCTCACCTGGCAGCACAGAAGAAAGTGTCTCAAACTAATGCTGTCAAGCTAAAGCTCCACTGAGAGGACAGTGATGAATGTCAGTTTAAGTCTATTGAGCTTTTGTTGGGTGGGCAATGGATAAAGGCTAGATATATAAAGCAATGAGAATTATAAATTGAAATGAAATGTAGTCTATTTATTTTAGTCTATTGCATATAGTCTAATTCTTTGTGAAGTCAAAATGAGGTTTCTTTACTAAACAGTGACCTTTCTTAAATCAGCTCTTCCTACAAGCCCATATACCCCTGAGGTTTTTCTCTCCTTGAATTACTGGCCCTGGTAGACAATGCCATACTTCTACTAGGAGGAATATGGTCTTGGGAAAATAATAACAATTCTGCAAGAAAATAATCATCCATTGACATATATACCCCTATGCTCCACTATCTGTTTCTAGTGATTAATCTCCAGCTATGCATGAAGACTCAGTGTATCATTCCTTAGGTGAATGAATTTCAACCTCAAGATGAGCACAGTGAGTGATTTTTAAACACTTTTAATGCTGCCAAATCAAATAAAAATTCCTCCAGAACAAGGCTGCTCTTTGATGACCCTTGAAAGATATTTTCATGATGTCAAGTAGGTTGTGGATCAATAGTGCTGTACTCTGTGGGAATATTTTAGCTCATCACATGGGGCAATTATCCATGAAAATAAACACAAAATCAGCAATCACTGGCCAACTGAACATGTGTTAATTGGAAGTGTGAATGCTCTAAAACAATCAACAGCACTAGTTCCTTAGATAATCACTGCTTTTGTGTTTCCCTCTTGTTGTGGATACCTCTTTGTTGTAGATGAAGCTAGGATGCAGGGTTTTATTCCCTACTTCCAGTTTTGAAGCATTGCTCAATGCCATGTGCTACAAGACACAGCATTTCCTCTAGATCTCATCAGTCTCTTTCAGTAAAGGGCAGTGCCACAGCTGCCACTGTTTCAGCTCTCTCTTGTTGTCTGTACCCACTCTGCCTGGAAACCTGAGGGACTGCACCCTATGAATGCCACCTGTTGGGTATTGTGATAGAATACCCTAAAAAAAAAAAAATGGGAAAGGGAGGAGGCTGTTTCATTAAAGCAGCCTGATACCACCAATTTTTTCATTGTGTTATGATAGTGTATCTTCTAAATGATAAAACTTGCTATATTGCAAAGCAAGGAGAAAGGCTTCCCGACTGCACAAAAGGAAATTAGCTAGACAGAACCCCAAAAACCTGCTTCCTGCAAAGGTGAGAGGAAAAGAAAGGTTAAATTCTGGAAATGCTTTCAATATCAGAGATAACTACCCTTTACAGCTACATTTATTGTGAAAAGAGGTAGTCAAGCCAGCTGATCTGTCAGAAAGATGAAACAGTCACAGATGACAGAATCTGGCTGGATGGGATGGATCTGCTACTTTTCTAGTGTGGAATATATCCAACAGATTTTTGGCAATAAATCTGCTAAAATGCATACTGGAAAGGTACACCCTATTAACCTGAACTGGTGTTTATCATGTAACCAAGTTGTGGTTAGGGACCTAAGGGGCAGAGAAGCTCTCCTCTCCAGCTTTTGGCTCTGGATGACTGAACTCTGAGTAGGACCTCCCCTGCCGTCAGGGTTTTGAGAATACTCCCCCATCCTTGCAGGAGCCTAATTGACTGACTCCAAAGTCAGCTTCATCACTAACAAGAACTATCATGAAGAAAGCTAGAAGCAATGTTCAGCTCACCAAGCTTTCCCTTGGGAGCTGCTTTCAATTTGCAGATCTGTGATCCTCACAGACTGACTTGACTTCCCATCTTGATCCTGGACCAGCCTGAATGCAGTGGACCATCTGGGCATTCACTGGACTAATGCTGACCCTGGTCACTGTCCCTGGACCCGATCCTAACCCTGACTGGCTAAACTTCCTGACTTCTTTTTGAGGAGGTCACATACCCTGCCTGCCTTGCCATCACCCTCTGCTCCTAGCTTCCCGTCTGTTGCAGAACAGCTTGTCCTTGCTACTCCCTAACATCTGGAAAACATAAACGCACATTCCTTTTTACAGCGAATAGATGTCCAAAGGAAAGTTCATGGGTCTAAATATATACCAAAGCATCCCATATGTCACAATCTAAGTCTCTGTGGATGATTCATGAGAACAGCAATGCAGCAGAGTATCATAGACTCACAAAAGCATTGTCTGGGAAGGACTTCTGCAGATATCTAGTCCAGTCTCTTGTTCAAAGTGCTAAGATCATGTCAAATCAGCTGTGGCTTTGTCCATCTCAGTTTTTAAAAGATCCAGAAATGAAGAATGACTGTACAACCTTTTCAGCAACACATTACTCTCTTTCTTCTCTTAACCTCCACCTCCCAAGGTGAATTTTGTGATCATTTGTGGTTGCAATTGGCATAATAGCTAAATTTCCCAAGTTCCCCTGAAATTCTTCCAGTCCCTCATTTCTAGAATCACTTAAGTCCTTCTGCTACAAAATTTTGAGTTCTCCTCTAGGCCATGTCAATACTCTCTATTGTCCTGGACACTTCACTGTTAGTTTGGTATTTGTTTCTTTTTTTTATTATTTTTATTATAATTTAAAAAAGCTTCAAAGACTGATCATTTCTTTTAAAATATACTTGGAAAAGGAGACACCCGCAATACATTTATACCTTTCCAGCAGGATAGTGTGAACTGCATAGACTAGGCTACAATCCCACAACACATGAAAAGATCCATCATACTGGGTACCTGCTGGAGGCCTGAGCTTGGTACAGAGATGGGCATAGCCCTGGCCATAATACTAACTGGATTCTCCTTTGATTGATCTAAGCATCATCCCACTCATGGTTTTGTTTAGGAGCTACCCAGTTGTTCCCCTCCAGAACATATTCCAGGACAAATCTAGTCTGCATGCTGTGCTGCTGATCAGGGAAATGGGACCCTGGAGTGAAACAATGAGTAATCCAAGCTGACGGGCTAGTGACCTGTTGGCCCTTAGATAAAGAGCTCATTATTGATGCTGTTAACACAGGGGAAAGAGTGATCCAAATCTTCTTAAGTGTTTCCACTAGATGGACAGTCTGTCAGGGAGCAATACGTCTTGATTGACATCTCCTGGTGAGTGAAAAGACTGCATTGGCCAAGTGTCACTTGTATTTCTGTCATGTGACACTTTAGGCATACTTTGCCAATTTGTCATTGCAGTATTTAGCTCAAATACTCCATTAAACATTTAGTAAAAGAAATACCATAACGCTGATTATTCTTTTGAAATCAGATGGGATCAGAGAACTACAGAGTTTACTTTTGATGAGGGCTTGTTGTAGAATGGTATGGCTGAGTTTTGGAGCACAGGAAAAATAGTGAAAGGGAAAAACAGTGGAAGTGTTCCTGTACAGTATTTCTCATGTAAAAATTTGGAGTAGAGCTCTCCATGCTACTTTCTTCCTGAAAAGTTTGTGATAGATTTTGACAGTGCAGAGATGGCTTTTGCTGAAATGTAGGACCTTATCAACATACCTGAAGAACCTGATGAGGGACTCTCAAGTCAGTTATCAAGCTTACAACTGCTTTTTCAGGAGGAGACTCCACTACTTTGGAGAATACCAGCCAAACCACTCTTAGGGGGCTAGTGGCAATCCTTATCAAACTCTAGGTTCTGGCAGCACTGAATATCAAACCAGCACTGAATACCAAACAGCAAGTGTGGAAGGGAAAGAGAAAAAAATGCTACTGCAGAAACACAGTATGGAGTGCTTCAGACTATGACAGTCAGACTGTTGCTAAGAGTGAGAAACTGTTAAAAATCTTATATAATAGGAATTTACAAATCATATTATCACTGGGTTTCCCAAATGTAGGCTGTGTTCCTTTCAGACAAGCACATTCAGTTTCTACCTTATTTTTTGCACTCAATGAATCATAAATACTGACTCACAGAGATGGGAAGTGTTTGATAGCTGTTTCTCTTCTGCATTTGGAATAAAGCAGGCACGTGTTTCCATCCAATATGATATGCTGGATAAAGGACACGTCTGTGACAAAGAAGGATAAGAAAGCTGCTAAAGAAGCCTAGATAATGTAAATTAAAGAGGCAGTGGGTGAGGATCTTCCTGAGCACACTAATGGTTAAACAATTTGAATAACATAGCACTACACAAAATGGAAGGATTGTTAATCAAATCCTCATATTTAAAAGGGGTTTGAAGATTTTAGCATTTATAATTTGTTTAACCTAACATTACCAGCATGCAAAACAATGGATGTACAGAAATGCACAGCAGTATTTGATAAAAAAAAAAAATAAAGAAAACTAAATCTTTTAAAAGACCACAGTAAAAACCTTAAAGGATTCTTTTTCTTTTTTTTTTTTCTGAAAACAAAATAAAACAAAACAAAAAGAGATTCACTGATCAGTAAAGGCTCTGTGTCTCAGGGCAAGGATTTAATGCCACATCATATCTTGACTAAAACTTTAAACACTGAGAATAAGGTTCTCTCTTATGATGTGATGCACCACCACCTCTCCATGTCTTTAGGAGACTTCTCTTTGAATATATCTACTCTTTCTGTCTGGCCTTCAGGAAAGTATAGTGATGAATAGAAACACCTTTAACAATAATGTACACCTTACTATTCTATCCATGAAAGGAGATGAAAAATTAGGGTAGAGCTATGCAGGTTATTGTGAAAGACTGCTATTCAGCTCAGCTCAGCTCAGCTCAGCTCAGCAGTGTCTCTGCACTGACAACGTTCTGCTTGCACTCCTGTGTATTTGAATTTACTACCTGTATTTATCAAATAAGTCTTTGTTTATATGTCAATAGAGCTGGACTCTTGCCTCAGGATTATTTTGTTTTATTGCTATAGCACCTGGTACAGGACATAAAGATTTTTATAAATGATAAATTTGTGTAAACAATGCAGCTCCTTTAAGTCTCCAAAATGGAGACAAGAAATCATCTGTGGATTCTACAGAGTCTTAAGAACCAGTGATGGTTTTGAAAGTTGGCTGGTCTCTCTGCAGGCACTGTCTTGTTTTGGAAGTCTGAATGGATGAAACGTGAGATTTCAGATGGAGGCTGCTCAGTCAAGTGCCCTCACAACTCACTTTAAAAACAGTGACTGAATTCTGCATTTCTCAAACATCAGGGGAATCATTCTATTAAGACATACTCTTCAAGGCCTCTTAAGATCCAGTGTAGTGAGGAACAAACAGGGATGTGCTGATATGATCTATTAGATCATTTTAAGATCTATTCTTGGAAGAACATGCCTCCCTATAAAAAAATACGTGAGGAGAATTTGACAACGTATTCACAAAGGGAACAGCATGTTCTGAAATTAAACTGGGCTATAAGCTTTCAGCTCAGAAATCTCCTATGAGGTGCCACTAAAAACAGCTACAGGATCAGTCAGTGCAGTGTCATCTGATCAAATGAACTGTAGGACATGAACACAGAGAAAGTTGGATCAGATAAGCAGCCTGCTTTGGGCTGCTTCCCTCTGTTACAAAAATACATGCTTCATCCCACTACTTTCCTGACATTGTCACAGAACAACAAATAAATGGATTTTACAAAGAAGAAATACTTTGTCCCTTTCCCGTCTGCCTCAAAAGGCTTTGCTTTGTTAAGAACAGAACACACACATTAATGTGCTGCTCCCCACCTGACGCCTGTCCAACATCCTTATTCATAGCAGCCAAAGAGAAGCTGCATCTGCCTGTATCTGCTGTGTATCACTGTTGAAAACATTTCAGATGGCTGTGTTGGCAAATACTGGGTTGACTAAACCTTGTGGTGAGGGTGATATGATAATTGATGTGTAATTCAGAATATTCAAACATATACACCTTAGCAGCAGCCATGATGGAAAGGTGTGCACCCTAGCTACAGAAATAAACACAGCGATTAGGTGGAACTACTCTACCTCTGTTTTAAATATAGGAAAATCAAACCTAAGTCTGATGGGAAGCAGACTAGAAATTTCTATCTTATATTAAACATATAGGCATGTTAGCACCTTATTAACTGCTGCGGGTCTATTCTCTCTACTCTCAGTTTTCTTCTATGTTAAACCTTGTCAGTAAAATACAGTATGAGCAGCTTGCTTCCAGTTTGGGTTACCTAACACCAAAATCTCTGTAAGAGATAGTCACAACTATTTCTTTACATAGTTTTAGCTATTTCATAATAGTTAAATAACCAGCTACTTGTTCAATATGGTGCAAACTTGCATAACCCCCAGAAAAGCACTGACTAGGGGTGAGTATTGCTGTGCATACAAAACCAGACATCAGCTGAGACACTAAAAACTGAGGACACACTTAAGTTGAGACAAATTACAACCCTCTGAATGCTACTTTTCAGTCCTCAGTCACCATAAATGATAACTAAAGAGCAAGTGCTATCAATCTTTCAACTGCTACAATAAGAAATGTTCTGGTATGTTGTGCTAAAATATCACTGTGCAGGACTGTTTTCAACACAGTGTGTTATTACTGCTAGCCTCACAGCCAGGGACAAGTGGGAAAAGAAAAGACTTACCACAGGCTGCTCCAAAGAACTTCCCAATTGCTTTTAACAGCAGTGAACACCCTGTTCCCTGGGTTTCAAAGTGGCTGCTATGAACAGTTTCACAGGACAAGGCATAAACCCTTAAGGCACATTACCTTGTATCAACTGTACAAGAAGAACTGAATATAGAAATGAGGTTTAAAAAACAACTTTTCTTTACCTTCATTAATCTGGTTATGTTGAGAGACATCAGTTTTGTTCTTTTCTATAAAACTGCTTAGTAGAACTTGATTTCTTGCAAGCATTAAACCAAATTGACTTCATCATGCAAGCTCTTTGGGATGATGGAAATAATTTCGAAATAAACACAAGCAAATGAGAAAAGAGGAACCTGAATACTTCAGGTCAATTCTTTTCTGTATTGTTCCAGTTTTACACTTGTGGCTGACTGATTTGATCACAAATCTGTAGTGAAGGATAACAGAAAGGTGGGAATGTCTGTTCCATTTTCTCATATCAGTTACTTGCAGAACCTTTATGTTTAAAGGAAAAGGGAGACATATTACTTTATGTTACCACAGCAACGTTTATCACTCATTATAGAAATCATTTAGCCATTAATTATTATGAAAAGATCATTTTTATGGTGAGGTTATTAGAAACAGTAATTGAAGTATGCTTTATGTCATAAATTTAGTACATCGTAAATGAGTAGTCATATATATTAACATTTAAAAGAATCATGCTACTTTGCAATAATACAGGAGGTGCAGGACAGGTTCAGTGGACTGATGGAGAACTGGGAAGAGTTCATACTTGAGGCAAAGGCCACTTTTCCCAGTCAGCCAATAATCCACAGGAGGAACCCTATGCCAAGATTTAAAAAGGCACAAGAAAGGCTTTACTTTTGAGTAAGTGGATCTTGCATCTTGAACACATTGAAGAACAGATACATGCTGTCAGATAAAGATGTCATCAGTTTTCTGTGTTTTTACGTTTGTGTTCTATTGGATAGAGCTGGCTGAATACTAGCTGATGTTTAAGGCATCTACATACTAAGTTCAAAGATTTCTACTGTTTTGGAAAGAAGAATATATGTTTGCTTAAAGGTTATAAAGCATCGGAGTAAGACTCAACAACTATTTTTGATCCAGAGTTCATTTGTGATGCTCTGTAGATTGGTTCTGTGAGTTCATTGCTAAACATCTTCAGAATGAGGATCAATAAATGCAGAAAGAGAAATTAACAAGAATCGCTCATTATTTAAATTAACAAAATTTTACAATCGATAGAAAATTGAATATAAAGGAAATAACCAGATAAGATTAAAGCAGAGAAATTCAGTTTCAATGAAAGCAATTACCTATGTCAAAGTTCTTCTGAAATCAATGGCGGTTTTTAGAACAGTATTGTATGAATAGAGCATTATAGCAAATACCATAATCCCCACTGATCACTTTTGTTTCAAAAACATCCTAGCAAATGCTGAAAAGATCTATGGTAGAATAATACAGAAGTTAAAGCTATGAGGAGGACTAGGCACATTTTAAAAGGAAAAGCTACGACTGAAAGAGTCAGTGTGCTAAGTGTATCAAATAATAAAAGATAACATGAAAAAAGATGTTTGAACCTGGTTTGTCCTATAGATTATGACAAAGACAAGAAAAATCCAACCTGAAAGGCAACAGACATAAAATAGTGCAAGTTCTCCATTTTCTACCTTTTACAGTTAATTTATGTGGATTGTTGCCACAGGATTCCACTGAAGAAAATAGCCTAGTAAATTCCTGAAAAGAACAGCATCTGCAGCTCAGTCTGAGATGACCATGGGATAAGAACTATGACTTCTTGTGCTTTGAGGTATCAAACCAGGGCCAGCTGGATCATGGGGGAAAAGTTCTTTCATGGCCCAATAGAGAAGGGAGAAGAAGCACTACAGTCAAAGGGCAGATGTTACAACAGAAGAACTGCTGCTTTGTAATGGCATCATAGCTTTTGTCAGTGGTTTTACAAATTTGGAGGATAGGATATGGTATTTACCGAGAAATGTTATATTAAAATGTCAGCATGCATGTCATGCCTCCTTAATGTTTGTGATTCATATTCCTATAAATGACTAGAATGATGTTAATATTTTTAGCTTTTTATTTCTCTCAGGCAGTAGAACAACTGAATGGCACTGAGGATTTTGTACTGAAATCAAGTTAACTATGTATCACAAGTTAAATTGTATTTTTATCCTTTAATGCAAAAGCAAAAACTATTTTAAAACAGATTGTTGGTTAGCGGTTAAAAAGAAGATGTCTCGATTATTCTAAATTATATTCTCAGCTCTGAGTCAGAGCTCTTGTGTGAATTCAGACAAGTTATTTAACTTCTATGCATCTAAACTTCCCTACACCTGCAAAATGGATCTGCATAACGAAGATGCTGCTGAATCATTAGGTGCATTCTGTGTTCCAGACATGAAAACTTTATGGAAATGCAAGATGTTATTACTGAGCTTTGTTCTGAGCTCCTACAAATGAGTCAGATTCCTCTAGCTGTCATCCCACATCAAATAAATGTAATTGTATAGTGACATCATAGCTAGGGATATTTATCTGAGCGAAATTCTAGAGAGCTGTTGCCTGGTATCCCAGATACAGTTCAGCATACTTACCCAGGTTTATTGTGGGAGTTATGTTGGACTATTCCCTTATGCACTGTTTGTTTGGGGTTTATTCTGCATATCTCTTTCTTAATATCTCTCTCTTGGTTCATCTAGCAACATTTCTCAGGGATCACTGGGCCAGTCACTGTTTTCGCACAGTAAACAGCACAAAAATAAGTTGCTGCTTTCACGTTGCAAGAAGCAGTGCCATGGATGCCAGCTGAACTCAGGTCAGGAGCTGTATTCCTACACTGTCTCCCCTTTCCCATCAATAGCCAATGCAGCTCCTTAATAGTGAGGGATATTATCTGAGTGCTGATGATTTTACCAATGTACATCACACAAAGGCGTTCTGCAACATGTCTGCTCCCAATTACAAAAAATGGAGTTGAAATAATAATCCTTGGTGCTACTTGGCAGATTTGATTATGCCACACCTTTTGCATCCATGCTGGCTCTTTTTCTCCTTATACAGAAATCTTTGCCTGCCTCCTTACTGGGGCTGGATGATGATGGAGGGTGCATTTGGGCAAGGAGGAGGAATCTCACAAGTCTTCGTATTACAGCTGGGAGCCAATTTACTTCTAGCTGCCCAGGCTTGCTGCAGGCTCAAGGACTGGCTGAAGGTTGCATGCAAGAGATAATCAGAAAAAGTGCTCCGAGCAACAGTACCATGAGGAACAGATTGTGTAGAAAGTATAAACACGGGGATACTTCAGGCAATGTGCATGGTGATTTGATGTCTGCAGCTACAGTTGTGCTATTCTCTGTTAGCAATGCCACCTCCTGGTGTCCTGGATAAGGTCTAGGCAAAAGATCTTTCCCACAACAGATTAAAGAAATAATAAAAAGGCACTGAAAAAAACACAGATATGAGAGCTGCTTCCTGTTTTTGGTGAATGTTATGATCCAAGAAGTACTGTCTTTTTATTACTAGGTTCTTCTTTTCATTTCTGAAAAAATGAACCAATCACCCCTCTCGAGCATCAGCATATTAAGAGTTGTAGATGCCCTACTACAATTTGTGAAAGAATTTCGAAATTTTGGTTCCAGTATCTCGTGCAAGATCCAGGGTTGATGGGCATGGAATTGCATCTAGCACAACAGTTATAATATAGGAACTCCAGCACAACCTCCTTGTTCAACATGGTTCACCCTCAGCAGCTGAACAGTGCATCTACTGAGAGGCAAATAGTTCAGATTTTCATAAATCACTTGCTCAAATGCTGAGAGAGCTGGAAATGTTGTTGTTGATATGAAGTGGACTGCCGAGTAGATTCCCTCATCTATTTCACACACTTGATAAACACTGATGCCCTTCAGTCTCTCTCCAGCTGGCCCAGCTTCAGATTACTAGCACAGTAATGAAAGCCTCCATATCCTATTAGCAGTTCTCAGGCCATCCATAGTTCATCAAAGAAATGCCTGCTCTGAGCTGAGATGGATGGCTTCCTCTGTAATGAAAACAGAGTGAGAAGCAAGGATGCATGAGGAAGACCTGCTTCTATCTCATCCCTATACAGGAGGAATGATACTTGCAGGGAGGGAGATTTTTGTTAAGTATCTGGTACCTTTGTTTCATGTAACAAAGGAAAGACAAATGGTAACACATTCATAATTCTAGCACCACTTTTGACATAATAGGACAAAATGGTGCCTGAGGATTCCTGTGTATCAAGCAGATGGGCCATCCATTATTTTCCTTCAGGTCAGGGGTCATCCTAAAATGAGAGTCAGCAATCATTTTTCGGGGTATAACAAAACCATTTTTTTTGCCTGCTTCTTAATCCCAGAAAGCACTACTGTCCTCTACTTTTGTCCACATACATTATCATTTTTGTCTATTATCTGCGTCCCCAGAGACCTAATAGTCTTTTCTTCAGTGTAGCTTGATCTGGAGCAGCTGTAAGCTTTGCTGCAGGCAGTGTCTGACAACTGCTTGCCTCTTGGTCAGTGTCAGTTCCCTGGGGGAGGGCAGACATTCATTTCATTATTAAAGCATGGAAAAAAAATCCTATATTCATTTAGATCCAGAATAAATACGTAATATTTGGAACAAAGGGCCCATGTTCCAGTCCAGCTGGCAGTGCTTTTGCCATTGCCATTCTTCAAGGCCAGCTCCTGCTTAACGCATGCATTAAGGTCATTTATTTAAAAATAATGGAATGTGCCGCAAAAGCCCTTTTTTCCTCTGTCAGTCTAAATTTCACCTTCCAGCATCTCTCATTGATCCTCAAGCACTAAGAGCTTGTGTTGAACAGCACTTTTGCAAAAATACAGATTGTTCAATTACAGTACTTGGGAGAAGAGAGCAATAGCTAAGAACAAGCTCAACGGTGTTTTGTTGTGTTTTTTTTTTCAAAAACAGGTCTGAGTCTTACTTTTTCATATAATACCTGTATTCAGGTGTTAGGTGAGTGCAAATTTAGTCTATAAATTACCTCCTCCATTACTAGGTTAAAAACAGATATCTATAAAACTATAGAACATTCAAGTACTTCACATGATTACTCAAGGTAAGATGGTGCCCTTCAAACTATTTATGTGCTTTCATTGCAGTTCTCTGGCACAGCTGTTTATGTTCCCTTCTAGTTCAGGCATTGAAGAAATGGGCTCTGGACCAGATGGCTCCTCGTTTTTTTAAAGAAGAAGCTAACCCTGAAAAGGTACAGCATCATAGAGGATTAGGATGAAATCTTGACCCTGTTGACATTAATGGATATGATAATTTACTTCAATAGGACAAGAAGAACCTCTGTGGTAATACACATCTAGTATTTTAGTCATATTGTCTTCTTAGTGGTCTCCAAGGTGAGTGACCATACAGAGGCTCCGTCCGTCAAAGACTATACTGACAAGTCAACCAAAATTAAAGTGAAAGGCATTTCAAGAGTAAAATCAAACATCTGCACATCCTTTGATACCAACTTCCAAAAATTTAGGCTGAGTTTTGTCTAAGCAGTGGTAGCAACTAAAAACTAAGCTGAATGAATTATAAGTTACCATGTCCACAGGGTGATTTATCCTTCCATGGTGGGATTATCTTTATCCCTATCATAACTTATGTTGAAATGAAAACACACCTGATTTTTTTTTTTTTTTTTAGCTGGTTAATGTTAAGCTGAATTTTGAATTCAGTTTTTCAGCTCTTTACGGACACCTTGTGAAATAAGCTAATCCTGTTATAGGAAGGTAGGAAGTTTTGCTTGCCCTACTATGTAATCTTTACTATGTAATTACTATGTAATCTTTCTGGTAACACAACCAGTAATGTGCAGAAAAAAATCTGATGAAAATATTTACTGATGTCTCTTTTAAAATTTGTATCATGGACATTTTGTGTAACAAGTAATTTTCCTTTATTTTCAGACATGTAAGACATTGTCATAAGCAGAACCAATAGCAAACATTGTTAAAAGGTTGCAAAAGAAGAACTTTGCTGTCTATGTGCTAGGTATTCTCCATCATGTAGGGATCCTCTCTTTTCTAACCATTTTCTTGTAAGTTGAGAAGAGCTGGGGGTTGAGAAGAGGGAAGTGTGGAAAGGACAAGAAAGCATCTTGAGGATCCTTCTGTGAAGCCTCCAGAAGCTTTCCTGTTCCTTGCTGCCATCTTCCACATCACATGGTGGCCTTGAATACATTTTTTTACTCACTGTAGTAGAAATTTTTCTTTGAGTTTGGAATGAGGGAATAAGACGGTTTTTTAGTGCTCTGGAAAGATGAAAAGGAAAATAGTATGTTTTCTGTCATACCATGTCATAAAATTAACAAAGATTATCCAATCTTTTTATTATTTGAATAACATTAACTAGTCCTAAAGATAACAATAGGAATTTTAGTAATTTTTTACTGGAGTTGGCTTTTAAAGATTTATGAGAGAATAAAGATTCTCTTGGATCTAATATAGCTGTTCAGTTCGAATGTCCTGCAACAGCAGAGGTGTAATTTAAGTTTGTACCCCTCAAAGGCAGGTTCTAAGCCCTTTTGAAGACATTTTGCAGGCAGACACTTCAAGCTGTAAGGTGAAGATAACTTTTTGGAGGAGCTGAGACCAGGCTTGCCATCTCTTCATCATGTACATCTGGTTTTTTTCCCTCAGTGCACAGACTTCACTCTAATTACTGTTAATAGGTCCTGGTTGTTCAGTCTAAGTAAGTCTGAATTAGCTCTGTTCATTCAGCAGAGATGGAGATGTTTGTGACTAAATAAAACCCCGCCACTCTGTATGCCTAGCACACAACACTAATTGGACTGGCACCTTGACAGTATTGAAAGGGCATGGAGTGGGGGGAGCAATTTTGTCTTTCTTTTGTACAGTCCACATGAAGGTCAAGAAGATTTGCAGCTGCTTTACTCTGGGAACCATAAGAGTGGCTTCCTTCTTGCTTCTGTCCTTTGCTTCCCCTCCCTTTCATCTTCTACTTTCAACAGCAAAACACGGAAAAATACCCAAACCAAACAAACCAGGAAAGGAGAGTTGGAAAGGAAACCTTTCAGTGGCCTTAACTTCTATGCATTATGGTCCTGGGGGAAATAAAGCTCATCCCAAATAGCTCCAGCCCTGAAGACAGGTGATGTTATATGTGAGTTCTTATTTCTGCCAACTCAGTTTCAGAGTTCAGGCACATACATGACTGGGTTACAGCCAGAGGGTGTATTGGCAGAGCTATAGTGGTTATTGGGGTGGGCAGTTGTAACAGTAGTGCCCTATTCTAAATCAGTCATGTGCCTATGCCCTAATTTAAAGTGATATTTAAACCTTGTTTGGGTATTTGTTTCAATCTCATCTTAGCTTTTTTAATCTTTCATTTTATCTTGAATGTCTCATATATCAGCTTAAGAGTATGTTCACCAGCTCCATGCAAAGCCTCTTGAAGACCCACTGTCTCACTGCCAGCTCTGAGGACTGTCCTGAAGGTTACAGCTCTCACCAAGTCCCTTATGAGGCACAATGTGCTGACAGAGCTGGCTGTCGCAGGGTTTCCTTGGTCCTGACTGGCAGCACCCACTTAAACTGGCCAGGGACATATAGGTCTGTGTATATTGGGAAATGGAAAAGAGTCAGGGCACAGGCTCAAGCTGTGTCAGTGTTAACCTGTATTGTTTAATAGGATTCTCCCTGCCACAAATGGCTTTGGCCCCTGAGAACTGTGGTCTTCATACAATGCTGAAATGCTTCAAAATGTGGCACGGATCATGGGATACTCCATATTTGTATACAGATGAAGATTCCTTGCAGTTTCCCTGTTTTAGGTTTGGGGTGGAAGAAGGAGGGTGAGCTACACAGTTATGACCTGTACACTTGTTTTCAGGGTCAGAAAAATTCTCTTGGCACTGTTCAGCTTAATATGGACCATGTCTAGGGATGGGAACAGGAAATCCAGAGAACAGCTTGGAAAGGACTTGAAAGTTCATCTACTTCCAACCCCCCTGCAATAAGCAGGGATGCCACCCACTAGACTGGGTTGTTTAAAGACACATAAAGCCTGGCCAACTTAAACTCTCTAGTCAACTATATATTTCACAGGGGAGACTGAAGAGTTAGTCTTTCTTCTTTCTACCTTCTCACAGCCCAAAGTCACCTGCAGTTTACAGTCTTGTAAATACCCAGAGACCTCTCCACCATCAGCACTTCTCTGCTGACTCTACCAGCTCAGTGAGACCCAGGCTGTGGTCAGCTCTAGGCTGTCTTTATTTGTTTCTGGAAGATTTAAAACATGATGTTTTGCTTGGAGCAACATTGCAGTAGGGAGTTCTTTTAATATTTTATCTGAAATAAAACCAACCAAAGCATTACTTTGAAATGTAGAAGTTATCACAAGCAAGTCTAAGTCAACTGCTCAGTTTATGAGATCTTTTTTTAATTAGAGATTTTTTTCCAAACACCATAACACTGTCTTTTTAGTTATATGTATACATTGCACTCAAATGCTCAAATGAAAGTATTTCTCACAAATGAAAATATCAATCTCTGTGCTTCACAGTGAACAGGTACAAGAATATAATCTGATGTGAACACATGCTAATGATGCATAGGCCTATTGTGTACATTACTATATTCAAGTAACTGAATCTTTTTGCCTAAATTTGTCTGGAATCTTATTGTTCTTATTTTGTTTCCTTTCAGAATGATTAAACTGCATGATTTAGGCTATGGTATCTGGAAAAGAAGCAAATGCACAATGTGCCTGCAATTATGACATCCATGTACACTCCCAGGAGCTGGCATTTGCAACAAGAAACACTGTGCAGAAAAGGGCAAAAGTAAGCATTGACATGTCATGATTCTGTAACTGGTTTTGTAGTACCTGACCAAATTCTTCAACTAGTCAGTGACCTTATGGAAAAATACTGTAATTCAGAGCAGGCATTACATGCTACATTTGGTCAACAATGCTTACCCTTGGTGACTGTGGACATCAGGGGTTCAGCCCTACCTCTTTATCAGACCAAAGCACATAGAAGACTCTTACCCACTCATTTGTCCGGTTTTCACGTGAAGAAGTGCTCAGTAAATGGTCTGGAAGAAACTGGAGGTGCAAACTCCAGCCAGGACCGTGATGTGGTCACTTTGAGGAGGCCAGAATGAGCACGCATTTCCAACATTGCAACTAGATGTAACCTTTCAATTCATGTAGAAAGTCAGGGTCCCTATTACTGCATGAATTTAGATTTTTTTCCTGTTCTAAAACATTTTTAAGTAGAAATTGTCACAAGTATGGTAATGCCTATGGCAACATATTACTTTAGGTTGTTTATGTTAGAAAGGACCTGCAAATACTGAGTAACACCTAAAAACGATAAGGTCTAACGACAGGCTGAAGAAAAATCCAATCAGCACATAGGTCTTACCTGTCTTCTGAGTACACGCTTTGGCTTTTGTCACAAAGATAAGAAATTTCTGCCTGTTTTCTGGCTACCAAGTGCCAATCCCCTGAGCTGCTAAAGGCTAACCCACCTGCTCCATGTTCCTTCCCACCAGCTATCTGTACAAAACACCACTAGGAAAATGATGCTTTCATGCTACAGAAATCAGCAAACCAGAACTAAAGAAAGGCACAGCTGCTGCCTTGAGAAGCCTCTGCCTGAACTCCAGTCAGAGCACTCGTCTTAGCCACAGGCTGCAGAGCAAAGCAGAAGCAACAAAAGTGAATTGCTCAAGGGAGTGCAAAAGTTTGAACATGAGGCAAATGAAGCATGAAAAATGAAGCAGTGAACCAAACAATTATTCAGCACTACAAGAAAATCCATTAAAGAAAAACAAAGCCATCTACAATAGTGCAGCTGAGGGAGGTAGAGATGAAAGCATGGAAAACAACCCCCCCCTAGAAAGCTATCTTGAAAGTCTTGGAGTAAGGAAGAAACATAAAAGAGGAATGGAGGGGGATAAAGGGTGGGGGAAGGTAAAATATCAAAATGCAAATTAGCAAGCTTCATTAGTGGATTCATTCCAAAACATGCGAGGAAAAGACTAAACAAGAGCTACTGCCTTTCTGGGCATGGTGCCACCACATCACATATGAGGAATCTCAGATGATTGAAGTAGAATAGCAAATGATCATGGAAATGGTAAAGTGAACGGTAAAAAAAGGGGGTTTCCCCCCTCTAATCATATTCAAGATACTGTACATTCCTCACTGTGTAGTTTTGTGATGGTTTCACTGACAATAATTAAGGTCAGTTTGTTGTGGTACTCTGTTACTAAGTAAAATTTTGAACATGCTAATTATGCCAAATGGCTTTTTCAGCAGAGAAGCTGCTGTCTAGTACATGGCAGCAGGACCACTGAAGACAGTTATAGGCACATCCAGTTTTCTATAATGTCTCCTATTGAGTGCTGATATTAACAGATTAGGTCTTACAGACTTTTTTCCCCCCACATGATAGTCACACATGAAAAGATGCTTGGGGCAATCCAGTCACCATTCCATGTACCATCAATCAGGGTAATGTACACAGTGACACCAAAATCATGCATGTAGCACATTCTGGGATGTTCCATTGTGCAGTAAAAAGGGCAAAGGAAAAAAACTGCCTATAATCCCTGGGTACATATAGTATCACCAGTCTAAATGTTATCAACTATCCATTATGTATTAATAAGCATGAGCTTGCTTCAGATTCCAGGAGGTCTACATTTTATACCTATTACTTTTATTGAATCCTTTTGATTTCCAAACACACTTAATCATAATTTGAAACTTTGCTGTCTGACAGGGAGAGAGAGAATATTTCTCTATGTCTAAAATGGTACCTAAAGCACAACCATGTGGATCCAGGAGCTGAGGCTTTTTCTATAATCCCGAGTAGTATGGGGTTACTCCACTTGCAAAAAATGGCAAGAGTAAACAACATATAGGCTACTGTATTGGGAAGCTGGATATTTATCCCTGTTGCAGAACAGTGCTGTAGGGGTAACAGCAGGGATTCCAACTGCTTGCAGCATACTATATCTAAAAAGGGAGAGGGCAGGCTTTAAATACAACATGGGAGATTTAGAGGTGAAAAGTATGGTTTGGATTAATTTTCCTGAAAAAACATTCCATTTTCTAAAGTTTGGGAAAAGTCAGATTGCATAAGTAGCACTAGGCTAGGCTGTTTGCAAGGGTTAAATACTATCAGTTGCTATGAATGTTAGCCTAAGATTAATACATGTGAAAGCAAACTCTATATTTGGAGCCATCTACCAGTTACAAAATAATTTAAAATTTTATTTGAACATGGGACTTCACCACCTCCCCACTAACAGAGGCAACGTAACTTACCTAAAACATTCAAACTCAGTTAAGGAAACAGATTAGAAAGATCTGAAATGCATTAAGCATTTAGACATTTTAACATCTTTTTAAAAATAGAGGGTTTAGTTTTGTCATTACTAATGCAATTCTACTCAGACTCATTCTCCTTTTTTTATTCTCTTTAGATGTCACACACGCTGCTTTTATTCAGGATGCTTCTTTTGGAAGCCCTATCAGCCTCTTTCTCTAATACACTGCCAGTGTTCATCTTTTTCATATTAGGAAACATGGTCAGTGTTGCTGACCACAGGCAAATTCTGTAGCATATCTATGCAGAATATTTTTTTTTAGGATTCATTGTCATTTTTGGCTCCAGATTCCTGACAGGTACTGAGGCATCCCTGGAGCAGACAAGAGTGCAAAAAGTGCCATAGTGGATGAGACACATGGTCCATCTAGCACAGCATCCTGTTTGCAACAGCGAAAAGCCTCTCTACTTCCAAAGAACTGTCTGTGTCTTTGGAGGAGCCTTTGGCTAACTGAATACATCCTCATCCAAGTATATCTTAACTTGGATACAGGAGACTTTGCTCCCTCATTCTTTCTGTGATGTTAATTTAAATATTTCTTAGAATCATAACAATATGAAAAGCTAAAAAAAAAATAAATTTCGAAGCTGGTTCAGGAGGCCCTGACACACTGAGCATGTGTCACATGCCAGCATACCCTACAAATGACCCCACTGTGCTCTGACCCTTCAGCTGTCCTGCAAAGAATAAGTCTGCTTTGTCTTCTCTCTAATTACATTAGAAGTAGGGAAAAAAGGCAGACTACCAGTGTCAAGAACATGAGGTTTCAGAGCTCCTACAAATGAAATAATTTTTGTCTTAGACTGTAGAAAGTGGACAAACTTTATCAAGGTCAGAAATACCAGGTGCTGCCAGACAGGCTTCAGCCTTTTCAGCTCAAGCTAAACAAAGCTGCTTGGTTCAAATTGCTCCTGGTGCTCTCCTGGCAGGGATGCTACATGCATTTAAAGTCAGATTCTGCCTGAAAATGCAGCCTTTTCATGTACAAATATCTTCTTGTTTTTCTTTTTTTAATTCTTTTCAATACTTTTTATTTTGTAGGGAAAAAAGGAGTGTATTCCCCTGGCTTTGTTTCCAAAACTACTTGAGGATAAGGGTCACAATGAGTGATGGTTATTACATACTCCATATCCTCTGCACTAGAAAAATGGTGTTGACTCTGATAATTGTATCTGGCTATGAAGATTTAGCTATGTCCTACAGCTAATAGTAATTTCTAGAATTTAGTTTACTAAAGGAACATGAATAGTTACATACAGTCAAAGTTTCAATTATTCTTATATTTGTTACAAGGTTGCTCTCTTTATTATATTGGTAGATGCTCTTACCTGATGACACTTCCTAACATGCCCAAGAAATATAAATATTTACATTAGACATCATGTTTACTTAACACATTTGGATTTCAAAATTAATTTATGCAAATTATATTGCTCATGGAATATAGCTTAGTTTTCCAGATGTATTAAGGCGGCACAGGTCAAATTACTTGCTATTTTTAAGGTAAAAATCAATTCACTTGACTGAAGTCCAACATATCTGCATTATTATTGATTTCTTTTAAGGCACAGCCCTATGGACTATTTAGGAATGAGGTTCAATATTTATTTCAATAGTATTTCATCAGTTGATATTTATTGAACTGGTTGAATGATGTTACATTCTTTCATATGTCCTGTGAGACAGTGCATTAGGAATATCACCTTAGTTTCTAAACCTGAAAGGATTTGCACATTATGCACCACAAAAAAGGGAGCCCATGAGACTAATAATTTGTATATACCTCTTTGAAATATTGACAGTTTTGAATACAGCAATGGCATTTGTTTTTAGAAATTATGATGTAAGAAAATTCACTGTATATTAATGAATTGCAAGGTTGTATAGAATTGCCTGAGCTGAATGTCAGACCCACAAAAGCAATACTAGAAGAGGAACTCCAGAACCTGCAACAGAAGGAACCCAAATTGTGAGAAGTTCAAAACTAATACAACAGAGCTTGTTCTGCCCTTCTCTGTCAAGGCAGAGAAGCTTGTTCTGCCCTTCTCTGCCCTTCTCAGGTAAGAGGCATTTCTGATTTGGGCAACAAGCAGCCAGGTCAGCGTGCTGCTGAGGGGTCTGCCTGCGTGTGGCTGCACAAGTGTGTCCTCGTGTGACTAGAGAGCACCACAATTTGCTTGGCTTTTGGCTAAGTATTTGCTTGATCAAGGATGCAAGGGGGCCTGTATATCCTTATTGCCACCTCCTAAATCCAGAGCTGGGTACAGAAGTACCCATGGTGATGCCTGCTGTGTTGCATCAGCATTCACAGCAAATGAAGTGTGAAGGAGGAGACTGTGGGAAGGACACGGAGTATTTTGTGGATCAGCAAAGCACAAGTGTTGCTGAGCTGGGATGGGCTTCAGAACTGTGCTAGTGATTGAAGAAGAATGAGTGTAGAATGCTCAAGAATTTTCTTTCCCATATAATCTTGTTTTATTTTTCCCCTACTTCTTGAAAAGAAATGGGTTCCTTAGATTCAAGACCCTCATATTTAGGCCAATACAGCTATAGAGGATTTCTGATGAAGAGTTCAGAAAGGAAAAACAGGCTATTTTCTTACACTCCACTCATATAGTCCTGGCAATGTGACTTTCAAGTCATATTTTTTCCCCACTGAAAAAAGAAATTCAACTCCAATACATATATCCCTACAGATTACTATGTCTTAAGAAGGAAACTACTTCCTTGCCTCCTCCTCCCAAGCTGAGAACCTCTTTCAGTTCAGCAGGTGATGCCTCCAGAGCTCTCCCATTGTTGTAGCAGAGAAAAGCTTTATCCCTTTACACAAATCCTTCCTTACCCTATTCTGCCAAAGGACCACAAAGGTAAGGTGACAGAACACAGTCTCTAGCAGAATTTAGAACTTGTTAGTGTGTACCTGAGGGTTGCTATATTTCGTTAACATCCTAAAAACTTTAAAATGCTCTGAAAGGGATTTTCTTGCCTTTTTCAGAGAGGTGCTCTCTTTCCCTGGCTTTTCAGGGGTCTGAAAGAAGGGTCCCTTCCTCTGTCCCCAGCTTCCTTTTCAACACAGTAACTAAGTACAAAGTCTCAGTACCTAAAATCCAATTATATTGGATACATTTGATATAAATTAAATACCTGTTATCAAATATATTAGTTCACGTATGCAAGAGGGCTGAAAGAGACTCAGGTTTTTCTTCATAGTTGAGAGAAAACTGCTTATCTGTAAGGGTTAGCATATATTTAAGCAAAGTCAATTTACCCAGTTTTCCCAAGTTTGTAGGAAAAAACCCAACACAAAACAACAAGCCAAAATTGAAACAATTGTAAATGGGTTTCAATCAGAACAGCAACTCATAGAATCATAGAGTCATTTAGGTTGGAAAAGATGTCTAAGGTCATACAGTCCAACTCTTAACTGTTAACTCATATTTAAAAAACTTCCTTCACAGTGAGGGACTAAGTAACCCCAGAAACTTCATTCAAGATAGCTTGTTACTGGAGAGCAAATCAGAAGTATTAAAATCAGGAGCCAAAAGTGACCATCTCATTTATTAACAGAATAAAAATCAACATCTTCAATTATCAAAAAAAGAAAGATGAGTTCATGGCACTAGCTCTAGCATGAAACTCAATATAAAAGTCCTAACACTGAGAAATGCCAGTCAAAGTAAGCAAACACAGCCACCTCAAAAACCTTCTGAATTTATGGAAGATGATAGAAACATAAGGTCTGATGTCTGACTTCCTGGAGCCAAAGGCAAGTATGTAAAGGTGAATTTCCTTCTGTCATCTCCTTAAGAAAGGTGGGAGGTGTGAGGGCTGTAGGTGGAGCGTAGAACATGGACCGTTCTCTGCTCTCTTTTCAGTAAATTAAGTATGTGCAGGTTTGGGTTGTTTTAGTTGTCTTCAGCTTATGCTGAAGATATTTAGTTCTTATTTATTTATTTATTTCGCATTTTATAAACAACAGCCTGGTAGAAAAACCTGAGTTCATTTCCATATTGGGGACTGACTGGTGGCAGGTACTGCCTATTAGCCATGGTCAGAGGCAGACCAGTCAGTCCATCCTTTCTTCAGCACGTAGTACAGTCAGTCACCGAGAGTCTGACCTCACACTTGTCTTTCTTAGAGGACCACAGAGCTGAAAGTTATCTGCACTTGGGTTTATCATTTGAAACAAAGCCAAAACTGAGGCAGCAGAATCTAATCTTTCAAACATGACCTTATTCCACTCTTGTAGTTCAAAGGGTTTAAAATTAAAGCTCTCCATTTAGATCACCTTTACTCCAAAGTAATTTTCATTCTTCTCTGGAGTTCAGTGCCCTTAATAATTCAGTCTAGCTAGCAACCCACAAAAACCAGAGTCGTACCTTTAACCCAGGGTGCTGCCTTTCTTAGAAAATAACTGCTACTAAAAAAATCCAACAGATTCTCAATCCTGGATTTTCAGAGGTATTTCAATATCTAGCTAGCCAGCATTTCAGTGCCATTCTGGTACTTAAATTATCTTTTAAGGTCTCTAGTATTGTTTCAGTTGAGCCTTGTACTGTTTTCTCTATGGGTGTGTTGCTTTGCAAAAGATGAAAATAGTACCTGTAGTATCTCTAGACCCACTGATCCTGTACCTTGTAAATCTCTAGACCTGTAGACCCAAGAATATATTCTAAATACTTTTCTAATTTTTATTCTAAATATCTTGAAAGCTTGTATTTTTATCCTGAATGTACTTTTCCTAAATAAAATATTACAAAAAAAGAACCAATAATCTTTGTTGATTGCAAACTCCTGAAGGCTACCAGAGCACCACACCTAGGGCCTTCAAACTGAACTGGAAAGCAGAGCTGGCAAGCACAGTTCTCAACCCTGTTATTCATCGGAATTAGCTAGTTCACCAAAATCAACCTGCATTATTTTAACCAACTTCCAACAGGCTTTGAAGGGCAACCAGGCCAAAGAGAGGGCATTTTCCAGGTTTCTTCAGCTTGTATAGAGACTTGCAGTAGTATGAGCTCAGTGGCTAAATCCTGTGAGCTTGTAATGCTCAGGGCCTGGATGCCTTCACCAAGGATACCATGGTGTCTGGGTCTCTGCATTCACAGCCATTCCCTGTTCTAATATTGGAGGTCCTGGTGGGTCTGACAGCTCCATACTGAATCCCTCCTGTCCCCCCTGCAGGAGAAGAATGGGTGGGTGAGGATGCCTTTTATCCATCCATAGTTCTGCTGGTGAGACACCGAAATGACTAGGACCACACAGTTTCCAACAGGAGCTTCTGGATTGCCTGGCTATATTTCACTCATAGAGATGGGTTGAGATCCCAGTGCACACATTTTAATTTGGAAAAGACAGTTTTGAATTTTCGTGTTCATTTCTACTTCCAGACAATAAAACTGCCTCCTGGTCACCTTCACTTGTGACTTTTTTTTGAAGTTCACCCTTCAGCTCTGCTTGATATCATAATACCATTAGTGCTAATGAGCTCTCCAGCAAACATTGCATTGTTGCTCCGTCACCTACTTACTTTGAGAGGAAAAAAGGACAAAAGATGCTGTGGTTGTTAATTCAGAGCCCTGCATTCACTTACATTTTTACTTTATCTCCATTCACTGTAAATTCCTTTCACACTCTGCAGTGTCAAGAACACATTATCAGTTTTTCACTGATCTCAGTTTCTCAGGTGCTTATCACTGCATGTGTTGTAAAATCAGCATCTGTGTATGCATGTGGCTAGGCTTAGCAGCTGCTTTTACAGGATAAGCTGTGATGTATTCTGTATGTGAAATCAGATTAAACCCCAAATCTATCAAACATTTTATTTTAAAGAAAGGCAATGATGCCATTTGCAGAAAACATATTTCTTTATTAACAGTTTCACAGCACGCTCCCCAGGTCCAAATTTTCTGGATCTGGTATTACAATTCATTCGTTCACTCTAAGAGAAACACTCATTCATTTTGTATTATGCCTGCTATATATAATACTATGCTACTACACAAAACTGCTACTTCCTGCAGCTCTCCAGCTGTCAGGGAAAAAGAACCATTCTGGCAGGGCAGTCTGTCCCGGACAGACCATCCTGGAGACTTACACTGGTGTCACACTCTGCAGAAGACTCTTCCTAACTTTCAGATCTCTGATCAAATCTGAGGAAGAGCAGTCAAATGGCAGTGTTTGTGCTCTGGCAAAGATCCCATGGAAATCAGAGGAGTGCCCCTCCACAAAAGCACAATCAGTATTTGTTGTCTCCACTGGTGCTAGAGAGAATGGCTCCAAAGAAGAATTAGGACCCCCAAACCCCTACCCTAAGCGGAAAGCAAAAGGCAAGCCCTCCATAAAACCAGCAGATGGTAAGAGGGAGTTAATAATGAGTGGTGTCACTAGCAGCAGTTGCAGCTCATCAGCTGCCACAGCATTATTGAGTGTTTGCTGTGGAGTGTCAGTGTGGGGGTGAGCCCTCCTGAAAAGAACCATCAGATCCCTGCAGGTCAGACTGTGCCTCCTACAGCTGTGCCCGAAATACAGACCCCACAAGACAGGTCTTGCAATATTTTCCTCCCTCCCCCTTGACCTCCCCAAGCTACTTATAGATCAGTGACTGTTGTTCCAGGGTTTCTGTAACCTCTGACAAGATTCGAGAAAATGTGGTGGTGTAAACTCTAACCTGGCAAGTGGGGAAGAAAATGCTGCTGGGATCTGGGGTAAGACTGAAATGATAATTTCAAACACGTGCAAGAGCAAAGAAAATCAATACATATAAATAGGAAAAGGAAAACTTGAAGAAAGAGGCGTAATTCCTCAGCCTCTGTGCAGATGACTAACAATGGAGAACAGGACTGAAGTATAAAGCCTAAAAGAATTACTATCTGGAGTTCTGTCAAGATTGTCCCCTCAGGCTTTTCCTGGGTCTTTCTCTCTAGAGCTTGTAAAATGGCATCAACAAAGGAAAGGACAAAATACATCAAGACATATTTTGCTATCTACACCCTTCCTTTCTTATCTTAAGCTGCACAGGAAAAGTGAATTGTTATATCTTAATAGGATTTAAGCTATAAGATTTCAAGTCATCTGTTCTTTCTCTAATTCCTACTGAATGGTCAGTTCCTGACAATGCTGTTAGGTAGATTTTTCACAAGTCCTCGGCATTGGCCTAATTCCCCTCTTGTTCAATTAATTGGAAAGATCCATGCTAAAAATAAGAAGTTGTACAAAGTACTTGTACCAGGGACCAATATGAAGCCTGGTATGAAGGGTAGGTCACCCTGTCTCTACTTCAGTCACTTTCTTTCTCTAACAGGTCTGAAACACATTCTGATACCACATGCAGAGCTACATCTGACCCTTCAGGGTATAGCTAAACCCATGGTTCATGGCAGCTATACTGTCATAGGTAACTCCATTGCATTTTCTATATATGTTTACAGCAAGATATTACAGAAAAATTGGGGAAGTTGATCTGGGTGATTCAATAGAAGACAGGAATCTTGGGGACCAGTCATATGTGATCTAAGTTACCACATGCAGCAGGACAGAGGTGTGGTTGCTGCTGTCAGGCTAAACTCTAGACCCACCACTGGGTTAACTGATCAGTGTTCACTGCTGCCACAGCTGACAGCCCTTTGTCTGCCACTGAAATGGACTGTTGATCCCTGGGATCTAGTGGGTTCAGAAAGGAGATCTCACAGACTCTGCTGGGCTTATTCAGACCCTTTTTTTTTTCACTTGGGAAGCAAGAGAAGGTAGTTGTTTTTGTCTGGTTTGTTGGGTTTTTTTGTGTTTTGTTTTGTTGGGGTTTCTTTGTTCTCCTCCTATTGTCCAAGTTATATCCAGATTCAGCAGCTTGGAATCTTGTGTTACTTCTGGTTTAGAAACAATTTTGTAGGCAAATCCTGCCATCCCCAGGAGCATTGACCTGCCTATGGGTGCAATCAGAGTGAGCCCACAGCACCGAATCACTCACGAAACATCGTTTCAAAAGCAGAGGCAGTGAAAGATATTGTCCTGGGACAACTGGAAGGGGCTTAAAATCCCAGAAGAGAAAGCTGTGGATAGGTCAAATTGAATTACTATGAACATTGAACACTGAATTTTTATTTACATCTATTTATTTATTTACATCTATTTTCTTCTCTTGTAGTTAGCTGTTCAGTTTTCCTGGGCAGTTTTCATTTTGGCATGAAAGCTTAGAGTGGTGCCAGAATTTGATAGTGTACCCTTATTCTGACTATATTGATCTGCCCAGGGCATGGATATTCACATGCACTGGCAAGCAAAATTCCTCACTTCTGCACACAGACACCAAGCTATATATGAAAACCTGCTGGTTTTGAGATTGAATTTTCTGCTCAACAAAAACGAATGCTAGGGCTGATCTGTATGCAAAGCTCCAGACCAGAGGCACTAACCATTGGTGTGGTGGGATGTGAACATATCCTTTAGTGCAAGGCCCCCCAGTTAGAGCCGTACCAGGGAGGAAATTAACCCAAAGCAACCAGCTGTTCCCTTCACAACCAGAGAGGACTGTGCAATATGCAACATAATTACCTGCAAACACAAATTTTTGTCAAAAATCTTCCAAAAATACCTGATAGATCCAAGATTCAAACATTTGCCTGGTTTTGGTGTTCACGTGTTTTCAGTCAGGGGTGAATACTCTAAATTTAAGGCTTGGGGACAATTTACACAGACAGGCTCTGCTTGTCTTCTGGTCTGTCCTTTCTTTCAGATAGTCTCTAGGACATCCAAGATATTCTTCTGTTTATGGTATGTTGAGAGTTAAAAATCCACTCATAAAGGCTGTAGAGAAGAAGTCATTTATAAAAAATGGTTCATATGTGTGGCTATGGGCTTTTTCAGAGACCTATTTCACTGCATAAATATGACACATCACCAATCAGATGGAAGAGAATTGAAAGAGGGAATTTTTTCACCTTGTTCTTTCTACAAATTCTATTGCTTTTCATAATGGCTTCCGCACGATTTAGTTTTCCAGGGCTGTCTTTTCATCATAAAATCCCTTAAAGGACTGCTAAGAAAAAGAAATACCTCTTTTAGCCTGTCTTCCTAGAAAGTGAAATTTAAGAGGTCCTGTTATCTCTCTGTCCTTTGCTCTCCTAAAGACTGTCGAAACTCATGAGTAGTTTCAAGCCAATTTAAAAGAAGGGTAGGAGTCTCAAATATATTTATGTTCTCACAAGCTTTGTGAAAGTCAGCAGCTGAGAAAAAGCAGGACAAATTAGTGCTATCATGTCAGTGAAGGAAAAGTTGCAAATTTGTAATGCTAGCTACTAAGAGCAGATTCAAAAAGAAACCTATGAAAAGGGAGAGCTTTAGTGAGAGCTACCACCCTACCTCACAGAGGATAATTTAACTGTACAAGTCCCTTGTTTACACAAATGTAACTTAGTATCAACTAAAATAACTCAAAGATAACTGTGAGAAATATTCTGGCTGCCTGTCATGGGTCCTAGTGCAAGTCACACTGGCATTTTATGGGGGAAAACTGAATGACCTGGGAAAACTAATTGACCCAAAGCATGAAGGGATTTTTAGTGCTCTGCATGCAATCATGAGTTGAGCAAGAAGGGAAGGGGGAAAAGGGGTCTCACCACTGCACTAGTGTTGCTGCAACTGGTAGTTGCAGATCCTCTACACTACCCTGGCTATAAAGCTCCCCACTGCATCCAGGAATCACTGCAATGGCTGTCCTCATTCCAGCACACTGGACAGTCACTGCAGCCAGCAGGAGGATCTGTTCTCAGTGTGTACATAATGCTGTAGTCCTAAAGATAAATCCACTCCCTGTAGTTTGGCCCCAGCAGAAAACAACAGCCACATAAGATGTCCACTGTGGCCCTAACCACTGTCGTGCTGCGGCAGCACAGTAGGGTTATGCATCCCCACCCATCTCTGTCCTGCATGGTAGTCTGCATTGGGCAACTGAAGCAGTCCACTGGGGGATCTGGCAAAGCTCTAGGCAGTATGTGAGGAACCATTCAGTGGAGAGCCTTGTTTTAGCTGCCCTTAATTCCTCCCCCCACCTCCACCTTACTCCTGGTCTTTTCTTGAAGCATAGTGAGTCAGCAATGCCTTCCTGACCCAGCTGAGATGAAGTAGTGCAGACGACCTTGGATGTGCTGATACCAGCAGGAAGAATAATCATCAGCATCATAGCTCAAGGGCATCCAAATCCTAGTATGTGACTCAAATGCAGAAATCAGACAGATTTAAAATGATATCTTTTTTAAAGTGCATTTGCAAACTTTGTCCCTTTCTGTGACTTTTGTTTGCTTTCTGTACTTTTTTTTAAGGGCTGGTTCTTGCTTACACCATTGAATCATCCTTATGATTTTATGCTGGGTGATTCTAATGTAGCTGCTCATGCTCCAGCTTCACTTTTCTCCACCCAGCAAAAGATGCTGTGATTTTATTCACACTTTCTGATCTTGGTTTGGATGCATCAGATGTCTGTTGAAAAACATTTAGCAGGGACCCAAATCATGATGTTTTTCTTGTGCTTTGCAGTCCTTGGTTGTGTTTTAATAGCAGAATCTAATGCCACTGAGAAACATTGGCATCCAGCTGCCTTTTTAGGATGTGAAATCTGAAAAATACCTCTTGGTTGCCTAGCACCTGTGTTTCTGCCAAAGATGTTTATTGCTGCTAGACATGGAGAACTACCTAATTTAGAGGGTGACAAACAGATCCCACAAAAGACCGGCATACTGTGGTGACTAGGGCTGCAGTGCCAAATGCTTAGGTACTCATCTCAGGTGCAGAATGTACAGAGCTGAGCTAATTACATATCCAGAAATCCTGAAAAAATGAGTGTGGGAGGATTCAGTGCTAAATCACCTAAGTCATATTCAAGCCCTAACAGTCACATGGTCATAGTAATTCTTGCAGATGAAGATTGATAGGAATCCTCAGATCTGGTCTCACAGCCCACAGAGGAAGAGCCAGATTTGATGGAAGTACTTTTTGCATAAGTAGTTTAGAATATAATGGGTTTGCCAGATACTGGGACATCATGGGTGAAAGGACACTTATTTTCAACTTCTTGTTTTGCCTCCAGATATCTATTGTCTCTGTTATCCTAAGCAAATGGTCTCATCACCAGACTATATAACACATTTGTGAATGCGACCCTCTGTCTTTCAGTTGGAGTTCTACTAATGTGAACAGCATAAATAATAAGCTTTCTGCTGGAACTGGAGTCAATGGAAATACTCCCCAGTCTAGAGGTTAGAGCATTCAGTTGGGAAGGAGAAGACCTAGATGTGTGGCCCTGCTCAAGTGAATATTAGCATATTGTACACAAAATACACTAACTACTGTTGCCAAGAAAAAAGTAGGAAGCATGACTTTCTGGGTGGACTACACCCTGCCAGTTTGATCGAGTACCTACAGCAATGAGGGATTTGAGAAGACCAAGTTTCCTCCTCCAGTAGGCTTTGAAGTTCAGCCATTCTAACCTCTTCAGACAAGCTTACCAACTGCTGAAAGATGGCTTTTACTGCTTTTATGCATTGGTGTCACGGGTTTGCTCTGGGGCAATTTTCTCTTATCTCCCACACAATTGCTATAAACTGAGAGAAGGTTTATGCAGACAAAAGAGACCTGATTGGGGAGAATAACATTAGGATTTACTACTAGCAAGATAAAAATTAAAGAACTATATTTACAACAATTCTAATTAGGCAAAAATGCTATGTATTTACAGAAATACCTCTCCCCCCTTTGTATCAGTTCAGGAGGAGAAGCAGTCTCTTTCTCTCTTTCCGGACCTCCAGGTCTTTTAAATAACTTTGCTGCACTCAAAAGTTCTTCTTCTATTATCTCTAGGACAACAATTCTGATTCGTTGCAGCTGGAACTGTTTCTTTTTCTCTCTCTCTTCCATGTTGGCCTCGGGGCTGGGCCTACCCCCCTCCTGAGCTAAGACCAGAGCCTGGGGGGTTACCCAGGCCCTGTGGGGTGTTCCATGGACTGCAAAGGGATACTTGTCTACCATGGATCTTCACCACTGAGTCACAGGGGATAATGGCTTTTGAGTCCACCTCGTTTCCTGTGGGGTCCCTTCCCATGGAGAACAGTCCTTGATAGACCTCTCCGATGTGGGTTCATCTCTCGGACAACAGTTCTTCCATTCTCTGCTGTCCCTCAGGGTCACAAATTCAGCTGCACCAGCACAGATCTCTCACTGAGATCCCAGGCCTATTTGAGCTGTTCTGCTCCAGTGTAGGTCTCTCTCTCTCTCTCCACGAGTCACAGGTCTCCAGCAGGACTCTGTTTCATTTCAGGCTTCTCATGAAGTCTCAGCTTCCTCGTTCATCCACTTACTTCAGTGTAAACTCCTCTATGAGCTGCATGGGGGTCTCCTCACCCCAATAAACTTCCACAGGTGGCAGGGTTTTTTTAGTTTTCAGTCTTTTCCCTGCTGAAAGGAGAAAGAGAGAGAGAGAGAGAGGGGGGGGGAGAGAAGTTACCCCCTGCTTCGTGGCTTTTTCTCTTCTCTCCAGCTGCCAGCTTTGACCTTGAAGGCCTGTTATCTCTGCCTGGAATTTCTTCTGCAGCAGTCTTGTCCAGGCAGTCAGTCCTTCCCTAAAGTTTCAGGTTTTTTTCTCTACTCTGTTACATGAGAGAAGGGGGGCTTCAGTGCCATACCTGCCCCTGGCCCAGGGCTGGGGGAGGAGGGGGCCCTGGCCCCCTGTGGTCCTGCCACCTCTCCTACATGGCTCCTAATTTCATCTGCGCAATCACCTTCTCTTCCGTTTTCTTAAATACGTAATTGGAAGAGGCATTACTAAAACTTTTGATTGGCCTTTTCTCTGGAAATTCACCTGGAGAAAACCATTTTCAGCCCCAGAAGCAGGGGTAGTCGATAAACCCATGACAATTGGTTACCTACCCTGCAACTGCCTAGGGTCAGTCAGGGTGCCAAAATCTCCCTAGGCTTTTTCCTAAGTTCAACATTGTGCAGAAACCTTTTCCACTTAGATTCCGTCAGACTCCAAATACTATTTCCTGAGGGATGTAATCAGTTCCCAGAATCCTTTCTGTGGTGCATAAGCTATTGCCTATCATCAACCAATGATTCTCTAGCCCTTTTAAAATAATAGCATTAACAATAACAGCAATTTAACACAGTCCATTCAGATTTTCATCCCGAGAAATGAGTCACATAATCAATACCAGATCTTTACTAGTGGACATAGTGAATTTCAGAAAGATTTGTAAATTAGTAGACTAACAGTGATTCAACTCATTAGTAAGTGTATGGAAATTTCAAGAATTTCTACTTATGAGATGCAAAAACATCCAATGAATGTCAACCAGCAGAATAGATTCAGAGCTCTAACCAGATTAAAGTGATTACAAACAGGAAAAGGAAGTATTTCCAATGACTGTCTTAATCACTGGGCAATGTATATCCATGGTAAACTACTATTGTTAAAATGTACGTCCTCTTCTGGGATTCCTGTAGCAAACAAGTTAGCAAGATATCCCTGTTCTTTCTGGGAAAAACCAACAGAAAAAGTTGTGTGTGTACTGAACTCAAGGCAATAAAGGAGCTGTGAGTGAAGGCAGCTTTTTAAGAGCTCCTTGTGAGCAGATGTGTTGTCTGGGGAGAAGTTCTTTGTCACTGTGTATGAGTTGAAGTAAGAGGCTGAATGAGCAGCCATCCACTTCCTGGGAACACATCCAGAGCAAATGTTATCATTTCAGTTAAAGCAAAAGTAGTACCTGCAGCAGCACAATAAAACATTATTATTCTTATTGTACAACTCTAGTTTGACAGATCATTTTCTAATATGTCCTGACTGAGGTGTTTGCCCAGCCAGCAGCTCAGCTGCATATTCCAGGCAGCAAAGCTGAAGGAGACAGAAGATTTACCAGCTTAGGTGTTATTCAGAGCTGTTGGAAGTCATTAGTCACCTCCACACGGTAAAATCAGAGGTGAGTTCCTGCAACTAACACGTCAGTGAAGTGAGACAGCAAATCCTCTCTGACTCATCAAGGGCAGTTTATAGGGTTTTTACTTTTCAAACAGGGTTGATCACTACACCAGGGAAGGAGCCTCCTGACTGAAAATGGTTATTCAACAAGAAGAAGGCCTACTGTAGTTATTGAAATACATGAGGGATGCATTGCCTATTACCCAGAGAGCCAGCATCACGGGGGTAATGCTTTCAAAGCACATTGTTTGCTAGTAATGTTTGGCAACAAAAATTCGTGGAAAAACATAGCCAGTAATGGCAAGATGTTCGTTCACAGAAGCCCTGTAACACCTTCTTCAGGGACTGGAGGTGGGCATCTGGGGGAAACTTTCTGGGTCTTCATAAAACACCAGAAACCACACAAGCGTAAAGCATGCAGGAGAACATAAAAAGGGCATCCCCAGGGTGATCACCCAGTGGAGGAGACTCAGTGTTTGTGAATGAGAAAGACTTACTCATGCATCACAAAATTACTTATGCCTTCACACGTTTTCTAATGAACATCTACCTCCCAGAGATAGCCCTAGTTTCTGAAGATATCGAATGCTGTACAACTGTGTAATACTCTTCCCATACTTGTGGTCCTAATTCCCATTAATATCAGTGCAAACAGCAATACAAAACCTCCAGGTTTAGAAAAGTGTTCCACAAGGTGAGTAATGAGTACCTGTAGCATTTCATAAACTCAAGGATTATGACACCAGATTGGAAGGCCTCTTTCCCACTAACCTTCATAACTTGTGTGAAACTTTCCACATGTACCTGGATGCTGCAGTTTCCCTTTTTTTATGTTTTGTGTTAAGAATTTATACACACTTAGAGTTCATATTTTTAAAGGCCAAGGCTTGCTCCATATAAGCAGATATAAAAATCTTCAGAGGAATATATCCTGTAGTAGGATTTGGTTAGATGTCCCTTCCCTACCTTCTTGAAAGAAGCTGTCTATTTGATAAATCAGTTATCCTGGATGCTGAACATGACCTGTTACATGATTCTCTAGGCATACTGAGGTTTTTGCTCTTTTAATTCTTATATACTGCAATATTTGCTGATGCCTTTAAATGCCTTTTCTGACTAAAATACTGAATAGTCTAGAGTTATCTCACACTTGCCATTTCTTCCTCCTTGGATTTTGTGATTCTGAATATGGTATTTCAAAAGCTGTTCAGGCTCCAAAAATTAATTTTAGCAATTGCTTTTCTCCTTTTTCTGCTACAATGTATAGTGTTCATTGGTTTTTTAAATAGCATCAGAATTCCAACCTAACTTTGTCTCAAACGTGCTCTCCGGACATATGCTGAGCCCTGAGAAGAAAGCATTGTCCTGGATGACTTATGTTTCAGAAGAGTTCATTGATTTGAGGATTGATGTTATTTCCTTTATAGTCTTTCTTCACTGATGGCAAACCTTGCATCTCACCTTGCTGGGGCCCAGAGAGTTGGCCACTGGTGCTGTGCACCTCATAGACTGTCAGCCAGAGGACAGTTCAACAACTACCTTGTGTTTCAACCTCATGGAGAGCTCCGACTCTTGGGGACAAGAGGTTAATTGGAACAGATGTTATTTCAGAAATTGCATGATGCCCAGAAATCACATCTTTTCCTCTCTAAGCCTTTTCAGTGGTGTTGGACTGCATGATCTCTCTTGTTTTTCTCACACTGGGCTTCTTTTCATCTTTTGAATCACTCCAAACAATGGCAATCTTTAAAAATACAACAAGACCTCCTCTTTATATCAGGCATTCTTCCCTCTAGGGATGCGAGCAATCTGAGCTGGAGCAAGAAGTAATTAAGGCCATTTTTAAAAGCTGTGTGTTTCCCCCTTTATAGCTCTAGCAGAATTTTTGTCTAATTTATACTTTGCTGCTGTGTTTGTGCTCTCTGCTGGTTTTGACCTCTTCCTTTGAAAGATGCTTGTATAACTTCAAAGAGGTCTCAGATTTGCTTTAAGTGTCCCCAAAAGGATTGATGTAAAAACTTTTTGACTTCAGACCATTCTGCTTCACTCAGAGTGGGAAACAAACAGAGACTTCCTCATATCTTTGAAAATCTGCTCTTCTCTGGTTTGAAAGGATGCAGTAGAAGCACCTCTGAGATTACAAGCACAATTATGTCCCAGTACTACTTCTGTTAGTGGGAATGAGCAAAAAAATGTTAGGGGAGTCCCCTCCTCCCAGTGAATCACGTCCCTGAGCTCATTATTATGAACAGCAGATAGAGAGGTAAGAGATGGAAACTAAATCTGAAATCATAAACTCATTAACAGACATCTATGGCCATCTCCCACATGGCCATGAATGTGGGCCATCAGGTATTTCTGAATAACTGTTGAGATCTGAAGTGTACCATAGGGAAAACAAACATTTCTTCACTGAATATTCCTTCTCAGAAGATTCACAATGAGGTTTAAATTATATGGAGTAGCAGATGTAAGCAAAGGAACAGAGCTGAGAAATATTTGTGGTCTGCCCCTCTTAGGACAAGGCTTAGGTGTTGGCCAAACTGGCAGTAAACTGAAACTATTACAGTGCATGTTTTGTGTGACCTCTTCCACTCCTGTAGGCATAAATTGAGTTTGGGTATATATGTCACTGGAAAGTCAAAGCTGCAGTGCAACCTGGAAAAAAACAGAGGAGTTTCCTCTGTTGTTTGTCACAAACTCACAGCCAATGTGTGAGTGTACCTTGCCACCACATCTCCTCCAGATGTTCCATAGGTGTCTGTATTACAACATGGCTTATCTCCAAGCAGCTCTGAAAGTTAGTGGGAGATCTACTTTTCCCTCTGACTGGGAGGGGTTGAAGTCTGTAAAAGTTCAAGACAAGTCTCTCAAATGCATCTCATAGGGACAGACATGCCAAGCAACAGGTTTCAGTACTATTGCCTTATACTCACCCTGAGTTGCTCAGCAATAACAGTAAGAATCAAACTTCATAGAGTCTATTCATCTTGTGACCTGACCTCTATATTTTCTTGTAAACCTGTTGGACTTGACCCAATCCTCAGGTTTCTTGGAAATCTTCAGACTTTTTACAAGGGTCATTTGGGGTCATCACTTGAAGTAGTTTGCAGTTATGTACCTAGAAACTGGATCTAGGCATAGATAATAATATGTCCTTCAATTAGGAGTCAGAACACCTAAATAAAAGCAAAACAGATAGAAACCACATAAAATTAGGTAAAAAAAAAATCTTATAAAGTCAAAATTCCTGTATCACAGATCGTTTTAGCATTAGGAGAAAGTTGAATTTAATTTTGAAATAATGAAGGGAAGCCTTACAATACCCTGCCAGGAAACACAAAACATCTCTACCATAAAGCTATCCTGTTGGAACCCAACTCCATAGTTGGAGAGGAAAGGAAAACTCAGTCCCATTCACTGCTTCATAGAATTCCAACTTTGCATGCCACTGTATTTCCCCATCAAATCTATTCTTATTGTACTTATGTGACATCTCAGGGATTTTCCTGAGATCACAGGAAAATCAAGGATCGTAAATACTGAAATGAGACTGCTACACTTGAGTTTATGAAAACCTAGACCCTTGCACCATTGAAAAACAGAGTATTACTATGTTTTGCTTTGTACCAAGGAAGTACATTGATTCAGTGCAGCCAAGATGAGTATGGAATATATTTATAAAGATTTTTCTTTGTTTTCATAATTTTGGATTAGTGAATACACTAACAGAGGGATTGTTACAGAGAGTTTTTGGAGAAGACCAACTTCAATGTGATCAGAATTATCGCAGGCTGAAATGGAAGAAAAAGGTACTCAGTATCATGCTGTTCCTGGTAATAACAGTGGGTAGGTTTGGTTTCTCTTAGGACTCTCCCTAATCTGTGAGACAGTGCAATTGATAAGTGACCTTTATGTCCTTCCAAGGCTGACAGAGGCTAACACTGTGTCTTACTGTGACAGACCACATTTTCAGTGCAAATTATAAGTCCAGGTTTTGGAAAGACTAGCTGAGATCTACTAACAGGCAGTACTGAGGTGAGAAAGAGTTGAAGCCTCTTCTGATACTATAAATACAACCAAGAGCCATAAAGCAGATCACCAAGAAAGGATCTTTAACTGTCATATAATTTCTCTCTCTTACCATTGTCCTTTTCCTTGATACTGGTCTCAGTTTGCAGTGAAAGTGATTTTCCTTTTAATGTCAATGTTCTAAGAAAATTTCTGATAATAATACTAAATTCTCCTTGTAAGACTCAGTCATAGATTCTTAGTAATATGCAGTATTCCTTATTTCTGTTCAACAAGGTGAAGTAACCTGTGGTGGCAAGATAGAAAATGGAATGAAAAAGAGAAAGAAAAACATATTTGTGGAAAATTCCTCAAATTGGAAGAAAGCTTGTCCATAAGCACACGTATATATATATAGTACAGGTAAGACACCAAAATCCAGACTTGTTATAAAATCCAACAGTGAAAGGCAGATGTGTCCTTAACAAAACTAGCAAAGTTCAAGTTCTGATGTTATTTTGCCAATTAAAAAACCAGTTGATAAATGGCACAGTCAGTAATATTTTGGATATATAAAGGAAAGGGAAGAAAGAAATTAGTTGTTACAAATTCTTGTCCACATTCACGTGAAATCTCTTGGAAGATAAGTAAATTATAAACACTATCAAACACTATCAAGAGATCTGATGCAGCACTGAGCCTGACAGCTGTTACTGAAAATAGTTGGCTGTAGTGCAGGCATCAATACACCAATATAATGGCTTTAACTTCATATAAAAATTTTATCATGTAAAATATCAGATGAGGAGGAGGCTTCCCATAGTTATTTAAAGTGGAACCCTGGAAGGATTTTAAATGGAGTCAAACAGAATACACGTACTACAAAATTCTGGAGTTAAACTGTGTCATTATTGGAATATTTTAGGGTTGCCTTTTACAGATGTGATCAACACTCAGACTAACAACATTTTTTGAATATTCTGCTGCTTAAGACTTGCATCTGTGGGTCTGATAACACTGCAAAATCATTGCATTATTGGACAGAAAGGAAAGCCACTTCCATGGTCTGCAGATGCTTCAGCATGGTCAGTGTTCCTGTAAGTGACCACTTGTGTCTTGGTGTATCTTCACAAGCTTCATGGAGATAGGTACTATGCACAACCCAGAACTTTATTGACACAAGAACTTAGTGGACTCCAGAGGATGATGGCTGATTGCAGTGGAAGTCTGAAGCATTTGAAGGGTAAATTATTGCTCACTGTCTGAAAGGATCTGTTGGCAGTCACAGTGGATGGATTGACCCCAACAGCCAAACGTCACTGTGTGGATGGAAAGATAGTTATGCCAGACCCTGTGTCCCTAGAAGCATTCTGTGGTCTAAGGAATTCTGAAGGGCAATTGGCTCCAAAATAAAACTGTAAAACCCACAGTGTCACAATTTCACAGCTGAGCAAAGTGTAGTAACACTGAAATCTCCCTCTCATAAGTTAGCTGCAAAATATCTGATTGTTCTTGTGGCTATATTAGGTCTGGAAGAGATGTCAAGACATAATTCTTGTTTACATGGTGCAACAATGAAAAGAAAAACTTTCCATAGAGAAAATAGTCCTTTCAGAACAGCTCTCAACTAGAAATGGCATTTGAAATCACTTCTGAATGCCCTTGCTATCTATCATGAGGAAGCTTCACAGTTGAAGCAACATCTCATGTATCGTGTCGAGGGGAAAAAAGGTGGATATTGAGTATGGACATAAATTATACTGAGTGCACTGGCAAAATATGTTTTGAGTTTATGAGATGACTTTAAATCTGCTAGTCATTCTATAATTTCAAAAGTTTTCAAGAATTTTAATATGACCCCAAAAAAAGTACAGTGCAAGAAGAATTTGAATTTTTGAAGACTATGATAGGTTTGCTTTAAAGATAGATAAAAATAAAACCAGAAAATAAAACTTGAGAGGTCGTGTAGTCCAAACCTTATGTCTCAAGGCAGCGCCAGCTTTTTCTTAAGACTTACTAAGGAGACATTTTCTCATGAACTGACTCTTCCTATGTGCAATTATCTTCATGTCTACAAATCTTTCCTACTGTTACACTGCCTTTCTCTTGCTGCAAGATCATGTATCACACATCCTGCTCACTGCAGACAAGGACATCAGATTATTGTTATTATTATTATCACCATCATCATCATCATCATCTTCACTGGAATACTTAGTGTACTGGAGGAGTGTTATCATTAGCCCCTACAATTTACTTCTTCCCTCAGTCCTTTCAATCGTTGCCATAGGTCATGAGTTATTATTATTATTCCTATTATTACAAAGAAGGCCTTGGTGAGCTTTTGGGACATGCCTCTCTCAAAGAAACCAAAATACAGCAATGTCCTCATTCTGCAAACCAGAGCTTAGGGCCTCAGTCACATGCAGCCTGGCCCATAGAAGGCCATGCAGTCATAGGGGCTTTCTAAAGAGAGAAACCTAAAAGTTTTAAATACAGGGAAGGAAGCTAGGAGCAGAAAGCTGAAATAACTGTTCCTGTATTTTGGGCAACAAGACCTCAGTCTGTGCCCTGTCTGCATGGCAAGATTACATGGTAGAACTAGAAAATTCCATCATCAGCTACACCTGCTGTAGAAATAATCAACAGTGTGTAACAGCTGTTTGAACTGAGAGAAGGTAACGATAATAAATTATTTAACTAATATTTGTAACTTAAAAATTATATGCTTTTTATTCCTATCCTATTCTATCCAAGGATATGTCTCCCAGTCCGGGTTGCTTTCTGCCAGGCTCTGTTCCCATGATGCTAAGTGATGCAAAAGATTTGCTTTTCCTCAATATTAAACAAAATCATGAGGTAGCATTTCTTTAGTGTAATGTGTGGTGGCATCTCCCTCTGGTAATATGATTTATTATCCCCACTCTACATTTCACAGAATGATACATGTGGGCAAGTATCTTTAATGAAAAGTGATGCCTGGGAAAATGTTTCTCCAGAATAAACAGCATAAGAAACAGCTGCTGACTACTCCACGCCTACAGTGATGCATGCATTTCTCCAGCACCCAGCGAAGCATGGAGTTATGTTTTCCTTACTTAAATTGAACAAAGATTTAGTGTTTTTCAAGATCCAGTGATACTTAATAACCATTTCTCACATACAGAATGAGAAATCTGAAGGCAGAGTTCCTTGATATCAGATTATCAGTGGTGCTTCTATTTGTTTAAATATGTTTAGGCAAGAAGGGATCAAAGAGCATTGTCATAACACAAACCAGCTGGTGATGCCAAGTTTTGTTGCTGGTCCCTGCAATGCCTTGCTTAAAGGCTTTGAAGATGCCCTTTTATTTCTCAGTATATGAGTACAGTTTACTGTATAGGAGTGGAGGTGTTACTTTTATTTTTTTCATATTTCTGATTTTTAAAAGAGTGTAATCTACCAAATCTGTACTGAAATTCAGTGCAAAATTACCAGTTGATGGAGGGACTGGATCTGGAGAGTCCATCTCAATCCCTCACTTTATGTGCAGATGCCATGGGCCCAGCCCACCAACTGCATACTGATATATATGAATCCCTGCTAAACTTCCCATTAAAACATGAAACCAGTTTCCCTCAGTGTAAAGTGAAATGTAGCCTGGTGTCCTGTGAGAGTGTAAGAGGTGAATATCACAGCCATTAAACCTACAGAGTTCAACTACAGCTACTGAATAAAGCAGTGAGACTCAAAGCCCCAACATCAAAACTCCCATAGACCAATAAGAAGTTTGTCCCTCTTTAGAAAGATACATTTTTTGATTGTACGCTGGTTTTCTCTTCCAAGTTGGGAAATTCCTTCACTGGAATCTCTTCAATTCAACTTGGTATATGTGCTCAGTAAATATGCATTTAATTAAACAGAATGAAGAATGAGAGAAAAACACTTTTTTAACCCAATAGAATATTCCTCCTATTTACAGTATATTTCCCCATTTGTTTTTCTTGAGGACTATGTTGATTTATCTATTACAGGCAATCATTTGAGCTCTGAAGCCCTATTGCTGACATGAGCAAGGTCTGCCAGATGTTTGAACATCAGCTTCTACATGCTCTTGCTTTTCTTTAAAATGAGTGAAGTTGAATTTCTTCAACACAAAATTTAAACCTAAAATTCTTTTATGGGGTGTACTAAGCAAGGATGAGTTTTCGTGCCTCTGATCAAAACTGGGATGATACAGTTAGAGAAATTTATTCTCAGAAGTTTTGTGCCAAGAGAAATGACTCTTGTTGGTGTCATGCACATGGTGAAGCATCTTGTTTCTAGGTACAATATGTAAAAAAGTTTCTCCTTTCTAGCAGTGAGGAATTTTTTAACTCTTGCAGGATGAGATGGGAAACCCTTTGGCATACACTGAGAACAGGATATAGAATTTTTTTTTATCTGAACAAATATCTGTATCTGAATTCCTCTAAATTAAGTTATCCAATTTGTTGCATTTTTACTGAAATGATATGATACAACTAAGTGCAATCTCCCTTCACTGACAGCATTGTACTAGGCAATGCTTACAGACATAATAAGACAAATGTCTTGAACCTCATCCACATTTTTGTTAGAAGGAACAACAGTTATATGTTTTCTTTTTAAAAATCTTACTGATATTCTTAGAATGCAAAACCGCACACTTCATAAGTAATTGGTTGGGGCTTTTTCCTCTACAAACATAAACATGAGGGAAAATTTCTTTGCTGAATGAAAGCAAAGGATGTCTCTGCTGGAGGATATTTGATTTTCTTTCTCTAGAATGGTTCCCAACCTCAATATCATTTATCATTGCATCATTGTACTGAACACATGGAGGCAACATTAAGGTTATTTAAAATGGATTGTATGTTTAGTATTTGTGCATGGTTGTTATAGCAGCTTTTGTTTATATAGGGCTGTTAGCTGCACATTCCATTTACTCTGCAGTGCCATAAAGTAGATATTTCCTTTCCTCCAGTGTTTTCCTGGTCTCCAGTCAGAATTCCCACACTGAAGGTAATGTAGCAGGTTTATCCTGATCATTAAGTGAATATATAGAGGGTGATTTCTGCTGTATGGAGACTTTATTCATCTTATGGGAAAGGTAATGCATATAATACTAATATATGAATGCAATGCAGTATCTAAAGATATATACCCCCAGGAGGCAATTTATCTGAAGGGCCGTTTTTCTGGTGTTCATTCATTTGTGTGAATATGGTATTCCCAGACTGAAAATGAAGCAAATGAAGAGACTTCCCTGGTGCAAAGTGATGGATGATGATTTTTTTGCTACTGTCAAGAGATGCATTAGACTAGGTTTCTTATTCTGAAAATGCTAGATGAAAAGGGATTAATTTCATGACCATTTGGGAGACCGAATTTCCATTCTTAATTATAAAATAATGCCCTATTATAATTTTCTCTGAGGTACCTTGATGATTGAAGCTGAGTTACTTGACTCAGGGACACAAAGAGGTTCCAGAAGGCCCAAAGGTAAAACTTGAGGCACATGATTTACATAGCAGGATGTAACATACTACAAAATTCCAAGCTACTTTCACAACAGGAACCAAAGTCAGACTGTATCCCTGGGCACTTCCCTGCCTGTCCTGGTAAGAATGGATTTTTGAAAAAGAGCTTCATGTTGGGAATTAAAAATTGAGTGCTATGATCCAAAAATATGATTCACCAGAGAAACTATGGAACAAAAAATTCTTATGTCTTTCTTTAATGTGTGGCCCTGTATTTTTCCATGACTGACTTATGTTTTTATATGGAATATTTCGTATACATCACTACATTTTTTCTACCCAGGACAATCAGTATGTGTTGTTAACCCTTTGCTCAGAAAAGAGCAGGTCAAAGCTCTCTGAAATCAGGCAAGGCATCAATGATGGGACTTAACTGATCATTTACAATGTCATTTTAAAGACACAAAGACATCCTCTATGTCCTCCTGTTGCAGCCCTAGCAGGTTGCAGACCCATAGGCCTAGCGCTATCCTTGCCAGGACTCTGAGGATTTAAAATGAAAGAGGACATGCCCTTTTGAATACAACTGAGTCCAGTTCTTATAGAGATAGTGAGAAGTTTGAGCCAGGGGGTGTGTTTAAGGGGGGAAAGTTCAGCTCTTTGGCACTGTCATTCCATGTCACTGCATTGGCATCATCAAAAACAAGCTCAGCCTCTGTGATATTCCCTGGTGAGAAGCACCGGTGAGATCTAAGGCTGTGCCTCATAAACATGTCATGACTGACAGCTATTTTGTGGTTTTGAGGTTTGGGTTTTTTTCATTGGCATTAGTTTGTGTAACAGGAGTGCCTAAATGGTAAGTGACAGTTATGTTGATTTTATAAGGAGTAAATTATAATGACTTATCATGCTGAGTTTCTGTCTAATGTAATATGATGCAATGCAAGGATTACCCAACAGTTATTAAACGCATGCACAGTTCTGAATTTTCATGAAACTAATGGATATGGCTACCCTTCCCTGAGAGCCTGTGATGGATGAGGTCAGGTTTCAGTAATGTTCTCTGATGCATGATGCTACATTTGTTTAATATAAACTAATCCATGTCAAGCAGTATGCTTGACTCTTTTTGATATATGAGATTGTGGGGTTTTTTTTTTGGACATAATGGGAATACACAGACACCTTTTTTAGTTGTGCAGTCACAAATGATGCTGTATTTCTCTGTGCTCAGAGAAACTCATTCTCATGCCCCTCTATGTAATGAGTTATAGGGGTTTTGTACTACAATAAAACCCAGCTACATAAATTAATAGCTGTCAGCAAAAAAAGGTGTTGCTCCATCATTTACATCAGTAACATCAACTCACAGGTAACATCTTCTGTCAAGTATTCTAGGCTCATGCAGGCCTAAGTAATAGAGGGGGAAATCATTTTATTAACTATTTTGGTACACATTAACAGTTTTCTTGGATATTCAAAAATTTCATGTTTCTTCTTAAGTTAGGAGGAGGCTGTACTAATAGATAGCAGGTATTCTCTGCAGTCCTCAGTCTTATTTAGCATCTTTGTCATTTAGGAAGTTTTACATTATTAAACAAATACTGATTCAGTTTATATCACAGAAAAAAAGAATTGCACATTACTGATTTTAGACAAATAGAAAACTAATGGCAACAAGCTGCTTTATTTTTTCTTGTCTCAGACTTAAATGACTTCTCCAAAGTTCAGTTTTCTTTGCTCAACTTCTGTTAGGGAATTGAAGATTCAAACATCATTTGGCATCAGAAAAATCCAGTTCTATGTGTTTCTTTTCACATAAAGGAACAAGTGGCACATTTTACACACACAAGGGCATTTTAACTTGGTTTCAGCTGTTGTGACCTATACTCTCTGGGTCTGTCAACAGTTCCAGAATAAAGGAACTTTTCTCAGAAAACTGAGGAAAAGTGATTAAATGTTCAGTAGTCTGAAACCATTTCGGTATCGGCAATATTCTGGATCTTACTGTTGTTAGGGTTTGTTACGGATTTAGCCTACGGGAAACACTTTTGGATAAATTTTTGTGGTTACAACTCCAGTTGACCTCTCTGTTTCTCAGAGCCTCCTCAGTCTTGCCACCATCTGATGGTCTGACTCAGCCTTTTGACTGTGGAAGCTGTGGAAGCCCTGCCCCCATAAGACTTCCATTCAGACACCTCTCTGCAATGGAGACTGAGGACAGACTTTACATACATCTTTACATTGCTGCTAGATCTCTTTCGACTGAGTATTCCAGGCTGACCAAAATTTAAAATAATGGTGGATAGTTTTTCATGTCAGTCAAAAAAAAAAAATCCTCTGAGCTCAAAAAATGGTGCACAAAGTAGATCCCCATATCTATTTTTGCAGCTGCCTCAGCCTTATAAGAGATTGTATTTCTTTGGATTCTGGTAACTTCTGTTCCCTGGGGACTCAAGTGAGGGAGATGCCCATACTGTGCAATACAGTGAATACCAAAGTTATCTAAGCCTGTGTCATATAAGCTACTTCTGGAAGAGCAAGCAATTTAGTCGTGTGGATATCACATGCCTAAATAATACTACTGTGGGCTGGTTAACATCAAATGAGATGGAAAACACAGTTAAGACAGCTCTACTGCTTCCAGGCCCGTGTCAGTACCTCTTTCCAGTGCTACACCATGTCAGGCTAGTGTGGCAGCAGGTACAAAGTTGCCCCAGGTGCCTTTGCACAGAATTCATGCTGGATATATTTCTCTTTCCCATCTCTGCATGAGACACCACTGATGATACTCATCACTGTAAAGTTACTCAATTCTATAATTATATATTTTGGGATGAAGTATAATTTCAGTTGGTTGTTCTTACCAGTTCTTCAGAAAAGCCAAACCTCATAGAACATACACTGTGAAAAATAACCGTGTCTCTCACTTTATCTTGGAAAGGCAAAAATCTAAATTTTTACATTTTTAATGTAAATGTGGGACATTAGAGAAACATTGCGTCTTTGAATATGGAAAAGAATTCACATGATTTTAAGCAAAGCAGTCAATCAGTTGCAGTTCTTTTCATCCAGGAAATCACTGGTATGATATCACTGGCATTACTTTAGGCTTTGCATCACTATGAGTATTAATTCATTTCATAACTTAACAACCTCAAGCTCACACAATTTTGCTACATACCAAAGTTCTCTTACCAGCACTGTTCAGCTTCAGAAGGATGTGAGGCAAGCTCTGTGTATGTTTCTACATCTCATCTCCCTTTTTATGGGGCATTTTGACATTTGCCATTTTTTGATATGGAAGAAACCCAAGTTCCAGCATTATTCTCAGGAGAGGCAGGAGTGATGTATAACCTTACATTAGGGAAATCCAGTTTCCTGCAGTAGCTTTAAATCAAGCAATCCAGGTATAAAATGATTCATGAAAGAGAGCTTTCCTAGAACAAACAGCTCCATGAAGGAGGGTTTTACTGATTAAGTCTGATAGATGATGTTCTGGCTTTTATGTCTATGATGTTATGTGAGAACCAGTGTTGTGAAAGAAAAAGGTGCTGCAGGATGGGCTTCTTAACAGACAGTGATGAATGTGATTTCTTCCATATTATATGAATTGTAGGGGTAATTTTATTGATGTGAAAGAATTCAGGTTTTTTTTTTTTTTCTCATATAAAGAGCTATGTCAAGCTACATTTCTTCAATTTGAAAAAGCACACACGAGGTCAGAATAAAGAATCGAGCCTGTTTTGTCCCAGAACATATGATGGTGTGTGCTGTTAACGCACTTAGCAGGACACAATTCCAACTTCTCGGCGTAGCGGAGCAGCGCGGGAAGGGCCGCGCCGCCGGCCCTGCAGCATCCCGGCAGCGGCTGCTCCATTCTCCCGGCTGTGCTGACCTCTGCTGGTACTTCCCCGAGGCTCGACATTTTCCCTTTGTGGTTCGTTTTCAAGCCTCTTGCATCACATTAATGCAGTGATGCTTTTCTTTCACGAATCCGCTCAGGTTTTTCTAAAGCATTCAGTCCACCATGCAATGAAGAGATGAACTCAATGTCTGTTGACGGCGTGGTCTGAGCGGCAGAAGCACAGCCTGAAGTTGTGCTTTTCATTTCTCTGCTTCTCAGTTGTGGAATAAGAGCAAACTTCCTGCTCTCCTTTTTCCTAAAAGCCATCATTGCACATGCTATGTATGTGACACCTTGAGGCAGGGAAGCAGGGCTTGGGTTCTCTTGTGAGCCAGGCTCTCTCTCCTGACACTTACCTCCATTTCTATTCAAAGTATGCTATTTTACTCTATTTTTAATTTTGAAATCTATGTTTGAAGTATAATGACTTGATCATCTCTGTAGACTGCTGTGCTATCACATTCTCTAAACTCTTTTAGTTATTGCATTCAAATAGTATAACTTTTGACAAGGGCATGTAATGATAGGATGAGGGGGAATTAATGGATTTAAACTGAAAGAGGGTAGGTGTGGGTGGTGAGGCACTGGAACATGTTCGAAGTTCAAAGTGTTCAAAGCCATGTTGTATAGAGTTTTGAACAACCTGGTCTAGTGGAAGGTTTCTCTGCCTGTTGCCAGAATGTTGGAACTGGATGATCTTTTAGGCCCCTTCCAACCCAAACCATTCTATGATTCTATGGTTCTATGATACCCCTTCCAATTCCTAACAGAGCAGCTTCAGCTGACCAGGCTTACTGTTTAAACTGGCCTTCTCATTCATGCAATAGTTCAAATGTTCACATGTTCAAAATAACAAGACTTATCCCAGGTTCCTGTCTGGCAAAATAATACAAAGCTCTGCATAGACACATCAAATATGTTAGGCATTTTCCAAGTTCCATTTTCAATTTGATTCGTGCCATTTTTTATTCCAAATGCTCAAAACACTGTCTTTCAATGTCTGAAAAACATCTCCTGATACTTCACTGAAAATTCTGGATGTGTAATGCTCAGGTGAAGCCTGAGCAAGGACTGCAGCTTAAACACCAGAAAAACTTTGACGCCTCTATATGAATCCAGTTTATGAGTGTGTTGTCTCACATCTCTTATGAGTAAGACTATTTCACAGAGTATGACTCAGTGTTTTGGATACAGCTCCTGTACGTGCCTCCTGTGAAACCAAACTCAGTTCTTTCCTTTACTTGGGAAACTGGAATCACTGTCCTCCTTCAGAATTCAGTGAGGAGCTGGATGCCAGGTCTCTGCATCTTTTCTGCTGAGGTTGTCCAGAGGTGCAATGAAGAATTGAGGATTCACTGTGCAAAACAAAGCAGTCTCTTGTAATCTAGTGGTTATCCATTAGGCAATGCTTACACTTTTTAATGAATTTACTGCTTCAGGATTTGACCTCTAATTAACATCATTGTCCATTGCTGTTGCCTTTGAGTGTTCTGTTTTATTTTTGGATATTCTCTTTGGGTCTCTTCTTCACAAGGAAACATGGAGCATTATTAGCATGTGTTAGTTTCTCAAAAAAAAAAAAAAATCCCTTAATTTTTTTTCATTTTGGTCATTAATGATAGGAAAAATTAAAATTGCAATCCAAACACTAATAATAATCAAAAGCATTTGTATAATGACCTGTTCCTAACTTATAACTTTGTCTTTTGACTGTACAATTGCTCTTTCATTTAAGTTTCTCTAAAAGAATAATGATACTCCCTATCCCTTGGTTTAAGTGGTCATCTCTTCATTCATTTATCATCTGAGTAAGGAGAAGGTTGAATCAATTAATTAAAGGCTCACAGATGAACACTGAGCAAGGTAATTGTTGGTTAAATGTTGCTTTCAGTGTAGAACTGAGACTTATAAATTCAAAAGTTGGTGCTTTGAGGCTGAAAAACCATTCTCTTTTGGTATTACCCTTGCTCTGGATCAAATGGAACAGCTGCAATAAAAATCATGTCTGGAACCTCACTTTTGAGGCTTGCCTGTTAAAGCATGATACCATCACAGGCTTATGCTTTTGTACTTGCAATTTAGTGGAAGGATAAGTTAAGGGTAAGAAAGAAGAGAACTTCTAGAGGGTTAATTAATGGCTATATAAATTTTAGGTACAGCTATGTGCTGTTTTATTACAACAGCTTAGTGTGCACTTAGCAAGGTTCAGGAATGGAAAATGGTAGCAAGCCAGCTCCTTCACAGATTTCCAGTTAGAGACTTTACTAGATCTTGAGAAATTTTATCTGCAAATAGTAATTTAAACCAAAGAGGACATTGCTGTCAGACAGTGCTGAACAATTAAGGAAAATATTGACACTTGGGAGGATGGCGAAAAGAAATGGGGTGGACCCTCCTTGAGCGTAGAGCTGGAGGAATGAAGTTTCAGGCAAGAGATGAGATGGAAAACTTCTTCAAAAAATGGAACACAACTTTGATCACTATGCTCAACGGAATGCTTGAAGACTAGAAATGTATACAGAAAAAGACCAGAAAGGAACTGAGAGGAATATCTTGAGCAGTTCTTTCCCAGAAGGGCTTCCAAAGGGATGAAACCTCAATATCTTCCTAAAGGCTTAATTGGATTTAAATCTCTCCTATATTATGCACTTGATCTCAAGGAACAGCAGTTTACATTTAAAACTAAAACATTCTCTATTTCTTTATAGTCTGAATGCAGAAAATTACTTCAGCTGCCACTGAAATGCAAAGTTATGTTCTTGAAATTTTGTTTTGAAGCTTGTGTTATTCTCTTTAAAAAATGATAATTGTGGCTACTCAATTTAATGGTATATGATTTCCATTTTCTTTTGTATAGTCATCAGGAGCTAAATAGTGTATGGACCTGAATCTATTGGCCCTAATCACAGAGGACTGAGCATGCAGACTGATCATAGACTAAAGCTGTGTGTAAATATTATTTCTGTATTTTTGGATGGGCCAAGCTTATATTTAGCCAGTAACGTTCATCAACAAGTCATGATACACACTAAAAGCAAGAATGATCTTTATGCTCATTTGCTTTCCGGAATTAGAGAGGAAATTATTTTTCATGGCTCAGTAAAGGTAGTAATAATTACTGACAGGTTTATAACAATTCACAGAGAAGGTGTTTGCTGGTGGTTGATTGTCAAATGCAGGACCGCAAGCAGATGAACTGAATCGGAATAGTAATTCCTGTGTTGCTTCTAGGAAATCTGAAAACAGAAATCGGCAAGGTGACTGTTGTGAAAGGAACAAAAAAAGTGCCTTAAAATCAAATTAGTTTGAAAAACATCTTGAGGAGTGACTGTTCTGACTCAAGATGGGATCAAACACTCAACTGTTCCTGACAGATGTCCATCTTATCTATTTCTTTAAGACATTCAGTGATGCATACTCCATGACTAGGAAACTTACTACTTGGCTTCAGCAAAATAAAGGTTTTCCTAAAATCTAACTTAAACCTTCCTAACTATATTCAGGCACTCTACTTCTCCTTAACCTTCCTTTGAGAGGAAGAACAGATTTTTAATTTCTTTGTTTTTGCACCAATATTTTATATTTTCAAAACTTCTATGATGTCCTGTCTCCTTTCTTTCCTACCACTCATCATCTTCACTTCTTTAGGCTATCAGTCTCACCTCACATTGTCTTCCATGTCTCACAGACTTCTGACCATGCTTGTTACCCCAGATCTCCCTTGGAGTGTGATACTTGAATCTGGACACAGCTGAGGTCTTAGTACAAAAAACAAAACAAAACAAAACAAAACAAAACAAAAAAAAACACACACACACACCAAAAAAAAAAAAAAATCATAGATCCTACACCCTGCAGATTTCTCTCTAGTTTGCAGTGTATATTTGCCTTTCCTTTGATAATGCCAATGTTGAATCACAGTCAGCTCACAAACTCCCACACTGTTTTCTGGAGAACTGATTCTTAACCAATCAAGGTTAAGGCATCCAATCTTATTCTATACCTGTCTTTTAAATTACTTCAGTCTAAATGCAGTATTTTGCATGTTTTTCTTTTCTATTGCTTTTAGTCTGTTTTCACCTCTTTTTTCCAAACAACTATGATAAATTTTCCAGTCATTTTCTTTCTTCCCCAAGTGTTCTCATCATAATATTGTCTGAAAACTTAAACCCCAGAATATTATTCCTCATGGATCATCCAAACTACTACAGAAAATATTGAATAATACCAGACCCTCGAGGAATTGAAGTTTTTACACCCTTGGATTTTGCCAAGGAACTGATAAAATGATAAAATTATAAAATCATTACTAAATTGTAAATACTGAGTTTTCTGGGCAATGTTGTATCTGTTCTATACAACTTGCATGTAAATCTTGTTTTCTTAAAATTATATGAGAATCAATGTCAAAAATTTTGCCAAAGTCATTGTATATGACAGCACTCTCACTTCTTTATAAGACCTAGTGTCTCAAAGTGAAGTAAATGAGACAGGTTTGATCTGATCAGCTAATATTAATGTGGGTTGTTGTGAACTGTTCTTTTTTCTTCTTCTAATGTTCCAAGCCCTAATAAATATTCTAATTGTTCCGGTATTTGTAAGGAAGTCAAAATTAGGCAAGTGGATATCTTTTTCTCATTTTTTAAAGCTGTATTTTGTGGTGTTACAACATCATAACCACCTTCACAAACTTCTAAGAGTCGTAACTTAAAGTGCCCAAGGTCAGCTCTATAGGTACTCTCTAGTATGCAGCTCACAGTCCCCTAGTTTGAAAAATACTCAGATCTCTACCCGCTCTGCCCTAATATTGCTTAGTTATCTGTATACAGCAACATGGTAGAAAATTTTGTGTTACCTATTTTCAAAATTTCATCATGATTTCAGTCATATAAAAGTTTCCCACAGTATTGATAGCATTACGGATTCTCTTCCAGTTAAAAAAAACAATGAAAAACTTGGTTTGGAAAGGACTACTTTTATCTGTGCCCATTGATTTCAGTCTGTTTCAAGAGATGTATATAACTTCACAACTGTAAAGAGAATAACTACTAGCCTGCCTGTTTTCATTACATTAACAAAACCGTATTAAGAATTTTATGTGTAAGCTTCAATCTAATATTCCAAACTTCTATAACCTCAATTGCATCAGATATTTTGAATCAGATTTCCTCAGCTGCAAGAGGTATAGAATTACTAGAGCTAATTTTCTTAACTCTAAAAACAAGGATATGCAGATTCCTGTTGCTCAAGATAACTGTCTCCACATCCTGCAGATGTGTGCTGGGTTGACCTTGGCTGAATGCCAGGTGCCCACCGAAGCCACTCATCACTCCCCTCCTCAGACAGACTGGGGAGAGAAACTACAAAAAAACTCTCACGGGTTGAGATAAAGACAGGGAGAAATCACTCATGAATTACCATCATGGACAAAACTCCCTTCTTAAATATGTTTTACCAGAGGTGCTATCACTGTCACTGTTGGGGTGGATTTGGCTAGTGGCAGGTCTGTCTTGGAGCCATCTGGCATTGGCTCTGTTGAACACGGGGGGCAGATTTTGGCAGCTTCTTGCAGAAGCCGCCCCAGTAGACTCCCACTGCTACCTGTCCTGCCAGGTAGGTCTGTGGTTTGAGGGTGTGGGGGCTTTGGCTGCCTGGGGCAGCTATGAGCTGCTGAGCAGGGCTAGGAGCCCTGGGCAGGGCTGTGATGGGCTCTGGTGCTCGTGGCATTGCAGGGGAAGAGTCACAGTAGGGGTGCTTATCAGGGGCTCCAGCAGGCAGTGCTGTCCCAGCATAGCCTGAGCCAGCAGTGAGTGTACACACAGGGGAGAGGCTGGGCTGGATGAGGGCTGGGACAAAAACATGAAACCCTGGTGAGTTCTCACCTTGCACAGAGGGTCCAGCCACCTGCCAGCAGCCCACCCCCTCTCCCACATGCCTCCAACTCCCTGCTGCTCCCATCCCTGCTCCCCTGCCACCAGCTCCCTCCCTTCCAGCCCCACATGACCCCTTCTGTCCTTCCTCTTGTAGGCCATGGCTGCCCAAATGTTCTTCGTTCTGGCACAAAGCATCATTCAGCACCCATGGATGGCTGATGATGAGCTGGATGAGGCCATATGCAAGTGCATGCAGCAGCATGAAGAGATGGTGAGCCAGGAGATGACTGGTGCACTGAAGGAGCTGAAGCAGAATGGCATGGCCCAGGGATGCCTGTCCTTCACTGCCATGCTGCAGTGGCAGTGCTGGGCCATTGCTGTAGCCCTTACTCTGCTCTTTGGGCAGTGGTTGTAGCTCCGATTTTTGATAAATCACTTCCATGAGCACATGTAGAACACAGGCTCTGGGTCCAAATTCATTCAGGACCAGGAGGACAACCCATTGCATGCATTCCAGTGATTTACCAGGAATGATTTCATACCACAAATGCAGGCAGCCATCAGGGTGATCAGAGCCATCAGCATCTGGAGTTCTTATCTGGATGATGCTGTCTACTGCCTGCTTGTGCCCCTGAAGCCTCCCTGTGGGCACACTTCTCACCTGGAGCCAAGCACTGCAGGGGAGCTAAGAGCTCATTTCTCTGTATGAAGATGGTTTTTACCTCCAGGAGATAACAAATGGAGGAAGACGTGCTGTGCTTCCTCCACCACCGTGAGGAGAAGCAGAGGAGAAACTATCATCCCGGACTCCTAAGCACCCTCTGCATCAGCTCTAGTGTGGGCTCCTCTTCATAGGGTCACAAGTCCTGCCAGGAACCTGCTCCAGTGTGGGCTTCCCACAGGGTCACAGCCTCCTTTGGGCACATCCACCCACTCTAGCGTGGGGTCATCCATGGGTTGGAGGTGGATCTCTTCTCCACCATGGACCTCCATGGGCTGCAGGGGGATGGCCTGTCTCACCGTGGTCTTCACCACAAACTACAGGGTAATCTCTGCTCTGGTGCCTGGAGCACCTCCTCCCCCTCCTTCTTCACTGACCTGGGGGTCTGCAGAGTTGCTTGATATTTTCTCACTCCTCTCTCTGGCTGCTGTTGCACACCACTTTTTTTCCCCTCTTCTTAAACACATAATTCCAGAGGCATTACCACTATCACTGATGGGCTCAGCCCTGACCAGTGAAGGGTCCGTCCTGGAGCCCGATGGCATTGGCTCTGTTGGACACAGGGGAAGCTTCTAGTAACTTCTCATGGAATTCACCTCTGTAGTGTCACCCATTACCCCTCCCACCCTAACAACCTTCCCAAGAACCTCAGTACAAATGAAAGGGTTATAGCACATTTTCAAGTTTCTACTACAGAATATGCATATTAGGTGGAGATTTCTCAGATACTGTTGTTAAAGACAATGAAGATATGGGTTATCCTTTGAAAGCCTGAATGCTATATGGAAATACATGCCTCTATCCATGTGTCAGCATTTTTGAACACTTGGACCATTACCACTGGACCAGTTTGATCATGTATGTATTGATGCATATAACCAAAAGCTTTAATTGTAAGATAAGTTTCAAGGAAAAAAATGACAAATTCTTTGGTTGTAAATGCATTTCTTCCCTAAAAAAGCAGACAGCTGAGATATGCTAGCAATCGAGTCCTTGTGTAGAAATCAAAATTATTCACATTTGACTAACCCTTAAATGCTAAGGTCTAAATATAGGTTTTTCATTCCCTTTGAGATCATACTGCCCTCAAAAACTTTAAGAATTTAGACCTTTGCCTGATTATCCCTTGTCTGAGACAGTACAAGGAAATAGTATTACTTTTAAAGTCTATGAACAATTTAGGATGCACTGAAATTAGTAACAGAAGCCTTCGATGAGGGCAGGGTTGTAATCAATGCCTAATAGTAAAGCCAAAACAATATGAGAGAAGAGAAAGATCATTGGTTTCATTTCTCTGTCTGATGTGTTAATATCATCATGGCATTAAGTTCACCAGAGCTGGGATCTAACACTGAATCACAGCATTGGTCACTTGGGTTATTTACACTGAGCCAACAGGAACAAGTCACTCCTTTATGAAGCAGTGCTTATTGCTCCCAGTCTCTTTCACATCACCTAAATCTTCACACTCTGGGTTTCCTTTCAGGCTTTTGCTGTTTTAATTTTATGTCTTGAAGCATTCATGAAGCAAACCTGGAAATAGAAACTTAAAAAAAAAAAAAGAAAAAGGAAAAGGCTTTACAACTTCAGCTAAACAGAAGAAATATGTGTAATGGTGAGGGGAGAAATACTGAAAACTGTTCAAAGAGTTGCTGCCACACATGCAACTTCAGATCACATCTTTAATGTGAAAGGCCAATACTGTGAAGGACTGACACCAGGTTTGGAGTGTCTCCTGCCTCACTGCTGTGAGCTCAGGGCCAGTCTGCTCCAGAGGCACCAACATCTGTGTGGTGTGTGACGTGCTTTCAGCCACATGTGGCCCTGAGGTGTATCTATGACTTTCAGTAGGAGGGAGTCAGTTCAAAGTGCTAAACTGTTCTTTTAGGATGTTCTCGTGTCCTGGGGAGACACACATGAATGTCCTGAGGTCAATTCTTCTGAAAGTGTCCAGCTGCCACCTCAGTTGGGAGCTCAGAGGGCAGGTATGAAATCCCACCCATCTCCATATGCCCTAGAGTATGGCTTGCTATCTGCCTGCACCCCAGAATGATGAGGAGAGAAGGCTAGCTTAGACCCAGCCTTGTCCCTGCAGGTTCAAGACAGAGTTGTCTCCGGAGAATGGAGAGCTCAGACCTTCCCTGAGAGGCACTGACAAACAGATCATGGATGTGCCTTCCTTCTGCAAGGGCAGAGGAGTCCAGGCCAAACCAGCACACTCCCTTCCCCACGCCACATGGGATGAGATGTTGTTGAGTCAATAAAAAACAGACCATTTTGCTCAATGGCCATTTCAGTTTTGCAAAGCAGTTTGCGGTGCTGCAACATGCCAAAGAGTTTGTCACTGAGCTCTGCATATACTCGAGAGCTGGCTTCATTCCTGCCCCCTGGGAATCTTAACTAAGGCAACCTTAAATGCCTTAAATACCAGCTCAGAGCTCAGGCACCATCTGGAAACAATGATCGGGTAGAAGCCAAGGTGCTGATGCACCGAATTAACACAGGTCCCAGGTGCTGACATGTTACTTCCTGCCCTCCCCTAGCCTTGTTGTGTCCCACACGTGGATTTAAGCAGCAGTGACACTGCAGTCTCAGGGGCTAGGGGCTGCTGTGCTGGTGTGTTCACTGCAGCTGGAGCTGGGTGACAAGTGGTCAAGATTCGAAAAAGATGTTGTTTTCTTTTTCTACAATAAATCAATAAGTTTCTCCAAAATGTTTTGATTTGTAAGTCTTTTTCAGCATATCCCTTGCTCTCAGCAGTTTTCTTATCTTTGTTCTTCTTAGATTACATTTCCTCCTTTAGTGTCTCTTCTGTTTCGTTCAAATCTAAGATTTTTTCATTATTTTTGCTTTTCATTTGTTTATTGTATTTTATTCCATTTCATTTTCCCTAACTTTTTCTCTGGTTTCATCTTAGTTTTCCCCTCCTCCTCTCCAACACCATATTTACATTTCTCTTTCAATGCCCACTTTCTATAGCCCTCTTCAGATAATCCCTGGACACACTCTCCAACCCCCATATCAATCCTTTTTCTTTTTCTACTTATAACCTTTTGTCCTTTTACTGTTTTTTTCCCTTCCAATGCACATTTTCTCCCCCTTCTCACATCCAGATGTTTTTCCCTCTCTATTTCCAGCTGTGCGAATAAATGACTTTTTTGTTTGTTTCAAGGAAGTTAGGTCAATCCTGAACAAAAGTACTCACATTTTCAGGATACCAAAACAATGTAATTTATCATTTGGTTTAATATTTTAAAAAGAATAAACTGAAAAATTTATTATTTTGATCTTTGAGGTATTTGTAGTAAATAATAGTTGAAGTAAATTTCTAAATGTTGAAGTGACTGAAAAAAAAGTCAAAGCATTTAGGCTTTGGGGGTGGAGGTGAGGGCATGGTAAGTAGCTTGTCATTTCTTTTTTGACAGGAGTAAGGGGAGGATTACTGTCCAAAACAACTCAGGTAGCTCTCACTACACATTCAAAATGGTTTTGTTTTGATCAAAACTAATATTTTAGGAGCAAAACAAATTTGGCTGATAAATTCATTCTAGCCCTAATTTCCATATGGTGAAGTGCAGAGAGTATGGAGGCACAGTGCACTTTTTAGCTGGAATTTGGATCTTATTTAAAAAAAAAAAAATTCATCTCTTCCCAAGCAGGGAGCATCAGCTGTACTTTTTTGTGTTTCCCAGTCCTTAGCTTCCTGGGACAGCAATTAAAATAGATCCTAGGTGGCTTGAAAATCTTACATCAAAAGCACAGAAGCTTCTTACTATCATCAGCAGTTTCTTAAAAGAAGTGCAAATATGTTTCTTGCAAATGTTCTCCTGCACTTCAGTAGACAGCATTAGTCCCAGATGAAGGCTGCAAAGTGAAAAACATCAGCTGAGAACAGCAATACGATTTCTAGTGATTTGGATGTGAGTTCCATCTGGGTACCTGGGAGAAGAATCCAACCCAGACATGGCCCAAAATGCCATGTTTTTTCTTTGCATTGTGCCTAGATCACAATCAGCAAAAAGATTTTGTGGGAGAGGAGGGGAAGAAGAGGAAGCTGCCAATGAGAGGATATTCTTCGCTCATAAATCCCAATGCATTGAAACACAGATTAGACCCCTGCTTTCTTTTTAACCATCCCCTGCCTAGAGTCACTGAATCCTGAAATTTGCTGAACTGTTCAGCTCATGTCTTCCCTGAAGTAATGAATTGGCAGGCCTATTTCTAACGGTGATTAATGAAGCTTTTCGGAGGCAACCCATTATTTGATCCAAAGTTAAAACAGTGGTTCATCATTAATCACTACAGGACATAGGCTCACAGATTCATAATTCTCAGCAAGCCCATTTCATTAAAGGTCCCTCTCTTTCTTTTGTTAACCCAAGGCTCGCCCGTATCCCCATCCCTCACGGATGCCTTCCCAGCACTCCATTTCCAGGTCTGCTCAAAGAAAAATTCACATGTTTTTCAGACTCTGCAGCCTCTCAAAACTACAAAATCTTCTTTTAAATCTCAAAAATTCCTCTTCCCACAGAAAAATGTATCTGATTATCAAATATGAGCCAACATTGGCACCCAGTGGCTGAACAGATTAATCACAGATACATATTCCCCCGAGCCCACCTTTTCTATTCTTCAAAGACAGGTTTTCCTCTGGGATATGTGTGATACTCTTACACAGCCTTCCAGCTCTAGGCCTTGTAGGCACGGCTGTGAACTAGTTATGCTGAGAGAAGGAAAATGCAGGTTGTGGCTGGTCTTCCCATCTGCCAGGGTCCACCAAAGTCACTCCACAGAAGTCACAAGGTGGGACTAACATCATCAAAGTGCACACGATGAGGAGCCTGGCTCTCAGAAGGCTACAGCACACACAGAGCATTATTTGGCACCCAGCAGACATACTGGGTCTCCTCCTGCAGGTATCTATCTTGGAGAAGGGCTTGGAGAAGGGCTGCACCTGACTTTGTGACTCTCCTGCACCCCCCACAGAGCTGCAAGACATTCATAATGGTACGAGTGGTCTTAGGAAAAGTCATATTGAGCCTTTTATCTCTAAACCATCTTCCTGAACTTGCCAATGACTTGACCTGGGGCACTGTGGTGGGTTGACTTTGGCTGGATGCCAGGTACCCACCCAGCCAACCTATCATCCCCCTCCTCAGCTGGGCAGGGCAAGGCAGGCAGAAAATAAGATAGAGAAAAACTCTTGGTTCAAGATAAATAAAGTTTAATAAAGCAAAAGCAAAGGCTATGCACAGAAGCAAAGGAAAACAAAATATTTATTCTCTACTTCCAATCAGCAGGTGATGCTCAGATAGTTCCTGAGAAATAAGGCTTCAGTACATGTAGCAGTTGCTCTGGAAGACAAATACCTTATACATCCTGAAATTCTGATGAGATCAGTGATCAGGTAGTTTCTGACAAAGCTGAAACATTTATTTAACAAAGAGAAAACTAGTTTGCTGATTTAATGTAAAAAACACTAAGGCATGGTATTAAAATGCTTTAATACATACAGGGTTTAGCAATTCAATAGAATAATATGTAAGTTAACTTATATAGGAATGTAACATGAAAGTAAAATATACACATTTCAAATAAATCCTTTTTTGTCCTTTAGAAATAGACAACTTGGCTTGATCCCATCAGAAGAACAGCTGTGAAATATTCCTTTAGTCCTTTTAGCCAGAACCTACTTCTCCAGTCACCAATTTGAAAATGTTCCATCAACTTTAATCATAATGTCTCTAATCAGATGTAAAAATTAAGGCACAGAGGAGTAAACAGCTTTTTGTTCAAGTCTACACAGAAGGCTTTTTGAAGAATCATGAGCTGTTTTCCCTACAGGACAGTGCTCCTTCCAGCACTGATTATGACCACGTCCATACAATTGTAGTGTTAATTAATGAGAAGCTATATTCAGGTTTTCAAACAGTACTTCACTGTACCTTAACCCATTTGAGAATCTGTCTTTTCATTCCTTCCCTGTTACATTTACGTCCAACCCATTAAGCAACATTATAGACATGGAAGAGAGCAAGATGCTAATGACTTTCACTGGAAATGTAGATACTGCATGGGATTGAAAACAGTACCTGAACACAGATGTTCATTGGCTTCCAAAATTGGCACCTGAACATCAAAAGGAAAAAATATATTTCCTTACTAACATCCTAAGACAGTAATAAAATTTTTTTATTATAAAATATCATCGTGAAGAACTTATCACAAATAAAATTAAAGTTCTGTATGATGAAAAGTCACATTTATTTTCCTTTCAGTCTGAGAAACTTGCTTCTCAGCAAGGACTTTTTGCACTGCAACCAAGGCTGTAAGTTACAAGGTAGAACAGCAACAACTAGTAAGATGCTTCCTAAACCTGCTCCCTGATCACACTGAGTAAGGATGCTGAGACCATTATCAGTTTTAAAAAGAAAATAACTAGCATAATATAGAATAATATCCGTTCATCCTGCCCACAGCCTAGCAGCTTTCCCGGAGATGTGTTAAGAGTTTGACCTCAGAGAACAGTGGCCCTGTGTCCCACCAGACCAGAAGTGCTCCCACTGGGTGAGGTCCAAGTTGTCGACTGGGGCTGGCCCTGCAGGAATCCCAGGAATGTGCTGGTTATGACCGCTCAGTGGGGTGCTGCTTTCTGTGCATAACCTTCTGCCTCCCTGAGACATCATCCCTCCCAGGACAGCAATGTGTGATGTCGAGCAGTTGGGTGCAAACGATTACTTGCAGTCAGACATCTGAAGGCAGAGCTACAGAGCTGTAGGAAGGAGGGTCTGTGTGTATAAGTCTGCCTATGGGCATTCACTTTACTGCTCTGCAGAGGTGCTCTAAAAGACCAAAACCTAGTCTTCAAAAAAAAAAAAGGGGCTGCTGTGAGCACAGGCTCTTTTCACCTCAGCCCCCTCCTGGGTAGGCTGATTTTTAGCATGCAGCTACATGGTCCTCCACACCTCTTCAGCCCTTGCTTGCTGGCTCAGCCTTTGGGAACCCCACATTACCAGCAGTCGTGGTGGTGTTAATGTGATATTGGCAGCCACTCACCAGGAAATTGCACAGCACTCCAAAACATGGAAAGTTCCCAAACTCTGCCTTTTTTATTGCTGGTGATTTGGCACAGTCTGGTCAGCCACTGCAGGCTGAGATGTTAGCCACGCCTCAAGGACACAGATCTGTGGCTCAGCATTGCCTGGATATGTGTTTGGAAGAGGTTCCTTCCTTTATGCTTCACAAGCTTACAGAAGACAGGGGGAAGATTTTCTCCTTCTTCCCCTGCCTCCCCTCCCCATCCCAGCCCTGATCCCTCTGTTTTCACAAGCGTTGCTCATAAATGAATTGGGAATACTCGGTGGGAATATATTCTCTGTAAATAGTTTCTTCTTCTGTCTGCCTCCTCTGTGCAGCCAGGAATGCGGGATTTATGAAGCCAGAAAAAGCTTGTTCAAAAGAATCCTGCCTCTTTAGCCCTAGGAGTTAAGATATTCAGCTGGGCTGAGCAGATCTCAGTCCTGTCCCCTTGACATTTATGCAGTCTACACTAGATAATGAAGTAAAATTAGACATGATCTGAAGACCACCTACTCGCCTGCCACCCTCTTTCCCCATCCACCCATTACTGATGTATGGGCCTGAGCTTTCTTCCTGTTCCCAGCTGGCCCTGTCCTGCAGAATCTGGCATCAGGAGTGGGAGCAATGCTGCATCCCTGTGCTAGCCCAGGTGGGGTTTTGCTTCCTGGCAGAGCCTTCCCCAAACATCACAGGTCTCCCCCTGCACATGATCTGGCTTCACCTAATTTGTGGCCCTGCTACAAGACTCCACAGACACACAAAGAAGTTGTGACAACTTGAGAAGTTACCCTGAATCCACTGTCAGATTCTTGACCGTCACATTACTGGTCCTATGACAGAGACTACATGATGCTGATGGACTTGTCCTGCTTTGCCAGAGAGAGCGCCCTTCGGAAGGCATCAGGGAGGCAGGCTGCTAAGAGCAAATTAAGCCTCTTTGTTTTAATCAGCTCTGACAGAGTTGAAGGGAGCAGCTTTCCGTGGTTTCCTGCAGGTTTCTTTCCTTTAGGTGGCGGTATGTGTTTGCAGCTCCTCGCAGCACTGCCTGCGCTCCCAGCCCTGCGCCCAGCATTCTCACCCGGTGTTCAACCAGCGCTGGGTTAATTTTCCAGAAAATCCTGCACAAGCAATTAAAATGTTAATGTTGTGAGGGAAATGCCTCCGTTGAAGTAAACTCATTCGAGAGTCGGTTGTGCTCAGTGGAAGGGGAACAGTCTATTGATTTTGAACAAGGTCATATCTCATCAGACTTGCCACCTGGATTATTTTTGTTTGCGCTGATCAGCAACCGAGTCCTTGGTTTCCCAGCGAGTTTGAAATCACCTTAATGAAGTAGAAATTTTGGAGGGGAGGGGCAGGTGGAGGGTATGGTTTCCTTCCCATGAATTTTCTTTATTACAGAAATGTGCTCCTCACCTGTTTATCTCTGACCACCTGCTCACCTCTGTGTTTGTTAACCTTATTTCACTAAAGCAGCAATAACTGATGCAAAACTCTCAGTTCTGGCAGCTGCCAAATGAATTCACACCTTACGCTGGGATTTGTGCTGCAGTCAGCCAGCAGTGCCTTCCCTCAGTAGGATAGGAATGCCTCGAAGTGGAATTAAATCTTAGAAACCAACAAATTCAGCAGTGACATTTGCATGGGCATAGGGTAGTTCTGCATTATACTTTATTTATAGAAGAAAGGATTACACAGAAAGAAAGTTGTCCACTTTTTTACAGCAATCTCTGCTGATGTAGGCTGCATTAAAATAACTAAACCATTAAGACTGGGTATGCTCAGTGAGAGCATTCTGCTATTTCATTATGAGCAAGAGACACCTGGGAACAGGGAAGCAGAAGCACCTAAAGTCTCATTTCATTTGCAGATTCCTTGTGGTCTCTGCCCAGAGCTTGTAGTCTCTCCTCCCCAAGTCAAAGGTTTTACAATGCTCTCTTTTCATGAATGTGGTCACACTGGAAAAGGTGGATGTGCTTTTTCATCGTATCTAAAATAGGTTATGCTATTTCTAGTGATATAGGCTATGACTCTCTAACCCAAATGCTAGGGTATTTGCATGCTTAATTCACGAGCCTAATTGCCATAATTGCACATGCTCATTAGGCAATTTTGTGTGCAAATGCTGAGTTAGGCACATAACTAGGCATAGTCTTTGCAGTGTGATTTGGTTCAACACTCGTGGAAAATTTGTGAACAAATTAGACATGCAATTGAATGCACATTTTCTACGCTAAGAAGTTGGGCAGGGCCTGGCACCAGGCAGACTGCAGTCTAAATGTATGAGCAGAAGGTACTCCCCTGGTGAATCCTGGTGTAAGATTGAGTCCTTCATCCAGAGAAAAAGTCAGATCTGAGATGTCCTTCATATTGTCCAAAGATACACACCTTCCTTTCAGGCTGAGCTAGAATACTGGAAAGTAAAACAAATTTAACATTCATCTAAGGAAAAAAACTAAACCAAAACAAAAAACCAAAAACATAAACGACAATCATGAAGCTTTAATTTTATGATCTGATTGCTGAAGATGAGTAGATACAGAGCCTCCCTGTCAGAAAGGAGACAAAGCCAGCCTGTCTTTTCCTATATTCCCACAGAAGACACAACAGTGAGTAACTAAAGTAGCTCAGTGTTAGCAATAAAGGATACTTGCACCGCTTTAAACCAGCACAGCTGATTTGAGTTAGAGCCCGCTTGTGCAAGCATGACTACAAGAAAGCCCAACTTTCATGGTCTAATGTTTGTAATTTCTCTCTCTCACTAAAGATATATGTTCTTTTAAGAAAAACTACAGAGGAAAATCCCCCAAAAGTAAGAATTCAAGGCACTGAAAGATTGAGTTATGGTTTGTTTAATCCTTTGATTTTATCCTTCCCGAGCCAGTCTGCAAACTCTCTTGCTCTGAATTTATGACAAGCAGGACTAAAGGGACTGTCTATAGATTAACATTGACATTTCCTTTGTGCATTATTCCTTTGAATCTCATTTACCATACATTGCTGCTGAATGACATAAAAATGATCATTTTTTTATTACTGAGTAGATTATGATGAGGGGCATTTCACCGCCATTCAGAAAAATATTGAACGAAAGTCAGAGCTGTCTTTTTACCTTTGCCTGTATGGTGGCAATGTGAAGGACTGCCTTCGGGAGGACAACAAGGTGCAGGTCTGTCCTGCAAATTCCCATGAGCCAAAAACACAGGATGCCACAAGGTCAAGGAAACTACTTGGGCTGTAACACTACTGGAGCAGTGAGCCCTTCACATGGAGACTTTCACAACTGGGACATCCTCAGCTTTGCTAGGGCTGCACAGAGGCAGTCCTCCTTGCCCAGGACAGAGGATGAAGTTCTGTCATCTAGCATGGCTCATTACCAAAATTTTTTTGTAGAAAGCACATTTGCTATGTGTAGGTACATACCATTGCAGTTTCCCACCCACCATAAGACTTCCTTGCCACCAACAGCATAGCCTGACTTGTGCAGTTCCAGAGGAAAGAAAAGTTGTGATGGTCCTATCTCCTGTAAACTGCAGATTGGCATTAAGTTTCTTTAGGTTTAAAAATATGAAGAAGCTTAAGTTGACACAGCATAAGAATACATACATTACAGATACAGATATAGAATCACAGAATGGTTTGTGCTGGAAGATCAATGGCTTGTGTTGGAAGCAGACCAACTTTAGGAGTTCAGCCGACAGCACTCCTGTCATCCCCACTTCATGGTCTTCCCCACAGGAAAGGATATTTCAAACCCATAGTAGTTCAGAGAAGATATATACTGTCATGAATGAACTGTGGTGTAGAGCTGGAAACCAAAGCAGAGGGATACCAAAGAGGCTGAGGGATGCAGGGATGCTGAAGTCCTCTTTGTCACCAAAATTACAGTGTCATGATGGAGAGGGAAGGGGAAGGGAAGGGAGGGGAGGGAAGGGGAGGGAAGAGGAGGGAAGAGGCTGCAGTCATCATATGAGCAAACACAATGGATCTCTCTTCACCCAGAGCCCAGCAGATCCTTCTGGTGCTGCTGTTCAGCATTTTGTCCTGCAGCATCTTTAAATGCACACAGTTACTCTGATATTACATGGAGCTGACTGGGAACCTCCTTGTGTTCAAAGGTTTGAATGTAGCATAGAAAAATATATACAAAAAATTGTAACTGCCTGGGAGAGGCAGGAAGGAAGGAGGGAGACAAGAAAAAAAGGGTGAGAGAAGGGAGATAATATGTCTGTATAATATTGCATATGCCTATGGTACTAGCAAACACTGATGTTAAGATTCCATGGTTTATTAATATAAAATCCTCAATTAAAAAAAACAACAACAACAACAACAACAAAAAACACCAAAAAATCAAACAAACAAACAAAAACACACACACACACAAAAAACCAAACAAAAACCCAAACAAACAAACAAAAAAAAACCCCACAACCCCTAAACCATACAGGACATATATAACTTGATATTGTACAGTAAATGAATGTGAACAGGAGAAAAAACACCCAAATGAGAACTCAGGAGCTAAATACCCCATCGTGCTTTATAGTGCATACAGCAGAGTAAGCCTAAGAAATATTCCTTAGGCTATAAAATTACACAAAGGACTAGAGTGTCCCATTTTTCTTTTTAATTTAAAGAAAATAGCTAGAGCCATTGAAGAGAGGGAATTGACCTCTTTGGGTCTCTCACTTTCTCAGAGACATTTCTGGTCAATCAAGCCTGCACATCATTCCTGGAAGAATGACCACAACTTCCATGCTTCTGGCCTCTACCCTGGAAGCCATTGCTTATATTTCCATTACCCCACTGTATGCTGGACCTGACCACAGCTTTCATCAATAGTGAAAGGTCAGAAGTCTGCCAAATTTAGATATTGGCATATAATCTCCAATAAATTAGACACAGAAATGTCAAAATCTATATTCCTCAATGATAGGACATGTCACCCCTTCTTTTGGCTTTTTTTCAAGGGGTTACATGTACTTTGGTCTGTACAGCTTTACAATCCATCCATTTTAAAAACAATTAAAATAATGTAGCATTGATTTTATTGGGTCTTTTTAAAAAATATAGCTTGCAGGAGTGCAGAGCATGAATGTCCCCTTCCCATATAACATAGCATGTAATACTTTTCTAGGGTGGGGATCACAGTCACAGAGCATTCCTAATTGTAGGTAAGCCCTGCTTTCCTAACACTGGGAATAGGAACAGACAACAGGCTCCTGCTTCGGCACAAAGAAACACTGCAAAGCCAAAAGCTGTGCCCAAGCTGCTCAGAGATTCGGCTATGCTCAAGATGAGTGGGGAGGTATTTCCTTGTGCTGGCTGTGCCTCAGGTTATAAATCATTTCCATTTCCCTTTGCTAAGGGGTTTTGGTTTTTTTTTCCTCTTTCTCATGGGGAAGATAAGCTCCCCTGCAAGGGTGGCAGAGCTCAATAAGAAAAAAGCCTCCCTCCAAATCCTCTGGGATCCTGGGCATGCTGAGGGCTGCACTTAGCCTCGGCTCTCAGAACAACGAGGGTGCTTCAGAGCCAAGGCTGCGCCTAGCTAGGGGGGGAGGCAATTATCCACCAGGAAATAGGAGGGGGGAGACACCACACACACAGCGACAATGCAGGGCCTGATCTCCAGAAGTGCTGAACACTTGTGAGGCAGTGAACACCTCCAGCACTCTATGCCTGGAGTTAAGAGCATTCGGTACTTTAGGAGAGTTGCTAAGCATCCCCAGGAATCCGAAGATGGGGGTTTCTGTGTATGGGTTTTTACCTGCGGTTGGAACCTCAGTTACTGTGAGATCCCTTTACACCTAATTAAGATATATCAGGAAGAAATACACAAAGATGCATAATTTACCCGCTCTTCGACTGATTTAAGTGTACCCCCGTAGGGAACTACACCCATTTAACTAAAATCAAGTTAGAAATCAATTTAGTTACATTAGTGCATTTTCGGTATGGAATAGTCCTTAATTTGAATGGGAATAAAGACCCACTATGGGCCGATTGATTCTGTTATGTGACAGAAAAGCTTTTATTCTCAATACAGCTAAAAAGAAAATCAGTTTCAGAATGCTACAGAATATTATATATGGGAAACACGAGAATCTGTGCATATAGGCTTGTGTTTTTTCACACAGCTCAGAACATCTTCATTCCTTCTGTGATTTCAGGCATTCCCACACTAAGTTAGCCCAGAAAACCCAGAAAAGGGGGGCAGTTTACCTTCCAAGAAGCATGGGGGTTTACTTTCAGTGGCAGAATATGTGGGGGGTCAGAAAGGTCTTTCCAATTTAATGTGTGAGCTCAGGAGACATGGGAGAAAGGAAAAGCCTGCCCTCCAGGAGCATGCAGGGGGGAAATGACGTACGCTGGCAGGGAAAACAGTCAGAATAAGAAATCCCACCTCAGTTTGCTTGTCCTCAAGCAGGGACAAGGATTGATCACGGTATTGCATAGCGGAGGGAGGGAGAAGATCTCCTGTTTGCATCCAGTGGGACCTGGCAGGGAGCTGGCGCCACGGGTGGAACAGCTTAAGCTGCACGTGTTCCCATAAGGAGGACTGAAATGTCCCCTCAGTTGGCTCACTTTCCTCTGAGGCACAGATCATTCAGTGGGGGCTGGTGGGTGCACTGGTGGAGCCTGGAGACACCAACTGTTCCTGAGGGCCTGTTTGCAGCCACCTCTGGCTAACACAACTGTGGCTCCCGTCTGCTGCCCAAAGCAGACCCCACAGTGGTTGTGCTCCATGGGATTCCCATTTGACCCCATGACCTTCCCACATCTCTGTGAGTGAGGGAGAGATCAGGTAAGGGAGAGGGAACAGAAATTAGGGGTTTTCCAGCAATAATGGCCTGCTCATTCCAGTTACTTAATTTTCACTACTGTAATTTCTTAGACCTCTGAGGACCACTTGCTAATCTTGCCCCCACTATCCAGCTCTTGACCTTCAAACACAGTCCCAGGAACAATGTTATAAAAGATATATGAAGTAAGACTCTAGGTGGCACTTCAGGCTGCATAACTGTGACCTTGTCTATCGAGACATGAAGCATTTAAATCATAGGTTTAATCAGGTAATCCTTTAGGCAATCAGGATGATCAGCAAAAGTGTGTTAGCACTGTGTAGTCCCTGCAGAAACGTCCAAGATATCTTTCCAGTGTAGCCAGACCTATAGTTCGTTCCACTTCACAGGCAGAAATCAAGAGAAATCTCACTCAAGAAAATAAAACTACTCACTGGAATAAATCAGAAACAGGCCCATGGATCTCTTGCAGGACCAAAAGTTTGTCACCTAAGCAGAAGTAAGAAACCTAAATATATGTGTAAGCCTCAAATACTAGAGATGAGTGCTATAGCAAAGGCAATTCAGCAAAACACTGCACCAGTCCAATACCTGCTGAAGGGACACACAGGCTGTATATTTTATTTTTATTAAAGTATTATTATTAAAGTATTGCACTGTCTATTTTCTGTGTTTCATCAGAACAGAGCTAGCAATTTTTACTTTTCTTTCCAATGACTAGTCAGTGGGTACCTTGGACATGTGCTTGCTTGACAGTTTACTAAGAATGAAGAAACAGAGCAGCAGTAAAGCATGCTCCAGCCTGCTTTTTGGAATCAGGGCCCAAATAGCAACGCATTTCTCGGTGGACATCTGAAGGTGCTGTTCCACGCCACAATTATCTAATGGCAAAGCTGCCAAAGGAGGATTCTGCCTTTTCTCACCCACAGCTACTTGTTACTCTCCCACCTCCTTCCATTTATCACTCCTAAGTGAGCTGATACCCTCTAAACTAAATCAGTGAAATACCTGGTATTAGCAAAACCAGAAAAACCCTGCTGGTCTGTTTTAGACCACGACACCAGAAATAGCTACCTTAACATACCTGTGGCAGGGGACAGGAAACTGCAGTAGGGAAAGGAGCAGAGAGGGAACTAGGAAGGACAAGGACCTTTTCCAACTGTTTTCTTCCTACAGAAAGACTAGTGACTAGTGACTAGTACCCAGCTGTCTATGCCAACTGGACCAAATAAAACCCTTGTCTCCTTCTTCCTAGCTTCTCTTCACTGGATCTGTATTAGACTAGTTCACAATTTGGCATGAAGAAATCCCACAGACTGTCTGAAAAAGTGTACACAAGGCATGCAGGTCTCCCTGTGCATGAGATCTCTTCTTCTGCATGACGACTCCACACCCTCAAATGCAGCCTTTGCCTCTCCACCCTTCCCATGCTTCATGCAAATCCCCTGGGAGCATTCATGTAACTGGAGGGGAAAGCCTTTTGCCTCTGGGCTTCGCTAGCAAGCAGCAAACCTGGAGCAGCTGCTCCAGGAGGATTGTAACACCTTCTCCCACTGGGCCAAACCTTCCCCACTGGCTGATGAACAGGCAGCATCCAGTTGGCAGCCACAGGGGACTGAAGAGCCTTGTGGAGGGAAAAAAGCAAAAACAGTAAAAAAGGGGAACCCAGACCAACTTGTTGAGGATTTATTAAATGGGATCAAGGTTTGACAAATGCTTTTTTCTTTCACAGTGAAACTAGTAGACCCAACACAGAGTGATTCCCACAACAAACTTTTCTCTATTGTCTTCTAGGGAGAAGCAGCTTAACCTACCAAAGCTGACAATGCCATGCACAGGTTAAATATTTCCAGCTACACAGAAGTATGAATATAGAGAGTGGAGGCAGAACAAAGGGGTGCCATATTAGTTTTTTCTCCAGTTCTCTCCCTCTCCACCTGAGCCTAGCTTGCCACTGCTCCAGGAGCATTCAATAGTCATGGAATTGGGCAAAGTGAGTTCACCTTTCAGCAAAGGGAACATCAATCAGTCCTGCCCTCCCCACCCTAGCCGCTCTGTTTCAACAGCATCAGAACATTTCACCATTATTTTATTGCTCATTACTCTCAGTTTATTGCCCTCACAGTTTAACCTCATTATACCCCCAAGGATGAAGTGAAGTCTTACTTCACCCTTTGAGCAAAGCTATGGACAAACTTCATGGCAGTCTCAATAGGTATTTTGGCCCTCAACTCCCAGTGAGGGTCAGGAGGGCTGGCGCTGAGTAACACTGATGTGTGTACCGTGTGACCTGTTTGTGGTCCTACAGATTGTGTGCACAGACCTAGTACCTTCTCACAATGGAGTCCCAGCACCTTAGGGTCCCTTGGCCAGGTTCCTTTCAGAGAGGAGGAGCCTGAGGGGATGCAATGTCACTGGTGTCATTCTGCCCACCTGGGAAGCAAGGCAGCCAGAGCAAACAACACTGATGCAGACTGAAGGAAAAGGGGCAACAGGCTCACAGGAGGGGCCCCGAGGTCAACCTCAGCATCCTAACTACTGCACTGAAGCCACCAGACCAGTGCCCAGCTGATGAGACAGCCTGGCACTGCACACTATGCCCAACACCGAGATTAGGGAGATGTTATTCTGGGGAAGAGGGGGAGAAACACAGATTGAACGTGGCAGGTACAAGACAATATATGGAGGACTGAATCCTGCTTCACAGTGCTGGGCTGGTGCAATACTCACCTGTGAACTCCCACTCCTACCTTTGGTATCCACAGAACAGCTCTTCCTTTACATCACTTATTGCTACCATCTCTTTGATCTCTTTGAATGATAAACTCAAATGACATTTTTTTATGCTTTTTTTTATATATATGGAAGATGTAACCTAAAAAAATAGGGTTTTCTGTCCTCTGGGCCAGCTTTGGACAGTCCTGTCATAATGAGGGACACAATAAATGTCAGTTTGTCTTAGAAGACACTCGTCAGGGATTTAGGTTCACCATCTGCAAACAGTATTATCTTCAGTGCCATAATCAGCCTGTAGGAGGAATAGGTTCCTAGGACCTTTGGCATTTTGAGTGAAGTAAAGTTATACAATTAAACTTCAGTTAGGAAATATCCATAACGTACCAACAGGGGAGAGCAGCTAAGAGCATTACCGGCTGTCAGCACCTGGGAAACTAAATTGAATGGCCAGAGCACTGAGATATGAAAACTGGAGGAAAAATCACATGTGCCTACTTTCTTTACGGCTGCAGTGTCATAGGTCATATGTTGTGCTAACCTGTAAGAAATAATAGGAACTTGGAGATAAAATATAGCTCCAAATGTGAACTGGGGCATGGCGTAGAAGAAGTTAAGCAAGGACAAACAGATTACTAGTACTCTGAAGTATAAAATCACTGTTTCAGAGATTGCTCTCTCTACTCCTAGCAGCTTCATAAACTAAACCAGCTGTTTTGAATAACGCTGTTAGATTTTTAAAGTCATCTATTTCCTTGGCTGTAAATAGAAATACAATTTCTTTAAACTAAAACTACTCTCCCATGTAAATTTGGGTGGTTTGTTTTGGGTTTTTTTAATTGAATTAGCAACATATATAACAACAGCCTTTTGGGGATGTGTGATGCTTATACACAGATTCCTGAAAAAAATTGTATCACTCTTACAAATTTATCACTGCCTTCCTGATTATCAAATTATTTGGGCAATGCAATGAAAAACAGAAAACAAAGAAGCAATAACTAAAATTGGATGCACTTTATGTGTGACAAGCTGTGGCCTCACGTACAGGAAAGGAGATCCCTTAGTCCAGGTTTATTAACTGGGGATAAGCAGCAGGGGTGGGCTCAACCTGTATCGGAGGAGGAAGAAGATGAATGCATTGAAGCATCTGCTGACTGAGAGACTGTGGAGCCGTAATCACCTCCCACCCCCCATGCAATGGAGCTATTTGTGTTCTCCAACAGCAGCAGATGTAGGACAGCCACTATCACATGCATAGTGGGGATATATCATCACTGTGTGGCATCAACAGCCTGATTTGGAGGGTCAGTGCAGGACACTGAGGTTTGGCACCATCCAGCAAGAGGGGCTGGGAAAAATATAGGGGCAGGTTTAGGGAAGGATGGTAGTAGCAGAGAAGAGGCTGATAGGAGCCTAGTGTGGTGTGAATTAAGAGCCTAGCTAAAAGCAGGAAATGTTCACACTTTTCAGAAAGCTTTATGAGCAGTGCTAATGAAATAACAACACCCAAAACACTTTTGTTCCTATTCACTTTTCTAAGGCATCCATTGGAACAGCAGTTCCTGTCTCAGGGTGTTCCTGCAGAGCAATGGGCAGAACACGCTTGTGGCCCAAGAGGAGCATAGTGACACCCTCACAGTGTCACTTGCCAGCAGCAAGTACCAGCCTGTTTAATGAGGCCCTCCATCACTTCATGCCCTGCTGACTGCACACTGTGGGTGGCACTGGCATGGATGTCTTTCACCAAAATGCTTGCTTCATATCAGGGAGGTGCACCCATTTGTAACTTCGCTTGCCTGGCTGTGTAGGTGCCTCTGGCCACATGCTGTGTTGAGGAGGAGGAAATGCCAACAGCTGCAATGGAGCCTTCAAGGGAATGCTGACTCACCTCCATCCAGAGGTCACAAGAAGCACCCAGAAGTCTCCCTCAGTGATCTGCAGCAGATGGGGAAATGTAAGCAACAGACACAATACCTCCCCAGCCTGCCATAGCTTTGAAATACCATGGCCTTGCACAACACTGCTAAAATAAATATAGCAATTAAAAACCTCTGCGTAATGAATCTGGTTCTCCAAACAGACAAATGTGCGGCAGAGCGGTGGCAATGCCAAGTGTTGCCTGGTAATCCATTTTCTCCAAGCTACATAATGGTCACATCCATAAAGAAGTAGTAGAGGAAAGGGAGGGAAACACAGGAAATCCATTAGTGCCATAAAGGGGAGGAAACGGAACAGGAGCCTGCACCCAAATCTGGGTCCTCCTGGATTCCTGACCTCCTGCCAGGGTAAGATATTAAAAACCAATACCAGGGGTGGAGCAGCGGTAACCACGTCAGTGACTCATTCCCTTGTGAAAAGCAGAGCCACCCAGACAACTGGCACGGCTCCTCATGTGTGCGTGGCCTCGGAGAGCTCACTCTGTCACGTAAGCAGCTGGCACACTTCCTGAGATGAACAAAAAATGCAGATAATTTAGCCTGGCTACCTGAGCCTTATCCCTATTACAGTCTCGTAGAAATGGAAACAGAGTCATCCTGATGAGAATTCTGATCTGCAAAAAACATGTAGTACTATGTGAAATATCTGGGAAATGAAAGTCCAGATGGGAAGAAATTAGGAATTTCTCTTTGAGTTGGTTATAATCACAGTTGACCTTATTATTTGGTGCTCAAGCAGAAGGAGAGAGAACTCTGAGACAGGGCAACATTCAGGCTTTCTCCTTCCCCCTGCCTATCCTGCTGTCACCCATACCCAATTCTGGTCATGTGCTGCGTTCTCACAGTTTCCACACAATCTCACCCTTGTGCTCCCAACTCGGGGACGAGGAAGCTGTTTATCACAGCATTCAGTTTGTCACATTCATTTCAGATGATGATAATACCCAGTTGCAATTAGGATGTTTTACATCATCAAATATTGCAGCTATTCTTCTCCAGATGGGGAAATGAAGGCTTAGGGGGTAAAAAAGCTTTCCTTTGGCCACCTAGTGAGTCACTGATCTCTCAAGTTCCAGTGCAGAATTAAACATCACTCCCTAGACTTGCTTTTAATTTAGCTTGCCACTATATCACTCTGAAGTCCGTATGTGACAATTGTGCCTAACAACTGCACCTAAAGCTGTATTTTTGTTACAGGAGAAGGTGAGGGGTTAGGGCAGCTCATGCCTTGGTACTGTAGTGGATCATTCAAAAACTTGTGTGCTTTCAGCATTTGGCTAATCAAATTTCAGCAGAGTGCACATAGTGCTGTATCTGTCTGTTTGTAAAACTTGACAGATTTTTGGCATCAGCAGTAAATAAGCCCATGCACCACCATCTTCCCCACACTGGAAACTGCACAGTCTGATTGGTGCAGCTTGCCTTCCTGTGCCTCACCTCACATTTCTCAAGGAAAAAGTTTTACCTGTAACTATGTCTTGGAACACCATTGGGGGAAGGTCTTCAGTGTGATAGGCTATATCCTTCCTGCACATCTTTTCTTTCTCCTCCATTCCTCCATCCACTACTACTAGCCATAGGCAATGCCATAGAGATGCATCTTGACATTGAATGTTATAGGGGCTGATATTAGAGACAGAGTACCTTCAGAGTTCAAGGCTGGCTTGCTATGTGATTTGTTTGCTTTTGAACCTTCTTAAAGCCACAGGTAGGAATTTTAATAGCTTTCACAACTGCCTGCCTGTGATGGGGGAAGACCCAATGTGAGTGAAAGCCTGGTATGACTGTGCCTCAATCCCAGGTAAAATTAAAAAAGCTTCCTGAAAGTAGATGGGGATTTTGTATTTGAAACAACACAGCTGCCATGATGAGCTGTTGTTTCATTTTGGTGGCACCCAGTAGTTTGGTGTGTCCTCTGTCTAACATATGCCAGAATGGGGCAGTCTAAGAGGGCTTCTGTATAAAGTCCCTTCCCGCTTTGCTCCAGGCTCATAGGAATAGGGCCCATCCATACCCCACAGCATCACTTCTTTTTCTCCCAAGTCCCACAGGTGCTCACGAGCTCCAAGTGGCACGTTTAACCAACACTTCATAGCTCCTGCACTTGAACTGAATGTTGATGTGCTCTAACTGTCCAGAGTCAGATGCTGCAGTTTATTGCAATATTATTATTACTGTAGATAGGACAATTATTAGTATTGAACTATGACTTTATTTTCTTGGTTCTTCATAGTAAACAAACAAGAGTGTGATCTATGGCAGTTTCCATTTCAGCATCTCTGCAGCTCTACTGCAGAATGCCATCATCCACACCTCTGATCCCTGTGAGTCCTGTTAGCGCATCTTATTGGCAGCAGCAGTATTCTTCCACTGCAGGTTTGATCCAAAACAGCATATTCCACCATCTGCAGCTACCTGCTGGTGTCCAAGATGTAGCGAGGTGGTTGCTTTCTTTGTCCAATAGCATTCGCCAATATTTATCTTTGGCATCAAAGCACTGAGGCTATTTTTGCTTCTGCCAAGTCGGGTTAACGTGTCTTTTGTTACAGGCGCTTGGTAATGAGCAGTTTGTCGTACTCTGATGAGGTCGCTCAGGCTTATGTGAGTGAAGCATTTGCTCCTGTAGAGGTTGGCCCCCAGGTCAGCACCCGGCTGGGGGTGCAGAACCTGCAGCGCTGGCACCATCTCTCTCCATGCACTTTAGAAGCTGCTGCTTCTCCTTTGCCCTTGGTGCAGTGGTTACACAGGTGCCATCCTGGCTGAATCACTGTCTCTGTTTCAAGGTGAAATATGCCTGGAAGACATCCCAGTCCTTTGAAAATACCTCAATAACCTTTCAGCAGTGCTAGCTGCAGAAGCAGCCCAGAGCAATGCCTGCTCTGACTCTCCATGGGCCAGCTTTTCTGCTTTGCCTGTGTGGGTCTCACCACAGCTATTCCACCTCACCTCATCTGCACATTATTTGCTATTAATTATTTTTCTTCTACCGGGTATCTTACTCTGGAGATTATTCCTTCCCTTTTTACCTGTTTTCTTGCAAAAATATTTCTTTTTTTTCCTTCCTTCCACCTCCAAAATACAAGCAGGAGAAGCACTCCATCTACTCTGTGGCTGTGAATTGGTGTGTGCTTGCCTCCTACGTAGCCACATCTCTCCCAATACCTGGATGAGCTCTTCAAGCACCTTCACATAAGTTATTGCTTCTTTCAAGCATACCACAAATTCCCTTTTTTTATAGATGATCTGTTAACAAAAGAATCAGCCAGTGTCTTTGGAGGCAGTATTCTGATCTTTGCATGCCTTAGATTCAATTACACTTATTGAAGAGATTTTTAACTTATGTTTTATTTAGCAAAGAGGAAAGGTTTCAGTCTCCTGTGATTTTTTTTCTTGATATCATATGAGTCCTCCTGATGTGCCTGAAAGTCACTGCAGTATGTCCACAATTGCTACTGGCATGGTTATCATTGGTTTTGTTTCTCTCCCTTTTCACTTAATTTTCCTACTATGATCCAAAAAGAATCCAGTTGATAAATTTGTCCTTTTTCAAATCTATCTTCCAAATATCAGAATCTTGGTAATGCTCTTCCTTCCTCCTTCCTACCCCTATTCCTTATAAATAAGCAGGATCACAGCCTTCACTTCTGATTACACGGGTAGAGGAAGCAGATCACCTCTGAAATCATGCTCTCCATGAAAAGGAGATGAAAAAGCCTAACGAGCAAAGATGACCTGGAAAAAAGAAAATGGAGGAACCGAGGATTGTCGCCAACAGCTCTGCTGAGGACCCAGCCTGCTTGCCAGCAATTGAGAAGCTGCTCGCAATTGTAGGTGACTAAACCTGGGGCACTGTTTCAGTGTTTGCCAAAATCAACAGTAGGCCAGAAGATGCCACATAATGACTGCTGTACTTGTCTTCCAGTCCTTCTGACTGGCCAGTTCCCAATCCTGTGCCTCAGTTTCCTATTTCTGGAATGGGAAGAGCTGCTATATTTTTGTTGCAAAAAAAAAGGAACAGCCTTTATGTATGCCAGGAAATTAGCAAACACAGCAGTGGGAAGGGATCGTAAAGATGAAATAGCTTAACTAAATGTTTCTTCCTCCAAATGTCTTATGCACAGCCAAGGCTGGAGGTCAGCAGAAACAAAGCAAATAGTCCCCTTCCCACAGAAAGTACAAAGCACTCAAACCATTTGCATCTTTTGAATAAGTGCAAACAAATGATAGAGAAACAGGTCCAGTTCCTGTACAGTAACATTTGCCTCCTCCCTTTCCTTACAGGAGAGAATAAAGCTCGTGAACAGGAACAGTTCACAGGGATGACCTAGACACTGAACCCCAGAGCCTGGCCTGGACTCCATCTGGGGGGGGGGCAGGCAACTGCTTCCCCTTTCTTGCTGGTCACCACGACCTTTATTGGACATGTACAAGCATGTGTAGATCCCTATTTATCAAGCTACTTAAGAACAACTTTGTTTAGGCCTACTTTGATGAATTAATGCATAGAACAATAAAGACTATAACTATGTAGAAAAGAACATAAACTCAAACATATTTAGCAGTCTAAGCAGATTTAACTGTACTACATGAACTTTTGTTTTTGCAGAGGGATGTTTGTTTCTATCTCCAGATGTTTAAAAACTAACCTTATTTACTGCATTCAGAATTGTTTCTTTCACCTCCATGCCTGTACATAAGGAGCAGCAGGACCACAGGACACTCTGCTGCATTCACAGTTCACACAAGACCACATCCTACCTTGACTTTAAGACACTCATGACCAGATGTGGCTGCAAATGGGGCTGTGTTGGCTTCGCTACAAACAGGTATGGATCTTTGGTCAGATCCAAGGAGAACAGATCATGAACCAAAGCCTTTCTCCAAGGTACTGTACAAACACTGGGAAGGAAGAGTACCTTGAGCTTAAGGAACAGGTAGGAGACATAAACCAAGAATGTTAAAGAGGATTTAATCACATTAATATTACTTAGATATTTCCACATGCCGTTCTATAAATTAAGGCTCTTAACCAGCCTGGAATCAAAAAAGGCACCTAGAGAAGATGAACCAAAGAATAGGCAAGGGGTAGTAAAGAAGAATGTGTATTTTATCTTCCAGAGTGGAGATTCTTCTTTTTACCACAGAACAAGATCAAACTGGTTTAATCACAGAAGATAAACACTAGGCTGAAAAGCAGATCTAGCCTGCCTAGAAAGAGGGCAATCATTTAAGTACACTCAGTTACCATGTTTGTAATAAAGTAGTTTTATTTAAGATGATAAAAGACAGGCAGTGCCCCAAAGGCATGGTTCCTCTGAAACTCAATCTGTGCTCCAGTTCAAGCTTACAGGTGCAATGAGCCTCTTGCTTCTCTATAGTGAATGAAGTTTGGGCAACAATTAGCCATCACAAGCTCACTGCTATTGCATTTTCTTGGCATTTTGAAACATTCAGTATTTGGATTAATTTCTTTCTATTAAGTCTATAAGACCATAATATTTATTTCTTTCATTCACTAGTGTTTCACTTCAGCTGTTATATTTAGTCATTAAACTTTTCAGTAAACTTCTTTTAAAATAAGTTGCTTACAGTACTTTGGATTGGTTTTGTGGAGCTGGTTCCTTGAACTGCGGTAGATCCTGAGTCAAATCAGGGGTCAGCACAGGCAACCAGGGCTGCTTCCAGAAAAATTAATTTGCAACATTTTGTGAGCAGGACAGAGCAGAAGAGCAAAGCTGAAATGCAGGCGTTTACAATGACACACACATTCATGAGAGACAAGATTCTAGGAATACCTTTCATAATATTTTTTCTTATGAAGAAATTAAAATCTTCCTAATATATTTTTTCTCTCCCACTCTCAGGAATGGTTACTATCACAGATACTTTCTTTAGAAGATTTGTATTTGACAGCACATTTCCAGGACAAAGCTTTTGGCCCCAGTTGCCCAGGCATCTGCACGTGTGCATTGGTCACAAGCAACTCAGAAGTATTCCTCACATGTAGAAAGTTATATTTAGCTATTTTTTTTATGCAGTTTTTCTCAGGTTTAAGTTAGTTTAGACCAGATGGATTTAAAACCCTCATGTTTTGACGATGGGAAACTATTTCCTCCCAACGAAAGAAATGTTGCTGATGGACATTCTGCCTCCATCTTCTTGTGAGAGTATTATCTATCATAGAATCATAGAACCAACTGGGTTGGAAAAGACGTCTGAGATCATCAGGTCCAACCCCTGATCCAACACCGCCGTGGCTACAAGACCATGGCACTAAGTGCCACATCCAGTCTCTATGATTCCTCAGACACATATCTTTTGCATAATTGAGGCTGATTTAATAGAAAAGATCATAATCTCTCATTAAGTGGCATAGACCATGTATAAAGACAACATACTTACAGAAAGAGAGAAAATAGTGTGTTGCTACCATTGCCATCAGAGAAAATTATTACCTTTACCCCTTGTCCTATTTTGGATTTAGTTTCTAATCCTTTTAACAGGCTTTCCCAAATCCTGAGTAGTTTAAACTATTATTTAATATATTCTTTGCTAGAAAGATTTTCTGCCTGTGTCTGTGTCTCTCTATGTACATTATAATATGTATGCACATACACATAATATTATTATTCCCTTAGCAGCAATTAAGCTGTATAATCCACCTCAAAGATATTTACAACAATTTAAACTACCCTGAATCAAGGAGTTTAGAGGATTAGAGATGAGATTTAAGCAGTTACTGAGAGGATAAATTTTACAGTTCCTGTGCACTGCAACACTGTTTGACTTTAAGGCCAGAGAACGAAGGGTTTGGGAGTGATTGAAGCATAGAAGGAAATGAATCAAAAGTTGAATATGAATCAAAAGACTAAAATAGTTTGTTGAAATCTTTTAACTTCCATGTTTAGAGGAGAGTAGACAGCTGGCTCTGAGCAAGTTTATCCAAAGTCCCTACAATCTCCCTCCCTTGGTAATTTGAGGACAGTCAATGAGTGTGTGTGTGTGTGTGTGTGCTCCCTCACTGTCTCCAGACCCCTGCGTGTCTGTGGTGTGAGAAGGCACAGAAGGTCTGGCTAAAGCTGAAAGCTCTGTGATCTTCAGTAACACAGGGCATACTCTGGGACAGTGGGCATAAACTAGCACTGAAAATTCAAGCCACTCTGGATTTATCAAAGGAAAAGAGTATCCAAACATAAAAAATTGGCTATGCTGAAGAAGGATTGAAATCACAGACCACTGTTGTTTAATTTTTCTGATGTCTGCATACCGAACCAGCACACCAAAATTGCTTCATGTTTATGGGTGCACCCTGATGTGTATTTATATCAACATATTTATGTACCTGGGGTACTATGTCCAGTTCTGGGCCCCTCAGTTCAGGAAGGACATTGAGGTGCTGGAGCAGGTCCAGAGAAGAGCAACCAAGCTGGTGAAGGGACTTGAACACAAGTCCTGTGAGGAGAGGCTGAGGGAGCTGGGGTTGTTTAGCCTGGAGAAGAGGTTCAGGGGAGACCTCATCACTCTCTACAACTACATGACAGGACGTTGTAGCCAGGTGGGGGTCGGTCTCTTTTCCCAGGCAGCCATCAGTAAGACAAGAGGGCATGGTCTCAAGCTCTACCAGGGGAGGTTTAGGTTGGATATTAGGAAGAAATTCTTTACAGAGAGGGTAATCAGGCATTGGAATGGGCTGCCCAGGGAGGTGGTGGATTCCTGGAGGTATTTAAGATGAGACTGGATGCAGCCCTTAGTGCCATAGTCTACTAACTGTGGTGGTAGTGGATCAAGGGTTGGACTTGATGATCTCGGAGATCCTTTCCAACCCATCTGATTCTATGATTCTATGATTCTATGGTACTGTGCTTTTCAGTCTCAGACTCCAGAGTTGAAATAGCAATTGGCTGAAAGTGTCTTTGAAGAAAAACTCAAACATTGTGTTCATCTCTTACACAATCCCTGGGGCTCTTTCCTCCAGACTACTTTGACAATGGAGCAAGAGTAAACTCTCTCTGATACTGACCCTCTTCTGTATATAACACCTGAGATACTTCCTATTTTCCTCTATCTCTGCCAGTGAGAAGCTACCACTAAAAGTGAAAAATGGAGAAAAATTGGTGTTGCCACCTGGTGAACTAACAGTGTACTTCCTACATAATTCCCCAATAAATTCCTCTTATTAGTCCCAGAAGGTGGGTTTTTTTCCACAAATTTATGTATTCATGGGTAGTATCTTATATACAAAAATGCCTCAAACTTCCTGTCACACCTCAGGTGTCAGCTCAAATTATGCACTCCAAAAGCGAGCAGCAGAGTCAGAGTGGGAAGTGGACCTATTGAGGGAGTAGACTTTCCAAGACTCCACTCTCCCAGGTATGACTTTGCCCAGCACCCAAGGGCAGCCTTGCCAGCAGTCCACAGAGCAGCCCCAAGAAGCTGTGGTCCTGCTCCCTTCCCCATGCAAGGCTCTGGCAAGCTTGAAAGCAACAAAAACATATCCTCTACCAGTCAATTTTGCTTTGGTAATGAGAACAGGAGGCAACTCCTTTCCTAATGTATATTTCCTTCCTTTCCTAAGAAACTTCTTCTAAGATATCTATCTTTGCTGCTTACTAGAAAGAAGGGAGAAATAACAAAATGTGTGTGAAAGATGTGGATAGAGATGCCAAGCACAAAGAAGCCCCGCAGCATGAGTGTCATATCATGTATTTATATCAGCTTCACTTCCTGGAGATCCACACTTGGTCATGGATGGCTCAAGCTCTCTGTGGTCTTCAAATGCAGAGAAGAAATGCTCATTACAATTTCTCCTTTTGAGTCTGGCTACTTTGCTTAATAAAGAGATTCGTTAAGGGGAATGACCTATTTGCAAAGCTTGTAAAAGTTCTGTGTTTGTGGTAGGTTTTTTCTCTTAAAAAACATAAATTATTTCAAACTACCTTTAAGCACCTGTAGCAGTGCCATGGGACAATGAACTGCCATGTTCACATGCCAGAAGGAGAAACAATCTTTTGGATATGGCAGTGGGTTTCATGACTAAAGAGCTCATAAGGTTATTGCATTTACTGGGAAGTGGAGACAGAAATTACAAAAATTGTGATAAATAGCTTGTCATAGCCCATCTACAAACTTCACCTGCTGACATGGTTTAGTGGGCAGATGCTAATACCACCCTCGGGAGGAAGAAGGAAACCAGTGCTGGGACAGGAAGGGGTTAGGCAAGATTTAAGTGAGTGTACAGGAAGCAATAAAGGTTGTGGAGATTTAGCTCGAGTCTGGTGAGTGTTTGATTGAATCCTTGGTTAGGGAACAAACTTGACAACATTATCTGTTTTTGCTGTAGGAACAACTGTTCGCTTGTCTAAATCCTGCCCTCAGCACTGATATATATCAGCCTTCAATTTACTCTCACTTCCATTCGAATCACAGTACGAATCAAGCACATCCCCCCTGCTCCTATGCAGATGGTGTGCAGAGAAGAATATGCAGTTTGTTTTAATGATTTTAAACTATTTTTTTAATATATTTTAATTAGGTCTGATGTGTCCTTCCATTTCCTGCCTAGGGTAAGTTTAACATAGGTGGTGTCTTCCAGGGAAGGGCAGGCGATTTGGGTGAAACCTCAAAGCTGCCCGAACACGCCGTGCTCATCACTGCCAAGCTGAGCCTGTGTTTTGCAAGCCCAAGTTTGGCAGGCAGAAATGCCAACAGGACCAGCCCCGGGAAGGGCTCTAGGAGCTCAGCCCTGGCTGCCAGCAGGGGAGCCAGGCCAGCCGCCTCTCAGCACCTGAGCCAGCGTCAGGTGCCAGAGCGGATCAGATCAGAGGTCCAGCTTGCCTGAAATCCTGCCTCTCCTGATCGCCAGGAACACATGCAGAAGAACTCCCCCTGCAAAGGACAAATGCCTGTCCAAAAACATGTTCCACAGTCCAGTTTCACTGCAAGAGGGAAGTACTCATTGTCACAAGCCCTGAAGCAGAGATCTGAGTTATTAAAATTGTATTACATTAAATTATGAGTTAATAGATTAACTTTTACCCCAGATAGTTTAACTGCAGATGTAGGCAGTATTGATTACAATGTCTAACATTTGTTAATTCTGCTGAGCTTTTTACCTCAGTATTTTCTCAAGGCCATGGCAGAGACACTGTGTTAAAAATGCATTTGCTGTTTTAGATTTAAACCTGTTGCTTTTATTTCCAAATCTCTCTCCGATATTTATTACAAAAGAGGGTACACAGCAGTGACCACATGACCCCTTGGTACCATCTGTTATATTATATACTGCAGTGACAACTCTTACTTGCCACCTTCCACTACTGGATTGTCCATATCTTCATCTCAAAGTGTTTCCATACCTTTTCATCAAAGGTTTTGTTACTCTTCTCCGGACGTAAAAATATGTCAGCCATATAATCTTTTATGAGGTGAAGCTACCCCTACCTAAAAACAGCATTCTAGCTGAGAACATGCCATTGATCTTTCCATAAAAAGGCATTGTAATTCTCACAGCACTACCCTTTATGCCTCCCTTAATAGGAGGATAACCTGATTCTGGGAACCTGTTCTCAAGGAGCGGCTAGATGGAAAGAGGTTCAGGTTCTCTGATTTGACCAGAACTTTTTATGATGCAGCAGAGCCCAAAGCTGCATCTCTCAGCGAGGTCACCTTTGCTATGCACACACCTAAGGTTCAGACCCACTATCTGTACCCTGCTTGATGTGAATTTCAGTTGCCATGCATGGCCTTTACTTGCCTGCCCAAAATAAAACACATTGTTGGCTGACCATTGTCCCCCGTGCTGTGTAGGTGGCCGCAGTGCAGGAACAAGCAATAGCAGCAGTTCCAGGGGGCCAGGGGCAAAGGTGGAGGTTATGACCTCTTGTGTATCATTAGGCAATTAGCCGGGGCCCTCTCTAACCTCTCAAAACAGAGGGCTCTGGGCAAACTGTCCTCCCCTTACCAACCATGCTTGACTGTCCTCTATCCATAGCCATGCTGAAAATTTTGACACCCTCTTGGATATTCTTCAGTTCTGCATATGTACAACATTATTACATGCTTTTCTATCTTGCATCTTGCTAACTTGCAAGATTATGAGGCACTAGAAGGAGACCGTATTCCAAGAATATTATAGATCAGGAGGTAAGAGACACTCTCAGAGCCACCATAGAGACAGGCTGGGTATTTACAGGTTTTGTCCAAGGTACTGTCCCATCTCAGGATCCTGCTATCTGTATCTAAAATGAAATGTTTTTACCCAAAAGGGCTTAGAAAATGGTAGCCAGAACCATGTGTGAAATGAGAAGATACAGAAGGGAAAGATTAAGGATTTAGACATAATTGAACCTAGCCAACGCAGCTAAGCAGACCCCATTGAGATAATTCCTGACTCCCTTGAAAATCTACTCAGATTTGGTCATAATAAAACAGGCAAATCTCAAATGCCTTTTCCTATTTTTTCTTCTCTTCATATTTGCAAACTCAGCTGAAGAAGCTATGTGGCCAGGTACGCCTGGCACATTTCTGACTGTACATTAAAAGGTTGGATGGTCTGATTACACTATTTCTGAGACTGTGGGGCTTTCTTCTAGTGTAATTGACACCAGTGTCCTTTGCAAGAGACAGTGGAAACAAAGGAAAGGAAGGATAAAAGGAAAGATGAAGGAAGGAAAGAGTCTGACAGAAGAGGAGAAATCAGAACACCAGATGTATGCTCCATGTACAGCATTTTATTAGATTACCCAATAAGCAATGGTGCAATTTTGTGTATAAGACAGTACAGGCCTTTCCCTCTCAAGGCTGTGGCAAGAGAGAGAAAAAATGGTCTTGTTGTTAAGGTAGTGACACAGAATTCAGGAGATCTGGCTCCCATTCCTGGCTCTGACACAAACCTTGTGTAAATCACTTAATCTCTCTGTGCCTCTGTTTCCCATCTGCGAAACAGAGATAACACATCCTTTTTCTCACCCCAGTCAGTCTTGTCTATTTAGATTATCTGCTTTCCTGGGCAGGGAAAGCTTCTTACTGCATGGGTTTGGGTTTTCAGTTTGTTTGTCCTCAGTGCTTTTTGCTGGATCTTTTAAGACCAGAGGGAACCACGGTGATCATCTGGACACAACCCCTTATACAAGACAAGTCCTGTGAGCTCCCAGAATTAATTCCTGTTTCAGCAGCTGAGACTGACAAAAGAATAGACTTAAGGAGAAACACACACACACACATATATATATTCACACACACATACATATATTTCTCCCACTATATGTAATGTAAAAAAAAAAAAATGTAGTTCTTGATAAACAACTATCAGTGACCTTCACTGATAAAAGCTGGTGTTTTATTCCTTGCTTAATTTTGTCTCTAATTGAACAACATTTCCAGAACTGGCTATTATCTTTGCTGAACTCAAGAGCTCTCTCTGATCAATGTGTATATACTTATGGTGGAACTTCTTTTTCCTAACTTTTTCTGTGGATGTAATCTAACCTACCTGCCCAGTGATGGAAGCACCTGAACACAGGAATTCACCCCAAAGGCCTTGGATATCTATCTTGCAATAGGAAAAATTGTCCTCTGAAGGGGTCTGTATTGACTGTGCATGGACCTTGCATAAACTTATCCGTCTTTGCACCCTTGGATAATTTTGAAGCAGTCACATGGTATCCCCTACACTTCTTCTTGACATAACTTTTCTTTACAGAATTTATACTTGAGGTTCATTTCACTTCATGATGAGAGCACATTTGTGATTGTAACTTGACTTCAGCGGTGATTGTTTTTCCTGTTAATGTGTATTCAGCTCCTCTTTTCTCCATCATCACCATACACCAGTAATTGGTGAGATCCAGGGAGATAAGTAGATTTAATACATTTTCAAGAGAGGAAAGAATTCTACTTTGAGTTTTTCTAATCTGGACAAGCTCTAACCACGGAGTAATTGAATAAAAGACCGTTTACTGTGGTCATGTGTTAAAGAAAGGCTACGTCTGCTTTTGCATTTTGAGCACAGACTGATCCTTGAAGTGTGCCACAAGCGCACTCCTTGGATCAAGCTCTGTACGGGAAACAGGCAGACAAATGTATAGTTATGACATTGATACTGAACCGCTCAACCCTGTCAGGATTGAGGTGTCTTCTGGGAGTGCACAAAAGCAGAACCTCAGTTGCCTTGGAAACTTCTCCATCTGAAAACCAAGGAGATTAAGGCAGTTCTGGGCACTCACTGAGCTGAGCTTTCAGGATTGCCATTTTAGATTCAGATGCCTAAACTCCTCCTAACTTCTCTCTTAAACCACTGTTTACAGAGCTAGCCTCTATTTGAATAATCAAAATGTCAAGCTGCACAAACATCTCAGGGGCTGCTAAATCTGTTGCATCAAAACTGTAAATCACCCCATTTGAAAACTGATTTTAAATGATATCAAGTTAGTTTCACCAGAACCATCCTGATTGTCTTTAATTATATCACCTTCTTTTAATTCCTTATTACTCAAGCACCCTATCATCCATTCCATTATTTTGCCTGGGATCGAAGGCAAGCTGACAGGCCTATAATTACTTGGGTCACTGCATTTACCTTTTTTAAATATTGGTACAACATTAGCTTTCTTGTAGTCCTCTGGAACATCCCCAATGCTCTATGGCTTGTTAAAAATCAAAATTAATGGCCTGTAGTGCTCCTTGGCTATCGATCTTAAAATCTTGGATGTAAATTATCCAGATCCACTAATTTTAATGTATCTAACTTTAATATCTGCTGTTTAACACATTCTCTTAGTTACTGCTAGAATGAAAAGCATTCCATCATCATTCTGTCCTGAATCATCTGGCTTTTCCCCAAATACTGAATAGAAGTATTGATTGAACATTTCTGCCCTTTCTTGGTTATTATCGAGAATTCTACCAGCTAATAAATGGATTAATATCGTATCTAGGACAGGTTTTGTACCTGAAATCCTGTGAAATCCTGTACATTTTCTTTTGTTCTCTTTAGGGATTTCTACTCATATGTTCTTCTTCCCTGCTGAATTTTCTACCACTTTTGCTTTCAAGTTCTGGTGCTTGCTATATGCTCCCTTTCTCATTTTCCTGTTTACACATTTATTTTCCTGGTTTAGGGACTCATAGCAGATCTCTGTTGTATGAAATTGACCCTATGGAAGGCAGCATAAATGTTTTTGTGTCCATTAAACTGAAAGTAGGATTAAGGACCTTTCTTTACCTTTCTTCATGTAAAACCTTTCGAAACTTGGCTTCATACACAAGTCCATTGTATCCAAGTACACATTTTCCTGTATTCTTGGAATTAACAATCATTTTGTTAAGTGAATCAATCAGTATTGAGCCTGTGATCCAAAAATTCAGCTGATGAATGCTGTTCAAGAATTTTCTGACATTACAGGAAGAAATGAAGTGAAACTAGGCTCTTCCTAAAACTTCAGGCATGTACTGCTGACACACGTAATAATCTCTTTGAATCAAAAGCAGCAGATCACCTTTCTGCTTCCACTGAGGAGACTCACACCCTCCTCTTGCAAAATCTCAGAATTCTTCTACAAAGTGACCAACAAACCTACAACAACTTCATACAACATGGGACATGTGCCATGCAGATGAGCAGCTTTGATCTGATGCAATAATGAGCAGCGATGCTTGCCTAGACATTGTTCCTTTTTTTAAGCACTTCACAGGAAACGATAAATGGGATTTGTTTGCTTAATCCAGTACCTGAGACAAAATGAGCATTACAATTAGTTGTGAGCTGAGAGAAAAGGGGGACTTACTAGGGTAAATTACCAAATTCTGTGTTGGACTTTGGGTAGATCCCTTAATGCCTTTATTATGTAAGCACTTTAATAACCTTTACCTACGGTGTGTATCAACCAGATACTAAAATGGAATCAAACCATATCGCTCCCTTCAAGTCAACATTGCCTCAGTCATTCACGTTGCTGAGACACAGCACTATTTTCATGAAATAAGGCTGATTTTTTGCATAATCAGCCTACTGAATGACTGAGTGCTGGATGCTCCCACTGAAAGAAACCAGCACTTTGTCCTGCTAGTACCTATAGTTATGATGAAAGGTGTAATTTCTTTCTCATCATTAAAGCTACAAAAGCTGAGGTAGAATGTATGAGAGTACACCCCACTAGCAAGGGGGGTGACAGCTGAAGAAGACAAGGTTCTAACAACTGCAGAAAAGATTCAAAAGTGAAAATGAAATAGCACTGCTTCAGAGGAGTTCAGAGTAAGAGAGAAAGCTCCACCCTTGGCCTATCCAGACATATGAAGAAAGTACAGGGATTTCCAAAGTATGACTGATCTCACCATCTTCAACATTGCAAAAGCAAATCCCAGAGCAAGCTTATTGTGGAGATGAAAATAGTCACTGTGTAAGTAGCTGAAACTAATAAATCTGAAACGAGGCAGCATCATTCATAACATAAAATATCAAAACTAATTTATACTTCTAGAATAGCACTATGAATACTAATTAAGCTGCAGAAACTCTCCTGAGGTTCACAACTATACAAACAAAATCTCAGCCCCACTGAACTTAAAGGGGGTATTCATCCATACCCTTATACAAAGAGCAAAACAAACTTCTACTGACAATACTTTGTTGTTTAAAATGATGAACATATACAGGGAAGAACAAGTCTGACATTCCAGAGAGGCATTAGGGCATGCCCACTTGTTTCAAGATGCAAAACTGTGGCCTTATCAGAAAACTCTTCGAGACAGAGAGATTTCTTCCTTAACCACTTTGAAAGACGTCAGTGCATTGAAGTTGCAGTCATTTCTGAAAATGAATGAAGAACAGGTTAAAGCACAGATTAAACAAATAAAGACTAGGAATCACAGCTTCCTAATGTGTAAGAAACTTCTTTTACAAGCAAGTGCTGGAAGGAAAAGGTTGGTAGCTTCCCTGATTTTACAGCTGAGGGACCTACAAGTGATGACAATCGTACATCTGTTTTGCTTGCCTTCTGATGGGCAGGAATCAACTCCAGTCCAGGAGCTCTGCAGGCACAAGTCCAAAGCAATAATCTCAAAGTGGCACAGCTGTGGTTCTCGATCAGTTCAAGTGTCTTTTGCACTCATGATCAGCAGCAAGACCCTACAGCCAAGGGGACTTCCGAGTAATCTGAGTTCCCAGCTGTGGCAATAACCAAATCATCAAAGGTTGCTAAAGTCAATATTGCCTGGTTGCCTTGGTAACCAGACATATGCCCAGACCTGTTCCCTTTGGTAACAGAGAAGGGAGATAAGTCATCACTACTTTCCTCCTATGAAGGGTTACCAGAGCTCCTGCTCCATGAACTATGCGGAATGAGTCTTGCAGGTTTTGGAGAGATTAACATTTCAGCGTGTGACTTGTGTAATCAGAACTTTGGTTACAAACTTGTAATATAAGAAGTAGGATATGGTTGTTTGGGTTTAGCACCACAATAATGCAGCTGCTCCAGTGCTGGCCCACAAGTGGCCACCTCAGAGTGTGGGTGACAGAGACGTGTGATTACCTGTACCCATCAGGGTAGACAACGCTGAATGACTCAAAAGCAGATGTCAGATTAGAATCACATATATCTGTCTCACAGACATATCCTTTAACCACCAGCCACTTCCCAGAAAATGTGCTGGGATAAAATGCCTAAACGGTATTCTTAGAAATGCATGGGGAGGGGTGAGGGGGGAAGATTACTCTATTTTAAGAGAAACTTGAGTTTTTCAGTTCAGCTGAAGGACCCTACCAAGGCTCAAAAAACCCCCAGGTTTAAACAACTCTCATCCAGTTTGACCAGCAGCATCTGAATAAAGGCAGACCAATAATCCCTTCTCCAGGTTCAAATATTACCTTGCATAAGTGCACTGTCTTGCACTTATTTCTCATTCATCTGAAAACTACTTCTGTTAAACTACCCAAATCAGAAAAACATGACATGTGCATAGAAAGAAAGGGTCCAAGAAATCAGTCCTACAGCTGCTGCAAGCACTTAAACATTTCAATAGTGTTTATAAATGTATGCCAAACTGGAATATTTCTCTCATAATATTATGATTAGTATAGCAAAGAACTCAAATTTCAAAAATAATTGTCTAGCATCACTCATAAAGGAATATTATGCAAAGAAGATTTGCCCTAATGTTTTGGTCCAAAGATTTCTCAGTAATGACAGTAGAAATCCAAACAATGATATTAGTCTAATTTCTCTGATGTTAACTGAGAGATATCGTAACATTCCTCTGTCACAAATCATCATCAAGACACTTTTCAGAAATTACAGTAATGTGGCTGGCTCTCTCCTTTTTAAATGAAATTCATCATGACTAGAAGTGTAAGAGATGTAAAACGAGAAGCAATTCTTTAAAATTCCTATTGACACCTAAAATAAGAACATCTTTATAAGATTTCCAGCAACACCTTAACATATGCAATTAGAAAGAAAGGTTTCAAAAAATAAAACAAAATAAAACAAAAATCTAGATTAAGTGAAAAGCAAAGGCAAAATATTCTCCTGATGAAAAAAAAAAAAAAGATATATCAATAATTCCAACAGAGAAAACAAATCCAGATTTAGGAGGACTGAGAAGAGGAACTTTACTTATATTGCTTGGGGGATATAAGGATGACAAGCAGAACACGTACCTCAAGATCTTCGATGCCAAAGAGTTTGCTGCCCACTGCTCAAAAGGCAATCTCCAGCTCACTATCCTAGGTATGCTCTGCAGTCTGACATTTCCGATGTTTCAGGAAACATCTTCCAAATATAAAGCAGTAGGTGACAGAAAGTACAAATTATTTGAGCTTTCATTTGAAAGTCAACAAAATGCAGACTCAGAAGTTCTGTTGCATTTCTAAATATTTTCTAACCTTACTAATACCTCATCAGACTCAAAGACGAAAGATTCCCAACAGTCGAGCTGAACAAGAATGATCCAAGTGCTATGCAACAAGGATTCAGCATACTCTCTCCTTGAGGTTGATTTACGGCTGGTCATCTTTGCTTTAATGCCCTAGAAGTCTCTCCTACATAATATATGTTATCAAGATTGAGTAAATTACAAAAGAAGCATCATGTATAATTCTAATTCTCTTCTCACAACAGGATGTTTATTTCCTGTTTCAAGATAGTAAAAAGGATATCCAGTTATCATATTACAGCAATTTACAAAAAATGCCTGTAGGCAGGAAGTTCATGAAGAGTGAAACTGGCTCATAACTAGGTTAGCACAAGTGAATGGACACTGAAATGTAAATTTATCTGGTAAAAAAAAAAAAAAAAAGGAAAAGAAAAAAAGGAACATCAGCAGATACACCCAGGTATTAAATGAACCAAAGGTCACAGTGGCAAGATTAGTGCCTAGAACAGGAGGTCCCTGGTTGGGGCTGGAACATCCAGGCACCCATTGTGAAACTAATTACAATAAAGCTAAGCCAGTCTTTTAAATAAATAACTCTTTGTGTCCTAGGGAATAAAAGAGAAACGACCTCATCTTTCAGTCTCTGACTTTTCATCAGCCCCTTTGGGCAGAACTGGATCCTCCCTCTGACCTCCTCCAGATGCCCACGGACATTCCTGACACTGTCTGAGATCAGGGTTTGGCCTCTGGTAGACTTCAAGCAAAGTTATGTGCTTGCAGATAAAATTCAGACTTGCACAGAGACCGGAAACTTACAGAAAACATAAGCCCTAGGGGGAATGGAATGATCTGAAAACATTGTATATAGTCTTCAGAAGATACAACCTGACTGCTTTGAAGGTGGGGTGGCATTCAGGGAAATGTTCTTATGCTTAAATATCCTGTTCCCTTTGAAAGGTCCAATGTGGAGGAGTGGTGGGTGCTCAAAGCATGCCATGACTGCTCTTTACATAGCAACTGACCTCAGATAGAGGTCCAACAATCCTAAACTCCAGTGTGTGGAAACCCAGAGCCCAGAGCCAACACCACCATCTCTGAGGTCTCTTCTCCCCTCACTTTCATCCCAGGGTGTCTCCAGAGGGAAGGCCTGGGCCTTGCTGACAGTCAGTTTCAGGGGCTGCTGCAGTACCAGGTAGGGTGCTCCTTAGGACTTCAGTAATGTGTGTGGGTGGTGTGAGCAGCCACCTGCAGTCCTGCCTCCTCTCTTACCAGATTCTGCCCTGGACAAAGCAGCACTTCCTCACTGACAGCACAGATAAAGAAAATTATTATCAGGAAAAGAAATTCCTCAAAGTTCAAATCCATATGCAAAAGAATCATTAATCAGTTCTGTGAAGGAAGGATGGTCTGGTGAACTGTAGGCATACATGTAGTTTGAAGGTGCAGTGCAGCATCACAGATACTGTTAGTTAGAAGAGCAGACCGTCTCTGAACTCTGAGGTTCTTTTTCACTTAACTTCATGAAACCCACTTGGCATGTAGCTCACTGACTAGGATACCTGCCATTCTAATGATTACAACAGGCCCTCAATGTTTCCACAGATGTTCTCCAGGAACACATGCTTGGGAAACTACGGGGGAATGTTTAGCAGGTATGGACAAATCCTTAAATATAATTTACTAGAACTGGGGAGGCATCCATATTTCAATAGGATGAATTAAACACAGAGCCAAATGTCACAAAAACAATCTCATCCTTTTCAGAAGTTGATCCTCAGCTGTTATCAACTCAGAAAACTACACCATTTGGCAAAGAGGCACCTCAGACCCAGCTGGCTATCTGACTGAAAGATTGCAACATATTAGGTACAAGTCAGAGAATCAGAGATAAATTCCTCTCACTGCAAGCAGTGTAAACCAGGAGTAATACCTCTGATGTCAGCTGAGTAGCACAGATTGCTACCACTGTGCTTTAAAGGACTTGGTATTTGATCTTGTTCTTTTTCATGAATTCACCTTAGAAGCCCATCAGGCATAGACGGTTCTTTTGTCTTTGCTATGCTGCTACTGCTGTAATTAATCTTTTTCCAACCACCCTATTGGCAATTTCCCTAATGCACACCTCCTCTCTCTCTGTCTCCCACTCCCTCTCTCTGTCTCTCTCCTCCAGTTCCTCTCTGCTGTGCACTTCCTCCCTCTCCAGCCTTTTGGGAGCACATATTTTTCAGTTAGCCTGTGAGCCAGATTGTCTTTAAACTCTTCTTATCTAGACACAGAAGCCTTTTACTCAGATGTATCTGTGCCCTGAATATGGGTTTGGTTATTGAAATGGTAATATAAATTAAACCTAGGCTTCACATTAACATTAGTACTAATATAACCACTTGACAGTGTGGGTGTAAGTAAAATCTTGTGAACACACTTCAACTTCTGACCAGAGGAGAACATGCTGTTGTTTTAAATACTCTGTAATTTTTTTCTATCAAAAAAAGTCTTACAGAAAATAACTCATTTTGAGTCACATTAATCATTTGATACTACAAATCATTCCTTAATACATTTTTAACTATCAAATTGAAGCTTATTTCAAAGCAAAATACTTTCAAGCAAATGAAATCAAGGTGAGGGGTTTTCTTTCTAAAGAGTACTGAGATGAAAATTCTGACCAGTATAACAAAATCAGCATCTGAAATGTAGTTGTAGTTAACATCAACAGGCAGATTCAATTGGAAAAACCTCTTCAAAATATTCCCCCCAGCAGCTAGGGGGAAAACAGTCCTTCAGTTCTGAGTTGCTTTTATCATGTGCTGTAGGTGAAGCAAGGCCTGGATGCTTTTGCCTGGACTGGTGGGTCAGTGAACTCCTGCGAGGGAAGTGAGAGTAGCCAGGTAACCCCTGCTCACCCCTGTCTTGTGCTCTCATAGGTGCTGGAGTCTGGGGGACTTGCCTGCCACTTGCCCTTGCCCATCACACCTTTTGCTTCTATTAACATTTGCCTTCCCCGTATAACAATGGCTGTGTTTGTACAACCCACCCAGTTACACCATCTACTGATTATGTGATTCTTCACAAAAATAAAAAGTCAGGAAGATTACAACTAAAAATTTCAATAAATTCTCATAATAATAATAATAGCAAATAGACAGATTGATATGTGTACTACAGCACTTCCCCAAATTGCTTTTTTTCCCTTACAAAGCAACCCTCTTGCTGCCTGACACAGCTTCTGTGATGACAGGTGCACTCTCTAATTGCTTCTATCAGGCCTGTGAGATATCCAACTCCTCATTTTCCTGGAGGAAGCCCCCCATCCCTTCTTGATCCATGTGTCATGCCATGCACTGCGTGTCCCAATAGTACAAATAACATTAGAGACACTGGGGTGGAAGTGCAGAGGCAGCACATCTGATCCACATAGGTGCACATTTCCTGGACACTGAGGTGAGGGCAACTACTTCTTCCCACGTGCTCTTTCATCCACATCCATCTTAAGAAGCCATGTGGTCACTGGGACACTTGACAGACACTCCAGTGCTATTCAAGTTACTGTGAGATAACACAGTTCTTCATGACCAGACAGGTTAACTCCACAAGATCTTATACCCGACTTTCTGTAACCAGTTGGCATACACCATATGGATATTGATGGTTGTCCAAAGACTGGATAATGGCCAAGTAGTATTTTCCTAACTTTCAATTCTCACACGCAGAGTCAGACAATTAATATACTCCTGCCACTGATGTTACCAGCACAATCTGGTTCTTTTAGTTCTTCAGTGGTAAACATGATTTTGGTGGGAAAAGAAGTAATAATAGACCTCATACTCTTCTCTTACCATATCACTGACATCTGGTTTGACAATGATAGTACAGCCAGCAATGGATTTGGAAGAGTGTGGTATACATTGCAGACTACGATGGAAATCTGCCTCAGAAATTCCTGAGGGTGTCAGGTCTGAAGTGTCCTAGCACTGAACTCTTTACACAGTACCTTGGAGGTCCTGTCCCTCCCAGATCCATAGGACAGGCCTTTTTGAGACAATTTTTCCTTGTGCTGCTGTCAGTGGTTGGGGCATAAGGACTCTCTGAAACCATCATGGCTGCAGTCAGACATTCCCAAGAGTTAAAGGTCTGCTTCAGCTTTCCAGAAGTCTAAGTACTATGACAGCACAGCCATCACTAAAGAGAAGTATAGCAGAGTGGGCACCTGCAAGCAAGCTCAAATGTCCAGACCCAGGTAAATGCTGTGATAAAGGGTCATTGATGCTTTTCCTGCCTTCTATTTGCCTCTAACCTGCTTTCCATATTTCACTCATTTACTGGTTGTGCCCCTCTTTTCAAATTAATTTATGCAAAGTGTTGACTTGTCACACTGAACGGATTTTTTTCTGAGCCTTTGAGGGAGATGCAGGAACTGCCTTCATTCAGATTGTTCTACAATCTTATCCATAACCTCTTTCTAACAGGTGTTCAACACATCCCAACAGGATACATTTATCCTGAAGCTTCCTTGCTGCTTCAAACAAAACCTCATATTCCCTCTGCCTTCCCTTTCTCCTTCCTTTGATCCATCCCTTTTTAAGCTTTGTTTGTGCTATTAATAATCGAGAGTTCAGCGCTGTCAGCACATTCAACACAGCAGAGAACAAAGGGCAGAAAACAGCCCCACCCAAAATGAGTTTACAGGCTAATGAAGGCAAACAAAACCCTCCACTTGACAGGCTGCACAGGGTGGCAGACTGAATGGTAACTCTTGCGCTGGGAAGGGGGGGGCTGTCCTTCATGAAACACATTTTTAAGTGGACGAGAGCCTGCTTATTATTATTTCACAAAAGAAAAGAGTTTAAGGGAAAAGTTGCTGAAAGTGAAAATGAAAGGCTGATGAAGCAATTTTTGGGCAAAGGGATGCCAGACAGATGGAGATAGGGAGATGGGTGGGTGCAGAACGTAAGTGAGGAGAGATATGCGGCTTAAATAGCTAATCAGTAAGAGGGCAAAGGCACCCAGACACCCTGCGAAGACACTCTCATAAAGAACCGGGGACAGATGGAGCCAGAGCTGTGCAGAGCCTTTGAAGGAGCAGATAAGCAGGTTGAATTTAATGGGGGAATGTGAGAGGTTGTAATTGAAGAGCTCAGGACACTGAGGATCATTAAGAATTTGCAAGGAGAATTGAGCACTGCATGAGGTGCTTGGAAAATCTCCGTATTTGAAGGTTTTAAGGACAAGTTAGATAAACATCTGTTGGGAATGTTGTAGATGTGGCTGATTCTGCCCTGGGGCAAGTGATGGGCCCAATGACCTCTTGAGCTCCCTTCCCTTTTCTATGTGGGTGTGGTAGGCCAGGAAGATAATTTGCCAGATGGTAAACACATTTTTGCCCAGATTGAAGCTGAATAAGAAGTAGTGATTTGAGAGAGGAGGGGATCCCAGGCTGCACAACTATGCAAGGTATCACATGAAAGCTGGAAAGGAGGAGAAAGAATTAGGTTACCACACAGCCTTTTCTGCTGAGCATCAGCCAAGTGTATCAATGGGAGGGGAATGAAAGAAAGAGGAGATGAAAAACGGGTCAAAGATTGCAAGTGTAAATTCAGTTGTGTTCAATATGATGAAATTGTTCCTATGAAAACTATTGTATCATTGAATGCCACTGTGTATTCGCTCACAAGGCCATAAGTATGTCTTTCCCAGACTAGCTATAATAGAGATCTTCAGGTCTCAACTCTAAACAGACAATACCAAGGGGGTCAGCAGAAGCAAGGAGAAGCACTCTACTCCAGCTAGTCTGCAGGTGAAGTAGAAAGGAAAGAAGAGTCAGTGGCAAAACAAAGAAATCAGATCCCAGAACACACACAGAGAAGACACTGAGATGGCAGCAAGAGAGGGTTTAAGGTATAGAACAAAAAGATATGCCTTTGTAATAGGAAGACCCTCTATTGGCAAGACCAACTGTACTAAAGTGAGCTGAATGAAATTTTTGGTTTAAAAGAGAACTCAGTGTTGCAGAGAAAATATTTTCTATATTCTTAAATGGCTCTAAGGAAGCTCAAAGACTGCATCCAGAGTGAGAAGGGAAATGAGGTAGTGAAAAGACATGGAGGTTTTATGGCTTTATTAACCTTACCTAAATTCACATGGTTCCTGTATTATTTAGAAAAGATGAGTCAAGTTTCAGACTCTAGCAAACTGTGTGTGGGTGTGCATATGCAGAGATTTTTTTTACCTGCTGCTATCATGTGTCCTTGAAGAAATAAAATATAAGCCAGATGAAAACTGATATTCCTTCAGTGGGATACGATGACACATAACAAATACTGAGAGGAACTGGGCAGAGAAAGTACCAGTTCCAAAGCCAGAGTATTAGACTGAGGATTCCCTCCTGGTGTCAGGTATGGGGTTTGCTTCTGAAATGCAGGGACGGTACTCAAAGCCAGGAACAGGGTTTAGTCTGTTTTAAGTCATGGGCCTCCAGAGTCTGGGCACTGTCATAACTATCTGGTGAGAGGGCAGTCATATCACTTTGCCAAGAAGCCCAAGCAACTCATACTGGTAACAGAGAAGGAAGAAAATAAAAGAAAAAATAGAATACAGTCAATATAAAGCCGAGTTTGAGCGATGAGTACATCATAGCAATGACAGAGGAGGACTAGAAACAGATCCAGTAGTGGATCAAGGACAAGGAGGTGGCCATGTGAGCTATCAGCAAGGACAGGGGAACGGATTGCCAAGGGAATTACCAAGGGATGAAAACAAGAACAGGCTGAAGACAAAGCCAAAATAACAAAGAGTCACTGAACAACTGGTCATAAAGGGAAGGCTGAGAAGGGGGGAAGCACACTCAAAGATAGCTGAGGTGAGAATAATCAATGAGAAATTGATTATTTGAGTTATCATTGGTGACTCGGTAGTCACAGACAGACCAGGAAAGACGAAAATAGCAAGAAGGCGTGGCAGCAGCCAGAAAAGGTCATGTTGACCTCAACAGACACCTTGTTAGTTGATGAAGGTGCCTCATTTCAGCCCCACAGCAGAGTATTGGACACAAGACTCAAGGGAAGTCAAGTGTTGGCAGTAGGAAGCACTTTCACAAAGTCTGAAGTCAAAGACAGAAGTTGCTGAGAAAGACAAAGTCTAGATTAGATCTTAAAAGAGGAGATGAGAGGTGGGTCAGATGATGGAGGGAAAAGAAATTTAAATGTTGGGAAAGTGAAGTGTCTGTGACCTGGAAGATACAGATGAGCTCAACACTTTCAGGTCTTTGATCATGCCTATGTGTGCTATCCTTTAGCATTTCCAAAACTGAAAACATCCTCACTGTAAGTTATAGCAACCTGTGCGGACTGGTGAACTGATGACAACTCAGGGCTATGACTACTGAAAAAAGGCTTCTGGATCAACCAGCCAGCCAGCAGACCTCTGCTGCTAGAGCACAAGTACCATTTAGGTGCCCAGATTCCACATTCCATCTGCATAACTTCAATCAAATATCGAAAGTCCATCCAGAGTAGGTTTGAAACTGCAGGAAAATCATGTCTCTGCTTTTATGTCAGTATGTTTTGTTACACAGGAAGGATCACAGCTTTATCACAGTGACTCACCCCCCGTACCTGGATGTTATTTCAGCTAGTTTCTCTGCCTCCATTTTGCCCAGCAGTAGGTATAATACAGTGCTAATCTCACTGAAAACCACTAGGAACTCTCACACAAAGCTAAAAATCACAGATCTCACTCTTCCATGCAGCAACAGCAAATTTGCTATCCTCTCTGTATGTGTGTATATATGTATATATATATATGCGCGAATCATAAATTATCTATCATCATTAATTCATTAGATATTCATTGTAATTACCCTGCTTGTGATGAATTAATTTGGTATTAATTTAGATGTCACATGTACAGTACTTTTGCAAGGATTGCCATATGATTCAACCTTAATTAATCTATCTCTGAAGCAAAATGCTAACAATCAATTCACATTACTGGGATGCTTAGGCTGTCGGCAGGAGCACGTTTATTATGATTATTATTATTTATGGACACAAGGAAGAAGACATTACAATATTTGCAATCATCTATACTTTCCATACAGTAGGGTATTTTAGTCCCAACATAGCTATATATCTGCGTGGCCTTGCTTAAATGATTTGTCTAATCGATTTGTGAATGTCCTTATCTTTAAAGATGTCACCTTGTATTTACAATCATTGGCAGGTCATTATCCATAAAGATATCTCAACTAATTTTTTTCTTCAGCAATGAATCTTATTACTTATCCACTGTACACCAAATCTCTTTTCACTCTCTTATGGTTTTTTTGGGGGTGGAGGAATTTATAAGAACATATCAAAGGTTTAAAAACAATCCATGAGACATTTGTATTCCAGAATGAGACTTATGTAAATAATGAAGTGACACTCAATTTAGAGAAGGCTTTATTACTAAAGAAGGAAATCTTATTTTAATCACATCTCAATTCAGTTGAACTCCAATTCAGTTTTCTCAGTGCTAGAGTAAGAACACCAAGTGCAAACATTGATTACTGTAAGATATACAGAAGCATCAAATAAGAACAAGCAATATTTCTGTTTAAATGCACCTTGTCCTTCACCATAAGAAAGCACAAAAGCTATCAAACTGGAAGTACTTTTAGAATGGGTAAGAAATATGAACTCTATTTAAATTAAATGTAAATAACTAAAACCAAAGTAAAGCTGCAATACATAAGGAATGTACTGCAGAAAACAATGAGATATGGAATTTCTACTACTTATAGACTTCCATATTATTCTTACAATGATTTTGGATACATCATTATTCCTTGTAGCCCTCTTGGTACTTCAATTTCCAAATCCTGGGAATGGTATATTTATGCCTGCTGAGCTCTTTTTTCCTAAGTTTTGTTTTCATTTTCCTCTGATGCAATGTTGCATTTTGTGTAGAGGCAGTGAATAGCTTATTGCAAAATAGAGGATTAATATTAATGCACACTCTTAACAGCTTTTATCAGGAATATGGTGTGAGCCTCCTTGAAAGATTTTTTTTGTCCTTTTCTTGGGGTATGACAGTATGATGTATATGATCTATCATGCTCATTTCCTTCACGCATTCTTAGCCCTACTGGAGCAGCCTCAGAGTGATGGTAATCTTATGAAAACTCAAAATGATTTGTTTATTACTGAAGGTTTATTTAAGGCTGTCACCATGACCTATATCCATTAGTAACCTCAAGAATTCTTAAAGGGACACCGGTCCCATTACCTGCTATTTTCAGCTGTACTCCATGATAGCAGAAAGCTAAGGCTGTTGCTTCTAAGAGCTTTTGATAAATTATATTGCTATCCTTCCCTCCCCATCAACCTTCTATGTTCAATAGATCTCTTGCCTGGAAAAATGTTTAATCCCTCCCATATCACTCAAGCAGCACATATAAGGGCATTGAAAGAAGGGAAATGAGGTAGCTACATCCGTGTATTCCAGTGTATTGGCTTTCAGCAATTTGACTCTACAGGAAAATTGTTTTGAATAAAAAAGAGCAGAAGCCCAGATTCACTCAGAGGACACAATGACCTAGCTCATCACCAAAGTCCTCTACGTACACGGCCTTTGCATATACAAGTTTACATCCTAACTCTCTTAGGTACCCCTAACTCACCTAAAGTACACCCTTTCTTCCAAGAGGGCTTCACAGCCCCAAGAAAAGCCCCTGTCTCCCTTAGCTGGCCTGCAAGGCCCAAAGCATGGTCACAAAATGGCTTTGTGCAGCAGAGGCGGAAGATAAAATGGCACAGTTCCTCGCCATCTCTAGGCTTCACATTTAGTACCCTGATTGTCATACACAAAAGTATAAATATTTTCTCACACTCTTTTGAAGAATTGCATTCCATTTTCCCAGATGAAGTCCTGTGTTATGATTCCTCACCACTGCAGTCAGTCCTGTCAAAGACATTATACTTTGCATTTCACTTACATTCAGATGGGAGCCAGGGCTACATCCTGACTAGCTGCTACATGATCCTTCTGGCATACCTTTAGGCTGAATGACTGTTCCAGTTCACGACATCTGAGGTGCAAGTGAGGCAACAGCTTAAGTTTTTGGCAGTAAAGGGAAGGCACCAACCTCAGAGAGGACCTGTGGCCCTGAGTTATGGGTAAGGAGGGGTGGCCATACCCTACGTGAGCTCAATCAGTAGCTATTTAGGATCTTCTCTAAGGATGGGCTTATTTTATAACATATTACAGCTATATTATATGTAACTGTATTTCAACAAAGTGATGTGGCTTCCATCTGCCCTCTGCTGAGTATTTACACCACTCAGGGAGGAACAGACTTGGATTTAGGCTCCTTTCAGCCTGAGATGCCTTAAACCCATGTTCCAAGAAAAAAACCACCCACCAGACTGTGACAAGACAAAGTCTATCTCAAGCCTGCAGCACAGGAATAGCAGGGTTTTCTCCTTGCATTGAGACAGGTGTTATGTTTCCAGAAAGAGACCCCAGTTATATACTCACAGAACCAGACAATGACTCAAAAGGGGACCTGAGGAAGTGTCTCATCTCAGCTATGAGATCAGAATAGGCTGGCCATGGCCTTGTCCTGTCTGGCTTTGTGACCCTCCAAAGGTGGAAATTACAGCCTTCGGGGTGACCTGTTTCACTGCTTGACTCTCATCATAGGGGAAAAGGTTTTCCTTATACCCACCTGACCCTCTTTTGCCTCAAGATACATCCATCATCTCTCGTCCTCCTGACATGTGCCTCTTTGAAGAGCCCGGCTGAGTCTCCTCAAAGACATCCTCACAGTTACTGGCAGGCTTCTAGGACAGCCAGGGTTTTGCTCCTTATGTCCACAGCAGTCAGTTGTGCTGACTTAGTCCACAGCAGTTAGGGTCCTCTTAAGCAACCCCCCATCCTTCAGTCTATCTTGTGAGGTAAGAGCTCCAAACCCCAGCTACTAGTAGCCCTAGTAGCTTGCTGTCTTTGATTGGTTTCTCTCTTGTACTGAGGGGCCTGAAACTGGATGTGGTATTTCAGGTGCCACCTAAGGAGCACTGAGCCAAGGGGGATAATCACTCCCCACCCTGTACTGGCCATGATGCTGCTGATACAGTCCAGATACCATCAGCCTTCTCTCCAGGTGGAGCACACTGCAGTCTCAGCCTCACATTTAGCTTGCTGTCTGCCATGGCTCTCAGGTCCTTCTCTGCAGGGCTGCTCCCCAGCTGGAGTATCCACAGCTTGTATCACTGCAAGGTGATCCCACAGCCTGTATCACTGCAAGGTGATCCAGGTGAAGGATTTGGTGTTTGTCCTTATTGAATTTCATAAGGCTCCTGTTAATCCATTCCTCCAGTCTGTCTATGTCTCCCTGGATGGTGACCCTTCCCTCAAGCAGATCAGTGGGTCTCTATTGCTGCCCCCTCCCCTGCCCCCCCTTTTTTGGTGTAATTTGAAAATGTGACAAGAACCGCCTCCAGGCCATTGATAAAGATATGAGTCACTGTCCCTAAAAGTGCTCAAAAAACAGACAGGGACATGGTTTAGTGATGGACTTTGCTGTATTGGGCTAATGGTTGGACTCAATGATTTTTGAAGCCTTTTCCAACCTTAATGATTCTATGATTTTATAAGTCCCAAATCACTGTTGTTCTTCACTTGTTACCAGCCTCCAGATAATGTACAATCCATTAGCCTCCACCTTCAGAGCCTCACCATCCAACCCAGTTGAGTGCTACAACCACTATGTGGTTTGTGTTCCCAGCAGTGTTGCATACACAACTGCACAGTGACTCAGCTTTGAAACAAAGAATAAAAAACTGGAAAGTGCCGTCACACCAGGTATGCCATGGTGTGGTGTCTATTATACCCTTCTAATCCTCAGTCCTCATAAAACTGATGACAGCTTTCTAGCCATGCCCTTGTGGTAGGAAATTATGTAAAAGATGGACACCACCAAAGGTAGTCATAGTCTTAGGCACACCTAGCTTTTCATGATTCTCCATAAATGACTCCTAAATGGAAAGCACAGACCCATCTGTCTTAAATCTGTACCAGTCTAAAGCTTCATGCTGCAGGTGATCATCTCCCCTGAATAAACATTTCTGAGCACATGGGGAAATCGTAAAATGTCCACTCTAACATAAGGCAAAATCTACTGGCATTTTCCATAGCTTCACGCCTACAGCTTCCTGTTCAGCATGCTTGTTGTTTTCTGTATTTCCTACTCTCAGGCATATAATTCTTCAGCACTAGATAAGGGAATCTGTCATATCAATCATAACCTGGATTATGAATTCCCCAAGATGATAGCCTGTAAAAGAGCAAAGGTTTACTGTATGAGTTTACATTGTGAATATAGTTCAAAGTTACAGGATTTACCTCCATAATCCAGACCATCTCAATTAGCACATATGCTTTTCCTGCCTGGCTAAATCAACATATTTCCCTCAGTGATATCATCTCCTGCCACAATGTCTTTTCCATCCGAAATTGCCCAGTTTATTTTACCTTATCCATGGACCTGGCTATTTTGAGCTCTTCATAAAATCTCCTGAGGAATGAAAGAAGTGCTATTACATTATAGTTAACTTCCTAGGTTGGGAGGAAACAAAAACCGTCTTCTCTTGTCTTCTTCTTGCAGAGTGAGAAAAAGATTTGTTGCTCTCTCGGAACCTGACATCACACAGTGTAACTCTTTACCTTTGAGTCCTGATATAAGGGTTGAGATCACAGGCTTGAATCATCCCTTTGCTTGGTTTGTGAAGTTGTATGTCTCATACAAGACAGGCATGAACAGGCTGTGACACAAAGTCAAACCCCAGAGTCAAGAGGCTGGATCAGTTCTAATCTGTAGGCTGTTAAGCTGTACATAACAAAAGTCCTAGGACACCTAAAAATGTGGTGAATAAAACCTCTTCTCAGACCTAGATGAGGACTGAAAGCTACAGATAGGATTCATAGTCCTGTAAATCCATACAGGGTTCAAATTACCTAAAAAGTGCCCTGAATACCTAGGCCTGGTGACATTGGGCAGGGGGAAAGAACTTCTCTACTACATTCTCTAGTAACAGGATTTGAAAAGCTGTTTTACATAAAACAAGACTAGAATAAATTCAGCAGAAAGCCTCATGTGCAAGGAGCCTTAACAGCTCTGAACTGAGGACTAGAGGAAACGACCTTAAACTGAGACTGAGACAGGGGAGATTTAGATTAGATATTAGAAAAAAATTTTTTCACTGTTAGCATGGTTCAGGCATTGGAATAAGTTGCCCAGAGTGGTGGTAAAGTCACCACCCCAGGAGGTGTTCAAGAGGCAACTGGATCTGGCACTGGGTGATGTGGTTTAGGGTTTAGGTGTTATAGTGGTAGTGCTGTGTGGATGGTTGGACTTGACGATCTTAAAGGTCTCTTCCAACCTTAATAATGTTATGATTCTGTGAATATCACCCATACATGATATTCAAATTCAAAACATGGCTCTGCATCGAAGTTGCAGACCTCACGAAGCCAAAGTGTCTCCTAGGAAGATGTCCACCCTATAATTCACCTTAGTTGGTCAGCTAGTGAAAAAATACAAACCCAGTAATTTGAAGGATCAAGGTACCTGACCCTAATTTCCCAAAGAGTTAGGAATGCTCACAATGTGAATTAAGCGCCAAGCTTCAAAGCTTTTGTGTTAGCCTATAAAATGGAGCTGCTTGCAAAATCCAAGGTGATAATTAAAACAAAATCATTTAGACAACATTTTTATTCCAATCTTTTGTTTGTATCGAGACAAAACTTAATGCAGGCTCATGTAACGTGTTCAGTAAGGTGCATCGATAGAGTACATAATTGAAACTAGTCCCTACAAATGTTTAAATGTGCCAAAGATATCAATAAATAATGAGATGAGGAGTTACTTTCAAATAAATTATTATTTCAGTCATCCCAAATTCAGGATCCAAGGGTACAAAGACAAAAATGAGGATTCCTGTATGCAGTGTCTTCACAATCTCCATTCTGTCTGATTATAGAGGTATAATAGTCCATATGGTGGAAGATGATTTTTTAAGTTTGCGGATTTCACCCTTCAAGTGTTGGGAAACATGTTTTCTTTAGTAGCAAGGCAAGTTGAGGCATCATTTGAAATTCTTACTGGGTAAGGAAACTTAGACTCCCTTTTAGCTCTAAGAAAGCAGCCCTTCTTTGGACACTACAATTCCAATCACAGCAAATGGCCTACAGGGGCCATCTGTTGCTCTGTTGAAATGCTTGAATAAGAGGGTGAAAGAAAAGGAGATAGCTGATAAATTAGAGCTCTCCTGAAACATCTATGTGCATAAATGTTACATCTAAAATAGCTCAGTGCTGTCAAAGGAGGATAAGCAACTCTTTTGGTATAGCTCAGGGGAGCACGGATGGAAACTTCTAATGGAGTGCCATGTTTCAAAGAAAATTTAAAGTCCAGATAGGTTGTTATGAGTGCTACATAGAGCTGTGTGCCTTTTGACTATCTTTCTATAAGCTGTGACTTAGCTCAGCTGCAAATTGCTTCCGTAGATGAAGAAATCACAGTGTGAAATCGTATGCCTGGTGCTATGCAGGAGGTCAGACCAGATGAACGTAACAGCCCTTCTGGCCCAAGAATCTTTGGAGTCTATCAAATCTTGCAGGAGGTAGTGTCTGTGCAGACAAGAAACATAAAAATCACCTACTTAGTTATGGTAACACTTTATGTCAAATGGGAATCTAAAATTAAATAGTGTGAGTTAGTCAGAGGTCATTTTTTATTTGCTGAAGCGCATATATATATATATATATAAAAGTAGGTGACAGAGGTAAATTAAACTGATCTCCAGATTCAATCACACATCAGATTTGTCCAAATTGTAGAGATTATTCTTTCCAAACCCTGTATATTTATATATTTTGGAACAAAACTCAAAATAAACATCAGCGTTGGTGGGTACTTTCACAGAAGGGCCTTTCCAAACCACCAGCATCTGCCTCTAAACAACTAACTGGCTTGCTCATAACCGAAATGCACACAAGAAAGATTGGCACCTGCTAATGAAAGTATTGCTTCTCGGCTATGTTGGGTAAACATCAGTTTGATTAAATCATTTGGGGTTTAATAAAGAGGAGTGGATGCTGCTGCGGAAAGACCACAGAAGTGGCTGGATTCCCCGTCAGGTGCAAGATATATGAATATACACGTGGGTGGGTGGGTGTGGGTGTGTGTTTGTGTGTGTATGGGCTCTCTAGTGCATGTTTTTGGCTGCCGTGTGCTCGGCGAAGCCCTCGGCGAAGGGGGCAGCGCTGGGGCCGCGCCAGGGGAGGCGGGTCCCCGGTGCCAGTGGCAGGGGGATGCCCGGAGAGGGGACAGGTCGGGTTCCCCTCCCTGTGCCCGTGCCCCAAACCCGTCGGTCCGGGCAGAAAGCGGGTCGGCAGCCGGTAGATGGAGCACAAGGCCAGAAACAGGGCTGGGGAACGCGCTGGGGGGAGGGAAGGGGGGCTGAAAATCTGCCTGGTATTTCGATTCATAAAACGCATAAATCCTCCGAGATTAATAATAACAGGAAAAAGCGGTGACTGTGCGCTTCCCACGAGGTGAAAATACTCGAAGCCCCGGCACCCACGCGATGACCGCCGGTCTTTAGCCTGGAACACATGTTTGGACGGGACTTCCGCAGCGAGGTTGTGGAGAGACGTGCGCTTACTGCTTGTTCCCGTCTCGGTTTCTCTCACCTTCGTGGCCCCGGGAAAAGTGTGTTCTCATCGCCGCCCTGCACCTTAACAGTACAGCATGCGATGAATGCCCTTTGGTGTTGTAAGACCTGCCGTGCATTGTCAATGTAGCAGCTTACAAAGTCTGAGAAGCAGAAGAGTTCCGTGGTTTTTTTTCAAGAGCGTAAAAAAAAAAAAAAAAAAAAAAAAAAAAAAAAAAAAAAAAAAAAAAAAAAAAGGCAAGCCATTTTCAGGAACCTTTAAAAAAAAAAAAAGTTTTTAGACAAATGGCCCACAGGCAGAGATAAAGCCCTGAATTTCAAGGTCCTATAACTCTCGCAGAAGCTTCATCATCATTGTCACAGCTGACGTACAACATTGATTTTTGTGTTATTATCCAGACCAGCCAGGACATAATGTGTGAACATCTACCATCTATTTTTCCACTGGCTTTTATTTCTAATGTGCCCCAGACTCTGAGCAAATGTGAATCCGAGCCCCTTAGTTCAGTCAAATTTATTATCCTTAAGGGATGGGGACCAAAATCACAATTGTAAGTGCTCCCTCCACTCACACACGCATGCACGCACACACACACTAGATGTGCTGTCTGTGCACCACTCCCCTATTGTTTTCACTGTAACTGATTTTGGCACCAGCTCTTTAGCACTTTGGAAGGGCCTTCATTAGCACTGGGACACTGTCCAAAAGGAATCCAGAAAAATCAACACATGGCTGCTCTTGTTCTCATGATAAATGACAGCTTTGGCTGAAAAACAACAACAGTAAGGAAGCAAAACAAAACCCAAAAAGCAACAAGGGTAGCCATAATGTGAATAGGAGAAGTCAGACATGACTAACTCAGCCTGGATGAGGGAACGGGGTTGGCTGGGAGGGGGCAGGGGATTCCTCCCTCGGTACTGTATTAAAAAAATGGTTTGGCCTTTACACTGACATAGAGGGTTCCTTCCTGGAGGGGAGAGATGCAGGGCAGTGGGAAAAGGCTAGGACCAGACCACACCACTTTGATGACATGAAGCAAATGGCACCAGCACAGTGCATTATGGAAAATAAAATGTCTGCCATCCTCATGAGTATGAAGAGGGATCCACAAAGGGCGATCCATGTCCCTTATATAAAGCAGAGCTTACAAATGCAGAGAATGTATTAGGCTGCTGTATTAACCCATTTATTCCCCAATGACTGTGTTTACACTCAAATCCTGAAGTGCTTACTCAGGCAAAACTCCCAGTTGACCTAGTCCTGAAGGCTTTAATCAGGAAGTATGCCCAGTGACTTCAATGGGAGCTTTGTCTCAGTAACTATTCAGGATATGGCCCATAGGGATCTTGAAACTAGAACTAATTGAATTTTTTGCACGACATGCCTTTTCACTTGAAAAGAACAGTTTTTATCCAAAAACAATTCTTCACAAAGTGCATCAGTCATTTTTCTTTATTATTGGATACTTTCTATCATATTTTATCAGAATGCTCTCAAACTTTTTACTCTGCACAGTTAAAAAAAAAAAAATCCAAATCCTTATGGACATCTTTACTCTTTCGTCAAGAAAAAATAACAAGAAAATAGTTTTGATACAATATTGGTAAAAACTGTGGAAAAATTGCTTACTAACATTTTGTTGTTGCTATAAATTCATTCCTTGCATTTTGATTTCTTCTATTAAGAATTATGATATGAGTGAATACACAAGTTTGCATATGCAGTTATCTTAAATCATCACAAACAATTTTTGAACTTATTTTGGAGCTTCTAAAAAGGAAACAAATATCAGCCCTGACCTGCGAAGTTTTCAATACACTTAAGCATTTAAGATATGGGGAGTCCTTCAAGTTGCAAAAAATTCAACAAATATTTTAGAAGAGGCTGGCATTCTGAATGGAAGACAGATGAGAGAAGAAGCACCATAAAGAGCTTTTTGAGGTAAATATCCCCAAATCTGTGAAAAGATATACAAACCCATCACAACTGCGACAAAATTCTCCTGGAAGTACCTAAAATGTGGGCTTTGTGCCTTTATTTTAAAGTCTGAGAATAGCCTGCTTTTCCAGAAATGCGTTTCAGGGTCTGGAGTCTTATCCAAGAGAGTTTTAAAATACATTTTGAACTTATGGTTTCAGATGAGAACATCTATTGAATTTCATTGGGGAAAAAACCCACAACATTTATCAAGGTGAAAATCTGCTGTAAATAAACCAAAGGAACATTTTCCAGAGATCATCCTTGATCTTTGCACACCACATGTCTCATCCAAACTTGGCATATATCAGATGGCTGGTCAACAGTGACCCATGAGAATACACACAAGACCCTCACACATCAGCTGCATTACAACTTGTTCATTACCACACACAGCATCCCACATTGATCATGAATATATATAATTAGAAAATAGGCTGTACACTGATGAGGAGTTTGGAAATTGTCCTGCTTGAAATTCACATGATAAGTACATTCCTGATAGATGTTTGGGCTGTTGGCTTAATATGGTTAAAATCTAACTGGAACTTGCAACTGGGTCTCCATTCAGAAATATTTAGAGACAAGTCCTACAAACTGATCTTGATTTTGCTACAGGGCCAAAGGCCTGATGAGGTTTGCTGAGAGATCCCCTCTGGTCTCTGAATTTAAATCAAGCTTGCAGGCATTTGTTCTGAAACAACATGAAATAGTATACCTCAGTGTTTTCAGACAAGCTTCACGTAAAGCTAGATCTTTGCAGAGCTACAATTCAAATAAAAATTTAGGGACACTAGTAGGTTAGTGCTGATCCTTCCCTGTATCTCCCTTGTGAAACTAAATCACTGGGAACAATCAGCTGAGCGACTTCTAAATTCCCCTTCACACCCACCCAATTAAACTTTTATCATATGGGTTGATCCCGCGATATAAAACACAAGTGTGTCTTAACGCAATTTGAAGTCACAGGCAGCCTTCTGGGAGAAGGGCAGATGCCTGATGTACCTTAAGCTGATGTATTGGATGCTGTTTTTCCTGCTTTATGCCATTAGTACACTTGTTCACCATCTCCCCTACCACATTGCCATCAGGGAGATCTAAGCTTGGCAGCAGGCTGGGATCCCTGCCTCTAAGCTGAAAGAGGTTGAGCTATTTGCAGAAATAATGCTTTCCAGACGTACTAAACAGCACTCATCTTTCCAGATGGAGGGGCATTAGTGTTGCTTCCAGCCATCTCTTCACCTTCTGGTGTACTTGCCACTCCTCCCGTATGCACCATGAGCCTTATGCTTCAGATACCTCTCCTGCATGCTGAGAAACTCTTCGAGCTCCCTGCACCTTGCAGCCCTGGAGCCAGCTGGAGGAGGGATGCAGCCCATCCCACTTTAGCCTGGCACTCCTATCTGATGGGAACTGGGGGCTCTGAAAGGAGCCAAACCTTCGGGGACCCTTTTCTTCTCCCATGATCTGTATTTCTACTTAAAGTATTCGAAAAAGAGAGGATTTGGCAGGTAGAAGATCTGATGAATACAAGTGCCGATAGCAGCTATGCTAAAGGGGGGCAGGGGGGGACAGAGAGAGAGAGAGAGACAGGGAGAGAGAGACAGAGAGAGAGAGAAAGAAAGTCAGCAATGAAGAGGTAACAGCCCCATTGTTAAACTGGAGCTTTTAATGGTCCCACAAGACCTGCAGACTGTCTGGTCCAACGACTAAGGGCTAAGAGCCAAGCCTTGAGCATGCAGATCGTGGATCTGTGGCACACCAGGCTACATCAACCCTGACGAGGTCATCTGAATCACATGAATGCTTCAAGTTAAACAACTGAAAAAAAAATTTATTTTTTCTTTCTTTTTTTTCCTTTTTTTGTTCTGCATGTGAATCCCCAGTGGAAGAAATCCACCGAACAAGCATGTTGATTTTGGCAAAGGCACACACAGTCACTCTGTTCTAAAGATGAGCTGACACGTGCAGATTCACAGATTAGCCATTTCTAAAGGTTAATTAAATATTGCCATTGTTTTCCAAGCTATTAATGTATGTTATTCTATTTTTCTCTGTTAAAGAACATCTGGGTTTTGGAGTTAAAAAATATGCAACCCTTCATCCCCCTTCGAAAAAGGTCTTAAAAAGCACACATGGAGTGTCTCCTTTAAAAATATGGCATGACCGTCTTCAGAGTCACATTACAAAGTTGAGAAAAAAAAATCTTTGAAAAAATATTGGGAAAAATGTTCTTCCATAGATCAAAACATTTGATGTGCATTCTTGTCTGCCAAGCATGTCTCAGAACCAGCTCACACACAGCAAATGAGCTGTAGGAGAGGCTCCTCGTATTAGTCAGCCCTTCGTTATTTGCTGAAGTTACTGAAAGTGATTACATTCAGATATGTTCCTGCTCCATCCTTTGGTGCCAGGATGTATGAAAGCCAGTTTTGTTTACAGTGCCTGCACTGCTGAGTAAATTTAGTGGATCTGCACAGCTTTCCTTATCCCTGTCCTCTGTCCCTCCTCAGCAGTTTGGATTCAGATTATGAGCAGACTTGAGGTGAAAGAAAGAATGAGTAGGATTAAGAGAATGGAGGTGTACAAACCCTGATTTGGTAGAGTTTTCTTGGCAGGGATGTAAATGGCTACAAGATCAGTCTTAACCAAGTGATCAGGCTTGGCAGCAGGAGCAAAGGAATGCTAAATTTTGCTTACAGTTTTACTCTGCTGTTCCTGTGATCCCTGAGACAAATCAGATTCATTCCTTGCACCAAACCTCCATCATTACACCTCCACGCCCAGGTGCTGCTTGGCAGTCTGAAAAAACAATAAGATAACATTTGTGTTCTCTTTGCACAGATAAGAACAACTACTTAGGATGCACATAAAAAACAGGAATCCAATCCAGTATCTCCTGTGCCTCCATTTACTCTCTGTCAAGCAGTGACTGTCACATACAGGTAACTCTCAGGTGTTTTAGGAAGTTTAAATAACTAGTGCAAAATAGTGCTTGGAAATTCTTAGTTGTAAGGAACACAGAAGCATAAAGTGTTCTAACAGTGAGAATGTGAGTCTTCATATTCCATGGATATTCTTCATCAGCAACTTATATAAGCTTCAACTTATGCTCTCTGTACTAATCAAAGTCCTGTGCAAATCCTGAAGAAGAGATTCACCACCCCTGCTGCTGATTCTGGCCCCAACTGCATTTAGGTCCCAGTCATCACCTAGAGTATAGTTCAGACAACTTAGTGGCAATAGATGAACTAAACCTGCTGATGATACAAGTCACAGACCAGTGATGGTCTAACTCACATCCTTCTGCAAGAGTTCATCACCTTTGCAGCCAAAATCCCTTTCTCATCTCCTTTCTAGAACAGTAAGCTGTGGTGGATCTCTATTTCCCTAACTGTACTAGCAAGAGATGAAGGGAACCCTGAGTTGCCTCCTGCATCCCCCTAGAAGGCATCAAGGGCCAGAAAAGAAAGGGCATAGAACTGTACATAAGTCTGGCTTGGAGCAAGACCAAACTTTTACAGTGTGCCTACAATAACCTATCATTCAGTGAACACAGCTGTCTGTACTCTGTATCCCCACGTGCAGTTGGTCTCTCTAGCCTACTGCCCAGTGCTATTATATCCAGCCCTTCCTGATCCTGCTGGGATCACAACAGTCAGATGAAATAAGAGTGACTCTGTTATTTATTTCTGCCATGTTCTGCTTGGAAGGTTTGATGATTCCTCCTACTAGGCATTTTACTAATCGACAAAATAGTTATCCATATTGCGGTGCTTGTTCTGACCTGTGAGTTAGCAAACAATAAATCTTAATTACACTTAAATGCTAGAAATCTGCAATGAATGAGGCCACATTAGTCAGTTGTGAATTGGTCCTGACTCCTGCCTCTGCTTTGGCTAGAGATGCAGCTGCAGGAATACATAAATTAGTTTTTGATTTGTTTGTGCAAGTACAATCAGTTGTAGTTGTTCCTTAAGAGCATTTCTAGTATTAGTGGGCTTACTGGCATTCATCCTATTAGCATCTCTGATGCAGGTGCCATCTGGAAAGTTTTATTTTAAAAGACTTTTAGTATTGTACTTAGGTTAATAAGAAAGCGTTATTTTTAAATATCGCAGCAGTTTTCCAGAGTGCAGCTCAGTCTCATGACATCTGCTCAGTGGATACTTGTTACCTTTGGGTTTATTGAAAGAAACCTTCTGAATAACCTTTTTGTTAGCAATCTGCTTTATAGGGCCTGCAATGGAATAGTGTTGGAGTGCAAATGGAGTTGCTAGCAGAGGGGATTTTCTATGCTATAACAAGCTCTTTGGTATTCCAGCACTTACATGTCATAACATTCAATAAAATCACTGAGACCTCCTCCTTATTTCTCTCTTTGTGAGATTCTGCCATCTTTATTCAAGAACTGGAGCTCAGTTGACAGCAGAGCCCTGCTCAGGGGATGTGGTGCAGTTCCCACTTTGGGAACAGGGGTCTGGGGAAGATTTCCCTGCTGTGGCACATGCAGCTCTATCATGTACTATTTTAAACACTGCAGTGAGGCTAATCTTAATTGACTGCTCCTACTGTTCAGGAGCATTGACAAATTACACCAGCTAAGTAATGGCTCATTCGCAATAAATTAAAGAAATCACCCACTCCATTTCCAAATTTCACCCATTCCAATATTTAGCATTCAATGGGAAAATGATTCGATGGAAATCCTGTTGGTGAACAAAAGGGTTTCAGTTATTTTGAGCAAAGTGGGTCCCACTGCCAGAAAAAAAACCATGCCCTTCATGGAATTCACCTTTAGTAGTAGCTGACAGAGCATAGCTGGTAACCCAAACTAGTTATTTAGCAACTGTCATCAACTAAACCAGAGCAGAAAATGTTTTTACAAAAGGATCAGCTGAAGCTCAGGCTCCTGTTTGGTGGTATCATACTCACTGTATTAAGCCAAATTCTGCAGAATAAAGAAAAAGAAAGTTGCAAACATAAATCAAAGTGAAAGAATTAAAATTGTGTTTTCCTGTAAAACAGCGGTATAAGAACTGTAAGAGTGTCACTCTGAAGACTTAGTCAGGGCCAAAACCTCTGACTGGGTTAATTCTGATGTTGCTCTGCAGATATCAAAACAGCAAAGGTGTAAATAGAGGCTGAGCTGATTCCCAATCCTAAATGTTATACAATTCAGTGTACTCTTTACTCTGCCATAAGGCCCGGATCTCTTTAAATATAGCTGAGTAAAAATAAAGAAATATTATTCTCAGAAGCTGTTGCAGCTCTTCTGTAAGCACTGCGAAAATGCAGTCATTCTAGTTGAATGAGCTGGAAACTCCAGATTTTTGAGTGTTCCCAGCGTACAAACTGCAGAAATCAGACAGGATTTTAGGAGGCTCCTAAAGGTACACTACCTTTACTAAATAATAAATAACCCAGGAGTCATCAGGTTGACAGGGCACCAAAATAATCAGGTTCTTCTTGAGTTTCAGTTAAAGAACACAGACTGAAGTAATAAAAAATTATGTTTGGGAGTGATAATCAATAGTTTTCTGGACAAACCTTGGATTTAGGTTCATTGCTAAAGTAGGCAAAGTTGAGTTAGCCTTGGAAGAAAGGACCTCACCAGTCATCTGACACCAGAGTGATGCTGTCATTTTTTTACACAGGTCTTTTCTTCTGGTGTCGTATCTGACTTTAAAGGAATAGTGTACATGATAGAGTTTACAGAAAAAGCTTAGAAGAGAAAGTTGAGATCAGCCTTGTGGTTTAGATGATAGCTGCTAGAAAGATGGATTTCAAAAGTGAGGTAACTAACAATTGATATAAGAAATATTCCAAGAGATATTTTCTAAGTCTGGGGAACATTTGTTCTGCATGTAAAGCCAGCATCTTGTCTCTGGCCACTGGGCAAAAGCACTCAGAAAAGATCAAGTATAATTAAATAAGCAGGTGGAATGTGCAAATCAGTTCAGACCAAGATGAACAAAGACAGCTTGTTTTAGATACAGAGAAATACCTTTGGTAGTAAGGTCAGATAAGTCAGTTTAGGACTGCGTATAAAGAAAATTTTCTCCACTTGGACAAATATATTTCCTCCCATGTTTTTCCACACTGTGTCAGGATTCCTGCAGATGTAGGGACCCGTGTCTCTAAGTGCTACTCAGCCAAGCAACAGCAGTGTCGTCAGGTGCAGTAACTCTAGGTCTGGACAGAGTATCTGGCTGCAGGGCTGTGAGATCAGGTCCAGGCAGTCCAGGAGCTGGATCAGAGGCTGATGACCATCTGTACTAAGTCTGTCAGCCAAAACTGTCTTGGCCAGTACAGAGCTGGAGAATGATCATGTCTTTGTCTCTTTTTGATCTTTCAAATTACCCTGAGATTCAGGGGAGCTACTGGAAAGGCACGATACAGGGCTCAGAAGGAGAAAAACAAATCCAATATCAATCCTGGACCTATGCCTCTTCAGAGCAGAAGCTCCAATTCATTGAGGCAAGCAGGTATGTTCTAGAGTCTTTCCACTGTTACTTCCATATACAAAGTCTGTATTTACTACTTATGGACTGCCTTCTCAGGAGGATCCTGCATTTTTTTTCAGGCTCCTGGAAATGAACGACCATTTGGATTCATCCAGGTGGATGTCATCCAGATCTGACTGTGAAGCCTTCATGAGGATGTTCTCTCTTAACAGAAATTTGTCTCAACTCTGTGAAGAGTCATCCTCCTGAGGTCTGAGATCAGAATGCCTTTCAGTCCACTTCTTTATCTCCCACCTCCAAGAAATTTGTATGCAATTTCATAACATAGTTCCTGAGCCAAAGTTCTCTGACTACAAAGGGGATTAAAAAAATAGTGGCAAAATGTTAGTGATACATCTGTCATTAAATTCCTTATCAAGGAGAAGCTTTCCTATGTATTTTTATGTTCAAGCCACCAAACCAGTTCAACAAGATGTGGCATCAAGAGTTTCCTGTCTATCCAATGTCTTATCTAAGAAAACACTGACTTGACTCAGAGCTAGTGAGGTTGCAGACTAAATCCATAAGGCAAATTCATATACATTAGGCTGGCATGAGATCTAATAATGGGGTGTTGGAGTAATTTTGATACCCACAGGAACAGAAGCACTTGTAATAAAGGAAATCTGCCAACAAGGAACTAAGATTTTACTGATCTGGAGTTAGTCATTAGCCCCATAGGCTGAGAAAGAATTAGCAACAGCTAATAGGATGCAGAGAGATGTGCATACTTATTTGATCTGAATGCCATTCTTGGATGGGTACCTGCCACTCCTGGGTATTTTATAAAGATATTTTTATTTATGAGGGGACCAAATAGCAGGATTTAGCGCATACAATTTTTTTACCTGCCTCCAACCTACTCTGCTCTTTCTTTTTTCTTCTTCTCTCAGTCAAGAATTGACAAATCTGGCACTCAGTACAAACAGCAGATGGGACAATCTCTGGTATTTGTTTCAATGCTGCCAATAGTCATTGAGGGCAAGGAAACTAAGCAAGAGCCGCAAACACACCTGCCCTTACTTTATTCTTGACTAGCTACACAGAGAAGTACACAGCTCAGAGGTGCTGCTGTTTTGAATAATCCACACTTGGCTGTAAACAGCGTAAGTGAGATCCACTCTCCTACAGATCTGAAAAGCAACAGCATCCTTACAGCTGTTCCTCAAGCTTCCTGGAGGAGGAGAGGTGCAAGGAGAGGTGAAAGGGACAAGTTCTGACCTGCACCAGGAACAGGGACTGGAGGCAGTTCACAAGGAGATTGACAAAGAAATGTGAAAAGAGGGAAGAAACAAATGGGTGTATTTCCAAATGCAGAGCAGCTTCCGCTGAAAGCAAATCCATTAGCAAGATCCTTTGAAGAAAATGTGTAGGTAAGAATCATTAACCACTCCTGTGAGATAAAGAATTGACATTGAATATTTACTTGATGTTAAGATGTGTTCCTATATACCTGACATTGTAAAGCAAGCCTAGGACTCCAGTTCACTTTTTATCCCCCAGTGTTATTCCCTTCTTTCTTATGCTTACCCAGATGTGGGGGGAAAAAAAAAAAAAAAAAAAAACAAACAAACAAACAAACAAAAAAAAAAAACAACAAAAAAACACCAAAAAAACAAACAAACAAAAAAAAAACCAAAACAACCCAAACCACTCTATTAATGGAAAACAACTTAATTCCAGTGGAACAAAGAAATGTGCACTGTTCCTGAATTTAGCTCCAAGGGACTGAAGAATGCAGGTAATTCCCATCTGTCTGACACCCATCTAAGTTTCTTTTAATCTAGGTGCCACAGTGGTGACACCACACTGACCATCACTCTGGCACCGCTTCTGAGCTGTTCTCTGTGAACTAATAGTGGTATTTGATACAAAATCAAATGCTAATAACCTCACTTAGAGTGAGCCAGTACCCTCTAACTCTACCAGAAGTATGCCCAAAGTCACAGGCTCTGACTGCAGATCCCAGTGATCCTACTGAATGCTTTTGAGTACCAGCTTGAGTCCCCACCATATCTTCAAACTACAAGTCTGTAGGCACATCTCTGGGCATGGCTGAATGCTGAGATTCAAATATCAGGTAGGCATTTGGTCATAGCAGACTGTACACAAGACAGTTTTGAAGATAGCAGGTGGATAGACTACAGCATGGGCCATACTTATGGCACCCCATATATGTTTTTCACAGTCCTCTGAAACTAGTCCAAAGGAAGACCATCAGTGTTCATCTCAAAGTGTTTAGTTAGCACTAAGTCTCAGTTTATTTTAGCTCTTCATCTGCAAATCTGCTACAGCACACCACTTAAAACACCTTTTTTCCTTTGCAGCTTTTTTCCCTAGGCTGACCTCGAGATGTGTAGATAGGGGGAATGGTGGCAGAGGAACAACGCTGCACTTATCCGCTTCCTGCTGCTGACAGGCCTGCATGGGTTTACCTAAGTCTTGACCCCTATCTCTCCTGCACAGCTGCCCCAGCAGATGCTGTGCCCATCGTGGAGATGTGCTACTCATCAAGATAAAAGGAATAAGAAGCTATCTCAAAGCACTTAGGTATGATTAAATAAAGGAGGCCATTTCCTGTGCTGCTAATCTGGTGCCTTTCAAAATCACTAACTTCACTTTTTTTTTTTTAAAGTTACCATCTTTTAATTCTCCTGGGTCTCCTCTATAGTTCTCCTCCTCCTTCCTGGGAAGGGGTGATACACTTCATGATATGACAGTGGCTCACAGGGCTGATTAAACTGAACTCTGTGCAACACAAACAGCAATTTTTCATGTACAAAATGAAGGAATTGTACTGCTCTCTCTTTTGAGTTTTGCCTGGGTCAGGATACCCAATTAACCTGCAGGCTCTTGTACTGGCAGCTACCTGCTCTTCACTTTGAAATCAAGTCACTCTCCTGTTTTGGGAGCTCTGCTGCTCTGGAAGTCTTCCTGTCCTTTAATATGATAGAACAAAGCAGAAGCATCTACTGTGAAAAAGTGAAAAAAACCAGACTCATTCAATATGGCCTCTTACTTTTTGTTTGAGTATTACATTCTAAAGTTCAATAACATCTTAACTGCTTGGCCACTAAGAGAGAAGGTATTTTAGGACTCTAATATCTGATGAGTATGTACGAAGTCAAGTAAGTCTCTAAGTTGTCTCTAGATTGTATCTTCCCACTCACAAGAAATCCAAGGTTTAGACTTTGCAACCTTCACACGTTTGGGGATTTTGAAACTCATTCAGATTACATACCTTGCTGGGCTTTCCTCATCAGGTATCAGATGCTACATAAAATTTCCCATTGAAAGCTCTAATGTTTGGTAGTCCTCCTTTTTTTAATCAAAAATCTCAGAATTTGTATAGTTATCAACATGAGAGCATGTGAGAATGAAGCACTGAGTGTGACTAAGCTGACTGTCACCTGCAATCTCCCTGCAGAATGGCCATGGCCCATTTGAGGAAGGGTTGTGCATAGGCAGCAAAGCCCAGTCTGTTCTAGACGTAATACAGCCCCAAAGCTACGACCTTGGGGCTTGACACTTAAAGTGCAACAGATGTCTGACTACAGTTAAGTCATCCCTTGCCTTTACTTTGTACTGCTGATTTGTGAACGTGTCTGCTGAGCAAAGCCATTGGCAAAAAAAGGGTTGGATGTACCTGACAAAGTGTCAGATGCAGGGAGCATGAGCTGCACATATCCCCATCTCAGCCTAGACGGGAATGTGACAGCCATAGCTTGTCAGAGCCCATCTTTACCGTGCCCTGCTTAGGGTCACCACTAGTATGTGGGTAATCAAAATCTACAGAAAACAATATGTAAATGATATTTCTCTGCTACAAAGTTTAGCACAGAGCTAAGTTGTTTACACACTGAGCCTGACTTTCCTTTTCGTATGCTCTCTTTTACATTTGTGCAAAAAGGATGGTAAACCACCACCAAGTCAGCATGGTAATAAAAGGTGCTAGAAAATGGAGATTGAGGTTGCTGGTTCACTATGTCTTTCAATGTGTTATTCTTTTCTATAAATACTTTTCAATAAATACAGACTTTTAGTGAGAGCTAATGTATAATTTGAAGATGGAGATCTGGAAAACAATGGAACAACAAAACCAGTGTTCTTTACTCTTCCTCAGTCAGAATCTACTCAGTGTGATTTCAAAATACGTACACTGCTTTGGAGTGGACGCTTTTGCCCCAACTTTTAAATTCACACATGCACCACAGATTGTAAGGCTGTGTCATACCTTAAAATGTAGTTGCATGTATGAGAATGCCCTGCACTGGCTACATGGAGGCTGATTGCTAAATCTCCCAGAAACCTTAGCTTTTTTGCAGCCCAGAGCTTCTCATCATTAGAATTCCCCAGGTTTCCACCTCCTTCCTCAACAGCCATCTGGCTTGTCCACACTCCAGCTGCAGTCAGACATCCCTCACCACTTACACCTGATCTTTTGACTCTACGCACCTGAAACAATTCTCACTCAATCTATCAAGGAATATACATTTAGACAATCAGGGATGCTCTTCCAAAACAAATTGCCCAGCTTAAAATCACCACTCTCTTTCTATGATATCCCAGGCAGCGTTGAAATGGAGGGGAAGATTTATTTGAGGAAGGAAATTCAAGTGCATTTCAATACCGCGGTGCATCCTGATGGAATAATGTTTGTAAAAGCTTGTACTTCTCTGACAGTTGTTCTTTTGATACTTGATGCTTGCTGTCAGGATATTTTCACAGAATCATAGAATCACTCAGGTTAGAAAAGACCTCCAAGATCATCAAGTCTAACTTTTGACCGAACACCATCAGGTCAACAAAACCATAGCACTAAGTGCCACGTCCGGTCATTTCTTGAACATGGCCAGGGATGATGACTCCACCAATTCCCTGGGAAGCCCATTGCAATGCTTAACCGTTGTTTTGATGGGCAACTCCACTGTTACCCCCTGCTAGCTAGCAGATCAAAGTTTAGCATGCGAAGGAAGGTGGTGTCTACTGAGAAGGGCACTGCGGAAAGTGAGAGCAGCAGGAGGAGTGCTCACATGGCCATCACAGAGTGTTGCAGACTGTCACTGAATAGTGGTGGGATGTAAGACTGGGAGAAGAAGCTGCTGTGCTTTGAACCTACCTTGTCTCAAAGCTTAAGGACCTTATAACATACACCTTTTTTTTTTTTTGTCCCTCCTGTTTTCCATATTGAAAAGTATGCTGGATTATTTTCAGTACTTTGTGCACAAAACATTTGAGAAGAAAACACACCAAACCTCTTTTTTTTGACACAAGCCTTTTTAAACCCTTCCAAACAGCAGTCTTTTGTTGGTTTATATCTCAGACAGGCTAGAACGAGCTGTTCTATATTAGCAAGAAACCTGTTACAGGACATATGCCAGCATGATTACAAGAGGTAAGTAAACCTCAAAAAGCCCAAGATCTGGTTGGGTTTCCATGAAGCTGAGCCTCTGGGGATCATTTCTTCCTGTTGGAGGATCTGGTTTTGAAAACAACACGAACAGGGAGTATTGTTTTTAATGTTATTTTCTGCTCCTGGGTTTAGGCCAAATTTGAGATTAGAGAGGTGCTCAATTACTTTAATGAAAAAAATGAAACAGTTTTGCAGCCTGGAAATATATTTGCTTGTGGTTTGTTTCCCATACTCAATTTTTATTTTATCATTAAATATGGTGGCCAACCTTTAGATGTCTGTTGATTGGTACACATCAGAGCTTGCCAAATCAAGAAAATCTGACTTTTTATACTACTTTTGTCACTGCCCCAGCAGCCACAGAAACACATTGTCTGTTAATATTTTTTTTACTCTTTTTTTCCCCCATTTCTCATTAGAGGCTAGAGTCTGTTCTTAATTCCCGTCAGACTGTCACTGACTTCCATGGAGCAACTCCAGATTTACAGAGGTCATCATTAAGAGTTTTTATATTACCAATCTTATAGCAATAATTTCATTAAGAATAGTTTTGCTTATGCAACTCCTCAGTGTTTTATCCAGTCAAGTAAAACAAACCACAAAGCAGATTTCTTCACTGGTCAGCCTGGAGAGCCTGCATCTGCTTCTCAGATCTTTCCCCTCTCCACCTTCCTGTGCCCGGTCCCCCCCTCACCAGTACCCTCTCACACACACTGTTTTATAGTAACGGAGTCAGTGGAAAACATAGAGTTCAGCACTATAGAAGTGGAAACAGAAAGCAGCCATGGGCAATTAACCAGGGCTGTGACTGCTTATGTTTGGTTCCTGCTTCCATTTCTGTTTCCATGGAAATGGACATCAGATCATTGGAAAGAAAGTAAATTTTCTACTTCTCTTCACCTTCATATCAGCCAGGCTATACAATCCAAATAAATCTAAACTTATCTAATTAAATGTGAATTAAGAAATCTTTTCATTTCATTGAAATAAATTGACAAAAACAGCATTGCTTTTGAAGTACTCAAATGCTGTTGGCTGTCCTTTGGGAAAGGAGTAGGTAAGTTTGCCCACCCCTTTTTGTTTTGTAAGGTATGGAAACATGCAAACATCCATCTTACCCCTTCCTCTATGCTCTTGCCTGCCCATTAATATTGTTGTGCTGAACAGTACTCATCACTTGCCCATTAGGGGTCATTTAAGCATAAATGACCCCCTTTACAGAGACTGTGTGGGTTAAAGACCTCTTCTTTGTCTGGCTGCTAAAGCTTTGAGGTTCATTTGTATTGCAGAGCAGCTGCATAAAAAAAGGTTCAAGCCCACCTTTAAAGGTCATATGGTCTCAGAGGAGGAGCTTTGACCTAGAAAGGTTTCCCAGGTGAAAAGCTCAGGGTTTGGGAACAAAGAAAAAAAAAAGTGTTTTTCAAGCTTTCACATTCCTATGATCTACTCAGAAAGAAAAGACTTGTGTCTTTTGTAAACAAACATATTAGAGACTGAGCACTTAATTTCTCCTCTAGAGGTGAAGATGATCTGCAAGTCTGCCAGACCTGTAGAGGAGTAACAATAATTTTCAGTTTGGCTTCTGACACAACAGATCAGTCACACAAAATCTCGAGAGCCAGCTTCAACAGAAATGTCCCATGTCATGAGTCCATATTTGTCCAGAAGTAGCAATGGCCTTTACTGGTCAGACAGTGAAGGCACAGCTTGGAACAACCAGCTAGTCTTACCAGTGTGTATTGCCCACCATAAGGTGCTTCATACTTTTTATCCCAAAGAAGACTCTTAATTTTGTTAAACCCAAGGAACTAACAAAAACTCACTGACAAAATAGAAAAAAATAGTCACTTAACTGGAATTGGCATCATGCTTTGCAATTTGTAGTGATTGAAAGTATAAATATCATTACTGTATTAATGTAAACTCAATGTCAGTGAATGGCTTGACTTCTAATGAGGTTCATTTTACATCAGGAACTGGGGAAAGTTGGCTTTTCCAGCACCTACCAAAGTGTTAATTTCTGGAGTCCAGTAACAAGAACAGTAAGAAAGCAAGCAATCAAAGTGGATCTATACTGGATGGTAGATTTAAACCATTTAATTACTGTAGCTGTAGCTGGTTATTGCAAATGCATGGATCACAAAAGCTTCGCTCCTGCAGAAATCAGTCATGCGAGGGAGATCAGGAATTACAGATACTTCACCAATGTGAGGGATTTGCTCTGGTTCTTTTAAGTGATTTCCTCCAGTGACAAAAGCCTCGTGCCTGATACTAATGCACAATATGTAACAAATTTACTTTAAAGAAAAGTGGGTTGTAACCTAATCACAGTCAGTCCTAAAATATACTCCTTTAAATAGCTCATATCAAACCGCTTAGTCATGATGTAGATTTTTTTTTTAAATTTAAATCCGTCTCTGTCAGATGGATAAAGTGTAGATGCAATTTTGTCAGATACTAGTATGTCTTAGGGAACGGGAGAAAGCTAGATGATGGATAACTACATGCAGTCAATGGTATAAAGTCTGATTTTCCTCTCTAACCAAAAGGCAAACTTCAAACTCTTTATCTGCTATAATCACAATCATTACGGTTGCTATCACAAACACAATCTCCAAGACCAAGATGTCTGTATGAGTTTCTTTCCCCAAAAGGCATTGCACAAGCATTTAAAACTTAAAGCAAACACTCAAGCCATTAAAACTGTTATGATCACCCACAGAAGAACATGGATCGGAATCTAACTTCACAGCACTGGAGTCACTCATAAAGCATTGGAAAATTAGAACATTACAGAGTGTATGGAGAAGCCTGTTAAGTATTACTTTAGTTTGCACAGAAATACACACAAAGAGCAGGGAGCAGCGGGCAAAATATTTAAGGGCCAAAATAAAAGAAAAAACAGCTGGGATTGTGGATTGAGGTCTAGTTTACAGCAGTAGGCTTGCACTGACAGGACTTCCTATGGGTGATGTAATATATGCTGATTAATAAGTAGGTACAGACCATATTTATTCAACAATTCTAATAAAGCTATGCAAGACAAATCACACTTTTCTGACAAAACTGCATCTATAGTTTAGCTTTCATTTCAATAGTTAAAGAAAGGATAATACCTTTAATTGCTGTTACGATCAAGCCCCTAGTTTAGATCCTGTCTGTCATTTTGCAGAATAGATCCCCGGAGACCCTTCTGCTATTGGTTTTGTTCATATCTTAGGAGAGGTTTTTTCAAGTAATAAGAAAGATTTAAAGTGGATGTCTCTTAAAGGATAATAAATACCTGGAGAAGAATGAGGAAATACATTAAAGCTGAATCACTGTTGTGTCACACCAATTTTCCCCTTTTACTCCTGAGATTCTACTGAAATCAATGAAGTTACAGTTACTTAAAGCTGTAGGATTATATTAGTGAATCAGGTACATCGCATTGCAATAAACAACTAGAACTTGCTGGCAGACTTGCTTGGAATCAAATATGTCCCCTTAAATTTCACACTATTTTCACAATCTTGTAGCAGCAAAGCAAAACAAGAAGTTCACTGTGCAGTCAGAACAAAATCTTTTTTCTCTGGTCTAAGTATTTAGCCAATACAGTATCACAGAAACATTGATTTCTGTTCCCAGCCTAGGAATCCTCCTGATAGTTTCATACAGAACCAAAGACCCAACACAATCTCTTCTTTTATGGCTAAGAAAATGCTGGGAGAATCGTTGTCCCTGGGAAAGATTTCTCTGATGGACGAGGAAGGACTGTTCATTAGTGTCATGAATGATGCTGCCTCTTTTTTATGCAACTTGCATTCACTGATGCTGGCACTGTCAGAGCCTCCAACTGTGTGCACAATTCAGTTCATCGAACAAGGCAGCATCCTTTCCAGATACACTCAACGTGCGGTATTATGGTTGGGAAATTCATTCCTCAGAAGAGAAACACGAATTATTTCTCTAAAAAAAAAAAAAAAAAAAAAAAAAAAAAAAAGGCACAGTCTGTGCCTTCTTTTTCCATGCTATTAGAGAGATTATCAGGAAAAAATAAACACAGCAGTTGCTCAAGGTCCCATACAAACAAAACATGGGCTGCAGGCCACTCCACACATAGTGCTGAGCCGTTGCTCTTATTTACTTGTAAGATGCAAAATAACACATTTTTCAATTATTTTTTTTTTAATTATTCAGTGCTGACAGAGCAATTTTGCAAATTTTTAAGCACAAAAAACAGCCCCAAATGTTCTCAGTTCTAAGTACACTCTGTTGTCAGTTCCTCCAGCTCAGCCATTTCCTTTCAGTGTATTCAGTGTGGCAGTGAAACGTCAATTTGTCTGCAGGGAATGGCTGCCTCTCACTGATGCTGAACGTACGTAGAGGCCAGTCCCACGCTCCTGAGTCACCTGCAGAGCTCAAGGTGCATGAACAAATTACATCTGGTCCCTAAGCATCAAGGACCAGATCCAAAATATGAAGCTACAACACGTGTCTCTGTGTGTGCCTTGGTGCTTGCCATACGAGAGAGCCTGGAGCTAACGGCAGGGAAGCAGATACATCTACTCCGAGAAGCAGAGAGCCCTGCAGAGATAATAGCTCACATCCCAGGAGCTGGGTAGGTGCTTTACATCAGTAATGCTGACACAGGGCAAAAAGCCCAGTCTTCTCCCCAGGGCTGAGGGGGTGCCCTCCCAGCACAATGCCCAGCTCCCGTTCAGCCAAGAATCCACTGTTCACAGCAGGCAGGGTTTGGGGGTGTGCTTGTTTCTGAACCCCCTTCAACCTCACCTCCTCCAGCAGACAGGGGAAATACACAGCTGTGGCTTAGGCTTTTTGAGATAGCAGCATTTGGCCCTGACCCACAGAACTTCATGCTTGCACTTTAAAAGCGTCAGACTGAGCAAGGAGCCTTTAATGCCCACCTCTAGGAAAACCCTGAGGATGTGGCATAGGAGTAAAATTAAAATTTCTCTCCTCTCCAGAGTTTATTTATTTTACTCTATTTTCTCACTTTGGATGCTTTTTTTAAAGGATGCCTCTTTCCAGCAGAACTGGGCAGTGTCACAGAGGTTGCTCAGAAAAAGAACCTATGTCACTGAAATCCTCCATCTCTTGCAACTGTTGAATAGTACCACCCAAAGTATTTTGTCTCCTCTTCTACCTGACAAGATTTTCTTCTCTCTGTGGAGAGCTCTCAGTCACTCTGTTGATAAGGTATTTGAGGTGGAAAAAGCACCCTTCCCTTCTCTTCTCTTTACAAAGCAGTTATGCTTTATAGGAAATACATATATATATATTTGTTGGATAAAATAGACAAAACATGATAAGAAAGGCAAAAAAACCTTTGGCCTAATGGCCAAAGAAGGACCAGATCTGGCAGAGCACAGCAGGAGGATTCGAAGCGTCCTTGTGGGACTGAGCCCTGCAACAAGATAAGTGGATGAACACACTGTTCATGGTTTCTAATCCGACTTAAATGTCAGATAAGTACCCCGCTGTACAGCCCGGTCAAGGCAGAAACACTGGATAGGCATGCTCCAAAATGGCATTAGATGCCTTGGGAACTTCAGTAGCAAAGATTGAAACACTCAGTGCCTGTAAGACCAGGTGGGATCTGAACATGGTTTTTAGGGAACTTAACACTCAGGTCCCTAATTTCCTTCCAGTTATGTTTATCATGTGTAATTTTCCCTCTTTTGTCTGATGCAAGATGGTGGTACACCTGGGGTGCAGAGCTTACAAGGAACCACATTCTCCAGTCTTTTCTCACAGGGAGTCCAACTGAAATGAGGAGGCATCTCTGATAAACCACCTCGAATCACCTGATAAGGACTTCTTTGGGTCCTTTGAGACAACTGCCAGCTTTAAAAACAAACAAACAAACAAAAAATCCAGTGAACATGCACATAACCCACGGGACACATAGGACCAAAGAGTGGACTGGAATGAGGAACATTAATTTTTCCATTATCAGCCACCAAAGTAAAGGGAAGTGAATAAATTTTGTGCCTGAAATATTTGGAAACCTTTCCAAGCTAGATATAAAATGCAATTATTTATTATTTCTGGAAATACTGTAACATCAAGCAGTGATCCCAGGTTGGTGTCAATGCTTACCCTACAGGATTGCCATTCAGAAAGCTTTATGGTTACCACATAAAGTTTAATCAGTGCATTAAAAATAAATTAAAGATTTGCTAATTGTAATGTAATTAACTTAATTTAATTACATCGCTCAGTGACTGAGAATTTTATTGTTATTGTGAGATCTTTTCTCATTTGGGGCCTGAAGTTAAGTGGCACAGTATTGACAACCATTTCCTCCTTTAATATTCAGCTTCAGGAACGGGCTGAAATTTTTACCTAAATCTTGCAATTTATCACAATCAGTATCACCACAAATTACAGAAAGCATCCAGTAACATGATAACTCCTAAATGAAGTGTCTGTAACCAGGGCAGTAGCAGCCTCGGCTGTTAATTTGTCATATTTCATAGCCAGCCTGACACCCTGTCCAATTTGCTTGTAAGTTTTATCACAAAGACAGCTACGAGAGCTGCCTCTGACTCTTAACAGGATGGAGATGGACAGAAATTCAGCAGCAGCTTGGCTCTTCAGGTTCCCAGGTTTTGTATACAATGTGGATGCAAAATAAGGAGATATTTGTTTTCTCTACTAAAATCCCTCCCTTTTCTCCCCTCCTCATTTCCTCATTAAGACAACTAAATTTTTTTCTTTAAGACTCCCTGCTGGCCATAATCCGATGATTAACATAATTTATTAGCAGTTACAGGAGTTAAAAGAAATAAGAGGGATAACAGTACTTGGGGAGCATCATTACCTATCTTACATGGGCTCTCAATTTCAATCCAAAGGATGTCATCCTCTCAAAATGACCTGCAAGTTTTTCCTTTTGGGAAGAACTTGTGCAGTACTGTAAAAACGACCATGAATATCCCTTCAGGAAATTGTTCTCTCTTCTCCTTTTATCTTCCAGATACTCTGAGGCCCTCAATCAATTTGCATTGATTTAAGCAACATCATTCAATACATATTATCAATCTAATCTGAGGGGAATTGAGTGAAGAGTAGGTCTTCCTTCCTGTTCCTGACATGTCAAGAACAGCAGCACAAGACACTAAGAAACCCAAAAAAGGGCTTTTAATAGTCCAGCAGGTGTCAAAAGATGGCTGGACTTACAAAATGCAAGAAATTACATTTTAATTTGTCTGCCACTTTATAATCAGGATGGGCAACTTGGAGAGCAGAGCAAACATTAGCTTGGATGGATTTTGTGGATAGTACTGGATTCAGGATCATTTTTTAAGACCCCAGTCTGAGTGCACACAGCACCAACTGCTTCCTACAAAATCAGAGTATAACCAATACCAGTCTGACACCCTTGGGTTTTTATGCATAATGAAAAATAAGACTCTCCTTGAGGTAGGAGATATTATTCTCCCTTCTACACTTGCTCCACCAGGTGAGCCTGAATACCTGCCCTTCTCATCCTGTTGATGGCTGTCCACCTCCTGCTGTTGGGCCGTGGACTCCACCAGAAGACTTAGAAGACAGGCTTTGCAGAGCTAACCTCTCCAGCCTCTAAGTGGTTTTGCAGATCTGTCCCTTATTACACCAATAACTAAGAGAGAGAATGAGTAGGAAATTAGGAGAGAGCATTCCAGTCTTTACCACTGAGCCTCCAGAGAGGCTATAAAACCTCTCATACTGTCAGGGAGTCAAGGATAAACAGAGAGCTTGTGGTGCCTGCTGTTAATAGGAGGAATTTGAGAATGGGGACTGTCCAAGCACACTGAGACTAAAGGAGACAGAATAGTGAGAGCACAGAGAAGAATGAAATAGGGTAGAAACTGATCAAGAAAAGCCACTACTGTAGAAATAGCATAAAGAAGACAAAATTGTAGACAAATTTTCAAGTTTGAAGGAGCTTATTCGAACCAAGTGACCATATGTCAGTCTCCTGAGGTTTTGCCTTTCATGTTGAACTCCTAGCCCACTGATTCTGTGGGATGCAGTCTTCAACACACGGCTACCACTGTGAGTGAGTCATTTGGTACAGTTCCTGTGGCAAGAATCCCAAATGTGTCAGGCCTGGACTAAAAAGCAAGATGGAGAATGAATACACCTGAAGGCACATTTGGCACTTTAATTCTGAGCAGATATCACTTCTAATTATAGCCAGCCTTATGCCAGCTTACTACCGTTCAAGCGCTTGTGGGTTCGCACATTGAGTGCCAGATTTAATCCATTCAAGGTAAAGCGCAAGAGAACCAATTGCATTTTGCATGCCTTCTACCTGAATGATTTGCTTTGTTGTTCCCAATTTGCAGTTTGACTGGAAGATTTGCACCCCTCTGGTTAGTTCTGGTTGGTTTCTCTGCAGCCACGGGGGCATATTTTTCAGCTGAATGAAGCCCAGCTGGCAGGCTCAATTTGCCCCACCAATGAGTCATATCTTTCTCTAATTTCACCTGCATGAGAGAATTGCAGCTTCCTCTCCTAATTCTCGAGTTCAAAATTCTTCCTGCAAAGAGAATGTTTGAGCCCACCCCAGCACAGGGAGCAGTAACCCTGCTTGCCTGGAAGTCAGTGGCAAAACTGAAGAGACAGCCACTAGTGAACATTACTTAAAAAGTAAGCTCAGTTAAGGGAAGCCTTTCCCGATCTGATCTTGTATCAGATTTTGATTTTACATGGTGCCTAGTGCTTCACAAAATCCAGTGCTCAGCACTCCACAAGGACATGTTGTTTTCCAGTATGATTTAGAGCTTGGAGCAGAGGGAGGGTTTAATACAATCATGCATCAGTTTTCTTTCCAAACAGCACTGTGAAACGCAGAACAGAAGGAGGATTGCCTCTTCACCCCCTAAATCCACTTAAGCTTGGATTATGAGCCATATTCACCCAATTTTTGCTAGGAGCTTAAGGCAGCACCATGCTGCTCTTGGTCTGTGGGATGCTGGGAAGCTGGGACAGGACTCAGGAAGCTCCAAACTTCCCAAAGTGAAACGGCCACATTCTTTGGGGCTCAATCAGCACAGGTCTGAGTTCAGCCATGCTCTAGGTCTAAGTATGGAAATGGATGAAGTGCACACAGAGCAGGCAGAAGGAGGTTCTTTTAATAACTAGTAGCTTTCAGAGCATGTGTTTTTTAGCAGCTCTGCTACATTGAGTTGACAAAGAAATAAAAGGGAACACTTCCCCATATACAAATCTCTATTGATCCAAATATGGATCTTGTTTCAATATAGGGAACAACTAGCACTGATGCTGTCAAACAAAGCCTTCTGGAATTATTTTACAAGGTCTATTTTCCACCCTTATGTCTCTTTACCTTCCTGATACTACATAGAGACAGAGAAAGGGAGGAAGGAGTGAAAAGGAAAAAAGGGGAGGGGAGGGGAGGGGAGGGGAGGGAGGGGAGGGGAGGGGAGGGGAGGGGAGGGGAGGGGAGGGGAGGGGAGGGGAGGGGAGGGGAGGGGAGGGGAGGGGAGGGGAGGGGAGGGGAGAAAAAGAAAAAAAAAGAAAAATAATAATAAGAAAAGAAAAGAGCATGGCTACTGGTAGACTGCGTGAAACCTCCACATACATCACCTGCTCTGAGCACTGTCCTTCCTGTACCCATCCCTGATGAGCTGGTTCAGTTGTGCAACCTCTGTCCTGGTTTCTCTCTTTCCCCCATGAGGATGGCCTTTCCAAGAAGTAACTGCACACACACACACCTGGCACTGTGAGATAGGGAGCCTCACCATGGATACCGGCCCCCCATTCCCAGTCTGATCTGTGCTCCTGGGATTTGTGCAACTGTCTCCAGGATGCTGTAAACTCCAGATGTGCCTTACCTACTGCCTGGAGACACCATGTGCAAATGCTGCTTACAACTGTTATTCTGTACTCACACACACACACACACAAACACTGGCTATGCAAATCAAGCTTTGAGAAATGAAATAAAGCAAAATGTTAATCTTAATCTTCCCTTTAATATCCTACCCCATGCCAGATAAGAGCAGCTGTGTTCACACAATGTGTCCAACTGGACATGATAAATAGCCTGGGAGAAAAGAAAAATACACACACACACACAAATATATATGTGCATACACACATGCTGTAAGGAATTTAAAATATGTTTATTAGCAGAAGTGGTGGCCTCCAGCTCACAGCTTCCTCGATTAAGAGAAGGGTTGATTAGAAATAAAAATGGCTTGCCAAGGTTGGAATCGTACACAAAATCCTAGAGTAAATATCTGCAAGGGTAGCCCAAAGGGTTAACCTTACCAAAGCACAAATACTGGCTCTCCTCCTGTTACAGTGTAAATGCTGATTGGAAGGAAGAGATCATTCTAGGTCAGTATGTCCTTTATATTGTGAATAGCTTGACAGGGGCTAATAAACTCCCCTGCCTACGGCACTGATAATTTATTATATATTCCTAGGCACCACACGCAATTTTTTATTTAAACATGTATAGTTGGTTGGTTTGCTTTTAGAGAGGTGAAGCAGGACAATCTGGGTCAAGAAACAAGCTTAAGCCCAAGGATGTAGAAGGCTCTGCTCTCCTAGACTTAACCTACGGTGGAGAATAGCATCCTGGTTGCTGCTCTCTGCTCTGCTGCTGGAACTTTATATGGCAGATGGGAATTGCCAGTAGTGAACTGCAGGTCTGCACAGCCAACTTCTTGTACAGGGATCTGATGGATGACACATGTGAACTCTCTCGTGCTGCAAAGCAATGCCAGCTGAGTTCTGAGGAATCTTGTGAATCGAGATTGTAATTTTTAATTGTAAAACTAACAGATTTTAGGAGTGGCCACTCCCCCGCAGCCCACTGCTGAGGGAGCTATGCCCCAGAGCAGCCTGTCTCGCTCCTGGCTGCAACATGCTGCATTTCACACTGATGAGGTAATTCCACTGCAGATGAGGTAACCCTGCAAGTTGCCCACAAGCTAGAAGAGGTTACCATATGATCGTTCCTGTAAACACGCAGCCCTGTCCCCCAGGACGATGGTGACAGCTGCGCTCTGCCGACGCCCTGTGATGCCGAACCGGAGGGCAGCAGCAGCCCCGGGGAGCCCCTGGCCTGCGGGGGCTTCGCACCTCAGGGAAAGCAGCCAGTTACCTGCAGTGCCACACACTGCTCACAGACGTGCTGGGCAGTGCTTGGCTTTCCACCAGTCTGACGGGGGAGCCTGTTTTTCTGGCACCCCTGCAGCCAGGTTCATCGTTCAGATGACTCTCATGCCCTGGTGAGGTGGATCATCTCTTCAGAAAGCGCTGGGGAATGACTTCCTCCTGCGGCTGCAGGCGTTAGACGTGGGGGAAATCCCTCCTTCCCTTGCCTAGAGGGTGCAGGGGAAGTGAGGGGCAAGGGTGCTGCAGGGCAGCAGAGTAGGGAACTGCCAGGGCAATCCCCACTGGTTTGGTGTGCAAATGCTGGCACTCTGTGTGAGTGCACTTCATACAGCTGCTGTTCCTAGAAAGTCCCCTAATTTGCAAGCAGCACAAAAAGTGACTTTTTTGATTAAGGAGCACTGATGACTGCACTCTTCTCCTTCCTGCCTGTAAGTGTATGTACCAGGGGATCTGCAGGCCTCTTCTCACCTAGCAGGCAAAAAGCTTAAATCAAAGCCCCCAGGCCCAGACACCTTGTCTTCAGGGTCTGGAATTTTTGCCATTTACAGTGCAGCACAGCCTAGGACCCCTACTTACTCTGCTGTGGTAAGTATTCCTGGTGCTGATCCCTACCAGGGTGCTGGGCAAAGCAGACCTGAGTAATAAACGTGTGAGAATGAGGAGGAATTCACATAGAAAAGAGAGCAGGACACAGGCTTGTCAACTCCCTGAGCCCAGAGCTCACCTGCAGCCTGCTCAATGCCAGGAAGTCTCAAAGCCTCCTTGTGACTAACCGGATAGCTGGGATCAAATCATACCACAGCTCCCAATAACTACATGTGCCTGCATGGACTCTACTTAACCACAAAAACTGTGTTTGAGAAGGTTGTTTTAGCAAACTTCCTCTCAGCAGTGGCAGTCACTGATCTGGAAATCTGTTCTGGGTAGACCTCAACCTGAACTGCATGTGACAAGTGACCCAGGAGGACCCCGAGGGCTAATAGGTCATTAGATTTGGGAAAGCAGCTAGGGTGAACATCTCCTGCTCTGTTCCTAGGTTTCAAAGCTCAGATCTCCTGATCTGGCCAGTCTGGAAGAGATCTAACCAAGCACCCCTGCTAAGTAAGGCACCAAGGTGCCAGGCACCCAGAGGAAGCTGTTCCCCTCAGCCCTGGAAATATAAAGATCAAAGAGCTCCTGGCAAAAGGGGAAGGCTTTCCATCATCTTCTGGTGACTTTATTTGGCCAAAAATGGGAATTACTATGAGCAAGCCCTGGAGGAAGTCTTGTCTCTCCTTCCCCTACCTCCCAGAACAACTGCTTACACAAGGAACAGGTCAAAAGGAATGACTGATTTAACTGGAGTATATGAAGGGACACAAATCCATTACTGCTGGAGCTGAGCTCACCTCACTATGCAAGAGCTGAGGTCAGGACCCTTCCCCTTACCCTGAGCTCACAAGACTGCCAAAGGGACAGACTTCTCCTGAAGTCTGCCCAGAGGGGATTCAAAAAAGCAAGGGGAGAAGTGAGGCCACATCATTTTTTTGTCCCTCCTGGCTTGGAGAACCAGCAGTCTCTGCACCACAAAACCTGCATCAGGGCCCCGAGGAACTGTGAAGCAGGACATGTGTTGGACTCCAGACACAGCAGCTAGATTTTTAAAAGATGTGGCTAATTTTATAAGCTCTAGTGGTTGCTGTCATGCATAATGAGGTACAGTTAATCATTTCTCTGCCTCATGCTGTAGCTGGATCATCTGTGCAGGCTCTTTTATAGGGAAATGCAAGATGTGTCAGGTTTTATCCCTCCCTCTCTCGGAGTGGGTGCTGGTCACTGTTCAGTGGAACACCAAGCCTGGAAGTGTCATGACCACCCTCCACCTCACAGGGGTCTGTGACCAGCAGGTGGCAGGGGCCTAGAGCATGCCTGTCATGACAGACCCTAGCCTTTTGTCTGCATGCCACCTACACTTTTCAGACATGCCCTGGTTTAGAGGGCAACAGATGTCCACACCAAGGCAGTCTGGGTAGATTGAACTCTCCCAGAATATGTGTGAGAGGTGGAATTCACCTCTCCGACCCCTGCCCGCAGTGTAAATGTTGCCATCCAAGATTATTGCTTCCCTTCACAGTTTAAGGGGGACAAGCAGGCATCTTGTGGGCACAGCCACCTCTGAGATGATTCCAGCCCCAGATGAATCACCCTTCAAAGGTGCCATTTCCTCTCTGGTGGCCATAAAGGATCTCTAAGGTCTTGGACCTCAGGTAGCTTGGACCTGTCCCCGGAAAAAGCCATGTGTTCAGTCAGACCAGTTCCACCCTTTGAACCTGCTTAGCACCAGGCTGGCACTCCCAGCCCGTGTGCTGCAGCCCCAGGACACAGACTCCAAACCTCTGCTTCGGGATGCAGCTTCCCCTTGGAAGGCCCGATTATTACAGGTGCTGTAACACAGGCAGAGCATTAATTATGTCAGGAACTGATGGAGATCCAGCAGGCAAAGAGTTAAGAGAGCCAGGGCTTGTTGCTATCCAGGAACCCGGGCTACCTCACCTCCCAGGATAACCATCAGCCAGACCTTTCTCAAGCCTTTTTTGGCAGGCTGTGTTGTCAGAAAACCACCTGTTACTTGGGAGAGATTCAAATGCATAATGAATTAAAAAAGCATATTGTGTGTTACTATCTAACCCCCAAGACAGATGTGTTATTTAAGTGTGGTTGTGATCTGTGCTGTTAATTTTAAACAACATATGATCAAAGATCATGTCTGGCTTTGTGCTTTGCTTCCTTTCAGGTTCTGGCTTGTGTGTCCATGCCAGACAGTTGTGGTTTCTGTCATATGGCAGGAAAAGCTTATTTTACATGCTGCCTAAATTTATATTTTATTGCACATTAAAACAGCCCATCAGAATTAAGTTATCACATTGTTTATAATGGTAAGTGAATCACAGCTGTGGAAAAGAAAGCACCACACAAAGGGATTTTTTAGGAACACCTACTCCTTACACTCAGGACTTTCAGCCATTTTAAAGACAGCAGCAGACCGAAGAGCACACTGAAATATATAAACCACATCACCGCTCCTGTGGGAAGGCTGGAAACTGTTGAAAATGGCAGTCCTGCCAACCAATCAGTCCAAAAACACCAGCCAGGCCCTCGGCAGACAGGGGGACACGCTTAACAGATCATGAGATTTTTTAAAAAATAATACAGTTGGGGTTCTTTTTATTTCCTCCTTGGCCTGAGTTTTCAGGCTTTGCTACCCAGCTAGAATAGCTAGACATCTGCCCTGGACAAATAGGTAAGTAAACAAACTGACTCAAAAAAAAAAAAAAAAAAGAAAGAGCAGCCCCTTGTGATTGCTCGGCTCTAGGAGATGAGGCTTTAACTTAGAGGCAGTGTGGGTTTCAAGAGGTTGGGTAAAACTACAGTCTGGCAGACTCAGACTGGTAGAGGGGCAAATCTTCTCTTGATGGATGTCTAACTACACTGCTTTCCAAAAAATCCACACTATTTAGCGCAGATGTAAAGCATAGCAAAAAGAAAACATTCTTGCTGATTCACTGTGCAGAATAGTTAGCATCTGAGGATAAAGAGAGAATCTCAGTTCAGATTTTCCAGATAAATCTGAGAAATGAGATTCATCATAAGAGAACTGAAAGCGAGCGAAGTGGTTTAACATTAGTAAACGTGGGGCCAGACTCAGCCCTTATCTGCACTGAGGCAAGGGCTGCTGCCATGGCAAGAGCACAAGGACAGGGAGCAAGCAGATGTTGCCGGTTGCCCATCTCTGAAATGTGTTGGGGCTTTAGCCCTCCTTTTTCTAAGAGAAGGCAAGCAAACCTTCTGCCAGGCTGCAGGCAGCTGCCGGGCTTTGACCATCCTGCTGGGGAGGTAATTATCCTCTGACTAAACACACAAATTACTCAGCCCCTTTACAGGAATCAGTCATCTCTTCCGCCCAGGTGTGCCAGGAGGGCTGCTGTAACTGCCAAGGGCACTCTGCCTCTGCTCTACCCAGCCCAGGGAATTCGATCCAGATTCCTTTCCCAGTTTTTTCATCTACTAAGAAACTATTCTCTCCTTGTTGCTGGGTTTCAGCTCTGACCCCTTCAGGTGTGGAGGAAGCTTCAGGGTCCTCTGACACCAGTGTGCTCTCAATCCCACACAGAGCAGATCCATGAGCTGGGCTAGCCCCTGGCTGCCACTGTTCCTGAGAGAGGCAGGCCGGCCCTGGATCTCAGCTTCACAGAGATAAATAAAGGGAAAAGACATGAACTCTCCCCCTCTGAGGCTGTATTGAGACACACACCACTGTGGCTCTAGCCCAGCCAACCTTCAGCTGTGGTGCTACTACCTTCCAGCCATTTGGCAGAGGTACCACCCATCCTCCCTGCTGGGGAAAAACGTTGCCCTAAAACCTCTCCATGGAAGGGACCCAGAGAAGAGCTATCTGTGATACATCTGTGAAGGCTGTCCCCACCTCTGTGAGCTAAAACGCTGTGTGAAGGCTCAGAGGCGAAGCAGCGAGCATGGGTTAAAGCAGCACTGTGCTGCTTTAACATAAAATAATCCAGCTCTGGGCTGCTACTGTTAGAAAACCTGAAAACACCCTCACACACACACGCAGTACTGAGCAGGAGAGTATGAGTGGTAAGATGGGATTGTTTGAGAGAAGAGACTAGAAATGAGAAGAGGATTTTAAAGAGCACAAACTCATTTCATATGGCTGAGTGCTGGCGACACTAGGAGAAATTCAATGGATTATGTTGCACTGGAGGTCAGAATATAATTGTCCCTTCTGGCCTTTAAAACCCGTGAATGTATAGACGAACCTTGAAATGACCAGATTCCTCAGGAATTTGATTCCTGGAGTTTATTTATTTATTTTCTTACCAGCTGCCAGACACAGCATGCTCCTAGACAAATAAGGAGATGGTAGCTATGGTGGTGAGTATATCAGTAGCGCTAATCTCTTGCAGGGTTTACTGGTAGAATTTCTATCTCCCTCAGAGGAGACAAGGTTAAGGAATATAAGACAGTTTCATCTTAAAAAACTAAACAGCACAGTGCTACTTCAGAAGTCAATAGATGCAAGGGAGAACTAAGCAACTTAGTGCATGAATATTCTCCTAGAAGATTTTTTTTAAACAGAACTCCCAACCCCCATATTAAATAGCTCTCTGTTGTCCTAGCAAAGAACCAAAGAGCTAAAGATAGCTCCACTAATTGCTGCTTCCCTTTGTCCCTTAGCTCTAGAGATTCCCATCTTCTATATTATTACTTCATCATTTTAATTGTGCAAGAAGCTTTTCACAGTATTAATTAGAATAAAATAATAATAATGTAAAATATAAACAGTTATTAGTATATAGGTAGCATCATTTTTAGAGCAGGTACTTTGCAAAAGACTATTAACCAACACTTCTGTCTGCCCATGCTCATGATGGGCAGCCTCATTCTGCAAACTGGGGACCCATCCTGTGACCTGCACTCACACCAGGGAGCTGCACCCTGGAAATACATTGCTTTCTCCTGAGACATGCATTGAGGAAAGAAAAGTAAGAATAGGGGGCTGTTTCAGCACTAAAACAGGAAGAGAAAGCCCAGAAAGTTTAAAGTGACTAACAGCCACTGTTGTCTTCTCCACACCCCTGGAGGTACAGGACACAATCTTCTCTATAACTGATATCCACATGGGGAGGCAACTTGCAAATATCTGACCCTCTGATACTAGGCACACACATTCAAGCAGACCAATTTACCCATGTCATTCATTTGCACCTTTCAACTTAATGATACCTTACAGGGAAGAAAAATTCAAATTAAAAATTGAAGCTCTTAATATATCTTTGAAAATGATAAAGGAACAAGATTAAGACCAATAGGAGGCCACTAATCTTGGCATACTTCTGACCTTGTACCCTTTAAATCATTGTAATACCTTGTTCAAATTCAAACATAAATAGGATTTTTTTATGAGGGACTTAGTGCTCCTGCTGCATCAAAAGCCATATTACATTTTACAATTCCTAGAGCTGAGAATACTCATTCCCAAAATAGAAGACCTCCTCACCAGATGATAGTAACGCCGATGACAAAATAACGTTACATTGAAAAATACATCCGTAGAAAGTGAAATAGAAAAGCAGAAGAAGAACTTTTCTCTTACACTTTTTGGAAGGGGCTTGCAAGGAAGTAGAATGCATTTTACAGCTTTGTAGCAGAGATACAGTATACTGCAAAGTAACCATGTCCTCTCCCTTTGACTGCTTCTCCCTTCTTGGCAACTAGCTGCAACTCACATATATGTGACAAGCATCAGCCAAGGAAAGGAAGAAAGAGGGAACTGCTCCCAACCAACTAACTGCATCTTTAAATTTCTCTCCCCCCTGCCCTCCATTATGTCTGTCTGCCTGTCTCTGTGAACGCCTGTTTCCCTGGAGGGGAGGAGGGGACCCAAGCAAACCCTGAAGCAATCCCAAATTTCCTTGGTAGGGGAAAAAAAAAAATCTATTCTCCAGAGATCAAACCTTCAGTGAATCATTTTCCACTGCTCTGACATGTCAAATACTCCAGTGATTCACCAGTCATGGATCTCTGATTCACCTGCAGTAAACAGGGCTGATTGCTTCCCAGAAGCACTGTGGTTTGCATCGCTCTTTAAAGGCTCCACTTCCTCCATGCAGCTTCTCACCTGCCTGCCACACCCCACTGCCATGGCCACCCTGCCACAGCAGCAGCCAGGGCAGTGACAAGGAGCAAAAAGATCAGGCTACTGGTTTGAGATCAAAGGGCCAAGAGGCAAGACAGTCTTGGGTAAATGAACAGTGAGAGAAGTTAGAAGGACTCATGAATCTCCCCTTGTTCCTGTTTAAGTCTGAAAATGGGAAGGACAGAAAAGAAGGGATGGGAGGAGTTTGGTATTTATTTGTGGCTCACATTGGGTTCATCTCCCTGCCAGCACAGGACGCAATTTCTCCAAGAGGGAGTACCAGAAATAGAACTGACATTACATCTAATGAGCTTTTTGGTGGCATATTCATTAAGCTTGTAGAAAGGGTAAAGAAATGCAGGAAGCTCAGTCTTGGAAAGGCTCCAACTGGACCCCTTTGACTCATTAAAGGAGGGAGTAAAATGAGCCATGCCTCAGGGCAATCGTAAAAGGATAAGCAGGAAAGCAGGAAAGGGTCAATTCATTAAGGACTGGGGGACCCCGGCAGTCTCTGGCTGGGTAGTGTGAGGATGGGGCTATGGGATGGCTGGGGCCATGGGATAGAGCCCAGCATCAGGGATGCCCACTCGCTCTTGGCATGCTGGTGGAGCCACTGATGCTTTGTTCTGGCTGAGCCCCAAAAGGCAGCAATGAGGGGACCTCAGATAGCCCTTGCTCCCCACAATCTCCATGAGTTTCCCATCCACCTCCAGCACCAGCATTCCTGTCTCCATCTCTGACTTGGACTGGTCTTCCTGCCTGCCAAGGGGAGGGGGAATGGGGGAAAAGTCACACAGACCCTCCTGAGCCTTGCAGGGGCAGGGGAAGGGAGGGGGAGGCAAACTCAATTGTGCAGCTTTGCGGGGGGCCCCAGATTTTCTCAAACCAGTCACGCCAGCTGCAGCCCAGCCATGATGAGAAAGGAGAGGAGACAGTGCGACAACGGCTTCTACAACCCCGAGGGAGAAGGAGTAGGAGGAGGAACAGGAGGCCCAGGCTGCTAAACTGACACCAGGCAAAAGTTGGCCACGTTTTCCCCCAGCCACGGAGGAATAGCACAGGCAAGTCAGATGTGACCATGCTACAGGAGCCAGGAGAAAATAAAAACAAGTGACAGCTGACTCTTGAGGACTTTTGTAGGGGTGGGGGAAAGAGAGGGCGAGGAGGGAGGGAGAGACCTACAAATACGGGGGGAAGGGCAGAGCGCAGCCCAGGAGCCTTCTGCAGCAGCAGATGGAGAGGGAAGCTACCGCTGATTCCTGCAGAGTCAGGGAAGGAGAGAGACAGCATTGCACTGAGGTGATCACATGAATAGGGAATGAAGGCGCAGAACAAAGAAGGGGTTTTGGGGAGAGGGAGCGAGAGTCCTTTGCAGGACCCCCAGAGCCAGAGCATCCCAACACAGTGCCCTGGGGTGTGCTGTAGGGGGCAAACCTGCGTGGGGGCTTGGGCACAGCCAGCTGAGGCTGCTGGAGGACAGAGACGGTGCAACAGAGGACGGATGAAGGAGACAATGTGGTTACTAAGGGGTGAAGCTCAGTAAGACCCCACAGAAGAACTAATTCCTCGGACTAGGACACAAGCACATAGTAGGAAGGAAAGTCTAAATTCCCTTGCTCTGGGCACAGGAGCTTCCTCTAACCTGCTGCAGGATGAAGCTGCAGAGGCTGTGAACAGTGCAGCCTGTCTTTCTGCTAGTCCTGAGGTCCCCGATGTGCCTGTGATGATTGTTATGACAGTCATTCTCGCTGTGATTGGCACCTCCCGGTTAGATCAAGGTCACTGTTAGAACACATCTTTTCATTAAAATGGCCGAGAGCCTTTCAATAACCACAGGCCACGGCTAATTAAGGGAGGACCCAACGCCCCCACAGGAGTCGGTAATCAGGGCGGGTGCTGAGCCACCCACCCCAAGGGGAGCCAGCGGAGCAATCCTGCCCCCAGAACCCTTGCATGCTGGGAGGACATACTCACTCCCGGCATGCCAGGCCACCCACCATCCTCACTGCTGTCACACCAGAGCAATAGCATCACCTCCTCTCACACAGCTCATGAGAGGCACAATAGCATCCTGGGCACCTGGGAACAGCCCTTGTGTCTGGCTAGGTCATGGAAAGGAGAACGATGGATGACAACAAGGCTTCTTACAGAGTGCAATCAGGTGAACATTTGACGGACAAAGATGCATAAGCAAGCCTTTCGTTTGAAGAAAATCCTTTTAGACAAAAATGTCTAAATGTGACCACATTTTTGTAATAATTAATTCCTTGAGACTGGCTCTGTGCAGGATGTAGGAAACATGACAAAGTCCTCTTAGGAAAGGACACTGTGAGAATAGATCCATGCTACTTGCATAAATTATCAGATCAAACCTTGACACAGGTGGAATACAATACACTGACCAAAGAATTTTTGCTGTCAAACACTAAGATGAAGCCATGTACTGCCTGAGATTCTACACATATTTTGCATAGTACCTTCCCATGGTCTTAGTTTGGTTAAACAACATATCAATAAAAGTCAATTTCTTCTTCCAAAAAAACAAACAAACAAACAAAAAAACACCTTTCTTGAAAATCGAGGAAAGCAGTTTTATTCCAAAGGCTACTGGTGTCTCTCAGTCTTGTTTAACAGCACTTCTGTCCAGGTCCTTTCATAGGGCTCTCTTATTTATTTTCCCGTCACTGAATGATGAAGCAAGAGTTCCTCATCATGGAAAAATGGGCCTCTAGGCTGCCTCCATACTGCCACAAATGTTATCCGTTTACTTTTGCCATCAAGCTAGTGTCTCAAAGCCACACTGTCCGGTGTTCTCATGCAGACAAACTTTTCCCAGTTCAACACCATTTGCACCTTACAGAGGGGTTATGCTAATCTCAAGGGAGCTATGCAAGATTCCTGCAGTGCACTTCCATGTAAGTTTGCTTATTGATGTGCTTTCCTCTATTTTGGCAAAATGTTTTCATTTTGTGTCCACCTCAAAATGAAAAGACTTTGGAATTATTGCAGTGTCCAGGTGCACCTCCCTTGTTTTTTGTCCCTGTAGGCCCTGCTGACCTTCCATCTAGAGATAAGAGACCAGTACTGGAGTTCAGCAATACAAATGATGGTATATAGGATAGGAAAAGGGTCAATGGCTTTAAACTTCTGAAAGAGGGCAAGTTTAGATTAGATATTAGGACAAAAATCCTGTACTGTGAGGGTGGTGAGACACTGGAACAGGGTGCCCAGAGAAGCTGTGGATGCCCTATCCCTGGAAGTGTTTAAGCCCAGGTTGGATGGGTCTTTGAGCAACCCAGTCTATATTCTAACCCGGTCTAGTGGAAGGTGCCCCTGCCCATGGCAGAGGCTTTAAGCTGGATGATCCTTAAGGCCCATTCCAACCCAAACCATTCTGTGATTCTATGACAGCACGTTTTTGGCCTAGTGAATGCAAGAAAGAAGTCTGACTCCCTAAACTTGTTCTGATATACCAGACACCTTCAATGGCTTCCTGGCAGAGGAGGAGAGGGAAATTCAATCCCCCCACCCCCTTTAGTTTGTTCTCAGGCTAAACAAATGCTTTTTAGCCTTCTCATTAGTTTCTTCTTCTATTACTGTGGTTTACAAGTTAAATATACCTGAAAATAGTTTTGTAGAATATCCAGTCCAGCTGGAGCCAGGCCTTAGCAGACATTTCTTGGCACAAGGTAATTTAATAATGACAATAGTGATGTTTAATTTTGACTGTGATTGTGAGAGAAGGGCAAAAGACCCAGCAGGTACTTACTGCCCTGCACATCAAATGTGTTTTCCAATGCAACTTTTTAAAACTGTGTTTTAAAGAATCTTTTTTTTTTAATTGCTGTGAAAAAAGGTAAACCCTGTGTAATTTAGTCGGCATTTCACTCTGATCTGTAACTGCCTAATCCAGGCCAGGACTTCAAGAAATCCATTACAGTGACACCAGGCACCCACTGTGAGAGTCAGTCTGGGAGCTAGACAGCTAGGAAAAACCACAGCTTTGGTCTGTGTCCAGCAGCCTAAATAAAAAGTTTCCTTTCCATGCTTTGCATTCATCACAAAAGAGCACTAGCTATCTCTTTTATACAGTAAATATGCACCACCACAGAAACATATCACATTAAAGTCACTCTCGTAAAAGTTTGAGCACAGGATGTTAAAAATGAAGTATTGTAATTATGTTATCTCAGATGAATTTCTCCTTTTTAATGACTCACGGTATTCACACAGAAATGTCAATCCCAAGCATAAAAAGAGCATGTGTTGTTTTCTCTCCACCTCAGTGAAGCATCATAGATTTGGCTACAGAGAAAATTATTTAGGTACAAATATATATGTTTACATATATAACTGGGTTTATGGAATTGTGATTGTTTATTTAGTTTGCACTGTTTGCACTTCGATGATGCCCAGTGTTCTTTTCACAAAGGTGGAGGTGCTAAAACTTTTTTTTAAAATTTTGCTGTTATTCATGAGACTTGTTAGGGCTTAAGTAAAGCATCAAATGTTATGAGTTCATGATGAGGTGCAAGAACTGCCAACACTACTAACTGCTTACAAGATAAATGATATATACTAAGCCAGCAAAAAAAATATACCTTGAAAACACAAGTCACCTGAAATACCTCTGTGTTAGTATTACCAGAAATTGAACTGCAGCATGTCCTGACTTCAGTATTTACAATTCTTTTCTAATAGCTCCTATCCGCTCAGTCTTTGTGATGTTGTTTAAAAAAGAGAGAAAGAGACAAAATCAAGCACTGAAGTTCAGCACTCTCAGAGGGGAATACTGTGGGGAGTAGTGAATTTTGAGCAGTGCTAATTCCCATGCTGCTAATTGGACAGAGGCCATTTCCTGCACGCTAAAGTCAAACAGGACAGCAGCATATGGGCTTTCAGAGAGAGAGCTGAGTCTTTGCAAGAAAACACTAAAAAAAAAGAACCCTAGAAGCCCCACAGAATATTGGTGATTGCAGATAAATTACAGACAAGTTACAAACTTTAAAGCTATTCACACAGATGCTGCTCATATTGCTTCTGGGAGAACTGCACCTTTGAAAATATGGTGCTTGTTCCCTGGGGATATGCCATTTTCAGTCCCCAAAATTCTCCCTTGGCTCTACTGTTAAAGGGGATAAGGTTTTATTTGTTTTCTTTATTAATTTTTAATTATTTTTTACCTTGTCTGAATTTCTTATAGGTTTCAATGGCAGGACGACATCCTCATTGTTAAGCTTTTCTGAGAGCAGTTGGTGTAGCTCTCACAGGCCTGAAGGAGGGTTGCAAGTTCTGTAATGTCACAGAGAGGACAGACCTGCCCTATAAGACTGAAAGTCTTAGCAGTCCACATCAGTCAGCACAGAGCCTTTTATTCAGCTGTGTCACAATTAACCAAACCAAACATTTATCATGAGTGGAAACCATATCGGCCTAAGTATCAAACATTACCAGCTCTTCTTTCAACATGCCAAATCCAAGCACAAAAGCCTTCCAAAATGAGTCTGGAACAGGTATAGGAACGTCGTCCTTCAGGGATATGACAGAGCTAGGATTCTAGGGGTGAGAAGGATGCTCTTGGAGGAGATGCTGATTGGCTCACTTCCCTGTATTTTCCTGCAAAGAAATTGGTGTAGGATGGGGTCAAAACCAGGGCACCAACAGAGCATCATTCTGATCCATTGTGGCAAGGATGATGATGGTCCAAAAGAGTTGATTTTCTTCTATTAGCTGCTAATCAAAGATGCCTCTTTTACTTTGTTTGACAGTTTATTCTCCCCACAGCAATCTCTCCTACACAACACCCTGCAAAAAACAGATGCACAGAAGGTGCTGCACAGGGACCAAGCACTGCAAATTTCAGCTGCCAGAGTGGGTGGTTTATAAAAACAGCCATGGAAAGCCACAGGGACACAATGTTTCTTGTGATGGAGTCGGTCATAACGGGCAGCAAAAGCAGCAGCATCCCCATTAGAGGAGCAAACCTGCTGCATCTCCACCCAGCTTCTGCTTGCAGCCGCAGCTGCCGGCTGACCGCCTGTTTAGCTGCTGCTGGGGCTCCCTCCGTAGCTGTCACACCTGCTCTGCCCTCCCTCGGAAAGCTGCCAGAGGAGAGAGCAGACAAAGGACGATCCGCACAGCTGGAGCTGCTGGAAGCTGCACGCTACCCGAGTTAGTACAGTGCTCGCCCAATACCCCCCTTCCATAGGAAGCCTCTTTCCTGCTGCCCTCCGAGTTCGGCTCTTCAAGCTCCCTCGTTCTTATCCCTTGCCATCATTTTTAAACCATTACTGCAGAATTCCTTTGTGTTTTTCGGTATTATTATCACCGCTTCTCACTGATTTAGCCACCGCAGACAATATGTCTTCATTGCTGGCTGTGCCCGTGAAGCCCACTTAGGTGGGCTGCCTTGGTGCCAGCACTCGCTTGAATGGCCCAGGGCAGCAGGGCCCTGCTGGAGCACATGGGCACCAGAGGAGCAGAGGAGGGGTTAATAAGGGGTTTAATACCAAGAGGCCACACAGCAAAACCCAAGTTAGGGCCAGCTGCACCCCTCCCCCCTGCCCTTCATCCTGCTGCAGCAGCCCTGGCAGGGATGCAGCACTCAAGTGCTTCTTTCCCCACTTCCCTCCTGCCCCACTTGTGTGATGTAAAGCAATCCTTTTGTTTCCTCTTTAAGACATTAGCCTCAGGGGCCATTACAGGGAAAAAGGTAGCTGGGGCTCTTTTATCTGAAGGAATCCATTAGGAGGGGGGGTTGTCTTTTCCTTCCTCCATGCCCAGGGAGCAGCTCCTGCTTTTTCACTACTCCAGGGACATCTCACTGCTCTGGGACCACCTCCTCCCTGCTCCATTGCCTTCTCTTCCCTGTTCCAGGGACATAACATCGCTGCTCCAAGGACATCTCCTCACTGCACCATGGCCACTTCCTTGCAGCTCATGGCCAGCTTCTCAATCCACTCCAAAAATGGGTCAAACGCAGTGTCACCATGCAGAAAGTATGAGTCTGCTGTTCAGAGCCTCCCCCCGCCCAGCAAGTGAAATGAAAAGGAGGACATGTTTTTAAATACACCCCAGTGTAACAGATTGGCTTTCTCTCTGCTGACATTTTGGGTGACTGAGGGGTGTTTAGTATTCTGGCATGTCTTTGTGGCTATAGAAAGCAGAAACTCATTCTTGCTCTGTTTATCCTTGCACTGAAAGCAACAATCCCTGTGCATTTGCAAGACTCCAGGACCTGAGTCTTTAAATAAAACCCTAGATATTATAACACTCTTGATAAACTTGAAACCACTGAAATAATAATAATAAAGACATTTTTTTAAATGATGACAGGGAAAATAATTGGGTAGTGGGGGGGGGGAGGGGCTCTTTTTGAGCATACCCTTTGAATTTCCCCAAATCATGAATCACAGAACAAACATTTGTTCTGTACAGTGCATGCCACCAAGACCCACAAGGACCTATCTTAGGCTAATATAAATTGCCTGAGTTCCAGTAAGACATTAACAGCAGATAGCCCTGCTTATGCTCCAACCTCACCGGAGACCAAGCAGCCGTGGTCAGCCCAGAGCCAAACCAAGTACGCCAGCCCAACTGGGTGTATTTACCCAGGCTTGGTGTTAACTGCTAACACCATTATGTGGTTTTACCACAGATAGGAGCTGGCTTGCACATCAGTGATTCAGAAGACAAGCAGGGTGAGGACACCAAAATAATCCTAGCTAAATCCAGTGTTCAGCACAAAAGATGCAGATTAGGGTAGAAAAGGTGCCAGCGTGATTCGCTTCTGTCTAGGTCGTGAGATACAGGATGCTTTTGAAAGCCCTTACTCAGCACCTGCCTGCATCCCTGCATGGAGAAGCACCTCTGGAAGCCTCCCCCACAGCCACAGTCACAATGGCAACACTGAGTAGTCAAAAATAGAGGGAACAAATGAAAGCAGCTGCTGGAGACATGGTAGGAACATGTCTGTGAGCAGAAATACATAAGAACCCGTAGCTGGAGCTGGTGTGAGCAGCAGCATTACCATGTCACCTTGTCAAAATCACCAGCGAGAGAAATGCCATTGGGCTAAGAGCAGGGGTTCCTCCCTGAGCCCTGACCTGTCCCGTCCTGCATTTCCCTGCCTTGCATGATGGCTCCAGGAGGGACGTGGAGGGTGAGGGAAGGAAGTAAGGACACGCTTCCCTATCTATTGTGGTTTCTTTATAAAATGTGGGGTCCTGGGGAAAAGCCACAGGGAGGGATCCACACTCTGCTCTTCAAAGATCAGTGGTTGTGCATGCCTTAAAGCCACATGCTCAAACTCCAAAATATTTCAAGTTCACCCAGTACCAAGAGAATAAAAAATAAATGTAGGAAGACTCCTGCCAGGAAGCACACATTGGAAGGCCAATGTCTCTGCCACTGCCCATTCTGACAGGTCTCCCTCTGCTCTCTCGTAAACATCCTCCTCACATGCCATATGTCACACATACCCTCCCTGGACCCGCCAACACAATTATGCTGGGTCTCGGCATGGCCAAGGGACAACATCACTTTCCCGTCAGTTCTGCGCTGTTGTCGGTGGCTGGGGAGACAACTGACCCCCAGCTACTTCTGTCACAGCCAGCAGAGAATGGGAGCAGGGCTGAGACCAGTTGCTTGAGGCAAGACAAGCGGAAACACAAAGGTAGCAGAAACAGCACTGGTGTGAAAAATATTTAAACATGTATGATATTGCAGAAGCGACCTCCTTTGCTGTGATGATCCTACTTCAGCACAGGCTAGCGCCACAAAAAAGAGTGAAGACGTGTGGTGCTGCTGGTAAGGTAGCACTTGAGCAGTGACCTAAGCAGTCCCTCCTGTAGGGCTCAGGCACCAGGATGCTCAGCTAGGGCCAGGTGAGCTAGGGCAAGTGCACTGTTTCCCATCCGCAAAGTGCCTACACCTATCTAAGTGAATTTGCACTGGGATAGAATCCTACTGTGTGTGTGCACTTTGTATTAGGGTTTTTTGTTTAGGGAGAAGATGCTGAAGGGGTGATTTGTTTCAGGGGGAGGTGGGTGGCTTGCACACACCCTACCTGCAGCAGCGGCCTGGCGGGAAGCGGGGGCTGAAGATCATGCAAGCCGCGGGACAGACCCTGAGCTTGTCTGGAGACGCCTGCAAAGATGTGTTAAAAGCAGCCTGATTTCCAAGCCTGGGCAGATTTCCTCCAAGGAAGGAGAGTGACTAGCAAGCCCATAGCTGCCCATTAATGAGACACGCAGGCTACACATTTTTGAGAGCTGTGGTGCCTGCCCCTCAGCTCTTCAGGATGCCGTGGCTGAGCCTGACACTGCCACTGCCATTAAATGGGTGTCTGCTGGCATGGCAGAAACTCACCAACTGGCCCTCAGGGAGCCACATCTGGTGCTGGAGGTAGTGAAGGTGTCTTGCTCATCCTAGGCTGGTGTTCGCTGCAGGGCTGGTGAACAAGTAGATGTTTATAGCCTCCAGTCAGGGAGGATGGCTGCTCAGGCCTGCCTGGGGTACTTCTGCACAGCATCGTGCTCAGCCATGTACGTGCTCCTTGATCCATGCAAGTTAGGCCAATAAGAGGCAGGGAGAACTACAAGGGGTTACGTTTTGAAGACAATTAATAGAAATAAAACAGGTTATCTTTAGAAGAATTGCAAACAAGGCTTGTCTTTCTCTACCTGGAGAGTTACTGCCAACACTGAGAAACTGTCCTAACAAAGAGCTCCCAAGAAACAGTGGAGAGATGTGATGGAAACCCCACCATTTGAGATGTGATTGACTGGACAAAACATTGAAAATATGACGGTTCCAAAGCTGCCAGAAAAATACATCAGAGCTGATCTCGTCTATGACAAGTGTATTATGTACTTATGGATGGATCTATACAAACCCCCACATCTGACCCAGGGTCACAGGCATAAAACAGTGGGAGTCACTATAAACACACTTATAATTATTTAGGAATTTCTTCTCTTCCTTCCATTCATTAAAGAAAATCATTTTGTTTCCCTTTTCACTTCTTTACTCAGCAAGAACTTGAACCTCAGATGATTAAGGTTTGCAGAACTTTGTGGAGTTTGGATCAGACTTTAAAATTTGAACCACTTACTGGAAGGAATCTGCTCTGCCAAGATGTGTAGAAAATGTAATCCTTATCCTTGGGAATTGCTTCAATAATTCAGTGGTGTGCAAACAATAAACAACACTAAGGGTGATGTTTCTGGCAGTCCTTGTAGCCTCACAAGCAGGATTTATGCCAGGTGCCTGTTATGCATTGCTGTCACAGTCCTGTTGCTTCATGTGCAATTATACTCGATCTTGGGAAGGTGCACCTGGCATTTTTGCCGAGCACTGTTCTGTGCAGAGGCCATACAACTTGAAGATGGTGCTGTGTGAAAGACAGAGGAGCTTTTTCATGTGCTCCCTGCCCCAGTTAAAAGCATTTCCTGGGGTAGAGGCCAGACATGCTGGGAAAAAGTTCTCAGGCAGCCCACTTAGCTTGCTAGTGGACTAGCGTATCTTGGCAAATAGACAATAACTAACACCCAGAATTTGTTTAACCCGGGGTGTTTTAACCTGTTTGGTGTCAGCTCTAGAGTCTGGCCATAGATGCTCCCAACCCTCATGAGAACACAGCACTCTCTGCTGTGGTGCCCTCAGGTGTAAGGGTGAGGTGATCTGCAAAAGGCAGGTGCGGTTTCCCCAGCCCCTTTTTGGCCCCTTCCCCCTTGTACTCACAGAGGAAGGAGAGTTGATGCCAGCCCAATCTCCAGGCACTGCAGTGGCTGGGGCTGGACCGCCTTGACCTAGGCTTCATGTCATTCATTTCTTCTCCACTGGGAAATGGCTCTCTGAGGCCTCAGACATCTGCTGCTGCTTACCCAGGTTGAAATGCTGATTATTGGTGCTGGCACTGGTTCAAGAACATACTATAATATTTTATTGTGCCAGTGCTGTTTTTCTGAAATCTGCTCCAGAGGCCAGGAGAACGGGTGGATAGGAAGAGGTAGGTGGATGGGGTCCTCCACATCTCTGTGATGTAGGGGGGCCTCCCATCCCAGAAGCTATTGCAACCAAAGTGCCAGTCTCCAATGAGAAAGGCATCTTGCTTGCACTTGGAAAATGGCTGTGTGAGGGGAACACATCCCAATGGAATGGGTAGAGGATGTTTTCCTTGGCTTGGCTGGGAAGGGTAGAAACCCTCCTGACAGGCAGGAAAGTAGACAGGGAAGGGAGAAGATAGGAAAAGCAGGAAACTTCAAGCAAGAAGGCAACATCAGCATGCAAACAGCATAATGGAGGGCACCTGTTGGAATAATTCCAGGAAAGTTCCCAGTTACTCAGGGAGTCAAGAATGTGTTGAGTCAAAGTGTATTAAGAAATAAATCTGGTGGGCAGAGTGGGAGATGCCTGCATCTACATTGTCCTCAGAAATACTTTGGATACTGTCTCACAGCTATTGCCCTGAAAGGCCAAGAAACTCATTTCAAATTGCTGTACGATCCCTGGGACAGCAGAGCACTCAGCCAGGAGTGATTTGTCATTAGGCAGACAGGGAATGGCTGTAACAGGAGCAATGGACCCCTCCCTAATTAAAGAGGGGAGATTTTTCCCAGCAGGGTCTTGACAGGTCCCCCAAACAACCCAACAGCACACCACTGAGGCTGACTCAGTCCACAGCCTCCCATCCCTCATTCACACGCATTTGAGACAGAGCCTTCAGCTTTTGTGGGTGTTTCTTCAGCCCTGACCAGGTAAAACCAGAGGGGCACATTAGATGGAGTTGTAAAGCCTGTTGCTGGGAGCAAAGCTGCTGCATCCATGAGAAGGTGAAAGAAAATTGGGGCTATGACAGCTCACCCCATGAACACCACTGCAAACACCACACCAGAGGATCAAGATCTCCTTTAGATGGTTTCCCAAGGCTTTACAGCTCAGCTATAAAACTGTACACTGGGACAAAAGTTAGCAGCATGAGAACAAAGTTCTTGCATCATTTTTCCTCTGCAGATTTGCCTCAGCCATTTCTCAGCCCTCACCCTGGTGAAGAAGAGTTAATGGGCTCTCAGCTGGAGTGATTAGAACTGAGCACTGCATGGCCAAAAAACCTAAATGTGGAAGGAGAGGTGGAGAAGAATCTGGTGCAGGATTAGCATTGCTGAGCTGTCTGGTGCCCCTGGGATTGCTCCTCACTGAAAAAAAAGACAATAAATAACAGTGACTAATGGTGGTAGCATCATGCCCTGTGCAGAAGGCTCTGTGGAGGATGCCAGAGGGAAACACAGGGAATTGGCTCCTGCAGGCAGGATGTTGTTTTTGGAGTCCTGGGTGGTGCCCACCTCTATGCTCTATGGGAAGGCACTACCTCCCCCCAAGGAAGCAAATTAATGCCTCCCCTCCCTTCATTCCTCCCTGTTTCCCACCCGCTCCTTGCACCACCTTAGTGGCCACCAGAGAGGGAGCCTGGGGGGTACCCAGTGGTGCAGGGACACAGGTGCCTGTCACCTGCTCCCGGCTCCAGCTGGGATAGTGGAGGATAGGAGCTAGCCGTCTGGTCTGCCTCATTGGAAATGAGTTTCTAAAACCACAGACATTTGCAAGGCAGATCAGCTGAAGTCCTTGACATTGCTTGAAATCTTTTTTTTTTTCTTTTTCTTTTTTTTTTTTTTCCAAAGAAGAAGAAGAAGAAAAGGAAGATGAACTGCATTGCAGTCCAGGTGGGAAGCAGCAGGAGAGCAGCCCCAGGGTCATCGAACTGTGGTGACAGGAGATGGGCCAACTTGCAGAGGCCACGTGGTGACATCACCACAGCAATTCACACTTTGTGGCATCCCCTGAGCTGCAGGGTCCTCACCACCCCAAAAGTTACATCACTCCAGACAGTGCCTAGGAGCAGGGGCAAGCAGGGCTTCCTATCCCTGTGATCCATGGCAGGCTTGGAAACCACCTTGCTGGTGCCTCCTTTGGCCTTCTGCTTCTCCCTGTCCAACTTCAGCTCCTTTCCCTTGAAATCGAGTTAAGGGAGGCCTGGGCTTTTCCTTTTGCACAGATGAGGTGGGGGGTGCTGCGGGGGAGGGGTTGCTATAATTGGATCACTCACTGTGTGACTAATCACAGCACCGGTAACCACAGTGACTGTGGTTTTAACCTTACTTGGCCATTCCCAAACCACACGGATGACCCAGCCATCTGTGGCAGGGCAGGCAGCCGTGGTGTGGGGCTGGAGGCACACACCCCACACCCCTCCCTGCCACCCTGCGTGTGGGTGGGTCAGGGGCAGTGGCACCTTGGTGCTGGTTCTTTCCCCATCTCTCCGCTCGTAGCCTCCTGGACTGGTGCATGTAGGGTGGAAGCATGGCCACAGACCAGGCAGGACTAGTAGCTCTTGGTGGAGATGGGCTTCTGTGATGGAGCAACCCCCTCCTCCCAGTGCCTCTCAATTGGAGTTTGGACTGTGGCTGAGGGCTTGAGATAAGACTATTGTCTAATTATCTCAAGTCTGAGGAGAAGTAATCAAGGCTCAGGAAAGAAAAACATATCTGTGTTAAGACTCAGCCCTAGATGGGCTCAGGAGGTGGTGGAGGAGAGGGGTTTTGGGTGTGTGATGGTGAAATCTCCACACCAAACCAAAAGAGCAATCCCCTGCCCCCACCCCCTTGCCCCAAGAAGACCATGTACACATGGGGCATTCACATGCGAGGCAGCTGAGAAGGGGTCATAAAACACCAAAGACCCCCAAAGCGCCCCCTAATTCATTCCTGAGGCCTTCCACCACCAGAGGACTGCATGTGATCCAAGTGAGGCAAGAAATCTATTACAAGAGACTGCAAAGTTCTCCCCACAGGGGAAGGTGCTGGGCATCTGCATAATCAGTCAGACTCCATGGTTTTTGGGAAACCTTCACCACCAAGAAGACCAGAAGAACTGGACTGACGGGACGCAGCCGGGTTACACGGAAGGTGATACGTTTTCTATTTTAATCTCTCTCTGTCACTCTTTTCTAGCCCCACCCTCCTTTTCCCTATTTCTTTCTATCTCTCTTTCTGTCTCACATTTACCATTAAATAAAACCCATACTGTTGACTTTGGCATTTGGTCTCATTTGTACCTTAATTTGGGCAGAGGGATTTCTAATAATTTTAATAAACGGATCATAACAGCTTCAGCCAAAAATCCAGATCCCACATTGCGGCATTCCCCTGATGAAGGGCTTAGGCTTGGGCCAGTGGACAAACCCATGGAGCTCTGCACGTCCGTGTCTGGATGTGACTGGTGGTACCTGTGCTCACTGCAGAGGTGGCATCTGACTGCCCACAACTTGCTTTGGTGCATCTATTTCTGACAAAGGAGCAGCTGCTAGATTATGGATGGTAGATCAGATTAAGTTTTGATTCTTGTGCATTTGAGTAGTAACAATCCTTAAAACACATTATTAACCTCCTTACCTTTTATCAGCCAAATGCTGGGTGCCTTGGCAGTCCCGCTTTTACCGGGTGACCTGGTGAACCTGAACGTGGCTCAGGGAAGTGGTGCATGGGCTGCCACCACTGCTGTTCATCAGGAAGCTGCACTGCAGCAATGTGTGTCAGGGCATTCACCTTTCTCTGTAACAAATTCAGGGCTGCAAGGTGAGGCTGGGGAACACCCACCTGCCCCATGCAAACACAGCCGCCTGGGAAAGCCAGGCAGCCACTGCCACTGTCACTTATTTTGAGCCCAGAGTTCAGTTTCTCGAAAGGAGGACGGAAGGAAGCAACAAATGGGAAGGAAACGGGCCTGCTTGTGAAATCCAAAACTGGATCGGTAAGAAAAACATCATAAATTATGGATCCCCTGGAGCCGCCGGCAGCCTGTCACTGTGCATGATCTGTCTCCATTGTACTTTTCTGTGTGGTGAAACTGTTGTAAACTAACACAGGGCGAGCTTTTTCTGCCGAGGATCACTGCCCACTGTTAGAAGAGCCCTCTGCCTTCCAGCACAAACAGGCCATTGCAAACCAAATGTTTCGTGTAACCGATAGCGGCCCCAGCGGATAGGCAAGCCCTTGAAGAGGGTGAAGGGGAATGAGGGTTTCAGCTGATCCTGCTCACTGGAGCTTAGCACCGGTGGATGCGCCAGCTGCAAGGACGGGGACGAGCAGCCTGGGCCAGCACAAGGCCGCCCATTGTTCCCCAGTATGCTGCTGGAAAAGACAACCGGATTAGGGGAGATGAGCGGCAGTGCTGCAGTGCAGGACACCCTTACTGGGGAGCCAAGGGGGCTGTGTCCCAGCCTTCAGCTCCCTGTTCCTGGGGATGGTGGAGGGGGGCACATCCACAGTATGGTCCGCCCAGAGCAGCAGGGGTTTTGAGTTGTGGGAAGGGGGATTTTCAGCCCCCCAGCTGCACCAGCCTGTCTTCGATACCAGATGCAAGTGGGCAGGGGGAGGAGGGGAATAGGAGCAGAGAACGAACTCAAGGTCAAACAGCGAGGGGAGGGGGAGGAAGAGGAGGTGGAGGGGAGGAGAGGAAGGGTGTCCCCCACGCGGGTGGAGAATCTCTCTTTATCCAACCTCCTTCCCCCCCTTCTCGCACGCCAACCACAGAGGCAGCCTCTCATCAGGATATTTATGAACACACGCACAAATGGGAGGCTGAGGGGAGGCAAAAAGAAAACCCCACCACCAACCACCCAACCCTATTTTGCTCATTCTCTTTCTTCAAAGAGCAGATGTGCTGTGGCCTGCAAAGCGAGAAGGACACTCCCTTGCTGTTAGCTAATTTAGGCTGACATGTTAGGGTTTTGCGGTTCAAAACAAGAAGTTTAGTAATCAGCCACTAACACTAACCAACACCTCGCACACAACCGCCTCCGCAAGGCTTGGGCATCCTTAAATGTAAAGGGGGGGGGGGGGGGGAAATCCCTTTTTTTACCTTTTGCAGAAAAAAAAAGGCAAAAGGCTCAGCAGCATAAGACAGTACCGTGGTAGTGCCGGCAAGCCCCTGGCCGCAGGAGCCAATCCAGCAGCCCACTTTCACTGGAGCCCAGGGAGTAAATGAACAGTAACGGCGAGGAAAAGGCTGTCGCCCTGGTGCTAACCAAATGAGTGCCTTCCACCCCTCTGCCCCGATTCAAAGAAATAAGTCTTTCTAACAGGTTTATATGATTTTAAGAGGTCTTGTTTCTCCTTTTAAGCCACTCTCCTGCTTATTTTCTCTATTTCTGGCCACGGTTCAGCGGCTCATCAGAAGGTGGGCTAGTCCCTCATTGAAGATTCAAATGCACTTCTGTGCCAAATTGACCTGCTGTTATCCCCCCTTTCAGCTACTGTAACCAACACCACACAAACAATGAATTATGAGATTAGAGTTACAGAAAAATGGCCTCATTCTGCAGATGTTGTGTCTGGAACCGGCTGCTGCGGCCTCGTGTTTGTTGTGTCATCTTCCTCACTTCCCCCCCTCCTCCTCCTCCTCACAGCCCCACCTTCACCGGGTGATGATGCTTGCCAGGGACCCTGTTATGCAAAGAGTTAATTAGCCTCTTCCAACCCTGACACACGCAGACGTCCTCCTCCTCCCCCCCCCAAAAAAAAAAAGAAGGAAAAAGAGGGGATATGAATGAGAGAGAAAATCACATTGATAAGAGAATAGCTATTGTATAGACAGACAAGCAAATAATTGAACTGGAATTAAAAAAAAAAAAAAAAAGCCACAGTAGAATTATTTTAAGATATTGGAGTTTCAAGTGGGAGCTTCATGGTGGCGACAGCGTGATGCTGCTGAGGCCAGAGGGGGCACACAGAGTTCCTTTGTTGTGTGTGTGTGCTGGGAGAGGCATGGGGGTGCCTGTGTGTGTGTGTGTTTGTTTGTGAGTGTGCACATGCATGTGCATGTGCTGGAGCCCACACACTGCCGTCAGCTACTCAGTGCCACAGCAGCTGGTACCTGCAGACTAAAAGCCCCACCATGCACCATGGCAGCATCCGGATGCAGCCTCCAAAGTACGTTTGCTAACTGAGGAGTTTCAGGGTGCTGTGATTTGGTTGTTTTTTGGGTTTTTTTTTTCCCCACAGTGGATCCAAATTTTGAGTTTAAAAAGTGGTGCTTTAAAGAAGATTTGCGGACAAGAAAATATAACAAATTAATAAGCTACCTTAAACTCTTGATGTTGCTGAGAGTTTTGCTGTTGACTTCAGCTGGGTAAGGAATTTGCCTGGGCAGCCAGTGACTGATGTGGATTGAGCCTGGCAGATACACTTCATCACTCTTCTTTTTCCCACTTTACATGGATTACACAGTTCAATAATTATATCTTATGTGCAATTTTTAATGCACATTAGGGAGCGATGAATGGAAATAAAAGCTTCCTGCATGCTGAAGGGCCAAAGCTGTGCTCTTGGTTAGTGGTGGGACAGGTTTGTTTCCAGGGAGTAATTGATTTGAAAAAAAAATGCAACTCTAGGTTGAAGTTATTTGCCAGTTTCATCATATTTCTGGGGAATAGTTTGACAAATAAACCAAAAATTCACCAGCATTTTATCTGGGGTTTTCAAATGAAAGTAAAATTTTCAAAATGAAAATACTAAATTCTTTCTTTTAAAATGATGTTTCACTTTGGAAATTATTTATGTTTAAGGAATTCAGAAGGCAAAATAAAATGAAATGGTCTTCTTTGGAGTGAAATTAATCTTTAATTATTTCCTCTGCTGCTGAGCTTTTTTTCCCAGGTTAATGAAACCTTTTTTTTGGTTGTCGTTAAATTTATGTCAGAGAGAGAGATGGATGTCCCCAGCCTGTATGGCTCTCTCTCCCACTGCAGAAGGAGGAGAAATTGCTGGGGAAGGTAATTGTTCACATGGTGACAATAACTCTTTCCTTAAGAATGCAGCCAGGTATCCCTGTGAAACCACAGGTCGGGCACCATGGAAGTGGAACAAATGCAGTGCTGGCCAGGAGAGGGAGGAGGTCCACCAAGCCTCATCCTTTGCCTGGTACCCAACCTGGGGGTCCCATCCTACATGGAATATCCTCTCTCCTCTCCAGAAAGAGCCTGGAGGTCATCTTGCACCAAAAAGCTGGGAGTTTCTCTGTCCATTCATCCCATTCATTCCATGCCTCCAAGAGCAGGTGGCTTCTTGCCCCAAAGTCGGGCAGTCCCGTGTCATCCAGAGAAGTCACAAGTGTCTCTCTGAATTGCTTCAGGTTGCATCCATCCTTCTGCTGCCCCCCACGGGCACTCACTCCGGCACACTGCAGTGCTACCGTGTGCCTTTTTAGTAACTGGGGCTGCCGTGACACTCCAGAGGACGAGAAAGCACAAGACAGAAACGGGAAAGCGGCTGCGAGTAGAAGCCCCATGGAGATGCTGCATCTGCTCTCTCTCTTTCTTTGCTGGTATTTTAATCTCTCAGCTAAAACGAACAGCAAGTTGCAGAATTTGGCTTGATCTTTTGTGTTTTCTGCAAATTCTCAGCCTACCATCACATCCTGTAGTGCTTCAGGCAATGTGTAATTCCAGGCTTTGCTTAACACCAGTCTGCTCAGGCAGGAGCTATAGGTAGGCTTCAGTCCATTAGAACCATTTAGCATTCCTTGAGGAGATAGACACTTTTATGACATGCTGCAGTCCTGTTAGAGAACAGGTTCATGATTCTCTTCTCCCTTTGTCTCTGGTCTCAACTTCTCAACAGCATCAGTTCCCTTTCCATCCTATGCTTTTCCCCTTTGTCTTTACTTCCACGTTTTTTAAGGTAAACTCACATTGACGTTCTTATCCCAGTCCCATGCTGGTAAGACAGGTTATAAACATCAGTCTCCCTATTAGTAAATTCAACTAATAATATGACAAAGCAACATTTGATAAATATCAGTTATTAAGTGACAGAAAAGGACGTAAGACTTCAGTAGCCTGGGTTCTTTATGATCCGTTTAGTTATTTTGTCTGTGTTCTCCTGTGCCATTGAGAGATTTTACATCCTCCAGTCCACTTGCCCTGGACATTTTATGCATGTGTATTTTGACAGAGTTTGAAATGATGCTCAGAGGCACTCCAGGAGAAGAAGATGAGGAGAAGGAAAATTAGAAAGGTACTCAGGAATTGAATATGTGCGTATCTGTATGCTAGCTACTCCCTAGCTTATTAATCTGGTCTTGTCATCTCTATACAGAAAGACTTACTTCAGTTTTCTTAGAATTTGTGTTGTTCCACAGGGATTTGCAAGGCTGTGTTATGACTGATCAAAATCTGTTCCGTTTTATTTGGAATATCCAGGTCAAATGTTTGTATTTGGTTAACCCCCCCCCCCATAAGAGTCAAAGAGGAGACTGGATTTCTGGTTACATTCCTGCATTTTTCCCTCCCCTATTCCAACAAACAACAACAAGAAGTTATTCATGAGGAAAGCTAGAGCAAGAAAACCTAGAATTAATTTAAGAAAGTAACAGAGAACAAGAAAAAGGTCTAGGAATGGAAATTACATTAATCTGAGTGCTCAAATTCATGTTAATCACAATCCCCATGCTAAGAAGCCACCATTTGGTGGTGCTCTCAGCAGTACCCACTGATGGGTGGGGGGGGGGTCACTCCCACCCAGCAAGGAGACAGTTGTCATAGCAAGTGTTTCAGCTGATCAGTGCCAGGTCTGCTGTGCCATCACCTCAACTCCATCCACTTTGCGCTGTAGCAATTTCCCTTCACGTTGGTGATATATGAGCATACAGGCACCTGACAGCATCCACTGATTGATTTTAAAATCTTATTTATTTATTTATTTATTATTTACATTTGAGTTTCAGCTTTAACCTTTGCAGTAGAATCTTTTTTTAACCCTTCTCAGAATCACCCCATGGCTCACACATGACATCTCTGCTGTTTGGTATTCTGTCTCTTTGTTGCTACCCATATGCATTTTAGTCTCTCACTGCTCATATTGTCCTTATATAGATGCCGTACCAAACTCCTCCCCATCAACTATAGCAGTGAACACCTGTTCTCACATCATTAACTTCATGCACTTAAATTCTTCCAGAATATCACTCCTATCCTGTAGCACTGCTGCACGTTGAACCCTGATGGCTAATCTATGGAATCTTCAAAACAGCTTCAAGGATGGAAAATGAAGGATTCTCCACCCAGATTCACTCACTGGTTCCCAACTGTCCCATCCTTATTTGTAATATACATGCTTGTCTTCTTGGGAATAGGTTTATTAAACATCTGGGGTTAAAAAAATCCCAGTTTATCTATCCATTATTCTTCCAGCTCAACTAGTGGTAAATCAACAGCCTTAATAAAGTATTGCATTTTCCAAATGAACAAAAACCACTCCTAGAAGACAGCACGAGTATCTTTCTATAGCTCCATACAGCCAGCATTAACTTCATCACTTTCAATCCTCCCAATTTTTTTTTTACTTGGATGGCAATTTGCCCAGGAACACCTTGATGTGCAGGCTGGTGCTCGCTGTCCCTCACCCCACATATCTGCTTCCTGTCAGCAGCAGTATAGCAGCGATCCTGGGGCCAGCCCCCATCCCTCCCTCCTTCCTCTTTCCTGAGCCTTCCCCAGGAGGTGCCGTGTGGGCTTTCCCCACGTGATGGGGAGCAGCTGCACTCCTGCTCAGCCTCCCTTTGCTCCCCCCTTGTTGCAGCTGCAGCCTATCCTGTCTACAAAGGACAAGGAGCTAACTTTTTGTGGCATATGCTGTTACAGTCGGCTTTGCTGCATCTTTTGTCTGGATTTGTTGTCTTCAAAATAGCTGAAGCCCCTTTGCTTTCTCAGCATTCACTGAGCCTGAGCATTCACTGAGCCAATGCATTAGTATTTTGTCTCTATAAGCACTCGTGGCTGCTGTGAATGTGGCCAGGAGTTGTTAGACCTGGAACATCACAGCACCCTCTTCCCTTCTCTTGCAGCACAGACAAACTGTGCTTCATGCTCAGAGACCTGCCCTCAGTCAGCCACCTACTTGTCCGTCAGGGCATCCCATCCCATCCCATCCCATCCCATCCCATCCCATCCCATCCCATCCCATGCCCAGGTCATCACCTGGGGCTCGCACCTTTACCTTTGCTGCACTGGAGTCCCTGTTCAGCCCTCCAGAACCACATGATGGTTAGTGACCTGAGACTCTTCCCTTCCCATCATCTCCCTGGCCTCTGCAGTGTTGCAAAGACTCCAAGGTTAGCAAAAGCAAACCTTCTTCACGTCCTTCTCCTGTCTGCACTGTTCCCTGGAAGGTGTAGGAAGACTTATTCAAGAATTATTTAGGAATGTCAGACACACCTTCTTCACAACCTGATGGGCAGGGAGGTTTCCCAATGGCATGAAGGGCACCTTTACAAACAGGGGTGGTGCTGGCAGCCCTCTGTCACATTCAACAGCATTTGTGCTTACCAGGAGTTTGGGTATTTGGGTGTCACGGCACGCACAAGGTACCTTGAGAGCAGCGTGCCAGCTGAGTTGTGCACATGGGAGGTTTGAAAAGATTCCACTGCCATAAAACTCCCTGTTACTTCTTGTGAGAGTATCTGGGAATGTGATCCCAAACTTTTCTTTGCTCTGAAGCATTTTTTAGAGTAAATAGAAAAATACTGTCTTTTTGTAAACGTATGCAGTATTCCAAAACAAAACTATTGCTTTTCTCAAATCTCTCTCTAAAGCCAGAGGGGGTGGGAAGGCTTCCTTACACCCACAGACAAATGCGGCTCGTGCGTAGGAAAAGAGAGACTTTACAAAATAACACCAAAACACCTCATGTGGTGTTGTCACATATGAGAATACAAACACAGCTTTGGTGCAAAACTGTTTTATGCCAGGGAGTCTGGAAGTAGCTGGTGTAGATAAATGAGTTTCAGAGGCAGTTAAGTATGTGCATATTAGGTGAGAAGTCTCATGCTCAGGAGAGCCTTACAGCACTGTTACACATTTTAGGAGCTGCAAAAATCACGAATGTGCATTTAAAAACAGGAATTGGAGGAAATGATGGTGTTTTTTCTTCAGCATGCCTAGAGAAAATGAAACGTTTTTCACACAAACTCTTCACGATGCCTCGTTTATTCTGCATACCCTGTGCATGATACCGGTCTTATTAACCTCTGCCTCCTGCACTCACCCATCAAGTACAATAAAATGGCTCCTCTGATGTCCTTGGTCTGCAGGGAGTTTCCAGAAATGGCATCTGTGCTGACACTGAAATAATCTGCAGTCTGAGGCAAGTATGCAAGTTACTGAAGAGCGGTCAGCTCTGTGAACTGCTCCATTCTTGTTTACTTAAAATCCTTTTCCTTCCTCTCTTTATTTGAGAACACAGTATGGCATGCCACAATGCTGTCTAATAGCAGTCCCACACATAGAAGGGCTGGCCAGGGACTGTGGCCCAATATTCACAGAGTCACAGAGGATTCAATGCTCTCTGCTCCTTTGGCAGAAGCTGTGGGTTTTCGCTGCGGCCGAAAATCCACTTTCTGCTCTTGGTCTCCTGGCATCAGTCCCACAGCAGGGTCACAGCAAGAGCAGATTATACCCACCACATGACAGGAGTCGATACCTACTGACTCCAGGTAGCCGGCACTGCCACTGTTTCAATCAGTGTGCTGGTAATTAAAAATTGGTCAAGATCCAGCCACTTCCACCTGATACACTGGGTGAAAGCATCTGCATGAGATGGACGAAGGGGTCCTGAGGCACAGATGGCTTCTCCTAGACCTCACACTGCCTATGTAGGGAGCTGGAGCCCTGTGGATGCTGTGCACAGCTCAGCCTGTTTCTTCCAGCAGCCTGCAGGGCAGGAATGAGCTCCCAAAAAATGCACACCAGGAACTGTACCACAGCAGGACACAGCATGGACTAGAGCAGAGCAGGTCATGGGCAGGCATGTAGGCAGCAGCAAAAAGTCTTGGGGTTGAATTTGGTCATCCTTCAGTTGATACAGACCACAGGAAGGACAGCTCTATCTTACAGTAACTCCCTGCACTTTTCAGTACAACAATAAATATGTATTTATACAAAGACATCAGCATGAGACCTTTCTCTGAGAGCACTTGTAGTCTGCTATGGCTGAGAAATACGACGCATTATGTTAATCCCCCAGAAACATCATTAACGACCCACAGTACCTGTCCTCTTGGCACAGCCCTGGCTGCTGCCCAGTTATCCCTTACAGAAAGAGGCGCAAAACCAGAACAGGGAGCCACTGTTGCCCCCTGGATCCTGTACAGCCACTTCCAGCCTGTCAAAAACCATGGCTCAGTCACAACATATCAAGATAAACCTGGTGCTCCAGCTTTGAGCCTTTGATCTTCAGCCAGTTTGCAAAGAGAGAAAGAAGAAAAAGGTTAATCACAAAGTTTGATATAAAAATGGCAGATTCCCCTGTAACCACGTACCTTACAGAACATGAGCTTTCACCAGAAGCAATTGCCTCCCCACTGCAGGAAATAGCTGTATGACAAGTATTTCCAGAGAGAAGAGCAGATTAAACCAGTTTTCCATCTAACCTGAGTATAGGCTCCTGAGAGATACCAAGGAAGGATATCCCTTCCTTGGTATGAGCTCACAGCTCTAGTGAGTGTTTGTAACACATGCTGTGTGATTTTCCCAGCTAAACTGCAATTTCAGTTTCTATCCAGAAGCTTACACCCAGAGAAGTTAAATGGGATGATGAAAACTCTATAAACAAAGAATACCTGCTTGTGTCCCCTGGATCTCATCCCCTGTCTGTGTGGGCACATGCATCTCTGGGTAGACACAGCAGCCTGGTCCTCACCTGCTCTTTCCACTGGCTCTCAGCCCAGCTTTGCTCAGGCAGCCTAGTCAGACTTGTCCCAGGTGGCATGCCGGTGCTGTCTTCCTTATCATGAAACCTTTCACCAGCACCTGTGCCACAGCCTCTTCTCCGTTATATCTTTCTGGGAAAAAGGCAACTCTTGGAGCTTAGTGGCCTTACAGAAAAAGTGAGGGTTGCCCTCAGCCCCAATAAGGATCCCGGCTGATGGCATTGGCTGCTCCGCTGCCCCTTTTAGGACCTTGGGCTTGTCATACAGGACACTTGCCAAGGCAGTTTTGGTACCACGGCCTCATTTCTTGCCAAGTCCCTCTGTCAGCACTGAAGGCTGAGGATATCATGGAGAAGGGGGGCAAAGCTGATCTCTGCTCACACTGGTGCTCACTGAAAATCCTGTTAAGGAAGAGGAGAGCTGGACTTTGCACCAGGGTCAGGCCTTTCCAGCTGCATCTCAGTTTGTCGCTGAGATAGGCAACACTGGCTGAAACAAAGAGGGAGCAAGAGCAGCTGCGGGAAGCTTTTCCAGAGAATAAATATTTCTATTATTTCCCAGCCTGACTGGAAGCATTCATGGGCTGTAAGGAGATGGCTACTCCCTCCACTGCTTCACTTATCTCAGCCGCTCTAGGTGGTGGTTGCAGCAAACGGGCCCACTTGCGAGATAACAGCGGCTTTGAAGGGCTGCTGCCTCGCAAGGAAAGAGGGATGCTGACTCAGCTGCTGGGAAAATCAAGCAAAACATGGAAAAGGAACAAAAGTTTGCTCGCGGCCTGAAGAGGAGAAAATAAGGGAGGGATTCTGAGAATAGGAAGACGCTGAATTCAGGGTGCATCCGCTGGAGAGGCGAGGGGGGAGGCCGGGCCAGCCAACAATGGAGCAAAACAAAACAACACAAAGGCAGGAAATGCAGAAGTTCAGGTTCACACCAAAGTTCAGGTTCACACAGTGCGGCTGGGGCAGCTGCCCCACGAATGGCACAAGTATGGAACATCCCATGGCTGTTGTACCCCACGACACGGCTGTGCCCACCTGGGGTTTTTGGGGATCTGTCCTCACACAGTTTGGTGGGTGTTGAATTTATTTTTTTTTTTTTTTAAATAAGCATGTAACATCCAGTAATGGGGATGTGGAGCTAAGGTAGTGCTGTGAATGGCACAACATACAAAGTATCTACACGAAGATGGTTTTATAGTACACTGGAGAAGCAGCATATTTTATTCAAAGACAAAAATTATTAAAAAATCAAAATAGTGGATGTCCCCTGTGACTTCTGCTTGCTGAAGATTTGTTAACTCACTAGGTAGGTTTTACAGTCCAGCTACTTTAGCTTTGATTGGATAACCAGACCAGTGTAAAATGTGAAATCTATATTACTGTGCATCCTCGGTGCTCATATTTCTATAAGCATTTAGGGAGGTATCATTAAGTACCAAAGCAGGGGCATATGAGCAGTTAATTTTCACCCACTGCTAATTGTGGGGGTGGTTTTTTGCTATAATGTTCATAGCAAACCATATTTACAGAAGTCTTTTAATGTTCATTAACAAGGGGGTCTTCACTGATTTATTTCTGTTGCAGAAACCAGCATCTATAGGTGCTGAGCAAGACAGCAGAGAAATGACTGAGGGCATAAAGGACAAAAACACATGAAGCCTGACTTGGTTAGTAGCAGGTGTATTTAGACTCCAAATGGTTCATGTAAACTTCAAAACAAAATGTATGTGGGAACTCAGCTGACCGGCATGACCTGAGGCTGCATTTCTAACAACTGCTCTCAGTCCTTTGCCGTGGTTGCAGTGGTTTCCAGGGCCATGGGTTTGTGAAACCTGTCCAGTCAGCAGAGGGGAAAGGAAACTGGATGCCCTCAGCCCACAGGGAACTACTGGCAGAGTGCTATCATGCTTGCTGCCTCAGAGGTGGGTTACAGCTCCCAGAGGATGAACAGGGAAGGGCTGGTTTCCATCACAGGACTTCCCTCTGTCCTTTTGGAAATGCGATTGCCAGTTTTTTGGGGGCTGCATGCAGACTGCAGCTGAGCCCCCTGCCTGGCTTTGCTGCTGCCAGAGCAGCTGAGCTCATTAGCATGTAAAGGAAACCAAACTGCAGCTCCCACTCTGCTTTGGGTGCATAGAGACCACAGAGCCAGGCAGGAGACACAGAGATCCCTGTGCATTTCAGACCCTCTCAGAGAAGGAGGCTGTAACCATTTTTGATGGGGCGGCACCATTTGTCAAAGATACCTTGCAAGAGAGACATGCCTTGCTCCTATTTGGCTTCTGCAACTGCCACTGGAAGAGGGAGGGTAGAGCCTGTGGAGGGGACCCCCTCAGTAGAGCCAAGCAGCAGTGTGCAAACTCCTCTGGGCAGCCGGGGGGTCTTATCTGGTGTCTGTAAATCTCCACATAAATTTATTGCTCTGTATAAAAGTTTAAAAAGAAGGAAGAGACTGCTGCTCTGTAAAGAAAGGAAGTGGTGGGGAAAGGAGTAGAGACAGGCTTAATTTGTGCAGTAGCCTGGAAAGAGTCCATAGGGAGTTTAAAAAGCAATTGTATTTTGGATCCTGAAATTAAGCAGCAAGCCACTCACTGTTTGGCTGAGGGTGAAGTGGTCAAATGTCATGACACGTGAGGGAAAACAGCAGCTTTCCATCCCCTGTGGGAGAGCTGGAGCGAGGGGTTTGGATGGGAAGGGAGGGTTACCGCACCAGAGGAATACAAAAAAACAAACCAACCAAAAGAAAAAAAAAAAAAAAAAAGCGGACAGGAAAGCATGGACGGAAATTTCAGCATAAGGCCCAGGACTGCCACAACAGCAACACACAGAGGCTGTAGTGTGGCTGAATAAAGTAAGAGGATGCATGGGGAGGGGAAGGGGGAGAGCAAGGGGGGAGGAGGGCTGGGGATTATAAACCACTGTCAGCTTAATTTCATTTCCCAGTAAAATAAAAAAACTATTTGTAGGCACACGGCTGAGAACAAGGAGATGAGATTCAGCCAAGATGGGTTTGTTAAGAACATATTGCATCAAATCAAATTAATTTCCTCGTGTGGTAAAGTAATAAGCTTTGTGGATATACTTGAGGTTGGCAAGACAGAGCCTTCCAAGCATCCTCCTAAGCAAATTGGGGAAGCACGCTCTAACTCAAACTCCTGTAATATGACTGAAAATCAAATTGGAAACTGTATGAAAGGATTTAGTTAATAGTTAAAAGCAGATTTTGCAAGTTCTCTCCCAGGACCTGCTACAAACAGTATTCAACAGGGAACAGAGATCACACCTTCATGGAGATACTTAAAATATTTTGAACAGTGATGTTCATGTTTAAAGAAGGTCTTCATTTGAAGTAACGCAGTGGAGAAGTGTCCATGCAATCTGGTGAGAAGCAGAACAGGACTGCAGTTAGTCAGAAATAACACACAGAGGGATGCTCAGCCAGGGGACCACCGAGTGGACCTCCTGGGAAACAGGAGTTCACAAGCCGGGCACTAAACAACTGGACACCATGGCAAAAGAGGAGAGCTGGGTAACAGGAGGTGTGAATGGGAAGAGCTGAAGCCCCAGGTGAAACAAGCTGCCTACAAGCGCCAGGACCTGCCTTAAGACTGACTGAAGGGAGTGGTCTGGAAGGAACAACCCACAGAGAAAGACTGAGCCAACCGGGGGTCATTCTGAAGACAAAAGACCGAGGGGAAATGTGATAATTGATTTCTGAGCTAGAAACCCTGTTGCCAAGGAAAAGGGATCGTTTGGTTCTCCATGCTCACAGAAAATGGAAGTAACAGAAACAGGCAAAGCTACAGCAAGGAGAGTAAGCTAAAATGCAAAGGGAGCACGACATGGATTGTGGAGTCTCTGTCTCTCGCAGTCATTAAGAACAGGTTAAGCAAATATGAACAGAAGAGTATGAAGGGTGGTTGGCCCTCTTTTAGGGCACTGGATTTGTTAAACATCCAAAGGCTCCTGCCAGCTCAATGAGAGGCAAAAATGCATTGACATAACAGTGAAATAAAATGCTTGAACACTAGCCCGTCAGTAATAACTCCAGGTATACAGTCTAATAACTTAATAGGACAGTTTACACTATTTTGTTTAAGACCTGGATGCTGTAAGACTAGAATCCAGAGGCAGGATGCGTTTTACCCCTACCTTCTGTATGGCCAAACTTTCACCCTGGGATTCCAGCTCCCTCCACCATTGCCCACAACTCTCAATAAAATGTTTATATCACTCATTTTTGTTGGATTTTTCTCCACTTCCTGATCACTTCCTCTGTGAAATGCCTAAGAGAGCCTGGCCTTTTAAAATTATATTTGAATGTGTAAGGGCTCAAACAGCTTTTCCCTAACCCACAGGCACCACTGCCTACACCCAACATGTCCTATTAACTTCATGTTTTGCCTTGCTGACAGTTATGAATGTCACCAGTTAGTTAAAGAAAATTTTGTTGGTCTAAGAAAGCAGGATATGGTGATGTTCATTACTGGTATAACTTCTCCTTTCATTCATCATAGCCATAATTAATTTTCTAGCATGGGTATAGGCTGAGATTTAAAGCCATCCCTGTGAAATGAATTAGCCCCTTTTCTCATCTTATTTGGAGTTCCCTATTGTGAATATACTCCATGTGTAATAGAGAGGCAATTTATGAGAATGAAGTCTCATCTGTGTCCTATTCCTTGCCCTCTCTCTGGTGATTTTATTATGCCAGGGTGCCTCCTCCCATTTGTTTAGAGAGCAGGCTGCATTTGTTATTATAAGTTCAACAGGTTGTTTAGCATATATCAATGCACAGTGGGAAGCAGAGACAGGCCTTGAATGCATGACATTAAACAGTCAAAGTGTGCAGCTGGGGCCTGTGGGTGCGGGATGTTGCTCCACATAACATCTCACCACCAAGGAAATCCTTAACAAAGGCTCACAGTGGTACAAGACTCAAATCCCAGTGAGTCACGGATCAATCCTGGAAGAAGAGCTGGACACAGCAACTTATGGGCATGAACCTGACCCAGAGCTGGTACCCTGGCACCAGCACACCTCCCATCACTCCCAGTCTGGTAGGTAACACAGCTGAAAATGCGAAGATGGGATGGATCAACTGTATTCATCCAAAGAGGGGTCTGCTATTAGTGCATCTGGTGAGATTTAAAGACATCTCTCTGAAATGAATTAGCCCCATTCCTCATCTTATTTGGAGTTCCCTGTTGTGAATATAATCACAGCAGTGTGCGGAGAAAGCTGCTGACTTCTGGGAATGAGCATTCAGCTTTGAGAGAGCTCGGGAAAGCTGAACAGAAGCAGCAAAGGTTTTTGCAAAGCAGTGCACTGTGATGACAATTCTCTTAGGCCCAGCTCAGGGACTCTGGTGTTTTCAAGCAGCTGCAGATCCCCAGGCCTTAACAGAAAAGCTTGCACCTTTGGCTTGTCTCAGAAAACTCCAGTTCCCTAGGTAAACCGACAGGTAACTATTCAGAAACTTAAAAAGGGCCTGTGGCATCAAATGTTGACTCCATGCCTTTAAACAACAAGAAACATCATGCACAGAAGAGCAGATCCTGGCAATCCCACAATTATTGGGGTCCATATGGATGCAGCTGGATCCAGGGAGGAAACAACCGTGGCCACCAGCAAAGCCCCTGTCAGTGGCTGGGGCTGCTGCACTATCTGATGTCTTGTGACTGCCATCTCCATGCTTTTTCAAGGCTGGTACACTGACAGACCATAATGGCTGATCTTAATGGCCTGGGCTGCAAAGTATGGCAGCTCACGAAGCACCGAGGGCAAATGCATTTGCAGTTTAAACGATCCTACTCTCTGTCTTGGGAACATCTCCATCCACCTTAGCACTGAATTTTTATTACAGATTGATCACTTGGGCAGTTGGCATGCACACTGCAGTTGAGATGAAGAAGATATTTTGCTGGTTTAATTTCAGCTGAGTTAAAAATAAAAATTAGCACCGGTAACTTTTCACAGGTTTCACCTTTGGAAAACGGCTGCATTTGATTTTCCAGAAAACTGGGATGTAGCTAATTAAAACCGCACATATCATCCTAACATCATATCCTCCCTACTGAACTTCTAACCTGACATAAATACATTGCATACTGTAACCTGTTTCTCCTGATTATTAACCTTGAACATGGCAACCTATAAATCATCAGTGAAACAGCTGGTGCTCAGCATTGCCCCAAAGGTGTATGATTACGATCATTTTATATATATCTTGGTATGCAGACATGAAAAATTCATTGAAGAGCTTGGTATTGTAAGACTTATTGTAATGAATTTTCTTAAAAACATAGATCATGTTTAAAATAGGTGTCTGCTCATTATAATGTAGCCATTTATATCTTCTTGAATTACTTGTGCACAGTCTGGCTGATTTCTAAAACTCAAATGTAATTCCTAAACAAATCCAGAGTGGTCAGTTTGCCTGCTCTTCAGGGTGACATTTTCATTTTTAGCTTTATGCCTTCATTTCTTCGGGAGTTAGGACTCAAACTAGCAAAAATATTCAAAGGATTACACATTTTTCCCCTTTGGAGATTTCCCTGCAATATGTGGTGTTACATTCGTCACTACTGGGATTTCAATAGCTGCCGTTAGCATTTTAGCAGTGGGGATGGTAGTTGGAGATTCACCTGAGGTTTGGTGCCAGCAAACACAAGAATTATACAATTTTAAGTCAGTTGTACAATTTTAAGTCAGTAATGAAACCAAAGGGAATAAATATACCATAAAACAGGATATATAACCGGAACTTAAAAATGAGCTTGTAGAAGCTACTAAAATCTTCTGGCCAGGACATCAGGGAACATGGGGAGTTAGTGCAGAGGGAGTAGGTTATCTGGTGATGTTTTGGTTTTCGGGATGGCATCCTCACCTTTTCCATTCTCCCAACAGACACGCACATATATATAGTCTGCACCAGCTAAAAATGTGCTCAGTGACTTAAAGCTACCCAGTGCCCATCTTGCAAGCATCAAGAAGCCTGTGCCACATGTTCCCATCCTACACATATTTTACAGGGAGGCTCTAACTGCTCCTATCTAAACTTGAGTAGTTGTTGGTAGGTGATGGGAATCATGAGAGAAGGGTCCTGCATTTTGCTACTGATTCATACCATCAATTTGTCACCTAGCAGATGAAACCATTCTTTTCCGCAGGGTTATGAGAGGATTTTGTCATCTCTGGCTCCCCTCCCTCCTGCAGCTGCTCTGTCAGAAACCCTGCCGAGGACAGGATGGTGGGAGAGCAGCCTTGTGCCAGCCCTCTCTGTGCATTTTCCCCAGGATATGAGAGTCAGTGAAGGAAGCTGTCCCTGCCCTTGCTGTAGTGTCCATTAACAAAGTACACCAATATCAGGAGAACTCCACCAAGGACTCTGGTACTACACCAGCCACAGACCCCTTCAGCCTTCACCTTGCACCAGAGAGGCATCACTGCCACCTTGAAGCTAGAAGGGAAACCACAGTATTCCCACAGAAATCTCCATGTTCCTCCCTGAACTCCTTGTTCTGATTTTCCCTGTGAAAATTTTTGCTCCCTGCAAGCAACAGACACACAGACATTTGCGTGCAACCCTATTGCACACTGGCCGTCAGAGAGATCAGTGCAGATTTAATTTTCTTTTGCCTGCTCACAGCATATTCTCCCTTACCTCTCAGAAAGAGTGAAGACAAGCATAAAAACCAGCTCCACAATTGCTTGCAGATTATTTCTGTGGGTGCAAACAGCAAAGGCTCAGCAAGAAAATCAGATACCACTGCACGCAAACGTTGCTTGGGTCACTAGAGGCATGAGGCCTAAAAGCCACCTCTCCATGAGGAATAAATAAAGCAAATGGCAGAGAAGCATAATTTGCTCCAATTTAATTAAGATCCTCTTGGCATGCAAACTTGCAACTGCTTTATGAAGACTTCAGTAAATAGTGTGCAAGGAAGCCCGTTCATCCTTTAGCTTGAAATCTACTGATGAAAACAGTTTTGCAAATCCTATTCCAAATCCAAGCTAAAAGCAGCCACCTCTGATATGGTTGTAGTCAAACGCTACACACATTTGAGTGTTGTTACTGCATAGCATGATCCCAACTAGCCATCAGCAGAGAAGCTGATGCAAAATCATTAGAGGCTGTTACATAGAAAGGGTGCCAAGAAGAGCTGACAAACATGAGGTATTTAGCAGCACATACTGAAAACAAGCTGAAAGATATTTTGCAGCTTGCCTCTCATGGCTTCCAGAAAATCCCTGTTTTCCTTTGGATTAAATATAAGTATACAGTAGGTAAGCAATGATGGCAGTTCTTCACATGGCAAGGGAAACTAATAAGGCAGTGAAAAAGCTTGCTCAATTCAAACACTGAGTGTTAAAGGCAGCAGATGCCTTTTTCTTTTCCTGAATGCTCCTTTTCTGTGCAGTTGTATAGAGCCAATGACAGGTGCTCCTTGGTAGGAACTGGTACTTAGAAAGCTGGACTTCAGGCCTTTTTAATAAAAACCACCAGTTCCTGCTAGAAGGAACTGTACACTGGAAGCATTATCTAACCAATTCTTGCCAAGCAGACAAGGATGTTAAAAACCAGGAATATTATTTTCTCTCTGCCTGTCCCTCATGTATCCACAAGCTCCCTTACTGAGGTGGCTGGAAGCAAAGCCAAAGAGAAGCTAGGGGAGGGCTTTTCAGCACTTCTGCATGACCAGGGAGAAAGAGAGGCTGTTAGCTTACTAAAGCTTCAGTAATCTACCGTCTTAATTTCATATTTGCTCCATCAGCAGAGCAATGTGTGCAGCAGAAGCCTTTTGAAGAGAACATGAAGCTGCAATGATGCAAATCACTTCAAACCAGTATCCGAACTTGTAACTTCTCTAACAACATTAGGCAGGTGAAGCGGCTCCACCGTCTTCTCCACACATGGCCAAAGGAATATTAAAGAAACATGAACAACCACCAACCATCCTCCTAAAGAACTCAGTGTACTGATTTATCTTCCCATTTCTGTGATGTCCTATGCAGTCAGAACAAAAAGGTTGAGTGGTAGCAAGTTGTACAGGAAAGCCATAGCTCTGGCCCTGCCCTGACAGTGGGACTCAATGGGACAACAGGAATCGAGACCCAAAGCTTGGCATGCAGTTTTCTATGGAAGTAGGAGACAGAGGAGAGAAGCTGACAGATTTGGTACCTCACAGTGGGGTGGTAGGTTTGCCATCGTACAGCAGCAGCCATTGGTTGAGGGAGGCTGTATTACGACAGCCCGAGATATAATGAAGATTGTCATCTTCAAGGATGAGCTGGAGTCTTACCCAACAATCATGACTGCTGCATGATTGTTGCTAACATTAGCCTCACAACATCTCTGTGAAGAAGGCAAGTGTCATTCTCCATTCTGAAGACTGGAAACTGCAATTAAAGCAACCGCCTCAGGGAAGCAGACAGAATTAGAAATTGAATCTGGAGTCCTGGTCTGCTGATTCGCCCACGGGTTCACCTTTCAAACTTGGGAGCAGGCAACTTAAAACAGTGAAAGGGCACCTTTTACCTGCAGCCTGAGACACACGCTCCCCCAGACTCCAGCAATAGCTCCAGCCTAATCAAACAAGCACAAAAGAGCAAACGCTGCTTGCAAAACAAAGCGCATACCTCACTGGTCACTGGAGTGCTACAAGCTGGAATCAATGCGATGATTGTGACAGCTGAGAACAAATTCAGCTATGTTTGACAACTTCCAGAAAATATTGGCAGAGGACAGGGAGTCTGCACTGCCCAGCAGCACCTTTGTGAATTGATTAGCCATATAGCAGATGGCAAGCCTGCTGCAGACTGAGACAGCAGAAGATGGCCAGTCTGGTTGAGAAGAACTTGAAGACGACTGGGAAGAAAAAGCATGTCCTTACAGTGACAGCCCAAAATGATATTTCAGAAATGCCACATGCATGGCAGATGAGAAACAGGACTGATTTTTAACATTTTCTTTAGCTATTTATTACAAGAACCTGTCTGGCTCATAAAGCAAAATTATATAGCACAGTTTAAATCTTTCACCTCTTTCCTTCACAAAAAAGCTTTAAAGAAAACATTAAAAAAATCTTTTTTCTTTTAAAATATTCTTCTAAACAGGAATTATTTAAGCCATTTCAGCATCAACTAATATGTTAGAGAGAACTTCTATGCTTTCTCTGAAAGCAGGCATGCCTTGAAAGTTTGATTTTAGGAAAACATATTCTAGACAAAGAGCAAAGGCTTTGCCCCCCTCCTCCTGCCACATATTTTTGGGAGGGGTTTGGCACGTTTGGGGAAAATTCATATTTTGTAATGGTTTTAGGAAATGCCTTAGGCTATTCAGAGTCTGCACAGCTGCTCATCAGTAGCCAGCCATGGCTGAAGGAGCAGAAACTATGGTTCAGAGAAATATGCCATCTTTGTCTGGTGCAGAACAATGCCGCTGCAGTCAAATACAATGGCAGTCTCTTATTTTCTATTAGCCCTTAGAAGGAAAAAAAAAAAAAAAGACGGGGCGGGGGGGTGGGTGGAGAAAAGGGAAGGATCATGGAGTTTCCTCGCAGGGCCTCTGAACTGAGGGAGTGAACATCAGCTCTGTGCTCACAGATATGCAAATCCTTCCCCAGGCCCAACAATAGCAGAAGCCCTGTGGGAGGAGGAGACCGATAGCACAGACCAAGCACTGCTGCTCCTAACTCCTAAGGCTGCAAGGCCCACAGGTTCCTGGCACTTCCCGAAAACTGGAAGGCCAAAGCATGATCCAAGAAGAGGAGAACTGTAAAAGCTGTGGTATCAGTTGACCTGCACTGCCCACAGAGCCATACTCTTTTCACTGGACATTTTAAAGCTTACAGTTTGCCTGCCATTCAGTTCATGGGTGCAACTGCCCAAAAGATTGATGAGCCCATGGTTCAATGTCTCAGGATTGCCCCTTTGGTTAGTAAGGCTCACATATATAAAAGTTGGAACTAAAAGAAAAAAGGACTTTCTGCGGTGAGACCTCAACAAACAATATTTGCACCTACATATTCCAAGCAAACTTTCCAAATGGGTGGGATGGGTTAGGGTTTTCATTTTTAATGTAACTACAATTACCAGGATTTAATGAAGTGCCTGACTTGCAGCTACAACTGATACCTGAATTTTTTAAGCAAAGACTGAGGGAGGACACGTAACAGATTGGAAACTAACTGCATTGAGCTACTGCAACAGAAACAGCTCGAATGATTGGGTTTTGATGGTTTTAGCAGTGCTGACAGCGATCTGTAGAAGTTGGAGAAACAAAAACATCACTGACATGGACTTAACCCCTTTCAGAAAAAAAGTATTTTGCACTATAGTTCCTTACCCTAAATATTTGCTCTTTTGCATAAATCTATTATCTAAAACTACATGCAGCCTGAGCTGGGACATTCACCATTCACTTTGCATTCAGAAGAGGGTTTTCCTCAGTCCCATCAAACTTTGATCACAGCAACTGTCCATCTTTAGGTTTAATTTCCTTCATGTATTCTCAGGACAGCTTACTCAAACTCGTGATTATACTGAATGCCCAAAAGATCGTCTACGTAAAAAGCCATCTTCAGGTCTCTCCAAGACATCATCACTTGAAGCCAAATTTAGGTACAACAGGTTTTTGCATGGCAAGTGAAGCAAAACTTGCAGCCAGAGCTCTTTCCCCCCTGAGGAGAATCAGAAAATGTTCCTGGGCTGGTACCTTTCAGGCCACCAGGGAAGAGTTTGGAAGCAGCAGGACCAAGAGCCCTTATGCCATTACATTATCAGACTTCAGCTGCAATATTAAGGATTCAGAGGTAGCTGAAAAACGTGGTGCAGAGCAACAAAAGTATTAAATACCCCAAGCAGTTTTGTCCACAATACAAAATCAAATGTGAAGCTGAATATTAAAAATACAATCAAATACCACCCCAACCCCTCCCCTCAATCTTAAGTTCCTCTCAAATGAGGAAGTGCTTAATGGCAGAGGTCCTCAACAGAAGCGTGTTATTTCAATACGCAGTACCCTCTGATACTTGACATTAATATGAAATAAGAGACCGCTGCTGGCAGAAAAGACCTGCGACTAGTTTAGGAATTTGCCCGCTATTTCATCAGTGACAGTTTTCAACACTCACACTTGAACCATTTCTCCCTTTTTAAAACATGTCTGCTTGAGCAGATTTGTTGTTCAGTTCTTTCCCCTGGTAGGACTGCACACCATGCACACAGAACAGGCTGTGATAGCATGCAGACCATTGTTGTACTTCAACACAGGTACTTTCTTCTTGAAAGTAACAGAGAAAGCAATCTATATTCCTAATAATGCCATTATCATTTCCATGAACATTAGGTGGTCCAGCAAAAAAAAAATAGTTGGTGGCAAATGAAAGGCTCCTCATCAAGACAGACAGAAAGGGTGCTCCAGATGTGAATCAAGTGCAGAATAGTATCTGATCTGTGCATCTTACTCACGTAAGCTTTTATTCATTTAGACACACTTTAAAACTCCGTAAGAATATTTGCAATAATTAACATGTAAAAACTCTGTCAAATCAAAGAAAAACCTTCATATTTTCATGTAATACATTTCTCGGACATTAGATGGCAATCCCCCCACTTCATTTTTCATACAAGGGGCTAATATCCCTTTCAAAAATCAAATCTCACCACCTTTTCAACAGGTGAGGGGTCTGTTTGGCTTGTAGGAAGCAAGGCTGTTCAGAAAGCACAGAGGGTCTCACATTCCCATGGCATTCATTCCGTTGCAACAGTTCTCCAGTTTTCTTTGAGTAGGAAAGGCAGACGAGTAATACCATCATGGAAGATCCTTGTTTTAGGGGCAAGATTTACTCACTTGTCACTTGGACACCCTACACCACAACTTAGATGTTTCCATGTCAAAAACCTACAGGCAGAATTAGGCGGTTACAAAATTTCCCCATTTTGACAGAGGAGAAAGGGACTTAGTATGGCATTTAACAATATAATTTCCAGTCTTGCCAATTAAAAAGGGTCCTCCCAAGGGGTATCATTAGTCTGTGTAAATCTTTCCTGGGAATTATAAAAATGAATTGAAAAAAAAATAAAAAAAGGCTATTTGGTACAGTATGTGGAATACACACAACGGGAAGCACTTACCAACTCTTACAATGGGAATTCTATAGGTAGGAGAAAAAAATAAGACCTGTCATTTAAACAACAGCTGAAACAAATTCAACTGAGTATGTAACACACCTGATCAAGTTAATGTACACCTTGGCCTTCAGCCTCTCACTTTTTACCGTGGTCTACGTGTGATGTTTTAGAAAGAGGCAGGAATAATACACCTCGTCAACCATTCTGTGATGTACATGGTGGGGGGAATCCTTCCTGACCTTCATTAACTCCCTATGATCTATTTAAGTGGCAGTACAAGACACCCTGACATCTATTCATTTCAACAGTGCATGCCTGTGATTCATTCACACAAAATTCACTTCCTAAGCCTTCATTTCTCATCTACTTTCATCGTTTATGAAATGTTCCTTTCAAGCCAAGTTCACCCCTTTTCATACATCCCCCTTGGGACCAAATTTTGCCCTTGCGATACTTGTCCATTTGAGCTCTTGTGCAAATTCACAGCGTACATGAGAGTGAGGTTTGCAGCTCTCCAGCATTCCAAAAGCACAGATAACATTAGTCCTAAAGATAGGGGTCCACCCACAGCTGGCTTCTGAAATAGCCAATTTTTCATGTACTCCACTGAAAATCTAACCTTTTATCCTCACTCTTGAGCTGGTTGTGTATGTGTGTGTCAAGGTGACAACACCGTGAAAACAGAAGTTCTCAAATGGTACATTATCTCGAATATCAAAAGGTCACAAAAGGGTACAAATCGGTAGCTCTCCAGAAGAGACACTGGTTTTTATGAAAAGTGGGTCAGTTTTAGTTTCATGTAGGTTGTTTGACACAGTGGTTTCTGGCATCACAAGCTCTGGTCTACAGGATACCACAGAGCCTTTGTATCCCTTGCTGTCACTACAGCATTGTGTTTTTCTACCCATTAACCAAGGATAAATGACCTAGATATTGTGCCTATTAAAGCCTCATTTTTCTTTTGCCCTTTTGTTCTTTAGTGTACCACATTATCACATGCTGAACACATTTAAAGTATTCTCAGTCTCTCATGCCCCTTTGAAGGAGTAAAGTAGGGATTTTAGCGTGCATTTCTGTAGAGTTACTTAGAGTGGAAAATATGAAGGCAATTCAAGGTTTCTCTTCCTGCCTAGTCCCCTGAAGACGATCAGTTTAGCATTTACAGCCACTAATCTATAAAGAATATAGCAGGAAAATGCTATAAAAAAGCCACAAATGCAAATACAGAAAGTGAACACCAGTTTTGATGTCCCTAAACACTACATTCTATAATTACATCTCTGCATATCATGGGTCACTTTTATTAAAAGCATCATTACTACAGTTGGCAGCAATTTACATCTTATCTTACATGATAGCAGTTTCCAAAGAAAAAAAATAAAAAGACATCACAACAAAGAAAAACAATACATTTACAAAGTCATGTCTGTAAACTTCAAGGCTAGTTTAGAGTTGAGGTAATGCTGTTTAGCTTTGTGGCTAAAGTAACAAAGTCCTTTAATTTAAAAAAGGTACCTGATTTTTTTCTTTTTGTTTATACCAGTGCATTACAAGATCACGAGACGATTAAACTGTAGCTTTATCCTGTAAGAACCTTCTCCGTGGGTTAATTTCCAAAAGGTACTCTTCACATTCAACAGCTGCCTTATTATTGCTGCGTCTCAAGACAGAGACATTCACACTATCATGAAGATTGTCAGAGAGAGAGTGTGTGTGTGGGTGTGTGCACGCATGTGAGCGGGTGAACTCCCATACAGTCAAAATGAAGCGCGAGTACGATATGTATGGTAAATTTCATCTTGACCTTCACAGCAAAAAAAAAAAAAAAAAAAAAAGAAAATTAAATATATAACTTCATCCTTCCTTCAAGCAGCACTTCCTTCTATTAGTGCCACTTAATTAAAAATTGCTGCTTAATTCATAATACCAATGGTACCAAAAGAAAAAAAAAAAGCAGAGCATTATGTCAATTTCCTTAAAAAGACATGATCACCTCTCAAATTTCATCTCTCCTAGGGATAATAAATAATGCACTGCACAATACTTAATGACCAAGATACCTTTTGACACATCTGTATAACATGACTTGAACTTTTTTTTTGCTACACTATGTTACAGAACAGCTTATAAAAACTAAGTATGGACATTAACTGTGAGTGTAAACAGTAGGACTACCACTTGTCAAAAGTTTAAAACACTTTAACTGTAACTGGTACTGGTTATTCATCATTTTCATTGTTTTCTATTTCTTCCCCCCCATCAAGTGAGTCTAATTCTTCACCCTGTGCTATTTCATCTTCTAAAACGGAGGAATCTGCAGTTTTATCAAGGCTCTCCTCTGCATCACTGCCTTCGAGATTTTCTTCATCTTTAAAGGCAGCTCCTTCAGTTTTTTCAGTAGCCTTCTCTTCATTGGAGCCCACTGCATTCTGAAGTCCTGCTAGTGCTGGGAAGCCGGGCAGAGTCAATCCTCCCAGTCCTGGAGGTAGAAACATAGATGGATAGAAGAGGCCAGGAGCCATGGTAGACAGCAGGAAAGGATTGAAGGCCAGAGGGTTTGTGGGCAATCCAGTGTTGGTGGTGGTAGTAGTGGTGGCAGGGGCGGTAGTTGCCGCAGTAGCAGCACTGACAGATCCATTCGCAGAGTCAGTAGCAGAAACAGTGTCTGTGCTTTTCTCAGAGTCTTTGTTCTCCTCTTCATTCTCATTTTTCTTCTCTTCAGCTTTTGAAGCGCCATCCTCAGTCTCTCCTTGACCGGAAGCAGTAGTGGCATTTCCAGTAGTAGCTGTTATGGGGTTATTCAACAATCCGCTTAGTCCAAACATATTGGGCAATCCTGCCATCCCTGGCAACATCAGAGGCAACATGGCAGCCGGATTTTTAGCGTCCCCCCCAGCAGCAGCAGCTGTTGCTAGCCCTGGCGGAAAGCCCATGAGGCCTGCGAGCTGGAGAGACTGCAGGTTCTGTAGGTTCTGGAGGCTTGTGAGGTCCATTCCAGCAAACAGACTGTTCATTAGTAGTGGGTTGATTCCCGAAGTTGATGCTACAGCAGCAGCTGCTGCAGCTGCTTTGGCAATTTCACTTTTTGGCCTTCTTCCTCTTCTGCTTGCTCCTTCCTCCCTCACAACAGGTCCAGTGAGAAGACGGTCAAACATGGACTCTGGAACAAAACCCTGAAAAGGGGAGGCAAAAAAGCAAGTTTTATTCTCATTTAGCTTTTGTAGCTTTCAACAGTTAACTGATGACGATGGAAGAAACAGAAGGGATTTCAGCATACTCCAAAAATGGTTTGTTTTTTCACCCTGGCAAATGGTGACTAGGGTTTATCTTCTAAAGTGAATGGCAGCAGAACATGCAAGGAAAGCTGAAGAAAGCAAGATCACAGATTTCTTTTTTACACTTAAACACAACAGTAAAACAATACATGCTGAAACTCTGTAGCTTCGTTTAAAAAAACCAACCTGATATTCTGCAGTCATGAATTTATATCTTTGCAATTCATACTGAATTTCAGTCAGTAATACTCTATTAAATTGAGTACTTGCAGATTTTACCCTTTATTTTCAAACAAATGTTGTAGAATGAAAGGCAGAAAACCTATTCCTTTGATGCTGCCTGTTATCAAGACAATGACGCTTATTTCTGTTAAGAATGTGACAAAAATTTTCTTAATAGCTCCTAATGGACAAATACTTGTATTTATTAAGGATTCTTGTTTATTAAAAAAAAAAAAAAAAGCAAGCAAAACAAATGCTGAAGGCCACCTTAACTGTAGCTGATTTTTTGAGTGTATTTCAACCCCATTCTGCAGCAGCCTTCTATTACCATCCCCCCTGAGCTGGATAACTCCTACACAGACACTACAATTTTCTCAAAACCAACTACGAGATAAAGACTTAATAATCAATTTACAAAACTTTCAACTTTTCTGTGCTATAATTTACAGTGAAGCATGGAATGAGAGTTTCACTTACAGACTGTTTAACTATGTCAGTCCAATCTGGAGCAACAGCAAATTCAGGATTTTCTTCCAGCCATCTTGGCAAGTCCTTCATTGGAGGGGCCATAGCTCCACCCATCTAACAGAAGAGATAAGGTTAATACTATAACAAAAACCCAACAACAAAACCAAACAGCTACTTATATGGACATTTTCATGCACTTTCATCTCTGAAGGACAGCAGCAAGGACTTTCAGTTCGGACTGCAGAAAACTACATGGATACCTGAAGTGACAAAATTATGTTTTAAAAAACCATGTTTTAAAAAAACAGTTGAGTGCTGCAGCTTAGGCAGGTCTGGTAATAAAATCTGAATCTGATGTAAGGAGAAAATGTGCTATATAAGTTCAAAAAGTATGAACTATTCACTCAAGCGACTAATATGAACATATCAGAAGAGCAAAGAAGGAATTAAAGGAACCAGGTGGCACAGCTCAGTATGAGTAACTGCCAGTGCCAAATTATTAAACTTTCTCTTTAAAAGTTTGGAGTAGAAAGCCTGCTTTCCACATGCACAGACATTATTAAAGACCTCCACTGAACTAACTTAATTTTTACCTTCTTTCCATTTCGTTTATTTACAACAGGTACCCTTTCCTCTCCTGTCAAGGTGTTTATATCCAGTTTATTAGGGTTTCGACATCTGTGTCGTTTTTGTTTCGGCTTCTGAAATGGGGAAAACAGCACATCTGCACTCTTCTGGAAAGAAGAGAAATGTATTGCTTTTTAGTTTTTCATTTTCTTGACAAAAATCACCAATCACAGTACCCCTTTTCACAACAATTTTAAGAAGGGGTCAATTACTTTACTCTCAGATTATGTCAGAAGAAATTTTTCTTGTATCAGATGAAGAAATTCTACAGGACTTGACAAACACTGTTGTAGCATGTTGTTAGATACAAATATTAAGAAAGGAAAACCAACTCAAACACCGTGATGCCACTTGGGTGTTTAGACACATTAGTCAGGGTGGCTAAAGAGAAAACCTCCACTGAAAACCAAGTTACAAAATCGAATGACTATGCCCAGTGTGAAGAAATTTATTCTGACATCTGTAAAACTAACTTTTGCATTAATGCAATAGAACAGCGCTTTTAGAATCACATACTTACTGGTACATAACTTGGCATATCTACAGTGTAAGTAGGATGCAATTTAAGCCATTCAACTAAATCCTTGTTTTTCGGAGCATCCTCTCCCACCAGCCTGGTCCCATCCTCTAGACTGATTACAGGGATGCGAGTGTCTGGGTCTAATTGACCAGGAGATGGAATGTTCCTTGCTGGTAGGGCTTCCATATCTTCTTCAAAAGCTTTGGTCACTTCTGCATCCTCCTGAAAACAGTAACATCTGTGTTAATTCTCACTTCAAGGGAACAGCTGAAGAAGTCATTTCAGGGACTGACTGAAGAGAAATGTTTTGCATACGCAAGAGTTACTGGGGCTTAAATATTCATACTACATAAAGCAATATCATTGCATTAGAGAATTTTGTGAATTTAGCCTCCTTGAACAATAAAGAACATACAGCTACAGACAAAGCAGTTTTTGTGCCTTTCTAGTAAATGTCCTTAAAACCCCTCCCTTTTCAACACAGCAAGGATGACATATTTAAGCCTCAAAATGTAACTTGTTGAATTATATTATGTTAAAAAAAACGAAAGTAATTTTGAAAGTAGGAGCTAATTAAAACTTAGCTACAATTTGCTGGAGTAAAGTCTTGATGTGAACATTTTGTTTGGTTCAAAAAGTAGCAACAGCTCTAAACAAAGAAAAAGCTGGTTGGGCAAAAACTGTATGTTACTATTAGGGAGAGTATGACAAGACTTTGAACACATTCAGGAAGTACCAGAGACAGAAGAACAAATATGAGACAAAAAGGAAAAAGGTTGTGGTCTTACTACAGTCAACGATGTCCGTTTGTTGCTCATAAATAACAAATCAAGCCCTTCTACATTTTTCCTCCTTCCTCTCCTCCTCTTCATGGGCGGTTCTCCATCTATTAAAGAGCCATTTAGTAGATGCCTTGTGGGTGTGCGTGAAAGACCTGCTTGCAGCAGCTCCATTTGAGTTTTAAAGGCATCAGACACGGGTGTGGAGACATTAGGCAAGATAAACTTTGAAGTAACAGACGAAAAATTTGAGGTAGAACTTGTTGCCTCTCGTGAGGCCTTTGATAAATCTACAACCTTTTCTTGTCCATTTTCTGAGACCACCTGAGACTCACGTAACTGGGCAACCATTTCCATAAGATTTCTCCTCTTGGCAGCTCTCTCAGCCTCAATTTCAATCTTTCTTCGTCTCCTCCTCCTCTGACGTGGAACTGATAAATTGAGTGCATCTTCCTAATGAAAAATGACCATTTCCAAACATTAGCAAAGCTCTGTTTGCTACACTGAATTTAAAATAAATCTCCAAACATATACCTCTGAAAACAAAACCTTCCTTTTATTCAAAGAAATACTTTTACCTTTTTTCTATTTTATTTAAAGACATGCTATTTTTTTTCTATTATGCAAAAGAAGCACCTGCAAGATAAAATATTTTCTGTAAGAAAGAGAAAGAGGCAGGCTTGCCTTTGATAACTGAGGAGAAGCAGAGATATCTTCACTGCCACTGACGCTGGCTTGACCAACCATGGAGAGCTCTGCAAAGCTCCTTTTTTGCAGAGGGCTGTCCACAGCTGTTGGAGTATACCCAGGTATGAGCCCCTGGAAATCAAACATCTGGCGCCTATTTACTGGCCACTTCCCTTTCAGCACTGCTTCACAGATGTTGTCTAATCGGTTGATCATTACTCGGTCCTGCATAAAGGAAAAGTATGTAATGAACCTTCAATGTAGAAGTCGCCTTTTAAACTCAAATGAGTATTATGATGCAATCCAGTTTCCAGAGCTTAAGAAATGCATTCAAAAGCAACAACTCTTGCATGTTAGGATAAACTGATCACCTCACAAGAAGATAACACACAATTTTATAGAATAAAACACCACTAGGATTTAAAAGATGCATTTAAATTGGGGGGTAAGAACTAAAAACAGACCAAGTTTGCCACATGACAATGGACTAACTGAAAAATTTAACATAAACTCACTGTTGTTTTGCACTGCAAAACTTCAGTAGTTAGCAAAATCAACAGTTAGGAGGGGAAAATCCAAACATCTGCAACCAGTATCTTAAAGCTGCAGTTCTTGAGATCCAAGAGGCTGGATCTGAAATTCTGTCCTAGGAAGTGGATCCTCATTAGCGTCACTATTAATAAAGTTCAACATTATGAAACGGGCACCAACCTAGGGACATCTAATGAATGTCAATTTTCATTCCACGCCCATTATCACTTCAAATTTCACTGAAGCGTGTACACTAAAAATCTCTAATTATGTTTATTAGTCTACTTATGCCTAACCTATACAGACGAAGAATTTTCTGTTCTACTTTCACACTATGACTGGAATAAGATTTTAGCTCATGTTTCCAAAATACTTCCTGAAAGCAGAGGAGTAATATCTGATTTTTTTCCATTTCAGTATTCACGCACATTCTAAGTGCCTGAAGTAGTAAAAACTTCCGAACTATGAGAAATACTGCTGGTTAGGGAATATGACCATCAGTTAGCTTCCTGAACAGCAAAACAGTGCAAAAGCCACTGGCAAACCTCAGCAGCTGCAACAGACTGCTTGCTTTCCCCAGAAATAAGCCTATTAAGAACAAGGTCCTCCTGCCATGCTCCCCCCTTCCCCCCCCCATCCCAAACCAGATGGCCCTGTTATGGTGATTAGTAAGCTTAAGACTATTACTACTTTATTTTTCTCTTTCCCCCTACTGCAAAGCAGAGTACTAAATTAAATATGGATTTATTACAAGGTTACGGTTTCAAATTTTAAAAAACATTTTATATTAGATAATTTTCTGCATTGTTACCAAAATAAGGTACAGCTTTATCCTATCTAAAACTGCAGCTTATGTTTGCAGGATACCTTAATACAATTACATCTGTCAACGTTACATAATGGCTTAAATCATGTAGGTCACCAAAACTCTGCTCTACAACCTCTTCACCCCACAATAAAGTGGTGATCTTAGAAAGTCTCATTTCTCAATGCTGCAGATCGCTCTGGAGACAAAATTGTACAGTGGTGCAAGAGGTGGGATGCTGCTGACATAGTTATGGACCCTATGAAGAACTCACGTCTGCCATGTTTGTTGTTTTAATAAATGACACAATTTTCAACAAAGAAATTTCTTTCATTTCTGCTGCTAATTTGTAAGAAATAGAGGCCAAAAGTGCTATTCCACAATCATTCACAGAAAACAGCCTCTTGCCCGTTAAAAGTATCATACAAAGTTTACTGTTACATTGAAAAAAACATATCTTTCTACCCCTAACCAACCTTAGGCCAGAAAGAGAAGGCAAATGTTCTCTCATGAAGCAGCTGCACCACAGAGGGATCCCCATCTTCCATGTAGAATCCATCGCGTGTTTCATCCCTTGCAGTACTCATAGAGGCATTGCTTTCTTCATCAAAATTCTTACCCTGAGAAACTGCTCCTGCTGAATAACAACCATGACCAGGTATTAACATCCAATGTCAACCTAACTAGACAGGCTAAAGCAACCAGGCTGGACACAACATTTCAAACTCGGGCTTTTTTTCAGTAAGTACTACAGCAGAGCCTTAGCTTTCTGCATTTGGCACAGAGACCATGCTTATTGCTTATTGCCTCAGTAAGCTATCTTGAAAATCATCCCTTGTGGGGGAATACCCTGCTGATGCTGGATAATTCTTATGAAGGCTTATCTAGCCACCTGATATATGGAAGGGCAGAGGAACTGCTACATACAGCCCATCCTCTACTCCATAATGGCACCGTGTGTGCCACTTACCAGCTGGCTACAACAGCTGTGGGACTCAAACACACAGAACTCATCTGATCAATGCATTACCTTCAGGCTGGGAGGATTCTTCTGATTTATCATCATCATCCAGTTTCTCCTCTTCATCTTCTTCTGAACCTTTCTCAGAAATAGATTTTGGATCTACATCTGTACTCATTTCTATGTCTTTCAATTCACATTTAACAGAGCCAGGCTCAGTCTCAGCATCACAGTCTGGTTTAGTGTCCTTATCTGCAATATCAGTCTCCTCTTTGATATCAGGCTTTTCTTTGGCTGCTGCATTTTCAGACCCCTCAACTTTAGACTCCATTTGTTCCATAGTCTTTTCTTCTTGTACTGGTGTGGATGGGACAATAGGTGGTGTTTGACTGCAGCCAGCACCCAGAGGGTTTACAGAAGAGACAGTATTTGCATTACCTGTCCCTCTGTTTTGAGCAAAGTTCTTGTGAGCCTCAAGAAAAGAGAGTTCAGGATCATTCAGAATGTGATAATCTGTCCTACTGACTCCATGTTTAGCAGCACCAATCAGTAAGTCTTTGTCATGTTTACCACACTCCCACCACTCTGGCAGGTCCAAACTTGGTTGGCAAAGTTTTAGCCTCTCCCCCAGCTGCGGGTGATGGAGAACCTGCTCACGGATTTTCCGCAACAGTTCTATGCGATATAAAGTTCTAGAAGCACGCTCTTCGGTGATTGGCTCGATCATTGTGGAAAGATCAGGTGGTTCTGCAATGACACCAATTTGTATTGTTTAACACAGATTAAATGTACACCCATTTCAAAATCGTTACACCTGGGCAGGAAGTTTCAACAGTCCTGCTGTCAATAGTCATGTTGATTTCCACAGGCAATTAAAACTTACCATCATCTGGTTTGACTGGCATTCGGCACACTCGTCTGCACATATTCACAAAGCCATTAAAATACTTTTCCAAGCTTTCATCGGACTTTTTATCAAGCCTGGCAAATGCTCTGAATTGATTCCACTCAAACTGATGTTTTACAGGATCGAAAATGATTCCAAAAGTCGACACCACACGATAAAAATCAGCTTCTTCTCTTCTTGTCCATCTAGTCAAGGAAGAAGCAAGAGAAGTGAGGCCAACGAATAAACAAGAATCTAAACATAGTTTAGATGCCCCAAACCCCTCTTAGTTTACTCTTTCAAAACAGAAGAGCAGTACTGGTGACACACAAGCTCAAACAGCATTTAAAGAAAGGTATCACTGAGAAACTCACTTTTGTCGTTTTTCAGTTATTATAGCTTCCCTTTCTGCTTCTAGTGCCCTCACTTCTTCTCGAGGCCGACGTCTCCTGCGGTCAGTCTTCATTAGTGCCTCTTGCCTCATTTGTTGCCTTTTATAGCTGCGCTGATAGGCAGTAATGAGGCGACGCAGACGGGTAGTCAGGGTTGAAGTGTTGGGCCAGTAGAGTTGGCCTAAGTCAGCATTGCTTTCACTGTGCTTGTCTAGAGAACACAGAAGTATTTGCACACTGAAAGACCAACACTACACATTTCAAAGTTTCTATAACTGGATTCCCGTTTTATCAGATAAGAACATGTGACTCTAATACTGGTGCACAACAAATCAGAAACAGGATAACCACTGGTGGGAGATAAAAAAAAAATAGAATCAAATCATCCAACTCTAAGAACTCAGAAATGCTTGTGAAGCATTTAGAGATAACAATCAAGCATTATCATTCAATGTTACGAATGCAAACATATTTTGAACACTGTAAGTATTTAAATTATTGCAATGCATCTTTAAATACATTACTAAGAATATTATTCTCCCTCTGAGGAAACACCTATGCTTATCATTTCCCACTTTATTATTCTCACTTAAACTTGGCAGTTTTCCTCCATACTGAGGAAACAACGTATCTGTAACTTCCAAGATTATCTCAGCAAAACCATCAACGGCTGCATTATGAAACATCCGGTATTTATCATCACAGTTTCTACCATGTAATTAAAAATCCAGAGAACCATAATGTAGATTATTTAAAGACAGTAAATAATTGTTTTGTAAAACGTGAAGCATGAAGAGATTTCGCAGTATAAGATTACTGTGGTACTGCCCCAAAACACCACCTATCCCCTCATGGTAATATAAACAGTCCACCTTTCAGTAAATAATTCCTTTTTGCCTTTTTAATTTCTTTGCTATAGCCTTACTTGAGTGTATTTCTATGGATTCTTCTTTGTCTTCTGGAGGTGAGTTTGCAAATTCCTTGGGGAAAAGACAGAAGTTATTTTAGTTTTCAGTTTTGACCATATGTCATCATTTGTGAAGAAAAATATGTCATTTCTCAAGTAGAGCAGCAAACAATCTTTATAAGGTGTGTTTATCTGGTAGCTCTCAAACTTCAGAACACATTAAAATAAATATGGAGAATCAGTTATAATTATATATATTTGTAATTACAGAAAGTTGGAAGTTCTTACATCAATTTCATCCTTGAAAGGAGTTCTGGTTGGCTTATATTCTGGGTCTTCATCCTCTCTGTCAAAATCACCCCTATAAAATATTTAGAAGAAATATTACAAGAAGTATATTGTTTTTGAGAGGGGGCTGATTTTCTGGACCAAAGCAAAAAAGCTAAAAAAGCCACCAGTATGGTGTACCAAGTTACACATTTATACTTCATGCTCAACTGTGTAAACTATTCCATGTACTTTGTACATCATATGGTCACTTCATACCCTCAGGCAACATGTAAGTAAAATATGACATATGAACTCATGCCAACATATACAATGCTGATAAAGTTTATTAATTTTTTCATGTCCTCCTTACCCATCACCGCCATCTGCTAACATGTCTGTCCCTCTCTGTTCAGCAGCTATGGCCTTTGCATCAGGCATGCCAACCCGTTCCAGAAAGCACAGTGCTGGATCAGCTCTCATAGAATTGTACTTCTCATAACCTGCACGCAGAGTGGGAGACAAATGTTTTTTTTAAAAGCTGTGACCAACTGTGAGTAGAACAGGTTTAGGCACTAGAAGTACAATTTCCTGGATTCATTTATTTATTTTTAAATAAAACAAAGGAGCTGTCACCGCGACGCAAACAATCACTTCACTCACGGAGAGAAATTGTTCATATTGATAAATTCCATCAGCACAGAAACATTTTCCCATCAATAACATTAACGAATGGAAGATAATGAAGAAAGCATTAAATTTAACGTTGTTATGAGGTTAAGTAAAAACCTTTCACAAGTGAAAAACTTTCCTACATGGACTGGTTCTCCACATTCAATACCCGCCTGTGGAAACACACAGATGTGAATGGAAACACATACACACACATTTTCTATAGCTCCAGCCCTGCTGGAACCCTCAATATAGGCTGAAAAAATGCTGTATACATGGGTTATACGTAAGGCCAACGAACCTGTCTTATTAGGTTTAGGATGATGCATGTCAGTAAGATGACACTGTTCCCTCTATGGTTTTCAAACTGCTGTTTGCTTTTTTACTGCCCAAGTTGACTAGATGGAAAATGGCAGATCCCAACAGTGCACTGCAGGAAAATGATTTTTAGACTAGACTTGCCTCAGCTGAGCCCACAACACAGAGCTGCTGTACATAGGCAGAACAGCACAATTCAATTAGGATTTGTACTACAACACAGTGCTCCTAACTGCTGTAGAGCCTCAAGCCAAACTGTAATCATGAAAGGTTTTATAAGCCATCATTCTCCCCTTTAGTCAGGCTGGGCTGCTGAGAATACCTCTGCGACCTCCAGAGAATTGGGATTATAATCAGGAATCGCTCACTGTATATATCATGCCAGCTCTGCATCCCCAGCCTTTCAAAGTTAACAAGGCTGCATCCCACTCAAGGGAGCCGGGAGTTCTCAACACTGACATTTGTGAAATATTGCTTGGAACAAAGCCCAGGAGGCACTTGTACAGATTAATAGCAGAGGTTAAGCCCACCGTCCACTTTGACACTGGTTGGCAGAGTTAGCAAGTGAAGCAGTGCTGGAAGCAAAGTTTATGGAGATCTATCTTACTATTTGGCTATTATTTAAACAAATATGGCTTTGTTTTATTTACAGCCAAGAAAGTAATGTTTTCTTCTCAAATGTTCTGCAAACATTTAAAAACAGCATCTGATATTTACAGCTCATATTAGGTTTTTAATGCAGGCAAGAAAAAAAGGGAGATACAAGCCAACAGTTCTTTGGAACAATACTTGTTAATATTATGACTGAACAGTCCTACACACTGAAAGCTTTACAACTGAGTTTTGTTCAGAGTGAGACATCACTTACCGTGTTTAAAAACTCCAATTAAAAGGGATTTATCTGCCTCCTTATCCCACCAGTCTGCAGGAACTTCGGCATGGAATGGCTCAGGTATCCACACATCTACTTCACTGTGAAGATAGCATTATGTACATTCTCAAAGGTATTACTGGGCAAGGATTTTAAAACAAAACAAAACAAGACAAAAAAACCCCACAAAAACCTCCCCACACACAAAAAAACCCCCCAAACAACAAAATAACAAACCCTCACCAAACCAAAACAAAAAAACCTCCCAAGTGGTAAATTTTAATTTTTAGGGGGAAAAACACCCTGAAACCCAACACAGAAATTGAAATACCCCAAAAAAATAATTAGGATGGTTAAACAAACAAACAAAAAACAACCAACCAACCAAAAAACTCACAACAAAAAGCCCATAACATTAGGTTATTTTAGTTATCTATGATTTATTTAAAGACTTAGTATTTTTTCATTTTTTAAATTGTGATAGAATAATCCCTCAATATTAGCAGAACTGTAAATCCACTTCTGTCATTTTCCACATTGTTTCCTCCCCCAAGAAAATTACCCGCTGTGTTTGATAAAATAATAAGGCTGTTTGAGAACAGACATATAAGAGATAAAGTGTGACAACCTTTAAACGTTGCATTATTATAGTATGTGTACATTATAAAAGCCAGTGTCATAAAGCAAAAAATAAACTTGCACTTGCACTAACCTTGAGTCAGCACCCTCTAAGATCTTGTCTGCTTGGTCCCCTATAACTTCTTGTCGTAGATAGTAGAGCATGCGGACACGCAGCAGGACCCTGGAGAGGAAGGCAGAGGGGGGAAAAAGTTCTTAACTTCAGGACTGTTTGCCAACAGTGGCTTTTGGCAGCTGCTGCTGTTCATCCATCATCCTGCCAAGGCTGATTAGCCATGCTGTATGGTAGGCTTGAAGCGTGACAGATGGTGGCACATAATCACCTCTGTGTGGTGCTTTCTGCTGGCTTCCAACAGGCCTGCCTGGCAACTGCTTACACTGCACAGAGAGGGACCCAGCTCAGCCCGGCCGCGGCGCATTTCATTTAGTTCTACCTAGTGCAGCTTGTGAAGTTTAGACACGTACTCCACCACTGCCTCTGAAGTATTGAAGCAAGTTTGTAAACAACTGAGCAGATGGCTTTCAGTAACTGTTCTGCTTCATTATCTCATAAAATTTCCTCAGCTGCTGCCTTAATACCATTTTTGGAAGCACATCAGAAGTTGTAGGAATAAACGAGATATAAAATCTGGTTTTACTACCTTACAATAAACCCTCAATATGGAATGTCAGGTTTTTCAGATTATACAACTTTTTGCTTCTGAGAATGGGGGAGAAAAATAATCCCCCATTTCCCTTGAGAGATATTAACTATTTTTACTCTTTATTGTTCAAACTGCTATTTAATTACCTATGCACAACCTAACTGCTACAAGGAAGTGAAAAATCTTCATGGTTTATTTTTCCCCATTTCTGCAATACTACAGTCATTTGTGGAAGCACTGTCAGGTGTTGTGGTCACACTTGAAGCTGGCAGGAGAGAAAATAGCAGACTGGCTTTTCAAGGAGACTTGAAATGAGGTCATTTCTGTAGAAAAATTATCTACCTGAAAATAATCCTGCTCTCCTATGTTTACCCAATTCAGGGCACCCCCTGCTGCCTAGTTCACGAAGTAAAAACCAGTACCAGCTAAGATGGAGATTACTCAGCCTGCCCTCTCACTGTATTTAAATCCATCACGGCAACTGTTGAATTGCTGCTGCTCCTGGAATAGCAAGGGTGACCAGGGAAGCAGTAATCTGATCACCCACTTGCATGAAAAATTTAGACCACCACCAGTTTTGAGAGCTCCTCATTAGAGACCTGATGCAACCAGAGCAATACCCGGTTTCACACGTGTTATTCAATCAAGCCTCGGAAGAGGAGGGATTTGAATGAAGGTCATGTCTGCAATTCAAAGCATGTCAGACATGCTTCTTTTTGTACACACGGTAACTGGGACCAGTGAGGTGTCCCTGCTCCCTGTGTGGCTATGTAAATAAGCTGTTGAGGGTCTCTATCATCTTAGTATTAAGCAATAACAGCTGTTACATCAAGCCAAAGAGGATGAGCAGGAAATAAAATCCAAGAGCTACCAAAAAACAGAGACTCTTTGAACCTTTCAGGAGTCCTACACATTAAACCAGCATACATGGTACACCAACAACAGGACACCAGTTCTTATTAAGCCAACTGCTACTGGTACTACTGGTACATTGAAGGAAATGACTCAGATTATTAACTGGCTTCCACCTCTGTTTGATTTTACCTGTGCTAAACATGTGGCTTCTACAATTCACTTAGTCCTGGTGGATCTGGGAAGTGAAGGAAAAAGATAGCAACTGAAAACATTCTTGCACATTTACCAGTCTTCCCGATCCTTGTACTTGTTCTACTGCATTATTACAGAAGCAATATTTTAAAAATTAATTTAAGTCTGATCTGCAAACTGATATAACAAGTAATGAAGACATGTTACCTGAAAGATTATAATAATGTTCCAGGAAAGAATTTTATTACTTCAAGAGCAAGTGAAGTGTAATAATAGATCTGAGTAACAGTTCAGAAAAAAAAAAATCAGAAAACAGTTTTTTTGGAAGTGTGCTTGCTAACGTAATTCTCCGAATATCTGTTGTCATCATCTGAGAATTAAGCTTGGTTAGCATCTGGAAAAGAGGTAATAAAGCCCCTAAATGCCTTTCCTCCTTCACATCACACCCCCTATTGACAGCCCACAGGTACTTTTCAAATCAGTAATTTCTTTCCAATAAACAGTATCAATAAGACACAATACATATTCAAACCACAAAAGTAACAACTTTTCAGTAACACTGCATTACAATTGTATGGTGTATGTATAACAGTGAGTAGAAATTTAAAAACAAAACCAAAGGCCCCAAATCCCAAAACAACCCAAACAACCACCCCTCAACTCTAAAACAAGGTATTTTTGGGACAAGGGGAGGTTCAGTGTCTATAATGGATAATATAGTAAGCAAAACTGAGATGGAGTCAAAGGAACTTGACATAAAATATTATAAAACAAACGCCAGAAAACAGGTAAGAGAGTCTCTTAAGAAACATTCATGCAACAATCAAATACAATCATCTTTATCCCAAAAGGCTTCCAGTTTAGTAACATGTTAGAACTTCAAAAATCAAATCAGGACAAATCAATTCAGGTAAGAGAATTCGGTGAGAAATTTCATCTCAAAGGAGAAAAAAAAAAATAATCCCTATAATGTGAAGAGCAAGAGAGGAAGGGAGAGAAACAATGAAGAGAAAAGGTACACCCACATATAGCTGAACTGCTACAAAAACCTCTGGAAACTGGATATATGAGTTTAACATCTAAGGAAGAGAACCTTAAGGACATCAACCTGAGAGACCCCCACAAGAAGTGTAAGAAACAAACAGCTTTTATTTACAGATAGGCAATTGTCAACAGAAATAGACTTAGTGGAATATAGGAATATATAGTAGGAATATAGTCTTTCCTTTATATGGTAAAAATAATAATTTCATCTGATTCCATTCTTATTTACTAAGTAGACAACAATTTTCTTCAGAACTGTGCTGATCAGTTATTAAGAGCTTAGAGAAGTATCCATATACCTGTTAAGATGATTATCCCCAAATTAAAAAATAATAACGGCCTTTACATCCTATTAAATGGCTCTGTGTTCTATTAAATATATTCAAATTAAGTTGTGGACTTTTCCGAAGCATGTAGTTAAAAAACCCCAAAACCTCTAAATGAAACATTTATTAGTACTTACTTATTGCAGTGATGTTTGAGATGTTTCCTATAGCTGTCTTCCTGAAATAATACATCTGGATTACAGGTTGTGAGCCAATCAGCATCTTGCAGCATTGGCTGTGAACTCTGGGCTTTTACTTTCTTCCCTTTCCTCCCTCTGGGCACTGGTGCAGACAGACCTAGATAAAACCCAAATATTTCTTACACAATCTGAATAGAAAAACTCTTACCCCAAACTACATTACAAACATACATAAGTATCACTGCTATTTTAATAACTTTGTGGGCAACACAACCACCAAAAACTGAACAGCAACATAATTCAGTTCAGAAAATTGCAAGTAACAAAATCAACCAAAACTTTCATGCAAATTTAGGTGTGAAGACTTCAAAATTCAGAGTGCTAGCCAGAAAATGGTGTTATATAAATATTTCTTGTAAAAACGCTCATGAATCTGAATGGCCATAAGGAAACAAGCTTTCTGATTTATGGCAATTTAAAAGAGATTAACTCCAGCAGTAGGTGCCAGTTAAAACTTATACCAGAATATTAGTTTAAAACTGATTCAAGGAAAAGAACACTGCATTCTACAAAGTGTGTGAGGGAGACTTCCCCTTTAAGTACAGACCAAGTCAAAGCCCACCTTACTCATAAAATCTGACAAGATCCTACGACATGTCAGAATGGCTATAGTTTAAACTAAATACATAGCATGACTGAAGCAATTCTTTCCTATTTACCAGCATCATTATTTGATTGTGGTAGACATACCGGAATGATTAACCAAAGCTCGAGTTTGCCCATCTGCAGTTGGAGTGATCAGATCCCAGATGAAACTTTTGATATTTTCATCCCCTTTGTAATGATTAAGACAATACACCAAGATAGTCCGGCAGATGGTTTCCACATCTTGTTCTGTTAGCTGACGTTTATAGCGCCCGTGTGAGAGGATGTCAGTCCACCGACCCCAGCTATAAGAAAAATATGTTCAATACAACAGTCAGGGCACTGGTATTTTAATTTGTGATTTTCAGTTTAACTCCTGGTACCAAGCAAGTTGGGACCTCCTGTGTTAGCACTAATGTATTTTGCAGGGAATTCAACCTCCTGCACCAAAGAGTTAAGAATGTTTATTTTACAGAACAGGCAATAAGTTCACTGCTCGTAAAGCTGCAATTGAACTACACTCAGAATAATAAAGTGCATATGTTTAACTCTAATGGTCCCAGTAAGCTACAAATACAAAACTCAACCAATTCCTACAATCATGGGATTTGGAGAATCATTCCTCGTTTGATCCTGAAATCCATTATTAGCAATTGTCGTACACTACTTCCTAAAAAGACAATCATTCTGAAGCCCAATGTGTTAGCAATCAAATATAGCTACCTGTTTGCAGAGATAAAATTCAAATTGGTACATTCAATGGGGAAAAATATAAAGTACGAAATTTAAGGGGTGCCAAAATACCAGAATCTGTGTTGAAAACCTCTAGATTGACTGTTGATTTCAGAACTATATTGTTCTTTACAAATACACTTTTATTACTCTTCTTAACACTTAGAAAAGAGAGATTAGAACTCGATAACTCAAGAATATTTATGCTATGAAAAACCAGAAACAAGTATTCCATAATTGCAAAACTACTTATCGTGTCAGTGAGCTCAGCCATCTGAGAGACACTCAGATACTTTAAACTAAATAACACATATATAAACAACCTATATATATAGCAACCAAAAAAATCTCACTGGCATGTAATACGGCATATGAGACAAACATTATACAGTAAGAGATGATGTGAATGTGTCCAAGAGAAGGATGAGTTATTTACTATATAGAATTTCTGTATTTTCACATGTTTAGCCACAATCAGTATATTTGTATATTCTTACCCATAAACCAACAAGTTCTTCTCTACCCTGAAACATTCACTTCTTGCATAACCTTGTGATTTGTCCTGAGGCCTACGGGGCTTTGTGCTAGGCTTTTCTTCAGAATCACTTTCCAAGTCTGAAAACTCCATCAGTTCATCCTCTTTGACTGCACTGTAGAGTCTGGTTTGCTTTCTCACTCTTGGTGTATCAATAACTAGGTTATTCTAAAATGAAAGTGAAAATGTAGAAATTTAGGATAGGGGAAACATCCTCAATTTAATTGTACTAGGAACAATCATAAAGCTCTTACCCTTCCATTCAGAGCATCAATATCCAGCTCAGCTTTCTTCGCCCACTTCTGCCAAAAATTAGGGTCATCCAAAGAAATGTCTGTCCTGTTCCCAGATGCAACAAAACTAGCCTAATAAATGTGAAAACACATGCATTGGTTTTTTAACGACATGCTACAATGAATACCTATTTTTCACTAGCAAATACACTACTTAGAACTCAAAGTGGTAGTATCAAGAAAGAAAGAAGGTAAGCCTGGAAAATAATGATAGTGGAAAATAACGATAGTGGAAATACAAATTCCCAACATTTGCAAAGAAAATACCTGAGACAAGTACAGTGAAAAAATAAATAGACACAGAAGGCAATTTAATACTACATCCATCTAGTCTGGTTATATTTTATTTATTTTCCTCTGAATTTCAATGCTCACCTTTGCAAATGTTGAGCCTTTTCCTTCAGATTCAATAGTAATTGTGTGTGTTCGCCTTAAGAGAATCTGATCAATATCCTCTTCACAAAACTTAGACCCTTCATCTTCCTCATCCATCAGAGCACCATATGCTCCCTTTCGAAGAAGATCTTCTATTTCTTTTTTAGAAAGCTGTTGCACCTGTAACACATAAGCAAGGGGAGTTGCTTTGGTTTTGGGGTTTTTTTTGACACCAGCCGATGCATTCATCTGACAGCACAATCAGACTGATTGTCCTCTTAATGGCAATTTAAAAACTGACACTCTATAATAATGTGGTGTTGGTCAATTAAACATTCGTGCTGAAATCACCTTTTAAAGAAGAATACAAACAACAAAATTCTCAGAGTGAAGTTATGCAAGTAGTTTAAACGACTTAATAATTCACTGCCACTGAAGCCCTTTAGCTCTGATGATTGCTGAACTCCTGGGAGCAGATTCAACTTACTAACCTGACAAAAAAGCTAAAGCAAAGACAGCCCAAAGCAAAAAGGCTAACCAGCAAAAGTCAACTAGAAGAACTCCATAAGGTGCCAGGATCAACACAGTGTAAAGGGTGGAACGACGAGAACGGATCAGGATTGAGGGAACATGACTCCACCTGCCCCCTTTTGGCAATAAGTGAACCATTAGATAGGCTGAGCCAGTTCACGTAGCCAATGCCCTTAATTAACCCTAATTTAAAATATATGCTGTACTCCATGCGAAAACCACTGTCCCCCAGCTAAAACACAAACAAGCAAGACAAGTGTAACACATTCATAGCATTTGTTGACAGTGCACCTTAAAATATTAATTCTCACCCCATTTGTAGCGTTTTCTCTTCCGCTCATAGATTGTAGCACGGCCTTATCAAGGCCCAGCTTCAAGCTAGCTTTGTCAAACATTTCCCTTTCATAAGAATTCCTTGTTATCAATCTGTAAATTTTCACTGATTTGCTCTGCCCTATTCTGTGACATCGTGCTTGAGCCTGATGAAACAAAGGCAGATATTCAGTTACAGGTCACAAAAGGAAGAAAAACAATATTAAAATAATCAATACAGAGAACTTACTTTAAAAGTTATTGGGTTTAATATAAATAATAATGTTTACACTTTCAAGAGAGCAATAACAGATAATTTCTCTTGTAGGTGAAGAAAATTGCACAGCAAAAGGCAAAGAAAAATTTTCAATAAAGTCATCTCTTGTAACATTACCTGGAGGTCATTTTGGGGGTTCCAGTCTGAATCAAAAATGATGCAGGTATCAGCAGCAGTAAGATTAATGCCCAAACCTCCGGCCCTTGTACACAGCAGGAAAACAAACCTATCAGAATCAGGTCTTGAAAACCTGTCAATAGCTGCCTGACGCAAGTTGCCTCTTACTCGGCCATCAATTCGCTCATATGGGTACCTGAAAAATAGATGCATTTTAGAGACTGCTTTACTGCAATGGCATTCTTTTTTAAGAAAAATATGCAACTTCTAAAAAAATGAAAAAAAAAAAAAAAAAAAAGTACTATGCTATTATTGGGTCAGAAGAACTACAATAAACTAAGTGACTGTTCCTGTATCCACTAACTTCGTCAGTAAAAGACATCCTACTTTGTCTTCTGCTCTGCACCTTTTGGTAAAGAACAGACTTTCACTCCAAGAAATGAAATAAACATTTAGACCTAAGCTAAAAAACTCTAGAACCACCAAAATATTTAACTGAGCAGTATACTAAGAGCTTTAAAGCTCTTCATATGACGTTATTTGGTATTCACTTGACAGAAAAATCTCAGTACTTGCAACTAACGGGTATGTTCTTTCCCTTAATCAGATCACTACAGAAAATACTGTAGTGTTTGAATTTCATCCTTTTTCAATATGGATTACTCACAGGTTAAATACTGTGGCCACTGAGGAAGGCACAGTTTATTTATAATTGTATTATATTGTTGCTCTCACCGTCTTTGAATGAGGTAGTCTTCCAGTATGTCCAAGCAGCGCACCATCTGGGAAAAGATAAGCACCCTGTGGCCACCAGCCTTCAGTTTTGGCAGCAGCTTGTCAATCAGTACTAGCTTGCCAGCAGCCTGGATCATTGCCTGGAGCTGAAAATCTGGAGAGTCGGCATTGTGTGTTTCTTTAAACTCTTCCAAAATTTTCTCTTCAGCACCTGCAAAGATTGGACAGCAATACATGAACATTGCAAAGGGTTTTATTAATAAACAATGAGCTTGCCTTCAATACCCTATAGAAACTGCAGGAATGTTTTAAGCACTATATGAATAAACATTTATAAAAAAATAAACATTTATAAAAAATATTAAGCTGAAATTTAAGGCAAACACATACACAAATGCAGCATAAATAAAAAAGTAACTCTGAGAATTCATTCCTTTTTTTTCCTCTATTAAACAACAGTAAATTCTTTCCTAAATAAATTCACAGAATTATTGATCACACTTATTAAATTGCGATGACAAAATTTAAGGAAAAAATTAATAAAAAATATTAAAACTCCCCACATTATTTCAACTGATTAAATGATTTTTTTTGTCCTTTTTAAAATGCAACATGAAAGAAAAAAATATTTATTTCTACATGAAAATAAATACATGCTGGTGCCTCCAAAACCAGCCTTAAACACACACATGACCAGAATCTGATCCTTCCATTATTAATTATAGAATCAAAATCCAAACAATGAAAAAATTAACTGGGGGAAAGCAGCTCTGAAATTATTAGTTTACCTTCTATTTAGCTTTTTTGTCACTGAATGTAATTTTTGTGTTCAGTTTGATAAAGCTATCCAACGTATACATTCTTTCCAGCATTAGTCAAAAGTTCTTTCTTGCCACTCAATTTCCCTATGAATAATATGCACAGCAGCATCTATTTCCTTGTTCTGCTCACTATCACAAGACCAAGTTCAAGCTTTCCCTTTAACCTCTCCTATGCTTTTATTGCATTTTTTATGTCATTTCTACAAGCAGTGGACAGTTTCAAGAATTATCAGATTGCTATTCTTGGCTATGTAAAAGGTTTAAGAACCTTCGTTCTAAGATTATTTCACATCCAAATAAACTCCTTTTTGGAATGATCTTTTTCAGTCCATCTGCCCTTTTTTTTTATTTTTTAAGCAAAATGTAGTTTATAAAGTATTTCTAGTTTGTGTAATATTCAGCTTCAATTCTTCTTTGAATAGCACAAGGAAAGCTGGGAGGGCTGGGGGAGGGGGAAGGACAGCTTACTGCCAGGCTTCTGCTGAGCATCTCTCTCTCATATCCCAGTTCTAAGTAGATGCCTGTAAACAAACACGGAAACGCACCCTCCCCGTGTGATTGCTGGTTCAGTGCCTGCTGTAATGCGGTGCCTTAACTAGATACCACCCTGAGCAGGCTGACTGACAGCTGTGTGCTACTCCACACGCTTGCATTATTTGCTTTTACAGAACTCGACGGGCTCTGTGTGACCACATTTGAAGATAGTTCTACATCCCTGGATTTTCCTTATTGGGATTCCCTGTTCCAAGCACTACTCTGGTCCTTGTGGTTTGCACATAAGAAAAATAAGCCCATATGAAAATCGTGTAATCAGACACTGAAAGTTCCCTTCAATTTTATCTTGTAAAATGAGCAAAAAATATCCAATTCTGTACTGAACTTAAGCAATTTCAGGATACAGTAGGCTGTCAAGTAGTTCATACACAGTAACTTCAATGACCTTTCCTAGTTGCATCAATTATTTCTTATTCAACTGTGATATCCAAATTTAAGTTTTACTACTATGAAGCAAACCAATATGCAAACACAGCACCTGCAAAAGCAAACCACCTAAGCCAAGCATACCACAACAAGCCCCCAAACTGTTCGAATGAACAGTAAATTTACAGCAAGACCCACATCCAAACCACACCATGACCTCCAAAAACCTGCTCTTTCAATAACTCTGTCCTAGCTAAACCCTGTAAATGGCCATTCTGTCTTTTTAATTCCTACTTCAATTGCAAGTAAGTCACGTACACTGAGCATCTTGTTACCCAGAAGTTTTGTGATGCAGTACCTGCGGGTCTGTAACAATAGTTCCTATCCTGGCTGATTTTTAGTAGGGGATGAAAGGAAGGTATATGAATGTGTATTTGGGTTTGGTCCATTAGGGAAATCAAATCCTCACTTCCATTCTTAATTAGGAGAGGCTTCCAGGGCTCAAGAGAGCAAAACAAACAGAGTAAGGAACCCTTCCAGTGTTCAACACCATAAGATGTGTAAGTACAGAAGCATTCCCCACTGCTGGCTCTTGGAGACAGAGAAAGAGGAATGATGTATAAATACTTGGGAATGGTTGCTATGGAGAAAATAAGGAGTCCAGCTCTAAGAAAAATGACAGGCAATGCTTTGCCCAAGTTGGTTGGAGGATACACAAAATGTAGTAACTACCTCTAGAAGTCTACTCACAGTCTCAGCAAACCACAGAACACATCTATCAATCAAAAAACAAACAAAAAAGCCACTCTGCATTCAACTCCTACCCTACTGCTTCCATCACATAACCTTAACTGAAGAATATACAGAACACTTGCTTGCAACTCTTATGCAAAACAAAACATACAGTGTTCTACTTGGATATTCAAATACATATGCAATACTGCTTGCTCACAAAACCTGCAAACTTCTAAGAAAATAAGAAAGACTCAGCGAAACTTTAAAAAAACCATATGTCTCAAGAACAGAACTTTCTACTGCAACAAATCATTCATCAGAACATTATGCAACGGTAAGTACTAGCACAGCAAGACCTTTTAAGAGAACTACAATAAACTTGTGTCATCACACTAAGTACAAAGACGTTGATTATCGGTCAACAAAAAAAAAACCTTGGGTTCATACAACTACAGGATGTATTTTCTGTCCGAGAACTACAAAGGACATATTTGTTTAGTTCCATTTCCATGCTAATAACAGTTGATTTACTTCTTTTTCACCTCAAATCTGAAGGCTCGACCCACCTGCTGTGTTGCCGAGTGAGACCAAGCAAGTCCAAAGGTTCAAAAATCACAAAAATGTTACAAAGGCAAATGCATTCAAGAAACAAACCCACCCCCTTTTATTAGGGTAAAGATACAGTCATAAAAAAAATAATTGCAATTTTTCAAATAACCACCTGGACTTCAGCAGTCCCTAAATGACATTAAATGATACAAGCCTTCTGAGGAAAAAAGATCACTGCTGTAGGCAATACTGCAAGCACTACTCATGAGCTCCATTTGACAAAACCAAGTAGCAGCAAAATACTCAGTTTATTTCTTTTAGCAAACAAGAACTAAGGGAAAATAATGGCAAGGTTAAAACTATCTGAATGCTAAGAAGCATTAAGTTCAGAAGCTCATAACTTAAACATCCTAAACTATTTTCTGATAAAGTCATTCATATAATAGATTAATGTAAAACAAACAAACAAAAAATCAACAAAAAATCTCCAACAAACTCTGTACCAGAACCACAAGGCAAATACTTTACTCTATGCTCATATGAGTTTAGAAATTGAGCAGCCACCAGCATGGCTGAGTTGAAGCACTTTGGGGTAACCCTGTGTCATGTCTTTGAAATAATTACTTGTGCAGGAAAAAAAAATAGATGTAATTTCACAAATCAGTTTAAGATTTCCCCCTCCCTCCTTTGAAACAAAAAATGTCAAGGACAAAAACTTAAGTACTGCAATATGGAAGTCATACAATTAAAAAAACTGCAACCACATATGGCTCTCAAACAAAACAGTCTCCCATCATAAAGCTTATAACTAGCATTAAAACAAACATAGCATAAACCATATACAGTAAGGAAGAAGAGTTGGGAAACATGAAATTAGTAGAATGCAACCCTGTACAGAGGCTTGTGTTACAACCTCAAAGGGAAGAACTGACCAACACGTGCAAGTTTAGCATACTTCAGACAATTATAGCTGCTAGCTTTATCATCTGGTTGGTCACTGGAACAGGCTCCCCAGAGAAGTGGTCACAGCACCACAAGTCAGAGTTCAAGGATCATCTGGATGACCCCAATCCATATGATTTAATTTTACGTAGTCCTGTGAGGAGTAGGGAGTTGGACTCAATAACCCCTATGGGTTCCTTTCAACTTGAAATATTCTGTGTTTCCACAGTACTTGCCAAGGGTAATCCTGATCTAAAACCAATAGCATCATACTGAAAACCAATCTTTAAAACCTAAGATGACATTCATATTAATCTTTTTCTTACTACTACTAGTTATATTAAGAAAATGAACTGATGACATGTGGCTATAAAAGGAAGCCTGGTCATGATTTCTTACCCTGCAACTTTTATTCAGAATTTTTAAATCACTATCTAATAATGTTCTACATCAAGAAATTAAGTATCAGCTAACTATAACTCTGAATAAAAAGTTTGCCATATTCATGCCAGCATCCAACAACCTGCACAATAACTGAAGTCTTGTTTGTCAGAAATAACAGAAAGAAAACTTGATAATATCAACACTAACTTTATCGGGGCTAGGAAGTCGTGGAAAGAAGCACAGATGTCTGCAAAAGCAGTGCTGTCCTGGCTAGCACAAATCCATACCTATGAAACCTAAAAGGCAATCTCACTTTTCTACTTAAAACACACAAATAAACAAAAAGACACACTAGAATAGAATTTGTACCTACTGAATATCCTTAAAAACATTTTTCAAATGAGGAGAAAAAAAAGGAGGCCTACCGTTAATAAGGTATGGATGATTGCAGCATTTTCTTAGTTCCATCATAGTGTTTAAAAGATTAGGTACATTTGCCTGACCTCCACCCTTGGAAAGAAATGTGAAATTCTTTTCAAGAATAGCACGATAGTATTTCTTCTGAATATTTGTCAGCTCAACTTCAATGATAGTTTCCTCTTTGGGGGCCAGGTTCTTTTCTACATCCTCCTTGAGACGTCTCAGCATCATCGGCTTCAAAATAGCTTGGAGTTTTTGCACCTGGAAAGCAGATGTTCAATAAATAACTGAATTAAAACTGCAAGGCTTCAAATATTCATTTTTCAATTTCCTTAATTCTAAAATCCTTCTTTCCTATCTCAAATCCCAAGCGGAGAGCATTTGTAACAAATCTTTCCTCAGTGGCCTAGAGACTGAGTTCTCCTCATTAACTCAGTGACATACACACTTCTAAAGTCAACGTTTAGTGCATAGCTCTTCTGTTTGGTGATGTCTGTTATGAAAAAGACCTCAGAACTATCCTTCTGGACAAGGACAGTACTGCATACAAGTCACAGAGCTAACCCTGTGTAGAGCTATATAAGCAAATCTGACTGTAAGATCAACTTTTGCAGTTCACTTCTAATCACTAAACAGTGTTTCATGCTATTTTCCCCCTTTAGAGATCTGCTTCTAATTATCTTCTTATTTCCCTGGTTTTGACATCCACTTAAGCAGAAAACTATTTAGGCCTGGTCTAAAAATGAAAACATTTTATCTTTAGGACTCTGATAATTTTTAGTGTCTCCAGGTTTTGTGGCATATACTTTAAAACACATCCTAAAGAGTGGAAGGGGAAAAGAAAAAAATGTCCTTTTTCCTTAAAAAAAAAAGCTAAGTTTCTTCAAATTTTTGTAAATTCCCTTACATAAAAAGTTTAAATGTGTTCCATATTATAAAAAAAAAAAAAGACTGGCATTTACGTTGTTTTAGGTTGTCTCTCAAAGTACAAACACCTCATTGCTGAACAGCTAATAATTCTCCTTGAAACTATTCATCATCTTCTGATCATCATGAACAAAAGACACTTTCTCCTGAATTCACATAATTCCCTTAGTAATAAAGCAACTTCAGGAGAAAAAAAGATAGATTAGTATGGTAGGATGAACAGTTAAAAAAACACATGAAATAGGATTGCAAGGAATGGAGGAGAAACCCCAAGTCATTAGCACATAATCTGTACCATCACTTGCAAGATAAATCCAATTCCAAGACATCTAATTGTGTGTCTGTCAACAGAGAAGGAAGTTCTTCCAGAACTTTTTGGGCCAAGCAATCCAGGCTCTAAATCCGTTCATAACCAACGGCACTACTTTAGTAATAGCTCCATGTATGGCTTCAAAAGCTTCCAGTCACTTTGAGCTGGCCAGACAAAAGCTACAATGAGAATTCGGATATATTAACTCCAGTTCAAACGCTGTAATGACAGGACTGCATGGCTTCTGGATCAGAGCTGGCTCACTTTCAATCAGGTCAGGGTCCATTCTTACCAGCATGCAATAGCATGCATCATCTGTGGAAACATATCCTATGATTTTGACAGGAGGTAAGGGGCTGGGGGAAGAGCTATTTTGTAATTTAGACTACTACCTATGGAAGAGTTGCTCTCAAAGGAAGCCAACAAATTTAAGCAGATAAGAGTTAAGAGATATCAGAAATCAAATTTTCAGACAAAGAGAACAAAACTGCACACAAAATGCATGCAGTTTTTGTCATGGGTTGCAAAGGGCCAAATGAAGAAGCCATGTTTCAGTTAACTGCTAATGTTAAGGTGATTTGGCTTTTTTTAAAAAATTTCATACTACAAGGAAACATTTTACATTTCAAATATAAAACATGCTGCACTGTATATTGATTTAAGCATCTCTTATAGGACAGCTTGAGAAATCTGTTTCTGAGTCAAAAAACCCCTCCATCCATTTGCTGAACTGGGTTTCAAGTATGTTCCTGTTTGCACAGAAGTCACTTAGAAAACTCTCAGATGTTAATTCCATAGAAGTTACAGAGGACAATACCCTCAATGATGCTGATACTTAAGGAAGAATGTCAACTGACAAGTTAATTCTCTTAGGAGTATTTTCATCCAGTAAGCACAAGACACACAACCCCTATTTTTAAACACTACATTTTATCAGAGGGAAGTAACTTTTGGTCAAAACGCAAAAAACTTAACAAAATGAAAACAAACAAAAAAACAGGGATAAACCCACTCTGGTCTTCCAATAAGCAAATAAGTATTATTTGTAAAAACAAGTAATGAAGTTCAGAGGTAATAAGATGGATAAATTCACAATATTTAAACAGAAAAGTAAGTGTGCAAGGTAAGTTTACCTGCTCTTCAGTTTTAAGATCCCCAAATTCTTGCATGAATGTGGTTTCTGATGGGAAGCGACCTGGTTCCAAGAAGTGAAGCAAGCTGAATAGCTCCTCTACAGTATTTTGCAAAGGGGTTCCAGTAAGCAGCACTTTATGCTCCTGAAATAGTTAAGAAATAGTTGCCTAGGAATTCATCTCAATTAATTTTCAATGGAAAAAATACACAAAATTACTTCCTCTCATCACCATATGTCTGTCTTATCTTTGCTTCCTTTCCCCTCCCCCAGCTACTTACACAAAACTCTTTTCAAGACATTTCTAACTGGTACTCTGGCCTCTCTTCAGCTATAGCTCAGAAAAATACTTCACTATTTAAGCACCTTCAAAATCCTCCAAGACACAAGAAAAGATTTCACTGATCCAGACCGTCTCAGGTCTGTCACAAGTACAATGAACTTTAAATGGCAAAATTACAGTTGAACTTATATCATCACTTCCAGTAAAAATCCATCGATTTATCACACATCCAATAGACCTCAGTGCATTAATCTCCTCAGAGCAGGCATTAAGTTTCTAACAGAGTAAACCTGAAGCAGAGTTCTTCTGTGCTACTAAATTTACAGAGCATGAGATGGGCAGAGACCAGTAAGAGTTCCATATTGCTCTAGAGGAGGAGCCCAGAGAGGTTAAGCAACTAGCCCACAGTCTAACATGAATTTAGTAGGATAACAAGAACCAACGTGAGAAGTCTCATATCTATATCTGTTGCCACTACTATAAGCTCAGCTTTTCTCTAATAGTAACAGTGATAAGGACAATAAATTGTATACAGCATTTTTACAAACTTAGTTATTAACTTAGCATGACTGTATTCTCTCACATTTTAAAAGAATCTTCTGACCACAAAAAAAAAAATATTGTGCCCTTTAAATGGTAAATACTTTTACATTATCTTATTTTTCTCTGCATGCTTAATACACCTATTTTGTATCCATAATACATAATTATGTAACACCAGAAACAAACTTACTTAGTCACTCTGAAAGAACATCCTTATGGCCACACAACAAATTAACATTAGAGCTGATATTAATGCAGAGCAGTTTAACTCTCATGGCTGAATTTGGTCTCTTGACCACATTATACTCTTAAATAAATGTCTGTGTGAAGAAGTGACTATGGGTTAAGTCACATGAAAGGAGAGAAAGGAAGGAATAAATTTATCTTGATTCTTTTAACAGAATCCACATAATTCTAAGTCTAAATCAATGAAAAAACTTATTAAGCACCAGCACTCCAAAACTGAAGGTATGCCTATGCTTCCAGGCATTTTACAGACTTTCTCATCTGCATTCCTTCACCTCACTCTTCTTAACACTTGATGATTTCCTTCAGAAGAAAACTTTTTGTTTTACTTCTAGCTTAAATCATAAATCAGAAGTTATAAAAACACAGATTTTAACACTGACCAGGTCCATCATCTTGAGTCCTTCCAAAAGCTTACAGTTCCTGTTTTTCAGCCTGTGGGCCTCATCAATGACCACGCAACGCCATGGAATGTTACGCAGCTCCGGGCAATCAGTCAAGATCATTTCAAATGTTGTGATAATGGCATGGAACTTGTAGGACCCCTTTATCACACGACCCTAAAAAGAGAAGCAAACATTAAAAGTAAACTCCCTGGCAAAGAAAGGAAGTAATTTGTTTCATCTTCAAAATTTATTATTTAAAAATACAGAACAGAACAATGAGCAAATTTTGCATTTAAAGTAAATTAAATCATTATTGTAGACTAAAGCAGGGAATCCAAATGCAAAAGTTTGCTGCTGGCTTCATGATAGGTGTTTTTAATTTTGTAAAAAGGCCCACAAAGCCACTGCGTACTCATTACAAAGAAGTTATACAAGTATTTCAGTTGTAATTCATACGAATTATACTAATGCCTTGAGGTATTAATGTATTGCTGCAATATTCAAACAAGATTTTCAGACTTTGTCAAGAGAATTCTTTTTTCTTTAAAATCAAAGGTATGTGAAGGTCCTCCCAAACAATCCAAATAGGGCAGGAGTGCACTAAGGCTTCCTTTTTAAGACCATTTGAATACTGTGCTCTCCAGTAATTTTTTTTTCGGTGGACACTCAGTATTCAAAACACCTATAACTCATAGAACAGCTTGGCTGGAAGGGACCTTAAAGATAATCTAGTCCTAAACTCCCTGCCGTGAGCCCCAAAACTTTCTACTCTATCAGTTTGCCCAAAGCTCCGTCCAACATAGCCTTAAACAATTCCAGGGATGGGGCATCTACAGCAACTCTAGTAAACAGCTTTGAAAGAAGCAAATATCTGAACTCTTAAATGGAGATTGCATACAATTCCATAATATTTTTGTATATCCGTGTTAGGCAAAGTTTAACAGGATAATTAACTTGATGTCTGGCACCATATTCACTATCATTCATAGAGAATCTTATTTTCAGCACTGATACAAGGAGTCTTTACAAAAACCCCAGCCTGAACAAACTTAACTCATGAACATGAAATGAGCATCTTTCTGACATTATGCTATGCTTCTTCCCAACGCTGTTCAAAGAAAAATGCAATTTGATATCTCCAGTGTCACTGGGTCTGTGCAGAAAAACTGTCTCTCTAAGGATGGGCTTTATACAAGTTCAAAGCCATTCTATGTTTTCAAAGCAGGACTCTGTCAGGGGTTGTATATTGAATACATTTCAAAAGAAACAGATATTTTACAGTGAGGTGACCATTTCTTCCTTTAGACCTGTGCAAGACTGAATCCTTTTGTAAGTGACCTGCACATAATCCTCTCCAAACCTTAGAGATCAGAACTGGCTACTGATTCAGTAAAATGATTGGAAACCTGATATCCTGATCTCAGCATTAAATCTGCCTTCTCACATCAAGAACATTTCAGGAGTAATGACCTGCTCAACAATGCTTTCTCATGGCATAGTCCAGAAACATTTATCTTCTTAGGGACAAAAAAAGTTACTACTTAACAAACAACAGATGAAGATATACTAAGTGGGCAGCTTTGAAAGCCAGCAAATTGAAATGCTGTGACCTTTTCATGAGCCAAGTAAACTTCCATCACAAGTCAACTCTTTCACAAGGCTCTGCCATTAGACCCATTTGGCATATATAGTTTTCCTGATCTTAAAACAGAACTCCTTCTAAGAGGTAGAACACTTCAGAGAAGCAAATGTTTTATTTGATATTCCACCCAGGGAAGGCTCCCTAGAAGGACTTTTCAGTTATATTGCTCAAGAACACCAGAACAAACTTCTCTATGAGAATCCCACAAGCAGAATGTCTCTGGTAATACCATATCCTTACTGTTGAAGTCACACCACTGCAAAAACTTATTTTGCCGTCAACAACTCCCTAGCATTTCACCACAACTTGACTCTGATTACTGGTGTTGACTCTGAAAAACCACACTACTGCAGATTGATAGGTGCTTTATATGCATGCTGTCTCTTGTTATAGCCCTTCAAAGCCACTCAGACTTTCTCAATGTTCAGTTGTCTTTTTGAGAAACAGCTCAGCTTGAGAGGCTTCTTTTCACGTTAAGACCTAAAAAGCCAAAGATGCTGATGTCTTGGTTGATGTGTTCGGCAAGGGAACTAGAAATGAAACTGCCAAATCCTGTCTTCTTTCTCTCCCTTCTTGTCTCCCATCGTACACCCAATAATGATACTTTAGAGAACACCAGACTGAACACTACATGGGGACTATTTTGGCAGAATATGAAGAGACTTTTTTCCCCCCATAATTCAGTTTCTACCATGCATTTCACATCTTACACCATCTTAAAAGAATGGAACACAGAAGGTGACACATCTAAGCTAGCTGCCACCAAAAGGATGAGTTCACTCCCTTTCCCTTTATCTGCAAACGTAGCAATTGTCTGAATCTCCTCTTAAGCCAGTTCAGGGAGCAATGCTAGCAGAAAATGATTCATTTTCTCATTGCCATGAGTGCTTTGTCATTACTCACTATGGGGTTAAATGACTGCCACACTCACTGCAAGAGGCGAGTTAAGAATATGGCAACAGGGAGACCAAACTTTGTGCAGCATCTTGCTGTAAATCCTTTCAGTTGCCTTTAGATCAACGAAAAAGTATTGCCAAAATAACACCAAGAATCTGCACAGTAAGTGGGATTTTTCTGATGACATTCCTTCAGTTTTCATGCTAGGTAACTGCTGTATCCTAAGGGGAAGAACATGCTGAGAACAAGCACCACTTAAGTAACAAACAAACATGATTTTTAACACAGGAAACATTTCAGTAGAGATGGTATTTGTATAAATCCAAATTTTTAGAATATTAATCTCTGCTAAGAAATAGTTTAAAAAATTTTTTTCAATTCCAGTTCATTTGTATACTACACATCTAGGTAAGAATCTAAATGTGATAATTATTGTAAGGAATATCATAGAATCATAGAATGGCCTGGGTTGAGACCTTATAGATCATCTAGTTCCAAGCCCCTGCTGTGGACAGGAACATCTTTCACTGAACTGGCTTGCTAAGTTCCATCCAACCTGGTCTTGAACACTTCCAGGGATGGGGCATCTACAACTTCTCCGCACCATTAGACCTCAGCATAGCAACTCTTATTCAACTAAATCTTTAACAACCAGGTATATGATTTTGACTTTAAAGTTTCTTTGATAAATTACCAAGACCAAACAGACGTAACATCTAACCAATACAAATTGCTTTGCATTTTTCTACTATATTTGAGTACGTGATTCTATTTCTGTTTGTCCTAACGGCATGTCAAGTTGTGCCACAGTCATCACCTTCAAAAGAGTTTTTATCAGTTCTTTCCCTGCAAAAGCATATTTTATATCTTGCAAACACCCTCATAGCTTTGCTCTAAGACTCCAGTTTTTCAACGCTCTTTTTGAGGACAGGAAGTGAGAGCTAAGCAGGACTACCCACCACATTACTGACAAAGAGAAGAATGCTGTAATTTCTCTCACCCTTATTAAAGATTTGTTTCCTCCTACACACGAGCCCTTTTCACCACAGTCTCACAGTATGAACTCATATTTAACTGGTCGTGTGCCATGGCACAAAAGAATCTGCATTTGTCTTACAGCTTCCCAGAGCCGAGCTCTCTGCCTACAGTAAGAATCTTCATTCCTTGCCCACAAATATAGCCCTATATTTAGCTATTCTGAGTATTGTTAGCTTGGATCCCGTTTATTAAGTAACACAGCTTACTCTGTACGCATGAACTGTCCTAATTATTTAGCATGCTCCCTCATCTTTGCATCATTTGAAAATTTCACCAGTAATGATTTTATGTTTTCTTTCAGGTCATTGATAAAAGCGTTACATAGCTCATGGACACAAACCAATCCCTGAAGAACTATGCTGGAAATGCAAATCATTTCTCATTTACAATTACATCAAGGCATATCAGTTAGCCAGTTTTAAATCCACTTAATGTGTGCCATATTGATTTTATATCCTTCTAGTTTATTAATCAAAATATCCAGTGGCATAAAATCAAATGCTTTACAGAAAATCTAAATGTATGAATTCACCACTATCACTTCTTTAAGCTCAGTTGAAAATAATACTCCACAATATATCAAATCAGGTTGAACTTCCACTCTTAATTTTTCCTTTTAAGTGAAGGATTATATTGTTTTGCAATATCATTCCATGTACGCACATTATTTTCCCCCAATTCTGTATACTCTGGGCAAAGCCATACACTTAAGAGTAGAAGTCTGTTGCTCTTCTTAGCTCCTATTTTCCAAACAATTTTTTGTTTCTACCCTTAATCTTTTCTGCACCTGCTTTCCTTCACTCACATGACCTATTCAACCTGAGCCCAGTAACACAGATTCAAAATATATTCTGACTTACAAAATTTGATAAAGAAGCATCAACAAGTCTAATTTCTGGAAGCAGGTCTTTCCTGGAATGGTAGGCAAAGATTGATTTTTAACTTAAGTTTCAATTAAAGTAGTTTCTCTATTAAGAGTCTTTTCTGCCAGCTCTCCTCAGGAATGCACAGTAACAAAAAGCTTTCATGAAACAATGAAGCTCTAAGCAAGAGTTGCACCATCCCTTGGTGCCCCTCTATTTCCAGCTGATCTACTGGCTGCTATTAAAAAGCACTCTCCTTATTAATACACGTATCCTCTTTATTAGCTAAAACCTAATATTTCAGTACTGCAAAACTAATTGATGCTTAAATTAACAAACAACAGTAAAGCATATACAAAAAAGAGAAGAAGAAAAATCATGAACGAGCTTTTACCTGTGGATCTTTGAAATACATTTCATACAACTGAATGGTCCGTCGACTTGCTTGACTCCCATGATACACAACCACATTTAACTCTGTCCAGGTGCGGAACTCCCTTTCCCAGTTGGGAATTGTGGACAATGGTGCAATAACCAAGAAAGGACCGTGGATTCCTTTCAAATATATCTCATAGAGAAACGTAATGGACTGGATAGTCTTTCCCAACCCCATTTCATCTGCTAAAATGCAGTTTCGTCTGAAAACAATAGTAAGAACAATCTGAATGATTTATTCCTAACTTAAAACATAGAAAATCAGTAAGAAGATAGCCTGAATAAACCAGATAGTTCTAAAATGGCAAGTTTACACTAAAGATACATCATAATCTTTTTGCATTTTAAACAAATATTATGATTTGTGATGCAATAAGCATGGATATATCCCTTCTATGTACTTCTCAAGTTCACAACAGGAAGGAAGGGGCAGCAGGGGTATGCATTAACCCAAAGCATTTGCCACAAGAATCTATCTGAAATATTCATAATCCACCCCAAACTAGTTTGTATATGACTCCCACAGCAAGAAATGAGACATAAATGATTCTAAAACCCCAATTTAGATGATTACTTTAAAAGGTTATCATTTCAAATAAGCTATAAAAGCTTTTCCAAAGCAGGGTTCAGCAGTAAGCAATGTTTTACGTACCTGTTGTACCAATTGAAAAGAAGCCAGTTTACTCCCTCCAACTGGTATTCCCTGAGTTTGTTATTGTTTTTATACTCCCTGGAACTCTCCGATTTCTTCCAGTCATCGGCAGGAGGTCTCTCCTGTTTCAAATACAGCAAATCCCATTAGTGGTTTCTAAAAGACCACATTACTTTACTATTTTCAAATGAAATCCTCTATATGGAGCCAATTCTTACCACACGCTCCATTTCTGGCTCCCTAGACATCAGTTTCTCAAATTCTTCGATCTTAGCTTGGTCGATGTCTTGCTTGAGCTCCCAAGTGCTGTCTTCATAAGGAAGCGAACACCATTTCACCAGATAATGCGTTACAGGCTTTGTTAAGACAAAAATAATATTACATCACAATATAGAAAGAATAAAAGTGTAACCATTTTTACAGGAGATCTGCAGGCCAGATAAAATTCAAAAAGCTTTACCAGACCTGAATCAGCCAAAAGGATAAGCAAACAGCAGGCTGACACCTTGACAACCTAACGAAGCAAGATTAGAATGTGGGGAATGCAGGCTTTTCACTAAAACGAGCACACTACATTTGAAATCACTAAGGTTAGACTAAAATTTAGAATTAAAACGATATTAATTTTTAAACCCTTACAATTTCTATGATTTACTACAAAGTGGAAAAAGTCAACAGTTATCTTTTATCAGTGTCATGAAAAACTTCCCAGCAGGCAACTCAACCACTGCCATTCACTGACAGAGCAATATGGAAACACTGGCACAGCCAGTGAAGCTTCCTATTCTCCCAGAACCAAAAAGGAATCTCCTGGAAGAAAAAATGATCTTGTTCTGCTGAACAAGTCACTAAAAATGAAGAAACAGTGAATTCATGAACTCTTCCCCAACAGGTAGTCCAAACCATGTCTAAACCATTATGACACTTAGCTAAGACTCCTTCTTGCAATTGTCATTTAAATTCTGCATTATATGCATGGATATTATACTCCTACTGTATTAAGTACCACTCCTTTATTGTTGTTGTTTGGTTGTTTTGTGGTGGATTTTGTTTTAAATAAAGGTAAATTTGGAAGAAACTTGGAAGAAATTCCAAGAAAAACTTTTGAAGAAATTCCAAAAAAGGAGTTTGGAATTTTCACTTAACCCCCTTTATTTTAGGGAAACTGCTGTATTAGTCAATGTTTTCTCAAACATGTTCCTATTTTCTACACCTATATACTGTGGTAGCTTCTGTACGTGTTTATTATATATTCACATTTCTAAACAATAAATTCTAAACACAATGTCTATATGACTACAGATGCACTGAAAGTTTTGTTTACCTCTCCGTTATCATCTGTGCTACGTGAAAAATCCATGATTCGATCAACTTCCACATAATCTGGATTAAAAAGCTCATCATCAATCTGTTCAAGGAGAGAGGCAAAAATATAAAGATATCTCTATTAGCCCTTCCTGAAAGGAAAAATGATTATATATTTCACCAGGCAATAATATTTTGGGTCACGGTGACACAGAATTTATATTTGGCAAACTTCAACATGTTAATTGAAATGCTACAATTCAGCAAGATCATTCCCCGTGAGGGAATCAGACTTCTCAGACTTTGTTAACTGGGCCTCTTAATTACTGTGTGAAACCTTTTACTGTGAGAGAATGTTTAAGAATATTTTAAATGAAGTGTGAAATTACAATTCACTAATGAGCAATCGAAAAGGCTTATGGCATGCAATGCATTTAGCATTCTTGAAAACTACAGCTTGCAATAAAGAAATTAGAGCCTTGTACAGTAAGTGCCTTTGGATTATTTTAACTACAGGAATTGTCTAACAGCTTTATAACCAAGATTTGAAGATTATTATTTCAAAAACAGAGAAAAGACAATGCATGCATACACAGTTTCTCCAAAAATCACAATTTGTTTTGTTCTTTCTTATCCCTTCAACAACTTATGAGATACTCTTGCATACTAAAGCACTGTATTTAATTTTACGTTTTTAAGATCCTCTCCAACAGAAGAGACAAACAAAAAGACTAAAGACTATGTACATTTTAAAAGCCTTTTCTAAAGCAAGAACAAATTCCAAGTATTTACAATAACTTGTGACCCACTTGGAAATGGATAAAAAAAAAAGAATATACAAGTAATTCCAGGTGCCTTCACTGAGAACAAATGAAAGTTTTCAATTTGCAACAGGTTTTGTTTGGCTTGAATGATATAGTAAAATAAATAAAAATAAATAAATAAATACAGTAGCTGATGAAGCTGATTTTTTTTTTTTTCTTGAAAGACAGCATTTTACTGAAAGGTAAGCTTTCAGAGACACAAATCAGCAGTTCTGGTCTTTTATTGACAGGACCCCTGCCACATTACTGCTTATGGCTCTAAGTGAAATTAAATTGATGATAAAAAGCTTAGAATCCCTAGTGAGCAGCAGTCCATAACACAGAAAAATGTGATGCATTTTTTTCTGGCATAATCAGCTCCCGAGAAGAGAAACATGGTACTGATTCAGTCATGCTTACAAAGCAAACAAGTGGCCACTCACTTTAAAAATAACCTAAAAAACCCACTAGAGGAAAAAGTATACACTCAGGATAGATCACTTGAGTTTCATAAACTTGGAAGATTTGCATCCAGAATGGTTCTGCTTTTTACCACAATAAATGCTACTGATATATCACACAGTTATTCAAAATGTTCTGCTTGTATACAGAACAAGAACTCATAAGAATATTCCTTAAAACACCCAAAAGAAATAAACAAATCGTACTTCTGAAAGGAATTTGTTCTGTCCCTGTTTTGCCTTAAACCGCTTAATCTTCTGCTGAATTCTCTTGTCTTTATCCAGCTCTTCCACAGATGCCCACTGACAGTGAAGGTAAGAACTAGAAGATGAAACAGAAAAATCTTACTCAAAACACTGCTTCCATTGCAATCCTTATGTATCCTCCTAGTACAACTACATCTTTCCAGCACATTGTAGTGCTATGCTTGGAAAGCTGGACACTATCTTCTTTATCATACAGGTTATTAACAAATCATCATTACTGAAAGTAATTATACTTACTACTAGAGAAACTTGTCAGGAAATAGAAACAACTCCCACTCAAAATTTAAATATATACCATCTACATTTAGTGTTTGGCACAAAGCTAGGATGACTTTTATTGGATATCCTTAAAACATAACTACTATACAAGACACTTATCATAAATGTCACTATTTAGCAATATATTCTAGCAAAGAGTAGGGTTTTTAGAAGTTAAAAAAATAGGCAAACATTTTAAGTACTAACAGCCTATATAATTTTTGTGAGAACAGCATTGTAATTAGAAGTTGCTTATGAGTCAATTGCAGTTTTAACACTGACAGAAAGAAAAGAAAACCCCTTGTAAATGAAGCTCCATGGTAATAATTCCTCTTTAAGAAAACAGAGTAAGGAAAAGCATCTCTGCCAAACTGACTTCTCCCACTCTATAAATTCAGAGTCTGTCAAAAGTTCTATTGCTGAGACATGAATAGTTAATACAAAAATTACACATCTATGTAATAGAACTAAACAATTACAATTAAGCAATTAAACATCATGCAATAAACAATATAGTGCAAAAGGTAAAAAATGACAGCATATTTAAAGTGAAGTCAACTATATGCAGTTAGCTGGAAGAAACTCACTTTCAGCAGATTTCTGTCCCTCAGATAGAAAATTTGGTAAAATTAAACAAGATATGCTATTTTTTCTACAAGGAAAGTGAGCTTATCCAGCTCTGAAGTATTTTATTTTAAAAACTGATTGCATTGCAGTTTCAGAGTCCCGAAGTGAAACAACACGCTGCTCTCACCACTCTAACGTCCCTCTTATGGAAGGACCACGATCGATTAGAATACTGAAAGTCATCTCCTTTGTTATCTTAGACATTTTGTTGAACACAAATCTTGTTTTTGAAACAACACCAAGGGTTATTTTTGAGTAGTTTGCACAAGTGTTACTCTACAGTTGCAATTAGACCTACACAGCTATGTAAGTATGAGCTCATGAATCTGCATGCATAACGAGCCTTAGAGCTTTTAACAGCAGAGCAACTTTACCTATGGATTTAATTTTGCAGAGAACACAAATTAAAACAACGCTATCAAACCCAGTACTACCAGTGCAAGATATTTCCCTGTTTATTTGTCACTGTTTTGGATTAAACATTAGATATGCTTAAAGTTCGATAGTAACTATTATATAAATTACAAAACCAGTTTTTGGAAACTATGTGGAAGTTACATGAACTTAAAGATAGCAATCAAACTTATAACTTTACTTACAAGTTTTTGTACTTTACATAGAATTCCTCTATTTCTACCTCCTCTCCGTTCTCCATCTATAAGAAAAGAAATGTTGAAACATGAATTAAACCTCTAAACAGCCCAATTTATAAATGATTAAAAGCTATCTGAAATATGGAATAAGGTCCCCACATAGATACACAAGAGGAGGTGTAGGAAAAGGTTTGTGGGGGAGGACATGGGTGAGGAGTTTCCTCCAGCTGCTTACCCAAGTACATACTGCACTGCTTACTACAACTTCCAAGACATGAATCATTTGAACTCCTCCCTAACCACATGCAGCTTCATTCACAACCTCACCCCAAATCTGGCTTACTGCCAAACCCACAGTGTTAAGTAGAAGCCAAGTGTACCATTTTCTCAGGCAGCAGCCAATTAGCAACTGCACTCCTGAATGCCATATGTATTATTTTTGGCTGGCTCATGGCAACTTTACATTGTGGGTTTTGTAATGTTTTAAAAAAGAGTTTTAAAAGGGGTTTATTCCTCCATATAGTTAATAACTCCAAACAAGAAGCCATATAAAACTAAACCTTATACCTCTGCTAGAATTTTAGTGCATCAGTGTTCATGGCTTTAGTTTTACTCAATGGTGCAATTAAATTCACTCAGGCAAGATGTTTCACATACAGAGCAGCCAAATTAAATTAACACCCAAAAACTTCATTTAAAGCAAGGTTAAAATTGTGATATAAACCAGCAAAACCAAGGGCATTCAGTGCTAAGGGTTGAGACTACCCTTAACTCATCCCTAGTGCCAAAGTATTGCATAACATATGGCATGTAATACTTTGTTGAATTACTCCTGAACCCAGCCATAGGACAAACTAAGGACAGTGCACCAGGCACACATTTAGAATTCAGTTTATGTCACAACATTAACGGTTTGTGTTTACTAATGAACTTTGGAACAATTTTAAATAGAAGAGCATTTTCTGTTTTACATACTTTATCAGGGACAACAACATCTGTAATAAATATTGTATGCAGCACTAAATAGACAAAACTGTTGACTGCTGTGTAAGTCAACACTCTTTGTATTTAAATACACACATTTTAAAAAGAGAGAGAAAAAAATATATATACACAAGAGAGACTATGCTAAAACTTGAATTGTCTCCTTCTAGTTGCTGGCTAGATGTTACCTCCACAGCAGTGCGGTTAAGGAACAACAGTAGCAACTGCATTAAACTGTTCTAGCACAGCAAAGTTCATTCATTTCTAGTCCCTGATTCACATAGTATTTCTTTGCATCCGGACTAGTAAGGCATTTTATCAATTTAGCATTTATATCACTCCAGCACAGTTTGCTTGTGTTCCTTTCTAGAGAGAAAAGCAACACCAGACTTCAGCTATTTCTCCCTAAAGAAAAGGAAGAAGATAAGGTATTCCTGGTACTACTTCTTGATCTTCTTGAATCCTCTGTCAAAGAAGATAAACTGTCCAAACTATCCCCAGTCCCTAAACACAGGGAAGAAACTTCTGTCATTTACAAAGACACTGTCAAAGGAAGGAATCTGAAGACCATCAAGATTCTTCTTTAAACAAAAAAAAAAAAAAAATAAATTAAAAGACTCTTTCTCAAGAAGGTATTCATATTTAGAGATCAAAACTGCTTTGAGAAAAGAAGCATTAATAAATGAAGATCACATTATCTGGAACTTATTCACTGCCCTGAGGCAAAATTGGTTTTTAAGAAGTCAGCTCTAATTTTTAGACATTAAATTCTTTTATTTTCTAAAATGTATTGTGGCCAAGTCTCTTTGACTAGTGTTAAATCAGAATCCTCTGAGATTCATCAATCTTACAATGACAACATGGTTAAACACCTTTACACAGAGGTTTCATATTAGCCAATTTAACTCCCCTCAACAGTATTTCAGTCAAGCACATTTTCTGTCAGCTGCCAACTTAATAACAATAATTTACAATGTAGATCTTGATAAATCCTGTAACTCTCACAAGTAAAACACTTTTGTATTGTCTAACAGGCAACAACTGGTCTATGTTATTATATGTTCTATGAGAGTGCTTCAAAGATTTATTTAAATAAAAGGTATTTCAGAAAAATGTTCTTAAAATCTTAGTCTGGCATTCAACATTTATGCCCTCCTCCAACCATCTAATCAAGTTCCAACTGCCAGCCCTCAAGTAGGAGTTAACAGTGCATCAGTTTCGGATATATGGGACAGCAGCTTATGACCCTGACGCCACTGTCCAACTCCCACTACATGTTCATTTACATTAACAGGTAAAAAGGTGAGATAGAACATTTATGCAAAATTCTCCCAAAACTGATTACAGAGACATCCTCAAATAACACATGGCAGACTTGGACAACACAGGACACTTCAAATGATCACTACCAGCTGTGACCAGAATTGACAATATGATCCACAGTCTCTGCAGATAATTGAGTAAATAAATGATCCCTTCCTTCAAGGAATGCAAAGCAACACATAAGAAACAATCACCTCAATTGATACACAGCACTAGACTGTAAACTTATCAGTTTGAGGAAGAGATGTAGGTGTAGTACACATTACATCCAATTCTCACATACACTGGTAGGCAAAAAGACACATTCAGATGTGTAACATGCAGGTATAATGTACAAACTCCACATCTTTCCATAATATGTGCTATTTGTGCTGGATACCGTATTCAGCTCTAGACATTCCTTTTCCAAGTTAAGAAGAAGAAATTCAAAGGGGACTGTACAAAAAATTTCAACATACAAACTTATGACATTAGGTTCGGAAAGACAATGTTACATATACTTAATGCTTTCTGCAAGAGGAAACTGTATTCAAGGGAATTTAACACTCCATGTTAAGGACAACAGGGGAAAACACTGTCTTTATACTTCAAACATGAACTAATTTCCACCTTTTACTCTGTATCTTTCAAAAAATGGCTGCAAGCAGAGTGCTGCATCCTATCTGGTAACTCCACAACCAGACTAAGACTATTTCTGAGAAAACCAGCACGATTTTATGATAAGAATTCTGCTCCAAAAGCATAGTCATGATCTAATGTCCTTTACTTGAACACAACATCTTTGTTACAATCTAATCCACTGAAAGGTTTCCTAGTGAAGCCTTTCCTCATGTTTATTTTATGCACTGGTCCTGATCGCAGCAATTTTACTTTGATTAGTAATCTAACAACCAGGGTTTTGATGACGTTAGTAAGAGTGTAAAAGACCTTTAATAAAAGCACAGTTGGATACTTCAGATGTTAAATATTAACATCCTGAAATCCTTTTTTTTTTTTTTGGATTTTGGAGAAGTGGGCTGGGGAGAAGAGCAGGGAAAGAAGAGACACCCCTCAAACCTGCAAATACAATCCATAAAAAACATTAAAGAAAAAGCTCAATATAGAGCTTGCCTCCAGCAGAGCTTGCAATCAAAGACATGTAGGCAGCAGACCAACCACTTCCCACAAACTGCAGCAAAATACACACTCCCCATGAGTAATCACACCTTTGTTTGCAGGGGAGAGGAAGAAGACAAGAATAATTGGTGAAAAACAGCTTCCAATGTAAAGACATTTATGAAAAGACCACATTCTCCTCTCTTGCCTAGTAGACCATCAGGACAACTAATTACTCAGTTTATATTACCTGAAAAATAAGCCTATGATTTGAAACATAAAATATAGCTCTAGACTTAGGGGGAAAAAAAAAAAAAAAGAAGCCCTAGAAGTTTTATGGTGTGCAAGGTGCATAAACAAGTCAGACTGAATCACAGCCAGTCATGATATTGCATGACTCTAGGTTTACAAAGCTGTTAATGATGTTAGGACAGTAGTAATAAAATTGAACACACAACCCCCAGATCAAAAAAATCCAAACCAAACCAAAAAACAAACCACCACAACACTGAAAAAAAAAAAATCCATGAATAAGGGCCATTTCCTTTCTCCAGTTTGAAAATTAACACTGAGGAAAAGAAATAGTTGGTTAACTGAGATAAATGTGAGTACTATATCTGTGTAAGTCAGACAATTTTCTGTCCAACTGTAGTACAAGTCATAGAATTAGCTACACAAGAGTCTACAAAATATAATCATGCACTCCTTGGAACAAGTTCTTTTTCTATTTCCTACTCAAGAGTTTTAAACTATTGGAAGTGTAAAGGCCAATCAAGTTGTGAAGCAGACTAGAAAAATCCGTAAGCAAAATAAGAATGTAACCAGCAATCAAGGCAGAATTAAAAGAGAACCTCACTGAACCTGAGTGGTTTTTTTCTCCATCTTAGCATACAGACAAGAAGATATAAATCACCTATACATCTAACATACTTGATCACAGGTAAATCTGGTTTTAGCTGTTAAGCACATCCACTATCAAAAGACGCAAAAATTACGGGCAAAGGTAGAAATAGCAGAAACCTGGTTTGCAGGAGTGTTCTCACAAGCTCCTACTCTGAAGTGAAGAGCACCACAGATTTCACCCAGATATGTATATTTGCAAAAATCAATTTTTTCATCCAAGAAAATGCAAGAAATGAGTCTAAGATTAAACAATCTGTTTTGTGTATGTCCATCCAAAAGCATACTATCTAAACACACTTTCAGGGAACCCCCTGTATTCAACAGAACAGTTTTTCAATTTAGAATATCTGAGGTATTTTAAGAACTCAACAGGGGCTTTAGCAGAAATATGCTTAGGCTATTAAAAATATGGGGGGAAAGGAGTTGGTTTTACCTTTTTCTTCACTGAACGGCTACTCATGATTTTCTCCACAACAGGACCTTCAGCATCAGCAGACTCCTACATCATAAATACCATACAAGAGTTATGGGAGTGCATCTTTGTTACTTAAAGACTTCCTTTATTAGAAAAACTTTCAAATAATATCTTGCAACAGCAACTTAATACACAGAAGGACATTATCCCCCTAGCATGAGAACTTAAAAGGTTCAAACAGATTTAATACCATAATAAAGGACTGAAGGGTACTTGTTTAAGCCCATTTTTAAAAGCTAATTCAACTCCAGTTCTCTCAGTAAGGTTGACATGCACAGATAAACAGGTATAACCACATCAGCAGTTCACCTCTCCTAAAATAATACATGCTTTCAGCACCATACATAGTCTAAATATCAGATGATGTTCAGAAACTCCAGTTGGCTGTGTAAGCAGCCACAGGATCCCTATCAAAACTGCCTGCAATTCTCTATTACATTAATTCACTAATACAACAGGAGGCAAACCTACAAAATTCTCTTTCTGATAAGACACAATTAACAATGGAGATCACATGCAATATTTCACAAGGCTTAACAAATTGCCAAATGAAATACCAAAGAACATGCATATATTCTCCAATAGGTCATCAGTTAAATGAAGTAGTTCTTCGGAAAAGCACTACAAAACAATGAGATGGTTACAGCAGTCATTCCTACAGTATTACCCCTCATGTTATTCAAACTATTTTATCCATCATTTACATTGCACGGAGAATAAAGTGTACCCTGCTGGGTACTACAAGGCAGTAATTTCATAAAGGAGTTTCTTATGGTGCCTAGCAGCAGGGGACAAGCTTGAGTGGTTTATTAAAGTCACAGAAGCCAGACCACTGAATTCACAGAAATAAATTCAAGATTCCTAGCAGTACAGTTTAGGTTTCCTTTAGGTAGAGATCATTAATTTCAAAGAACTTAGCTTGAACTTTCAAGCTGTGTATCATCAGCTTGAAAACAAAGCCATGCATTGATATATTCTTTAAGAATGTAAAAAAATAATGCCTTCTGGCATACTTTGACAATCATGTCTGAAAATCATCCAGGGAAAGGGTCCATATTTGAACTTTCAATGCTGCAGTTACAGCCACCTTTCCAATCTGTTCATATCTGACCTGTTGCTCTGACTGAGAAGTATTTGAAGGAGAGTCTCTTCCAGCAGCATCAGCATCATCAGCCTCCTCATCTGAAATCTTGAACTCCAGGTCTTCTGTGTAACGCTTCCTCTTCACCTGCCTACTGGAGCGTCGCTTCTGAATAGAAAGCATTAATATTTTTCATGAGAAACAAAACTGATGAGCAGCAGAACAACTGAGAAAACTTCTTTGTGTTTCTCAAATACACTCAAATAGTGTGTAGTAAATGCTATAACTTTTACAGCACCATGGTAGAAATACTACACTCGGGATACTACTATTCTGAACTCCTGCCTGTTAGCTGTTCTTAAATTTTGTAAGCAAAAAAACAACAACAAAATCCTAAAACAAAAGACCCAACCATAAGAAAAAAATCTACTTAATGCTAGTTCTGAGTTGGAAAGTGGGTTCTCCCCCGCCTTGTTTTTAACATTACTAAAACCACGTTAGAAATTGGAAAGCCTATCTCAGAAAGCAGTTAAAACCCAAGAAGTTGCACCTCTCCATTCACGTCTTTGACAAACTTTGACAGATGGCCAATGCAGGAACCAAACACCACCTTTCCACAGCACAGCCCACAGTGTTGCTAAGCAGTGACAACACAGTTTCTTGCTCTCCCCATCCACCCAGTTGTACCAGGATTATCTTGTAGGGGAAACACAATGAAATACGATTTCCTCACTCCACTGACCCAGCAGTGTTCAGAAAGGCATCCTGCTGCACAGCATGGGAAAAGACCCCAAACTAATAGAGGAGAATGAAAAACTTGAACCACCCCAAACTGCAAACATGATTTCTGTGTTCCCACACTCTCGTCACCAGGATGAGAGAAAGCTTCAGCAAAACTGCACAAATCAATCTGTAAAATACACAAGCATGCATTTGACAGAATTTGCAACTTGATGCTTAGTTGCTGGGCGTAATTTTCTACAAAAATAAAATTCAAATTCCCATAGTCTGCATCAGGTTATATTACTTTGAAAAGCTGAGAGCACATGCTGTTAAAGGAAACTGACAACTATCTCAATGGACTAATATATTTATTAAAAAAATATGTTTAATATCAATTGTTAAAAAACCACCTTTATGAATTGCTACACTACTGTCTCAGCTACCACACATCTTCACTGGTACATGCAAAAACTTATGCAGCTTGTTTAACAGACCTATGCACCTGAGTCTCTCAATATACATGGATAAAAATCAAATATTTACATTTAGATAGTTAGTCATGCTTTTTGAAGCACGACTTTTTAAAGCATCTGATGCACTTCACAAAATTAGAAATTCTTTCTTTAACTGAAAACGAAAATTTTGAGCAAAGGTTAAGCTTACATCGCCCTTTTAAACAATGGTGATGTGGCTTCTACCTTGAACACAGCAACTTAAGGGGGTTTCCACAAAACTGTAACAATATTTTTATACTTTAAAACAGACACCACTTGACAAATTTGCATCTTCATTTACATAATCACTGATGGGAAAATACCAATTTTCTTCTGGCTGTGTAGGTAGGTCTTACCATTACTCTTGGTGCCAAAAATCTCTTTTTCCATTTCCCTAATAGAAAGAATGCCTAAAATATAATGGTAGTTCTTTAACCGAATTTTATTGACTTGATGAACTTCCTGTTTCCTCTTACATTCATATGACATTTTGCAATTGATACGCATTATTGTCAGAAACTGTGCATGCATTTACCTGCATCAGATTATCTTTAATTCATTAACTGATCTATAGGCAGAAAGAAGTAATAGGCTTGTTAATTGAATATAAAAAGTTTGCATGGTAATGCACAAAGGCAAGTATTTTTGCTCCTTAAATATAACAATGCATCGCTTTGTGCATTACTACATAATATCTTTAGAGAAGGTTCAGGATTTAACACTGAAAACCCAACTGTGTTTTAGACAACTCTGTAACATCAATTTCAATTGGGAAATGCACAACAAGCTTATTAATTCTAACTGTCCTAGCACATATCTTTGGAACCCTTCTCCAGGTTTATGCAAAGAAACGTGGGTGCACTATACCATGCACTGTATGAGAAAGTCTAAAGAAAAAGTTCCCTGAATTATTTTATTGCATTTAATTAAAAAGTGATGCAAATATCCTATCAGTTCTATTAAAAAAAAAAAAAAAGTCTAAAGTTTATCACTAATTGAGTTTCAAAAAGAGAAATTTTTTTTTGCACTTCACCGAAAACAAGTAAACCATGCGCAGATGTTGAATTGTAAACAGAGAGATTTGTGGCACAGGACAGAAAACTTAATTCTTCAAATATTTTAATGTCTGCATGGTATAACAACTTTTCTAATTCAGAATACATGGCTTGAATGAATCAGAAAGAAATACTCTTCTGTTGCTGCTTTTAACTAGAGTATACTAGATTACTGAAATTTTCGTATACCCTACATCCTTATAGAAAATAGTAAAAGGAATGGCATAAACCATGTTTGTGTGGGACACCATTGCTTGCCAGCGTCTTCACTGGGCAGCTTTGACCATTCTCAAGTGGTCATCAATCTGGACATCTCTCATAACCAGAAGCAACACATCCACAACCTGACGTGCAGTGGACAAATGCAGTGGATTTCAATTACAGTGTAATGACTTAGGAATCTCATACTATCTCCATCATAATTTGCTTCTACCCCTTCATGAGGAGATTCTTGTGCACACTCAAACTGCTGCCAGGAGAAGCAAGCCAGGAGTTGACCACTTCTTAACACAGCTAAGGACAGAGCACACAAAACTTGTCATTTATTCTACACCTATTTCCAGATTTTCTTTACATAAAAAAAAAAAAAAGTTGTGATAATAAGTGATAGGTATGCAGTGGTCAAGAGAAATTAACCAACGTTAGGCTGGCAGTCCTGCAAAAAGGCCCTTCAAAAGCAGTGTAGGTACAAGTCCCTGACATGCACGTTTCCAACACTCTGCTTTGTCATGTCTCATTGTTGATTTCAGAATGTTTGCAAAGTGAATGCAAGAAGTAACACTGGGCTTATAAGCAAGACCTCACAATGGTACATTAAGTCTACAGAGCAGAAAATTCAGCACCATAACTGCAACAGTGATGGAAGAGAACGTGTGAAAACTCAGCAGCACCTTACACATATCTACATGTAACAAGACTAGAAAGTAGAATTATGAAGACAAATACTTGCTTTTGTAAAATATTCACCACAGTGATTTCAGTTCTCACCTTCTTTGTAAACAACATAGAAATTACCCAAACATATTTCTGTAACAAAGACATGAGAAGTACCGTTTTACATATCTAAGTTGTCAAAGCCTACACGGAACTTGAACAATAGCATTACCTGAACCCCTGGGTCATCTTCATCTTCAGGATGAGGTGATGGTGGTGGAGTTTTCTCCAAATCTGAGTTTTCTGAACCTTCCTTTCCCTTGTTAACCTTTTTCTTCGCAGCACTTGTTTCTGAATCTTGTTTCTTGTTACTGAAACAGAGGTATTTTTAATAAGTATTTGTTAAAAAAAAATATAAGCAAGAGGTACTTAACAAAATAGTTAATCTGTGAGATTTTTTTTTCAGATGTTTGACTTCATTATTTCAACTGCTTTAAGTATTTCAACGTAACTGCAAAATCAATAATATATGGGCCATCACTATACATTTCCCATTCCCTAACAACAAATACCTCACTTCTTTCCTTCAATACCTTAGACAGCAACACTGGATGTGTACCCAACAAGAAATTAAAAATGGGACTGGAAAGGAAGAGCTGCTTTCTTCAGAACCTGCAATTTCTGAAAGCGGTGTTTGGGCAACCTGATACATGAGAAGAGAAACAAGATTAAGCATGTGCTTGTCTTGATATTAACTGTGCAGACCAGGTAAGCAGAACCATAGTAAGCATAACCAAAACAAAGGACTGAATGACAAAATTCATTTTCTTCTACAGTCCCTGCTATTTCCAAGCAGGAAAGGCACTTTTGAGTCAGCTCTGAAGGCACCTATACAGCTTCCATGCATGCAACTGCAGCTTGTAGGGGGGGAAAAGTCACCCAGCTGGTACCTCACTAGAAAGTACATTAGAAAGCTATATTCACTGACAGTAGAGGAATGTTTTAGGGATTGTTTCTCCTCCTCTTCCCCCATGAAAATGTTCACCACCTCAAGAACTGGGACCACATGTCTCCCTTCAGCTGCACTTAGCGGTTTGTAAACGGGTGAGGACTTTTGTATCAAAATCCAGCTTTAAATATACTGTCACCAAATCACTCACTGACATAATCTGTGGCATTGCAAGGGTGAAATTTTCACATGGCAATGAAGATTGATGGCAGAAGTTAGCATTTTCAAGCACATTTAGCATTTGAATCTGAGGTGGATTTTTGCTCATTTTTTGTGGTCAGCCCCTCCACAGCCCATTACCAGTGTGAGTGGCTTGCTGGGGGAAGGTGCTAAGACGTCTGAGAGCAGAGCTATGTGCTGGTACCTGACACTCAGCAAGGTCACCAAGCACTTTTATATGGCTTCTGCATACTCATCATTTTAATTTCATACCTGGGATGCGGCCTGGGGTTTGTTTTCCTTCAGATTCTTTAGATTTGTAACTTCTCACTTAAACATGAGCTTTAAACTTGTTCATTTTGATTGGCACTTTAGCCCAGCAACAGCACATTTTGGAGCTGTAATTTTAAATTTCCTAATATGGCCACATGTCTCTTTGGGACTAGGACAACCTGGTTGCAGCATTATTGTCTCTTTGTAGCATATGTTTAAATTAATGCTGATTTCAAGGTTAAAAAAAAAAACAAAAAACAAAAAACCCCCATAATAAACGTATAAAAATAGATGCAATAAAAACTACATGTGAAAGGGCTTTGAGTTTTGAACATGAATTTATATTTTTGCAAAATTGTCTCTACTCAGCCCTAGTAAGGCCACATCCTGAGTACTGTGTCCAGTTCTGGGCCCCTCAGTACAAGAAAGAGAAGGAGCTACTGGGGCCACAAAGATGATTAGGGTGCTGGAGCATCTCTCCTATGAGGAGAGACTGCAGAAGGTGGGCCTGTTTAGAGAAGACTGAGACTAAATGATCTCAGAGGTTCCTTTCAACCCTAACAATTCTGTCATTCATTAATACATATAACTATCTCAAATGCAGGTGTCAAGAGGATGGTGCCAGGCTCTTTCCACTGGTGGCCAGTGACAAGATGGGGAGCAATGGCCATAAACAAAAACACGAGAAGTTTCGCCTCAAGATGAGGAGGAACTTCTTTATATTCATAACACTGGAACAGGCTGGTCCAGGGAGGTTGTGGAGTCTCACCCTCTGGAAACATTCAAAACCCACGTGGATGTGTTCCTGTGTAACCTGCTCTAGGTGAAACCTGCTCTAGGTGACCCTTCCTTGGCAGGGAGGTTGGACGAGATGAACTCCAGAGGTCCCTTCCAACCCTGACAATTCTGCAATTCCGTGAAATTAAGAGGGCTCGACACAGCTCGGAAAAAAACCCACGTGAAACTGCGACAATTAAAAAAAAAAAAAAAATAAAAGGCAGTATGGGGGCGGGGGGGGGAGAGTTTGACACGGCAGAAAGAGCACGGGGGCGAGGGGAAGAGTTCGGCAGGGCGGGAGGAGCGCGGGCAGAGGACGAGCCCCGATGGGCGGCGGGGCCGGCCAGCGCGTCCCTCCCTCCCTCCATCGCTCGCTCCCACCTCCCTCCCTCGCTCGGTGCCCGGCGGGCTCCCCTCCCTCCCCGCCGGCGCTTGTTTCCGCTCTGGCTGCCACCAATGGCACAAAAAGCCGCAGCTGAAGCGGGGCCCCCTTCGCCTTTTCATCCGCACGCCGAGAGCGCTGGCGTCGCCCCGGCAACCCGCGGCCACGTGACCAGCACCTGCTCCGCTGGCCGGCGGCCACCGAGCGCTGCCATCTGCTTCCCTCAATCAGCGCCCGCCCGCTCCCGGCACCTGCGCGGCCGCCGCACGGGAACCCCCCCACCAGCCCAGCCCCACACACACACACCGCCTTTCATCAAATCACCGCGAAACCGCTTCCAAAAAAAAAAAAAAAAAAAAAAAAAAGGCAACACACATACAAAAAAAAAAAACCAAACCCGAACCTAAAGCAAAAACAACAAACTCACAATCAAACAAAACCAAACGCTCTTAACACGTTTCTCGAACTTCTTTAAATCAAAGGTGAGGGTCGCCACCAGGTGAAACGCGCTGACAGCCCGGCGCCTTTCGCCCCTGACCCCCGTAAATCGGGAGCGGGGCGCGCAATTAAGCTCAGCCGTCGGTGCCGTGCCCCGGGTGCACGGCCGCCTGTGAATAACAGGCTTAAAGCCGGGAAGAATAGCGTGGGCTAGGCGGGATAAAACACCAGCCCGCTGAAAGGCCGGGCAGTGCTAACGAGGGCCTGCCGACCCACCGACCGCGCTGCGCTCCCCGCCGGACGGGCGCAGACAAAGACCCCGGCGCTGCGGGCAGGTCTGCCCCGACACGGGCTTCTTTCTGGCCTCTGTGAGACCTTTCCCTCTCCGAGCCATGAGTATTTCGTGACCTATATATACCCCCGAGCCGTGCGCTTTGGCACACAGTTACTCTCGGTAACGGAGCAATTCGGACACAGTTTCAAATCAATTCACTTGCTAGGCCGGTTATAAACAGACACATGAAAGAGCCAACAACTTGGGGCGAACAAAGCCCGTGTGCAGCTCCACTGGGAATTTTAAGTTCTAAATTCAGCAGCAGAATTGCTCTTTTTAAATGCAAAGCTACGGTTTCCTTGAAGGAAAAAAAAAAAGCTGAAGTAGAAATAAACTATAGAAGAACAACACCATCCCTCTGAGCGAGACAACATACTGCTTCCCAGTGCATCACACACCCAGGAGCTTCACCTGGCCAGTGGGAGCATCAGCTCCCTGGAACTGTCAGCAACTGTTGTTCCTCTCCATCTTCTCACAGAGCCAGTATGTTTTGTTCTTGACAATTAAATGTACCCACTTTTGACTCAGCCTTTCTAGTTTCCAGCAGGCCATTCAGGAACAGTGTTAGCCGTGAACAGAATTATCTTTCCACATGGAAGTACAGGCAGGCACCTAGAAACTGTTCTTAGAGACTTTGCCATTACCATTAGGTTTTCCATCAATGGTCAACTCTGAATGCACATCTGATAGTACTTTCCAAATCTGGCAACAAGGAAGGTGAACTGTAATATACATGTTTAGACAACTATCGCTCGCATTTGCTTTTACACATGCACGAATGCAAAATTTAGCCAAGTTCCCCTAGAGACAAGATAGGGTCCAGTCTCGAAACAAGAACTATAAATCTGGGATAAATAGTATTTGCCACACACAAATCACTGAAGTATTTCAAAACTCTCAGTTAAACTGGGTTCTCAATTCAAGTGATACAAATACAGGCATTTCAGATTAAACGTTTTACAATCCAGCTGTCCAATACCACTTTCTGGTTTTATGCTCTTACGCCCAAGGACTGCACAGCATACTGACCAAAGGGGATCAATAGAGAAAACCTGCAGAAGGTCAGACAAGCAAACAACATCAAGAAAAACAGGCTGAAGAGTAAAACAGTAAGTAGGACAACTGAAAACAAAGCTTGAATTGCAATTTGAGAATAGTATCCAAACTCTGACAAAGTGTTTTGTGTTAATTAGTCCAGCAGCCAACTACAGAGCCAGGTGAAACTCCAGGAGGAACTTACAGGTCCAAAACATCTGACTCAAAAATAACCCCAAAATCACAGCATACTTTGCAGGATTAAGAGGGGAAGTAATTAGCCCATATGTTTACACTGTGTAACTACTTCATCTGATCTGGGTAACAAATAGATCTGTTTATTAGTATAATTTAGGATGACTATCATGATTGGGATGATTTTTTTTCTACAGTTCTGTGATCTAAATTAAGTCAGATAGATCACTGATTCTTATTTTACCATTTGGGAACACTGCCCTGCGACAGATTCATGATTGGAACCTGTCTTAAACAAACACTACACATCCACAGTGGAGTATAAAAATAATTTTAAAAAATAATCCCACCCTCTCAAAGTGTCAGCAGCGTGAGACTTACTGTACTGCATCACCCAAGGAAAACAATTATTTTTTAAAGCTCCTAGTGTAATAAAAAACTTTTTCTTTTAGCAATTTTTATATATCGCCAAAGTAGGAAGAACGATAGGAAAACAATTTTTTTCCCCAGCCTGAAAAGTAAGCCAAATTACTAAAAACCTTTGGTAACAGTGAAGCCTACAAGGCCTGCTGGTAGCACAGGCAAAGGTAAATATCAGGCAGCTGGGCTGGTTCAGAAGGGAGATGAGGACAGGTGTGAACAGGAACAGCCTCAGTGGACATATGCATGGAAATCTCGCATGATTTCCTGTTCTCTCCCACAGGCAGCCCCTTCCTGCCTTGCTCAGGATGATCTGACCTTGGGAGTGGAAACTACCACCACTGCCTCGGGACCTCTCTTCCTGTCCTCCAGCTCCCCAGGGTGTTGCGTCCTGCTGTCTGCACCGCTCCCCCACACAGCAGACTCTTCCCACTTCCGCAGCCAGGAGCCATCCCCTTTCCGATACAATAAACAGCCAATCTGTGCGCCAAAAAGCCCTTCTCCACCTCCCTCTAAAAGCTGTAATTATGCTCCTGTTTAGCACTCCCCTTGTAAGCAGCAACCTACTCGCCCTATGCTGCATCCCAGGCTGCTGCTCTGTGTGGGAAGAGTTTTCTCTGCCACAGGGTGGGGAGGAGGAAGCAGATATGAGCAGCCCTGCAAAGCACAGTACTCTGCTTTGAGAAGATGGGACGAGGGAAGAACTACTGCAAAGAGCTGCCATTTGGCCCTTGCAAATAGTTACTGCTTCTCCCACCATAACCGGTGGCCACTCTCTAGGGTTTCATAGGAAGCAGCGGGAGAGATATCAGCTGTGCTGCAGCATGATCTTCTCAAACAGGTGGTCCTCATCTCCTCCAGGGACAGGCACAGGAGGAACAGACATCTGAGCCATGACTTTGCAGTTCAGTAGGATTACTTGCCTTTCCCTGTTGTGATAGTTTGGAAAAATCTGCCTGCTTTGCACGTGCCTGGAGCTGGCTCCATAATATTTAGAGCCCACATAATACTCAGCACCCCCACAATTTAATGAAAACTCTTCCCCTGTGATCCTAGGTATACCTACATTTTGCTTTAAAACTCATCTAGTTTGGTCCACAAGAGATTTGTTTTCCAAATGCTTTTTTTCTAGTCACCACTATATTTGTCCTTCTGTATTGTAAGGATTGGGCTAATATCCATTAAAAGTGTAATAGTACAATATTAGTGTGTGATCTTTCACTATGCAGAGTAACATACTTGCAGCCCATTTCGGTGTTTTCTTTAAGTTTCCACAGGACACACAACTCAAACAAGCACGAAATTAATCAGCATCTGCCATTCTCCAGTCTGACTCATATGTAGGTGCATTTCAGTGAAGCAGGCTGTTCATTTTGTCACAACTTACACCAAAGATAAAAGAGATGTCAAGGATAAAGTTTCTGGGGTTCTGTTTTTGTTTGTTATATAAAAGGATTATACTTTTAGTCAAAATTGGAAGCAAAATAACAGGGTTATGAGCTATATTAAATTGCAAAACAGTTAAGATAATTAAATACCAGATATTTTATCTGTGGGTATACTTCAATACAGCCTGTGTCAAAATTAACTATCAAGGGCTCACTGTGCTTTATCTAAAAACTGTTGCTCTCCAATAAATACCTAACTTTATTTACCAGAATTTTACGTGACTGTAAAATTCTTATTGAAACTGATCAGCTTATTCAGGAACAAGAACTGTTAGTTATGCACAGCATTCAGAAATCTAAAGATCACACTACTCCTTAGTAGCAAAACACTGAGCAATATGAGCAGTAGTAGTAAAGACACGTCAGAGACTTTGTAAAAATATTTTACTTTATATAGTCATCCATAATCTATGCTAACTTTCATTAATCTCACTCATCTCAGCTACTGTAATATTTCCTTTCCAGAGTTAGTGCCTCTGAAATACTGTGGCTCATATGATTAAACATTTGGACTGTTGATTTATTTAAAAACTCAATTCAGTGATCTGTCACTGGACAGGTTCCCCAGTCCGTGATGTTGCCAAAATAAGCAAATTTCTTTCACTGATTTAAAATTCTTTGGCAGCACAGCATCCCAACACAGTCTCCAAGTTCTTCAAAGAAGCTTGATACTGAAGCTGACAAGACCACAAAATGATAACAACCTTGTTTTCAAGAGAGCATTTGGTGACAAGAGACACAAGCCCACTATGGCAAAAGTAGGACTTTCTCCACATCCCTGGGCAAGCATAAGGAACACTGGATGCTCCTAATGCTGCTCTAAACATGTTTCTCTCACAGGTAAAACAATACAGGCTTAGTACTTACTAGAATAGCGAAGTCACCCAGCTACCCAGGGACGAGAGTCATTGCATGGGAAAGGAGAAAAAGACTCTACTACAAATACATCTAAGAAAGCAGTGATTTCTTCCTTCAAAGGAAACACTGCTCCTTTAATTGCAAGGCATGTCCCATGGTGCCTGTAATCTGCATGGCGTGTCTCAAGATTTAAAGACACACCTAGAGATATTAGGATTGAGTAGATGGGACAGACCAGCTCAGAGGTCTGATGTCCAGCACAGCCACAGGAACTCATGAATGGTTTTTGAGGCAGACTCCTTCTAACCATGGTCTATTAAACAAAGCTTCATTGTAGTCAAGTCTTTGTAAAACTGCACTAATTGAGAAGTCCTGCAGTAAAAGACTTTTTACTTTTTGGTTGCAAAAATTGCTGGGAGATGCTCAATACCATGAGTTATGTAGCCTGGTCAGCCTTTAAACCTGAGTCTACAGAACTGGAGCATCTCTTAGGAGGAAAGGCTGAGGGAGCTGGGTTCTGTTTAGCCTGGAGAGGAGACAACTGAGAATTGATCTTATCAATGCATACAAATAGCTTAAGGACAGGTGCCAAGACTGTGGGGCTAGACACTGCTCAGTGTTGCATGTTTCAGAGTCACAGAACATTCAGAGTTGGAAGGGATCCACAAGGGTCATCAAGTCCAACTCCTAAGTGAATGGTCCTTGCAGTGGATTGAACCCATGACCTTGGCATTATTAGCACCAAGTTTTAACCAACTGAGCGAATCTCAGGGCGCCCACTGATGGGATAAGGGGCAGCAGCTACAAACTGAAACACAAGAAGTTCTACTTGAGTATGAATAAAAACTTCTTTGAGGGTGAGAGAGCACTGGAACAGGCTGCCCAGAGAGGGTATGGAGTCTCCTTCCCTGGAGGTATTAAAAACCTCGCCTGGATGTGATCCTGTGCAACCTGCTGTAGGTAAACTACTTTAGCAGGGGGGTTGGACAATATGATCTCTGGGGGCCCCTTTCAACCCCAATATTTTGCGAGTCTGTGAAAAGGTTATTTTAGCTGATACAGTATTTAGCTGATACATCATACATACTGTGTGATATAAAACCTTTTTTCTAAGCTGTGAATTGTTGCTACATATGTAAACCTCATCCTTAGGAGAGTCTGCTACACAGCCTAAGTAACTTCTGCAATAAGGATAGGCTGATAACTGTAATTTACATATCAGTTAACATAACCTGTTCATTACAACACTTGATTTTACAAGACAGTGTTTGCAAGTTCTTCAGGAAACACTGTCTCTGCTAACACTGAAACTTCTCTCTCTTGCTAAAGGAGCAAGTAACATCTTAGTGTCCATGACTTGTTAAGCCACATAGCTGGATCAAACTTACTCAATAAATAATCAATCTTGTAGAATATATGCAAAGCTGATTCATTAACTGCAATTTTTAAACCCTAATACAAATGGGTTTTGCAAACTGATTTGGATTAACCAAGTCTGGCTGTGCTTCCATCTGGAAGTTATATTTTATAACACTAGCCACATCTTGAAAAACATATTCAGATGTTTGGAACAAATTCAGAACAGTTGTAAGAAATTCTAGGTACAAATGAAAAAAAAAATTGAGCTTTAATGTCTTTTCCCTCTCTATTTTCTTTCAAGTAGGCATTTATACACACAGCATTTAGGGACTTGAGGGGCAAGGAAAGAATCTGTATTACTGACTGTGATGTATTTACTCATGTATAACAGCAGTCTATTCTTTCTCATACTACTCTGTAGCATTTTAAGCCTATCCTGATAAAGGGACACGAGGATGAATGAAAACAGTTAAGAAACAGGGTTCAAGTGTCTGGTCCATACACAAAGATTTTCTGCTAGGCAAATTGTCTTTACATGAAACAGCAAAATGACTATAATCCCAACAGTGAGGATCCATCAATATCCATATAAAATGCCTTTTTAACAGCAGAGCACAACCCATAGGTTGTGTTAGTATAAAATAGTGTCTGTAAGTTTGTACAGCTTACAACAACGTGAACAACCTAATTTTTTTATTTAGGGAAAAACATCATTAAACCTTTTTACTCCAAGCCTTCATCTCTGAATTTGGTCAAAGCTACATTAATGTTGATAATGAGAAGAGAAAGAGTCAGTTTTGAAATTCAACACATCCAGAAACTTTTTTGCCTTTAAAGGAAAAATTAACCTTCTGCCTTTCCAGTTTGCTTAAAATAAATGTGAAGCCATAAACAGGAAAGTCAAACAAGAGAAATGTGCCCAAGCTTCTCAAAAACATGATGTTGTGGATGGTAGAAGGCAAATGACAAAACAAGATTTCCTCTCCACCCACGCCATTTAGCACAGATGCTCTAGAAATGCCACAAACACACAGTTTTTCTCTGATCGAATAAAGAAGTTTCCTGACTTACCTAGCCTTTTTGCTGGTCTTGGGTTTTGGCGTGGTATTTTTTGCTTTCTTTTCCTTTGGCTCTTTAGGGGTCTTAGGGACTTTGGGGGTCTTGGGTTCCTTCTTTTCCTTAGGTTCTTTAGGATCCTTCGGTTCTTTTTTTGCCTTGGGCTTTTTCTTTTTCTTCTTCTCTTCTTGGGAGCAATCCACTGAATTTCTGCTTAGATTCTGGCTGTCAAGTCCCCCAGGAAAGTCCTCCTTACCAAAACCTTTGCTGGGACCTTCTGCAGCAATGTGATTGTTTTTCTTTTTCTTTTTCTTTTGCTGTGGCTGCGGCTCAATTGACGGCAGATAATCATCACTTTTCACTAACTGGGTATTCGGTCCACTAACCTGAGTCATATCCGGCACTGGTTTCTCTAAAAAGGGTTCCGACGGAGAATGCTGAGAGAGATAAACAGAAACAAATTTGGAGATTTGCAACTTTGATTTCTAAAACTTTGCTCTTTTGGAGCATGAGGTAACAGAGGGACAAAATACTAAGCACAAGATTAGCCTGTTAACAAGATTCATCGTATCTGAAACATTGTGCAGTAAAACAGTAAAGAACGAAGGTTTTTGCAGTCAAAACAGTAGCAAAATGACCAGAAATAGTCATTTGATATGTCAAGGATAAAATGATTCTAAAGCTTGTACACAAAGTGGAAATACAGAAAATATTTAGTCTTCAACATATAGATGCAAAAGGAAAGCAAATGTTGTTTCAGATATTTCAAAGTACTTGTTAGTAGAATTAATATCTTGTTACAAATTATTCAGTTGCATTGAAATTTTGTTTCTAGACATTCAAAGGAAAATAAAGTATATACACAGGCTGTATTTATAAAAAATTAATCAAGGCAATTTACATTGGTTCAGCTGTGACAGGAGGTATTTTGATCAGCATGTGAAGGATTAAGCCACTTGAAAATGTAATATAATGTTACATTTTATGTCAAAGATCCACAGCTCCCAACCTGTACTCAAAACAGATTTGTTCCTCCAGACTGGATAAAGAACTTAAGTGTTTATGAACCTGCATAAACATCCTATTTCAAAGTCTCTACAGAGTACCAATCAGGTTTACACCAGACTTACATACTATGGGAAAACCTATGTATAATTACACAAATGTCAAATGCCTGAAGTAAAAACATATTGGATATACTGGCAACTATCTTAATGGTTCTGTTCTACACAAAGATCCAGGTGTCTGCAGTGAAAAGATGTCTAAGCCCTACCATGACTTTACAGCGTATCAAACCTCTAAACTGCTTCTCCTGCCTGCCTGTGATTGTAAATGCAGAACAACAGTGCTTTTCAAGAAGCAATAGCATGATACCATACTCGTGCCTTTCTTGCACCTACATATACGGTCAGACCATTTTACCACCTTCTTTCTCTCTTTGTTTCTCTTCACTAAAAATTAAGCCAGGATGATCCCAGGTGGAAGAGTTCCCTATTAGCCATGGTGTCAAAGTCTAGGCTTTGAGATGTTTGATCCATCGAGTTGGGGAGAGAAGAAAGGTGCACAGCACATTAGAATTTTACTTCTTGGAATAGCAATGCCTGTGTAACTGTAATGTTCTTCACATTTCCTTTTCTCCACTTTTTATTCAACCTGCACTTAGAAATGGCAAGTGTGCAAACAAATTACTACAAACCCAATCCCTGAGCATAAGGAGGACTGATGGGCATACCCAGACATATACTTCAGCCACCTGGTTCTAAATAAAAATGCATTTAAGATTTAAGAAACGTGACAGTTCTTCATGGAAGGGACAGGACAAGAGGGAAGGCCTGATTGACAGAATGAAGGTTTGGGTCTCCTTGCCTTAAGCAAGGGTAACTTCTGCATGTTTCTGCCCTCCATCTGTTTACTAAGATACCTTTTTGTGCAAAAGAGTCTAAGTTGCAGTGGAAACTCAGCTCTAATGCAAACCTGATGCACCCATTGCATTAGCACCAACATCTATCAGCCCCACCTCAAGCCCATCTCACGTTAGCTATCCTGAAGTGTGAAGCAGTATCTGTTCTAGAAATCTGTAGTCACCATCAACACTTACATTTCCATGCTGGAAAGTTCACAAAACCTGGGTATCTCTACAGAAAACACCGATCCCAAAAAGCCAGTGGTAACAATGAATTCTGTGGTCCAATTATGCATTATATAAAGTAGAGATCATTTAAAATGTTCTCATTGTTTCTGAATTTGCTTAACTGAATTGAATGTCTCTTCAGATTTGTTCTGATGCAGAACAAAACAGTCTTCTCTCTACCTCAGACTGTTATGTACTTCTACTGTCAAACATTTTTAGGTAGGAAAACACACATATAGTGTAGATCACCTGCAAGTACTTCTTATCCCTTGTTTTTCAGAACAGTACTTTTAACATACGTTTTTGTAAGGCAGTCAATATATTTCTGTATTATCTGGCATTTCATATCTCAGGCCTCTCACATTTTGCAGAAACCTCAAGTGAGAGTTTCACCAATTTCTTCACCAAGCTGTCCACCATAATACTCAACATCTTTTAAAATACTGTTCACTTGGTGTGTCTAACATATAAGAAATCTAAGGTTTTCTTTCCAATATTTGTAAATTTTGTATTGAGCAAGTACCTTGTATTTGGCACTACATTATTTGTTTGCCTTATTAAGAGAGAATTTTTTAAATATCTAGAAGCTTAAGCATAAGGCACAACTTTCTAGAACAAATCTGAATCAATTGTTTAATTTATTTTTCTTCCTAAGCAAATGAAACAGTCAAGCCAACAAATACTAAAACCTACAAGAAATGCAAGTAAAACCCACAAGTAATGCCATGTAAATTTAATTCTATACAATTTTCAATTTTGCACCTTCATTAGTGGTATGACTGTGTCGCTGAAATCAATATTTGGTTTTATATGTGCTTTAGTATTCAAAAAAAATTAATCCTTGTCTCCTTTTTAAGACTTGTGGGTTGTTTTTGTTTATTTGTTTTAGAAGTCTGAACAAAAACTTTCAGTAGAGTCACAGGCAAATCTGAAAGCAAAGCCTTCCAAATCTCCACAAGAGTGTTTCCAATCCTTCAAGATTTGACATTTGTAGTTTTAATGTAAGGCCTGACCAGAAGGTAAAGCACAGAAAATGGCAGCAATTGCTGCCACACTGCAGTATGCAGTAACTCACTCATCCTGGGAAAATTCAGATTCTTACTCCTCAGAGAGCTTATCCACAAGAGTCATTCTCAGGCTCTAAAACAACTTGGACTATACATTAGATTTAAATGTTATGCTTGAAACAAATATTAAAAAAAACCCAAACTTACTGCATTTTATTTACAGTACCAAGTTATGTGCATTGCCAAGCATATAAATACTATGATTTTAGTTTATATCATTCACAATCTCAGAAACATTAGGCTACAAAAAGCCAACTCTGCCCTAACTAGGCTTTAGTTGCATTTCCCATTACTTGAAAATGCAGTACTTTTGCCACATGCCACTCCCCTTGAAGTTTGGCATGTTTTGTAAGTCACCTATATCTGATTTTCTAAATAGTAGCACTCCTTCAAAGAAATAGTTGTGAGTACATTTATTTTTCTAGGAAGTTCTGTGGCTACACTTTTGCAATATGCTAAAACGGTTTATCCCTAACCGACAACCCCACATTGCTCCCTAGTGTGAAACTGTGTAGGAGCAGCACAAATCTAGTGAGAAGAGGAGATGGGAAGCAGCTTGAAGGATGCATTTTCTTACCCCAAACCAGTTGTCTGCTCTTTCTTAAGTAGGGAGAAAGGGAAGAACAACAAGCTTTCACTAGTAAATATTAGATTAAGCCTACCATAGGGAATTATTTCAAATAGTTCTACTTTAAATCTACAAAGGATTAGCTCTAGTTACAGGGTCACAATTTTAAATGAAAGAACTCCATTTTCCATTTATAAAATTTTAAAAATACATATATTACAAGTTTTACCAAAAGATTTGAAAAAATTATCTGCATGCTTCACAGAAATCACTTCTCCTGCTGCTTTTAGTAATAACGAAGCCATAATTTAGTATGTTGGTACAGAATTTAATCTTCCATAAGAAAGAAACCAGTGAAGATTAAACACAAATAGGTATTCATCCTATTTGATATTGCAGCAGAATTATTTTTGGTATTATTTGAAATAAGGTGAAAAAGGTGCTCAAAAATATTGCTTTGTTTACTAGACCCACATCTCTTTAAATCTTTTAGAGAAAAGCTGTTTTTGTAAACATTTAACAAAGAACAGATGGCCTGTTTTAATCATGCGAAAAAACCTGGAGCTCACATTAATACTCCTACCAGCGACTACCAGGGCTAGTCACCTCCCTAACCAGCAGCATGGCACAGTCTTCAGTAATACCATTCAAATTTACAATGGACATTTTCTCATCAGTTCTCACTGCTTGACAGTTAATCAATGCTATTAACATGCAATATCACAATGCAGGACGCTCCTACAGATCGCAGCATATTAGAGCGAAACAGAGATTCTTCAGGAGCTCTGAAGAGTTAAAATCATTTGCGGCTCAACAGGCTACACAGCATGCTGATATGCTTTTGCATTGTCAGTAGGAGCCAACAACATCCAAGGAAATAAAAAATGAAAACACTATTAGAGAGACTGTTTCTCGACTGCAAAAATCTCACTTTTCTGGAATTCAAACTTATTTTTAAGCTTCCAAACACGCTAAGACTTGAAAAATTAAAAATCAAAGTTGCCTGTGTTTCATGCTTGCATTTTGGAGCTGCTTACACATTCAGAGCTAAGCTCATTCTCTGCAACCCAAAGCAGAGAGAGCTGTTTCAAACCAGGCCGGTTACATGAAGTAGTGAGATGGACAGGATGTAGGATTAATCCAGTGAGGGTGAGTGGCAGGCAGGGAGGTTAAGGAGGAGAGTCTTTCTGTTGCTTGAACAAGGATTGAACCACAATCAACTGTGCTTAAGCACTGAAAGCAGCTGAGTGTCACTTCTCCCAGCAGAGCAGCAACTTGAGCCAATATTGAGCTTTAAGAAGTATGAAGCAAGAGCAGCAAAGTATGACTCAGCTAACTTTTTGAAATTTAAACATCATCACCAAATGAACAAAAAAAAAAAAGGTCCTTTTTACCAGGACTACTTTCATTTTCCTCATGGGTATTATTTCCAGACTCTCTGGTCTTTTCCATATTTTAATAAAGATTTATGATAACTACACTTCATTTACATTTTCTAGTAAAACTTTGGTTTACTAAGTTGTCTAACAGTAAAGCAAGTGCTCAATCAGGTCCCACTGACTCCAAAACACAAACCTCTCCAATATGATCTCCATACAATGAAGGATTTAATTTTAGGTAAATCATTGGAGAATATTCTCAATTGCAGCCCTGTTAAATTATCACCTTCACTTTGGAAAAGTTAAAACAGCAACCTGTGACCAAAGAAAATTCTTTTAAAACAGAAGAGAGATTACAACAGCATTGCTTCTGGCAGCAGCCCTATTTAGTGCCACTGACATAATTAATTTTCAATTTGTATCCTTCCTGATGGTACAGTCCAAAAGGTGTTAAAAGCCATCACATGTTGAAATCACTCCATGATTCTTTATTTCAAAGGTTAATGAAAGGATTCATCATCCCTCTGGATTATTTAGAATGTACTACTCATCTTGACTATCCTCCAAACTAATAATTTGGAAAGTTTCTGCATCAGTCTCTATATGTTGCTTTACTCCTGCAATTCTCAACTTGTCTCACCAACACTTTCAGCATTAGACCTCCCAGTGCTTTCTCAATCTGAAGCATGAGTTGTCTTCTATAATGCTCTGTAAATACTTTTCAGACACTGTCCACATGCAAAGCTCACATACCAGTAAAAACTTCAAAGTAAACAGGAATCAACACCACCTCCAGAACTCCAACCAAATGCCAGTACCTACATTCAACAGCAGTACAACTGTTTTTTCCTATAGTACCTAAAGTCCAGAAACATCCTATGTTCACAGCTGTAATTCTTTCAAAACTCAGTTTTATCAATCAGTTTCTTCTCCTTCATTATGAATGATGATCCCTTCCCTTTCATGTGAAACTACTGCCTTGGAGATCCATATGACTCCTTTACTGTACTACATGAAAATACTTAGTACTAAATTCAAAATACTTTGGGGAATATGATGCTGTTAAGAAACAACTGGTATCTCAGTAATTCAGAAACCCCTCTAAGAAAATTGTAGTTCCAAAGTGACAACTGGTATTTATAAACCAACAAGTGCTGTCAGTGATCTGTGCAATAAAGGGAAAGATATGACACTAGATGAGAATGAAAGAAGTCTATTTTACAAATAGGCTTGACAGGAATCTAAATTTCTTGACATACCTCCACAAAACACACATCAAAGTGTATGGAAAACAGAAGTTCTATTAATACCTTCCTAGCAAGACATAATTTGACAATTAAAAATCATTGTGCATGATAAAAGTTGATGTTTTAGTGAAGTGCTGCTGCAAAACCATTTTATTTCTTAAGCAAGTCTCAGGAGAAAACAGAATATTCTAAGACCATCCTAAGTCATCGCATGCTGTTACTGCTACTGGAAGCCTGTTAAAAACCAGGTACAATGACTAACAAGTCATTGCTGATTCAAAGCTTTTTTAAAAACTCTGAATCAAAACAGCTAGAATTTTGATGCCAGCAGTATCCTGACAGTGGAGTGGAAGCAATTAAAACTTATCTTAATGTCCTTTGCCACCACAGCAAAAGTACAATCTTTGCATATTTGGTCGAGCTGAAAATATCACCCAATTACTGTATTTGGAATAGTAAAAACATGCTATGCACAATACAGAGTTTCTTATTTGAGTCTCAGCACAGGTAGAATATTAGAAGTATTTGTTTTCTGGTCATGTACTCTGTGGAGTAACACAGACTACAAAATATCAATGATACTAATGTGGCCATCCAAAAAGCAAACATCCCATTGTATTTTACAGTAATCATATGCAGCAATGATCGAGGAGACGTGATTTTGGCAAGTTTTCCCTAGCTCTAGCTGCAGAGACACAAAGAAAGGGTGGGACAATTAGGTACTGAATTCTACTGGCAAAAGCTGTATTGCTCATGTTGAGCAATGCTGACAGCTTCTATACCTCAAGCTTGCCTTCCCTGCACGGCCACAGTCAAAGGAATCTTCACTTCTGTGTGCACTCCATTATCAAGCAGAAGACGTGCCAAAACATGCCAACATCTTTTACCACAGAAGTTTTGCAGAGTTTATGCCATGCAGTCTATACTACAGATGAAAAGAATGACTGGTGGGGCAGCAAGAGTCCACCTGTAAAATGGCCTATGAGCATCTTTACACCTTACTTCTGAAGGGGCTGCACAAGTTTTATGAGAAGAGGCTGAGCGAGGTGGGGCTGTTTAGCCTGAAGAAAAGGAGGCTCAGGAGGGGTCTTATCACTTTCTACAACTACCTGGAAGGAGGCTGTAGTGAGATGGGGGTCAGTCTCTTCCCACAGATAACAAGTGACAGAACAAAGAGAAACGGCCTCAAGTTGCACCAGGGAAGGTTTAGATGGGACAGTAGGAAAATTTTTTTCATGGAAATGGTTGTCAAGCATTGGAACAGACTGCCCAAGGAGGTAGTGGAGTCAACATCCCTGAAGGTGTTCAAAAAACTCGTGGATATTGTACTTGAGGACAAGGTTTAATGGTGAACACAGAGGTGCCAGGTTGATTGTTGGACTTGATGACCTTAAATGTCTTCTCCAAACTTAACAATTCTTTGATTCTGCCACATTTAAAAATGTATGTATTTTTTTTGTGAAGTTGTCTGTGATGTTATACCCAAGCATAGCTATCAAGATACATAGTTCTTACTAGAGAATATCCAGGAGATTTACCAACAGTCTTTTCCAATTCCTCTAAATCAAGGCGGTGGCTGCTCATCTCTAGGCAAGATGAGGGAGTCACAAAGTAAAAAACATGTAAGGGGGAAACAGTCTCCAAATGACCTAGTACAATACTTCAGCTCCTCCAGCATATGGGGAATAGGGGAGGAAATATCTGCACATATTCAACTAAAACAGTAGTAATTAAACTGCTACTATTAAATACATAGCATTATAAAGGCTAACCTAACATTTTAGCATATGTACAGGCTGAGTTGTTGCTCTTGGCCTTGCCTCCATGTTCTCCACAGCCCTTAAACTTCACTGTGAAAGCAAAGCAGTTCCTCCAAAATAGTAAAATACAAACATTCTCTTTCTTGTAGGCACATTTCACATCCATCCTTTGAAACACAAGGATGTATTCCCCGAGGGGAGAAAAACTATACTGTGGAGCACATGCAGCCTCCTTCCTATGCCAGCAGAATTCCCTCTGTTCAGTTACTGAGTGTCAAATACATGGGGATCCATCCTCTCTGAAGGGTAACCCATTCCTGCATCATTTGGTATTGCCATCACCACAGTTCATGATGCTCTGGTACAAACTATGATTTCAACCAAACACCCTGTTCCCTATCCAGAAAAAGAAAACACAACAAATCAGTCCTGACTGACTTGGTATATTAAGCATTATAGTCTTTCCATAGTATTTACAGTGATAAATGTCCTCTAAAATTTTGTTTTTTCTACAGAAGACTCAAAGTCACTTAGAAAACCATTTTGAGAGGGACCTTAAATAGATCACATCTACTTCTACTAATACATTTTTCTACTGTTGTCGAATCTAAATCACAGTGACACACAGCAAACAGCATCAGGTTTATGACTAAAGAGAAAATCAAAGATCAGCATACATGGAACAAGTGCTGGTTCTTCTGACCACAGATAACAAAAAAAGTTCCATCTGTGTTTTCACTGCTGCAAGCAACAGTAATAGTAAAAGCATTACATGCCTCAACAGCAAGAGCATTTCTATGCTGGTACATTTTACTCCACCCCTTCTAACCCCAAAAAAAGTTAACAGGAAAACTTATTTAACAGGCTATAAATGTAAAAAAAGGTGAAAGGGAATAAGACATATATTATCTTCTATGTTTACTTGAGAGATACATACTATGTAAAACATAAAAATACAAGGTATACTGCAAATTCAGAAGGGATACCACTTTTTTGATTTGCTAAACCTCTAATGAAGTATTCTTTATCTGAATTCAGATAAGGTACACTTCATCTTCTCATAACTTACAACAAATAAAGTTTACTTTAATGTAAGGAAGGGAGAACAACAATAGAGAGAAGAGCAGCATATTTGGGGTGGGGTTTTTTCATTAGATTAAGCTGAAGATTTACAGACCAGGAAATATTTTTCTCCTGCCTGCTCTGCAGCACTTAACATTCAAGTAAATACAAGTTACAAAAGCACCACCTGTCTGATGGACATCCTGTGAGCCCCACTCCATTGCTTGTAAGGACAATACTAATGCTTTTCAACAATGAATCATAGAATCACTGAATATCCTGAGTTGGAAGCGACGCACAAGGATCGCCAAAGTCCAACCCTTAGCCCTGCACAGAACAGCCCCACGAGTCACAACATGTGCCTGAGACACTGTCCAAATGCTTCTTGAACTCTGGCAGGCTTGGTGCTGTGACCACTTCCCCTGAGAGCCTGTCCCAGTGCTCAAACATCTTTGAGAGAAAAACTTTTTCCTAATATCCAAACTAAAGCGCCCCTGACACAGCTTCATGCCATTGCCTCCAGTCCTGTCTCTGGCCACCAGAGAGAAGAGGATCAGTGCCTACCCCTCCACTTCCCTCTGTGAGGAAATTGCAGACTGCAAAAGGACCAAACTGCAACAGACTGTAGGGAAATACACCAGGAGCAGGCGGGTGCCACGTGGCTACAACTGTGTATTGCCCCAGTCTCATTACTCCACACCACTACATGCCTCCCTATTTTTTTTCAACATGCTTCTGCCAGAAAGTCCTCAAACTCAGCGTTATACACTTCACATCCACAACTATGTGCCTGGCTTGTGTGCTCAATCCTTAACATCCTTTCTTATGGGTTTGGTTATTTTCCAGTCTCAGGAAGCTTCAGAAAGAGACCAGTCATAGCCAGTTCTTTCAGCCTTCTGTTGCATGTTCGCCAGTTATGGGCAAACTGGGGACTTCATGGTAGCCTTTTCTCCATAAAGGTATGAGGTTCTCACTTGAAGTTCCTCTGCCATGTACCTGAGGTCATTATAAGGCCCTCTGAACTTGATTCTGTAACACTGAGAAATCTACACAAAATAAACTTGTTGGATTTACAAAGAAGGAATATGTAGACTAATTGTGCTGTGGAGCACAATAAGGACTGCACAGTGTCTGACAGGTTTTAAAATAAGTATAATAATAATTGTGAAACAAAACATCCTAATCTGGAAACTACAGGACAGTCAAAGAATAACTTTTTTCCACCTTCCCCTATCTTAAGCACCCAGGATCTATCAGGACTTTATATGTACTGTTAGAAATGCTGGATGAAGAATTTCAATATGGCATTTAAAGTAATTTTTTTACCTGAAGCTATGAGTTAATAGATGTTCCCCTCTTCCCCACCCTGCCTTCCCCCCAGTTGGATTTTAGGCAAAACACATTTGAGGTGTTTAATTCCAAATGTTATGGGTTTTCCTGGAGTAGGCTGAAAATAGAAACTCAGTGGAGTCTACATCTAGGTTTGACATGCACGGCTTGTTGCATGGCACACTCTGTTTTGCTGTGCATACCTGCTCCAGGGCAACCTCTCAACCCTCTTCTGAGGGCGCTCTAATGCAAGGGTCTTCAACCAGATTAGCCCATCTCTGAGAAAGCCATCCCTCAGTGGGCAGACTGGGGATCTCAGCTGCCCACCAAGTCCTCACTCATGGACATGAATGAGGGCAGTGACTGAAGAGACAGACTTAATACATTCATAAAACAGTAAGATATAGCAATCCCCAGCAAAATGCTTTCAAATGTATTTTTAGGCCATTACATTTATCAGCATATGGTGTTTGTTCCAGTACACTAGCAAGACTTCAAGTAAGATGTAACTTCTCTATCACTTTCCTAACCCCTTCCTTATATACCTTGGAAAACAAAAGCCCAGCATTTTTGTTTCAAAAGTTCTCCCCATCAGCTTCTAGACTTGCTAACCATCCATGTTTAAGAAGCCTGCACATATATAAAAAAAAAAGTATCAGTCACAGATTAATGACAAATGTGCTTCAGATAATAGGGCTGGTAAAAAGAGGATGCAAATCATAGAGTGCCTTTACTAAGAACTTTATTACTTCTCCTATCTACAAGCCCTCATCAAAAAAAGAACAAGTTTTCCTTAAAAGTATAAATATATATATGTTCTAATAGCTCAAGGAAAGGGCAATGGCCTTAGATGTTTAAGATTTCAATAGATATGAAAAGGACTATAACACTTGAGTTTTCACTCATGTCCCTGGAAAGGAGGTTCCACTACAGTCCCATGATACTTCCACAACACCATTTCTAAGTATTTTTATTAACTCACAGAACACTCTTTCTTCCCTTTCCATTTTCCTCCTCTGCAAGATGAAATTGTACTGTAACCACAAAAGATGAATTCCCTTTGATTCAGTAGCTGAGCTGGTGACTTTTTTTTTTTTTAAACTACAACTTGTACTCAAGGCTTTTCTGCTACAAATTTTAAAAACCACACAGAATTCTCTGATGTGGACTTCTAATGCCGTAAAATACTAAGGAACTACCTAGGAATGAAAGCTAAATCAGTCTAAACCAACTTTTTTTCTTCTTATGTAATCATTCTAATCTTTAAGTTGACTGACTTCTGATTAAAAGAGCCTGATCTCAGAATTTCACCCAAAAGACCACATTTGGTAAATGTTTTCTGATAATCATAAGATGATGTCCCATATTATCTCAATCAATCTGTCTCTACTGTTTATGCCTACTTCAAACCTCAAAGTGTTTAACTGCTGCTGTTTCAAAGCATAGGTGAGCACACTTAGTACTAGGACAGTCATAATTTAAAATTATAACTTTTTGTTTTGATATTCTAAATGCCATTTCTATAGTCACAAAGTACCATCGCATCATGAGAGAAAAAAGGAACTCCAAAATCCCAGTGCCACTATCACTTTTACTTCTATTAGATGTCCCAAATAAATCGAAGTGACCTTCCTAACCCATATTTATCCAACAATAATCTGTTCTTGTCCAGTAGAAATTCCAAAGCTTTCCACAGACACTGGCCAATGAGTCACTGTGCAAGTGAAATAGTTAACATGTAATGTTGCTTTGAAAAAAAGAACATTTAAAGTTCATTGTAATGCTAAGAAAACACATTTTAAATTATAAACACATTTTTATTTTTTTAATGGCAGTCTAAATTATTGAAGTATTTCAAATACTTGAAAACAAAGAATAATCGTTATTAAACAAATTTTATGTCCTATTGCTTAACCTTTTACAATAACATCTCTAACATACAGAGTGACTCTTCCCTAGTTACTTCCATATTTGCTGCCTCATGCAGTTTACAGGATGGTTTGGAGTTTTTTACCTTTTCTGTTAAATTACATACTCATTTCTTTTTAACTTGAGCCTCCAGCAAAAGACTTGCCATGGACCCTCTTCTTGAGAAGTGCCCAACCATGACTGCAAGAGAGCACGTACTAGGATAGCTACAGGCTTCAGCACTGGGGCAATGCAGCCCAACGTAACACACACAAAAAAGGCCCAAAGCCCATTACTATCACTCTGGCCTTGGGTAACTCCCTATCCCTCTGTCTTGGTTTACTCATATGTAAAAATGGAGAATACACACTGTAGGAGAGTTTACAAAACGAAAAAAATTAGTGGCTGATGAAGTTCTTCTATGTTATGATTAAAATTACCATTTAAAAAGCTCATTCTTTACCAAGATATGAAGAGAGACATTGCAGGAAAAGTCAGCCTGTTTCATGAGATTCCATGATATTCATTTTCAGGTTTACTGGATAATATACAGTAAACAAATTATCAGGCCATACCTCAAATAATAAAACCAAACTAATTAAACAGCTACTTTATCACAGAAGCCTTCTGCAGGTAGAAGAAAGGGGACAGAGAAAACATAGTTGCATAAACAGATTACATCCTATTTCATAGGCATGAGAAACGTGTAGTGTCAGTCCTACTTCAGCTCTTTCCTAACTCAGCTTTGCAGCTTGCCATCATTTCCTACACACAATCACTTAAAATAGGTGTATAAAGTTACATAGTTTAACATTTTCCGTAACTTACTTCTTTCTTGATACTTACTTTCAAAAAGTATATACAAAAATTACAACCAAAGACTTCTTCTCACTAACTGGAGATACAAATAAGGCAGACTAGGCAGATGGTAACAAACAATTACAGTTTTCTGAATGCCCTCATCACACCCCTCATTGCTCATAGCAATATAAATGCTTAAGAGCTCTACGGTGTCCCACATTAGGCATGAGGGGAAACAAAAGAACTAAAAGCTACTGTTCTTCTTAATATACATATATATTTAGTAATATATAAATATGTATTCAAACATTTAACTTTCAGTGTTTAAATTGCTTCTACTGATGTCTGACTCCCTTCCCAAACTACAGCTCTGTTTTATGTTCACTTTCCACTATCTTAAAAAACCAAAAATGGACCCAAACCAACCCCCAAAAATGACCCCCCCTCCTCTCCCAAAAAAATCAACTAAATCATGCCAGTTCTCCCCTGGGTACATACTCAAGAATTAACTTTTCCCATCCTGTCATATAGAAGATAATCAATCCTCAGGTTAAATAATTTCTATGAAGATAAAACAAAACACAATGGAAAGGCAGGTGTTTCCTTTTCCCTCCCCTGTGCCTAAATGGAAAAGGAAAATAACCTGAAAAAGTAATAATTTGTGCAATGGCTTTCTTATTTTTTTTTTTCAGTGCCCTCCTAAATAGTTATGGAAAAGCAGTAATTCTAGAAAGGTCTCTCTGATTAACCAGCCCTTAAACACCTATAGTTGACCAAGTCATGAAAATCAGAGGGCAAAAGGTACAATATATCTTCAGCAGTGATGCATTTTATACCAATGACACCTATTTTATGACAGAAAAACTACTGAAGATTTAATGGTGCCAATTAAAAAAGCCAAGAGTTTGCATGGCTCAATGGCTGAGTCATAGACCTTTTCCCCATAATAGGTTCCATTATAGTCCTGAGCTCGAACTGTGGGAAGAGGATTGCAGATGAGTAAGAGGAATTAGTATTTTTAAATGTTATTGCAAAGGAAGGTCCTTTAAGCATTACACAACTGCGTCTCTGGTAGCAGTAGTGCAGCTTGTGTTTACTCACCATGGTAGCTTTGAGATCCTCAGAAATTCGTGGACACCTTGCAACTTCAAAACACTATCCCAGAAATTAAGCCCATCAGTGTAGCAACCTCTCAAATTTAATCAGCATTTCATATGCATTTCCAAACTTGAAATACTCCAGTACTTGTAATTTTTGTGCTGTGTTATTGCCCAATTTCTTTTGAATTCATTTATATTTACATAAACCAACATAAGACTGCATAGCTGAAGACCAAAGTAGTTTGTACTTAACCATATGATGTCTGTAAACAACTGGTGGGATGTACATTGAGGAAAAGAAAATTAAAATGTCGACGTGCCTCTCAAGGTCCCTTCCCAGGGAACTATATCTGACAGAGTACAATGTTGCACAAAATTCTAATCATCCACATCAACAACAGTCACACTTGAGACATGGGTAGAGATTGCCTTGAAGAAGTCTAAAGGGAATCTAACTTTGGACAGACTGCTATTTATCAAAAAATTAGCAGATTCTAATATAGGAAATAAAAATAATTAAGATGAGTAACTTTGGCACCAAAGCAAATTGGGTATAAAACCAGTGACTAATAAATTTAGGATAGAAAGTCAGATGCCTGTTACAACATACGAAGTAATCTGATTTGGGTAAGAATTTAAAAAAAAAAAAAAAAAAAAAAAGGAATACTGGGAGCAAAAGCCAAGTGATCTTTAAATTGAAGTTTTATGAGGTTACGAAAAGCAGTCCATAAGATGGTACTTGTGACAGCTGGAAGCTCAACTCAGTGTCCCAGACAACCTTTATGTGTACTTTGCTCCTAATGACTGGTGACAGTAAAAATCTTGTTTACTTTAAAAAAATAAATGCATTTTAACAAATGCAATTTGGAATATGACAAACACTGAGCATATTAGTTCAGAAAAAAGTTAGATATGCTTAGGATTAACCATTTATGGGAAGAAAATATCTATTCAGCAGGGCTGGTAAATAAACATCTATTAAGATAGGGCAGTAAAACAAGCTTCTGGTAACAGAAATTTTATCTTCAGACTTGCAAAAAGGGGTTGGTTACCCAAAAAGCTTTTATAATTACACTGGCCAATACAGTCAGAAAAAACTTGAAGTATTACCTCCTTTATAAGCCTTACTTCACACACATCCTCAAGTCATCAAAGCTATGAATAGGATGACTCAGATACCCCTAAAAAAACCTCTGTGATTTCAAATGTTTGTATTTATAACATTTTTTCCTTGACTAGGAATTGTCTTTGTATCATGACTGTCACAGAAAATGCAACAGTGCTGTTTAAAACAGAAAAGATTACTTATTAAATAAAGATGCCACAGTCCCAGTGTTCTTTTGCAATAGCTTTTCTATTCCCTAGTTTGGACAATTTTCCCAGAACATTGCAGAAGAAGTTTTTATTTTCAAATACTCTAGACAACAGAGACTTGAGAAAAGTAGAAGTAAGCAATTTATTAAATTACTGGTCATCCATCATTTGTTCATTTACACAGTAACATTATTTAAGTATTAGGGATATACTTCTAAGGAGTGGGTTAGTGCAGGAGGGTGCTTGTATCCAATTGCTGGGCATGTGTCTCAAGTTGCAACAGGAATATTGCACCTAAAAAGGCTCCTGAGAGAATTTCATCTCTTCCTAATGTTGTGTTGGAAAACTTGTTCTTCCTCAAGAGCTTCCTACACACAACAGCCCTAACAGAAAAGAACAGAATCAATGAGGATAAATGAAGATAGAACAAATTCTTCCCTCAAAAAAAAAAAAAAAAAAAAAAAGGAATTCTTTTCCTTAGAAAGCATCCCAAAGCTCCCAGCCCAGAAGTCCATAACCTGCTTTGAGGGCTCTCCTGATCAGTTAATCACAATCTAAAACCCCTTCTCCCACCCCATACCCATTAAGCAATTGAGTGGTTTACAGAAGTGCTTTGTTTTGGGCCAAGTTTGATACAAATTGATGTAGAGACATAGTAGAGACAGAAAGAAGCAAGAGGTTTTAGCTTTTATACTTACTAGTAAGTCAGACTTACACAGTTAATCACTGAAAGAGCAAGTCAACCTACTGATCATACTTCAGCTACTTACAACCTGAATTTTCTTGGATATGTATTTTCCCCCCCTAATGTTTTCTTATTTTCATTTGTGAATAAAAGCATCTACTTCTTCAGCATCTACAACTCACAGAACATATTCCTGAATCAAAAGGCAAATATGCTAATCAAGATTTAAGTAATTCTGTATTTGTGACTTGCAAGAAATAAACTGGTGGTTTTCTAGCATTGAAGGTAGATATTTTCACATGCAGTCCTAGTATTGTTTTTATGTACCAGTCCCCACAGTTTCGCAAGATAATTTTTGATTATCCAATTAGACATAGTCAGTAAAATCACTTTAAATGCAGAAAGTCACTTTCTGAAGCTGCAGCGTTTATATTTTGGATGTAGTAGAAGACAAAGCAAAACTAAGGACTACACCCAAAGGCTTTTTTGCCTTTTTGAGGACATGCAAATGCAGACAAGTCAAGAAAGTGTGCAGGAACTGAGGAAGAAGTGCTAACTATTCTCAAGGTAGAGCTTCCGAGGCAGGCACCCCCTCAGAGTACCAAGCCCGTATGGAGGAGCTTGCCCAGGGTGGTGGGGGTGGAAGACTGAGGAAGTCTGTGGTCACCTCTGTAACCCCAGACTGTTACCCATTCGCACATTTCCACTCTTTGAAATGGAAACAGCGATTGGATTTGCCTGACCCACCAGCAAATTCCCACTGATACAAATTACACAAAGGTTATCTGATGGAAGAAGTTAACAGACATGGATGGTAGTTATCACAGGCTAAAGTAATCTTTTTCTAGCGGGTTTACTAATACCCACCTGTCAAACTCTGGTAAATGTAGTTTCATGCTGACATTTTCCACTACAAGATTTACAGCTCGACAGAAAGGGTTCAGTTACGCCCAGTTCCCTTCAAATCCAAAGGCAAATATAACATATAGCAAGTATAACATTTTTAGTATATGTTTTAGTATATATTTTCAGTCTTTCTGTGTCCTTTCCAAAAAAGGTGGCACTATACAATCCTTTACTTCCAGGTCAGGTGAGGATATACCATCTGGAGCCAACATAGAACTTCCTTCTGAAGAGATCATAGAATGGCTTGGGTGAGAAGAGACTTTAAAGCCTATCTAGTCCAACACCCTTGGAACGAGCAGGGACATCTTCAACTCTATCAGGTTGTCCATCCAACCTGACCTTGAACGTTCCCAAGGATGGGGCATCCACCACCTCTCCGGGGAGCCTGTTCCACTGCTTCACCAGCCTCGATGTAAAAAAATTCCTCCTTATATCTAACCTAAGTCAACCCTCTTTTAGTTTAAAGCCATTACCTCTTATCCTATCACAACAGGACCTGCTAAAAGATCTGTCCCCATCTTCCTTATAGGTTCCCTTAAGTACTGAAAGGCTGCAAAAACATCTTTCCAGAGCCTTCTCTTCTGCAAACTGAACAAACCCACCTCTCTCAGCTTTCCTTATAAGAGAGGTGTTCCAGACCCCTGATTATCTGCCTTTCCTCCTCTGGACTTGCTCCAACATATCCATGTCTTTCCTGTGCCAAGAACCCCAGAGTTGGATGCAGCATTCCAGGTGGAGTCTCACGAGAACAGAATAGAGGAACAGAACCACCTCCCTTGACCTGCTAGCCACACTGCTTTTGCTGCAGCCCAGGATGTGGTTGACTTTCAGGGCTGCAAATACATTTTGCCAGGTCACATCCAGTCTTTAATTCACCAGTACCCCCAAGTCCTTCTCAGCAGGGCTGCTCTCAATCCCTTCATCCCCCAGCCTGTATTGATACCAGGGAGTGCCCTGATGCAAGTGCAGGACCTTGCACTTGGACTTGGTGAACCTCATGAAGTTCACACAGACCCACTTCTCAAGATTGTCCAGGTCCCTCAGGATGGCTTCCTGTCCCTCAGGTGTGTTAAACACAGCCCTCAGCCTGGTGTGGTCTGCAAACTTGCTGAGGGTGCACTTGATCTCACTGTCCACGTCAGTGATGAAGACACTGAACGGTACTGGTCACGTAACACCCTTTTCTGGAACAGGAGGTCTCTGCACTTCACTTTACACTGAGGTGTAACCACTGTCATTTCAGACACCAGCCTGAACAGATCCCTTCAGAAGTGAGATTTACATTACACCACAGAACTCTGTTCTGTCAAGTTTCCATTTCCCCCCTTTTTTTTGTTGTTAAGATCTGTAAGCCTCCAGTATGGGAGATTTAATTCTCTCTGTAAACTTCCCATACACATATTGTTGTTTATCGTATAAACCTGCTCTCCTTAATCAACTTTCCCAGACTACAAAAAAGTTGTTTGCAGGAGACTTCACAAGTATACAGACCGTGGTTTGAAAACACCAACTTATAGAAATCTTAACGGATACATATGAGATACAACACTAAAAGTGATTGCCACTAATCAACTCTATTTTTCTCTTTAGTTGGGAAAACAGCAGTTCTCCATATGGCCTTTTCATTGCACTATTTTATTAACTTCAACATGACAAAGTCGGCTTGAAATCACAGACTTGTTAATCCTTTTGATGTTGTATTTGCTGCCCAAAATCCATTTATGTCAAAGAGCCCAAGATACTTCTCAGACTCTAGTTCTATATTCCTAGCAACAAATGAAAGTAGCCTTTGAATATGTCAGCTATGGCATGTCACAGGTAGGCCTTTCCCCAGCTCCTCTAGTAACTGAGCTAAACTAACAATTAAATCAGAAAGTGTCATTAGAACTGGAGGGGGGAGAAAGAAAGAAAAACAAACAAACAAACAAAAATCCCACACTTGATTTTCTGTGGACAAACACGTAATTTAGCACCAACTTTATCTGCACCAAGTTAACTCTTAATTATAATGTTTAATCATACTTTAGGTATTCAGCCAATATGATTAACATTGTTCTATGAAACACCTTATCTTTAGTGCAGATATCTTTTGTATCCTAGCTCCAGCCATTCTTTACATATTGTATAGTAAAACGTAATAATCCCTATACACAGGTCCTAAATCAGATGTGCCTACAGCAATATCAGGTCTAGATTTTGGGTTATATTGTAGTATTGTAATGGAGAGATGTGCTTAAAGCAATCCTTTAACTCACCCCTCACTGCTGTAAGTTTCTGAGTTACATTTTTCAGCCTTGTTGTGCATTACAACAGGCAACTGCAGGAACCACTCTGCCACTGCAGAGCACTTCCCAAAGCACACCCAACAGCAATACTGGCAATATAGGCACCAAACATGCAACCTGTGTCAGTCAGCAAAAAGTCCCCAAATCCCAGTCTAATGCCTTATGTACAGAATTACCTGGTTTTCAGCGAGTTTACCTCAAGTATTTCAAAGGAGGCCTGCTGAGAGAAACACTGAGAACCAGGTAGTCTTCCAGTGTTGCAGGTGTTTATCCCTATGCCCACATCTGACAATGCTTGCCCATCTGACAACGGCAAGCTCCCATTAACAAGCTGAGATACAAATAACAGCTTTAGACTAGTTTTAGTGACTACGTATTTCATACAGTTGTACAAGCCAACTGTGATGTTAACTTTTTATGGTAAGGTGTCACTTTAAATTCAAACGTGCACTGTGTATTATAAGCCTCCCACTATATTTAGCAACAATTGGCTGGTACAGAAAGATTTCTTCCAAAAATAAAATAAAGGGCTTCATATCATTCAGCGCTCACATGTAAGGAAAATTACAGTATTATCACAGTTATCAGAGTCTTGCAGGGCCAAAAAAGATACGAAGTAACAGAATGCAAGTGGATGGAGGGCCATCTGGAGAGAAAGGAGATGTAAAAGAAGAGTGGAAAAAAAAAAAAAGGAGTTCATATTGACTCCTGGACATCAGGAAGTTTGTTATGAAGCTTATTATGAGACCTCTCTTCTCTTTCCTTACAAGAAAATTACATCCAAAAATCTGCGGAACTATTAACTTTTCAGTTACTGTGGTTATATTATTTTCGTTGTGGAAGTTACAGAGACATAATAAAACACAACTGAATTAGCACAATTAAAATACACTAACTTTTTCAGATTCAAATGATTAAATAATTCAGTCTGTTTTAAGAAAGAAGTCTATTGTGAGTGGATATACATTCCTTTTGGGAACTCTTGTATCACATATGAAAATTTCCCCTCTGATTAAAACAAAGAGTTTATATGTAACAAAATATTTAAAATTATGTTTAATATAGATATTTTAAAAGTGGAAAATGATAAATAAATGTTTGGCACTCCCTACAACATGCTATATCAATATATCGAACATGCATTTGTTTTTGTATACTAAAGTATAAGTGTTGCATTCTTGAAGACAAATACTTCCAATTTTCCAAAATGAAAAGGTTAATAATATGCCACAGAAACCTGCCAAGCTCCAGAAGTCAAGATTTCAGAAGTAAAGACTGTGGTCTTTCAGTACTTATAAAAAAGGGCTTATAAAAAAAAGAGAGGAACTTTTTACACAGGCAGATAGTGATAAAGCAAGGGGGGGTTGTTTTAAACTGAAAGGAGAGGATTTAGATTAGATGTTAAGAAGAAATTTTTTACTCAGAGGGTAGAAAGGTGCTGAACAGGTTGCATAGCTAAGTTGTGAATGCCCTGTCCCTGGAAGTGTTCAATGCCAGGGAGGGGTCATGAGCAACCTTAAGTAGTGGGTGCCATCCCTGCCTGTGGTGGGGCAGTTGGAAGTAGATCATCCTCATGGTCCCTTCCAACACAAGTCATTCTTTCAGCCTGTGATTTTTTAACATCTAGTTTCTACAGCAGCAACCCTTGCAATATGAACCCATTCCCTGAAGTTCCTAATTTTTGTGCTTGTTCAGCATTAACACAAGACCTGCTGTCTCCTAAGACTGGCTAACAGAGTAAAAGCACTGAGGAGTACAGGAAAGAGCTGTATCCAGATCGTCAGTACTGAGGATGAACAAAAGCAAATGAACAAAAGATTCCTCCCAACCCAACAGTAAAAAATCAGAGATCCACTTGTTTTCTTCCACATCTTGTATATAACTGCACTACTCCCACATTAACCTCTATAATAACCAAATTCCTACACAAGAAGTAGGATTTCCTCCTTTGAACTGTTAAGACCAGTTGTCACAGTCTTCTTAAGCTGCATTTGTAAGACAGAGCAATACTGGAAGGGGGGACAACGAGAGCAAGGTGACATGTTTTAGAGTAATAAATACCTAAGTAAGAACTCGAATTGGGAATTTTATGGATTTGGGTTTTGAGTAAATAACAAAGTTTATGCCCATCATCTACATGTCCCTCTTCATAACTGGGGGCAATGCTATTTTTGGCTACAATAACCTTGACCAGGAACAGAGAAAATTCTAACTAAACGTGATGTATGAAAAACAGTAAAATCAGAAAGAATGCTGATTTCAGAATTTATAAATCAAACCCACATTCAGACCACTAAGTCATCCTGTGATGACTAAAAAATTAATCTGAGTTTTATTTCTAACTTTTCATCTTTTTAAACAATTCTCTGTGCTGAAGAAAAAAAAAAAAAAGGAAAAAATCCCATTCAATACTCAAAGAAAACAATTCATTGACTGGACTGGAAGCATCTTCCCTCATTTCAACACGCATGACACACACCCAAAAAAATTGTGCCAAGCTCTTTGGTAGAAAGGGGATGTTCTTTCACCTCTTCAATAACAAAATAGCTGCAAATACTTCAGTTGGAAGAGGAAAAGTCATCCTTTTCTAAAAAAACAAAACAAAATACCATTCCCGAAATCAAACCAGTCATTTATATATTTGTGTGGACTAAAAAAAAAGTTGTGAGAAGTTGGAATGTGATCTGTTTGTCACTAGTTCAATAAAACAAGACAAAGCTTTGACTTCTAACTGAAATTTTAATTTATCAACATTTAAGGGAGAAATCGAGGGCTGGTTACTGAGGGCAATTGCTACAAAAACACGAGCTGTGTAAGGGTACTAAAAAGCCTGAAAGGGTATTAAAGGGCCAGAGAGAGAGGCAGTCTCCATTTTGCCCCAGCAAGCATTCCCACTCCCACACCACCACACCAGCTTGGGTGATTTTGTGGTCACAGAGCAAAGAGGTGCTGGGAACATGACCTGGCCAGAAGTGAGCAGGCCAGATAAGCCTGTTCACCCAATGATTAGGCATGGTGATGCAAGGAAGGAGCAAACGTTCTGTATCCCAGACCTCAGCCACCTTTATTTGCATGGATTTATTTTTTTAAGCAGATTAGATACTGAGAGTTACTGAGTGCACACAACTATGGTGGGAAGCTGTCAGTAGACTATTTGCCCACGGCACAGTGACACAGGTACACCCCAAAGCAGTGTGCAGAGCGGTAACAGGCACCACTGGACCAAATGGCTACCTCTGACAAGGGCTCAGCAGGCAGGTGACTCAGGCTGGAGGAGAGGTGGGGTGACTCCCTAAACTCTGCCCCCATTTTAACATAACATTGGCCATTTCCTCTCTGTTCTTACTGCTCTGTCAGCTCAGCCTTTCACTGCCCATTCCCTGATCACTGCTTCCTGCCCACCCTTCCTACCCTGCTCCCAAGAAGCAGCTTCACCATCTTTAAACCACACCTCCAAACAAATTTAATGGCATAAAAAGAAAGATCTGTACGTACAGATGCTTTAAACACCATGAAAAACTCAAGGATATCAATCTTGCTCCTTAGCTACCAAACTTTACAACTCTATTGCCAAAAGAAGTCTATAAATATTTATAGATGTCATCTCTAAAGAAAACAAACAGACATTTTGTTACCAAATCCAGACCACATTATCACTAGTACAATACATGTATCATCATAAAATTAAAAGAACCAAAATTTGAAAATTCAAAAGTGAAAAGCACTGGCTCACTGAACTGAGGGGCAAAACAACTACAGGCTAAAGTTAAAAATTACATTTCAAAGTGATAGTGTCCCATCATAGCAGGAACTGAGACATTTCTTCTCCACAGAAAAAAGAAAAACAAAAAGAGAGGATATGCAAGTTTGTGACACTTGCATTCAAGATACCAGCATAGGTAAATTAACTAAAAATAAATGGATGCCTCGAATTCCATGTGAAAGAGCAAGACATAAAACTGGGAGGAGGACCCATTATGAAAAGGCAGGAAATTATTACTTTGCCTGCAACTTGGTCCTTATTAGGATTTCTACTATATTTAAAGAAATAAAAAAATGAGAAAAAAACAACAACAACAAAAACAACAAACAAACAAAAAAAACCAAACCACCAAGGATTTCTCCTTTCATTTGCCCAAATTTTCCACCCTTGTAAGTTTATCTAACTTACTGATAATACTGACATGAGGGTTTGTATTAGACTATCGGCCTTCAATCAATCAAGAAAAAATGCTTCTCTAAAACAACAGATTTAAATCTGTTGAAATAAATATAAAGTAATAGAATGTGTTTGGCCATGGGAAAAATAAGATGACTGCCAAATCCCACTGGAAGTGACTATCAGCAGATAAGAACACTGTACTCAAGTACTGAATAGCAGCATAAATCTAAAAATATTTCTAGCTTTGTGATTCCTCAGATAACCCCAATGATTTCAGGAAACAATACATTCAGGTTACCAACATATCACAGAGACTTTCAAAATATCCATGCTGAAGAACAAGTCTGGTAACTCTTAAGCCTACAAACCAGAATGCTGATGCAGAGTTGTGTTTTTATGCTAATGCTGCAAACTGGCTTTACCCAGAACTTCAGAGCAGATAATTTAATGGCACAAATTATTTTCATCATAGTCAAATCATGGTACCCAAGGGAAGAAGTATTCTCGAAACTGCTTGTGCCTCCCCAGCACTAAAAAAAAGATTAAAGAATTTATAACAAAACCACCTCAAAACTACAAGTCTTTGGCCCAAAGGCCTATTCACTGAAGGATCACTGGAAGCCATTATTTACAAAAGCACACACAGCCTCTTCAAGCGTGAGGAAGAAATAAGTCTTTGGATATTGCAGTATTAACTTTAGATTTTAATATAACTGAGGAGTTTTAAAACATGAACTTCTGTTGGACAAAGTATTTTATATTAATTATTATATCCCTTGCATGGGAACTAGCTCATGGATGAAGTTATCAGTGTAACAGACTACTCTACTCCACAGAGGTGAAATAACATCAACACTTGCAACACTTTTACAGTCTACTTTTTAGTTGGAAAATTATAATTCGTTACATTGCAAACATTGCTCAAATACAGGAGTTCTTCAGATCCTCATCAAAATCCAGCAGGAGCCTGCAAACTTTTAAGAAAAAAGTAGTTATCAACCTTTACTTTTAAATTAATACTATGGATTTTCTTTGCAGCTTTTCTTTCATCACCCCCCATGACTTCTGATTTTGCCTGTGTTTTCTATGTATATTTTACATAAATACACACATACACTCATGCTTATCTGTATATAAAAATAATATACAATTGCAGTTAATTAAAGTTCAGTATTAGTGGGATTTTGATTTCATTTAGTCAGCTTCAAAAATCTTGCCAACATACACTAGTTTGCTGGTCTATGAATACTTGGAAACTATAATTTCTAGGACCAGCCATGAAATTTTGCTGAACATGCAGCATATAGAGTACCCCAAAAGACCAGCGGGCAGTCGTGTGAAATAGCCTCTATGTCAAAACAAAAAGTACTCAACAGTGTTTGTACGTTTTTCTTAAAAAACCTGAACTTGTTCTACTTACCAATAGAAAAATAGTAAAAAAGTTAAACACCTAAGGGATTAAAAAGCAGTTCTCTGGAGATATGGGAAATTGCTTATGAATATTAATTAATGGGAAAAATCGTAACTATTTGAAATTATACCATTTCTTACTTTGTAAAATTATAGGGAAGACGCTGAAAGGTAATTGCTTATGTGAAGACAGTAAGGAGTCCATCTCTTCTTTCTTCTCTTGGGCACTACAATAAATACCCAGGAGAAAGTCAACTTCATTCTAGTGTGCCAGCAAGTAACTGACTTAACCTCTACTCTCTGCCGGGTTAAAATACTGCATCAAACCACTCCAGCTGACAGCAGTTTTCATTAATATCCCTCTCCATTCAGGTATATCCAAGTATAAATTAAACTGAGGCAGCAACTCCAGGTTTGAAAATACAGGAAGGGCCTGTGAGAAGAGTGACCCAGCTGGTGACTCAGCAGGACTTTCCCTGCCTCTTCCCCTGCAAGGGAGGGCAGGAAACTTCAAAGGAATGTGTTCATACCAAACACAGCTATGAGTTATGATTTAAAGCAAAGTCACATGCCCACAGATAATAAGGCCAGCAGGGTAAACCTGGCAGTGAACCCGTAACACACACAAAATGGAGTTCCTTGTCCACCAGAAGCTGGAAACTGCAACCTGGCATCCTTCAACACTGTTGGTGCCCATCACTGAGCTCTACCATTTAGTCAGGCACAGAGGCTATACCATACCTGTTTGTCATTTAAATACTCCTGTGTTTGACTATAAATAATGTAGATCGCATTTGTGGAACATGATTAATGAACAGAACTCGAAACTTCAGCCCACACAGCAGCTGTGGGTAAATAAGTTGTGTGTAACAACACACCCAGGACAGCCTATTCTTGGCAAAGAAAACTCCTACACTTCCTCTACTGCTAAAAAAAATGCTCTGAAAATAATGACATGTAAGAGCAACTGCACAGCATTAGACCCCCAGAAGCCTGTCTAACCGATATTCCCCTCTTTGATAAAGTGTGTGGAAGAGTACAAGAACCAGACACACAGTGGATGCAACCCAATAACAAATTCTCAGCCACTTATATACGGCACAGACTTGCTGAGCCAAATGTGGTGCCTTCATGTTTATCAAACAATGATGCATTTTTCCATGCAACATCTCAGAGATCAGCATCTTAATGTGCAGTTCTGAGCTCACCACCTGATAACTTGCTGAATACCTTAAAAGAATTAAAGGAGACAAAAGCAGGTGACAAACAACCCTTATTTCACATTCACCCTCTTCATCCACCCATATCAATCACAAGTTTAGAGACTTTCATGATCTCCCTCCTTTCCTCTGCCCCCAAATTACCCCCTTCTGTGCTTTTCCAAGTGTTACTGTATTTTCTGAGGCCTGAGGAAGGGACCCAGAGCTTCACAGCACTTGCCACACCAGCATAACAAGCATACAGGTAGCAACATGGTAACAATCCTTGTTTTGCTTTCTACTACTTCCATAACAATTCCTACCGATTTCTTTCTTCAACTGTCACAGCACACTTTCAGACAGCCATCTAACATCAAGACCCTTTTCCTAAGGAGAGGGTTTTGCCTGCTCTTTCACTGCCCAAGAACCACAGAACCATAGTCATTTATGTTGGAAAAGACCTTTAAGAACATTAAGTCTAACTGTAAACCCAGCATTACAAGCTCCACCACTAAACCATGTCCCTAAGCACCACATCTACATGCCTTTTAAAATCCTCCAGGGATGGCAACTCTACCACTTCCAAGGCAGCTTGTTCCAATGTTTGACATCCCTTTCAATGAAGAAAATTTTCCTAATATCCAATCTAAACCTCGCCTAGCCACACCTTGACTCCCACTACTTATGGCCAAGTGACTGACACTCCTATTATATTTCTAATTATTTAGTTAGGGTCTTCACCACAGCTGCACTTGGCACTCTACTTTGGGTATATTGACAACAGCTGCAAACTTTGCCATCTGACTTTTCACCCTTCTCCAGATTTACAAGCATTTTGGAGAGCACAAGCTCAAGAGCCCAACACAGATGTCTCCACTGTGAAAACAAGCAAGCTACTCCTACTCTCTGCTTTGTACCTTGGTGGTGCAACAGCAGAACTCACCTTCTCACCCCATGGTCACTGAGCTCTTCCAAAAGCCTTTGGTGGTGAAGAACGTTTCAAAGGAGGGCCTGAAAAACCACACCAACTGAACATCTCAGCACTGTGGTGGTTCTTATGGATCTATCAAACTCCACTGAAGCCATCAACTCACTGCTAACACAGTCCTAAAAACCGCATCTAGTTTTCAGCTATTAATCGAAACCAGATGAATTGTCAATCACCAGCTTCATCTCCCAGCCAAAATAATTTGCAGTTTTGCACACAAAAAAAAGAAATAACAAGCCTTGGAATCAACACAGCAATTTCTTTCAACTTAAAAGCAAAAGAACTTCACTTTCCTTCCAACATATCTAAAAACAAAACAGTAATTTGGTTAACCACAAGTATTACAGCCTTCCCATGATAAGGCTAGCTTCAAATCGCTGAAAAATAATTACTAAGATGGCTTCTGTTGATTTTAAAGTACATAGTGATTTCCATTTCACTGACTATATTAATTTTGTTGATTCATTTTATACAAATAACAACAAACCAGTCATTTAAATAACTGTTCTTCAGTGAACAGCTTTCTGCCTACTGACATGGAAGGAAAACCATGACACAAGAAAGCTACCAATTCTGTACTCAGGCTTTAGAACAGGGGTTTCGCACATCTGCATTTTTCCCCAGGGGGTGGGGAGGAGTTGAGTTTTCGTTGACTTGAACAATATTCATTTCATCCAAACAGTTTTCAAGGGGGAAATGCCTGCCTGTCAAGAATTTCATTACTACAGTCAGGGCTCAAACTAATTACTTAATGGGAAAGTATGTTAACAATAAATTTTACCAGATAAAAACTTTACAGAAGTAGGCTAACAGAGAATTTACTTGGCTTGCGACAACTGTTTGAATTACTGATTTTAATCAAGTAACTTGAGTTATCATGTGGTTTTCCTCTAATTATTTAGTTTCAGCACTTACCTTTCTTCAAGCTATTCATCTGCAGTTCAGCACCTTGTAATAGGTTGCATAGCTCATTTAAGGGTGGAGCTGTTTGAATTTTACCTCTTCACTGATTAAAGGCAAAAAAATGTCCCAAAAACCTTTAACAAGCCTGCCCATTCTATGAGTAAACCTTCTTCTCCCAAACCACCTTCTGATGCCAAAAATAGGCTTGCTGGATCATCAGATGAAAACAAGGAATTAATGCTGGTAAAGAACACCACAGCTTTAGGGCACAGTCCACCACAAGTCTTTCCTCCCGTATTCCCCAGCATCACTAGTTGTGAAAGATCTCAGTGACACTGGTTTTTGTTCCTTTACAGTCTTATAAATCTTACATTACCATTTCTATGATTTTCTTTCAAGTTTTTCCTGCTAGATGCGTCAGCTCTCATCTTCAAGGTAAAAACAATCTTATATTTCTTTTTGTCACCCCTACTGTTCTTCATACCAATTTTGAGGAGGGCAGGGAAGAAGAAGATGGTTTAGAAGATATACTCTGCCCCTTCAAGAGAGCTTCCTCCTCCCTCCCAGAAAGACTGTACTTTTCCCCTTGCCCAGCTTAGCCCCTGATCTCCCTTTCAGGGCTTCCCCGCCCTACAGCACCTCCAGTGTTCCCCCCTCCTCTCTTCCATGGGGAATGTAGAAGCCCGTCCCAGCTGCTGAGCTGCTCCATCCACCACTCCTTGGCAGCTGCCTCTCTGTAGTGCATACATCTGATTCCCAGACCCACCTCATGCTGTGTGGAGCAGCGAACAGAAGCAGCCGGCAGGCAGCAGTGGAGGGGACTGCTGAGCAGCTGCTTCCCGCACAGGCCCAGGACACTGGCTAGGACAACTGTTTTTATGATTTATTAAGTGTATTGTAGCCTCGTATCATTACGACTGCATTCCAGCAATTGTCTCCAAATATTTATGGGCAGAGCTACTTGGTATTAATTACTGACTGGTTTTTTTTTAAAAAAATAAAAAATAAAAAATTAAAAGTAGACCTCTGATATCTTGACCGCTTATTCATTTGGTACCAAAACCTCTTGAATGCTGACTGAGAGAGCCACAGGCAAACAATGACAAATGTGAAGATCACAAAAGCCACTTTTTCAGCTGAAGTTTAACATACTAGCAGGTAGTCAAACCTGATAAGCTACAATCAAGACGTTTTACCATTTTTAGCTTTTAGTTAAAACAATGGTGTGGAAGCAATACACTGCCACTTAAACCTGGCAGATCAATCAGAGACTTGGTAAAATAAAACTTCTATTCAACATTTCTTTTAAGCCTCAGAAGATTTTATTTCACACTATGATTCACATCTGTTGTCTTCTCCTTGCATAAACCGTTGCCTCGTCACTTCTCAGGTGCATTACTTAATGCTGAAGAAGTTCACGCTGGAAATTTTTTCACATGTAAAAATTTCAGCTTTAATTTAAAACCACAAAACATTCCCTTAGGATTTAAAGAAAACCATCAGTTTGGCCAAAGCAAACACATTATAACACACACTTCTTTCTCCAAGTTGCAAATCCAAAAATTAGTATTTTAAATGGCAATTCCCACATGTGCTTTCCATTTTCCCCTCAAAGGAACCAACATGAAAAAAAGAGTAGGTATTCAGGTATTGACCTGTTGCTGTATCAAATGTCAGTCTATCTATAATGTTATCCTGTAAAAATTACCTGAAAGATGTTAGCAAGCTACCTGAACCTCATTCTGCCTTCAGCCTCCGTGCACCAAAAGAGCCACATAACCAGTAACAAACAAGGGAGTCAAACAGGAGCAAGTATTTTTGCAACCATAGTTCTTGTGTATCCTGAAACACATTTACAGTCATTTAAAACATTTTCTGCTAATTGGAAGTAGCTTACCTGAAGGACAGGCACTTTTTGTGGTGTGTTTTGTGGTGACTGGTGAAGCTGTGCCCAAGGCTGATGATGAGGATGTGGAGGTGGTGAAGACTGGTGATGTATCCCTGGATGAGGCTGCATGGGAGGACAGGTTGGCATTTGCTGTTGAAAAGACTGCTGTTGACTAGGAAGTTGCTGGCCAGATATTAGTCGCTCTTGTATTGCTTGTGGATCTGCAAGGCCAACACCTGGACAACCATTTGGTCTCATGTGCCCACCCATCTCCCGTGGTGTTGAAGACATACCCATAAATGGACGATTCTGTTGCATGTTTCGGGGGCCCATATTCCTTTGTCCAATTCCCATGGCACCAGGGGGCTGGTGTGACGGTTGAGGATGGGGTATATTTGGGTAACTGCCAACTTCCATTGGTATTCCAGCACTACCAGGTCTAACCTGTGGAGGAGGTGTACCTGCTGGATTACTCATTGCTTTCATAGGTGACATGGGAGGTGGAGAGGCATAAGTTCCCTGAGGCTGTGAAGGGTGCATAGTTTGCGTGTTCATTTGGTTAAGTGAGCCACTAGGGTGGATGGGCTGCTGGTGCATTAGTCCTTGACCACTGTTTGATGGAAATCCGACAGCATTTGGGTATCTTGGTACAGATTGATTCATTGGAGTGTTATTTGTAAGGCCTAAATTCTGATTCATCCCTGTATTATTAACTAATCCCTGATTAAGGTTACTGTAAGGATATCGAGAATACTGCCCTGAGTTGTTTATAGTAGGTGAGGGTACCGTCTGGCTCCGAGAACTAAAATTAAGTGTTTGCGGCCTAACAGCACCCTGCTGGGGAGGATTAGGGGAGAATCTGGGACTGTGGGCTACTGATTCTCCATGGAGAGCAGTGGGGGGATGGTGGTGAAATTGCTGGACTGAATGTCGCAAAGAAGGTGCCATACTGGGATTCTGCTGGGGCACATGAGACAAGTGGCCAGGTCCTGAGGTGGCAATGAAAGGGTTTCCCTGATTGAGGCCTTCTTGGCCTTGAGAGAACTGGTTCATCCTCTGCTGCTGCGGCTGACTGTGCTGCTGCATTGAAAAATCACCACGAGCCATGTAGTTTCCCATCTGCTGCATGTGCTGAGGATGGCCCTGCCCAGGGGGTCCGGAGGGTGCCTGCGGCGGCTGTGTCGGTTGCGGCGGCTGCTGCTGCTGCTGTTGCTGCTGGTATGGTGCTCTTATCTGGTCTGGCACTTGAACTGCCCGTGGTCCCCACATGGAGCCACTGTCTACGAAGGGTTGCCCGTGTCTTTCGTTCTGCATGCTGGGATAGACTCCCATCTGACCACCAGCACCACTGCTGTGAGGAACCTGAGGGTTGTGATACTGCGAATGAGGAGACGCTATACCATTCCCAGGGGCATTGCTTATCATCCTGTTCGGCTGATCCATCAGGTGCATTTTCTGCTGTTCGTATTGATTATAGTGATCAAAATGGGTCAACTTGGCTTGATTTTGATTTGCAGTGGGATGATGAAGAGATGACTGTAAAGTGGGAAATCCTTGATCCATGGGCATTTGCTGCCCCATAGGATTCACTGTATTTTCAGGATATCCACATTCTCCAAGACCTTCCAACCCTTCACTGAAAATATTACCATCTTCTCCAAACAGACTCATCATTCCTGGATCTGCCATCTCTTTTCAGCACACAGCTCCTCGGAGCTACAACCAGAATGCTAGTCTGTGCTTCACCTCGGTGAGGTGTTTTGTCCTCAAAGCCTTTAATCCTCAACTAATCTCCTTCATGTCATTCCATATTTCCTTAATTCTTTTGGACCACGCAGTGTCAGGCAAAGTCTGGCTACTGCTCCTGGAAAAAGTGGGGGAGGGAAGAGAAGGAGAGGAAGATATTAAAATAAATAATATCAGGCAATATAAAGAAAAAATACTTGACTGGTTTTTAAACAACCCCAGCTACTTTCAGCCCCCCGAAATACATCTTAAAAATCTATTTCACTTTACGAAGGATTCAATAGCTTTATCAGAAGCTTTATTATGATGGAGAGTTAGGAAGCAAGCAAAACACTAGCCTTAACCTTAAATTAATCCATTCACTAGACTTCCTAGTGCTCCTTTCTTGGGTGGAACAGAACAAAAGAACACAACATGCAGCAGCAGCAGCTGCCACAGCAGGTAGGCAGATGTATGAATATAGCCAGGCAGCCCATCTGCTGAACTAAAGCCCTGAAAACGCTCTAGTTACCAACAGCATGTCCTTAACCTTATTCCCTTGAGCTGCGTAATCAGATGAGCAAGCAGAAGCACCAAGTCCTACAATGAACTAAAGTTAGTTATACAGACAACAGATTTTTCAAGTGCACACAGACATGACCCACTAAAATATACCAAATCCCAAGATTAGCCTTTAGGAAAGGAAAAAAAAAAATTTAACACTCACAGTTTATCTTAATTTAACAAATTTGTAAAACTGAAAGACACAACGTCTCTTCCCAGTTAAACAAAACTATATGCTCAATTTGTGTAAGAAAATTAAATTCAGAAGCTTCATTCACAATCCCTATTCTAATTTCCTTCATGATGGTAACAGGGAACCAGTATCATTGGAGTTCATTATTCATCTTCAGGTTATCACGCTAGTACTGCAACTACGGCACTTTAGAAGATCACAGTGAAGTTTTGTTCCCTCCAGAATTATGATCTTGAATACTCACTCAAGAGAATTAGTAATGGCGAAAGAACTGAAAAAATAAAAAGCTAACCTAACAAGGTACCCTCTCAGGCTTGGAGGGGGGAAAAAAAAAAGCAACACATAATAACAGGGTAGATTCAGAAAAGTTCCCATTTAGGTTTTTCACAGGGAAGACTGCTCTGTTCTGGCATGTCCCCCATCCTCTCCCCTCGAAAGCTTGGAAGATTTTGTTTGGATCCATTTACTATGAACAAAGCTGTATTTTCTTCTTATGATCAGGATTTTAAATGCTATGTCATACATCTCAAAATAAACTTTCAGACTAGTCAAGGGAACCTATCCACACAGCAAATAAAACCAAATATTTTTGCATCTTGGTTGTAATTTACTTGCAGATACTAACTTGCCCTTTAAACAGCAATCAAAGTTAAGAAGATATACAAGTTTGTGGTTTCACATCATTTCGTAGTGAAGGAGAGATACCTTTGGTCACTTAGGATGCAAAGTGTCAAGCCAGACTATTTGACTGAAGGTGATTTGTCCCAGACAAGTTTTAGGGAGAAAATATCAGCACATTTATTACCCTTCTTGTAGCCACTGTCAAAAGGACCTTCTACAGCATGAAGCAGAGGGCAAGAGGAAAAGCACAAGCATTTATCACTCCTCTTAAAATAGCATTTGAATGTCACCTTTAAAACGACACTCTTAAATCTCTTTAGTGCTCAGCTGGGATATTAACACTTATATTCCTAAATCACTTGGAGGTAAACTCCTATTAGTAATCTTCGTATCTCTAATACCTTTTTCTTTTAATTTCATTTCCATTATTAAGCAAAGCCATCTGTAATATTTACCATCTCTATCAGTTTACTAAAGCATACCGTAAGCAAGTTCCCACAACAAAGTGAGAAGGAACCTCCTTCACCACAAAAAAAAACTTTTGCTACTGGACTGCTCCAGAGCAGGCTACAGTCATGGGGAAGATCCCTGACTGCTTGAGGACTTCTGGCACTGCTACTGCTGATGCATCAGGAGCTGCCAAAGCTGGACATCAGTGTGTACTGAGAGTCTCCACCTAATGGAACGCCCTCTTTGCTTGGAAATGCTAAAAAGCATAGATAGCGCAGAGATACTGTTACCTGCCAACCACTGATGTAATCTGGGCTATATCAAACTTGAGCCGAGTAGAGGATCTCACCCATCCTCTAATGTGTTTATAGCCACAGAGTTATGAACACGTAAGAATTTTCACTCGTTATATAAATCATGCCTGCTAAAAGAACATTTTTTTTAAGACAAGCATGCTCTACTCTCCTGAAAAACTAATGAAACTTTCCAACAAAAGAACTGAAATCTACACAGAGGAATTCTCTTTGCCATCTGTTATGGACAAGGTAACTGAGCATCTCCAGAAACAAGGTTAAAAGCAACAAGCACATATTTGAATCCTACTGCTTTTTAAACTGTTTTTCAGCTGACGAGCTGAAAAAATTCAGGCCAGTCAGCCACAGGTAACAGTCACCATCAGCTAACAGTAGCTAGGCTATGATTCCCAGAAAACCTATTTTAATAGGATCAGAGTTTTGTTTTACTACACACATTATTTCTGCCCAGCTCACCCTATCCCAATTTGCAGGTCTGGACTAGGAACTGTCCCTTACAATGAAGGACATATGCTATGGAACCTAGCACTCACGTGGCTTCCTGAGCACAAGATCTTTCAAAAGAAAAGTAACCTTTAAGTTCATGATGCACTTTGTAAACAAACAAATCCATCATCTAAATAAAGAGCAAAAACACTGTTTGCCACTACATATGATTTTAGATCTGCATTTTTATCTGACGTGTGAATCGACTTCATGTTTGAGCTGTTGATGCTAAAGCTGTTAGGTTTGAAACAAAGCGTAAGACGTGTTTAAGAAGATACCTCAAGTCGTAGGAGTATTTCTTCAGATTTAAGTTCCACCTTAAAATTAATGACCACAGCCCTTTACAGTCAGTTGTGCTCTTGCCAAACCTTCTTCCAACTTCCCCCAATAAAAGTCACACCTCTGATGTGATATATGGCTAACAGCAGCTGTTGAAGCATGAAAGACAGTAGCAGCTACAGCCTGATCAAAATAAATTAACCAGTGTTTTGATTAGGAAACAGTCAATACTGGAATTACCTAACAATCTCTCAATAACAGAATAAACGTCTTCCAGATAGTTAAGCAAAGCATGAGAGTCAGCCTTATTTTAAGTTGCAAACATTTCTTTGCTTCTTTCACTACAAGCAATATATTCTGTTTGCTTAAATCCTCAAAGCTGGTTAAAAAAAAACCTCACACAAAAATAAAGGCAGAACCTGTATCATCAAGCAATAATTCTACAATACTCAGCATGACCGTTCACTTCCCCATAAAGGCAGACATACTAACAGCAAGACTAACTATGATAAACTCAGTCTACAGTCTTTATTTGATTAAATACTTTAAAAATAAGGGATGGCGCATCTTCTTCTCTACATTCCTGTAACTTAAAACCAACATGCAGAGGAGAACCTGTGACTGTTTTTTAGATACAAAGGAAAGCATATTCGAACCCTTAGAAAGTTGGATTGCTTAAAAGAAGTGTGAAGGTATGAACGCTAGTGATTTTTTTATCATCCTAAACTATACAGATTCTGCTATAAAATTCTATCACTTTTCTGTTCCTAAACATGAAAGATTGCACCAAGACTGACCTAAAGAGTCAATGAATATATTTCCTTAAGGCTGCCTATAATACAGCCTGTTCCTGTTCAAAGCAATGGTATGATCCCAACTGCCAGGACACAGTCAACTACTTAACAACCCCATTGTCTCAACAGACGAAGCTCACATTTACTCTAGTCTGCAACATTCCAATCCTAAACAGCTAGATCTCAAATTTAAGTAGTAGTTAACCATTGCCCAGCTTAATATTTCAGACCTACGGGGACTCAGTAGCCTTGGGCAGCTTCCCACTTTTATGAGTTGAATTAAACTGGCTGCTGCACAAACATAACCCTATCGAGGGCTGCTGACACTCAAAACCTGTTGCTTTGTTCCTTAAGCATCCAGGCAGTCAAGACCAGGAAGCTGCAAGAGCAGCTGCAAGCAGCACTGATGCCCTCCACACCACCATCCTCGCATTCTGCCATTCAGATTTTGTAAAATCAACAGGTTCCTCGATTCAGCTACTGACCCTTCTATAGAAGAAATTTAGCAGCATTTCTTGACGGCCATGCAGCAAGCAAACTGAATAAATAGAAGGCAAGAAGGCAGCTAATAATGACTGCTTCAATCTTGAAAGACATGTTATGCAGAGTTGATATTTTTACAGCTATTAGTTGATATTGCAGACAAAACTCTTAAGTACTTAGACACACACCAATCAGTTACTCATATAATGGAACTATGCACCTACACACAGAATAAACACCACAAATACCGTGCTATTTTGAAGAACTAGGCTAAAAAGACCTCTCATGCTAAAAAATGCCATGCCAAAGGTCATACTGAGAGTAGAGCCTCAAAATGTAGGATTAAACATTAGGCTACTAAATCTGCATTTAAACATTGCGTATTTAAACTGCTTTTCAAAACTGCTAAGCTCCTGCTGGCTGTTAGGGGTAGTAATTTAAGCACTTGCTGCATGGAAGGAGATGACATAAATGACAGCAATGAAAGTCACATTCTTATCTTACTCAAAAAGTTGAAGGAAAACATTCACTGAAAACTTCACAAACACACGCAACACCGTAACAACATAGCAAAAGTCATGACAAGACATTCAAGTTGGGGAAGACAGCTCATGAGACTTCTATGTTTCAACTCATTTACCTACTGAGAGAACAGCACTGCTGATGCCAGGACAGTTATGCAAGTGCCTGACCACGTCCGTGGGAAGCACGCCTAGTCTCCTGCATGTTTAATGCTTAGCTCTCATGGCTGTCACAGACACCATGCATGGTACGTTCCTCCTGCGTACAGATTAGCCAAAATATAGGAGCAGAGCTGTAAAGTGATTGCAACGTCATTTCTGACTGCTGCTTACAAAGAAATTTGGTTATCTGAACGCAATGCTTTCCTAGTACACACTTCACACAGTACAGCTGTGTTAAAAATTAAGTCCGTATAGTTTGGACATCAAAGGATGGCAGGAATCTTGTTCCCCCTCATCCCAGGAAGGGGAGACACGACTTGTAGAGATGAAAATAATGACCTGATGCACTTCAGAAATATTCTGCCTTCAGTGGGAAGCATCCGCAAATATGATATAAGCATTTCTGAAAAGTTTAGTTTCACATTTATCTTTCTGAAGTTCAGTTAGTTCTTCACAGAAGTACATCTTTACAAAAATCTGCAGGGGCTGTCAGTGTCACTTGTTAAACTAAGAATTGGAGAGGGAGGTGGGAGTGAAAACCTCAGGTGCCTTTCTCAAAAGTCACAAGCCTATGTACAGTCAGCTAAATGCCATGAATGCTATTCAGTAATATCTTTTGGGCAAGAAATCCATGAAATCCTAAGTTCCCCCCACAGTTGTTCAGCAGAACCCAGATTGCACTTTATTTCCTTAATGCATGATGTACTTTGCCAAAAACAGGCTTCTACCGAGGCAACTGAGGGCACAACAGCCTTCGAATATTTGGCAGCTTGTTGCTGTCAAGCAGCTGATGCAGGAATGACCGGCCTAGAGTTCAGCCTGTGCCACACATTTGGAAACAATATCCTACGTCATTCCAGTTCACAGGAGCTCAGATATGAGACCACAACCACGTCACTTAGGAGGACTCTGATGCAAACCCATCGAGCCTAATTGTTACATCATACAAAGTCATTTGCCACAACAGTTGGGCTGCAAACACTTTTCCCTAACATGGGTGCACTGCTAATTTTAAAGACAGTGCTTATAACATGAAGTAAGAAGCCTCAGCATGTCTTTTCCTTCCAGATCAGAAGAAAAAGATGAAAGTCTACAACCATTTATTACAAGCACATATTTAGAGGCTTTTAATGAGGTAACCAGAGCAATAAGGGGAAAAAAAAAAGTTTCTTACATTTAAGTACATTACGAACATGAGTGGGAGGAGAGGGGACAAGCCTAATCCAGAGACACTCCAGTTTTAGTGTTACATAACCTGGAATTTTAAGAGCCCTTTTTTGGTCGTATGACCACCCTCTCTCTACACGCAAGTTTAAAACACAGATGTGAAGCAGTTTATCTAAAAATAGTCCTAGATAAGCAAGTGAAACAATTGCAGCCACAAAAATATTTCAGGAATACTCTTCAAAACATTTGACAGAGGTGTTAACCTTGCAAACAATGCCATGCAGGGGAGCAGTAACATGCTTAACATGACCCCTAAATGACGTTTGACCATGACAAGGCAGCCGTGTAGGCAATATAAAAAATACAAGAAGATATGAAAAATTGTACGGACTACGCGCCTGCGTTGTTTTGGTGGGTTTTGGTGGGCTGGGGACATTTAGCTGAGCGCTTGCTGCTCCGCGGCTGTGCGATGGCCAGGCGAGCACAAAGCCCTGGCAGGGCCGGCAGGGAGGTGGTGTCAGGGAGACTTATATTGTCGCCATCAGTCACCCAGATATCTCCCCGCAATTACATTCTCTTCTCAAGCTGACACTAAACTGGCCTGGGGATTCAAGAGGTGGGGCCAGCGGCGACCCCGCTGGGGCACTGAAAAAACACCCCGCACAACCGATGGCTCCTGCTAAGGGCCGGGCTTTTTGAGCACCTACTGCAGTTGTCACTGATTAACCAACTGATCTGGCAATTTCCTACATTCTTTTGCATTTAAAAAGGATCTGAAAGGCCCAGAGTCATCCCCTTGCATATTCCCGGGGGAGTGGGAGGCTGCGCCCCGTCCGGCTGGTGGGGCGCGGAGGGGCCTCCGCCACCCTCCCGCCCTCCTCCCCCCAGCCCGGGCCTGCAGCTGAAAATAATTTATCTGTTCGCTCAGCCGGGCTCCCGGCATATGCGACTGGGAGGGAAACGTATCCATCATGGATAAACTTGAGCACAAAGACAGGCTGAGTGTCACAGGATACAAAAGGGCAGAGGTCGCCGCGGCGAGCGGGAGGGTTTGCGCAGGGCAGGGCAGGGCGGCATGGCCGCCTCACGGCAGCGCCGGGCCCGGCCGGTCACAGCCCCTCGAGTAAACAAAGCCCGAGCCACAAAAACCGGAAAAAACCCGCTGTAAACAACAAAATAACCGGAGGGGTGACGAAGCTCTAAGTAACACGAGGCCTTTCCCCCCTCCCTTCGCTGAAAGCAGCTCGTGGTGTTTACACCCAGAAAGCTGGGAACTGTAAAAATTCATGAGGTGGAGACTCAAATGTTTCCCAGAGTTTCTGAACATGTGATTTTCACCGAAATGTATTTTTTTAATCACAGGCAGGTTTTAAGACTTAATCGTATCCCAAAAGGCTATTTCCAGCTATAGAATTATGAGCACTTTAAAGTAGCCAGATCCTATATTTTACTTTACCTGTTACAAGGCCAATACAATCATGTTTCATTCATAGTTTATGAAGTCTGAAAAACCACTTGATGAAATTACAGTCTACCGATACCACACATGGTATATTTGTCCACGTATATTCTATAATCATTTCAATTTATGACTTGTACTTAAGAGTCATTTTCCTGTACATGTGTTCTTCATAAATACTGGTAGATCACAGTCTGTGCTTTTATAGGAACCACATATCCACACTCATTTCTGTGAAGATAAATACACCTTATGCATCCCAAGTGAAAAGCCAGAGTTTTCACAAGACTGAAGAGAACACAGCTCAGGACTGCGGAACAAAATGGTTGTTCTCCCTTACACTCTTTACATGTGGCATGATGAATCATCCTATATCTGAACTTAAGCCCTCACTCAACTTCCAATATTGATGGTTGTTTTTGCCCCATACACTTAAGCATAATAGCATGATCCTTTCAGCAAAGAAAAAATTTATTACATATTCAATGGCAAAGGATTACAAATTATCTTACTGAGAAAAAAAATCTGCTCATCACTGTTTCATATAGTATTTTAAATGAAATCATACATAGAATGGCTTGGGTTGGAAGGGTCCTTAAAGATCATCCCAAGCCCCAAACATGATCTACTGGATTTTACAAATTTTATCTTCTTTACAAAGAAGACCTGCAGTACCACACTAATTATGTATTTTATCATGTTATAGACTATTTAAAAGAAGTGTTTAATTATTTCACTAACTTAAAATCAACCATAAAGAAAACAGGCTGAGGAGGGAAGGTGTGAAGAAAGACAGTTTGCTGCAGGACACAATGCAGTACATGGAGTAAATAGATTTCAGGAACCTTCATTTAGTGCCTGGACTGTTGAGTGGGTCCAGTAACGTCCTACAGGATGTGGGGGACAGCTGAGAAACAGGACAGATAACCAAAAGACCTTCCAACACTACTGTTTATCAGACTACTTAAATTTGAGAGGTAGGTTTGTGTTTGTTTTGACAAAATTAACACATGTACCATGAACATCTGTTTTTTTGAAGAAAGATATGACAAAAAAGGTGGTTTATTCTTGGTCAGTGGAATGCAAGCAGGCTCTTACAGGTACAGATGAAGTCTGATTTTTTGGTGGTTGTTGTTTTTTGGGGTTTTTTTAACATAATGCCTGGCTCACAGTGATCATCAGTACTTATTCAAAGCACAACATAAACGACTATACCAGGCTGTTCTCTGCAATGGAGAGTGGCAAGGGAAAAGAGCGTGGAGGTCTCAATTTCCATTGTATAAGACTAAGATATTTATGAGTAAACAAACAGCTGCATTCAAGTTCACTTAGACATGGAAAAAGGGTGCCTAGACAGCATAAACAATAGTGATAGAAGTTATACATTGAAATGGGGATTGTCAGATGAGTGCAACCCTTATCAGGCTTCGTATGCAGCGTGGCCTTTTTCTTTCCAGGCAGGACTGAACTGAATGTTTTTCCTCTATAAAAGCAGAGGAAGTTCAAAGGAAAGAAAACTAAATTTCCTTGTGCAAAACTCTAATGGGCCTCCAGACAAAGAAGAAAACTAACTGAGGTGTTTTCAAGCGTGTTGCCTAATTCATGTGCACTTCTAAGATGTCTCCAGTATAGTTATGTTCAAACAAACAGAGCCTTCCAGGGAAAAATTTGTCATCTAAAGTTCTAGAACTACGCAATCTGACTCACCTTCTCATCAAGATTTTGAAGAACTTGGAAGTAATTATCTTTGACTTGCAAACAACTGATCCAGCACCCAGAGCCACAGTCACTCAAACTACTGCAAGCAGTGGAAGCAGCTGACATTCACCTACCACAAAATCTTTACACACACAACAGCAAAGTTCTTGAGCTACCTTCAGTTCTCCACAGTCTTTACAAAGATGGATGATGAACATATCAGAGCAGTGCTGCATTCACAGATTAGATATGAAAGGGAATTTTTACTCATCTAAAAATGAACTTGGAAATCCACTTCATGGTAAGTAGCTCCACCTTCACTCAGAAAGCAGGGCTAAACCTAATTTTATAATGGGAAGCACTATTTTCAGCGCTCTTAATGATTCATGTTCTGTTTAAATTTACCTTTCAAGCTTATCAATCTTGCTGCAGCATTTACAGAGAACTAGACGTTTCCAAGCCCTTTTAGATTAAAATAAATAAATAAACCTCCCTCCCCCAAAAAACCAACCAAACAAACCCAAAATAAACAAAAAGATTATTTCCACACTGCCCTCCTCTCAACAAACACAAAAATTTATTTCTACTCACTAGAAAACTGTGAGGTTAAAATTTAGTGTAGAGTGCTGCAGTGTTTTCTGTTTTGTGGGGTTTTTTGTTTGTTTGTTTTTGTGGGTGTTTTTTGGTTGTCATTTTTGTTGTGTTTCTTTAAGTAGGAAAAACAAGAAAATTGAAGGAACGGGCAGGCTGCCTAAAAGGTTAGTCTACTATGTTAATGCATAAGAAATAGGAAGGCTTATTTTGATAACTTCAGAAGAGTTTGATTGCAAACTTAGTTGGACTAGCAACTAGCCAATTAGCTGGACTAGCAATTTCTGTCTTTCGTGTTTGTAAATACCTGAAAAAGTGAAAGTCTGACCAATAAAATAGCTCATTAAAAAAATCCCAAGCAAAACCACCCAAGTGGCAAAGATCCCAGAACGACAGAACTGAGCACTCTTAATCAAGTACTATATGAAGATTGCTACCACACAGATTTGTGTAACCAGCCAAGTTTAGAACTATTTCACTTACTATTGAGAGTCCGGTTCTCAGAACAAGATCTACAACAGCTAGTGTATTATCTCTGCTATAGTGCAATGCAGAAACACTACCAGCAAAATCTTTACTCTATCGAGGGTCAAAAACCGACAAGTCAAAGGTGAATAAACTCAATCAACTAAAAATTAATTCCTTTGCTTACCAAAGAACTCTGAATTTTCAGTGCTAAACAACATTTTCAAATTTATTTGATCTCCACGAAAAAAAGCATCATTCAGAATAAGATAGCAAATAAAAGACTGAAAGACTATACTATTTTTACTTAAGCATCTACTAAATGGCATTTTTATAGCATAGACTTAGATCACCTGATCCCAACACTACAGTGCACAGTTGAGGAAAAAGCATGGATGAGGCTCTGCTAGAGATCAATTGATTTAGAAGTCACAGGAATTAGAAGCAGATTAAATACTTATGCTGTATTAGCAAATATTATTTGGACCTACAGCTAAGACTCAGGTAACTGTTTAATTAATGATGCTTGCAAAACAATAAAATCTAGCTCCTTTTCCCCCCAATTATATATAGTATATACAACTAGTTATGAAAGTAAAAGTACATAGAAATACTTCAAAGGGAAGATGAACCGCCTGCTGTCAATACAGTACCTCCACAATGAGCTTTCCTGTCCCATCTTTTACAGTACCTTTTAAATTACTGTATCTGGTCACAAAGCATCATCCAAAAATCTGAAACACATAAGAGTATGATTCTTCCTTTCCCACCCTGTACAGCACCTGAAATCCATGTACCTCTGTGTTTTCATGCAACAGTTATCCCTGAGTTTAGTTTTGAAATAGAAGCAAGGGAGAAGATCCCCTCAGAGAAGTATCAGTTATATTAACTTACTGCTAATCACTCAAAAATACACAAAGACTTAATACATCAATCTTCTACCACCCCTTCTTTAGATAAAACTGTTAAGGAGGTTCTTTTGTCTGGATGTCCCTCAAAGCCAGGTCTCCCTCCTGCATGTAAGGGACGCTAACACCAACTGCACCTCATGTATCTCCACAGCACCCAGTACATTCTGCGCAGCTCTGTAAGTTACTCAGAAATCAAAAGTGAAGAGTCAAGCAAGAGACACCAGAACCAGCATAATCGAGAGATGTCTGCAAGGCAGTAGCAACAGCTGTCAACTGGATTTGCTCATCGGGATTGTCAGGAGTCCCAGCCTGCTTCTGAGCATCCAGGTAAGCCAGCTGCCACCTTCCCTTTCAAACAAACTTCTCACTAGTCAGCCACGACTCTCACAGCAACCCTGGGTTACAGCACAGACTGCAATCATATTCAAAAGCTGTTGCTACCAAAATCTAAAAATATTTATTTAAAATTTAGACTTGGGGGGGAGGGGGGGTTTCCCCTCTGGGGAAGGCTGCATTTGTGTTTGATTTGTGGCTACTTTATAAATTAACTCTTCTACTTTTAAAGTAACTCTTCCTGACACCTCCATATAAAATATATACTTTTAGAATGAATGAAAATACTATGAAACAAGAATTACTCTGTATCTATAATCTCCTTAGTAAATAGTAACTGATGCATTAGACAAAAAGAAAAACCACCAAGAAAACCCAAACAAAACCACTTAAACATCTGTGTGCTTAAAAGGAAAAATTCCCCTATTCTTTGGGGATCTCAAGATTGCAAACAGCATCGCATGCAGGAGGCATTATTACATTTTTCACAGCATCAGGATGCTCTATGAAGAAATAGGCTACATCATTTTTTCTGTCTGCAATAAACATATAATTCAATGTAGTTCATTTAAACCGGGAGAGTCAGCTCCCTGGTATCGGCCTGGTCTACAAATAGCCCCTGTTGATAATCCGAGAATTTGAGATTATTGCTATGGCCATGGCATACTACTTTACCTGAGGATCAACAATTAATTTTTCATGTCTCACACCCATGCCCTATGTCTTCTTCACAACAAGGACAAAACTGAGCTCCCTCTCACACCTTCTAAAACACTGAGTGAGGTAACAGCATTAAAGCTGGAGTAGAATTACTGCTAAGGTCCAGATCAGTACTAAAAAAGCCTTTTTCTCCAGAGCTGAAGCCAATGAAAACAAGTTTAGGCCAGAGTTTCATTTGAGAGGCAAGGAGGAAGGATACATCAGCAAAGCAGTGATGCAAGGAACATCTACAAGATGGAAATCGACGGAGCGCCTCTATTTCAAGCCTAAGATCACAATATAGTCCAATAGTTTATACTTTGTCAGAAAAGTGGTGTCCATCTTATTTAAAAAAAAAAAAACAAACCACAAAACACCTTATAAGATAACTGACACAAATTAAATGGTGCAACAGAACATACCCTGAAATCTTTTTACAGTTTTGAGAACTAGATCGAAGATTTCAGAGATAACCACAAATTTCCCGTTTCACTGGAGCCAGAGACTGTCCAGCCAGTTTTTCCCCTAATTCTTTTTAACCTGGGCATCTGCAGCTTTGAATAAATTCAAACTCATGAATTAATTCAAACTCAGAAAACTACTAATTCATCCATTTAAATTAATTTCCTATTTCTGCTTCACCATACTGTAGCTACTTAATCTGAGTGCCTTGCAGCTAGATGATCATACCTAATAACTCCTTAAACAATGAGTAGACACGCACTCCACTGTCTGTTTTTCCCAAACTTCAGAAATCACAAGCTGGATTCCCCTTGACCCTGATCTTTTATTTTCCCTAGTAATGCTCCAAGTGCTGAACATGGGATGGGGAAGCTTCTTTCCAAAACATTGCAGAGCCTCTTCCCTGACTGCTCTGTACTCTTACCATTCAGCCAAACTCCCAAACTGTTACCAACATGGTAGTTCCTCACTGCTGAACACAAATGAGAGACTGGGTCATGCAAATGTTATCCATCAATAAAAACATTCATGTCTCACCAAGCCCTCTCCTTCTTGGTCAGTATTTCATTCATTTCATGTTTTCCAAGAAGGCAACACATATCTCATGGGCATGGAACCTCTCTTCTCACTCTGCATGGAGTATGTGTGGCAGCTGCACTTGCACGGAAAACCTCCCAGAAGTACATTACACCTCTGATAATGCAATACATCTATCATCCCAAAAGGCAAACAATTGCTCCTATCAGCAACTCTATATTTTATTCCTCCATAATCAGTTTCTGCCAACGTCAAGCTAATAAATGCATGATCCCCAGTTTAAAAATAAGTGGTTAAGTTACATATATTGTATTAGCTGGGATGTGGGGGCAGAGGGGGGCTAATTTGAGAAATACATAGAAACTTTGCTTTCAAGAGAATGAGAATTAGCACTTTTAATGTGCTCTGGGATTTCAAGTTGAATGTATGAACCACTTAAAAAAAAAATCACTTTACAGTAATTTCCAACTGGTTGCCTAACACCCATCTCCTAAGTGACTATCATCAAAACATAACCATAACACTAGCAATGAATTAATATTAAAACCCTTCAGTGAGATCACAGAAGTCCTCAAAAAGCAGCCCAAGTTGTCAGAGCACACTTCTCCCACACTCTAAATAGTAGTTAGGTTCTGGAAATAAAAGCTTTGTTCAATTACTAAAGTGGGTGCTAGGTACATTTCTCATTTACACATATAATTTTGAAATCCAAATCAATTTGATGGTGTCTAAACAGATTTTAAAAGCCAAGAATGACTACTTCCAAAAAGAAAATGATGCAGCAGCCAGAAAAAGGGAAGCTATGCTTGCTCACTAGGACAATTTGACTAGCAAGGGACTGCACTCTGACAATTATATCAACTTTGGCAGGGATAATTTCTGAAGTTTTGCAGGGTTTCCATGTACCAGCAAGTCAGAAGTGGTTACAATTCTTCACTTATAAAATGGAAATTTTGTTGCTCACCTATTTTGCTTTACAGAAATGCTTCTCAGTCTCAGGTCTACATTGCCACTGTCTCTGCTGCTGTTGGTAACTCACCAGATTCACTCAAGAGAGAGCAACAGCTCAGCGATCTGTGAAAGGGATAATCTAAGCGACTGCAGGATGGAAGAAGTGCTAAAGACAAGAGCAGCCTAAAATAGCAGTCTGAAGATGGGCAGCAGGCATCTGCCTGCCAAAAGCAAAAACACCTCACGGGGTAAAGTTCCCCAGCTCCTGGGCCAAGAAAGTGATGACCACATTAAGGTTTCTTAACGCCTCCCTTGGCTCTGTGCTACTTCTCACTAGTTGCATAATTTTGTCTTCACAAATAAGGCTTCAGCTATTTCTCTGTCTGCTGCATCTTAACATTGAGCATCCCTGTGCCTTTCTGAGCCCACCACAGACCAAAGCACAGTGCTCCTCCCAGGACAGGGGCCAGCTGCCACAGAGGACAGGCCTATGGCATCGCATACGCAACTAAGATGAGAAAACACGTTTGCTACAAAGAAATGAAAATGCACCTAACAAAGTTTCTGAAGATACTAGATGTACATGTCTCGCATGTCAAGTTTCTGAGAGAAAAGGAAAATAAGCATGCAAGCCATTTTCTCCAAAACCACAACCCCTTAATTCCCCGGGTCAGCACGGTGTCTGGTCCTCCAACATTTTACTCGGCTCAGCAGATGAGGAAACAGTCACACCAGAAGGCCCTGTAACAGATGGAAACCAGAGCAGCTGGAGAGCAGGGAAATGTCTGTGCGGGCGAGGGGGTGGGGTGGGGCAGAAAGCCCATCCCCACTCCCGAGCTTTAAAGCTGTGCGCAGCCATCACGCCGTGCTGCAAACTCAGCCCCCCGGATCTGCTGGGGAGAAAGTTGAAGGAAGCAGTATGTGGCCGGATGATTTAGTGCTTCCCAGACTTCCCATCAGAAGAGCAACACTGAGCCATGCAACACAGGCCTGCAAGCACTGGGTGTGAGCCCCTCAGGGGAACGAGAGATAGTGGAAAAGAGCAAGCTGGGCATTTGCCTTCTTCATGAAAAGCACAGCAGATGAAGAGCTGCTAGCTGGAGAAGGCCTAGAACTGCAATGGTGAGGAAGGAAACAAAACTACATATGCATACTGGAGAAATGAGTAAAGAAACAGTGAATGAATTAATATCAAAACCTGTGAAGCCTGAGGGATTTTTTCCTTTTTTTTTTTTTTTTTTTTAAATAAGAGGTATTACAGAACCAAAGTGGCATAGAAATATATATTTTAAAGAGAAAAAAAACCAAACATGGTAAATGTGGAAGAATAAGAATTGGAGAAAAAATCCTGCCATATGGTACAACTATTCCACTACAGTTTAGATTCACAGCTTTACAACACCTGCGCAGTAAATAACCATATTAAGTCATACATGATGTCACCGTATTTCCTTTCTCAACTTAGTTAACTATTCAGGAAATACATCTAACAGGGGTTTCTATACTGCTGGAAAGACAAATGACTGTCCATGATTAAGATGCCCATTCCCTGACACAGTTTGGACAGCAGCCTATCGCCAGTTCCCGGATGAGGGAAACAGACCTAGCCCTGTGAGGCAAAGTGAGCCATTAAGCAGGGAGTTTGTTATAAACAAGAAGAGTGAGGTGGGTTTTTTCCTTTTTTGTTTGTTTCTTTTAATCTGGGTTGGAACTACCTTCTGCAATCCTTTTGCTCCTCAAGTCAGGAGACAAGAAACTAAACTGATCAATGTGTAAGACGGAAGTCCTCATATGAGAGCAGCAGATTACAGCGTTAACCCAGATAACACAAACAAGGTCAGTCAAAGCTTGTAAAAGGCACACAGAAATACTCTATTTTTTATGTATGTGTATGCATATATATATATATATAAAACTGTTCTTTACGTAGACTGCCATGTAGAATTAGACTTTGAACATTGATTTTCAGCAGCTGTGAAACAAGTGCAAAATTGACAGGACAGTGGAAAGTTTTCATGAAAATTTTTCCTCCTTAGTTATTTCTGTTGCTAACCCCAAGCATGATGCTTTTGTTCTACTATTATTCCAAACACCATAAGAAAATTCAGGTGCCGTCTGACATCAGAGGTAAGCTGATCTAACCATTAGTTGCCATCAGAAGATAGTCACTACAGGGGAAGCTGAACAACAATGACAGCACAAGGAAAGAAGCACGAGTAGTACGGTTGATTTCAAGTATCACAACCCATTGGATCAACTTATTACTATACCATTCATTCAAACTGCCTTCGGGCCACAGCCAGGTGGTTCAACAACTTAACCTGAAAAGCACAGCAGTAAAAGAAGCCAGGCATTTGCTGTACAGAAAGAATATGAGAAACCACCATCTGCTGGTATGACTTGCAGAGAAAACAATTCATGAATTCCAATTTGGACAAATATAGGAAAAATATTTTGCATCTAACTAATCAAGCACACAATCAAATCAACACTGAACACTACACAAAGCAAGTTGCAGTTCCCTCTAGCTACTCCTGCTGGCTGGAAGATTACTGACCTAGAGATATTTCATACAGTGTAAAATCCAGTGAAGGATGTGCGAATATTCTGGGATCTGGCATCAGAATTTCTTTTAGACAAGAAATGTTATATTTCAGCGTGATTTAGGAAAATAAATGCCATTTGTGAATACCAAGGATATTTGTCAAGAGAGTCAAAGAACAGGTTTTAGTTAAGACATTCCAAAAGCAATTAATCCATGGTGCTCAGAGGACTGCCTCCAGCATTTCAAGCCAAGCACACATACAGTTCCTCAATGAATGGTTGTGATGGATAAACACTCTACTTAAAGGGAGAATACTTCATCAACACCCATTCAACACATAGGAAGCCTTCTGGACCTAGAGAGGTAAAACTTTCTGAGGTTTCTCAGTACACTTCCCCTGCTTACATTGTACTTGTCTGCAGTCTTCCCTAAATCCCCACACGAAGAGTCCATTAACATAAGATTGGGTTTTACATATTCCTTTTTTTAAAAAAACATATTCACAAGAATTTTTAAATATATCCCACTATTCGAAACACTTTTGTTCCAAGAGCTGACCATTACAGACTATTTTCTAGATATGGCAGGACAAATTCCTTCCTGTCTGAGAGTTTCCATGGTAATAAAAGTCCCCTTTAAACACATTCACGGTGGTTTGGGCAGGCCAAACAGGCAGCCTTTGTACTGAAAAGCTCCCTCTTTGTACTCCTCTGTGCTGATCCTGCACAAACTACCGTAAAAGTGTATTTTAGTGGAGGCAGAGTAAAACTAAGGCTCACATCAGTTTCACACGACAACTGTTTATTCCACAGCACAGATACAATCCTCTGGAAGATTCCCTTCCCAAAGAATTTTGAGAGGTTGGAGAAAGCAAGCTACAGGACAGTGTACAACACATTTCAAGTAGACTTAACTGCAGCAACTTTGCCACTTCCACTATTAAAGACAAACTGAAATGACCATCCTCCTTTTCCCTTCCCCCCCCCCCCCCCCCTTCCCACCATGTAGTCTCACACTGCTATTTGGAGATGGCATATTTACACCAGTGCATGCGTCTCTAGTTAAACAAGAGTGGTCAGTACCTCCACATCAGCATGCAGATCTGTCATGGAAAGGGACTGAGCCACACCTAATGTGTTGTTCAGAACATTTCTATGTATTCTTCCAAAAAAAAGAAAAAATGGTTTTAGAATGTTCAACAAAGCATTTCACTTTAAATTTCTATGTATTCACATTTGTCCTTTGGCACCTTTGAGTACTAGCACAAATTCTAGAACATTTAGGACTTGCTACAAGTGGAGCATCTTTTTATTAGGAATTTGCATTTCAGTAATTCCCATAGTACTTCAAATTTAGAAAGATTTTTTTCTGCTACCACTATAGCAGACCTTCTCCAGATGCTGGATCAACTCTACAGACAACAGTTCTCTTAAAGAACCAAATCATTAAGCATAAACATGCAACCCTAATTCACTAAGAAAGGTTTTAGTCATTACCTAGATTTTCCTTTATTAGTCTTCAAAAACATGTATGGAGATTATTTAAGATAAAAAGTCTCTATTTCCTGGTCAAGTTTGTTCACTAGAGCTTTCAAAGTTTCAGACTTCTCAGTAAGACTCCTAAGTGCAGCTCAGTTCCCAAGACAGTATGTCTTTGCTTATAATAAAATACGGGAGAGAAAATGTAAGCATCTGATTTGCACAGTGAGCTTTTCCCCAGTGCTACCATTAAAATCCGGGCTTTTTTTTTTTAACGCCTCCTCTAGTAGATACTTCAGCATAGCATAAAACTCTCTTATCCCAGCTTTTGAGAAAATATATGAAGAAAGAAGAAGAATAGCTCCAAGAAACCAACATAATGCTTCACTATCTCTCGGCAGTTTTAAAATACCCCTCAAACACAAACATGCACATCTGCTTTCTCAGCTCTCACCTCGACCATGTAACTCATGCCCTGTTGGGTGTCACTGCTCCCAAAAAGTTTAATCTTGACTACAGGCTTTTTCCTTCCCAAGAACTGAAGCAGTTTGTATGGAAAGCATTATCCAGATGAACAGGGGAAAAAAAAAAAAAAATCAGTCTTTGGTCACTTTACACACGTAAGAATGAACATATTTCATCTTTGTCAAATCTAATTTAGAGGAATTTAGATTTCCCTTTTGGCAATAGAGGAAACAGTCTCAAAATTACAGCAAATTTAGAATTGTGGTAGGCAGTGCAGTAGCATTTAAGTCAAGTATACTGAAGAGAGGGTGTGAGAAAGGCATGTTATACAGGACTATGATGACCCATAAGCCCAAGCTATGGCTGTAACTTTCTGGAGAAGCTTTTCAGTAGGCAGATTTTAAGGACTGGATCAGAGCAGATATAGAAAAATCAGGAGACAAAGTATTCATGAAATGCCTCTCAAACATGTCTAATAGCTCCCTGACTACTGGCAACTGAAAAATTATGCTTTTGCTTCAGCAAAACTAACAGCATTTATTTTTTTCCAATAGAAAATTTCAACTCGGGAAAAGAAACTGAACAGAATTTGTTTTGGTTGCCAGCAAAACCTGGTCTATCGCTTTCCTTGAAACTAGTCCAATTTAAACAAACATCAATGTAACATCCCACATTTCTCATGCTAGCAAATCTTATTATGAAGACTTTTCACAAACACATGGTATTGATCAGTTATTATCAACAACAACAACACAAAAAGTCATATGCAGTCCTTAAGGATCTTTTGTAGTAAATCCATCTACTTCAGCAATCTAGCTATAAATCTATGTCCCTAAAAAGATGCAACATGTTAGATGATTTTCACTGTAGGTTGTAATATTTTCAAGTATGTTTAAATTGCCCTCAAATTACGCTTTATCAAGCCATCATGCTGATTGTAAGATAACTGAATATAATCAGAAAAAGTAAACTGTAGCTTCTATTTCTTATGCATCCACTTCTTAAAATCAAAGTCATTGTACGACAAAAATTTCATTACCACCCTGTTCTGACAGAAACCAATATTAATTATTATTTGAATTAACCTTTGAGCCATAGTTTTCATCAGTACTCAGTAAAGACACGGACAATTTCTAATTACATTCTACTCTCATTATAAGTCACCAGGCTGTAAAGCTGCATCTGACAAGACTGCTATACTTGGCCTTGAAATGCTTTGGACTTCACTATAAATCTTTCAGAAACATCCAAGAACTCATTGAATACAAGAGCTATCACACAGGATGCTTCTCCAACAATTTAGAAGCTGCTTTAAAGGGATACCAACTGTGATATGACTGAATTGCAATATTATTCCTGGAGAAAAATAAATTATCAACGGCTTTATCATTTGGCATCGCTACATAGATGGTCTTTTACCTAAAGTTACATACAGTGGATTGACTCAGTCTATCAAGTGCAGTGATCATCAACTAAATCATAATTATATTCAACAAATAGTATAAGAAAATTAAAACTTATAGACTAGCAGAAATCTGATTCCCAAGCTTACAGCCAATATCTACAGCATAGGCTGTATTTATTATAGACTGGAGAGAGAGGTTTGATCTGCTAAAGTGTTATTAGTTCTCTAGTAGGAAATATGGATTTTAAGGGTCATAAATGAAGAATAACCTGTAATTAATATACAAAAATTAGTGCAAGAGGGCAAGGGGTTTTTTGGTAATTTTTCAGCTTTACCTCACATAAGTCATTTTGCTGTGGTCAATTAGCTAGTCAGCAAAAAATGAAATAAACTCTTGAATATAGGGAAAGTAAATGTCATTCTGGAGAAAAGGTTTCTCCCCTCGGCTATGCCAAATCTCTTGAACGAACAAACTGAACTTCTAAAAGAGTGATTTCTGGCTCTGTAACCCGAGCCTCATTTTCACAACTTCACAAAGCTCACATCTATGACTAACTCCAAATGTTCAATCTCTAAGCTAAAGACAGTTTTATTTGAAGGAATACCAGAGGCTGGGATCTATCAAGTTCAAAACCAGAACTTGACTTAGCTGCTGACTCAAGACATATTTCAAGATAACAGAAGCATATTTCAAGACACCATTTTTAACCTTCTACTGTTGAAAATACCTGTATCTTAAAACAGAAGCCTCAGTATGAAATCAGTTTAATTCCAGTTAATGACATTTCATGTTACAGAAACCTTGACTTGGACTAAGATATGACTTTAAATTTTTTCATGTCAAGAAAAGATCCCCAAAAACCCACCCAAACGAAAAAAAAAATAAAGAAAAACACCAACCAATGATCTTTCCTTTACAGATCACTTTTATGGATGCTGTTAATTAGAAGTTACTAATTGCACAAAGATTTTAAAGGGAAATCACAAGACACAAGATAACCTAATATAAAGTTTAGAGTTTTTAAACACAGAAAATGACAGTTGTGCATGTATTTAAACATATTATGGATTCCATTAGTTAATGGACGGCAATTTTGTAATCACACAGGATAAAGATGGTCCATGACCAGAAGAATAGGTGGATGCAATCAGGCTTCTCACAAGACAGAATATGGCAACAGAATTCAGAACTCACAATTTTTAGAAAAGGCTAGAGATGATGTATGGGACTTCAGTCTATAAAAATGCAGTGTTTGTAGCATTGGTGTCAACAGTGTTACCAATTCTAAACATGCCTCCATTTAAACACAGAAGTTGTATTTTTACTTCCAAGCCAGATGATTAAGACTGTTTTAAATCGTGTCCCCATATGCTGAAACTATCCAGACCCTTCACCTTAGGGCCCCAACTTGCTTACCAACTCAAATGGGCCATATTGGTTTATTCTTTTTTTTTTTTTCTCCTTGCAGTTACATGTTTTTCAGAAGTTACTCCAAACATGGAGCTTCTCTGTATTACAGTTAAATCCACCTGAGAATTCAGATCAGCATTTTTCTTTTATACCCGATACATTAAATGTCTGGGTTATTATTCTTCTCTGCCAGCTTAAAATATGTAACTGGTAGTTTGACTATTTTTCTAGACATATACAGGTAAAAGGAGAAGAGAGGAAAGAGAAATCATCATACTTTGCTACGCAAAAACAGTGCTTAAACAGAAAAAGAAAAATTAATTCCTTCTGCTTATCCTTAGATATCTCATTAATAAGAAAATGAAGTCAAGTGATGGCAAAATGTCTGAGGATTCAGATCAGTAATCATATGGGGAGGAGGGAAAGGAGGCATCAGAACCATGGTGGGTTAGTCCATCTTTATGATCATTTTAAAGTACTTTCCACACAAAATTTCCTAGAGTTTGCTATTGTAGTTAAACTTCAGGGTAGACCAGAAGGAACAAGTATGTATCCAAGCCTTTGAAAAGGCAAGGAAAAGTGGCAACTTACTGTCAAAAAGAGTCAATGTTGATTTTATTCTAAAACAAAGCTTACATTGTGACTCTGTTCTGCTAATGCATTAACTGCTTCACGAATCACAGAATCATAGAATGGATTGGGTTGGAAGGGACCTTAAAGATCATCTACTTCCAGTCCTCTAAAACAAAGCACATGATTTAACCTCATGCTGCATATCCTCTTTAATAATAAAATTAAGGTAATACTAACAAGACCATTAAATCATTAACACTAAATTTATTTGAAAAATTTATTTGGTCAGCAGAAAGGCTGCCTTTTAAAAGACACAAAAAGATATTGCCTTATTGCTGGTGCATGAGGGGAGCAAAAGTGGTACATGCCTTTGACAAGGATCACAGAAACAGGTGCAGATACCTATATATAATCCATAGCTTTGTTCATGCTACTAGATTAAGACCTACTTCCCTCTCTCAAAATCCCATATGTGGGGGGCATAAGGGACAAGGAGAGAGAAAACAACAGCATTGCAGCACCTCGTTCTGCTTATCAGCTATTCATAGACCATGATGAAATCCCCAACTACCTTCATGCCATTTTTTTCATATCAAATTTGCTAGTTACATTTTTCAGCAAGCCTATAAGCAATGTATTCTAATAAATCAGCCTATAAAAGCACCTATTCCATTTAAACCTCAGCACTAAATGACTGATAGCTTGTGATCTTCCAGTAGTAGAGATACATTCTACTAATGCACAACTACACAGCTTTTAGACGAATGTTAGAATCTCCCTCCATTCTTCATTGAAGTTACTTAGAAGTTCAAAATGCATTCGTTAGGGAAGAGATACAAAAACTGGCAAGAGCACCCTTTCATTTAACACCTAAAAGATTTTACCCTCTCAGAACACACTGCTTTTGATTGTGTCTAGGCTGAACTAGTTTCAACTCTTGTTACTTTAAATTCTGTAACCAACCTTTATTTTGCAAACAGAAACCCACCCCTTCACTTTCTTCTAGGTGCTTTGCCAGTAATTAGATGAACTAAGAAGTGACCACATCCTAAACTCCTTTAAGTTCTTTCTTAAGCCAAAACCCTATACTTCTCTATAGTTCCTTTCCCTGTTACCCTCAACAAATTTACCTGTAAGACCATTGACTGCAACTTAACTTGTACTTTAATCAGACAAAACAATTTATGAGTTTATCTTGAACACAATGGCATGCCGTCTAGCAGTTGTAGTAGGATTCATGAAAAAGTTTAAAAATTAACAGATTTGCAGACTTACAACTTTCCAAGTCATTCTCAGCTAAGCAAAGGAACATAAGTCTCAAAAAAACACCAAAACAAAAAACAAACAAACAAACAAACAACCACAAAAAAAAAAACAAAAAAAAAAACAAAAAACAGTATGAAGTGGTTATTATTTGTGCAAAAGTTTTTCTAAATATGGTACTCACACATCTATACATGAAGACAAGAATAAACTCTTACTGTTCCACCCCTGCTTCAAGCACCAAAGGTTTTTTTATACAGAGTGGTACCGTAGCATGTCACATACTATGATAAAACAGAGAGACCTCAGTATTAAACAATTAAATAATACATTACAGTACAGTTTTTCACACAGAGAACCAAGAAAAAGAAAAGCAGAAGTTACAGCTCCCATGATAACTACAGCTTGATTGTAATACCGGTTTATACTGTATATTTGAACAAATGCATCAATTTACAATTGATGGGGAATTATAACTGAAGGACACAGTCATATACTTTGTCTCACTCCAAAATAAATCAGTGGCATTCAAAATAAATTTCCATTCCACTTGTACAAGTTGGTAAGGTGACTGGTTTTCTGGCAAGAAGAAATCACAGTATAAAAGCATATAAACCCTATTTATCAAACAGTTTACACGAAGTTACGGTGAAGCACAGAGGGCAACACTGCAACATTTTAACCAGATCATGGACTATTTAAACATACATCAAATTATATTACATTCAGATTTGTTCGTGTCAGATTTGACTTAACTACATCATGACTCATGGCAACTGCTAATGAAATCCATTAAATTTATTTAAACTTAGCATTCCTAAAAAAGTAATAAGCAACAAAAACACACTGTTGAAATGCTTACTCTCAGGCTATCAGTAAGAACATTTTTCAAGAAGAAGTGAATAAATCAGACAAAAAGAACTAGCAAGGAAAATTGCAAACAAAAGATACGTTCCTAAATGAGTAAAGTCATAAAAGGTCCATTCACAAATGCCAAGTATATGATGCCTGCTAGAGAATCCACTGGACTAACATATAAGCAAGATATGAAAAAAGTACTCCAAGAAAATAAAAAATTAAAGTTTTCTGCATCTATTGTCATTGCAGAAGCTAAGGGAAGCTTTGTTCTTAGTCACATAAATCCTCAGAGGTAGTTTTGGTCAAACCAAAGCAAACAGTAGCAAGTTACCAATGTGAGATGGCCTTCACCAAGAGTTCTGAAGAGCTGAAAGATAAAATAGCATATATGTCCACTATGCTGCATAATATCTAGGGGTCAAACACTACTTGCATGTCAATGGAGCGTCAGTTTTGAAAGGTGGTCACACCTTTAGCCTGCCAAGAACTACAGACCAACAAGTCCAAACAGACCAAGCAGGCCAAATAAGCAGAAGACAGAAGCAACGTGGGCACGTAGCCAAGTACAGGCTACAGAAGTGACACCTCTGCTTTCCCACAGAAAAGTCCTGTCTTACCAATACAGGAGATTTCATTCAAGCAATTGGTAAGTGGTCAAAGTTTGAGCTAACCTGGATGACCAAAACGCATGCCAGCTGCTGAACAAAGGTCCTCCAGCAATAGTTCCTAAGGAAACTAAGCTACAACAGCAAAAAAGGGAAGGTCGTCACATGGATAAAAGTAACCAGTTCAAAACAGGAAAAAAACACTAGAAAATATCACCCAACTCTTTTCTAGACCTGCACCGACAGCACACACATAAAAGATTTAGAAACAGATGGTGAAGCTTGAAGTGAGTTTGCTGATAATATTAACAAGTTCATTTTGCTAAAACTTGAAATCCACTGTGCAGGAAGCAGCATCATACCCAGTGAAGGTGTAATAAAATGCAGATGAGATTTAGTGTAGGTAAATAGAAGACAATGCATCTGAGAAAATACAATTTGACTGTTTTACATACATTTTACTGAGCTCTCACATGATCATCATCAATAAAGAGATTTGGGATTCAGAATAAATACATCTAGGAAAACAAGCTTTGTCAGAAGAGTAAACAGAATACTAGGCATATTTAAGAAAAAAACAGAGAAGGGAAAAAAACCCCACAGAATTGTACAAGATGGGATACATAAGTCTGTGAGGTACCTCTGTCTCGCTACAGTGCTAGTATTTGCTCTGCTCACCTCCACTTCCAAATTAAAATTGACAGCCCGGAGAGGGCATTTGAAGACCCTTCAAAATCTCCAGCCTCAAGAAGGGACAACCAGGGAGAGAATAAAAGAGCCTACGAAATCAGGAGCGGCATGGAACAGGTAAGTAGTGAACCATTGTTCTCTTTTAACAAGGAAACTAGAGAACATCAAACAAAACTAGCAGGTGGTAGGTTCAAAATAAAACAAACAAAAGGAAGCAGTTCTTCATACAATGTGTACTTAAGCTGCAGAAATCATTGCCATAGTCTCAATGGAAGCCAAGAGTTTACACAGACCAAGAGAAGACTAGATGAATTCATGCAAGCAAAATTCATTAAGCATTACCTATCACTTTTTCTGAGACAATTCTGAGCTGCAGAGTTGTGGACGCTCAGGGGCCTGCTCTGTTTCTGGATAGCCTCCACCTTTGTCACTGTGAAACAGGATTTTGGATGAGACAGACCTCTGGTACTAAAAAAGTAAGATGATATTCACAACACGGTTTTAATAGCTCTTGACAACTATGCTACTTCAATAATACACAATTTCCAGTGTATCATTTCACTCTTCTTTCATGAAGACACTGTATTTCAGTCTACGTTAACCAACACTTCAAGAATACAACTCTAGAGGACCACAGACAAGGACACCCAAAACTGTATCAGAGCCTGCTGAAATTCTACCATTCCTGTATAAAAGATTACCCCATTTCAACAACAAAAAATTCAGACAAGAGTTTATTATCTGGTTTTAACTCCTTAAAGAGTGGGAAAGAAAGGCAACAAAAACACCGACAATACTAAATACTGCAGCACAAGCAGTACTTCTTTGCATGCTACTGAGCACCTGCAGTGGTTAAGTTCATTTCTAATAACTCAAAAAAGTGGATTTTTAATAACTCAAAACAAAGTTGTGTTATACATTGACATTTTGAGAATACTGAACTTGTACTAAAAGCTTTTATTAAAGTTTAAAGGAAAAAGACTTAAAAACAACACTAAGTGGTGAAAAAATTAAAATATTCATACTTTTGATTTAAACAGCAAATGTAAAAGATAGAATCAGCTCAAAGCACTGACCTGAAGCTTTATTACTGTTATAAAAAGGTACTTAAAATAACTACAACATATTTAGGTTAAGCACTTAAAGGAATTACTGGAAGACCGAATTCAATCCTCGGCTCCAATCCACAACTCATTGTGCAACGTCTTAACTGCTGAAAACAAACCCCCTCTATTACCCATGAAGTGGGGACCATGCCCATCTCCTATATTAGGGGTACAAATTTTTCCCTTGACAAATACAGAAAGCAGGGTGATTGCTGTTGTAAGCATCTCCCAGCCCTGCTTCCTCCAACCCAAGAAAGGTGCTGCTGCCATTGTATGCCAAGCACAGCCCAAGCTTGGAGGCAGCAGCATATTCCCAGTGCAGAGCAGGCCTTCTGGTAAACCTCTGTCAGAGAGAAGGCAGTACAAGCCAGTGGTTTATTTTCAAGGACTCAAAACAATTAAACTTTTCATAGGTACAGTAAAACTCACCATAACCCCCTCAGATCACACCCAACAAAGAAATTACATACCCTTGCTTGGAAACATGCAGTTCTCAAAGAGACTGTTTGGCTGTAGTTTAGTTTAGTCAGGTTAAATACTTGACTTGAGATGGAAAAATAATCTGACAGAAAATGCAAGTCAGAATGGCTAATAATCTAGCACAGAATACAAAGTATCTTCTCTGAACTCTTTCTACTCCCAAACCTAAGCTAAACATATAATTGCAGACTACTTGGCAGAGTTTGTTCAGGAAACTGTGTGGGACAAGAGAGAAGCTTATAGTCTCTAAACTCAATTCAAAAAAATACAATTGTTTAGAATTTACTCCTGAGAAAAATATGTAAAGGAAAAAGATGTGAATTCTGAAAAATCACAGTCTATTCAGACACAGACTCTAAACACACTTAAAACAGATTTTTTTTTTTTAAGTGCTAGATGTCAGACCAAGTCTCCTATTAAGGAGGGCATTTATCTACTTCACAAGAGCAGTAGCAAGGCAAAATTAACACATGGTAAAGGAACCAAGATCATCTGATGAGCGCTGCTAGGTAATTAGCAACTATTACACATCCCAATATGGTAGACCAAAAAACACCTCACTGTGAACCTGGTACACCAGTTTGGCGTAGCACTTAGGATCCTGGCTTTCAAGCACCTGCCCAGGTCATCAGCCTTGAATAAAACCATCCGAACACTTGGAGGTGTCTAAATTAAACAGATATTTTGCCTTCTATCACTTCCATGTGCAATTGAGACAAGAGGCATCAGATCTACTCACTGGAAATGAATGTACTGTTTCTTGTGGTACAGTGGAACTATGTGTCAAAACTCCTCCTGCCCTTTCACAGCAAGGCTTGTCCATAGGCCAGCAAGAGTAACCATCCCAAAGTGGGAAAATACCCTTCCTGCTCCTATTCTAAACGCCTTTTTTTTTTTTTTTTTTTTTTGAAGGAACACTGAAGTTCCGCTTAAGCCCTTCCTGTAGCAATGCCCACCACACCAGACACCTCCAAATTTAATCCACTGGAATAAGCAGCCTTTAAATTAAGGTGTTATAAGGTCATATAGCAAGCAAGATGATCGGATTAAAGAGGAAGTGGAGTTAATACGGAGTCACTATTTTAAGTTCTGTATTCAAGACAACAGCATGATAGCTGTTCAAGTGCAATCCAGTCTTCAAGCAGGATGGCAAAGAACTTCTCTATTAAAAGAAAAGGTTTTATTTCTTTTCTAAATCTGAACATGAAATGCAGGACAACAGCTCACCAGACAGACAAGATCTGGTCCCAGAGACAGATGTTTTACAGCTGTGCTTTGGGCTTCCTAAAGCCCATTAGAGCTAGCACATACAATTCCTAATGTAAACAAGCTGCTTTTAGTAACTACAGTACTCATTCTGAACACACACAGTGCTAGTCAGGGCCACCACTCCTCAGAATTTTCACCAAAAGCAGCTTACAATGTCCTTAAGATAGAATTTGTTAACTCCCCTATCCTGCTGCTCCCACCATCCCCTGTAGCTCCTGAAAGGGAATTTTTTAGATGTAAAACCCAAAGAAAGGAATCTAGATGATGCACTACATGGGAAGTTTGGGTTTTTTATAAGACAAGTGTTTACCTTCCATTAAAGGCACATAGAATTGCCCAAATCTTGAGAAAAACAGGAAGGAAAGCATGAGCTTCCACTCTTCCACCTGCTAAGAAGTCCTTTTCTGTCACACTGCAGGCAATTTACACAAATAACTTGGTAAAATAGCCAAGGCTCTTCAGAAAGCAAGCAGCTTCTCATGCCACATTCCTGGTATGCTGAAAGAGTCACCTCAAGCTGGCAGGTGGATGGAGCAGAAGCTGCAGTCAAAATCTCTGATTATTTTGTAAGGTGTTCGTTCCTCTACTGAGCCACACAGTATCAACTGCCCATTTTTCTCTCTGGAGAGTACCAAGAGACAATACTACAGGAGTGACTTGCAGTGTACTTTTTTTACCAATTTTAACAAGTAGGAGTGCATTCATTTCGCTATCAGAAAGCTTTAGACTATGACAGAAAGTAACAGTCTCAGCCACCTACTATGACCAAGCTCTCATTCCATCTCAAACCAGCAGGAATAATGTAAATACTTGGAATAAAACTCTGAATAAGAGAATTCACTGAATTACTGACTGATGAAACTTAATGATGTTGAAACAACACTGACTTGATAAAATTCGAGGCATACAAATTGACTCAGAAGCTGGATAAACCTAACAGAGAACTTCGAAGTTGAGAGAAAAAAAAAAGAAAAACAAACAAACAAACAAAAACCAAAACAACAACAAAAAACCAAAACACCAAAACCCAAAACACTTGTGAATAAATTGTTTCAAAGATTAGGTACTTCACGTTTGAAACAGCAGACAAGATATTTATACATTAGTAAATCTTTAAGGCTTTTATTCTCCTACCTGAAGAAGAAAACTGATTTCTGGGCAGTAGCTTATTAATTCTAACAAATTGTTTATAGCATGCAATCCATAGCACCACTAGAATAAACAAATTTTAGTATCAATTTGAACTCAGGCCAGCACATTTTTCTTTTGGTGTCCTTTGCTTCACAGATGATTACTCCATTTCTCTTTCTCCCATGAAGGTTCCCAGGCAACTGATCCAATCCACTTGCTCACTGCCACCAAAATGAAAAGATGAAAAGCGCTTGCTGCTCTCCAAGCCAGCAGCCCCCCTTCGTCCTTAGTACCAGCTCTGGTGTTCATCAGATCCTTTTATGAGCCAGTTTGATTCATTACAACAGCAAAATGCTCTCCATTTTACAGAGTTATTTTTCTGCCATTTTGGTAAACTAAAGTGGCTCACAGAAGGACCTGACAAGCACTGCTGCCAAAAGAAAGTAGCAGAGCCATGCGGTTGTGAAGAAGGGTGCAGGGCGACAAAGGCAGAGAGGAGACTTCTCCTTTCACAACAAGGTCTGGTTAAATTAGCTCACTGCATTTCTCAAACCATACCCTGACTTACAAATGATTAGATGGACCATAAGATGACATTCAACAGCTTCCAGCCATCTTCGGAGCTACAAAAACCTTACTGTACAAAAATACATGGTAGTATGTATTCTTCCATAGATGTAAGTATTATGCTCCATCTGAAGGAAAAAAAAAGTTCTTACAAATGTAGTATCAAGATAAGGTTAACAACTGGAAGAAGGTAAAGAAAGCTTGATATACTTCACCCTAGTTTTATGTTGGTTTTCTAGTGGTTTGTTGTTTGGTTGGTTTTGTTTTGTTTTTTTTTTTAAAAAAAGCCTTGGGAACATGACTACCAATCTCAATAAGCATGATGGAGAAAAAAGTGTTTCTGAGAAGCAAAATACAGTGAGAACTTTGCCTTTTCTCCTGGAGTAGTCACCAGTTTCCAAAGTGAAGCTATTAGGGGATGGCTGACGTGCCTAAGAGAAAGAACCTGGATGAAGACAGTTGAGCCAAGACGTGCTGTAGATACCTAGTTGCCAGGTTTTCTGCCCAGAGATTTCTCTTCATGGGTCAATCTGCCTCCTTACGTGATGGACTGCTTGCTGTGGATGTGCCATTTCACTACAGAAGCAAGAAGTCAATATGTAACAAATGTATCACTCCCATGGCCACACTGAATCAATGACAGCAGCACATGGGACAGCTCAGCTGCTGGAGTCCTTACCTTGCTATTCTAAGTTCATTGCCTACCTGGAGGCACCTCAAAACAGCTCCTCTCAATATGCACTGAAAAGAAAAAGCACCCTGCCCCAAAACACCTCCATCATCACACCTCAAATTAGAGAAAGGGTTTTCAGCCTTCCTGACCCTACTAGCATCCTACCAAAAATCTTAATGTTGGGCAGCCACAGAGAACACCAATCTCCATGTGTCAGAGACACAAAGGTACACAAAGGAAGACAGCATCAGATTCCAGAAGCCCCACCAGGGGATGAGATCAGGCACACAGCCTGCATCCCAGCTGACACTAATATCCACCTCCAAGAGCCCCTCCTATCCAGTTCCTCACACAGCAAAAATTCGCGTTACCCAACCAGCCCCACACTGCACAGTCCAGTTGTGCCACTGGTCATGCGACAACTGCAGCAGAGAAATCATATGTGAACCACTGACAAGCCAAAGGTCATCCATCCTTCATCCAGAGGCAGGCAGAAAGTCAGGCATTCTGGTTTCTTTTCTTTTAGGAGAGGAGGTAGGGAAAGGGGAAGAAGAGAAACATATCAAGGAGATTAATTTGTGCTAGGGAAATTTCTTATCAGAAGAGCAATAGAAGCAATTCCTTTCACCTGCCATCTTTTCTGTAGACGAGGTTTTCAGTTTTAGCCCCCTGAAATTAAGTAGTCATGGTTTGGGCAGGGGGTAGCCAGGGCATCTGAGACATTAATTTTTTTCCTTGAGAACTCGCCATTCAAGAACTCAGTCACCTTAACCACAGCATTTCCCTAATTCTAACCGTGGTATGTGAAAAATCACACAAACACCACCCCTTCCATTTCTCTTTTTTCAGTGCAACATCTCGACTTCTAAGACTACTACCTACTACAACAATTATCGCACCCAAGCAGTAAAACATGTTCCTGTTCTAGCAGTGCCTGCAAGAAGCTAATTCTTTCAACAGTCATGCCATTTCCATGAAACAACCCTTTCCTTCTGCATGGCTGCCACAAGGTTCAAATCCTGTTTAACAACAAAAGTACATTCACTAAGAGTCACTTCTGTGAGGGAAGACAGCATGGGCTGGGGAATACTGCAGAACTGAAGGAAAGGAGAAATGCAGGTGAAACTGAGGTGGGTTTTTCTCAGTAACCCCCGTGAAGGTTACAATAGAATTAAAGAAACACTTGTAAGTGCCTTCACTTACTTCTGTACAAAAAACAAACAAACAAACAAACAAAAACCCACCCCAACAAAACAAACAAACAAGCAAAAACAACCCCCACGAAAATGACAATGTACCTTTGCAGAGATCAAGACAGAAAGAGGGGGGAAGTGAAGCTAAAGCCTGCTTATTCACTTCCCTTCCAATGAAAGAATGATGATTAAAGAAAGGATGAGTGAGGCTGTACCCCACTTACAGAGCCAAGTGAATGCAAAGCACAACAGACATCTTGCAGCAGTACTGATAAATAAACTGAATTACTTAGCAGGTCTCTCCCAGACTTACAACCTGAGGCAGTCCAGAAACCCCTATTTAACTCACTTTCTGAATGATTCCTTCCTAAATCAAGAGAGATATTAAATTGCTCACTATAAACTCTCAGTTTAATTCTTCGTGGTTAAAACAACTTGAGGCAAGAATTACACTTACTTAGAGTCTCCTCATCAGAGTTTAAAGGAATCTCTCAACTCACATAGGCAATGGCTACTTTGTCAGAGGGCCTTCCTTTAAGCCATACTCACACAACTACAACTCTGTGAAGCCTGCCTGATCTTCCCAGAAACTAGGATCATAGTCCCCATACCTCTCAAACCAAGAACTGGAGATAATGACCTGTCTGCTTTTTTGCCCTGCAATAAATCACCAAATCCAACAAGCAGCTACTCCACTCCAAAAGCAGTTCAAACCAGAGCACGTTCTCAAAAAGCCACAGGACTTGCCTAAATATATGCCAGAGAGCTGAGACAAAAAAAGAAATAAAAATCACATTCGTAGATCTTATTTCAAACCAATAACTGAAGTTATGGTTGTTTAGGTATTTCTTACTCCCCATGAGCAAACAATGCACATGCAAATACAGAACTTCAAGCAGCAAGATACTTGTTTTCTGGACTTCAGATAAGCTCTCCTGTCCAGGAAGAGGTAAGATTGTGAAAACATTTGTTATACCCTAAATGACTAATTAAGATGCATCTTTGAAATTTACCAGTCTCTCACCTACGTGCAGTTTTATCTCAGCCTTATCAGAGTGATTTTTGAACATCTGTTAGCCTCAACATTACCCTCCTTTCCTCAATCTTCCTCTTACCGCACATTAGAAATGCAGTTGTATTGCCTTTTTGGCTGCTGATCTCCAAACTGAAGAAATACTAAACTGCTACTCTCTACAGTACAGACTGCCACACACTTTCCTGCAAGATACTTCACCAAGTAGCATTTCAGCTTTGGACTTCAATCTCAACAGCTATACTGATGGATCCTCTTTGAAGCAAAGAATGTTTTCTCGTAAGTTGTCATCAACTCAGACTTCCCACTTACTAGCTCTCCCAAGCTAATACCAAGGACTTGAAATGAATTTCTCAGTTTCTGTCATGTAAGAGTTTGTTTCACATTCCTCCCAGAACAGCACTACCTCAATGCTTTTTATGAAGACTTTCTCCTCATTTTGTCCTATTACTGATGTCTACACTTCTAAAATCTCAGCTTTCAGTTCAGTTTTAGTTAATTTTCTCCTGAATTCTCTCTTAAAGAATAACCAGCATTCTTTCGCACCTAAAGACTACCCATTTAACAAATCCTGTTTACCTTGTAAATAAATCCACAGGCTTCCTTTTTTAAGGTCGAGGACAAAAGTGTCTTTATTAAAATCTTCCTTGGACTTGCTCCATGTTCTGATCTGCTTTACCACTGGTCACATAGTTGTTGGTCTCCAAAGCTTCCCTATTCCCTTCAGAAATACCACAATCCCCCCAGGACCTCCTCCCCATACCCCAGATTTCTGTTTGACAAGGGATAGCCTACAGTGGCTATGCCCATTTCAAAGTTCTCATGGGATTAGACCCTCTCCACTCACAACTGCTCGGTGCACAGAGCAAGAGAAACCATTACAGCTCTGTGTCTTAACTGTTAAAAGATGGGATAATGTCACTTTCATGAAAAGAAAACCTGAAACAAGAGGTCTTTCCTAATCAAGCGGTCACGAAGAACCTTTGGAAAGCTCTAGGCAGGCTGCAGTGACCCTCTGCTCTGGTTCTCCACTGCTGACCATCTCCTTGCCAGGACAGCATCCAGTCTAACCTTAGACTTCATTAGGCTTTGGTGCAGCCAGCCAGCTAGCTTTTCCCACATCAACAAAAGCATCCTCCATGCTTTGGGTAGAAAGCAGCATTATTAGGAGTCGAAACGCATGTTTATTTTGTAACATATCCTAATTATCTAGGGCTGGCAAGAAAACACAACTCTACTAAGCAAACAGAGAGTAATATGAATTGGAAAGAAGATTAAAAACTCAACAGGAAAGGCAAAATCTACAGAGGAAAAAATATCTATAGGAAAGCCGGGGGGGGGGGGGGGAGGCAGGAAAGAGAAATAAAAGGTTTAGTTTCTAGAGCAGGACTGGCTTTGCTGCACAAAAGAAATCATACTTTGTACATCTGATGTACACTTCCACAAAATGTTTTAAGAAGCAATGCCTATTTTGTAGACAGCAATTAAAATAAACTGTGGGGTGGTCAATTTCTTTCAAAAATTACTAAGAAAAAATTTTAAAGCCAGATACCTGTTGAATTTCTAGCAGCAAACAGAAAGCCCAAGTGAACAGCTTAAAAAGTGGCTCAAAGACATGAAAATAAAGTGCTTCCAAAACTACTCAGCATTGAATTCTCCACATGCCAGCTAATCACAGACAGGTAAGCTGCTGCGCTGCTCATATTTAAATAAGACCTGAACAGAATAACCCCTAGAACCAGGGCCATATGTTGAATTTAATCTTCCCCTCAGAACCATTAGGAAGAAGGCAAACATTTTGGCTGCAATGACTTTTTCCAGACAACTGATTCCCAAAGTTATTTATTCCTCACCATTCCCCTCAAGGCCCTCTAGTCACAGCAATTGTCTATGTCAGAGGAAGGTTGGCCTCAGCTCCCACCAAAGCCAAGCAAAACCACACCCAAAATAGCTATATAGGTCATTACAAAGCAAAGCAAGCCCTTCATCGTGCCAGCAAGGGCTTCTGGTTAGTTCCCATGTGCCAATAAGCTTTCAAAATAATGCGTCACAATGCTCTTCTAATACAGTACCTTATTTGATAATTAGCACTTTTATTGAATTACAACTTTTAAAAGAAAATGCTTAAGTTATATCTCTGCTTTCCTTCCCCTCCCCCCCCTCCCCTTTTTAAGGAGAATGCATGTAGCATAATGGCAGCAAAGTTTAGAAACCGCTCCTGAGCAGCATCCAGAGAACTCAACTGGCAGCAGGAAGACCCTTAGCTTTGGCTTGGCTTCTTCGAGATGCATGTTTACATCTTTGAAAAGTCACAATGTTGGAAGCTAAGAGCTAATCAGCTTTTGTATACTTAAGAATACCCTTAAGAGCTTTGTTGTCATATTCGGGTTCTTGGAGTATGTTCTTTAGGTCATAGCCTCCTTTTTATTTTTTGCATCATGCCTTCCAACCAAGGAGTTTTCCATGGAAGAATTTTAGTGTACAACTACAATGTGGTATTTCCATGACTGCTGATTTTGGGTAAGACACGAAACACTGCAAGTTACAGTTTGATTCTGCAGGCAGAAAAGTCAGGAGAAAAATTCTTCCATCGTGTTTCAGTATCTTGTCAGAACCCTAATAAAAATACAGCGTGTTTCTGCATATTGCACCTCATTCCCTCCCCTGAAAGAGTTGTAAAAAATAAATTGTAGTTGGAGTTTTGCTTTGCCTTTTTATCACTGCTACAACACAGACAATATTTGAGACTTTCTTCCGTTAAAATCCAGTGGTTTATATTTGTACAAACAAGCTATTCATGTAAACACAAATTATGAGAAACGATGGATTTGATGTCTGTCTTAATGATGACGCTAAATTGATGCAGTAAATTAATACAATAACTTTTCTGTTGGAAAAGTGAAATCTAAAGCCTCACCTACACACAAAAGACTCATTTGTCAGAAAGACAGTTTAATTATTTACTAAAATTTGCAGTTTTCTCATGTATACAGGGAACATTAAAGTAACATAAAAGTATCACCCGTGTTACTTATGGGCATCAGTTAACCAGCTCATAAATCTGAGCAGTTAGTGATTTGTTCACAGCAAATACATAAGGGTTTGGAAGCCAGGATTTAAGGGGACTGGGGGAAGGAAGACTGTCAGGCACACACACCTCTTGTCACACGGTTACCTGTACCCTTCCTAGCCACAAAAATTTCTCTGAATAACACCAGATTCACAAGAGCAAGTACTGACCATCAGGTTCTTAAGGCTCTCCCTCTGAAAATTAATGTAAAAATGAGTGGGAAATAAAGGATAAAGGTAGGGCGCAGGATTCAAGGAAACACGTGTTTATTTCCACCCTCTTTCTTTCTGGTTACTTTTTCCTCCTCCTCCCACCTAAACAACCTTTACCTATCACGCCATACACTACAAACAAAATAAAACCCTAAATAGCCACCTGTTATGGGATGCCATGGACAGGGCAAACCACAGAGCCTCAACACCACACTTCAGCAATCTTGGAAAACCTCAGAAGTCCCTATCACTGAGGCCTTCCACCTTTTACAGAAAATCCCACCTGGGCTGGCTTTGTTTATTTCTGAAGGTTTTGCTGTATCCTTATGCTGCAGGTTCTCCTCTAGTGAAGGGCCTAGGCTATGTCCTGCCTGCACAGCCACCATCCATGGGGCACAGACCTGCCAGGGCAGCACAGACCTGCCAACCCCAACACCCACCCACCCACGCCAAGCCCAGACCAAGCAGCACATCCCCTTCTTCAGTACACTGCTTGCAGCTTCACCATCGGCCTGTTTCACCTTGATTGCAAATAACTCATTTTACATCTTATAAAAGTCCTAATATTATTTCAGCGTTAACGGGAAATGTGGTGAACATTCATCAAAAGCTTTTCAGTTCAAAACAGCAAATAACTCGTGTGAGAAAAAACTACACTCAGGTTAACTGACCCCTCTACACGGACCCGGAAGACTTTACAGTGTTCTTTCGACCCAACGCTTCAGGTTTCTACATTAACCAAATAAAAAAAAAAATTGTCATAACTCAAATCTCCCACCACTGTACTGAGTTTTGGTTGCAGTAGAGAATATTCTGCTATACCTCATTTCTACTGATATTCCTTAGAATCTCTTATTTACCTAAAAGGACAGCGTGATCCCTGCCTACGATCAAAACTTTCCTTCATTACCGAAGATGCAATAGAATCATTTGGGGTTTCAAATATGAGTTTTTTTACACTGTTTAAATAACCTAGCCGGGATTTACAAGTAATAACAGAAATATCATTACATTGTTAAATATTTAGTAAGATATTTGGTCAAATACAATTATCCAATTAGTATCAGTGAATCACTAATTCAGTTAAACGTGCAATCACAAACATTTAATGCTCTTTTAAGAGCCTGTGCGACAGCTTTAATAATGATCTTTACAAATTTCTTACTTAAAAAAAAAAAAAAAAAAAAAAGTTCAACAGAAATTGAAAATAAGCATTTCAGGTTAACAGAAAGGCAAGACAAGGGAATGTGTGAATCTATGGCATTTTCCAGTGCTTTAGTGGGGGAAATTTTGTTTTGTAAAACTGTTTCAAACTTCAAATGATGTCTCTGAGCAAAAACAATCACTTTTTCCAAGCAGTTGTGGTTTTATCCTAGAGGAAAAGAGCACATTATCAAAAGGATCTCCGCGAAATCCTGAGAACATTTACAACACCAAACAAGAAGAAACAAGCAATACTCCCTGCTTTTAGTAGCTGGAGATAGGAAAATATATGGAATGTAATTGTTCTAATCACCTGTTACAAACCTCAGAAACAAATGGTTAATATTCCCCCGGACTGCATCTTATTTTAAAAGGCGTTACTAGAATTTTTGCACTGTTGTTATAAATGCAGCCCTCTTGGAAGGAGCTCTCTCTAACTATCCCCTTACCGTTAAGTTTGTCAGCAACCCGGACGTCTAAAATGTGGTTTATGCTGAGCAATGCAATTTTTTCTTTTTTTTTTCTTTTTTTAATGAGTTAAAAAAAGAAGTGTTGGAAACTTTCGTGATAGAAACTAGAGAGCTTCGAAGTTCCTCTCTTAGCAGCGCCCAGCAATGGAGAGGAGAGTGTTCTACAAACGTGCCCCAAGCATCCAGCTACATTTAGCTTTCAGCCTTTTTATTATCATTGTCAATGAATGGGCCCCAGTCAAATTAAAGCTGCCATTTTAGGTTAAAGACTAGAGAGCCTCTGTTGTGCAACAGCGAGACAAAAACACTCCAAGCGACAGATGCAGCACTCTCATTGGAAAACGATGGATTTCAACTTTTACCAAAAAAAAAAAAAAAAAAAATTACGGATCATGCTTTTTAATATGAATTATATATTGATACTCACACATTACCGCAAACTAACGGGATTTATAATTGGGATAAATCAGCTACCCATGCTGCTAAGGTCATAGTCATTAAGATTTTTTTGCCGTCGTTAGAATGGATGATCTGTGAGGAAACGAACAGAAACATTTTTTGTTCAACTTGCTTGTTTGTACCTCCACTAGTCCTGTATACTACGAGAAAAGAAAAAAAGGAAATAAGATAAAAAAAAAAAAGAAGGCTAACACATTATCCCGAAAGCCATCTTCCAGGATAAACACAGCCCGCGATCTGCTTTGATGAGAGTAAAAATCGAGACGAACATCGACACAGAAACAAACTTATCGCATCGAGGTTATTCTGATATTCCCGGAGCCAAACACCCGCGGAAGGAAGCCCCAGTGGCTGGGAAAATAAAAAAAAGGGGGAGGGGGGGAAGAAAAGAGAGAGAGAAAAAAAAAAAGAACATAAAAAAGCTTCTTGAAAATGAAAAAAATCGCCCTTTTCTGCAGTGGGGAGGCACGCTCAGCACCTTCCCAAACGAAAACAAAGGCAGAAAGTGGGTAAGTGCGGGAGAGTTGCGCGGCGCCGCGCGGCCCCGCAGCGGACGGGGAGCTCCCGGGCATCCATCGCTACTTTCCTTTTGTCCATTGTCTGTTTAAAAAACAACTACTTTAAACCCGGGCGTGAGCGGGGTGTCGGGGGGAGCCGGAGAAACCGGCTCCTTTTCCAGCCCGTGCCCCACGGCCACCCCCTCTCCCGGCACCCCGACCCGCCCCCCCCACGGACACCCACCCGCGAAGGCCGGCACGGGGCGCGCCCGGAGGGGCTCCCCCGGCGTGGGAGCGCGTCCCCTGATTTAGCGCTACCGGGATAAATGAAGGCAACGTAATGATGGCTGCTCATTGCCTGCAGCGCCTTCTCCCTGAGACTCACTAACAACCCTGCCCCCCTCCCCCCGCCACCGCTCTCTCTCACACACACACCCGCGCACACGCACAGGCGCTGCCCGCTCCCCGCCACCCCGCACGCAGCGCCCGCCGCCGGCCCCGCTCCGCTCCGCTCCCCCCACAACCCGCGGACGGAGCACGGCCGCTCCCCCCCCCCCCCCCCGCGCCCTGACCACTCTGGCCTCAAACCACCTTTTTCCGCTCACCCTCAAAATGGCCCGGAACGGGGCGGGGGGGAGCGCGGCGAGGGGAGCGCCCCGGCCCCGACCCCATGTGCGCGGTGAGGGCGGCAGCGCCTCCCGCCCGCCCCGGCCCCACGCCGGCGGAGCGAAGGTGCCCGGCGGGGTGAAGCCCCTATTATGCGACGTCCGCCGGCACCGCTCCGGCTGCCTCGGGTAGCGCTCTCCCTTCCCGTCCCCTCCCTCCTTCCCCTGGTCCCCTTTCTTCTCCGGCCGCCGGGGAGCGCCGGCCGCCCCCTGCCCCCTCCCGGTGCCGCCGGGGCAGGACGATCCCCCCGCCGCGCGCACCGGCGGCCGGAGCGGCACCTCGTGCTCCCGCCTCCCTCCTCCTCCTCCTCCTCCCTCCCCGCCCGCCTTCCTGCCGCCCGCCGCCACCCACCGCCCGGCCTCCGCTGGGGGTGCCCCCGCTGCGGCCCGGCCCCGGCCCCGGCGACCCATGTGCCGGCGCGGAGCGAGGAGCGGGGCGGTGCCGGGCCGAGCCGGGCCGGGCCGTGCGCGGCAGGGAAGCGCCCTCACTTTGTTAGCGCTTGTTGTGCCGCCGCGGCCGCCGGGAGCCGTCAGCGTGGTCAGCGGGGGAAGCGCTCCCGCGGCCATCCCGGCCGGAGCTGGGCCCCGCCGCCCCCGCCGCGCAGTTTCGCTCAACTTTTCCCGGATTTTTAGTCACCCTCCAAACTTGCGGAGAGGAGCGGGGGGGAGCAGGGGGGAGAAGAAGGGAAGGGGAAGGGGCGCCGGCGCTCTGCTTCCCCAGTGCCCTCCCCTCCCCCGAGGCGAGGCAGGCTGCCGGCCGGCCGCAGCACAACAAAAAGCCATTTACACCCGGGGAAGTGCCCCGCTGAGACACCCCACACACACCCCCCCGCCCCGCCTCGCCCGGAGCCGCGGCAGAGCTCAGCATCCCCAACCCCCCCCCCGGACCGCCGCCGGCAGCGAGCACCCCTGCGCCGCTCCGCTCCGCCGGGGACAGAGACCTGCCGCGGGTCTCCTGCTCCATGGCCGGCGCCCGCCCGCCCAGCCTCCCTCCCTCCGCGCCCAGCGAGGTGCGGGGTCACTCACCGGACCGGTACGTGGCCGTCGGGGACCGGTGTCCCCCGCTCGCTCCCTCGCTGCCCTCCGCCGAAGGGCCGGGGAGGAGGAGGGGACACGCTCCGGAGTTGGTGCCGCCGGCCGGGGGGGCGAGGTGGGGTGCGGGTCTCGCACACACGCACACAACACACACGCACGGAGTTGCTCGCTCGCACCGGGGCTGGGCTAAGAGGGGAGGAGGGGGATCCCTGACCGGGGCGGGCAGGCGAAGGAGGGGTAGAAGGGAGGGGAGGGAGAGGAAGGGTCAGCGCGGGTCTCGGGTAGTTTCGGGGTCTCCGCCGGCTCCGCTTCGCTCCTTTGTGTAATTTCACTCGATTCAAGTTTAATCCGATAGTTCCCGAGCGAGCGAGCGCGCCCGCCGGAGCCGAGCCGAGCGCGACACCAGCCAGCCAGGCGGCTGCCGCCCCCTGCGCCCGCCCGCCCCCGCCGCCTCCCTCCCTCCCTCCTTCCCTCCCTCCGCCGCCACAAGGCGCGCCCCCGACACCGCCCCCTCCCCGGGGGCGAGCGCCGCCGCGCGCCCCGCCCCCGCGACGTCACAGCCCCGCCCGGCATAATTTATGCAACGAGGAGAGAAGCGGGGGGGGAAAGGGAAAAAGAAGGGGGGGGGGAAAGAAGGAGGGAAAAAAAAAAAAAAAAAAAGAAAGGAAACCCCCCCCGCCGCCCCGGGCGGAGGAGGGGCGGGGGTCACTAACCTGCCTGCGCCCGGCCCGGCGGCGCCCCGCCGGGGTTCCCTCCCGCCCGCCCGCCGAGGCAGCGCTGCCGCGGGGCACGGCGGGGCACGGCGTCTTCCGTGCGCTCCCAGCTCCGCTCCGCTCCGCCCGCCGCTCACCGGGGCGAGGGGGAGCTGCTCCGCTCCGCGGGGTCAGCTCCGCGCCCGCCCGCCCTGGCGCGTCCCGTCCCGGGAAACTCCCGGTGAAGCCCGGGGTGTGTGTTGTGTGTGAGGTGTCACTGTGTCACTGCCGCGCTTCAAACTTCCCAACCGCGGCGGCGAAACGAAACCGAGAGGCGCTCCGGGAGGCTGCTCGGCCCCCCGCGGCCCGCCCCGGCCCCTGCCCCTTCCCCTGCCGCTGCCCCCGGCCGGGCAGCGGGCACCGCGCCCCCGCCCGCCCGCGCCCTCATCTCGGCCACCGGGGCGGGGCGGGGCCGGGCGGGGGTAGGATTGCCCGAGACCGCGGTTTAGGGTGGACTTTGTCCCGACCGGGTCAGGTTTTCAAAGGGAAGCGGCCATTAAGCGCTGCCCGCCCGCGGCAGCGCCCCCGTCCCGGCGGGGCCGCGCTCCCCCGGCTCCGCACCGGCACCGGCGCTGCCGCGTTTGTAAGCGCTGCTTTCGAATTCGTGATACAAACTCATTCCACAAGCAAATGAGACAAATCCCACCCAAAAGTGATTACCAGTAGCGCGCTTAGCGGTCCTCCCCGCATCGCTCTGGAAACTAAATAAGCGTCTTAAAAGTATAAAGAGATTAAAGCGTAAACCCAGTGTAAAGATACTAGGCATTACAGGAATTTTCAGCGAGTCATTTGACGAGATAACTTTTTACCATCATTGTTTGTAGCAGGTTGGAGAAGGAAAAACAAAGTCATGTGCTCCCGAGCAGGGAGACACCCGCCCCCTCCAGCTCCTGCCACTCCTTTTAGGGGGCTGTTTGCTGCACCCACATTCATACCTCTTCCGTGGGAAAGAGAGAAGCCTTCTTCATAGGATCTCACACAGCTTTTCCTCTACACTCTTTTAACACAGTTAGTAAGCTGGGAGCTGGACATGGACAGCGTGGATATCAAAAGCTTTTCTGGCTTCTTGGATCATTGGTTCCCTCAGTCCAGGTGTCTGTGTCAATTCCGCAGCCATGGGGGCCACTACAGCTGCAAAAATATTTCAGGCTTCTCCAGAGGAAGTATGACACTCTTCCACATCGTGTCATTTGTGTCTGGTCTACTCAGTCTCTCTTGGGTTTAGGGGGAAAGCACCTTTTGGGAGAAGGGACGGTTTGTTGTGGAGAGGCATTGCCTGCTCCCATGCTGTTGGGCCCGTGCAATCACTCAGAAAAGGGCCAGCAGCCAGGGAGCTGTTGCTGTCCTGTGCTTTCGACTGAAAAATGTGTTGAAAAGCTAATAGCACGTGATGGTGCAGTAGAATATATTCCCTGTTCTTCACCAAGGTCTTCCATGAAGTTAAAAATAGCAAGTGGAAATAATATTTAAAAAAACACTTTGAAGCAGCACATGCCCCAACTATGCCTTCACCAAATTTGCCCACTTGATAAACATTCTATTTTTAATTTGCAAAAAAGAGAAAAGAAAAAAAAAAAACAACCAAACCTACACAGAGGTATCCTCCCAGGTTACTAAAAGTAATCAGTTTCAGTTTTCTCTTGAAGTATATTGACAAACCAGACAGAAAACAGCCTAGAAACACTTACCTCTAAGTCTGTTTTTCTGCTTGTATCACTTAACTGTGCCCCTATTCTGGCAGCCAGGCACTCTGGTGTAGTGTAAACTCACCTGGAACTCCCCTTGCTTTCAAAGATTTAAGTTCTCCAAGATTTAGGGGCAAGAGAAACTCATTCTGAGACCAACTGCCAGCAGGCTCACTGCTCCCTCTAGAACTTGTTTCAGTTTCTTGTTGAGCAGAGATCAGATCGCAAAGCTGCCAAGCATGAAGAGTGTTCAAAGAATATCGTGGTGACAGGGTGAGACAACCAAAGAAATGCAGCATTTCTTTAAAAAAGAAGTATATTAGCATGGCAGCAGCAGTTAGGGGGGACATGGGTAGGTACTTAGTTAAATGTTTGTCCCAAGGGAAAAAAAATTCCCCAGTCTCTAGTGCATGCCTTTTGCAGAAGGCACAGAACCAGCTCCTTGGGTCCCATAGATCACCCTCAGGCCGTGGCCTGTGAAATCAGCTGGCATACTACATGGGTCTTAAAAATGTGCAGGGAGTCTCCCTATGCTTTCCAACAGTAGAAGAAACAGCATCTGCAAACAGCACTTTCACAAGACAGGGAGAATCACGGCTGCTCTCCAACTCCTCGGCAACAACAGGAAATGGAGAGCAAGGAAAATGCGGCAGGGGTTTCACCACTCCAAGGTGAGACACCATCCAGGTGTGGCACAAGTTCACACACATACACACTCGATGGTAGTACCAGACATGGACAAAATACATTATTGCATAGTGGCTATGGAGGAAAAAATTTTGAAACTTTAACTTGTTCTTCAGCCAGTCCCCAAAGAGAAAGCTGTAACTCCATGAGTTACCAACAAGGCAGCTCTGCAGGAGAGTGAGGAAACATCAACATGGCACTCTTCATGATTAACCTTATTGGTAACAGCTTATTAAAATATCCAAGAGATGACAGGGATGAAAATTCACTTGTAGCCAGCCACCCAACCCTTTGTGTGCTGGGACGAAGTAATCCATCTGATGTAGGCAGCCATTTGGCTCACAGATTAGAAAGAATTTGCATTAATGGCTGAGAATTTCAACAGCAGTTGCAGAGCAAGGGTATGTGTATCAACAAACCCCCAACGAATTGCTACACTTTACCTAACTAGGTAAACTCTCAAGGTGGGGATAGTTTGTACAAAGCTGAGCCAGTCACTGTGTATGACAGGCGTAATTGCGCAGAGATAAGTTAATGTACTCCGTAAGAAGTACAGCACTGACATTACCGTGCAGCATTTAAATCTGTTTTAAAACATCACTATTACAAAATGCAAATGATTTAGCATCACATGAAAATACAAAGGCAGGTTACCTATTCAGTAGACTTTGAAGAACCAGCATCTGTTTTAACAGCCAGGTACAGTGAAATGTGATCTTAAGATCTAGACATTGTCACTTCCGCAGGCGGCAGATGACACCTCAGAAGTCGTGAGTCCCCAAACAAGCCGTGCACAGGGAAGCCTTCGGGCCACAAGGCACCAGCAGTCTGTGCCTCATTCCTGACAACCCAGCCCAGATATTGAGCTTCTTTAAGAGCTGCTGAGAGCTGTGCACAGGGAGCTCAGAGCAACCCACCTCTCTGGAGAGCAGCTCTGTTAAGCACATCTGGTTCCTCACCTGCTCAGCACTGTGATGGTCCAAACCACACATCAGTTCCAACAGAAAGTGCTTGTGCTGGTGCCATGCCCTCCAGCTGGCTTCTTCTAAAAGGCTTTTTTGCTTTGGTGAAGGAACTTGAAGCTCCCAAGGAAATTCTGTACAGATGTACCCAAACCTCAACAACTTCTTCTCTCACAGCTTTGCTTTTACTTCCGTTTGTGCAAGGAGAGAGGTAAAACTGCACTGGGAGCCCAAGCCTGTGCTTGGAGTAGCTGCCCTCTGAGCACACCAGGCTCAGTATTCAGGATGCCATTTCACATACTCAGACAAGCTAAGGCATCGTGTTTTGTTGCATGATTGCTGGGAAGTGGCTTCAAAATCACACGACCCTGACACACACTCATGTTTTATTAATCTCTGAACATTGTTTCAGCCAAATGAAGTGAAAAAGACAAATGGTTTCTTTTTCTTTTGCAAGTGAAAGTTTTACTCAAAGTTTCTCAAAATTTACACAGCAATGGAAACCCACAAGACTGAGAGTGTGTAGTGGCCAAAAGGGCACAGATGCTAATGATATGCCACATGCTGAAGGAAAACAATATCCCTTCTTCAGAAGAGATCATTCACCAGCCTACAGCACATTGAAATACTGAGAGCACGCGGATTTTGGTAAGTACCAGGAAGCAGCAGACTCATATCAGAAAGAACAACTTTAACGATTTCAGCTGAGGAGCTAAAAGTGTTGGAAATAGAAGTGCTACAAGGAGCCACCCTGTGGCACCAGCAAGCTAAGGGAACAGAGAGCGAGCCAGGGTAGACACTTGTGTTGGTTGGTTGTTTTTTGTTGTTGTTGGTTTTTTTTTGTTTGTTTTTTTTTGAAACTGAAGCCAGTCAAAGTGACAAAAGCTGGAACTGGCCCAAACAGCCACTTGTGTGGCAAGGAACTCCTTAACTGTGGAAGTGAACCAGAAAAGCAGAGGGGCAGCAAGCTCCAGCAGTTCATGTCCACATTCCACTCACCTTTGCCAGGCCTTACAGGGGCAAAGCTTTCTGAGAGGCATAAGCATTCCCTGTTGCCTCACCCTCAGGAATCCAACAACAAGAAGAATTAATACTACTCCCAAAATTATCTTTTATGTGGAAGTGTTCTGATACAGCAGTCTCTCTCAGAACAAGGGTAACAACACCTAGCTCTCTCGAGACTAATGGAAGGACATAACCAAAGACTTTCAGGAGGGAATAGGTGGAAATGCTGCCTGAAACAACACACCCTGACTCATCACTGTGGGTTGTGTGGGTGTACACACAGCTGTGGGCAGCTGCCCCCAACCTGCCTGTGCTCTACCCCTCAAGTGTCCCCAAAATGCAGCTGGGTACTGCCACTTACCCATGATGATCTTCACAGATGGATGTGCCAGCAGCACAGAAGTGATAACAACTCTCTTTCCCTCCCAAATAGACTCACCACTTCGTTTGCTAGCATACGAGGCAGGATCACTTGGCTTTCCACCTAAATTCTGATTTAAAAGGCCAGTGACAGACTGCTCACCTCAGGCCCCTGGTTCCCATTACTGCTGGAGACAAGACCAGGCAACCCCTTCAATTGGGAACAGCGGTGAGTTCTTATAAAAATGGAGCAATGCTGCAGAACTGACCTACTCCACATCATCACTGCTCATGAGGATGTTTGCTCTTGGACCGTGACATGAACTGACAGCTTCACGGTCGGTTTTGTTTTCACCGTGCAGGAGAGGCATTAAGGACTCCCATTTCCATCTTTGACGGCTCAGCAGAACGTGCCTCTTCTTATATGAGAGACAAAAGCTATCACAGCGCTGAAAATTTCTGACCTTTGTCCCTAATAAAGGGAAGGCATCGTATCTAAGAATGAAGTCACACACCCGCTGAAACTATCAGCTGACACAAAAATATGGCAACTCATCTGCTTAGCAACACGGGCTGCCACCAACATCACTTCCTTCTTAAATACAAAGTTCAGTTCACGGGCTCCGCCCTGACTCAGAGCCGCCTGTAAAATTGGATCTGACTTGCCGAGAGGTCACGTCTTCTCGCTGTGAGCAGGACTTTCCACAGCAGCTATATTTCACTGGAACTTCCCAACGCGCAGGCAGGGAAGGCGGGAGGGTGAGAGGGAGGGAGACGCCACTGCAGTCATAGAGTTCACCTGCCGAGGAGGCAAGGCATTGACTTTCACGTTCCCATTCAGCTGGCTTTCCAGACAGATTTTTCAGAGCAGGTACTGAATAACTTGTTCCTTCTGTGGACTGGGAAGCAAGGGTGATTTCTCGTGTTTATTTCCTGGGTTTGCACATGCAAGGATTCAGGTGCGATATTGTATACAGTCAGATATACCTACAGATGTTCTCATTGCTTGTTTTGAAATGGGAGGCAATGTAAAATGCATGGCCCAATACACATTTGTATTATGCTTGAAAAATACTTAAAAACTTGCTATTTTTGCTACTTTGCATTTAAAATTGTTTCTTGAAACTGTCACACCACATATGCTGTAAGGACTACTTTACATGCGTTAGGTTTTATAACTTTTTAGGTAACTTTTTTATAATAATCATGGTGTTTTTTTTAAATTCTTTATAAAATTGCAAGTCAACAACAATTAAAAAAAATCCATTTACTTACATAATTAACTTAAATGCAGTTTCTCTCTGGTTCTTTTTCTATTCTGAAAGAGGATCAACTAATAGGATGATACCGTTTTCTCATTAAACTCAGGTCCACTCCCCTCCCCGCTTGGTAAACTTGTAGGAAGAGGGCTGAGAGGGATCTGAAGAGACCATCTGGTCGCCCCTGGACACACAAAGATGGGATAAAGTAGCCCCAGACAATCCCCAACAGATGTTTGTCTAACCTGTTCTTAGAAACCCTTCATGAAGCAGAGACCCGAACTTCCTAAGCAGCTTGTTCTGGTATTTCACTATAATGATTTAAAAGTTGTTGTGGCATCTCCCCCCGCTCTCCTAATATCCAATTTAAATCATCCTGCCACCCTCCTAACATCCTATCTGAGACATTTTCCCTTTGTACAGATCCAGTTTATCTCATCTTTCCCCCAGCATTCAGAAACAGTTGATTAAGCCTCTTCTAATATTTTACACATTGGAAAATTTATCCGATTTCCTCTAAACATTATTTTTCAGGCTAAACATCCTCCCTTCCGTCACCATTTCCTTTTATATTCTACATCTCTTTTTCCTTTCTTGTGCTGTCCTATACTTTATTTTTCAGCACAGAACATGAGACCAAGGGCAATGCGGCTGTTGGGGCCTTACCGGCACTCGGTGGAGTCATCTTTACATTGTTCTGATGACTTACATATGCCACCTATTGATAAATCCTAAGAGAGCGTTTCGCAGGAGCATCGCATTGTCCGCTGCTATTTTGTTAGTGAAGCTCTACAAACTCCCTCTAACCCTCTACCTTGATTTCTACACAAAACTGATGATTTATTTTTCTTTTGCACTTAGGAAGTTCACTTTGATTTCTGAACTGATCATCTGTAGTCCTCCCACCTGGGTGTAATTGAGACATTTCATAAACATGCTCTGCACTACATCAATCCAGATTATTATTTGTGTTTTCTTACACCGGATTTATCAGGGTACTATCCTAGTGCCTCACAGCAGAGTAATCAGTGACAGCTCTTCTATCTCTTTCCCTCTCTGTCTTGTCCTTCTTCTCTCCAGATTGGTATGTATGGAAAATTTGGTTTCAGAAGGATATGGGGGCACACATAAAATCATTGCATGTTTATATAGAGAAAAAAGTAAAATAAATTGTTCCTTCAGACCCAGCCCTGAGAAAACAGTCTCATACAGAGTTAGGATGAGGAAACAATTTTGGACATAGTTAAGATCAATGCTCATGGAAAAGTTTTGCTGTGACACAGTAGCAAAGGTGGCAGCTGTGGTCTTCATGTAGCTGGCATAAAACACTTTAAAAGAAGGGTTGAAACTCTAAATATGCATCAGTGCTCTGTGATGGAAAGAGCATAACTTGGAGGAAAAGGGGAATGCACTCACACTGTAGCCTGCATTACTGTGAATGCTGGGACATTTAAAAAGTGTGAGATACATTCAGCAAACACGTTTAAACTTACTTGTACCATCTTCACAGTTCCTCACGATACAGCCAAACCTGTATCCCTTGTGGAGCACTTCCACAAGGGATAGTGGAAGAAACACTGCCTCGCTAAGTAGAGGCTGGAGCAGGTGGATGCCCAAAGGAGGCTGTGACACTGTGGGAGGCCCATGCTGGAGCAGGGACCTGCAGCCTGTGGAGAGAGGAGCCCAGGCTGGAGAAGGTTTTCCTGGTAGGACTTCTGGCTCTATGGGAGACCCACACTGGAGCAGCTGTGCCTGAAGGACTGCACCTCATGGAAAAGTGACCCATGTGGCAGCAGTTTGTGAAGAACTGTTGCCCTTGGGATGGACTCACACCAAAGAGGTTTGTGAAGGACTGTCCCCCATGGGAGGAACCCCACAGGGAGCAGGGGAAGGACTCTCCTCCCTGAGCAGTGGCAGAAACAACCTGTGATGAATAGACCCTAACCCCTGTTCCCTGTGCCACTGTGGGGGAGGAGGTAGAACTTGAAAGGAAGGAGGCGTGGGGGGAAGGTGTTTTTAAGTTTTATTTTACTTCTTATTCTCCCTCTCTGATTCTGTTAGTAATAAATTTAACTAATATCCCCACTTTGAGAGGGTGATTGGTAAGTGATCTCTCTTGGTCCTTATCTCAGCTCATGAATTCTTTGTTATATTTTCTCTCATCTGTCCAGTTGCAGAGGAGAGTGAGAGAGGCTTTAGTGGGTACCTGGTGTCCGGCCAGGGTCAACCCACTGCAACCACCCTCTCTGTAAAAAAACTTCTAATTACCTAAGTACTTGCAACAATATGCCATTAATTGAAGCTTAAGAAATATTAAAACTGAGTTTAACAAAATGTACTCTGATAACACCAACTCAGAGATAAAGGAACACCTTACTTCATGCTTACGTTTCATAGGAGACATATAAGATCTGATTCCATGAGGTGCTGCATGCTTGCCACTCGCACTGATGTGATTTGAAAGTGGAGGTGTTCAATAACACAGAGTGCCAAACATGAAGAAATAAATATAGAGTCATGGGGCGGCGTTAAAAGCACCTCCAACCACCGGACAACACCTCATTTTGTATCCTCCATTCTGCACCTGTCTTACGTAAATATCTAAAATTTGTCTTATCCTTAAAGAGGAATGCCTTGACTCTGCAGCATGGAGGGAAACTCCCCTGAAAACCTGCCAAGAAACTCACCTCTCCTGTGCACAAGTTTGTTTATACTTTGGGTATTACAAACAACTTACACAATCATTGTATTTACCTGAACATTCTGGGCAGATGAACAGAACTTGCTCGTTTCACTCAGGCAGAAAGACCTTGTGCCTTCATCCTGTGGTTGCCGAGAAGGGAGGGGACACGCACGGCATCTGTAACGCCACAGGTCACACTCTGCAGGCTGCACACTTGAGTGGCGCTGCACGGAACAGCACAGCTTTTAAGCAATGGACCAATTGTTTTCTCTCTTAAAAAACACAAGCCAGGACATGCCGTATTTTTTTGCACCAAGAGTACAGATTAAATCACGGCTTCCAAGGTGGCAGGTTTTTACCTGAAAGCTTGTCTATAACTTTACAGAAAAGCTGCAAGGCAGTTGCTAAAACATAAAGACAACTGATGCAGTGCGGCACTAATAGTAATCTTTGGTGTAGCAGGTTACTAACATGACTTTCGAATTAGAACAGTGCACATGCTGCCAGGTTTTTTTATTTTGTAAGTAACATACCACCCACCATGTCCACCTTGCAATCTGTAGGGAAATAAGAAATGTTGACACGAGAGCTAAAAAGCCCAAACTCGATGGCAGTCATGCTGATGCCAACTTCTTGGAACCTGAGTTTAATGATACATAAAAGCTGTTTGCTTTCTTCAGAGGTAACCTTAAGTTTTTTAAGTCACATTTGTTGTTGTACAACCACCAGAAGTAGTACATTATACACAACAGAACTCCTCAGAACGTCAGAGAAGCAACTGAAGTAAAGACAGATATTCTAATACATTGGTCAAGTGACTACAACTCTCTTAGTTTTGTAGCTTAGTCTGAAAGGCAAGCAGTTCTCAGGGCCTGGATGAAAGGGAATTGCAGCAGGATGAAGGGAGGAGCAGGAAAAGGCCCACTTCCACCTGGAGTTGCTTTTTATAAGCCTCCCTGCTACTAAACAGGCAAACCCAGTGCTAACAAGGATTGCCCCACGAGAGCCTTGCTGACAAAGGCCCAAATACACAGTTTATTCTTGATCCTGAAAAAAAAAAAACAACAACAAAATGAGAGCCTTCAGAGAAATAAAGAGAGAGATCATCTGTTCATTTCAACATGCTGGAAGGACCTTTTTCTCTCACTACTCTCCACAGAGATTTAAGGCTAGCCAGGCAGAGATTCCCAAATAGATGGAGCAACAGCACTTACTGTAATAAAAGGATCAGTGTGCCCAGGTCTCGGATTTTTTTCCAAGCAGAAAATATTATTATACTCCAAAGTTCTCCGGCACCAAAGACAGCAGCACATCTAACACTATAGTGTCATAGGTATTTCTTACATGTTTATACAAAGGCACAACAGTATTGTAAGTGTTATCATCAAAGCCAGTAAGTCCTTCAACCCTCCTACGAATCCCTAGAAACAATCTTCTGAAAAACAAAGATACCACTACACACACACACACACACAACTGAAAAAATTACAGGCAATACACGTTTTTAAACCCTCACTGATCTTTCCCCTATTCTAAATGCCATAAAATCCCAGTAGCTTAAACTGCTCTAAGAATTTAAAACCTATAATTCACCACAAAACGTAAGTTTTACCACACATTTTTCACCTCCTTTAGAAACGAAAACTTTAAGCAGAAGTGAGACTATTGCTTCACCATGATTAGATATAAGCAAGAGAAAACAAACAGACCGATGCTGGGGCCTAATGCTGTCAGCATTCGTTCCACAGGCGGTGCTTTACCGGGCACTTCTCAGCACCAGCACACATGGTAGTTTTTGCAAGATCATGGCCTTGTTTTAGTATAACACAATCAAGATAATTTTTACAAGGTCAGAAAGTTGGAATAAGAGGAAACAAAATCCAGGCCAGTTGTGTCTGGAATCAATTAGGCTTATGTGCTTTTCAGATGCTGCTTGTCTTTCTATTAAATAGTGTTTCAGTGCATACATTCTATTAGTGCACACCTAAAAGTATACATTGCCTATAAAGTATTTCTCCAATTAATTTGAACCCACCTCAACTAGGGATGTCAGGAGGTCAAAAAAAAGAGGAGGTGTTCATCTGTGAATGCAGAAATGGTTTCTCTTTGCATTTATACTTTAGTCATCTGCCTCCTCAATGACAAACTGCTCAGAAGGGTAAAATGTCCAGGCTTGCCTGTGGTATACTCTACCTGCCCAAAGAGCAAATTAAAAGTGAAGCAGTGGATCAGGTAAATACTGGCAGTACCCACTGTCAACTTTTAAGCACATTGCTGAGTTGTAAGATTTAGAGTGAAAAGAAAATGTTATTTTACCTTTTCAAGATGTAACTTTACCATCTAAGCATTACATCTAGTACTGAATCATCTACAGAAGACTTTAGTTAAGGAAAAGCTGACTTTATAAGGAATTTCTATTTTCTCTAGATGAGGTCAGTCTAATTTATACTGAAACTAAAGCCAGTATCAGTACAGAAGACATGTGCAGGGGCACACAATCCAGACAGATTCTTTCTACATTTGCAAGTAAAACAGGTGACAGTAAAAATATTTATCCGTTGCTCATATTGTGAAAAAAATTTAAAGACATCAAAGTTCGATTGTTTAATCACATAAAGATTAAAATACTTACCTTCACTGCGTCTTTTCTCACCTTCATTTTCTCCAATACAAAAAAAAAAAAAAAGTGAAAGAAAGTGTTCTTCCTCTGCTGGAGCAACTTTTTAACATAAAAATTGAAAATATTTTGGAGATAGCAATGTAAATAATAATAATAATAATAATAATAATAATAATAATAATATGCATTGAAAGAAGTTAACAGAGTCAGGGGTTTTTTTTGGTTTGTTTTTTTTTTTTTTTTTTTTTCTTAGTAGAGCAGCTATATGGTGTGTTTACAGCAATTACCCTCAAAGCCGGCTCGGTACCACAACACACGGCTCAGCAACACTCCAGCTGAAGCTGGGTCAGAGGAGGGACTCAGAGACGGCTACGGGCAGATTCTGCAGGGTCAGAGGGGGCGGCAGGCCGGGCTGCCCTTGAAATGACCACAAAACCTCATTCCCTGGTCGCAGGCAATGATTTTCCTGCTGCAGTCACCCCTCCCAGTCTCCGTGCACTCCCACAGCGGTTCGGCTCCACACGCGGGCGGCGAGGGGAGGACGCGTCCGCCTGCAAGGGCAGAGGTCGAGCAGGCAAACGCATCCCGGAGGGAAGCCTCGGGTGGGCTGGAGGAGGGGCCTGCCATCCGCACGGCCATTGTGCTTCCCGGGAACGGGATTCCGCGCACACCGGGCTCCGCGCCCCATCCCGTGGGGCGGGGCGGGCTCCCCCCGCCTGCCCAGCGCTCCCGCTCCGGGACGGCGTCGCTCCTTTGAACGCTCCAGCGGCTCCGAGCCCTGGGCCACAGCGGGGCTGGGGCACTGCGGGGCAGGACCACCGCGCCCCTCTCTTTCGAGGAGCTCCTCTCGCACAACCTCGTACCCGTCCCCTCCCGCCGCCGTTCCGTGTCCCCACGGACACTGCCGGGAGCCCCGGGCAGATTCACGCCGGGCGCCGCGCCTCAGGAGCCCGGCTGGGATGGGGAGGGGGCCCGAGGGCGCACCCCTCGCAGGGCCGCCGGGAGGAGCGAGCGGCTGGTGCCAGGCGCTTCCTGGGGCGGCGGGGAGAGCCCCGGAGGGATGGCGGGACTGACCCTTCCACCGCCGCCCGCACCCCTTCCCCCCGCGGGTCGTAGGTTGCCGTGGCGACGAGCCAACACCATCCCTCGGGACCGGGCTGCGAGCCACGGGCACGGAACGATCCCTACGCGCCTCCCAGGGGGAACCCCCTCCCGCCCCCGCCCCGCCCGACGTCAGCTCGGACGGGCTTTCCTGTCCCCGGCGGCGCCCGCCCGTGGGAGCCGCCGTGTGTGGTGCCCGCCGCCACCGCCGCCTCCCCCGTGCAGGCAAAGCTGCACCCGGTTAAGCTGAGCCCCCTGTAGACGTATTTATTTCGGTTTAATAGGTGTTTATGGTATGTTAGCCCGGACCTGTTCCTAATCAATCCGAGCTTAATCAAAATGACGCAGATTTATACCGGCTCCGGTGCCAACCGAGCAGGTGTTACCTCGCACCTGTGGGTAGACCGGCGGTGGGCACCCGGCCGGGCCCCTGGGCTGGCGGGAGGGCGATGGCTCTGCCCGGACTGACCGCTGCCACAGTGCCCAGAGCCGAAGCACGCGAAGCGCAGCAGCCTTCCCCGGCAGGATGGAGAAAGAGGAAGTTACCGCACATGGATGTCGGGGTGGACTTTTTTCATTTTCTGTCCTGGCTCACGCTAGGAGCACATGGTCGTCGCAACAAGCACAGGCGCTGGGAGGAAGGATTACCTCATGGAATTGCAAGCACTTTCCAAGTAAAGGTGGAGTCTGGAGCAAACAGGAGATCCAGCTGATAGTGGGTGATAAGCCCGGGGAGTATCGCATTGCTGCTTTGCTTACCTCAGAGACGCCTCAGTCCTTGTGGAGCAGGAAGAGGAGCCTCTCTAACACACTGGCTCCCAGCACCCAGATAATGAGATGTCTCCTCCTTCCTGCAGCAAGCAAGCTTATGCCTTGGCTCACAAACAAATAGTTTCGGTAGCAGCTTTTCCTCTAATGGATCCTCTTTATGTTTAGTGGGCAACAACAACCCAACAACTTTACAACTTCAGAGTTTATCTGACGCTGAAGGAAAACTGGGGTTTTTTTGTCTTGCACAGCAGTTGAATTAAACTGTAAAGCCAGGATGGAATGAAGTTATGCACATCTTCAAAACAGAGACCAAACCAAACAAAACCCCACCATTTGGAAGGTGCTTGGCCAAAATATTTACTAATTGGCAACTGCATTTTTCTTCTGTGATTGTACTGAAGCCTTCTACTGTTTGTGGATGACACAGTAGAGGGGATTTAGCAGAACTAAAGCAGTTGGTCTCTGACCAGTTATGTATGTTAAGTTTATATAACAGCATTGCTATAAGCAAACCACTTCATCCAAAGGCAAAGTGTCTTTTGTCTTGTTGTTGGTTTTTTTTTTTTTTTTTTTTTTTTTTTTTTTTTACCAGTGGTAGTTAATACAGGTCTTCCAGAAGAACTGGGTAATATAAATATGCTATAGCTTTTCTTAAATCATTTGCCCTAAACAGACACCAACCTCCAAACTCCAAAGAGGAAAGAAAAAGGTAGGAGAAGAGGTACAGGAGATAGGAAGTAACACAGAAGAAACTAGACATGGAGCTCTGAAAACTGGCAATAGAATTGGGCTTCGATAGGAATCCAGAGAAAGTGACGAAGTAGTTAACTGAGGATGCACACTGGTCAGTCATGGACATAAGGATACCCTTTTCTCTGGAGTTGTGGGGCTTTATAGAAAAACATCCCAAACAGGATTATAATATTGCACGAGTTCACAAGCCTAATTTCTGCTTCAGAGCAGTAACTATGGGACACACCACAAGTGCTTTTGTTTCTGTGCAGGAATGTTTTACTTCTGAGAGCAGAATTGAACAGCACGGGGCAAGGAGGATCAGCAGAGCCCACCTGCTGGATTTTTGTGCGCCCCTGATGGCTGACAGACCTTCACCATTTAGCTTAGGTCAGTCAGTCAGTCAGTCACATTTGCTTAGAAGTGGCTGGATTGACTCTCAAGGGCACCAGACACACAAATTCTTTTGTGCTCTGATGCTCTCCATGTTAGATACTTTATATGTGAACCTAACTAACAACCCTCCAGTAAGGTCCAGCCATTCTCATGAATTAAAATGTGATTTAAAAAACCCAGAATAATTGGCTTCCAACTACTTTCAAAACAAAGCTTTGCTGTATTCATATAAACCAATCACAGACAGGTGTTGTACACTGATTCAGGTATTTTTTTTGAGCCAGCACTTGACAAGTAAATTTGCCCCATGTCCTCTGCTTTTGTTTCCATACCCATCTCTCCTCCTAAAAGCCATGCATATGTGTCATACAAGTTATGGACACTGCCTCAGCTCTCATCTTAGTGCTATAAATGTGCACCTGGAAGAGTAACCAAATTTTAAAGTTCCTTCCTCACAGGTGGCCCAGTGCCATAGCCCTCGAGCAGCAACACCAGCCCAGGCAGAGGTGTCAGTGCTCAGGTGCTGGGCAATGCCTCTTAAACCGAAAGCTTTTCCTGCCTTGTCCTGGGAGACAGAAGCAACCCCATGGGTTTTTGTCTTCCCAAGTCCACTTGCTATTTAACTGTCTTGTAAGCCACATTCTTTCAGACATTTCCTGTGTCTGAAAATATTTTCCCATGCCATAATCTGAACACACACTGTTTACTTGACTGCTTTAACCCAGACAATGTTAAATTGGCAATTGTCAGAGTGGTACCTCTGTCTCTTTTAGGCTGTCCTCACACTTAAGGATACTCCTGCCTCCCAGTATTTTATGTCTAAACCTAGGAAAGTAAACAATCAGTTTCCAGTTAGTTTGATACATGGAACTGGGCTTTGCCTAAGAAAGGCTAATTAGATCCTGCTGTAATTTACAGCAAGTGTACCGTAGACTCAAACCATCAACAAGAGTCTGCCCAATATAAACATTTATATCTCTGACTCTGTAACGAAGGAATTTTAAAAATCATTACTATGCTGCAGGGGTAAAAAAAAAACCCCAAGCAAACACTGATGCATGAATTTATCTACATTTGTGCTGCTGTGGACAGTTTTACAAGAACTGTAATTTGGGACAGGAATTCAAATCCATGTACAGACTTCTAAAAAAACCTTTGAAATAGGTTTTTCTCGCACCTTATTTCACCTCTATGTCATAGAGCCATGGGATGTAGCAGTTAAATTCCATGTCTGCGTATCAGATACAAGTTACAGTTTAGTTATCGAATCCTCATCACCATGATATGGAGATTTGTAACCAAACAAGTTTTTAAAGTCTATTTTTAAGTTAACAGTATAGCTGATGGTATAGAATAGCAATTCATTACTCAGCCTTCCCATAACAACAGTGTGTTTTTTTAGGCTGGGGTATAGCAGACTATGGAGCATGCTGGTTTTGCCTTCTCCAGCTTGGATTGCCTGCGGTAACATTGCTACAGCAACAATCTCTTTCCTCAAGCCAATGCTAAAGCAGGAACTTCCCCCCCGCTCCCCTCCTCCAGCTGCTAAGCAAAGAATAAACTTTTAGCTTTGCCCCTCCTTTATTGGAAGGGGAATAGGGTAATATGCTGTAATTGGTTTTCCATGTTTGCCAAGAGTCTGTTTCCTCTTATCATCCACAATATTTAACATAAGTCTTGTAATAGTTCCAAAAATAATAAAATCTGTCCCAAGAATAAAAATGATAGATCCACAACATGCTGCTTTTTTTGTCATGGTCTTGGTTTCGTAACATTCTGTTAGTAGTTTTTATTGCCTAATGTTGTGGTTTCTTTCATACGCAGCAGACCCAGTAAAGACATTTCATCAGCTACTTACACAGCAGCAGCCTGGATTATTTACAAATGGAGATTTCAGTAGTGTATTACAATAAATCACCACTGCATACTGTTAAAGTTACATTGCAGTAATGTGGCAGAAGAAAACCCAGAGATTCCTGGGGGAGGAACATTAGGTATATACAAATCATACGTATGATATCAGCAAGAAAATTTATTAAGATATCCAAATAAAACCTGTTAGTCTTCCTGTCTCCCCTATCTCCTCCCATGCAATAGTAGAAGAGTACTAGGCAAATTATATCTCCCCACACATGCAAAACAGCACACACAGTATGTGTAACCCATGCAATACTTCCTTCATGATTTTATATCATGCAGATAGCATATCCCTCTCTCCCTCTGCCCCACCCTTCCATCCCTAAAATAAATGCCCTGTACTGGGCAAATATGTAAGTGTAGGAGTTACAGATGTGGAGCTGGTAAAGATGGAGAGCAGCGCTTTGCTCACAGGGTTCAGTCTGAATGAAAGAATACAAAACCAGAAAAGACAAAAAGGAGATAATACAAAAGAGAGACTTGATTTACAAGGAAAAAAAGACAAAACCAACTAAAGAAACCTAAGAAGAAAGCTGTAGGACAGTCAGTAGTATCAAAAGAACAGTTCATCAAAAGGAACCACTACCTCAGCCCTCAGCATCTACAAAAGTAATATCCTACAGGTAACAACTTTGAGAAAAATGCAGGCACATTGGGGTGCTCTCATTAGGAAAGACTGCTTTAAAAAAAAGGGAAAAAAAATCCTTCAATGCCTGAAATTGTCTTCTGATATTTCGAAGTTAGTTTAATACGTAATTTTTCATTCAAATTCAGTTTAACTGTAACACTGAGTCTGATAAGAGGTTTTCCTCTCTTTCCAAGAACAGATTTAGCCCTCTAACAGTCACAGGTAAACTCTTAAGGCAGAAATACCTTTCCCAATTTAAATGTATGCCATTTAGCCTAAAACCAATGTGTACCCTTCTAACCCCACCGATATATAAATACTGCAGCTGAAGGCTCTTCAATGAGCTGCCACCGTGAACTGTGTCACAAGAAGTGTAACACAGAAGAAAGGATACAAGCCCTGGAGCAGGTAACAGAGCACTTGCTGCCTGCTAAGGACTTCAGACACTTTTATTATTTTAGCTTATCAGCAAGTGGTTTTGCAGTCATTTTACCTTAACTCACTGCTAAGTGTGATCTCTAATTCATAAGAATAAGTCAGAATGACTGAAGCCAACAAACACACAGGTGTGTAAGATTAAGGGGGATTGTCAATCTTTCTTAAATAACTGCCAAAACTCCTGGAGCTTCTCATTTTTAGTAGGAGAGACAAGTCTTAAGTCATGCTTAGAGGACTTATCACCCCAAACTTACTAACTCCAAAGTTAACTATGGTTTGTACCATATGCTAAACTTGGAATAAGGGAAACTGCACTTTGGTATGATTTTTTGGTATCAATATTTTTTCATTACATGTAACAGCTGTAAAAGTTGCTGGGGAAAAATTAAATGTTTTAGTTCTTTGGTTGTGAAAATGCAACCAATAAAAGCAACTTGAATTCAACATGAAATCTCAACAAGTTATCAGTCACTCATGTTCAAGTAAAATTCAAACTTATGAAAGAATAACCTAGTTAAAGCACATGTTCTAGAAGTAAACCATCCTGCTAGGTTCTGTGCTATATAATTTTCGAATTCTAATAGGAGAAAATAACATCAGGGCTTCTCAAAAAAACCCCAACAAAACCAACCCCACAAAAATACAGGGATCTGTAACTGGCAACAAAAGGATTATGTGTGCACAAAGTTTGTGACAAAAAGCCAGCCACAGTGCATGGAAACTTCAGTTTTGTTCTAGCTCCTCTTTGAAAGTACCAGATTCTTAACATAATGTACAGTGTAAGACTGACATGTGAGCCAGGGCCAACCAGCAGGATCAGCAATCAATTGCATACGTGACTTCAGTAAGTTACAGCACATTCCCCCTGCCCCTCACCCCCCAGAAAGCAGCCCTGGTGGCTCTTTGCTGCAGTAGCCCTGGATTCCTGGGCAGTTTTATAACTCTTCAATGCTTTCAGAAAAATGAGAGGCTGTCAGAAGCTTCAGTTTTGTAAATTATCACCACTTAAAACAGTGCAGACTTTTGTTATTCTTGGGATAGGGTACAAAACCCCCTCAGCTCCCTTAATGGGCAGTTTTTATGGCTAAGAGAAATTTATTCCCATTTGCAATGGAGCTGATGCTGCTAAAGAAGAGCACACTTTTGCATATCTCATCTCAAGCAAGTCCTACAATGTTGCCAGTTGCAAAAAAAAACTTCAGATAGTTAATTCAGTCAAGTACTCTACCTTCCTTCACTCCTTCTTGTGAACAGCAAGTCACTACATGCCAGTTTTCCCTTGGCGTCCATGGAGTTCAGTCCTATGGTTTTACAGTCATGCAACACAATTTTCAAACTTCAACTGAAACAATAAGTGTACTTTATAAATGCAAACTTCATATAATAAACAGTTAATAGTTGAAAGTACGTAAATTGAGTAACCTCTTAATAATAGTTGAAAACAATTATATTGCATTGCTGATAATGTTCCTAAGTGTGTAGAAAAGAACTGAAGTCAGCGACTAACACAAATCCATTTTGATTGCCCTTTCCCCTAGATACCAACAAAAGGTTCCACACATTTTTTCAAATTTTACTTAATCTCAGAACCACTGCTACGTTACACCTGTCAGGCTGAAGTTATTCACTCTGGATGTAAAGTTCTGACAATCAGAATGGGTAACATGAGGATCCCAGTCCTCCCGTTTTGTGCTGCGGTCAGTATTGGTCCAGTAAGACAAAAGTTTTGCAGTCACTGCCCCCCAACCCCTTTTGTTCCCCCCCAATACATGAAGCATGGCCTAGCATTATTGTCACCTTTTTATCTGCAATTATTTAAATAGGATGAGATAGATGGAAACTCAGTTGTTTGCACAGTTGTAGGAAAAGTGACATGAACACTGTATTTTAACAAATAAACACTTAAACACAGGATTTTGTTCTGCACTGTTGCAACCCTTTCACTTGAGGCAAAACATGCCCTCCCCAACCACCACCATAATAAGTACCAAAACATTTCTAGTTTTGATTTTCATCAAGATCTCCAAACTGGCAGATTTTATTTTCACACCCTCTTCACAATAGACAAGATGCTTACCATATATTTAGGATTACAAGTTGTCACTAAAAGAAAACTTTACACAACCACTATACATTTAGGTTGAAAAACTGTCCTTGCATGAAAAATATACTTAGAAATCAAGTGGTAAACAAGAAAAAAACATTGAGAAAAGATTAATGTTTTTATAATGTGCCATTTCAAATTTATCAACTCCTCCTCTACTTTTCATTCATACTCTGTTTTTACCTATATTATTTGTTAAGGCAAACAGCTAATCCATTTCTGAAGAGGTGCTGTGGAAATTGTGGACAAACAGCAAACATTTGGCATTAAAATAGATAGCACGCATGTAGCCTCTAGTAATATACATTAAGCATCTCTCTTGGACTTCAGGATAATGATGGGGAGCATGAACATGCTAACAATGTCAAAAAGGCTTAAAATTTAGCATCCAAGCAATTTCTATTAATGCTTCTGTAGTTTTCAAGCTCTAAGTAGTATAGAATTTATGCAAATGCATTAAAGAATTCTAGCTTGGCAAGTACACCCAAGCAGGTTATTAAACTATATATACAGAAAGTGATAAATACAGAATTAAAAGAGTCCTTCCGCTTCTCTTCATAGCCTTGAAAATTGACAAAAAACTTGAGGACAGCTCTACAATATTAAACATTAGGTAACCGCAGGAGCTGGGAAACCTAACTACACAAACTGATTAAAATACTCAGATGACTTTGTAGTGTTTAATACAATTCAGTTCGTAGTCAAGGGCACAAGACAACATTTAACAAAAATAATCACATCAATTGACCTAGAAATCAAATGTAAATAGATATGAATACAATCTCCAAAATCTGTCTTTAAGTGAACATTAACCATTTATTCAAAGTTATACAAGAATTTGAAGGATAAAGTCTTCTGCAACAGGAAACCAACTTACAAGTTTCATGTCTCAGTTGAATTGAAGTGGAGGCGAGCGGGGCGGGGGGAGGGAAGGGTGAACAAACAAGTTAGTAGGCCCCATCCAGGCAGCTAGAAAGTAAAAACAGGCTCAACAGCAGCCTCCTCCAGCTTGTTGTCCTCCCTGATTGCCTGCAAGTGTTGCATTAGTAGCAGCGTGTTGAGGGCCAATTTTTATGCCATTTGCCTGAAATGAAGTTGAATACACAGTGTAAATATTTTGAAACACTAATATCCTGGAAAAGCTGCTTTATCTATTTAGAATATAGCAAGTTCTTCTAAGTTATGCAATAAACATAGCAAAGTTTGTAATATTTAGTAACGTGCCCTTAGCGATTAAATATAATTTAAAAGAAGATGCCTTCCTTCTTTCTCGTTTAAATTTTATCTCCATGTTACACTCTGTGGCTTAAACTCCTAACCAAAAAACCCCACAAAGCAAGAACTGTATTTGAATACAGTTCAAATTTGAATTGGCATAAGGCTTTAAAAATACATGGCATTTGTTAAGAACGTATAACCTCTCCCCTCTTGCCAAAACCTCCACTAGTTTAATAGTTTAATATAAAACTTTTCCTCTCTAGACAGCATTTTTTCTGTGTTGAATCAGCTGTAGAGGCTAAGGGCATACGAGTGTTCTGTGTCATCAATAATTTCTGTGATCCCAAAAGACATGGCTACTTGCCAAGAACCCACACACAGCGTAGCTCTTTCATTCATCAAAATCACACTTATATCTTAACCCTCACTCCCTCAAGTGGATTTTACCTAAAAATACAGCACTTTGAGAAAAGTAATACAGTAGCTTCAGAAATTAAGCTCTTAAGGAAACTCTGCGTCACAGCAAATCTCAGATTTATAGTGCTTGGCAGTTGTTCTGCAGCAGTGGTAGCCTTCGGGTTTCTGGCACTCACTCAGTATTGACAGCAGCTGATGTGGTTTCTTTTCGCTCTTTGACTCCTCTTTAATAAAAAGCATGCCCTATGGCTCATTGGTTTTGCCCCCTCTGGGCTGATAGCAACTTCTTGAGGAATCAAGGAGCCAGACTTGGCATAAAGCCAAATAAGTAGCACGGACTGTTGGCTCTTGACAGCATATTGCAATCAGAGCTCCGTAAGGCACAGTAAAGCAGTCAGCTACTACATGAGACTCGACAGATACAGCAAGCGTGCTTGTTCAGAAACTCTGATTGCTCTCCAATTTATATTGCACTACCAACTGTAGGAAAAACGTGAAAGAAAATTTTAAAACTTTTCATCAGTGAACTGAGTTTAAGGAATGTTTCACCAAAACACCACATATATACCACACTTTCCGCTCAGAATTAGTGTCTTTGAAGGATGGTTATTCAAGTCTTATTTAGCTTCAAGTTTCCTAATGCAGTACTTTGCATACTACTGAAGTTTCTCATTTTTTCCTCTCTGAAGTCATCAGCAATATTTTTGATAGTCGAAGTTTTCTCATGTTGAAATATATTAAGCAGGAAGAGGTGAAGCTATTTAATTGAGTCCTGCCCATTCCCTCACCACTCTGAGCAATTCTGCAAGGACTGTAATGTTTAAGAGAAGCCTCAGACTGACAGTCGTGGACTCCCCCACCCACAGAACAGAAACAGAACACAGTGGTGGTGCAGACTTCCATGTGTGGTTTCTCTGAGCACCTCAGCAACAATACTGAGGGACATGCAAGCTAAAATACCAACTCGGACATCAGAAAAGACTGACCACATTGTCAAATTTAAATTTTATGTGGTGTGAATTTTTATGTGAATGCTAACAAAGAGCTGGTATGATCTTAACATTTCTATACAATACTAATATTTCTATTTACCACCACTGAATTTGAGTCTGCTTTTTCTACAGCCAAGAATCTCTCTCCAAACTCCTCAAGATTTTCAACAGCACAATAATTTCAAAATTCAAGAGAGACATTATAGGTCTTTCTAGGCTCTTGCATTACAAAAGTGCTCCCGCTTCCATGTCTCTACCCCCACCCAAAAGAAGCAAAGGGACAGGCCCCAATAATCTGCAATTTCAGTAATGTGCATAGGCAAAATGGCTAATCTTTTATTCCCTACAGTATCCAGCCACCTAAACCAGGAACATTTCAAAAGTCTTTTATGTAACTCTCAAAGCAATCCCTCCCCTACACTGGACAGCTCATGGAGTGCATCTGGCATATCAACATGGTCCCCCATTTACATAGTGGAAAATTATCTTTGAAAACAGATGACACCATATGGAGAAGTGGATGAAAGTGGATTTTCTTCTCTTTTGGGGATTTATATTATTTTGCGATGCTTCATGGATGGATAGGGTCACTTATTTTAATCCATTTTTATCACAATGGCAGACAATTCTATATCCAAATGGAACAGACAAATCTTTTACTGTCCAGCCCTCTAGGGAAGGTGAATTTTGTACCTTTAAAAAGGAAACAGTGTTCAAAGAACTAAAAGTTACCTCGTTATTAATGTCAAAAACTCCTTCCTGGATTTTCTCGTAGATCTCCTTTGCAGTGTTAATAAATGCCTAAAACAGAGGAAAAAAGACCACATACACAATGAATGAGATATCCTTTGGTGTAAGATGCACTAATTGGAGTTCAATCTTATGTGCAGCTGTTTCAGCAAGACTTTCCTTCCTGACCTCTGCAGGAACAGGTATGACAACAGCATCCTATAACCTACCCTGAAGCAGCAATGGATCACACGCTGTTTATAAAAACAGTGGCACTTTCATAACATCTGTATTCTACAATCTGTTGTCCAGTAATTACAGGGAAAAAGTGGTTTTTAAGATATATAAATTACTTCTAAATTATTTATTTCTGACCCTTATGGATAGATTGTGTGGCAGATGGTTTCCCCTACCCTTAATATCTTTGTAATAGGCCACTCTAGATTAGAGTGCTTAGCAACATAAAACCACAGGGTACTTACAATGATGATGTAAGGATGCTGTCTGCTGGATGAAACCTTATGCTATCATTTAATATTCACCTAATTTTAAGAACGTATTCTCTTTAATTAATCTTGCACACAATGGGCAACAGACATCTTAATAAAAGAAAGGAGATGCCCCAGGTTTTAACACAATTTCTAAAAATCTATTGTTTTATTCAAAGAAAATACTTTGACACTCATGACTGAAAAGGTGACTGATATAAATGATTTTGGTTAAAGTTTACAATCAATGATTCCATTCTTCATCTCTCCTTTAGCTTTATAGGTCAAGCAATGCCTAAAATAATGTATAATTTAGGAGGTAATTAACAGCACCTAGTAATTACAATAAACATACAGTTCTTTTTGTTTTAAAATACCAACACCATGCAATCATACAAGACATGCTACTTTCTGCAGAAGCCTATTATAGCAAGTACAGATCTAATTCAAATATAAAAAAGTAAACAGGGTTCATGGAGAGGAACAAATCATACTTTTCCTCATTTCTACACTGGAAGCATTTGACTGCTGAACTTGCCACCAGAGCTTTGTTTCCTAATTAACAGGACTGATATGTTTTCACCTTTAAAGGCCTTACAGCTCCCCAGAGTAATCAATCTACTGCAGCTCAATTACTGCACCAAGCACACACCACAGTCAGTGAAGGAGACTTGAACGACTGCAGCAGGAGCGGAAAGATATGAATATGCATAAACTCTAAGTGGGTGATCGAATCATCACAGAGGGTCATGAGAATTTGCAGCAAAATAATGAGAAGAATTAATCATTGCAGATTCACAAGGCACTTAGGAAGCGAGTTCGTTTTTCAAACACATGTTAAGAGTTGAAGAGAAAAATTGGCTTTCAGCCAACTATGAACTGATTCAAATTCCTCAGAAACTGAAGTTTTACACATAAGAAAAAAATTCAAACTTATCTTTGTTTCTGATAATGCACTAATTATTGTAACGGCCTCGTACATGGGCCTACTGAAAGGTATAAGTCAAAGACTTTGGAAATTCACACAGCTGGAATCTGCAAGGATACTTGCTTGCTTCTACTTCAGTGGGACATTAAACAGAACTTGAAGTCTTAAAAATGCATTATGATAACTTCATGTAAACAAGCACTTAACAACTGGCACTTCTAATAATTCTAGAACATGCTGGCTAAGTACGCCTAGGCCCTTACAATCCACGTCATGAGAATTTCTTTACATCTACAAAAATTACTTCAGAGGAACAAAACGAGGATTTTAACAGACTACAAACTCCAAACTAACTCAACTGATTACAAATTATCTCCTGAATGCTACACTCAAGAACAGATCACTGTAGGAATGCAAGATGCACTGGAAAACAGCATTGCACAAACACAAACATCCCCCCCGTTATTACATGTGTACTGTACAAAGCAAAAGATCACTGAGTTCAGTACAGTCTATTTTAATATTAAACATATTGTCTAAGAAACTATTGACCTGAAAAATCCAATTATTACTTTAATCTCAGTTCTATCATTTCAGTTCTCTTGGAAAGACATATCTGACAGTCACATTCCTATCAGTGATTCTGGTGCACCACACATTAGTGTTAAAACAGCACGTACTGTTATTCCGCATGGCAAAATGCCAGGCTGCATTGGGTCACAGAAATAACTCCTATTTGAAAACAATGGTTTGACAAGAATATAGCACATAATAAGTCTACCTCATGTTCTCTTCTTGGTATGGATTCTGAAAAATTGCTACTAATCAGCCATGAGAAAAGACCTGAATCCCTTGAGACTTCCATTTGTTTCTTGCATCCATGTATTTTAAGTTAACTCACACTTCAAAGTGTAAGCAGACTCAAAATAACCACCTGAGAACATCACTGAAAACAGCAGTCTACTTGCTTTAAGAATATCATATCAGATTTTGGCATAGCATACTAGTGCCCTAATTAGCAAGGACAAGAAGGTGAACTTGGTGTAATTGTCTTCCTCTAAAAATCTCTTTTAATACTGCATGTTCTAACTCTTATCTGGAACATGCAGTATACTATAAACTCTTAATTATTTATGGGCAGTTTATCCTATTTGCAGATTAACTGAGCCCTAGATGCAGAAAGACAGAGCTGTTTCCCCTCAAATCCAGTTTGGATTTATTAGACCATGTGTAGGGGACTGCAAGAACCCAGCTGTAGTACTTCACATGCCAACTTGGATCCAGGTGCAGTTTAGCCACTTCCATACAAGACAAGACCTCAACCAGTAAAGCCCACATGGACTCAGCTGGCTGCCTACCAAGCCTACTGCAGTTGCACCACAGTACATCCCCATAATGTTGCTGCTACTAAAACAGTACAAAGACACTTGAACCCTTCCACCCCAAATCAGCTCAGGTGGAGGGTTATTTTCATCACTCCAGGAAGAGACAGTACCACACTCAGCCTGGATTTATACAAAGTCACCTGAAAGATGGCAAGACTCTAGTACACAAAGCCTCTATTACTCAGAAAAGAAGTGAGAGACTTTAGTAAAAACAGTATATTAGACTTCCAAACATAAAAATTCTTGACTACATTTCAGGAAAACTCAAGAAAACAATGTAACTTCAGGACAATATCTACATTTAATGTTTAACTCTTGGTTTTAATCTTTCTAAATCACAACTTACTGACCCTTTTATGCACGAGACTACTGAATATATCTGTACCATAGCATTAAAAAAAAAAAAAAGGTCATATACAAGTTTTTCAGTGATTCATTTTAATGTAATGTGTTTTTCAATTGCGTGCTCGTTATAACTAGGTTCTCAAATAATAGTAATATCCCGTTGAGGAAAATTGTGTTGCTGTACAAGTGGGAAAGTGAGTTTTGCAAGACGTGATCTGCCTGTTGTGTCACGCCTGCACCTACTGCAAAAGCTAACAAAAGAGGCTTTTGAGTCACAATATACCAGTATAATATCGCTTCAGATTATTTGTATAAGGAGTTTCCTAGATCATATTGCAACATGAGAGTCAAGAAGTCTCACAGTGCTCACCTCAAAAAACCCCCAAACAATCCAAAACACAAAACCCCAACTACCAAACAGTACAGATGCTGCATTTAAGGTAAATTAATCCTAAAAACACTGAATGTAGAACTATATCAACTTCAACATTCATGTCATCACACAAGTAAACACAGCAATGTAGGTTTACTACCCTTGAGACAAAACCAGAAAGAATGAATTCTATAACTAGTAAAAACAATGCAAGAAGTAAGGGAATAAGTTCCTGATACCTCTGTCTTACGGAAGATGTATGCAGGAGTAATAATAAGCTAAAGGTACCAGAATTCAAATTATAGAACAGCTACAGTTAGTTTTCACTTGCAGATGGCAATAATGTCACTTGTCTTTCTTAGAAAGCTAACACCATGACAAGAATTTGAGGACTTAGATACAAGCTGAGCATAACAGGAAAAACTTGTAAATGAGTCACTAATACTTATCAAAACTCAGACTTTACAAGTTCATCTTTGCCTAAAATCAGATGCAATCAGGTTCAGCACGGCCAGCTCGTGGAACATGCTGCCCTCTGGTGGCAATGTTAAAACTAAATTTAACGCTTGGCAATAAAAATCGGGCAATCATTAATTCTGGATTCTTTCGTACAGTTAAATGAGGAATGTTTAAAGATTAAATACCTCACAAATTCTAAATCATGAGCCTCATTTCTGTGGTCAGCCAGCACCAGGAATTTCCTCCTCCTCCTCTCCAACGTCCCATCTTATCTTTTAGCAGTACGATATGATATAGTAAGATTACTCTAGTATTTAAGAATGCATTTGGAAACAGTAACAAACATGGACTACAAATGGATTTACCCTTACAACATTTACCACTGCAGTGTGTAAGTGGTGCTGGATGGCTACTTAATACAGTGAGATTCCAAAGCTCTGAGCAGCTGTTTTATGCACACACAGTAAGGCAATACTTTTTACAGCTAAAGGATTTTTCAGAAACAAGCCTAGTACACTAAAAGGGCTGCAGAGGGGTTAATTATCAAGCAGTAGGTAGGTGCTATATAATGAAACCCAACACATTTGTAGCCTTATATGTTAAGTACAGATGCAAAAGCACAAAACAGAACTTGACAGCAATTTCTTTATATGTCCTCATTAAGGCACAATTTTCTGATAAACTTATTGGGAAGATGTACATTATTGGAGCTCAAATTATCTTGAAAAGTCCTGCAGCTGCTGTTGCACAGTTACAAAGGATAAAGTATCTGAGGAAAAAAAAAGAAGAAACCCTCAGAGCTACGAATCCATCTCTCCAGAAGTCTACAGGTCAGGCAGGCAGTATCGTACACTTCATGCTCTTCTATGGAGCCTGAAACTCTCAATTAACTGAGACCTTTTATTCCCATCATATGCCCAGAAGTCCAATATGCCCAGAAGTCCCAAGAACAATGGCAGAGCTAGTGTTCCTTACTGTGTAGTTGGGGTACAGCCCAAGAATTCGCCACAAGGAACTAAAAGCTGTGAATTTTCTTCACTGGACAGGTGTCCTGCCCCTTCTCCCTCCCACAGCTGAACTGACACAAGCTTCAACCCCATTTTCTCATGGGAGAAACTAGCTGAAGTTTCACACAGCTGAAATGTCACAGAACTTTAATTTCCAGGAACTTGAAGGAATACTGCTTCTGATACAAGTTAAGATTGGCTTGCTTGTTTTTTGTTGTTTTTTTTTTTTTTTTTTAAAGACTCGTGACCTAGAAATCCTACTCTTTAGCAAGTTCTAATCCGATTACATCATGTGTATCACTCTATCTTACTATGAAAAGTATTAACATCCTAGAACTTCCAAGTTTTATTAACTAAATCCCTACTTACTACATTATCAGGTCAAACAACTGTTTGTTTACCAGCAATTAGTTATGTTTAGGGAGAGTGTGGAAGGGAAATAAAACACACTTCTGAAAATCAGTTCAAATTTAGATGCTGCAAAGTATCTTATCTTTACATGAGATTTTAATTTTTACCCTTCTGAATATTATAAAAGGCCATCTTCCTTCCCTTATCTGTGACAAAGCAGTGCCACTGCTGAGGCTACAGGGTCTTTGAATATTCATTACCCATTTAAGCAAAAATATGAAAGAAGCTGCCTGAAAACTAAGTTACAGCTGAAACAGAACTACTGAATGACCATCCAGCTCCATGTATCAGAAGTGCTCCATTGCTCAGTCAAAACCATTAGTCAATTAAGATTTAATCCTAAATAATGAATCCATTATTGCATTCTATTTATGTGAAGGCAACTTGGAATAACACAAACAATGCTCTTAAAAGTCTGTCATAGGGATATATAATCCTCTCTATGTGGGAAATGTAGTAAAACCAGCTCCCACACCAGGAGTCAGAGATATGCTGGTACAACTCAAGTGAGATTAGATTCTGAACAGTGATGGTGTCTGGCACTGCTTTGACCAGCATTCAGAAAACTCTCTGGCTTAAGGTTGGTCACATAATTAATAATTATCAATTAATTGTTATTAATAGGAATAATATTATTGATATTATTAATTATTAAATCTGGAATGAAAGAATCATGCACAAAGAGCAAATGAAAGAATAATGCTTCCCAAATACAACAAGGTATACCTACTTCTTGATAATCAGTGCACATACATGGATTCAAACCACTGATATGATGGGGACAAAAAGATAAGCACTGTTTGCTGGAAGAGACTGCATGGTCACTGAGTTCTTGCAGGTGATTCTACTCTGCCTCTACAAGTGTTAAGGCACTGCCCAAGCAGAAAGCACTCAGCAAGCTCTGAACTGCAGGTCACAGATAAGACCACAATTAACAGTCATATACTACTCTTGAACTACCAATGAAGAAACAAATGTGCTAAAATTGTTAATGTCTCTTGCAAATGAGAGAAAAAAATCTTGAGTGTTTTGTGTTGATTTAATGCAAGATCAGAAAGCAATGGGTATTACAATTAAAACAAGTGCAAAGCTGCCTAGGGTTGGGACTTCAGACTTACACATATAGAAGTGTAAGTCCCCCAATAGGCATCACAGTGTTTTCTTAGGAAAAAAAGTAAATAAGCAATACTGAAGTCTGCAAACAGTACATCAGAGTGCACATCACCCATCCACAATTCAACGAAGTAGAGCAAATATGATAACCAAGATTCTACTGGGAGAAAGCCCACAGCCATGCTCAGAGTGTGTATTACTGAAACTCCAATACAGCTTAGAAATCCTTGAGAAGAAAAAAACCAAAGAACAAAAGAATCACTGATGTTTTGGTAGTTGGCTACCTTGAGAGCTTTAAACAGAGGCTAAAAGTTAAATGAATATGATACTACTGAAGAGATTAGCATTAACTGTCCTTGTACTGCAGTTGAATTATAACCCTGTGCCTAACCTCCCCCAAAAAATCCTTCTATCCTCTTGATGATGCAGAAATTATTTTTACATGATTCCATTCCAAATCAAATATGATGATTTAACTCCGTGGCCATAGTGAATTCTTAGAAGTCTTCAAAGTAATTATGAAGGAAGAGCCTACACCTACTTGTACTCCCTACCATCAATTACCTATTGTTTAAATAGGGTAGAAACTTCCCCAACAGCCTTGCAGAAGATAAAGAACCAATGGGAAGTTTTCCACTGCTAAACACTTCTATCCAAGCTATAGGTTATGAGACATAATCCTGAAGAATACAATGAACATTTTAAATTGTCTTAACATCCAAGCACTAAACACGTCAATGCACTGCTACAGCTACAGGTTTACTAAGGTATTCCACAGTGCTGGAAATCAGGATTAAACAAAGGAAACAGCTTAAAAAACATTATTAACAGAAGCTGATCTGTTCATATAAAGAAACTGCTAAAGATTAGGATTTTGCTCCTGTAGCTGTAACTATTCTAAATCATGCCATCTATTTTAGTGTTGACTGAGAAAACCATTTAAGGAATGCACTTGATTGTCACTGAAAAGGAGTATATCCTAAACATATCCTATATCCTTTTCCATCAGAATTAGAAAGCTAGTACACACACATATCACTCATTCATATCAGCAGAAGGAGAGAATTCTATTTGAACTTGTTTGATAAAGAACTTTATGCTCATTTGCCTCATGATAATGAGAGATGCATTAGGTACTGGACAATTTATTCACTAGAACATACTTTTTGACACAAAGAGAGGTGATAATGTTAGAATCACGTAGTAACAAACCAGAATGAATTCTGTTAAAGCAGTATCTAACTTACTCTAACTTTTCAAAAAAAAATAGAATATTTCAAAAGTAAAAGGCTTTACCTCTAAAAGAATACCTCATTTGTTGCACAACATTTTGCATTTAGGACAATTCTGGAGAAGAATAAGGGCAGATTAGTTAGTGTAAGAAACTAAACTATGTCATGCTGTTATAAAAAAGGTCACTGTGGATGTAGGAACTGAGTATGGGCTTTAAAGACACGTGAAGCAATCTTTCTGCTTTACATAGCACTAACATCTCAGCTGGAGCTCTCTGTTCACCACTGTACTGTGTCTGGCTAGAATGCAGTTAGTTTCCTTTACAGTCTGCATGGTGCTGTGTTTTGGATTTATGACTAGAACGGTATTGATAACTCACTGATGTTTTAGCTACTGCTGAGTGTCAAGGTTTTGTGTCTCTTACTCTGCCCTCCTCCTGACAGTGATCAGGGTTAGGGAAGGCAAAATCATAGGGGACACAACACAGCCATGATATGGCCTAAGAGATATTTCATATAATCTGACATCACACTCAAGAATAAAAACTAAAGGGTAATCAAAGTCACTCTTGCTCACAGTTGTGAGTGACTGCCTTTCTGTCGCTCTTCCCTCATGTCTTTCCTTCATTTTTTAAACTCTGTATATCTCAGCCCTTAAGTTTTTCTTGCTTTGGCTCTTCTGGAGAGAGGGATCCTGCTGGACAGAGGGACCAAGCAAGCAACTCGGTGGGGATTCAGTTGCTGGCTGAGAGCAGCTCACCACAACCACCCTTCAAGAAAGGCGTGCAGTAAATCAAGGTGAGATATGCAAGAACTCACATGTGTCCAGAAATATGAACTATAAACTAAACTTGAAAAGACTTAAATTCTTTAAAGAAGCAAAAAACAAAAACCCTATTCAAATACATAGCAGACTACAGCAACCAAGACAACGACCTCTTCAGCAGCTCTGTAGAGGACAGGAAAAAGAAGTTGTGTGTGAATTGAAGCAAAGAAGATTCCTACTAGGTAGTGGAAAGATGAAAACAACACAAACACTAAAGCACTGCAATAGATTGCTCTGAAGAGCTTGTAAAATATTAGAGGCTTTAAAACAGGTTAGAGTTACATCTGCCAAATATACCAATAGTTTGGCTTGCTTTGGACTAGTACATCTACAGCTATTTCTCTGATGAAATACTTAAAAAAACCCCACAAATACATTAATAAGGCTCAACATTATAATTAGTGCTGTGCAATCAGGTACAGCATTGTCTTTCTCGTAATATAAATTTAAGAGTAGTTAATTCAAATTAAGGAACCAATGCTCTAGAGAAACAGTCTCTGTACAAAGTGTAATTCAAAGCAACTGTTTCAGTAAAATGTTTCAGTAAAATGCCAGTGTTCAGCAAAGTTACCTCCTCTACATTGGAAGCAGTTTTGGCAGATGTCTCCATAAAGATAAGTCCATGCTCTCGTGCAAATGCTTCACCCTCCTCTTTCTTGACTTCTCGTCTAGATTCTAAATCACTAAGATGGAAGAAAAAAAAAAGTTATTATATGGTCCAACATGTCTGTGTAAATATTATTCTTCACTAGCATGCTTAATAAGCCTTATAAGCCAAGAGCCCCCTCCAGAACTCAGGTACATAGGGATATCTATTCAAGCCCTTAAATAAGGTAGAATTATTGTAAGCCTTGCACTTACAGTATGTGGAATAGCCACAAGCATCATACTTGCTTGAGCTATCAATCCTAGCTGACATAAATCTTATCAAAGACTTCATGAAATGGCTTTCAACAGGATAGTGATACCTATCCAGGTATTCCTTGAATACTAACTTTAGACATTGTCATTTTAGGTACGTATCACTCTCTTCTAGTATAATGTTATTTACCAATCCAATACTGTAAAGCTGAGCTGATAAGGAAGCTTTATAAATTATTTCCTAATATTAGAAATAATTTAAAAAAATGAAGTTCATTTTCTCTATTCAGTAGCAAAACTTGATACAGTCAATTCCCGTTCTGATAAAATGATCTAAAAGCAAAAATAAGTTCTTTTGAACTACATTAGCTGGTCTCTCTTAATAAGCTAGCATTTAGGTTTTGGAAGTCCAGGCCTGACCGTCCAATAGCAAAAGAAATTGAAGTAACTATTAGACAATTTTTTGCTTCCTGCTTTCCAAGTAATTTAGTTGAAAGTTAAATATTACACAAAAGAGCAGAAAAAACCCCTCTTGGACTGGACAACTAAAGACAAAACCGTTTACATAAGTCATATAGACAAGAATTGTATTCTTACTTTTAAAAGCTTCTTTAGGAAAAGACAGTTCATCCTTCTTTGTAAATATATTACATCTTATGCTACAATGGTATGCATACATAAATAATAAATATAAAATACATTTTTCAGTAAAGTCTCATCTAAATTGTGCATGTAAAAATACCTCCTCAGGCACACATTTTTAAACTAAACAGCATGCAAACAGATATGTTTAATTTGCAGTTAGAATACAAATAAAAAGCACCATACTAGGCTTCAGTGTTTGTAATTATACATATATTAAAAATAAGGAATACTCACTGTGGCATCTATTTTGCAGCAAAGCAGGTTTTTGTTATTTTTAACAACTAAATGCTAGCTCAGATGAGTTACAGAGTCAATACAATTCAGCAGATCACTTAAACATTAAAAAATTAATTTGAAGATAAGGATACAAGAAATGTCTTCTCAAAATAATTTTGCAGTTGATGTTCATTATATTTAAGTATTTCCAGTATTAGCTATCTGACATTTTTTTTTTGAACCTAAGAAATGTCTTAATTTGCTACTACCATGCTACCCTCAAAAATATCTTTCTTAAAAAACCTTGATTCACTTCACTGTTATCTCCATGACAGAACATGAACAACTTTTTACTTGAAATAGTGCAGCTGTATCAAAAACTGCAGTGACAGCCCAATCAAAATTCACTACCAATACCTAAACATATTCTTAAAGAGCTTTAACTGCTTCTACTAACCACAGTTGTCTTCCTCTCTCCATTGGAATAATTCGAAGCATTTGGTCTTACTAGATCAATATAGCTATGCTTTGTTCTGGAAAGAAGATTAAGTACAGTATTTGTCATGTTTTAACACTAGTATTTGTCATGTTTTCAACAAACAGCCATTATATTTCAAATTAAATTCTCAACACTCTTAAAATCCAGCCATAAGTCAGTACTACAAACTTATGTCAAATGCACTTCTGGGAGTCATAAGAACAGTATGTATTCCTTCAGAAATATTATTTTAGTATATGTGCTCTTCCTTCCATCCATCTCTAGCACTATGCCCTACATAAGAACTTTCAGGATAACGCAAGGAAATTGGAGGAGTTTTCTTCCTGTCCTCCTTGAAAAAAATCTCCTTTAAAAAACTTCTTAAAGAACTTTAGTCCATGTGGCACCTTGATCTGTAACTTAATTTACAGTACAAATTTTAAGAATATTTATTGCTTGAATAAAACCTAGTTGAACTGGGAATTCCTGAGCTAACTGCAAATAACATGTTATCACGTACAATTATAACGTACAATCATGTGGTACAGTCTGCATAGAAAGAATGCAAGACACAAAAATTTAGTTTAACAGCTAAGAATAATCAGGAATAGTTACAGATGTCAATTAAGTATGTAAACTTATGTAACACTTATCTCAAGTAAACAGTGCACTTCACCGTTTCTCTCAGTGCCAGATTTTTATTCACACACGTATAAATAGAGTTGGTCAGGGACATCATAGGCTTACCAAAACTTCATTTGATAAAAGAGACTACATTTCTATATTGTTTTATGAAGACTATGCTTATTACATTCCTCAGTGAAAAAGAACGTTGTCAGTCATATTCCAGATTGGGTATAAAAAAGTTGACAAATTTCACAATTACTTAATGCTTAACAAGTGTTTCAGGAGGAGGTGGCAGCAGGTGGTAGACATAGGGGGAAAATAAAAGGAAGAAGAGGGGGAAGAAGGAGAAAATATGGAGTTGAACAGGGTTGAGGAGCAAAACCAGACTCAATCTGTCACAAAGCTGTTTCTCAGCAGCATCTAAGAAATGACCTAGCTGTTAATTAAATTTTAAGGGGTAAGCATGCACACCATTATTTCAACTGGCATCTTTACCTTCAAAAATTGCTGAGGCATGGAGACAAGTTCAGGTCAATTAGGTAAAGGCCTGTAACTAATGGATTATTAAATTCTGAGGTGAATATGCTTTTGATATTTTGAAAAAATCCTGCATTCAGCAAAAAATTATAGACATGATCCTCCAATTCACTGGATCAAAAACTAGAAAAATTACAGATGAACCTAATGTATTCACTGATGTGTTTTTATAAAGACCTTCACTACAGATTGAAGCCTCAGCATCAATAAGGAAACATTTTATAATTTTGGACAGTGTAGCTGATGAGAAGACCAAGTAAATAATTGTTTACAAATTAGGTAACACTTCTGAAACTTTTAGCTGTATATTCATCACCCAGTGAATTCACTAGGAAATGGTGAAAAAGCATTCTCTGCCTCCAACCCTGGAAAAAAGGTACAGATTATGGAAAAGGCTAATTCAGAAGCATCTCATATAATTGAAATACATTGAGATACATACTTTTTACATTTAAGAGAAGTTTCTGAAGTGAATCCTGTAGTATGGGCTTCTGGGTTTTTTTAAATGACATTTTTTTCTGCTGTGATTCTTAACCAAAAACTAAAGCACTTTAGAACACCTCAAATTAGGAATAATATTCTCTTTATAACAGAGAGATATAGGTCCTTCTAATTGGTGATTCCAGACATAAAAAAACACGATGAGAAAATAACTCACACAGTCCATGACTTCATGCACTCACAGTCAATCCTTTAAAAATAAAATTATTTCTAAAAAAGATACTCAGAACATAAGGTGGCTGATCCATATGCTGCACATTATATTAGTCTAATTAGAATACGAAAGGTTTTAGATTTACCACAGAACTATGCCCAGTGACTGAAAGGAATTTAAAGGCAATATTTTTCTTACAAATAAGAAAAAAACAAAAGATGAAATACAGAGTCATAAATCTTTCCCTATTATAAAATAATAGCTGAAAAAACTTTACCTTTTGTTTCCAATAAGCATTATAACCATGTTGGAATTGGAATGCTGACGAGCATCTTCTAACCAAGTTGTCAAGTGGTTGAAAGTGTCCCTCCTAAGTTATAGAAGAGAAGAAAAATTACAAACAGTATTTCAAGAAATCCTTTGCCTCTTTTTGTCAGCTTCTCTACTTGAGTAATCAAATCATTTATTAGTACACATGCTCCAGGGATAAAAGCTAGTAATCCCTTTGTGAGAGATAGAATAGTTGAACGAAAATTTCGTAAAAAAGGAGCGTTAATGAACTCTGCCTAAAAAGTAACTGAAAACATGTTTGCTACAAAGAGTAAAGAGGATTGCTATAGCTGTAAGAATTTGTAATTTTATATACATATAAAACCTGCTGAACAGAATCGTAAAAGTCCCCAGCAGTTTCAACAATTCAAACAACAGTACAAATCATCACATGCTCATATATTAATACTTTTTCTACTGAAGGCATAAAATGATTGCTAACTTTCTGAGATGATAAACTGAATAATAACTTTGGCAGTAAAGTCTTTTAAAGTGAGGTAAACTAATGTGGCATGTTACAGTTTTTACAGAATGTGTACACTAAATATTAAATCTCATACTTGTAGAGTGATTTTAAGATAATCATCATCAGAGTAAACCCATTCATTTACAAATCAAAGATTCGTTTACTGGAAATCCAGTGGAAAAAATATGTTACTTCCCGATATTTAAACATAAACTGGAAACAAAAAGAAAAACATTTATGAAATCTCTAGTAAAAGTCATTGCTCAATGCAGCAACAAGAGCCAGGACCCATAAAAGAAGGCACACAACTTCTGGAAGTGTTCAGGCTCCAAAATCCTCTTAAGCCAGCCACAGTACCCACAATTTTACAGATAACAAGTTGTATATAGAGACTTTATTCAATACAGCAGGAAAACCTTTTTAACTTCTGAAGAGCAACTAAAAAAATTATTACATTAGGACCTGTATTTTTTAAATCTCATAAACACAGCAACAGTGGAGGTTTCCTGGTATTTTTTGTAACCAAACTTCTATGCTTTACTATTCCATTCTTTTGCAAAATGGCACATCAGTAACATATTCTGTTATAATTAAAGAAAAATTAAAGCTCACGATAATAAAAACATTATAAAGGAATTAATGAAATATTTTCAGGTTTTTCTCAATAAAGACAATCCAGAGGTTGATGGTCAAATAGTTTAAAAAAAAAAAAATACTTTGTTTCATTCTTACTGAGCCTTTATGTATATTTATTCTCAACTACTATACAGAGAAAATTTTAAGTATATACGTTACATAGGCTATTTCTTGATTTTGAGCACTTGAAGGTTGACACAATGTTAGACTACAAATATCTATACAAAAAGCCAAACTAAATGAGACATTTTAGCACTGCTATATATCATAGGGCAATTCTACAAAGACATATCATTGTAATCCAGTTGGCATTCTCACCTTGTAATGTCATACACTAGTAAAGCCCCTGCTGCCCCTCTGTAGTATGATCTTGTAATGGAGCGGAAGGACTCTTGCCCTGCCTGTAGAAAACAAAGTGTTGTTATTTCATATCTCATATTTATTTTTTTTCCTGAACACCACAAACTTACAATCACAGGATCATAGAACTTTACTTTTGAGAAGACAGGGACAAGGAGGAATATGGATGGGAAATCAGAGAGGGGACAACTGGGGACAAAGTCTCCAACAGTAGCAAGAGAAGGCACATAAGGAGAAGACACAGACTAAAGCACAGTGCTGTTAAAAAAAAAAAAATCGGAACAAGACCTCTAAACCTTTTTTGGCAATCCCTGACAACCCAATTTACTGAATGGCTTCACAATACATGAATCATTATTAGAGCACAGAATGGACTCCTAGCAACTAAGCTCTGAAGACAAATTTGAAAGGAAGCAAATAACCCAGAGCTTCACATTTGAATTCAATAACCCGCTCCCTGGGGCAGCTGTTGACACTAGAATAAATAAAGTCCATTGTAAATAAATGATGAATGACATCTTTACGCCCACCATCTGCTGGTGTAAAGGTTGTTGGAAGGCCAAGGATGCAGATTTTATCCGTTATATCATAAACTGCAGCCAGCTTTCAACAGTCTTCAGATGGGATTCTTTCATAATCATTTTATTAAGAAGAAATAGAAAATAGTCATGAATTCAATTTTACACAATTCTGCTCCACAGTTAATCAGTTTCCTCTGTAGTTGATAAATAATGCTTGTCAAAGCAGCTACAGGACACAAGAGTCATCTTCATATGAACTGTGAAAAACTTTAGATTCTACATGAATTAGTTCTCATAGAAGAGTATCCTGTAAAATTCTCAGCACTTCAAAGAAAATGCTCAGAAGAACAGTCCTGAAAAATACATATTCATAGTTGCAGATCTTGAGCTCCCGATGCTCATGTTTTTCAGAAGAGCTATCTAGCACCTGACACTTGTTAGAGGAAATATTTACTTCTAATATTTAGTAATAACAGATGCTTTAGAATAATTCAAAGATAACACAGAACATGTTCAAGAAATACTAATATTAATGCTGAAAAAACCCTATGTGCATTAAGTTAGGTATCTGCAAAACTACAGGAAACTGCCCTGATTTAAACCCACAAAAAGTAGGAATGAAATCTTTATCCTTTAAAAGCTACCCTTCAGCTCTGTCAACAAAATTAGTGTACAAATAACTTTTTCTTCTCACAGTTACTGTACTTTCCTTACTATTAATTCAAGAGTTTTTGAATTCAAGGAGAACTTGGTCTAGATACTGTTACTGAACAAGAACAGTGGCACAACAAGTTTTGGCATGTTCAGTCTTCAGAAAACATCCTTATCTTCCAGAATAATCGGTTACTTATCAGTTAAAGAAAACACTTGATCTTAGCCATTCTGGTGAAAAAATTAATGAAATACAGACAACACATTTAATAGTTTCAACATGATTAGAATATGTGAGCACATGCTCTTGACCAATAGTCCAAGTACATCTTGATGTAAACAGTGATAGTAAAATACAGAAAATCCAGTAAAATACACCGAGAAATAGTAAAAAAACCCAACAGTTTTTTAGTGCAATACTTGGTTTCCTACACAGAAGTTCCACTAAGCTCTACTTTTTCTTGGTATGGTAACTAGTTCAAGTGGATGGTAAATACATGAAACATTTCCCTCCTAACCAGAGAACAGAGTTGTTGTTACCACCGTATTCCATCTATTGCCTAAATTCATACATGACCTGGACTTTGTCTACCACATTAAGACTGCCTGTTTCACCTTCATAAATTCCACCCTGACACACGAAATTGTTCATCTCCCTGAGCGAATTAATCATGGTCAAGCAAGATTGTCAGAGGTTTCCAGCAGATCTTAAAAGAAGGTATGAATTGTGAGTTCTTAAAAGAATCACTTACTTAGAGAAGTTCAGTATATAAATCCTGAAAATACTGTAATATTTTTAATTGTGTCTCACTTGCCCATGTTGAAATTTAAATATCAATGCTTTCTGAAGGGTGGAAAATTGTATCTTCTTTGGTGAAAGCATCACATCTTCCATACAGGAATAATGCATTTGTGCTTATCTATACCAATGGACAATAAAAACTGAACTCCCTTTCATTCTAAGCAGAATAAAACTGAGTTTTTGTAAATAAGCTTCATTACATTATTTTTTATTTTATATATAATATAAAGAATGTATTATATAATAAGAAACACCTTTTCTATATGTATATAGAATTAATTTACATAAATTTTAACAGTATAATCCTCAATAAGATCTGGAAGGTCAAATAGCAGGTTTAGGTATGTGGAAAATACCCCATAGCTTTTTTTTTTTTAAAGTATCATTATTGTTTAAAGCATTTTTTCATCTGACAACTTGCTTCTTGTTCCCTCCCTTTTTTTTCAAGGGAGGCAAGCTGTTTCAAAGAAGACAAAACCAAAAGAAAGTGTAGGCTATTAGCCAAAACTAACTAATAAAAAAATAAAATACAAGTGTTTTATAATTGTACTTTATCAGTCTTGCAAAGTAGGACCTACCCAAGTTTAGCTACTTGTTAAAAGGAGCAACAGATAGAAGTAGCAGTTTAGAAGCTCAGTATTAAATTCAAATTAGTTTTGATATGAGAGAAAAAGCCCTTTATCTTAAGTATAATTTTGTTATTACTATCCCTTTCACGCTCCTGCAAAATCCAGCACTTGCTTGTTTTTATCTTTTCCATATTAAAAGGCTTTTTTTCCACATAATCATAGAATGATTGAGGTGGGAAAGGGACCTCTCGAGGTCCCCTGTTGCAACCCCCCTGGTTCAAATAGGACCACTCAAAGCAGGTTGCCCAGATCCATGTCCAGATCATAGGGAGGTCAGGGGCTGTGATGTGGGGAATAGTGGGGAATACAGTCACTAAATAATTGTTAAACAGGGTATTTCCCAAGGCCATATTACATCCAGTACAGGTGACACAAGTCTTTATTCCAAGACAACCCCTGGTTATAACCACTGTCAGAATTAGACTACAGTGGAAGTGGGGTGATGGACAGTATTGTTGGTAATTGCCAGACCATGACAGCGATTTCAAATGCAGAAACTCCAGCTCAGACATAGCTGAGTTTGGTTCCTACAGGAACCAAAACTGCACGCTGAGCAGGCCTGAGCATGCATCCTCTCTCCTCAAAGAAACAGGTGCTAGGTCTGATGTCAGTAGATCACTAATCATGAAAAAATGCGGGCCTCTGATAAACAAGCAATGTTTTAAGTGCTGGCTGTTTTCTGTACTGTAAGCTTTTACAATTCATATCATATTGGTCAACAAAGTTTTTGATAAGAAAGCCTTACATAATCAGTTCTAGAAGTCACAAGTCTTCAAAAGAGTACAAAAATCATCATCCCCCTTGAACAGCATGAATATACATCCCATGTGCTTCTGAAAATATATTTCAGTATAGAGACCAAAACAATTTCAGAATAATGATGTAAGCAAAACATGAAGTGTTATCATATATAGTGACCTCAGGTCAGTAAGACACGTGGATAATTAAGACCTGCACTAAAGTTTTCAGGAACATTTAAGCCATGCAACCATATTACCACAGACACAGTATCTGTAGCACATTTAAGAAAAGACTCCAAGTGATACTATTCCCAGAGGAAATCTCCATGTCATTTCCAAGTGTGTGGTGTAGTCACATGGGTGTCAGTTGCAAAATGGATTACTTGCAAGTTCTTCACCTGCATATTTTTGAATCTATAAACTCAGGGAAAAAAAAAAATAATTAAAAGAGCCATGACACAGGACAAGAAAGTAGTTAATAAAACAGGATCCACAACAGAGCATCTCCCTAGAAGAAAGTAAATTTTGCTGAATTCTCCCTTCTCAATGGTGAAGAATTTGGAAAGTTTCTTCAAGGACTAAGTTATGTGAGTGCATCCCAGCAGGTCTTTACCATCCAAGCTGACCAGCAGTTTTTATTAGGGGGAAACCTTACAGTATACATCTATGTGAAATTTGAGAAACCACAACACACCATAGCTAGTAGCTCTAGACTCCCTCACTTTTAGAACAGGCATATGTGTGTGGTATGTTCAAAACCAGTGACAGAACATCTCATTCACACTGGGAATTCCTCATTTCATTTGTTTATACTTTCCTAAGTTGTACCGACATCTAAGAAATAACCACCTTACACAAGTGTCACACCACCTCTGACAGCTGCCAGTTGGGAACTACTCTACAAAGTTGATCCCTAGAACAAAATGTTCCAGTGAGGGGAGCAATACATACCTTTATATATAGTTTTGAAAGTTATAAATAAATTAACAGCCTTTTAGTCACATGGTAACTTGTTTATATAAATGCATTAATCTTGCAATCGTGTCTCTAATCCAGAATAAACAGAATTTTAAGGTGATTTACTAGCATGTAGTACAAATAGGCACAGCAGTGTAAAAATAAAAACCAACCACTGCTGTTTCCAACAAAGTCATTCCCAAACAAGAACAGAACTAAAGATGTTTATGAAGAAGAATCCATAACAATATAAGAAAGTGTCAGAATTTGTGTGAAGGATTCAGTCAAGTTACATGTTGCTTCAGAATAACTCCGTCAGCATGAAGAACTGAAATTTCAAGTGGACTACAGATCCCTGAGGGTGAAACTGTACATATGTCTAAATACAGACAATTTGTACATCTGCCTCTTCTTCCATTGGTGTTGAATAAATGCCATTTAGAGAACCAAAGCAATTCCCAACACAGAGAAATAAAGCTTTAGCCTTCCATTATTAGAAGTACACTTATGATTTATCTCAAGGTATTTGAAACCTTTAGGTTTTAAGTAGCTATCCTCACTAAAATGGAAGTTCTACTACCTAAAAAAGTGAGTCACACTCCTCCCACTTAAGGCCTTGTCCTAAGCAAGAGTTTGCTCCGCTGTTGTAGAAGGCTATGGATAAATTGGCAAGAAATCTAAAACCAGTCAGAAAATAACACACTGATATTACAGTAATTCAATAACCAAACACATTTAAGCATGACAAACAAAGGTTTATGAACACTAAGCTAAAAGGTATATCAGGTTGCCTCAGCTTCTTGAAGTGCCAGCACGGGTGTGAACAATAACTTAGCTACCGGCACTGAAGTTCAGAGATGATGGTCATATTACACAAACTGCAATAGGATTAACCATTAAATGGATAAATCTCCCTACCCCACCCTCAGATATATGAATCCAGAAATAAGTTAATCCTCCCACACAGCAGCAAACACAATCTCTGAACTGAAGATCAAACTAGTTTCAGGAACCAAAGTAGATCCTCTAAGTTCTTGATGTTACTTCACGGCAGTGTAACAGAGGGCCATGGCACACAGCCATGTTCATGCAGGTTCCAGCGTTAAAAAGTCAAATTAGTAAAAGTGTATAAAACAATACACCAACTGTCCATGAACAAAAGAGTATGTTTTGACTACCAAAGCAAGTAGAAAATATCATGAAGTAGACAGTTGGTAAAGAACTCTTGAGGGTGAAGCTTACATCCTAGCAATTGTCAGAATCAGTAAGATGAAACGGATATTCATTTAATGAATGAGGGAACTTCATTTGGTTCTCCTAGATCTAAAGCGGTTGCAACTAAATGAAAAATAACCTTATTTCCAAGAAGATTTAGTATATTCAGAATATCTGAAAGTGAAATAAGCTTTCAACAATTATGTCTCCTGTCTTCCACAAACGTACTTTTTTGTGTAAGCTCTCATTCACTAGAAAACACTGTCAATTCAATTAGAAAACACATTTGTATGGAAACCAAGCACTTACTTGCAATTAGCTTATAAAAATCAATTATTTCAGATATTTCATCTGTCTGAGCAATGCTAAGGTGGTACATAAACATAATAAAAACATTTTTTAATCACAGATTTCCATGAAATAAAGCTGAAATAGATATTAAAAAATATAGCATTTTAATACACAGGAAAAATTCTTACTCCTGTCAATTTAGATGATAGTAGTATTACTTAGTATCATCTTTGATCTCTGCTGCTGCAGTGTCTGAGAGAACTTAAATACCCTCTTTCAACTACTGCTTACTCTTGCTCATCAACAATGACTTGTTAGTAACAGTCAATACAATACAGAACATCCCCCTCAACAACAAAATGAAGGCCACTGACTCAGCCTGGTAACAAGCCAGCATCTCTCCACAACAATGACGTTTTTCTGAGGAAAAGCCATTTTAATATTTCTCAGTGTTATGCTGCTGCCACAAGACAACTAACCTCATCCATACAGCTTGTTTAAACTCAGAAAGCTTAGCAGCTTCCAGAATTGGGAGTCATTTTAATCCTTACTTGCTGCGGTACACCACTTCTAGTTCCCTAAAAGATATTTGTGCAGCTGTCACTAGCTCAAATACCACACTTTCACAAAAGAGTAGCTTAATTTATCACAATAGGCAATTACCAATTAATCAGTTGGACAAAAGTATTTCTCAGTCTATCCAACTATTGAAAGCCACTACTAAGATTAAAGACACAGTAAATGAAATAATCTAGAGACAAGACAGACAAATGAACAATTTGGTCCCATACCTCGACTCCTCTTGACTGACCTAAAGACATCAAAAAGGAAAAGTGAAACCTAAGGACTCACAGACCTAAACACCTGGGCATGCCACAGCACACAGCAGCAGCAAGCCTGCAGAGCCCAGCACTGGGGAGATCCAGAGCAGCCTGCAGCTGGGAGAGAACAACAGGACACACTACTTGCTTGTGCTGACACGAACAACAAAGCCAAGACTGCAACATTACACTAAGTATGTGAGGGCCATACTGAGTATCTTTCATAGAATGTGAGTTTTCAGCTTGTGGGGTTTTTTTTAACTTGGGATGGGTGTGTTTTTTAATCAGACTAGTTTTACTAGACTACCAGCTCACAGGACCAAATACTGGACTACTTTCTAATGGGCATATGTGCATTCCTTAGTCATATCTTCCAGTCTGGCCTCATCCAAAAGGAATTCAGTTTGTATACTCCCATATGAAAAACAGACTGCAGTAAGCAGAACTAACTTCCATAACACAATCCTGATCCAAACTAAGATGCTAATGAAAAAGAAAATATTCTTGAGTTCTGATACAAGAAGGACACAAAAATGGATTTCACAGACATATAACAGTGTTAGCTTCAGCTGCTCCTGTAAGGTACAACATAGTCCTGCAGTGAGGCATGCTGCATCTTCCATACGTTCCCTTTACTAAGACACACTTTTCCTTGGAGCTGCAGTCATCTACTGAAGACAACATGAAATCATCACTGTTGCCTAGAAGAATTGAGCCAGAAAAACCTGAATTTTTGATTCTCTTAAGAAAGCAAGTTTATTGTTGAACAATCAAACCAAATTTTATTCAGTTCTCTAATTCTTATGTATCTGTTCAGGATGCATCCTGTTCAGTGAAGGATTAAAAGCAGGTCCGTAAGGCTAGCACTAAATCAGAGAGGTGCTGGTGTGTGACTCAGTAAGCACCAACAGAAACAAAATACTTCACGTCTTTCCTTTGCAACAGGTGTAAAATGAACTTTCTCTTATTATTGTTATGGCTTAACAAATACAGAGATACCATCAGTAACAATAGCAGTCTTGGCTAACAGCAAAGTCAGGGAATCAGGGAATACTCAATGAAGATTCATGATACAGGCATAGTAACCTTGGTCATTATGGACAATTTTGTGTCCCATAAGTAAAGTATCTCTTGAGAATTACCTCATCATATTTGTTATTTTTGCTATTCCTTCAACACCTCTGCATGCAAGATCAAAAGTGAGACAGTGGAATTCAGATATGCTTACAAGCCAAGATTAGGTTAGAATAGAAATATCCCATGTTTTAAAAACCAGATTATAATCTTTAAATTAAAATAGTTAAATAATCTTTAAATTAAATTGGTTAATTTTTAACTATGGCAAATACACTAAGGCATTCATTGCTTAAAACATAAGCATACAGTCTACTCAGTGAATGAAAGTTTTCAATTAATATTTTTAATTTCTGTACGATATACTTAAACTATCCAGAAAAAAATCCCTGCTCAAAAGGAGTTTATAGATTATAGTCAAAAACAACTGGGTTGATATTTTGGCTATTAGACAATCTACATGCATTCAAGATGACAGACTCCAAAAAGCCACTGAGTCAGAGGCACCAAGACAAGCACAATCTACTCAAACATAGCTGAAGTTCATTTGTATCTGAGGAGATTAAGAAAATCAGTTCAAAATCCAAAGAAAGACAGTGGCTGCACTGGTAGTAAAATTAGCACTTTTGGCTACAGAGAATCTGTGCAAATTTTAGAAAACAAGGACCCATCTAGATACATTCTCATGTAGTCACAGGATATACCAGAGGTTTGATTATGAGGTTACTGTTTTTGCAGAGATTTGCTTGTTTATTGAACTTAAAAATGTTCAGCCACCTTGGTAATCAGCAATGCACAATTATAGTAGTAAAAATGTCCAGGGCATAAAAAGCCTAAAGTAAGCTGACCATATCGTTCTATACCTTTTCACAGAGAACTTCCAAAGAGTGTCATATGCCACTTAACATCATGAATTGGTAAAATAAGTAAGGTCTTACCTATGAAGTTCACTAAGTTTACATTTTAATATACACATGCACATATGTGGGCATGCATATATGAATGTATGATCTTTCACTGACTTGCTGCACCAAAAAGAGCACATACACGAGGCTACGGTTCATGTAAGTGTCAGTTTCTAAAGGTATCCTAAAATGCTTTTGGAAAAGGGAAGAGGCAACTCTGCTTTAGGGAACAGTTAAACACATTTGAAAGACAGAGCTATCAGTATGAACATCTTAAAGCTGTTTCATGTAGACAGTGAGGCTGACTATACTACAGTAAAGTGGCAAGGAGAAAATAGCAAATGTATGTTCTTAACCTGAACTGCCTCAAAAGTCAAAGTCTGATTTTGGAAAGCTTTTTGAAACTTTAAGCTTTTACCAATCCCTTCTTGACTATCTGAAGTATTTACTGTCCTCATGATTATAATGAACCTTATTCTTAAGTGTTCTTTTACAAAAAGTGAGCCATATGTTTTTTTCTACCTTGGAAATGCAAACATTTCCTCTAGAGAGCTTGACTAAAGCTAGTAGACACATCACAACAAGATGCTGTATTTACCAAATCTTGCATAAATGCACAAAGATTATTCAGAGAAATCTAAGTTACTAATATTATAGAAGACTTTTACAAAAAATGAGACAGCATGAATTGAAGTCTTACAAATCTGAAAGTGTCGAGGAAATTAGTGTAAATACCAAAAAATTGTACTAAGAATACATCACATAAAAAAAGGAAATTTTAACAAATTTTTAACTTCATAGAAACCAAAAGAAGCTGCAAGACAAAGTGCATAGCATGAGTGTTGATAGAGAGCTCAGCCAGAGTAAAGGAAAAGTTAGTGGGGCCATATGTTTAAACAATTTTTATGATTTATTACTTACCGTATCCCATATCTGAAGCTTTATCTGTTTTCCATCAATAGTGATCATTCGAGCACCAAATTCTACACCTGAATAGATTTTACAGAAATTTATGTTATTAGCATATACCAGAAAGAGGAACATCAAATACTATGAAAGCAAGAACATAAGTTTAAGTTCACTCAGCATTGTAGGAAATAATCTCTTTCACAATCTGCTTGCAGTTATTTTTCCAGGTGCCTGAAAGGAACGGAAAGTTTTCAAGAAGAGAGGTAACTGTTACAGTCCAAGTACTTTAAAAAGGCATTAATTAGAACAAGAGTCAGGGAGGTATTTCCTACAAGGTTTTCCAAAAGATTTAGTAGCTCTAGATTGGAGGGGGAAACATATTTCCTTCTGAATGCAAACAGGAAATTGAAGTCGCAGTTATTTTAACACTCTACCAATAACAGACTACTGAAGCCGGTTTAGAAGAAATTAAACCTACAATTCTTTATCAGTAAAATATTCTATTAAATGAGCATGAAAAATGTTACCTTCAAAAAAATAAATTTTATTACTGTATTAACTAAAACACACCAGTCTATGAAAAAAAAATAACTTCCAAATTTCTAGCAAAAGATCATATTTAATAACTGATAAAAAAGTTTCAAATAAACTAAAGAAATTTCTTCAGTAAAAGACTTCAGCCTATAATATCATCTTTTAAAGCAATTTAAAGATCATTAACAGTAAATCAAGTATAAATTGAGGCGATTACTGCAGTATTTAAAATCTGACAAATGGCTAGAGATAGTAGACAAATTTAAAGGCTATTACATTTCCATTAATCTATCCTTCATATAACCATTATTTCAGAAAATATATAGGTAGTTGAAGTTTGTCTAAAATTGATCGCTGTCTAGACTTGGCCTCGAGTCATCTTTCAGTTAAGCAGCCCTGATTTGAAGTATTCCAAATGTCTCTTCAAAAGCTTGTTTAGAATATTTGAGGGTGCACTGTTGCTTTCTGCAAAATGATTTTGGGAAAGGGGGCAGTCCCATCCCAACATGATACTGAAGCCAAAAAAAAGCCACGGGCCAAAGACCATTGTGCTCTTTAGCAACCAAATAACTTGCAGCAACTGTATGCAAAGAAATCAAAAGAATGGATGTGGAGAGGCAGCAAGAAGGAAGCAGGTGAATGACAGTGCTCTCTCTGAAGCCAACTGCAAAGCCTGGGGAAGGTCCTTGCACTACTACAAGTGTAAACAGTGTAAGTTTTACTTGATCTCAATATGTGGCTATAGAGCTGCTGATTTAAATCCAGTTTAAATCCTACATGTTTAGTTTCTACACACTACACCATAAAAAAATGAAAAGGATATTTATCGTGTTCCATCAAAACATCTGCTGAGGAAAAATTCTGAATTTGAAAAAAAACCAACAAAGTTTGATGGCAAGCTTGTCCCCTTAAACAAGGAATAGAAACTGCTGAGGTTTACAGTAAGGGCACGTCCTAAGGGCAATGGGCAAAACAACTGTAATGTTTAAATGGCTCTTATCACCCATATCTACCTACATATGCGGAGGGGGCACAGTTAGGGTTGTGTGTGTTGGTTTTTTGCTGTTGTGTTCAGGTTTTGTTTGGGTTTTCTTGCAGTTGTTTTGTGTTTTTCCCCCCCCAAACTACATCATGCAGCTAGCTTCTCCCTCCATCCTTAATTTCTTTTAATAACAGATACTTCAATTACCAAATGAAAACTAAATGGATATAGTTGTCATATTGTAAGTTCTTCTAGAGTACACATCACAGATTTCAGTGAGCTGTACACAGGCAAAGAACTGGCACTACAACCACACTGCTGAGGTGAAGCTGTTTCTCACAGCCTATCAGTCTGCTGAGGTGACAGGGCTGCCAAAGGCACAAGTGATATACAAGGTGTCATATATTTGGCAGGCCTAAACAGAAAAAGATAACTCATGCCTCTCTAAAGAACTCAGACTCTTTAGTCAGCCAGACTATCTTTTGCCAAGACCCCAAATATCTGAAAACTGATGTTAGCCAAAAAATTTGAACTGTATGAGACAGCCACACACAAAGTGTGGGAGGACTGTCAAGAGAAAGGGAAGCCATAATCAAACCACCTGACACATTCTGTTACATGAAGAATATCTGTTTATATTTCAAGCATCTATTTCAGTACTCCCAAACTCAGGATGCCTACCTATTCCAGGGCACAAACTAAAAATAGAGACTAGGAATACATTTTGTGCTCATGATTAGAGCCAATAGGTTCCTTGAAATAACATCAACAAGTTCAAAGGTTCTGCAACCTTACTGGAGACTGGCATCTGCTATACTTAACACCAAAACTGATCTGCAAACTAAGCTTGCCCACAGAAGAATTTATTCCCACACTACTCCTCAAATTTTGTGTGGAAAGATAAACAAAAGTTTGTATAATTTACTGCAGTTAGATCAGAGGCAATGTGTACTGTCAATATGCATCCATTTCCCTTAGTATCAAATCACATGTAACACAAATGGTCCACATCCAACTGACGAGTTGGGAAGGAAAACCCTTGTCCCTTCTAAAGAGTGAATACATTCACACTTCAACCCTTTTTTATCTGAAAGTTAGTCTTCCCAAATAGTAAATTATTTTTATTCATCTTTAAGGTAAACTTTGCTTTAGTTTATCTGTAACTTGTGTTCAGGGTTTTGTGGCTATTATTATGCCACAAAATATTATGCTCACTAGTGAAAAAAAATGCCACTTGCATCACCATGAATGCATTTCAAGCTTAGTCAATTCTTTTGTTCCCAGCTATCAGTTTCTCAGAAGAGGCAGTTGAGATACTGCAGCTATGTATTTTTTTAATTGTTTCAGACTGTACTTTCACAATAAGAAGGAAAAAAAAAAAAAGAAGACACCCCCCCCCCCTTGACTTTGAGAGCTAACAAATATTCATCACCCAGAGATTCACTGCTACCTTAACACAGCACAAATCCTGCATTACCACAGCATCACAAACTCACCACCTAACTACTGTCATTGTGCAGCATAAAAGAGACCTACCAATAGTGAGATCATGGACTGGTTGAAACCGCTTGTCTGTAAACTGTAACAATAAACATGATTTCCCAACACCTAAAAGAAAGAAAAGAAAGAAGTGTTAAGCAAATTTTAAAAAAAAAACCTGTAAAGAATCAATAGAAATTAATTTAAGAAAATGATATATATTGCTTAAAATTCATTACTAGAACTTGAGAGATTACATCTCACCTACTCACACTCCCATCCATCTCCTAATTTATCACCTGAGTAACATCTGTGGCTGCCTAAAACCACAATATGTTACTGCCCACTGGTTCCCAATAGACCAAAAAGCAGTCCAAGAACTGGCAACAACTGAGTTCACAGTACAGTTGGACAGACAACACAGTCCCCCTCCAACCTGAGTCAGAAATCAGAGTAACTATTACACATTACATGGATATTGGTCAGCAAATGGGCAATTTCTTCTCTATGTGAAAGCACAGAAAAGTAAAAGTTAATGCTGCCGAAAGTAGTATTCAAACTATCTAGGTTTGTAAACGTAATACTTTTTATGGTTAATTTTTCCTTGTTCTTCTACTTGGAGGAGTTAAACTCTCAACAATTATCACATAACATACAGTACTGTAGCATCCAAGTTCCTGATGTACTTTGCTTTATCTGTCCAGCAAGATATGGCTATTTTAGCCACATACTAGAGGTCAGCAACAGCTCATCAGAAGAGACATATCTGGTAATAAAAGACACCAAACAAAGGGATATGGAAAAGAACCACACTGCAGACACAAAATAGGCATACCAGAGGTTTGCATAGAGTGACACTGATCTTTCTTATACTAAACTCAGCAAAGTTGGAATGGTTTAGAGAGGAAACAAAGCCTACATAAACAATCACCACCCATCTGTCATTTTAGACTTAAAAAGCTTGGATCAGTGGCCAGTTTCATTAAATCTAACAGAAATGAGACCTGCATTTAGTTTTGTCACAAAATGAGTTGTGACCAATTGATGACACTCAGATTAATATCCCAAACAGCGCACCAATTCCAACAATCTAGGCCAGTTATTGGTGCTGCTGTCTTTACTCTCTTCCCTATGTGCAGGCCCATTTCTCCATATGGCTTAGAGGAGTTTTGAAGCAATTTCAATTGTCCTCTGGGTTAGCACACTAATCTGACAAGAAGAGTGACAAAGCAAACAGAAATAGCTTAATGCAGGGTCAGACAAGCATGAGAGTTCATTCAAATGAGGGAAAAGAAATGCAGCAGCCAGCAGGTCAATAACTTGGCATGGAACTGTAGTTGAAGGCAAAATTTGCATCTGCCTCACTAGATCTCTTTTCTGTAGCTATTTGGCTTATGATGGCAAGCTGTCAGAATACAAGCAGCTTGGAAGCAGGTACAGATTTTGTTCTGAAAATATTAGTAAACACGAGAAGTGAAGGAGGAATGGAGGAAAGCGCTGGAGGCAAGAAAGAAACAGGGAGGACAGGCAGAGAGTACTGGAGCTGTAGGGACAGAGAACACAAAACTCTTAGGAATCTTAAAATATTAATAATTCTACTCACAAAAGACTCTTTATATATAAAGATAACTTTTCTATCACCATTTAAAAACAAGTGCCCTATCACAGAACATAATTACTTACAAAAAACAACCCGTAAGTCACACCAGAAACAGCTTTTGCCTTTAATCTTACAAAAATGATTTCAGTATCACTGGATAAACCAGAACCTCAAACCAATCCAATATTCCTGCATAAATCTTACAAATGTTGGAACAGTTTTTCATAAGCTAATCAACAAAGTGACACTTGACTAGGTGTTCCAGCACTAGTTCTCAAGTGGCAGTCTGATATTTCTTCCTCTTGTAAGGCCGGTGACCAACTTGGTTGGAGTGAACAAACAAACACCCTCGTCAGCAGAGTGAAAATGACAGACAAACACAGCCCCTGTGATGCAAGCCCTGTCTCAGACTGGCACGGGATGACTGCACCTCTAGTTATACCTACATAGCAGGCCTTTTAGGAGCATACTGCAGACTGATGGCTTCACACACAGAAACAGAAAAAAGCAGCAGTTTCTGTTTGATGCCATTCCTGATACTTCAAAACCTTACAACAAAAAGCCATCTGAAAGTTCCTAAGTTTTGTAATGCTGCTGGCTGACAGAGAGGTTCAAAAAGTTGCAAACAACGCTGTCATGCCTACTAAGTTTAGGTTATAAATACTTTGTTGTTTATATTAAAATTCAAACAAAATGTAACTATGAATAGTTTTAAGATATTGCAAGTTTGTATCCCAAAAGTTCTTAAGAGAATAGTTCCTAGCCCATACGCTTCCAGAGCCTGAGCAGACTGTGCTACCACAGACACAGCCAGGAATACATATCAGGAACAGGAGCTGTATATGAACTCCTGAGTAGTTTACCACCTCATGACATAAACAGATGCTGCAAAGATCAACTAACAGTTGCATGGCAGCTAACTCCATGGCACACAGGTGGCTTAAAGTAACTAAGCTAGTTAACTTTAAAAGCAGAGTGGCTGCTCACCAGCTATCTCATCCACTTAGCACTGTAAATATTAAAACATGAAATGAGGCAGACACTTTGTGAAAAGTAGGTGAGTGTGTCTTATGATAGTCAGTTGTAGAACACAAAAGGGATAGATTCAGTTATTTATTAGCTTAATCACCATTTTACTGCCACAATTATTTTAATACAGCTTCAGATAAACCATCCCCAGAGGGAAAAAAAAAAAATCTAGTACTTTAGAGCAAGAGAGCGTGGATACACTTCAACAACCACAATAAACAAAGGCTCTTGCCTAGGAACAAATGAAAACAATGGATTATGTGCTCAGAGGGGAGGCAGCTTGCTTCTTTCCAAGTGCCTGCTTTAGGATGCCTTCGCTTCCTAGTACTCAAACAGGGATGGGAAGTGGAACTTGTACTACAGTAATTTTACCCTTCAGCTCTGAATTCCAACCCAGCAGACTGAGTCCCTTCTCCAAATTCCTCTGCCTCCCTTGAAAGCTCCCTCTTATCCGGGTGCCACTCTGCAGTCAATTTCCCTAAGCAAGGCACTGCCAAAGCTTTCCTATTGTCCACTTTGGCACAGCTTCAACACCTCCCTCCCTTATATCAACACTTGTGTTCATTCCAGGTCTCAGCAAGCCAGGGTAGCTCAGTGGTAAAGCTGCCCTTTCCCTTCTCACTTATAGGTTATGCAATGAACTACACCAAGAAATGGATCCAGCACAGGACTGTAGTCACCCAAACACTAGTATGTGCATGACACTAGGGCTACAAAACACATAACAAAGTTAAAGGTTGTTCTTTTGAGTAGCAAGCTGAACTCAAGGTAATTAAAAAAAAAAAAAAAAAAAAGCAGCTCTAGAACCACAGCACAGGTGATGATACAGCTAAGCCAGGCTTTGGTTTGGCTAAGAGAGCTGACTTGCTTCTCCCTTCCAGCTCCTATGAGCTCCTTCCAGGCTTTTCTCACCACTGGACAAAACTCATAAGTGTTCCTTCTGCTGATGTTTGCCTTGAAAAGCTGACATGGCTCAAAACTAAAAATGTTCCCAAAATGGGAGTAAAGGGGCTAATATAATTTTCTTACTTGCTTACTCGAGCACCACTATAGCCCAAGAAAGGTGACATAAGAAAAGAACTGTGGTGGTAGTCCTCCCAACCTGGGTTTCAAAACTGAATCCTAAAGACAAATCTCTTCTGTTAATCCACCTGCTGTCTCTGATGAGTAGACTCACTCCTTCCCACACAGTTCCACCTCCTTACTCAAAAGGGCTCTTGCACTGATCTGACCATATCTGCTATTTGTTTGATTTTGTTTTTCAAATCATCTCTGTCAGCTGAGCTGGCTCTCTGAAGGATCACAAAAGCAGTGATGGTGACAGCTAAGAAGCAGCACAGTTCATAGTTAAGACAAGAAGTGGTAACAAGGTCTACTCACTTTGGCAGCAGCTAAAAACTGAATTAATTCAGCCATCTCACAAAACTATTTTTCTTATGGTTGCTTCACACAACAGAGGGATCAATCAGCTCACCATCTACACAGATGAGGACCTTTGAGCTTGCTCCCACCAATCCTCCTAGGTCCAGTTTCCTCCCCTGAAAGTACTCCAGATCTTGGAAAGCACAGCTCCAAGGCCAAATCAGATGATTCAGCCATTAAGTAAAAACTTAACCTGAAAAGTAGGTAGCTTTCTACTATGTTAGTGGGTTGATCCAGATCATGACAGACTATCAAAGTCACCAAAAAGTAAGGGGAGCAACAACTCCATTCACACGGAACCAACTATGTCAGCTTGGATGTCCTTGAAACCAATGCCACACCACCAATTGAGCTGGAACAAGCTTCCCACTTCTCTTATCTTCTTTCAGAAAAACAAACAAAAATAAATCTTTAAATAGCTTAAGGACATTTTTAAACAACAGGCAAGTCTCAAATAACAAATTTTAAAACTTACTTGGATTTAAACCCTGTAATTACACAGTACAAATGTCACAAGATTTATACCTCTAACCTGGCTTATGAGGTACTTTTAGTTCTTTCCAGTAGTCTGCAGAGCTTCCAGATGTTTAGTAAGCCCTTTTCTTATTGCAGGCTGCAGTTCATTCACCACAGCGAGTCAGTAAAGTGCAGTACTACCCTTTCACAGGACTAGTCATAACAAGACATTAACCTGAAGAAAAGATTTTCCTTAACCTCTTTTCAGCCAGTTATCTGCTGGTCAAAACCCTGTCATCAAATGGGAAACCTTTATTTAAATTTATAGAAAGGACAAAACAAAAAATTCCAAACTGTCAGTTACAGAGCAAAGGGACTTCATGCACAAATGTAAGCACGGACAAGAAGGGAAGAAAAATAACCTCCAAAATGCTTCACAATGGCTAGATAATTTTGGGAAAAGTAATGTAATAAAGATGGCTTTTTTACTCTTTTAAAGATGATTTAGCTTCAGTACTTAAATAAACAAACATTTTCAACAGCATTATTTGAAACCAATGATTTAACTTTTCTTTTCTACATAACAATTAGCAAAGCCCTACAAAGTGAAAGGAGCTCTTAAGCCTAATCATGTTTCAGTTTGTATGGCACTACTCAACTGCTAACTGCAGGTTTAAAAAATAAATAAATAAAAATATTTTAAAAAAAATTAAGCTACATGAGTCTATAAAAAAGCCACTTCATGTTCTGAATGATGACAAAAGATTTAGAAACTGCCAGCCATTCATAATAAAACGGTTTTAGTCAAAATCGAGGTTGGAGTTGGATATTTCTTTAGCAAGGAAGTGTTTGGGGTTTCTTTTAAATACAATGTTTGAATTAGTACAAAGGTGCACAATAACAGTCTCATGAAACCATTCGTACAGACAAATACTTACAGTTTGTTAATTCTAATTAACAACTTCTGAGATGCTAAGAAGATGTACTTATACAACATCTAATATCTGTTCTTTCAGAGATTCGCAGAATTACAAAACACGCTGAGTTGGAATGGACCCACAGGGATCATTAAGTCCAACTCCTGGCTGTGCACCCATTCTCAGGAGTCATACCATGTGCCTGAGACATTGTCTAAATGCTTACTGAACTCTGTTATGCTTGGTGCTGTGACCACTTCCCTGCAGAGCCTGTTCCAGCATCTAATCACCCCTCTGGGTGAAGAGCCTCTTTCTAAAATCTAACCCAAACCTGCCTCGAGACAACTTCAGGCCCTTCCCTCAGGTCTTGTCACTGGTCATTACAGAGAAGAGATTAGTGCCTGGTCTCCCTTCAGTCTCCTCTTCTCCAGGCTGAACAGACCAAGTGCCCTCAGCCACTCCTCATATGGCTTCCCCTCAAGGCCCTTCACCATCTTCGTTGCCTTCCTTTGGACACTCTTTAACAGCTTAATATCTTTCTTATATTGTGATGCCCAAAACTGCACACAATATTCAAGATGAGGCCACACCACGTGAGAGCAGAGCGGGACAATCCCCTTCCTCAACCAGCTGGCGATGCTTTGCCCGATGCCTCCAGGACACAGTTGAGCCCTCCTGGCTGCCAGGGCACCGCTGACTGATATTCAACTTGCCATCAATTAAAGTATAATTGAAAGGGTCACAAAATAAGATAGAAGGAGTACAGATCAGTACTCTGGTATTCAGTACAAACAAGTTTCAAGCTATTACGGGGTGTTAACACCACCTCTAGTGGGATGAAAACCTGTTTAACCAAGAAGTGCTATATACTTGCAGAAATTAAAGGCAAGAGACTCTGGTCATGCACACTGCTAGCTAGTAACAGCTGCTGCTCCAGAACAAAGTGCAAAAACACTAGAAACATTTCACAAGGAGGACTGAAAAACAAATCAAATTCAATTGCTTAATTTCAACATTTGAGTCTCTTAGACAAATGAAATGGTTGACTAGACAGCCTACTTTACTCTAGAGAGTAAGGAGAATTAGATCACCTAGTAATTATATTTTCTTTCATCATCATCATCTCCTAATAAGAGTAGCTTTGAGATACTGTTGGTCTAGAACTAGCAACTATCTGCTGAAATTGAAAGGCAAAAAACTCAGGGGGTTGCTGAAGTAACACATCCAAAAAAAGCAGAAGACAGACCTGCTCATGGAAGATGCCACAACACTGATCATAGAAAGACATTTAGATGGATTACAACTGATAAGTTATGTTGGTGACAAGAAACCTGACCATTGCAAAAATGATACTTTAGGTGTACTAAAGTTCAGGAGCATTCTCTGATGGAATCTAGTAAATATACTCTAATACAAGAAAATTCCATTTAATGAGTATTAAATATTCTGAAAAAAAAATTTTAGCTCTAGTCCTCACATAAATCTTATATCATTCCCAGTTTCCTATGTGGTACATTGGTGGTAACAAACATTTAAGTAAAAAAGATTTCACCCTATACAGAAAAATACCTAAAAAGAAAGTGACAAACTTTCAGTCACCAACTGCAGAAACTGCCAATACTTGTATGCTGAGAGTATTCACCCTACTCAGATCAAAGTCCATCTCAACTTCACTTGGTGGCTAAGAGCAGATGTGTAGGGAAGAGTGGATGAAGACACCAACTCCTACCAGCAACCAAAATGAAGGACACCACCAACCACAAAGGCAAAGGTCTCAGAGGTATAGCTCTAAGCAGAATGAACCACATATGCTTCTAAACAACTTTGCAAACTCTTATAATGCTTTGGAAATATTCGGATCAAAAGATTTTTCCTGGTCAACTCTCATAGGAGTCAATATTCCTAATACTTCTATTTTTCTCTTATAGGTAAGGGCTCCATGAAACTCCACAGCCTATGTCCCACTGATACAATGTAAAACCCACACAAATTTATGGCAATATTGTTTGAGTACCTGAAATACAGCCAAGTCATTTCAGGTCTCATACAACAAAAAACTAACTAGATTCTAAACCAGTTCCAATTATACAGAAAAAAAAATTATATATTAAAACAATAGAATTAACAATCAGGTGAGAATCAATCCCATGTTCATAAAGCTGCCATGCCTGAAGTACCAGAAAAAAGTCAGTGAATGTCCATGACCAATGAAGCAGGCAATGCAAAGGGACAAGAGCTGTTGAGCACAAAGCAGTTTTGCTCAGTCAGTTTCTGTGGCTGTAATTTTAAGAGACTGAGATCATACTGAATTCCTGTGTTTAAGCAGATGAAAGCATGTGGAATCACAATTCAGAGAAGGTACATGCAGGTGTCTTGTATAACTGCAGGGGGTTTTCGTTGGTTTGCTTATGGTTCACACAACCCACTTGGTTTTTTTAGTGCTGAAAAGAAAGAAGAGCTAAATGTTAACATCTGTCCTCAGCTGAGTCTTACTTTTCTCCTACAGTTTGTTTACAACTAATTGCTGAGTCACCAGGCAGCTGAGCCATTTCTGAAGACTCTAAATCAAGTATCAGAGACAAATTTCTTGTTCACTATGAAATCTACATAGTCTGCAAGGCCAATGGCATATCTTCAACTCAGTGTAATGCTGTGGGAGACCACCACTGGAACTGAACAGGACAGTCATCATCCACTCCTAATTTCCATCATCAGAGCTGTGAGTTCAACTGCCTTCATCTGAGGAAGAGTGCTAACTCCTAAACCATCACCATCATTTTGGCAACAGACAAAAATGCACAATATAAATTGGCTCTTCAGTACTAGCTCTATTAGAATACTTAAAAGGCTCATAGGAGATCTAAATAAAAACAAAACCAACTTACCGCTATTGACATATTTAATTCACTTCAAGAACAATCATTGCAGGAGTTTTAATTAGCTTCCTGTAGCAACTCAGAATAAAAGCCACAGGAATTAAAAAAAATTACCCAAACCCAAACTTGTGAGCCATTTTCCTCTCTGTGTTTCCTTTCTCTACATTACTCTTCCCATATCTGACTTTTAAGCAGCTGCAACTATTTCAGAAGTGACACACATTAATTCTGTATTTCACATTTCAAGCAAGTGAAATGCAAAAGTGCAGCACAGACCATTACACCGAGGCTATTTCATTGTAAAAATTTAATCAGTATAGAATCAATGTACCAAACCAACTGTTTGCTGCTGTCTCTACTACTTCGATGATTATAGTTTTTAGAGATGCACTAGAATTGGCTATACTGTTTCTGAACTGTGCACTACCATCTTGTATCACCCTGGGCTGACAAACAAACCTCTTCTTACTTCTCCTGAATTTGCTCAGGTGATCTCCTGCCCTCTGGTTTAATGAACTGTCATTTCACTAAAAACTCCAAAAAAAAAAAATCATCAGAATTTTCAGTAATCATCTACAGCCTAATGCTTCCAATATGGTCATTATAGCTGTGATATATTTCTTAAGATTCATTTGTACTACAGCTGCTACTGCAGTAGCCTAAAAAAGCTTTCAGAGTTTAAATGTAGGTTTAAAAAAAAGGACGAAAATCACAAAGCAGTTGCATCCAGAGTATTTAACAACCTCATGTGTAATGCAACTGTAATTTATAATTATACTCCAGCAACAGATAATTTGGTTCACAGGTATGAAGTACAATTATACAGCTACCCTTAGAATACCATCTAAAATAACAGGTGTGTCCTCAAACTTATTAAAGAAGGCATTTAGACAGGTATGAGGAAAACAACAAAGCAGATGTACAATACACAGGCACAGTAGTTAACTATGTTAGTTGCCATGTCCTGGCAACAGTTTGACCAATGCTACTCCCATCCACACTAGGCTGAGAAGGCATAAAACACACTGGCAAAGGGGCTTCCAACAGCAATTCTTAGCAGCATATGGCTCTGCCAGCAGCATTCGTAAGCATTATTTGTCACACAGCAGCCAGTTAGAAATCGAATGCAGTAAATTTTTAAAAGGTGTTCAAGGCCAGGTTAGGTGAGGCCTTGAGCAACCTGGTCTAGTGGGAAGTGTCCGTGGCTATGGCAAAGGGGGGCACAGGATTAGATGATCTTTAAGGTCAGTTCCAAACCCTTGACATTTTATGATTTAATATGTTTTAAAAAGTGGCAGGAAATATCTGGAAAATCAGTGGTATTTAAAGAAAAAAGTCCTTGTAAATGAAGAGTGAAGGAGCTAGGACTTTTAATTTTCCTTTGACAGCATGTCTTCACACACTTTGCTACAGCACCTCCAGCCGAGGCTGGAAAGAGCATCCTTGCGGCCTGAGCTGAAGGTAACTCACAGCAGCGAGGTACAAACCTCACCACGGAACTGCGGGGTGGCGTGTGGCACCTCTCAGGCCTCGCTGCAAACCGGGGGCACTGCCCAGGAACAAGTTCAGCTGTGACACCTTCTCCCTCCCCGCTGCCCGGCTTCGGCCAGGGCCGTGACACAGCCCTAGCCGGGCCCGGGGGCGGCTGCCAGGGGCTCAAGGCCTTCGAGAGACAAGGCCGAGGCGGCGGGCGGGGCCCGGCGCGAAGGCGGAGGGGAGACGGCGCCTCCTCCCCGCGCGGAGGCACCACGTCGGCGGTACTGCCAGCACTGCGGAAATGGGCGCGGGGAGCCGGGCCCGGCCCTCGGCCGCCCGCCCCGCCGGGCCGGGCCGCGGCGACCCACCTGTGTCGCCGATGATGATGTACTTGAAGAGGTACGCGTAGGCCATGGCCGCTCCCGGTGCCGCTCCCGGGCTGTCCCGCGCTCGCTCCGGCGTGACGCGCGCGCTCGCCGCCCGGACTCGCGCTGCGGAGAGGCGGAAGCGGGTTAACGGCCCCCGGGCGGCGCCCCTTCCCGCTCGCTCCCTCCTGCCTCTGCCGGCGGAGCGGCTGCGCTCGCTCGGGTGGCCGCTGCCCGCCCTCTCTCCGTCCCTCCCTCCCGCCGCGGCCCGGCGGTGTCGGGCACGGCAGAGCGCGGCGGCGGCGAGAACAATAAACAGGCGCCGAGCGGCCCCCGGACTCTCCGGCGACGTCAGCGCCCGCCCCCTCGCGCCGCCCCGCCCCGACCCGGAAGTGCTGGGGCGCGCGGCCGCCGCCCGCCCTGCCCCGCCCCCCGCGCTGAGGGAGGGGCGGCCGGGGGTGTTCGCGGGGTGGCCGTCAGTGAATCCCGGGATTAGCTGGGCAGCCTGAGGCCATATCCTCTTGTTCTGTCACTTGTTACGTGGGAGAAGAGCCCGATCCCCACCTTGCTACACCTTCTTTTCAGGCAGTTGTAGAGAATGATAAAGTCCCCCCTGAGCCTCCTTTTCTCCAGGCTAAACAACCCCAGCTCCCTCAGCCTCTCCTCATAAGACTTGTGCTCTTCACCAGCCTTGTTGGCCACCTTTGTACCCGCTCCAGCACCTCAATGCCCTTCCTGAACTGAGGGGTCCAAAGCATTAAACCTCTAAGCATAAACAGTAATGAGCAATTAAGTACAAATTATCTTCATAACATATAAAACCTGAGTTCTGGCATGGAAAAGGTTTTTTTCTTTTTGTTTTTGTCCTTCCTCACTTAACTGGAAGCAATGAGCCAGGAGGGTACTTAAATTGACAGCTGGTGTTTAGGACTTTCTACTCAGAGTTCACATGGGATGGGTGAGTTGGAAGAAATTTCAAGGCCTTCCATAGTCTGAGCTGCTTCATGAAGTGTCCTGTGTACCCAGACCTTTGGACCTGGAGCAGGTGAAGGCAGCTTGGCACATGGATCGGATCCACACTGAGGCTGCATCAGATGCCTGGCGGTGGTAAAGGGGGCAGGACACTCCAGTCAGGTCACAGTGATGATGCTTTCCGATTCCCTTCAGCTGAGCTGTTTGTTGACTCTGGATAGAGGGAACTGTTGAAGAGCCATTGGCAAGTTCTTCTTAAAAACTCACATTTCACTCCCATTCTGGCTGATAGCTTTTAACTTTATAGAGGTGGTCAACAGATTGGCCAGGACTGACCTACATGGCTTCTAACAGGTGTGCATCCAACTTACTTGTGAAATTCTTCAATAAAGCTGATTGTGCCAAATCCTGTTGTCATATTTCATGACCTGAAACCCAAAATGAAGCTTTTTTTTTAAAAAAAATTTTCCCTGCCCCCTGCAGATGTGCAAAAAACTCCCAACTTTGCTAATAAAGAGAAAGGAACTCTTTTTTATATTGTAAACATTATATCTACCCTTTTCACATAAAAAAATAATGTTTTCCATGACCACTTGCCAGACATTTGTCTCCTTTATTTTTTTCTCCTCTGTACTTCTTTCAGTTTCTCAACACTATTTGTGAAGTTCGAGGTCCAAAACACCAGCGTCATCAGCTCAAAACAGGCAAATGAGTATCTGAAGTACTGCCCCTCTCTGAATGTGATTATTTTTTCTTTTTTTATCAATAACACCTGAATTTTATTTTTCATACTAGGTCCCTATTTTAAACAGTTACTACTCAAATTTATCTATACATTTGGTATCTCCTTATTAAGTGCTGTTTTTCCCTTTGCTAAATTTTACATCCCTTTGCTAAATTTGATCTTGGCCACTCAGTTTAGCAAAAATGTTTGATATTTTTCATTTTCATATCATCTCAGACATTTTGTGACTCAGATTGTTAATGACACTATTGAACAGGTCTTGCCTGGACAGGACAGAGCACTGAAAAGTGGCATGCAAAATTTTCTCCTAGTTTAAAAACCCCTTACACACTGAAGAGAGCCATTTCTCTATTATTTTATGTACCAGTAGTTTTGATATGCGTTTTTGTTATTTGACAGTTCCTGTCCAGAATGGGTTTTCTCAGAGAAACAGGTTTTTGACCTGTTTCCTGTGAAAGTCAACCTTCTGTTTTTCACATATCACTGTGTGTCTATGTTCCATGTCCTAATAGTGATCATGAAATCTGGCATCTGGATGGAGCAGGGTACCTCGGCTGAAGGAAAAGCTGCAGTTGGGGTCAGCTGTCAAGCCCAATCAAGAATTCACACTAAAACAAGTCTTCCCAAGTGCTTCCTCAGCAGCTAAGCCCTTCAGCTGGCATTCATGCTGTTAGCATGGGTTTCTGTGACCTCAACCACTGGGGAAAAAAGCTGTAGGAGATCAGGCCGTAAGCAGATAAGATCCAGTATAAGTAAACGTTGCTGCTGAAAGGGATGGGGCAGCTCTGCCTCCACTAATCTGTTGGTGGATCCTCCCTTGTTCTGGCACTCTCAGGGTCCTCTGCTGAATGAGGGAACCGGAGCGCCTAAGCTTTCATGTTTTCATATTAGCTTTCAGACAAAATCAAACTGGGTCCCCCAGCCACACCAATGAACTAAAATGCTTTTGACAGCCTTGCCCATTGGATCCCACCTCTGCCCAGCTGTCCCCACTCCTCACAAAGGGTCCTGTGGTTGTGAAGGCTAAAGCCTGTTCTGTGAGATCAGTCATGCAGGCAGGTGTTGATTCTCAGGATGAACCCTCTCCTTTAAATGCTTCTCCTGTGACTGACAGGATGAAGGAGAACTGTGTGAGCTTCCCTGTCCTTTTTCTTCAGAGCCTTTCTGTTATTCATGACATGCTCCAAGTCTCCACTGGTACTATTTGTGTTTCCTACATGACTGAGCCAAAAAGGATATTTATCTGAGGGATGGTGAAGTCTTGGTAATCTGTTCTCAACATTCCAGGGCAAGAAGTTTCAAGTGTTTGATGGGGACACACTTTTTAATAGGGACTGTAGCAATAGGAAAAAATGAGTCATGGTTTTAAACTAAAAGAAGGAAGATTTAGACTAGATATATGGAAGAATTTTTCTAGGATGAGGGTGACGAAGCACTTGAACATGTTCCCCAGGGAGGTGGTAGGTGCCTCATCTCTGGAAACATTCGAGGACAGGTTGGATGGGGCTCTGAGCATCTAGATCTAGGTGAAGATGTCCCTGCTCTTTGCAGGGTGACCTTTAAATGTCCCTTCCAACCCAAACCATTCCAGGACTCTATGAGTCTATAATTCTATTTACCTCACTGATGGGATTTGGTCTCTTAGTTCCCAAATTATGTGGTCTTTAAGACTTCCAGACAAGCCAAATTGGCCTGATGTGATTGAATTAAATCTCATAAGAAAAGGGAATTCCATATTGTAAAACTGCCATTTGCTGATGGGGAGAAAATACAGACAGTGCAGAATGCCCAGTGAAACGCAAGGTACTTTTAACACCACCACTGAGCCATCTGACAGCCTGCTGGCTGGACTAGCAGTGCAGAGGGACTCAGCCCTACCCATTTTCTGCTTTGGCAGCCTGCTAAGCCACAGAGATAACCAACTTGCAAGTGACCCACATGGCAGGGCTATGCCCCACTGACTTCCTCGGTGGTTACTCACCTTGGATCAGTAGCTGCACAGTGGTCAGATAGCCAGGGCTCTGCTGGTTAGCCAAGCAGCGAGTGGCACTGGAGAGGCATTACCTCTCTGTGGAGTATTTTGGTCATTTGTGATGCTACTGTTGGGATGTTTATTGAATAAGTGTTTGGCAGAGGCTTGCAAGGATAATATGCAAGAATTTGTTGCTTACGCTATCCCATGGTAAATACAAACTAATTTGCTACTGGATAAGAGACTCTATACCTAAGTTATTGAGTGTTATCAGCTGTTTTGCAAATCTGAGATACCTCCAACTAGATATTAATGCAAAATTGATTTTCCTCCAAGTTATGTGTAACATGCATTTCTTTAAATACTAATAAGAGGCGTGCAAATAGCTACTGTAATACTACTATTTTTCTCATTCTTTACTTCCCACCTGCTAAATTTCTGTTTTCCAGAAAAATTAATATCTTCTCTTGTTAAACATTAGTGCTCTTATAGAAGGCTACCATGAAGTCAGATTCACTGACTCCAGTTGATATAAAAGAAGCATTGATTATTCAATATTGAAGCATTGTGCTTGCAGAGGGTTGTTTTATTTTTGTTTGGGTTTTTTGTTGATATTTTCTTGAATAATACATGTCATCTGTGAATGATTTTGTACTGCATGTTCTCTAGAAGTATGATGAAATGCTTCACTATGATGACTGTATTAGGATTATATTCTGGCAAACTCAATACACTTGAGAAAACTGCAACTTGCTCTTTTTTTTGTGCCACTTGTTTTTTTCCTTATTTCCATCATTTATCACTGTGCAAACTCACTTTGGGTTTTTAGCAAAGCCTTGGGTTTTGCAGGATCCTTTCCACTAAGAGTGGTATTTAGGAAAGAGCCATGAAGGCACACAAAGCTCAGGATACTCTGCAGAGCAAAACATTAGACACGATTTTTTTAAATGGAAATTAAATGACAAAACCAGAACTCTAGCATAACATATGAATACAATAACTTTGATTATATTTTGCACTGTACTACAACTTAACTGTCAGAAGCCAGTCTCTACCCGCTTTTCAGTTTAACTTAAAATTTTTAAATCATTCCTTTGTCCAGTTAAATTATTTATACAGTTGCCGAGAAGGAAATGTTATTTTCTGGTGTCTGGAATTTAATGTGTCTGTATGTACTTTTTCTGAACATTAATTGCATGCTGCAGTTTATATTATTTGTGAAATTTTAAAATAATTTTAAAAACATTAGGTTTGTATTATACATAAGTAACAGGAAATATATAGCATATTTCATTTATTATAAATGTTGAGAATGGAAATCCACCTCATGTGGAAATAAATATATAGAGCAGATCCTGCAAGAAGACATTCAAATACCCCTAAATCTCAGTGAAGATCTGCCTTTGTAGTGAGAATTTCTAATTACCTATTAAGCATGAAAAGGTAAACTGGAGACTAGACTTCTGAGTAGAGTACATAGAAATACATGCCTATGAGTGATGTGTGACTTGGGCTCTGAGGGTTCTAGACTAGGCAGCTTTGGCTGGGATTTCAGCTCACAGCTGTGCACAGAGGCTGTTTCCCACTCACTTCTGTAGCCTCTCTTTTGCTTGCAGAAATGCACCTATATTACTAATGCCAATTTGTATACTTTTAAAACACCCAAGCTAAGTTACATTGTTACTATTGATCTGGTGAAAAAAAAAAGTTTGAGAATTAGTTTCTTTTTTAAAACCTTTCTTTAGCATGGTGTAGTATTTAACTAACAGTCTTAGTTAAGTGCTCTTAGATAAACATTAAAAATAAGATACCACATTTCCCTAGTCACTGTAATGTTTTACTGCAGTTAAACCACATTGATAAATAATTTTTTGAAATTAAAAATTCAGTTCTAATGGCATTTTTTGTTTTCAAAATATAAACCTGAGACTACATTTTTAAGCAAGTGCAACACAAAGTAAATTATAGTTCTTCAGGTTCCCAGCTGTATTCGTATTTTTGGTTTTTTCACCCTTGGAAATATTTACATTACTTCTGCTTTATCCCTGCTTATTTACTAATGGCTTTTGCCACTGTTATCATTGCACCCTGTTTTTCCTTGCAAATAACCTTGTTTTTCACTGCCTTGACATAAAAATGAACAATCTGATAAGATAGCTCATGATAAATTTTAATGCACTTTTCCCATAAAAACAGGGGAAACAATAGGATCCCTGAAATAATCTTGGAATGGCTGACAGCCTAACTGGAAAGATATGCTGATTTTTTTGTTTTTTATTCTCAGGAGCATTCGAAAATATGTGCTTGTGTAACAAGATTCACAGAAGTATGGAGTAGTAGTGCCACACAGACAGTATCAGAGATCCATGCAAAATTCTGCTTAAACTGACATAAGGTAAATTTTCAATTTTTTTTTTTTTTTTTTTTATTGCTTTAGAGGTTTTTCTTAGTTTTTTAAGATGTCTTTAAAAAATTGTTTTGGCCATGGTTTGATAAAGTGAAAACTAAAGTTACTGCACAAGCTCACAGGAAATGTAAATTGTGAAAACTTCCTGTTTATTCATAGCAAGAAGTGAGACAACATGGAGAAAAATGGTTTGCTTAAAAAGGCAAGCTTGGTCACATTTTTTTCTAAGCAAAAATATTTTAGTCTGAATGGGTTAATAATAAGCTTTTATTTTTTTTCCTTCTTCTTCTATTCAAATAGTAATGATTTTTTTTCTTTTTCCGGACTTTTCCCTTGATGTTTTTTGGTGGCTGTAGAAGGCAAAGAACTGTCTAAGACTCTGGAAGTCAGCAGTGTTGCTAAAGGATTTGAGCTGCTGAAATCTTAGTGTCACAGAAATTATCTTTTTCCACCAAGACATTAGCAGATAGCCTACCTTTTTTTTTTTTTTTTTTTTTTTTTAAAGGTATAATAGCAATGTCTGGTAATTCTAATAAAAATGCTTGTAGCTAAACCATAGCTAAGATTATGTTAAAAGGCTTCAACTTTTTATTGAAATTCCTTAAAATTAAAAAAAAAAGGCATGAAACTACAGTTTTATTTCTCTTTTAAGTACTTCTTCATTATGTATTCCACTGAATAAGCTTCAGCATGAGTTTTTCCAATTAAAAGATGTTTTACTTTTAAAAAATACATATGTAGGCTCCTTTGATATTTAGCCATTGTTGATGTAGAGGGCAGCACGTGCTTCTGCATTTAATCAACCTTCATTTGATTGAGTACTTTTCAGAACTCCAGCCATCTTAGGGTTATTTCGTCACACTTTCCCTCACTTGTCTTTAGGCTGTGAAGGTCAGACCACAGCTGTTATTGCCTCCATGATCTGTGCCACTGAAGTCTTACATTGTAAGCTAGAGAGTCTTGAATTCCGTATATCAGAAGGTGGGCAAGCGTTAATTTTTTTTCTCTTAATCCAGATGCCTACATACATTCATACACTGGCTGAGAGAGGTAAATAGTACTTCCTCAAATGGCAAAAAACCCAAGAGAATGAATTGCAGTGGGGCAACACTACCCCCAGCCATCAGTTTGAATTTGTTTTAGATGCTGAATTATTGTGTTCTATGTTTCTTGAGAATACCTTGTTGTTCTGATCATGAGATGTAAAGGAGTACAAGTTTTGGGTGTCAAGGATTCTGTCTTAGGTTCTATGGCAATAACTGTAGGAGGAAAGCAATTTTCCTGGCTTCAAGGTTCAGTTTATTTTCATCAGATTCCTCTTTGGCAGACAGTTTCTTCTTTTATGGTTCTATAGTTTACTCCTATATCACTTAAAAAAAAAGGGGATTTTTCAATTCTTTAATTCTAGTCCACAAATGGAAAGAAGAGTTGTAGCACAGCTTGACTTAAGGAAGCTTGCCTGCTAAAACTTGCATTCAACTTATATCATTAGCCACTGTAACTCTTCTTTAACACTGAAGCTTCTTTAGTTGTCACAACCTTCATGTCATCATATTTACTTAGCAAAGAAAATGCTTGCAGTTTGTGGCAGTGCCAAGCCCTCATCACCATAATGCTTGCCCTGCGGTATGTTGACAGCCCTCTTCTCTAAAGCCAATTCCTATTTACCTTTTTTCTCTTGTTATATTTCTTGATCATATTTTCTTCATTTTCTTCAGAATGACCTTTATTTTATGTTGTCAAAAATTATGTGAAAATTGACAAAATGGCTTTCTGGGTAACAATTTCAGTCATGGTATCTTCTTTCCATGTTTCCAAAAGGTAAGATGACCAGTCTCTGCAGAACTTCTTGGCGCTGTAGGAAAATAAGTGCACAGTATATACTACTTTAGCAAGTGTGAGCATAGAGTGGTCCACAGACTATTGGAAAGTAATTTAGTGTTTCAGAAATAAAACCTAAGCTTCCTCCTTTTAGGAAATCATCAGGCATTTGGCGACTGGCTAAGGCTATAAAATAATGCTACCTTATGTCCTGTGGGGACTGGGAGCTGACTCCTAGTACTACTTGTAGTAGTTTTCTTAGACAAAGACAGCAAAGGAGCATACTGGAAAGAAATTAATTTTTTCATGAGCAATAGTTATGTGGAAATTTTCCACAATTCTTCTTGCCATGCACATGAACACAGCTGCATGATAAGGAAAAGCAGAGCTGTCCCTGACAAAAAGAGTGACCATGACCATAGTTCATAAATTCTTTCTGCGTAGCAATGAGGCCATGGCCATCCTCATTTCCTCTCTCCTGTGTATACTCTGTGTGATGTAGAGTTAATCAGTCTTTTTCTACTCAGTGAATGGGATGCTCCAGTGGCGCATCAAACTTGCCATGCTGAAGGCATGCAGCAAAATTCTGCCATGTATTAGGAATGCAACTTGTCTTGCCACAGAAAGAAATGAAGCAGCCAACCTTCCCAGAAAGGTATGGTAGCTCTAATCTAATTCACATGAACTACACTAAGCAGAGATCAAAAACTTTGTATCCTGATGACTCAAATCAGGTGTTGAAACAGTCCCCTCAAGTGAAAGCAATGAAAATGTATAGTTCCTCTAGTATAGTGTCAGTTGAAACAAAGAGAAAACACAGAGAGAAGCTTATGACAATTATAATATTTATGTCCAATGAAAATGGAGAAAATTATGCAATATTCAGTTTAAATAATACAATGTCATGTATAAAATAAAAACAACTGTTTTGGAAAAAATATATTGATTGCAGTAGACATTGAAAGGAAGAAGAGAAAAGAAGGAAAAGTACAGATCAATTATAGAAATGGACCAGTTTCCAAAACAAAGGGACCATACAGAGATTCATAGGCTTGTTAACAATTCCCAGTAAATTAATCTCTAATTTGGCTGAATTAAGCCTGTTTGTCTTTCCACTTTTACTGGACAGAAAAATTGTAATTGGGATCTTTTGAAGCAGAAACTGGATAGCTTTTTGAACATCCATCTACTTTTAGGCTTTTTCTTTCAGATTTTATCCTAATAAGTTGATTTTTCTGTCAGTAATTCACATTTACATTAAAAAATACTGAAGATTTTATCTGTATATACTTTCTTACATAAAAATTCTGCTGTAATGACAACAGGCAATATTTGTTTTATTCTATGTAAGTCAATTTGGAATGTGGAATTGTCCCATTGTTTGGAATAGTTCAGTAGTTCTGCTTTACAAGCTCTAAGTTTACTAGTGTCTCTTAAAACAAGCAAACATTTTATCCTACACCTCAGATAAAGATCAAATAGGTTTAAATACCAGCCTTGCAGTAAGCTGATGTTTGACCTTACATTCTGAGGTGTGTAAATTCCATATATTTTTGTATATATAAGTTGAGCTCTGTCTTTTCTGTCAAAGAGAAATGCAGAGATGCTTAGTAATGCATGTAATATAGATGAATTTTAGAGGAAAACAGACTTGAACTGACAAACACAAGTGGTAAAAAATAATACTTTGCTGAGCCTTATTTTAAAGTAATTACCTTGATCAGAATTGAAATTCTGTTAATTTTGTCTATTGAATGGGAAAAATATGAAGTTACAAATTTTACCCTCATGAGTGCAGTTCTGTGAAAGAAAAAAATGTGTTACCTATTATATGTTTATTTGTAACAAATTACTATGATTAGTATCATTTTTGATAAATAGGAATTATATAAATCAAAAGAAAGCTGTGACTCAGTGTTTGTGCTGGTTTATATTTAGGGTAAATGAGAAACAAAATGATATGATAGAGAGGATTCAAAGCAGATTTGACTGAGGTATTGTCACAGACTGGAAGACACAGAAGATGTGTCTCTGTGGCATTAAAATTTTTGGAAATGTACATGTTCTGTAGCAGGAATAGCTGGGAATAACAGCATTATTTCAGAAGTTTGGTGTATTTGAAATTGATACAAAGAGGGACATACTCACTGTTCCCCAAACCTGCTTCTAATTACATACATGAAGCACTAGATGTAACTGTTAAAACAGCAAGTATGCTTTCTAGGAAATTTAGAATATAGAAATTAGGATGGTCTAGGTTGAAAGAGGCCTTAAAGTTCATCTAATTCCAACACTAGTGGGCTAGTGGCAGGGACACCTGCCACTAGTTTAGATTGCTCAGAGCCCCATCCAACCTGTTCCTTCTTGAACAGCTTCAGGGATGAGGAGTCCACAACTTCTCTGGGCAACCTTATATATATATACACACACATATATATATATATACACACACATATATGTATAAAAACATATATATGTCTATATGTTTAAATACAACTGTTTGCCTTGCGGGATCCCGACATAATTTTGTCATGTGTATTATCTTCTTTATTTATGAGAAAATATTTGCTTCTGTCAGAAAAAAAATATTCTTTCCTTTCATTTTGAAATTACCCAGTTTTCTGTATTTCCCTGTATCCTGTCCCTACAGACATTTTCAGTACTTTCTGCAATATGCAATAGTTATACAATACTTACTGCTGCCTTTTCATGGAGGAAATAGTAGGTGATACAATAAAGATAAACTTAACATCATGAGATGCATTGTAGAAAACAAGATGCACATTGTGAATGAACCACTTCAAAAAGTAACCAAGGAGCATCAACCCAATGACTTCAGATTTCAGCTCATGCACATGGCTTAGAATGTATTTAGCATGTCTTGAATTTAGGCTATTGACTAAGAATGTGAATCTGTTAAAGCAAATCAGGTAAGCCCCCACCAAATTTCCTCAGATACTGAAACAAGACCAGATTTTAGACTTGAATTGAACAGTTTAAAGTCTTCTCCAAACGATTATGGTCTTGATATCTGACTTTGACTAGGGAACCGTTGCTGAAAAGAGGGCAGTACAAAGGCAAACACAATCACTCCTCAGAGAAGGCTAACTTGTGGAAGTGCTGAATGAAAGGGGAAATGTGTTCTCCAGAGTCTTCTTGTGGTGGTGGAACAAGGTCAGTGAGAGTTTCTCAGTCTTTTATCCTCAAGGCAGAGCTGTGGAAGGGGAATGAAAGCTTGGTACAATACTTTTTGTTGTGACTCAGAAATGCAGAATAAGAAAGTAAGGAGACTGTAAAATCACTTAAGTCCAAAAGAAATTACAAATCTGACAAAAAGCTTTTTTTGAGAGAGTTACTAGTAAGCACAGGAAAGAGAAGCAACTAGAATCAGAGTGCAAAGGTCTATTCTAGAGAATCTTCTAAGTAGCAGGCTTTGACATGATTTGAATACAGAAAATGTACTTCACTGAATAATTTAGCTCCTGTAACTGAATGGATTGCAGTGACATGCAAACATTTCCTAGAGTTGTAGTTACTCCAGGAAGGTTAAGAACAGATTGTGGAGTAGTTTTCATATAGCAGCCTCGATTGAGAAGCAAAGGGAAGAAATGATGTAAAATTTACTAATAGTTCCATTTTTAAATGGACTGGATTTACCCTCAAAACTTCACAGTTCCTGAAGGTTTATATCTTTTCTGTGTGACAGAACCATAGATTCTATATGTTGGAACAGTCAGCTGTTCAGGGCAGCATAACATCTCCCTGAAGACGCATTTTGGCTCATGTACTTTTTCTGGCGTGTTAAGTGATACTGGAGGTGCAAAGGAGGAATTGCTGAGAGCTGAAATAGCAATAAACCTATCTGTGAACATCAAGGTTAAAAAACAGGCTTGGCTTCACATATACTAAACAATGATGACTGTCTCCCAACTAACAGCCTGCTCTAGGTGTTGTATTTTTCAGTTTACAGTGTCTTCTGTTTTCTGTTAAATAACTAAAAGAATGCGTGTATAGAAGCACATATATACTCTCACAGTTATACTGCCAGGAATTTGAATTAAAAGAGACAGGAAATAGATAGTTTAGATTTATATAACTAACTCAGGTTTAAGCAGTGCAACTCCAACTCCCTCGAGGAAGCCTGACTGTTTGAGATGATCATATGTATAAGTAATAGCTACATAAAATCTTTTCAGACTTTGCCTCTGTAAATAGCAGCTATAGTAACCACTGTTGTTTAATCTTCAGTGGAGCTTATTCCTGCTTTACTGTAATTATTTTGTTGGCAATGAAAGTGATCTGAATAACATGATTAGATTTTAAAACCTAACCTCACTGCAGTTGTTTTGTACAGGCTAGCATTTCAGTCCTTGGATGCTCTTACTAATGGCAAAAACAAATTCTCAGGTAACCAATAACAACCTCTGCAACACTACTACAGTTAAATAACTATGGTGATTTGGCACAGAACATAGATTTCTTTCCCCAAACTGGGATTTACAGTTAGTATTGACAATACCTCAGATATGAAATCTTAAAACTGAAACTATTGATGTTTTGTTTCACAAAATATGGGCTTATCATGGTCCAACACTGACTACTGACCACTAATTTTAAGGAGCTGTATGTTTATGTCCTCCTTCCAAAATCCACAGAAATTATCAAGGTTTTTTCAGGGCAGTTCCCTCAATAAATACAAGGACCCTTATGCATTTCAGAAAAATGACATTTAATCTTTGGTTCAGGTTAATTTAATTTAGTTATACATGTTGACAGTTATTCTGAAGCACACTGTTTTGACATTGCATTTCTTTTAGATATTTGGAGAGTCTCCTTTGACTTATTTGGAGGAAACCTTCAGGAAGGTCAGCAGTCATGGCTGAAACATCACTTTCTTGAGTGACTGTCAAAATAAACAATTTAGGCTTGCATAGGTTATTGAAGTCATTGTTTCTTTTGTGATATTCTATGTTAATTGAGAGGCCTACATTACAAAATTTATTGTTATTATACAGAAAGAAGTGTCAAGGTCACTTACCATGCCCCCAGTCACATCTCCTTGGTTAAGTAATGCAAAAACAGCAAAGAAGCTTATTACTGCTAGCTTCTCTTTCTCCAAAACCTCACTTAAGAGTGAAAGCATGATAATTTTAGGACAGAGAATTTAAATTTACTTAGGTCATATCATGGAAAATTGTCTTGAGACCTGGGACATCAGCTTGTGACTTGAATTTACTGCTCTACCAGTTTTGTTGTTGCTTTGGTAAAAATTATGTTTAGCCCTTTCTTGCATTACTAAAATATTGTCAAGATTATGAAGACCTCACATGTCATTGTAACTTGGGCAATGCAAGTATCGCAGTCAACTGAAACTAGATAACTCAGTAGAAGGTGTGTACTTCTGTAAGCATCATCTTCTGGGATTCCCTAGCTGGAGTGACCAGGTCTCTGTTTTTGTGCCAGGTCAACAACAATATTTTGACTGGGGATGGATTAATTGCAACTTGTAGTCAAGTTAGTTGATTTAAAGTTGAAATTTCCCAGTACATGTAATTGTTTTTATAGTGATCTTTCTTGCCCTCTTTCCTTTCCTTTAGGGTTTTTGTATGTATTGGTATTTGAAAAAAGTTTCAAATATTCTTTTGAAAGCAGATGAGGAAGTTTACCCACTTGCATCAGTACTATGCTGATGAACCTCAAATCCCTTGCATGAGGATGGATTTTAGACCACTTTCAGTTAAGCAAAGAGATTTCGTTGAAGAGTCACCCAATTCTGGATGTGTTTGATAATCCCTTGATAGCTGTAACATTTTCCTTACACTCACCATGTAGTCATCAGTAATTATAGGACAACAAGGCTGTTCCACATTGAAGTATGTATCTCACTTTGAAGTTAGGTGTGATGTTTTTATCCAGCGTTAGAATCTTCATGTATATTCACTCCACCAAACAGCATTTTTATACGTACAGAACACAGTGTTTTGTTCAACTATTAACCCTTAATGGTAGACTTTTTCTGGGTCTAAGGGTGAGTAGCAAGATTTACCTGCTGAAAAGCCTGGACTCAAGACATCTATTGTATACCAGTATGGTTTTTGCAGTTTTTCAGAACTCGATTTTGGTATACTTTATTTTTTTTGTTGTTGTTGTTTTCCTTGATCATATGGTATATTAGGTAAGACATTAGTAAGTCTTCTCCACAAGTTACTGATAACATTTCTCACATGCAGACTAGAGATCCAGTTTAAACCATCAAAGATGTTTGAATAGTCTCTTTAAGTATTTTGTAAGCTATTTTCCTGCACATCTCCAATAAGTGGCTTGCAGCTGACTCAAAGCAGCTATTCTCTATGTTGGCTCATCCAAGACACAAATTCTTTACTTTTTCAGACAGATTCTACCTATGCATGCTGAGCGTCCACTACAATTTCATATCTGTAAAATTACCAATAGTATTGCCTTTTTTGAAATATCACCAACATAATAATTAAAGTACTTACGTTAGTAATTTTTATTTCTTATTCTTGAGTCTCTGAGCAGTAGCATTCATCTAAAATATTGCTGTTAAATTTTTAGTAACCATGTCCACTAGTCTAACTTGCCACATTAGGGACTTTCTCTCGGATACACTTCTCTTTCCTTTTCCATCTGCCTAAATTGTTGGAATGTAGTGATGTCTGGAAATGCTGGACTCATGAAAAACAAGTTCCACGCTCTCAGCAAGCTCAGTTTTGATACCACACTGCAGCCACAGTAGTTGCTGTACTTCACTGCCCTATGTTTATAATTTCAGGAACATTGTAGCTATTATCAAGTGCCAAGTCCAGTTTGGGACAATTAATAAATCAGTAGCCTTTTTCCTTAATTAAAATAGGATTTTCCTCTATACTTTCTGATACATTTATGTCCACTGACAGGCACACAGTTGCTTTACTCTCCAAAATTTTTTGGCCTATCCATAGCAAATCAGGAGCTCATGGGCTCCAATAACCACAAAACCTCATTTTTTACTATTATTTTCCAATCAAGTAAGTAATCTTAATATATTCACAGTACTTTAGATATCAATGTTTTCTGCTTTGCATCTGTTCACTTGATATTGTTCTGCATGGTATTTTGGATGATACTGCTCTGTAATCCTGTATCTCAAGCACCAGTTCCAAATACTAGCTTACACAGAATTAACACTCTCTTTTTTCAGTTATCCAGGATAGCTTGGTCAAATCCAACTTTCGTTATGATAAACCAAACTGTTCAAATATGAGTTATTTGTCCATTTACAGGGAGCTGTGGTTTTATACTGGTTTAATTTATTTGTTCTGGGTTTGGTTGCTGACAGTTACCAGGTTTCCTAGTGGTGCATAGTTTCCTTTATGCTCTTTTGAAACAGTCTGTAAATTTCAGTCTTTTATTCTACTGTTTCTGAATTCTCCCTTCTCTTTTTTCCTTCTCTTGCAGTTAACTCCAGTTTCTAACTCTTCTTGAAGTAATTTAATATTTGATGCTGTGAGAATGGATTTTTGCTGTAATTCTATGCCATTTCCCTTCAAATAATACTCAGGTTCTCTGAAATATTCTTTCTTTTGCTGATGCAAGAGCAAGCAATCCTTTTCCAGTGCAAAAATCTTTCAACTATTCATTAGATTATACTTGTGAGTAATTAAATCTTTCACAGTTGCTTCTCCTGGAGCAATCTGCATCAGGTAAATGAGACTCTTAATAGTTCAGCTTCTCCTGCCAGGCCTGTTAAATGTTACAAAAAGCAACTCTAAAACTAGAGAACTATTAACTTGAGTCATGTAGAAACCCTGATACTGTAGCTTGCGTGGGTGCTTGTCTTACCTGTCAAGTTTCCAAAAAACAAATAAACCATGACTGCTACAATCCTGTGCTTACCGCCTTTTATCTCTTCCTTTCAGTTAAAATCCTGAATGAAATAGAATGTTTCTAAGTATGATTTGGTTTCCCCTTAGAAATAGAATAGACTAGAGTGGGCTGGACTATTTCAGTGAGAAGGGACCTACAATGATCACCTAGTCCAACTGCTGAACAATTCAGGGCTACCCAAAAGTTAAAGCATGTGGTTAAGGGCACTGTCCAAATGCCTCTTACAAACTGACAGGCTTGGGGCATTGACCACCTCTCTGGGAAGGGGTTTGATCACCCTCTCAGTAAAGAAATTCTTCCTAATGTTCAGTCTAAAACCTCCCTTGGCACAGCTTTCGCACATGTCCTGTCACTGGATACCAGAAAAAAGAGATCAGCAGCTCCTTCTCCACTTCTCCTCCTCAGGAAGCTGGAGAGAGCAATGAGGCCACCCCTCAGCCTCCTTCTCTCCAGACAAGCCCAAAGTCCTCAGCTGCTCCTCAGAGGATGTGCCTTCCAGCCCTCTCACCAGCTTTGTTGCCCCTCTCTGGATGCTTCACATCCTTTATAAACTGTGGGGCTCAGAACTGCACAGAGCACTAGAGTAAGGCCACACCAGCACTGAACACAGCAGGATAATCACCTCTTTTGACTCACTGTTGATGCTGTGTTTGATGCACCCCAGAATGGCATTTGTCCCCTTGTCCACCAGAACACACACACTGCTGTCTCTGTTGAGCATCCTGTCAGCCTGCACCCACAGATTCCTTTCTACAGGGCTATTTCGAGCCACTTCTCTCCCAATTTATACTTGAGCCCTGGTTTACTCTCTCCTAGGTACAAAATCCAGTATTGCAACTTGTTAAATTTCATCCTGTTATTCACTGCCCAATCCTCCTATCTATATGGATCCCTGTGAAAAGCCTATTTTTCCTCAAGACAGTCATCAGCACTTCCCAGTTTGGTATCATCAGCAAACTTGCCAGCAGTGCATTCAGCTCCTGCCTCTGGGTCACTGATAAACATATTGACCAGAGCTGGCCTTAAAACTGAGCCCTGAGGAACACTGCTGGTGACCAGTCACCAGCCAGGTGTAGTTCACTCCATTTACTCCATTCAATCCAACTCTTTGAGCCCTGCCCTTCAGCCAGTTCTTCACCCAGTGCACTGTCAACTGTTCATCCCACAGTTGGACAACTTGTCCAGAAGGAAGCTGAGAGGCCCCATGGCTATCCCACTAGCTTTACTTGGAACCTTTGAAATATAATTGAATATTGGTCTTTCAAAACCCCTTGTTCTGCATCAGTCAGCACTTCACACTGAGCCTACTGGCCAGGGCCAAAGGCCCAAAGGGCCAAGTTAAGGACCAGTAGCTTGCTGAAACTCTAGTTCAGATGTTGAAAATATTAATTTATGAGAAATTGCTCTTCAAGTGGCATCCTCCTTTTCCTGCTTGCTATAATTACATGTACTATAAAGACCATTTTTAAAAGGGAAAGACTGAATCAGGCTTTGTGCTAGTTTCTGGAAAGATACCCAAGACTGACCGAGCTATGTGGGGCAAAGTGACAGCAACAGTGACATCTGCAGATCTAGTGCTGTCACTATCAGCAGCACAAATGTGTTCTTGCATTTTTTATGAGTTTAATTCATCAGAGGATAGAATAGATCTTTTGACAAATTCTGTGCTACAATTACAAGTCTGTTGCTCAAAGAAAAGACTGTTTCTCAACTGAGAAATCAGAGACTTTGGTCATCTGTAGGCTGAGCTGCTTCAGTAATTTAACACAGAAGCAAGAAACATATAATCCAATTATGGGGGAGTAATATCTAAATCACTGCTATTCCATTTTTAATGGTTTACTTTGGAATCCGTTAGGACAAAAGGATCTTTATGTATGTAAAATATTAATAAAATGAAAAATTGAAGTGATCATAGTTGTAAGTGAACAAAGTGCATTCATTTATGTTCCCTTTAAGTCCTGTCATTCTTCTCCAGAGTATGTTGTCATGGTATTCAATATGGCCATGTCCAAAAGTAGTAGTAACAAACAATGATGGTTAGGGACATGTAGCAGATTACTTTTCCTCTTTGGTACCTAGTGTGGGGTTGAATGGGCAAAGATAAGGGACTGTTTCAGATTCAGAAGTAACAGCATTCTGAGGCTAAACTCTGGAAAAGTGGGATCTAACAAAGCTGAAAATACCTGATGTAGAACAAACGTTAGCAGGGATTTGGAGTATTTTTTTTGAGAAATTAATAGGCTTTAACTTATTATTTAAAAAGAACCCCTGTATCTCAGCTTCTATAAACCAGGTTGACACCTTTGAATTAATAAGAGTTATTTAGCAAGATTAGATAAGCCGAGATTCCAAGCCTCTCTCAATTAAGAAGGCCTTCAGATAAGACCTTGGTTGTGTTTGAGGTCAAAAAACCCCTTTGCAGCTTGTGGCCATAAAAAGGCTGCTGCCCCAAGTTTGCCAAGACGCAAAACTATACTGATTTAATTTCAAATGTTACATTAAATTGGGTTAGTTAAGACTGTGATAAAGGAAATGTTTATCAGAGTCTTCCAGTCTTTTCCTGGCCTGAGACTGAAGTCCAAATATTCTGGCCAATACGAAGGGTGCAGAATTGCTTTCATATGAATGACATGAATGGAGAGATTAGTTGTCTTGAAATAATTATTTTTCTGTCCCAGACCTTTAGAAATGTTTTCTAGGGTGCTGGGAAATCAGTGGCTAGTCCAAAAGCAAGACAAAGGAACAGTTATAAATATCTGTCTCCTTCCAAATCCTTCAGAAAAGATGGCAAGATTAACATATATGTGGCTGCATAATTTTTTTCTGCTGTCAGTCACCCTTAATCCCTTCCTATCTTAGGGAGGCAGGAAAACACAAGGATTTGAAGGGCCAATTCAAAGGGCAGGATGGCAACCCATTTTATTTAACTGTAAGACTGCAGTTGTGAATGGAAAGAACATTCCAAAAATCTGCATATCACAATCTTAACATCATGACAATAGCAACGACCCCCTTGCCTAACTAAGTCTTCCTTTGCTGTTTTCATAAGAAAGGTGATCTCTGAAAATGAAAATATTTAGCTGTTTTTGCCCCAATAACAAACTCAGATTTTAACATAGTTACTTTCACAGAAATTTCACCCAATATTTTGAGTTGGAAGGGACCCAAAAGAATCACTGAGTCCAACTCTTAAGTGAATGGACCATACAGGGATCAAACCCATAACCCTGATGTTATTAGCACCATGCTCTGACCAACGGAACTAATCTCTTCCTTGAGAGGCTATCATATTTTACACCTTCCCTGAAATCTAACTTTTCCTTATGTAGATTTAGCCACCAGCCCTCCTAACTTTCCTCTCTAGTCAGTGGAGAAAAACAGACATCTTTAGAAAGCAAATCAGAGAGCTCCTTCAGCAGCAGTTCGACCTGTCTTGCCCCATGAATTATATACAGCACTACAACTTTTAATTTGGGCAGTATGAAATCAACTCTTTGTATCTTGGGCTTTATTTGAGCAGGTAATAACTGAGACTGAAGTCCAGTTATGAATCAATCTGTGGTACTATCCAATAAAAGCTGAAAGTTTCATTTTTCTAAAATGTCCCCTGTAAATCTTCAGTTAGAAACTGTGGTACAGATGAGAGGAAAGGACCAAGTCATATACACATAAATAGACTGCATGTCTCTGATGATATCCACAATCATAACTCTGAATATAATCCCTGCCAACAAACAATGCCTGCCTGTAAAAGGCATTTTAGATTTTCTGAAGTAAATGATCAATTCATAAAGAACAATGTGACAGGTTTTGTCCATCTACCCCAGATAAAAAAAGAACAACAGCTACTTAAAATGTTTTGCATTTATCATCTTTAGGAAAAAAAAAAAAGGAATTTGGAATCACTGTCCAATCCCAAGGGATATTTATTCTGTGTCCAGCATGACCCTAATTATAATGATAATATAATGAAGAAATGTTCCCTCTCTTCCTGTAGCTGCACAGTGGCAATCTGCAGAAAATTGCCTTCAGCTGTAGATATATGAATGTATATTTTCTAACAGTGAGCTGTGTTCTGTGTTCTTCTCATAGCACACTTTTTTTTAAGGGATCCCCTTATGAGCTGCGATTAAGGAAGTACCAAGTACACCAAAACCAAAGTCGAAACCAGATGCCAGCTTAATTTAATATAACTGAGAAAAAAAAGCAGCCTAATACAAAAGGGCACCAACATTGATAATAGTATGAATTATAGATAATGGTGACCTTATTCCAAAGTAAAACACATAGGGCCATGCAACAGCTGCAAGACTGACTATAAATGCTGAAATATTTCCTTTGTTAGAAATATTCCCATGTATTAATCACTTCTAGAAACTTCCATTTGCCTCAGTTATATTTTCTGATTCAAAGGGGGGGGTTTGAACAAATTTTACAGAAAAATTCAGCCTTTTTTTTTCAATTTACTTTTATTATGGGAAGAAATATTCTTTACTTGTCATGACAAAATAATTTACTTTCAGATGTGTTACAACCCCAGCACCAAAGCAGTAGGTGGTGGACAAGATGAAATCTGACAGGACAGGAGCTCTGGACTGTACCCCCAAACTCCATTTTAATTCCCTCAGTTTGCATTGGTTGTGTACTGAAAATGTCACACAATTCCATGGGGGAATTTGAAAAATAAAAACAACCCAGAGCCGTGCATTTACATTAGTTCTTACTCTTCAAGCAGTGCTTTGTAGATACATCCTTATAAATGACTAGCTGCTCAGTATCATGAGAGTTCTCAGCAACCCTTATGTGAACAAATATAAAAATCAAGGCTTGCTCCTCAATTAAGAGAATCTTTTCAGATGTCTGAGGATATTTTTTTGTCCTTCTGGTTATTTGTGTTTTCGCAAAGAATGTGAAGCCAGTTTTCATTAAGATAGCAAAATAATTTCATTTAGACTACAAATATTTAGGACTTAACTGAATATAAGCATATAACACATCAACTCCATCCTTTGTGGACAGAAGGATGGAAGAATATTGCAGATATTTTCTCACTCATTACTACAAGACTTGTTGCAATCTCTGTGGAAGGAACCTGACAAGCAGGGAACGTCATTACCCAGTCTATTTTCCTGTCTCTTAAGGACAGTAATATTTATTGATTCTCAGTGAGAAAAAAAGGCAATGGATAAGCAAGTGTAGCAGATGAAATCAGTAGACTATTGACACTGAAGAAGAAAAACTGAAGAGCAGTATGTTGGACACAGCACTCCAAATGTGGTCACACTAGGCTCCTGTAAAGGGGCAGGATCACCTCCCTTGACTGGCTGGCAAAGCCTTTTCTAATGGACCCCAGGATATCATTTGCTTTCTTGGCCACCAGGGCACACTGCTGGCTCATGGACAGCTTGTTGTCCAGCAGGACCCCCAGGTCCTTTTCTGCAGAGCTGCTTTCCAGCAGGTCAGCCCTCAACCTGTACTGGTGCCTGGGGTTATTCTGTGTGGGAGCTTGCATTTGCCTCTGTTAAACTTCAGACATCTCTTTTCTGCCCATCTCTCTGACGTGTTGAGGTCCTCTGGAAGGGCTGCACAGTGCTCTGGGGTAGTTTAACCCTTTTATTTCCAGTCAAGAGCTGCTGGGCTATTAGAGCCTGCACTCTACAGGTGGTTTTGCCCTTGGTGATGGATCGTGAACTAGTCTCACAGTAAGAAGTGTACTAACATTGCTCTGAATGTTGCTTGCTTCTGGCTGACCAAAAATTGGTGCAAGCCCAGAGAGATCACTAATGTAAAAAGAAAATAACAAGAGTTCCATAATTCCACAAACTACATAGCTCTGTATTTTAGTTTTTCTCTAGGGAAGAGTAAATGCAACAAAACTCACCTGCTAAGATATTTGTCACAGTTGAAACCCAGGCACTGTAAAAGATAGTATTGCATCTATACATCCCATGATCACAAGGAAACTCTCCCTTCTTTTCTGCCTCGTGTCTTACCCTGCAGGATACTGTATTTACGTTGCCTAATCTAGCATTAAGAAATCTATTGTGCTGGATTAAGTATTATCTTCCTGCTTGGAAGGATAATGCACTGCTTTTGAATACTATTTGCTATCAGCATGCAGGAAAAGATTTTGGTTAAGTCTCTTTCCTCCACTACTGCTTGTTTGTGATCTGTTCAAGATAAGCCCTAGCCTCCCGATGCTGTCTCAGTTTCCCCTTCTGTGCAGCAGGGACATCTCCCTGCTGCTGCTGTGCAGGCAGTGTAGTGTGCACGTGAGATGGTGTGCTGGCTCAGAGACAGGTACTCAAGTAAGTCTACCTGCATCTGCAAGGTTTGGTGCTGTGCTGGAGCCGGCTGGTACAGTGAGAAAGATTAAACTGGAACTTCATCAGCAAAAGGCAATGTGATCTCCAATACCAGCAAATTGAGTTCTGGTAAGTGCACTGAACAACTCAAGGCACCTTTTTGATACTCATGTTATATGAGATGAAGTTTATAATGTTGATCTGTATCGAGTCAGGACGTGTGACCTCATTTGTCTGATGTGGGCTCTCAGCTATAATCTATACCTTCATTATCTCAAGTGCAGGATAACTGTAACCCATTCTCGCTGTCAAGTCACAACTAAAAACTACTGTGAACTGAAGGTGACTTGAAATGCAGCCATGCAATTATTAAGTAATGTGTCATGCAAGGAGCACAGTGCATTACACCAATTGCTTTGGCAGTGCACTCGTCACCAGCAAGAAAGGAGGTGAAATTCATACCCTCTGTTTTGACCTTTGTCTCCCGAAGTGGCTCAGGACCAACCTGCCTGAAATTTACTGTGCTTGTGTACTACAGCTGTGATTACAGGTACTGAAGTTGGGGCCAGTTTGATCCTAATAGGTCATAGGGTGTGAGCTGTGTGTTTTGTAGAAACACTTCTTACTTTGGGGTTTCTTATTGTTGTTTTTGTTGTTGATGATTTTTTTTTTTTAAGAAGCTGTTCTTTGTAAGCACAGGGGAGAGTATTATCACGATTCATGCGTTTAAGCAGGGTGGATATTATGTTCACCTGGTTTGACTTTCTGCAGGGCAATGTTCTTTCTCCTTTCCCCTGGAATTCCTGCATGATATATGTGTATATGATGGTCTGACCATTTACACACACGTAGATAGTCAGACCAGGATACATGTTTTACAGTCCCACCCAGCTTCAAAGTAAGAACTTTAAATGATTTGAAATTTCCTGTGCCCCATGATAAGCTGTTCAAATTGATACTTTTTACTCTGCCATCCGGATGGGTTTGTTTTGCTGATGCTATATGAGCAGGTATGTTGCCTGCTCTAAAATTTTCTTTTAAATGTGATTGCTAATATTTTTAAAGTGTATAGGATCTTCTAAAAATAGGGCTTTGCTCATCTACCAAAATTTAGGTGAATAAAATATCTGGCATTATTTAGTTCAAGTAGTTTTTGGAGACATTTGATTGTTGTGACTGGTTTTTATTTTGCAGTTCTCTTTGTGTTTTCCAAAGCTATTATAAATATTTCAGTCACTGAGTGAAATAAAGTTTAATTTTGGAAAAAAAACTTATTATATAACTTAAATTTTTATAAAATATCAGAGCAACTGTTATTATTGGTCCTGAAATGAATTAGATATAAAAATGATGGCATGCAAGGAATTGAGATCCCTTGGAGCATTAAAAATTACTCCACTAGGTGGAGAACTTGCATCAGATATGCAACTAAAAATGTTGGCACCAACTGAAATCATAGCAGTGCTGCAAAATTTAAACTCCTAATAACAGAACAGTTTTTGTATCATACTTCCTTTCTACCATTTTTGGTGAAGAGCACTTTTAAATTTGTGGCATAGAAATTCTGTGAGGTTGTAGAACACCATATTAATTTATGTTTAAAAATTATTCAAAGGATTAACATATATTTCTTGATACATTAGCTGAAGAAGTTGCTTTCAGGACTTTTCAACTTCTCTGTGAAATGTACTAATTTAGAACACTCTTCTTCACCATCCAGCTCATTCTAATGACTTGCTGACAAAGCAGACAGTCTAGGGATAGAAAGAGTAAAAAATCTTGGCCAAAAAGAGATATATAATTTTAAAATGTCCTATTTAACTGGATCCCAGTTAATAATAAACTAAAGAAACATTATATTTTATTATTTTCCTCAGTTCTGTCAACATGACCAATATTAAGTAACTCAGAACTAGGAAGAGGACAAATGCTGACAACAGGGAATATTTTAATGTATACTTTTGTGTTGGATATGGGTCCCAACCATCATATAGAATTATGACTGGGGTCGACACTGGATTTTTCATGGACTGAGAACTCTGTAACATCACAGTAGGTCCTATATAGGTGGGAGGAAAATAAAGACTAATGGGGACAGTTTTTCTTAACCTGATGGGACTAATCTGTGGATGTTGTGAATTTGCAATCTGTATGTTTGTCTGCTGAAAATAATTAAAAAGTGGTATATGGCTTGTGTAAGAGTCAGGGTGGAAAGCTTTTAGGACTGGAGTGTCCAGAAGGGAACAATTTAGAAAGGGTCATTGCTTGTTTGAGTGTGCTAGCCAACACCAGGCTTTCAGGTGCATTATGAGTTGGGGTTTGGGAGCATAACAGAGAATTGTAGGGTTTTTTTGTTTTCTCAGGGGAGTGGAGAATCAAGAAGATGACAGAAATGCTCTATATCCTTCTTTAATATTTACATATGTTTAATTAATACAAGTATTACAACTGGGATTTGGGACCTCAAGATACTTGCTTATGTCTTTATCCTGGTGGTCTGAAAGAGCTGGGAAGAGAGCAGAGGATGACAGTGTAGAAGGCTGGATGTACTTTTTCATTATGTTCTTAGCCCTGCAAGTAATTAACAGAGTTTGGAAGACACAGAGTTTGGAAGTGGATTTTGAAGACTCCAATTTAAAATATATTATCTGTGGCTTGCAGAGTTCAGAAGACAAGAGATGCTGGTAAAGACAAATACTCTGTATTTTTTTGCTTGGATGCATACCAGGTTATGACTAAGATTAGAGCTGGTAGTGAGCTACATATTAGGGTAAGGCTCTAACTTCCTTTAAATTTAGGGCAGAGGTTAGATTTCAGGTTAAGAGGCATTCCCTTCTATTGGCACATTCATTCTTAAGAGCCCAGATATTTGCTGCATCCTATTATTACTAAAGAGTTAGAAATGGGCAGGTTTTGGAAATTACCAATGTTTCTGTGTTGTCTTGCAGAGGCTAGATTTACATTGCTGGCCTGACTAGGGTATCTAAGGAAATCTAAACTTAGTTGTTCTCAATTTATGGGTGGGTATGCCAGGAACTAGGGAAACACAAAGATGACATGTTTTTCTATGGGAATATGATTTTCTTTCACTTTCATTGATGTACTCACTGTTGGTGTTGATGTTAATGTTAAGGCTGAAGCTAGGGTTAAAGTTTTGGCTTTGATACTGAAAGGAATTTTTGGTTAGGCCAATGCTTTATGTTCTCATTTACTTCTGGGTTTCCTTCAGTTCATTCGTATAATTAGATTTTGTGTTAGGATTTGTACTTTGTATGATTTACAAAGACAGACAGAACTACTATTTATTTATAGTAATAATTAGTGTAAAATAATAGCTTTCCAAAATTATTATATAAAATAGGGGAGAACACTAGAAAGGACTCTGGCTACTAATGAAGTTCAGGTTCAGGGTTGTAAGTAAATTTAGAGCTTAGAAATCTAAAGCTTCAGAACTACAGTGTATTCTCCTCTTATATAAGATCTACCCATGTTTAGAAAGGGCAATTTCTCAAAGATATTACTGTAATTAGAGGCCATATCTAATTAAACATAATTAAGATTAAATTTAAGGCTGGAATTATCATCTGGAAGGCGAGTTTATCATTTGCAGGCAAGCTGAAGTGCCAGGTTTATTATGGCATTTTGTAGGATCCTCTGAGGTGGAAAAGGCCATTCAGGGACAATACATTATTTTCTTCCCACCCATGAAAGAGAACCTCTGCCAGGAATTAAAGCCAGAGTCAAGGTGAGGGTTAGTTATCTCCTGTGTGTTCCTGAATGGGGTAGTGGGTGGAATGGGGTGGGATGAGACAGCCTGACAGTCTCTGCCCTCCTTCCCCAGGGGTGCTGCTGGAGTTTGTCATCCTGTAGAAGTGCTGCAAGAGCTGATTTGAGAGAGATGTGTGACACCAGTAGTTAGGACAGGTTTTCTTATAGATTATGAATTTGCCTTGTAGGTATGATGAAGGCTCTCATTAGCATAGGGGAACATGAAGGTATTCTGATGCTCTCTGTCTTGCTTGTTCCTTGTTTCCATTCCTGGGCCTCATTTTCCTTGATGATCCATAATGTCCACCTCCCTTTGGAAGACAGCAATTATTTCACCCAAACAGAAATACAGACCCAGTTGATAGTTTGATTTAGACTATCTCCCAGACAGTTTGGCAAAGGGTTGCACTGAATCTGACTTTGTCTTCCAGGACACTTTGAACTGAAAAAAACCCCCAAATACAGGAATTATGTTCACGGGTGGAGTGACAGCACATGTGATCGAAAGATGCAGGCCAAACAGTGGCCAGATAATAGACATAAGGAAAGGTGGACAAAAATTCAATCTGCTCTGATTGCTCTGGTGGATCTGCAGTGGTGAAGACAGAGCAAAGGCTGCTGACTAAAAGCTTCACTGTTGTTAGAAGAAACCATCAAAACTGTGTAGATCAACAGGACTGGTGCAAACATAGATCTTAATGCACGTGCTGGACTGTGGTATGACAGCTTTTCTTGACTTGATCTGCAATTCTTATAGTATAAAAGATACTTCCAAAATTGGGGAGGGTGGGCATCTGTCTTTTGCCATGTTAATGAATGGATATCTCCAGCCATTTAATACTCTTTTCGCTTGTAACAACCTTTAGTGATTGGTCTTATTTTCAGTAATACTTTTGTCTCTTTTTCTTGTACAAGTTGAAAAATATTAATGGACTGCTATGGACAGAATGTGTCTGTTTTGCTGTTAACTTGGAAAAGGGTATAAGGATGACCTACAACTGTAGTGAGGTGGGTCTTAATCTCTTATCCCAGGTAACAAGGGATAGGACAAGATGAAATACCCTCAGGTTGCACCAGAGGAGATTTAGATTAGATATCAGGAAAAATTTCTTCACCAAAATTATTGTCAAGCACTGGAACAGGCTGCCTAGGGAAGTGGCTGAGTCACCATCCCTGGAGATATTTACAGATGTGGCACTTAGGGATATGGTTTAGTGGTAGACTTGGCAGTGTTGGCTTAATAGATTATCTTAAATGCCTTTTCCAAACTAAGTGATTCTATGATTTCATGGGATTCACAGAAACTGTGCAGTTTTCATCAGTTCTGAAGGCCATTGAGCTGGCTGTCACCAAGGCAGGACACAAGAAAGCCCCTCTTCAAGGTACAGAAGGCAAATGAAGTTATTTATAAACTTTTTAAAATTTCAGTTTTGCCTGTTTCAATCACTTTGAGTTTCCTGGTTATAAAAGCAAAGGGTCCAGTTTTCTAAGGAAAGGTGACTTCTTTGAATGTAGAAGTATTTTTTTTCTTTTTCTTTTTTTTTTTTTTTCTTTAGGGGAGGCGTGTGTGTCATTACTACAGTAAAAAATCTAGTTCAATGCATCGCTGTATGCTAAGTGCAGATTGCTTCTCAGAAACATAGATCACAGTCACTCTTCTGACTTCTGTATTGTACCAGTTTGCACTTTCTGATTTGGTGATAATGAAATACGGTCTTGCAGTCTTTCATTTTTGCTTTCTGAGAAAACATACCCTGTTTGTTTTCATAAGTGCTTGAAAGCGTTCAGAAGTGTTTAAACGAGGCACATGTCAGTGTACCAAATTAACATGGTAGGCATAAGGAGTGCTATTGTATTTATATCTTACATATCATCTCCACCTCTTTATCTGCTTTTTGAAAAAATAGTTTGTCTAAAGTTATAATTTAGTCAAATGATAGCTGACAATTGATTTTCTTTTTTTAAAGGTGAAGCATTGAAAAGGATTATTTGATCAGGAAAGGAAAAGATCCCCTAACTTCAACACAGGTAGGGAGGGCTCGATAATGTCTTTTCTATGTTGGGAGTTTTTTGTCCATTTTTTAGCCCTGTTCCATATCATAAAGTCTTAGAATGACTTGGGTTTGAAGGGATCTTAAAAATCATCTCATTCCAGTCTCCTGCCATGGGCAGGGACAACTTTCACTAGACCAGATTGCTCAGGACCCCATCCAACTTGGTCTTGAACACTTCCAGGGATGGGGCATCCACAACTTCTGTGGACAACCTGTTCCAGTGCCTCACCACCCCCACAGTAAAGAATTTCTTCTTAACATCTAATCTAAACCTACCCTCTTTCAGTTTAAAACCCCTACTCCCTGTCCTATCACAATACACCCCTGTAAAAACTCCCTCTCTTGACTTCACTGCAAATTTTGCTCTGGCAGCTCTTGTACTCATCAAAACAGCCTGTGTGTGCCAGTACAGGCTATGCTACAGGAGACTGATGCACTCCTAAATATTATGTGATGGACAGAGAACAGAAAATTATTTTGGTTGTGCTTCAAAGCAAGAGAAGTGAGAGGCAGACAGAGTAAAAAACCTCCTGGTTTCAGATCTCTGTATGGAAACATTCCAGATCACTGGCTATTCTGAGTAATTGTTTTCCATTTAATTAAGGTAGAAACAAAAGATCAAGAGCCAAGATGTCCACAGTCAGAGATAAAATCGTGGGACACAAAGTTCAGGTGTGATGACGGAGATTTTTGTTTAAAAGTGTGACATCTTTAGAACAATTGAAAACTCACAAGGAGGAAGGTTGGGAACTCCTTCCTTTCAGCAACACCAGTGCAGAACACAATGAAATGTGTAAGAAAAAACACTATCTTTTGGAAAGTAAAAGCTTTATTTTGTGTTCAGAAGACAGCAGTGCAAGCAACTTTTACCTTAGCCTGTCAGTTCAAAGGTTTTCAAGATGACATTTTTTGCTTGTTTTGCAATTGGTTGAGGAAGTCTGCATGACTTATTTGTAAGGGAAATACTGATTTTCAGTCCAGAAGTGCTTCATCAGATCCATGTTATCATGAGTGCAAGAACATTTATGCAAGTCACAGAAGTATTATTTTCCCAGGAAAATATTTTAACAGTCCATTTTACCACTGGCATTATTATATCCCATGTGATCGGTAAGATTAGTAACCTAGAGCTAAAGAATGGCAGGAAGAAATTATGATTTCTCTTATTCTCTGTACCTGTATCCTCCATCAGTTAAAGAATTTTAAGGGATAAGCTTTTCCATGTGGAGAAATCAATCATTAAGCAATCATAGTATATATGTGGAGAGTGAGGTGTGCAAGAGTGGGGTCTATGGGAGCCACCTGCCAGCACACAGTGATAATTAGAAATCTCAAGTGAGCATGAGCCTTACTTCCTAAAAGACCTAAGGCTCTCTATCTCTCTCCTGATGAAATTAGATGCTCTTTCTCAGAAATCCCTAAAGCAGGAGATAACAGATCCAGTACAATTCATTCAGTCTTGTGAAACACTCACTGTCATATTCAGACTCATTCTTCCATCTTTGGAGGCAGCAGTGCCGGGAGAGTCAAGTGTAGGTTTTATATATTCTTCTGATGAAACTTTTGCATGCTGTGTGAAGTAATTGAATGGACTTAGACTTTTCAGATCTCTCCAGTCTCTGTACTCCTCTAAAATTGCTGTATGCAGTGTGAGTCAGTTTAAGAGGACTAATTGAGAGAATTTCACTGTAACTGATTTGAGACACTCTGATAATATATTCCCTTGGGAAGTGGGTGAGGTAGTTCAAGCCATCTCGAGATTTAACCTTGAGTGTTATATATACGAGGGCATTTAAAGGTAAGGACAAAAGTACTTTTTTTTCCTTAATTTTGTAGAAGAAAAAGTTTTTTGGCTTTTTTTTTTTTTTTTCTAAGAACACTAGTCGCATATGGCCTCACAAGGGAGAAAAGCAAGGCACTTCTATCATTTGGGAATTTTCTCTGAGGACATAAGTATTCTGGGTATGCTCCAGTCAGAAATATTATTGGCAAACTTCAGAGAGCTGTAAACGTTAGACTTTTCATGAGCAAGGAGCTGCTGAAAGGCTCCAGGTAGGTGACTTTTAGATTCAGCATGTAAATCCTGGGCCTTAATATTTTTATGAATCTAGCCTTATATTCCTATGCTTGATCTTGATCTTCTGATGGCTAAATGAGAAAAGCCCTAAAAAGTGAGAACACTCCCTTGCTATAATTGCAGGGTGAAATCCCAAACAAACAGCAAGGAACCCACTGACTTAAAGTCATGCCAGGAATTCACATGTGGTTTTGGTGTTATTGTAGGTCTTTCCCCTTTGTTCATGAGCACTGGCAGTGAACCTAACATAATGAGACTTACAGAGCTTCCCTGGACAATATTATTAAAAAAGAAAAAGGAAGCTGTCTAATGTATCTAATAATAACTGAATGATAGCAAGCTATTCAAAATTAATGAGCTGGCATACAGACTTCTTTTCCAGACGTTACCAGTCAGTCTGTATTTACACACAAAAAACGTATTACAAAAAAAACCCCAACCAGATGTTTTTATAACCTAAGAATATTTTATTTAAACCAACTCAGTCTAAATATTTTTCCATCCTTTTATCTGAAAAAAAGATTTGTGATGCTTGATCAGAAAAAATGTAAGTGCCAATACATAGTTTTGTTCTCACTTCTTCAAATATTTTGAAATTAGGTGTTCTGACTACTATTATTAATACTTTATGTTTTCTACTAATTCTTTTTCAGATTATGGTGCCAGTCATTATGTCTTTTACATTAACTCCTTGCTTTGTAACTAACTAAAATGTAATTGTTATGGCCAAATTGTTCCTGCCAGTTAGAACATAGAGCATATAGCAAAAATTCTAACACCTACGTGTCTCATGGGATATTTTAATCTTTAGTTTTACTTCAAATTAACTGATTATAAATTAGCTTGATATAGCTATTAGGTTTTTTGAAATTGTTATACATATGGCCTGCATATTTGTTTGCCTACAGGCACTTCTCTGCTATTAAACTCAAAGTGGTTGTTGTTGTGGGAAAATGTTTGTGTAATGTCTAAAGTGTTCTTCATAACAAGTAAGTAATTGATTTAGAAATTACCCTAAAATCTGTCCACTTTGGATAGTTGTCTGAGTTTATATTGCAGAATAGCACAAATGTGTCCTTTATTGGAAAGTGCCTTGGCTGCTTGGCTATGGAGTTGGACCCTGTGTTGTATTCTTTTTCTCTTGCTTATTCCCTCACTTAGTAACACACATTACAGGAGATACTTACAAAGAAGCCATTTGAGTCTGTGCTGTCACAATGACTAAAATTTTGATGCTGGATTTGATTACACACACTTGTTTATTCCAGTTCCTATCCTTATGGAAAAGATACATTTGCTTATAAAATTTTATTAAAATATTTTTGCTCTTTATTTCTTAGTTTGTTTTCAGTGAACACAGCATCTGCTTGTACCTTCAACAACACTACTAAATATCTTTCTTGTTGCATCCCTCCGTTGTTTTTAGTTGAATGTGCATCTCTACTTTTGTTGTGTAATACTTTTTTCACAGAGTCACACTTGGTCAGAGGCTACTAACACATAACACTTCCTTTTTCTCTGTAATTGCATATATTCCCGTTAGATGTGCTAAAATCCCCATCTATTGCAAAGCACTCCATTTTATGTGCCAGTATCTCCGGCAGGAGTACTTTTGGGTTCCCATGTCTTGTCCTTTGCCAGTGTCATTTCAGCCATGAGCAGGGCTTTCCTGAGGCTGGGAGAGGAAAAGGGTGTGCCTTTGCAGACCCTTTCTGCCTGTCTGCAAAGGTGACAAGAGCTTCTGGTTGCTGCTGTTGTTACACAGGACAGTTCTGATTCTGAGCAGAAAAGTGTCTAGGGAAGACATAGGATACTGTTGCCTTTGTGCTGTTTCCACCCTGAGGCCCTGCATGCCAAGGCCTGTTCTCAGCACAGGCTGGAATCTTTTGCATGGATACAATTCTGTGTAAATGTGTAGGACTCAGTTTCATAAATTGGATTCCAAACTGCTGCTAAAACCTTGCACGCTGAAATGCTAATATTTCATAATTAAGAATATTACACAGAAATTATGTTTTTATGTTGTGTAATTTTTCCCATTCATCACATTTTAGATTGTATTTTACATTATCATTTGGATGCATTTAAGCTTTTTGCATCCAACTTTGTTGAATAATAATTTATCTGTCATCTGTTAATGTCTGCTTGATAGCTAAACAGCCAAGTCCTGGCATCACAACTCGGGATATTTGCTAGTTTACTGCTATTGCTTTCATGTTCATTGTTTGTTCTGTAATGGCCCTTAAACATTTCCCATGCATATTTGGGCTAGAACGATTCTTTACATAATGCCTTAGAGGAAAACAAGGTTCTTCTAATAGCAGTTAAAATTAGCAATGATATTAGGCTAAGAATTTCAAATCACATCTCACTCCTGTGCAAATTCCCTTTTATAATTTAAAAAAAAAATCAATTTTCAACGATATTGTATACCTCATGCATTATACACAGCTTAAATGATTTACTTCTTGTTTTGGCACAGGCACAGTTGAATGATATAAGAGCTAATTTTGTTTTTCTGCTTTAATAGCTTGTATTGTCTGCATAATGAACTCTTTCTGAGTTTCATCAGGAGAGTTATGCTGTTCATACACTTCTGCTGGTGAAAAATTTCCTGCTTGTTCTCCAAGAAGTTTATCTTACCTGTAGTCTGAAAGAACCATTCACGCAGGTATCTGGTATCAAGCACCATTCACAGCTAATCACGCAGGTATCAGGAAGATAAAAATCTGGAGCTGGGCTTCCTCATTAAGATGCTTGCTACCAAGTGGATGCAGAAAACTGAAGTGTGGAACAAAGCATTGAAAGAAATTCCCAGCCACTCCACACATTCTGATCAGTGACACTGTGTTTTTTACATTGAATCATACAAGGACTAATGCTTTGGAGAGATGGTCAAAGGAGAGGCTTTTTTAGCCAGAGAATGGCAAAGAAATAACAATGAAGAATAATACGTACATTAAGAATTTGAGATATCTGGACTTTTGCAGTGTTTGTCCATTTGAAAATATTTCAGAAACTGAGTTTCTTTCTATTTCCTCTGTAAAGAAACAGTTCAAATCAACAAATGTAAGGAAAAGTTGGGAAGAAGCTTTTAACCTACACTCTCAATGTTCATCATAAACTAAATAAAGCAGATGAGAGTAAAGTAAGACTTACTAAAAAAGGTAAAGGAATACCAAAGATCCTAGAATAAAGTACAAATGCAGTTTAGAGTATGTGACAGCTGAAAGGCGGTAGAGCCACTGGAAGGCAGCAGAGGTAGGGAAAAAATCCTGCTGAGGACGAGACATTAGGCAGTGAGGAATGAAGGAAGTGCTTGTGTGTTAGCTCAGGCCAATGTACAGTGATGATTTATTTTTATGTTCTGAGACAGAGGCTAGTATGTTTTTGTTTGCCAGTTATCTTAAGCTGTGTAAGAGCTATAATAAATATTTATGAGAAATCATAGGTTAAATGGATAAAAATTAGCTTAAAAATAAATATCTTTTATTTAGAAAGACTTTGCAAGAATATTAAGTGGATCAAGGTGTAGGAAATTTTTATTTTTTTCTATGAAGTAATAAGTATGCCTCTGTCTGCCTGGGTTTAAACTGAGTGAATCCTATATTTACAGTGAAAGAAGGTCACAGAAGACAAACAATGTCAATGTTGAACATACATGCTTTGCTTCACTCATTCGAGGTTTTGTTAGCTGGGTTATGTAGGTAGTAAAACAAGTTAAAACTCTCATTGTAGTAAATTCACTCTTATAAATGGGATTCCTAGAAGTTAAATTGCAATGAATACCAACTGGAAGTAGGTAGCTGAAAGAAGAGAAAGCACTCTGGGGGCTTAGATATGACACAGATGCTCAAACAGGACTTGCAAAAGCTGAAGGCCATCTTTAGTGCTGAGGTAAAGCAAAGCTTCTACCATTTTTGACATATGTTAAGAGAATCAATATAAATTATGTGATACCATACAATGTTTGGGCATTTCCTGTAAATCCCTAACAACTGTGTCTACCTAAGAAGATTACAGCTATGAGATTTAGGAAATAAAAAAAAACCAAAAAAAAACAACAAAGAAAAATGAAAATTGGCTGGTGATATTCTTATTGTTCACACACTTCTGGTTTGAGTCACTCAGAGGTCTCCATCCCAAACATTCTGTGAGAACGCTGATCAGATATACTTTGAAGAATTTTTTTAGGCTTTGACAGTGTTGATACTGGTTTCTGCAGAGATATCTTGAAGAGGCCTCTGCCAGAGGGTTGATAGAGCTAAGTGTCAGCATGACAAATCCAGTACTCTAAGCTTGCTCCTATTTACTATCAGTAGGTAGTTTTTCTGTCTATAATAGCATGGTTTGTCACATAGGTTCTGAGGGTAAATAGCAAAGATGGAGCAGTTTGAGAGGAAAAAGGCTTGTTCCTTTGCTTTTATTAAAGCCAAATCTGAATGAGGGATTTTGCTTGCATGGAACTATCTGAAAAGTACTTTTTTCATTACACTGAAGAATATAAAGCCAGCAAAGAGCATTAGGTTACAAATAAATAATGCAAGTAAGTAACATCCAGGTTATAATATCTCTTCCTTTACACTTTGCATATCTCTTAGCCTGGTGAGGAATAGAAATGTCAGAGAAACTCAATTATTTAGATGACCTGGACAATCTAAACAAACACCATTCCTAAAGAAACATTTGGCATGAAGAAATCGGTGGTTTCTATTTACTCAGCACTCAGAGCACTCAGTGCCCATCTGTGGAAGAATTGAAATTTCAACTATACATCTACGAATTCTGGGACTGCAGGAAAATTACACTACTTTGAAGATATTTCCTTGACTAAAGTTTCAGTGAAGTTATGTCTCACCCTGAACTGCAGTGTGGAAATGTCTTCCTGGATCTTACCAACATTACGCAGGAACAATATAGTTTTCTCTGCTTTAGCAAAATAGAGCTTGTTTACTATGTTATGTGAACCTTCGATGTACATTAGCTGAAGAAAGTACAGCAACTAAAACATCAGTCATGGTAGCCTGTAGTAATAAAGTCATAGAATGTAGAACGGTTTGCGTTGAAAGGGACCTTAAAGATCATCTAGTTCCAGCCTCCCTGCCTGGGCAGGGACAGCTTCCAGTAGACCAGGTTGCTCAAAGCCCCATCCAACCTGCCCTTGAACACTTGAGGAATGGGACATCCACAGCTTCTCTGGGCAACCTGTTCCAGTGCCTCACCATACTCACAGTGGTCAATTTTTTCTAATATCTAATCTAAATCTACTCTCCTTCAGCTTAAAGCCATTGCCCCTTGTCCTATCACTACATGCCCTTCTAAAAAATTCCTCTCCAGATCTCTTGAAGGTCCCTTTTTGGTATTGGAAGGCTGCTATAAGGTCTTCCTGGAGAGACCTTATGTCCTGTTATCACTGGGTGATGTGGAAAAAAAGTGGTGTAATTGGGACTCAGGGGCTTCAATTTACTATTTATTATGTCTTAGTTGACATGCAAAGACGGTAGATCATAAAGCAAATTGCCACATAGAAAGAAAATTAAGTTCTAATGTTATAGAGTTACTGTCTGTCCAGACTTTCAAAAAACAAGCATTCTGTAGAATATGTTAAATATATTTTTTGGATATGTTGTATTCCTTTTAATAATAACTTCACTGTCATGCCTCTTGATATGACTAAAGAAGTAAGTGTGCTCATGACGTACAGTTCTCCAGTATGAAGGTTTAATAAGCAATCTCAGAAAAAAAATCCTTTAAATATTCCTATTCATTTAGCAAAAACATAAACAAACCATATGAACAGACAAGAAAAAAAGTATGTCAAGTGCTGTATTAGATGTTACATATACTTTTGAAAGTTCAGTGTAAGGGATTGCAATAAATCTAGGACCACCTTCAAACAGCTTAACCTCCAGCTAAATTTTTCAGTAGTAGTGTTCTCTATTAACAAGGCATCTATGAAAGTCTAGGGTTGGCCAATAGGAGACAACAGGCCCAGGGATTTAAGTAAAATTTAGGTCAAATGAATACATCTATAAAGCACATTTCAAAAAATGTCCAAAGAAGTAAATCCAATTGCAGCACAAGCTGCAGCTCAGCAGATTATATGCCCTACACTTCACTATGAGAAAGCCATCTGAAGAGCAAACATTTGTGTTCAGAGAAGAAGCTAAATGAATGGGTTATATACGTACATATATAACTTTTGGGACATATATAAGACATATATAAGACTTTTGGGACCCCATTTAGGATCCTGGGGTTGGTTTGGGTTTTTTTGTTTGTTTGTTTTTCTTTTTCTTTTTTAAAGATCAAATGCTGTTTTAAGATTTTGGACTGAGAATTTTTGACTGCTCATTAAAATAAAAAATAGTAATGAAAAGGGTTACGTTAAAAAGTTATGTTAAATTTTTTGTTTAAAGGGTATCACAAAAAATATTCAGGGCTTTAAAATAAGGAATTTCATTTAAAAAATAAACACAAAACTAAAATATTGGGACCTTTTTATTTTCCCAAGGCAGTCCCCATTTCTGGCTGAATTAATTAGTTGATTGGATCCAAAGTTCCCTAGTTCCAGTCCCCCTCATAGTTCATTCACTCTACACAAAATCTTATTTTCCCAGCTCTGAAGCCAGACTTAAATCTCACCTCTTTTGTAATTACTCCTTGGAAACAGACCAAATTTCTAAAAGTTGCAAGTTTCACAGAAAGTAGTTTGGTAAAAGACTGTATTCTCAAGACCTGTATTTTTCTTTTTCAAAGAAAAAAATGTTAATTCTGTGATGCCTAGTCAGTGTTGCACAGGCAGTGGTAGTCAGTGGCTACAGTTAATATGTTGTAATAATGTAATATTTCATATCCTGACCTTTAAAAATTGATGCTATATATATCCTGCACATAGTAAATCTAACTCTTTCAACAAAGGTTGGAAGAGTTCCTGAAGCATTTTTTTCAATATTAATGTGTTTTGTACCAGCAAAATGGAGAGAGAGATTTTATGCAAAAGAATGAGGTTTTACAGAAACACTAATTATTTTTTTGCTTTGATATTCAAAATATAATGTTTAAAAGGGGCCTAAGTTTTTTCCATTTCAGAAAATGAAAAGCATTGAGGTACTGGAGCATTTCTCTTATGAGGAAAAGCTGAGAAAGTCCAGTCTGTTCATCCTCAAGAAGACATGACTGAGGAGGGACCTCATCAATGTATGTAAGTATTTGAAGGGAAGGTGTCAGGAGGATGGATCTGCTCAGTGTTGTCAACCAGTAGAGCAAGAGGCAACAGGCAGAAACTGATGCACAGGAAGTTCCACTTGAACAGGAGGAAGAACTTCCTTACTGTGCAGGGGACTGAGCACTGGAAAAGGTTCCCCAAAGAGGTTGTGGAGTCTCCCCAACTGGAGATATTCAAGAACCATCTGGACACAATCCGGTGCCATGTGCTTTAGGATGACCCTGCCTGAAATGAAAGATTGGACCAGATGACCCACTGTGGTGCCTTCCAACCTTATCCATTCTGTGAATCTGTGGATTTATGTCTCTTCAAAGTGCTTTCAACTTGAGACTCAAAAAAACAAAGCCAGATTTTACAACAAGATTTTACAGACCATAATAACCCTAGACATATCTTCTCTGCAATGTTATCAGATTTGGATTTTATTTAATCGAGTGCACAACATCTGTGTCTATTGTAATGATCATCACTTTACTGCGTGGCATCAACCATATTGAGCTTTGTAACAAGGACACTGCCTATTGCTTATTGCCCAGTTTTGTGGGGGTGCAGTGTAGAAAGGCAAGTCTGTATTAGAGAGTTTTTCTTTACATGCTGGGCATTTCTATGCAGCTGACAGGTGCAAGGGGATGCAGGTAATCTGCCATTCTTTCATTGTGATTTCCAAAACAGAGAGAAGGCAAAGCAAAACAGTGCTGTAGAAATAAGTTTTCAGGCATATGTTTGATCAGTGCATAACTGAGGTGCTTTAAGAGTCTCACTGCTTTCAACTATTGTAGATGGATTATTATTTATATTAATTAATAAAAATATTAATATTTATTGCTATTTCGGCTGCATGTGCAGAACTACAGGATGTATTACATTTGATGATTAAAAAAAATCATCTATCATCTATTTCAGACTGATAAAAATAATGTTTAATTCTAAAATAACTGACAGTGAATTAGAGGCAGAGGTACATAGTGAAACGTCACGGCAGCAATCCTCACAGAGGAGAAGTAATAATTAAATGCCTTTCAAAGACTAGGATCCAAGTCCCGGAGCTACTTCATTTAAAAGGTGTACTTCCTGAAGCCCACTATGAAGTACTTATAGCATAAAGACTGAATGGTAGTCAAACTAAGCACTGACAGTCTAAAGTAAATGAAAATAATTGAAGGAAGTAGTAGAATGTACAGTGCAATTTATAGAAACCCAAGATGAAAATAGGTGAGGATTCAATATATACGATAAATTATATACACTGGTGACTATTTAACATCTTGTGTCTGTCATATATTTGTTTTATTTACTGCAAAAGCTAGGAAGAATAATGATCATAAAATATTTAAGAGTCAGTGTAAATGGAAAAAAATGCTTTCCCAGGGTAATGGACTCCTCCAGCTATTAGGCAATGAAGCAAAGTAGAAACATTTATATTCCAGGCAGAAGGCAGTGCTTCTGAGACAAATTTCTATGATAATGAACATAAAGCAGGCACACAATATAATTAATCCAGAGGTGTCTGATTTTATACAGCGAGCAATGGCTGCTCTCCACAGCCTGGCTGTTGCGCCCAAGCCCAGTTCCTCATTCCTGTGCTGCCAGGGCTCAGTGTGCACAGTGTCCATGTCCCACTGCATATTGACTCCTGGAGACTGGAAACTGACTCTCAACCTGCTGGCTGAGAACGTGTTTCCTTTCTGACACAAGTGATGTTTCTAGCATGAGGGGCAGGCTCCAAAAAACTGCTTTGTACTGCACAAATGTCCTTTATTTGCTTCCCATGAATGAACACCTTTGTGAGGAAAGAAACTCTAACTCTCTTTCCCAATAATTTTCATTGGTGACATTACTTTTCCCCACAGTTATTTTTTTTTATGCAACTGCTGCCCATCTGCCATTTTTTCTCAGAATGATGCTTCCCCTAGACCTTCCAAACACCAGTTCAGGCAGGTTTTTACCCCCGTCCTCATGCATCCTCTGTGCTTTACTCTGGGCACAATCACACTTTGTTTTCCTTCTGACTTCTCACAGTTTGATTCTCAGCATCTTGCAGTCTCAGATTTAATGTATTTTGGATCCTACAGAGAGTATGAAAAACTCCCTGACTTCCCTACCTTTCTCAGCTCTTCCTCTTTCTTTAATATTTGTTCAACATTTCAATATTCCTTTCATGAATTATCATATTTAAATGCAATCTCTGGCTAGGTTGGGGGTTTTTTGTTTGTATTTGTTTGTTTGTTTTTAACATCTGAACATGTCTTTCTTCATCAATTTCAGAAATACTTGTTTTTGCCACGGGAGTAATTCCTTTTTACTCCTTCAGAAAAACAGTCCCTAACCTAAAAATATAACTAGATAAACACATTTTTAGTTTTTTAAATAAGCACTTCATTGGGATTTTGTCACTATAAAGCATTCAATGCCAAATAAATAAGTAAATGCAACCTGCTGATACTTTTAAAAATATGCAGGATAAACTTCAGAAAGTCAGAATAAATTAAAGTTTCTGTCACTCTGAGCACTAGCACTAGATCCTAGACAGATCAGGCTCAACTTGTCAAAACTTCCCCTTGCGATTTGAAGTACATGGACCTGATGCTGGAACTGTTTGATCTCAAAATGTCACTAAGGCTATTTGTGCCGGGTCATATAACTTCAAACAAAGTATTTTATACTCTTCTCGCTCCTTTCCTCCTATCTGATAGGAGGGTGGCTCTGCTAGTGCTTAAGGTGAAACCATTAAACACCACTCTTTTTTTTAATTTCTTAAATCAATGCTTTCCTAAAAGTGCCTTTAACACTTAACATTTTCATTACCATTGCTCTGTCTTATGGCCACACTTAATAAGTACATAAATTCCTGGGGATTTTCACTTTGTTCCACTTGTGTATTTCACGGCTATCACTCAAGTTATGATAAAGTATTTAATGAGAATAGTAGGCATCAGCTTATGGAACCTTAGGAGTCAACTTTTCATTATTTTGTAGCTGGATTTGCTTATTTGATTCAATCTTACTGGCAATGTGAAGGTTTTTGAGTATTCATACAGCAGATGCAGGTACCCAAGCTGGCTCTGCTTGCCCTGGGGTGAAAGCTGGGAGCATTGGGTAGCAGTGATGTAGAAAGAGCTGGGGCAGTTTCATGCAAGCCAGGTCATGACTTGAAGTGTGTAGTAGTTCCAGTGAGGTGAGTTTATGCTATTTATTGGTACTGGATGAGAAATCTGTACAGCACTGCTAGTTTTTCACCTCAGGTCTCAGTGAAGTTAGGGAGACAGTGCTGTTAGGGGAATTGCATTTGGTGCAGGCATTGAAACATGAAGGGGGATGAAACCAAGACCACAAGATCCCTGTCTAGCTGAAGTAAAAAAAAAACAAAAAAAAAAACAGTTTGGAAAAAGACAAATGTTCTGAGAAGCTGAGAGTCTAATACAAGGCATGTTGTAATGGTAAAATGCATGCTATGCTTCCCTTAAAAAGCAGGAATTGGCATGGAATTTTCTATTTTGGACTTTTTATTTCAATTTGAACCTGTGTTCTGAGTACTCGCCACTCTCATCATATAAGACTCATCCCTTTTAAACACAGTAATGTATCCTCAGCCCTAGACAACACCAACTTTCTTGCCTGGCTGAAAATTAGAGGTGTAAGAAACCAAATATTTTCTTAGATTGTGATTAGTATTTGCACAACAGAAAACTCACACTGAATTGAAGATCATCACAAGTAAGTGCAAAGAAAAGGTCTCCATGTGCATGTTACCTTCATTTAAGAACATGAAATCTAATCTACGCTTGAGATCACTGGAGGTGAACCTTGGAAATTCTGAACCTCTGAATTCATTTACAGGAAGCTCAGGAAAACAAATGTAGACTGCTGTAGTTTCAAATTTTTCAAATAGACCTGTTGTTTCAAATTTTTCACTTATTTAGGTAGGAAAAAGAAAAGGGAAAATTCACATCAATTCACCTCTGGCTGACATATCATTTTAATGGTGCTCACTGACAATATTTCAAAAGCTGTGCAGGCTGGTAATATCTACCCAAGGGAGAACAAAATTTCAAAGCAGTCATTATAGTCCCAGGCTAGAGCTTCCTTTCCTGAGAGACACAAAGAATGGACAGCAAAGGCCCCTGAAGATAACTGAAGAAACTGCAGATCCTCATGTCTACAGACCTTTTGTTTTGTGTTACTGTGACCATGCTTATTATTTCCATAGTGCTCAGAAAGCCTAAGGAATGGTGAAAATCCTATTCTGTACCTCTAAACAACTACATGGAAAACCAACTCTGATTCCATAGAACTTTTTGAGAAGAGATTATAAGATAAGAAAGGTTGTTTTCAATACTGACATATGAGCATACCCAAATACACCCTCACAAATACACTATTATTCAACCCAGAAATGTGTTTTCCAAGCAAATACAGAAACATTTGTATTCACATAAATATATGGAGCCATGGTCTATCTTCTGCTTCTGAAAATTCAGCTCTATGTACATGGAGGTGGAAAATAACAGCTGTGAGGGAAGGAATTTGGAGTACAAATGAACACCAGACCCAGCTGTAGATTTGCATTCTTTGACATCTGGTGCTGACTAGACATGGGAATTCTGTGGCAACATGAGATTCTATGCATCTGTCAGCTAAATCTAGCAATTCTCTTTGGGACAATTGCATAGATGAGGTTGATCTCAGATAGCTGCTTTAAGCCAGGAACAAAACAAAAGAAGAAGACTATCTGATTTGTACCTACAATTTGCAGAGCTGGCTGGTTGCATGAATCGGGATCTCACATCTGTTCTACAAGAATTTGGAGACCCAACTTGTTTAACTGTTATTGAAATATCATAATAAACCCATATATTCAAGAAAAAGAAGGGTTGTGACCATATGAAACAATCCCTGATCTGACTTAATCTTGCTCTTAGCTTTGTAATTTTACCTCATTCCAATTAAGATGATTTTTTTTTTTATATGAGAAAAAGTCTTGTGCTTTATGCAAACACAGTTTTTCTCACCATGGTTTAGATGCGAACGAAGCAACAAGAGCACCAAAGACATTACACATCATTATACATTTTAAATCCTCAATTTAGGATATATTGTTGGATACTACACATGGTAAATCATCACTGCAAAATGAAATCACTAATTCATGAAATTTTAGTTTAATCTGTACTGCACAGTAACTCTCATTTTTAAGGGAACTACTTAATTTAACTGGATGCCTCTTTGTGTAACTACAGGATAAACAGATTTCACAAGAAAGCGTTTAACCTCTTTCCTCATAACCCTGGATAACCAGGAGTGGGTGTGGACTGAAACCCGATGGGGATGCTGTGAAGTCTGTGGCTGTGACCTTTCTACCTCAGACATCTGAGACCACACAGGGTAGCAGTGCTAATGAATGTGCCCTTTCCTGATGAACTCATGCTTCACAGTCCCTGCTATGGTATATTGCATAATCTGGGACGATGTAAAATGATTGGCAGTGCGGAAGATGAAATAAGCCTCCTTCCTTCCTTCCTCATCTTCCTCTCAGATAGGCTGCTTGAATTGCTTTTGTTTTGGGATGACCCTTGTTCCAAGCGATTTCTGCAGCAAAAGGAAAGCAAAAAGCCTTTCTCTCAGCTACTGGTTGTAGATCATGTATCTGGACTCTTCAGACATAAATCAACAGGACCATTTTTATGCCGTTGCCTAGTCCCCATTACCTGCACACACTAATCAAATTTAAGCCATTTTCAGATGCAGTGATTGAACAAGGTCTTGTGTTAGAATTTTTTTTTTTTTAATGGCAAGTGCCATTGTGCTTTTGCCATGAACGTGTGAATACTCTGAACTGCTTTGGCTCCCAGTTGTCTCTTTGCAAAATAATCTTTATGCTACACATGTGGTGGCAAATGTTTCCATAATACAGCCCCTGACTCCTTTAATTACATCTTACTACGCTGGGAAGGATATAATGCTACTAAAGCTCTTAAATACACCACATTAATGACAGCTATAAATGTAGATATTACCTTAGCAGTGCTGTATGGAGTCTGGTATGCTGAGTAGAAGTCCATAATTTTCTAAAAATACACTTTTGTAACTATGAAAGAGACACAGGTGGAAAGTCACCAGGAGAAAATAGGCTCAGTTGACAACTTGTGGTTGACAAATGTTAAAACCAAATTTCTGAGAAATTCTCTGTTGGTTATAAATCAGGCATGAGAGAAACTTTTCTCCCTCAAGACAGCTGCCAAGTTTTTGCTCTGGACACAGATGCAGTTTCTTAAAAGACAGAATGTATTTACAGCCTGTAAGATACCTGCTATTTTTAATGCTGACTCTCAACAAGCAAGCAATAGATTTTTTTGTTTACATTAGAAAGTGTTGGCATGTCTGTGTGTTTGGTGTGTGCGTGTCCACGCATGTGAATGTAACCCTTGCACATACTATGCAACCCGTGTGGGGCCAGGATAGGTGGCATTCTAGTCATGTAATTAATTAAGTCTAGTTCACCCTAACGTGCAAGTCCCAGGGTGTGCACCCATCAACCTTTCTAAAACTGGAGCACAAGATTACAACACTGACACGCCTAAGCAAGGGACTGACATTAACCTCGTGCTACATTTAAATCATTCCAGGCAGTCTGTTTTGAATTTCTAAATGTTGCTGTACTGTTCTAATGAGTTAATTCATTTGGTATCCATTTCCTCCTGTCAGCTGCTTTTGGAAAATAAATTGTGCATTGTTATCTTAGCCTTGTCTATCCTATTAATGGTTTAGGAAATGCAGCTGAAGATTATCTGGAGTTTTCTATGGCAGAGGTTGACCTCTGGCAATGGGATGATCAATCACATCTTGAAGGAGTCAGAATCCGCAAAATGCTTATTCATTTTGTTTTCAGTCAGCAGTGTAGATTTTTTAAAAATTTTTTTCAACCGTTTGTGCAGAGGGGTAAAAACAAAATCGTTGGCAAGAATTTTGTAAAAACATCAATTTCAGTGTGTAAATGTCATCTACCCAGTGAAGGTGAATATAGCAATATACTAAAAATTCCACATTTGCCAGCAGTATATTAGAAGTCTTCTCTATTCCATTCTTGTTTGATGTTAGTGATTAAATTGACAATACCATGATGATTTCCATGTGCTCTCCTAGTGTTGTTAGTCTAGATGTGGGTGGGGCTGGATATAATGCATCTACCCCACAGTGTCTGCCAGTAGTTGCCCAGGAGTGTTGTCCAGGAGTCTGGGTTACCTGAATGCTCCTCTCCCTCGGGCTCCATGGTGCATCCTTCACCTGTCTCCTGCTTCCCAATACTCTGTTAAAGATGGCAGTATCTGTATCATCTAATTCACTCTGGTGAGAAGCACTACTGTTAACTGGTCCTGCCTGAGTTTAGAAAACAAAGCTTGCTGGGGTGCCTCTGATTTCTCTTTAAGAGCTGGAAAAACTCCCACAAGAGTGGGAGCAGTAGCCTTCCCTGATCTTTCGAATCCCCCCCACCATTTCCAAAATCTTACAGTTTTTCTTTACACATCTTCCTCAGTTTCCTAGCAAGCATTTCAAATCTGCTATCCTAGGATGATTTCGGCAACTAATTTTTAGAAATGCCTAGATATCTTTGCTCCCTGGTGTTCTGGCTGTGTTGCCTGTGTCAGCTTTTTACACTGCGCTGCGTGCTAACCCCACTGCGGCACACAGTACAGTGTTACTCGCGCCCATACTTTCCCTTCTCTCCAACCACAATTAGATCATCTCAAAATATCTGTACTGCTCAGAGGCTCTAGATTTGATGTGAAGGTTCATAGATTAATTTAGCACAACTAGTTTACCTTGGGATTTAAACAAGCTACTAATTTAACAGCCCTGAATCTTTCTGGCTGTCCCTGTGCTGAAGTCCTATGCTTCCCATAGGATCTGTGGGAATAAGAAGTGTATAAAAAGAAAAAGAAGCACAAAATTCTTAGCCCTTCAGCCCCTTATTTTCCTATGACTTTCAGACAGTTCTGACTTGCACACTGGAGAGACTCAGAGTTATTTTTTTATGAGAAACAGATTGAATGCGCAGGTTTTCATTGATCTTGGTGCAAGTGGAGTTCACGTCCCTGAAGAATCCCCAAAGAGTCTAACACATGGTGCCAGGAATAGTCAGGACCTTGTACCTGAGTCTGTTTTCTCTTGCACTTCTGTTCTCCTCAGCAGGTGGTGGAAAGACCTCTTTATTTTCCCTCATTACGCTTTTGATTGTTGCAAACAACTTTGACCGTTCTTGCCCTACTTTAACTTAAGCCACCGAAGTGGAGCCCTGAGTCGCCCCTTAATCCTGAACTGAGAGCTGAGCAGGAACAGAAACTGCTTACACAGTAGCAAGGCAGTCCATACCCTGAGAAGGAATTCTCTGCAGCCACACGTGGCATTGCCTGAACACAATCTTCACCAGCACCGCTGTGATGCACAAATCCAAGCCGGGCCAAACAACTTGCACCCTGTGCACATATGAACTTCCATTTTCCCAGAGTGTTTCACAGTGAATGTAAAAAACCCCTCCCTTGGAGCTGCTGGTGACTCTTGGATCGCCTCATGTGCCTTGGGTGGCCTGCATGTGCCTGGCTTTTTGCTGGTGTCTGTGGATAGCTCATATTTTCCTCAGTGTCAGAGAACTGCAGCTGCACATCTGCAAGATACTCCAGAGAGAAATGGATCAAAGTTTGATGTCTGTAAATAGCTTCTCAAATCCAAGATTTTTGAAAGAAAACACTGTCAGTGCTTTTATTTCAGTTCTATCATTATTTTTACAACTTAGTTCAATTTTAACAACAACAAAATATGTCTTGTATTCTCTGTAACATAAATTGGTGCAGTCTCACTGAAGTCTGGGCAACTGCAACAAATATGCCAGCAGAGAATTTGGCCCATGAAGGGAAAAGAAGCCTTGATAATGCTATACTCTTAACATGAACATTCATTTTCCTTATTGCCTGTCCCAAGAGATCATTTTCTCTAGTCAGAACTCCAACTGCAGTTTTTGCTATCAAGAATATTGCTTTTAAACAGGAAAATAAAGAGTAAACTATGATAATTTTCAATACCTATACTACTATAGCCTTAATTTTCAAGTGAAAACATTACCAAACTCAATTTCAGATAACATTTTTTTATGTGCAAACCACTGTTGATATTATAACTTCTATTTTAGGTTGCTAGCAAAGAGAAGAACAATGTGACCCATTTAAAAACTGGCTCACAGAAAAATATTAACAAGCCATTTATCGCTACTATTTAATTTTGGTGATAAGCACCTTTTGATAGAAACATTTCTTTGTTACAAAACTAGCAGTAGCATAGAACATATTTGACCATAACCCACATGCTTTGCAATAGTACTGAGAAATGGACTTTCTGTTTGTTGCCAGTTGTTTGGAAAAGAAATAAAAAAAAAAAAAAAAGGAAAATTCTCACCTTTGAATTCTTCAGTACATGGAGCCTGATTTTTGAAATTTCTGGAGTACTGCAATGGTTGGATATAGGCTCTCTGGAAGAACAGGTCAGGATGGTGAGAAGGAGCAGTTGCTCTGTATTTTAGAGAGAGAGGTAGGGATGTGTGAAGCTCTGCCATGAGCCAGCTGAGAGCTTATGGCTCTGGGCTGTCTGGCAGATTGATGTGGGCAACACTGGTGTGGGTGTCTGCTACAGACAGAAGTAGATCAGGCCTCCTTCAAGTAGCTAGAAGAAATTTCATGTTTACCAGTCCAGGTACCCACAGAAATCATTGGCAACCCTGAGATGTGTTGCAGGAGCAAGACAGCAGGGCAAAAGCAACCCAGGAGGTTTCTGGAGTGCACTGAAGGGCAATTTCCTGATGGAGACGATAAGGGAGGTGAAGAGAGGAGATGCTCTCCAGGACCTGACTTTTACAAACAAAGAAGAACTGGTTGGGAATGTGAATGTCAGGACCCTAACCACCATGACCACGGGGTAGTGGAGCTCAGGATCCCAAGCAAAGACAGCAAGTTAAAACCCAGGACATTGGGAAAGCAAACAATGGGCCAGTTCAGGGACCTGCTTAGAAGAATCCCATCCCAAGACACTATCCTGCAAAATAGAGGAGGAGTTCAGGAGAGATGACTGATTTTCAAGCACCAGCTCTTCCAGACTCAAGAGTGTTCAGTCTCCATCTGCAGGAAGTAAAAGAAATGTGGGAGGAGGCCCACACAGATGAACAAGAAGCTCAAAGATAAAAAAGAAATGTTCAAGAGGTGAAAGTAGAGTGAGGTGATATAGGAGGAATATAGAGACATTGCCTAAGCATATGGGAATCAGGTTGGGAAAGTCAGAGCCCACTTGGAATTGAATCTGGCAAGGGATGTGAACAGCAAAAAGAGAGGTTTCTACAGATACCTCAGCAGCAAAAGGAAGACTGAAGAAAATGTGGGTCCACTGCTGAAGAAGGAAGGGGATATAGTGACAGAGGACATGGAAAAGGACAAAATTCTCACTGTTTTTTTCTCACTGGTCTCTACTGGGAAGACCAGCCTTCAGGTCTCAGATCCCTGAGACGCAGGGAAATATCTGGAATAAGGAGGAATTACCATTGTTTGTGAAGGACCAGATTAGAGAACAATTAGACAGCTGGGCTGAACACAAGTCCATTGGACCTGATGGGATGAAGCACTGAAGTAGCTAGCCAATGTCACTGTGAAGTCACTCTTGAAATGCCATGACCATCAAAAGAGATTCCTGAGGACTGGAAGAAAGCAAATGTCACTTCTTTCTTCAAGAAGGAACTACAGACCAGTCAGCTTCACCTCATTCCCTGGGGAAAGTATTGAACAAGTAATTCTGGATACCATTTGCAAACTTTTGAAATTCAAGAAGTGATTAGGAGTAGTAGAAGCTCAAGAGGATCTCATAAGTGTGAATAAATACCTGATGGAGGTGAATAAAAATGATAGAGCCAGGATCTTTTCAGTGGTGCCCAATGACAGGACAAAAGACAACAGGAAATTCCACTAAAGAAAAAAAAATATTTAGTGTGTAGCTGGTTAAACACTGGCACAGGTTGCCCAGAGAGGTGGTGGAGTCTCCATCCTCGGAGACACACAAAACACAACGGGACATGGCCTTGAGCAATCTACTTTAGCTGACCTTGCTTTGAACAGGGAGTTTGGACTAGTTGCTCTCTAGAGATGACTTCTAACCTCAGCCATTCTGTGAAATCATTGCTTATATAATAAACCAAAAAGTGTTATCTCTGTAGGAAGCCCCATGTCATAGTCACGGATGCAATCATGCTATCCTGCTGCTAGTAAGTACTGTTAGAAACAATTCACGTATAAAGCTGCAGGGTGTAGGTGCATGTAGGATCCTGACATTCAGGGGGACAGCAGGGACCTTTTCACACCTCATTCTGGGGCAGATGGGGGATGCTTTGTCGCTCCTCACCAGCTGCATTCCTTAGAGGCTAAGCTTTCCCACCCCCAGGTAAGGAGCACAGTGAACATCACAACCTTGGTCAGTCCAGTGTGCTGGAGAGAAGGAGCAAGCTGCCCGTGGGGAACAGCTGCATGTGCTGGCACTGTGGTACCTGGGGAGCTACCTTTTCTCAAGGAGAACCTGCAGCTGATTTTTCCAGCCTACTTTCTAGACCTTTTGTGCTGATCCCACAAAGCACAAAGGGAATAGAGCAGGGCTGGGAATATGTGTGAAAAAATATCTCTCCCAGCCTTTTAGATACTGAACAGAAGGAGAATGTAACAGCATGACTTTTGCACCAGTTCCATGGAGATAAAATCACTTCTGAAAGCAGTTTTTTGGTTGTTTAGGAAAACTAATTTTCTTCTCAGTTTTGAATTAGACAGTAATTTTATTTTCTCTTCAACTTCCTATTATTGTTGTGACTATTATCAGGAATGAATTATTCTGAACATCAAGCATAAGAAGAAAGCTATGCTTTTTTTTTTTTTTTTTTTTTTTTTACACCATCCTTTTAATAGTAAGTTTTGGCCTGGATAACTTACTCTGTTTAGGATTAATGCATTCATGAGCCTTATTTTCAGTAGCTCTGAAGAAAAGACATTTTAAAGCAAATTGAGGTGGTTGATATCTTCTCTAATGCATTTTTAATGTATGAGATATCGTAAGGACTAGAAAAACATTTTGTGCTCTGCAATACAATTTGACAACAGAAAAAAATTAAAAAGAGAAAGTAAGATAAAAACAAGCTAACAATATATGGAAGAGGGAAATATATAGCCATGCTGTTAGTGTCCAGTTGGCTAATTTTAGTAGGATTTCCAGCATATGAAAAATGAATATGATAACTGATGGGGGGATGAGGATGTTGTGATATTAATAAGAATGTAATTCCATAAGAAATTGTCTTGTGATTTATAGCTAATAATATTACTGAAATGAGGCTAATGAAGAAAATCAATCCTATATAATACATTTTTGTAAGTCTGATTCTCAAAGCATTTCTGATGGAAAAAAAATAGATTTGTCTTCTCCTCCCAGCAATCCCTGCTGACATGAGAAGTCTCGCTGAAATCAACTGACAATCAGACTGAGGAGTAAATAAACTTCTGTGGATGCACTTCTGTTCTGCCTTGCTTCTGTAGTTCCTCTCTCATGACAATGTCCTTAGAGCCACATTTTCTGTAAGAAAACTGCTACAGTGCACCTGGAGTGCAGCTACTGACCTTACTGCTGTACTAATAAACTCCACCTGCTATGGAAGTTACCTTTGGCCTGCTGACTGGGGTACTAATCATAAAGGATTTGCTGTGCCATACCAGTCTTTCCAGACCTTTGGGTATTTATGCAATAAGCTGATCTACACTGCACCCCACACTGCTTGGTTTTACTGAAAGTGCTGGAGAAAACTAAAGCAAGGCAAGCTTCACTGTACTTACCCATTCTATAGGAACACTTCAGACTGCAGTGCATGTTTTCCCACCCCAGCCTGCCTTCATCTAAGTAACTGAAATTAGCTTCAGTGAGACTTAGCAGATCCCTGAAAATGTACGGTTATGTCCCTCTTTGTGTTCCTTGCCTGTCTCATTCCCCATCTTCCTTGTAAAGCACAATGTGATTTATAATATGCATCTTACAGCATTTGGAAGATCACCTATTTCTTCAGAGAAATTTCATGGGGTATATTTAAAACCACAGATGTTTTAGAAATACTGGCAGTCCTGTGCTTTGCTTCAAGTATAGACTCATAGTTCTCCTTATGAGGGAATATCTACAGTGAAATTACTGATTTTGTGAATAATTTTGTGGATGCTAAAGCGTGACTGCTCTTCTTGGTAGACTGTGAAGAGAAGCTTCCCCACATATTTATCTCCTCAAGCCCAAGACCTTCCTCTTCAGGATTCTGGAAATGGGCATACTAGTAGAGCTTTCTGTCTCTGTCACCATGCTTATTTAAGTCAATAACCTTTTTGATGTCAGAGAAGCAACATAAAATCTTATGTAAACAGCCAGTGCTTACATCTTTCCTCATCTCAAGAACCTTGCTGATACCTGATTTAACACCTGACATATCCACCTCACCCAAATACTTAAGTAGGCACAGATATGTGACAGCAGGGAGGTATGATGTGAAGAAAAGGATGCAAATGTAATGTTGGATTAAAGGTGTAGTGCTATGCACAAAATCATATCACCTATTTTTGTGTGCATGGGGTTTTTTTCTGTATCTCACTTCCAAGCAACTGTGGAGGTTACCAGCATGAGGCACAGGTGATTATGGGCAAAAATGTATTTGCATTATCAGGTGCTTGGAAGAACTGAAGTCTTATCTAAGCTTGGTGAGAACAGTCTGAGATCTGACAGGGACTGGAGAAACACCTGAGACACAGCAAACGAGAATGGCTACTGGTTTCAAAAGAAAAACAGTTGATTATGTTTAGTCAGAAAAGGAAAGATTTTAATTAGAGTCCTAACCGGTTATTTGTGTTTGAGGTTACTTATGAAAACTACTTAACACAGAACAGACTAGATCCTGGCACTGTTGTGCTGTCATCACTGTAAATTCATTAATGTTTCACTGAACTGCAGTAATGCCATTAGATTGCCTTGTGTCACATGTGTTGTGTCTATGAATGCTCTCTTTGTCTCCCTGCATAGCAGGGAAGGTGAAAGGCACTGGAATTAACTGATTCTTCAAGCCAAGAATCTTTGTAATCATAAATAAAATAAGTCCCTTCAGCTTAACATTCATTGCCTCCTTTCTCATTCAGAAACAGATGTCAGCACAAGGATAAGGCAGGTGCAGAGTCTCTTTCAGCTGCTTTTGAAGGAAAGCAGGAAGTGAATAAGTCACAGGGAGCTGTGTTGTACGTATCTTTAGAAAGGCATTTATAGCTTCTAGATACATTTCTGCTAATGAGGGTGTAAGATGCCAGCTCTTTGGAAGTTACAGTATGCACTGTTGCACTCTCATCAACTCTGATGGATGCAGTGTGTATGGGAATATGATTTAAACATGAGGATACGAGGAATTATTTAAGTTGCCACAGAAAGTACTTAAAAAAAAATGTCTAATACTAGAAAAATAGCTGCCTTAGTTGAATGCTATATAAACTACAAAATTTATTATAAACTGGAAACCCCCAAATGGATGCTTTCCATACATTGCACTACTGTCTGAATCTGCATATAAGTACCCTGAATAGTAGCTGTAAAGTTACAATTTACTACAGTGTCTAACTCCTGAACCTAATGAAGCCCATAAACTGATTGTTGCCAATCATATTATTGGTGTTAAAGGCAGCAGCAATGTGATCTGAGAGCATGTTATATTTGGGTGTGTGTTAAGAATCTGACTACTGCCATTTTCCCCCTTAGGCAATCCAACTTCCACACAAAACACTGTCATTTTTTAATGAGGGCAAGATCAGACCTAGTATGATCCATAGCTTCTACAAGATGCCAGACCGAGGTGAGTAGAAAGGGATAAACAGCACCGTAGTCTCTCTCTCTTCTCTCTCCACATCCATCAAGTGAAGCTGGTTCGAGGTGGGTGGAAAAAACACTCTTCTTTGTAAAGAGCTGGCACAATATTCTCTCATTAGCAAAGCATGCCCACTTTTATTGGCCACTCTTGCAGTTCCTCATTTGAAACACCATGCTGCAGACGTTTTGCAGAGTGTTTGGGATTTTAACTATGAAAGGAGAAACTAACCAGAAAAAATCCTGCAGCTTCCTGGGCTTGAGGCACCGCATAGTCTGGCATGCATTTCACTTTCCCCGTGACACTGAAAAAGCACTAACCTTCCTGCCACAGAACAACTTGCTTTGGTGCCACATGCTAGCAAAGATGCTCTGTGGTAAACAAGATTTTAATCTTGTACTTCCACACTTTTATTTAGTAAATTGCAACTTGACAAAGCTGTGTTGATGACTGTGCCAAAAGCCTAGCCCTGAACAGAGATGGTAAAAAGAGGGAAGGAGAGAAAGTACTCACAGGAAGCACACAGAAAAATTGTGCTTTAGAAGCTTTGTCAGTGCTTTGATTTAGTGCCATCAGTCTTACTGTAGCAGGCCTTCTACTTAGTGCTAATGTAGACAGTCCAAGAAAACTTCGAAGAAACTATAAATGATGCTTTGCAACCTGAAAAGAATCTTCTGCCTCCCTGAATTCTAAGGAGGGATCTGCCAAACCAACAAGCATGCTGGGACTCAAGAGGAGCCTGTCCTCTCGTATGATAAGAACTGCAGAGTAATTAAAGTATATAAGTATCCAAATATCAGCATTAGATTTTCAGGAAAAAGCCCTGCTGGATCCTTCCATATGAAACCAGTCCACATGTGTCAGTCAGAACTGCTGGAAATGAGCCATCTTCAGGAAATAACATACCCAAGACAGAGCTTTTCAGGGCCAAAATGAGATTTTAAGTGCTTAACAGGAATAACAATAATAGAATTTAGGAGAATTTAAGTTTGCCATAAGAAACGCTGACCCACAGCTGGGAGCTAAAAAGAAGCTATTTCAGAGAAAGTGCTTAAACAGAGTTAAACAGGTTGGGAAGCAGCACAGGAGTGTAAGTAGAAGAGGATCTTTTCTGCTTACCTGAAAGTCATTTTGTTCCCTGAAACATTCACAATAATCCATCAGTATTGCCCTGCCTCCTGGTGCTACTCTGCCCCTTTCCCTGATGAAGAGAGGCTGAGTTTATCTGCTTTGCTGATGCAGATACAACAAAGCACACTATGCTATGAACTAACTCCCTTCCTGTGGAACAAACATTAGGAAGCAGCTGAAGAGATATTTAAAACTCCTGTGTTTCAATGTAAACCAGAAAATGCCTTTTTTCAGATTCTTAAACAGGAGGGTGGAGACTGTGAAATACAAAATCTTATTTAAAGAATAAAAAGTCTGATATTTAACTCTTCTTTTTAGTGAAGAAGTCTCTTCTGATGCCTTACCCCAGGCCCTTTACATATAAAACTGTTGTACATGGATGTATTGCAGGACATATAAACTATTAGGTGAACTATTAGAGCCACTGGATAAATTATTGCATGGAAATCTGGAGTGTTTTGGGAAAATCACATTCAGTGTATGAAAGGTTTTTTATTTTTAATGGCAGCTGTTTGATGTTGTTCAGTGGCTTGGAAAGTTACCAGTCCATTTGCATTTCTGAATAAAAGCATTTCTGTGTCTGTAAGATCTCAATTTTTTGAGGCTGGGGATCCAAAGATAAATTCCTTTAGTGGTTCTTTTTACCAGATATCTGATCTGAGCCAGGTATTACTACATTATTTTTTATCGTCACCCTGGAAGAATACTACTTTAAGAAATCAGTGTTCAGTGTTTCTATGTGAAACATTTAAATTAGAACAAAAGCAGTTTCTTCTTCCTAGTTATCTACATGAAACACGATTAATGAATGATAACATATAAATCTGAATGGAAATATCTCCTTTTCCAAGGTTCCAGTTAAACAGTTTTGAATTGCAAATCTGAGTATGTGAGCTAACCGTCTTTCTAGTAGCATTACAGTGTGATCTCACTGCCTGTCATTTCCTGTCTGTCCTCCCTTTAAGTACTTGCTCCTTCATAATTATTATCTGCAGTTGGCTACTGGACTTTGAAACTGCAAACTGCTTTCCATATAATTTGTTTCCTGCTGTATATACTTTGAAATCACACTGTTTGTTATCTGTCACTAAGATTACAAGTGACACGACTTAAGAGGAAAAAGATAGAAAAATTTCAATGAAAATACGGAGCTCTTTACTGACTATAAAATGTGACAAAGTGTCAAAACTCCGTAATACCAAAAAAATAGAGCAGCTGTACTTAGAATCTGGTACTGATTCAGTGATGAATAGAAAAAATGATTAGAAATAAAACCAATTGTAAGTGGAAAAAGGAGTAAACAAATATTGATATAAAGTAAAAATTGCAGGCTATAAAAATATTGATGAACACTTTGGGAAAAATCCATTACCAGGTTTCATACAAATAAGTAACATTTTTTTAACTACATTAATAAAAGAAGAAACACAAAGTCATTACTTGCTGAAAAAGTGCATTTGTTGATGATGACAAAGAGATAAAATATTCATAAATATTTTGAGGGTTTCATGCTTGGAGAGGATGTGCCTACAAAATGTGTGGTTAAAGAATTTGTATTTTATTAGTAGCTAAGCGGTATACGAAATTGCAAAGTTAGGATTTTTAAATCTGATTTAAATCTATGTGCTCACACCCTGAAGTTCTATAAGAATTGGCTGAACAGACCCTCAGTCTCTTCTGCAAATTTTAAATATATACAGGAAAACATTATAAAAATTAAATTATTTTGGCATTATACAAACATTAAAGAAAAAAGAGAGAAAGGAGATAATATAGGTAATTACTTTCTGGTTAGTCTGACAAAAGTCACAGGAAAACTACAAAATACCATTTGTATGGGACTAAAGTCATAAAAACTTGATGTAGAGAACTACAATTAATGCTAGTGACAATAGTTTTCCTGGAAGTATATCTTGTCAGAGAAATATACAATGAGATTACAGATTTTGATGAGGCATATGATTTACTAGTGTTCAAGATTCAGTTTAAAAATAAACACTAGGACTCATTCAAATGAATGGTAAAATGAAAGGTAAAATGATAATGCAGTCTGTCCACATTCTGTAGACTGGCTCCTGGATACATTGACTCAGAAAGAGGATTAATGTTTATACTAAATGGCAGCAGAACACAAGATTCAATATTTGATTCAACAACAAAAAAACCCAAAAAAAACCAAAAAACAAACAAACAAAAAAGGACTACTGTGAATCCTTGACAGGAAGATAAAAAAAAGAAATGAGTGAGTACAGAGAAGTGAAAACAAAAGCTACACAGGACAATTTTGGTGTCAGTATTTAGATCACACGGGTCAGTATTTAGATCACACAGGGGTGACCAGACTAAAGAGGATGAGTACATCAGAGAAAAAACATAAAGCAATAAAGGCTCTTCTGTCAAGGCAAACAAGCATAATATGAACCAGTGGCTGAAAGTTAAAGCCAGAAAAATTCAAATTGGATACCCATTAGCTAACACTGGAAGAGATTACCACTTAAACAGCTCTCAAAGTAATGAATTCTTCATGCCTTGATGTCTTCAGGTCTGGCATTTCTGGAAGATGTGTTGTGGCTAAACACAAGTTATTATTTACTAATAGCCAAATAAGTAGCTTAATACGTACACTTTCATTAAATGTAATAGCTTGTGATATAGGAAGCCAGACTGCACTCTAAATTTATGATTTCATAGCTTTACCAGAATGGGGCACATGAGCACTTTTTCATCTATGGATGTTTTTAAATTGATAAGCAAAACGTAGTACAATGAATGAAGAACTGACACTCCTTTCACCATCATTTTACAGACTCAAGTATCTTGTTATTCCCTTGTCACTTGATCCTGATCAGTGCTTCCCCTTTTTCATAAGCTTCTCAGATGAAAAGCCAACACCTGTAAGCCAACACCTGCTTGTGCTCTTCTACTGAAAAAAAATGATCAGGCCCATTATTCAGCTCCTTTTATTTTAAACAGTAGAAGATGTTATATATTTTCCTGATTCAGTGCTTCTTTTTAAAATGTTTAATTTGCAAGTAGTGGATTTAACATCTATCTACTCACAAAGAGCCACTCCTTTTCAATAGCTACTAGATGAAATTCATAATCCTTCAGGAATCTCATCTAATGTTAAAGATCTGAAATGATTCCAGCTAGGTAAATACATATTTATCATCTCCTTATTGCAGATTTTTCCCTTGAGTGTCTCATCTTCTTCCTTGAATTTACATCTGGGTGTATCTTTACTTCTGCTTCCTTCCTAAAGAAATAAAGAACTATTTACATAGGAGTTTTGCCATGTCAGATCCCTTGATTATCATTTGCATTCTGTTTTATTGTGTTTCAGAGACATCCTATTTCATCCTTTAACTCTCTTTTTCTTTTAGCCTGATAGGGAAAAAAAGAAAAAATCCCACTTCCCTTCTACTTTTCTATTGTCTACAGGAATTCACTTTTGTACTTACTTTACTTCATCAGCAATTCCTGTTGTCTTTGTTATTTTTTGTAGTTCTTGACACATTTTTTTCCCAAGGCTAGATTCTTTTAGGGAAAGGATCTCTCTCCAGGAGACTACATAGATTATTCTCTAAATTTTTTTAGTGTGCCGTTAAACACACTGGGTTTTTCATTATTTCTTCAGCTTCTTTTTGACTGTAGTATTTTTAATCCTTAAAAGACTCCTTCCTATTTCTTGGGTTTTCCTAAAGAACTTGAAACTATCTTCCCATAATTTTAGTGTCCTCTAGCTTAATATGTAAATTCTCATGGACAGACATAATAGTCCTGTTTTACACATTTGAACACTGGGAGAATACACACTAATTATGCCCATCGGTTTGTAAGCATTGGCCTGTTCCCATTTTCCTTTCATCTCTTGTGCATGTAAGAGGTTTATAGCTGTCCTGTAGAAAAACTTGTGTACACACTTTCAGATCAATGTGTTGATCTTTTAATTCCCTCCCTAAATCATGCGTGTTGTAAAGTGAAACATGAGAAGTGTGTGCAGGACTAGTCTTCTATCCTATTAGCTGGCAAAACCAGGAACCACAAATTTATACTTAAAGATCTTAAAACACTCAAGGCCACTGAAACCACCCTTTTGTGTGGATGAAAGGGGAAATTGGGATTCAGTGGACATATTTTTGCAATGTTTTCATGATGGCATTTGCCAGTGTAAACCTGACTTGCAAACATACGGTGTTTTTCACTGTGAACCGTTTCTTTTTGCTATAAATGCTCCCTTTATTGAAAATGGTCTCCCTTTACCTTTTCATCTTGAACTATTTGAACTACCCAACCATCCTTTTCGTTTTTGTAACACATTACTTCAGCTGCAGAAAAAAAAAAAAAAAACAAGCAAATGATATTATTCCAGGAATACTGGAATATTATTTCTTGTAATGAACTAGTTTCTTTTAAAACATATAGAGAGATTTTCAATGTTGTTACATATAAGCTTGTGCTTTAATAGTCAAACACAGAAACTTTCTGCTTACACTTCTAAATTTGGAAAAGAATAAAACATATTTGAGATAGTAGCCTGGCAAGAAATAAAGATATAAACAAGACCAGGAAAGAGATGATTGCTGGTCAACCCCATAGCCAATACAGGACACAAAATAGGAAGCCCTATTCAGTGGAAAAACTAGATGCTTTTGGGTCCCTTCAGTTGCCTATCTTGCTGTATGGACATTGCCTTTTCTTTCAGAACACCTCAGCAAGAGCTGAGATTTGGCTTAGAGAAGCATAAACAGACTCTAAATTGCCTCAAATGGAATGCTCTAATATTCCACAGAATATTTATGTCCTTATCAAAATATTAAGTCCTATGTGCCCTCAACTACCCTACGTTGGCAGAAAAGCAATAAAGAAAAAAGTGGATAAGAAAGGAAATATGATCATCTCCCAGTCTGAATTTCTCATTCCTTGAATCAGAGAAATAACTGTCAGTTCTATGGCTGAGAAAGAATCCTGCAGATAGAAATGTACAGTTTAAAGTAACTTGTATGTAATTCTGGATTTTTTTCCTGTAGATTTTTTATTAACCTGAACAGTTGTCTGCATTGGACTATCCCTGTTGGAGTGGTGAAAGCAGTAAGTACAGTTGTGGAAATGTAACCTCTTAAAAAATGTTGCTAGTCACTGCACAGTTTTTGGATGGAGAATTCTAGTTCAGGCCTGGTTTTCTGAGTATATACATTTTAAGATGTTTGGGAAAGGTATATTGTCTGTTGAAGAAAAATCAGTGACCGTAGAGTGAATAATAATATGTATATATATAGGAAACACTAGAATAGTTGCTTGCAATCTTACCAGGATTAAGTACTATATCAACCATGTTTCAAAATGCCATTTCTTGTTTGTTAAAAGGAATGTCAGAGACTACACTGCTTCTGAACTTCTGTCGTGTGAGTTCAAAGAGGAACTATTAAGCCCTGGATCTGTGCCTGAGCTTTTTTTCCCCCGGTATCATCAAAGGGTATGATCATTAATCCCAATTAAACAAGAAGTCAGCAGGTTCCACAGAATTAAAGACTGAACTGGGAGTTGGGAGAGAGGTGCCCTGCTCCTGTTTCTGTTGGTGAGGTATTATGTCAGTTTTGAAGGTCCTGTTGGGTGGGCTTCTCCTACTTTTTGCCCATCAGTTTGACAGTAGCTTGAGGACCATAACTGTGCCTCCCTATGGATTTTTCAGTGTGCTGAGCCATCATGAGCAATGAAATTTACAGAATAGAGTGTATATTTATATGTATTATAGCTATATATTTAACATCTTTTCATAGTAAATTCAACTATTGGGAACATCTACACAAGTAATTTTAGGTGTGCCTACATCATTAAAGGAGATCAAAGCCCACAGATCTTGAACAAGGCTTAGATTGTGCCACTGTCTCTGATTGTCTCAATCCTTTTACTTGAAGCTGGGCTTATAAATGAAGGAGTTGGTTTGTGCAGAGATTGGTCAGGTCAATATCTGCATTTGTGGTTGGAGTTTAATGTAAGAGCTCTGTTCCGCGCTCCATTTCATTGTGGAGAGACAAACTCCATTGTTACTTACACTCTTCACCACTAAAGAAGGAATCTCCAGCGGAATCTAATCTGTTGATTAGATCATGCTATGCCTGACAGATACTATGGAAGGAACAGGATATATGAACAGAAAACTGCTCAACAGACATATGGGAATAAGGAAATGCCAACTATTCAGTAAGCTTTAGTAAGTATTCAGTAAACTTTTTTATGTCTAATTTTGCAGAGACATATGGAAAGAATGGAAAGGTTAAAAGGAAGGGCAAAAAATATACATTGCTTAGTTCTTCAGTTATGAATGGAAACCATCAAAACTATGGAAAACTGTGAAAAGTGTTTATTGCAAAACAGGAACTTACAGGTCTGATAATGTTGCCCCTTCTGAGCACAAAATTCTAGACATCCCACAGGAAAGCTACTGCAGGAAAGGACTTAAGAGAGGGCACAAATGAAATACAGTATTTTAAGGAGTAAGAGAATGAACCCAGCCTCCTAGGACTGATTGTTTTTTTCCCAAAATATGAGACTCTGAACAGGAAAATGAATTTTCAGTCAAACGGACCAGAATCAGTGATGATTTAGGGGAATGTTTGTTTTTTCCCCATGTGGTTGAGCAACGATTCGAAGAGATTGACATTAATAGAAGCAGCTGGTGTGGGTTTAAGACACGATTAGGGGATAAAACTTAACAACTAATAAAGACAATTTGGTTTGGGAGGTGGGTATGCATAGACAACATCATATCTCACATGACTAAAATATATGTTAAAATCTGATTTTTCTGTTTGTACTGATGTCAGGCTCTCACTATATGAAAAATGTCTATTTGCTTTTTTCCCCCTCAGTAAGCTGCACCAAGGTTGTAGTTTGTTTGGGTAGTATATATTCTTCTCAACCACCAATAGTGAAGAGAGTAACTAAGGATGCTGCAGAAGGAAACCTGTGTTTCTCTTCTGATCTTGAAAAAACCCCAACCTAGTACAGTCTACTTGTTTTGTCCTATTTTCTTTTCACCTTGCATGCAGCTTAGGAACCAGTACTCTCTTGCTTCATTAATGAAGTTTCATTTCAGTCCTTCTCCTTTCATCTCACATTCACACTGATGATAATTTCTGCTCCTATGTCAGTGCTGCACAGAAATCACAGGTACTGCTTCTGAGCTGGGGGACACTGAAGCACAATGAGGTCCACACCTAGATCAAACCTGGTGGATCAACAGCACAGGATCGAGATGTTATCCTCTTGGGATACCAGAATGCAGGAGGTCTGATCACTGTCTTTAAGTGGACAAGGATGGTAAGCAAAGGGCATTTAGCCTTTACCATTATGGTAATGATACTTGACTGCCTCTGTTACCTTTTCTGGTTGATGTCAGGGATTTCAGATGTCAGTACTGGGTTCCTGTTCCCCTTGCATTCACTGATGCAAGTGTTTGGACCACTGCCTAGAAGAGATCTCTGTAACAGAGGTCCCTTCTGTTCCTTTTTTCCCTTGACAGAATGAATGTTCCCTAGTTCCAGACGTGGCTTTTGTCAAAGGAGAAGGAAAGGTCCTTTCATAACCTTGAATTGAAGCATTTTTGTGTTGGGGAGAGACTTTTCTCAAACCCCACCTCTTGTATAATCTGCAGGAGGAGCTGATGCTGCACTTCTGGATCTGGCCTAAGTGAAGGGGTCTTTGTAAAGATGTTTCAACTCTCCTTCAGGACCAAAGGGACAGAGCTTGGCTCCCTTGCTTATTCAGTGGTTGCCTTACTCTCATGAGGGTCTCCATCCCTGCACAGGACGGGCACAGTGCTGTGGGGTGAGGAGTAACCACAGAATCACAGAATGGCTAGGATTGCAAGGGACTTTTGGAGATCACCTTGTCCAAATCACCTGCTTAAGCAGGGCTGCCCAGAACAAGTTCCTGTTCATCTGAACACAAGGACTGTGTTCAGATGAACAGTACCTCCATGGACAGAGAGTCCACAACCTCCGTGGGCAACCTGTGCTAGGGCTTACTCATTCTTACAGTAAAAAGTATTTTCTGGTGTTTAAAAGGAACCTCACGTTTCACTTTGTGCCCATCACAGCTGGTCCTATTACTGGGCACCACTGAAAAGAGCCTGTCTCTGTTCTCTTTGCATCTTTCATTTAGGTATTTGTATGCATATAATAAGGTCCCCTTGAGCCTTTTCCTCTCCAGGCTGAACAGTCCCAGCTCTCTCAGCTTTTCCTCCTAGGAGAGGTGGTCCAGTACCTCAACCATGTTCATGACCCAATCTTGGACTCTATCCAGAGTTCTGTTCTGGGACAGCCTAGATTTAGACCCAGCACCCCAGGTGTGGCCTCACCAATGCTGAGCAGAGGGGCAGGATTGCCTCCCTTGACTTGGTGGCATTGTTTTGCCTAATGCAGCCCAAGGTATCCTTCACCTTCTTTGCAGCAAGGGCACACTGTTGGCTCATGTCCGACCTGTGGGTCCTGGCTCATGCCCAAGAACCCACAGGTGTGCATTCCAGCCAGGCAGCCCTTCGCTTGTCCCGGCGCCCGGGTTGTTCCTCCCCAGTGGCAGGGCTTTGCCCTTCCCTTTGTTGAAGTTGCTCTCCCCGGGCGCACAGACCTCCTGTGCCACAGCTGGAGGGGCAGCGCAAACACCCACTCAACCAGGCGACGAGAGCAGCCCTCGGGGGAAGGCGGGGAAGACGCAGGGAGGACCAGGGGATTAGCATCCCATGGGAGACGCCAGCGCGGGAAACGGCTGCCATCTCGCCTCGCCCGCCCCACCGCGCCTTTGGGACAGTGACCGGCTGCCGGCCTCACCCGGCGGCGACCCTGCCCCTTCTCCTGCCCCTTCCCCTGCCCCTCCGCACGCCGACAGCCGCGGGCGGGGGCGGGAGGGCGGAGGGAGGTCCGAGCCTTGGTGCGGAGCGCCGCCAGCCCGCCTCGCCCCGCACACGCTCACACTCACACACCGCACACCCCGCCCGGCCGCTCCCGGGGCGCCCGCCCATGGCTGACAGGAGCCTGATCGAGGGCGCCGAGCCCCCGCCGCGCCGGGAGGAGGCTCCGGAGTGGGGCTACGAGGAAGGTGAGGAGCGGGAGGCGGCTCCACCGAGGAGAAACTTTGACCGCGGCCGGGGGAGGAGGAGGAGGAGGCGGCGAGGGGATTTCGGTGGCGGAGAGAACGGAGGTTCGCCCCCTCGGCCCCCCCGAGGTGCGGGGAGCGGGGTAGCGCCGTCCCGCAGAGGGGACAGGTCTGTCCCCGCCGCCGGGAGGGCAGCGCGGGGCGGTGGGAGCGGGGCCGTGTCCCGGTCCGGCGGGCTGGGCTCCAGCGGAGCAGCCCCTGCCCGAGCCGGGAGGTGCGGGCGGGGAGGGTCTGGCTGACCCACAGCTCAGGGTGCCGGGTCCCCCCGTAACAGCTTTTCCCTTGTGCCTCAGGAGTGGAGTGGGGGCTGATTTTCCCCGATGCTAACGGGGAGTACCAATCGCCCATTAACTTGAACTCGAGAGAAGCTAAGTATGACCCCTCGCTCCTGGAAGTGCGTTTGTCACCGAACTACGTAGTGTGTCGTGACTGTGAAGTGATCAACGACGGGCATTCGATTCAGATTGCCCTGAAGTCAAAATCAGGTATGCTGAAACACGGCCTTGGTTTTCCCTGCTAAAACTCATGTTGCCTTAAGACTCGCTGTACCTGTATCTTGGAACAGTAGCTTTTCCCATCAGTGAGCAGTTGTGCCCATTCGAATAGTCAATCCGATTGCTTCAGAGCCTGTCAAGAATTTCTTCTTGTGGTGGTGTCCTCCAATTCATTGGCATTACAGCTGTCTGCATTCAGAAGCCATCCAGCCTGCTGCTAAGACAGTATATAGTGCCAAATTATTCTGTACAGCTGGCAAGGTTTGTCCTTGGTCTAAAGACCAAATAAGTTAAAAGAACTTTTTCCATTAATTTGAGTGGGTTCTGAGTACTAAGTTCAGATTTGGACAGCTTAACACAGATAAGCCAGTTATACATGCTCACAGTATTGAGGAGGACCAGGTAGCAAAGTAGTCCTTGCTTCTTAAAGGATGACATTTTTGGTGTCATTCATCAAATATGAATTAGAAGCAAACATTAAAAGAAACAATTCCAACTGAAGTGAAACTGCAGTATCTTACTCGACTTTTCAACTGGATAAACTATTCTGTATGAAGGAGAAAAGAAAGTAGGGAGAAAAGAGTCCATTGTGCTTTCCAGCACTATGGTAGTTTTTATTGTGTGTTTGGAAGAGCATCTATGTTATTCTAACCAGTCTTAGCTAGTAACAGCCTTTTGAGGGCATTTAAACAGCTGAGCATTGTCAAAGTATGAGACATTCCAACTTTTATTTCCTTCTGATATCCCAGTAATACTTGGAACTACAGCTGTGCTGAGAGTGAGGGAGTCAGTTCAGTTTTACACTGAATTTTTTGAAAAGGAGGGGTTTGTTATTTTAATAATGATGCTTTCCTTTATGATTGCCTTTCTTTGATAATTTCCATGTATTATTGCAACTCATTTCTTTCCAAAGAATTTTTCAGATTTGCAGTAAAACAGAAATATTGTACTTCCAGTCAGTTTTACTGCCTTCATAAGAAGCAGAGCTCTTTTCTCAAGGGATAAGGCTCTCCCCACAGGATCAGGAATTCTTGAATTCTCCTGTGGAGGAAGTGAGAGAGACCACAAATGACCTCATCACTTACATGCCAAAATGCAGCTCCTTCAATCCTACCTTTCCCAAGGGCAGCTTGTAACTTAGGGGCCATAATTAACAAGATAGGACCAACACACCTAAATATGTGTGCAAAACCACTAAGAGAATTAGAAGAAAGACTTCTTTTTATACTTGAATGCAGTGTGATGCCAGACAGAAGGGTCTTGAATTATAAGAAAATGTGAAATAGAATTAAAGTTGATGACTGAGGTGTGGAATTACGATTTAGGTTTTCCTTAGATTTCATGTTACATGATTTCCCATTCTCCATTTGTAAGCTGGAAATAATTTTTCCAATTTTGAGAGGGAGAAGGCAACATTTATTATCCCTACCAAGAGGAGAAAAGAGTTAATAAGCTGTGTTTGACCTAGTATTCTGGCCAATTTTCAGGGATTGCGGAAACTCCTGCAGTTTCTTTTCCTCACAGGGGATCTCTGATGACAAATCCATTTAGCCAGATTATTTTGATGGGAACTGTTGAGGATTAAATGCTTTTGAAACTCTGTCCAATTAATGTGCAAGAGATCCTCATCTACTGTAATGTTAACGGTCAAAGGAAAACTTCTTTATGGAAAAAAGTAAACTGATTAAGATACATATTAAAAATCAATTTGTCATTACTGGTGATTGATTTTATCCTTTAATTCAAGACATGCAGTCCATCTGGAATTCCCAGATCCTTCTCATTATTTAATTGCAAACATTTTCATGGGCTGCTTTTGTTTTGATGCTGGTACATGTGTTATACATTAAGTGGAAGAACCATGACCAACTGTGTAATGGAATTGTGCATTGAAAAATGCTTTAGAGCATATCGTACTAACAGAGAGACTTCTCTTAAGCCACCAGTGGATTGCACAGTGGATCATCGTTTCAGAAACATTTTCTAATGAGGCTCAAAAACTGCTGAAAGGCAAAGTGAAGTTAAAGATGTTTCATACATTGACAAGAATCAAGATCTAATGAAAGGCAAAGGAAAGATAAACTTGCTTCATGCATTAAAATACTTTTATTGTGGGATCAATGTTATAACTTAAGCTTTGGAAATAAACTCTGCGGAGCTCCTGGAGATCCATGACTACATCCTATAGAAAACATTTGTTCTAGTTACAGTTTTCCTGGGAGCAATATTTTAAAACAGAGAGCATGCTAAATTTTCCTAAGAAATAGCACTAATTGAGTATCATGATTCTTTTTATTTGTCCAGATTTCTTTAAATACTTCAACTGGTGTTTCTGCCAGTGTTCATCAGATTTGTAGATTTTCCCTGTAGGGGATATAGGTATAGATAGAATACAGATAAAACAAGACTAAGTAGCAAATCTGAATCTATACAATTAGGAAAATTCATTTTAGAAATCCTAACGGCTGGTAGATTAGTTATGAAGAGTTATTAAAGGAGGATTAATTGGAATATCTGACTTTTTTTCCCCTCCAACCTAATTGATGGTTATGAAAACCATAAATAATCAGTTTTCTTTCAGTTTTTTATAGTTCTGTATCTTCAGTTTTGTTTATGTACAGTTGCAATATGATTCAGTTGCTAGATTATGTTTTAGTATCACACTATGTCTTGTGCTCCAAACTTAGGCTGTATAGTTTGTGTAGCAAAATAACTATATTATGGAATTAATTTCCTAAAGATGTATTTTATGCAGCTAAATAATCCTTATTAATTATCAAAGATTGTAAAAGATTCATTCCAAGCCCATGAAATGTAAGTTAAAATTTAATGGATTCTGTGAAGACTGTAAGTGCCCTTAAATAAAATCCAGTCCTGCCTAGAAGCCAGTTTTCAATGATTTTAGTGGGAAGTTACCTCCAGTGTGTGGCATAATATTTGATTTGAAGAAGATTCAGAAATCCCTGGGCAAAACATTTCCACTGATTAATTCCATAGTAGTTTGGGCCTCATGATTGCTTGCTTTTACTACTTATGGTGGAAGTCTCCATTAATGCAAAAATATCGAATTGCTATATAATTTTTTGTGTGCCTGTGTTGAAATTGTGGACAGATGCTTTTAAGAAATTCCAGATGTTTAAAAAAGTAAAGTAAAGAAAAGCCTTGGCTGCCTAGAAGCAGCCATTAAGCTAAATGAGGTTATGTCGTTGCTGCTCTGGTGCATGGGTCTGATTATATTTTGATATGGAGGCATTCTGTGTCTCAGAAGCCTGACAGGTGGTATATGACTGAACACCTTTACCTGGAAATATATTTGTAATCAAAGCTATCTGTCAATTTCTGTGACTCATAACAAAAACAGGTGATGGAGATCAAGCTTTGAACTTTCCCAGTTCAATTCAGAACCCCTGCCATCTGTTTAGAGCGCATGGCTAATATTTTGATAAGAGCAATAAACATATTCATTCTTCTGACTGGTAAAGGTCCACTCTTTTTTTTGGTGGTGCGTCCAGCTGTTCTGCATCATAAAACAAAGAGTGCAGAATGGCAGCAGTTTCAAGTAACTACCTCAATTCATGTTCTGTACCTGTACAGTACTTTGAAAGTAAAGGTCTAAAGTCTGTCAGCTTCACTCCTCCTCTCCGGTACCACTCATAAAAAAGAAGCTTGCTGCAATCTGCTTATTGTATTTGGAGAATACGTGTTCTCTGCTTCAATAGCTTCTCTGCTTCGAAAGTCAAGTTCCTTACCACTTTTCTTCTTTCTCAGTGTTAATAGGTGGGCCATTACCTCGGGGACATGAGTTTGAGCTACACGATGTTCGATTTCACTGGGGGAGAGAAAACCAGCGTGGTTCTGAACACACGGTTAATTTTAAGGCCTTTCCTATGGAGGTAAGAGCGACACAGCACTGCATAACACTCGCAAAATGCAAAAGATTTTATTTCAAAGTTTGAATTCCTGGTAGTCCGAAAGAGAATTTCTCTTAGCTCAGCCTGATTTATATTTCAACCACAAAGCTGTCTTCCTGAGGTGTGCTTTAGTGCAGGTAAATTAGGATATGCATCTGGAACAGAATGCCTCCAGCACTCATCCCACTGTATGATTAATTGGGCATAAAGTTAACTTGAAGAATTATTAACTTTTTTTTCCTATTAGTGTTCTAACAAGATCTGCCATTTCAACACTTCCTATGTCACCTTGACTAATAGCTATAGATGGGGGGAACTAGCCACTGGAAATATTTCGATGGCGAGTAATAACAATTAGGGTCAATTCAGAGTAAGCGTAGAACAATTTGTTCATGAGATAGATATAAAAGAATTAAAAGATTTTGAATCACAAGCAAAATGATGAAGCAGTCTGAAAAAATTCAGCTGCTTATGGGGTTTGTGTTCCATTTGGGCTACTAGGCAACCCAAAATGCTGGGACCTATTTCTCCTGCCCTCCAGCAGCAGTTCATCATATTACTTCCCTTCCCACTGTCCATTGCTTAGACTTGTCAAGGAGTAGCTTGGAGTATTCCTTAGACCCTGGGCTGCAAGACTAATTTTAAGGCACACCAACCCTGATGTTTAGTGATGTCAGCATTACATCTTTTATTTGTTGTACACTATTGGTTTTAAAGAAGCTCAAGACTTTTCAGAGCTCTTTAAGTTATTTTTGCCTTATTTATCTATCATAATTCCTCAAGATCCTAAAACTATGTTTCTTTTTTTTTTTCTGTGTTGTTCACCACTAAAAAGTTTGTTATTGTAGCATTCAGGAGTACCAGACTACCGGAGTAGAACTGCTTTATGGAAAAGGATATAAAAACATTAAAGCAACTACTGCATAACTAAGTGTAAAAATCTTGAGGACTTGCCCTATCAATATAATTCTTAGGATTGTTCAAATACTTGCTTTAAGAGTTGGGGGTTAGATTTTGGTGTCTGCTCTTTGCCGTTTTGCATTGGTCCATGAAAATCTTCCATAAAAATTTACTCATTAGAGGCTTCCAGGTTGACTTGAGTCAGATCATAGAATCATTTAGATTGGAAAAGACCTTTAAGATCTACAAGGCCAACCATAAACCTAACACTGCCATGTCCTCCCCTAAAGCACGTGCCTAAGTGGCACTTACACATACACACCCTTTGCAGGGTTGATTCCAGGCAGGTCCTGGAAATGCAGAATTACTTGAAAGGGTAAGAATGATCAACCAAAGGGAAAGCAAAGGAATGACTTCTGCATCCTGGTTACCTGGCATAATACATACAACGTGATTTATATGGGCAGGAAGACCTTCAGAATGCTGCAGTGTTCCCTTGAGGCAGGAAGTAGCCTGCTCATGATGAAACAGCTCTGCTTAGTACTTTTCCTCAAGGCTGATCTAGCATGTGGTGATCAAGAAATATTCACATGAACTATGTTGGGAACTGAACTTGGGAAATCTATCAAGTTTCCTTTCCCCTTTTTTATTAAGGATCACTGGCAAACAGTCTTGGTGGTATGTGGGAATCTATTGATCATCTGCAGAAACCCCATAATTATCTACTCCAAATCAGCCCAGAGAAAAATATGCTTGACCCAGAGATACAAAACAAAAACGTTAATCAGTCATGAAGGGATTTCATTCTTCACCTACTTTAAAAGCAGCACAGCAGCTGCACAAACAGAATTCTGGCACAGCTGAAGAACATCAGCTGGAGGTGAGCAAGCCAGAGTTTTGGTCTCTTGCATCTAAGCAGCTTTCAGCTAAATTCGGATTTCCAAGAAATAATTACTGATGCAAAAATTCTGTGGCAGGAAAAGACTGGCTCCTAATACACTTTAAATACAGTGTGAATATTTCATTTTGCAAACAGATCCTTCTGCAGATTAATTCTTACGGCAGAAAATGACAGTGTAGCTGGTTGAATTCAAGGTCAGTTGCATATAAGTGAGCTGGTTCATCATCTTCTGCTCCATATTGCAAGAAAGTGCAGAGCAGTTTATTTGACCACAGATGAGCTTCATTTCCTTCTGCTATATCCACAAACAACTGCTATATTACTTCTCTCTCAAATAGTTCAAATCAAGTATTATTCTTGAGCAATAATTTCACAGGTGCTTGTGACCACTGTAAATGTTTATGAAGCAGTATACCTAAGACTTTTTTTTTTTTTTTTTTAACAATAATTTTAATCAAGGGACCAGAAAATCTTGTTTTCTTAGTTTTGACATTGGCATTAGTTTTTATGCAGTTGTTCAAAATCAGTTCATATGTTCTGAATGGATATTTGGCTTGATTTTCACTGTGTTTGTTAGTTACTGAACACAAACAGCAATTGATTCCTATTTTGGCTCCATAGAAGCAGTCTGGTGTAGTTATGTTTTTTACAAAATAAACTGGCAGTTTTTACACCAGTGCATGCCTAGACATATGTTGAGCACCAAGCCTGTAAGTTTGGATCTTCTTCCAGTGGACCAAATCTAGTAGGACATTTTTCTAAGGAACTACAAATTATTTCCATGGCAAATGATAAGGATTCTCCTCTTCTTCTGGGAGAAAGACAAGTCAAGGAGATAAGAAGCAGTATGAAAATGGAAGTGTTTAGTTTAAGTGGGTACATTCCTGACACAACAAACTTGGCCCAGATTATACGCTCTATTATGTTATAAAACCTGACAAGTTCTACAGAAACTAGCTTTTAATTTGAAAAGATCTGAGGTGACTATCTAATACTAGTCATTGACTGGAGCAGCAGTCTGTTTTTTTTAGGACTGAAGACTTTATGACTTTATTTTATTACATTGGACCAAAGAACTGTGGAACAGCTTCAGATTATCAGTGTAATGGCCTTTGTAAATGATGACTTTAAAAAAGAGTGTTATTTTTTAAAAGTTTGGAAGAGCAATCTGCAGTTACTTCCTTAGTCTCTTCACCTTCGGTGCCATAATTTCTTTTATAGAAATTAGGCAATAGCCTGTATGGTTTGGGTAATATCCCATGTCTTGTAGTCCAAAACTCCAGTATTTCTTACTACACAGCTGAGGCCATTGTATGTGGTTAGGATATATAGGTTCATGGTGAAATTGGTTAGACTACTAAGCTTATGCAACCTCTGGAACAGCTGCTTGAAGTAATTAATGCTGTCAAAAAATGTTCATGTGGCTTGGAGGCTGAGTTAATTTTTGTTTGTTTGGTTGGTTGGTTGGTTGGTTTTTTTTCCATTTTTTATATGAGGCTCAGCAAAGATGTGTTTTCTGCTTTCCTTGACTGAAGAAACCAGGATGTGATATACCAGTCTTCTAATTTTCACTGAAACATCTGTGTTTGCAATCAGTCAGGAAAGGAGGACAAAACAATATGTAGTTTTTAAAGGTATATACTGTAACACCTCTTTTTAAACCAAGGAAAAGCAGAGGGCTATACGGATCACTGTAATACTCCTCTCTCTGTTCCATGAAAACAAGAGCATGAAGGACTTTCTTGCCTTTTGGCCAGAAGTTGGAAGGAGACACTTGTGCATCTCTCTCCAGAAATCTTTCTCACCAAGTACTTCCACTGCATGTAATGCAGCGTTACTTGGGCCACCGCATATGTTAAATCTTTAGTAAGGTCTGAACACTGAGAGCCTGTTTCTTGCCAGCAAACAGAACTGGGTATCAAATATTAGACTGTGCATGTTTCCACAGAGCACTTATACAAGTGATTTACCTGAACCTGATTTAGGTGTAGGAAAGAGAAGAACTATTTGGAATCTTTATTCCTCACCTTCATGCCAAGAGTATGTGTTGGAGAAGGGGGAAGAACAAATGAAGAACCAGTGAAACTGCCTCTCTCCCTTACCTTTGATGTATAACATGGAGATGGAGGAGGACAGGAATAGCAAATTACTGCAGTTTATTTTTGTTGTTAACGAAGTGAAATGGAAGCAGCTAAAAATGGATTCCCATTGTATCTGTTCTCTCTATAGGGCCAGGCTGAGTGAACTTACAGTCAAAAAAGAAATGAAAGCCAGCAGGAGAAAGTGAATCACATGATAATACCAATACTGGTTTATGTAGAAAAGAGAAAACGAAAAAATCCTTTCACTACATCTGAAATGAAGGGAAACAGGGAAATTTATGCCTTAAAGATGTCTCTTTCTCTTAATTAATCAGGTGGTGGTGTGAGCAAAGGCACAAGCTGACCATAATGGCACAGTTGTTTCCAGGCCACTGCTCTGAAATAAAACTGTATCAGAGAAAATAAAAAGGTTCCTTTCACCACTTGCAATATAAACAGGAGGATAATTCCCTGTAATCCATCCTCTTTAAAATGTAGGATTACATTAGCTGTGAACCATGTGAAAGCTCTCAGTAAAAGAGTGTTGGCAGAAAATCATTAAAAAATTGTTTCCAAGATGTGCAGGAAGATTAAAAACTATTATTGTCTGTCCTACATTTTTCAACTAGAACAGAAGAAAATCCAGTTGCTGGAAGGACCAGAATCAGTTCTGTACAGGAATAAAGGATGTTCCTTTCTGTTGCACAATGAAGAGCAGATTAATTCATTCTGTAGGTTCTTTCAGAGTCACTGAAATATCTGCTGCAATGAAGGTAACAATGCAAAAAATCATATCCGACCCTTGATCTGATTTAAACCATTAAGTCTTCCTTTGTTCACAAGAACTGTTTCCTAAGGTACTCATCAAACAGAGTTACATCTTTAGGGCTTCAGGTTAGGCTGTCAGCATTATGCTTATCTACTCAAGTCTTTACAGTCTTCAGTGTGAGGTTGTCTCTGTGCCCAGCTCTGAAATCAGATATCTGCATACTGTGCATCCCCTTCCTAGCATTTCTTGAGAAAAGGCATCATGCTGTCAACACAGAAATGTAGTTTTTGCCAACTTTTGATATTCTTTACCAACGTTATTTAACCTTAACATCTTTTTAATAATTTTCTTATTAGCTTATTAAGGCTAAAAAATAAAACGGAGTATTTGCAATAGGTCTGGGAGATGATGTGCATGCAAGCATGTCTCTCTCTCTCTTTATGCAGAAACTTACAAGCTGCAGAAGGACTGGGTAGGTGTGAATGGCAAGCAGAATTTAATCCTTGTTGACAGTAGTTTCTAATATAAATGTCTAATACCTGATATCTGGGGATTTTTGTCAGTTACTTTAATGGGACTATGACCCAAGTAATAAACCCTAAAAGAAAAGTTTTAAACCAAGGAGTAAATCCTGTTGCCTTAGTTGATTGCATTGATTACCTGCTTGTGAAAAAAGAATTAGTTCTACGCATATTGGCAGCAAAAGACCTGTGAATGAAGAATAGGCAGTCATGAATGTAACAGGAGGCAAAAAAGAACAGATTCCAGAATAGTTTATATAGCATCACAATGAGGTCTGGAACTCGTTCTCAGAAACTGCCCAGGTTTTCTGGTAGAGAATTAACTTGTTACCAAAAGGCGTGGCCAGTCTTCGAAATTTTGGAATCATTGCAAGTGAATACTGTTATCTGTGATTAAATACAGTGTGTCTTATAAGGAAATGATGAAATTCATATGATAGTTATGTTCTTGACAGATTAAGAATAACAGACTAATAATTGTTCAAAGCAGATATTGGACAGTATCCAACTTTTGAGGACAGAATTGTGTAAAAACACAGGAGAACCATGCCGATATGTAAATAGGTGGTTTGAGTTCTATTTTCTAAATCTCAGTGATTTATACAGAAGCAATTTTTTACACATGTAGATGCCATTTAGGAACATAATAATAACATTTAGGGTTACACAGCACTCCATGGGCAAAGCTGGTCTTACCACCAATTGTAGGACTGTTAGTGAATTGTGTTACATGGGATTCTAGTCTAGTATGAGCAGGTGCTTAAGTGGTTTTCTGCATTTTTCTATGTGCTGTGCGCTCTGCAATGCCCTAATTGATGTGATTTCTGTTTGGATTTTTTGTACTGGGACAAAGCTGTGAGATCTTTGTCCTCTCCCAGTATAGAGGGAAACAGGAAACCAGCAACAAGATAAACTTACCATCATTGTAAAAGCACACATGACCAGCTTGTGACTCCTGAGATTGCTAGTTGCTAAGTTCTTTTAGTGTTATATTTTTATTGTTGTTGAGGGTTAATTTGACCTAAGTAGGCACAAGCAGTCTCTGAAGTATACTTTGTTTCTGGGTAATCTGCCAATATGAGCTTTGGTTGACCCTTGTTTCGCTCAGTCACATATAGTTTGAATTTTTCAGGGAATGCTTTGTATTGTGAATTCTGGAAAGCAGGTGCAAAAATGAGCTGAGGTACTAGCCTGAACATGCTTTTAGCTTGTCTGACACCTGAAAAAATTCTCACTTAAGCTCTGTGGAAGAACTGTTGACATATTCAGGGGTAGCAAATGTGAATTCCCTTCTGTGCAAAATCTACAATTTATTTATTGAATTGTGGAAGATATAGAAGCTGCAAGACACCAGGTCAAAGAGTGGCATTAACAGTCTATACTGAAACTTCTTTATCCTTTTGTCTGTTTTTTTTTAAGAGTCATTTTCAGTGAGTTTTGTGTGGGGAGGGTTTTGGGCTCATATGCATGTAAAACAGTTTTGAGGTGGCAGTTACAATCATCTACTTCTACCAGGATGGAGAGTTTCAGTATTCATTGAAGAAATACATTTTTTCAAACTAGAAATGACTGAGCAGAATAGGACAAATTCTTCTAAAGAAAAAGTTTGCAAGTGGAGAGACGTTGGGTAAAGGAAAAGAGACTGAGAAGAAAATGAGGAGAGACTCCTCTTCTCTGGGCTCCCTATTCCATCTAATCTGAGTTTATTAGTTTAGTTATGCCAGAAGCTGCAGCCAGTCTTTGCTCTTTGCCTGTAATAGACATTTTGCATCGAATTTTCTTGAAGCTGTGCTGGGCTAAGATGCAATGTTCAGTCACAGCCTGTAGTAACATGTTTGGTGGCACTGCATGCCCGTGGAGGCAGGCAAGTAACCTTGGACAAAACAGCTTTTAGCAATCTCTTGACGCTTTTTAAAAAGATGTGATTCTTTTCCACTCCTTGAGCAGACTTACAGCTTTGCCTTCTCCTTACTCTGCTTTCTCACGCAAGGTCTTGGTGGCAGCGCTTTTACTTATGGATACTGAGAGTACTATCATGACTATCCTTATTGTAAACTCTGTTCCCAACTCTAACTAAATGGCTGCTTCAGTCTACTCTCTGCTGTGGGAGAAGATCTTATGTAGTCTCTTAGAAGATGGGACTTCTGAAGAGGATATAAACCCAGGTTTGAGCATAACAAAATGGCTGCTCAAGTCTCTTCCTTGCCTTTTTTTCATGTCTGTGTGCCTTTGACATGATTTGCTTCAGTTATACATAACTTTCTAATTTCTGCCATAATTTTTGCTGGCACTCTGTTCTCTTTTTGCTTCAGTTTCCTGGTGCCTTGGTTTTCCTATTTGGTTTTCCTTGGCTCTTTACCCAAACCACTAGGCCTAACTATTTTTCTATCTAAAACCTATCAGTTGTTGAAGAAGGGGAAAGGAGATTCCTTGTTTGGTTGTTTTTCATGGTGCATGCTTGAATCAGGACCAGTTCCTAGACTGACCACAGTTCATGAGTGAATACTCTAAAAGAGCTTTCTGATACTAACTCCAAAATTTTGTGCTATTTTGCTAACGGTGCAGTCATGGCTCTTAAGAGGTGAAGAATGAAATTTGTAGATTACAGAAGAACTGAAAACCTTTGAAGGTTTCCACAAGTATTTGCTGTTATGCCTGAGTGCTTCCTAAGCAGAAATAATGTAATCCTTAAAACATCAGTTTGGGGGAGACAAGTTCTGCTATTGCCAGTGAGCTGGTAGAAAACAAGTTCAAAGGCATTAAATTGTTTGGCCATAGTCACGCATGATGCTTTTTTCAAAACTGAGAGAGAACTGACACAGGATTCCTAGATGCTTGAATGCTAGTAAGACTTTCAGACATTGTAGTACTGGAATAACTAATTTAGTTTGTAAATCCCAGTTCAGCAATTTAACCACAGAGATACCTGATGCTCTAGTCCATAGAACACTGTTGCCAGTGAGATACTGGTCATTCCTGCCTTTTTGCTGTCCTTGCATTAAGCCACATAATGAATTGGACTGGGGAGCAGTTAAAGTTTAGCAAAACTTGTGGAGTTTATGGAACTGTGGGAGAGAAGAAAAGCATAACACTATTATGCAATCTGCAAACTTGAAATTCAAGAGAAGACTGTTGGAGAGGCATAGCGAAGTTTATTATTTCAAAAGCAGCTTAGCCAATATTACAAGAAAAAAGTCCTGAGTGGCTTTCCTAGAGGAGTGTATTATGGAAGAGCAATTGCTTGCTGGATAACAGTCAAGGTTATGATCTAAGAAGATAATGTGCAGCTGCAGATTCTCATCTCCTAAGAGAGACCTTTGTCTTGTAACACAGAGAACTGTGGGATTCAGATTAGTTATTCGTAAAACTTAATACACTAAGAGGGAAGGAGTGTTCTCTATTCTGCCTTCATTAGAGAATCTATCATTGAAAATTAAGCTGGTTATTTTAATCCTTCTACACATGAACAGTCTGGTTTTAAATCCAAGACAACAGATTGCAGGCAACATTATAAATGCTTAGTCATATAAATAACACTTTCAGAATTGAATAGTTAACCCATATCACTTTGTGTTTTCTGTCTTTGTTGGCATTGCTAGTCTGTAATATTGTCAACTATCCGTCAAAGTGCAGTCTTTTTTCCAAGCTGCTCTATCTAACTGTGGGGCTGTACAGCACGAGCAGACACTCTCATACACCCACTCAGGTTGGCAAGGACCAGACTGAGAGCAGGCAGGAGAGTCCTGCACCAAAATCCTCGCTTTTTCCTTCCTGGCCTTCGTAGTTCGGGGGAAGGAAAAAGAGAAGTTTGAAAGTATATTTGTTCCTGTTAGCACAGAAAAAGGCATACCCAGGGCACTTCAGCCTACATATTTGCTGGGAGCAGACTATCAGGGAACAATAACCTGCTCTGTGGTGCTCCTTGCTTCACACACAAACCAGAAACTTGGCACAGTGAAGAGCCTGACCTATGAATCTAACAGTAATAATTGTGTAGCTTTTTAGTTTCTTACTATTCAGTTGATATTGATAGTTGGTAATCTAGAAACAAGGATATTTTACTTTTTTTCATTCCTTTTCTTAGCCTGTATACATTTTTTACAGTTGGAAAAATGTAAATTTTTATTAATTCCTGCTTTCCTTTATTCTCCTGTATGTGCCAATAGACATAAACTGTGCTTATGCTTTGAAACATGAAGAAAAAATAAATACACACAAATGACAGTTTCCCCTACACCCTCTGACATTTTTGCCAGTGATTTTCCTAAGAAATAGGGAAGTGAATGCTACATTTCAGCAGCTTCTGTGGGCAAATGAGGAGATAGATAAAAATTTCAATATTGCGGTTGGATTGACCATGAAGATAATTTATGCCCATGTTTGTGAGTGCTGAGAGAACTGCTGTGATTTTTTGGCTTTGTGTCATTCTCCCCATGTCCCCTTCTTATTTCCTAACCTTGTATATGGTGGAAAGAAAGCCTCTCTCTGAAGAGTTAGTCCATCTCGTTAGAAAAGGGACATGAGATTTGAGCTGGTTTTCCTTTTTTAATTGTTTAAATTATTTTTTTCTGCCCAAACCTTTTGGCTTCTTTTGCCAGAACAGAAAGAAGAGCCCTCAGTTAGATTTTTTATGGTTCCTGTTACTTTTCTTTTTGGCTTACTGTTTGTAGCTGTTGTCTTTTGAGTATTTCCATATACGTCACTACTTCCTGCTGTTAATTTCATTTTTTTAATGGACCAGTAGTTCTTGGTATAATATGAAATAAGGATGCTGCATGTGATTAGACTTTTCAAAGGGAACGCAGATTCCTGTTTAATATTAGACGTTGTAATGTTTTTATTATTCTGCAATGTAGGTAATTCTTTAGCACAAGTGATTTGCCACAGCAACTGTGGGAGTATTTCCTGACGTGCTGCAAATAATTCAGTAGTCCCACTGTTATTTACCTTTTCAGTGCTACGTCTGAAGGTTTGCCTGACAATTGCCTAGAATACTTCTGCTATCACTCAGATGACTTTTTTATTAAGAGAGTGTCTTTGGAAGGTGTCTTTGCAATCCTTCCTTTTATGATCCAACTAAAATAATTTGATTTACACAAGTTCTGCCCTCTTTCAGAGATATTAATGGAGAGCAGAGCAACGGTCAGGAATGATTCTGGACTACCCTGATGTCCCATTCAAGCATTTGTTCAGCGTGTTTTAGCTGTGAATTTAGCTTTTGACCTGAGATGTAGTATCTCACACCATTTGTACAGCAAAGGTTTGTACAGTATCTCCAGGATACCTTGTACTGTGCTCCAGCATGATTTGGTTTCACCTAATTTCTCTGATCTTAGATTACAGACTTCTTTGTTCAGGTAATGTCATCTTGTTCTGAAAATACTTGGAGCCTGATGATTAATCCTCAGACTAGATCTGCTCGATCTTTACCTCTTTAAATAAATTGTAACAAGCACAAGTTCAGCAGAAGATTTTCTTTCCCTTCTACATTATATTAATCAGGAGAGGTTTAATGCTAACAGTGTTGTCATCTGTTTCTTGGATCTGCAGTTGTGTGTTTTATGGTGAATTTAGTGTTGCTTTCAAAGATAGGCACAGTGGCATTCTGGCATCTATCCACAAGAGAAGCCTTGAAAAATTCAAGTCTGGAAGCATAAACCAAGTGCACTGATCTATACATTAACTCCCTTGGCAACATTCTCATCCTCATCTACTTGATTTTGCCTAGGCTTCATGATCTAGTAAGGTGCTTTTATTTGCATTTGCATTTTCAAAGGAAGCTTATTTACGTTGACTGAATTGCAGTGTTTAACCATGAAGACTTTGTTACTTTATGGGTTTTTGTTTCTCTTTTTTTTGTGGCATGGAGTATGTGCACATACTCTCACTTCTCCAAAGATATTTTAAAACAACCTCTGTATCAATTCCATTAACTTTATTTCCTTAAACCTCTCCTTCAGGCTGTTAATAACTAACTTTCTGGTTTTTAAATCACTTTTCTTAAAGCTGTGTGCCCTGGTCATATCCTTGGTTCAGTCTCCTTGTGAGGATTTGGAACTTAATTACTGTATGTTATGGTCACTGCCAACAGCTTAGTCAATTGCTTCCTGAAACAATTCATTGCCAAGTCAAGTATCACCTCATAAATTCTTTGCACATGTAAAATGGCAAGACAGAATTTTTCCCCATTTTGTCCTCCTGTAATGTTGCTTATGCAATATTTGTGCTGTTGAAATTAGACATAATTGTTGTATAACTAGACTGTGTTGTCTTCTGTTATTACTAGTGTAAGTCTTCATTTCATCCCTCTCAAATCAGGAAAAAAGACTTTATGCTGGACCTAGTTGGGTAACCACAGTTTGTCATTTGTACTGTTCCCTCCTCCACTTTTATGGCATGTTGTGAATGAAACTGGAATATGCTGATCTTTGACAAAGTTGTGTGAGTCTAGGAGAACATTTCTTATCTATAAAGTCCTTAGCAGAGCAGTTCTACTGCTTTAATTTCCCTTAGTGATATTTATCCCTGAGATGGTGTTTATGTGGAATCACAACAGAATTTCAGCTCCACACAAGAAATAGCTATATAACCTCAGAACAAAGATTTCCAGAAGATTAATGTACACATGATGCAGCATTCATTGAAGAAAGAAGCTTTGGTAGTACTTAGCTTCTCAGTAAAGAGTGTAGAGAGTGGAAAAAATGCAATGGGTTATTGCAACAGCATCATAGATTCAAGCAAGCCTATTGATGATTATGTCATAATCTGATATTCTAATAGTTTCATAGATCTGAGGAGGAATTTGACTTTAAAGAAGTCACTGCTACAATTCTTTGATTTACAGCTGGAGTGTTAAAAGGCTCAAAATTAATTTTTTTTCCAAGAGAAAAATTTATTTTTTGAGTGCTAAGGAGTTTCTCACACCCTTCTTATTATTTTGAAAAATATACTGTCTACTGTGTCAAGCCAGCCACTGATAATCAGTAATCAAATAGCTGACAGATTTTGGTTGTGTAGAACCATCATAACTACCAAGTATCAAAACATTAGCTAAGTTGAGCAGAGCCTCTCCTGCCATATTGACATGTGTGGCTTCTTTGCACTCTGAATGAGAACCATACAATGATAAGCTGCCAATGCAGTGCAGCTGATTGTTTAATGAAACCCACATGGTTATGTTCATATCAGGGACTGGCACCCCTTTGAGTGTGCACTTTTTATGCAGCTGTCTCAAATCAATCTGTAAGTAAATGTTATCAAAATACAGAACATTAATCTAATAGCCTCTGTGATTATTCGTAGTTGTAAGACACAGATACATGGATATGAAGTTGTCCGTGTGCATGGGCATTATATCATATTGATAGTTTCAAGGTTTTTGAAACCACTGGGGTCTTTCCTCTCTGCATATGTGATTCCCCTGAATATTAAAAAGAGTTACAGACCATATTGTTTGTAGACTGTACTCTAAATTTAGAGTTCAAATTTTGTAATGTTTGTAGAATTTTTGCCATCTTTTTCAAAATCTGTCATCTGATGTTTATATCTGATGCCATATTAGAAATAAAAAAGAGCACGCATGTCAGAACTGCTCCAGAGAATCACAAATACACAGGATAAAACATGATTGGGAAAAAACACTTTACCAGAAACCCTCACTACTTCTTTGCTACTTCACTTTCTGAATCATTTTTTCATGTACTTCCCCAGCCCCCCTCTGAGTTAGATTTTTCCTACCTTGTAGAAGAAATAATTTGATTTGACTTCCACTTTTTTAAGCGCATGTCAACATCAGTTTATTTATTTTAGTGTGCATGCATGGCCTTATAGAGCTAAACCAAAAGATATGAGGCCTATTGGCCTGTTGTTAGGAAATATTATGGTATTGATTATTATTTTCTGTTAGGTTGCCTCTCTAATTTAGGTTTGTAAATCCCTAATGACAGAATGTTTTCTTTGAATAGCTTATTCTGAATATCACCTTGATTCAGGACATGGGGACAGAATAAATTCCCTGCTGTATCAGGTGAGCAGTCCATCCAGTGTGCTGTTAGTAGCAGTGCTAACAAGGGATGCTGTGTAGGAAGAGCACATGAGCCTGACCACTTATTGGTTTATCCCCTACTCATCTGCCATCGTAGGACTAAGAGTACTCTCTATGTGTTTTATTTAGTGTCTCTTTTTGACTTGTCCATATTTTGTCTGTTTATGTCCATTTATGAACCTGCTGACAATGTTTGGCACCACAGTGTTTACAACAGCAAGTTTCCAACCTGCTGTGTAAAAAATATATCACTAATTCACTGGAATTGTCATCACCTTTAAAGAACACAGTAGCATCTTAAAAACACATCAGAAGTTTGTTATCCTTTGGGCTTTAACAATCCAGTACAAAATGATGATTCTTATTCCAAGGACCCTAGTATGGAATTTAAACATCCTCAAGCAGAACCTCAAAGTTACAGAAACCTTTGGGCCAGAAAGTGCTGACTGCCTATCTTACAATACCTTTAGTAATGCTCATTATAAAACCTGAATCTAGTCTAGGGGTGTCAACATTAGCTTTTTTGCCTTGGTGATATCACAAAATCACAGAGTGGGTAAGGCTGGAAGGAACCACCGTGGGCCATCTGGTCCAACCTCCCTGCTCAAGCAGAATCACCCTAGAGAACATTGCACAGGATTGCATTCAGACAGTTCTTGAATATATCCAGACTCCACAGCTTCTCTGGGCAATCTGTTCCAGAGGGTGATCACCTGTACAGGAAAGAAGTTCTTCCTCATATTCAAGTGGTGTTGGTGTTATGGTGTTTTGGTTTTATTTGTTTGTTTGTTTGTTTTAGTAGACTATTCTTATCTCTATTGAGCTAGTGGAAAGAAAAGAGGCTTGCAGAGGATGCAGAGACCTAAAGATACTCTTGCACTATGGTTCTTCTCTCATGCAGCAGATGAGTGTATTTTGTATCACATCTTCCTGTCAGGCTGTTGAACAGGCTAATTCTATAACTCTTATGCATTACGGTATTACACAGAGGTTTTTGGTGTAGTTTTTCGATGTGATACAGCCTTATCATAGGAAACTCCCTGCCCTGATGAGCCTACTGCCTACAACAGGACAAAAATCTGTTTCTGGGTAAACTGGAGTAATTTCTTGTATGGTTTGAAGCACCTGCTTGTTTTCTCCTTTCTGGGACTCATCATTTTCCTTTCAGATCTGAATAAAAAACCTGCTGCTGTCAGAATGCAGACAGATATCAGATTAGACTTCACCTCCAAAGGAGTGTAACACACTGAATGCCACAGCAGCTCCAGCCAAGACCCGCCTGTTGACACAGGCAAAGTCATGGTCTCTTTACAAATGGTGATTGCCCTCGGTGCTATTGTTCCAGCTGTTGTAGTCAGGATGGCCAGAAGAATAAATGCCAGGCACAGTATGATGATGATCAGAGAGAGTCTGCTTTATTGCTCAGTTCAGCCTTATTTATACACCTTCTGCAAAGACAACCTTATATACCCTTCTATTAATAACTCTCTATCTATGGTCTGTTATTGGCCCTTACACACAATTGGACATTCACACCTTATTTACATTCTCCTCTCACCGGTCAGTTTTGGCACCTTCTCAGACTTCTCACTGCTTCTGTGAATTCTTTAGGGAAATGGCTTCAAAGCATCTAAGTCTATATCCCCCACCTCTATATCCTTCCCCAGGGGGTCTCCGGACCTGCCACCTACCCCAGCATCCAGCCACCGAAGGACAAGCTTTGTGCCGTGTGCCATGCAGCGTCGTCCTCGCTGCACCAAGGATGCTGCCAGCCCTACTGCAGTCACACCAACCTTTCTCTTTCACATTTCCTTCTTAATGTCAGGATTTTGGTGAGGACTGTGGGACTCCGTGATCCCCCTCTAGTGGGGAGCTGGTGCGAACACCAGGCTTATCTGTGGAAAAGTGTTGCGCTTGAAAGGCTTTATCTTCTCGTGTGGTGGTGGCTCTGTGCCTGCCAAAGGGAGTGTTGGAGACTGAAGTCTTATTATTTGATCCTCTGGTTTTGTTCCTTTAAAATCCAAAGACAAATCAAATGTGTAGCAAAGCTTTTTATACATGATAAAATGCACAACATAAAATAAATCCATGGGCAGTAAATAGCTTAGTTCTAACAGGAAGCATTTGTAAGTCTACAGATTTTGTAGCCATGGGCAAGTAGACTATTTGTATTAGTGTTCTCATGTGCAAATGAATTATTATATTTCTTAAGAAAAACGTTTTATGTTTTTGCTGCAGCAGACACTTTTAATCAGAATGAATTGAATTATTTGGATGATAATCTGGAATTTAATTCAGTTTACAGTATGTTCATTTAAATGTTTGTATTTACTTTTGAAATTGTAATCATCAAGAACAGTGCCTAAAATTTTTGTTGGAGATTAAATAAGGGGAGAGTGATTGCTTGAAGAACTCATCTTCTGAGATGCCTGAGTGAACTCGTGTTGTCTAAGGGGCAGTAAGCATTTCACAGAGGATATAACTGTGCAGAAATAAAACACAAAATAAGAAGACACACTATCTGTTTTAAAAACTAATTTTGCTGAAGTTGGAAACAATGTTGGATATTAGGGTGACATTTTAACTTCTTTAGACACGTGACTGAGCAAAATATTGATCATTATTTTCAACAGGAAGTAATTCTAAGAGTTTGTATTTTCTTAGCTGTTTTATCTCTGTGAAATGTACAAAAGTTGGCAGATAAACTTCAGAGCTGCTGTGCTTAGGATATTCAAGTTCTACAGTGTTATCAGACCTAGTTGCAAAGATTACATTTTAGTGTTATTTCTGGAAAAACTCATGTTTGAAATGCATATTATCTTTCAGCAAATGGTGCCCTCCCTTCCTGCCTGCCTGCCTGCCTTCCTGCCTGCCCGCCCAGCCACCCTCCCTCTTTCCTTCCTTCCTGCCTTCCTTCCTGCCTTCCTTCCTGCCTTCCTTCCCTTCCTCCTTCCCTTCCTTCCTCCTTCCTTCCTCCTTCCTCCCTCCCTCCTTCCTTCCTCCCTCCCTCCTTCCTTCCTCCCTCCCTCCTTCCTTCCTCCCTCCCTCCTTCCCTTCCTCCTTCCTTCCTCCTTCCTCCCTCCCTCCTTCCTTCCTCCCTCCCTCCTTCCTTCCTCCCTCCCTCCTTCCTTCCTCCCTCCCTCCTTCCTTCCTTCCTTCCTTCCTGCCCGCCCTCCTTCCCTCCCTCCTTCCTTCCTGCCTTCCTTCCTGCCTTCCCTCTCTCATTTCTTCCTTCCTGCCTTCCTTCCTTTCTTCCTTTCTTCCCTCCCTCATTCCTTCCTGCCTTCCTCCCTCCCTCCCTCCCATCACTCTTTTACAACACTTTTCTCTTTATCCCCATCTTCCTTCCCCTCCCTTCTTTCCCTCCTTTCCAACCAGCTGATAATCTGTCTTCCAGCACTTTGTTCAAACACCACTTCCCAAATCATTCTATGACACTTCACCAGAACACTTTGTGTTTGTTATCCAGTGTATACTGCCTGCCATGTATTCATGTGTTAACTCCTGCAGGCCCTGCTGCCCTGTGGAAGAAGGCAGTTGAGGGCTCATATTTTCCTCTTTACCATCCCGTCTTTCATGGCCGTCCTAAGGTGGTCCTCCAGCCACTTTTCTCTGCTTGACTTTCTCTACATTTAACTCTTCCCCACATCACTTCCCCTCTTACTACTGACATTTGAGTGACTCATCTCGGGAGGCGGTATGTGAGAGAAGTGGTGTTACGATACTACAGTCGAACATGTGGTTGGACAGCCTCTGTCCACAGTAATTCTCCTACCATGGGAGAGAGTGGGATGGCTGAGAGGTAGTGTTGGTGGGCTTTGTTAGCTGATGTTATTTCAGTATTCAAAGTGAGTTTGTAAATCCTAATTAGTACAATCATTCACACCTTTGCTGTATATATTTGGTAAATGGCTATATATCACTTTATCTGCAGCTGATGTTTTTTTTCTTGGTGTGCCTGATATTTACAATAGTAATGCACTTATCTATACGTTCACAGTCATGGGCATGCACATATGTATACTCACGAACATGCTGAGGCTTTGTTAATTAATGTTAATTGCTGGTGGTTTCTTATTACAAAACATATTTCTCTATTGGTCTATTTGCACTGCTTTGTTTTAGCTTCATCTAATGCACTGGAACTCTACACTGTACAGCAGCATTGATGAGGCAGTAGGGAAGAAGCACGGCATAGCTATTATTGCTTTGTTTGTGCAGGTAAGTTTCCTGTGTTACACTTGTTATGAAGCACTGTCATTTGTCTGAGGATAATGAGGTCCTTTCCATTCTATTTAATTTGTAATGATTTCATAACATAAACCAGTGTGTGACTGTTAGTATTCTATTCAAAAGATACTTCTCAGCCACGTCTTCTATGGATGTGCCAAGTAATTCTTGTTTAAACAGGATACTGAAGTATGTGAGTTGAAGAAGCGGTAATATATAGTTGGCCATAAGTAGACATCCAATCTACATTTCTCTGAGGGCAGAATGAGGGCTGTCAGGATGTACAAGTGCTTCACTATCTCTGTGATGTGTTTCTCTCCATTTCTGGCCAGACTTACTGTTTGGGGAGTCATATTACTTCTTCGGAGAATAAGAGTGTTAACAAGTCTTGGCCCAGACCCTCAGAAAAACCTGTGATGAGGAGGCTTAAAGCTTCCTGGGAACAAGGTGTAATGAAAGCTGGGAAGTTAATGCCATAATCTAATTGCTGTTGAAGGTTTTTCAAGGTCTGCACACTATAAAGATTTTCTGGTTTAGTCCTCAAATACCAGATTCTCATCTTCCTCATGAGGAATGGCAAACTGTTTCATTTAAATGGGTTTGGAGGAAGAGGTTTAGAGTTCATGCTTAGATCAAATGGATTTTCTTTCACAGTAATGTTATTAATTTGTCATATTTCATAACGAGTTTATGAGTGCCTTTGAGCTTTACCTCTGAATTTGAAGGTATGTTGGTTACTGCCTCAACATTCAGATAGAACTGCTAAAAATGGAAGTTATAAAGTCTTCAGTTTTGTATCCTAGAGGTCTGTGTGATAATTGCTTACATAAGTCACCTTCTCATTCCAACAGAGGTAACCTTCAAGTTAGTCAGAAAGTTATATATAAGTTCTTAAACAAATCTGAAACTTCAGTGATACATTTTCCATTTCTAGTCTCTCACCTTCATCGGTGTTCTTAAGCATTTCAAAAGGCTTTTTCATTAGCCAAGAAAGGCATGGTATAATTACAAATGACCAGGGAAAAATAATATTTTAATATTTATGCTCTTTAATAAAGGATCAGGGAGAGGAAATTCAGTGACCATTTTTTCCCGGTAAGGGCATGAAAATATAATTTTGCACCACAGTTCTCAAATACATCATTTTAAGGTCAGTGAAAATATTTTCACTGATATAAGTGACAGCCCTTGGGAATTATTAATTTAGAAACAGCATCTTTGAAGTGACTTCAGTATCTGTTACCTACTTTGAAGGTTTTCAATTGAAATTCTATTCTCAAACAAAAGAAAATCCTGTTAATTCATAGAAATAACAAAGTACCTTTTGTTGACATTCAATTGTTGCCTTCCAGTGACTACTGTGTCATTCTATTCCAAGAGAAACAAAGAGCAAAGAAATTTTTCAGGGTCTAGCTCTCACGTTCTTACTCATGCTGGCTTATTTCCTCACCTCATATGTGTGCAAATTGACAAAGAAATCAAGTGGAAGGCCATTCTCTGTCTTCTGATTTTGACAATGTTGTTCTGAAGGTAAAAGCTTGGGCCCTGGAATGGGTGATTTAGGTCAGAAGCATCTGAATTCAGTGTGCAGAGTGAACTATGTTCCTGTAAAATTACAATCTCTTATTTCAACAATGTGTTTCTTTTGAGAGCCCCATGTTCTGTGCCTTAAAGGTGTTTGGTAAAGGCAGTGCTGCAGCCTGCTGGGAGCCTGGCTTTCACTGGCAGGATCCCAGAGATGTCGTGAGGGAGGGAATCTGCCATTCTGTGCTCTGCAGGCAGGAAAAAATTCCCCCGAGCTTCAGAGAGACCTTGGGCCAGATTTGCAACGCTGTGGGAACAAATTCAAAAAGTGTCTTTCATGCTTGTTCACTCTGTTCCTTTCTGTATACTTTTCTGACAAAAAATGGTAAGGACAAACTGTATCCTTGGCATTTATACTGCATGATTTTGACTCCACATAGAGTGTATGCTGCAAAACAGGGTTAGTCAAGACTTACTGGACTTAACTGTGACTCTTTTTCTGTGAGTTTCTGCCTCTGCTTTGAAGTATTTAAACCTCGTTTACTCCTGACTGGTGGTTTTATAATGATTTAATTGGAGTTGCCATGTATCAGTGTGTTTGATTAACAGAAGCTTGTGTAGCTAATCTAAAAACAACTATAGAACTTCCTGGTCTGATTGACCTCTGTCTTTCAGTTTCTGAAATAGCAAGATACTGAAATTCATCTTCACTTGCTGTATTTCAGATAGGAAAAGAGCATGTAGGCCTAAAAGCTGTAACCGAAATTCTCCAGGACATCCAGTACAAGGTAAGGCATTGTCTGAAGAAAAGCTTCCTTCACTGACCAGAGAGAAAGAGACCAAAGAGTCTCTATGAAGCCAAGAGAAAGATTTCAGATGTGTCTGTAGTGAAACCACATGTGAGAGCCATCATTTGGTGGCCTGCATGAAAATCTCAGCATTTTACAGTATTCAGATAATACACAGTCTTAGTAGTTAATTCCTTTTCAGGTGTCCAGAAAGCTTGATCTATACCAATAACTGATTGCAAATCCTACCTTTTCAGTGATTATAATGGAGTCAGTGTGGATACAAGCACTGCAACATGCTTAGTGAATGCCAGCAGCAGTATCTCCAAACTTATCTGGCTTTAATTTGTAAAGAAAAAGAATAGATGAAATGAGGACCCATATTAAATTGCAGTGGGAAATCAGCAAGAGCACAATGCGGGCTTGTCAGGTGGATTATGTGTGGGGATTCTGAAGGAGAGATGCTAATCCTAGCAGGACTGAGAAGATACCCAGAATGTTGCTATCTTAAATGACCTTGGGCAAGTTACTTTCATCTCTCTGCTTCATGATCTGTAACAGAAATAATCATACATAACTTTGATTTTAAATGAATTTTGAGATGTATTGATGACATGTTTTTCATTGGTCTGAAGAGATTAGCCATTTACTTCAGTGGATGCTGAAGTGTAGAAAAATTAGAAAGTAAAATAACTTTTAGTCAAATAATATGTGGTAAACTTCAGTCATGATGTTTAATATTGCAAACTCATTGCTTATGAAGGTGTCAGAGAAAACAATAGTGTATGGAACTCTGTAGTTTCATTACTGAGAGGACAGCCAAGTAGAGCAGCGTCACGAAAGGCCTTGTCATTCATTGTGTGAAGTGTGTTATAATGATGATTTTTAGAGGGTCTGCATCAAACATACTTTGGTATACATAAAATTATTTTGCATTAAATATGTGGAACCTGCTTTACTTTATTAAATGTTATGCACATTAGTTAAGAAAAAGCTCACTTTGGCCCTTGGTTTTTTGAATTAATTTTGAATAAGGAATCCCTGAATTTCGTGTAGAGAATTTCAAGGCTGGGGCCTGGAAGAAGCCCAGGTACTGAAGACAGAAAGTTAACAAATTCATGAGATAACCTTAGAATTAAAATATAAAATAGAATAAAAGTGTGTGTTTGTGTAGCTGCAAGGACAAATGCAATGATAATTAAATGGGAGCTCTTAATGAGGTAGCTTTGCACGGGAGTGCAGGGCTTAATGTTGTAAGAACACAGAAAGTGTTTTACCTCTCCATTCATCAACATTTTAATAAGAAACTAGAGATGAGATTGATTTGTATTCATTTTTCAGGGAAAGTCCAAAACAATACCCTGTTTTAATCCCAACTCTTTATTGCCAGGTAGGTGCCTTTGCTTACTTTCGCATGTGTGGATTACTAGCTAATTGGAGAGGCTGACACAATCTTGACCTAAAGCTTAGCCTAAGTTGCAAGCCTGAGAGTGTGTCCCATAAGCATTTTGCATTTTGCACCTAGTGGTGCTAACAGGGATAGGGATGAAGTCAATTGGAATTTACTGTAAATACACACCTTTGTCATGTGAGTGGGACGTATATTGTCTGTGCACTGCTGGCAACACTGTGTTGCTGGCAGCACTGCTGGCCAGTTTTCTTGAGGATTTTTCATCCCATCTAGAGAGGCAGCAGTGGGAACTCCTGTCTCTACTTGGGCATAAAATAGGAAGTATAAGGCTACCCACCTAACAAAGTATTTTTTTGGCAGCGTCAAAAGACAATGGCATAATGTAATGAGAGTTGCGTAGCATAGAAGGAGTAGTGACAAAGGCAGGCAAATTCAAACTCATATAGTTAACAGTTAAAGAATATCAGTAAGAAATGTGACTTTTCAAATAATGCATTTCTAAAAACAAATGTTTCTACAGATTTAGGAATCCATCTCAGATAAAATCTGTGTTATAGTGGCAAGATCTTTAATTTCTTCAAGATAGCCCAGGTCTACTTTAAAATATATTAATTATAGCAAAACAAGTGTCTAGGTTGCAAAGTGAAGTGCTCAGCAATTAGGAATTGCAGGAATTAAGCTGCCTGTGCCTCTTTATGCATATGCATTATAAAACATCACCTAATTGCGTGACCAGAATTTATTTTCTACAGGACCGCTGCCTCACAGTCCTGTTTGATGTTGATCAAGTCACATAACCCAAAATTTCCACAAGTCGTCTCTAACTATGTGTTCCTCATTTTCTAGGTGCCTGACTTGAGATCATGGGGTCTGATTTGCAGAAGTGCTGAGTGCTTACACCTCCAAGAGAAGTCAATGGGAGCAGTGCTCTGACTGTATTAAGTGCTATAGAAAATTAACTACTCAGAGAAATCAGGTTCTAAGCATGTCATATTGAACACCTCAAATGAATAGATGCATTCGACCTTAACTTCTCTGTGCCTCAGTTCCCCAGCCTTAAAGTGTGGGGGTAATCTGTCCTTCCTCAGTATGCAGAGGTGTGGAAGGATAAATTAATTCACTTAATTGAGTTAAGCACTCAGACACTGAAGAAATGAGTGCACTAGAAATATGAAAAATGAAAAAATGTGGTCCTTCTTACAAGCAGGATTTGAGTAGCATGGGAAAAAGACCACCAAGTAGAGAATATTGTACTGAGAAATCCAAGTGTTATTAGGTGCTTTTCAAAACAAAATCATCCATCTTTGCAAGTAAATGATAACAAATTTTCCAGAAAAACATACATGATCATGTAACAAGACAGTGTCAAAATGCATGCACAGGATGGGCTGAATTAATTCTTGCAGTTCTTAACTTTTGAGTATTGAATAATGCAACTTGCTGTCAATGGATTTGCTATGTAATTCCCTAGCTGAGAAAGAAAATTACACCAATAAAACAAAATTCATTCGCTGACAATCACAGGCTTCATTAGCAAGATTTAATTCTACTGTTATTCCTCTGACCTAGTAGTGAAAAGACAGTACCAGGTTAGTTCAATCAAACAAGTTTATGTTTCTAGTCTCTCATTCTATCTTCCCCTTAACTCTCCATGCCATGATTAACCACCTTTGTCTCCAGTTCCTCTCTAGGTTTATTTATTGTCCCCTCTTTTACAGTCAGGTAGTTTCCTTTCCATACTTCTTAGGCTGTATGGACTACAGCAGCAAAGGAAAGCCCTATGAAGTGCAGCGTGATTGGAATCTATGAGAAATTAAAATAATTAAAGTAATTAAAATAGTTAAAAATAGATGTGTTGTATGTAGAGTCAAAACTCTGCTTGGACAAAACATTGTACATTTCCTTCATAGACAACCATTTATTCTAATAGCTATTTATAAAACTATAAATAAATTTATAAACTTAAAAAATTCTAAAATAAATCACGATTCCATCCCCCGTAAAATTAAACTTACTTTTCCAAAGCTAGGAGGCACCAGTGCATCTCAAAAAATATGTCACCAGAATTGCAAACTGTAAAGTTTTTCTTGAGCTTAATTTTCACTGACTTTTTCCTAAAAAATGAAATTAATACATGCTAAATGTAAAAAGTCAGTTAAAGTTCAATCACTGCAGCCCCTATGCCTTCAAAATTGGATGGCTCTTGTGGGTTTTGACATTAACAGGAGTTCTTTCTTGCAATACTACTTATTTGCTGTGTTAGAGAGTTGTGCACGTGTTATTTTTCATATCTATGAAGTGGCATTTTCATACTTAAAATACCTGCAGTGGGAAGTTACTGTAATGTAATGAACACAAGCTCATATGCATTCACATGAGAAAGCAGTGGACAGTCCTTGGCAGGTTATAAATTCACACCTTAGCTTTCTGCATACTAACTTCATCATTTGAGCAGGCCCATGGCTATCATAAGCTGTCATAACTGAGAGACACAATTAACTTCTAAATTCCTCTAAAACTCCACGTTTCTTTTAATTTCAGATCCTCTGCTGCGTGACTACTGGGTGTATGAGGGCTCTCTGACAGTTCCACCCTGCAGTGAAGGTGTCACCTGGATACTGTTTCGCTACCCTTTGACTGTGTCCCAAGTGCAGGTAACAGCTGTGCTTAAAGTGACCTTGGGATATGGTTATGAGCTAAAGGTTATAGCGTGCAAATATATATATCAGGACATTACATCTGTTCTCCTTAAAGATCCCATTAGATCAGTACATGGCTTTTCAAGTAAAGGTTAAACCTTTTGAGTCACTGAAAGCAACGCAAAGGTCAGAGATGAAAAACCTTGTTATCATTTATCATCTGCATTTAAAGTAATTCTTTATTTAAGTGCAAGAAGAAGAAAGAAGTCAATGGGCAAAAGAAATTCAATTCTTTGTAATTGTAAGCTTTCAAATACCACTGCCTTTTGATGTTAAAGGAACAAAAAAGCATAGGAAGACACTATGTCCTTGAGAATGAACAATATTAACGTAGTACTGGACAGCTATATTGCATTGAACTATATTTTATTTATCTTGCTCTTTTTATATTAGTTTTTATAATAAATGTCAAATTGTAACTACCTATTTAAATTTTATTTCACACGTATGTATTTAAACTGCTTGTTGTTTTTTTTTTCGTAAGTTGTCTCTTACACTCATGCGAGCCTATCTATGGAAAACATTTCAAATCTGTCTCCAAATAGTCCTGGTAAAAACAATTAAAACTCCTGATGAATATACTCCCACAGTCTGTGAATCCCAGCTGGAGGACTGTGGATTTAATTTAAGGGAAACTCTCTAGAATCCCTGAAGCTGAATGTATTAATTTTCATGGCCTGTTCTGAAACAAGTACAAACAGAAGGGAAAAAAAGTATAAAAGGTGATAAATTCAGATTTAAATTATTTCAGCTTTAATAATCTAAAATTTTGGTAGTGATGCCAGCACAATATTTTACAAACTTTAACAGTTTAAAATTGGCAATGTTTATTTTCATATGGAAACTGAATTCTGGGTCTGATCATAGGATGAAAGCAATGGCTCTCAATAAGCTATTTGTATGGTAGCTACAACTTAAATGTATCCCATCATAAATCTGTTATTTATTTGTTTATGAAGGGGTAAATCTTGTGGCTGCTTACTACTGAGTAGATGGAAATAGCATTCTGTTGGCATTATTAAATTCAGAATAACTTTTAAAGAGAGCGTTTATTTTGTAACTTGGCAGCTAATTGTTCAGATACGATATGGGTAAATAAGAGGACTTAATCAAAGGTACAATCAGGAGACTTAATCAGAGGTACAAAGTCCGCAGCTGTTACACTAAGACATAGTATGATATTCCTAGTTGCAGATTTTGTAGTCTCTATTCCTTTTTAATCCAGTCAGTGCACAGAGGAGGGCACAGTTCAAACCATCCACATGTAATGGGAGACAGCAAGAGGGTGAAAAACAGAGGAATTAACTAGATAAATGCAACTTCAGTTAGTATTACTATGTATTAATTTACGACAGTAAAACAAGATGTTAGAATGTGGTGCAAAGGGGATAAAACTCCTGAAAAAAATGTTGTGCCTGGGGGTAAAAGTGACCCATAGTGCCTGGGGAAAAGACTATGATTCACAGTCTTGACCTTTGTTAGGTGAGGGGTGCCTGGTTTGTGTTGCTGTGTTACGTTGATAGGTATAAACCAAATCCAACAAGAATATTGCAGTGATGAAAGGCGCACAAGTCGTGAAGGAGTTTTTCCTTCCCACTGATGCAGGGGAGATGTAGCACTGGAGCAGGGCGATAGATTGGAGCAGACTTATGCCAGTATGACCCACAATGCTTTGTAGGTGTTGTAGATAAGCATCAATTAGAAAAAAACTCCTCACCAGTGTTTATGATTGCAGCATTAAAGGTAAAGTTGTGCAGGAAAGACAGTAATTAAGAACATGAAGAACTTTTGCCAGGGTGGGATAAAAAATTAACTTGCATCAGATAGTGCTTTCAGATGTCAAGTAAAAATAAATATGGGTAGAAGTGAGAGGAGGTGATTCTGGAATTCAAAGTTTGAAAGGTCTCCAGGATGCCTAAAATAAGATTTTGGTGGGGCCAGAATATTTTGCTGTAGCTGAAAAATCCAGGAGTTTAAATTGTAATTAGCATTTTCGCTGCAAAGAAATACCAGGCCTCTTCTGTGCATGTGGGCATGAGTGCCTATGAGAGATTTCTTTTAATCACAGAATCACAGAATAATTGGGGTTGGAATGGACCTCTGGAGATCACCTAGTCCAAATGCCCTGCTAAAGCAGGTTCATCTAGAGCAGGTTGCACAGTAGAGATTAGAAATGCAAGGGCTTTTGCCTACAGAAAATAAGAGGATGTATGTAGGATATACCGTTTTGAATCATCCATGGAAAGCTGGTAAAGGCATTTAATTTTATTAAGCCAGCTTGTAGTATTAAAGCATAGATTTCAGTGCAAATGTATTTCTAATGGGTTTAAACACATTATTTTTTCATGTGTCATTAACTTGTAGAACTTTCTTCTGTGGGACACTAATGAACGCAGCTTATGAAACTTCAAGTGATTTATATAAATACTAGTACCATCTGTGTTTATAGCTAGTAAGAGACAAATTCAAGGCTTTCTATTTTCATTTTTCAGGCCATAAAATAATCAAGTTCAGAGTGTCAATAACAAATAAAGAATAACAAAATTCTAGTACGGAAAAGATTTTATTTCCTTCCTCTGATGAAATTAGAGGAGACAAGATACTCATTCCTTTTCTCATTTTCTGTAATTAACATAACAAAATTGATTAGCTTAACAAACCATGGGTCATAAGGGGAAAAAAAAATGAATAAAATTGCTATTAAAATACATCATCACATCTATGTATTTTCACATTTTCTCCTTTTGAAACAATGGAGAAATAACAATTTTGGAAAAGGCATAATAGGATATATGAATAGCAAAAGAGAAAGCCAGGACTGCAGCATCCAGATGTGCTTTCCTGAGATACGGTGCTTTTTCCTCACTGGAAGTAATTTTCTTTGACATGAGTCTTCAATTCTATCAGAAAGCATTTTTCCTTCATGGGTTGTTCTGTGAGATCTGGATAAAGTGTGCAGGCAACTCTTCTCCCCTGGAGAATAAGGGCTTTGCAAATTTGGTTCTTGGAGTTTTATTATTGACTTCAGTGTAAAGGAGCTTGTCTGCAAATCTGCACTCTGAAGTACTCTTGTTGCATATGTCTGTCCTTCTTTTGTGATTTTTATCATCCTCACTTGTCTCACATGGGAATATACAGCCCAGCCCAGAAAAACCTGTATTTTTGTGAGATCCTTGCCCGTGCATGTACACTGCTGAAATGCGGTGGGGGAAAACAGAAAACTCCTTCCTATCAGGCCAGTAAAGGGCAGGAAATTATTGAAAAAAAACTTGCTCATGCTCCTTTCCTCTATACTTTTAAAAAATGGGGCTGTAGTGAATAATGTGCTTTGTGGTTCACTGAAGCCCAGAACAAATACTTTGTCTAAGCCACTCAGAGTGGAGATTTTAAACAATGATGCAGCAAGGAGCTGTCGTTCTGCTGTATTCATTGTCAGAGTTAACTGGTTTTGTATTGAATGGTGAGGTCTCTAGTCCTTTTGTCTACCTCATTCAGAATCAAGACCTCCTAAAGGGCAGAAATAGTACTAGCATATGGAGCTGGAGTGGGAATTGTGCAAAATTTATGCAATCTGTGAAATACAGCACTCAGAGGTTCATGGTATTCTGTGGACTGGTAAGGAAGCAGGTTCGTGTTCTTGGGAGGTGTAAAATTTTCAAGCAGAAGGGTAATGCTTTTATACCTCATATAGAAGAAATGTTTGTAGGAAACATGAAAATTCTTTGGTTTTGTGTGTTCTGTTCTTCAGTGAACATGTAAGTGAAACAGAAGAATGCAGTGTTCAGGATTTGAATACAGGAAGTGGTAAAAGCATTCTTCAAAATATAAACTAGATGCTTTTACTCAGTAGAAATGCGACTGTTAACACTGTGGATTTGCCTCTTCATTGGTTAGAACTTGATCCTGAATTTCCATGTGAACAGGCCTAGGTCATCCTTAGTGTCTTCTGGACATGAGAAGAACTTTTGTAAGTAACTATTCCTGGTAAAAGTACGTGAAGTCATCACGAATAAGGGTGTTTAGCCATGTGCCTCTAAAACACCTGTTTCATTGGCAGTCCTACAGGGTGTACTTCAGAACACTGACCAACGAGGGGTTGGGAGGAGATGGTAAGTAGTTCCACATGTGGTAATGCAGAATGAGTAGGGCACACATATTGCCTTGTCTGATGGAAATTTAATAGGAAAAGTACTGTCAGCACACTAGTGTTCGTTTCTCACAGAACCACTTCTCTTAAGTGAAGCAAACCACCACGTGTATAGAGGGTCTCTGTCATGGCAGTCTGCAACATGGAATGAAGAACTAAACAAGGAGACTGGGGATCTCAGAAGCAATTCTCCACTTAGAGCAGGGCTAGAATTCCTGACTTCCCTAAAGACTAAAGAGCAGACATGGAGATCAGGTCAGTTCTACTCTTCTGACTGAAGAAACTGGAAGCTACTTTGTGAGAAGTACGTCCTGGAGAAAGATTTCACTGTGGGGACTGAGATGGGGTATTTGTAGTTACAGTTAGGAGACAGCTCACAAATGCCAGCTTTGCAGAGAGTCTGCTCTTCCCTCTCCTTCATCTGTGCTTGTTTGAAGTATCTCATTCTCAAAAGTTCAAACAAAAGCCACGTTTTTGTAAAATGCTTCTTCCTAAACTGCAATTATTTCAGACTTTCCAGAGTTGATTCAGATGGTGAAAGAGGCTAACTTTATGAAAATCCATTCAGTGATTAATCAGCACTTGAGTCCTGAAGACTTTTTCAATTCCAAGCCTGTAGTGAATCTGTTTTCAGCTTTCTTTCAGTAAATAGCAACAACGAGAATCTTCCAAAACAGGATTCTGCCTCGAAAAGCACTTTCAAGGAGCTTTACCGTTCATTCTCTTTTTTGTCTTTGCAGTTCAAGCTGTTGCCTTATATCTCAGCTGCCAGAAGCTGAGTGTTGATTCCCAAGCACACTGTTTTTTTGAGGAAAATGAAGCAGAGCAGAGCTAGCCTCTAAATCAAGTAAATAAGTTTATATCAATTCTGCTGTAGAGTGGAAAACAACAATGAAGGCCGTTGTCTTCCGGGTTGCAGTAAGAATGTATTCTCTGCAGGCAAGATAGTAATAAAAATGTCATTACCTGCTGTTCAGTACCTAATTTAATTTAATTCCGGAATCACACGTTTTCCTTGTAAGCCTTCATAGAATGTTTTTCATGGAGAAATTGCCTCTACAATATCTTAGATGTCTAAATGATTATGTACTACAAAGCTCCACTTTAATTTTTCTGTATCTTCAGTGTCAAGTTAGAGCTGAACTGCATAGTGAGGCACCAAAGGGTCAGTAAAAGCACAGAGGCTGAGATTAGGGGAGTCAGCCATCAGGTACATTCACAGTTAAGACAGCTTGTGAATATGTTAAAGCAAAACAAATTTTTATAGTAGTTGTAACTACTTACTTAAAATACCAGACTCCTAAAGACAACACTGTTGAAGAATAAAGTATAATATTGCTGAGATGTGCATTGGTTTTTCTCAGTTCTTTATCATGCAGCACTTGATAAAGCTTCCATCTCCAGGGATGGAGATGTATGAAGATACAGGGATGATCTGGTGTAGGGCAGAACGTGAGCAGCTTCCATCTCCAGGGATGGAAGAAAAATCTAAAAAGATTCTATAGGACAGAAACATACTTATTTGGCTCAATTGAAATATTTTATATTTATTTTTTATTGTATTTGACTTTCTAAGTACCTACGTCTGCAGATCTTTTGAAGCAGTATTTTGTTTTGATTGCAAAATCATTATTTTTCCACATAGAATGTCAACAGACATCTTCTAAAGCTAAGAATCTGTTCAGAATTCTTCTGGTTTAGAAGATAAGAGTTTCAGGCAGTAAACAAATCACTAGGAGAATTTAAAACCAATTTGTAGTCAACCAAGTTATTCCCGAAATGCACTTATTTGAAGAACACCAGAATGATTACTCTCGATGCAGAACTTTAAGGTTGATTCATAGAATGTAATCTGCAATGGCTAAGAAGGTCATAGATCCTAAAAGAGGTGCTGACAACTATTTTTAAATGTTACTAATGTACATGGACCCTAACATATGGTACCTGAACACTCCCATCTTCAAAGCTGCAGAATTGACTGGACAAGCATGATTTTGATCATTAGTCCCATGGTGAAGAATGTATCTCAGCTTCTTCATGTCTGTTTTTATGTCTTTCAGATAGAGGAATTTCGAAGACTGAGGACGCATGTTAAAGGTGCTGAACTTTTAGAGGGCTCTGATGGAATCCTAGGAGACAACTTCAGACCAACTCAGCCACTTAGTGATAGAATTATCAGGGCCGCATTTCAGTAGCAGAAGAGTAAGAACAACAGTAGTAAATCTTTAGTTGGGTAAGTAAAAACATAGTGGAAAAATCAAAAATCTCAAACAATTTTCATAGAGGAGATTTAGCAAAAGGAGAAAACTTGCTGAATTAATTTTGGGTAAAGTTATGATACATTGTCACAACTATAAATTTTGACAGTTATCTATTATCAGTTATCTATTATCTATTATCTGTTATCAATTATGAATTGAAAAACAGTGTAGTAGTTCAACGGAGGCTTTTTTTTTTTAATCTCCCTGCTTTACAATGCTGTTTTTTCCCAAGACTGAATCTTGGGCAACTCTAGTGAAGATACAAGAGGAAACTCATTATATTTAGTTAATCAATGTTTTACTATAATGAAAAACCTGGCAATGAGATTCATAGAGAGTTAAAGCCCAGGGAAGTGTTTGAGTCACCATCCCTGAAGACATTTAAGTCATGTAAATGTGACACTTAGGGGCATGGTTTAGTGGTGGACCTGGAAATGCTGGGTTGATGGTTGGACATGATGATCTTAAAGATATTTTCTAAACTAAACGATTCTGTGATTCTAAGACAGATAGTTGCCTTGAAAGTAGTGAGTCAAGGCACCAGCATTTATGGTTGATTTTGAAATAAAATGGCCCCACCTTGATACAAATAGTCAGACAGCAAATCTGGGATGTCTTTAAGATAAGAATGAATCTGTTCTATTGCTTCTTTTAACAAGTCATACTGCTTTTTAGCATAGTAAAATTTTTCATCTACTATCTACAATAAATTTTATTTTAATGATAAAAATATTGGTTACTCCCCATTACCCTATTTGCTGTTGGAACCTATTATATAAAAGCATCAGATTTTCTAACTGCACATTTCTTCAAAGTTACCAAATAATCAATTCATCCAGAGTTTCACCTGGAAGCATGCTGCTGAAAGCTTATTGATAAAGATTTTTGGGTAAGGACATGTATTTGTACATTAAATTCTTGCTCTTGTGATGTGATGGGTGGAACTTAGTTCACATCAGTCTTTGTTTTGGAGTTAAGCCTCTTCAGAGCATTCTCTGGGGCCCAACTTGATATGAAGTTAATAAATAATCAGGCAGAAGATAACTTGTAAAAGAGATTGATAATTCTGTGCTTCCAAAAAATAGATCCGTTAAAATCAAGTGGGAAGATCATCCTCCCTTCTGCATATGATAGAAATTACTAAATGAGCTAGGACAGTGACCATCCATTTCATGGTCTTTCCATATAGCAAAAGTATTCAAAACAGTGTATGCATCTAAACATTTTTCAAGTAAGTGTTTTTTTTGTCTTTTATAACTGTATTTAATATCTGCATCCTAGAAGTTAAACAAATAAAGCAAAACCTTGATACTTTCTTTTTTAATATTATTTTCTCATTCCCATATTTAATTTTGAGCATATCCCTAAGCCCAGTTCTCAATTACATGGTTCTCTGCAGTCACCAAATGTTGTCACTTTAATCTTGAAATGGATGTTTCAAATTCATCCCAGCTTCTGCATAAAAATTACTTGGGAAAATCATAGCAACATTAAAGTACAATTTTTCTCAGAGAGTGAATAATGCCCTCAGGCCAGTGCAGGTAATTCAAGTGTGTAACAGTGAAATTACTTGACACACTGAGTTTGAATTTTAAGCATGAAAGAGTTTCCTTTACAATGCTGGAATTGAAATGTAAAAATTTCCCTTTTGCTTTCATGTTTGAAATTTTATTACATTTGTCAATACTTATAAAGATTTGTTCTATATAATAAGATTTATCTTGGCTGTGCTTCACAAAATAATCTGCAGTTTTAATTCCCAAATGATGGAATTTTTAATGTAAGATAATAGTCCTCACTCTAGGGTATGCTAATTGTGGACTCTAAAGCACTGAGGAAGAACTGTGACTCCTGGCATTGTGTTGCTCACAGAGGAAATGACACTTATCTCTCTACACCTGATTGAATTATTTATCCAAAATTCATTTGGCCAGGTCTTCTTAGTTTTGGGTATATCAGTACAAAAAGGCACTGAATCAATCAATGTTTCACTATATATCCTTGCTGTTGTGCTTGGAGACCTGAAAAAAATGAAGTGTAAAAAGAAATCACATGACATTGTTCACCTTTATTCTACACAAAGAGGCAGAAAGGGAAGAAAACAACCCTTTTTACTTTGTAGTGATTTACTCACACCTCTCCAGGAGCAAGGTGTTGAGGAACAGTAGCTCCTCACAGAGACCTCAGACATCCTCAGAAAAGACACCTTCCTTCATAGGAGTGAAGGAAGTCCCTTAAGCTGGAACTGCTGACGTCAGCTGAGTATTGCTATGAAGACTCAGTAGCAGATGGGGAAGTTATAGTTTGCAGGGCAGCATCTACTGTGTGATCCAAGAGGAGCATTTTTTCCTTTCAAAGAGAATATGACCTTATATTTTAAATCTCCGGTATGTCTTGGATATTGCAATTACAATCACACTAGTAGGCTTCTTTTATGACAGAGTCCTCCTCTGCCAAGGCTGCTGGAGCTCCTATCAGTGAAGTTTTCAATGTTTTTTCTTATTCCAAGCCAGTGTGGTACATTCACTTGAAGAACCTTGAGGAACGTTGGTTTGCCATGACCTCGTCACTCTGTCAGGGAAAGGAGGAGACAAGTGTTTCCAGAAGTGTTATATACACAGGAGGAGAAAGAGGTTGTTTGAAAGGTCAAATTCGTTTTGACTGAATCAGAATGCAGGCTCTATGCACACCACGCTCCCAAAACTTCAGAACATCTGCTCTTCAGCCTTAATTTAAACCTTGACAAAACTGAACTCTTTGTGGCTTATGATCAAATGGCATATGTCGCTCTTTGATTTAAATTGTTCTATGTTGTTGAATTAGAGGCAGAGTTGACACAAACGTGGAATATCATGATGTGTAATCTCAGGGAAGAATTGATTTTTTTTTTTTTTTAAATGTTCCTCCATCCTGGGAAAGCCCAGGCCTCAAAACACTCCTTTCCAGTTCTAAAACCAAGTTTGGCCAGGCTCTAAAGAGAGCCTTAAGGAGGACAAAACAGGTAGAATTCTGTAATTTCTCTCCTCTCTTTAACTCAATCAGGTTTAGAATAAGTTTTCTGCTCTCTGGTTGGCCTCTTTTGGCTCTGCTTTGTTGCTAAAAACAGATCTCTCTCCTATAGCCTGGGGTTAAAGAGTTTTTGGAGTCTGTTGTGTGGGTGTTTTTGAAGTGCATCCCATTTACATCCAATTATATGGCCTTTACATCCTTTCTCTCCTGCGGTTGTCAAAAGTTTTCACATAAGTTTCTTTTGAAAAAGCAATTTTTTAACATTTCTAACCTTTTAACATCACGTCCAGTAGTGAAAGAATCAGTTAGGTGTTAAAGAAGTTTGGAGGGAAATCTCAGTACAGATTTGCTTTCAGACATGAAAGGTGAAAAAACTCAGTTCAGCTTTAGACAGCGAAGAACATTACCAGAGTAGTTTTGCAAGAATAAAAGAAAGTTTTTTTCCAGAGTAACAGAATAGATGTGATTGGAAGGTGCCTCCAGAGGTCTGCTGGTTTGATCCTCTTCTCAAAGAAGTGTTCAGTACATTGGGCTGTCAGGGCCATGTGCAGCTAAGTGTTGAATATCATGAGGATGAGGACTCCTTAATGTCTTTAAGCAACTTGTACCTGTGTTTGACCACTCTTGCAGGGAACAAGGTTCTTAATCTTAAATGAAATTTCCAGTATTTCAATTTGTACCCGTTGGATCTTCTTTCTGTGGATGCAGCTGAAGAGCCTGGTGCCATCTTCTTGTTCTCATTAAGTATTTATATACATTGATAAAATCCCTGTTGAAACATCTTTTCTGGGCTAGACAATCCCAGCTCTCTCAGCCATCCTTTTATGACAGGTGCTCCAGTTGCTTAATCATCTTCGGGACCCATTGCTGGTCTCCAGTACGTTTTTTTTCTCCATGTTTCTTTTGAACTGGGGAACCCAGAACTGCACCCTGTGCTCCAAAAGTTCTGTCAGTGCTGAGTAGAAACGAAGGATCTTTTCCCTCCCCCTGCTGGCAGTGCTTCTCCTGGTGCAGCCCAGGAGGCTGTTGGCCTTCGCTGTTGCCTGGTTGCATTACTGATACATGTAGAACTTGTTTGCTAGGGCTCCCAGATCCTTTTCTGAAAGAAAAGAGAAAGGATAACATTGTGACTTCCTCAGTGTTAACACTAATTTTTTTGGTACTTCCTGCTTGACTCAGAGCCCTTGCTATGGGCACCAAGCTACTTCTTGACATTTTCAGATGAACTTGGAAAAAAGATTTGTAGTTCTTATACAGCAAAGCTTAACAATGGGGGCAACAAATGCTACCACTCCTAAAAATAAAATAAGAAAACCCTTAAATCTTCCATTTCATTAGAGGCTATTTTTTTCTTGATAATCTGATGCCTGTCTGACTATTTCTCAATATGTGAATTATGAGTTTTCCAGCATACTGTTATTTTGGGGCTTGCTACCTTTCCTAATGGATAAGTACTTTTCCAGTAGGGCTTTCTTCACTGAAGATGGTGTTCTCTGTGGTTTCCAGTGGATTTTTCACCCCCTCTTTAATCCTTATTAGTTTACATGTAACTGATTGAGAGATGCCTTTCTCCTCTTTTACATCAGTGGAACAGCTCTATCTGTGAATGAGCAAGATGCCTGATTTCAAACACTTGAATATCAACTTGAATTTGTAATGATACTGAACTCAGGTTGGCATGCCTACATGTCTTCATCCATTTATGAATCAGAGCGTATACACATGATCCCATGCACAGAGTAGGTAAGTAGCATTGCTCCTATTTACTAAGAAGAGCTCAAATAAGTTCCTGCTACAGAAGTCATTGAAATCCATGAGATTCTTTCAAATGAAGACAGTAAGAGCTTTTTCTAAAAAATAATTTGCTAAAATAATATTGAAAAAATGCTTTTTAAAAAAAGTGATAAACTCTAATTTGGTTTCCACTGAGCATAATTAATAAACGAAAGAATTTGATCTCCAGTGTGTTGTCCTGGAAGTCCCCATCCCAGACACAATTTATTTTATATTTTTAAATAAAGAATTATCCTAAAAGTGTGATGATGGCATATGCCTATTCAGTCTACTTATATATATTTCACTAGTTCTCCTGAACATTTTTGTTTGAGTCAGAAACATCTGAAAAAGCATCATTTTTTGTATACACATTCATACATACGCATTCATATTTGGTAGATCTCAGATTGTAAGTAGCTGCAACTTTATCCAATGTCCTGTAAATTATGATAGCAGAAATTAATTCAGATTAAAAACATTCTTGATATAATTACCATCTTCCTAGTTGTACATTCAAGATTAGAAGAAAAAAAATTACATCATTAAAATCGCAAGATTTTGCTAGGCCTGAGGAACAGGAAGGAGTAATTTTGAGTGGGAGGAACAGAGACTGCATGCCCCATTCTCTGGAAACTTTCTGAATGATAATGAGAGGTCTGAGCAGACAAGCAGCAATTGGCATAACATTAGTTTCAGAGCAAGGAGAAAGGGAAATTGGATGACTGTAACTGATGCATTTAGTGAGTGGATAGTGCAAATTACTTGCTTTTGAAGATTCTAAGCAGCTCTTGTGGCAACAAAACTGTGTTGCCCTTTCCATAGGACATTGAAGGTGGGATCAGTGTTGCCAGTGGGAACGAGCTAGTACTAAAAACGTAGTGGTGCACTTCCCTCTCTATGGAATTGCAAATTGTATGATAACATTGTAGAATATGAAGGGACATTCAAATACAGAGGGAGCTGCACCATGCCTCTGAGAAATGGAAAACGTGATGCAATGCTATGGTCTGTATTTCTCTGTTTAAGCAGATCTCAATGAACTTTATATTTTAATGGGCATTTGCATTACCAATCTACATGTCTTTACTCTCAGTTTAGCAGTAGCATTTGCAGTTTGTAAAGTTTGCAAAGAAGTTACTCTGCAGAAGTTCTGACACTTGGGGATTTTATCCTTTCCTTTATCCAGAGCTGGAGTGAGCTTTCAGCAGCCATGCATCATTAGGTTATTGTGACTGTTCTTATCTTTTTCCTGTTTAAAAAAACCGAAAACAACTCAACACAAAGATTATCAACTGTAGTTCTTTAGAAATGCAAACACCAATTTCCTAGATTTGATGAAATATGAGTATGCTGATTCTCAGGGAGTGACTTTTTATCGGTTATTGTTTGTCTTCATGAGTTTAGAATTTGTGCTTAAAAGGTGGTTGGTTTAATTGTTAAGTTTCAGTCTTTGAAAGAAACTGAATTTCATGTTATCAACAAAACTAGTAATTGTTCTTCTGTGTTTAAGATGCGTTTAAGATCTTATGTATAGTTCCCAACACTCCACTCCACTTCGGAGTACTTGAGAATGTGTTTATGTTTGAGCGCGTGACTATAGGTCAGAGGGCCAAACACTTTTGGCTTGTGAGCCACCCTCTAGGGGCCTACTGGAAACAAACCAAAAGTTTCGGAGCATTCAGGCAACCAAAAGCTCCAGGAATGGCTGGAAGATGATGCCTTTTCAAGTTGTTTTCCACTACTTCATGGTAATAGCAGGGAATAGGGTGTGTACTGAGATTGTAAGTGAAGCCTGTAATGTCAACGTAATTTTTTTTCCCACTGCTATGTTTCAAATTAGTGAGTAGAAAAAAACTTTTGTTGCTTGTGTGACATACCTCTGACACAGGGGCCAAATTTAGGGACTTGGTAGCCAGAGGCAGCCAAGAGTCACAGACTAGTCACTGCTGTAGTACGTATTTATGCTGTGTTCAGGCCAAAACATCAGTATAGGGAGTGATCAAACCCTAAATGAGGAACAAAATCATTCTGAGTTGTAGCTGTTTCCAGAGTTAGTACTATATTGGAATTGTCCTTGTTCAGTTCCTTACTGAGCTCTCCTTAGCAATACACAAATTGTGTAGAAATGGAAAATGTTCAAAATCCCTAAGCATGTAAAGAAGCAAAGAAGAAAGATATTACTGTGCTTCCTTTTCAAAGCTAAAATGTTATTAGGTAGCCTAGGAGTCAGATCTCTGCTTATGTTTTAGATAATTCATGCTGACAAGGGCTCCCAAACTTCGTGACCCATGGGTCTCTATCAGCATTACACATTCTTTGCCATTCCCAATTCGCTGTTATCATCAGCTTTTCATAAAATGAGTTTTGAGAGTATAATTTCCAGCTGCTTACCATAAACCATGTTTGGTTTGTACACTGCTACTTGGGAAGTGGTAATATAGCCAGGACTGCCTTGTCATAAAAAACACCCTCATTAAACGTTTATTGGCAGCTGCAACACACAAGTTAAAGCCTGAGTGAGCACACACTGAAACTCTGGTATGTTATTTTCATATATGGTCAGAAAAGCTTTGAATTAGTGGTGAGGCAAAATGGTAGGAAGCTTAAATCATCTTTGATAAAGCTTTACCCATTTTTAGAGAAAGAGATTAGTGCATGTGAAATCTAATGTAACAGGCTCTCAAAGGTCAAGAATATTAGAAGGGTGTATAGGTATACGTATGTCTGACCAAGTCAGAGAAGAAAGCCTGCAATATGCTTTCCTCCATCAGTAATGTTATACATGTTAAGTATTGAGAGTTCACTATTTTTTACCTGTATGAAATCACACAGGGAATTTGAAGCAGAGCATTACTACTACATTGAAAATGAAGATCCAGGTAGGCACAGGTCCTTACTCTTGATGGAAGTTTTAATTCTAATGATTTGAATCATAGAATTAACTGGGTTGGAAGAGACTTCCGTGATCATCAAGTCCAACCCTTGATCCAACCCCACTGTGATTAGATTATGGCACTCAGTGCCACATCCAGCCTCATTTCATATGGATGACAACAATGCAATGAACAGCGTGCAAACAAACTCTTGCTACGCAGACAACCATGTTTTGAAAACAAACAGCAAACATAAACTACCAAGTCATTTGGGTTACTGAAAATGTTTTTTGCAAGTGATAATTGCCACTCAAGGAAGAGTGTGCCAGCAATGACTGTTGTTAGCAACGTTTCAGGAATAGCGTCAGTGTTTATGACAGAGCAGTGCTACAGAGAAAAACTTGAAGATTTTACTAATGCATCTCCAGAGCTCAAGATAAAGGTACATTTTATTAGATAGATGTAGTTAATGCCCACAGTACTTGATGTAAACTCCATAAATTGTGACGTCTTCTTGGAAGAAATGCAAAGCATTTCAGGAATGATAAGATTTCATAAGGTAGTCAGTCCTCTTTTCTGAGACACTCTGAATCCATGCCTGACTGTACTAGCAGGTGCTGTTTTGTGGAAGCTATAGGGTAATGGTAATGTTTAGTCAGTATCAAATGGGTTTTGCCACCCACTTCTTTTGATTTTTTTTTAAATTTTTTTAACTTTTTGATTTATCATAGTGTTAAGGAGGAGAAGGCAAGATCCTTTTATAAGGAAACAAAATAGAGATATTGTGTGAACAATTATGATAAGGAATATGGTAAGACAAAATAGGTGGAATAGTTCTCCAAAAAGCAGATTGACTACTTCTAAGTAGCAGAGTATAGTTTTTGATGTTGTGTAGTGATCTAGACCTAAGGTTACTGCAGTGGGGCATCTTACTTCCTCCTTATCAGATGGAAAGAAATATTAGTCTGGCCATCATATTTAAGTTCTTCATGGTCTCTTTATTTGCACTTTCTCAACACTTTTGGAAGACTTTAAAAAATAATCCTTTTCATGGAAGTTTTCTTATATCTTCTCTTTTAAATAAGTTCTCTCTATTGCTATAGGAACATTGGGATCTTTGGTTCTTAAAAATATACCAGCTTGGCCTTATCTTTGCTCCTGCTGCTCTCCCTGTTTCTGAGATAAAATTTAAAGTGTTGCATTTATCCTAGTTTTGTACAAGAAAATTTTCCCTGTAAGGAATAGAGGCACTTTGAATTATTATATGAAAGAATTAGATATAAATTTTCTTGGAAACATAATTTTTTTTTTACATTCTGACACTGATTTCTGAATTTTGATTGACCTTGTTAATATTTTTTTTTCTTTTTAACCAAGAGTATTGTGATAACAGCTCTCAGATTTTGCAGGTATTTACACTCCGTGGCACTGATCCTGAAAGGCTTTCTTGGGTAATGGTTTTATTATCTGTAGAGAAAATTAGTGGGACCAGAAGCAGTGGGACTCTACTTAATAGATGTAGTACTCAATCCAAGAAAAGGAAATTTCAGGGGCAGAAATATAATTTATAAACAAGCAAGGTATCTAGGCAGTTTTCTGATTATAATACACACGTTAATTATAGCTCAAATATTGCATTTCCAAAAACTTTTCAACAGAGTAAGAGGAGCAGATATCTTCATATCTACATACACCTTTAGCCTGAGTAGTGTGTCAATTGACCATATATATTATGGAACAGTGCTATTTATTTATCATGGTTGAAAAATTACTGTGAAACAAGAATAAATGGTAAACAGGAATAGCAACACCACCAATATATAGAATCAGTCTTTTGTCAGACAATGCATTAAGTATTTCTATAACAAACACATCTGAAATCTTCAGACTGGCTTGTAATTAGGCTCCTTTCCAAAAGTAATCCATTAATACAATAGCTGCCCAAATCCCAGTTCAACTTAATTTCACTGACTTGACTTTTGGACTAAAAGCATTAAGCTTGAACTAGCTAAAAATGTACAAAATGTGCATTCAATTAAGGAGTAATTAGATACTCAATCACCCTTACATCACACCAGGGATTATCCAAGAAAGAAGCAAGATACTACTCACTGCAGTGTATAAAACAGTTTTCTTAATTAGTTTAGCACTAATTGAGATTGAAAAAGTGTCACTGTGTCACATCATTAGTTTGCCTATATAGAACCTTAAGAACACAAAGGTGTTGGCTTCTTTCAAGCTTTCTCAGTCAGATTTTTCAGTCTTAGTCACTGATCCAGTACCTGCTGACCACGCAAATGGAAGCCTTGTGTTCACTTCAGTGAGTGGGTTGGTTTCTTGTACCAGTAGACCACTGAAAAACATTCCAAGAATTTTTCCAGAGATGAAGAATTGTTGTTATTACTTTTTTTTTTTTTTTTTTTTATGTTACACCATAATGCCAAACCCCAGGAAGGACTGAGAATCCTCTGTGCTATTATGTAGAGTGTAACCATGGCTAAAATGAGCTGCTGTGTGAAGGACTTAGAGCCTCCCTTAGAAGGCAGCTTGTGGAAAGTTCTTCAAGTGGACCATCAAATGGTGTTACTGCCAGATGACTTCTTGAGTGACAACCAGGGAGCACATGCAAATCATGACACAGATTGTGTAGGCAAGATTGATTTCTTAGCAGTGCTGATGGTGGCTGACAGCCTCTACTCTCCCTTCCTCTTTAAGGAAAAGAGTGGGAACTCTTTAAAATATGTTGACTCTTCCTTGTAGCCCCAGGTGATTATTTGCACCCAAGTACTTACAGATTGTTTGTGTGTATGAACTGAGTTATAGTTAGCACTAAAATAACCTCAGGGGAAAAATAAAAAGGATATTATTAGTACAACAGAATGAAATGGTTTGGCACTTCTTCTGAACTGAGAGCATTGGAGCAACCTGAGCAGCTGATTTCTTAAGGTTATGCCAAAGCACATGAATATATGCTTGCATGCAATTGAGTATTGATTAGTCTCTGCTGCTAATGAATAAGAATATTATTGCCATTAGAACAAATTGGATGATTGCTTTCTGTCTCTTGAGCCCATCTGACTCCCATAAGAGCTGGGTACTCAGCACTTCACTTGGTAGGGCCCCTAAAACAGTAAATGGTAAAAAATTCTCTGTGACTAGTATACTTTTCTTTCTAGTTTACTGCCATGCACACCACATTAGAATCAATTACCATATTGATTCAGTAAGCCAATTGGAAAACTTTGGTTTGAATTAATAATTTTACCACTGCATTTAACTTTGCATTTTTACTACCATTTCCTCCATTGCTAGTAAATCTTCCAGCGCTGGCTTTACCCTGAAAGAGAAGAATCAGGACCATTATGTCACTAAAGTATATACCCTGAAACTGCTCCCACCTGCTGTCATGAAATCCCAGCTTTTAGTTTTCCCTGTCTCCCTGACTGGACATAAACAGTCTTTCAGACCCACTGTGGAGGAATTTCAGTAACATAATTGTTCCATTCTCTTTTCAGAGAGGGGGAAGACAATGCTCCCACAGTGCCCGCAGATGAGAAATGGAAACTTTCTGAGACTGCTGCTTCAGTTGAACCACAAAGCCTGTATTGTTTTCTTCATCTAATTCAGCCTTGATAGACAGCTGTGACAGTTGGTCTGTCCACATGGTCCAGTGAAATTCTGTGAATGGGGCTGTACATTAAAAGAAGAAAACACATTAAATCTTCCAATTCTCACTGTTAATTATTTTTAAATGGTAGTTATAATTGCTTTTATTGTTACTTTGCCATAGCATTAAATAGTCATCTGTGATCCAAGTAGTACTGATTTTAAGCTTGGTATGAATGCTAGCATGTAGAAATACTCATTATTGTTTTGAATATTAGATTTAATTTTATTCCATATCATCTCTTCTGCTGTCAGTAACCATCCTTTCTGTAGAGGGGAGGTGCGTTCTATAAAGCTAAGGAAAACATTGTTTGTTCACAAAGAGTATTATACAAATTCAGATTTATTTTTTTGGCAGAAAGGAGTACTTCTTTGCCAAACATATACGCTTAACATGGTTTATCTGAATAAAGCTGAATGAAATTTGCATTAATAGGAACCTTACTGAAATAAAGGACAGTTTGAAACTAAGGAATATAACAATAAACAGAATTGTCTGGATTATTTTGTACTTGGTGGATCATGGAACTTTGCAAAGAAGGGTTCTGTTCAGGCAGAAAATTATCAGCCTTTGTTCTCCTGTGAATTATGACAGTTCTGTTTGTTCTTTACATTGCTGAGGATGGTGGTCTGGGACCTACCCTGCATGTTCTGGGCTCACTGCACAGCATGGGGATTGCAGTGCTGGGCCACACGTGACTTACCTGACAGAGAAGACAAGGCAGTGGTAGTCTAAACTAGCTAGTCAAGCTCATAACTTCTAATTGCTGCGAAGCACCAAGATCTGAAGGACGAAGTCTGTAATATGGGGTGCAGTAGCTTTGATCACCATAGCTGTTAATGAGGTCTGCTGTACTAGCATGAGTGGGCAGGTTTATGCAGAGACCTTTGTGAGTGGAAGAACCCCAGAGGCACAGATGGCAAGCTCCAGGCTGCAGCACAATGAAGATGCAAGCCAAGGGTTTGCAAAGGGGAGGTTACTCCCTCGGAGCAGATCATTCATCAGTCACAAAGTCATCCCCAGGCAATGGTAAATGCAGTGTCAGAAGGCATCCTTAATCCACCTTGTCAAGGGTTATGGGCAGAGCTGCTGCTGAATAATGAGTTACAAACTCTCTGAGTCATTTATATGTATATTAGGGGCAACAGAAACAATAGGACAAACCCACACACCATGTGACTTGGGTGAGGGGAAGCAGATACTGCTGAGCACTTACTGTGTTCATAACTGGGTGTACTGCAGAAACACGTGCTTCCTTTGGAGATACCCCTTGGCAGCATGCATTGTAATAAATGCATAGAAAATGTACAGCAAGCAGCCCGCCATGAGGTCATCTGTTTATTTTGGGCTTAGCAGAGCAGCAATTGGCACATTGCTCCCATGGAAACTTGTATTTCTTCGGGTTATGTTTAAGGAGTCCATCTTCTGCCCACATTTAAAGAAATATAAGCCAAATATCTAGTCAATGGATTCGCAATTTCATTGCTGTCCAAAACCACATTTCCCACCTTCAGTGTCCCCAGCACGTATATGTAGCAGCTTCACTGGCTGCTGCCCCTCTACCTTCAGCAAGGACTCCCCAAGCAGCCACGGACAGAGCCCAACCCCAACTCACTCATCACCAGAGCCTGGCCTCCCACTGATCCACATCATACAACAGGGCAGGGAGCAGTCTCTGCTGCAGTGTCCTGGAATGGCAAGGCTGAGCTCTCTGCAGTTTTGGACAGGAGCCTGATAATTTGTCCAAATTATCAGGTTTGGTACTAAAATCTTGGGAAAACGAAACAAAGCTGTGTGAGGTGGAAGTCAACTGATTTCTGCCAGATGAAGACCTATTCCTGCTTCTTTCACCCAGCAATGAAAGAATCTTCCAAAAGTGCAGTGAACTCTGTTTTAACCTGATAATTCTCAGGTTATATCCACAGCTCATTCAGAAGGTCTTGTCCCTTTGCACACAACATATTATTAACTACTGAGTGTTAACTGACAGGAACTGTAGTAGTAATATGGCAAATATTGACATTATGATGAAATCTGAACTATATTTATTTTCTAAATAAACACATTCCTTATCTTGGAGCTGACTGATATTATTTTGGCTGTGAAATACGGATACATTGCAAAGCAAATGATGTAATGTCTCCACCAAAAAGTCCATTATTTCCTTTTCCTGTGCTCCCTTCCTGTGTTTGCTGTTCTTTCAAGCATTGCCTTGTGCAGTGAACTTCTAGTCATGTAAATACTGCTACTGAGGAATTGAGGTTAGTACATTCGTCTCAACATTTGTTAGGCTGTTTTTTTTTTTTTGTCTAGGTTTGGCTTTGAAAGAAAAAAAAACATTGGTAAAAATACTCATAACTGCATCTTAAGAACTAGATCTAATTATAACAACAAATCCATTCACAAAACACACCCATTCTAATTAAAGATTGGTCAACCCACATTCATGGTGTGTTGAGAAAAATCAAATTATTCTTTCTGGTTTTGGTAGGAATCCACAGGGAGAAATTTGCAGGAAGGGTTCTCAGTGTATTACTTCAGTTACACTGCACCCATGAGAGGTTTTATTGAGTGTGACAAGGCTCTGCTGCTCTCCAATTAGAGTTCTACATGCCTGCCTTTGTATTAACATTTTTAAGGAATCATAAAAACTGATAAAGGTGTTCTGAGGTAGTGTAAGGCCCTAAATTAATAACTTCCTCTTTGAGTCTATAGCTGCTAAAATTCTGAATCAGATTGCTATCTGGAAGTATTTTTGAAGGTAAATATTAATGTATATAATGCTCCACATAATTTCAAAGATTTATTAGAAATGGGAATTATAACTTTCCAAGAGGCAGGGAGCAGTTAGACACTTGTTGATCAAGAAGTTAATGACATAATACTTTAAAGCAGCTATGTGCCTCATTAGACAAAAGCTGGCTGCACAGGCTTCTGGTAACTATAGGAAGGTATTGGGTAAAGGAAGAAATCCAGCTCTTGGGAAAAGGAAGATGAGATGGGGCAGGATGTCTGCTGTTGGTGATCTTTCTTCTGCAAGCAACATGTTCTTTGGATTCCTCTGTAGTTTTCTGAAGCTCCCAGAAAAACATAGAGGCTTTAAAGTCTTCGCTTGACTTCAGACCGTAGTGGGATGTCCTTTGCACTCTGGGCTGTGATCGTGGGCTCCCATTTGTCCATACCAGAGGAGCTTCTTAGTGAGCACCATGCCTCCCTAAACCTGCATTATGTGCTGTCTCTCACCTTTCCTTTGTATGAAAATTAAGGTATAGATGGAGCAATAATGAATTCTAGACCAGTTCCCAAAATACACCTGGTAGGTAACCAGGCATAAATATCTGTGGGTTAAAGGACAGGCTCCATCCCAGGCATTATATTGGTAAGCATGGTATAGTGGCTGTGTATGGAAACAGGTGTGAGCTAGGACACTAAGAGGAAATAAGAGTGGTTTCTGGCCAGCATCCCTCTCTGCCTCGTAAAGATTGATTCATCGGTGTTCCTAATCTCAGATGGTAATGAAGAGTTGTTGCTGAAGAGTTAAAAGTGCTTAACAGCAAGGCAAACATAAAGAAAAAATAATTTTACTCAGAAATTCCAGCTGAATTTTTCTGAAAGTGGAGAAGGAGCAAGGAGAGAACATCATGCACATGCAGCTTCACAAGAAGTCATACACATCAGTTTTTCCCAGACCCTGCCAGGGTGCAGCTGCCATAAGACCAGACTCACCTTCATTGAGTTTGACTGGTGGGTACAGCACTGGTGCAGTAATGGCCTAGTGCAAATTAATTCTCTCATGGTTGTCACATCAACTCAATGAAGAGAAATTTCCTTCCTTGTAGAAGTGAGGGGAGCTTCAGGGGGAATGATGGCTGTAGAGAAAAAGGGGAAAACTCTCTAAGGGTGGAGAAGTGTGGAAGGAGGACAAATTTTGGCCTACCTTTTTCTCTTTGGCTGGGTTTCATGGTGGTATCGTCAGCCATGAGTTTGCTTTGAGATATGTTCTTCCTTTATAAAACAGTGGAGCCTTCTGAAATGTCAGGTAGCTGGAGAATCATCTACACCACCTCCTGAGGCTGGGCCATGCAGAGTGTGTTTGGAAGTATTTTTGTGCTCATTTATTTATGAAAATGTAACTGCCATTGTAAGCACACATCTGTGTGTGTGTATTCATCTCTTTAGAATGTGATACATAGAAAAACTATTTTTAAAACAAGAACAATTAAAAATGAATAGTAGAACTTCTAATTAAAGTTAATAAATTCCAGTGTGAAGACTAACATCATCCCACCAGCAGTGTACATATACTGATGGTATTTTTATGGTTGGGTTTCTCCCTTTGATTAATTAATTTGTGTTAAAGTCCTGTTCCCTTCCCTTCTCCCCCGTTATTCATTATTCATCCCTGGGTTGTTGAATGATTTTTGAGACTTGCTCTGAAGACATTATTCATTTGCTCACAAGGCTTTCTTTCATAGTATTTGAATGCTTTGGATGTATTAAGGAACTTACCTTTACAACCACTTTACATATGCCTTTTCCCCTGTATCATGCGAGGATTCCTCTCTGATCACAGACTGACTATCTGTATGATGTCAGGCACAAGGAAAAGAACCAGCAGTCAGAGAGATACTCTTCATATTGATCTGCAACACATGTGGTCCTTGTCCAGGAGAACTTAATCCTGGACTTATCCTTGTCCAGGATACATTAATTTAGCCATATCTGTAAAGTTAAAAAAACCCAGCATTGACACAGTAGTCAGATGACCTCTTCAGTCTTCTCCCTGATTTGCTGAGATGATGACTTCTAAGGCAAGGTTTGTTTTTCAGTGCTGGGTTATTTTTTGTGACTCTTCTGATTGGTGTATTCAAACTCGTCTCATTGCTGTTCTTCTCATGCTGTTTACAGAAACAGAGTCAGTTCTTTATTTCTGCTTGGCTTTCCCCACAGCCTGACCTCATCTTGATCCAAAGAGGCCCTCTCCTCCCCAAATATCAGGGAAACATCTGAAGATGGGCTAAAAGAAGGGAAATATTAGATAAACTGAAAAGAATTTACCGTATAAAGTACACAATGAGCTGTTTAAGCCTTGAATAACAAAGAAAAAAGAAAACATAAAGATAACAAAGCAAAAACAGCATAAGGAAACTTCCTGAAGTGTCCCTTTCACTAGAAGGGATATGGTTGGAAATATTCCTTCTCTATTTGCATCTCAGCTTGCTTGTGTTGGAAGTGGTCCATTCTGGGTTGTGTAACACCAGCTGACTAACTCACAGCCACCCAAATCAGTGATCACATCTAGCCGGCCTTATTCCCTGAGACTGCTGCTCTCCTGCTCCTCTCCACCTATGGGGAATTGGCTGCTTGTCCTTGGACAGCAATCCTTATCCCAAACCCTGGCTGTTCACCACATTCCCTGCGTTGGGTTACTTTCCCACCCCCAACACATCCCCTGAGATGAAAGACAATAAACAAATAAGGTCATAACACAAACTTCATTCTTTCATATAGTAAAGCACTCAAGAAGGCAGGAGATTCAAGCACATAGGTAACTCCTGTGCTTATTATTAAAGGTGATGTTTGTGTCTGAGATGGAGAAAAAAGCAACTTGGTCTTCCATAGACATAAACTCTTTTCTTCCCTGAGGGTCTAATACAAATATACACTACAAACAGTGCTTTCTGAAGTGTCTCCCGTGTAAACAGCTGACAGTGGTGAGCATGAAACAGATGAAAGCTATGGTAAGTCAGTGATACAGCTGCATGTGATACAGCTGCATGAGATACACAGTGCCATCAGTATTTTAAATAACAGGTATAAAGCAGCTCTAGAATACGTGTGTTTAAACTCATGTTGTGAAGGTACCAGGGTTTTTTTGTTTGTTTGTTTGTTTGTTTGTTTTAATGCACTATGGGTGAGTTGGAAGTGTCAGTTGGAGTTTTATTATCTTGAATCATAACTTAAAAAAGGCTTGGTCTCTTCAGTTGTGTAATTGTACGTGTGACTGAGCAAAAAGAAAAAAAAAAGAAAACCAAAGGTAGCTGAAAGATTTTTTCATGGATTAGAAACATAGTAATTCACACAGATAAGGAGAAGTTTACTCAAGAGAAAAGTAAAAAATAATCACAAAAAAACTTGAGAGCTGTGTGCTCTTAGCAAGAAAGCCCGTAGTGATTACCAAGAGCATGAGTCTCAGTGTGGAATTATAGGCTGTGATTTAGTAGATGTTCTGCAGCATTTTGAACCTTCCTGATTTCTTAGCATTTTATGTTTTGACCACCCCCGTTCCATGCAATTTAAAATGGAATCCTGGAAACATACGAAGCCAGAGCATCTCAAAATACCCATGACTAGGGCTGTAATGAATGAAAAAAAGGTCATGCAGAGACAAAGAATCCATTTTCAACAGGACCCAAGGTATCTGGCCTTCAGACGATGAAGTGATGGTGCAAAATTTTTACAGGTGTCCTGTAAAGATGTTTAATTGCACTATGTTGTCCAACCACTAGATGTCTGCATACTATAGAGCTTCAGGCAAGGTTTGTTCCCTGGCATAAAAAGCAAACAAAGAAAATACGTATCTGCAGATGTCTCTCTCTGTATCACAGTTTGGCATCTGTTTTTTTCTGACTTATGCCCCTTGTTCAAGAAGGGGTCTGTGGGCAAAGAGATACTCTTCAAGAAAAAATTACGTGTATGAAAATGGAGACTGGTTTCTATTAAAACTGGAAAGAAAACTGTAGATTAGGCCATATGTCAAGATCACATCTATTCAGATTAAATCAAAAATAAATACCAGAAATCAAATACAAATTGCCACTACCCAAGTCATCACAAATTCCAGGAAAAAGGTCATATGGCAACTTGAAGAAGCAATAACCCCAACAGAAACAGCAGTATGTCAAGATTTTCAGAGTGATGTCCTCAGGAGTAATGCTGGCTGCAAAGTCAGTCCTGTGGCCCAGTGGGGTCTGGGCACATCCATGGCTCAGGGCACCACTCTCCCAGCATCACTGAGATTGCAACAGAGATCTCCGTGGTGTTTGGGCCTGTGGCAGCAAAGCCACCAGTGATTTTGAGGAGCACCCTGAGTCCCAGTGCTGGTTTGACTTCAACTCTTCACGGAGCTGCACTGGTTTTTGTTGCTTTTTACTTGAAAAATGGAGCTCATCTGTTTGGTTTTAATGGAATCAGAGCTGTTTGGAAATTTAAAGCTGAGCTGTGAGCACAGTGATCCCACAGTAGTCCCCAAGTGCTTTCTTTGTAATAATAATTTTAGAGCAAGGACACCTTGTTCCTGAACCACAGGACAGCCCAGTCTGGGTGTGCTCTGCAGATGTTTACATAAACACTTTTCTCACAGGGTTTCCCTATGACACAGTGGTCGGCAGCCCTTCCTAGGTGCTTGCTGTGCTGAAATGCCAAGAATGGGATAGGAAAAAAAATTCCTGTGCTGTCAGGGTCTTTGCCACTGCCTGGAAAGCAGATTTTGCTTGAGTTTAGATACCTGGCTTCAGAGGTCCCTGTTATCTGAGTTCATGGGAATAAGTGAAGTTTGTGAAGTTTTGTGAAAATTGCTGGTTTACACAAGTAAACACCTGCAGTGTCTCAAGTGAGCACCACTAAAGAGGCAGATTAACTGTGTCCTATAATCCTTGAATTTGAACCGTGTCTCTTACATCTAAACTTTTCTTCACACCTATATCATGTTGCTTTTGTTTGCTGCTCCAAAATACAACCTCCTCCTGCTTCTCCTGACCTGATGCCTTCCCCTGCTGGTGTGCCTTCCTTTCCAAATGCATTTAACAGTGGCTGGCTGCAGAGCATAGCCACTTTTTGTGTGCTACTTGATAATACAGTATTCACCCTTTCCCGAAAAGTTTTGAGTGGTGTATTATGTTTAGGCTTTCCATATATTACATCTCTTGGTTAGTTAATCAAGTAACAATTCCTAAATCCAGTTCCTCATTAACAAAATTGAATCTAATATTAGGGATTCATTTTCATTCTAGAGTTGATTGCCATGATTGTGGTTAGTGTTCCATCACAATTAACTTTGTTTTTAATCACTAAAAAGCTAACAAGCTCATTTCATGCCATTTTCATTTGAGATTCATAAATACAGAGAGGAAAGGTCTGATTGATGTCTTGAAATTATAAGCGGTAGAAACTTTCTTGCACTGTCCTTAACAGTGAGTGTTAAATTTTGGAGAATCACAGAACCACAGGATCATTTAGGTTGGAAAAGACCTTTGAGATCATCAAGTCTAACCTGTGTCCTAATACTATCTCAGCTACTAGACCATGGCACTAAGTGCCACATCCACTCTCTTCTTAGTTACCTCCAGTGACTGCGACTCCACCACCTCCCCAGGCAGCCCATTCCAATGGCCAGTCATTCTCTCTGTAAAGAACTTCTTGCTGTGTTTCACCTAAACATCCCTATCTGCAGCTTAAGACCATGCCCTCTTGTCCTACTGCTGGTTGCCTGGGAGAGGATACTGACCCCCACCTGGCCACAACCTCTTTTCAGGTAGTTGTAGAGAGTGATGAGGTCTCCCCTGAGCCTCCTTTGTGAAGCTGAGGGACAGAGTGATGAGGAAATTTTTTCTGTTTTTAAGAGATGAAGGAACAACCAAGCTATGTGGTTCTGCACAGGAACATTTTTTTTTTTTTTTAAATTCACAAAACCCCTGAAATTATTTTGGGAAGATTATTTGTCTTGAGAGAAAGACCATAGTGTGCTCAGTACTGGGGCCTCAAAAGTAAGGAACCAATGAAGCCCTTGGAAGATGGGTCTTTATTCTACCTGTAAGGAAAGAAGGTGCCCTTCTTGACATTTCTAACATTTTTCTGAATTTCAATGAAGTTTTAATTAAGTTAGAATACCATAAATCACTGAGATATTAAATTTCAACCAGTTTTAGTCATTCTTTGTAGGACTTCTGATATATTAGCTAAATTTGTCTTTTCATTTAGCTTTCAGTTCCTCTCTAGACCACCTTGCATTATACCTTTGTTTTATTTATCAAAGAGAGAGACAAGAAAAACGAATGCTTTTTGAGAAAGTATTTGTCAGTTGTCCTGTAAATGAAGAGAGTGATAATATGTGCTTACATTACCATCTCTTAATAGGAGGTACTTTGATATCTCAAATACATGCCTCCTCTTGCTAATTAACTAGTTAGAAAAGAGCAATCTGGTATTACTTTGGAAATCTTTTCATATAGAAGGAAATTTAGCTGCACATCGATGAAACTAATTTTACAGTTTTTTAATAATGCTGCTTTCCCATCAGTTTCTAAGAAAAACATTCAGTTTTGGGCAACAAGAGACCGGGTGATAAGATACCTCTGCTCACCTCACTTTCCTTATGCCTTTTCTGTTCCCCAGCAGCCAGAAGAATGAGAGAAAAGAATCAAAACATTATCTGCTCCACAGCAACAAATTCCAGCTGACATTTTAGCTATGGTGCACACCTATATGCAGAAGTGTCACCCAAACCAAAGCAGTTGTACCTGCAAGAGGGGGGCATTTGGCTGAGCAAGGAAAGAGTTAAATAGCTGTTAAATCTGCTCTCAAGAGTTTTTCAGTTACTAATTTAATGAGATCATGAGGGGGTTTTTATCTCCTTGGTCTTTTAAATTGTCTCTCATTAGATTTTAATGAGGTTTTCTTCCTCTTCTTCAGATAGAGTTCTCCCATTTTCTCAGTATATTCTTCCTGTTTGTACACAGAAATACAACCTTATATTCAGAGCTGTGGTAAAAATATATTCAAGTCTGTATGTGCAATACGGACTGCACCACCAAAGTGACTTGCAATTACTTTTGATTACCCAGATTAAAGTAGATGGGTTCACTCTATTAGGCCTGGTGTTTATAAAAGGGACTACATATGTTCAACCATTATTTCCTTCATCAAGTTGAGAAGCTTGCATTGGCCTTCTGCCTAGTCTTGAGTTACTTTTAGTCTGTATTCTCAGTGCTTTATGTTTGGTACTATGTGTAACTGTGTTTGCACTACATGCAGTGTTGTACGTGGTTTTCACATCTTTCATTTCATATGCTTATTTTTATTTATTTTTTTTTCTTTTAAGTCATGTCTCATTCCTTTTTGTTCATCAGCTTTCCTCCAGCTTTTATACCTTTTACTTTCCTTCTAGATTCTTTCTGTCACATACCATTTTTGTCAACAGGGCTCACGCGGGCTGTGCTTCTACTGTGTGAGATCTCTGTGTACCTCCTGGATCAGCCCGTGGTACAAATCCAGTCTCAATGAGGAACGGGCATATTTCTGATGAATTAGCCAGAGTACAGTGCATGGATATATGCCAGGCTTTATCCCAACTATGGGTAAACAGATGATGTGTATTCGGCATAAAATTAGAGTGGGCAGGATGAGCTAAAAACTGATCTGTCAAGACAGATTGAAGTTGTACTAAGAATTCAAAATATTTGGAACAAATTAGAACTGACAGACTGAAGTTGTTTTAGTGCTTTGTGTCATATGGCCACAGGGTTTTTGATCTTGTAATAGGCATCTTAAAACAGGTTTACCATCTTGTCTATCTACAGCCTCAGTAACACTAATGTCAGCAAAGTAATGAACTTCTTGCTATTAAGACCAGAAAGAATTGTTCAGTTAACTTCACCTGATCCCTGAATGACCCAGACAGTAAAATTTCCTTCATTAATCCACATTGTGTTCAATATCCTCCCATCATTCTTTAATATCGAGGCCTCATGACAGAAAATATGTGAAGCATCCAGTAATAACAGTGTTGTTTGGACAAAACAGTCAACACATCATCTAGGAAGCAAGTGTCTGGGATTTGTACCTAGAGCCACACTTTCACACAGAACTTTGGCAAACCTCTTAGCTTAGAAACAGCCATGCTCAGCCTGGCTCTTGCCACTGCCTGAGACCCACTCCTTCCAGAGGGTATTTAGCCCAGCACACTGATCCATACTGTGCAGTAGGGTGAGGCTGGTGACACACACTTGCCCTAGGACATTGCTCTGAGCTGCCTTTCAGTTGCTACTTGCAACTGACCCCTGGAGAATTGTAGGAGAGAGCTTTGCTGCTTTTTTATTTTTCTGTGAAACCACTTTTTAGGAGACGGAGTTTAGGCACACTCCTTATGGACTCAAGAGGAGAAGTAACTCATTTGGACCTCATCAGGATCTTCTTGTTCCCTTTTGTCAGCAGAGATGGGGCAGAGCAGAGTGGGCTGCTTGGCTTGGCTCAGCAGTCCTCTGCTCCCCTGATGCTGGCAGCCAGATAGTCACCAGCACAACATAAGGCACTTAGGTAAGCACTGGTCTTATCAAGGCGAGGCAGGCATCAGCAGCTGTCCGTGCTCAACCTGGCTGTGAGTGTCAGCCTGGCTATGAGAAGGGGACTGCCAGTGCCGCCTCCAACATGTGACTGCTGTCTGTAGCTTAGGGCAAGGCACTAGCCATGGATAAGAGACAGCTGTTGTGGATGGTTGCCACTCCGGATAACTCCATGGCCTGATGCTTTCCTGCTGAGATCTGCATTTGGCCGCTGGAGTCAGACCATGCTTTAGTGGGATGTACAGGCCAATGCTTGTGCCTCAGAAGACACAGAATGGTGATGCAGTCTAAGAGAGCGTCACTGGCCTCAAAGACTTCAAAAGAGAGCAACCTAAGGAAAAGCTCCCCATCCCCATCAAGGATGAAGCTGGAACTGACACTAAACTCTGAGTTTTAGGAGATGAAAGGAGGTCAGGTATACAATTAGGGGAGCAGTTGAATGAGAAGATGAGAAGCAAAACAGGTGGGACACAAATTGATCAAGATAAATCCAGAATCTTTCCTGTCACTGCAATCAGGTGATGGGTCTTAAGTGAAGAGCCAAGCAAGCGTGCTGACCACATCAGTCAGGGATGTATCACCGCTAATGCAGTGAGATTAACAAAGATAGCTTTACTTTTAAAAGTTTTAAATAAAAGGATAAAATTGGGGATAAAATAATTTTTTACCCACTTCATTGTGTAAAATACCTTGATGTGATGGTAGAATGATTGGATTTGGAAAAGTGTAACATGTTTCTCCAAATGTGACTAAGTCACCTTTCAATCAAATGAATAGCCTCTGTGCATGTCCAGACATCACCTCCCAGAAAGAAGTTTCCACTCTTTCTCACTCCTATTAGTCCTTCAGCAATAGCTGCAGTATGAATGGATCTGTTCTCTCTTCCTGACTTACAGATCTCCAGGACATGTGTTTTTATACAAAAAATGTCTCTTTATTTCCTGTTTTGCAGGAATCCCTACAGTCAGTAGGGATGGCCCAAATGCTCCACTTCTCCAAAGTGTTCCTGTTAAGGATCTGTCTCTTACATACCATTTCAGGCTAATCATCTCTGAGCAATAGGAGATGACCTGGAAGCTATTTATTGCTGTCTTACCATATTTTATCACAAGTTTTCCTCTTGCCAGAGCTGTAGTAAGACACTCTAGTACTCAGAGTATCTAATAGTTTGTCATTCTAATAATGCAGTTTGAATAAATACAGAATCACAGAATGGTTTGGGTTGGAAGGGACATTAAAGATACTAGTTCCAAGGCCCCTGCCATGGGCAAGGACATCTTTCACTAAACCAGGTGGCTCACGGTTCTATCCAACCTGGCTTTGAACACTTCCAGGGATGGGGTGGGCATCCACATCTTCTCTGAGCAACTTGTTCCAGTGCCTCATCACCCTCACAGTAAAGAATTTCTTTTTAATGTCTAATCTAAACCTACTCTCAGTTTTAAGCCATTGCCCCATGTCGTCTCACTACATGCTCTTGTAAGTATCCCCTCTCCATCTTTCTTGTAGGTTCCCTTCAGCTACTGGAAGGTTAAAACAAAGTCATCTTGAAACCTTCTCTTCTCCAGGCTGAACAGTTCAAACTCTCTCAGCCTTTCCTCATAGGAGAGGGGCTCCATCCCTCTGATCATCTTGGTGGCCCTCCTTTGGACTTGCTCCTACAGGTCAATATCTTTGCTGTGCTGGGGACCCCAGAAGTGGAAGTAATACTTAAAGTGGGGTCTCATGCAAGTGGAGTAGAAGGACAGAATCACCTCACTCGACCTGCAGGCCATGCTGCTTTTGATGCAGCGCAGGGTATGACTGGCTTTGATATTTGTTCAAATACTTAGATTCTTATAACTCAATTCTAGAGCTGCAGGCACTAAATATTGATTTTTCGCAGCACGTGACTAAAAAATGGCACTGGTTCTGCCTAGCCATGTAGTCAGTCTCTTGAAAAAGGGATTACTGCTGTGACTGGAAATGGATGGGTCTCAATGGTAACTGCAGTGAGATCATGTCTGCTTTGGGAGGGAAAGGCAGAGCCACCCCAGTGGCCCTGATGGAGGTCTGAAGTTTCACAGCTGGATCCAGGTGCTCATGTCTGCAGCTGGAAGGAGTAGTGAAAGAGCTTGATCTTTCCTGGGTCAATGAAGGAGAGTTGTAAAGGAGTAGCCAAAATAAAGCTTTTTCCTCCTCCATATTTTCCTTGCTTCAGTGAAGTTCAGTGAGACACCTTGAATTAGGCTTGGCTAGGAGCATTTGCTCAGCAGAGAAGGTCTCCCCTTGCTGCAGATGAGCCAGTTTCTGCTGTAAAACCACAGATATGTTTATCTGCACTGTCTAGTCCTATCCCATCACTGAGGCAAGAGTGGCTAATGGGTATTTGTATAATTTGCTTTAGAGACCTTTCCATGTGAGCCTTCCCCATCTCCTTAGAAAGCATTTCCTCCAGGCTGACCACATTCAGTGATCGTGTCCCCCTGCCTTCCCCTGATTCCTCTTGGGTCCTTCAGGATATGGCAGTGCAGCAGGGCACCATGAGGACTTGGGGCTCCCTGGGGTGTCAGGGCAGGGCCTGAGAGACAGTCTTGTTCCACCACCTCAACCACAATCAGCCAAAAGCCAGGAGCAAACACTGTCCCATATCAGGGACCTCCGTAGGAAGGAAGGTCCTGGCAGTGCTCTCAGGCAGTGACACAGAAATTTGTCTTCTTCCAAACAACCTTTTACTTTCTTTAAAGCTCTGTTTGCATCTGTTAACAGTCCTCTCCCCTGAAAAATGCATGGTGCCCATCTCCACTATTTTCTGCACCAAGATTTTTCTTAGTTTTGTTTAGTCTGTAATCTCTGTGGTATAGAGAAATCACCATTCTATCTGAGGATTGTGGTGCAAGTGACCATCAGATGCTACTGATCCCACCTGGTACCACCTCTTGGTCGTTCCTGATGTCCCTCTTTCTTGTCTTCTCTGCCTCCCTCATGATGCTCACTTTGGCAGACAGAAATTTGCCACTGGCAGCATCCACTCTCCTGGACTGCAAAGTCTGAACAACTTAATTTCATGGGATTCATCAGCAAGTCTTGGGAAGAAAGCAGCTGATTAAATAGTAACTAGTCCCCTTTGTTGCTGGAGTCCAAAGTAGTACAGTAAAACATCTTGCCTGTTGCCCATCTCCTGAAGATCAAAGGGCAAAAAGAAAAAAAAATAATTACAAATAACTATGTTTTGGATAAAAGAGTAAACCTCTTGATTAGAAAAGGGACTATTAACACATGCTCCTCAGACAATCACGTGCTAGTGAATTTCAAATTAATATAATTTCACACCTATTTCATAGCTCTTTCTTAATTCCTGGTGCACATTATAAATCCATACGTGACATCATCCTGATCACTGGCTTTCAGCATTGAGGAGGAGTCATGCCTGGGCTGCCTGGGAAGAAGAAAAAGAGAGAAAGGTGAGGGGATCTCATGGTGCTGGTTCTCAAAGGCCATGCTGTCCCCTTCTGCTCAGTCAGGCTCATCCATCATAGTGGAAAAATTGCTTCAGTACACCTTACTTTAAATTAAATGCTGAGAGGCACCTCAGTATAATAAATACTGAGAGCACCTCCCTCCCTGGCATGGGGTGTCACCACGTGTGAAAAAAAGTGCCAGTGCTTTAAAAGGGCTGCTGCAGTTTGTTTGGGCATGAGTGGCCCACCAAGGATAATAAACCACAACCAACTTACACAATTTTACTTCTCTTCCATAAAAACATAGTAGTTTGAAGTGGCAGGATGGTGTGGAGGAGTGAAAAAGAGGAGTCATAACATGATCATGCTGTGAGCCCTCTGAACTCCTGTGTCTAACTCCTGTGATACTGTCCTGAGGCAGCCCAGCCTGGGATGAAGGTGGTCTGCTTTCCAGAAGCTCCTCTTGAACACTCTTGCCCACGAGTTTTCCTCTGCCTAAGCAGGGAAAAGGCAGCTCTAATACATGAAGACAGAAACTGAGGAGTCAGGTTTTTTGCACACCCAACTGATGTTTCCATGTGTTGCCACCAGAGGATGTACCAAGCACATTTTTGCTGGATCAACATATAAACACATAAACAGATTAAAATAGCCAGATTTACCAGCAGAGGTAGCATAACTTCTGTATCAACACAGGAAACATCAGTGTGAACAACAGTTCTGGAAAAAGAGAACCCAGAGGTATGGAAGTTACACTCTGTATTTTCTGATGCATTTATCCCACTGGCTCTAAAGTCGTTAACGTATTAAATGGTAAATGCATTTCTGATTTCTCTAATGCATTGCTAATATTTAGGCTAGGCCACTTTCAATCTTTAAAGCAGTTTCTGTCAAACACAGCAGCCATTTTGATGTTTGAATATTTTTCCTTGCAGTAATTCATCTTTAAGATTTGGAGTACTCAGCAGTTTAGGCACTAGGCAAAATAGAGTGTTCAAAGACACAATGGCTACTAGAGAGAGGTACTGACTCAAAAGGCGTTTGAAAAATGGTCGCTATAAAAAGGAACGGTAAGAGCATCAACTGTAGATAATGAGACAGCTTTTAGAATTGATGTTTTACAGAAATATCTGTAATTTTCTCATAGAGAAATGACAAAGATTTCTTAGTTGTTACACCCGGTATGAAGGAGAAAGTATACACTTTTAACTAAAAAAACTAATCAATCTCATCCTGGCATTTTTCCCCTTATTAGAGGTACTGAATATTTCTAGGAAGCCACAGCTATACTTTAAAATGTACATTCTGAAAGTGTATAATGTAGCAAAGTATTCAAGAATACTCATTCTGAATTAATTGTTTTCAGATTTCATTAATAGTCAGACTTGGACTTTTCAATGCCTGATTAAGTGCCAAACCACTGCATTCAGTGAAAGAGGATCAAGCCTTTAAATATATTTAAAAATTAGTTATTTTTCATCGCACTCTGAAATAAAGATGACTCTTTACAAGAGTTTTATCTTCCACAGATAAACTGAGTTATGTAGTTGTGATCCCTTCCTGGAACTGATTCATTTATATCTCTGTGTGTGTTTAGGTACCAAGTCTCATCTAATTACTCAAGAAGCATTAACTTTCTAAAATAACCTGTTTACTCAGTACATGACCCCTCTGTATTATGATAAACAAACATGAAATCAGATGGATTAAGGAAAGACTCACTGGTCTCCATTGAAGTCTGCAGAGAAGAACTATTCTGGATACATGGTAAATTGCAGTTATTATTTATTTGAATGGGCTTTTCAGTATAAAAATTAGCAGAATAATTTTCCTTCAGTTACAGTGCTTGCAACATCTGCAGTTGATATAGTAGAGAGCAGGGAATGAACAGGTTCATCATCTATATTGTAAATACAATCAGATTCCTTCAGCTGTGAGTGTACTATGGTTCATTTTTTAACCAATCATAGATTTTTCAGCTACTGGTACTATCACTAGCCCCTTAATCCTGTCCATTTGAACTCAGCATGGAAATGGTAGGAAGCTTGAATGTTGCAGTAAATTTGTTTATTGAGCATCCAATTATAGGACGAGTAGTTTTCACTTCTTCCTAATGGAAAACAAACAAATCCCAAGTACCTTTTCATACTTTGTGTTCTCATGGTCAGTGTTAAGTATCTGTCCATGACAGCTGGAGCCCCTGGCAGACCTGTAACATGTCAAGTGCCTTGATCACTTCTTCCAAAAGCGGCAAGTCTCTCTTTCCCCCTGTCTCTGTGAGAGCAGATAGAGAGGAAATTTGTAGCCTTTGGAAGCCCAAGTCCCTGCTCACACTTTGGCCCATGCAGTTCACAAGCCATCATCTAAAGCTTTGCACAATACTTTCTGAGAAATCCCTTAGCTCCAAGAAGTTAGGATATAACTTCCCTATTCTTGACTGCCTTTGAATTTTCTGTTTCCTTTATTTGAATAACACAAAAGGATCCATCTCACTGTTTTTGGGGCAGCTGGCATGTGCTCTTTTGCCCTTTTGTTATTTGCACAGTGTTTGCCAGGAGGTGTTGGCACTGGCCCAGGTGAAAAGTAGGCAACCCACCTCCTCACCCCTCCCCCAGGATAAAATAGGTAGGGCAATGCCTAAGAAACTCCATCACTCAGGTAAACAGTGCCAGACAGAGCTGGTTAGAGCAGCCTTTCATCCTGGCAACACTTTTAGCTCTGGGGTTTGCATACATGCCCCTAAAACTGAAATTCTCTCACAACTGTTATGTCAGAAATCTCCAAAGTGTTTTGATTAGCTTGTTCTGGGAAATTCCAGCTTCCCATGGTCTTCTCTGCAGTGGACATATCTGGAGCCAATTTCTAGTGCTTAGCTTCATAATCGCTTGCACTTCTGAGACTTCTCAGATGGGAGGCTGACAGGAAGCTGCCTGGTTACATGCGTTTTAACACATCTCTCAGGGAACTCTGAGACCCAAATGCAACATCTGCTAGAACATGCATGGATGTCATGCAAATTTATGATATTTGCTTGAGGATTCTGGAGCCATAAACCAATGAATGGATTACAATGAGATAAATATAGTATTTTCTTCTGTCAAAGGCAATTCTGTCCTGATACTTTTCAATGCATTATTTAATTGAAAGCAGTTTCCATTTTGCTCAACCTAGCAATTTGAAAGTTTAGAAGATCAGCCACATTTCTTTGTTTGAATATACTGTCAAATGCATTTGAAAATAAAATGCTCAGTAACGATAATGTTAAGACTGCTCCTTATGTTTGTGGGTTTAAAATGTTAAACCTAATAATACTTCTTTTTTGAAACTGGGCCAAGCCTACTTCACTTGAAATCAATGGGAATTTTGCCAATGACTTAAATGAAAGCAAGGTTGAGGTCTATATATTAGCTTCAGGCTTTAGAACTCCACAGGAGCCCAGAACTTCCACTTTCTTAAAATTAAATATTTCCAACTGCACTGATCTGTCCCATTGTAAATTGCTGCCACATCTCCAAAAAAGCATTAAAATGAACACTGATAAAGAGTGAAATAATTTTTTATACTGCTGCCAGATTCTGAAGTTTTAAAGCAGCAGGGATAAATGGGAAAAATACCCTTCCCGGTCCCCCCTCCCCCAACACTTGCATTTCTCAAAGAGACACAGTGCCAATCCTTCAGGCAAATACACACAAGGAGAATTGTGAAGCGCAGGTACCGTCTGCTAGTCTTCAACAAGCCTGTGCACAGCCTGGGTGCCCACCTACACACAGTAACTGGGTAGCTATAGCTGCTGTAGCTACTTCAAAGATTTTTTTGAAGACCAATATCTTAAAAAAAGTTACTAAAAATGTTTTGTCAGAATGGCTCAAAAGAAAGGGTAAGAAAAGTTTAAAGACTTTTCTTGCCAATTCTAATCAAATTAATTAAACTCTTTTTCAGTAATTATGAAATCCTAATAAACTCAGTAGGCAGATGAAAGACGGACCAGATAAGTTTAAGCTGATGTAGAGAATGAATAGTCTTTTTAACCCTCAGTCCTTTCAATGAACAGCCAACATAGCTCATGGAAAATAGTTTCTGCATTTAGACCACTACCCTATTAAATGCCAAGTTATTGCAACCAGTGTTTTAATGATGGCCTGAGAATGCAAGTAAACATGAAGGAAAGAAAGAAGGAGACAGGACCAAACTCACTACCTTATTTACACATTGAATTTGGGATGTTACTCTCCCCAGACATCAAATAATTCCAGTTTTGGAGAGGCTTCCTTCCTCTCCTCATTTGGTGATCAGAGAGCACTGCAGAACAGCTACAAATCAGATGGCTCAGTGACGTAGTGTCACTATCCCTGCTTGCCTGATTTCCTAGTCAGCACACCTTCAAGGCTGCTCAAGCTGAAGGTTTATCTTCAAGTTAGAGTTCAGAAAAAACAGTTCATAAAAATTGTGAAGACACTTCAGGAATTATAGAACCAAAAAATTTGGAGTGGAAGAGACTTTTAAATTTTAAATAGTCCAACACATAAATATAATAAAACTATACTTTATCTACAGTTTCTTTTTTGTACATCATTACAGCACAGAGGAACACTAAAAGTCATGTTCTGATTGCTGTGACATACCAGGAGTCATGGTCTGTCTCCCTCTGCCCTGCAATCTTGAGGAACTTGAAAAAAAACCCCCAGCATTTTACAAATAACTGAATAGCTCTGCATGCCTTCCAGGGAAATTTACAGAATTCATGCTCTCCTTCCCTTTACTGATATCATGGTAAGTGGGGCCTGATTTAGAGACTCAGAATAGCAACAGATACAACAGACTTTGAGCACTTTTGAACAGCCATGCCTCCTGAAAACCAACATAATATGTTTGCATTGAGTTCTTTCCACAGCAGGATGTGCATTTGCAAGTTCAACTTGAAGCACATTATAAGTGTGTTATTATGTCTTTCTATAGTGCATTATATGTCTGTGGTAATCATTCCTTCTTGCTCGGGATGGACAATGACAGACTTGTTTTATTTAGCTGGGAAAGATAGAGTTTGGGGTACAATGTAGTGGTTAAATAATTGTCAAGTCACCATAAAGACATTACCCCATCTAATGTGCACAATCACACATTCAGTCAACTGATGGTATAAGCCAAGCAGAACTAATCAAAACACTGAAGGTGGATGCTTGCTGCCAGCATCTCTCCTGCATTTACCAGACAAGCTATTTACAAACCTAGAATGAGAACTACTTAACTGTGAGTGAATTGAGTTTTAAAAGTAAAATGTAGCTAAAATTAAATAAAATTGTTCACTTAGAAGAACTGGAGAGTTACAGACTGGCTACAGATTAGATTTTCAGTAGGCATATCATTCACCACTGATGGTATCTTCACTTTCAGGCTGTTCACTGCTCTTCTGAAACCTTATATCCATTGTTACAGAGAAATGGATATTGTCACTAGATTTCCCAAAATCTTAGGAAACAAAGCTGAAAATAAGCTCCAGAGATCATCAGCTCACCTCCTCGAAAGTAACAGGTGCCTTAGACCTTCCTAAAGGAAGTTTATGCAGCCAGTTATGACTTGTTTACTGTTGTAGCCCACAACCTGTGAGCTGATACAGATCTCTTCAGCTGACTCCTCCAAGCTGGCACTGGAGGTGATCTCTTTAGGTGATCTTATTAGTTCAAGTGCACAAACATAAATGTTTTTTCTGTGTGTGATACCATGACAAAAAAAAAAGATGAAGGAAATCTGTCAGTGGAACTCACCAAATTAGATGGATTATAGGGTTAGTTAGATCTATTGCCTTATTTTGCTTTTAATGACAATCTGCTGCCCTTTTAATTTTTAGCAAAAATCTACTGATCCCTCTGTTTGTGGTCCTCTGAGGAGCTGGCACATATTCACGTAAAGTCATGGGGTTTATGGAGCTGATGGAACTTGTGCAGCACTGCTTGTGGCCCTTGGCAGATAGAGAACCTGCAGGGGTTACCTGCTGGAGGTGAACAAAGGGCACCCAACACACCTTAGCATCACTGCACAGGCTGGGGGTTTGAATCTATAGAATCATAGAATGGCATGGGTTGGAAGGGACCTTAAAGACCATCTTGTTCCCACCACACTGCCATGGGCAGGGGCAGCTTCCACTAGACCAGGTTGCTCAAAGCTGCATCCAACCTGTCTCTGAACACTTGCAGGGATGGGACATCCACATCTTCTCTGGGCAACCTGTTCCAGTGCCTCACCACCCTCACAGTAAAGATTTTCTTCCTAATACCTAGTTTAAATCTGCCCTCTTTCAGTTTGTCCTATTACTACATACCCTTGTGAATAGTCACTCTCTCAATTTTTCTTGTAGTATCCCTTCAGGTACTGGAAGGCTGCAATTGGGTAATCCTTAAGTCCTCTCTTTTCCAGTATGAACAATGCCAATTTTCTTATCCTTTCCCCATAGAAGAGATGGTCCATCTGTCTAATCATCTTGGCGGCCCTCCTCTGACTTGCTTCAATAAGTTGATGTTCTTCCTGTGCTGGGGATTTGGTGTTTTGCTATCTGTCAAATTATAAATAAATTAAAAAAACCCCAAAGAACAGGAATGGGGAGTAACAGCCTGGTATTTTTGGCCTAATTCATTGCAGTAACTAAAACTTTCATAAATACTTATGCATCTGTCCTAATGGTAGTGAGATGCAAGGAATGAGAATCACTGTCTGCATTTGGTATCTGTGGAGCTTGAGTGCCAGAAGGCTGTGAGCTCACAACCAACCAAGAGTTATTATAAGTTTATTACATGTATGAGAGTGGAGTTCTGCTTCTTCATTAGAGGAAATAGTTTCCCTTGGGCTCTGAAAGCTGTAGATGCTTATTGACGTCCTCAGAAGAATAGATCCAACCTGAAGGTAGGAGGTAGTTTTTCTATTTACTGAACCTTGTTTATGTCATTTGTAGAGTCTTTACAAAAGATTTCAGATGTGTTGCTTTCACCATTATAATTTCTAGACAGTGACATTCTTTCAGAGTTGCCTATTTGTGCTCAGTTCTTCACCTATTTATTTTCTTCTTACATATGTGACAGCTCATGTGAAAAAGAAAATAAAGAGAGACTTGTGGGTCTTCTTGATTTTTATTTTGGTAAAAAAGTTTCTTGAAAAAATAAATAGAAAAGTTTGTTTAAAATTTCTTCCTAACAAATGCAAGCAAACCATTTCTAATAATTTCCTTCAAATGAAGTGATTCCAAAATATATTTTCAATTTCATCTTGATTACACTAACAATAACTAGCTGGTGTCAGAACAGATAATTTGTTTATTCACAAGACCTGTAAGTTTATACAATAAGTTTGTATATTCTTCTTACACGTTCCCTCTTTGCATAAATAGTAGTGCCTCAGTTTGGTTTATTGAGCAATCACAAGCAGCTCATCAAGTTTTATTTCACAGTAACATTTAGTGAGATATAGATGTCATTAATGTCAGCTCACCTTTTCCTCTGAATACTCCTGTCATTATATTCATACAAGAAGCTGAGCTAGTTTTTTTTTTAGAATCTGCTTAGTTTCAATTCATGTTTATATTTCTCTAGAGCATAATAAAAATGGCTTCTCAGATTGAGAGTCAGTTAATATTTTGCATATGCCTATAGGTTGACCTTGGCTGGCCAACAGGTGCCATCCAAGATGCTTGATCACTTCCCCCGCCTCAGGAGGACAGGAGGAGAAAAAGCCCTTAGACACTTGAGATAAGGACAGGGAGATCACTCCCCATTTACTGTCTTGGGCAAAACATACTCAGCTCTGTGGAATTCAATTTATGGACAACCAGTAACAGAGGATGATAGTGAGAAATAAAATCAAAACCAAGCCCACCTTCCACCCGTGCCCCCCTTCTTCCCCCACTGTCTTCCCAGTCTCAACTTTACACTTTATCTACCTCTTTCTTTCCCCTGAGTGGCACTAAAGGATGGAGAATGGGGTTTGCTGTCAGTTCAAAAATCTTCTTTTTTGCTGCTGCTGCTTCCTCCTCACACTCTTCACCTGCTCTGGCATGGGGTCCCTGCCGTGGGATACAGTTCTTCACTAATGGGATACAGCTCTTCACCAACTTCTCCAGTTGGGTCCATCCCATGCGCTGCTGTCCTTCAAGAACTTCTCCACAATGAATCCTTTCCACTGGGTATGGTCCTTAAGGAATGAACTGGTCTAGTGTAGGTCCACTGTATAATTATAGGTTCTGCCAGAAAACCTGATCCTGTGTGGGTTCCTCTTCATAGGCTGCAACTTCTGCCAGGAGCCTGCTCTGGTGTGGGCTCTCTGTGAGCTGCAGCCTCCTTTAGGCTGACATGGGTTTCACCCTTTCTTAAATATATTATCACAGAGGCACTACCTCTGATGGGCTCAGTTTTGAGCAGGGGTGAGTCCCTCTTGGAGCTGGCTGAAACTGACTCTGTCTGACATGGAGGTAGCTCTTAGTGTCTTCTCATGCCCACCTGCAGCCTTCTGCTACCAAAATCTTGCCCCATACAATGCCTGGTACTTTCAATGAATTGTCACCATTTTTACAGCTGCTGCATGAGCATTGCCTTATTTGGATGTTCTCTTTAATTTTTTTCCTTCACCCACTCTCATGTTTTCAGCATCCTTTCTTCATTGAGTTAGCTGGAAATCTTTCACTTTCCTCTGTTCAGTTTACGCGGTCATTAGAATGACTAATCACCAGTCAGTGGTACTGTCCTTGTCTAGCTATAGGCTTTCTCAGAAATGATCACTACTTTGTCCTGAGCTACTCAATGGTGTTCTACTACCACTTAACAAGCCTGTTGGACTACGTATGCCATAGCTAAGGTACCAGAGCAGCAGTCCCTCTGTGAATCTGTCTTCCAGAATGAATACTCTGTTACATTTTATTGTGATAAATGTTGTATAGAGTTAAACAACGATAGCTCTAACTTTCTGGAATACACTGTATTACTAAATCCTAAGTCTTTACCATAAGCAAAGCTTAAGTATGCATGCAGTTTACTTGCTTTAACTCTGCAGTTGTTGCTTATACCCAGCCAAAGTATGCCTTTGGTGCTGAGTTAGAAAAAGGGTTTTTCTGCCTGAAAAAAGTGTCAAGGAAATAGATGGTGGGATGGAAATGCAGCAATATTCCAATACCATCACATATGTAGGCTTCATAAAGCTGCTAACAGTTTGTGTATAAATCTTGACATTTGGTTTCATTATTTGTTTGTTTTTATTTATATTCCTCAGCAGGCTTATAGATATTCTCTAGTGTATATTTTCATCAGCTATCTTTCTTCTTAACCTGTAAAAGCTCATTTTCATTCTCCTACACAGAGCATCTTCATCTGATATCAGCCTTCTCATATCAGTAATTCTATTTTCTTCTGTGAAAGGTCTGATGATCTGGCTACCATGATTATCTGACACATGCTATATCTATACTACTTCTTCATTGCTTCCCACCATTAAACTGGAGGGGAAAGTGATGTCAGGAGACAAGAGGATGAGAGAATTATTTTGCATTAATAAAGCTCACAGCCATGAGTGACTGATAAGGAACTAGGTGGTGATTGCAGAAGTATAGTTTCACTGTCTGGATGAAAGGAAAAGTGAAGGTAGGTCTAAAAGTCATCCCAGGAACTGCAATTGGTCTTAATCAGGCATATTAGTACATGATAAGTGAATGGCTTAGTGAAATGCTGAGTGACAAGTCAAAATTGTCAACATGTGCCTTGTTAAATTCATTGCTTGGTTACAAGCAATTCAGAAAGACTAGCACTGAAGACCCTGTTTATCTCTTCACTTAGAATGTTGTTATCTCCTTAACCAGAGGATTCTAAGATGAAAATAAAAAGCAAAACTATCTTTAAAAAAAAAAAAAAAAAAAAAAAAACCAAAACCAAAAAACCAGAAATGAATAAGCCAAACATTGGTACATTGGTAACATGAGAGGAAGAACTGCAGGGTTTCACAGGTTTCTGGTAGGCAAGAGAAGACTTCTTGGATAACTGTTGGAAGGACAGATATGCACCCTTTCTGTTTCACATCAACTATACCCAGACTAACTTTACATAAGAACAGGAAGCTGCTTGGTGATAAAATATTGGTGATGGCTTTTTTTTATTTTATTTTTATTCATATTAAAACCAGAAATGAGCTCCATAAAATAGGAATTCTGACCACACTGGTTATGTCTGGTGATCCTGACTGGGAGTTCAGCAATCACACAGTCTGTGACTAAGCTGGGGAAACCAGGACTCTCAGAAGGTTTGTGAGCAAATGTGTGAACCTAGACTGTGTCCTGAATTCAGCTAAGTCAGCAAAAATGTAGACAAAGACACATGGACTGCCAACAACCAATGTTCTACTTCGGTCCCCAAGATAGAGATCCACATGCATGTGTACCCTTCTGACTTCTGCCATCTATAATCACTGATTTGAATCCATCAGTAACTATGCTTTTATTCAGATTTAAAGGTTAGGAAATTTTGGCTGTTGGAGTGAGCCAAAAATTTCTTCTGGTAGTAGTCAGCTTTCTGTAGCTTTAATTTGTAACAAGGGTTTAAAGCAATAACCACAGTACTTTCTAATACCCTGCAGAAATAGGTTTATATTTGCCATCCATTCAAATAATTTATGGTTTTTTAGAGATAGAACTAAGTATTACATTACTTAAACAATGACCTGTAATGAATATTAAACTGGTGATTTGGGCAGTCTCTGCTGAAAGTCTTGGTCAGAGCAGACCAATTTTCACCAGAAATAAACATGAAGCCATGAATAAGTATTTACCTAATAGTTACAACTAGCATGTAGAAATTTTTAGGTGAGAAAAGCAAAGAAGGAATTCAAAATACATGTTCACAATAAATCTAGTATTCTCATCTGCTCCTGGTTTAGCATTTTCACTTGACAGATTAACAGAGATGCATAGCATATGGATTGCTGTGCTATGAATTATTGCATATGGTATTCAGGCCTAAAGTACATAACTCTTTTAAAATGATCTACGATAGAAAATTGTAAGTAAATTTTTCTTGCTTAGATCAATGGTAGTACTAGTGACAGGAAAATTAAGTTAAGATATGGATAAATCCCACAATTTCTTGAAATTCATACGCATATGTCTAATTTTTTAGATATAATCATTCTAATTTATAATTTCTGGTGTTCCTGGTTACAGACCTCACCAAAACAAGAAAAAGTACCAAAAGATGCAGAATCCATTCCCCAGTTCCTTCAATAAAGACTTTTCTCATGCTGTTTTTGGCTAAAACTGCAATGAAATGTATTTCAGCTAGACACAGACGCACACTGACAACACTATGATGACAGTTCAATTACCATAATACATTCAACGCAGAATTCACTTGTGAATTTGTGACACCTTTTTTCTTTTTTTAAATGACCCTAGTGAGAGGTTCCATAATTTTTCCAGTGTTTACCCAAGGTCTTGAATGCCTTTTACTAGTGGTTTTAGACGTAGTGAGTAAAATCCAGGCCTTGTGAAGTAAATGCAACTTTTACTATATAGGTAGCGTGTCCATTGTCTGCATATTCAACTTACCAGATGTCTGCTGAAAATGCAATACAGAAGAGAGGAAACAGTCCAGGAGTTTCCTGGGGTGTGTGGAAGAAAAGATCCTGACACTCCTGTTGAGGGAGCCAACCAGGGAAAGTGTTTGCTGGACCTCCTGTTTATGAACAGTGAAGGACTGGTGTGTGATGTGATGGTGGGAGGCCATCTGGGGCACAGTGATCAAAAACTTATAGAGTTTTTGATTCTTGAAGAAGTAAGGAGAGGAGTCAGCAGAAATGCCACCTTGGACTCTTGGGGGACAGAGTTTGTCCTGCTTAGGAGATGGATGGATAGAGCTCCTTGTGAGGCAGTCCTGAAGGGCAAAGACTCCAGGAAGGTGAGATATTCTTCAAGAAGGAAATCCTAAAGGTGAAGGAGCAGGCTATTCCTATGTATCAAAAGACAAGATGGCAGGAAAGAAGAAAGCCTGTCTGAACAGTTTTGTCTAGAACTCAGGGTAAAAAGGAGAGTTTATGACTTTTGGAAGAAGAGTCAGGTAACTCAGGTTGTGAAGTTGTGCAGGGAGAAAACTGGAGGGTCCAAAGCCCAACTAGAACTTAATCTGTGTTAAGTGCTGTAAAATACAATAAAAATATTTCTTTAAATACATTAGCAACAAAAGGAGGGCTAGAGAGGATCTCCATCCTTTATTGGATGTGGGGGAAAACGTGACAAAGGATGAGGAAAAGACTGAGGTACTTAATGCCTTCTTTGCCTCAATCTTTAGTAATAAGAGCAGTTTTCCTCTGGGTACTCAGCCCCCTGAGCTGGAAAACAGGGATGAGGAGCAGAATCAAACTCCATTATCCACGGGAAATGGTCAGCAACCTGCTACAACATTTAAGATGCCTCCAATTCTATGGGACTGGATGTGATTCACCCAAGAGTACTGAAGGAGCTGGTGGAAGTGCTCACTGAGCCACTTTCCATCATTTACCAGCAGTTATGGATAACCAGAGAGGTCCCAGCTGACTAGGGGATAGCAAATGGGACAACCATCTAAAAGAAGGGCAAGAGGGGCATCCAGGGAACTACAGGCTTGTCAGCCTGACCTTGGTGCTTGAGGTGGTCGTGGAACAGATCATCTTGAGTGCCATCATGTGGCCCATGCACAACAACCAGTTTATCAGGCACAGAAAACATGGGTTTAGGAGAGTCAGGTCCTGCTTGACCAACCTGATCTGCTTCTATGTCAGTGAGATCCAACCTAGTGGATGAGGGAAAAACTGTGAACGTTGTCTACCTGTACTTTGATTCTGTTTCCTACAGCATTCTCCTGGAGAAACTGGTTACCCATGGCCTGGACAGGTGTTACCTCTGCTGGGTAAAAACTGTCTGGATGGCTGGGCCCAGAAAGTGGTGGTGAATGGAGTTAAATCCAGTTGGCAGATGGTCACAAGTGATGTTCCTCAGGGCTTGTTACTGGGGCCAGTCCTGTTTAATGTCTTTACCCATGATCTGGATAAGGGGATTGAGTGCACACTCAGTCAGTTTGCAGCCAAAATCCAGTTGGGTGGGAACATTAATCTGCTGGCGGGTAGGAAGGCTCTGCAGAGGGATCTGGACAGGCTAGATTGATGGGCCAAGGCCAGTTGCATAAGATTCAACAAGGCCAAGCACTACAGGGGACAGAGTGGCTGGAAATCTGCCTGGCACAAAAAATAACTGGGGGTGCTGGGAAACAGCTGGCTGAGCACAAGCCAACAGTGTGCTCAGGTGGCCAAGAAGGCCGATGGCATCCTGGCTTGGATCAGAAAGAGTGTGGCCAGCAGGACTAGGGCAGTGATGGTGCCCCTGTAATTGACACTGCTGAAGCTACACCTCAAACCTTGAGTTCGGTTTTGATCTCCTCAAGGAAGACATTGAGGTGCTGAAGTGTGTCCAGAGAAGGGTGACAAATCTGGTGAAGGTTCTGGAGCACAGGTCTGATGTGGAGCAGCTGAGGGAGCTGAGGGTGTTTAGCCTGAAGAAAAGGACTCAGGGGGGACCTATTGCACTCTACAACTACCTGAAAGGAGGTTGTATTGAGGTGGGGGTTGGACTCTTCTCTCGAGCAACAAGTGACAGGATTAGAGGAACCTCAAGTTGTGCCAGGGGAGGCTTAGTTTCAGTATCAGGAAAAAGTTCTTCCCTGGAAGAGTTGGCAAGCACTGAAACAGGCTGCCCAGGGAAGTGCTTGAGTCATCATTCCTTGAGATGTTTAAAAGACATGTAGATGTGACACTACATGTGGCATAGTTTAGTGATGGACTTGGTAGTGCTAAGTTAATGGTGGACTTTATGATCTTGAAGGTCCAACCTACATGATTCTATGATTCTACATTCTGATTCTGTCTCCCCAAGAGACTATAAAGAGAGATGCTTAGAGTTTATGGGATTGCCAAGGAACATTCCTGGCAAAATCCAGACAGTCCTTCACACACTTGGTAGAACATCTTTGTCCTTCATCTCAAGAACTGTGTTACCAGTGCTGTGGTCTTGTATGTTATATCATACTATCCTTAATGACTGAAAAAAAATTAGAGGAGTCTCAGGGGAGTCTTGTCTTTCAGCATTACCCTTTAATTTTACTAATTTCTGAATTTCATTCACTAGGTTTATTTTAAGGTCAAAACTAATAAAAACTATTGAGTGGGTGGTAAGAGATCTGCTACAAGAATTTTCCAAGCAAAGCCTATAGTTAAAATGAAGTATCTATAATTCAGTTAAAGAGAATGCATTTCACAGGTTTGAAAAAAAATCATTTTTGATATGACTCATGGCCATGATGGCAGTTACTGTTATCAGATGTACTTGCAGCAAATATGATTATAACCTAAAATCCCTGCCAGTTTATTTTAATGAATAAAAGAATTTTTTACTAATAATAATAGCTGTGAAAAAATACAATCCTTCCCATGTGGGATTTTTTAACCCAAATACATGAAAATGAAAGTGCTATTAAGTTGATATAGACTATGTTTTAAAACATGTTTAAATAGCAGTGCAGATCTGAGGGTCTATGTTGCTGGATCACATAATTTTTTACATGATTAGTCCACATTGGACTATCTTGATACATGGAGTCTGTAAAAATTCATGCACATAAGGCATCTGACTCTTGAGAAAATGCACATCAAATGCTGTTATAATGCCCTTAGCTGTTCTTAGGTAATAGAACTCTATTCAAGTTAGGGTGAGCCTGTTGTGTGGATGAGAATTATGTAAATAGTAAAAAACCATATGGTTAAGTTCACATTCTAACAATTCTGGAATTTTATTAATTTGAAACTTGCTCATGAACATTTAGGTTTAGCATCTGTTTCTTAAGCATAATATCTTTCTCGAAAAATGCCTTTTGGAGTATACAACAACAACAAAAAAACATTAACTCAAGTAAACACTGGTTATCTGAAGTGCTTCCTAAAGTGAAGTATCACATGCCAATATTGTGTTCATCTATTGCATCTGAAGTGTGTTACAAACTTTGGAAATCATATTGCCTCAACCATACAATGCATTTGCTCTTCCTTCCTTCAAAATAAATAGCTCAGCTCAAGTGGTTTCTTTTAGTCATGTATTTCTTCCTTAGGGAAGGGAAATTTGGTGTTTTACTTACAAGTGCTGATACTTGCCATCTATAAAAACTACGTTGCCTAGCTTTTTACACATTCTTTTCACAGACCTCATTGCTCTTCTATGGATAGCCATGTTGCCCATTTCTGACATCAACAGATGCAGTGCTTTCAGACTCTACAGAAAGTAATGGTGCCTGACATTTCTAGGGTGAAAGCCTCTCTTTGGTTTTAGTGCTAATGGAAACAGACTTTTTGTCTTCTTGAAAATCCAAAGCCAGAATGTAAATGGCTAGGTAGTAAACAGAACAGATTCTTTTTTAATCCCAGAAAATAAAGAAACCTTCTCATTGTAAAGTTATAGAAGTTTTAAAAAAAACTCACAAGACAAACGAACCCAACACTTTTGTCCCAGAGGTTGTCTTCTTTAATATCTATTAGATATCTATTCATACTGAACAAGTACCCACATTTATGCTTTATACACAGGGGAATTTGACATCATTTGCATGACATCAGTGACAAGTATTTTTGGATGAGAACAAATCTCAGCCAGATTGGCTGTAGCAATTCACAGAACCATTTTATGTTAGGATGGTGTGTTCAGATGGCTTATGCTAAAGTTACTTTGAATTAGTTCTACAGCAGTTCTGAAGACTGGATTCTCTACTTAGCAAAAGAGACTTGATAAACAACATTTTTTTCTGTTCATAGGAGCTAAGGATACAGTGAAAAGAATTCTCTATGATCCAAAACAGGAAGAGAAAATATAAGGTATTTTAGAGGATAGTTTGAAAGGAAGGGAATTTTCATAATTAGAGGCTTCCTAACAATGGTAAATGTGCAGGCTTAGCATCTGGGAAGTGATCCTTCTTGAAAAATATGTACTGAACAACGATCCTTGTATATCACTGAATTCCTGCAATAACATAGTTTTAGTGTATAGGATGGCTTCTTTTGAATTCTTGCTTTAGGGCTGAAAATCTGATATTCTCAGTGCTTGACTGCCATCTTATTTACATTAGATTGAAAGAGGCTGCCAAGAGTGCTGTTATTCTTAATATCCCAACATACATATCCATTCTGGTGCATCTGTGTAACACATGTGAAACTGAACATGATGAGGTTGACCCACAATTGAGACTTCACACTTTGTCAGACAGTGGCCTAGGTCCATAAAAGTCACTGATGGCCAAATTTCAAGCTGACCATAAAGTCTCAAGTTTTGTAGACTAGATTTTGCATGATGCACTCAGCATTATGTCACTGAGATTTTGCCCATCATTTTCTGCTTTGTCATACTGTCTTCTGGAAAAACAATTTCTTCAGAGGAGAGTTCTCAGGCACAAGAAACAATGTGCAAAGAAATCAGGTCAGTATCTAGAAATTTTTCAAATAAAATGTTTTAGGTTCCTTAGTTCAATTAAATATTTTAATTTGGGCAAAACAATCTAAAACAATTCCCAGTGGGATGGGAAGACATAAAATCTAATTGAAACAGCAGCATGAAAAATATTAATTTACAAAAACTGTATGTTCCATCAGAAAGTTTTTCTGATGGAAAAGATCTGTGCGGGTCTATTGAAACTTTGCACTGGGTAATATGCAACGGAATTCTTTCCAGCTTTAGCTCTCTTAAGAAGCCATGTATTGATGTCTTAAATCAGAGTGCCATTGATGTCAGGGCAATAGTTTGGTACCATTAGCAACTGCTCAAAGATATGATATTATAGGCATAAAAGAAGCAGGTTCTGAACAATTGATTTCTTGTTAGTTGTGCTGTCCTGGAGATTCCAAACCCACATGAGATCATTAGGTATTCTTCTTTCGAAAGCTAGGAGTCAAATACCTTATTTTAATTTTCTTTTTTTTCCACTGAAGTTTTCTCTGGTTTTTGTTTCATTTAGCCTGTTTCATTATGGCCTCTATGGCAACAAGAGTCTCCTAGATGGCCTCAAAATGTTGAGTACATCATCATCGAAGTCTCCTTGGTTTTTGAAATGACTCTTTTAAAATCTGTGTCTCTCAGATGTTAATGTCATGCCTGATGCTATTTGGATTAATTTTTAGAAGGCCATAGTCCTGCTGTCTAGTTAATGAAAAGAATTGCCCTAGCTATTAAACCAGCTGCTTAGCCTGTCTTTATGTGCCCCTTTCTCTTGACTGTAGAAATCAAATTTTTCTGGTAACCTCAATTGCATCAACAAAGCAATGAGTTAATCTCAGCTAAGTAACTTCTTATACTGATATGCACACACACAGAGTATGAAGTAGAAGAAGAGCAGGAAAGTTACACAGATAGAAAGTCATCAAACTCCAACACTGTCACTAATGCAGAATTTTGCCACCCACTGAAATCTTGGTTTTGATCTGAGTTACATTGGCCATTTCAGCTCTCAGTCTTTTTAGCTGATAAGCTTGTATGTGGCAGTTGGTTGGTTACCACTCACTTGGAAGGTTTGCATTTGAGAGTTTGACACTGTACTTTCGTAGATTTTTAAAAAAATGTTCTGATGAAATTTCACAAAGCAATTTCATACTTCAGTTTTCTGTTCTCATCTGAGTACAGAACTCTTCAAAGTTAGCAACCATCATCTGGGCATAGTTACTTCAGAGCTCACCAGGAACAGTGACTCAGAAGGTGTCATGTTCTTGCTATAAAATGAACACCCAAAACTGAATTAAAGATTCAACTAGAAGAGAAGTTACAGGATAGAAGTGGAATATATACACTGACATGTATGTATTACACAAATGGTCACATCATCCTTGCTCAACCTAGATAAATGGAAGTCATAATGTCAATGCAAACTTATGTTTTATGTGAAAAGAACACCTTATGCAACACTGGACATGATTTTCTTTTGAATGAAATGACATTCAGTGGTCCCAGAGTCATGTGAGTACTAAAAGTTCAAGCATTTCAGTGCTTTCAGACAATCAGGGTCTTTACTCTGGAAAACCACTGCAAAGTATAGTGATCAGGACTTAAAACAGTTGAAGTGAAATTAGAAATATAGCACTAATTTTTTAACGGTGAGATAATTAATTTATGATATAGCTTACCAAGAGAAATATGAAAATTTTGAAGGAAGATTTTGTTCCCTTCCAATTAAGATTTAGTATCTACCTCTGGAAGAACCCTCACTTTAACAGGGGAATGCAGAAAGCATCCTGTGCTTGATTAAGGAGCCAAAATAGGAGTGTCTAATGCCATCTGAGATGCTCTAGGAGGTGTGATATGATCTCCAAATGCCATGCAAGTACAGATCTATCTTTACAGTGGTGGGACAGCTGCTTGTCCTGCATGTATGTTTTAAGCCCTGGGATACCCAAATTGGCACTAGATGCTTATGTCCGAGTATCTTGTACAATAGGAAATGGAGCTGATCTGTTAGTAGTTGGACTTCCTGTACTGTCTCCTAACATTTTCAGAAGAAAATGAAAACCAGACTGCATTTCATTTTTCTGTTCTATAATATCAAACTTGCAAATCCATGGAGAGAATCCAGTAACCTTATTCTTGGAAATTTGCAAGAAGGCATCTGAACTTGCTTTCTCTGAAACATTCTTAATGGGTTTAATCTGTGCTGCCTCATAACAAAGATAAATTTAAAAAGGACATGCATGTAAAACTGTTTGAATCTAACCTTCCTTTTTTTCTTTCAGGCCAGTTCAAAAATCCTTAACTAACTAGCTATCTAATGACAAAACTGACTAAAGATTGAGTAACGGACACATTATTTTCCAGTTGCATTTCTTATCTGGATTTTTTTGTTCATTCCTGAGTAATGCCATTCATCCAGGAGAGCTCTATGAAAATGGAAGTGTAAGTGCTACACACAGTGAGCCAGGGACAAAGAGAGAAGCAGTGAATTCAAGGCTTTTTTGGCTACAATGTGCTGCTTTCTAGATAATGGTCTCTCTTGATGTTATAATGAAAAGCAAACTTATCATTAAGAAAGAGCTCCATAAAAACTGCCTGTCAAATATTTTAAGCTTCATTAGTTTAGATTAATGACTTACTTGATATACATAACAATAGGTGAAGCAAATCTTTGTTTATTTATTGACAATTCAATGTAACTGTGACATGCACAAACAGGCCTCCTCCTGATTAGTTCCATGTTTTAAAGTAACTTTGTGTTATAAAACTTGTTAACTACAGTATCATTTTATTGAACTCTGCTCTGTGAATGATGTGATCTACATTGAAAGGCATCAATATTGCAGCCATTCCAGGCAGGCATTGGAGCATTATGTACACAGATTGGAGTAGATATCTCATTGTTCAAATCCACGGACCCAGAAAATGTCCAGTTATTGAGACTGCACAGAGAGGACAATGTTTTATTCACAGGATCTGTGATGGAAGGTCAGAGAATGAAACCTGAACTAAGTGTAAGGTTCAGATTAGTTTCACGGTTTTGCAGAAGACCTCCCTGAAAGTTCAGACTCTGAAAGCTCCAGTCCTTTCCCAGAGATCCATGCCAAGGGTTTGTAGCACGCAGCATAGCACTCGTACAAATAAGTAGTCAGGGAGTAATTTCCAGTGTGAAGCTCCTGTAAAGTACTGTGAGAGGGAGAAAGAGAGAGAGTGGTAGAAACTAAGTGACATGAGCCTTTTATAACAGAACAACTTTTCCAGAAAATGCTTACGAAGTAATGGTACAAAGATGTTGAATATTGATATGGGGGGGGGGGGGTGTTTGTATGAAATAATTGATATTTTGTTTCATTTACAGTTTGAAAACTGCAACTGTACAGTTCTGATTCTCCCTTATTAATGCTCCTGAAAACACATAGCTGAAAGTGGGTTTCTTTAACAGTAGCTATTTTAGGCAGAACTGGTCATGTTGCCTCTTATTATGCCGCTTTCATGTTTTCAATTATAAAGATCTATTTTTAGTGACTTGTAAATTTGCCAGCTTGTTTGGGCTGATATTTTACAGATTGGATGTTGACTTCAGGCTGCAATTCTTGGAAAAAGCCAACCAAAACATTTCAAATGAGCTGACATAAAGATCAAGGTCAAGGGCAAGGAAGGGGTCAAAGAAGGGGGAATGGGAAAAACAGTCTTTGCCCAATTTGCACATTGCTGGGTGAACACAAGTGTCCTGAGTCTCACTATTATTCTGCTGCTGGTAAAAATGACAATGCAATGGCAAATTGTTATCTCAGGGCTCCCCAGCTGACCCGCAAGAACTACCTTGCTGCCATTTGCTCTCTGCTCAAATCCCCAAAATTCTTCTTTACCTCTGTTGCTTGCTTCCACAGGACAGAATTTCCTCAGTTTTCTTCTCTTATAAACACTCAATAGAAACACACAGGAGAAAACCTAATAAAGTAAAAATATGAAAACAATTTTTTCTCCTAAAATGGGAAGGAAATGTCTTCAAGAAAATATGTGGGTCCAGTAGTTCATCGAATTATAAAAGAAGGATTCACTAAGGTGATGCTATTGGAAAAAAAAAAATCTCAAAATTAATTGTGTTAACATTTACTGCAGAAGAGGCCAGAGAGTTCCTTACTCCAGAGCTACACTTTTCCAGAGGATAAGCCCACAAGATTGTTTCCCTCAGGAATTCCTAAGCAACCCTGTGAATAATAGTGTCATTTAAATGACTTGTGTTACCTGAAGAATGGAAAATTATAAATATGACACTAAAATTTTTTAAGATTTTCTAGATTAACTCAGACAACTATAAAATGATAAAATGTATTTATATAGGAGCAAATTTGTAGGAATAGTCTGTTTTTTAAGAACAGAGTGAGTAATAAGATGGAAAAATATGATATACTAGGGAAAAGCCAACCTAGCCTTTGCATAGAGAAGTCATGACTCATGTATCAGTCATCTTCAGAAGAGCCTCTGAGCATATGGTTCAGGTGAAAGTATAAGAAACAGATGGTAGGAGTGGGTAGATGGTTTTCAGAAAGAAAAGAGCTTAAACATATTCTACATGTGAAAAATGTGCCATTCGACATATTCATAAATGGATATCACTTGAATGATAAGGAGAGAAAAATCTGAAAAGGATCCAGAATTATCTGGGATAATCTAAAGCTGATTATGATAAGTTGTCAAGGAACTCAAACTTAAAAGAATATGATAAAAAGATAGATGAAATTAAATGTTAGTAAGAGGAATGCATGTGATAGGTAGTTGAAAATAAATCTTAGTAAGTGGGATGTAAAGCCTAGGAAAAAAATAACCTCTGAGTATTAATATAGAATGGCCATCAGTTTAATTACCACCACTCGAGAAAGAGATCTTGAAGCTACTGCAAACCATTCTTCAAAACAACAGCTTAGAGTTCAACAGTGTCTATAAATGTAACTAGAATTTAAAGAATAATCAGGAAAATAATTAGGAGCCTGACGGAATGCATAATCATGCCCCAGTGTATATTAATAATCTATTCATATTTCAAGATTTCATTATTCTAAATTCAAGAGATGAAGCTTGTGGTCCCAGGCCTGCAATAGCAAAAGAAAAAAGTATAATAGAATTACCAAGGATCCAGATAATACAACAAAAATAAGCACACATCTAGATTGTCTTTAACAGACCTACAGAGCAAATTAAAAAAAAAATGGGAAAAAAAGGCAACAGAACAAATGAGATCTGTAGAATGGAGAAGATCAATTGCAAACAACTCTTCTCACAGTGCAAGTAGCATCACCAAATGAAATTGTCTGAGTGGACTTGGAAAGAGGCAAAAGGTAGACTTTTCATTCACAAAATATATGCTTTTTTAAGCAAATTCAGAAGGGGATCAGAGAAATTCAGGCGGCTGGATACACTGTTGACCACCACACCTGATGAGCTGTAACCTCTAGAATAAAGTGAGCACTTGCTGGTGGTTGGCTCATTCTGCTCACACCGCCTGATGCAGGTGTGGGGTTGGACTCACCTTCGGTGTCACCACTTCTGGCTACATGTACATTCAACACTGAGAAATGAGGGAACTAAAAAATTATTACTTTTATTTAAAATTCCTTTTTTAAATAAGTATTGAGACATTTATTGCATACTGTTTTGTCATTTTCATCTCCTGCAATGCTCTCCTGTTCCAAGTCTGGGAACAGTTTGGGAATGGAGCAATGCTGTGTAAAAATGTGGCTCTGGCAGAACTTATTTTCACCAGTTGCAGCTGTCTGGTGAATGACGCAGAGAACTACAAGAAAATACTGGATCAAATAAAGCCAAACTCCCTTGAACACAGCCTGGAGAACATTTTCCTACCATACTTTGGCTTGTGTGCCAAGCATATCTTGCAGGCAGATATCCCCAAACATCCTCCTGACTTTGAACTGCGTAGCATCAGCAGCATAGTTGTAGCCAGCTTATGGTTTCTAGGTGGCAGCATGTTTTCCATACTCTGCTGCTGGTTTGGGGTGTCAGACCTCTTTCTTAAAGAAGTGCTGAACTCTTGACCATCTGGTCAAATTTAGTCTCCCAACCAAGAGGATATGTAGCTATGAAATATCAGGAAAGCATATCAAATTGGGATTTTCACAGCTCATCACTAATTTTTACTACAGCACCTGGGAATCTGATTCAGGAAAGTGATAGGAACTTACAGCTTCAGCTAAAGTCAGTAAGACTGTGTAAGCTACTATATGACATTAAGTGCACTGAGAGATCTGATCTTCTTGTATCTCAAATTCTGCCTGCTAATCAGTGGAAATATTTGTTTTCACCTGTGTGTTAACCACTCTGGTGATTGCGTAACATTCATGTCACTCTTTAGCTCACAAAAATGTGGTGAAAATAATTAATTAAATATTTATGTGTCCTCATTTGTGGAGGTAATGAGTGTTACTGAAAAGAAAAAATATTTTTCTGTCTTTAAATCTTTATTTTAGCAACAAATATGGCCAGGGGTTGCAGACAGAAAAGGAAAAAAAACCACAAAAGAATATTGACTAGATTATTCTTAAGACTATTTTGAATGTTGAGTGAGGTAGGTGGCATGTAGGGAGTTATTTTTTAATTGTGCAATAAAAGACAATAATAGAAAAATGTACACACAACCATACAATGTTAATCGTAATTCTGACATTTCCTAACTACTGAGGTCTTGCTTGGAGAAGCTGTTTTTTGAATGTGTGGTTTGTGTATAATATAAACTGTGAGGTTTATATCAGCATTGATTTTTAGAAATTTAATATATATATAGATGTATATCCATCCCACACTTTCAGTGGAACATTTTATATAAATTGATAATAAACATATTCTAAGGCAATTTTAGAGACATTCACATTTTATGGTTTAGCCCGTCCAGAGTAGTGCTAGATATCTGCATAATAATGTCATCACATTCAATGGAAATAGAGAGTTTGATGGTGGATGGGTTATTGCAGATCAGTGAAAACAGAAAGATTGGTTTTCTCCTTCATATAAGGTCTATATTTAGTAGAGTGTGACCATGCCATCACACCATGTAGAAAAAGTGATAAAAGCAAGGCTGTACAACTAGACTACTTATCTTAAAACTAATTCACTTTCTGTTATACCAAAGTGGTGACAACAATGTTGTATAGGAATTTTTAATATTTCTAGACTATGCTTCCATTGCCAATCTCATGGGCATATAATCTGTTTCAAGAGGTGGAGCCTGAATAACATTATTTGTAATTAGAAAAAAAAAAAAAAGACAGATACTAAAACCATCACAATAGCCCAGAGCAGAACCACCAAATCTGCTTATAATTCACCATTTTCCACAAGAAATTGGCTTCCTTCTATGACACCATAGAAGATTCTATGTTTCAAGAAGAAGAAATTAGGACAGAAAAATTAAAACATATTCTTCAGCTCCAAGATGCAATGCAAAGAGTGATCATCTGCTGCTTTTACTGCTTTTGTGTCAAGTCGATCTGAAGGAATTCATGTTCTCAATGCTTCTTCAGTTTCTTAGGCAGTGTGAAAAAACCAAACAAACATATTTTTCTGTCCTTCAAACAACAGTTATGAGGAAAGCTGGTTTGTCCCTGTAGGACACTGTTAATGAGCTTGTTGGAGGGTCAGTGAATATGAATTTTTAGGTATTGTGTTTAGGTTTGTTTCCCCTTTAATAACTTCAGTCTATTCTTTCTTTCTCTAGTCACCTTTTGTGTGGTTGCTAGCTATTTTGTATCACAAGCATCTGGAAGATAAATGTTCAGAGCATGAAACATTACTTCCATCCTCTGTCCATGATGCAGATCATACATCCCGGTTAATGCTAACAAAATACTCTGTGTGTAGAATCAGGGAAGGAATGAAAAGGAACTACTTTCAGGTCAGCAACAGATATGTGCAACTTGTCTTGGAAGTTTTATATGGTGAAGGGCTTCAGCTGTGCAAGCTGGGCACAGAGGTTTGGTCCTGGTAATCTTGGCACTTCTGTGTCAAAAGAAGTACTGCCCAAGCCTGATGTGATGTGCTGTTTGCCACACAGCTGTCTTTGAGGCAACATCTGAGCTGAGTCTCTTCACTGAGCTGCTGGTATTGTTTTCAGCAGGTACCAACACCGGCAGGAAGACACAGAGATTCCCACATGGCAGAGGTGCAGTGTATCTGCTCAGAGCAAAATGGCTTTTTCTAGCTCCAGCAGCTACAAATTTCCTGATCTCAGAACCAGTAATGTTTATATCCCTTTCTAACTTAAAACAAATCCTGTTTAACTGAATATAAAGCACACTTACTGCCAGTATAAATGCATGATCCTTTTCAAATCCTACTAAATCACTGGTCTCAGTGATTTCTCTGGCATGGAAAGAGCCAAGTGAAGCTCAGTGCAGATTAGGATGTAGATCCTGTCTGTGAAAGAATGATCTCATGGACCAGACAACTGAGACAGAAGTGTGTTAAAAGGTCTGGCTCCTCTCTCTATCTGTTTTGGGAATGTTCCAGGATAGCACAGCGAGAGAGCTTTGGATATAGCTAGATGTCTAAGATTTATCTGTTGAGATGTCTATAGACAGATATTTTGCCCAATACGACCCAATTCCCAACAAATAAAACAGTTTTCCTTCAACCTATTAACGCCCTATGACAGAACATCCAAGAATGCCCTTTACTCGATAGGGAAGTGAAGGCTGGAAGATTCAGCCACATAGATGTGTAGATGCAGTGAAAGTTTCTAATGGTAGCTCTTCATCTGCTTAAATAAGCATGACATCAATGCCTTCACGAAAACAATGTCAATTTGCAGTAGTTAAAACTTCAATATCTCATGATATATTGAAATCAGGGATTTCCTTCCCCCTCTCCCCACCCACTCCCCCTATTATTTAGGTGCCTAAATCAGCTATCAAACTAGGAGAAAGGAAAGTCTTCCTCCTAGAGGGTGACTCTCAATCAGAACCTGACCTTGCTGTGCCAAACTTTGGCCCAGTCCAGCCTGTTCCTGTCCTTTTGTCAGATCTCAGGGTTCCTAGTCAACTGCGTGGAATACACTAGACACCTAAAGCTGAGGGGTTGATTTATCTCTTAAGAAACGTTTTTGAGTGGAAATTATGTTAAAGCTTCTCTTTGGTCAAAGAGCATAAAAATGTACATCAGCCAAAGAGGAATCCAATCTCATAGCCTCTAATCAGGTGAATAATCATGCTGAAACCTGCAGAGTCCTGTTAAGTGGCCAACTGGATAAAGACCAACATGTTTAATAACTTTTTATAAGTTGGCTTTTTTTTCCAATTGAGAAAGAACAACAGAACACATCTAACTCATTTTGGTTTTTAAATGAAAGAATGACTCAGGAGCCACAGTCTGATTAGCAAACAGGAAATGGAGAAAGACCTCTGAGTTGTAACTTTGAGTCAATATTCTACAGTTAATTTCTTTGAAAAATAGTGGAAACAGACTTTAATATTAACCTGTCATTGCACTTAAAGGATCTAGAGAGAACAGTAAGCAGCATCAATGAAATTCATCTAATGACATTTTTTTGTTGCCACAGTCAAAAAAATCTAGAGATTTGGCAGACAAAAGGAAAATATTCTAGATTTTCTTACTAAATTATGCAGTTGCAACAAAAATTATACTGTAAGGTAAAAAAATGTGCAATTTCAAATTTATAAGCTAGTTTTCATAAGAGGTCTGTTTAGCTTGGTTCACTGATCCTGCCTTGCTGCAAAAATAAATTTCAGCAGTGCTTTTGTCAAACAGGATGCTCAATACTTTTCACTAAGCTATTAAAATTCCCTGCCACTAGAACACAGACATGTAATAAGTGTGAGATGTTTAGAACTTAATCCAAAGCTTTTCAAACTCTCCTTATATTAGCTTGATTTTATCTGTATTAAAATATAACATTTGTTTTATAAAACAGCAATTAGTAGTCTAATATAATTCAGATTGCTGTCTCCAAATAAAATGCTACAAAAAAAATGCTTGTTTCATTGAGATAGTGAATAAAAACAAATCTCAAACTAAGAACAAATGGATGTATTATCCCATGAGAAAGAGTCTTCTGAATCTATCCATTATTTCACAGCTTGAAATGTGCCACTATTGTACTTCCACTTGATTATGAGTCTTGTTATCACTTCCTCCAGTTGATCCAAATTGAGTGCTTCTGACATTTGCAAAGTTACTCCCATATTCCACTGCACAGCAGGGAAAACCTTGCTAATGAAGAAATAACAAGTAGAAGAAATTAATAAATATTTAGTTGATGGTGAAGAGGTACAGTTGCTGGTATTTAAATGCTGAAAATAAAAAAACCTCCAACATAAGTCACAATAACATGCTTGTTCGTGTCCTCTAAAAAAGGGTGCTAGAGGTGTTTTTCTCTGTGCCACAGGGCACTTTCATTTCCTGATTCTATTATATACTAAGTGGCCACCTGAACCTGCCAATGAACTTGTTCTATTGTGTTTTTCTATTTTTAATCCAAAAGGAGTAAACACATTTCTCATCAGATATGTCACACACTGCTCTACATTTGTGAGATTTATGAAGGTGTCACTGAGTTATTACAGAGCCATTCATTTATAAATAGGTGTCCATTCTCTGGGAAATCAGAAATGATAGGAGTATTGCCACCATTTCACAAAATCTGTATTGCAAGAAGGATGCCCATTTGTGGTTTCTTTTTTGAACTACACTGGTCTAATTTGTTTTTTGTTGCTCCCGCACTGCTTCAAGGCTTTCTCTCTACTTTGTGGTTATGTTCAACCAGATTCATGCACTGGATGGTCAGCAGCAGTACAGCAAGGAATATGACAACTATTTCAAAAGTCATGTATACATAGAAAATTATAAAATTTTCTCTTTAACCAGTCAGGTTTGTAAACTCTGAGTCAGCTGTACTGTTCTGTATGCTTTTTTTTTTTTTCATGGTCTTTAGAAGTTGATGTAGGGATACACTTAGTGGATGTCCTTTATTAAATAACTACCAAGTCTACCCAGAAGTAGATATGAATGGTGCTGTAATCATATGACAATAATGTCTTTTACAATCTCCAGTCACATTTCTTACTTGGGAAGAATCTTTAATGTGTCATTAGTGGCATTTTAAAGAAACTTGAGAAAAAAACGTCTTTTGCCAATCATGAGGAAAACTAATCTAATAGGAGGATTGCTCCAGAGACATGAGAACCAAAGGCAAATTGTAGAGAACAATATAGGCATTTAAAGGGTTTAGGAAAACTAAAATTTAAAAAAGGAGAAAGAAAAACATAACATGAGCATCCTCTAAATTTACAGTTCTTTTAAATGTCATACGGGATATTATGGCAATGTAATTAGATTGCATTAAAAAAGAATGGAGCACTATTTCCTGGCTTATTAATCTTTCTTTAATGTTAATTTGGTACATTACATGTCCTCTCAGAGTTTTCACTATTCAAATATTTCAGATACTATTTTGACAATTACCAGCAACACAACCCAGAAGAAAAATATTTGCTTAGAGTGTTGGATGTCACTAGGTTTTGAGTATGTCTCCTAATCATCTAACCTAAAATGAAGAGTCACTTTTTCTGCTGTAGGTGAGTTTTTTTGGTTTGGTTTTGGTTGGTTGGTTGGTTGATTGGGGTTTTTTGGTTGTTTTTGTGTGTGTGTGTGTGTGTGTGGGTGCTTTGTTTGCTGTGAAAGAGGGAAAAACCCAGAAGAGAACTCCAACCACTTACCTATGCAGATGTCATCTAATTTCCATTTAAAAATAGCATAATTTGAAATCTTTGAACTCTTCAAAATTGATTTTCATTTGATATAGAGGAATAACAATTGTATCTTTTAGCATTTGATGCCTGTCATTCTCATCTATGTCCTCATCAATGTTATGATTTTGTTCTGACAGCAGGAGCTTTGTTCCACTTTTGAAGTCCTCTTTCACGCATATAGAACATTGTGCTAGAAAAACAAATTTCTTCACTTTGGCACCAACTTTAACAGCCAAGAAATAACATGAAAATCCATGTACAGGCTTTAAACAGCAAATGGGATTGATTGACATATATTTAAAATAGATCCTTTTCTGCACTGATTTCCATGCCCAAACTTTGAAGTCTAAGAAGCACCCAAGGGTATAAAGTCTGCCTGTGCTCCAAAAGGAGGATTGTGCCTGCATGTGTGGTGTTAGATGAGAATTTCCTACTCACCTTTGCAATGGACCACCCTTAGATGCAGAAGAATTCTTGCTCCTTATGCTGAGATGTTTTTACAAAGCACTGCAAAAAAAAGTTTTGGCAAATATCTTCCAGAAACGTAAAAAAGCTCTGTGGATCTTCTGTAAACATATAGAGGAACAGAGGTTCCACAGACTATCTGATAGCACAAGTAAAACCACAAAAACCTAATGTAGCCAAATAGATTTAATAAAAGGTAAGAGGGGAATTTTTTTCTTATTCATCCATTCTACATCATGAAGCCATTCTCCTCTGCATGTCTTCCCACTGGCTCCCATTCATTGCAGAAAGTGTAGATCTTTTTCACTGCTTCAGTGCTGTGTTGCTGTGCCACCAGTTCTCTGCTTCTCTCCATCTCCATCTTCACATTTAGATCTATCTACACATTTTTATTCTTCTTCCTTATGTGCATTTTTTTATGCTGATCACTAATAGAAAGGTTTCTCCTTTGCTGCATGCATGAAAATATTGCCTCTTCTTTGCTCATGTGCCTCTTAAAAGACTCATCTCCTGCTCTAGCTAGCAGAGCTGTTATTCATCCACTAAAAAAACAAATCAGACAGTTCCAGTGGAAATGTGCAGTCACATTTCAGCTGTTGGTCAGGATCAAAAAGAGAAATCCCACTACACTTGCCTGTCTCTCTTTTTCTGTGTCTTTCTTACTCTGCTTTGAAGACAAGAAGGTAAAGCTCCAATATCAGAAAAAAAACAAAAACCCCCCGCAAAGATTCCTAAGCATCACTGCATTAAAAGAGTAAGTCATCAGTACCTTTAGCTTCAATCCAGCTTTTCTTAACTGTTTCATGTTGTAGCAGGGAATAGGTTTTAATAATGCTTAGATCTACTACTTGCTTTTCTAACTGAACATACACCAAGCTCCTTAGGGCATAGACAAGTTTCTTGTTCTGTATAGATCTGCTCAATAAGTAAATAATAAATGGTTTAACCCAGGGGCGTTAATGACAATCAATGTTACCCTATTTTTAATGTGATAATATCAACTATGTTGTGATACTGAGTTAGATATGGGCAGATGTCAGAGTCTCTAATTAGTAATATCTGATAGATTAGACTTTGCTCAAAACGTATCTATGGAAAAAGACCTAGGGTTTTTTTGTATAGAGTGTATGGAAAATCTGAATCTTGGTCTGTCCTGTACTTCAGTAATTGGTACCTGATGTACCACCCCTGAAAAGTGGGCTATTTTAATTCATTATTATTATTATTATTATTATTATTTCTCCTCTCACCTATACCTAACAGTAGTTTGCATCTAGTAAGGGGATGGCGATAAGGCATTTTGCATTTGAATTTTTCCTCTTGACCTTTAAACTTCTTAGAAAAACAAATTACTTCCCTTTATTTTATAGAATAACACCTTTCTAACTGACACAAACTCCCTGAGGGGAGCAGGAGGAGCTGAAGCAACCCAGACCAGTTTTCATCATGCGATGCTGAGTCCTGAATAGAGTATCTTTAGTTATTATAGCAGTATACAAAACCAGTGACCTGAGTACAATAGCTGCGACCCATAGATTGCACTGTCAAGGAATTTTTCCAGGATACAGTGAGAACTGAGTAACTAGCAGCGTCTTATTTGCTGTGCTTATGGACAGACAAAATCTTGTGGGTGTGAGTTGATAGAACTACTCCATAACTTGGAGACTTAATCCAGATAATTAGAGATCATGGTGTCACATTCCTCTGTGCAAAGGGAAAAAACATTTTAAGAAACAGGATGCACATGCCAAAGTACTGCAGATAATTTAGGTAATGCCTACTCATCTTTGCAACCTATCCCCACAGGGTTTAGGAAAAATACAATGCATGACGTATTGGGAATGATGGTCTTGTGATTTTTTGACCATTCTCTGAAGAAAACACAGACCTGCAAAAAAGAAGCATCAATGCCAGTATTGATGATACGAGGGTCCAATATCACTGGCAGTAGATGATCTTCTTATATCTGCACAATTATGGTGTTGCAGGAATCACATAAGGAGGATTGCAGGTCATCTGACTGCTTGTCTTTTTACTTTGCTTTTGCAGTCCTAGACATTTCCATGAAAACTGACATTCAAGGGATTAAACAGAAGGCTTTAAATCTGATGTATATTTGTCACTTAGAGAAAGAACCTTGGTGTTATTTCTTCTTACAGACTTTTGCAACTGCACTGAAGCAGAGACAGAAAGGGAGGGTTTACAAACTCACTGCAGGTTGTGTCCATGTGTCTAACAGTGGAGAGCACATACTTTGTGTTGCAACGTGGCCCCAGAGGATACTGCATCATCAGCTCAGACTGTGTGTGACTCACACAGTGTTTGTGCACATTTGAACTATGTACATTTTAATTTATTGAGGAAGTTCGCCATACAACCTACTGGAAAATAAAAAAGTCCATTATAAGAAACTTGGACTTGAAGACCATTGGGATTGAGTCCGAGCAGACAACTGGCAAGATAATCGAGTGTTTGGTTCCTTAGGTCATCCACAATTCAGGTGTTCAGGGGTCTATAGAAAGTTATGTTCTGCAGAAGTAATATATACTGTAAATAAATCAAGGTAGAATGAATTATTTAGTTTCTTTCTGATATTTAGCAGCACATTGCCCATCAAATTTAGTGAAAGCGGCACTTGCTTAGTCTTGGAAAAAAACTGACCCTTCTCTGTCTCACCTGTGAGACTGTGTCTGAATTAGTATATATAATGTCATGGGCCTTTTGAACCCCTTTCTTTTCCCCCTGTGATTTCAGGGGTCAGTAGGGGAAAGGGGTTGATGATATCATACTGCCATCTGGTGACCACTGCCAGAAAATTTAATCTCAGTGAGGAAAACCCAAATCATAACAAATGTAGGATTTAACTTGTAAGTGGGTGAGGAAGGGGCAAGAGATCAAGGGCAGGCAGCTGCCAGGGCAGAAGCACATCAACAGCCATCTCTCCAAGCCTGGGCTGCCTCTCCTTCCACATAGCTCCTTAGAGAGGTGCTGCACAGGCTGGCTTTAAATTTAATTATCGTGAGAGCTCATTCATTCAGTCACTAAGAGAACCTGAATATGCAGAACGTAGGGTTTCTTTCTTTTTTTTTTTTTTTTCCCCTTCTTTTAAGAGAGGCTTAAATACAGTTTCCATGGCAGTTAATCCAACTTTGACCTAAATTAAATTTCAGTGTCTAAAAATTCATTCAGCCAGAGAAGGACAATGCTTAGCCCTCTTTGAACGAGGCACACAGCTGTGTGAGAACATTTCTCCTTCCCTGTTTTGCTCTTTGCAATAGGAACCTATATAATTGTGAACCCAGTTGGTGCTGGTGAAACACTTGCTAGGGTGCCAGAAGCAGCCCAGTGACCTTCCTAGGAATCCTGCTCCTACACATGGTGCACTCAGGGCATGAGGATTTGGTGACATGTTGCAGCCTCACAAGGCAATACTAGGAAAGGCAACCATTCAAAAATATCTTATTTCTGTTTTGAAATAAAGATTAGTCCATTTTGTGTCCTCCTGAGGAAATAATATCTCATTGATGCTCACTCTCATAAAACACTCTCTATTTTATGACACTATCAGTACAAAACAAGTAATTTAGATATTATGGCAGTATTTTAGATGATACCTAGTATCAAAGATAGTATCAAAGACTCTCTCACCATAGTGGTGCTGAAGAACAATAGAGCTTTTATAATATAAAAAGAACTTTCCCTACCTGTTATCATGCTGATGGGGACATAGTCCCTGTTTCAGTCCTGCCCCAATAGTGGCAAATTGCTTTTAACGTACTATATATTTCAATGATATCTAGTTAAGATTTCATTATGACATCTCAGTATAAAATATAATGTACCATTTCTACGATGTTTTGCTAAAACATTACTGTGGGTGAGATTTTTCACATTAACCACAATTGCAGAAATGACTGATGTTTAAATCTGAAGGCAATTTTAGTCATTATTAAACTTCATTATAAAATAAAGTACGTGGGTGGAATTGTGGTTTGATGCTTTTGTAATTTGCTCTACCTTTTCAATGTACTTTTCAGTTACATTAACTGAATCATTTCGTCTTATAGATGCAAAGATGAAGGAGAAGAACAAAAACATGCCCATTAACTGAAGCAGTGCAAATGTGCATAGTTAATGGAAACCATTTTGACATTTTGTATTTGATTCCATGGTGTGTCTACTCAAACAATTTCAATGGCATATTAGAACAAAATGCTACATTGTGCTCTTCGCTACAAATGCAAGTAATAGACTTCAAAAATTACCTTTCGACTGAAAGTGTTATCTGTTGGAAATGAAATGTTTTACATTACGAAAGGCTAATAGCAGTAAGGGGGAGCAATGGGCTGCAATGAGAACTCAGGCAGAGAGTGTTTTTTGACCCTATGTTTTCCAAATGCATGTGTTTTTACAAGTTATGGCAGAATTGCTTAGAGAGTGGCATAAACTTGTGTTTAATGGCAATTATTTCACCGTGTTACAATTAAAGGCTTCTTAATGCAAGATCATGTTAAATATTGGGGCAATATTTTTTTTTCTGCTACAGGACAGATAATTGATTGCTTTTCTGAAACCAGTTATTTTTTTCCCCATGATTGAATCAATTCAAGGACCAGATGCAGTCAAAAACTTATTTCCACTCTGATGCTAAAGCAAGGTTTACCTATTAAACGAATTCTGTGTTTCACTGCAAGATAATTTATCTGTTGGCAAGCATATCATAAATAATTTTTATATGCATTTAAGCCTGATTGATGAAAGTATTTCCCTTTCTTGCTATTTTCAGGCCAGGTAAAAATCACTGTATCTTAAATTTCACATTTGAAATTTCATAAAGGTACCATTCTTCTGATTACCTCAAAAATATTACCTTATAACCACTTCTCTGTGCCTATACACCCAGTAAACTTGGAGCAGCTGAGCTGAAACTCTGGAATGCAACTAGAAAAACAAAAAGCCTCTGCATATACATTTCATCTGAGTGCTGGTTTTGGCGTTTCAGTGAAATGTTTGGCTACAGATTTTTGCCTCATTCAGATACACTGTTGAGTGTTTGGCTGATGGATAGACTGCAAGCCCCTACAAGCCAATTCAGTCTAACAAGAGCTTAGGCTATGCTTGCCTTCCTTCTGTCCTCCTGCCTGCTTTTCTGTGTCAGGTTTTCTTTCGAGGTGTTGTCTGGAATTCCGTAACTGACATCAAAAACTTGTTATAATTTCTAGTACTTATCCTTGATTCACTCCAGGGAAGAAGGTTGTCACTTTTTGGCTTCACTTGATTGCTCTACCATATACGTACCATTTCTGGTGACTATTGCAATTTTTTCACAAGAATGAGATATCAAAATTTCAGCACTCCTTATGCATTTCAAAAGAGAACAAAACCTCATTCCCTTTAGCTTCCTAGTCTTCTCTAGTGTACTGTTCCTCAGTCTTTGCTCCGTAAGTTACTTGTGCCTGCCATACATTCCAAAAGTGAAAATATTGCAAATTAAAACCAACAGAAAATAAATCCCACTTCTATATATGTTGAATTCCATGTAAAAAAAAAAAAAATGAACAGGGTGAATGAGGTAAAACAGAAGCAAGATACAAACATTTAACATTTAGGCTAGCTCTTACCATATCAGTGTCATTGAAAGGTGTAGGTAGGAGCCAGCCACTGATTCCTATCAGTGCCTGCCTGCGGGCAGAGAGGCCTTACTTACTAATTAATTTTTTATCATACTATACATATAATACTCCTAATCCTTGCATAATGGCAAGTGTTTCTACTGCAAAATATTTGTAAATGGAAGAGTGAAATTAATATCTTTAAAGAAAGGGGTTTGTTTCTTCTGCCTCCAAAGTTAAGCATGTTATCTACCCTATTGCTCCATTACCATCATGAGTGGGATGAAAGATAGTCTAATAATTTTTTTCTTTGCTAAATGCTTAAGATATTCTTCAGCTGAAAAAAGGATAAAAAATATCTGCTTTGCTTCTTACAGATAATTCCCATTAATTGAAGATCTAGTTCTCTGATTTTATTGGATGCTTACTTCTTTCATACAGTTTAAGACCCTGTGCAAAATAGAACCACTAAGGAAAACATCACATATTCAGAAGGTTAAGGCAGTGCATCAGTGCTATCAGTCTTTTATAGCTTTTTTTGTCTCCACTTCTGTATGTTTAGGCTATTGAAAATATTACAAATTTTGTGTCTTAGTGTCTTAGGCAACCTGATAATAAAAAGATTAGAAAAAAGAAGAGCTTCTACTTAGTGTATCTGCACACAGAGTGTATCACCTCAGTGACTGATTCACCATGGTGTTATTCATGTTGTATGCTACTGAAATTCTATTGGCATAAAACTAACAAACAGGAAAATTAGTTCCTCAAACTCTTTTATAGAAGCTGAGCTGCTTTCTGGTGTTATCCTCCTGTCCAGAGCATAAAATATGTATGAATAAGGCAGTTTCTGTTGAGTCATTGTGCTGAAAAGATTCTCTTAACTCTAGCCAGCATGAAGATTTGCAATGATTCCTGGACAAAGGTGGAACTTGGGGTCAGAACACAGGTATGGCTGTCGCAAAAAGTCTATAAGACAATTTTTGCAGAAGAGAGGGAAATCTTGAATTTTTTATTATTATTGAAATTAATAGCAAGGCCAAATTCAAGTAAAATGATCAGAAAAGTGGTGATAATACAGGAAACAAGTTAATTTAACATTACTCTGCTCAAGATAACTCTAGCCCAAACCTCAGATAGAAAGTTGCAAAGAAGTCCCAATGCACCTGAAAATATGAAGTTCAGCGCTCAGTAAAAGAATCTTCACTGCAGAAACCTGTTCCACTATCTAATTCTTAGTATGAATCAGCTTTAATTCAAAGATGCCTGCCATGGGAACTTGATTTGTCAATCACCCTCTGCACCAATTATTTCTAAACTTAAATGTAGTTTTTTTTACACTAACCCTAGCCTAAAATTGTGTTCAGCCTTGACTAGCAGGGATGAAATATTCTTTGTAGCTTCTGCTCTTGCCAGTGACTGGATATTGCATTTTCTTTCCTCAAAATTAAAAGCTTTAAAATAGTATTTTTAAAGTATTTTAACAACACTGACTAAAAATTCTCCATAGGTCTGTTAGCTTTTTTCTCCTTTTTTTTTTTTTTTTTTTTTAAATTGTTGCTTTGTCATCCAGGATCAGCCTCTGTTTTTGGATCTGTCTTTGACTTTTTTTTTTAAGGACAGATAGCATAAGGTGGCCTTGATCTACAAATTGGTCTTGTTGATACTAAAGGCAAGATGGGGCAAGAGGCATAACCATCAGAGCTATAATGACATTTGAGTTTATGATCACATTCTTGGTAAAAAATGAGCTTCTATATATATACAACTGAGTACAGCCCATTTTCCAGCCATCCACTCGTTATTGAACTAGGTGGTAAATCACCCTTTAGAAGGTAGCAAAGTACTTACAGACCTGTAACACATTAGTTTAATATCAGCAAGTCCACTTCTAATGTCAGCATCTCAGAAATCTGTAATTTTATATTTTGGCTAGTCAGACTTTGGGATTTTCTTGGGTGCTGTTTCTCTTCAGTGGAAGAGACAGAATCATGATAGACTAATTTTCTTCTCTCTCCAATCATTTTTACTATCTTTTATAGCATTCAGCTCTGGGGTTCCTAGCATAAGAAGGACATCAACCTGTTGAAATAGGTCCAGAGGAGGACATCAAGATGATTAGAAAGATGGAATACCTCTCCTGTGGGGAGGGCTGGGAGAGTTGGGATTGTTCAGCCTGAAGAAGAGAAGGCTTTGGGGTGACATAATTGTGACCTTCCAGTACATGAAGGAAGCCTACAAGTAAGATTGAGAGAGACTGCTTACAAAAGCATGTAGTGACAGGACAAGGAGCAATGGTCTCAAACCATTGTAGGTTTAGTGTAGTGTAGGTTTAGATTAGAAATTAGGAATAAATTTTTTGCTGTGGAGGTGGTGAGGTACTGGAAGAAATTTCCCAGAGAAGTTGTGGAAGTGCTCAGGGCTGAGCTGGATGGAGCTCTGAGCAACCTCATCTAGTGGAAGGTGTCCCTACCCACAGCAGTAGGGTTGGAACTGGGTGATCTTTTAGGTCCCTTTCAACCCAGGCCATTCTGTGGTTCTATGCTCAGTACTACAATTCTTGATATGAAACTGCCATTATCTTCTTCATGCCCAAGGCCAACACATGGAGGCCTTACTGGAATATGATTTTTCACAATACAATGGAGTTGTGGAGTTTTAGATGACCCTGTACTGGTTTTGTATTTAAGCCTTTCATGTCAACAGCAGCTTCATTTCAATAAGCTAGTAATATCACCTAAATATCTTACATATCAGTAGAAAGATTCCTCACCACTGCAGTTATCAGGAAAACCAAGTATTTAAGAGTATATACTGTGCAAGAATAAGTAACAAGGAATCCCATTCTCAGTAACACGGTTTGTTTCCTTTGAAGCCCCTTTTTAGCTGTAGCAGCACCATGACATGGCTTTTGATACATTATGGCAGTGTTTCTAGATGGAGTATCATTCATAGTGTCTGAATGCTCTTAATCTCTAATTACAGGGAATTCCTGTTCTTGAGGAAGATGACTTTGTAGGATGTTAAATCAAAAATTTGCTCTAGCATGAGCAGGGCTTTTCCTATAAGGATCCACCTCAGAGGAAATACTGTCTTCAATATCTTGTAGAGCACACTACACACCAAAAAAAAATGTCATTCCGTAACTAGGACATCTGTTGGAATACTGGGCCATGGCACAAGGGCACAATTTCACCCTGGGCATAGTGGTGGGGTAGACATTTGTATACTTAGAGTATGATCCAAGGGGAGAATCCAGATGTAAGCCTTGTTCATCTGAAGATGAAAGGCTGAAAGTTAGGTGGATTGTGTGCTGTGAAAAGCACGAGAAATGTAACTGATCAGGAAATCATGTTTTGGGCTTATCTGAAAATACTTTCTGAGTGAAGACTTTTAGGAGACTTAGAGAAAATCCCCAGTTTCTAAAACAAGAGTATGCTAGATGCAGATCTATTCAGCATAAGACAGGTCTGATGGCAGGATTTCAGGGGGAATTTAAGTGAAAGAGAAAGATTAAGCACCTCTGGTATCAGGTGGTAGCTTACTGAGGTTTTTCAGATCATACTTTTGAGCTGAGACATCCTTTACTGGATACAGACTTAAGTCAATAGTCTTCTACATAAACTTAACAGATTCTGCAGCTGATTCTTTAGACTCCTTTAGTATTTATAGCACATGAGCTTTCTCTAAGAGTGAGATATATATGTGAATATATATATATTTATAAAAAACTCATCCATACAAGGGTTATGTGTTAAAAACCCACATGGATGTGGCACTTGAGGACATGTTTTATTAGTGAACACAGCAATGCTGGGGTAATGGTTGGACTGGATGGTCCAACTAGAGGTCTTTTCCAACCTCAATGATTCCATGATTCTATATGCTATTAAGATCCACTGTGCTAGTTAGAGTGCAAGTACGGTGCATGTTACTCTAAATAACAGTATTTTGCAGATACAAAGAAGAAAACATTAAAGAAAAGGAAAAAAGTCTGAACCAATACTCTTTGCCACAGTATACACAAAACTTGGGCTATTTGTGTTTTGTCCTTATACTTCTGCTTCATGATAGATGTACATTCCAGAGAAATCATTTGGGTAAATGTGGTCAGACATAACTTTGTGCCTCCTAAGTTTAAGAGTTCACACATGAAATGAACAGAGACCAAAGATTTTAAGTCTTAGTTCATCTTTCTGCATTTATGGGAGAGAGTGCTTCAGCTTCTTTTCTGGGAACCACTTTTTCTGGTTTTATTCCAAAACAGAATACTTTTAAACTAAACACAGAGACAAAAAAGAAGTTCAAATTTTTTCAGTTATGCTGTTACCAGCTTAATACTACTCTGTAGTTAACTTTTAAGGAAAAAAAGTAAAGCATAAGCATTTTTGAAAAATTTAAAGTTAAATATTTGCTCCTAAAATTCTTATAAAGAAAAATATAAATTATTTAAAAAAATTAACAATATTTTGGGAATCCTTAAATTTTGGCTTTCCACTTCTATATATGTAAAATGGTTTCATGTTCGTGACATTTTCATTAGGCAATTTCTAACAAAGCAGTTCCATAGTGATGATCCCAACTGCCTTTTGAAAATGTATGAAATGAGCTTCTCCACAGAAGAAACTATTCAAAGACTACCCAAAATTTATTATGCCACAACCCTAGAGAAAAGATTAACTGTAAGGAGATCCAGTTTTCAGGGCTTTCTGTGTAGAGGTGACACTCCTGTGCAGTGCTTTATTGGAACAGTTTTGCTAGTGAGTCAGAGCTTTCATTAGCAAAAAAAAAGAGGAGAGCAGGAATATTTCTTTCACTTTGCCTTTCAAGCTCTCTGTTTGTTGCTTTGCCTGTTAAAGACTCACTTAGTTTCAAGCTCCAACAGAGATTTCTCATTAGCCAGAGCATCAGAACACTACACTGGTGTAACTTCCATATCATTAAATCTTTGATGCATCTGTCAAGACTACCGACACCACCTGTCATAGCTGTGAAGATATTCATCCATGGGAAATTTGAATAGCACTGTGACTTTCTATCATATAGGTCCTTTTACAGCCATCACTTTTGGCTGCCATCAAAGATAGGTCAAATGGAGTGCTGGATGTGTAACCTCTTGGCCTATTACATTTACTTGAAACTCAAATCCAGGTTAAACTCTAGTCATGAACATCAAAATACCTGAGTCTGTTTGTGCTCACTGCACATCCAAGGGAAATGTCTTCAAATTTAAACTACTAAACTAGCAGTTGGGTGGACTGTGATTTATTCTTGTACTTTATTGTCCTGATGTAAATCTTCAACAGGAAGTTACTGGATTCTTTCCTTTGTAAGATTCACCACGGGTGTTGAGGTGCATAAACCAGTTAATCAATATTTTTTGCATAGTTGTAATACCTAAATTAGGCGCAAACTTCTCTACATTTTTTTTTCACTGTTGGGTTTTCAAACTCATAGAAGAGTAGTATTTTCTTTCTAATATTAAGTTGTATGTGTTGATTTGATATTGATTCTGAGATAGCCTCAGAGGCAGCATAATAGAAACGCAAGTTATGAATTTCTTTAGCACTAAACTACCAGACTATTTTCACAATATGAAAGATCAGATAACATAGGAAAGAACTGCACAACAACTAAAATTTACAGGATATCCACCTTTGTCTGGTTGTTACCAGGAAAAATTCTGTGGTTTGAAAAATCATGTTAGTTGCAAACTGGACAATGGAACTAGAGCTAAGGTAACATACAGCCCTGAAATAAAGGGAGAAATCCACAATTTTCAGCATTTGCAAAACCACTGTTGGCATTACTCTGACACATAATGTAGAAAAACATGGACCAAAAGAAGATGTAACAACCTTTGAGAAAAGCAAGATGGCACAAGAAAGGAGGTGCTGTGAAGAAATAGTATATATCTCAGAGCCTGATCCTATGCCCTGCTAGAGGCTACCTTGGGTACATTGCCAATGGCTCTACTGTACATACTACAAAAGGGTATTTCCCACATCCTTCCCCCAGGGGTGTGTCTGCCTACAGGGGCACAGAATTGATTTTCCTTCACAGAGAATCAATTGTGAACCAGTTGTACTTTTTCCATATGCTCCAAATTTCACAGCTTCAAGGATGAATCTACTGCAGATTTAGAATCTTGTTGAGTAGTTTATTAGGTAATTATACTCTACTACATGTAGACTCCTACATGAAGGAGATAAATGGGTGCCACATTAAGGGTGCTGTTCTGCTTCTGATTCCTATTCTGCCTCAGAGTTCGTTTGAATATCTTTGCATGACACTGCATTGTGCCAGGCAAACATTATCTCCCTGATTAAGGACTGAATCCATCAAGGTGCTTAAACACCTCCCTACCAACAAGTCTAAACTGAGATTGTCAGAAGCCTTAAGGAACTGCCTCAAATCCATAGGCACCAATACTTCTGGCTATAAAATCCACTATGTTTCTGTCACTCAGAGCTATTGTCATCATGCTGATGACAGGAAAGGTGTCTTTACATTTGAAGAACACACAGAAGGAGGAAATACCCAATATACATCCCTCAAATCCCTCCTTTCACTGATTTGCTACTGGGAAATGAATTAAGTTTCTAAGAAGGTGTGTTAACAACTAGATTTTTATAAGATGGCTCTTTATTTCCTGTCCCTAATGAAGCAGCATGACTTTCTGTATAATAAATACTCATCATCAAAGCATTACAATTAAAATTAATATCACAGATAATTAAAATGTCAGAAACTATCAATGTTATAACGTTGAACACTCCGTTGCCTGTTGGAAACAAAGAAAACATGATAAAGTGAAAATTGCAATAAATGATTATTTTTTAATTTTTGATTTGGCATAAGAAAAGTAGAAGTAGAAACTTCCTTTAAAAAAATATTAGGAGACTGGGAATAGGCTTTATGAAAAGATTATCATAATGCTACATTTTATTCAAACAGAAGAGAGCTCAGCTCCTGGGAAAGAGCAGTGACTAACCTCTCAAGAGTTTGATCCTTAGGATCAGTGATCAAAGTTTTACTCATCTCAGGCTCTACTTTTCTGTTTGAACTAAGTACCAGCAGTTACCAGTGTACTCAAGTGTCTTCTCTTTTTTATCTTGTAAATGTTCATATAGATTGCTTTATGGACTTCAGAGTTGGACCTCTTATTTATGAAGTCTGTGGCAGTTCTTCCATTGATTTATAAACATTTTTTGTTTGGATTTTAGGAAACATCCCGATAGGCAAAGTAGATATAGTTTTAAATCAATCTATATAAAAATCCTTCTTATGGTGTATGTTATCAATAGAATATGAACAATTTCTCTGCCCATCCTGTCCTGTCCTTCACACATCCCTTTAGTTAAAACCCATTATTTTTTACTTTTCCAATACTGTTCAGCAGGAGGATGCTTTCACTCATCCATTTGATGGGCTGCTCCAGCTGCCACGACAGATGCTCTGGTTAATTACAGGCCCCAACTAAATTTTTTTAAGACTTTTGGATGATTTATCAGTGAAGGGGATCAATGAATTCTTTGATGAATCTCAACATTTGTTATAAATTTTCTCTTGTAAGTTTCTACTTCTTTTCCAATAGTAAATAAATTATGACAGTGGGTTGTTCGGGAATTTTAACAATGGCCACAATTCTAGGCTTAGATGGGCAGAATTATTATCTTGCATCATAGTCCACCACCTGTAGCATCCTGTTACTATGAAAGACCACACAAGATCACAGTGTTGCAAGAGAAATCTCTTCATATGCTTCTTTAAAGCTGGAAACTGTATAGAACTGTATAAGACTTGTACCGAACTTAGTGGATTTATAGTGATATTCTCAACAGGGTGGAGGTGGGACTGGAAGAAAGCTCGTCTCTGAAAGGTTACAAAGAGTTACAGAGGTCATGTGGGCAGGCTCAGCTGTTCTCAGACTATTGAGGAAAATTTTAATCTCTTTCCCTCCTTTCTGCTTTGGCAGTTGATAAAAAGCATAAAATTCAAGGTTTGTGTTAGGTTTTAACAGTTTTTTTCTTTCTACTTATTTCCTACTTTTTAGTATAAAAATCATTGGCTTTGTGGAATTGGTCTATTTCATTTTTCCACTTATCTTGAATGTCTCCACTCCATACAGGATGCTCTGGAGGAATGTGGAAAACCCCTTGCAGCTGCCATCTAAACATCACGTTTCCCACAGAGGTTTGCCTGCAAGTGTAACAAGTCCTTTCTTTTGCCTGAATAATTGGGTGACTGCCCAGAAAGAAAAAGAATGAACTCTCCAACTCCTGTTGGATCTTCCTGAAAATGTAAGTTTCTGTACCAGACTGAAAGCAAAGGCTTCTGCATAAAACTTTAATATAACAAAAATGCTACTACCTATATGGGCTGCATATCTGCACATCAAAGTCCTACTTTTTCCCTCCAAAAAGATCATACCACATGGATCACACTTTGTGCTTTTTCAAGAATTCAGGATTGATCTGTTAGCTTTAGAGAAACTTTGGGAGATACTGGATAAGTGGTAAATACATACTCAAAAAGAATCCATCCAAATTTTTGCAAATCCTTTTTCAACCACCCCATAACAAATTTAAAAACGAAATTGAAAATCCAAGTTGGAATTCTAACTGCTCCTCAGGAAGAAAGCAGAAGGAAATACAAGCTACGTGCTCCTACAAGAACAAGATCCTAGGAGCACCCCCAGTAGAAGAACCTCATGGTCACTTCTATCTGAATCTGTGGGAAAATTATCTTCTCTTCCTAAAGCTGGCAACTGGTTTAGCCAAGGGTGGGTAAGAGAATTGCTCCAGTCAGTATTTGTAAAACCTGACTAGATAAGTTTACAGGTACCCTGTGTTCTGTATTCTTTGTCAGTCAGGGACCTACCCACAGTGACTCCAAGAAGAGTATAAATCCCACCAAGAGAGCCGACATAGCAACCTCCGTTTTCCCCCCCTCTGTATACACCAGGTGCTAAGGCTTTACCCAAGCCACAGACTGAGGCTTTGGTAAATAGGTATCTCTAAACAAGGGAGCTAAAGTGCGAAAAAAGATCACAAGTGAGTTTATTTAACCTTAATGCATGTTTATCTTCTACTTGTTTCAACTCTCTAAAAAAACCTCATGCTTCCCTTTTCACAGAAAAAGCTAATAAGCTTATTTATTTATTTATTTATTTATTTATTTATTTATTAAATTTGGTCTATTTTTGTTTGCAGGTTCCTTGAACTTTTCCCCATTTTTGCTGAGAGCAAGGGAGAATTTCTCTTTTTTTTTCCCCCCATGCAAGTGAAACACAAAAGCTGGGGCAGAAGATTCTTTGGATATTCTGGAGTATTTCCTGTGTGTCCCACACACAAAATGAGTGCATTTTGAGATGGGTCATGCTGACAGTGGATGCTCAGACATGGGAATGTTCTCCACAACCAAGACCCAAGAGGGAGAAAAGCTATGTGCAGGGATCGAACACTTCACTAGGCTGGCAGCCAGAAGCTCCATGACTGCTGCTGCTGTGGGGTCTTCCCAGGGGCAATGTGGGGAGATGACTGGTACAAAGGATGAGACACCTCTGCCTACAGAGCTACAGAGCAGTCTGGCTCAACAGTGACAAATCTTGGCTTGGTACTAAGTGACAATGTAAAGGAGAGGAACACTACGGATCATATGGTAAATATTTTTGATTGATAATAGGTGTTTATACAACTCATGCTGCCTCTCTGGAGACACGACTAGAAAGATGACAGGTCCCAAAGGAATAAAAGTTTGGATTTCTGACTCATCAGTCAGCCCTACCTCTTTATTAAGAATATGATCTTATTCAACACAAGTATACAAAACACCAGAGATGCAATAAATAATTGGCTAAGTCAATGAAGCTACATTAATGGCTGTGAGCACAGGTACAGATCACTACTTTAAGGACTGAAAAAGTCTATGTATTTCAAAAGTTTTTCTTCCTTGAGCATTCACTTGATGTGATATTTGATCCTGTATGTGTTTTTTTTTTTAAATTTTGAAAGTCTTCACTCATTTCCTTTTCTCAAAAGGGAATGTCTTCCTTTTTTTAATATGTACATCTTTGTTACTTAACTAATATTACTGAAGTGGATGATGCATAATTTATGTAAAAAATGATCCCCATTCAGCACTTAGAGAAGCAAGAAAGTTGTACGCAATCACCAGCTTTGCTTTTTGATAGGCCGTGCAATGAGCATCTGTGCATTAACCCAGCTTCTGTAGGTGTGTTGCTTCCAAAGCAAAGGAAATGACTAAAAAGGCAACCCCATTGACCTTTGTCTCTGGGTTATCTTTTGTAGCCTTTTCTCTCCCATCACTTAGTGTTTCAGTATGATTGTCTGAAACTGGATGGATCTGAGCTGCCGAAACCACCAGTGAGCTTACATGGAGAACAAGTAGTTGTACTGTCTTCCTCAGCCTACACACTGACTCATTAATATGTTTTTTGAAGTTCTGGCAGCTCTGTTGAGAAGTCTGTGAAGAAATCTTCAAAAAGGAAACTACAGGAGATAACCACTGAGAGAAAGTGCAAAGCAAGTATGTGTTTGGCAGAGTGGCAGAAATTGTAGAACAGTTTCTTGCTAATTGCTCAGATAACATAATGTAATTCAGGAAAAAATACTGGACTAAAATACTATAAATTAAAAAGGGAAATAATTTCTGTGTTAAAAAAAAGTGATTTTGGCATCCATAACAGTTTCATAAACATAATATGTTCTGTTTATGTCTTGTGTTAAAGCAAGATGGAAGGAGCAAAGACTAAGCTTTGAAGCATGAAGGAAGTAGACAAGACTTTTGTATTGTATATACAGTGTTTTGCTGCACTGATTTGGATGGAATATATGGCCTTCAAAGTTGATGACAGGACCAACACTAAATAATCAAAAAAGATTCAAATTTTAGTTACAGAGAACTTGATCTCTTTAGTTTCATAACATAAAATTACCACTGCAGGTATTTAAGGCAAAGTTAAGTATACAAAAGAGGAACAAGAGACAAAGCGTTTGTAATATAGCATAGTAGTTAAGCCTTGTAATAACACTCCTTATTCCCATTCCCTTCAAAAACAGAGAATATTTGAAGGAAAAATCCTTTGACTGACAGGATTTCAGATGGCTTATGGAAAAGAGTAATATATTCAAGTTTGTCTACTTTATTGATGTTAGAGTCCTGAAGGCAGAGTGGGAATAACAAATGCAAAACCTGTAGAAAAGAAAAACCAATACTGTGAAGAAAATATCAGTTTCTGGTTCTTAGTTTAACTTTTCAGTCTGACCTCCTGAAACTATAATCAGAATAGCAGAATAGCATAGGTTCTTGCTCACTGTTCTTATACCTAGCGAATTCCATACCTTTGTGAGGTTATTTTAAGACCTCATTATTACTGGGTCTTGTTATTCATAGATTAATGTGAGCTACCAACGTGCAACAGGTCACTAAGTCAAGCTTAGGCTAAAGAGTAGCCAGAAACCCCCACAGCTGAGAACCAGCTAAGTATTGCAGAGGTTCTTCAGGACTAAAGTCACCAAAAGAGGTGACTGCTCCCTGAATTGTTCTCTGCATTTCAGTATGGACAGATTTAATAGGTAAAATGGTATGACAGAGGCCTGAAGATGTCATAGTGGAGTTTAGCATCTATGAGAAGGATGCTAGAATTCACTTTTTACTTCACCCCTTCCCTAGTCATTATTGACAAATCAAAAGGCAATGAGTAAAATAGCCTACTCTCTATTTTTACCATTAATTACAATTGATTTCTGATACAACAGTTTTGGTACATACATTTCTAATCTTAGGCTTTTTTGTTTACCATATATCATTTCAGTACAGTCCTTGGACTGTAGAACTGCTTCAGAAACATTTATGTTTGATTTGCTTAACTCCTTGTTTCTATCTTTAACCTTTCATGATTTTTGTAAACATTTTTGTGTATCACAGTGTTTTATGTTTTTGTTTCTTTAGATAGTACATGTTAGATTCCATGTGCTAGCCATCTATCCTTTTGGATCAGCATGATTTTCCCTGATGTTGTTCATTATATGTGTCCATACAACTTGTTTTAAACAAGATGGGATGCATGTAATTTACATAATCAACTCAGTGTACTAATTGGAGAAGCCACTATTTTCAATATCCTAGAGAAACGATACCAGTCTAACGCAAGGATATTGAAAGCACCTACTTCTCTAATTAGTAGACAAGGGGTTTATCTTCTATTTCATTCAAAATATTACTGTGCCAAATTTTTTTGCCACTCCAAAGATTAGTGACATTTTGATCTAGGAAGGTGAAAAATTAAATGCCTCAATTGGTATTGCACAAAAGCTGCCCCTTATGCTTTACAGAGTAAACAAGATGTCATACTTAATTGCCCCCTCAAAGAATAATATCACATACAGGCTATATATGAAGCTGCAGAATATAGTCCTAAAAAAATAATCCGTATATGAATGTTTTTGGTGAAGTTATTTAGAAGAAATAGCTAAAAGCAGCCTTTTCAGAGTTCTGTGATAGTGAACTGAAGACATAAGAAGTGGTGAAGTTACCATTTCTCTTGTTCCAGGCACATTTTGGAAATATTTCCAATATTAATTTCTTTGTCAGGAAATTTTGGCCATTACTTCTTGCTGATCTTTTATCTCTGTACAAAGAAATTCATACTCACTGCTTCCTCCCTCAGAAAAACATAACATACCATAATTAGACCACTGCAACATTATTACTAATTTTTTTAAAATCAGACTTTTAAAAACATTGACTACAAGATATATTATCTAGACATCAAATTTTTTTTTTTTAGTTATTTTCTGCTTCCTCACCAAGATTTGCGGTGTTCTTCAAAACTTATGAACAGCAAAACTCTACTCAGAATTCCACTATAAGTTTCACCAAAATCATGTGTAAGGAAAGCACCACCACAGTTTTAGTCATTAGTCTCCAAATTATGCACTGAAAAACACATAATTTGTTCTTAATATTTCACATAGAATTCAGACGATGAATAAATTAGCTGAAAAGCAAAGACCTTTATGGTCATCTGTAAACAATAAGAAGAAAGATTGTTATAGTCATCTAAGTGTCTTAATGAACTTCCTTCCCTTAACAAATAAAAATACATTTTTTACCTTATCAGCTCAGACAAAATGCTTGATGTGGGATGGATCTAGAGACTGCTACTGGAATACAATGCTTTTCACCTTGAAGTCGCCAGTTTTAACTTTTGTTCCAATGCATAAGAGCAGTTTTCCTCTGCTGTGAGTTTGCGTTTCACTTCCAGGCCAGCAAAAGTGTGGTTTTCTGCACTCAAAAAGTGTTTATGCTTCTCTTTCAAGCAGACTGCATGGGCCCATGATCAGAGCCTCACTGGGAGACCCCAGTGTCACTGCATGGTGGGACAGGGAGGAGGATGGTGAGTGGGGGTGTGTGTGTGTGGTGAGCTCTACATCTGCAGTGATACCTGTTACAATTTGCCCTTTTCAGGTAGAGTACAATACAAAGGTTTTTCTGATTTTTCTTCCACACCTCCTCTGCCTCCTCCCTGAATCTTATCTGGACTGGAAGGAGGTAGAGGAGGTAAATGCTCGTCTCCTGAAGCAGTCTCACACCACTCCCCTTCTACCATGCTGCACTTTTTTTTATGACTGTGATACAAAGACATGAGACAGACCATTTTTCTCTGCAAGGCTTTCTGTTTAATTAAAGGCCTATTGTGCCTGAGCTAACTCTGGTTTTAAGGAGGGCTCTGTTTAAAATCAGGGTAATAGGTTATTACAGTTCTAGAGAAGAACATTTGCTGAGAAATATTTTGCCCTGGTTAAATTTTTGTGGAATACCACAAAATACAAAATGGATCCCTTAATCTCAGTGGATATCTTGAAAACTTATTACTAAAATATATATATAAATATGTAAGTACTATTCGTTTTTTGAATGTTGGCATGTTGTAAAATTCTGTTTTCTTTTCATTTCATGCTGTTGTAAATAAACTGAATCTGTACAGTAGGTTTTTGTCAGACTCCCCGAAAGACAATTTTATTTTATAGCACATCCTAGACTGACAGCCAGAAACTGTTCTGCACCACCTCAGTATAAACAAAATTAGCTTCTCACAATATTTTTGCAGATGTTAAAGGTCATTAATAGAATGAAACCAGATGACTAAAGCAATACATTTGGAATGATTGGGTTTTATTTTTCTCCCTAGCTTAAAGACACAGAGTCCTCTTTTCTTGACTACTTGGCTACATTTCAAATGGTCTTTTTTTTTTTTTGTTTCGTTTTTTTTTTCTTTTTGCTATTTAATGGCTTCCAAAATCATAAAAGCGAAAGTACTGGGATATGTATTTCTTGGCTTATGTAACCTCACTTGTGTGAAAGATTTGGGATTTTTTACAGAAATGAATATAATATTAACTGTTCAAACTACACATTCCTGGAACAATAGTCCAATCTCTGCATTTTGGTCAAGGTTACACTTTTGCAATGATCAAAAGAGAGATGACTAGCAGATGAAGAAAAATTATCTTAAAATTCAACTATATTATGGAATAAAAGGAAAACTCCCCTTAGAAATGAAGGTAGTTCTTCAGATTTTGAAGTGCATTGTTTAAATGAGAGAAAATGTTGACAACAACTGAAAAGTAACTTTTGTCTTTCCTATAGAACAGCTATGTCATATTGTGATTATTGTTTTGTGGCTTATCTAGATGATAATGAAGAGCCTTTTTTTGTCTTCTAACTTTAGAATTCTGCTGCTACATATGCAATACTATAGTCATTAGTTTAAACTATATTAAACTATGTATATGCTTCTGATACGAAAGATAAATAATAAATAATTCCTTGTCAAGCAATAGCAGTATCTTAAATGCTTTTAAAGACATACAGTATGTTGATTCCTTCCAAAAACTTCTAATTAAAAAAAAAAAAAAAAATCCCAAATCAGGCCCATCCTGAAAGCTGAGATAAGAATTCATGCATCCCTAGTTTGGAACACCTTCAAAAGAGGTATGAAAAGAGAGAAGTGAGGCTACTCATTCTGGGCAGAATTGGATGTTATTAGGAACAGGGAAAATTAGGAGGTGGGAAGATAATGATAAGCAGTGATGGAGTGTGTTTTAGTGAAAAAATGAAAAGGAGAAAAGTTTATGAGGTATAGGGACTATTTCAAGGCCCTGTCATCCAAGAACGAAGTGGGAGAAGCTAGGATAGCCTAGGAAGTCTTTCCTTACCTTAATAAAGCAAAGAAAAGCCTTTCTTATGCAGAATGTAGACCATAACTGAAAGAAAGAGAGATCAGTCATTTCTTACTGTGATTAATTCAGACTCTGAACAAAGATTCCAACTCTACAGTCAGGCAATGAGATAAAATAGAGTTTTGAGATATTGGGGGGAAGAAGATGTGAGGCTTGAATCTAAGAGTGAAAGAAGTATCAAGCATAACTATTTGTGAAACAAGATGAGCAGCAAGATCATAAATGCATGTGAAATAGGAGAAAAGGGAAAAGGCAGGCTAAGTTTTGGTGAAACACGGCAAGGAGTTTCATTTTAATATAGACTGTTTCAGGTAGTGTAGGTATATTCAAGTTGAAAGCCTGGGGAGAGAGGCTCCAGTGAATGACTAGAGACATGATTTGACAAAGAGAAATAAAGCACTAATTTGTCAGCAGATGACTACAGAAATGGTAGTTGAGTCTTTTTACTCCTTAGGTTAGAAAGGGGCACTACAGAGGAGAAAAGGCCAAGAATAAAAAGCTTTGGAGAAGCTTTGAATCCTTATCTCTCTAAAATAAGGTAATTGAATGTACAAGAGGTAAAGGCATAAACTGATAAGAATAGCCTAGTGAAATAACAAAAGAAACAAAGAAAACAAATAACTGTGAAAATGCTTCGTAAGAATAAATAAGAACAAAAGAATAAGAAGAATTCATAAGAATAAATAGCACAACATGCCATTTGCCTGTCTATAAATAAGTAAATAAATAAATAAATAGATTAGGAAAAAAATCTTTCTCCATAACTTATAGCTGGAATGTTGGCAGATAGGGAGTAGAAGGTTCTGGTACCTTGAAATATCATGGCATGGCCATTTTCCTATGATGCTTATTGCCAAACAATTGCTTTGAATTTTGTGGCACACACACCATCCTGATGCTGCATGGTTTTGTTAAGAAATTATCTTAAATTATCTTTTTCTATTTCTTTATTTTTCTTAAAATTTATTAGAAGAATTGTGAAAAGCTTCTGTCTGAAGAGATTTGACAAACAGCTGGGCTGCAACAAGGATGAATGAGGTGGTTAGGGGGAAATTTTTAAAGGTTAATGCTAAATACATGCAGAAGTTTTATGAGATAGACCTTTAAATACCATTGCTCTTTAAACAATTATGGCATAGGTGTACTTCCTACAGCAAGCATATAATGAAATAAAATTATTGTATTAAACCAGCAGGTAACATTCCCCAACATGTTAGAGATAGGTGTGACAGCTTGTCTTGCTCTCTTCAAAGAGTATATGGGGATCTGGATGCGCTGTAAATGCAATCATACCATCACTGTTATATGGGGAAAAAAGTGATGTAGTCAGTTTCTGTTGTAGCTAAACAAATTTAGATGGATGAAAACCTCCACCAAGAGCAGATAATTTTCATCAGTGTACAAATTTCTGAGGTAGGATTAAAGGAAAGCCCCCTCAGAAAGCAGTTTTTTTCACACAGTCAAATGGATTAATACTAACAGAGTGGAGTTTTCCCTTTCCTTTTCCCTCTCTTATTATTCCCTCCCCTATTATTTCCTCCCCTATTATCCTGTCCCCTCCCCTTCCCTCCTCTCCCTTTTCCTCTTCTCCGCTATTATAGCTGGTTTTTCTTTACTTAGAAAGTGATTCACACTTTTTTTTTTAAAGAATGTAAAACTAATCTATCAGCTTCAAGAGGCTAAACCTTTTCATTGTGGTTTCCTTTAGAAAGTCCTATTCCTTAAAAAGTCCTATTCCATTAAATATTCATATATTTACAGTAGTTTTCACTCAGTTTTAAATAGCAAGCGTTTGTGGTAACAGCATTAACCTTTGGTAAATGTTGACCTGTTAAGTATCTTCTTCAGCTGTCTAACAACAATTTATGTTATGATATAAAAGTAGTTTAATTCTGTTGAAAAGGAAGAAATTTAAATATTATTTTTCATGTGTGTGAATGGGATTCCCATAATCAATTATATAATCAAGTAAATATATTTAGAAACTATTAAAGTTAGATAGGTTCCATTTAAAATTCCAATAGTAAACAATATACAAAAAATACAATTTTCTTGTATATTTATAAATATATTAATACACTGTATGTACACATTGAGTATCTTTTCACATTTAGGATTATTTAGCTACCAAATTAATTCAACACTGTGAGCTCACGCTGCAAAACGCCATGGAAATGGAGTATTTACATATGCTAATGACTTCCAATTAAGAAACATGCAAATAACTGTGAGAAAGCAAAATTAAAACACTGTGCTAATGACCTGACAATTACAAGGAACTGTATTATGCAAGACTACAAACATAATTGCACAAGGTCTATCTAACTACAAGGGTAGCTAATACAAAATATGCACCAAATTGTGACTTACTATAGTCCTTTACAGACTTCTTGCTGCAGGACTATGTCCTGTTATAGTGAGCAGTGAAGTGCTGGGGTACCACATGAGGGTCAAGGACAGAGGCAGGATAAGAATCAGGTCAGAAAATTTGTCATTATGATGAGCTTTCACAGCTCCCTCTTTGGTATAAGAAAGAAGTGAAACTGCAGATGATTTTTGAGCTGTTAAACTAAGATAAGCTAAGCAGCTTCTTGGTGGCTTGTGGTGATTAAAGATTTTCCCTTTCACATAAAAAAAACACCCAAACAAATTTCCTTCAAGTAGAAGATCACAATTTCAGAACTAGGCTTTTATTCAAATTTTGGTAGACTGTGGAAATTTAAAATATTTCAGTAGAAATTCATTCTGGAAACTGAAATTCTGTTTTGAAAATTCCAAATCCTTCCTTTAACATGGTAGAAGTCTGTTTCAATATTACCACAACGTTGTAACACTTTTGTGGACCCATAATATATTACTAGCACTATAGATTAATATAATTTGATTACTTAGCTATAAAATTTATGTTATATAAAGTGAGGAATTCATTCTTACCTCTTGCAAAGGAAAACTTTCTGTCCTATTGTAACAAAGAAGCAAACTCTTTAGAAGAGAAAAAAACACAGCATAAACCCTAGTGCCTTATCTTACGCAACAAGAACTTGGTTGTTGGCTGCACGTAATTCAGGGAGACAAAGTCTGTTTCATGACACACATTTCAAAGAATGATTGTAGTGACTTCCTGCACTTTTCCTGTCTCACAGACCCAATAATCTTTGTGAGCTATAACTTTGTCCCACAAACACTGAGGTAAGGACACCTCTGCAGAAATAGTTACAAACTCTTCTAATATTCTGTGAAGGCTACAGCACGTCGATTCAACTGTATGTGTACACGTCTTTGCCAGCACACATCATTGCCTGGGTATTTCTTGTACTCCAGAGATTGAGGCAACTTTGCTGCCAGCTGTAGTGGTGAAGCAATGCAGGAAGACAAAGACTGATTTTTTCCTACCACTTCTGTTATTTTTGATCTAGTTTTTATAGTCGCTGTTCACAGTGTTATTAAATCCGTCAGTCTTTATAGATATTTAAGACTCGATTGCTCCAATGGGCAAAACTCACCTTTGTATTTGTATCACCAAATTCAAACACTGCAATACATTTTTACCTGCTAGGAAATAATTTTTAACCTTAAAGTAAATTCAGGTCATTTAAAAACTCTCCTTAATGGTAATACTAATGATAAGGAAACAGAAGAGAATTTGGTTTTACATATCACTCTTCAGACTTCAGACACTTCAGATGTATTTTCATTTGGTAATGATGATGACAGTGGTGACTGTAATTGACATTCCAGTTGGCAGATGCTTCAGCTTGTGTACCACCTTGCATCTTAACACCTTTCTTCAGAGAGGGAACATTGGTTCCATTGGGATTTAAACTTGGCAAATCATATATTACCCAGTGGCTTAGGCATTTTTGCACAAGTTTAGGCAGATAACAGATTCAGGGTTCTTCTCTACAAAATCATCCTTAAAACCTCTGTGATTTCTATCCAAGATGTAAAAAAAGCCAGAAGAATAGAGGTAACACTGTAAGACTCCACTTCACTGTAATCACACTACTTTAGAGATGATGTGCCCTTAGTATGAGTACTTACAACCCTACCATCTTTCCTTTCCTTACTCTTTTACTTTCTACACCATATAATATTTATTGTATCCCATTCCTGATTATTTCTGTAATTTTTTCTTTTCTCTTGTTTTGTCTTTTCAATTTTTTTCAGTCTTGAGCAGAATGTGACAGCTGCAAAGTGTGAGGTTGTTTCAAACTCAGTGTTCCATCCCATTTGGACTTCAGCAACCTTGTTCAGCCCTTCTGTTGATTTGGCAATCTCCTATTGTTGGTTAGCCAGTGGAAGAGGTCTCTGAAGACAGTAAAATTGCACATCTGAACAACCTTTTGACTGTCTTACAAGTTGAAAGAATCGGCAATACAAGGAACTGAAACTAGAATGCTTAAGCACAGTCTTGTGAAAGTTGTTCTCATGCCACTTCTCTTTAAAAAAAAAATGAAGTGCTATTTGCAACTCTCTGTCACTGACACATAACTGAGTAGAAAATATAGAACCAAAATGAAGGCATTGTAATCCAGTGTTTAATCTTTTCTTTCCTTGTGGTGGCTTACTGATGAGGGAAAGTAGATGAGCTTAGTGTTTGTCAGGTAGACAGGGAAGAAAATACATGAACCAAAGGATTTGTGCTCCGTATACCACTTGTGTGATTAGACCTGTTTGAGGAAAGGTCTGTAGCCATACAGTCTCCTGGTGCCAGCTGTGCTTCCTACAGAGCACAGACATTTGATTTCAGCATATGAGACATAGAAGACAAACTGTAACTAGAAGATGTAGGGGATAGTGTCACTGAATGTAGCAATTTCATAAGATGATGAGTCCAAGTAAATGTATAACAACGCATCATACATATGCAAGATTTTTGCAGAACACTGGACACAGTCATTCATTCTGATGTTTTAATTTATTTTCTTAATTGTTGTTTTTAGTATTCTCATAATTCTTTTTTTTTCCCCCCCCCTTGAAAGGAAGCTGAATGAAAGGATGGTGATGCGTGGGAAGAGAGTCAGGGCTGGCAGATTGTGTTCAGCATCCTCCACATTCCCTTATTAGTTTAGTCAGATACATTAGTTCACATTATGAGAAACAGATGAGAAACTGCTAAAACATACATTATGAGAAACATTAGGAGAAGCTGTTAAGCATACATCTAAATAATGTTAAACCAACAGCAACTCCAGCTGAGGGCCAGCTGACTCACCAAGCTCTGTAAATCTAAGCTTTGCAACACTTGCACAGTATGTGTATTCCCACTAACCATCAAACAGGTTGAGTTGTAATGCTGAGTAATCATTGCATAAACCCTCTCTGGGAGAGATGGAGAAGGGCAACAAATCGAGGCAGTAGTGCTCCAGCAAAAGGAATTGATGACAGCATCCACAGTGCCAATGTTCTTCATCATAATATATAAATTTCAGCTACTCCAGACTCTTTGTTGGGTGAATTCCATATGCCTTTCTTTTCCTTGAATTTTCTTCTCGTGTTGCAGAAAGGTTAATTTAAGTTCTGTGCAAGAAAATCAGCTAGAATGTGTCAAATCTAATGAGGTACTAAGGAAATAAAAAAGGTATTTCACAGGATCATCCACAGAAAAGCATACGTGGCTTGGCAGAACCTGTAGAACAAATGCTTATGGTTGCATGACTCACCTTTGTTTTGAGCTGACCTGTGGAAGGCATTAGTAGGACTGCTATGATACTCAGCTCTGCTAACATTTTGACTATTTCAGTTAGCTTGGCTTGATGATCAGATCTCAGCAGAATGGAAAATGAGGTGTCTGTGTGAGATGAGGTCAGTCCATGTCACCCAGAGTGATTTTTCCATGAAAGTATTTTCTAACACTTGGATTCAGCACCTCAAGCATTGCCAACCCTTTGAGCATCTTTAGGTAATAAATTTTGCAAACCTTTCAAGTAGGATGGCTCAGATTTGTGTGCAATAGTGCAAAAAAAAACAAGGCAAGTTGCTCTTCTTCACACAACATATTCATGCCAGCAGTTTGATTTCTAGGAAAACTCCAAGTCTTGTAAAAGACACGCTTCCATACATTTTGCTTTTGGTATTGCACAGAAATTCATCTATGATATATTTTAACAGTGTTTGGTTTGTTGTTTTGTTTTGATTTAAATTTTATTTTAATGATAACTTTTTCTTTTTAGATACTTTGGAAATGTAAATAATTGTGTGACAAGCACTGCCAATAAAGAACCAAAATGCTGTGTAATATACTACCTTTTCCTTGTAAAGCATGAATAAATATACATATGACAAATGTATAGCCTCTGGTAGCAAATGTTGGGTTTTTAATAATTACTAAAGAGAGAGAAATCATTCCTAATAAATAATGCACGCTGTGCACTAAATAAGTCCCCTAGCAGGATGGCAATAATTTTGAGTGTACATGTTGTTTGTGAAATCAGGTATCTTCCTCTTCCAAAGCAACCAAAACTGGAAAGCAGTGGGGGTTCACCATTCTCCTGGTTTTGGCACCTTCTTTTTTCAGGCTTCCATTCTGTAGTTTTGTTCTGCTAGCAAACTGGCTTCACAGGTTTGAACTATTTATGTTGCACTGTGCTCCAAAATGGAAATTTTTTTTTAAGGCTGAGTTTTCATAGCAAAAAAGGAGTTTGGTAGTACTATGTTTTTTAGTCAGGGAGTCCTCTCAGTAAGTTTTTCCCATCATTCTCAGATTTCTTAACTTCTTTGGCATCCCATCATGAATGGATGAAGTTCATAATTTTTTCTAAGTTCACTAGGACTCATGAACATAGTATGGGCTGTCATTTGCTGCTGTGTGTGTAAAACATATTTTGCATCAAATTACAGGTGCCTGCTGACTGTTTTGCTGTTACATTTTTTTGAAATTCAGCCAGGCTAACATAGAAGGTGGAAGTAGACTGCTATTTTTGCCCCACAAGTTTTTCCTTCATATTTTAAATGGGTTTTGCTCCAGCCATGCCTGAACCTCTTCTGCACTGATTTTTCATTAGCCCTCTTTTTAATAAGAAAACACTGATACAAATGCAATTAAAACAAATTTGGAATTTCCACATGCAAATATTTGCACCAAATTTGGTTGTGCGTAATAAGGAAGTAGACAATGACACATGATTTATTTAATAAGTGATGACTAGCTAACATGGACAAAATAGAAGTTATTAAACAGAGCATAATTGCAAACGACTTTCTGTATTTGATCTGCAGTTAAAAAAATGTAGTAAAAATGTGGCTGGTTAATTTTAAGCAACAAATGTAGTTGATTGAGAAAAAATCTTTTATTTGCTTACAGATACTGCACAGACAGAATTGGAGGTTAAGTGGGTTAGGTAAATAATTCATTGTGAAATATTTGCTCAGCAATAATACAGCTTCACTTTTTTCTGTTGTTGTTACCTTTAACACTGCCTCCTTTTTTCCATTCTCAGTTCTTCTAGAGAGACAAAATTGATAGCTACATAGGAGGAGTATCTGACAGCTAAATGAACAATTATTAGCGTCTCTGGCATATTTTCCAACAGTTTTTCATGAAGAGATGGGTGGTGTAATCCACTGCAGTGTTTAAGTGGAGCCTCTTTTGTCAGCACCTGCTATTAGAGAGCATAACACTCAGTGGGACTAGAGTGTTTGCATCTTTTTTAGGGAATTTGCTGTTGTAGGTGGCTGGAAGCAAGCTGCTGCACAAGGGGGACTTTGCTTTCTGTCTCAAGGGATACAGATAAGCCATGCACTGTTTGGGGCAACTAAGAATTGACTGTGTTGTGGACAGATTTTTTAAGTTAAATACTGTCTCAGTAAACTACTCTATTTGTTTGAAATAAAGGGAATGTAATGATTGTGGAATTATACAAGGTTTACAAAATAGCTAATACCAAAAATGAGAGTCTTAAGAGTTCATCATAGTAATGTGAGCCTGTTCTCTGCCTATGAACAGTCAAAGCATCAGAGTAAAGTTGAAATTCTTCTCATTTACTGAGCCACGTTGGGTAAGGGTTTGGTGTTCAGTGCTGAGAAGCATACCTCTACTTTTTCTGTCAGCTCAGCTGGTTTAAAAGATCTTCCTGGATAACTGTGAATGTTATTACCCAAATTGTAAACTAAAAAGGCAGAGACTGCTTATCCTTGTATAGTCCCATCTATTTACCTCTCTACTGAGTAGCCCGATTTGCAATATTGTCCTGGTTTGAGTGGCACTAATTTAAGTTGTATGGCTTCAGGATTGCAGCCTGTTAGCCTACAAAATTGCTACAGAGTCACATTTATCTTGGTCAGGCTAGTTTTATGATTGCTACTAAGACCTTCAAGACAACACAAAATCAGTATTCTACATAGCTATGTGTAAGGTGCATGTGAAACTCTTATAATAAACTCTTCATTTAAGGCAAAGACAATGTCTCTGGAAAGTTAAAATCTATGGGGTTTTTGGCTTACATTAGAGTCCTCTGTTCTTACTCAGAAGGTACACAACAGAAGGATTGAAGAAGGTGATCTGCACTAGTTTTGGCAAGATATACTGTGATGGTCACAATTATACTAAGGAATTTTGAATGCATATGCCATCAAGAGCAATCATTTTCAGAATTAACAGCACAGGACCAGTACCAGTACCAGCTAAGAAATGTATTCAACTGCAATAAAGAAAATAGCATCAATAGTGATCACTTTACCTCTAGTGAGCTTTAGTTAAAGGAACCAATGATGTCTACAATTATACTGAGCAGCAATTTTTTTTTTGCATTTAAATGCTGTTATATTAATTTTTATAATAATGTTTTAAAGGATTTTCTAGCTATTTCATGAATTATCTTTCTAAGCCAATGTTTATGCTTTAAGGTAATGATCAATTTTAGTGCATTATTTTTTAAATAGCATCTCTAGGAAGCATACTTCCAATGAAATATCTTATTTGTTCCTTTAGTAAGAGAACAGCACTGCACTTTTCTTGGATTAGGAATAAAATCAAAATAAATACAATGTATGTATGTCACAAGAAATGTCATCCTGCCAAAATATAAGTTAATATTTCAGCATCACAGTGATCAAGTTGTCAGTTTGTATGAAATAGTGCTTCATATAAAAGGCACAGTTTGGAAATAACAGTGTACCAATTATAAAAGACAGAAAAAGAGTCCTGTCATTTCATGATTTGAAATATTAATGCCTTAAATCAAATACATGGAGAAATGCTAGCTAGTGCAGCAACAATTAAAACTCAATAGCACTTAAGAAATAAAATGTTAAGGTGTACCTTGTCAAGATTGATGCATGCACAGTAATTGACAACACTCAGTCCGAAGAGATTAAGTGGGCAGGATTGTCATTTGTATAGCCAAAGAGAATACTATGACATTTTTGTTGGCAGGGTATGCCTTACTTTTTTTTTCCCCAAAACAAAGATTTCTTTACCTAATTCTGTCCCTTTTAACTCCTTCATCTGAAGTGGAACATGAGCATTTAGAATAATTTATTTTTCAGACAGCAGCAGAGAAATGTGAGGTGTGGTTTAACTGGGAATCAGAAGTATTTTGTAGACACAGGGGAAATGCTAAAAATATAACTGAAAAATTTGTAATCCTAATTCATGTTGTAGTCTGTTTCTCAACTTTTCAATGTTATTTACTTTAATTTCAATAATATATTTCATGTTCAGCAAAAAAAGTATAGATAAGTTGAGAAGGAAAGTTTTACATTCATTTTCTCTCATATCAGTGTTTCATTATAAACATCTTAACTGATATTAGTACTACTTAGCTTTTTTATATGTTGAGTGACTATTCTTGCAAGCTTCTTGAGATGAACAATTATTCTTAATCTCATTTTACATCAAAAATCTGGTTCATAAAGATGCTAAGATACTTGCCTAAGGTTACATACAAAGAACTAAATCTAGCAAAATATTTAAAAACATGCACAAGTACACTAACACTGAAGTCATAGTCAGATCCAAACCTTAGGGACTGATCAATAGGAAAATATGATTTCCCTTAGATGCTTCAGGTATAGATGTTTGTGGCTGGTTATTATACAGGGATAAAAATTTTGACATGGAATTAAAAAAAAAAAAAAAGAGTGCTCTTGACCAAAGGCAGTTGCATCTGAATGGGTTAGAAAATATGAAGGTAAACTAGATAGAACTCAAACATATCTCCCCTTATTTCACTTACTGGGCTCTGAAAGTGTTTTATTGTAATTCTGTCTTCAAACAGGGATGCAGAGCTGCTGATGTGGTTATGACAGAACAAAGGTTTAATGGGGGAAAGTGGGCCAGGAAGGCAGCACTGTGAAGGTCTGTGAGAACAGACTCTGACCTTGAGGTCCAGAACACCTTCAATACAAGTTCTTGAATATTTCCCATTCAATAATTTTAACTTTGCAGTGGTTGAAACTTTGGATCTGGATTGCCCTGCGTTACCTCCAAATATAAAAATTCATCCACCAGTCAGTGCATTTTCTTTGTTTATTAAATAATTCTTTGTGTCTATAGTTTCTCTTGGCAATCAGTCACACGTATCAGAAACATGTCTTTGGTAATCCTCTTATTGGATTCTTCAGGATCACAAGCTACAACTTGACATTTATTTCTAAAAGGCAATGGATTGATCTCCTATATTTATTTACCTAGTGATCTTAATTTTTTACTGGTAAAAAAGAGGTTTGGGGATCTGAAGATACGTCACAGCATCAAAAATCTAAAAGTCACAACAAGAAGGACAGGAAGGAATACAATATTTTATAAGAGTAAATAATTCAAGTACACAAAATTAATTTAGATTCTCTTTTTCTTAGTATGATCTGACAATCTACTTGCAGATACTTTTTATTTTAAGCTTTTCATCCAAGGGCAAAGAGTGAAATAAATTTAGTAATTTCATTTCTAATCTGTACCATCACTCCCTTAAGACTGTAGTCATACTGTACACATGCAACTTCTATTTTGCTGGTATCAAACAGAGAACTTATTTTTAGGAAACTGTTATTATTTTTCTGGAGCTCATGAACAACTGAATAGTAGTAGTATTTCAGTGAAAAGCTTCTTATAAATGGTAAAAAATAATATAGGAATACTAACATCTTAATTTTTTTCCAAGAGTTACATGGTTCTGATGTTTCTGTTGCATTTTTCTGATGTTTTCATGTTATGGCTTGTATGGTTTTTGCTTTATTTAAAAACCTTTCTTAAATGTATCTAAGAATTTTTTAGGAGCTGTCTCATTTACCAAAATTATTGGGTTATTTGGGGTTGCAGGTGATCATTCTTGGAGAAGTGCTAAAGGCCATTGTGGATATGAACTATGAATTTTGAGCTCAGTATCTCATGTGCACGCTTTTTCATCATGTGCCAGCAGTTGCATAGCCTTCACATTAGAGATGACAGTCAAGATGAAACCATGAAAATATCTTCAGCAGACACCCCTTATCCTCTTCTCACTCTCTACTCAGATGGCACTTTCTGGCCTCAAAATTACCCAGAAATTTGTGTGTGGTTTTGACCATTTATCAGTAGTGGCAGTGGTGGAAAGAGATGCTCATGTACAACCTAAGCCCATGTGCTTGCCAAAGGTGAATGCCAAAACTACACTATCTCTCAGCTTGGAAATCTCATCTGAAAACTGTCAGGCCAAATCACCACATTTCTTTTCTTTGTTCTCCTGTTTGGAATTCAGAAACTATGCCTTAAATGTACTGTATGCAGATGGTAAAACCTTACAAGGTGAGATTCGTTAAGGTATTCTTGCTTCTTTTGTATATTGCTGTGGATCAGACTAAACATTGGTGGTTGGCTGCATTAACCAGAGAAATTGCTATTTGATCACTGACAGGCACTGCTGAAATCTTATCACAGTTATAAAATGATTCCATGACAATATTATTAGGACGAAGTAGAAACCATTGATTTATTTAGCACTTCATTGAGTTTTATCCAAGTTAGAATCAGATGTGCAATAACTCACTGTAACACCACTGGAGACTTAGACAAGACCTACTTTTGTCCAATTGTTCTGCCAAGAAATAGAATTCCTGGTTAAAATGGATTGAAATGAAATGTAAAAGTAGGTTAAAAAAATGACTGATATTTTTCTCTTCTTGTAAGATTTCCTGACGTTTTTCAAAGTCTTTTGAATCCCTCTCACTCTTTCCTGATCTGTTGACCCATTGTTCACCCTTTTGCTCAAGCCCTGGTCCTGTCCTAAGTAATAATTTGACTCTATCTTTGCAAAAATGTGTGGGACAAACTGCATGTAACTCAGTGCAAACTTATCATGGGAGCAGGCACAAAAGTCAGGAGGAAATTCTGCAAGTTAATATGTAAATTGAGCTCACATGGCTTTTTCCTAGATACTGAACTACTTCTAAAATGCTTCTTGAAGCTGCAGAGACTGTGGAACCATAGAATGTTTTGGTTTGGAAGGGACCTTAAGGATCATCTAGTTCCAATTCCTCTCCCATGGGCAGGGACACATTTCATTAGACCAGGGTGCTCAAAGCCCCATCCAGTCTGCCCTTGAACTCTTCCAGAGATGGGGCATCCATAACTGCTCTGGACAACCTGTTCCAGCCTTCACCATCCTCACAGAAGACTACAGATGGCTTATTCAGAGGGCAATACTTTTTTTTAAAGCAAGTTAGATCTGCTTTTGCTGATCTTCATAAGGGAAATAACATGTCTTCTAAAAGAGGAGACATGAGGTAAGCTGACAAAGGAAGACTACTGAAGAGAGTGACAGAAAGCAAGGTCATGTGTTATCAAAACAGGTTCTTGGAGCCCTTCATGCCTGGAATGGTTTATTTGCATTTCCAGTTTGGGTTGATCTTTTACAGGCTTAGAGATCAATCACTTATGGTTAGAGTTCATGTTCTGAACGAGAAGAAGTATGGCGAAACCTTTGCTTACTCCTGAAAGTACCACAGCCTGTGAAAGGGTGCTCTTCTGTTCCTAACATTGTGTCTGCAAAGACAAAGATGAGCATTGCTGCACCAGCTCAGGTGAAAATTCAACTGTTAGAAGCTCAACACTTAACAGGGCTATCAAGGAGAGTGGTCACCCCATGGACCAGGGTGTCCCACCATAGTGAGATAAGGGAAGAGGGTCTCTGGACTTACTAACGCAGGAGGTCACAGCCTAGGAATGTGGGGGATACAAGAGAAGAGCACTTCAGGATGGCACAAGATGTACTATGGGATGTTTAGAGGAGGGATGAAGGGCAGAGAAAGAGGTGGATCTCGTGGAGAGAAACAAGAATGGGAAATTAGAGGCATAAAAAACCTGTGTGAGGGTGTTCCCGGTAACTACACTTGCCTGGCCCTGCCCTGCTTTTGATCAGCATTTTATCCTGTCTTGTACTCCCTACTGTGTGTGTGTGTGTGTGTGTGTCTGGGGGTCTGAGTGCCAGCAAATGGGGTCAGCACCATGGTCTGAGGGGTTTGTGTGTCCATGGTCACAGTGACTGGAGGGAGTGAGCGTTCAGAGGTCAGGGAGCATGATTGCTCTTGCAGCATGATTGCTCTTGACACACACACATAGAGCTTTGCCTTTAATGACCCTCCATTCTGCACAGCCGGAGAGGGGTGCAGGATGAGGCCGCTGATGCTGCCTATCTTCATGTTAATGCTCTGTGTGTCTGTGGGTGTTTATCTGTGCACCTAGTCATGTGTTTCTGGGTATATCTAGTATATGTGTGTGATATGTGCATGTGTGCCTAATGGGAACACACACTCAGCCTCGCTGCTGGTTGTACCTGGAGGCATGGAGCTGTAGCAGCCTCACCTCTGTTATGTTCTAACAAGTAGTACATAAATAAGGTGTAGGCTTTGTTGTAGCTCTCAGAGGGAAAGGGAGTTCTTTCATTACTGGCTTGACACAAGATATCTTGCTTCAAAACAAGTGGTCAAGAAATATTTAATAATAATGGAGAACAAACATAATCATAAAGTGCAATTTAGCCTGTAAATAATAATGAAATTAAAAAAATTTAATTAGTAACAATACAAGGAAGAAAAAACAACAAATACATTCCATACTTTGAGTAACCAGGTTTATGGGAGATCTTTAATCTTTGTGCCAGATTTCTAATACTTCAGTAGCTAAAAAAATTTTATCATACCATTAATGAGCGAAGGCCTAGATGTCATTTAAGTTGTATTTGTTTTCTCATTAAAGTGTATGAGTAGCTATTAAAGTTGCTATGTTACACTGGGGTGAAATTGCACTTATGCTTGTGAGACAGTGATCAACCAGTCTTTACAAACTTAATTTCAAAAGTAAAAAGGAGCTCCACTTCATTATTTTTTAATTATATCCTTTATCCTTACATGTGTATCATTCTTTCTATAGCTGGAAAACAGAAAACCCATTTTCTGTTCTTAAAAGTGAAAGGAAAATGACCTGGTTTACCATGCATTTCTCAGCTCAACATTTACTTTATTCCAGCTGTTGAAATAAGTTCTGAAGGAGAGACTCATTTAATACTATGGTAATAAGTAGAGATGTGTTTAGAATGAAATTCAAATTTACCAAAGACATATTGTGTCAGACTAAACTGGCATCTTTCCCTTTTTGAGACAGCAGATTTTTCCAACAGAGAGATCTCAGCTGCATTAATGTAATAAAGTTTTTGATGTGGTACAATACAGAAAAATATAAGTTACATTGAAGCAGGCAGGGTGGAAAGATCATAAGATGGCTATGTAGGATGATACTAGTCTGCTGATGAAAACTAAACATTGGCCGGAGGGAAATTACCAATGGGAGTCCCACCAGTTCAGTGCTGGGAGCAATGTGATATAAAATTTCACTGATGACTTTGGCACAAAGACTGGGAGGTGGCTGATGAAATCTGTTGGCAAAGGTAAGAGGTGTTAGAAAGCATCAGAACATCCCCAGTATTTGAATAATAACAACAGGATAAAACTCCTTCATAGGAAGTGGAAGTTTATGGACTTACAAACTTCAAGCATTAAGAACTAGGAGTCATCATGTGGAAATGCCTGAGGGAAGGACTGGATAAATTACTTTACCAGAGGATGCTTCCTAGTGTCCAAAACTGTGCAACATAAACCAACAAATAAAATAAATAGAACAGATGTAATTGTAACATGCTGTAATAGAGGTATTTCCCCTAGAAACGAAAATCTGTGAATGATGCTGTACAAGACACTGGTGGCAACAGATCTAGCACATGATTTTTACTTTCCATTTCCCAGAAGAAGTAGTAAGAGCTAGCAGAGGTACAGAGAACAGCTACCAGGCTTGTGAGAAAAACAGAAATTTTTTCCTCACAAGTGAACTATATAGCTTTTTCCTAGGAGGCTGTGATGCTTTAAAAATTGTATGAAGAAAATAATCTGAAATTTTAAGTAAGATGAACAAAAAATAAAGTGTTGAAAAATGGGGCAATTTATCACATGCTTTTCATCTTCTTCAGTTGGAATTCACTCAGATGCAGACTGCAAAGCATATGAGAACTTCACAAAGATTAATTTCCTTCAGCTTATGCAGAAGAATCTGAATAAACCCTAACAATTTTCAGAGATTTCTCCCCACTTTAAAAAAATAAAGCTGTTAATTCATAACCGCCCCTATATTCCCATCTTTGGCTGTTTGGAAGTGCCCAGTCCTCTAATATTTAGGCATGGTATTTTCATTTAAAGATAAAGGGGAAAGAAAGCATTTGGGAGGAAAAAAAATCCCTAAAGGACTGAATTTTAAAAGGTTAATTCCAAGTGCTGAGGGTGTAGTGTCCAAAATCATAGAATCTTTTTGAGTCTATCTGATATTATCCTTCTTTATAGCTGACAAATGTTAACATTAAAAAAATGAAAATGCCCTCTAGTTCTCTTCCCTTAATCTTAACACTGGATGACTGCTCCACTACATTAATACTTGCTCTGACTGTTCTTTTGACTCCCTCGGTGATTTGATCCATAAATCGCTCCTCTCTGGAGCCCAACAAAAATTACATATTTATTTTTCTGCCTGGAGTTTATGTTCCTGAATTTTCGATGCTGTAGTGATACAATGGTTCTGTTTTACTTAGTGTATTACTTCTTGCATGCAAAACTTCTAGAATGGTGGGTCATCATCTCTGATGAGGAAAATAGTGACATTTTCAAAATGTATATTAAAAACAATTGAATATCCAATGTAAAGGTTTGATATGGTTCTGAGATATTTGTTTCAAATGTGCTATATTGACAGAAGTTCTGTAAACACACACAAATGTCATCTTTTCAAATCACTGTGCTTTTTTTTTTTTTATTCAGTAAACAAAAAAGAAGTACAAGGTTATGGCTCTATAATCTGGTATTAAATCAAACTATTGCATCAACCCACACAGCGTAAGAGAGCACCACTGGGAGATGTCTACCACTGATCTCTCTGCCTTGGAAGGCTTAAGATTACATAAATGCATTCTCTTTCATTTAACCTACTCAAAGCCTGTCTCTTTGAATCAAAACTCATGTTGGCCACTCCAAATTATCAAGACAGAACTTATCTACAATAGACTGCTCCAAAAGATTACTGACAAATTATAAGCAATTTCAGCTGCCTGTAAATGTTTCCTGTGGATCATTTTGACTGACCTTGAGATCGACCTTCAGCAATTCGGGTATTTGTCTTTCATATATTTCCCTAGTGGATATGAATATCAGTTGTATAAAAAATGATGGATGGTGGCAATTTCCTATTAATTGCTACTGAAAAAAAATATAAAATCCTAGCACTTCTGATGGGTAGCACTGACCACAGAGAAAGGGAAACTGTTTTCCAGGTGAATATTTTCCGTGACAATTTCTGTGTAAACAAGTCTTGAATGATGCCTTTGAATAGTTGTGAAAATGTGTCATTGGCAATTGTCCTAGAATAACAAACAGAGTAAGGAAAAGATGAAATCACCTATTCAACAGAAGTAATTGTCAGAAACAAGGAAGAAAATATGCTATTTCTTTTTCCTCTTGCAGTTTATCTACTTCAGGGAAGCTGAGTCATTCACCTAAGACTATCAGGCTCAGTGAGTTTTTTGGTTTCTGAATATTGACAGATACAGGGTCATCTTAAATATAAGTATTTATCATATTTGTTTCCCTACATTTTTAGTATTTAATTGTATTTTAGAAATTCTAGAAACTTTCAAGGTGAAAATTTAGAAACAAATAAAAGGTAGTATTTTCACTGAAGTGCAAGTAAGCTCCAGTGCTATTGAATTTCCAACGATGTTATTTGAATGTTTTTAATGAAAAACTTTATGTAAATGGGTGTCAGCTGGTATATACATGTTTCTTGACACTCAAGAAATGTTCTTACTAAAATGAAATTCAATGTTATTATGTGCAAGAGCAAGAAGGGTCTATCCTCATACTAAATTCTCTAACCTTTTCATTATTTTGTATTTTCTGGAGTAGATTCATTATTTTCGGGATTTATGACAGCTAATTTTCCTAGTCTGTCACAAATTGGAGTAAGTATTTGAGGAGCATTTGGCCATTAGTAGTGGTTGTGAGCTAAAACATAATGCATTTTTTTCACACTCATTTCAGCCACACCTTGAAAAATACACATTAAGGATTTCTGTGGCCTGAAGGATGGGAAATGAAGACAATCTGAAGGAATGTGCTTCATAATGATAAGGACAACATTTTAAAGCATTTTTATGCTCAAAGACGCAGAGAGGCACTTAATAGTATATATAAATAAAACTAGGTTCCTGCTAGATGAGATGCTTAAGTGTCTTTTTAAACTCAGCTGGACATCTGTTTGCACAGTATCTCTAGCTCTTCACTACTTTCAAGGAAATTCTGATCAGTGAAAACTCATTTTCTGCTTCTAAGTCTCCATTTTACCCTTTCAAATTCAGCTGCATGTGTGAAAGTCAGTTTGGATTCTTCCTTTCTGTTTATCTCAGGCAATGAAAGCTTTGCAAGCACAGAAATGTCCCTAGGCCTAGTTTTGGAACATACAGAGCACTTTTTACAATGCTACTCAAGAAATAAGATATTCCTAATCATGTTTTGTCTGTGTTCTTCACTCAGCTGAAACTAGAAAAGTACACAGGAACACAAACTATTCAAATGGTGACATGCTTACTTAGTAACTATTTATCTGAAACATACTTCAATAGGTAAAAGTAAGGATGTCTACTTACAGCAGTGTAATTCTTTTTTATAAGGTACATTTACTCTCTATTAATTACTTGGGGAGAGACCTTTGAGAGCTGTCTGTGCTGGTAGGTTTTAGGATGCCACATGTCCACATAGGACTGAAATGATGCTGAAAATGCTTTCCCCATTCACAATAAAGTCAGCACTGAACTTATATTGTCATGTGTTTTTTTAAGATTTCTCTCCGTCTTTCCTCCACTCTTCTATTCTTCTGAACAGAGATTCTCAGGGATTGTTCTCTGCCACGGAGCGTGGATATCTCTGGATTTCATATGGATCCCAGAATCCTTTTCAGCACCCTTATTTCAGCACTCCCTCTTACAGTCTTTTCACAAACTGTAAATCAGAAGCAGGAATGAAAGGTCCAGGTGAGTGAGCAGAAATAAATGCTTTACAAGTGGAAAAGACACAGCAGGAATACTGGGTTGATAACTGAAGCAGTTCGGTGTGGGAAAACACTTGGTTATGAGTAGAGAGACATGAGTTGAGCCCGGATTTTGCTCAGGACACAGTATGTGTAAGGTTGGCCTTGCTTAGCTGAATTTAATTACATTATTTTTTTTTCTGTGAAATCTAAATAAGGCTTTTAATAGTTTAGTTTCAAGTAATAAAGTGCCATTCATGTGTGTAATTTATTACTAAGTACATTAATATTTATAGACAGAGCTGAAATTCTTTAGTCAACATTAGTGAATTTTCTCAGTCAAGAAAATCATCTTTGGTCCAATTTATTTAGCAAGTGAGGAACTGTCTAATAGAAACCCTTTGCACGGTTGCTGTGGGTCAAGCTAAACTGATAGAATAATAAAATGAATTTGAGTTTTACTGCATTCTCATCTCTTTTATAAACCTTTTGGCTCTGATGTCTGGCATAATGTTTCAAAACAAATCCAAGTCAGAATGCAATTCTTGGAATCATAAAATGCAATGTAACTTAGAATTATCTCAACATGATTTGAAAATTCAGTGGGGCAAATTCATCTGTGCTCTCTCTTTGCTCTGGCTGGGATCAGTTTAGGTGAATATTTTTTCATTTAATTTGTAAAGAGTACAGTTGTAATTTTCTCTGTATGATTAAGAATACGAGGGTATGGAAATTTTCTTGTGCTTGCTGTATGGATTGTAGGGAGCAGAAGGGCTCCTATGTTTATGCCATTCCTTCTGTTGAAGTAGGTCAGCATTGATTAAGCAAAGTCACAGCATGAAAGGACATTTGTTTCTATGCCTTAATGTACTTGAAATCATAATGGAGCACGTGAAAGATTTATTAATGTAAGGAGTACAAGTGACCATTAAGTGCACACATGAAAGATTTCTGTACATTAATTAGATACCTGCAATTAAGTTTGAAGAAAAATGTCAACTCTTTGTAAAACATGAGAAACATTAGGGAAAGACAACACATGTCTCTGAATTAAAATGCCATTAAGATGATTATGACTTCAAAAACATTAAAATATTAATTTTACATATGATTCATTAAGATGCTGAAGTCCATTGTGTACAAAACCAGACTGAATAAAATTCCAGTGCTTGACATTATCAAAGTAACATCTCATATTTCCGAGTCAATGGCATTTTGTGTATATAGTTACTGCAGTGGTTTTTTTCCAGCTTCACTTTGAGTCATTGCTGTGGCTATGAATTTAACAATGCTTATCATCCAAGATGTACTCTAAATCCCTGAGTCATAAATGCTGTAGAATGATAAGAGTTTAAATATTATAACGGAATGTCCAAATAGATCATAGTTAATGTAGATGAACAGATGACTGCTGATTGGCATAGAAAGGAAGTTTCCCTTGTGTGAGAGCTCATGGTTTCCAAATAACTGCTGGAAGTATGTGCTGCTGTAGCAAATGACAGAAGCTTTGAAACAGCAAATGTGAAGCTTTTCTACCACCAAGTTTCTTAAGGTTTCTTTATGTGTATATGCCTTCTTAGTCTGTCTTTTTCTAAACATCTGGAATAAGGACAGTTGACTCCACCCTACAGACAGATCATCTGGTTGCAGAACAGAGAAGGCAAGAGGGAAAATAAACCACATGGCCAAGAAAAACAAACCAGACCTGGTTAACACTGAAAAGAAGCACTACTGAGCACATTATTTCAAATGTTACAAAATTCATATCTGATTTAAAATAAACACACATTATTTATCCAGTTTATGAGAAAGCTGAAAGAGTATGAGCTTGTATCCTCCGGAAAGGGGTGTTCAGATTTATACTGTAAAGTCCATTATATCTAAAACTCACCTTCCCCATGCTATGACCCTGTACTGGAACACAAGATCTCCCTCCATCCCAGTGTCCTCTTGTCCTCATTCATTTGCCCTCAGAAATGACAAGATTAAGTCCAGCCCTTGGTGACTTAGTGTATTCAGCCAAGAAGCCTGGAGTCTGGGATTCATCTCTCTTTGCTCATTCAAATTATCCAGCAAATTAGTTGGTATTCACATAAGCCATTTAGGAAGGCTACCCTGTTCACTTGGTGGAAGGCGAAGGGTATTAATTCCTCTGAGGAGCCTCCTGGCACCCAGGAAAGCCTTTCCTGTAGAGAGCACACTCTGTGGGAGTGGCAGTAACCTGTGAATGAGGGTTTGGCTCTCTGTGGGGAATAACCCATATGATGTGGGGTGCTTGTGAATGGAGATACAATGCAGCAGGGTACTTAGGATTTATTTCCATCAAGTATGGGTTTATGATAAATTCTGTAGTATTTTAGATTATTGTAGAGTATCAACAGAGCTGTGTGGAAATCTGCAGAGATATACCACTGAAATCCTAAAATAGAGTGAGATCTCTTTTGTATATATAAATAGGGTCAGTAGAGTTCCCAAACTCAGATGCATTTCTTTATTAATTTCACTAGGAATTTCATAGGAAGCAGAATGAACAGACATGACTAACAATGGGATGAAGGAAACAGTAGCTGTTTGCATGTTGCTCATAAAATTAAGACAACGTGTTTTGGAGTTGGCAGATCTGGAAAACACCAGGTCTGAGCTCACATGCAGATCTGCAAAGGAGAATATGGAAGGACAGCTGACAGTAGGAGAGCCAGGACTCAAGGGACTTTTGTGTGGAGAGCACTGAACAAAGAGAGGGTCAGAAGGTAGAGATAGCTCGTGAAATTCAAAAAGAGAATAAATCTGAAGGAAAATATCAAGAATCAGGATGGATGATGTATGATCAGATATGCTATTAGCAGAAAGGAGAAAGACTGCAGGAAATATAAAAAGAAAGAAGATTCAACAGAAAGGTCATATACAATAGCAAGCTTTATATAAATATTTCTTAGCAGACATTTTATATCAGTATGTTCAGCTAAATAAGAACTTTGAAGGTGAAAAAAAAGAAAGGAAAAAGAAATGTGTGGAAAAAGACCAGTGGGCTTAGAGGACAGGAGCTCCTTCAGTTCTCTCATGGCAGTGCAGTGTCCAGGGCTGGCCCAAGGTACCACACAGCATTTGCATTAGGTGGTGAGTTGTAAGCAAACCCATCATTATTTTAGCCTTTAGCTCTTGTATCCAAGAACTGTCATGTCTTTTGAAATATGTTTACAGCTTCTGACACATCCTGTCATTGTTGTGGGGCTTGCAGTAATAGGGGTAATTCTGATCCAGCTCTTTACTGCTAACAATAATGAAAACCAATACATGGGCATCTTATCCAATAATGTTCTGTACTGGGTAGTGATTTATAATGACTCTGTAACATGGGTTTGTTTCATGGCACTATTACAGGTTTTTTAATTATTATTTGAGTGAACTGTACTGATTCAGATGTCAAGAAAACTTTTGATTTCTATATTGTTCATTTTGGGTCCAAGTAATTTTCCTTGACTTCCAAAATAATTTTTCATTTCAATAAATGCCACTGATCCAAAAGTCATTGATCAGAACTTTCAGGTAAATTGATTGAAGGGGATTAGAAACCATAGAACAAAACAATCCACAGACTTCCTATATATAAACACATCAAACTCTTCCATTTTAAATGAGTTTGCTTCTTCTTTTCATTTTAACAAAATTTTATGTGTAGGAATGACAGAGCCATTTGTCAAGTTATCAAATAATACTGAAGCAAAGCCTAAAGCTACTTATTTAAGCTAGGTTTATTTTTCCATGGGTATCTCTGTCTTACTTTCTCAAATTCTTGCTATCTTTTTCAAACTGAGTGTTTACTGGTTACAATAATGGACACAAAAATATTACATGCTCTTTCTCTTGGTATAATATATCCTGACAAAGGAGATTGTTAGGCTTCTGCTCTGGGAAAGTGTCTTCCTGTAGTGCTCATACACGTGCCTGTAACATCACAGGCCAACAGGCTGTATGATCCTTTAGAACTACAAGCTGAACTGCAGCACTTAAACTTTATTTGAAAAGCACTGAAATTGTTTTAAGTGAATACATAAAAGTAGGGGGAGGGTAACTAATCAGTATATTGTTATTTTGACATATTTGGTTGTCTTTTAGAAAATGCATTCATAATTTTCTGTTTGACGTGATCTCAACATCCAGTAAAAAGCTGAGAATTTTTCATCCTACTGACAGGACTCCATTAATAAAACAACAATCTTTTGTGTGTAGTAATCTTTAATCTTATTTTGTCACACACTTCTCAGTAGCATTTCCACTCGTTTTACAGTATAATTTATGGCACTGAAACAACTCTCTGCCCTGAAAAAGGTCAGTCTGTCAAGGTTTACTTGTCTTTGAAGAAAAGTAATAGAGCATTATTTATGAAGCAAAGAATCCGCTTCAATACTTTAATCAATCAGAAAGATACTTGCATTATTGTATCTTTTGCCAAAAAATACCATGAGCAAAGGATACATCAACCTTGCATTCCCTTTTATGTGGCAAAAAGCCTTTTTACCTTTTATGTCTCCTTCTCCTTTTGTGTTTACTGCAGTATGAAAATAACAAGGCTGATGATGTTTGATATCTGGGAACAATTTGTAAATTATGAGAACAGGGATTGATCTTATCCGAAGAGGAGAGAGACTCCAGACAGACTAACTAGAGCTATCCGCTGTGCTCATCACAATAAATTCATCTGGTAAAATTTTGGGGGTGTGAGTCATGTTCTATAAACTTACGTCTAAAGAGTGAGAACTGCAAAAATTTAAGGGACGTTTATTTTGTACCCATATATTTTTAGACATCATCATAAGCATGAATTAGAACATTAGTGGGGAAACAAACGGGTAGTTCATTAGAGAAAACAGTCACACTTTAAGTCTCTCAAATAAGAATTTATTTAGGTTTAGTAAGACAGTTTTATTTGAATGAAATACCAATACATTATTTACACTGATCTGTTGATGTTTAACAAGTGTGTGATAAGAAACATATTATCTATCAGTTGATACTAGCAAGTATTTTTTGCTAATTAGTCCCTATCTGTCATGAAGCCTCTATTAGAATTAGGATGGGTTGCTTCTTGCTTAAATCTACCCAATGTGATCTGCTTCCTTCCCAGGAACCCCTAACACACTTGTCACCTATGTCCATAAGGTACTTGGTTACTAGTCGAAGTCCTTTGCATTTTATCCTATTATACCATCAGCTTTACTTACTGAGTTCCTGTTCTGAAAAGATGGACGTTATCACTTTCCTAAATCTCTGTTGCAGCCTAGACAAGGTTGACAGAAACCTGAACTCTGTCTGAATCCTCATGATAAGTCAAAGAAAATTACATGTCTGTACTACATGGAAGTTCAGCTGGCGATCCCAGGGTCCTTTTTAATGTTTGTATCCTGAGCACTTGTAATTAAAATGAATGTGCTGAACATAAAAACCAGATCCAAGGGAGATAGAAAACATTTGCAACATCGTTCTCAAGATTTCTCAGTATTTTTACTCCTTACAAAGATGATTATAAGGTAAAAGCCCATGCAGATAGGTGGGCTAGTATCTTTATCGACATGCTTTCTATTGGATTGGTATGCAGAAAAGAAGCACTGACAAAGTATGCAGACAACCACAGAATCACAGAATGACAGAATATGTCATTCCAAGTAGGAAGGGATCCACAGAGATCATCATCCAACCTTAGTCCTGCACAGGACCATCCCCAAGAGTCCCACCATGTGCCTGAGAGTATCATTCAAACACTTCTTGAACTCTGTCAGGCTTGGTGCTGTGACCACTGCCCTGGGGAGCCTGTTCCAGTGGCCAACCTCCTTTTGGGTGAAAAACTTCTTTCCAGTATCCAACCTAAACTTCTCCTGACACAACTTCAGGCCATTCTATCAGGTCCTGTCACTGGTCACCAGAGAGAAGAGATCAGTGTCTGACCTGCCTCTTCTGCTCATGAGGAGGTTGTAGACTGCAATGAGGTCTCCCTTCAGTCTCCTCTCCTCTAGGCTGAACACACCAAGTGACCTCAGAAACTCCTCATACAGCTTCCCCTCAAGGCCCTTCACCATCTTTGTTGCCCTCCTTTGGAAACTCTCTAATAGCTTAGTATCTTTTTTATATTACAGTGCCCCAAACTGCTAATATTTCTTACTGATTTTTTTATACTTCATGGATATAAAGACTCTCAAGGTGAGCAGATGGTAATTTCGCAGTTAGTGCCATCTAAGTTAAGTCTAACAAGCTAAATTTTGAGTGGCATATTGCCTAATCATATGAGATGTTTAAGTATGGTGGATCTAGCTGTCTTTCAAAAAAAAAAAAAAACCTGCCTGTTTTACTTTTGATAAAAAAGTTTTTAAAGTTTAGCATACATGATAAGGCATACTGTGTCTTTGTGGGACACCTAATTGCAGATTTATTTGCAGTAAGGAAGTCTATAACTCTCAAAAATGAATGTTCACCAGGAATTTTGTTCTCTGCTAATGATGGTATTTTAAATTACCAAATGCTGTGTAACACAAGAAAGAGGGGAATGGTAATACTGATTGCCAAATAAACATGAGACTGTACAGAGTGCATTAAATAAATAGTGGCATAAATGCTTGCTTGATTGTGAGCATGTAATTGATATGAAATATGAAATAATGATCATAATAAGGGCACTTTAAGTGCCCCAAGTACCTGTGTACCTGAACTGAACCTGCACTAAGAGTTACAGAGTCCAAAGCAAAGGAATTTGGTTTTGAAGTATAGCTTCTAAAGTCATAGCTGATACAAAGGATGTTGAGTTTTAGTAGCCAAATAAAAATGAGTCAAGAGGGTTTTAAAAGTGAGACATAACTGAGTGCTCTCAGGAACAGATAGACCACAACAATAGTGACCAGATCTCACAGTGGAGTTTCATATGAGCAAGTATATGAATGATCTTAAAACACCAGTCATGACTAAACAGAATCTTGTAGTTAAAGGCAAGAACGTGTTAAATCAGTTTGGTATAATGAGGACCAAATTGATCCGTGCTTTACAAGAACAATCTCTAAAGCACAGTGTTAATGCACAGTGTTACCCTTCAAGTGCCAGTGGCATGGAGCTGAAATGTCATAGCCAGTTCATGATCCAGTGATATGTTGTTCTTTTGTCACAGTTCTGTATAATTCTTCTGCAAACCAGAATCCCCTTGTAATGAACAAAAATCTTCCAGGAACTCAAATGACACCTGTTTTTCATATTTGAATTAAAATTTAGAAAAAAAAAAAAGAAAAAAAAAAAAGAAAAGAGAGAGAGAGAGAGAAAGAAAAAAAATTACTTTTAAAAAAATCTATTATGAAAGAATTTTTTTAGTACTTTCTTAGGTTTGCCTTCATATTTGTACACATCTTCAAATATGGCGTATAGATCTCACGGAACACATCTTTGTAAAGTGTTAACCAGACTTTCATTTTCATTTACTATTTCCATTTATTTCCAATTCCAGACTTTTTTTGCATTGTAATCTGGTCTGTAGATGCAGCTCAGATCTGGACTGTGTGTTAAATCATTGTCATTACAACTTTTTCCTTCCTGTCCACCTCTTTTCTATTAGGTACTGATCAGAATTTTTCTAAGTAAAACCAGACATTTCAAGAGGGGAAGTTATTACCCTTTACAAAGGTGTGCTACATTTTTTTGTTCAATTGTGCTTTCTGTTTAAGAAAAATATACCAGGAGAATATGAAAAAGAAATAAAAATGTGAACGACCCAAGTGAGAGCTGCATTCTGTGTGATAAAGATAGTAACAAGAAAGGGTCTGTTGGTTTATACTGTTTCCCATTCTTGATACAATCATTGTCTCAAGAACAGATTCATATTCTGCATCATTTTCTGTTACCTTTATAGTCTTACGAGAAAGAGGAATGAAAATTTTAATGCCTCATATATTCTGTGAATTACTGTAGGCGAGTGTGCTGTACTACTTTGATCTTTCCTATATTCCGTGGTTTGATTGGGTCGTGATGTGAATGGAAAGCAGCACAAAACAAATCACTTTCTGAGAGAACAATTGCAATGTGAATAGGTGCAGAAAGAAAAAGGTACCAGTTCAACCCATTCCATTATGCAGTAGATTGGGTAGAAGCAGAGTTCAAATATCTGCTTTTAGAGGTACTAAAGATTATCTCAATTTTTGGGTTAACCAACCTATCAATTTCTAGTAGAAATTTTGACTGAGTGTTCATAATCTGAATATAACTGTCTAGACTTGGATCCAGGACTGTTTTATTTAACTTCAGCAGTGTTACAGCACAGAAGGAAGGGGAGACAAAGTGGGGCATAAAGGAAATTAAAAGATTAGGAAGAAATTAAAACAGTCAAAAAATTAAATATGTCTTAACTGCCTTAAAAATTCTTTCATCATGTGTCTAGTAGTAACTGGAAAATAACCAACCAGGAGGAAATGCAGGGGGAGAGAAAAGGGGAAGCCTAGATTGCCCCAGGCAGAGCTAGTCCTATGCTTTCCATTGCCTGGAGCACAGAAGGTTTTCCTACACCAAGTAGCAATGTCATCCCTACCAATCCCATGCCACGTGCTGCCTCGGCTGAAGGAGCACTGGAGTCAGAAGTTCTGAAGATGGATAGCTTGTGCCTGTGAGGAGTAACAGCATTTCCAGCAAATGCCACTGTCCTCTGACTTCTTTCAATGAACCCTGTCTCCAGTCAGCCCTGATTTTTATGCAAGTGATAGGTGGTTTTGTTACAAACAAATGTGCCAGGGTGCACCATAGTTGGGAAATCAGATGGACAGTTCATAATACTGTGGAAGACTTACCATGAAACATTGTGAGCAAAAGGAAAGATGGGGAAGAAAGTAAAAATTCATGAAAGTCTTGCTACCATAGTCATGGTTAGAATCTGTAGCTTTTGAATAGAGCAGAAATAATACATTGTGTTGTGTTAGAGGTATGAAGCAGGCTTTTCCTTGGGTGTAAAACTAGCAGATGGCTCTGCCAGGTTTTCAGGTGTGGCACTTACAACTTTTTTATGTCCATCTTCTGCCACACCCCAGTGCTTATAGTCCATTCCAGTGGAATTCAGTATATTTTAAAGGTATAAGTTTGGCATGTATATTGTTGTATCTAAACCTATGATATGAAAAAGCTAGGACTTAGAAAAGATTTTAAAGAGTACTTTAAATGTTCTCTTCACTACTTAGATTTCAAATCAAAACTGTGCCATAATTCAGAATTTATAACTGCGTTAGACTTGACAGTTACTTCACATGGCTATCTTCTAAGAATTCTCACAAAATTCTGTTTGCTATCTATGTGGAAAGGGTGCAGTAAAATCAGTCTACCTCTCCTTGAGGAAACATAAAGCTACCACATCTCCTGTGAAACCAATGTCATGTTTGACTCCTCTTTTAACATGCATATGTACTTTAATGGTGAAGAGAATGAATGCTGTATCAGACACAAAAGGGATTATTTCTTCAGGATGCTGAAATCATACAACAAATACTAGTGGTTCTCTACTTACAGACTGAAAAGCAAATGTCTGTATTAAAGTGATGGATTGCCGACACCATAATATACTACAACAAAGCCGTGGTTTTGTACAACATTTCTAATACCTTTACTTTCTTTAGCACGACTTGCTAAAATCTTTGAATACTAGGAACTTTTCCATTCTGTCTTTCCTATGATATAGTTAGCTGTATTTCAGCTTTATAGTCACATGTATATTGCTGGTCATGCAGAAAAATCTATTCATAATTACTCTTGACTCAGGCATCACGGCCAAGCAGCACACTACATCAGCACCCTACACTGTGCCCAGGGTGTTATGTCCAAAAACAAAAGTAGGTGCTTTTACTGTAGTATTAGGGCTGCTTCCATGATGAATCTGGTCCCTGGAACAACTCTTTCAATGCAAACCAAATGATGTGTGCCTGGCACTGCGTTATGTACATACCTTAAAATGTCCCCATTTGTTCCAGTTTCCTTTCAAAGATTCCTCTCTTGTTCCTTCATCCCACCTGCTACTTTTTGCTTTCTCATGTCTTATTATGCAGTCTGCTTCGTAATTACAATCAGAGCAGCCTTTTCAATTTGTGTCTGGTAAATCCTACAGAAATTCATTTGAAAAAAAAAAGGATAAACTTGGCAAACCTTTGACTAAAAGGTTTTTGGCATGTTTTAAATTAGACACGTTTTTGCTTGTCTATTTTGTTTTGGCTATATGACCCCAGAGAGATTTTGACTTTTTTTTTTTCATTTTCCCCATCTTGTTTCAGTGTTTCCATTTCAATTTCTGACCTCAGTGTTTTATTTTAAGGCGATTTTTTTTGGTCTCTTTTTCTTTCCACAATTCTACCTTTAGTTTCTAGTTTTATTTTGACTTAGTGCTGGGATATTTTTACTACTCTCTCATGCTGCCCTATTTTTATTTATTTTTTATTCAGATGATTATGCATCATTTAAAATTGCTTCAGTGTAGCCACTTGAAGTCATACTTGAAGTCAGTCTGTTCTCATGAGGAAGAGCTTATTAATTTGTTTGTTTGAAGATGTGCCTGACTGCAGCCCCAAATTAGAGCAAAGAACATTCTTGGTGAAAGCAATATAGGAAGTGAAAGCACTTACAGAGATTCTCTCAACATAGCAGACAGCATCCCTTTTTTGTTATCCCCACTACAGTGCTGGGATGATATTTTATATGGTTTATGAGTCAGAAATTATGCATTTAATTCACTGTCCCATCCCAAAACTTGCTTTTCCCTTCCAAAATGGAAACATTGCAGTAAAGCAGTACAGGAGCAGTATACCCCAAAGGCATTTTTTTTTTAATTGTGGTGCCAGTTTCAGCAGCGATGTCAATACCTTGCTTTTCCAGCCACAGCCTGGGTTACAACAGGGATCCTGAGAACTGGCAACATGAGGCTGAGCAGCAGCAGCCTTGTTTTGTGGACTGGCCCACAGGTTAGCTCCAGTGGAAGCTGATTAGGTAGAAATAATCTGCTAAGAGTTTTCAGGGCAAAATTTGAGAAATGAAGGCACAGTAGACCCAGCAAATTAGGAGAAGAGTATGTGTGGTACAGCAGCAGATAATTTTGACGAGAGAGAAAACAAATAAAGAGTTGAGTCATCCTCAAACAGTCAACAGAAATTTGCCTCTTTAAACCATCACAGGAGCAAGCTATAGTCTGAGCTGTCTAACCATTGAAATGTCCCTGGATATGCTTATTTGGGAGTGGAAAGGACACTTCTGTTAGCCTGAGGCCTCATATTGGAAAAAATGTCACTATCTTTATCTCCAAGAAACATGTCTTTTTTAAAAGGTAAATCATCTGAGAAGTCAGGAAGTGCTCCTGTGGTGTATTTAACTTTGACACCATCACTGCAGCTTTTCATTGCTGGAGATGCTGGGAAAAAAATATGTGTCATATATGAGTTGTCTAAATATAGTTAGTGAAGGTTTGTTATCTCTTATCTGGAGATAACAGACATGTTGAAATACATGAAAGGAAATTCCAGGGTAAGCACTGTAAAAAATTAGCCTAGGAGAAGAAACAAAGAACCACAGAGTTTTTTCAAGGTCCAAAACAGACTGTATCAGTTCTCTCCAGAATTCAAGCTAAGTCCAAACATCTTAGTGGAACTTTTTCAGAACAAGCAAAAAGATTGTTGCAAGCATACTACAGCCAGCTGGGAGCAAAGGCCACTGAAGACAAAATGATTCTGACTTCAAGCTTGCTTCCCATGTGACACTCCTGCTTCAGATGCTCTGTCACTGTGGTCTGAGGTGGTGAAGTCTGGACTTCCTCATTTTGCTAGAAAGGGGGATCGGATCTCTGTGATACCGTGGGAAACAGTATAATAAGGGATTAAGCTGGGGAAGTAAAAGGGTACTCCGAGCCACAGTATGTATGTAAGATACTGCAGCATCACAAGGAGGTGCTTAGTGCCTCCTATTAATGATGCTATTTAGCCCAACATTCCTGCTGCAGAGCTGCCACTGTATTTTTTTTCCAGTATTGGAGATAGCTTGTTCAGTACAAGATTTTGGATCGCAGTGCTGTGCTAGATTTCAGTGTAAATATGACCTCTGTGTATTAGAAAGAGCATTAGATGATGGGAAACTGATGGGAGGCGGGGCAGGAAGCAGTGGCAACTCAAAACACTAGCATTTTTCTCTAACATGATTGTGCTTTGCTACGCTAGACCAAGGGCCACTAAACCTATTCTCCTTTCCACTGAGACACAGCAGTTACTGAAACAATGGAATGTTCCTGAGTCCCTGAACTTCTGCAAAAGGCTTGCACATAGAAGAATCAGAGAAGATGCGAAGTTGGAAGAGACCTACAGGGATCACTGAGTCCAACTCCTGGCCCTGGACAGGACCATCCTCAAGAGTCTCACCATGTGCCTGAGAGTATCATCCAAATGCTTCTTGAACTCTGCCAGTCTTGGTGCTGTGACCACTTCCCTGGGGAGCCTGTTCCATACTGCCTGATGGGCAAGAGTGGGGCTCCTTCCATCTCCACAGTCAGCCACCTCATTCTCTACTTTTCTATACCTTTTCATCTCACTTCTAAGGGATATTACTCTGTATCATTGGGTGAAAGAGACAAATTCTTGCCTCTTTCTCACTCACCCTGTGTTTCACTGAAACTGTAAGACAAAATGGCTACTTGTCAGTTTCCAAATTCTAAATTCAAAATAAAACCAAAGAAATTTAATTTTTAATTTTCCATTAGAAGTGTCTTAACTACATTTTATTGTTGATAGTTGAAGACAATTTAATTAATCAATCATTTAGATATTAGGAGGGGAGCATTCTGGTTTCATAAAAAAATCCCAAATTCTGATTCTTCACTTTTTTGATTACCTTTTTTTTTTAATATTTCATTTCCATTCTTTGTAGCATATTTTTACCAAGCATTCTGGAATCATTCATTTATCAAATATAATACAGTTATTGCATGTCACATCTAAAAATCAGCTCTTGAAGAACTTAATTTGTAAGCACTTATTCACTTTACAATTTAGTCATTTAAGTAGCACATTTGAAATCAACAATACTAACCTTGTAAGCTGTGTTTGAGATTAATCACAACACCAGGCCTCCTGATTTTATCATAAACATGAATACTGTTGATGGTATAAGAGTGTTTGAATTAGTCTACAAGCTCCTCAGGGCAGGACACACGTCTTTGTCTACATCTGCAGAGTGTGAACAGACAGTTGGCTCCTGATAAATAATACAACACAATTATCTAACTATAGGATGCAGAAATTTGCAAGGAAATGAAATTTCAGTTTGCCTGTAGATAAATGCACAGAGAACACATTTCAAGAAATGAAAGGTGGAGGACAAGGGAAACAATTGTTTTAGTTTACAAAATCCCAAGGTTGGAGGTTCAAGGATGGGCTTTGTCAAATTAATTCCATTTAGTTAGCATGGCATTAAAATGAGCTGTGCAGTTTTCTAGGGATTAATAGTAAAGAAATGGAAATCTTCCTCCCTTTTATCTTTTGAAGATTTTTTTAAATTTTTAAATGAGATAAAAACTTTTCAGATTTGCACAATTCCCTTTTGCTAGAGATAAGGACTCTGCTTTACTAGATGTCTGTAATCAAGATTATGTGACCTTTACTGGATTAATATCTCCCTCTTTTTCCTAACTAATCTTCTCTAATAGCAAAGGAAGATATTTTTGGGTATAAAAAAAACACTCTGAGGGTTTGAAACTGGTCATAAGAAGGACTAAAATCATTATAGCAGAATATATAGAGGCGTTAACATCTTAAACACAAATTCATAATCATGACATATGAAAAGATTTTTTTTCCCAGTGATATGGTTTTTACTTTATTACCTCTTTGCTAAACAAACTGTGATACACTGCTGTAAAATTTACACAGAAACCTGCCAAAAAAACCCCATGCACCAAAACCTACTCACAGGTATACAAACAATATCTCTCCAAATTAGCTGCCTGCCCCTCATATCCCAAGAAAGCATTCATTCTGAGAGAATAGAGCAAATTTCAGGTGCTACAGACTTTCAGCATTTTCTCTGAGAAAAACAACCACATTCCTACTGGAAATGAAAAGATGCCCTTCTTGTAAAAACACAGAGCATCGTATTTATCCCAGAAGTGCCTTTTTCTCATCCAGCTTTGCTCACTTTTTGACTTTATAGATCTCTCTGATGAAAACTTGTCAGTATTTTTATCTTTTTGACCATATTCCCTAGAAATCTTCCACTCAGGGAGCTCATGGCATGTGAGGTCAGAAGGGACTATTAGATAGTCTAGTTTGACCTTTTGTAAATCATAGGTCATTAAGTTTCATTCAGCTTCCCACATATCAAGCCCAACACTTTTGTGTTTTGCTAAAATACCTTTCTTGCTCAAATATGGGGTATTTATTTGAAGATATGCAGAGACAGAAAAGACCCCATTCCTCTTAAGGTTTGGTTCTAACAATTCATTACATTCTTTCAGAAGCATTTGTGTTTTGTTTTTAATTGGAATTTTGCTTCCCTTATGCTTTGAGCTCTTTTGTTCCTATTACCCCATTCTCTGTTATAATAAATTACTTAGTATCTGATATTTTCTCCCCAGTACAGGGTCTGTGATCAAGAACTTAGAACTCTCTTTGTTAAAGTGAATAAACCAGACTTTAAATGTCTCGCTATGAGGTATTTTCTCAGGACCTATAACATATTAGTAATTTTCCTCTCCAATGTCTGTACTTTTATCGTGTGGAATTAAGGATTAGTTTCCGATTAAACTCACTGGAATTGTATACCAGGCTGTCACCTGACTAATTTTAATTACTTTTCCATTATTTATCCCAAATAATGAACAGCCCTTCTTCCATCATAAAACCTACAAACTCATATGCAACCATATATCCACTATACTTTAACAGCTTCACAGTAGCTGCCCTCCAGTTCTCTAATCACATTTTTTTGCCTCTGAATTTCTAATTTTGCACTTAGATGTATTAAAACCACAATATTTTGGTAAAAGTCTCTCTCAGCTGATAGGTCTATGAGCCTAAGCTCAACCTAAACAACAGGTTGTAAAATCAAAAGCACTACCAAGCCAAAAATGGTGGTTACTAAATTCAGCTACAGAAGATCACGTGACAGCTCCTGCATGTAATAAATACTATCAGTATAGTGAAAAAACAAAATTATGGAATTTATAAAGTGGAATCACAGAATCACCGAATGGTTTGGATTGGAAGGGACCTTAAAGATCATCCCCTACAATGGGCAGGGACACCTTCCACTAGACCAGGTTGCTCAAAGTCCCATGTTGGAGCAGTCTATTCCTGAAGGACTGCACCCATGGAAGGCACTGATGCTACAGCAGTTCCTGAAGAACTGTAGCCCTTTGGAAGACCAGGAGAGGTTAATGAAGGACTGTCTGTTGTGGGAGGGACTGCATGCTGGGTCAGGGACAGAGTGATGAGAAAGGAGCAACAGAGACAGTATGTGATGAGCTTACCACAGCTCCATGCCCCATCCTCCTTGCTGGTGAGCTCTGGAAGGGCTGGAGGGGTTAGGGAGAAGGTGTTTTAAATTTAGTTTTATTTCTCATTATTGTACACTTATTTGATTAGTAATGAATTAAATTAATTTACCCAAGTTGAGTCCCATGATGGTAATTGGTGAGTGATCTCTCCCTGTCCTTATCTCAGCCTTTGATTATATCTTCTATCCCTTGTCCAGCTGAGGAAGAGAGTGATAGAGAAACTTTGATGGGCACCTGGCGTCCAGCCAGAGTGAACCTACCACAAAAACCTCAAACCAGAACAAATAGAAAAGCAGCATCTAAATGGACTTGCAAATATATGTAGATTACTGGGGCCTTGGCTGAAGTGATCCAGTCTATGAGGTGTTGGTTTCCTCTTTCTGAAAGCTCTAGCCTCAAAAGGCAGCAGCCATGTGTCATACCATGATATGTTGCTGGCATGTGCCTGGGATGCGCAGTAAACACGAGACATGGTCAGATTATCATTTTTGGACATAAAACATAGAATCATAGAATCATAAAGTAGCTTGGGATGGAAGGGACCTTAAACATCACCTAGTTCCAATCTCCCTGCTGAACGTTTATAACACTGTCCAAAGATCCAGAACTAGTATGCTAGCCATGCCTTCCAATGTCTATGCCTTCCTTAAGTACTGTTTTAATTAGCCTTTCACAGTTATTCACCATGATTAAGTACATATGATATAGAAAGACTGGTTTCTTAGCCAACTTTATTTCTGTCTCTGCTTGTTTGTCTGAGAAATCTCCAGCTCAGATCAAATTTATAACATCTCTGAATCACCATTCTCCCTGATATAGACAAGGCAGCTAATTTTACACTGAGTCATTTCAAGATTATTGTGCTGCACTTAAATAATTCTAGGAACTGGTAGAAGTAATAGAAAATAAGGTCAGTTCTGAGACACCTAGGCAGTCAGCATGGTTAAAAAAGGAGACTTGGAGACTTCCAGGAACACAAAGAATAGCTTTTCAATTTATGAAAATTTTAGACACAGTATTTTCCTATTCAAGTACCCCACATGAGGGACAGCATTCTTCACCTTCCACTCAGCACATCACTAATGTGTCACTTTCTGGATTTTCTTATTTTTTAACTTATTTCTTGGCATTTATCTTGTACTTTCTTCCCCATGAGAGTCTCTCTTGTCGTCTGCTCTCTCTTTTCCTCCAAAGACATCCTGTTCATTCAGTGGCACCTATGTTCCTGTTGCAATTAAATATCTTACTCTCCTACCTCTAAAAGGCACTTGCCTTTTTTGCTTGTTTGTATGATCATATTTACAAAGGCTTAAGGATAAAGAATGATAATCTGTCTCTATTTCAGCTAACTCTATTTCAGCTTACTCTATTTCAATTAACTCTTTTCAAGACTAAAAGCTGATTCTACAACATATCTTATTTTCAACCCTTTTCACTTAAAAAAAAAATCCCTATTTTTAATTTTACATATTTAGTATTATCAGCATATTTATCATTATTTCATTGCCTCTTTATATCAATTCAGAATTTGAGAAATATGGGTGGTTTACACATATTAGAAGTTTTAAAATCTCCTTTCAACTTTTTCTTGAGTGAAATTACCCAGTGTTTCTTTGTGTCCTGAGCAGTCAAATCAAATCATCTGGCTGAACTCTCAAAATCTGAAACCAAGGAAGATAGGAGCACTGCCTTACAAGTGTGCCTTGAAGCATGAGTCCACAGCTGGTTTTGAGGTGCTAAAAAGACAGTTATATTCCAAAGACAGTGATAGTTTGGGAAAGCAGCATGTCTGTAAAACTAATGTCAACCAGGAGAGCTGTCAAAAGGTAACAGAGACAAAGAAGAAGAGTGAACACAACATCCCCACCTTTCACTGTACAAGATTTCCTCTGATCTGGATTGCCTTCCCTTCAAGCCCATTCATAACTTGGCTTTTGGAGTCAGCACTGATTTTAGCACTGACCTCAACTGGAATGACTGCTGGGCAGAGACCATCTTTCCTACCCCTGGCATTTGTGCTTCTGCTATCACTTCGCATGGGCTTGTGGAAAGCGCAGTGGCTGTGCTGCACTCTCCTCAGTGGTGGGTTTTACAAAGAGCTCAGCCTTTGGAGGTGATGACAGGCACTTCTCAGAGATAAGCCAGGTAGTTTGCCAGGTACAGCAGGGTGTTGTTTGTGTGGATTTTCAAGTGTATCAATTCCATAGTAATGACATTGTTCTATGTGTGTTGAAGCTCAAGTTAAGGCCCTGAGAGGAAAGTGAAATCAGCTGCCTCATACACACATCAAGGGGAATTAAATATCCAACAAGATACAGGCACAAAGTAGGCTTTAAATAATGCGAAAGCCACTAGAATTCAGTGCTGTGTTGAGTGAAATGGAAAAAAAGGCGTTAAATCTTGTCTTGGTACCTTTATTCCCAGTTTGTCTGCTGCTAAAGTTTAACCAGCAAGATGACTTTCTTTGAGCCCTTTGTATATTGTAATAAACTGTTTCTGCCTTTATCTGACTGCTAGAGCTCAGATAGGAAAGAGACTGCCCAATAAATGCATTAGACTTTGAATGTGCTGTCAACCTTCACTCCATTCTGCAGAGAAATGTCAGGAATTTTTTTTGTTTGTTTCATTATAGCTATTGCATGTGGGATCAACCAGGTTTTGTATTTTCCCCAGCAATCACTGTAGGACTATTGGATTGTTTTGCCTTCCTGTTAGAAAGAGCAGACATAATGTCTGTCTTTGTGTTACTATTTTGGTATATTCATTTTTTTTTTGTATCTTTAAATGTACCTCCCATCTAACCCAATCACCCTTTAATGCAGGAAATTCTACTGCAGCCTAAAGAAGAGAAAAATTATCCTCACACAATCAGAAAAGCATGCCTTTTTATTAAAAAAAAAATAAACAAACGGCCTATATCAAATGTAATCAGCTGTACTACTAAAAATCAAAATAACTACTTTGGAATTCTAAAGCAGCTTATAATTCTGCATAAAAATGATTTAAAGTAATTTTAATAAAAAATTTGCCAGTGTGGGTAGGTATAACTCTGCTTGTCAGCACATCTGTATTTTTCTCTCATCTAATAAACTAGCTAGGACACTGCAGCAAAGGAACATTATAATATTAACAATGTTGCTGGAAAGCTCTGTGCTTTAGAATGAATTAACTTTCACTGCACTGCAGAACATACAAAGTGAAATTGGCTCAGCTCAGAATAGCAAGTTTAACCCCTTAGGAACTGCTGAGCTCTATTTATGTCTCGATGATGGGTTTTGAGCAGCCTTGGCATGGAAATCACGGAGGTAGCTGATATATTTAGCAAATTTGGAAAACAACTGCCTAGAAAAAAATCTGAGAAAACATTTTTATTTTATTCAACAAAAGAAAAGGTTGCAACTTTTTACTTCAGGGAATTTGCCAGGAGACAGCAGTCAGGTTTGAGAAATGCCAGGGAGTTAATATTGTGGGAGTAGAACTGAAACATGTGTTGCATTATCCGAATATCTATTCACAGCTCCAGAATGAATAATCCTTTTCTGTGTTTGCACCCAGGCTTTGATTTTCCTCCTCTTAAAAATTTATTAGCTAAATGACTGAAAAATGATTAAGTGAAAAATCTGAGAGCTGATCAGCACTGTGCCCCTTCTGCACTGATTCATGCAGGAATGCTCCTTGGAAAGCTTTTATCATCCCACTGACTTACATGGGATCTCCTTAAGCAATTTTTTTTTCAGGGTGAGAATACTGTGCAGGGCAGCTGCTTGTGTGATATGGCCACAAAAACATTCATTTGGACCACTTAGTGCCTTTTGCAAAGGTCATAAACCAGATGATAATCTTTTATTACCACCATACCAGACTTATACTCAGTTAGAGATCTAAAAGAGAAACATTCTGCATACCAGATTTTTTTTCCCCTCTTAATTTAAATAAAATTAAAAAACCTCAACCCCCAGACAAGATTATCTTTTCATTGAAACAAATAAAATTTATTGGAAGTATTATTTTTCTGCCTGTATCATGGCAGGAATTTATTGTGAGTTTGGGGGCTGGGCAGGCTGAGGGGTTATCATATTACATTATAACCATTTTATGGATTTTCCAGTTAAAAACTGATGTGTTTTCACACTGAAATATATCAGGCAGATTAATATTTCCTCTTTTTACTTTACATTACTAACTTTATCCACTTTTAAACAATTCCTATTAATTTCAAGCACCACAAGAAATCTGGAGAGGGTGATATGCTTGATACTGCTGAGTTGCTGCTTCTCCTTAAGGTATGCTTTAATGTTTTTGTCATTTTCTAATCTGTGGCTATTGTATTTTCAAATATAGCAAGGTAAGTATCTTCTAAATGTGATGCTTTTTACTTGTTCTATTCACAAAAGAAAATTAAAGCAGCCAGTTGTACATATGAGGAGGAAAAACAGAAACTCACTTGGTAAAGTGAGTTGCAAACAAACTCTAGTGCATTAAGTACTGAGGAGTGAAAAGAGGAAGATCAAGTTCAATCTTAATCCTTTTGTGCTAAAACTTTCAGTTGGACATTTCCTACTCTATTTTTCTTTGGCCAGCCCACTGCCTTATTATACTTACCAAAAATCAAACTTTTAATGCTCCATTGATTTTACATCTCCAGAATTTCTCACACATCCAAACAAAACAACCTCTCTGCTCTGCTTTCCTACCGTGGGTTCAATTTAGGGGCTACTAACCCTGCTATGCCTTCTAATAAAGCTCTCAATCCCTCTTTGCTATTTCTATTTCTCAACCTTTCATGCTAAACACCTACTTTGTTGAAATGATTCCTTGGAGAATGTACCTCATTAATTTGATTACTGGTTTTGAGATCTATTCTCCGTTACTTGCACAGATCTAATGGCAATCCTGCTTTATTCCTTGACACACACAAATGGCACACTAAAAAGCTAGGAAAGCTCTTGGCTGGATCAGCTCCACTTCCTGCTAAATAGGTTCTGCTTTTACCAGCTTGTGAGAAGTGTCTATCATATGTACACACATATATCACATAAACAAATATATGTTCATGTACATATACATACACATGCAAGCAACAGAATGTGTAAGACAGTCTACTATACAAAAATAGAAACATGTTAGAATAATTTAATATTTCTAGAGTCCATATCTTAACCCAAAATCTGATTAAGTTCATAAAAATCTATTCTACTCAACTTTATTTCCAAAATAGAAACAATTTTTTCCTTCCTCATAATTTTTATTCTCTTCTCTACTCACTTCATTTACTTTTCCTGCCTTTCATGTCATGTGAAAGAAATAAATTTTCTGTGAAAGTAGTACAAATTCTCCTTCATGCCTATATCAATGTGCCCTCAAGAAAAGTTCCATACTTGTTTCAGTCACGTTAAACAAAATACTGGTAATTAATCCTACACACAGAGTGTGTTAGGTACTGTAGATCTCTTCCCAGAAGAGTTCAAGCACAAGTGAAGTTCTGAAGAAAATACTGCATTTTCTCAGGGAAATGCTGAGATGAAAGAATGTTCTGTCTTCATAATTTCTGAAGTCTTAAACAGAACAGTTGCTAACGTCATAACTGAAAACTGATGCAAGAATTATATCAGTGCTGTATCTTTATGGCACCATCACCACAGACAGACCCTAATATAGTCAAATTTCAAAAAGAGTAGTTGAAAATACTTTGAGGGTACTGTGTCCGGTAACTATCTGTTATCACTATGGTTGCAAAAACAAATATTCACTATTGGAATGAACTTCATAGGAATAAAAGAATTTAGAGGAATGAAAAAGCTTACTGCTTGCATTAGGATGGGACCTAAACAATTTAAGGAATGATGAAACAGACAGGATCAGCTCTGATCTTCCTGAGGGGTGGCTGTGTGGTCTGGGTTCTGATTGTATGAGGGTATGCACAGTTTTCAGTGTACCATCTTATGATACAGCAGTACATTTTACAAGTTTTGTTTTGAGGCATAATCTCTGTAACTCAGAGTTCAGCCCATTACTACATTTTTGTTAATGACCCTGGAAACCATGTTGTCCTCTAGTCACGTACAAATAACATGATAATACATAATGGTATAATGGTTAATAATTCAATTTTTTTTAATCTCATCACTTCAATTTTGTAGCATTTGCTTATCTATTTTTTTTCTGAAAACCTCTCATTACCTTACAATGCAAAACTGTGGCATCAGAAAAGAAAATCTGCTCTTAATAATGAATTAATTACTAAATTTATTGTAGATTTTCACCTTTCTCTGGTATCCTTATCTTTCTTCTCATCTCCTTTTCTTATCCCATGCCGTGCTTCTCACTTTATCCTTATTTAATTTCACTTCTAGGAAACTCGAAGTCGCCAATGAACAACAGACTTGAGTCAGTCGTAGAGTCAGTATTGCATTTGTCAAAGATTGCAACAGCTGCTCTAAACACAAAGTATCCTAAAAAACCCAACCTCATCAATGAAGCCCGAATTAATACAGCAGAATATATTTAACTGAAGGACAGAGGAGAAGATTGTCTGTTTTTTAACAGATACCTGTTAGTAACTTCTACCTCTGATCCTCAGTGAATTTCTGTTTTTCATATTCTGTCTGAGAAATATTTCTTATCCTGATATCCTAATGAATCTTATGCTTTTGGTGTTTACACATTGTTGATGATGGACTGGGCATGCAATTATTGGTCACTAGCAATTTTTTGCCTTCAAGACACAAAAATCAATTGTTGTTCCTCTTTTAAGACTGACTTTTGGGGAGAATAGAAGGTATTTCCCTTGTGGAAGTGGAAAAATACTAACAGAAGTGAATCTTTCTTTATTCTGGCTGATTTATTTCAGCCTCAGACATAGAACTTTGGGGAAATTCATGTGGGCTGAGATGTTGAAGTTCCTGTATACATTATAGATTTAATATTCTTATCTTCTTTGGCATCATTCATGTCTGGGCAGGGTAGACCTTGTCAGAGAACTATTTTTCTTAGTGTTCAGATAGGCACTGTGGAACATTCTGTTCTTTAACAGTACCTAACAATTGTCTAGTATGCGCAAATGATTCTTTATATACTGCCATTGAATTTAATTTTTCTTGTTTTTTCAACTCCTGACACTAACCACTTTAGTTTTGCTTTATTCGTGGTTTTTTCCCCCACCATCTATTTAAACAAAATGTTTCATTCTAACTTATTTAACAATTTTTAATTCCTAAAAAAATTAGAGTTAGGATACAAAAACAAACACAAATACAGTTTTACCCTCTAAAAATATGTCATTTGAAAGAAAAGGTATGGAAATTATTAATATAATTTGTCACCTATCTAGATCATATCTAAATTCATAATCTGGGCTTCTAAAAAAAATCTACAAACTAATGTTAATTTTGCTGGATGACATCTTTATTTTCTTTACTATATGCTAAGGTTCAGGGAGGAGAAAGACTGGGAAAAATGCCAAAGGGATATGACCACTTGAAAAGCAATAAACTTGGTAGTTTGACTCCTTGCCCTAAGGATGCATTGGCATCTGAGGGCTCCTTCCTTGTAGGTTTGATGGTAATCCACATTTTCATGAACTGTCAGACATGATTGCCAAAGGTGATGACATTATGGCAATGAGATTATGACAAAAAGATTTGATTTTGTGTTAGAAACCTTCATATGCATTGTCATAAAATGCGAAGAATTTGAAACTATAGGCAATGAGAACTGACACAAAATTTCTAACCCAAAAATTGCAACTGTGTGATATTTGTTTTGTATCATCATATAAAGCCTCAGCAAAATAAACTAGAATGAGTGGACAGGATGTTATCAGATAGGAGTTTTGAATTTTGAGTCTTTCCTCTAGCTCAGAAAGGCACTGTGTAAGTATTGCCTTTTAAAATGGCTACCTGAGATACTTGGAGCTTAGAACATTTCCTTCCAGTTATGTCTATCAAAGCAAATAATAAGCAGAGCTTTTGCTGTGCCACTTTTTTCATTATGCTTGTCAATGAAGAAGCAGAATAAAATTTTCAAGATGTGAGGAAAATGGAACATATTTAGTTAGAGGGATCTTGGATTCACTTATGAAGTATATATTTTCTTTGAAAATGTTAAATTGTTTGAGAGATGGGAACTGAGAATAACAGCTTTTATTTTCTAAACACCAATTACATATGAGTGAAAAATATGTATCTGTGTAACTCTAAGAATAGGCTTAATTTTTTGAAGGATCATGCAGATAAGCACTTAAAGGAAAGGTACAGATGGTTGCATGTACATCCAGCAAACTCACGGTTGTTATAACAAAGGCCAAATCCTTTGACAGATATTCTACACATATACAGTTATCTTTATGTTGCTTTAGAATTCTGCAGGCATAAAGAACTCAATTGCACATAAGGACAAAAATAGAGGCATCCATTGAAAGGCATTTCAGCATTTTGTATAGTAAAATGCAAAATGTGTTACCTTAAACTCAATAAAATCATTTAAAAGACACCTAAATACTCCTGTTATATTGAGAAAATAGTTTTTATATGGGTCTGATCTGCAGTAATATATACTGGCTGGTGTGGTTGTGTTTTGTTATGGTTTCTTAATTCACAATTCTTTTGGCAGAAACCCTGTGCTTGATTTCTGAACTTAGCTATGCTGGCAGATATTCCTGCCTAGCTTGTTAAATCATCTTCTGAATAACAGCTGATTTCACATTTTAAGCATCAATATGTAACCACGTAGCTGAAATCGGAATCAAGTGCCTTCAATCAAAAATGTGAAAAATAAGAAAAAGCAGTCGTCCCCCCACCCTCCAGCTTTCTGGCTGCCTGCCATCTTGTAAAGATATTTCAGTCTCTGCAGCTCAAGCCTTTTTATTCTAATGCCTCCTTGTGCAAATGCATGTTCTCATGTGTCTTTCTATTTGCTGCAGGCATTGTGCACCTGTTTGAAAGGACGTAACTATTTTTTTTCTTTTGCCATTTCCCAACTGCTGGCTCTTTTGGCAGGAATCTGTCTCCAACAGCTGAGAAGGCAGAAAAGCTAAAGCCCTTTTGCTACTTAGAAGATCTACCTACCTTCAACTCTGTGAAGAGCCATGTGACACTACTGGAACTTGCTTCCCTTGGATTCTTGTGCTAAGATTGAAATTTACACAGTAGTGGAGCTTCCAATTGTTTATTGCTAGGGACAGGTTTCTGAGGGACAGTCAAGGGCATGGATAATCTTTTTCTGGCCTGCTGCTTAGCTTTTCAATGTTGTCAACACTCTTTATAAAAATATGGTTCTACTCCATATTGCAAAATTTGATATACCCATTTCTCTTTTACAGAGCTCAAACCCATATGGCATTTGCCTCCTGCTGGTACTTCCACACCAGGAATCTCTTCAGCAAAGCAACCCAGACTCAAAGAGAAGTACATAATATGTTCTTTGCTCCTTGTGCTCATATACCTAAGCCCGGTTCTCTAAATCAGAGGCCCAGAAAAACCTCTGGTGAAGAGCAGGAACTCCTACCTACAGTTCAACCTGGAAGTTGGAGAATTTTCTATTCTGGTATCACAGAAATGAATCACGCTTCCACACTAGTTGTCTATTAGCAGTAATTCTCTCTAAACTTATACAGATCCACTTGGAGTATAAATGCCAAGCCACAGTGCTTCTGCCTTCTGTGCCACCAGCAATAAAGCAGCTGAAGTTCAGGCATAAAATGATGTACAAAGCAGAATGCCCCTCACTGTCCCACAGCTCCTTCAGCTCTAAAGGGCTGAAAAGTGGCAAAGAGTAGTAAAACCTTATTCCAGTCAATAGAGAAACTGTTGTTTTGAGTACACACAGGAAACCATTTTTTTGAGTAAGAAGGTATAATTTAGTTTGGTCACTCCTGGCATATACTTGCAAGGTGAACAATCTAGGTAACAAATTACACTGTTCTACCAAGTCAGTTCATGAGTATAAGGAAAAACAAATTTTTTCTGAAATTACACCACTTATTTTCCCTTCCTGTTCGATGTCTGTCCTTTTGTTCTTGTCAGTCTCTATATGAAGACATATGATGTTCCTACATTATCTTTTTGTTTTTCAGTGTATCTTATTCTATTTTATCCCAGGCAAAATGAATTTTAGGGTGGTGCCCCCAGAAAAGATTTACAAAGCTGCCTCTGTGAGAGATGGCTGCTTCCAGATGTGAGTCTAATGCTAGTGCAGCCACCTCTGTGTTTTAAATTTTTAAAAACATGTGGTTTCCATTTTGGTAAATTCTACATATCAGTCAGTTCAAGAGACGTGATACATTTTATATTTCTGTTCTTCAATAAAACGCATTGTCCTGGCCTATCTCCAGCCTAAGGGTAAGAGAAAGTGTTCTGACTATGTTGGGATTTGTTCAGCTTTTCTTCTTCTTAAATCTACAGCAGACCAATGAGTTATGTACACACATGGTAGAGTCAAGGTTAGTCACAGCAGGATCTTCAGGTGGTAAAAATCAAAAAACAAAACAAAACAATACAAAACACACACCCAGGGAAAAAAAAAAAAAAAAAAAAAAGAAGGAAAGAGAAGAAAAAGAGGAGCCAAGACAAAAAAATCTACTTATGGAAAAAAGAATATGCTTTTCTAGCTGTGGTTAAACCACAACACCATGCTAACCAGGGCATTACATCAAAAGTATTCAAATTAGGCATTGCCAAAGGTGATACATTGGAATTAACTGAAATTAGTGAGCATTCATCATGGGAAGCTTTTTAGGACAAGGATAAAAGAATCACATAGAGCTGGTGCTGTTTGGAAGAGAAGAGCAGAGTGGATTTTGTCTTAACTTTCCTTTGGTTGTAGATGGCAGAGATAAGGGGCCTAGTTAGGAATCTGTTGTTTTCCAAGTACCCCTGCAATGGATAGAAATTTCACAGAAGCAGAAAGGTCATAAGCATTTCTTACAAATTCTTGTGTGTATTCTTAAAGTACTATGCTTGGTCTCTATAGAAACAGATCATATTACTACACAGTTACATGTTTATGATGTGTCAGGTGAAAAGAGATAATGCTTGAAAACACATTTTACATGTGCACAAATACCATCTCAAAGAGAAAAACCACTCACTTGGAGATGTATTTGCCTCTCCTAAAATTAGATGAGAGACGAACATAGAAACCTTGGGAATGCTCTCTGTTTTAGAGGTGACCATTCCTCACTACATCTAAAACATTTCCGTTAAAAAAAAATGAAGATGGGTGTAGTTATGATGAGCACATGACCAAGAAACACAGTTATGAGAAGAGGCAGCAGCCAAGGCAGTATTTTTTGTAAATGGCACCAACTGTTTCTAGTGAATGGTGGGTGTTTTGAATTGTCTGCCTGTCAATGACTCACCTCTGTAATGTAGAATTTGACCTGTTAATGGGGATGTAGGCTTTTCATATATTTGAACTTGCCAGGATGTTCATGCATTGCTCATGGACATGAGCTGCTCCAAATACAAGCACACAGGTAGATACCTTGGAGAAGTTGTATCCTGAGAGATGTTAAAGTGTTTATTTTATAAGCATCAGAAGTCAGTGTGGCATTGCTGGGCATATATTCCCTCTGGCATGCCCAGTACAGGCCCTTTTTGCAAGCGAAAGGTAGCAGAGAGAGAGGCACTGCCTTAGGCAAACATATCAACCTTCCCAACCATGCTGTGCAATCAGCACCTCTCTATACTTCATGTTACCTCATATTATTCACAGCTCTCTTATCCATTCATTCTTCTGACATCAACAGAATTAAAAATTGCAGGCTAATTGGAACATAAAGACATAAGAGATGAAGAAACCTATTGATGGCTGGGTGAGCATCTTTAGATTTAAAGGTAAAAGACTAACTCTTGAGTCCTAAATTTGGGATGTATGCATGATATTCAACTGGCCAAATGCAAAATTAAGTCAGCAGCTGGATTCTTATGCAGACAGTTGCTGCTGAGGAGAGAAGTGAATGCAAAAAGTGAATTTTGACACAGCTGGAACAAACCAATGAGGTAACATTTTGTCATTTGTATTTAGCCACAGTATTGCTGACATTGTTCTGAACTTTCATTTTTTTAATATTTCCATCACTTAAGACAGGAAGTTAATTTTCTTTAGCTTTATTTTTTTTAATCTTATTCTAAATAACAATCTTTACCTTATTTTTTTCTTTCTTCTGTTTCCTTGTTTGTACTATCATGCCCTATTATGCCATTTGTTTGTATAATTAAAAAAATCACGTGGTATATATATATCTTACCTCACCTTACCTTACCTAAGACTACTTACCTCAGATAACAACCACAGATAAAACTAGGATGGTAGCTGAAGAAGCTTGGCTTAGTGTTTTGACTCCTCATCAAACAAAACAAAACAAAATTAGTCTTTACTTCCTTTTTATGCTATAAAAGTTATGAATTTCTGTTTTCAGACAAAAGGAAGTTACATTTTAAATGAAGGCAGGCACTTTCCAAGAAAAAAAATTCTGTTTAATCAAAAATGCATCTTTCTGTCAAAGAAAATGTGGAGTAGAAAATTCTCAGCCAGCTCACTTCTGTTTCCTATACATTCTCATGGGATTAAGCTTCTTATTTCAAAAAGAAGAAAGAGACCTAAAATCCCCAAATCATACATTTCAGCTTACTATCATATGTCAGTCAATTTTTCCTTCAGTTTTCTTTCTCTGCAGTCAGCTTGTATGTTTCTACTTAGGCATTCAAGACTAAGGAATAGTCAGAAATTCATCATCAATCTTTATTTCAGGACAAAATATTTTTGAATGGTCTGTAATTAATTGCAGAGATCTCTGTTTTTATCAGCACTTCAGGATCTCCCAAAAAACAACCCCTCAATATGATACTTTCTGTTTTCAGTGTTTATTTTTCTCAGTAAAAAGCCCAAACATCCCCCAAAATAAACTGCAATATCTCTCCAACAGGGGAAAAATATTTTTATATTCTTTCTCCCAGTAATATTTTTTCATATAACTTTTTCTTAAACTCAATAGAAATGATGAAAAGACAACCATATTGATTATATATTCTTCAGACAACTGTCACCGCAGAACATCATGGTATTTGACTATAGCTTTTGAATTACTGTCTTTGTTTTTGTGTGTAGCTCTGCTGCAGTTTAATAACTGATGGGAATAGTGGTCATGTACAGAGAGATCTTTATTTTTCCAGTTCACTTTATATTTCTTCTGATCCTCTTCCTGTCTTTACTCTGCTTTTAATATGTGCAATTTCATTTTGTCAACATTATAGGAACGTTTATATTTAAAGAAATTGCCTATTTCTCATAGCTGTAGGTACTGGCTTTTGTCTCATAGACCAGAATATCGTGGATTAAAAATTCTTTTCTATTGTGGTTGCAGCACAGTGATGTTCTGTATTATATTAATTCAGAAGTTCAATACTTAATGAGCTTTCATTATGCCACAACACCATGAAAAGTTTGTTCATGAATTGGATGCAATTGAGGATTTAACTCTTTGTTATTGTTGATAAAGATGTAGCCTGTAACATCATGCACTCACAATCCCTCTTTAAAGATATCAGCTATTTTAGAAAACAATTTTTTCTACCCAGGTGTCTCCTTTAGTGGCCATTATTTTGCAGCCCACAGCCTCTGACTGAATCAGTAGAACTAATTGCTGAATGTGAGACCTCTCAATTTAATTCCAGGAGTGTGTATCACCCAAGGAAAGACCCAGCATTACAGTCAACATAACCTCAGGATCATGAAGCCCTGTGGTAAGTTCTCTAGTAGCTGACAGATGTATGACAGAAAAAACACCCCAAAGTAGTTATTTGACATAAGACCATAAGTACATGAGCAACCTTACAGCTTTTCAATTTTAAAACAAATATTTCTATGAAACTGCATTTCCCTTGGAGTCATGCCACCCTGGGTTTCTAGCATCTGAGAAGCATCAAGTTCACCTCCACGGGGATGTCCTCCTTCCTCTAGCTGACTGTTTTCACAAAATGAGTCAGAAATTACTGAGGGCCAGCTGAGCTCTGCCAGCTGAAGCCTGCTCAGCTGAGACTGACCAACAGGTTCAGAAGCTAGTATGGTGAGCTCACTGAAAATTCATCAGAGACAGGTGCAAAATGCTACATTTAGTAAAGAATAATCAGCTGTCCAAAGGCAAGAAGAAGAAAGGATAACCAGGTAGCAAAAGAAGATCTATAGATCATAATTTATCATAGTTTTTAAATAGTGCTTTGTTATTAAGAAAACCAAACAACACATTAGATTGAATAAATAGGAATAATTCCTGTAAAACAGTCTGAAATACTTTCTCCACCAGAAGATGATTATGGGATGTTTGAAGGAAATGCAAGGAGGAAAACAAAGGTTCAGTCTTTACAACACAAACTCAAAGGAAAGACTCAGCAGGCGATGATATCTGAATAAAGGAGGCCCTGAGGGTGGATATGATGTCTGATGTCAAAAGGGTAACTAGAAAAGAGGAACAGAAAAATTTTACGCCAGATTTTAGTTGGAAAGGACAAAAAGCAATAGGCTGAAATTACATCAAGGAAGGCTCAGAAAAGGTAGTATGAAATATTTTTAATACTACAAAAATGGAGCACTGCAATAGATTGGTTGGGAAAATTGCCATCAGAGAAAGTCTTTAAAACAGAGCTAGGCTCAGGTGGCTGGGAATTGTTCAAGAGCTGATAGTGCCTTGGAAAAGAAGAATTGTCTATGTGAGCTGTGGGGCTCTCTTGCCACCCACATTTTCTATTGGCTTGTTAATCTGTTGCTGATGCACAGACTTGCAAACAGTACAGCTGTTGAGTCTCATCTTGTTAGGGAACTGAAACAGAAATAAAAGCTACAGATTTGAAGAATGTGTCATCTTTCCTCTATACTGCTCAGATCTGCTCCTTCTTTACAGTCTGATCTTAAGCAAATGATTAAAATCAGATTGTTGGGGAGTTTGGTATTTGAACTACAGACGGTTTTTATCCAAAACATGAATGAAACAATAAATACAGCTGGTAAACAATACAAAGAATGATTCTGAATATCTCTGTGCTTTAATGTAAGGAATTCCTTTTCACAGTTATTAAGGGAATTGTTATTTGCTCCTAAAGGTTAAAAATTCTCAGACATGTTGTTCCCAGAGCATATACTAGTTTGAATACAAAGCACTTATAATCTGAGTTGGGGTTTTTTGGGAAGGGTGAAATGGCGTTGTCTGTTAGTGTTCAATTATTATTCATTGTCTTGCTAGACATCCAGTTAGGAAGCAGGAATCATACGATGTAGTTTATATGACTTTGCCACATGCCACAAACAATAGCTAGTGAACAGCAAACAACTGAGGCAACTGTTTGCATGAATCCTCCAGACTAAAATGCGTGCATACGTTTGAAAATAATTAAAGCAAGTACAAACATGGGAATAAGTCACACAGTCACAGAATCACAGCATATGCCAAGTTGGAAGGGACCTATGAGGATCACAGAGTCCAACTCCTAGCCCTGCACAGGACCATCCCCAAGAGTTCCACCATGTGCCTGAGAGTATTATCCAAATGCTTCTTGAACTCTGTCAGGCTTGGTGCTGTGACCACTTCCCTGAAGAATCTGTCGTTCACAAACACAGAAACTATATGCTTTTAAAGCCAATTTAAGTCCAACTAATCAGTGAACCAGTCCTCATCATGACCAAATTAGTAAAAAAAGTAGTTTGCTGAAGCAATATGTGAAACCTTAAGTCTGAATTTTGCATGTTCTATCAGCTCAGTAGAACAAGAGGGAGCACAGGCAGCGCTAAGGGCATAGAGAGGGAAGGAAGATAATGTCTTCACCTATCATGTTTTGAGTGTGACTGCTGCTTTGGTTTTCATCCTCCAATTATCAGAAGTGATCACACAGAAACTAAGAGCTGATGGAACATCTTTAGGCCAGGTGCTGCCACTTATCTGCTCTAGTATCTACTTTTTGCTCCCGCACTAATGAAAAATGATTTCAAAAGAAATGAAGATCCTGTTTCAATAAGACTGGGGAAAAGATGTAACCTAAAAAGCTGTCTACAGACTCAGGAATAAGTGAAATGTTTTGACAGGGAAAAATATGTGTTGGCAACATTGCTCGACTCAGATTTCAAAAGTAAAATTGAAACCATACTTTTACAGGGTGCAGACACTGACAACTGGAAGCCTGTTCTGCAATATATAGTAGTTAAGAATATGCCAGCCAGCTCCTCCTCTCCCCTCTTTCTTGCATGTACAGGACAAATACATTTCTAGGAAAAGAACAGTCTGACTTGGTAATTTTTTGAAAACAAACAAACAAAATCCAAATCCTACTCTCATCTGACTGTAAAAGGTTCAGAGAATGCACACAACATCTGTATCTAACTATATAAAACTGCAAGGAAGGAGATATTCTTCAGACTTCTCTGGTCCTTTTAGGCTAAATCTGGGCTGAGCCCATGTCTCTGTAGTGTCAGCCTACATGAGGTGCAAATCTTGACCCATGAAAGACTCCCATATCTAGAATCTAGACTTCAATATTAGGAAGAATAGTCTCAAGTAAGATTGGGAAGATAGGCTTTGTAAATTCATGAGGTTAGTTTGAGCAACAACTAAGAAAAGTGAAGTTCCCAAATCCTTATGACCAGGGAGGTACCAATACTTCAAGCTAACAAAAAAGCCCAGAAGATAAATATTTCTATTTATATGTGTTGTATTCTTAGTTTCTGGTCATGGTCACTTCAAGATAGCCATGCAGGACTTCTCTTTGTGCAATCAGTAAAATATTTTTGGACCAGAAACTGTGAATGGCAAAGACAGCTATTTCTCTGGATCATTCAAAATAAAATACAAAAGTCAGGCAAATAATTCTCTCTCAATCTCCTTCTGTTGTGTTCATATGAGGAGATCTTGAGATAAAGCAAAGACTCCCTTCCTTGAAACCTATTGCAAACAAAACCATTAAGTAAATCCAGAATATTGATTTTTGTCTTTCCTTTTGGACAGATATTAGTTGTTTCACTGTCTTTTTTTTTTTTTTTTCATTTTCCTCCCGCAACATTATACAAGCTCATATAAGATATAAGACAAACCCCTTAAGGAATTTGTTCTACAACCTTCCTTTAAGGTTTCCCAACTCTATATATTAACTTTCTGCTGACATCTGAAGCTTTGTTTCTCAGGGCACTTAGCAGAGGAGGAAGCATATGTCTGAATCTTTTTTCAAAGAATCCATTCTGCAGATTCTGTTCCCAAAGAAGTGTATTTATAAGAGATGCTTCAGCACTTCATTTGGTTTGCAACACAGATACTGTTATATTAGTGCTGCAGTGCACAGGGAGTTTATGTGTATTTATAGTTCTTTCCTAAGTATGAACTTGACATGGCATTTGAAATGAAGTGGTTCCATGTGCTGGTCTGCTTAGAGAGAGACTCCCTCAGGAACCCCTGGGTGATGCTATTCTCTATTTCACATGCAGACAGGGCATAGCAGAGCACCCTTCTGTCTGCTCCAGTCATGTCCAGATCAACTTTGTCCTAGAGGAGCAGGCATGCAGTGGGTCTTGTTTTGCCTCCAGCAAACTGGGCAAAAAGGCCTTTCTGGAAGGCAGCAATAATCCACAGCACCTTCCTCTTCATGTGAGCCATTACATAAAGAAAATCCTTCAGTGTGACAAAGTGGTGTCATACAGCAGTACCCTGAAATGCTGAGAGTGGATGCGGTGCTGGATGTACTTAAGAACTACATTCATGGGAAACTGCAGCCTAGAGGGTAACAGTGGAGATACATTCCCCACACTCTGTCTTTTCAGTTAATTTCTGCCCTGGCTTTATGGAGTTGAGATAGGTACAGACTATCACACCTTTGTCCTTATGCTTGCATTCAAATTAAGTTAATAAAGTGGATTTTAAGTGAATTATAAGCCTTATATTCATTAATCACCAAAAAAAATGAAAAGTGTGGGGGAAATGGCAGAAAAGAAGAATGCAAAAGAAAGAAGAAAATGAGAAAATGCAGAGCAAACAGCAGGGAAGAGGCAAGAAGGAATGAGAATTTTCTTCCCATTTTAAAGGTCATTTCCTCCCTCTGGCTGGCTTCTGTAACAATAGTAATATATACTACCAACACCAACACTTCAGGGGTTATTTTTTAACCTATTGAAAGGATGGGAACATTTTTTGCTGAAAATATTAAAACATTTCGGTAAAAAAAACCCTACTGAAAATCATCTATCATCGTGCTCATTGCAACAGTGTCTTTCACTTTCTCACACTTAACATTCAAGTCTTCTGTGGCTGAATAGGTCCCTGGATAATAAGTAGGGATGTGTGAGGGATGGTTAAAAAACCTAAAAGTAAGGATAGAGGGGAGAAAAGTATAAAGAAAGGCAAGGAAGAGGGATGGAAAGGACTGAAATAGAGAAAGTGAATAGAGATAAAGAAGAGTAAGAGATAAATGGTAAGGAACTTGGCTTTCACTTGCACTGACTCCTTTGTGCAAATCTGACAGTGAAAAGTTGCTCTTATTCTTTTTTACCTCTATTCCAATAAATCTAAATTGCAGATAGACCTTTCTGATTCAGACCAATAAGGAAAGAGAAGGAAGAAAAAACAGTTCCAGAAAAAGGAAGCAGGAGAAAAAGAGAACTAGGGCTAAAATAAGGAGAAAAAAATCTGGAAAAGTTTTTATGAACTTCAGGCTTTTCCTTTTCAGTTGTTACCTACAGTTTTTAATAGTTTTCTAAATTAAGTGTTTCAATGAACATTTTGGACATTTTCCCCTAAACCAAGCTAGTGAAAAAATTCATTACTGTTGCTAGCTTTCAGTCATTTCTACCTTAAATATAAAAGTAAACATGTAATTGGAGGGAGTATGATTTAAAGAACTATCAAGTTTTAGAAAATAGAAGATGAAGGAGAACAGTGAAAAACAAATGAGATTGTTGCATTGGAGACCCTAAGTAATAGCAATATTAACAATACTGATGACAATCAATCGCTGAATGCAACATTTTAATAAGAGGATGGCACCCTGACAAAATCAAATGCTTACCTTCCACTAGAGGAAAAAACATGTGAGTCCTCTTTATAGAAAATATGAGAAATAGGGCAGAAATAAAAATTAAAATGATGTTACAGTGAAAGCTATAAAAATAGCTGCATATTTTTTCAGCACTCTGGCTGAAATGAAGGCAATATTTTGGATCCAAATAAACATTTTGTTTGAACCCAAATGAAATGTTTTATTTCACTTTGATGTCCTTCGTTTACTTGCAAAATAGGTCTAAATGTAAATTTAGATAAATTTTTAAGCAGAATAACATTTTTTAAAAGTTTTTAAAATGTCAAAATAAACTACTTAGAATGTTTTGCAACTCTTTTTCAGGGATATTTTTTCCTCATGTCAAACCAGTTCCATAAATTTGACACTATTTACAAATAGTTACAGATACTCTTGTTTTGCATTTCCTGTCTTGTAAAACAGACGACCTTTTCTGACAGGTGCTGTATGCAAAGCTGGAGACTGCTTTTAGACTTCATTTTGTAGCCTTTTATTTCCTTTATCTTTCATCATGTTTATTCATCGATCTACTGGAAGATTCTGGAAGGCCAAAAGATTTCCAGATTTGGGTTTTGGTTCAAGAGACCTCCCAAACCAACTGCAGCGCTTCCTCCTCTGAGCAGGCCAACATAGGCTGGGTGTGGTGGCATGTCCTGGTCTTGAAGGATATCAGCACTAATTGCTCTGAGGATCTCCACATGGTCTTCTGCCCTGACTCGATGCTAGCTAGATCTGAAATGGCTCTGGTGAAAGTTTCTTTGATCTGGCTGAGGGAAGCACTAATCTTTGTTTCTTGGATTCACCTCTGGAAGTGCCCAGGTCACATCTGCTCTGTGCAGAGCCAAAGATAGCTTGCAGCTGCCTGCAGAGGATCAGGTGAACATACTTTTTTAACCCCTCCTCTGCTTAATGAGGTTGAGGGAGCAGGTACCACTACTAAATCAGATTTTTTTCCACTTCTTAGATAACGAAAAAAAAATTCATTGAACAGACATAAGCAGCAGATGTGGTTATTATGAGCGCCTTGTGGTCCTGAGAGATTTTTGGTCTTACTAGAAGCCTGTTCTTCTCTGGGAGCTGGTTTGGCTCCACTGCTTGCATCCCTGCCCAACTGATAGAACTAGTAAACTTTGTTGAGGTAATTCCCTCTGCTCTTTGTCAGTAGATCTCAAAGCTGTTAATGGTATCAGTATCCGCATTTTAAGTTCACGGAAACAGAGCCTCCAAGAGGAAAAGTGCCTTGCCAACACCATTTTGGCAGAACTGGAAACTGAGCTAGTGAGCCCCATTACAGTGCCCCAAGCACCAGTTAGCCTTTTTAGCTCTGTCACAGTCTATTGTGGTGCTATTATTGCCACACTCAGTTATGGTCTTATAAAGAGTATTTTGTTACCTAATGAATGGTTTGAATGTGTCTATCAGTTTTCAGGTTTCAGAGCAAGGGCTGCTTTAAAATGAAGAACATATTTCAGGTTTTTAAGCAGGATAGGCTCAGGTTTGATTTCCTACCAGCTTCATGCCAACTTGCATTGACTTTTGCAAAGTAACTCATAATTTACTACGGAAAGAATGGGAGCAGGATCAAATGTACTGGGTGAATGGTTTTTAAATTGCTTGTTTTTCCCTTCCTTGACTTTCAGTTCCTATTTTGTTAACCTCATGTTTTAAAGTAACTGTATGTTATATTTTCTGAAATCCACTATGAGATGTATTCTGCTTGGAATATATACACATAGCTTTTCCTAATAGTAGTGGAAGTCATGAACATATACTGAATAATACAATACAGTGTGCATAAATCCTATGGGGAATCCAATTCCTGGATAGAAAAAGAAAAGAAATCACAATATTTTAAAATGCCAGTTGTAACATTGCAGTGAGTTCCAGGCACATGTTTGCCAATAATGAATGGAGGAGTGCAGATACAATATTGGAACTGTCTCCTGCAGAGTGGTATCATATATAATCATACATACTGTCAGCTCGCTTGATTATGTTCGGGACTGCAAGCAGCACACACAGAAACAAAGGAGAATTTCTTATGTCCCTCAAATTTAATTTTTATGAGAAATATATGGAGGAATTAATTGGTGATTACAGCACAGGAACAAAAGCTCCTGTATCTTTTTATATTTGCATAATAAACACACCTTTGTGATTTCTTTTAGAAAGATAATCACACATTCAGAAAATTTCACTTCCTTAAGAATAAACATTTACAGTGTTAAATCTTCATTACAGCAATTTAATTAATTGCCACATTGTTTCATTTAATGTACATAAGCAGCTCACATTACTAATTATCTTAATTTTGTAAAATCCATGATCACAATTCAATCATTAATCAATATATCAGAACTTCACTCCATTAGCTGTCGTTTGTAACAGGGCATCTCAACTGATTAGGCTGTAGATTTTTTATGGGTCTTGTTTTATAAATTGAACCTAGTCAAGTAAACATAACATTTGGTAATAGTCTTCATAGCAACTGTCAAAATGACTTATTGTTTTTCCAGTCCTGCATTCCTTTAGAATTAATATTACCTTTGTGCCCTTTATAACACTTATTATTAAAGCCATAAAATTCTCTATGTTTAATGAGTGAATGTTTCATTATATGTATGGTTTGCTTGACAGACTGAAAATTTTTCTAATCTGTTTCTCTTTTCCTCTTGATTGAAGGATTGTAAATATGCAATTAGCAGCTGGAGTAGAAGTAAAAGCAGAAAATGTCAACTGTCAAGTAGCTCCATTGAAAGACACATGATGCTTCAAGCTAAGACAGAAAGACAAAAGCACCTAACAACAAGGATGAAGGTTGCAAAATCTCGGTTTAAACATTCCATTAATGTCTTCCATGAAATAAATATAATTAATACATCCAGAAATAAGGAATCCACTATCAAAACTGCAGTTTACTTTTGTAATAAGGTTCTGTGTGGTAATGCTATACTCTATTGCCAGTAGAAATTCTGGATTCCACCTCTGTTATAATTCATAACATATATCCCTTTATGTAACATGTGGCTGGCTGTATCACAGTAACACGATTGATTTCCCAAGAATATACATGGGAAAAGGGTGCAATACATCACTGTCATCTAGAGTATATTTCTCTTCTAGACTAAAACATCTAGTTCTACTTGCAAACAGTTGATTACTTCTGCGTCCTCTATATGAAAACCTGGATTTGCCTTGGCTCTCTTATGCAATGGCTGACTATGCTTTCATTCAGCACTGCGGAAGAGGAATGCTGAAAGGAGGCAAGAGGGACATATAGAGATATTTGTTTTCATTGACAAGCCAAAAATAACTGTTTGCAGCAACATGTTATATTTAAAGCCCTATAAAAGCTCTAAATAATTAAAGAGACTGAATTCTCTAGATGTTCCTGGTTATCCATACCAGTAGGAGAGGTTCAGTGTGAAGCACAATGAACAGAATGAGGCTGTTTTTAACCTACATAGTTAAAGACTTTGCCAAGCCAAGCTATGCAGTGGTATGAATTCTTGCCTGGACAACTGCCCTGTTAGTCTGTCATATTAGACCAGAATTAACCTTCCTGTTTCCTTCTCAGAGGCAGTTACCACAGAGGTCCTCAGGGTTTAATACTGTGAAACATGATTGTTCAATGTCTGGCTAAATAACATGGGGTTGTGAGAATAATCTACCTACCAACAATTCCAAAAGATTTTGATGGCTTTCTGGCCAATAGACCAGTCACTCTGTCCTTTCCCCACCTTCTTAATCTATTTTCATCTAACTTTTAAAATGGTAATTAATTATCAGATCAGATTTCTGCATTCTACTGGTCATACATATTCAAGTTTATTCCAGATTTTCACAATATGTAACATTTTAGTTTTGCCTGTTATATGTTAGCTAACATGCATTAGGTGTATAATCTAAAAATGTCGTTATATCCCTCATATTACCCCAAGTAATATGTACTTGAGTAGCAGGAATCTGGTTTGATATACCAGTTATCACTAGTTAAAACACAGATGAATAATAATATGACACACTGTTAAGAAATAAAGTGTGACAGAATTTTAATCTACCTGGGTCCAAACTATCCAGGGAAAATCATAAGAGAACCAAGCAGAAACAGGTTGTCAGGAGCTGGAGAGAGCTGGCCAGGAGTAGGAGCCAGACAACAACAACCGAGTACAATGACAAGTCTATTTGAGTCAGTGGCCTCATCCCACCACCTGGAATGGGGCACGGCCAGGAACAGCAGCCAGAGTCCCCTCAATAGAAACCTGCTTTCCTTCACCAGGTGGCCACTGAATCAGAAAGAATAAAGACTGCTGGCTCTACACCTCACATGAGCTAACCAGAAATTAGCTTAGTTTATGTTAAACAGAAGAATTAACTAAGGCAGGTCTATAAAGGTAGTTTCAGCAGAGAAAACTTTTGCAAATTAGTTAACGAAGACTGTTGGACTGAGGAGTCTGGGAATGTGCATTCAGAGAGAGCTTGACATTTTTTTAGGAAAAGGTGCTGACTTGTTAGGGTTTCTATCCAAGTACTGGGGGAAATACAAGGAATTACCAACCTGATTTGGTGCATGATCACTGGGCAAGTTAATTAGTAATAAGGAGAAATTGTGCAAGAAAATAAAAAGACCTGAAGTAAGAGTCAAACCAGAGGTCAAGTCATATAGGCCTTTAGTGAGAAATCGTACAAGTTAGACTGATTTGCTTTCCAAACAAACAGCAAGAAGTTCTGTATATGTACAGTTAATCCTTCCCACCCCCAAAGAAAAACTTGGAGGATCACTACTTTGCAAAACTGGACTAGAGATTAAACAAGATCTAAGTATACTCAAAACCTAACTGAATAGCTCCAATTGGTCCTTGTTAAGAATGTTGTCATTTGCTATAAGAATTTACTTGCTGTCAGTAAATATCTCCTGAGCTGTTACAGTTTCATATCTGAAAGTGACACTAATTTAGGTGCTTCAAAGTGTAAGTCAATTGTTACTGATTCAAGATTAGGGAGAAATAAAGTGTTGATAGGTAGATTACTCCCCATTTGTGGTTTGTTTTTGCTGTTTGTCAAGAAGTGTCAAATGCTGGCCCTTCTCAGCCCAAACCAGGTATACTTTAAATTAGTGTAGCAAATCCCACAAAACACTTAATTACTTTGTTTAGCATTACTTAAACAGACCTGTTAAGCATGCAAGTAAAACTTTATCCTGTCTGAGAAGCAATACCAAATTTGGAATATCTATAGACAGAGAGGGTGCTCTTTGTGTGCAGAATTATCCTCTTTGTGGTCCAGGACATCCATTTTTAAAGAAAGATTTCTATTCATGAATAGAAGACTGGATTGGAAAGGTACTCCACTTTCCATTGTTCATATTGTCTGTTTCACAAGAAAAAAGTCTGCAAAGGAATCCAAGTTCCATCTAATTCTCTGAAGACTTTTGCATGTGACATGTGACTCAGAGGAGCTATTTTGGGACTATTTCTAGGATCTGGTTTTAAAACATCAAGTGAAAAAATAAGGAAGTGGGCCAAAAAGAATGAGAAGTAGTCTGAAGTTATACTAGAGAGGATAATATTTTGCCTTTCAATGTAATTCTTCTTCAGGGAGTGGACACTGCCAGCTGAGCATCTGAATGGATGTCAGGGTCCCAGCTCTGCTTCTTGATCACTGTGCCAGGGACCAGCAGGCTGGGTAGTGGATCCCTCCCTTCTCCAGAGCACCATCTCCTCCAATCCTGCTTCCTCTGTGCTACTCAGACATTTGCACCATGCCTCTCCTTCTGCCAGGATACAGAAGAGCAGAGAAGAACTGGTAAGGAAAGGGACAAAGAAGAAAAGACATCTTTTTGTGTCACAAAGAATTTGCTCAGGACCTTAAAGACTTTAAGGTCAATTTCAAAATTATGGAGTCATTCTCCAGAATGAGAGATATTTGATTTGACAAAAAAAAAAAAATCCTCCTTTTTTTCCCCCTAAAGAAATTCCCTTATTCTCAATCTACTGAATTTTTGGCTTGTACCACTTCATCAGTACAGTGTAAAAATAGGAGGTAATCCTTGCCTCCACCTCAGATAAAATGCTTGTACAAACTTCCATCTAGACAGCTTTCCACTCCATCTTTTTTTGGTTTTGTCTCCATTCCTTTCCTCTTCCCCATCCCATCCCCCAAAAGACGGGGACAGTTCTGCCAACCTAATCAATCACATTTGAATGAATATTTTTAAAGACATTTAATTTAAGAATCTGTTAGATAATCTTACTTAAACCAGAGGCAACAAGTATACAAGACTGAAAGGACCAAATTGAAACTAGAAAAGGAAAACACTGTGATTATAGAATTCCAAAGTGCCTGACTATTGAAGATACGAACATGAAACAAAATGCCCTTTGTTTGACTCTCCATTGAGTGCTACCGCCAACATTGCCAGAACCCCCATTATTATTCATAAACAGATTTCTCCAGAACACCATATAACTGTCATGCAAGCAATACAGATTGTATTGTTCCACAAGAAATTTTTTTTTTTTTCCTAAAACAGCTTGGCTCAACCTTTCTCTGTCTCTGGCACTTATGCCCACTTTCCTACAAATATATGCAGAGAAAAAAGGAAGCCAATACCTGTAACCACTCATAGGCTGAGCTTCCACAGCTGCAACACCCACATGCCAACCTCCAGAAAAGGTCTTTCCCAGGAGTGGCTTTGAGTTTGGGGCTGACTGGTTCCCCACTGCCTCCTTTGTTGTCGGTTAGTCCAGTGCTCATAAGACATCACCATCAAATACAGTCACTACTTACATATTGATAACCTTAGGATAAGACTATCCAAATTCATCAAGCTGCATACTGTGCAAGAAGGAGAGAGGAAAGTCATTATTTAACCACTTAAAAATTACTTAAATTAATTCCTGCCCACCTTTCCGAAAAGAAATCAAAAGCTTTAGGAAATGGATGGCAGTCAGTAACAAGACCAAAAACCATATGACTGAAGTGTTGGCAGACCAAGCCAGATGAAGCTGTATTATATTTAATGCAGATGTGTCTTTCACTTTAAAAGAAACAGCTGCTTTTAATTTAAATTTCATTTACGATGGAGTCAGAGATTATCAAATGCCATTCCCCATTCACATCCAGCCCCCATAGGAAGCAATATTAGATAAAAACCCATGCAAGGAGGTATTCTTTGCTAATGCTGGCTACATATAGGGAATTTAAGGAAAAGTGAGAATGGTAGACAAAGAATCAGGACACAGTGAGAACAGGTTCTATTTGAAGCTAAGCTTTCAGAGAATGATAGTCAAAGACTGTGCAGCCTCACAGAGCATAAGATCAAAGGTCTATCTAGCCTGTCTCTAGCAAAGGGCCAGATACTATCAAATGACTGTGAAAATCAGAGGTTTTGGGGAGGGATCATTCCCCTTCCCAATTTGAAAGACTTATGATTTATAGTCTCCTTGAGACAAAGAAAGATCCAGGCCATCATGTTTAATCCTGTCATTAATTGATATTAGTAATAGTATAGGATTTCCTTTATGAGTTGATCTATGAGAAGGCACTCAGATCTAAAATTTTAAGCTTTCTTTAAATCATGAGGTTTTTCCCTGTGACCTGCAACTCTAGGCTTTTTGAAAAAGAACTGCTAAAAATAAGGTAATAAGAACACTAGCTACAGGTCATTACCCTATGTATTACCCTACAAAATATCTGATTTCTATTCTGTCATGTCATTGTCCTTTTTCATTGAGTGTTGTTTATTTAGCTTACAAATGTTTAGCACCAAAAACATTTTATTTTCAATTATATCCCTAACCCACTTGTGTGAATGTAAATAAAATAACAAAGAAACTACAAGGAGTCCAAATTGCACTCCAATTTTTTGTTCAAAGATTAAAAAGAGATCAGTTAAAAAGCATGACTGATCTCTCTGATATACCAAAGCAGAGACATCTGCATCCAGGCTTTTAACTTAAAATCATTTAATCTGCTTTTTTTTTTCATAGAATCATAGAATTGTAGCATCATAGAGTTGCTTGAGTTGGAAGAGACCTTAAAGATAATCTAGTTCCAACGCCCATGCCATGGGCTGGGACACCTTTTACTAGACCAGGTTGTCCAGAGCCCCATCCAACCTGGCCTTTAACATTTCCAGGGATGCAGACATCCACAACCTCTCTGGGCAACCTGTTCCAGTGCTTCACCACCCATTTGTCCATGTTCCAAGATGCAGTCTCATTGGGATTTATATTTCCACATTGGAAAATGACATAATTGAATGCCTGTGAAAGTAACACTTGATATTTAGAGAACATGTTTTATCAAGGCATTCTTGAAAATGTGCCACAAACTTTTTTGATTGATGATATATGCTAAATAAATGAAACTCATCTGAGTAAATACAGGAGAAATGTTATTTTTTTTCTAAACAATGGGTGCTGTATGTGAAAATACATATCTTGTGAGTAAAAATACATATGTGGAAACAAAACCATTTGGTTTTGCTCTTAGTAGACTGCAGACATTGTAGTAAGCTGAGTGAAACTGAGTGAAACATTGATTTACTGCTTCTTACTAATGAACACAGAAAAAAAAATGAACATAAAGTTCCCCCAAATTTAATCATAAATACCTTGCTTTACAGCAAAAGTCCGTGAATCTAGGAAAAAATATTCTGGTTTTAATCTTTGCTGTACTTCTGTTCCCCTTTTGTGTTAATATTGATGATAAAAGAAGCAGTAATACTGAGAGTATGGATAAATATTATCAGTTTAGTGTTAGAAAGAGTGATGGAAGTAAAACTGTCAATAAAGACCAGTAGCTTTAAGCTTAAAGATTTCAGAGGAGTCTTTGGTCTATGCCACTAATTGCTGTTGAATTGGAAGCTGTGCAGTCAGTCACTGTTTTTCACTGGCAAAATATTTTATTTTTTGCTGATAGAAGCTTGTTCTACTGTTAAAATGATGGTGGTTCTGAATGCAAATCTTTGAGTAGAGAAGTTAACTTTTATATTTGTCTCAAAATCTGTGTTTTCTCAGTGAAATTATTACATTTTACCTTGGAACAAATGTAGAAACTATGTGCCAAAAACATTAGAAACTGTATATAAACATTTTCAGAGTAAAAAGAAATTATTGCCATAGTAACTGGGCCCCAAATTTGCAGACCTACTTATACTGATATAACCCAGAGACACTCCATTGGTTGCCAGGTAAAGTTTGACACTGGTGAAATGTGAGATCAGAATTTAGCCCAGGGACCTTGAATTAATTTTTAATCCTAAATCAGCCTTTAGAAATCTTGTGCAGGGGAGGATATGTATTGCTCAACAGAAGTTATATTTCACATTTCATGCAAACTTTCTTCAGAAAAATCAGAACTAATAACTTATCTGTTGAATAAGTTATTTTAAATTTTGGTATATCTTAAGACTGACTAACATTCAAGGGAGAGGTTTTGGTACTTTGGTGAAAGCTTATTCATTATATAAGATGAGCAGCATTCAAGTGCAGAATACTCTATTCATTTATTGTACTCCCAAATCCAGGATGTAGTTGCTGATAATGATTTCAGATGAGGCTTTATCAGCCTCCTTTTATAACCATTCTCCATTCATAAACAACGGCCACAGAATGAACAACAGTGAAAACTGGAAGAAAAGAAAATGTTGCTGAATCTTCAAATTCTCTAATAGTTGAAAGGGTAAAAAAATTGAAAATGTAGTTCTGCCTTGACAGCACTAGAATAATTTCTTTTGAAAAGAGCAAAACCCTTCAGAAATAATAAAAACAAACCCACAAACAAAGCACAGGTACTTTGTGACCTGATTATGAAACAGCCCTGTACTTACCTGCACTCCAGCTTTCACAAAGATAAGAGTTTCAGCCTTCATAGACTGACAGAGACTGATGGTCCAAAAAGGAGCCTGAACAAGTTGTACACAGAATCTGGAATGCAGCGAGTTTAACATTAATAAAGTGAAATCCTTTTCATGGAATATTGAATTGAACTGGCCCTCTGAACTTATTGTTGCGTATTTTTTAGCAAGGCTTGCTAGCACCCATATAAGGCTGAACGAGTAACAATCATACTCAGTTACCTAAGCTAAGATTAAAAAAGATAGTTATCCAAACCCGCAGTCATTTATTGAGGATTAATTAAGAACCTCTCCTTGCTACATAATTATTTTCCAGCAATTTAGCTCAGGGCTTCATGTGTTTAGCTATGAGTCAGCTGAAAGATCTGATACAGTTACTTCTGGAAATAGGAAATTGCATAGATGGGCTAGTGATACATTTTGATCACGGTATTCCTGGGTCCCTGTTTCATATCCAAGCAGCATTCACAGTGCAGTCAATACAGACTCTTCACTTTGGTGCCATTAATGACCATCTGGATCCTCTGGAGACTCAAATCAGATGTCTAGATTTGGGCATTGTAGTACATTTTTATGTTAAACGTTCTGCATTTCATAATGAAAAAGGGAAATGAGCATTTTTTTTTTTTTTTTTTTCTTTCTGAAGCATAAGATTTCCAAAATTAAAATAAAAAAGGCAAAGCTGCCTAGTTTTCTGACTTTCTTTCTGGTGAGAAAATAATGTATCAAGCAGAAAGTGAGACATGAAGTTAAAGTTAGACAGAGAGACACCAGAGCTAGAAAAATCCAGTAACTACAGTCATGATTTGACTTGATATAATGTGTTTCCAAGTTTACAGCCATGGGATTACCACTTCAAAATAATGTGAATGGAAGTGGATGCAAAGAAATTTGACTGAAGAAAACTGTAAGAAGAGCTACAGTGTGATGGCGTTTTCCCCAGAGTACTTGTATCAGTGAAAATATAGAGCAGCAGTCCTGTAAATGTCAGCAAGGCCAGATACCATTAGAGATTTATTACAAGATACAAAGCCATTTTCCATTTAATTCAGAATTGAATTCAAAAGCAGCCAATTTAGATCTTTGATGTGAAGTGTTCTTTCAACGTCAAATCCCATTAGAAAATTAGGACCTGATTCTTATTTGTATGAGAATATAAATGAGAATGTAGGACATTTGCAAAGGAGAAACTATATCTATGACAACACTAAGGTTTGGGATTTATATCTTTTACTGTTCTGGAGCAACCTGGACTGCACTTCACAGAGATAAGAATCATACCCCTGAAAAGTCTGAAACCTTCAGGAGGATAGATATATACTATGGAGCTAAAGCAAACTAAGAGATAGAGTTAGATTCTTACCTCAACCTGTGCTGGAAACAAGTACAAGGTGGTGCAGCCTCACCTTGAATATTGTGTGCAGCTTTGGTTGCTGCAATATAAAAAAGATATTAAGCTATTAAAGAGTGTCCAAAGGAGGACAACAAAGATGGTGAAGAGTCTTGATGGGAAGCCATATGAGTAGTGGCTGAGGTAACTTGCTCTGTTCAGCCTGGAGAAGAGGAGACTGAGGGGACACCTCATTGCAGTCTGCAGCTTCCTCAGGAGGGGAAGAGTAGCGTCAAACACTGATCTCTCCTCTGTGGTGACCAGTGATAGAACCTGAGGCAATGGTCTTAAATTGTGTCAGGAGAGGGTTAGGCTGGTTATTAGAAAAAAGTTTTTCAATCAGAGAGTGGTTGGGCACTGGAACAGACTCCCCAGAAAAGTGGTCATAGCACCAAGCCTGACAGAGTTCAAGAGGCATTTGGATGATACTCTCAGGCATATAGGGTGACTCTTGGGGATGGTCTTGTGCAGGGCCAGGAGCTGGACTCAATGACCCCTGTAGGTCCCTTCCAACTTGGCATATTCTGTCATCCTGTGATTCTGTACAAACATGCATACATGTCTCACACGTTCTCTTAAGAAAAGTGTCAGATGAGTAAAATCTCCAGTAGCAACCGTAAGAGAGATCATTTTGTAAAGAACCTTAGCTATATTTCTGCAAAATATGTGGATATGAACCTACAGAGGAAAAATAAAGTATCCTTTTTTAGTTCAGTGACAAAATGTGGAGAGCTATGATTTGGCCTAACATTATGGCATCCAGGCTTGAAGAAACCTTCTGAAGCCAGTACACACAACAATATGCTTCCTCTACAAGAAACACAATTTAACAGACAAATCAAGTGTCTCAGTGGTATGAACAACAGGAATCAGCTTGAACAGACCACGTGCAGACTGGGACCGACTAAGGGACTGACCTCAGTTTGAAGGGGATTTTCCAATTTTACTAAGAAGTTGGGGGTAGGGGTGGGTGTGAGTTTGGATGGAAAAGAGCAGAGCAGAAACACTGCAGAAGAATGCAGAACAAGAAACAGGAAGCCTTGTAGACAATTGAAGCAAAACCTGAGGGACAGCTAGGAGTGAAAGAGCTGCTGGACAGAGACATTAAAAAAAGGTTTGGAAGAAGGAAGGAGTAAATTGGCTCCCTTCACTTCTTCCCTGCAGTCTTTAGAGAATTAAACCTGAATAAACAGATGCAACTATGCATAGAAGTGCAAGTCCTAATCTGAAGAGGAAGCAAATTGCAAAACTCGTACCTTCTTCCCCTGTCCCAGTGGCTACTCTTGAGTCAAAAGGGATACATTCATGAAAACAGATGAAGAGGAATATAACAATATTAAGAAAAAAATAATTCTGGTCTGCTGGTGCTGTATTAGTTGTTTTGGGTGGCATTCCTCCCTTTTTGATATTTTCTGTATATTTTGGCAGTCAGATAGCATATCAGCGGAAGTTTCATCTCCCACTCAAATTATGTTGCACATATGCATGAAGTACAGTGCGGGGAAATGCAAAAACTATACTGTCTCTGGTAGCTGGTACTGTGTGTATAATTACTTACAATGAGTAAGCAATTTCCTTCAGGTCAGACATAGAGAAATCTTCTTACATTTGTGAAGATAAAAGACAGTGATCTTTGTTACTTGTATGGGCAATAGCTTCTTTTACCTAAAGTAAAAAGTAAAACCAGTAATGGAGAATTTAAAAGAATTAAATATAGGAATATGTTCTGTATTAATATTTTTCTAGGAGTTTTAGAGATGAGAAGTGCAACCTTTTTTATTTTATATGTTGTTTCTTTTGTCTCTGCTTATGCATTTGTTGAATAAAAAGTTTCAGAAGTCACCTTTTTTAGGAAATATAATTTAGTGATTAGGCTAAAACTAGCATGTCAGGACCAGGTCATCCATGATGGGATATATCTGCAGAACTAGGCTTTGTGACTGGCTTCTTGTTTACAGCAGACCAGACTGTAATCATGAATCTGAGACCTTCCAAATACCTAGAAAAGTGTTCTGAGGGTTGAAATCCTTGTCAGAGAAAGCTCTCTGTAACTAACAACCCAATTCATCCCTGTTGTAACTTGGTTTGAGACACTCAGTCACAGCTAATTGTTTTTATGAAGCAGATAATGTAGCTGAATGAGATTTAGGGGTATAGAGAACAGTTGGGGAAGCTGAATTTTTTTCTGGATACTAGTTTCTACTACTCAAAAGTACTATTATTACAGTATATAGTCAAGTCAATACTGTCTAGTATTTTACTTCATTTCAACACAAAATTAAATTTATTAGCTAAAAGGAAAGCATTACAAAGCAAACTGATATTCTGTGTCTGATGCTGCCCCTAGCCTTCTGGCTTGTCATCCCACCATCTATCTTTTTAGAGCTGTTTGTGTTCATAGTCATCAAAAGAACATGATGAAAGGTGGCTGATGAACTGTTTTGCAGGGTTATAACAAAAATTACCTATTAGAAGTTATTATTTTCTATGCTGAAAAAAATCCATATGTTTTTTAGTCCTTAGAGGATCTAAGTGATGTCTTCACAAATTGTATTGCAACCACAGCAGGTTGCAGGGGGAAATTCTGACCTCACTGAAACCTAGGGTAAACTCAAAGAATTTGATGGGGTCATGATTTCATGTGTGATGTCTATCCTAAGGGTCTCTGCACTATACATAGGTATTAGTGTACGACTGCCTAACTTTGTAACTTCTTGCTATAAACAGATCCATATAAAAACAATCATGTTATTGTAAAGAATATCTTGTGTGTTTGCTGTAGAAGGGCATTGTTTGCTTATTCACTGATGTCTGCAAGGGTGAACAGGACCTAAATTCAGACAATGCTTGTGTGAAGTCACCCAAAACAGAAAGAAGTTTATATATATCTGTTATCAGAGTGGTGGCAAATGTTTAATGCTTATAACTTTTTGAAGTGTGCCAAGGAAACTCCTCCATAGCAATGCATTACTACATAGCTTTTACTCCTCAACAGTGTTCTGCACTGAAGGATTTGTCTTTTAAATAAGGACAGAACTCAAGAAGAGGTGAAATTGCAGGCAGAGGAAAAATAATTTACACTGGTATGAGACAGTATTTCATTTTGCCATGGCAAGTACTGTACACTTCATGCTAACAGGAAGTATGTTAAGAGAAAGATGAAAAATAAAAATTCTTCTAATGCATTTGTTATTGTAAACATAACATGCATTATATTCAAACACTCAGTATAACTTACTTAATGCCACAGGCCAATTAGATCATCTCCAATCACATGTGGAAAGAGCTCAAGCTAATCTAATTTGCCCAAGAATGCTCCATTTATTTCTGTGTTTCTAATGTTTTTATACCATTATAAAATGATCACTAAACATGCCCTCCAGTATGAAGCCTCTGTGCACTCAGAAATGTAAGTTCAGAGGACCATTCTTCTAGCAAAACAGTGTTAACTGACTGTACTTCTAAATTATGTTGCTTATGATCAGTGGACATCTTGTGCTAAATAGGGAGCCCTTGGATCTACACCTGAAAATACTAATATTCTAATATTCAATTGCAAGTAAAGTCAACTGCTTAGATTATCAGAGAAAGAAAAAAACAGCAAACCACCAAAAACCTACTGCAGTCTCTAATTTTCTTAGTTCTGTGGGTTTTCCCCTGTGGCAGTGCTGATCTTTATGGTGAGTTGAATGACTCAGGAATTTTAGTTCTCAGGATCTTCTGGTTCTAAATAGTTTTTTACGCATTCAGAGTCCTAACTGTATGACAAATCATCTGAGGCTATAGTATTGTAAAACTATATATGGAAAAAAAAAGGACCAAAAAAACAAACCAGAAAACAGTGCATGAAGACAAGTCTGCAGTGATATTTGGTGTTTTGTTTATTTTGTTGCAAGAAGGGTTAGCTCCACAGTAAAAAGGGCAATGGAGAAGACAGTGGTACCATTTTACAATACTGTCTTTAAATAAATGGACATTTTATGGCTGAAAATTTTGTTATGTTTTATGAAAAATCTGGAGAGTGCTCACAATTTGACAGACACTTCTAGTTCACAGACAAGGGGTACACATCACTGCATAACTAGTTGAAGGCTTGGGTCTTATGACAGGAAACATTTTGCTTCTTCATGTTTCCGATGGGTTACATTATCTCATTATTTTCTATCTAGTGTCATCAGAGTTTATCATATGGATCAAGTTAGCCCTAATAGTCTGTTTTTCCCTCCTTGTCATCTTCACTAGAAGCATTCAATCAGTACACTCACACAGTTTGAACCACTAAGTCAAAGCTGGGTTTTTTTTCCTTTCAGTTGCATTTCTTTTAACTTTAATGCATGTAATACGTTGTATTTCACTGCCATTGGGGAGTGTCATAAACATCTAAGAGACTCCTATGCAAGCTTCTCTAAATATTTTCTTGGTAAAACCAAGACTGGGACTGTATCCATCAAAACCCAGAAATATTCACTGCCATGTGAGACTCATTCAAGAAGTGTTCTGCAGCTGTAGTTGTAACTGCATTGAATGTCTTTAATAAAACTGTACTTTTCCCTGGAGTGATTGAAGTAAAACATAATATTTTAGTTATATACTGTATCTCGCATGAAATGTAATGATCTGAACTTACAGTATGTTAAAACCCTTCGTCACAGCACAAACTGAACAGTAGGCAAGGTCTAGTGTATGTTACAGGACATTAAAATGAGCATTCAACCAAAAGAAAATCATAAGCTGACTCTGCCATAAATCTTGTGAACCCCTGGTGGCTATTGAAATTCCACCAAAATTCACATGCTAACGATGTGATTCCAGTCAATCCAACTTATGAATCTTGCGGGCTGATTAAAGCAATCACACTGTTATGAATTGACTGCTGGAAGTGGGATTTTGTAAAATGCAACACAAGGTGGAAGCTTTGGCTTGCTTAACACTGAAAAGTTAACAGGAAACTGTAAACTTTAAGGAAAATGCTAGTCCAGTTCATCAAAATCTCTGTGTGTAAGGACTGATCCCTTTTCCTCTACATTCTTAAGCATTCCTCTGCTCAAGTAGCCAAATCTTTTATACTGTAACCATTTCTGAATGCCATTCATATATACTCTTTAAAACTAGGAGTTTCTTGTCCATTCCACTCCCACTTCTGCTATGAACTTCAATCTCCTCCTTAACAAAGCAGGGAGGTGTTCGTTTACAGACAGCAGGAAATAACTCCATTAATCACAGAAAAGGATTCTTTATGTAGAAAAAAAGTATGCATCACACTTTTTCCACATAAAGACATGATATTCATGTGGAAAGGGCCTGAATTAATTTTTATGAATAGGGCCCTTGGTGACTAATTCTTTTCTGAGGAGGGTTACAGGCAAATGTTATCCAGATACATTCCTCTGGAATTATTCCCAGTTTCTGGAAGTGAAAACTACTGTACCTGTAGTACAATGCAGGGTAGTCAGTGAAACTTGATATCAGCATAAATAGTACAACTGTGCTCCCTTCACTTCTCACCATTGCTATAAAAATCTGATCTGTTGTAAACATCTACCAAATCACCTCTCAGTAATTCAGTAATACCTGTGCCTATTCCCACACAGATCTGTGTACGGGAGGGAAAAGTAACTCTGTGAGGTTGCAATCTGCCTCAACAACCAAGTCAAACAAAGATCTTCCAGCTTTGAAAATTTTCTGACTCCAGCCAACAAAGGGAAATATTTATTCCATTTAGCAAGATTTTCAGGAGGGAAAAGCTATACCCATCCTGCTTACACAATTTTAGCACAGTGATTTGGAGTCCACTATTACAAATAGTCATAATGATACTAACAAAAATACTGCTGCAACACCCTTTTTGGAGTTTATTCATGGTGTACTACTACCTTTCAGTCATAAAGGTCAAAGTACTTGAAAGAAACAGTAGCCGCTGTTGTGCTGAAGGCATGGACATGGGGCAAGAGGATGTGAAGGGACTTGCACAAGCCATTCAATAAACAACTCCAGTGGCAGCCTCAAGGATTTGCAAAGTTAAGCATTAGAAAATCCTTAACAAAGAGTTCTAAGTAAAGACCAGCTTTTCGGTTTGTCTCCAGTGTGGTGATAAGTGGCTTCTTGTAAGTGTTGGAACAGTCTGAAAATACCCCTTCAGAACGGAGAACAAACAACGTTGTTGTAATGCACTGTCCAGCTATTTGCCAAAGTAAATAAGAAAAATCTCACATTTCTGATATTTAAAAAAGCCCATTTTTAACCCTACAAGGTTCATTTGTTCATATGTGTTTTTATATTTCTTTGTAACTACAAAGAAAGAAGAGACACTGTGTATGTATTCTATATCCTGTCACTATTATTTTAACAGCTTGTAATTGCTTCCAGTAATTTATGAGTCGTTAGATTGCAATTTCTACATATGAGAAGTTAAGAAATTCTTTCAGGCATTTGTTAGAAGTTTTAAAAACATATCAGTTACTCTCCTAATTGTAGCCACTGAAAATTCTTGCCTACCTGCATAACTGGTAGAGATATAGGGATTTCCAGGGGTTATTTCACTGAACTTAAGACAGCTATCTAAGACAAATCTTCTTTTTAAGATATGATTCTTTCTCCACTGCCTGTAGAAAGAATTTAGACAACTGTCTTAAAATGGAGGCTTATATTTTAGACTGCTGCAGTTAAGGGAAACTTGCAATTAGGGTCAATGTTGCCCCCTCTCAGACTTCTTTGTGAGTCATACAGAAGGGAAAATGTGTTTAACTGACACATAGTCAGAAAATAAAGCATTGATACACATCTCAAAACTCCTTGTTAAAAGTCAGTAGTTCCAGAAGAAGTTCTGACATGATCTTCTCATTAGGAAATATGTGAGAAGTGCCATATTTGTGGTAGCATGATTGGATCTTCTCTTAGTACTCAAACTGAAAAGCCTTCTTATAGCCTTGTAAGAAACAAGTCTTGTATTCAGGCACTATTAAATGAACACTTTTTTAGTGCACAATGAAAAGTGGGGATTGATCTGCATATCATGTTTTGTTTCACCGTAACAAATAGATATTTGGTAGGGAGAAAATGTATAAAACATTATGGTGAAAATAATGTATGTTAAAATGTATGCGAAAATACTGTATGTACAAAGATGGCTAATCCTCTAAAACACTTAAACACTGGTGTGTCTTTAGTCATGAAATTAATGTTTGTCATGTACTTAAGTATTTGCGAAAGTTAGAACTTTAGATAGCAAACGCTGGATTTTTGGTACTTAACAAATGTGAGAGCCCACACTTCTCTAAGTTTCTTTAAATCTGTAGCCAAGTTCCCACAAATATTGTTTCCTACTACTGGAACAGAGCATTAAGGTAAGACATTTTTCCAAGTGTTCTTATTTACTGGAATACTGAATAAAGTCCCAATGCTAAATGCCACACTAGACATCATGAAAGAATGTCACAACTTTTGTAATACCAACAGAAATAAAAACATAATACCTTATGCTGACTGAAGGAAAATCTTTTTGCTGATGTTTTCTTCAGTTCTCTTTGGCTTTTGCCTTGTTCATTTTGTTTTATTTATTCTGTTTCTAGGAATCAGAAACCAATAGACTGGTTTCCTTGACAAGATAATATCCCAGCAGCCATAGTCATCTGGGCTGGAGAAAATCAGCTGTCATATACGCTGTGAAATGAAGCAAGGGTTTAAAAAGGCCTTATAAATAGATCCACTCCTCACTAACATCGAAATGGATTCTTCCCCTTCTCTGACTTAATATAACCTGAATTTGACCTGCAGGGTATATTGCAAGGCTCATCTTTTTTTTTTCACTCTATTGAAAATGGGTGTATACAATAGCTATTGTAAAAGCAGAACATTGATCAAGCAGGGAGGGAGGATCAGTATGTGAAGAGATGTTTCTTAAATTGCTCTATCAGGTGGTATTTTCAGATTACATCAATGGCATTTAGGCCATATGGAGAACTTCTTTTTTCACATTTACAGGAATCTAAATAAATAAATAACCCTGTTGCATGAGCTATGAGCTATGAGCTGTGAGCATTAATTTTTCACACTGCCTGTTACTAGCCTCAGCTGCTCCAGTTGAGATTTCTGGGGTCAGGCAGTCATCCTGACAAGGTGGGTAAAATGCTCAGTTTGCCAAGGAATATAAATAGTACTCATTTACTGGCATACCATCCTTGCTTACAACTAAATCTATTTCTCTTTTTTTTTTTTCTTTCTGAGCTGTCAGAGAGCATATCCATCTACAACAGCAAGTTTCTCTTCAGTGTGTGATGTAGACCTCTTATGACTGTTATTTTCAGGGCTGTGCCTGTTGAGCAGCTCAGGCAAAGCAGTCGCTGACCACACTAGTACTGACAGTGGCGTCCCAGTAGCATCCTAGTGATTCTAACTTGTAACATCACCCCTGTTATTTTATTATTGCAAAACAATCACAATAAACTGCTAATTAATTAGGGGTTGTCATTGATCCCAGAGTTGCCATGAATCAGAGTGCCATGCACAAAGTCTGTTAATGCCTGGACCATAAGTCACTGTGGCATATCCCGTGAGCAAATCTGGCAGCTCTTTCCCCTCGAAAATCAAGATGCTCCATCAGCTACACTGAACTGAAATATGAATGCTCAGGTGCTGCGTGTGCCAGTAACAGCACTAATCACTCTCATTTCAGAGTTGGTATTAAAGACTCTATTCATGCCCCAAGGAGAGTTATGCAGCTGCTCAGTGCTTTCTTTTGGAACATGCATGTGGGAGGTAGGTTGCATAATGAGACATAGCCCTATATTATGTCCTCATCTGTATGTGGGAGGGTTTAAGCAAGCAGCAGCATATCTCAGTTTAAAAAAGGCCTTGAAGAAACACCTCTTTTGGCTTGTAGAACAGATCACATGATCATTTCAAGATGTTTCTGCAGCACCTCAAGAACAGCAAAACCCTTGATTTTCTTTCAAATGAAATGGAAGAAAGTTGCTTCCTGGAGATTTGTGCCACCAAAGCAGAGATCTTACTGGCCACACATGCTGCTGCTGCTTAGCAGTAGCCACTTGTCATATGGGCTTGTGCTGATAATTTAGCAAAAATGTTGTTGAGATCAGTGCATCTAAGGGAAAATCTGAGCCTAGTTTCTGTAAGAGTATACCTACTGGCTCCAAACTGCAGAGCTACCTTTTCTAGACCAAATATGCATCCTTTGACATCTCCTTATTATGTCAAAGAGTGAAGCGAAATAAGGTATCTGTGGGCATCAGAATTGAAGTTTTGAATTGAAATAAATTCTTAAGGTGGACCAAATGCAAAAATCCTGCCCTTTGTTTCCTTGTAAAATGCCATTTTGGGTGTCTTGTTCTTAGTAATCGCTTGGGCAACACCTGTGCCTGAATCCTGTGGTTTCAGTGCGTTCACCGTATTTCTCAGATTCCTTTTTTTCCCCACATATCATCAGGTCTTTTTCTCTTCTTAAAGCAGCTCTTGCAGGGAGATCACCTCATAATTCTGGGATTAGTAAAGAGCTGTACTCACCATCTTTTGTTCACCATACCTGTTGTGCTGGCTTTTGCCTAGTTCACAAAAACTGCCAACAACATTTTTTATTAACAGGAGAGAACTTTATAAAGCATCTCAAGAAACATTTACTTTTTATTCCTTATAATACTTTTATTCTTATTTTCTCTGTCCAGGTGTCTCTGTGTGATGTACACCTGACATATACAGAATATTATAAAAGATTTTTTTAAAATGTAAAGAACTAAGTTTCTAAATACTTAGGCCACCAAATACTCTAAATAAAAAAAAAAAAAAAATCATTGCTAGTTCCACTAACATTAGAAGAAGAAATAGGTCCAAACCATTTCTGATTTTGATGAACAGATTTCCAGTAAGTGGAGTTTGGTGTCTCTTAACTACTTCAAGAACAGATTTGTATCTTAACTTTTCTGAGAGTTTTTCATAGCAATCTTGAAGGCTTTTTGTGGTGAAAAGTGAACTTTCAGGAAAAAATGAACTTTCTGAATGAAAATTTTTCTCTTAAAATTACCATTTTCACATTAAAAAAACAAAACACACAAGCTTTTTCACAAAAGGAAGCTGATTAAATTTACAACTAAAGAAAAGAACTCTAAGTAATCTAGATAAAAACTTTCAGGCAATGTATTTTAATGACTTATCCCTTGTTACCTTGGCGAAAGAAATTTGAGATTCTAGAAAAAAGTGTTTCTCAGAATGAGGAGGAAAAGGAGAATATTTAAGAGATTTCAATGCCTTCTTTATTCCTCTCAGAGTCATACAAAGCACAAGATTTGGAAACACAAAAACTGCCACCTTCATGATTATTTCCATAACTGTCTTCTCATTAATTTCTCCAAGACCATCATGCAGTCTCAAGAAATCCTTTCTCCATGGACTGAACATTTTTCTCCGTGTTTCCTCACTCAAAACATTCTGCTGCTTGCCCATCAAATTGGCAGTGGGCACAGAGATACACTGTTCTTCAAGGGACTTTGATGAAAAATATGATTCACATCTACAAAATAGAGCTTCCAGGGCCAGGGCAGATTCATGGGGGTAGCACCACACATCTCTGTGCAACTTCAGAACCAATGTCTGGGACTAAGGCATCTGGTAAGTATATGCAAAACACTCAGTAGATATATAGCTCTATTATCTGTTTTTATAACCTATTGCATCGATTTCTGAATTAGCAAGAAGAACCTCAGTATTTATGTATTTTTCTTGCTGATACTTTTATGTATAGTTGTCATAGACTGACCAGAAAATGTTAATTACTGCTATTTAATTTCTAATCAATATATATATGCCGTTAGTATAAATTTATTTAGATAACATTGTCTGGTTTCACAGAAATTCATAAAATGATCTACATTGAAGAGCACAACCTCTCAGCTGTCACATTATCAATATGTTGAGTTCTTTATGAATAATTTTCTATTTATCTCTTCTAGAAGTAATCAGAAAAGAGTCACTTTAAATAAACTTCTCTTCACAGATGATTGATTGATTATAGAAAATGTAATTTCCTATCCTTTCCAAAGATCTAGTTTTATATATAACTAAACATTTAACTATATTGGAAACAAGTTGATTTTACTTTTCTCATGACAGAAAGGTTAAATCAATGACTTATAGCTGACAGTTGAATCCTCTCTTACTTCAAGTAGAATTCCCTTTGCAAGGATTGAACAGAAGAAAAACCATCTGAATACATGGCAATTTCAGTTAAAAATATTTGAATGGAGAATGTGAGCAAGTATGTGCAAGTATGTGTCTCTACATGCAAGGATTCATCCTGCCATTTCTAGCCCAAAGCACTGAAACGTTGCATAACAATAAAATATGCTTGGACATGACGTGCTTTCAGCTACCCTGGTACTACTCAGGGAAAACAGTGAGGCAGTACCTAAACAAAGAGGCAGAAGATGGCCCGTTACCGCTTGCTCCTTAGGAAGAAAACATGGATATTCAGCAGTTTTCCATTTGTAAAATAAGGAGAAGGCACAGAGGTCCCCCTGAGCTGAATGGGCTGATCAGAGGCGAGGCTCCAGGGCTCCAGGGCTCCAGGCGAGCTGGCAGCTCCTCCTTGTCCCTGCTCCCTGAACCATCCCCAAAGTAGGACATGCTGGCCCCAGGAAGTCAGAATGGACACTGTGCAGATGGTGGGCTGGACAGCCACTGCAGCCATGGGGACAGCACGTATTATCTAGGCTTGTCTGGCCTTGTTGTGGTTTTCCTGCTGGGCAGCAGAGATCTTACACTGCATCCCTTTCACTGACCCATATACCGTGTTCCCTTCTGGTTTGCTGAACACTCAAACAATTTCAAAATGCTATTTAGCAATACTATGATCATGTCTTGATCATTGTCAAGTGTGCTGAGGCATAATTTCGTCTCAGTGTCTAAAAAGTTTATGACTACAGGTTTCTAATCACAGAAATTTTCCTGCCAAAACTGAGTAGATTTTAGCTCGGGCCTTTAGAGAAGGGGAGGGATAAGCCATGCCATGTGATGAAATAGCCCTTCTTTGTCAAACATAGTTGGTTTCAGTTATGACTCAATATGAAAAGACAGGTTCCTAAAGAAAGTTTCCACATTTCAGTGCCATTCATAAATATTTTAACTTGCTTTTACTTAATGCACGAATGAAAAAACCATAAAGAGGATTTGACCTTAAACCCTTAATTGACAAAGACTAGTTTAAATCCTCTGCAATAGCCGACTAATGCAGTACCATTATGAATCATAAGGAATCTTAGCATGATGCATTCCCATTGTCACTGAACTAGTTAAAGCCAGTGAAGCATGACTAAATTGTTGTGACATTTTCCCAGCCCTACTATTACCTGTCAGATGGGAAAAAATCAAGGCGTCAGGACAAGCTTCCATATTGATGTGCTTGCTGTTGATATTAATTGATGTAAATGGATAAGCTTGTCCATCAACAGTAACAAGCACATCTGCTCATTGTAAAAAGAAATCTTCTTAACCTTCTGTTCTTTTCAGACTCCTTTGATATGAAAAAATACTCACTTCTATACTCAGCAAATATGATGTCTATTGTGCTTGTTTTTATATTTTTTTTCTAATTTGCTGACAAAATGAAATATGAACTATTCTGGTATTTCATGTTTTTGTTCACAATGGATTGAGTTATAGAAAGTAGGACATGGACAAATTACAAAAGCCAGAACAAGCAGGGTACCTAATAGTCTTACATAACTGCAAACAGTCTGTATCTGCTTTAATCCATCATCTTCCTTACTGCTCTTCAGGAAAAAAAAATAAAATTTTTTTCTTTCTTTCTCTTTATTCATTTTAAGTAGAAAGAAGTTTTCCGTGGACTAAAAAACCAAGACTTTTCCTGAGAAGTACTGCAGAGTTCTGTAACCAAGAATCCATCGGGTTCTTTCCTGGATGAATTTACTAATTCCTGATGAATGCTACATGTTGTGATACAAACAGACTTCCCCTAAAGATCCTATTGGGAGTATTGTACTTGTGACAACAAAGCCTGCTCACAGAAAGAATACATATATTTCAAATGTCATCCTCTGTCCTATGATTATTTTTTCTTCTGCCTCGTTAAAAATAAAAAAGTAATAGCAATTAAAAGTACAGCATAAATAATCATGAATCAGAAGAATTCTGTGTATTTTCATTCAGCTATGATTTCAGTTTAATTAGAAATATGATGTCTCCTAGCAGAAATAAAGTATGCACTGAGCATCATGTTTGCTATTTTGAAATCATATTAATGAAGGCAGCCACTGCTGCAGACTATATTTAACATTTCTGTTGATAGAAACAGCAAATAATTCAGAAATATCTTCATGTTGGTGAGATATTTACTAGAAAATAAAACCAAACATTGAGAGAAAGGTAAATGGAAATGCAATCAAGTTAAACAGAAATATTTTCAATACATTAAGTAAGAAAATAAATACATCTTGAAGAGAAGTAAACTAATGTTTTTGAAAAATTCAATATTGTCATCATCTACTACAAACCTTTAACTTATTTTTTTATGTTTTATCTAACATAGCTGTCCTATGATGTTCAACTAATCTGAAAGTGATGTTGAGGTCTGAAACAGGCATGAATGCCGACGAAGGCTAAAAGGATGCCAAATTAAACCTCAACTCATATTCTCTTTGTTGTAAACTATGCTGGCATATGTCTTCTTGCAGAAGGTTCTTAAAGTCCTTCTGAAGATGTGGCTACAAATCCAGACCTTATGCACCTCCTGGGAATAGTTTAATCAAAGAGTAGCAGTTAGACTATTAGTAAATTATCTTGGTTTTTCTTTGCACCTCTGTATGAACATTACTCCCACACCATTCCCTGGCAAATGAAATCTTTCTCTGAAGTCTGGAATTTCCAGTTAGTCACTATTTATAACATTCACACTCAAGGGAAAGTGTAGAGGTTTTAGCACTATCCAGATTACAGCCTGGGAAGCTATTGTCTCCCCAGCACAGCTGATACAAGCAAGTTACTGGAAGGCTCTTTTCAGTTGTCTAAGACTTATTTGAAATAGCCAGAAAAATGTCAGCTAACATAAACATATCATGATGCCTGATGTGATACTTCTCTTCTTTTGAATCATTCTTCCATTTCAGAACAGAAAAACAGAGCAACATGTTGAAATTTCATTTCAGGGTGATATGTCTTTTGATCATTCATTTCACCTGGGTCCTATGGGTGCATTTATTTGTGAGCTGAAAATTTTCTGCCAATGTAAACAAGTGAAAGAGCATTGAGGAACTTCACTGAGCCGTAGCCATTTACCAGAGCAGAGACCATGTCCCAAAGCCTTTGGAAGGTAGAAAGATTTTTTTTTTTAAACAATTATGCTTTGAAATAAAAAATATCTTTATATCAGACCCAAAGAGGTATAACATTCACTGCAGAGGCATAATTCACTTTGAATCTAAATAAATAATGTTGTATGACTTCTATTTTCTCTTCCTAATGGTTTTAAAGATTGAAAAGTTTTGCTTATAATTTAAAACTATATTAGTCAGTAACTCTTCACAATATTTGACCTAAAGCAATTTTGGAAATAGTTCAAATAAATATCACTGATCGGAAAGAATGGAAAAAATGTACTAAAGTGGATTAAAAAAGGTAAATACTTTTTATAACCAAGATGATATAATGTTTTACAGTCTCTGTATTTACGTTTTGTACAGAGACAAAAGAAGGTATTTTGTTACAACTCATCTGTAGGATGTTAACTACCACTTGGCCAAAATTCAAGAATTAGCAGCAATTGCATTAAGTCCTCCACAGATACTAAATAACAGCTATGATATAATCATAAATGATTCCTCTCTGGATTTGATTTTACTCAAATATAAATCAGATAAATTAAGAAATATAGGAGGAAATAACAGTTTTATTCTGATTAATGATTTTTAATAATCACTGATCTCAATTTTATTTTAACTTAAAACCTCAAATTGAATGCTACCTCATTTCCCTAGCAGTCCAAACAAGTCTTTGAAAACAGAAATAATGTTATGACAGTATTTTATTTCTATTATGGAAGCTATATCGTGCAATTCAGTACAGAGAGCATTACAACAATCATTGCAGTAATTATTCAGACGTTCTTAAGCATCCAATAGGTCATGCAATGATTTATCACAGCATTCTTAATAACTATCAGCACAATGATCTAAACCTTTTATCATTTTGATTTTGAAATAACTCAGTTCAACTTCAAATAATTATTCAGTTCTAAATTATTGTAACTCAGAGCAGAAATTGCCCCTCTCTTTGGGTGTGTTTGTGAGTGTGAAAGTGCTTATGAATATAAGCACTACTTTTCAGTGAAGTCAGATCTACTCTAAGAACAACCGTATGGTTCAAGTCTTTGAGACTTATGATCACTGTATATGTTAAATGTCAAACAAATTTAAAGACAAAAACTGGAGAAGAAACACTTGCTTACTTAGACCAGAGACATGAGGTAAAAAAAACTATATGAAGGGAGCTGTAACTTTCTTTTAACTAAAATGCATATTTGAGATGATGAAACAATTCACAAATTCATGTATAATTTATCATTTTTCAGCAAAAACATTTTAAAAAGTCAAAACACTTCACTCTGACATTTTCAAGTGAAATGTTTTGATTTTTTTCATTTCAAAACAACTTTTCATTTAGAAAAATTTAGTACCATTTTCGATGTTCCCCTGAATATTTAATATTTTGGTCAATCTGAAAATAAGGTCTCAGTTCTTTTTTCTTTGAGAATATTAAAAATGTTCAAATTATTTTTCCAATTGATTATTCTTTATCTGCTTGATAAAAAAATTCAGTTAGTCACATAGTTCTTCTCTAACACTCCTGTAAGACTACTTTGATAGGCTAGATATCCATTTTAGCTTCATTAAATACACATGAGAGATGTGCCTAAGCTTCCAGCATTGGTTTTACTGTTCTGTAAATGTTAATAGAACTTTGGCCAAGAATCTATGTCCTATCTGAGGAGGAATGATATATCAGCAATAGCAGCAGATGGAAGCCCCTATAGATCTCATTCTTCCAATATTCCCTCCTTTTGCCACAAGTTTAACAGGAGGTAAAAAAAAACCAAACCAAACCAAAACAAAAAGCAATAAGTAGCTACATAATGGGGGGAGAAAAAAAGCGTTTGCATGGATATGGTCTGTATTGATATGCTGAGTATGATTAGTACACTAAGAGACTATGGGATGACACTAATATCACTAGCGCCCATAAGTTTGTATTCAGTGGGTCACCATCTTCTCTCTCTGCTATCATGAAAATTCCTTGGCACAAAATTCCCAGAATTTTGCGGAAGAGTCAATTGAACCATGAAGTTTAAAAACAGAGAAGCAAGATTTTGTCTCGCTCATTTCGAGATAACAAATATCTCAACATTTATCTTGTTTATTGGGTTCCACATCCCCCAAAAGAGGTTAGTTTTGTATTCTAAGAATGATATGGAAGTGAAGCTGAATTTGCTCAGGGGGCAAGCATGCTGACACTTTCAGGAGGATTCAGATGGACCTTGGACTGAAGGGTGAATTCAATATTTAATGGGTGGATAGATGGAGGCACTGGAAGTGTGGAAGCTGGCACTGAAAAATTGAATTCTTTGGTATTATTTTTACATGCTTAAAGAAATAGGCAAAGCAAATCACACAGATTTCATCTACCTGTAATTGCAGGTCATTGATTTAGGTAAATCTGTTGTCATTCTCCAAGGCACTGAAAGAGTCAACACCAAAGAAAACAAGAGACTTGCTTTTGTTACAGTTAAGCCTGAAGCACCCTCTGTGTCTGAAATAGATGATTCTCTACTCTGAGAGCCCTACAGAGAAGAGCATTCCTCCTGGGCTTGCACTTGGGGTCAAAAGCACCAAAAGCTAAGAGGCAGCTTTGTGAATTAGCAATATCCCAGTCCCTAAACACTCTCCAGATTCTCATCCACTTTTTTTTTTTTTTTTTTTTTTTTTTTTTTTTTTTTTTTTTTGTAAAACAGCTATAAAATATAAAAAGCAGAAGGCAGACACTTTTGCAGAAGGGAGGGCTGCAAAAGACAATGGGTTAAATCTTGACCAAGTGAATCAAATGTACAGGGAATCATCCACCTGCACAGGCTAGAAATAAGATCATTTCAAAGCTTATAAGTGAACTTGATGCTGTCCTTTAATGTGCAACTAAACAATTCATAAAGTTCATGGTTGGAGTTGACCCCTGTTACTGTGCTACTTCTTGGCAGTGTTTCTAGGAAAAAGCTATTGCACAGCTGCAGGAAGCTCAGTACAGGAGAAGAGAGGTTTATTTGAAGCAAACCAAGGATTATCATGATCAGATCCCTACAGACATGCTGACCGTGAACCAAACAATATATTAGATATCAAACTGTACTGACCTGAGATATTTTAGACTGGGAGATCTTCAAAATTCTGTATTAGGCTGCTATAATTAGGTTCTTCACATGATTACTTTTTTAGTTGTTTATATAAAAGTATTTTAAATCACATGAAATCACGCTCACAGCAATTGAAATTGTGTTTGTCTGTAATTTATCCTAGTGTTTTGAAATCAGGTTTTTTCTGTGTCGGGGAACATATTTCTCTAATACATGAGCTACTGCAGTTAGGAGTTACCAGATTTAGTGATCAATCTGCCTTTTTGTGTTTTCTATGCATATCCCACTTGCTTATCAATTATACTTTATTTGATAACTGGGGGGCTTTCAGTTGTTATGAAAAACATATAAGACACACTTTCATGATGCACAGAATACTTCCAGATACAACAGATAGTAGAGTTTCTGAAGTACCATTAGATACATAAACATACTGAAAACCACAAAATTAGTCAGGAGAATACTCTTAATGCTCATTGAAGTAGTCATGCTACGCAAGTGAATGAACATGAGTAGTTTCATGCAATTCCTGACCTTAATGGTTCAGATGATGCAGATATTTGCCTTATGCACTCAGACAGTATAGTTATCTGCCAATACAAGAACTGAAATCAGATTTGGAAACAAAGAATTTGCATACATACATGAGGAAAAAACTTTGCTCCTAACCTGGAATGGACTATTTGAAAGGGAAAAACAGTGTCAACAATCAATGATCCTTTGTCAAGGTTTGCTTTTAAGACTGTCTATCTTTAGGCATTGAGCTAATGTAAATCTTTAAAACAAGAAGTTAAACCTTTTATTTTCTCTCTAGAACAGCTAGAAGAGATGGTTTTCTGTAAGGAGTAAGTCATCTAAGAATCTTAGGAGACTAGAGTCAGTTGAAGTTAGTCAGTGTGGGTATGATCCCAAGGAAGTGGACTGATAAGAGCGGTAACTAGATCTTTCAAAAATATTTTCTTAAAGTGGTAAACATCCTGTGCTCATCTGCACTTTGAAACCTGTACACATATTAATATCTTTTCTTTTTAAGAGTTTTCTTACTTTATAAAGTAGAATAAATTATAAGAATCAAATAGTAAACAAGAACAAACATCACTGAGGTCAGCATGAGGCCCAAGGATAATAATAAAATGCAAACTAGCAGTTTCGGAATGTGAAGAGCACACAGTATCTGGAACTTTTCTCATCACTTCTGTACGAGGCAGGATTACCTGTTTTAAATTAACTTGTCTCTGTGAAAGTGCGTTTCTGTTTTGTCATATAGACACAACCATCTCTTCAGGAGAGAAATAACTGAAGATGCCAGAGGCTATTAACTACATATAAAGTTTCTTTTTTCATTATAACCATACATAGTAGTGCACTGTAGCCATGGTGCGTGATAGTATTGTGGGATTCAGTTCAATGTGGAATGGTTTGTTGGAGAAAAAAAAGAATCAATCTAAAAGCTTTCCTAAGATACATTTCAACTTGTCCCTTTATTTGATTAAGAACCATAGTACTAATAAGGACAGGTAAAACTGAATTAGTTGTGCCAGCAGCTCTCTTTCTGACTTGCCCTGTAGTGACTGGTTGTCACTGAACAGATGAATGGCACATGACTGCTGTAATTTTTGTATCACATGGCTGGGTCTGGACTGTTGATGCTACTGCAGCCCCAGCCATACCAGTTTCTCCTGGCACGGTCAACATTATTTCAGAGCCAATTTGGGAGACAAAAACATCTATAGTACAGCTGAAAGGAACACTACTCTTTCTCTTCTTCCTGGTAGAAGACCTGTTTCTTTTCTTCTCATTTTCTTCTTTCTCTTGCCAGAGAAAGAGTGGTGTACAAGCAATATCAATGGTGATGGTGCTACTGTGACAAAATGTGCTGCAAGACTGTGCATTTTCAGACTGACTTCAAATACTTGATGTGTTCTTCTCTGGATGTGAGGCAACTTCTGCTTCTGCAGAAAGCTCCTCCACTCAGTTTTAGGCACTACCTGAACTCAGCTGTCAGCTCCCTATATGGACAACGATAAAAATAAGCACATCCAGAATATGATTTAGATTTTAGGTGGGTGAATCATTCTCTACATGAGCTTCTCTCATCTCATTGAATACTGAAGAAACCTAGGAGAAGTATTCTCTCAGTTTAGTTGCCTTGAGTAGATTGGATCAATTCAGGACTATGGGAGAAATATAAGTGCTCATTTGAATGCTGAGAAGCAAATTATTAGCTATATAAGCTCCACTGAATGCATGGCAACAATACAGGATAGCGAGGTACTTGAGCAACAGAATATCTCTGTCACATTTAGTTTAAGCATCATAATCTCTGTATATATTTCTTTACTTTTATACAGTTAGAAGTATAATTCACCATCTTATAGAGAAATAACAAGTCATGGGCAACCAGTAAAGTAAAGATACTGTATTAGATGACTGTAAAGGTGATTTAATTTGAAATGTAATGCAAATAGTGAGAATGTGGCTGTGTACATCAGCTGGTTTATGTCCTCTCACATCAAGTGTACCTTGGTGTCAGACGTTTCAGATGTTAACTGACCTTTTTTCTTCTTCTAAAGATGGAGTTTCAGACTAGGTTAGTATTATTCAGCTAAAGCTTTTTCTGATGTCAGGACTAAATAGAATTGCTACTCCAGCTGTCAGCTTCCAGCAGCCAATAACAACCCTGTTTCCTTGGAAATTTTGCCAATTTTAATTAGCTATTTTGTATACAAGTATGTGCAAGCACTGCACTTAAGTAGTGCCATGTCCGTATATGTGTTCTTTACCTTAAAGACTGGTGCAGTCCTATGTTTTTATAGTAGAAGATAGAAAAGAAAGCTATTTGTGTATTCCCCCACCCACTTTTCTAATATATCAGAATTTGCTTATTTGGTTGCTTTTTACCTGACATACATCTACTCAGGCAGATATCTAATTAAGTCTGAAAAAGCTTTTTGCAAATTTACCTGCAATGTTAATAAACTATTTTTACTTTGTGTGTGCATCTATGTGAATATACATATGTACTCACACATATGGCTGAACATATGCTTAGGACAATTAAAAGACAATATCAAGCAAAACCAAAAACCAAGACATCTCTCTGTTTTTGTGTTTATTTTAACATATACCTTTGATTTGAGGGGGAATATTTTAGTGGCATTTTGCAGATAACATAGACAAGGAACATTCCAGTGAGGCAGTAATCTTTGTCATGCCATTTTAATTACCCAAGTTGGTTCATTTCCTACACGGTTAACTCTTGCAATGCCATAAAGGTCATGGACTGTAAGTTTAGAAAAGCTTGAACACTTTGGCTTTAGAGGAAAAACTAAGTCAGGTTAGTATTGTGTCCTTGCCTGTTCTTAATTTTTTTACAGCTACAACCACTAAGCTGTATGTAGGCAACTCCTTCTATAAGTATGCCTTGACCCTGACCTCCATGAAAAATATCAGAACAACGGTGGGTATTTCTAATCACACTATAGGAAAGAGGTCTCTGAAAGTGACTGTCACAGCATGTCACTTTGTCATATTTATAGGCACACAGGTATTTGAAGCACCCCAAGGTATCTGTAAGTAATTGGCATGATGATTCCAATCCATTGCCAGCTACGAATTAAATATCTAAACAGTTTTGGTTAGCAAACTATTTATCCTAGTGGAAAATTGTATCTTTAGTTTATTCAGTGAGCTGGAAATAGAACAGAAGCTAGACATTGATGTTCCCAGCGTAACCATGATTTCTGATGTGAAAGGAGAGGCAAACAAGTTAAGATATATCTTACTGATGTACATCACAGATGGTTTAAGACCCCTCACCTAATCCCAGTCTGTCAAAGGAATCTCTGCATTCAATAAGCAGTTTGTAGCAAGAGGGGCGTATTACTGAATAAAGAGGATAGTAAGAGGAGTCTGACACTTGAAAGGTCTTTGACAGCCCGTGGCCAACTGCTGATACTGTTTAGAATACACTTATTATCAGCCTTGGTGTATCTTATCAGTATGAACATAGTTGTTTGAAAATTAAACAGCGTGAAAAAAAACAGTCTCACACTCAGTATTTTTAATACCTTTGCATTTAAATATGGATTTTCAAAAATTAAAAAAAACCTCAACCATTCTTCTAGTATAATTTTTTTTTAAATATTTTATACATAGAACAGGCACAATCAAACCACAGCCTCATTTAAGTACATTGTTATAGTAATATTTAACCTTATATTAATAAGACCAGAATGAAGCATTTTTATTTAAAATGAGGAGTTTTGTAGACGGAAAGAAAAATACAAACATCTTTTTTAAACCTCCTTTTGTTTGTTCCTTTGTTAATATCTTGCTCTGCTAGGTTTACAAATCCTAAATAAATAGAAATTAGTGCTCCTTACTTTGCAGTCCATTTGCTTTAGATGTTTGCCTTGAGGGACATTTGTGTATTCTACTAATGGCTGCAGCAGAGTGCTGTCTCATTTTCATTCTGGCAAAAAAAGGCCGTTTCCATGGTTACAGTTTCATTTGCTAGAGAGAAACTGATGGCTGTTAGTGATCCCATCATAAGCAACTTCTGTCAGATTTCTTATCAAGTAGACATATTTTGACAAAGTGAAAGATAACACCATAATAAGAGAACTAAGTTGCTACTCTATATAATGAACCATTTAGCATTAAATGAAATGTGAAACCACATTCTTAAGACTGAAGGTGGAGAGAAAAAAAGTAATATTTATAATTTCTGAAAATAAAAATATTCAGTGCTGGAATAATGATAGCCTACTTGCTTTCTGTTGTCAAGGTAAATCTAGTAGCATAACACTGATTTATATTTTAGGGTCAGATACAAACCTTCACTGTCATCTATTTCACAGAAAGGCTGCATGGAACTATAATAACTTTTAGGTTTCCCTGTGGTAGTCCATCTGGCTAGGTATGGCCCAAGACCTAGATAAGGGCTAAATGCATGGCTGGTAGGTCGCATCCCCTCCCCCTAGACCCAGCTAGCATTTGTCTAGCATTTTGCCCCACAAAATACATGCCATCTCTATTCAGAAAAAATACTGTGGAGTTAGAAAACTGAAAGAAACTGACCCTGCCCTTTGTTGCTGTGAGCTGGGCAGGATGCCAGACCAAACACCAGATTTGTCCCAAAATATTCTGCTGTGCAGAAAGTGTTTATTGGAGCCCTACATAACCTGAGAAAGTTAAATATGGTTATTGAAGGGAAAAGAAGACAGTATACTATTTAATACTAGATAGTTGCTTTGTATTTCAGCTCTTGAAGGTATCATACAGAGATGACATCACCAGGTCTTCAGGCTTTCTTGGATCACTATCACAAGAAAGTCTAAATAAATCCTCCAAAATCTAACCACAGAAGAGGAATAGAATACAGGAAATAAATAAGACACATCACTGACATATTAGGATAAAAATAAAATACCATGACAAATACATTCCAGGAGGTTGGAAGAGGACTGAAACAAAAAAAAAAAAAAAAAAAACAAAAAAAAAAAAAAAAAAAAACAAAAAAAAAAAAAAAAACCCACCATTCAAGTAAAATTAAATACTAATACCCTGTACATGAGGTGTATACCCTGGGGTTAAGTTAAAGATTTGTAGACTATATTTGTATTAATGCATAGCAAGCTTTTTCTCCTTAGACTCCTCTATAAATCTCCATCTATATACAGATATTTGTTTAAAATTTAATCTCACTTGAAGCAGAGTATCAGTTCTTTATTGCCCTTCACTTCTGTAGTCACTCAGCTTTACAAGTGATGTGAAATGCTATCAGACTAAAATGATAGTGCCTGATTCTTATCTAAATTGAAATTTTTTTATATTTCTCCAGCACATTTAGAAATAGGGTGTAACTCTTTAATCAGTTTTAAGTAAATTGTTATTACCCAGCTTTGGAAAGACACTTCAGAATAGCTAAGACAGGCCAGTAATAGTGTAGATCTACTTTGCAATCAAAATGCACTCTGAGATCAGAGCTATATGGGAATTTGAATCACCTCCAAAAAGCCTATAATACCCCCAAGGTTTTTCTGAGATACAAAAGTAGTCGATGTTCTGAAGATTCCTATTTAATTATTTGTTATTATAAATGCTGTATAGTACATGGAAGTTTGAAAGAATTCACTTGTCTACCCTAGCTTGTGTAATGCTTCAGCAGAATCTTAGCATTAAGGTATCCATTGAGCACTTCTAATTGTTTTTACCATTTAAATAGTACCTACAAGCACACTGTGAGAGATCATATTGAAATGTGGGCATCAAAAGTTAAAATTAACGGCACACATTATTGCAACATAGAATCATAGGATGGTTTTGGTTGGAAGGGACCTTAATGAACATCTGCCATGGGCAGGGACAACTTTTACTCAACCAGGTTGCTCAGAGCCCATCCCATCCTTCAGAACTGAATCCTGCAGCAGGATTGTTAATGTGATGATGCATATGCTTCTAGAAACTGAATGGAGAAGCCTATGTCAACAAGTATGGAAGCAGGGCTGAAGCAAAAGTACTTCTCTGAAATCCAGTTGATGAGATCATGTTCTTTACATAAGAACCAGTCATGAGTTTCTTTCATACCCAGGAATCCCACTGACTTGAATCTAGGATAAGTTCCCCTGTCATTTTTCAGTAAGCTTAAAGGATTGCATCTTCTACAGCAACTGGTGCTGACCTACTTCGGGTTCCGCTGAAGTTAATGACAAAACTTTGATCTTGAGTAGAGTTAGATCCAAGGTACAGTCTTTTGAAAATTCCCACTCCATATGGTTCCTAAAGAGTTAGTGATGAACAAAAGGCACTGAAGTAATCTGTACTTTACAGATGGGATTTCTAACATACATATAATAACATCAGTGACACAAGAATTGAATGCATGGCACTTTATTAAATTCCATGAGTTGTAATACCATATTTCTAAAGCTGTGGGAATGTTAGTATCTGTGTTTGCACAGCAGCTGTGCTTTGCCACAACCTCGGGAATCCACCTGTTTAGAGGAAGGGTGAATGCATACATAATATGAGTATGAGATGGGTGAGAATAGATGTGGGGCTGAATAACCCAGGAGCTGTAACTTCAACAGACAGTGCTCCTCTAAAGACATACAGCTTCCTCAGTGTCTCTGATAAATCTAATTGGACAGACAGGGAGACAACAGATAGGTTTCCATAGGTACTCCAGAAAGTCCTCCCTAGAACACAGAAGTTTTGGAACTTCTTTCTCTACCTCTTCCTTAAACACAAACTTCAGATGGTTGTGCTTCTGCATTTGCTGAAGCTGTTGTTGTGGGAGCACAGATGGATCTTTCCTTTTTCTTTTCATCACATACATGATGCTTACTACAATACCCACAGAGATTGAAATAGTTCTATTTTTCAGGAAGAATGGTAAAGATGACTAAACTGCATTGCCAAGATTACCAGAAATGTAAATTTAAGATGAGCCTTTTTGTTAGTATGATCAAAATATCTAAGTATTTTAGAGTCAAAGTTAAAACTGCAGTACAGTCCTTCTATGAATTCCTAAATAAGTGGAATAATTTTCAGCAACTTCTTCACAGTTTGTAATTTGAACAAGAGTTGTTTTATGTTGCCAAGTCCTAAGAATGATCAGTCCTAACATTTAAGTGCCTGAGAGTTTTAAATGTTTGACTTCCAGTGGGATTTGAGCATTTCATTCTGATAGCTCCTTCTAAAAAGATCACAGATGAGGAATTTTAACCATTAATCATTTTTTAAAAGAAGAAAATGTCTTGTGTAGATGTATTTATTTGTTAGAGCCTAAGTGAAAAACTCCATGTCACCTGGTGCCAATGATCTGCTTGGGCAAACTGACAACTGGTAGCAGCAATGAAAACTGACAACTTCATAAGCTTGGCAAGCACTGTGAGAAAACGGCTGTTCATTCTGCCCATGGTGCATAAAGGACTTTTTATGGCCCAGTATTCAGGATGGTGCTCTGCAGGAAGAGGAAAGCTCCTGACTCAAGTCCTTTCCTGTCCCAATAGGAAATAGTAAAGCAAGTCTAGTAGCATTAGCAGTGTCCTAAGAAACCCTGGGTCTGACACATGTGAGTCACGAAAACAGAAGCAGAGAGGCTTCTCCAAGCTGATACGGCAAATACTAAGGTGCAATTTGGTGGCAGGGTATATCACAGATGGGTAGTTCTTAAGAGACAGGTCTCATCCTACATAAAAGAAAGAAACAAATGTTCTGAAATTCATGTTTAAGTCACTCCTAGTATATTGATGTAACACATTTCCGAAGCAATTTGCCATTCGGCAAGGGCAGTGACATCAGTTTTCACAGGACATATCTCAGCATTCATATGACAAACGGAAGGGAGAACAAATGTATCAAAATTTACCATTTCCAATAAAGCTGAGCTCAGATAGGTACTATGTAAGGTAGCCTATTGCTAGGATATTCTTGATTCCATGATATCATATGAATTTACAAGATAGAAATTTCATTTTTCCCCTTCAAACTGATCTGAGAACTGATGCCTTCAGAAATGTTAAGAATGGATAAAATAAAATATAGACAGACAAATAGACAGATTCTATGTTTTAGTAACACTAAGAGCCAAGGCAACACATCTTTTATCTAGGAGGATGCACAGAAGATCCGTTCAGGCTACATATACCACAAGTCAGAATTGCTTCCCAGCAGTAGGGAACAGACTGAGTCAGGAGCATGAAAGATTTCAAAAAGTTCCACAAAAGGTAAGATGTGTTTTCTTTTTATTTAGTATACAGAACCCAAACTTTTGGAATGAAAAATCTTTCCAAAATCTTTCTTACTGAAAACACCATATGTAACATTTTCGCATAGTACAAAGGTAGTACACCTTTTTTTTTTTTTTTTTTTTTTCTCTTTCTATTCAGAAACTTCAGGAAAACAGACTCTTTCCTTCAAGTAAAAAACAAGCTTAGGATATTCCAAAGAGAAAATGAAATTTCCCAGGCATCTTTCGTGCTTTTTTTGGTACTTTTTTTTTCCTTCTACTTCAATCAATCCTGGAGTGGAAAGAAACCATTTAACAATATAAAGCAATACTACAAAATAGTTCAGCAACAGGAAGTGAAAAATAATATATCTTGTGGGGAAATTACATAGTCATCTAATTAGACAGGATATTGTGACATATAATTAGTTTATGTTTGCTGAGTACTTAAAAAAATACAAAGCTCTTTATAAATGCTAACGATTAATATTTAACCTAGGCATATATATAATTAACAAAAGCCTGTTCTGGGCAAAGCATTAGAGCTAATTAACAACCCTCCTTTCATATCATATTCTACATCTCCCTAAGATGCTAGAACCTTGCTTTTAAGAATGAAATATAGAATATGTCGAGGGCTCTTAAATATCAAAGTAGGAATTAATGATTTGGGTTTAGGTTTTAGGGTTTCCTTTTTATTTTGATAAAAATCTATCACACTTAATATCACATAGTTACTCTTTCCCTAAGCACTTGTGTTTTTGGAAGGATTCCACCTAACCAAGTCTTACTCGACTTTTGGAAATTAATGAGGTTACATTACAGAAGAGTTTGGCAGCAGACTGAGCAGCCGTCATTCCTATTTCACTGTCATAGACAAAAGTTGGAAGTAATTCCATAATGTCCATGTACTCACAACAGCATGCACCATGGCAAATAAGAAATGGACCAGGCCTATCATATCCAAGGGAAAGGTCAAATTTGGGATGCAAATGAGATAAAGTGATGCAAGCTAGTAGTACTTTTTGCTGACTGTGAGGAAAGTCCCTTTTTTTGCATTCAAACAACTAGAGTTCAATTCAAAATACGGGAAAAAAAAATCTGGAATTTCAAAAAATTAAGTGGCAAAGGTCTGATACATAGCAGACCTATATTTAAGCCAAAACAAACTTTTATAATACATGCTGTTTATATAAAGAATAATGAATTCTCCTATTTCCATCCAGCTTCTCTATGTAGCTTTGTATCACTGTAAATTTTGCTTCTTACATACATGAACTTTAGCACTACATTTTAAAAATAAAAGTGTTGTGCACTGACATTTTTGTTTTGCTTTGGTTCTTCCAGCAAAGTTTAAAATTCTTGTTTTCTGTCAAGGAAACCTCTGATGTTCAAATAATAACAAACAAATGAACAAACAAAAATAACCCAAAAAACCCCCAAACTAGTAGTAATCTAACTTTGATTTTGTGGACTATATGGTATGAATTTTCCTCAAATGGAAAGGTATGATTCTGCTGGTCAAAATATCTCTTAATCCACATAGGATGAGCAGTAACTGTATATTTATTAAATATTGAACTGATGAAAAAGTAAGTTAAAAAAATCTTCCTAATCAGTAGGATTAAAATACAGATAGTCTCCAAGGATTTACTTGCATGTTGTTTTATTGAGAGATTGCACAAAGCACACTCAAAGTGGGACAGAAACAGAAGGAAAAACATAGGGTGAGTAGCAAAAAAAATCCAGCCATGACACATATTAGTGCAAAGTGAGAAAATAAAACTGTAATAAACAAAAATAGATATTGAATTAAATCAGTGCTTGGAAAGCTAAGGGAACACAATGTGCCTAATGACTGTCCTGCAAACCTTTACTTAGGCAAATGTTCTGTGCTCATGCAAACAGCTCTATTTTTGTTCGCTGGATTGTCCATGTACGGATAAAATTTTGCAGCTGAGTTCCTAAAAGACTTAAGTATACATATTTGCTTGTTCATGTCTCATTATTATAATGTAATCTGGAAGCTCCTGTTACTTTTCCTGGGAGACTAAAGTAAATCTTAACATTAATTTCTAAGATCTGAAATCAGCAAAATATATTTACTATACATGCACTGAGACAGAATCCTCAGCTTATTTTGAATGAGTACTTATCCAGTGGTCTTTTTTTCTTTCCCCAAAGCTAGAAATTGAGGACATGACCCTTTAAATTTCTATCCATTGGGTCTAAGAATCAGAGCAATATTTTTAAATTATTTCACAAAAGTAATTCTGCTAATAAAGAAACCCCCAATCTATTCAAACATCCAGCTTGATCTCTACAAATTTTCCACTCCAAGCCCTGAGGATTACATACCAATGTTATTTTTCAAATTGCTGTTTCAGTTTTCTGGACTCGTGGTAACTTTAGATAAATGCATACTTTCTTTCCAGCTGATACATGATCTTCTTTTAGTCTGTAGCTGAATTAATTTTAAACTACAGAAATACGCAGAAAATGGAGACACAAACCAAGTGGTCTTAACAGATGTGATCTCATCAGGGTTCCATTTGTTAAAGGAAATCATTGAATATTAACTAAAAGTTAATTAGACCTAATTGCCAATTAGAAAGGAAAAGCAATTTGAAACTATCTTCTGCCAGTGTCTTATTATTACCTTTGAGATGTTTAAATCTTAAAAAGGGTATGCTACCTGCCCATATATCAGTTCTAGTACGCTAAGTCCACTGCTAAATTCTGGTTAATTAAAGCAAGCCTCTCTGACCTCAAAAGATCCAAAGGGAAAGACAAACAACTTGCCTTGAAATACTGGAAATACTGAAGGACTCACTAATTTGCTCTTTTTAGAAAAAACATATACTTTTCTTTCAGTTTTCTTTTCCAAAGCTCTTCCTTTTCAAAAATAGGTAAAGTGAGACCAGTCTATATTGGGATGTAGAGATTATGCTAAAAGTGAAGAGACTTGCTTCTGTTTCATGAGAAGACAGTGGACTTTGATATGTGAGCTCAACCATCAGCCTTTGCATCTCAGACCATTAGCTGTACAGTCAAGATGACTTACAGCCTTATTGCTTATTGACTTATAGACTTATTGCTACAAAAAAACCTCTGTGTACTTTCTCTAGTAGGTACCCTAGTAAATACAGCCCTGGAGAGACAGGAGCTCAAATTTTCCATGGATCACACCCTTTTTATACATATTTAGGAAAATAAAAGAGTACTAAGACACGCATGGTAGCTAAGAAAGAATGGCTGGCAGAATACAAGTGAAGGCCATGTGGAACACTGAGGTCAATCAGTGGCTATCGTCTGCATTGAACTGTTTTGATCCCTCTTTGAAAACTAACATGGACAGTGGTGTGAGCAAAGCTGCAGAAATACTTTCTTTTATCTCCTCAACTTCTCTTCTGCCACATCTTAAGGAAACTCAAAGTATGGTCCAGTTGACACAACCATTTGCAGGGAAAATACTTCAAAATATCACATTAAGAATCTTAGTTCAGGGCCTAGGTCTTTATTATTATCTTGACCCTTAATTTTTTTGAATAAAATGTTATATTTATGAGAAGTAGCTCTTTAGATAGCACAAGGAACTATGACTTATCTTTGAACTCATCTCACACAAAACCAACACCTGTGCCTACCTAATCATTCCAATTCTTGAAGGGCTACCATTATTGTTAATTAACCAAGTTACTTCAGCTGGTTTCTGAAATTCCAGAAAGAAGAGACAAGCAGCATGTCCAACCAATTTGAGCACTTAGGAGGACAATGCTCCAGTAGTCTGAAATCTTTGTGCAGCCTTCTTCAAGGAAGATTCTCTTCAGAAAAAAAAAAAAATCCTATAATAATTTCAATCTTGCTGCTTAGCAATGAAAAACCTCTAACATATTCACAATTTGAGACTTTCCACTAGGAATTTTCTATTGTCTTACAGGTATTGAAAAGTGGGATTAGAACAAATTGCTTTGGATTTTCTTCATTTTAAGGAATCTGCTGTTGATATGAACCACACTTTATTTTGCAATTAAAATATATATATATCAATGTCTGTCTGTGAGTTGCCATATGAAGTCACTCAGCAGAGTCTATTGACACCTTTTACTTCAAAATCTGCATGATGAACTGGATCCTCTCTTCCAGAACCAGTTCCAATGCAACAAATTTGCCACCACTTCAGTGAAACACTGGTTGTTGTCCCAACCCATCAGACTGATTTTGAAAATCTTTAAATAAGATAAAATCACATTGTCTGAAGTAAGAATTGATGGATGTCTCTAGGCACCTTTCACTAAGTTTATGTTCTGGATTCACATTACAGAGCACACTTTTATTAAAAGAATTATTAGACACAGCCTTAAGGCTACTATGGAAAAGTTTTGAAAGAAGGAATAGAAATTCACCTCTCAGGTCTCATTATGAAATGAAAGATCTACTGAGATAAGTGACATGTAAATTCTTTCCCATACTTCTGCACATTAATAGTATTTCTGCCTTAAGGTTCTGGGGAAATATTTAATATTGCTTTCTAGGATGACAAAGAAATATTTTTTTTTTTAAGATCTCTTCTTGAACAGACTGTCTATAATCTGGACATGATAATAATAATCCAGTTCCAAAATGAGCTCTTTGTAGTATAATGTTTATTCTTAACAAACGATTATAGTCAGTGGCCTGTGCAGCTCCTTACTAACCACAAAGATATTCTGTGGCAAAAAATGTAGCCACTTCTATATTTGTTTTATAGCTTCTGAGTATAAATACAAATAAAACAGCAAAGAAACAGAATGAAAACAACAGCAGAAATAATACTTAACAAAATTGCAGGAGAAAAGTAAGGGCAGCAAAAATTCATCTATCAATACATTGTAGGAGATTCCCTTACTGAATCTGTGTGGTTCCATAAAAACCAGAAATACAGAGACACATTTGGTTTCTTTTCTACTTTTGTTTCATGCTCTATGCCCTCATTCAGCACACATTTACTTATCTTAGGTTGAGCAGTTACATTGCTCTGTTGATCAAAAATACTTTGAGATATCACAAAACATATTCTGATAAAACCTTTTCATATTACGAAAGTATTTTCAAAATTTTTTTTTTTCAAATGACACATACATTCACTAAAAGGTGGGATGGAAAATGAGAAACCAAGGTACGTCTACTTTATAACAGTAATTTTCATTGTGGAAGAAAAACTTAATTCCTTGCCTCTTGTCTTCAGGAAAGCCAGTGAATGCTATTTAGAGCAGGGAATGTATTCCCAAGAACTTATAAAAGAGTATTCCTAACAGATAGCTACCAAAGTCACTTACTAATTGACCTTATGTGGAACTCTGTAGCTTGTCTATACCTTCAATATTACATTATTGTTTGTGTTGTGCACAGTAAACTTCACAGGTATTTTCCAATCTCTAAAACCACATGGAAATTCTTAAGCCCCCGAAAATTTCACAAACACTGTTTTGTTGCACTTATTGGGAAAAGCTGCCCTTTTTGTTGTCACAGTACAAACCTCTCCCTTGTCAGAATACAAAAATCCATTATCTGGTAGTAATATAGGGCCAGTGGCACAGAAACAGGACTAATATTAACCCTTTTCTCTTGGTCCTGCATGCAGCCCAGGTCAGGCTTGAAGTGTGACTATCAAGTTCTTCTGCACAGACACCACATCTTCTTTAGTGTAAACAGTCGTGACAAGTTGTTTAGGATAAATTATACATAACAGTAGAGGAGGCAAGGAAAGGCAGATATGAAGTATTAATCAATTAATTGATTTCATTAATTCTGGCTAAATTTCTGCTAGAAGTGATTGAGTGTTCACCTGGGACTTCCTGTATTATTTAGCAGTGGAATTTAGGCTTCCCACTCCATCAGTGGCTCAGGCAAATCAGAAGAACATAGA